>CM060385.1:74987941-79787941 GCA_030545235.1 Helianthus tuberosus
TTTGTATTTTGCTAATGAGATGTTTCTTTTCAGTTCAAAGGAACCGTCATTAAAAAATCTTCAAGAGGTGGCGATCCGTGGGTTTTCCAAGGGTAAAAAAGTAAATGAACAACCAGAGAATGTGAATCCCGAAGCTGATAGCAAAAATAAGCAACAAAACAAGGAGGCTCAGTCCAACGCCAATTTAAGTCCACTCGCAAGGTTCTTGCTTTCAAGGTATGTCAACTAAACTGTTTTATTAAAAAGAAGTATTGGAAGTAGATACTCATAATAAATAGGCCAGTTCATGTTGAAAGTTGCACGGAGTATTATTAATGCTCACAAACTTCTAAATCGTTTTATTTAAAGATTTAGGGGCTGTTTGTTTACCTCTTAATGAGGCTCTTAATGGTTCAGACCTCTTACTAGTTTAGAACTTATTGGTTCAGACTGTTTGTTTCGTGAGCAGATGTCTGAATGGTTCAGACATTTGACATTTGCCTCTGAATGATTAAATATTATACAGAGTCTGAATGGTTAAGACCTCTAATCTGAATTGGTCAGATATTTGCCTTGAAGGGTTAAACATTATACTGCCTCTAAATGGTTCAGAACTTTGACTGGTTCAACACTTAATAGTTCAGACCTCCTGGTTCAGCACTTAACCATTCAGAAGTTGCCAAACAGCCTCTTAGACTGCCAACAAGGCTAATTTATTAGTTTTTTTTACTTTCATTTATTGTGGTGTCGTCTTGTGCATGCGTAGGTGGCATAGCCTTTTGTGTCTTGTTACTTTGACTACTATGATTAACACGCGTATGCATTCCTTTTCGATGCAGATGGCAAGGACATACTTCTAAGGATGTGAACGCAGCTTGAAAGCGATTTTGATTTTGTCGAGTTGAAACTAACTTTTGTGGTGCATTTTTATTTCATGTTTGGTATTGATTAATTTATTCAAATGTATATAACATTTAGAGAAATCTGTATATTGTTTGAGCTGTGAGCTTACATCTCAATTTTTTGTGGGTTGTAAACTTTCTGCGTCGGTTGTAAAAGATCTTGTTAGATCGTCATCGAAACTCATTGCTTGGAGTTATTTCATTTGTTATCGATTTGTTATGTTTCAAGGCTTGTTTGGGTCTTCAGAATATTAAAAACTGAAACCAAACCAGGTCTTTTTTTCTTTTCTAACCAAGAAACAGTTATATTTATGTTTTTTAAACTACAAAATGGTGATACAATTCAAACATTTCTATTTTATTTTGTCATATTTCTAAATCTCTTAACTAGTATTACTTTTTTAGTTCATATTTTAACGTTTTTATTTATTATTGGAGTTATTGGATTTTATCACCCCAACTATCGGTTTTTGGCCGTTGCCATACCCAACTAACACTTTGACACCCGACACCTTCAACTTGACTTTTAGTTTGTGCTGGCATCACTTAGTTAAATATTTACTAACTGAGTTTGTTTCTGATCCTACGTGGCACAGACTTGATGAGATGGACTGGATTATGTGGCGAATCTTGATTACGTGGCTGTATATGTATATATAAAATGTTGTATATGTATATACATATACAGCCACGTAATCAAGATTCGCCACATAATCCAGTCCATCTCATCAAGTTTGTGCCACGTAGGATCAAAAACAAACTCAGTTAGTAAAGATTGGTGCCAGCACAAACTAAAAGTCAAGTTGGAGGTGTCGGAGGTCAAAGTGTTAGTTTGGGGTGGCAACGGCCAAAGGCCGATAGTTAGGGGTGATAGATTCCAATAACCCTTGTAATTGAGTAAACTGCCATTTTGGTCCTTGAGGCTTGGTTGCTTTTCCCACTTTAGTTCAAAACTCAAACTTTTTGAATCTGCGTCCCTGTGCTTTCAGTTTTATTGTCATTTTGATCCAAAAGTAAAATCAAGTCATATTTGTCTTGTAAAATCCTGCAATTTTGTCTTTTTCCTCAGGGGCAAAATATTCATTTTAATTTTCTTAATTAAAATAATAAAATTAAATAATCCAAAAAATCAGAAGCCTCTTCTTCCTCTTCTTCTGGTTTGTTCCCAATCTTCACCACCACAATTATCCCCTTTTTTTTACATGTATACATACAAAACAAGATTTAGAGCATAATTTGTTAGGTCTAGAATCCTAATTCCAGCTCAACCGATTTATTTTCTTAACAAAATTACCCAATTTCAATAACAATCCAGGATACTGAGTGTAGATACATAATTTGAAACTTACGAGGCAATTCCAGATCGATGAACGACGACATCGTCTCCGGAGACGATTCCGGATTAGCATGCCTCGCAATCGTCTTAGACGATAAGCCATTTAGCGTTCCGGAAATCGCACAAGTCCACGCCCACTGTTCCTGATCACAATACGTGTTGTAGTACGCCCAACAATTCTCGCACCTATGGATCAAGTCTCCGCCGGATCCATACAACGGCGAGTTGCCGTTCTTGTCCTTGGCGGCGAACGGCGTCACCGTCACTCCCCACGGTAGTCCCGACGATTCCTGCCTCTGGTTCTGATGTATACATGTAAAAAAGGGGATAATTGTGGTGGTGGAGATTGGGAACAAACCAGAAGAAGAGGAAGAAGAGGCTTCTGATTTTTTGGATTATTTAATTTTATTATTTTAATTAAGAAAATTAAAATGACTATTTTGCCCCTGAGGAAAAAGACAAAATTGCAGGATTTTATAAGACAAATATGACTTGATTTCACTTTTGGACCAAATTGGCAATTAAACTGAAACCACAGGGACCCAGATGCAAAAAGTTTGAGTTTTAGACTAAAGTGACAAAAGCGAACAAACCTCAGGGACCAAAATGGCAGTTTACTCTTTATTATTTAAAGTGTATTCTTGTAAAAAAAACATTTTGGTTAAACAAAGAGTTCTCCACTAAATTTATTGTACTTTAATACAAGATAAAAGTGTGTTTTGATTTTCCATATTTGAGACATGATTCGTCACCTAGGAACATGAATAAACGGCTACACCATCCTCTTGCATGATCCACCATGGTTTGTATGGATTAAACCATGACAACCATGGTCCTCCTTTCTATTTTTCAAGAAATCATTCACTTTTTCTTTAGACAAAGATAAATTAAAATAGATAAGAGGATAGTGGTTTGAGTCATGACCACACCCTTTAGGTAGTGGTTTTGGATAGTGTATTAGAGGTGGATGACATGACACTGACGTGGAGGGTTATGGTGGTCATGAGGATCATGACCATATCCTATATAGCTTTAGCTGTGTTCATCTTTTTAAAATAAAGTGCTGTGATATCGTTGTGGTATTTTTCTGCTGTTTGGAAATTATTGGTGTAGTTAAGGTAAGGTGGTAGAAAAGAGGCAACAAAAATCTGTTTGATCCTTTGATAGCGTGTTTATCAGTGTATGTCTTAGTATTGATTGCGTATATGTAAGGGTAGAGGGGCACCCCGGTACCTAGCAATCCATAAGGGGAGACGGGGCGCTAAGTTGTACTCCGTGATGGTTGTCGTTCCACGCGTGGAACACCGCCACCACTGAAGTTCACCGCGCGTGTTGGTGACAACGCGTGGTGATGATGATGTTACCGTTTGGGACGAAATAATCAAAGAAGCTTAAGAATGGATTGGCAACATCTTCATCTTCTTGTTCACCATGGATGTTAAGTCTACAACTAAAAACTAAAGAAGATGAAGATGGAGTTTTATATAAAAAACTAAATTATTTTGAAATCAGGTGCGATGGTAAGATGGTTTTTTGGTACTGACACAATGCAAAAGCTACAATAAAAAAAATAAAATGGTACAAGTATTCAAGCATATTTACAACACTAAAAAATATTAGTAAATGAAATTTGTTTAAATGAAATTTATAATTTTATTGTTAATTTATATTTAAAAAAAAAAAAAACCTATCGCTAGTAGTGATGGGCATTTCCACTAAAATCCATCACTAGTGATGGAATGAAGCTCGATGATGTGGCGGAACTTGATTGAATATTATGAGGAATGGAATTTCATTACTAGTGGAGCGCCCCTACCCCTAAAAATACTCATTCTACCAATCCAACCCACTTCAACCCAAATAGGAGACACCCACCTAACTCAACCCACTACCCATTTTTTTTTTTTCAACTAAAAATTAAATATGCTTCATAGTGGCGGATTCCTGAGAAATTCAAGAAATCCGTTAATAGGAACGACCATCAACAAATCAGGCTCAAATCTGTTTTCCAGGACCGTCACCGTTTTTGTTTTCCGGCCAAGGTTCATCATCACCAAATCAGGCAACATTTGAGGCAACTTTGATGCCAATCAACACGTCTATTTGTTACGAAAATCAAAAGCGAATTTTACGTGGTGTGTACTAAGGTTCTAGATGGGGGAAGAAGGCGGCGAAGGTTGTGGTGTGGGTTGTGAGCCTCGGGTTGTGGAACTCGCAAGACATACCCGCCATAACCCGGGGCATACGGGCCCCTCCACCCTAAAAAGCGCAAGGATAGATTGTTCTTACCTCTCTTCGAAAAAAAAAAGAAACAAAACGTTTTATATTTAAAAGAAAGTTTTATATTTAGTTTTTTAAAAAACGTTTAGTTTTTTTACAGAAAATGTTTTTGAACCTTTATAGAAACCTTTTTTAAAAAACTAATGGTTTATCCAGGAGGTGAATATGACAAATTTTGATTCAACCTTTCCATAGGATGGGTGTGTTTAGCCTAACCCTTACTTTACGCCTTACAATCCTATTAAAGTTTGGTTCTACATTGGATCCTGTCTGAAACCAAACAGGTTTAGATCAATCTGGTTCATGAATCCGTCATTCTTAATGTTCCACTGCAGTTTTATCCAGATGAACACCCCTAGAGTGCAATTTGTTTAACCTGAGCACCACAATGTATTCATGGGGACACCTGTATAGCTTGGTTTGCCAGGTGGCGTCTCAGGGCCTTGAGGCGGCAGCTAATGTATTTCTGGATCAAAATTGGTCAAAGTCAAAATTGGGGTTGTAAGAGACTGGTGTAAATATAACATGATGAACTTATGGATAATTTGCCTGATAAAAGGTTCTTATTAACATAAGATAGAAGCAGTTTCTGGTTGTAAATAAAGCTTACTTAGTTGTACTAAATACGACACCTTGGAGCGCCGAACGCTTTTTTTAACCAAGAACCACGGTCCATAGATCTTTGATCCTTTTCATTAGATCTTAATGGTTATGGCAACACCACAGGAAACTAGTGAACCAGAACAGGCATACAAGTAAATTACAGTAAACTTAACACAATGTGCTTCAAGAAACATTTCTTCACAAGTATCAATAATTGTGTGATTACACAAAATGAGAAGAAAAACAGAGTATTGCGTATAGCTTTGTATCAAATACCAAACAAACAAAACATAAACCTTCGGATGATGACACGTCACCGTTTGAGTTGCCTCCTAGCTAGCGCAGCCGCGCAGGAGCTCTGTTCGGGATGTAAACCTTGTAACTTACCTGTAACAAACATCAAAACACAAATGCATACATAAATAATTACACTATATATTTGCGCATGCTGTAACAATTTACCATATAAGTCAGCATTTACAAAAATCCAGAGCTTGGAATCACAAATAGATGAAGCAATAAAACACTTACCTGCACCATTTCACCACCCCTCATCACAGACATTGTTTTCTTCTCAAACTGTGAGTTGTCATTACTTTCAGTTTGCTGCTCCTTCGAGCAACCCTCTACAAGAGCTGTAGAGTTTTGGTCAACATTATTTGTATTGACCATAACTTTCGATGTCTCATTGTTTTCTACTTTGCTAGCAGAAGATAAATCCGCACTCGATCATTTTAGTCCAGCTGGCTGGGATCCACTGGAAGTTGCAGCCTTTTCATCTTTCCCTGTGGGATCTCTACTCCATGTAAACCTAGTCCTGTGTACTACTACTGGTTGTGAGACAGGTGTCGTGCTAACACTCATTGGCATCTTAACACCACTTTCATCACTCGTATGTTTAGTATCAACAGGAACTACTGGTTTTAAAGCTTTCTGTCTCAAAATTGACTCCAAACTTTCCGTAGAAATATTGCTCTCGGTTTCCTTATTATCATTAAAGCCAGAAGAGTTTACTTCTTTAGTCACACTTATCGGTATCCCTTTTCTCTCAGGTGATATATCAGAACGGTCAATAAACTCATTACTATCGTTGCTTTTACAAGACGGGTAATCATCATAATCATACACAGTTTCTTCTTTAAGCTCGTCCTTTTTCGTATCGTCTTCTTCTTCTTCTCCATTCTCTAAGTTTGCAACAGTGATAACAGATTTTAACCGCATCGGGTTGTTTTCTATTGTCACTTTCTCAACGCTCTCATTGTCATTACTATCGCTTAATTTATTTGGCGAAGAGCTCCTAGTTTTACTCCTATTCTTCTTATTTCCAAGTCTACCCTTTCGTCTAGACCTCCCATGTGAACCCCCTTCATCACTACTGCTATCTTCATCTTTACGCATAGAGCTGCTTTCAGAATCGCTCGCAGCACTTATATAAGCATCTCTTCCCGACTGCTGCTGCTGCTGCTTCTTCTTCTTCTTCTTCTTCTTCTTCTTCTTTGTCTTGTTGATTTTCTTAATCTTTTTAGACTTTTTTCTCTTCTTCACAGGGGAGGAATCATCTTCACTTGACGATCTTATTCTATTTCGTTTCTTACTTCCCCATATTTTATTTTGCGCACGAGAATGCGATTGTTTACTTTTATAATACTCATTGTCGGAACTCAACAACGTTCATCCAACGTTTCATGTCTCGAACCTAAAGAAATGTCTCACTGAAGAAGGACTTCAAGTTCCCCTCGAAGATCTTCAAGTTAACGAAACCTTGCATTTTGTGGAAAAACCCGTCGAAATCATGGACCAAGGAGTCAAAGTATTGAGGCGCAGTAAAATTCCTATTGTCAAGATTCGATGGGAAGGAAAGTGTGGCGCCGAATTCACTTGGGAACTCAAGAGTGACATGAAGACGAAATATCCGTATCTTTTCGCTACTTCTTCCTAAATTTCGGGACGAAATTCCCTAAAGGAGGGGAGGCTGTAACGCTCCGCATTTCCGCACTTTCTTATTTTAGCAAGTCATGTTGTACTTTCCATATTTAGACGCTTGTACTCTCTTTGTAACCTACTTTCGTTCCGCTTGTAATTCGAGACTATTGATCATAATGAAAACGAAACTACTTTGGTGTATCCATATAATGTGCAACTGTTAATCGGTTTCTCGTTTGAACAAAATATTATTCAAGGATTCGGATCCTAAATCTCGAAACTCGAAAGCTTTGTGAAACGAATAAACGTTTAAAGATTTTTATTCGTTATAAATATGGTCATTATTCAAATTTAAACTAATTAAATTAACTAAATTAATTAATCTTGTTATTTGAAAGTTTATTTTTATTAATAAACTAGTTAATCTCGTTAGATATTAAAGTTAGTAAACTAACTTAGTTAGTGTTCAAGGGTGAGTTATGCAATTTTTGAAAGTATAAAAGTTGCAGGGACCATTGTGTAATATGCTGGAAGTATAAGGTTATGTTTTAAAACAAAAAAAAGAATAAAAAGGATGCAAACCACGGGACTCGAACCCGGGTCGTACCCTCACCAAACACGCGCCCAACCAGCTGAGCTGGTACTCCTCATCATACAAAACCAGCACAGTAAAATATATATTAACTCGTTAAAACGGCCTGATCCGCAACCAGCGCGACCAGACTCGTTTTGGGCGGGTTTTTTGTGAGTTTTTGAGTTTTTAAACATGTTTTAACATTAAATACTCAACCACAACCTACCCTACCCCTTCCCTATAAATACCAAGCCATTCCCAAGCTTAAATCACTTTGCAAACTCATCCAAATCACTCTCAAATCATCTAAAACGCATCTGAGTTTCCAGATTCGAGCAGATTGTTACCTCTTCACTAAAGTGAACATAACTTCTTCGTTTCTTATCCGTTTTGCGTCATTCTTTTTCCTATGTGCTTGGATTGACCTTAGCTTCGATTCCATGGGTTTTTCACAATAAATAAGTCCCTGGAATGTCGCCAAAAAGACTCCAAAGTTCACTGTTCATTTCTGATTTCATCTAATCTTTACTAAACTTGTTCAACTTGAGTCTAACTCATTTCAAACCTATGTCCTTATGCTTATAACCACTTCTATGGTTAGTTAGGTTTAAAAACAAGGTTGAGACATTCAAAATCAGAGGTTAAACCTCATATACATTCTGTTTTGCTTAGGGTTTTTCAACCCACAAGTGATGTTCAAGCTCAAAGCTTGATGTATGTGTGATTGAGGATTAACTTGGGTTGTCCTACATAAAATCCACACATTGCTTGATGATTTATTATAGATTAGTTGTTTATATTCTTGTATTACTTGCAAGTTCATGACCCTCCTTGAATGTTTTTTTACATCAAGTGTAGTGGTGAACAATTAGAGGTGCCTAAATGGAAGACTTCTCTTCCTACCTCCTACATGATTTCCATGAAACTTAGAGGTACATAAATGAAGACTTCGATCTTCTACCTCATGCTTGACTTATATGATATACTATACTCTATATAATACTTATGTAATATTCGAACAAACCGAACCTTTGATGATGAACAAGTGGACATTGTCAAATTAGTAAGTTATCATCTAAACATCATATGTGATGGATGATTATTTTTCATATTGCTATGTTTATGTTATTTAAATTCCGAAATCTATAATCTTCCGTTATTCCCCAAACTCATACATCTATGTTCCTTTGTGTAGAAGGACAAGGTGCTCCAAACTAAACAACCAACACCACTCGCGGGATTCAAGTAGGAAAGCTTGCAAAAACCGTGAGCATACTCGATCCTTTTTTCCTTTTAATCACTTTGGGTGCAACATGTATATTATACAAACTACACTTCACTTTGAAACTATTTTTAAACGACCTCTATCCATTGTTGAAACATGAAACTATGTGTGATGCTTGTTAATCTCGTATGCCATGTAAACTATTTGTGTTGATATATGGTCATTAACTTTGCTAGCCTACCTTAACAATTATAGCGCTATAGGATTAACGCACCGCCCACGATACTTGGGGTATTGTTAAGTTAAACATGTTAACCTCCCGCGATACTATGGGATAGGCAAAATTAAACGCGTTGGAAACTTGGGTTTGAACATATTGTTACACAATCTAGGCATACTAGTAACTCGCATATTATGATTCATGTGGATATGAGCAACTTTTAGTCTATATTATGCTATGTAAACAAACTTGTATGCTCGCCAACTTTTTGTTGATATTTTAATACATGTTGCAGGTTGATAGTTTGATGATGATGCGATGAAGAACAAAGATTAGGTGGACTTAGATACACACCTAAATTTAGTTTATCTTTTGGTGTTATGTTTTGTTGAACAATGTTGTATTTCCTTGGAATCTTTTATGACATTTAGTCCAATTATGAAATTTGAATTTTAATTATATTGTCACATAGTTAGGGTGTGACAGATTGGTATCAGAGCCATAACTATAGGGAATTAGGAAAATTGCCATGCTTTTGACCTAGTCTATAGTTAAGCACCAAAATCGGCCATAACTGGCAAGACTAGGCTTTTACGCGGATTGAACTCGTGACCTTCAGTTTACGTGCACGCAGCCCTTCTAGAGGACATGCTCCGTTCTTGTGTCATCGACTTTGGTGGTAGTTGGGATGTGCATTTACCATTGATCGAATTCTCGTACAACAATAGCTACTACTCCTATATTCAAATGGCTCCTTTCGAAGCATTGTATGGTCACAAATTCCGATCTCCTTTAAGCTGGCATGAGATTGGTGACAAACAATTTACTGGTCCTGAGATCATACAAGAAACAACGGATAAGATTCTTCAAATCCCTGATAATCTACTCAAGGCTCGAAGTCGACAAAAGAGCTATGCTGACAAGAGACGCAAACCATTGGAGTTTAATGTTGGTGACTATGTTCTACTCAAAGTATCTCATTGGAAAGGAGTAGTGTGTTTTGGTAAAAAGGGAAAACTTGCCCCTCGTTATGTTGGTCCTTTCAAGACACTCGAAAGGATTGGCAAGGTGGCTTATCGACTCGATTTACCTCAAGAACTCAACAACGTTCATCCAACGTTTCATGTCTCGAACCTAAAGAAGTGTCTCGCTGAAGAAGGACTTCAAGTTCCCCTCGAAGATCATCAAGTCAACGAAACCTTGCATTTTGTGGAAAAACCCGTCGAAATCATGGACCAAGGAGTCAAAGTATTGAGGCGCAGTAAAATTCCTATCGTCAAGGTTCGATGGGAAGGAAACCGTGGCGCCGAATTCACTTGGGAACTCAAGAGTGACATGAAGACGAAGTATCCGTATCTTTTCGCTATTTCTTCCTAAATTTCGAGACGAAATTCCCTAAAGGAAGGGAGGCTGTAACGCTCCGCACTTTCTTATTTTAGCAAGTCATGTTGTACTTTCCATATTTAGACGCTTGTACTCTCTTTGTAACCTACTTTCGTTCCGCTTGTAATTCGAGACTATTGATCATAATGAAAACGAAACTACTTTGGTCTATTCATATTATGTGCAACTGTTAATCGGTTACTCGTTTGAACAAAATATTATTCAAGGATTCTTGATTCTATATTTATCGACACTTGATACTCGTTAAACTAGTTGAAGCTATTAAAATGATGAGATTCGGATCCTAAATCTCGAAACTCGAAAGCTTTGTGAAACGAATAAACGTTTAAAGATTTTTATTCGTTATAAATATGGTCATTATTCAAATTTAAACTAATTAAATTAATTAATCTTGTTATTTGAAAGTTTATTTTTATTAATAAACTAGTTAATCTCGTTAGATATTAAAGTTAGTAAACTAACTTAGTTAGTTTAAACTAAAATGTTAGTTTTCTTTTAATATAACTTGGTTATCTAATAGTTCAAGGGTGAGTTATGCAATTTTTGAAAGTATAAAAGTTGCTGGGACCATTGTGTAATATGCTGGAAGTATAAGGTTATGTTTTAAAACAAAAAAAAGAATAAAAAGGATGCAAACCACGGGACTCGAACCCGGGTCTGTACCCTCACCAAACACGCGCCCAACCAGCTGAGCTGAGACTCCTCATCAAACAAAATCAACCCAGTAAAATATATATTAACTCGTTAAAACAGCCTGATCCGCAACCAGCGCGACCAGACTCTTTTTGGGCGAGTTTTTTGTGAGTTTTTGAGTTTTTAAACATGTTTTAACATTAAATACTCAACCACAACCTACCCTAACCCTTCCCTATAAATACCAAGCCATTCCCAAGCTTAAATCACTTTGCAAACTCATCCAAATCACTCTCAAATCATCTAAAACGCAGCTGAGTTTCCAGATTTGAGCAGATTGTTACCTCTCACTAAAGTGAGCATAACTTCTTCGTTTCTTATCCATTTTGCCTCATTCTTTTTCCTATGTGCTTGGATTGACCTTAGCTTCGATTCCATGGGTTTTTCACAGTAAATAAGTCCCTGGAACGTCGCCAAAAAGGCTCCAAAGTTCACTGTTCATTTCTGATTTCATCTAATCTTTACTAAACTTGTTCAACTTGAGTCTAACTTATCTCAAACCTATGTCCTTATGCTTAAACACTTTTATGGTTAGTTAGGCTTAAAAACAAGGTTGAGACATTCAAAATCAGAGGTTAAACCTCATATACATTCTGTTTTGCTTAGGGTTTTTCAACCCACAAGTGATGTTCAAGCTCAAAGCTTGATGTATGTATGATTGAGGATTAACTTGGGTTGTCCTACATAAAATCCATACATTGCTTGATGATTTATTATAGATTAGTTGTTTATATTCTTGTATTACTTGCAAGTTCATGACCCTCCTTGAATGTTTTTTTACATCAAGTGTAGTGGTGAACAATTAGAGGTGCCTAAATGGAAGACTTCTCTTCCTACCTCCTACATGATTTTCATGAAACTTAAAGGTACCTGAATGAAGACTTCGATCTTCTACCTCATGCTTGACTAATATGATATACTATACTCTATATAATACTTATGTAATATTCGAACAAACCGAACCTTTGATGATGAACAAGTGGACATTGTCAAATTAGTAAGTTATCATCTAAACATCATATGTGATGGATGATTATTTTTCATATTGCTATGTTTATGTTATTTAATTTCCGAAATCTATAATCTTCCGTTATTCCCCAAACTCATACATCTATGTTCCTTTGTGTAGAAGGACAAGGTGCTCCAAACTAAACAACCAACACCACTCGCGGGATTCAAGTAGGAAAGCTTGCAAAAACCGTGAGCATACTCGATCCCTTTTTCCTTTTAATCACTTTGGGTGCAACATGTATATTATACAAACTACACTTCACTTTGAAACTATTTTTAAACGAGCTCTATCCATTGTTGAAACATGAAACTATGTGTGATGCTTGTTAATCTCGTATGCCATGTAAACTATTTGTGTTGATATATGGTCATTAACTTTGCTAGCCTACCTTAACAATTATAGCGCTATAGGATTAACGCACCGCCCACGATACTTGGGGTATTGTTAAGTTAAACATGTCAACCTCCCGCGATACTATGGGATAGACAAAATTAAACGCGTTGGAAACTTGGGTTTGAACATATTATTACACAATCTAGGCATACTAGTAACTCGCATATTATGATTCATGTGGATATGAGCAACTTTTAGTCTATATTATGCTATGTAAACAAACTTGTATGCTCGCCAACTTTTTGTTGATAATTTGATACATGTTGTAGGTTGATAGTTTGATGATGATGCGATGAAGAACAAAGATTAGGTGGACTTAGATACACACCTAAATTTAGTTTATCTTTTGGTGTTATGTTTTGTTGAACAATGTTGTATTTCCTTGGAATCTTGTATGACATTTAGTCCATTTATAAAATTTGAATTTAAATTATATAGTCACATAGTGTTATGATGTCTCTTGCAATCTATTTCGTCTCATCCCGATGTTTCCGCCATCGGTTGGGGTGTGACATGTTTAATAAATCTAATTTTATATACCAATAATAAAAAAAAGTCATATCTTTCAATATTAATGGATAATATTCGATACGCGATGGATATGGTTATTGTGAAGATGGTTCTTGAAAATAAGATATGTTATTTAAGAAGCAAATCAGCATCTATTTGAGTGATAAAATGTTGGTACCAATTCCGACAAATTGATTTATAAATTATGTAATAAAATTGATATAATAATTTTTTTAGTAATGAAAATAAAAATATTTCATATATTAATACAAAGTTTGGTTTTCGTGATAAATAATTTGTTTTATTTAAAAATATCTTAAATTAACAATTTAAATTTTAAAATAATATTTTATTAGAAAAATAGAAGAATGGTATTCAAAATTTAAAGTAGGATGAAATTTAATATTAGCTCATTATTCATTTATTTATTTAATTAATATAAGATAAGTTTGGAAGTGAACCGAGAAAATCATAAAATAAATGCTTACAATGAATGATAGGTGTCACACATTAATGTTTTATTATATAGTATAGTATAGATATATATTTAGATTGATATAAATAAATTATTATATTATGGTAAAATTTGTTAACGAAGTCTCGATAAATTTAACCATTTATTTAAAACTTGTAAATGTAACGAAGTCTCAATGAATTTAACCATTTATTTAAAACTTGTAAATGTAGAAATGATAAATAATATTAGTTAATTTTATTTTAAGTTTCGTAAAATCTATTTGATACCAAACTAAACAAAACGTTCAAATATATAGTTAACTAGTATTAAGCACCCCCGCGTTGCGGCGGGGGCGAACACCAATACCACACTACTACCATCGACCACCAACACTAAAGTTGCGGCGTGTTAACACGAAGAAATTAAACCAAAACGTAAAACATATAAAAAAATAACTAAGTCGATCTAGGACCCCGAGCGTTACGATGAACCTGTCAAACGGGAAAAATTGTCACACCCCCAAAATCCACATGCGGAGTATCACCGCTTGGAGGCGTGACTGACCAGGATCAAACCACTAATCATATTGAACAAGTAAATAATTAAATGTAAAAGTCCAACCAACACGATTAGTGTCCATAACGAACCTAGTTAAGTTATGAGCGGAAGCATAATGTTTAAAACCAAATCAAAAGTTCAATTAACCAAATGTTTAACATGGCACACAGTTATCCCTGTCCCACAACGACTCTTCCTTGTGCAAGCTCCAGCTAAGAACCTATAGACCTGCAAAGCATGTAGTAACGAGTCAACAACTAGTTGAGTGAGTTCACGTTTGGTTGTCCAGTTTATAGTTATTCCGAAAACACAGTTTGTTCTTTACCAGCTATCCAGCCGTGGGGGTTACCCCATAGTTCGAAAAAACGTTTATTAGTTACCCGTTCGTACGTTGGCTATTCCAGCCCGGCTCTATGGCCGTGGGGGCTACCCCATGTTTAATTCACCAGACTCGTTACCATATCGACTACTAACGTTCGTCATGTTTAAGTGCCCTAACGTCTGTGTCTATCATCACGGACGTGCCATAGTCCATTAGTCCACGCCCGTCCTCTGCGGCACGGTGTGAGGTTTGTTAAACCTAATAGCGCTATTTAACTAATGACCCGTTCGCCATTGGCCTCGGCGATTAAGTCGATATAAAAGGAGGGACTTCGTTGATAGAGTTCTAGTCTAGTATAGTTAAATCCGTCTCATACTGGACGAGGAATCTACGTTCCTGAATACGTCTCAACAGGACGAGGAATCTATGTTCCTTAACCCATTCCCAACCCCTGGGAACCCCATGCTTTGTAACGAAGTGTGAACTCACCTTGGTTTGCTCGGCAGATTACACAGAGAGGTCAAGTCTAGATGCTAGTGGTCAACCATGTCCTAAAATGGTTACCATACAAGTCAGGATTAGGTTCAAATAGTGCACGTAGGTTTACACCGAGATAGCAAGTCACGAACACATATAATCATGGCATCACATAAACAGTCAAAGTGCATAACAATATTCATATTTGTACGATTTTAAGAGATTGGGCTCGCACAAGTTCAACAACCTTGTGCGATCCACCCATTGAAGCCCAATAAACCGACGGCCCAACCTGTTGTTCGTCCGGCACGTCTTGTGCGACCCATAACAGGTTGTGCGATCCAAAACAAACCCGGCCCAATAATATAAACAGTCCAAGACTTGTGCGGTCCTAGTAACCTTGTGCGACCAACTATGTCTTGTGCGACCGGATCAGATCTTGTACGATCTGATCTTGTGCGATTAGTTTTAATCATTCCATGATTCATGCAAATCTGTTACAATCAATTAGAATAGTTTCCTATTTTCATTCGATCAATCAAAGCTAACACTTATCAGTTTCTATTTCCACTATTAATCTATCAAACCAAGCAATCATTACCAATCCATATGAACTCGAATCATATTCAAAGAATAACCACAACCTACACATTAACTATTAGATCGTGGAATTAAAATCATACAACATATCATACTCAATTATGACTTTAAATCCGAGCACACAAACATCATCGTTCATTCAAATCAAACTAGCAACTATAACATACACCCTAGATCAACACTGTGTACAGCGGCCCAACCCCTGGCCGGCCCATGAGTAATTTGGGTAATCCAATTCATATGTTCTATGCACACAACAGTGACCAAAACATCGAATAAATCATGAGATCAATTTACAATCAGTTCATTTGATATAATGATTAAATAGGTCATGCAACTCATCATTCATGCATATAATACTCCTACTGACAACTTTATTAAATGTCCACATGATTTTGTTTTGATCGCACATGGCCATGTTCATATTCAGTTTGTTAAATTTTGTGCAACCATGTAACTTCACTTCTATGGGCCCTCACAACCGACATGGATATATAATATATTCCACTACCATAATCTATTGTACATGCATGATTCACAAATATCATCCATTTATTCAATCATATGATCCTACTCACTACATAATAACAGTTTGTTCATGATTGCCACACAAATAGACAACCGTGATCTAAAACAAATAACCATCAAACAGTTCTCAGCAACGATTAATAATAAAGGAAGTGCACTAACCCCGAGATTGAGAGGATCGATTGTAGGAGAAAGGACTTGCAAAAGAGGAAAAGTTTACAAAGAAAAGAACTGCCGTTTGCAAGCTAGGGTTTGATAATAAACAAATTTCGGAGACCTTAAACATGTTTAAGCAAACAAAGCAGGCCATTGGGCTGCGTCTGACTTTGGGCCCAAATCCCTTGGCGTCTGACTTTCGGGTGGGATGTGTTTTCGGGCGATGGGTTGTTTTGCAAGGAATACATGTTTTAATATTGGTACAATTTATTATACAAGATACGTATAGCACATTCACACATAATATACGCACCACGAATCTACAACCATCACGTATATTGCACATCAATTAAATATAGAATACACTTATATCATTCATTAAACCAACATGTCAACTAGTCACATAACGTTCAAGCGGGTTGCATCAAAATACAATGAAGGGTTCTAAATTACGAGTTGTCACATTATCCCCAAGTTGAAAGAAATTTCGTCCCGAAATTTAGCACGTACTCACTGAGGAAGCTAGTTAGGTTGCATGGTTTTCCTGGTTTTCCTGGGGTGTCACATCCTCCCCCCGTTAATCTGGAATTTCGTCCCGAAATTCCGTAGCTTCAGCCTCAGTAGTGGTTGTACCGGTTGCGAACAGCTGGGGATACTTTTGTTTCATCTGATCTTCGCGTTCCCAGGTGAACTCTGGGCCGCGACGTGAGTTCCAACGAACTCGAACTAGAGGTATCCTAGTACGCTTGAGGACCTTAACATCCCGGTCCGTGATTTCAACAGGTTCCTCGACGAATCGTAACTGCTCGTCGATCGTGAGCTCCTTCAAAGGAACTACGTGGGTTTCATCTGACAGACATTTCTTCAGATTCGACACGTGGAAAACGTCGTGAACTGCACTGAGTTCCGCTGGTAAGTTCAATCTGTAGGCCACCTTGCCTATCTTCTCAATGACTTCGAAAGGTCCAACGTATCGTGGGTTAAGTTTGCCCCGTTTGCCAAAACGAACCACACCCTTCCAGGGTGAAACTTTGAGTAATACACGCTCCCCAACCTGGAGCTCTAGTGGTTTTCTGCCCTTCTCGGCGTAGACTTTCTGACGGTCACGAGCTGCCGCCATTCGTTGTCGTATCTGAGCAATTCTCTCTGTTGTGTCCACCACATGTTCTGGACCAGTAATCTGACTATCCCCCACCTCTGCCCAACAAAGAGGTGACCGGCATTTACGCCCGTACAATGCCTCAAACGGAGCAGCTTTAATGCTGGTGTGGTAGCTATTGTTGTACGAAAATTCCACAAGTGGCAGATGCTTTTCCCAGCCGTTGCCAAAGTCAATCACACATGCCCTAAGCATGTCTTCGAGGGTCTGGATAGTACGTTCCGACTGCCCATCCGTTTGTGGGTGATAAGCTGTGCCTATATCTAGCCTTGAGCCAAAGGACTTGTGCATTGCTTGCCACAGTTCTGATGTAAAACGCGCATCTCGATCCGAGATGATAGAGATGGGCACCCCGTGCCTCGAGACAACTTCCTTGAGGTATACTTCTGCTAGAGTGGAGAACTTATCCGTTTCTTTGATAGCCAGGAAGTAAGCAGACTTTGTGAGTCGATCCACGATCACCCAAATAGTATCATTACCACGTTGAGATCTAGGCAGGCCAGTAACAAAATCCATGGAAATTTGCTCCCATTTCCATTGTGGTATCTCTGGTTGTTGAAGTGGGCCTGAAGGTTTCTGATATTCCGCCTTGACTCTCGCACAAGTCAAGCACCTGTTAACGTACGTTGCTATGTGGGCCTTCATGCTAGGCCACCAATATGTGGTTTTGATATCGTGGTACATTTTATCCGAACCAGGATGTACTGAGTAGCGAGACTTGTGTGCTTCACCCATCACAAGTTCTCGTAGGTTGCCATAAAGTGGGACCCAAATGCGTCCTGTTACATAGTAAGCGCCGTCCTCCTTCTGTTCTAAGCGTTGCCTTGAGCCGCGTAGGGCTTCAGCCCTGATGTTTTCTGGTTTCAATGCTTCTACCTGAGCATCTCGTATCTGTGCAGGAAGACTAGATTGGATAGTGAGTTGTAAAACTCGTACGCGCTTAGGCGTAGTGTCCTTTCGACTGAGGGCGTCAGCCACAGCGTTGGCTTTGCCTGGTTGGTACCTGATCAAGCATTCGTAGTCATTTAGCAGTTCGACCCATCGTCGTTGTCTCATATTGAGTTCCTTCTGTTTAAAGATATGCTCGAGGCTCCTGTGATCAGTGTAGATAGCGCATTTGGTACCATATAGGTAGTGTCTCCATATCTTAAGTGCAAAAACAACCGCTCCCAGCTCCAGATCGGGTGTAGTGTAGTTCTTTTCATGAACCTTGTGTTGGCGTGAGGTGTAGGCTATAACTTTATCCCGCTGCATCAATACGCAACCAAGACCCTGAATGGATGCGTCACAGTAAACCACGAAGTCGTCTGTGCCCTCTGGCAATGAAAGGATATGTGCACTGCAAAGTCTATCCTTTAAGTTCTGAAACGCTAACTCCTGTGCGTTTCCCCAACGATAAACAACGCCCTTCTGCGTTAGTGAAGTAAGAGGCTGAGCAATCTTAGAAAAATCCTTGATAAATCTCCTGTAGTAACCTGCCAATCCCAAGAATTGGCGAATTTCTGTTGGCGTACAAGGTGCAGGCCAGCTCTTGATCGAATCTACCTTGGATGGATCAACGTGAATCCCATCCTTGTTCACTACATGGCCTAAGAAATGGACTTCACGAAGCCAGAAGTCACATTTTGAAAATTTGGCGTACAACTGTTCTTTTCGAAGGAGTTCCAAAATAAATCGTAGATGCTGCTCGTGTTCCTCCTGACTCTTAGAATAGATCAGGATGTCGTCAATGAAAACTATAACGAACTTGTCTAAGTAAGGCTTGCACACTCGATTCATCAAGTCCATGAAGACCGCCGGTGCGTTTGTCATCCCAAATGGCATGACCAAAAACTCGTAGTGTCCATAACGGGTTCTGAAGGCTGTTTTGGAGACGTCCTCCTCTCGGACTCTCAGCTGGTGATACCCTGATCTCAAATCAATCTTTGAGTAGTAGCTCGACCCTTGCAGTTGGTCGAATAGGTCGTCAATGCGTGGAAGAGGGTAACGATTCTTCACAGTCACTTTGTTCAGTTCACGGTAGTCGATGCACATTCTGAACGTACCGTCTTTCTTCTTCACAAATAGCACTGGAGCTCTCCAGGGCGAAGAGCTAGGACGAATAAAACCCTTATCTAAGAGTTCTTGTAGTTGCGTAGATAGCTCTTTCAACTCTGATGGAGCTAAACGATACGGTGCACGAGCTATGAGTGCTGCACCAGGAGCTAGCTCGATTTGAAGCTCGACTTGCCTATGAGGCGGGAGACCAGGAAATTCCTCAGGGAATACTTCAGGGTAGTCGCGTACAGTCGGAAAAATCTTCTATCTTCTTCTCATTCTTCGAGGTGTCAGTAACAAGAGCCAAAATGGCAGTGTGACCCTTTCTCCAACATTTCTGGGCCTTAAGGAAAGAGATGATGCTCACCACAGCACCACTCTAGTCGCCACGAATCGTAAGAGGTTCATCACCTGTATGAGAAACACGAACGACCTTCTCATTGCAGAGAACCTCTGCTCGAATATTGAGGTAGCCAATCCATACCAATAACGATGTTGAAACCATCACCACGTTGGGGTCATTCCTAGCATTACCCTGACCAATCACTAACACTCGACCCCTGGCACCATTGCTGTCGTCATTACTCCCGTTGTTGCCTCCATTATTATTCCCGTTTCCTTGGTTGTGGTTCTGATTCTGATTCTGGTTCAGCTGTGGGCAGTGTCTCTTGAAGTGACCTTAAACATCACCCTGATAGCATCCCTTGTTACCCTGTTATTACTGCTGATTCTGTGGAGCTTGTGGCTGCTGTTGACGGTTTTGATTTGCAGGACGTGAGATTCTAAAATCCTTGGCTCCATGACCAAGCTTGTTGTATTTCTGACAACGATCTCTGTTGCATTGCCCGCTGTGGTGCAAATTACATCGATTCCACTTAGGGTGATTTCCCTTGTATCCACCCTGACTTCGATTACCAAAAGACTGCTGACTGAGGCTCCTGTGCTGCGACTGAGACTGAACCGAAGTGGGACCTTTGCTCGAATTTCCATTCCACTTGCGTTTGTTGTCACTGGGAGCATCCGAAGTAGTTGTAGCAGCATTAATACGCTTCGGCAGTTTGTTCTGTCCTATCGCCTGATCTGAGAGACATTGAGCAAGACGAGTAATATCCTGAATGGTTGCAAGGTTGGCCTATGTCACATGACTCTGAATCTCTTGTACTAAGCCTTTGAGGTACAGCTCAATGCGCTTGATGAGAGGATCCACCATAGTTGGACATAACACTGCCAGTTCGTGGGATCGTTTCGCGTACGCTTCTACCTATGACCCCGTCATCTTCAGGTTAAAGAACTCCACTTCCAGCTTGTGGATGTCATCACGACTACAGTATTCACGTTTGATCAGTTCCTTAAAATCATTCCATGGGGTGGCATTAGCAGCCGCCAGCCCCAGCATTTGAACTTGCGCATTCCACCAAGTTAGCGTAGTGCCTTCGAGAGTACCAGTGGCGTACTTCACCCTATGAGCCTCAGGGCATTCACACATCTCTAAGTCAGACTCGAGCTTTTCAAACCAATGGAGGAGTCCAACAGCTCCTTTAGTGCCACCGAAAGTACTAGGACGACAGTCCATGAACGTCTTAAATGTGCATACAGGCGGCTGAGCGTTCTGACCTTGTTGCGCGAGGAAGAAACGACAAGGTTAAGCGCGAGAGTTAGGTCATGAGAGTAGGATCTAACATCCTAGGATAGGTTCGGAACAGCAGGTTATACCTCCTGCGTGAGCGGCTGCGAGTGCTGCCGTAACTAGTTCGTTGATAAGAGCCGCCAGCTGGCTTGAGTTAGGTTCACACGTTCCCTCATGATCTCACATCGAAGGATACACAAGTAGGAAAAATGTCGCGAATGTGTGTAAGTGTGGAGTGACAGAAGGAAGCAAGCACACATGTGTTTTCAAACTATAGTTGCTACGTTCATCTAAGCATACAATAAGCAAAGTTCTATGCAATCTAGCAAGTAGGCAATATAAAACGTAAATCATATCACCTAGAATGTCGAGCCTTGCACGTGGAGTGAAGCGTCGTTGTGGATCGTAGAGCACTGTACAGGTTATAGTCTGGTTTTAACAAAAACGTTTTCCTTTATTAAAACCAAGTTCTCTATAACCAATGGCTCTGATACCAATCTGTCACACCCCCAAAATCCACATGCGGAGTATCACCGCTTGGAGGCGTGACTGACCAGGATCAAACCACTAATCATATTGAACAAGTAAATAATTAAATGTAAAAGTCCAACCAACACGATTAGTGTCCATAACGAACCTAGTTAAGTTATGAGCGGAAGCATAATGTTTAAAACCAAATCAAAAGTTCAATTAACCAAATGTTTAACATGGCACACAGTTGTCCCTGTCCCACAACGACTCTTCCTTGTGCAAGCTCCAGCTAAGAACCTATAGACCTGCAAAGCATGTAGTAACGAGTCAACAACTAGTTGAGTGAGTTCACGTTTGGTTGTCCAGTTTATAGTTATTCCGAAAACACAGTTTGTTCTTTACCAGCTATCCAGCCGTGGGGGTTACCCCATAGTTCGAAAAAACGTTTATTAGTTACCCGTTCGTACGTTGGCTATTCCAGCCCGGCTCTATGGCCGTGGGGGCTACCCCATGTTTAATTCACCAGACTCGTTACCATATCGACTACTAACGTTCGTCATGTTTAAGTGCCCTAACGTCTGTGTCTATCATCACGGACGTGCCATAGTCCATTAGTCCACGCCCGTCCTCTGCGGCACGGTGTGAGGTTTGTTAAACCTAATAGCGCTATTTAACTAATGACCCGTTCGCCATTGGCCTCGGCGATTAAGTCGATATAAAAGGAGGGACTTCGTTGATAGAGTTCTAGTCTAGTATAGTTAAATCCGTCTCATACTGGACGAGGAATCTACGTTCCTGAATACGTCTCAACAGGACGAGGAATCTATGTTCCTTAACCCATTCCCAACCCCTGGGAACCCCATGCTTTGTAACGAAGTGTGAACTCACCTTGGTTTGCTCGGCAGATTACACAGAGAGGTCAAGTCTAGATGCTAGTGGTCAACCATGTCCTAAAATGGTTACCATACAAGTCAGGATTAGGTTCAAATAGTGCACGTAGGTTTACACCGAGATAGCAAGTCACGAACACATATAATCATGGCATCACATAAACAGTCAAAGTGCATAACAATATTCATATTTGTACGATTTTAAGAGATTGGGCTCGCACAAGTTCAACAACCTTGTGCGATCTACCCATTGAAGCCCAATAAACCGACGGCCCAACCTGTTGTTCGTCCGGCACGTCTTGTGCGACCCATAACAGGTTGTGCGATCCAAAACAAACCCGGCCCAATAATATAAACAGTCCAAGACTTGTGCGGTCCTAGTAACCTTGTGCGACCAACTATGTCTTGTGCGACCGGATCAGATCTTGTACGATCTGATCTTGTGCGATTAGTTTTAATCATTCCATGATTCATGCAAATCTGTTACAATCAATTAGAATAGTTTCCTATTTTCATTCGATCAATCAAAGCTAACACTTATCAGTTTCTATTTCCACTATTAATCTATCAAACCAAGCAATCATTACCAATCCATATGAACTCGAATCATATTCAAAGAATAACCACAACCTACACATTAACTATTAGATCGTGGAATTAAAATCATACAACATATCATACTCAATTATGACTTTAAATCCGAGCACACAAACATCATCGTTCATTCAAATCAAACTAGCAACTATAACATACACCCTAGATCAACACTGTGTACAGCGGCCCAACCCCTGGCCGGCCCATGAGTAATTTGGGTAATCCAATTCATATGTTCTATGCACACAACAGTGACCAAAACATCGAATAAATCATGAGATCAATTTACAATCAGTTCATTTGATATAATGATTAAATAGGTCATGCAACTCATCATTCATGCATATAATACTCCTACTGACAACTTTATTAAATGTCCACATGATTTTGTTTTGATCGCACATGGCCATGTTCATATTCAGTTTGTTAAATTTTGTGCAACCATGTAACTTCACTTCTATGGGCCCTCACAACCGACATGGATATATAATATATTCCACTACCATAATCTATTGTACATGCATGATTCACAAATATCATCCATTTATTCAATCATATGATCCTACTCACTACATAATAACAGTTTGTTCATGATTGCCACACAAATAGACAACCGTGATCTAAAACAAATAACCATCAAACAGTTCTCAGCAACGGTTAATAATAAAGGAAGTGCACTAACCCCGAGATTGAGAGGATCGATTGTAGGAGAAAGGACTTGCAAAAGAGGAAAAGTTTACAAAGAAAAGAACTGCCGTTTGCAAGCTAGGGTTTGATAATAAACAAATTTCGGAGACCTTAAACATGTTTAAGCAAACAAAGCAGGCCATTGGGCTGCGTCTGACTTTGGGCCCAAATCCCTTGGCGTCTGACTTTCGGGTGGGATGTGTTTTCGGGCGATGGGTTGTTTTGCAAGGAATACATGTTTTAATATTGGTACAATTTATTATACAAGATACGTATAGCACATTCACACATAATATACGCACCACGAATCTACAACCATCACGTATATTGCACATCAATTAAATATAGAATACACTTATATCATTCATTAAACCAACATGTCAACTAGTCACATAACGTTCAAGCGGGTTGCATCAAAATACAATGAAGGGTTCTAAATTACGAGTTGTCACATTATCCCCAAGTTGAAAGAAATTTCGTCCCGAAATTTAGCACGTACTCACTGAGGAAGCTAGTTAGGTTGCATGGTTTTCCTGGTTTTTCTGGGGTGTCACAAAAATAGACGGCGTAAAAACGTTTAACCAAACACACACGTTGCGCCGTGTTTAAGCAACATGTACAACTTATAAATGCGCACACTTGGCAACATTTACAACTTATAAATGCACACACTTTTTGCTAAATAATAGTATATAAATAAATTAATTATCATAAAAAATCACTAAAGCTACATATACAACTTATAAATGCACACATATGTTTCAAAATAATAGTATATAAATATCAAGAGTAAATTACGATTTTGGCCTCTGTGGTTATATCATTTTTACCCTTTTAGCCACAAAATGAATCTTTTAACATCTGAGCCTTCAACGTTTTTTTTTTTCTAATCCTTTTGGCCCCAAACACTAACCCCATCCATTTACTTTTACGGGCCAAAGGGGTTAGAAAAAATGACGTTGGGATCCAAAAGGGTTAGAAAAAAAGACGTTGAGGGCTCAAATGTTAAAAAATTCCCTTTTGGGCTAAAAGGGTAAAAGTGATATAACCACAGGGGCAAAAATTGTAATTTACTCTAATATCAAATTAGATAACTAAGTTTGAATATGAAGTAAATAGATAAATATAAAAGTAATAATTAAACTAAATAATATTTAGTAGAATCATTATCTATAATTAATTAGAAGAGATTAAACTAAAATTAAAATTGTCCATAAGACATGACATAATATGATGACAAGTGTCCCCCAACTAATTTCTTTTATTATATACTACCAAGAGTCCAAAACTTGTATTTTGATGTATTTGGGCATATGTGTATTTTGGTGGTGTTTGGGATTCCTTTTCAACTTCTCATTCTTAAAAGCAATAAGTAAGAAATCCTGACTTGTTCTTTTCTCCTTTTTGAAGACATAATTAGCTCCAAAAGTCCCCTTTCATGGTGTTTGGGATTCCTTTTGACTTCAAAAGTATTCTCAAATGGTGTTTGAGATTCCTTTCCTCTTAAAAGTTTTTCTTAGCTCCAAAAGTCCTTTTTAAAAGGAATCCCAAACACCCACTTGATGTTGATGTGTATTGTCTATTTGGACTGCATGTTGAGCTATGTAGAATTTGTGGATATGTCAAGGGTATTTGAATCAGCTTGGTTTAAACACTATGGATAAGTATTATGATATCCCCTAATTTGGGACACTTTTTTTTTTCATTTTTTTGTTTATTTATTCATTTTTAGTAAATAAGGCCCAAATAGTCCTAACTGTGAAACCGAATCAAAACCAAACCGTTAATGACGGTTCGGTTTGATTTGATTTAAGAATTTAACGGTTCGGTTTTGGTTTTCAATTACCAAAACCGTGACTAACGGTTTAGTTAACGGTTTGACCCAAAAACCGACCAAACCGAACCATGAACACCCCTACCCTAGACCCCCGTGAAGGGCCCCTTGTGGAACCCTCATTGCTTAAGGGCCTCGCCCATAAACACCAATAAGATTTCTGAATACTAAAATCATAATAAACTCATCTCTAAATTTAGATGAATTTAGAGAATATTCTCTGCAAATTGGTCATCTCTCTGGTTCTCCAAAACAAACACAAACCACGTACTTATTCTTGCATATATATTATTGTCTGATTGAAAAATTCGGGTGAAGCATCGAATTATTCACGATTATGCAAGTCTATATTATTTAATTTAATTTTGATATGACGATAGAATTTAATTTCAATCTCGGGTAATTGGATGGCATTACCAAGGAAAAAAACAGAGGTAGATTAGATAGAGAGAAGATGGCATCACTTATGTTATCCAACACAAGATCCTACAATACATCTTTCCATTATCTTACACCATTTATTCTTTACATACATTACTAGCTTACTCAGGCTTCCTCAGCATCACTTGAACTCGGGCGTGTATCGATGTAAAATTCTGAATCAAGCCCGTCGATTATTCTTCCTCTGCCCAAACATAGAAATCGAGTCAAACCAAAAAGTCAAATATATAAAAGCTCAAAGGCAAGGCTTGGCTTACCTTTCAAGAACAAATTTGCCTTCTTTATACTTCTGGGATTGTTCATGTGCAGTCTCCTGTTTTAACATGAAAATCTTTAATACTTAACGCGTTAAGTGATAACAGTTGTAACATGGGTGCTTACGTATTTCCAGCCAACAATTTGTCCACAGCTTACGCAATATACATCTGTAACGGTATGCAATCCTGATAGCATCATCCTTTCCTCAATCGGTCCAGCTGTCACATTCACCCTAAATAACAAATTACAAGAAAGAAGTCAATGTTGTAAATCTACCAACTATGAACAAGTATAACAATCTTGGCATTGGTTTAAAAAGCGTGAGGCACTCCGAGGCGTTTTGGTTCCACGGCACGATCATGTACGTCTGTCTCATCTGTTTTACATATCAAGCAAACCTTTCATAACTGCCCCATTCCTTTTACATACAACCCTAATTCTGAGCCAGAAGTACATGAGGTGCCGCCTAAAGGAGGCGTTCCTTATTAAACCAAGATCTTGGCTTAAACATGGTCCTTCATTTCAAATTTAAAAAGTCTAAATCAATATGGATTATATCTTCCTCTAAACTGTTTATGAGCGAAAGATTTTCTTGCAAATTCAAGATTCAAGATTCAAGATCAGCTCATCTCTTATAGTTTGAACAACTTACACATTGCTGAAAAGGTAAGCTTTTCCTCTGCGGCAATGGAAACCCTGATTCCAAAAAAAAAGGTAACACAAAAAAGATCATATCAACAAACATAATCAAGATACAAAACTCTTAGTAGCACATACTAGAAAACTTTAAGAAATACTAAAATATTGTCAAAAGTGAAAACTAGCTGTATATTGCAAATTCAGAATGGAATGGAATGGGATGTTAGGTTAAATATTTGCATATAGTTAAAGGTAGTTATTGACCCATCTACCACTAAAATAGTAAATGACACTATATGGTAACCAAGTTTCACGAATGTTCCACTCAAACTTTTTTCTAAGAGGTTTGACCACTAAAGTTCCAATTTAGTTCCGATCTTATGAACCCATTTTTCTTTCTTTGCAAAAATGACCTGCAATCTATATTATGAACCCATTTTTCTTTCTTTCAAGTGACGTGTCAAGTGCATACAAAATTGGGCCTCGAACACTAAAAGGTTTAAAATAGTAAGGCTGGTGGGTGTGGTTTAAAGCCCCTAGGGGCTTTATCATGCCACGTAAGAGTCACGTAGATTTTGAGATAAAAATGGCGCCCCCTTTAACAATGATGGTGTGGGATAAAAGCCCCACTAGCGCCCCCATCTAATTAAATATTAAAAAAGAAAGAAAAAATAAACAAAATCTGATTGGTTAAGAGGCATGGGGCCCACCAGATGCACCCATTCACGCCCGTTAGTGGGCTGGCGGACAAGGGGTGGCGCCCCCTTGGTAACATGCAGGGTGTGGGGGAGGGCGCCAAAGTTGCTGAGTTGGCGGGGTGGTGCGAGGCCACACCCCCTGGCCTAACCAAAGTTCAAGACTGTCCCACCCAAGTCATTCGAACTTTCTTTGAAGAAATTTAACCACTTTGTTAAAATTTTTGTCACCGCCCCCAATCTTAAACAAAATTGAAACTTTAATGGTTAAACCAATACAGTACAAGACAATGATAAAACTTGATCAATCCATAGACATTTGCCAACCAAATGGTCATGTGTCCCAAATCCCAATTAGACAATTGTTCTGCAAAAAAAAAAAAAAAAAAAAAAAAACCCCAAGCCCAAATTGACAGTCCTTCCGTCTCACATAAACCCTAACTAGGGCACTTGTGTTCAACTAAATAAAACCTTCAAATTTAAACATATTCAGCAAATTTCTTTACTCACATGCACAACAAAATTACCCAAACATCTACCCAATTGCAATTAACCTCTATCGTAACAGAGATCAACACATAAACAGAAACCTAACAAACAAAATAAGAGATTACCCGGGAGACAACATTCTCGGCGAGAGCTAAGTTGGTTTTGCAGAACTTGCATTTGTAAGTCCGTCCCTCCAGCTCCACCAAAAATACCCGACCCATTTCTTGACCCGAGATGAAATTTATCAATTTGGTTGGGGAAGTTAGAAAGAAGAGTGATGAAAGTGGATGATGACTTGAGAGTAGTAGTATTAATCATATCATATCCACCGCCCATTTGGTAATTACGCCGCTGTTGTTGTTGGAAACACTTGGGCCTTGTTAAATCTGGGCTTCAAGTTGGGCCTCGCATAGTTTCACAATTCACTTGCGACTACTTTGGATTGGGTTATACGTTTTTTTTTTTTTTTTTTTTTTTTTTTTTGTATCAAATAACGATTCACATCGGGTTTATCCCGTTGGGGTTGTTCGGTTATTGGCTTAACCGGGTCCGGTAGTTTGGGTTTGAACATATTTGTTAATAGCCCTCATACGATTTGGAAAGCTAACATGTATTCGCAAATTCTTGATAAAATGTCAAAATTTGAACTAATATAATTTGAGTTAATCAATTTGAGTCATTCAGGTTTTTGTTGTTTAAAGGTCTAACTCATACCTAACCATAGTAACAATCAGTTTAGTTGGTTTTCGGGTATTTGGATAACTGGTTTATTCATGTCGGGTTGATCAGGTATGATGAAATCGGCTCGGTTCGGGTTGAGTTAACTGAGTACGGGTAAAATTGACAACCCTAGATTAACTTCTTTTAGCTATTTATTTTATTTCGAATTTTAACGAGTGCTATGTCCTAATATCGAACCAGATAAATGTAAAACTATTTTTTAGATATCAAAAACCTAGAGTGTGTAGTATCGGGCTAGTCTCGAACTGGACTTAAACTTTTGGATTAATGATCTAACACCAATGTTGTCTAGTTGATGTTTTCCATAGGAGATAGGTAAGGTTTGCGATCATCACACCTACCTATTAGACTATGTGTTGTGGAGGGTTCTAAAGGGCTTTTACGATGGAAAAGTGTTGTCTTGTGCCGCAACATTGGCGACACGTAGGCACACTTTTTTCTACCATCATGGGGCTTTAAGGGGTGTAATGAGACTTTTTGTGAAACGTGGTACTGGGTGGAGGTGGCTTGTAATACCCTGAACCTTAATCTACTAGTTATAAACGTGTGAATATGTAAATTATATTTCATATATTGTTGAATGACTAAGTAATGAGTAGAACCGTTGTTCGAAATATTAACTATCTTGACGAGCCTTGATTATTAAAAGAGACCGGTTAATAATAATAATAATAAATATGTTTGATCTTACTCCATTTTTAACGAGACTTAGGTCAAAACGTAGAGAAAAATAAACTCATCTTAATAATGTATTTGTAAGTTTGTAAAACGTTATATTTTAGAAGTTATAAGAGATAAACAAGTGAAGCAGCTAGCTAAATTAATTATAATATATAATATATAAAACATTCACGAATTGTAGGCAAGCACACACATATACATGTCAATTGTGATCCCCACATCGGCTATACTGACTAACCCACCGTCCCTTCCTCTCGGAGTTCATCTGTAAGATTTTAGTACACAAAATTTTAACGGGAACGCGCTAGTATAGAGAATCATGAGTACACAATACCCGTTTTGGGTATTGCTAGTAGCCATTTTTGGAGCGAGTAGGAGCACAGGTTAGGAAGACTCTACATCAATTTATCGTAGATAGTTTTAAGGTATGTTCTCGTTTAAGTTTATGTTTAGTTATTTATTATTTATTTTTGGTAGTTAATATTAGTACTAGTATTATTAGGATTAGTATTATTATTTTTAGGTATTAGAGTTATTGTCAGGGGTGGGTATTGGGTAGCCTAGAAAAAAAAGTATGATAACTAAAGCCTTTTCTTCTCCTTTACGAAAAGGCTTTAGTTGTTGTTCAGAATGATGAGGGTTTTAACTAGAACTCGGTTATATCAAAAGCAGAGGGTTTAGCGTTGATAGTAGAGATAACAAAGATTGAAGAGGTTATTGTTGCATGTGAACAGAGTGAGGGAGCAAAGAATGATGAAATTAAGATCAAAGAAGTATCAATAGATGCCATAAAATCGACACAACCTATCACAGAAACTGAATCAGTACCAACAAATAATGTCGAAGAGGAGAAGTGTTTTCTTGTTCAACCTGATATTTTTAGAACTATTTTTCCTCCTGGTATGATTGATAGTTTTGCAGGGTTTTTCTCTGAAGAATAAGTGCCATTTGGAAAGATCAATTTTGACTAGGAAGAAAATGAGGTCGTTGAGATGATAAATGTGAATGAGATTACTACTGAATCATTGGAGGAGATAACTCAGAAGGCTATGATGGCACAGTTAAAAGAGGTAAAACCAGATTTATCATCTATATTGAAAATCGAGTCTAACGTGAAAAATAAAAATGAATTGGTAAAAGATTCGGTTAAAACTGTGCTATTAGAATCCAAAGTCGAAGCAAAAGATGAACCAATTGTATCCTTTAAATGCTTGATTCCTTGTGATCAATGCATTGAAAAGGATGTTGACTATAAGAAGCTAAAATTTCATACTGATAATTTGTTGGTTGATCTTAAGAAACTTCAAGAAGCATTTAACAAACTTCAAAGAGTTTAAAGAAATAATCGGTAAAGATCAGAAAACGATCTCCATGTTAAAAGCCACTGTTTTAGACAAAAAAATATCATTGATAAATATCTTGATGAGATGGCTGAGTTAAAACAATAGATGCAAAAAGTTAAAATCGAATCAGAACATGCTGATAAAAAATTGACCAGTTTTGCGACAGCTTCACGTGCCCTAGATTATATACTTACCAAACCTACGGGTAAAGATGAGGAGACCGGAGAAGATATCTATGGATATGGTAATCGAGGAATCAGGTATAATAAATTTCCACATTCGGTGTGGAGTAATTACTCTAAAAAAATCCCCGGAAGGTGTTGACAAAGCCATTAATGTGGAAGTAAAAACTCCATTAGTGGCTGATCATAATGAGATTTTACCTGAAACCTTCGATCTGTCGTATGATAGACCAGAAAGAAGTTGTCATTGTGATGAAGATGTTTGCAAAGTTGTGGTAAAAAAGTTTTTGAAAAGAATATGTTGAAAATGAATTTGTTAAAAGTGAATCAACTTTTTATGAGAAATCAGATGTTAAGAAAAAGTTTGTCAATGAGAAAATGTTTGAGAAAAAGAAGCAATATTCACAAGAAAATAATTTTACTAATCAAACATTTAGGCTTGTTCAAAGTATTTCTATGCAATTTTAAAATGATAGAAATGATGGTTCACAAAATAGAAAGAACTCTAAATATATGTGGAACATTGGAAAATGTTTTGCTAAAACCAGTCATTACCAGTCTCAAGATACTTTTAATAATAAAAAATTGTATACTCAAAATATGAGAAATCAATCTTTTGGTTTTCAAGGTAAAGGTGATCGGGGAACGGGTAATAATCATGGTGGGAACAAGTTTAGAAACAACAACTTTCAGGGAAAATCCAAATTTTTGAAAAATGTCAAGTTTGTTTCTGAAACTAGTTCTGAAAGCGAGAAAGAAGCTCAGTTCAGAAACCTGTCAAACCGAGAGTCTCTTGAACAAAGAGAAAAGTGAGAACGTACTAAAGGGCCTCCTTCTTATGTGAGAAATTGCAAGGATAGAAGAAAATGCTTTAATTGTCAAGAAGTCGGACATGTGTCTTATAACTGTCCGCACAACAATCCTAAGCATGTTCATGCTCAAACACCCGAAGTGGTCAAACCAACTGTATCAAAATATGCTCCAAAAGTTGAAATGAAACAGATTTTGAAGAAAGTTGAACTCGTTAAAACCTAATATCAACTGGTAAAAGCTAAACATTTAGAAACCGGTGAAACTTAAGGTGTAAAATCTGAAACTGCTAACTTAAATATTTATTTTAGAAACACTTTGTTGAGTAAGCAAAGTTGGGTTGCCAAAAAGGTGTTCAGGGCCAGTTGTTAAAACTAAGCGTTTAAGTGAGAACTTAGTGAAAAGTGAGGTTGTTGTTGAAACTGGAGAACCCGAGAACAACAAGGCTTGGGTTTCTATCTTTAACTAATCCGTTTCGTGCTTGTTGTGACACCCCAGGAAAATCAGGAAAACAACGCAACTTAACTTAACTAGCTTCCTCAGTAACCACGCGCTAAATTTCGGGACGAAATTCTCTTAACAGGGGGAGAATGTGACAACCCTCAATTTACATGTATTCCGTACAATTTATTAGTGATAATTAAAGTGCTTGATGACTGTGCTGAATCATTTAACCGCTCTTTGATTACTGTGTTATACTTACATGTGCGTGTTAGCATACTAGTAGTATACAGAAAAGTTACTAAATAGTCCGGTATGTTTTCCTATGTGTTAGGAATAAATTTCGTTACAAAAATATATGTATAAGACGCCTTACGGAACAATTAAACAACTTAACGAAACAGTATCTGACCGAACAACCGGACATTACCCGGGACACCAAATATTTGTCAAACACATTATTTAATTATCTTTGGCTAGTCATGATCCCCGTATACCATAACACCCACCAAAAATCATCACACAAGCATATATTATCAAGTTACTTACATTCTAACTACCAATTACCATTTAGTTGAAATGTTACACTAAACCCCCCCCCCCAACCGATTTTCGGTCCCAATGGACCCCACCCTCATCATCACCATATCCCATGGAATATTATCTCTAATTTTGATTGGGCCTCTTTATTTGTTGCACTTGCCAAGATATTGTGTAATGATTGTAATTATGGCCATAGATTCTCAAGATCATTCCATATCCCACAAGTTACATCTAGACCCCTTCCCCCTAGCCTATTTTCGGCCATCATCATCACCATATCCCACTCAAGATTTTATTTCAATATTTTATAAGATTACTTGCTTGTTGGATTGGCCAAAACATGGTGTGATGATTACTATTATGACATAAGTAATTTCCAAGAAATCCTTATATCATTACATATCTTCTCAATCCTCACAAGTTCACTTCACCTCCCTCAAAACTCTCTCTCTCTCTCCCTCTTGGCTGCATAAAATTGCCACCACCACCATCATATCAACACTCACTCATTTAATCCATCATCCAGTTCCATTCAAAGCTTGAAGTTCATCCATGGATGTTTCAAGTTGAAGGACTTTCAAAGGAGCTTGTTTCTAGTCTTTCTCATCATCTTCTCTCTACATCTTCATCACAAGATCCTACCCTAGCTTTAAGCTAGTAGTAAGTTCCTCATGTCACCTTTGTTCATCTTGTTTCTTGATTAAAAGATGTAATATGTTAAATCTACAAGAACACTAAAAAGGGGTTTAAACAAGAAGATGTAACATGATGTATTTATGTTAGTATGATGTTATCATGAGATGTTACTGATTTCTTGCTGATTACTTGTTAATATTGATTACTAGAAATGTTGTTGATCATTATGCATGTTAACGGAACCAATACGACTCGCTTTAGAATGTTAAAGCTGAAAAACAGAAAGCTGTTTGCTGATTACAGCCAACTTCAGTTGGCTGTAACCGAACCTTAATAAAGCGAAAAATGTGTTGTCTAAACTCTAGATTTATGTATTATGAAATACGGTTCTAATGGCACTGGAATCATAATTTTTAGACTTCGTTTACTATTTTTGAAGGGTCATTTTGTAGCAGCAGCTCAAGCTGCATTTTTGCTGCTGAAAATAGGTGTTATATTTTTGGTCATATCTGGAAATCTATGATGAATTAGATCATGAAATTTGTACAGTAGATGACAACTTATGTATTTGTAATTACCCCACTAGAATTTCGTAAATCGGACTTACGATGAATTTTTAATAAATTGTTCCGTGGACTGTGGTCAGAAAAAGATAAATCTGAGTTCAGTCCGGAAAATGATTTTTTATAAAATATTGGTGATGAATTGGATCCCGAGATTTTTACACAATAAAATTTGGAATGTTTAAGACCTTTTGTAAAAAGTTGGGAATTTTTGAAACAAGTTAACTATTTTATTAAAATCCCCGAATACAGCCCAGTTTTGAATATAAGAGCTGAAATGACATAAGTAGTGATTTGCGTGTCTAAATGTCGGGTAGGTTATCCGAGAATGATATAACATGTTATATGTCAATAAAAGTGTTATGTGCAATGTTGTATGGTTGTCTATGAGTGGGGAATAGATGGGAAGGTTATATGGGCATAAACCGTTAAAGTGATGCATGTTATGTGATAGATACGTGTAGGAACTTTGTGTTCTATTTGAAATCACTAATAAACTAAGTGGTAATCATACTAGGACGTGATTGACTGACCTTGACTGTTAGCTATATTTGAGAGTCAAACCGAGCAACCGAGGTGAGTTCACACTCTTTCCAAGGCATGGGATTCCCGGTGGGTTGGGAATGGGATTGAATGACTACTCGAACTGTCATTAGTATTAAACTACTTACTACTGTCCTCGGATTGAAGGGCACGTACGTAAAGCCTACGTACACGACCATAAGACCATCAACTCTATCAATTGAAGTCCCTCATTTATCGACTTAATTGCCGAGGCCTATGGCGAGCGGGTCATTAGTTAATAGCGCTATTAGGTTTAACAAACCTCACACCGTGCCAGTCGGACGGGCGTGTACTAATGGAATATGGGCAAAGGGTCAATGCTGATAGACATTGACTTAGGGCACCTCTTACATTTTCATAGCAGTCGATACGTGTGGTCTAGTAACACATGGGAAGCCCCCACTAAACTTCGCAAACATGTCAGGAGGACCGCGATACGAATTTATACGATACATGGTTTACAAAACGAACAGATGATTTACGAAACGAATGATATAACTAAACAACCAACTGTGAACTCGCTCAACTTTGTTGTTGACTCGTTGTTACATGCCTTACAGGTCGCTAGATGCTTATGGATCTTGCACGAGGAGAAGGTTGTTGTGGGATGCGGACTGTTATGTCCCGTACTTAATAATTGAACTTTATAAACTATGTTTTGGACATTAAACTTGTGAACTATAAACTTATGTTTTGAACTTCCGTTTTATGCTTCCGCTGTTAACTTAAAACTGGTTACTGTCTTATGGTCACCAATTGTATTGTGATTGGTTTTACTTACTAAGATTATGTTGTTCAACATGATTGGTGGCTCGATCCTGGTCACGTCACGCCTCCAAGCGGTGGTACTCCGCATGGTGGATTTTAGGGGTGTGACAGATTGGTATCAAAGCCATTGGTTATAGTGAACTTGGTTTTAAAAAGGGAAAAGCTTTTTGAAAAAACCAGACTATAACCTGTACAGTGCTCAACGATCCACAACGACGCTTCGCTCCACGTGCAAGACTCGACACCATAAGTGGTATGATTTATGCTATATTGTCGGTTAGATAGTTCTCGCTGTGCATTAGAGAATGTGATAATTGCTATTTGAACCTTGTGTGCTTACTCTCTATTGTCGTCCCACACTTACGCACTTTCGCGACACCCTTCTCACTTACGTTGCTTCATTACGAAGATCATGAGCGGACGCGGAGGACGTATCAACCTCACTCAAGCCCAGTTGACGGCTTTGATCAATGAACGAGTTGCTGAGGCACTCGCAGCAAATCCTGCAGGAGGTCAACATGCTCAGGCTCCTGTGTGCATGTTCAAAACGTTCATGGACTGCCGACCTACTACTTTCAGTGGCACCGAAGGAGCAGTGGGCCTTCTTCACTGGTTTGAAAAGCTTGAGTCTGTTTTCGAGATGTGCGAATGCCCTGAAGATCGAAGGGTGAAATATGCTACTGGAACGCTTGAAGGCGCTGCGTTAACCTGGTGGAAGGCACAGGTTCAACTACTAGGACTGGCAGTTGCTAATGCCACCCCCCGGAATGGTTTCAAGGAACTGATCAAAGAAGAGTACTGCAGTCGAGACGACATCCACAAGCTAGAGGTGGAATTTTACAATCTGAAGATGACGGGGTCTGAGATTGAGGCGTATACGAAAAGGTCAAACGAACTAGCCATCCTGTGTCCTACCATGGTGGACCCTCCCATCAAACGAATTGAGTTGTATCTCAAGGGCCTTGTACCAGAGATTCAAAGTCACGTAACTTCAGCCAACCTGGGTACCATACAGCAAATCATCAAGTTGGCCCATCGACTCACTGACCAGGCGGTGGAGCAAAACAGGCTGCCCAAACGAATCAGTGCTACAGCTACTTCTGATGCACCTACCGACAACAAGCGAAAGTGGGATGGGAACTCCAGTAAGGGTTCTGCTTCGGTTCAGTCTCAGCAGCGAAAGACTGATGACTACCAGAGTCCTGGTCAGCAATCTTCCGGTAGTCAAGGACACGGTGGATATCGAGGAAACCACCCAAAGTGCAACAAATGCAACAGACACCATAGTGGTCAGTGCAACAAGGGACGTTGTCAGAGGTGTCTCAAGATGGGTCATGAAGCCAAGGATTGCAGGAGCTCACGTCCTGCAAATCAGAATCGTCAGCAGCAACAGCAAGCACCGCAGAATCAGCAACAGCAACAGGGTAACAGGGGATGCTTTCAGTGTGGCGCTGAAGGTCACTTTAAGAAGAACTATCCCCAGCTTAACCAGAATCAGAACAACAACAACAACCAGGGAAACAGTAACAATAATGGGGGCAACAATGGAGGAAACAATGATGGCAACGGTGCCAGGGGTCGAGTGTTCGTGATTGGTCAGGGTGAAGCAAGGAATGATCCTAATGTAGTGATGGGTAAGTTTCTTCTGGATGATTTCTTTGTTACTATTTTATTCGATTCGGGTGCCGACACTAGTTATGTGTCCTTAAAAGTTAGGCAAATGCTTAAGCGCACTCCAACACTTTTGAACACCAAACACACGGTAGAGCTAGCAAACGGTAAAAGTCTCGAGGCCACGCACATAGTTAAGGGTTGTGACCTTGTCTTAGCTGGTCAGACCTTCTCTATCGATCTTATTCCTATCGTACTTGGTAGTTTCGACGTTGTTATTGGGATGGATTGGTTATCCCATCAGCAAGCGGAAATTCTTTGCAACGAGAAGATTGTCCGCATTCCTCGTTCTGGTAAAGAACCCCTCGTGATTCAAGGCGACAAGAGTGGTGTAGTCGTAGGCATCATCTCTTTCCTAAAGGCCCAGAAGTGTTTGCGAAAGGGCCACACTGCCATTTTAGCACTCGTTACTGACACGTCAACGGAAGAGAAGAGAATTGAAGACATTCCTATTGTGCGTGATTTTCCCGAGGTATTTCCTGAGGAATTACCTGGTCTTCCGCCTCATCGCCAAGTTGAATTTCAAATCGAGCTAGCCCTTGGAGCAGCGCCCATAGCTCGAGCACCTTATCGCTTAGCCCCAACCGAACTGGAAGAACTGTCCAAGCAATTACAAGAACTTTTGGAAAAAGGTTTTATTCGTCCTAGCTATTCGCCCTGGGGAGCTCCAGTACTATTCGTGAAGAAGAAGGACGGTACCTTCCGTATGTGCATAGATTACCGCGAACTCAACAAGGTGACCGTGAAGAATCGCTATCCTCTCCCACGTATTGATGACCTATTCGACCAGCTGCAAGGGTCGAGCTATTACTCTAAGATTGATTTGAGATCAGGGTACCATCAGCTGAGAGTCCGAGATGAGGACGTCTCTAAAACAGCATTCAGAACTCGTTACGGCCATTACGAGTTTCTGGTTATGCCTTTCGGATTGACGAATGCACCCGCAGTCTTCATGGATCTCATGAACCGAGTATGCAAACCTTACCTGGATAAGTTTGTTATTGTTTTCATCGACGATATCCTGATCTATTCTAAGAGTCATGAGGAACACGAGCAGCATCTACGACTTATGCTGGAACTTCTTCGAAAAGAGCAGTTGTATGCCAAGTTTTCAAAATGTGACTTCTGGCTTCGCGAAGTCCACTTTCTAGGCCATGTGGTAAACAAGGATGGGATTCATGTGGATCCATCTAAGGTTGAATCGATCAAGAACTTGACTGCACCCCGCACACCAACAGAAATCCGCCAATTCTTGGGTTTGGCAGGATATTACAGAAGGTTTATCAAGGATTTCTCAAAGATTGCGCAACCTCTCACTTCACTGACTCAGAAGGGTGTCATCTATCGTTGGGGTGATGCACAGGAGTCCGCATTTCAACACCTAAAGGATAGACTTTGTAGCGCGCCTATCCTCTCATTGCCTGAAGGCACAGATGATTTCGTGGTTTATTGCGACGCTTCCATCCAAGGACTTGGTTGCGTATTGATGCAACGTCACAAAGTCATTGCCTACGCATCGCGCCAACTTAAAGTTCACGAAAGGAACTACACTACACATGACTTGGAACTGGGAGCAGTTGTTTTCGCACTTAAGATATGGAGACATTACCTGTACGGTACCAAGTGCACCATTTACACCGATCACAGGAGTCTCGAGCATATCTTCAAGCAAAAGGAGTTAAACATGCGTCAACACCGATGGGTTGAGCTCTTGAACGATTATGAATGCACAATCAAGTATCATCCGGGCAAAGCCAATGTTGTGGCCGACGCCCTCAGTCGAAAGGATACTATACCTAAGCGTGTACGTGCGTTACAGCTTACCATTCACTCTAGCCTTCCAGCTCAAATTCGCGATGCTCAGGTCGAAGCATTGAAAGCAGAAAACATCAGGGCTGAATCCTTACAAGGATCGAGGCAACGGCTAGAACAAAAGGAAGACGGCGCCTACTATGTAACAGGGCGTATTTGGGTTCCACTTTATGGCAACTTACGCGAGCTTGTGATGGATGAAGCACACAAGTCTCGTTACTCGGTACATCCTGGTTCGGATAAAATGTACCACGACCTCAAGACTACGTATTGGTGGCCTGGCATGAAAGCCCACATAGCAACTTACGTTAGCAAATGTTTGACTTGTGCGAGAGTCAAGACTGAATATCAGAAACCCTCAGGCCTACTCCAACAACCAGAGATACCACAATGGAAATGGGAACAAATTTCCATGGATTTCGTTACTGGCCTGCCTAGATCTCAACGTGGAAATGATACTATTTGGGTAATCGTGGATCGACTCACGAAGTCCGCACATTTTCTGGCTATCAAGGAAACGGATAAGTTTTCTACCCTAGCCGACATCTATCTAAAGGAAATAGTATCAAGGCATGGAGTGCCAACCTCTATCATTTCTGATCGTGACGCGCATTTTACTTCTGAGCTGTGGCAAGCCATGCACAAGTCTTTTGGCTCACGTTTAGATATGAGCACACCTTATCACCCACAGACGGATGGGCAATCTGAACGCACCATCCAAACCCTTGAAGACATGCTTCGAGCATGTGTAATCGACTTTGGTAATGGCTGGGAAAAGCATCTCCCATTAGTGGAGTTTTCGTACAACAACAGCTACCACACCAGCATCCAAGCCGCTCCGTTTGAGGCATTGTACGGACGTAAATGCCGATCACCTCTCTGTTGGGAAAAAGTTGGTGACAGCCAAATCACTGGCCCAGAACTTGTGATAGATACCACTGAGAGAATTGCTCAGATACGACAGCGAATGGCGGCAGCTCGTGACCGTCAGAAAAGCTATGCTGATAAGGGAAGAAAACCACTCAAGCTCCAGGTTGGGGATCGAGTGCTACTCAAAATCTCACCTTGGAAAGGTGTAGTCCGCTTTGGCAAACGAGGCAAACTCAATCCGCGTTATGTCGGACCATTCGAAGTCACCGAGAAAATTGGCAAAGTCGCCTACAGGTTGAATCTACCTGAAGAACTCAGCGGAGTTCACAATGTTTTCCATGTGTCGAATCTGAAGAAGTGTCTGTCGGATGAGACCCTCATAGTCCCTCTTAAGGAACTCACAATCGACGACCAGCTGCGATTCGTCGAGGAACCAGTAGAGATTACGGATCGAGATGTTAAGATCCTCAAGCGTACCAGGATACCTCTGGTCCGAGTTCGTTGGAATGCTCGTTGTGGCCCAGAGTATACCTGGGAACGAGAAGACCAAATGAAACCCAAGTATCCCCAACTGTTTAAGAAAAACGCAACCACTACTGAGGCTGAAGCTACTGCAGAATTTCAGGACGAAATTCCAAATCAACGGGGGGATGATGTGACACCCCAGGAAAATCAGGAAAACAACGCAACTTAACTAGCTTCCTCAGTAACCACGCGCTAAATTTCGGGACGAAATTCTCTTAACAGGGGGAGAATGTGACAACCCTCAATTTACATGTATTCCGTACAATTTATTAGTGATAATTAAAGTGCTTGATGACTGTGCTGAATCATTTAACCGCTCTTTGATTACTGTGTTATACTTACATGTGCCTGTTAGCATACTAGTAGTATACAGAAAAGTTACTAAATAGTCCCGTATGTTTTCCTATGTGTTAGGAATAAATTTCGTTACAAAAATATATGTATAAGACGCCTTACGGAACAATTAAACAACTTAACGAAACAGTATCTGACCGAACAACCGGACATTACCCGGGACACCAAATATTTGTCAAACACATTATTTAATTATTTTTGGCTAGTCATGATCCCCGTATACCATAACACCCACCAAAAATCATCACACAAGCATATATTATCAAGTTACTTACATTCTAACTACCAATTACCATTTAGTTGAAATGTTACACTAACTCCCCCCCCCCCCAACCGATTTTCGGTCCCAATGGACCCCACCCTCATCATCACCATATCCCATGGAATATTATCTCTAATTTTGATTGGGCCTCTTTATTTGTTGCACTTGCCAAGATATTGTGTAATGATTGTAATTATGGCCATAGATTCTCAAGATCATTCCATATCCCACAAGTTACATCTAGACCCCTTCCCCCTAGCCTATTTTCGGCCATCATCATCACCATATCCCACTCAAGATTTTATTTCAATATTTTATAAGATTACTTGCTTGTTGGATTGGCCAAAACATGGTGTGATGATTACTATTATGACATAAGTAATTTCCAAGAAATCCTTATATCATTACATATCTTCTCAATCCTCACAAGTTCACTTCACCTCCCTCAAAACTCTCTCTCTCTCTCTCCCTATTGGCTGCACAAAATCGCCACCACCACCATCATATCAACACTCACTCATTTAATCCATCATCAAGTTCCATTCAAAGCTTGAAGTTCATCCATGGATGTTTCAAGTTGAAGGACTTTCAAAGGAGCTTGTTTCTAGTCTTTCTCATCATCTTCTCTCTACATCTTCATCACAAGATCCTACCCTAGCTTTAAGCTAGTAGTAAGTTCCTCATGTCACCTTTGTTCATCTTGTTTCTTGATTAAAAGATGTAATATGTTAAATCTACAAGAACACTAAAAAGGGGTTTAAACAAGAAGATGTAACATGATGTATTTATGTTAGTATGATGTTATCATGAGATGTTACTGATTTCTTGCTGATTACTTGTTAATATTGATTACTAGAAATGTTGTTGATCATTATGCATGTTAACGGAACCAATACGACTCGCTTTAGAATGTTAAAGCTGAAAAACAGAAAGCTGTTTGCTGATTATAGCCAACTTCAGTTGGCTGTAACCGAACCTTAATAAAGTGAAAAATGTGTTGTCTGAACTCTAGATTTATGTATTATGAAATACGGTTCTAATGGCACTGGAATCATAATTTTTGGACTTCGTTTACTATTTTTAAAGGGTCATTTTGTAGCAGCAGCTCAAGCTGCATTTTTGCTTCTGAAAATAGGTGTTATATTTTTGGTCATATCTGGAAATCTATGATGAATTAGATCATGAAATTTGTACAGTAGATGACAACTGATGTATTTGTAATTACCCCACTGGAATTTCGTAAATTGGACTTACGATAAATTTTTAATGAATTGTTCCGTTGACAGTGGTCAGAAAAAGATAAATCTGAGTTCAGTCCGGAAAATGATTTTGTATAAAATATTGGTGATGAATTGGATCCCGATATTTTTACACAATAAAATTCGGAATGTTTAAGACCTTTTGTAAAAATTTGGGAATTTTTGAAACAAGTTAACTATTTTATTAAAATCCCCGAATACAGCCCAATTTTGAATATAAGAGCTGAAACGACATAAGTAGTGATTTGCGTGTCTAAATGTTGGGTAGGTTATCCGAGAATGATATAACATGTTATATGTCAATAAAAGTGTTATGTACAATGTTGTATGGTTGTCTATGAGTGGGGAATAGATGGGAAGGTTATATGGGCATAAACCGTTAAAGTGATGCATGTTATGTGATAGATACGTGTAGGAACTTTGTGTTCTATTTGAAATCACTAATAAACTAAGTGGTAATCATACTAGGACGTGATTGACTGACCTTGACTGTTAGCTATATTTGAGAGTCAAACCGAGCAACCGAGGTGAGTTCACACTCTTTCCAAGGCATGGGATTCCCGGTGGGTTGGGAATGGGATTGAATGACTACTCGAACTGTCATTACTATTAAACTACTTACTACTGTCCTCGGATTGAAGGGCACGTACATAAAGCCTACGTACACGACCATAAGACCATCAACTCTATCAATTGAAGTCCCTCATTTATCGACTTAATCGCCGAGGCCTATGGCGAGCGGGTCATTAGTTAATAGCGCTATTAGGTTTAACAAACCTCACACCGTGCCAGTCGGACGGGCGTGTACTAATGGAATATGGGCAAAGGGTCAATGCTGATAGACATTGACTTAGGGCACCTCTTACATTTTCATAGCAGTCGATACGTGTGGTCTAGTAACACATGGGAAGCCCCCACTAAACTTCGCAAACATGTCAGGAGGACCGCGATACGAATTTATACGATACATGGTTTACAAAACGAACAGATGATTTACGAAACGAATGATATAACTAAACAACCAACTGTGAACTCGCTCAACTTTGTTGTTGACTCGTTGTTACATGCCTTACAGGTCGCTAGATGCTTATGGATCTTGCACGAGGAGAAGGTTGTTGTGGGATGCGGACTGTTATGTCCCGTACTTAATAATTGAACTTTATAAACTATGTTTTGGACATTAAACTTGTGAACTATAAACTTATGTTTTGAACTTCCGTTTTATGCTTCCGCTATTAACTTAAAACTGGTTACTGTCTTATGGTCACCAATTGTATTGTGATTGGTTTTACTTACTAAGATTATGTTGTTCAACATGATTGGTGGCTCGATCCTGGTCACGTCACGCCTCCAAGCGGTGGTACTCCGCATGGTGGATTTTGGGGGGCTCCTAAGATCCGCATTTTCAAAGTGGATTATGGATAATGCAGCATCCCGGCACATGATAAAATGCTTGCCTTTTTATTCGATGTTAGTCCAATTAAGGGCCGGTAGGTCGGATTTACGGGTAATCAAGGACGAAGGATCGTTGGAGAAGGAACTTTGACTAATGGGATGGTTTCGTTCGATAAAGTGAATTACATCACCAAATTAGAGAACAATCTGTTGAATGTATCATAGATTATTGACAAGAAATTCTCTATTCACTTTACTGACAAGGAGTGCATAATATTGAAACCAAGATTTGTTATTCTATAAGAGTGGATTCTAATGCAGGCTCTGATAGAAAATGACTTATATATTCTTAATATGAGTACTGCTACCACTACTTCAAAGAACGCTCAATGTTTTGTCACGATAGCTACATAAAAGGAACCTATTCTTTGGCATAGAAAAATGGGTCATATTCACGTGAGAAAGATGAAATACTTGGTTCATAACAATCTTGTAGGTGGTGTGAATGTGAAAAGTTTCCATCTGAATGATGATTGCGTCAGTTGCAAGAAAGGCAAGCAACAAAAGAAGTCACATCCGATGAAATTGTTCAATTCTATCAAGTTACCGTTGGAGAGGCTCCACATGGATTTATTTGGTCCGGTGAATGTTTAAAGTGTTACGGGTGATCTTTATTGTCTAGTAGTTACCAATGACTATTCCAGATTCTCTTGGGTAATGTTTTTAGAGACTAAGGATGAGACGTTCGATTACTTGATGATCTTGTTTAAAAATATTGAGATTCTGTACAATCTGCCAATTTGACGAATTAGAAGCGACAACGGCACAGAGTTCAAGAACAAAATGATGAAAGATTACTGCAATGCAAAAGGCATTCTTCATGAGTTTAGTGCACCTTTGGATGTGCGTCTGTCTTTGTGGTTGAGGGACGGAGCTTAGGGTTATGCATTCCTTTTGCTTCGGTCCGGCCCTTTGGAGAAGGTCCCCGGCTATGCATCTACAAAAGGCCTTACATAACAATAACTATTCACTTGATTTTGTATTATTTTAACATCCATCAACTCTTTTATTATTAAATGTCTAGTGTTGCTACACTAAAATTCAGGTCAGTGCTGTTGGATCGGTCCATTTTTAAAATTTGCAAGCTTTCCCGAGGTTAGATCCGAATGATAGCACATAAAAAACTCGTTAATGGTTACGTGAGTTCTTCTTGTGTTGTAGCTAGAATCTAAGCTCGGAATTCTAGATAGTACACACCTAATAAGTTGACAATTATACTTGATCATGAGTAGGATTCACTATCTAGGTGTAGCAAGTAGTTCAAAAAAAAGTAGCAACATCTAGATGACATAAGATTTAATAAAATCTTTCATAATAAAGAAAACGGTTTAAAAAAGACGAAGACAACTGTTTTTTTTTTTTTTTTTGAAATGACAACGTTTACTCTTACTCTGTTACATGAATAACTATAAATAATTCAACATAGCCCAGAACTAAATATAAAACCTCTCCTCTGAAAAAACATAAGCCTCAACTAAATGGACTAACACTTGTTGTTTTGAACGGGAAATAAAGTGTTTTGAGAGGGAAATAAAGAACGAGAAAATAATCGAGAGTGGCCATTATTGCCGTGCTTGACACCTTTCTCTTGGAGTAATAAACGTGACTACTACAAAGAGTTTGTACTTTGGAAATATAAGTAAATAGGTAAATATTTTTCAAAGTACCCAAATAGGTAAATACTTTTTGTATCTACACTAGTTTGGGAAAAAACTCCTTTTATTTATCCAAACGGACAAAAGTGATATTTAATCAAGAATTATTGTGAAGATTCTGACATTGAACAAGTAAAATTAAGATTATGATCAATTTCAAACCCGTGAATTGACTTGACTATTTATTACGTAGTCAAAACACTAAAGAAACTAGGTTAACTTATTATTTGTCAGGTCCCTTAAGTCTTGAAGATCCGTTTTCTCTACCTCATCGTTTTCTCTCTACTTTCTCTGGTCGCCTCCGCCTCCTTTCTCCGGTCGTCGGTGGCTCGACGAAGAGGAGAAGAAAGGCTTAGTGTGCGAGGTCGCTATCTCTCTCGACTTGACCTCTCGCCCTAAGTCGTTCTTTCGATCCTTCCATTCGCTCCGGGATTCGGATTTACTCAGCCTTTGGATCTCCTGATTGCCGGTTCCTCTTCTTGATTGCTTAGTAGGTCTGATATTGGTCGCGGCTATCGTTATAGTGCAGCTTGACCGATTTGAATCCTATTAACCTTTCATAGAATTGGTTTCTTAGCTTGGTGGTCCTCGGTTCGTGATGGGTGACAAGGTGTTCGATATCGCTAAGTTCTTTGTTTCCAACTTACCGGAGTATTGTAGTTCTAAAGATATTGGGGATTTCTTCAACGTCTTCGGTGTCATGGCGGGTGTTTATGTTGGGAGGAAAAGAGACAAAATTGGGTAAGAAGTTCGGTTTTGTCTCTTTCTCAGGGGTTAGTGACTGCAAGGAATTAGAAGGGAGGATGAAGGGAGCAAAGATGGGAAATTCTAAGTTGATTGTTAACGTGGTAAGGTTTGCATTGGAGAACAAGTCTGCCCACCGGCCGCCTGCGTCTTCCAATGTGCAGACTGATGTGAGGAATTCTTTTGCTGAATATGTTGGTCCGGATATTTGCAACAGGAGGTTTAATACCAGGGATCTCAGGTCCTATAGTGAATTTTTGGGGAAGCATAATAGTGCAGGTGGATCGTTCAATGGTACTTCTACAGAGGATAGGTCGGAGAATGATAAATCGATTATTGTGCCAGACAGGACGGGAGCTTTCAAGGAGTTGTTTGAAGTGGTGGTGGTAGGTAGGACTGTTGATCTGGAAACTTTGGTGGATTTCGATAGGTTACTCAGGATTGCTAAAACTCCGTTCTCGAGAATCCAGTATTTGGGTGGATTGTCGATCCTCATTTCGTTCAGCGTGAAGGGTTCGGCTAAAAAGTTCCTGGAATCCCGTGAGATCTGGGGTCCGTGGTTCACTAAGCTGGATGCTTGGGGTGGTCAGTGTTTACCGCTGGAAAGGTGACCTGGCTTAGACTTTATGGTATTCCGTTGCACTTGCTTGAGTCGGAGGTTTTGTCACGGATCAGAGAGATGTTCGGGAAAGTTCTACATATCCTTAAGGGCTTGGAAGAGGATCCAGATCTTTTGGTTTGTAGGGAATCAGAGTCTGGGTAGAGGAGGAGCAGGAGGAGTGGATTCCAGACTGCTTGGAGCAGGAGGGGTATGATGATAGTAGAGATCCGGATTGCTCGTCTCCGTTGAGATCCTCTCTGGTTGTCCAGATGGAGGTCTTCGGCTTCGGGGAAACGCAACAGGTGGTTTATCAGGAGGAAGAAGAGAAGTCGGGCGGTGGGAATCCCTTGGCAGATGGGGGATCTGGAACCGTTGTGGGAAAAGGAGATTTTTTTTTCGGAAATTGGTGCGACTGATGGTGTTTCGTCTCCAGTAATTATGGAAGCTAATGTTCTACCATGAACGAAGATAGAGACAAAAGTGGAACATGCTTTTTCGAGGTAGGTGAAGAGGCGGTTAGGAAAGTGGGAGGTGGCACGTGGGGGTTCAATCCTGTGGGGCCCTTTCCTGGTGATAGTGCTAGTGGGTCATCCCTAAATGGTATGCTGGTCAGTTCGAATGAGAAGAGTAAAAGGGCCCACCGTAAGACTTTTTTGGGCTCAAAAGTTAGGAGAGCCCATAATGCTCCTTGTAGTAAAGATTCCCCTGTGGACCAAAGGCCCAAAAAGAGAACCAGGACCCAGTGTGAGGAAACTATTAAGGGGTTCGGTTTCGTTGGATTCACAGATAAGGCACAGAAGGCAAATGAAGTTAGGAGTGCTGTGGAGGTCGATGGTGATGGAGGGTTCGATCTCAATGTAAGGGCTACGGCTGAAGGCTCCAAAGCCAACTCGGCGGAGGACTCGGAAAAGGTTTCGGTAACCCCTGGTGTGAATGATTTGGATCCGGTGGAGAATTGCAATGGAAACCGTAATCTATTTGAGAAAGAGGTTGATGATACCCTATCGGTGGGGGATATGCTTGGTGTCAACCTTCACAACCATGTTGATTTAATCAGGAATTCTGTTCTCTCCTCAGGTTTTAACAAGGTTATTTAATGAATTTTTTATCCGTTAACATTAGAGGTATTGGGGGTTTAAGCAAGCCTGGTTAGATTAAGGCTCTTAAGCGTGAGAACGGTATCAATTTTATTGCTATTCAAGAGTCGAAGCAAAGTTTTGTTTCACGATCCGAGGTGGTTAAATTCTGGGGCAGTGGTAATTTTGGAATGGAGTATGTTGACTCGACGGGTCTTTCGGGGGGGGGGGGGATTGATTTGTATTTGGGACGGAGATGTTTTCAAAATGCTGGACTCGACGAAACAAAGGAATTTCCTTCACATCAGGGGTAGGGTGGTCGACAATAATTCAATTATTAATTTTTTGAATATTTATGCTCCCCAGGGGGTTTTGGCTAAGAAAGAGTTATGGGATTCTGTGGCCACTCTTATTAACAACTTCGATGGGCATTGGATTATCGGGGGTGACTTTAACACGGTTAGATTCCGTGAGGAAAGAAGGAATTGTTCCTTTAAGCCGACTTGTGCCAATAACTTTAATTCCTTCATTTTTGACTTTGGTCTGTGTGAGTATGACATGAGGGGTAGACAGTTTACTTGGCGTTCAGATAATGGGAAGAAATGTAGTAAGTTGGATAGGTTTTTGGTGGACTCGGAATTTTTCAATTCGTGGCCGGAAGCTCGGGTCCAAGATTTACCGAGGTTGTGGTCCGACCACTTTCCAATTATTCTTATCACCAAATCAGTTAATTTTGGGGCTCGGCCGTTTCGAGTGTTCAACTCTTTGTTGGGGAGAGAGGGGTTTAAAGAAGTAGTGGAAGGGGCGTGTAGTATCTTTTCTAATTCAGGGTGTCCTGCTGATGTTTTTCTCATTAGAAATCTCGGGTTTATCCGTTCTAAGATAAAGGAGTGGAGGGACATTATGATCCAGAAGGAAAGGGAGGAAGTTGGTATAGCTAAAGAAGAATTAGAAGTGTTAGAAGACTTTCTTGAATACAGGGGCTTGTCGGAACAAGAAGAATGGGAATTAGCGGAGAACCAGAAAATTATAACGGAGGCAGAACTTGCCAACGTTATGGACCTAAAACAAAGATCTCGTACTAGATGGGTTAAAGACGGAGATGAGAATTCCAAATTTTTTCACGCCCTGTTTAATTGCAGGAGAGCGAGTAATGTTATTCATGGGTTGAATATCGATGGTGTGTGGGTTTCTAAACCACCTCTAGTTAAAAAGGAGGTTTTTAGGTTCTTTAGAGATAAATTTGTGGAAGAATGTATGGACCGGCCTCCCCTGGTGTGCCCCAATTTGAAGAAGATTTCAGATTCGGATGCTTGTTGCCTGGAATCCGAGTTCTCAGTTGAAGAGATTAAATCTGCAGTGTTTGAATATGGTGACGATCGGGCCCCTGGCCCTGATGGGTTTAACTTTCGGTTCTTCAAAACTTTCTGGAATTTGTTTGAGGAGGATTTCGTGAGGCTCATGGCTGAATTCTTCCAGTCGGGTCAAATTAACATCGGATGCGGGTCGTCATTCATCACTCTTGTCTTGAAAAAAAGAGACCCTATGAACCTTAACGATTACCGGCCCATTAGTCTTGTTGGGGTGGTCAACAAGGTGGTTTCAAAAGTCCTAGCCAACCGACTTAAAAAGGTGCTTGGCTCAGTTATTTCAAACTCTCAGTCGGCGTTCTTGAAAGGTAAGTTTATATTAGATGGGCCGTTGATTATTAATGAGGTGTGCTCGTGGCTCAAAAAGTGCAAAGGAAGGCGTTTTTGTTTAAGATTGACTTTGAGAAAGCCTACGATAATATCAATTGGAAATTTGTTGTGGAAGTCTTTGTCAACTGGGGTTTGGGTCGAGATGGTGTAGCTGGGTTTGGGGTATTCTTTCCTCGGCCCGTGCGTCTGTATTGGTCAACGGGGCTTCTACTTTCGAATTCAAGTGCGGTAAAGGTATGAGACAGGGGGACCCTATCTCTCCGTTCTTATTTGTGGTCGTGATGGAAGCGTTGTCTTGTCTTGTCTTTTTGATAAGGCAGGAGAAGTGGGAGTGCTCCGTGGTGTTGTTCTTCCGAACGATGGCCCGAGATTATCTCACTTATTCTTCGCTGATGACGCCCTCCTAATTGGTGAATGGAGTGAGGAAAACACCCTGAATGTAGTCAGAATTTTAAGATGCTTCCACGCTTGCTCAGGTTTAATAATTAATGTGGGAAAATCTAACTTGTACGGTATCGGGGTGGGTAATGTGGAAGTTGGTGTGTTGGCGGATTTCGTGGGTTGTTTGCCTAACAACCTTCATTTCAAGAACCTCGGGCTAAAGGTGGGGGCGAATATGAATCGAATCAGCAACTAGCGTCCAGTTTATGACATTTTTGAATCTAGACTGGCTCTTTGGAAGTCGTCTTTTCTTTCAATAGGTGGGAGGCTCACTCTTATTCGTTCGGTCCTCGCGAGTCTGTTCACTTATTATTTTTCGCTGTATAAAGCTCCCAAGAAGGTGATTACGGACCTGGAAGGGCTTATTAGGAAGTTCCTTTGGGGAGGCTCAGGAGATGGTAAAAAGACGCATTGGGTAGCCTGGAATACTGTTGCGTCTTCAAAGAAAAAAGGGGGTCTGGGGATATGTAAACTGAGAATTGTTAATTTGGCTCTTTTAAGTAAGTGGGGATGGAGATTCAAACTTGAAAAGGATAATATGTGGGCTAAGGTGGTGAAAGCTATTCATTCTGACGGCTCGGGTGGATCATTCCATCCGGTTAAAAAGACGTATGGAGGTGTTTGGAATAATATTGTCTCGACCGTTATCAAGCCCTTATACGGAACCTTGCCTCTTCAGAATTTTTTCATGGGCAAAGTGGGCCGTGGAGACAACGTGTTATTCTGGATGGACCCATGGCTTAAAGAGGCGCCGCTTTTCGAAGTCTTCTCGAATTTGTTTCAGTTAGAGTGTGTTAAGGGCTGTTCGGTCTGGGATCGTCTGGATGGTGAGTGGCTTTGGAAGCACGACCCAGATTTAGAAGAAGAAAGAAGGGAGTTAGAGACTTTAATGGAGTTGCTGGGCTCGGTCACCCTCAGCAGTAACAACGACGAATATAGGTGGTTGGGGGATCGGTCGGGTAAGTTCTCCGTTTCTTCCGTGAAGAGAATTCTGGCAAGAACTGCTGAGACTAGCAACATGTATATTCTGGACTGGTGTAGGTGGGTTCCCATCAAATGCAATGTGTTTATTTGGAGAACGGAGAAAAATAGAATTCCTACTACGGATGCATTAAGGAAAAGGGGTGTGGTTGTCGGCGACGGATTATGTTCCCTTTGCAGGTCCGAGATCGAGACTGTTGAGCATCTCTTTACGTTATGTATCTTCTCCGAAGTGTTGTGGCAGAAGGTCGGCCGGTGGTGCCGACTCCCTCCGATATTCGCGTTTTCGTTCAAGGATCTGCTGGAGATCCATAAATCAAAGCACATCAGAATTGGTGAGAGGTATGTAGTGCAAGGTATCATCTTCTTGTCTTGCTGGTGCCTGTGGATGGCTCGTAACAAGGCTGTGTTCTCGGGTACTCAGTTGAAGGTGGAGCAAGTGTTCGGGGAAGTCAAATCTTTGGGTTTTCTGTGGTATAAACATAGGGTTAAAAATAATCCGATCTCGTGGTCGGACTGGTGTAAATTTGTAATTATGTAAGTTGCCTTGTTGTTGCCCTGTTCGGTTTTTCGTTCTTAGGCTTTTTTTAATGAAGTTCTCATTTCAAAGAAAAAAAAAACTTATTATTTGCCGTTACAAAATCTTTAACATATAAATTCCTTTAAAACACATTTTGTAATTATTCAATATTCCGAAAACTTTAGATTTTATTATTTGTTATAAACCAGACATTTTAGGCCCAACACATTACTTATGGGCTTTGGGGTTTATAGTTATGTTTATCTATATATTGTAATGTTGAATAGAATGAATATGAACAATTCAGTTTATCTCTATTTCTCTTTGGTTTTTATCACGTTATCAGCACGATGATTCTCCACTGGGATTTACTGGCTCTTAATTCCTCACATACTGAGGAAGATATACAAGTTGACACTGCCAAAGGGTTATTGTTTGGTTGTCGGGCGCACCCAAATCGGACCACACCGCCACAACTGATCGAGCAAGTGCCGCCACTGCTGGGTTCTTTTAGTCGTCTCTGCCGTCTAAGCATCTTTGTTGCGCCTGCCTCACCACACCGCCATCTCCATTTTTTTAGCATAAGGTATCGACACTAACTCGCTATTCTTTGAACATAGTACATGAATGATGGTAGACGATGCAAATTGTTTCTTATAACTTTTTGTCTTCGTAAGAACTTCACCAACTAAGAATGGACCATTTTTCCGAACACCGAAAGTAATAAAGGGTTGCCTCTGATATTTTTTTTAGAAAACAATCAGTATTAAAACATCACATAAGTCACCGGAAAAACGTTCTCTGTTCCACTTCCGGACACAAACCGAAGGTATATATGTTACTTATCATTTCGGTTTGGCATGAATAACAAAAGCTCTAAATATATATATATATATATATATTTAACAGAGATTGTTCAATTCGGATTTTGATATGTTATGGGGTAGAGTTCGATAGTGTCTACTGATATGAAGAAGGAGATGACTTTTATGGTCTTTAAAAATATTACTGGGTTAAAATAAATAACAAAAACAAACATGATGTAATGGTTGTGGAGGTTTTGTTAATTAAAATATATGGTAATGAATATCTATGATTTCAAACGCACTAATGGGTTTGATATACACAATTAATTTAGTAATTAATTTAAAGATAGAATATTATTTAAATTAAAAATAGAAAATATTATACATGTTATAAAACCAGATATACATGAGATATACAAACCCCCAAATAACTGCTTTGACAGTTATTCTTTTATCTATACATACCTACTGTATTATAAACAAAGGTGGTTCTCTTCATAGTATTGAATAAAAATCCCACTTTGTTTATATTATGATATTCCTCCACCATCATCTTCACGAAGATCTAAAGCGGGAATATCTAACTATTGAGGACCTCCATGAATTATGGACAAACATCAAAGAACGTTTTGACCACCAGAAGTTGGTCTTACTCCCCAAAGCCCGCCATGAATGGCTTCATTTACGACTACAGGATTTTAAGACTGTCAGTGAGTATAATTCTGCATTGTTCCGCATTACCTCTGAGTTAAAAATATGTGGTGAGAAAATTACTGATGAAGAGATGCTTGAAAAAACTTTCTCAATGTTCCATGCCTCAAATATGCTCCTGTCGCAGCAATACAGGGAACGTCAATTTACCAAATATTTTGAATTGATATCATGTCTTCTGGTCGCGGAGCAAAACAACAAGCTCCTAGTGTAAAACCATCAATCGCGACGCCAGTGCAAGCCCATTCCCTGAAGCGAATGTGGCCAGTTATCAAAGAGGACGAGGTAGAGGTAGAGGTCGCGGCCCTAGTAGAGGTTGTGGTCGTGGTCGAGGACAAGGATATACATGGCATCGAGAGTCCCAGAACACTAAAAATAGCGATGGTGAATCGAGTCGACACAATACGGGGCAATATTCTAAAGGGAAAAGTAGCGGGAACCAAAGCAACATTTGTTAAAAATATGGGATGTCAAATCATTGGTCCCGCACATGTCGCATCCCTAAACACCTCGTTGAGGCATATCAACGCATGATGAAAGAAAAAGGAAAGAATGCTGAAACTAATCTGATTGAGGATGCACCTTTGTCGCAACCCCCGATCCTTGATCCCCGGGAACGGGCGGCCGCGAGCCAGTTTCGGTGGTATCGTGTGTCGTCTAATTTGGCAGCGGAAATTTTCATCAGGACCGTAGTTAGGAAATGTTTATCAGAGTAAAACCACCATTTATATATAAATAAACATATTGGGATGAAACCCAAGTTTTTATTACAAGCTGATTTACAGGGATAAATCCCAATTTATTAAAATTAAAACGCCTTCTTTATTTAGGTAACTTTTATAGCCACTTTTCCAAGCCTTCAGTGCTGTCCAGCTGGATTCTAATTGGCTTTCACATTGTGTTACCTGAAACGCGTTTTAAAACCATTTTTCAGTGGAAAATACTGGTGAGTGAATCTCAGTTTAATCAAAAAACATTAATTTAATTTAAACAGTATTGAGAGCAAGTACAATGTTTATATCTACACAATTACTCCTTTAGTACTGTCAAACCTGACTTGTGGGTCATATTACACATTGGCTAACTCATTGTCCAATGGTAACGTATTGTCATCCCGACTTACTACTCACAGTGTAGTAAATTTTGTATACAAAACCCCAACATACCGGCAGTAATTGAAGAATTACAAAGACTCAATCACTGCTAAATTGCATTGTAAAATAGTTAAGGTTTTGTAAAAACTGTTAACAAAAAGGAGATTACTCACATTGCTGTCTTAGATTTTTCGTAAGGGTTTCCTGGTGACAATCTAAAATTTACACAAATGTACACGTGTTAGTATAATAACCCATTTTAACATTAGTAATACCCTCCCCGAGACGGCATTCCAACGACTACGTCGGGCAGAACCACGACAGCCGTTACGGAACCCTAGATCAATCGGGCAGTGTATCTAATACGTATCCAGGGGTTATAATACTTACAACAGAGCAGAACTTCGGTATTTAGGGGGGTATAATACCCGCTTATAAAGCCTATTATTCAGAAATTTGCTTAAGAAAGAAAGAAATGAACGAATTCAACTGAGATCCGATGCGTTCTATTTATAGTTGCTGAGTTTGGCTTTGTCGCGGCCTGCGTAACATAAGGGAAGGGCCTACGCGGCCCGCGTTGACTCCAGGTCAACGTGTAGCCCATCCGGATCACTATGTAGGCTCGACATGTGTTGGGCCACGTGGCCGCGCCGGGCTGTGCCACATTTTGGGACTCTCGCGGCCCGCGTTAACTAACGGAGGTCTTACGCGGCCCGCCTAAACTTAAAAAAATAAACGAAATCAGGTCTTAACCTTTCTACCGCCCGCGTACGGGTTGGGGTGGGTCCTACGCGGCCCGCCTCAGCCCAAAAGTTAAATTTTTAATTATTTTTAATACTATTTAATATATTTGAGGCCCGTTTTCGCGTATAGGGTGTATTTTGGGACATTTTGGAATATTTTAAAATATACTAGGGTGTCGAAAAATAATCGAGGGTGTCGGTTTATTTAGGATTGTTATATCCTCCCCACCTTGTTTTAGAGCTCGTCCTCTAGATCTTCTGGAACAAGTGTGGATATTTCCTTTGCATTTCAGATTCAAGCTCCCATGTGTACTCAGGTCCTCTTTTGGGTCCCACTTCACTTTGACCAGAACTAGTCTCTTATGTTTGAGATTCTTGACTTTCCTGTCTTCAATTTGTAGAGGCCTTTCTACAAACTTGAGTTGTTCATTTACCTCTATATCCTTAAGAGGTACCATTAGCGATTCATCAGCTAAGCATTTCTTGAGATTAGATACATGAAACACATCATGTATTCCTGCCATTTCTTCTGGCAGTTGTAGTTGATAGGCTACAGGTCCTATTCTTCTAATAATCTCAAAAGGTCTAATATACCTGGGACTTAGCTTTCCTCTTTTGATGAATCTTACTACTCCTTTCCAAGGAGAGACCTTTAACAATACTTTATCTCCTACTTGAAATTCCAATGGTTTGCGTCGGTTATCAGGATAACTCTTCTGTCGATCACGTGCTGCTTTTAGTCATTCCTTGACTTGAATAATCTTGTCGGTTGTTTCTTGCACTATCTCAGGTCCAGATAGTTTCTTTTCTCCAATTTCTGCCCAACAGACTGGGGTTCGACACTTTCGTCCATAAAGTGCTTCGAATGGTGCAGCATTGATACTTGTGTGATAACTATTATTATATGAAAATTCTATTAAAGGTAAGTGATCGTCCCAATTACCTTCGAAATCAATTACACAAGCTCTAAGCATGTCCTCCATCGTCTGAATTGTCCTTTCGCTTTGTCCGTCCGTTTGAGGATGATAAGCTGTGCTTAGATTTAACTTGGTTCCCATGGCTTTTTGGAAACTTGACCAAAAATGAGAGGTAAATCGGCTATCTCTATCAGAAACAATTGATAAAGGAATTCCATGTAATGAAACAATTTCATTTACATATAATTTAGCTAACTGTTCCATACTGAAAGTTTCCTTCATTGGAAGGAAATGAGCTGACTTGGTTAGCCTATCTACAATCACCCAGATTGTATCATTACCTTTCCTTGTTTTGGGTAATTTAGTAACAAAATCCATTGTTATCAATTCCCATTTCCACACTGGCATTTCTAATTGCTGCAACAAACCTGAAGGTTTCTGATGTTCAGCTTTAACTTGTGAACAAGTTAAACATTTAGAAACATAGGCTGCTATGTCCTTCTTCATTCCTATCCACCATATTTTTTTCCTTAAATCCTGGTACATTTTATCACTTCCTGGATGCATTGTATACTTAGACTTATGGGCTTCTTCTAATATACGATAACGTAAGTTTCCTAATTTAGGTATCCACATTCTCTTTTTATGGAATCTCCAAATTCCATCTGTTCCTTGTTCTAATTCCTTAATCATACCTTTTAATTTTTCAGTATCATCCTTGATTACTGATTCTTGTGCTTTTCTGATTTGATCATTTAAATCTACTTGTAGATTTAATTTAAGAGAACGTACCCTTTTTGGCTTTTCATGATATTTTCGGCTTAAAGCATCTGCTACTACATTCGCTTTTCTTTCATGATACTGGATATCATAATCATAATCACTAAGCAATTCCATCCAGTGTCTTTGTCTCATATTCAACTCCTTTTGCTTGAAAACATACCTTAAACTCTTATGATCAGTGAATATGGTAAACTTACTACCATAAAGATAATGTCTCCAAATCTTAAGGGCAAAAATTATAGCTCCTAATTCCAAGTCATGGGTTGAATAATTTTCTTCATGATTCTTAAGTTGCCTAGACGCATAAGCTATAACTTTTTTGACGTTGCATTAATACACATCCATAACCTAACTTAGAAGCGTCACAATAGACTACAAAGTCTTCAGTTCCTTCTGGTAACGCTAGTATGGGTGTATTAGTTAATCTTTGCTTAAGAATTCTAAAAGCTTCTTCTTGTTTTGGTCCCCATTCAAACTTAATGGATTTACAGGTTAACTTAGTTAAAGGAATGGCTATTCTAGAGAAATCTCGAATAAATCTTCTATAATAACCGGCCAATCCTAAGAAACTTCTAACCTTAGTTGGTGACTCAGGGGTTTTCTATTTAGTAATTGCCTCGATCTTTGTGGGATCCACATGAATTCCTTCATGATTAACTAAATGTCCAAGAAATTGTACATGTTCTAACCAAAATTCGCACTTTGAAAATTTAGCATAAAGCTTTTCCTTTCTTAATAAACTTAGAAGTGCGTGCAAATGCGTTGCATGTTCCTCTTTACTCTTAGAATAAATTAAAATATCATCTATAAAGACAATTATGAATTTATCTAAATATGGTTTACATATTCGGTTCATCATGTCCATAAATGCGGCTGGGGCATTGGTTAAACCAAATGGCATGACAGTAAATTCGTAATGGCCATACCTTCTTCTGAAGGCAGTCTTAGGAATATCCTCTTCCTGTACCTTTAATTGATGATATCCTGACCTTAAATCGATTTTAGAGAAAAATCGAGCTCCTTACAGTTGATCGAACAGATCATCGATTCTCGGTAATGGGTACCGATTCTTAATCGTGACTTTGTTCAATTCACGGTAATCAATGCACATACGCATTGATCCGTCCTTCTTTTTAACAAATAATATTGGCGCTCTCCATGGCGACGAACTTGGTTGTATAAATCCTTTTTCCAGCAATTCATCTAATTGTTTCTTCAATTCCTGCATTTCGGCGGGTGCCAAACGGTAAGGTGCTTTGGCAATTGGCGTTGTTCCTGGCAGTAGGTGAATTCTGAATTCAACTTCTCTGTCCGGTGGTAGTCCTGGTAATTCTTCTAGAAATACATCTGAAAACTGAGATACTATTGGAATGTCTTTTAGTTCTTTTCCTTTAGTGTTAGTGATTATGGATATCAAATACACTATAAAACATTTTCTTATATAACTTGCAGTTTTCATCACAGAGATGAATTTTGTGGATCTAGATGGTTTATTCCCTTTAATTGTGATCGTTTTACCCTTTGGTGAATTTACTTGGATTGACTTTTGATCACATAAAATACTGGCTTTATTGGCTATTAACCAATCCATTCCTAAAACGACATTAAATCCTGCCAGATTCATGGGATAAAAGTTTGCCATAAACTTTTGATTTAAAATTTCTATTCTTGCTCCCTGCAAGATTTCAGAAATCCTAACTGTTTCTCCATTAGCTGTCTCTACTAGACATTCTTTTGGTAGTTTAGTTAATGACGGATTAATGAGTTTGCAAAATGATGTATTAATAAAACTTTGGTTTGCACCAGAGTCAAATAATACTTTAGCAAAGACATCATTAACTAAAAACGTACCAGCTATGACGTCTGGAATCATCTTGGCTTCATCTGCAGTCAGAACAAATGCTCTAGCATTTTTAGTGTTCTTGTTGTTTGCAGCTGGGGCTAGTTTTGGACAGTTTGGCCTGATATGACCTTTTTCTCCACAGTTGTAGCATAATCCATTACTGGATTTCTTCCTGCAATTTTGTTCCTTGTGTCCTGGCATCTTGCAATAATTGCAAAGAGTGGAGCATTTTCCCGAATGCTTTTTCTTGCAGACCTTACAGAAAGGTGCAGAGGTAGAACCCATATTCCTACGGTTGTAATTCCCAGAACGGAATTCTTGAGTAAGCCTTTGGGTTAGGTTTCTCCTTTGTTCTTCTTCCCTAGTACGGATTAATTCATCTGTCAAGGTATTCGCTAGTTCTATAGCTTCTTCTATAGTTTGAGGTCTAGCTGCCTTGACTACATGTCTAATCTCTCCAATTAATCCCCAGATGTAACGAGAGATTAATACCGGCTCTGGTGATGCAAGGGTTGGTACTATTCTAGCATATTCAAAGAATAACTTTGTATATCCCTTACTATCCACTCCATTCATCCTAAGATTTAGGAATTTGTTTGCTATTTGTTCCTTTTCATTAGGAGGGCAGAATTTCCTTTCTACCATATTTCTAAATTCTTCCCATTCCATATTGTAAACCCTATCACTTCCTCTTGACTGGAGGATAGCGTTCCACCATTCTAAGGCTGAGTTCTTAAACAAATTAGAAGCAAACATTATCTTGTCCTCTTCCGCACATTTACTTATTTTTAGAACAGCCTCAGTCTTCTCTATCCAGCGTAGAGCTGCAATGGGTTCCTCATTGCCCGAGAATTCTATTGGTTTGCAGGACCAGAATTCTTTGTAAGAACAACCATAAGGCATGGTTCTTCTTCTTTTGGGAATGGGCACTTGAAGTACAGGGCCATTGTTCACACTGTGTTCTGGTTCAATTGGTCGCTTACTGCTATGCTTACTTTTATTATTCGCTTCCTGAATCGTTTGAATAATAAATGGCATTGCATCTATGATTCCTTGTGCCACTATGTGTTGAACGGCACTATTATCCATTTGGTTTCCATTGTTATTGATGCTCGGATTCTCATTAACCACGGTAATGTTACTCTGGTTATCGTTATTCAGATTTCCTTGATTTCCTTCATCGGCCATCTGAATTTTAAACATTTACCCCATATTAATATCACAAAATAATATTTCATATAGTCATTCACATGACATGCAATTTAGCCAAAAGCGTCGATCATTGCGACTTTACTCTATTCATCTACTACATATCTATTACACACCAGTACTGAAATAAAAATTACAATACCAACAGAAATAAATAATATTAGGCATCCGTACACACATATTTTATTTTATTTTTATTTTATTATTATTTTATTATTATATTATTATTACTATTACCATCTCCTCCATCACATCACGGATATGGATTCATCCAAAAATCCATATTGCGCTCATCGTATTTCCATACGAGTCGCTCTCCCACCTGTCGCATTCTCTCACTACTTTCTAAAATTTTCTCACCAAATGTCCTAAGTTCTTGTACGTTTTCTGCATTCATTGGGGGTGCAGGTTCTAGGACTGGGTTCGAAATCTGGGGTGCGGGTTCCTGGTGTGGGGGTGTAGGTGCCTGGAATTGGTAAGGATCTTCTAAAATCTCCCTAACGTATTCATCATGGAAATAGGGATCTAAAGGGTCCAAACCTAGGTAAGCTCCTACGTTCTGCATGCGTGTGTCTTCATGTATCAGGTAACGTTGCACATAGTCCCTAACGTCATCCCACCAGGGATCGTAATTTGGGTCTAGGGGGTTTGGTGCAAGTACCCTAGGGATTTCTTCCGGATTGAAGTCATGCATTTCTACTTGGTTTTCAGGGTTTTCTATCTCCATGGGCTGATCAGGGATTGGTGGCTGTGGTTGGGGTGCTATTATTTGCTCCAGATTAGGGTCAGCTGCAGTAGTGGCTAGGATGTGAATATTGGCTATACCCCTATTTATCATATCCTGGGCATAGGCATCTGTCTCTCTCTTGGCTGCGGCTAGTACCCTTTGATCTTGTAACTTTTTCATAAGTTTTCTACGCTCATGTGCCCCTCTACTGAACCATCCCCTCTTTTTATGAGGAAATGGCTCTTCTGACTGAGCCTTAAACACAAAGATTCCTTCTTCCGTATCAACAGAGTACCCTGAGAGGGCAAGCTGAGAAGAGGAGGTGCTTTCGCTTCTAGGCGAACCAGACAATTGACGGTACGCGTCAGATGGTCCTTGGTCGCTCATACTGTAAACTAACAAATAGTCAAATAACACATAACAAATAAATACAGTTATGCACGTATTTTCGTAATTTATTTCCTAACACAAAATTTAAAATTTAAGTGTCAGCAGAACACTTCTTTGGCTTAGACCAGTGGCTAATCTCTGATACCACCTTCTGTCGCAAGCCCCGATCCCTGATCCCCGGGAACGGGCGGCCGCGAGCCAGTTTCGGTGGTATCGTGTGTCGTCTAATTTGGCAGCGGAAATTTTCATCAGGACCGTAGTTAGGAAATGTTTATCAGAGTAAAACCACCATTTATATATAAATAAACATATTGGGATTAAACCCAAGTTTTTATTACAAGCTGATTTACAGGGATAAATCTCAATTTATTAAAATTAAAACGTCTTCTTTATTTATGTAACTTTTATAGCCACTTTTCCAAGCCTTCAGTGCTGTCCAGCTGGCTTCTAATTGGCTTTCACATTGTGTTACCTGAAACGCGTTCTAAAAACATTTGTCAGTGGGAAATACAGGTGAGTGAATCCCAGTTTAATCAAGAAACATTAATTTAATTTAAACAATATTGAGAGCAATTACAATGTTTATATCTACACAATTACTCCTTTAGTACTGTCAAACCTGACTTGTGGGTCATATTACACATTGGCTAACTCATTGTCCAATGGTAACGTATTGTCATCCCGACTTACTACTCACAGTGTAGTAAATTTTGTATACAAAACCCCAACATACCGACAGTAATTGAAGAATTACAAAGACTCAATCACTGCTAAATTGCATTGTAAAATAGTTAATGTTTTGTAAAAACTGTTAACAAAAAGGAGATTACTCACATTGCTGTCTTAGTTTTTTCGTAAGGGTTTCCTGGTGACAATCTGTAACGCCCTAACACGTTTTAACCAAAAATCGCAGCGGAAATACAAACTTAAAAATTTTCTTTCATTATATTCATTCTAACATACTTAGAAATACATTAAATACATTAATGCTTTCTATAAATTTATAAAAATCTGGCCTACTTATATTAAATTACGTGACCACATACACACCCACGTACAATCCATGTCTTGACTCGATCTTCAACCGCGTACACATCTTGATGAAACATCCATAAACCTGTACAACCTGCAGTCACCACATTCAATCACATCATTAGTAACCAGTGACATAATACAAAATCTTATCACATACATAATAAGGCGTTAACATATCATGCTTTCTTTTATACTAGCCCCTTCATCCATCCATTCGATCACTCGCATCAGATTGCGGAGCCAACCTTCACTTCCATTGTTAACATGCCTATACTTCACATTAATTCTCAATAGAAAAATGGTTAGTATCATTAGCTTTTCTTTATATGAACATATCCTCGAATACACATAACTCATCTTATTCACTTTCTAAGCATATAATTAAATACTCACTCAAGCATGTATTCACTTTCTATTCATACACGTACTTACAATTTACATCCTACATGTATAACTCCTTAATTCATCTTTATGCATAATTCGTTATGTAAGTTCCCTTTCTTACCCAAACTTAATCGAATCTCTTTCTTAACCACCTCCGACCCATTTCCACTAAAACTTAACTTAGTAATCACATTGATCCATATCTTCTTACATTACCTTCAATAATTACCATATATCATAAATACATTACCAAACAAAAGTGTAAGTTCAGAGTTCACTTACCTCGTGCGTCTGAGTTCAAGCATAGCTTCCATGTTTATCCTTGGCCCATCGCCTTCCATGCTTGTGTCCATGTTGACATAACTCCTATCCGTACATGTCATCACATTCATCATAACATGATTAGCATACATGAGCATACATACCTTTTAATGAAGGTTTCTTGCCATATCATCTTATCAAACTAATTTCCCACTTGTAATCCATTCAAAACACATTCCTTATACAAATCTATTGTCTAATACATCATCAACACATTCTACAAACATTTATTCATTATTAGCATACAATCCAACTTATCATTTTCTCCTAAGCATTTCATCAAACACTTGGTGCGCATATCACTCTCTAAGCATAATGTACAAGTGCTTTAAGCATGTTCTTCCCTCTTTCATCTTATGAACATCACATTCAAGCAAAATCTCATAATCATAATTTCCACATCAAGTTTATCTATCTCAGTCTACCATATAACACCCTACACATCACAAGATCACATTATAACATCTACAAGTTCATCATGATCATCATCTTCACACTCATGCAATGGGTTTCATTCTAAATCACCAAATTACTTGAAATTATTCATAACACAAGTTCTATTTGGTGTTTCTAACACATCTACATGCTTAATTTCATACAATTTCATGGATTGATCATAACCCACTTCAAACAAGATTATCAAATCTAAGTTTTAAGACATACCTTATGATCCCCTTGTGAAGGTGATCATTAATTCATGTTCGGTTGTGAATTTGGGCTTCGTTTAGCCTTTCAATTTGGAGAATTGATGAAGTTTAGGGTTTTGGCTCCATGGGAGCCTTCCCTGCTTGATGAAGAACACACACACACGATGTGTGTTTGTGTGTGTGTTGTTTTCTTTTTTTAATAAAACAACTTTCAAGTTGTTTACTTAGGTCCCTCATGTTTCGTTTTAGTTAAATAAGGCTACAACCCTTCGTTTAATACCAACGATACTAATATTCAACTAGGTTAATTATTCCTAGTTAATATTCATTTACGGGTTCACTTTTACCCTTAACAGTATTTTTACCCGTTCCTTTGTATTAACCGGGTTTAAATTACCAAACCCATTTTTGGGGTGTTACACAATCTAAAATTTACACAAATGTACACGTGTTAGTATAATAACCCATTTTAACATTAGTAATACCCTCCCCGAGACGGCATTCCAACGACTACGTCGGGCAGAACCACGACAGCCGTTACGGAACCCTAGATCAATCGGGCAGTGTATCTAATACGTATCCAGGGGTTATAATATTTACAACGGAGCAGAACTTCGCTATTTAGGGGGTATAATACCCGCTTATAAAGCCTATTATTCAGAAATTTGCTTAAGAAAGAAAGAAATTAACGAATTCAACTGAGATCCGATGCGTTCTATTTATAGTTGCTGAGTTTGGCTTTTGTCGCGGCCCGCGTAACATAAGGGAAGGGCCTACGCGGCCCGCGTTGACTCCAGGTCAACGTGTAGCCCATCCGGATCACTATGTAGGCTCGACATGTGTTGGGCCACGTGGCCGCACCGGGCTGCGCCACATTTTGGGACTCTCGCGGCCCGCGTTAACTAACGGAGGTCTTACGCGGCCCGCCTAAACTTACAAAAATCAACGAAATCAGGTCTTAACCTTTATACCGCCCGCGTAAGGGTTGGGGTGGGTCCTACGCGGCCCGCCTCAGCCCAAAAGTTAAATTTTTAATTATTTTTAATACTATTTAATATATTTGAGGCCCGTTTTCGTGTATGGGGTGTATTTTGGGACATTTTGGAATATTTTAAAATATACTAGGGTGTCGGAAAATAATCGAGGGTGTCGGTTTATTTAGGATTGTTATAACCTTCAGCCAGGATATCAGATGTTCATTTGGATGCATGTGATTTCATTCAAAATAAATATGTATACTAGCTCCTGTAGAGCTATTATTGGTGATGAATATCTGGTAGATAGCAGTAGTACTAATACTATTCTCAAAGATATGAAATTTTTCTCTGAGTTGTCTCCCGTAGAGACACCGATTGGTACTATATCTGGTGTCAGTAACCTTATCGAAGGCTCCGGCAGAGCACAAATAACATTATCTTCGGGTACCCAACTAACTATTGACAATGCATGATTTTCTAGTAAATCCAGAAGAAATTTACTTAGCTTTAAAGATATTCGAAAAAACGGTTACCACCTAAAAACAATATCTGAAAATAATATTGAATATCTTCAAATTACTTCAAACAAAAATGGCAAAGAAACAATTGTTGAACAATTAGAAGCCTTATCCTCTGGATTATATTGTACTAATATCAATCCTATCGAATCATGCATGGTAAGTAACCAAAAGCTGTTAGATAAAGACACATTCAATATATGGCATGACCGTCTAGGTCACCCTGGTAGCATAATGATGAGACGAATAATCAAAAGTGCAACCGGGCACCCTCTCAAAAACTTAAAAGTTTTGCTACCACAAGACCTATCATGTGCAGCATGCTCTCTGAGCAAACTTATAACTCGGCCATCACAAACTAAATTGATACATGAAACCCCATCATTTTTAGAAAGAATCCAAGGGGACATTTGTGGGCCTATTCATTCTCCGTGTGGTTCATTCCGCTATTTCTTGGTCTTAATAGATGCATCCTCAAGGTGGTCACATGTGAGCCTTTTAGCTACTCGAAATGTAGCATTTGCCCGACTTTTAGCTCAAATCATACAATTGAGAGCCAATTTCCCCGATAATCAAATTAGAAACATCCGGATGGATAATGCGAGAGAGTTCACATCTCAAGCGTTTAATGACTATTGTATGTCAATCGGGATCAATGTTGAACATTCAGTATCTCATGTTCACACACAAAACGGTTTAGCTGAATCTCTGATCAAACGATTACAAATAATCGCTAGACCACTCTTAATGAGATGTAAATTACCATCTTCTGCATGGGGTCATGCTATTTTGCATGCCGCTGCACTGATTAGATTGGGACCAACTGCTGATCACGAATACTCCCCATTGCAACTGGTCTCCAGACGAGAACCAAGTTTGTCCCACCTCAGAATCTTTGGTTGTGCGGTATATGTACCAATATCGCCACCACAGCGCACTACAATGGGACCACAAAGAAGACTGGGTATCTATATTGGTTTTAACTCCCCGTCCATTATTAAATATTTAGAACCAATGACGGGAGACATGTTTACAGCACGGTATGCTGACTGTCATTTTGATGAAACAATGTTCCCAGTCTTAGGGGGAGATAAGGACAAAGAAAGACTGGTAACACAAGAAATAACGTGGAATGCATCATCGCTATCAAATCTCGACCCCCGAAGTGGTCAATGTGAATATGAAGTCCAAAAGATCATACATTTACAAAGAATAGCGAATGAATTACCAGATGCATTCACATACACGAATAGAGTGACAAAGTCACATGTACCAGCATCAAATGCACCTGCTCGAATTGAAGTAATCCCAGAAGCGATTACTATACAACGAAAGCATGGGAGACCAATCGGTTCCAAAGACAAAAACCCACGGAAACGAAAAGTGCAAAGTAACGCAGTTGGTGAACACTCACAAAAGATTATAAGTGAAACCCCGGTAGAGGTAAATGTCCTAGAAGAGACAACTATGAATCCAGAGGAAAATGAAGTTTCAGAAGAAACACCGGTACCGAACGAAAATGAGATCTCTATTAATTATGTACAAGATAGTACAATGTTGAACCGGAATAAAACACGTGTTGATGATATATTCGCATATGCTCTAGCAACGGATGTAATCAATGAAAATGATTATGTACCTAAAACTTTAGAAGAGTGCATGCACAGAAATGATTGGCCAAGATGGCAAGAAGCCATAAATGCCGAATTAAAGTCGCTCGAAAAGCGACATGTTTTCGGACCTGTAGTCCGAACACCCATAGACGTCAAACCAGTAGGTTATAAATGGGTGTTTGCAATAAAGAGAAATGAAAAGAATGAGATTGTACGATATAAGGCTCGACTTGTAGCACAAGGGTTTTCCCAAATCTCAGGAGTTGATTATGAGGAAACGTTTCCCCTGTAGTGGATGCGATAACCCTTAGGTTCCTAATCGGCCTCACAATCTCTGAAGGACTTCATATGAGACTAATGGATGTCGTCACCGCATACTTATATGAGACACTTGAAAATGACATCTACATGAAAACCCTAAAGGATTAAAATTGCCTGAAGCATTAAAATCAACACCTCGAGATATGTGTTCTATAAAGCTCCAGAGATCTTTATATGGTCTCAAACAATCTGGTCGTGTGTGGTACAATCGACTTAGTGAATATCTCGAAAAGGAAGGATAGAAGTCTGATGTAATCAGTCCATGTGTTTTTATAAAAAGAACACTTTCAAATTTCACTATAATAGCAGTCTATGTTGATGATATCAACATCATCGGATCTCCTGAAGAGATAAAGAAAGCTGCTCAGTTGTTAAAGAAGAAATTTGAAATGGAAGATCTTGATATGACGAAATTATGCATCGGACTACAATTTGAGTATCTGTGCAATGGCAAATTTGCCAATCAATCAAACTACATCCAGAAGATGTTAATACATTTCAATATGGATAAAGCACATCCATTTAGCGTACCTATGGTTGTCCGACCGCTAGATCCACACAAGGATCCTTGTCGCCCTCAAGAAGAAGGCGAAGAAGTACTTGGTCCAGAAGTACCGTACTTAAGCGCGATCGGTGCCCTTATGTATCTAGCAAATAACACAAGACCTGACATTGCATTTGTAGTACATGTACTAGTGAGATACAGTTCGAATCCAACACGTAGACACTGGAATGGTGTAAAACATATATTCCGGTATATTTGCGGGACACAAGACTTAGGTCTTTTCTATCAGAAAGATCAAAGGTCCCAGCTTGTTGGGTATGCTGATGCCGGATATCTATCAGATCGTCACAAAGAAAAATCTCAGACAGGTTATATATTCACATACGGTGGCACAACAATTTATTGGAAGTCAACTAAGCAAACACTTATAGCAACATCATCAAACCATGCCGAATTAATAGCACTATATGATGCTGGTCGAGAATGTGTGTGGTTGAGATCAATGATTAATCACATACAAGAAGCATGCGGATTGGAACAGATCAAGAAGGAGCCGACAGTTATTTATGAAGACAATGTTGCTTGCATAGCTCAGATCAGAGAAGGTTATATCAAGGGTGATCGAACAAAGCACATCTCACCAAAATTTTTCTCAACATATGACTTGCAAAAAGAAGGGGAAATTGATGTTCGCCAGATCAAGTCAAGTGAAAATTTAGCTGACCTGTTCGCAAAATCTTTACCAAGAAGCAGTTTCGAGCAACTATCACACAAGATTGGTCTCCGCAGATTGAAAGATGTTTGTTGAATTCAGGGGGAGAATTATACACACTGTAATCTTTTTCCCTTAACTAAGTTTTGTCCCAATGAGTTTTCTTAGTAAGGTTTTTAATGAGACAGCATAGCTGATCCAGTAGTATCAGTTTATTTATTCAGGTCTTGAAGTACCTATTTAACATCATCCTGAAGTATATTGTTAAACTGTGTATAATTCTAAATGTCTGAGGGGGAGTGTTATAAACCAGACATTTTAGGCCCAACTCATTACTTATGGGCTTTAGGGTTTATGGTTATGTTTATCTATATATTGTAAGGTTGAATATAATGAATATGAACAATTCAGTTTATCTCTATTTCTCTTTGGTTTTTATCATTATTAAATTTTTTAAAAATTTGTTCCTTCGGTTCGGCAAAATGCTATCGCCGTGCACACACGGAAACAACAAAAGTAGAACCAGCAATGCCTAAGTTACAACCACTTCATCGTCACGCCAAATCATTAACATCACCACCACCGTAACCAGATCAATACAAATTATGAATAATTTGTTAAAAACATTCTTCCACCAAAGTTCCGATTGCCTGACGTCAAAACTAAAATTGCAGACATGAAGATTCATCATCCTGTAAATGTATGCACAATCGGAAGGAAGACTTTAACATTACCAGCACATCAAAAACATCACCAGGCTGCTTTTAATCTACTACATTCTCAATTTTCTCCAATTTATATTCTCTGCAATAAAATTAGCTAAAAACGTATCGAAATTTATCTCAAGCAACTTCCGGTGGAGGATAATTCAGATCGAGATCTAGAACAAATGTTTTTTCCGGTTGCATATGATCACAACGATAACTGAAATTCACAACCGATGAGGAATCGGAGTCAGTTTCAGCAACGGAACCAATTGTTAGATTAAGAGGATTGGCAACGGATCTATTAAATCTCAACATTTCGAGACGTTTGTTGATCTGCGAATGAAACATAAGCAACAGATTATGCATCGGAAAAGCAACCGGATGATGCGCGAGGCTGAGATCGAGTGCCAACGGGGACGGAACGGACTGAATAATTCCGCTTGGGCTTGTAGTCACAGTCTTCTTTCCTCCATCGTAAGCGGCTGCCGTAGGAAGACACAATTCACTAGAGTCGAAACTCACGCGCCGCGGAATCGTAGGTACGCGCGCCTCTTCGGCGGTATCAAATGTGCCTAGCCACACGCCGGCTCTTCTTACCTGGATCTCTGATCTCAGCTGCGTAACAGCCCCACGGCCGCTTACGGACACCGCGGTAGCGAGTTTCCGTGCCCCCGTTGACGCCGGCGCCGGTGTTGACTTCAGGTTTGTCGTGTGGTGGCATGATGTAGAAAGATCGGACAGGAGAAAAAAAGGGTGGGGTAGGGCTGGCAAATCGTGTCTTAGCAGGGTTAACATGTATTTGATAACGCGAACAACAAAAATTTTAAACATAAATACGAATCGTTTAACTACTTTATATCCAGTGTCTATAAGACAGATGTATATTTTATGCACCAAGAAGGAGAAATAATGATCCTAACTTTCAAATTTTGATTGGGGGGGGGGGGGGGGTTGTTTATATAGAGGGTGAAGAAAAAGGCTCCGCACCACTCGCATGACATGGGGCGCGTGTGGATCAAATGTTATGCTCCTGTTCCGTGTCCTAGGGCTAATTTCAAGAGGTCCGTTTTACCACTCACCCTTAATTTCCTAAATTAAGGGTGTTACTCATCATTTTAGGGCTCACATTACTTGACCATATAAAAACCAACTTGGGCTACGTCCTGTTTTCAAACGGCCCATCGTGTAAACAGAAAAAGCAATTACACCTACCATTCTTTGGTTAATATAGAGGTGCACAAAATAACCGGTTAATTAACCGTAACCGGTTATTAACCGAAACCGTAACCGGTTAATAACCGATTTAGGAATAACCGGTCCAGCCGGTTATTTAACCGTAGGTTAGTAACCGGTTATAAGTTTTAAGTATAATAACCGGTTATTAACCGGTTTTTTTAAACCGGTTTTTTAACCGATAGACTGGTTAACCGAAAAAATAACCGAAAAATTCAAAAAAAAGGCAAAAAAAACCGGTTAATAACCGAAAATAACCGGTTAATTAACCGAACCGGTTAAAGTAATTAACCGGACCAGTTAAAAAAATAACCGGTTAAAGTAATAACCGGTTAAAGCATTAACCGGTTAAAGTCAAAAAGTCAAATTAACCGGTATAACTGGTTAACCGAACCGGTTATTAAAATTAACCGGTTTGTGCACCTCTAGGTTAATATGTATATATAAGACTATCCACTATCACAACCTAATCTAACCTAATATTTTATTAAAGGGTTATTAAATTTTATCACCCCTAGCTATTAGTTATTGGCCGCTGCCACCCCCCAACTATCACTTTGATACCTGTCACCCCCAACTTAACATTTAGTGTGTTCTGTCATTACGTCGTTAACTGATCACTAACTTTTGATCCTGTTACTACACTTTTTGGGGTGTCATAGGGATCTTGGGAAGGTTTTAGGTATCTTAGGACACCTCCAAAAGTATAGTAACATGATTAAAAGTTAGTAATCTGGTGACAGAACACACTAAGTGTTAAGTTGAGGGTGGCAGACGTCAAATTGATAGTTGGGAGTGACAGCGGCCAATGACCAATAGTTAAAGGTGATAAAATCCAATACCCCTTTATTAAAATACTAATTTCTCTCTCTTCCACCTATACAATCCAACCCAATTCAATTTTTCACCCACATTCACAGCCCAACCCAACCTAAAGTAATATTTCATTAAATAAAAATGACTGGAGATAATTAATCGCCCCCTGCGTCACTGCGATAAGCATATCGTCGACAACACCGTCAGATGAAGACCTGGACGAATCAGATGAAGAGTGGGATAACATTTTTAAAAATGATTGGAGATAATGTATGTGTTTTTTTGTGATTGGTGTGTGTTTTAGTTTATGATTGGTGTGTGTTTAAGTTTGTATATATATTAGATTTTTAAAAGTTACTTTTTTTTATAATATGAATGTTCACCAATGGTCAGATTTGACCACCACCTTGTTCCAGGCGTTAAGCTGGCGAGGCAATCATAGCACCCCCTCTTTGGCGGGCATGAGGCAATCAACTCCAACTTGTGTTTCGCGGATGATCTCTTTCTTTTTTCTAGAGGCGAGGTCGATTCTGTGAAGATTATTATGGATGCTCTAAACGGGTTTAAGGATATGTCGGGCTTGATTCCTAGTCTCACAAAGAGTACGGCTTTTTTCTGCAATGTTTCGAATCAAGTTAAGTGTAATATTCGTTCTATCATGCCTTTTGATGAAGGATCTTAGCCGATAAGGTATCTTGGTGTCCCGTTAATTGCCTCTAGATTATTACATTCGGATTGCAAGGTGTTTGTGGAAAAAATGGAAAACAAAATTACAGATTGGAAAGCTAAATCTCTATCATTCGCGGGTAGACTACAATTGATTATTTCGGTTCTATCAGCTTTTTATGTTTATTGGGCTTCGGTTTTCATTTTGCCGGTTAGTATTGTGAAGCAACTTGAGCAAAAGCTTAGAAGTTTTTTATGGTGTCAAGGCCATATAATCAAAGGAAAAGCCAAAGTGTCTTGGAATATTGTTTGCTTACCAAAGAAAGAAGGTGGGTTGGGGATTCGTCAGATAGCTGATGTTAATAAAGCTTTAATGGCTTTTCATATTTACAGCATTCTTTCCCGAAGAAAATCGCTATGGGTTGATTGGGTTTATTCGTACCATTTGCATGATAGAAGCTTATGGGACATTCCAATTCAGAATAATACATGTTGGAGTTGGAGGAAGCTGCTCCAAATGAGACCGATTGTCAGAAATTTCTTTGTGACTATAATAGGCAATGGTGAGCGCACTTTCCTATGGCACGATTACTGGAGTGAACACTGCCCTCTAAGCTCATTTATTACCCCTAGACAAATGAATTGCGAGGGGTTATCCATCTACTCGAAAGTGGCCGATGTGGTACATCATAATAGATGGATATGGCCGGATGCGTGGCGGGATATGTTTCCAATACTCTTTCAGCTTAATCTGATCACGATAGTGTCGCATAAAGTAGATACCATCTTGTGGAAGAAACAAGGTGATTCTACGGAACCTTTTTCTACAAAGGTGGCGTGGGATTCACTAAGAAGAACAGGTCAACGGGTTAACTGGTACAACATGGTGTGGTCTTCTTTTACAATACCAAGACATTCGTTTCTTTGTTGGCTGATTTGTAGGAGGAAGCTAGCAACTCAAGATCGAATCCAGTTATGGAACAATGCTGCGGGTAATGCTAATATGATGTGTTGTCTCCTTTGCAAGAGAGGGTTGGAAACACATGAACACCTATTTTTCGAGTGTCCATACTCGAACCAGATTTGGGCTTCAATCCTCAAGAAGATGGATACGATTCAGATTGATGGGAAATGGGAGGATGTGGTGGCGTGGGTGCTTCCTAACGCGAAATCTAAACGACTTATTTGGGTTATTCGTAAACTTGTGGTTGCTACGACGGCTTATTTTATCTGGCAGGAAAGAAACTCGAGATTCTTTAATAACCAGTTGCTCGGAAAAACTAGAAGAACAGATTGCGGAGACAGTTCGTTTAAAGTTACACTCGTTCAAGTTCAAGATGAATGACCGGGTTACAAGACTTTTGAAGATATGGAAGATATTATCTTTGGATGAAGTCGACAACACCTAAATCTGATAGCTAATTACTTGTTTTCATGATGTATAGAATTTAGGTGTTGGATGGTTTGTAGTTTGCTTTTTTAGCTTGCTTACTTTAGTGTGGCAGTCTACTTGTTTTGTTTTGGTTTGGATAGTAATACAATCACCGGGGTATACTCTTACCCAAAAAAAAAAGTGTTCTAGTTGGCAAGGGGCGGTATACCACACCCCATGGCCTAAACGTTGACGGGTATAATTGATTTGTCGTTTAGTATGAATAATTCTATATCAAAAAAAGATTGAATATCATTATGCCAGCAAAAAAAAATCTACCGACAATACATCAAAGAACGTCGCCTACATACCATCTACATATGCAAGGATTATGCAAATAGCCATAGTCTACCATATAGTTTTATTTGAAAAAAGTTGTTATTTAATATATTAGAAGTGGTTACTATCATTATGAAAAAGAATCTTACGATAGTAAGCATATTAACAAAAGAGTTCCTTCTAACATTCTGCTTTCGACATCGTCAATGAACACAACGATTGTTAAAAGTAACGCTGGCGATGCAACATTCGTCATTTCAGTTCATCTAATTGCTACCATATTCTTACAGAAAGAAATATATTCAACAGTTTCACAGTAACACAGTCATCAACAAACCTAAAACCTGTCAGCAGTTGCAACTTCAGGTCGCGCTTCTTGTTTTCGTCCTTTTGTGAGATAAGGACCTTTTTTGATAGCTTCCAGCAGCTGCATTATATTATAAAAAATATATGAAATCATTATACATCTTAAAATTTAAAAATGGAATCAAACCTTTTCTGCAGTCCCCGAAAGTGCAGGATCACTCAGAAATTTGGAGGATGACGCAAGAGCTTTATAGGTTGCTTCACAACAGTTGTATCTGGCCTCCATACCTGAAAAGTAAACCCATTATAGGAATAAATTTCGAATTTAAATTGTTTGTTTGTTTTGTATATAAAAATAAAATACCTATTTTAGTTGTTTCTGTATATGAATCTGTGATTATATTTATTATCTCTTGTCTTGAGCAGATCTCCACCAGGAACCATGGTCTAGCAGACAGTCCTGTTATCAACCTGTAACCCTACAAATCATATGTAAATCAAAACTTAAGCCAAGATATTTCCATATTTTATTTTAGCAATTAAATATTGAAAATATCTCACCGCAACCCGGAATTCAGACTCGAGTTTAAGGATTGCAAGAACAAGACCCTGCCACATTACACAAAAAAAAAAAAAAACATTGTTACTTAAAATAGCACAAATTATTTTGTGGTAATGTCATATATGCCGCTAAAAGCTTGCATAATATCATATTTACTCAACCAAAAAATTAATATCAGCGACACCCATTCAAAATACTTCATATTTACCCATTTCGTAAAATGCGATTTATAATATGATCGTATTACCCTTCTCTTCTCCTTACACTCAAAACTCTCATATCCTAATGCAAGTATTACAGGAAGGGTATAAATCTAATTAATTTAAAGATGGTCAATATAATATCATACCAAGTTTTGAGGGAAATACAGAAAATAATACTTAGTAATTAAGATGGTTGAAAAAACTAACCGATGGTATAAGCTTTGGAGAGTTGGATGCCGTTTCATAAATTAATCTACGCAGGGTTTCTTCAGCATCAGAACTCAACAATTTGTTGTTTTCGGTCCGCGTTTCTCCCACAATATTTCCAAGAGAATGCAATGCAGCCTGTTTTCCAAATTAATGCTTATCTCAAAGAAAAGGGTATAATTGTAATATACTTTTAAAGAAAAAAAAACTAACTAGTTGTCTGCCACGGCCATGCAGGTCAAACGCAGCATTAACAACATGTTTGGCAGCAGATGTGTTTGACAGTAGCAATACAGCTCCTTGAGATGCTACAACCGTTTAAAGCAGCAGAAACACGTTTATACTTGCAACGAGCAACAATATGTAAATAAAAATGACCAAAATAGTAAAACAGGCTAATCTACTTACATGACCCTATTTGACCCAATGCTTCAAGAGCACATTCATATTCATCTGTATCTTGACTTTCCAGCAATGAAATCCTTTCATCAATGGCTGAGATCACAGCTTTAACACCTACATGAAAAATTAAAAAGTAATATGAAAAGAAATAAAAATAATAATCAATCGATATATATTCAAACACGCACAAAAAAGGGGATACCAGATTCGTCTATTAACGTGAGAAGGTTCTCCTTAGATAAAAGCCGGCCGCTGATCATCATAGCCCTCGATCTCAACATCGATTCAGCAGAAGAATTTCTATAAACGTATTATACGATACACACATTAGAAACTATACATATATCAAAAACAAAATTCAAAGCTAATTTAGAATGAAAATACCTGATTATTGAAATAAGTAACTGCAAAATATTGGTCTGGAGAACATATTCCATTCCATGCTGGACCTCAGCCAGCTGCAAAAATCAACACAGTTATATAAACATTAATAATTGTCAAAAACGAAATGAAATTAGAAAATGAGTTAAAGATGAAAAACCTCATAATAGAGCTCCAGCACACTTAAAGTTATAAGTGTATCTTTAGCGTTGCGAATTTCTGCCTCCAAAAGACCTAAAAGATTTGAGTTGTAAACTAATGTTGCGGCTGTACTTGAGGTAGAGAATAGCTTCACTATTAATGCCAACACTCGAACTCGTCCCTGAAATAAATTTTCAAATTTAGTATCAAAATAATTGCCTTTTAGCCTAACTAGCTTCCAAAATGACTATTTATTTTCACATTATAGACTTCTGAAAAATTTAGCAAGACAACAACAGGTTACGTAAAGTAACACATGTAATAACTACCATACCAATGATGAACATCTTGCTGCTAACTTTGTGATATCTGTAGTTTCAGTGGGAGTAGATGGGAATATGACTTCCTACAGATTAATCAAAGAATGTCATAACTTCCAACAAAAATAAATATAATATGATATAATATAATATAATAAAAGATGGGAATTATACTATAAATCAAAAAGAGAGTTGAACTCACTATCCCCTGTTGAGATCCGGCTAAATTCCTAATTGCATCTGTTGCTGCTACAGCCACTTGTTCATCGCTAAAGCAAAAATAATTGTAGTTAATTTGGAGAAATGTAAAATAGATATAGCATGATCAAGAAAGAAAATTAATAATTTCAGACTGTACCCATCGACAAGACAGTTAAGCAAAAGCGGATACACGTCATTCTCTTTGATCAATGAAGTAGCTAAACCAGTATTATCTTCAAGATTCTCCAAAAGGCTAGAGATCTGAGTATAATAATGAAAATTTACAGTCAAGTAATGCCGTGCTTACTTTGATCATATAGCAAACTAGACACATAATGTAAATTTATCAGTTCAAATGTACTCAGTTTATCAAACCCCTTCCAAAAGAAAAAAACCAAATGGAATATAACATTTTCTTTAGCATAATGATAAGACATGATTGATCTTAAAAGATAACAGAAACAGCAAATGTTAAACAATAGTTACCGTTTTACATGACAAAGCTCTGACTCTCTGAGAATACGCTTGCAGGCCGACCACAATGAAAGGCTGCAGGTTAAAGAGTAGTCTTCTTTTTATAAATGAAATATGATTGCTTTATCTAAATTGCCTTATTTATAATTAGAAAAACAGTAACACAAAAAGAAATGAGTTAAGCTAAAGAGACATACCATGAAATGTGGGATGAGGGAGGCCCCATATTTTGTTTTAAATATCTTCTCTAAACAATCAACTAGTGCATCCTCCACACCAGCCACATCTCCTTTGGTTTGCAAAGCACTTCAATACATACATCCATAAAAAAGCTTCATTATTTTCTTATAATCTAAAAGAAAAAAAATCACCCAAAGCATCCCATTAAAGTCACTCAATTTTTGTTCATTAGGTATTCCAATCTTGTTAGGGGAAATAAAACATAAGTGACTACTGGACGAATTCACCCCAATTTAAAAAGTCAAACTTCACTTGACAATCTCCAAAGGAAGTATACATGCATCCAGTGGCGAAGCTTGCCCTCGAAAACGGTGGGGGAACGTATATACCCAAAAATTTCTATAGAACCGGGGGCGAAAACGTATATACCCAAAGATTTCTATACGAAAACTACATAAAAAATCGCCCCCCCCCCCCACCCACTTATCCTGCGCCCCTGCATGCATCCTTAATTACTAGCAAAGGAAGTCAGAAAAAAAAAAAATAGATCATCTAGTAACGAATTAACAGATGAGAAAAACTACCTGATAATGACAGGAAGAGGAAAGAAATTAAGAAACTCCTTCACAGCAGCTTCCGATCGGGTGCCTGAAGAAGATTAACAGCAGATCAAAACAAACAAACAGTTAAATTAAGCAGAAAACCACAAGAGTGATTAGTAAACAAACCAGGGTTAAAGGAGAAATCAGAAGCAGCTTGCAGCAGCTTTGAAGTATCAGCGAGAGAATATTCCTCCTCCATTTCTGAACAACAAGACGAACAAAATGGATTTATAAACCCCTTTCTTCCTTCCTTTGTTTCTTGCAAGATAATCCAAAAACCCACCGCTTCATATTTTATTTTTATTTTATACAGGGGATCTGTTTAATTGATCCGGAGTTTGTATACGATGAAACCCGGCCTGGTAAAGGATCATCAGACTTGGCCCACGGCCCAAACAAAATCTCTCACCGGTAAAGTGCTAAGTCATAATAAAATAGTTTGGTTCAGACCTCTTATTGATTCAGCACTTAATGGTTTAGATTGTTTGTTTCACGAGCAAATGTCTGAATTATTCAGACATTTGCCTCTGAATGGTTAAGATTTAAACAGAGTCTAAATGGTTAAGACCTCTAATCTGAATTGGTCAGACAGTTACCTCTTAAGGGTTAAGCATTATACCGGCTCTTAATGGTTCAGACCTTTTACTGATTCAGCACTTAATGGTTCAGATCTCTTACTAGTTCAGCACTTAACAATTCAGATGTTGCCAAACAACCCCTAAGTGTAAAGTGAGTGGAAGTGTGAAACTCGACTCACGTCTGACTTGTTTCAAACTCTATTTGTTAAACCTAAACTTGGCTTGTGAATAGTATTTGAACTCAAGCTTGATTTGTACCCTGAGTTTTCTGTTTAAGACTAGAGTGTTCGTACAAATTCACATAATCGGACCAATCACTCTTACCTAGGAACTCTTGGAGTGAGTGTCCACTTATAGGCTATCATCATGTATTCGCAATACATTATAAATACCCATTTTACTTTGATTAGTCACCGTGTCGTTTATTCATTTTGAGAAATGAGTAAATGATTACACTCCTTATGCTTCGTCGATATTTTAACGATTCTTTTTAACAAACCTATATCGATCTCACTTGTCCTCCCTCATGATTCCTTTCTTTTTTAGAATGCCTTCTTGTCGCAACACTACCAAAATGCTGGAATATCGGCTCTAATCGCCCAGCAAATGACGACGATACTTCCAAACCTTGTGACCCAACTCAATCAGGCCAACAATAACAATAACAACAACAATGTACCCACGCCTCGTAACTACAAACAGTTCAACTCGGCTAAACCAAACAAGTTCTATTGGTCTGAGGGAGCTATTGGACTCCTATAATGGTTTGAAAGCATTGAGAGTACCTACCGCCATTCTTAGGTGCTGTTTGTTTTTTGAAGAGGTAAAAGGTCTGCAGTCTGCGGACCACATCTGCAGGAGAAGAGGTGGACCAAAGGTCTGCAGTCTGCATGGAGAAGAGTGTTTGTTTTTTTTACTTATACAAAAACCTCTTCTCACAACACACAACACTCCTACCTTTCTCTCTCTCTCTGCCTTCACCCACCACCACACACACACACATGAAACAACACTCTGCTACTCTCATCCTCTCTCCCTCTCGATGACAATCTGGTAGCCATAAGAGGAGCCGGCTGCCGGAGACGGTATTCCGGTTACACACACCACGACATCTCAAACCCCCCCCGACAACAACACCCCCAAAACTCCTTGATTTTGTCAGCGACGGCAGTGTAGCGGCGACGAGACAGAGAGACATCGATGGCGGAGGTCACCGGTCGGCCACAACCACCCATAGCAGACCTAAGTTTTCTGTAAAAATCTCACTGCGGCGGCGACTCTGTTTCTCCGGCTACCGACGTCCTGGCGGTGGTGGTTCTGCAGCGGCGGCAGTGTCTCGGTGATAGTGGTTTTGATGATGCTGATGTGGTGGTGGTGAGGATTGACGGTGACCGTGATGTGGTGGATCTGGGTGGTGGAGGTTGAAGAGGAGAGAAGAGGTTTGAAAAGGTTTGAAGACATGGGTATAAGTCTGCTTGGGGAAGAGGTGAGGTAGAGGTAAAAGGTCTGCAGATCTTCAAGAAAACAAACAAGCTGCAGGACCCTTATGTCTGCGCGCCTCTGCGCGACGTAGACATAAGTGCTCAGAAGAGCTTTTACCCAAAAAAACAAACACCACCTTAGTGTTCCAATGACCGCAAGATAGAGTTTGCTTCGAGTGTTTTCCAAAAAAAGAGCACTCACGTAGTGGAATAGAATTATAAGAGATCGAGGTGCGGAGGTAGCCATGGCATTATCTTGGGAAGAACTCAGAACTCTTATGATGAAAGAATTATGCCCACGCAATAAGATGAGGGCATTCGAAAAAGAATTCCAAGACCTCAAACAAGATAGTGGCGAGAATCGTGCCTACACAGATCGGTACGAGAAGTTGAGCCTGCTATGTCCCACCATGGCCACGCCTTTAGATCGGGCCAGTAAGAAATATATTGATGGCCTACCTGATTCGGTTCAAGATATTGTCACTGGTAGCAAACCAAGTACTGTTAGGGAGGCTATCGAACTAGCCGCAACCATGACTGACTCTCAAGTGAAGAAAGGAAAACTCTTCCGCAAGGATGGGAAAAAGCAATCTCCTAAGGTTACCCAAGAACAACAAACAGAAACAAGAGCCGAACCCTCTAGAAACTCAAAGAAGTGTAAGGCTTCAAACAATTTTGCTATTGTTGCCCCAACCAATCAAGATGCTCCCAATCAACCAGCTCAACCCTCTGCTAGGAAACCATATAATGAAAGCGCACCTCTATGCAATCAATGTAACCTTTACCACCTTGCCAATGTCCTTTGTCGAAAATACTCAAATTGTGTGAAAGTCCCCGGGACCCCCTGGATCGTCGGCGAACAACATCCATTGCCCTCGATTCAAGACGTGAAACATCAAAACACAAACAAGATAGAAAGATGTAGAAGTTGAATCTCTTTATTACTGAAACAATCATTATAGATTTACAAACCGAAAGAGTATACATCATCTACAAGCTGGTTTAGATCATGAAGAAACACTTGTTTAATTGACCGGAATCAATTGAACCAGGGGGTTTGAATCTGCATAAAAGGGTTGATCCCTTCTCGTTCGGTTCGTGGGTGACAGATCTTCTTCTCTTCACAGTAACTGCAAAACAACCACCGTTAGACTCGCCACGGGGAGAATGGGGGTTCTCTCAGTGACCACCCTCCGGCGTGAGAATAAGTACAGGGTTTATGAAGAAGAAGACGTGTAAGTGAAGTGAATGTAACTTGAAGATTATACCTGAATTATCCTTCTATTTATAGCCGAAGTTTGGGCGGGAAAACCTGTTGGTGAAATATTGACAGAAAGTGCTATTTCCATAAGCGGTTATTTTTCTCTCCGTTAATCATTAACGAGTATGAGGGCACATAGATCGTGATCTTGATCAACGGCTGGGGTGTTGCCACGTGGAAAGTGGGCAAGTGAAAACCTCTTTTTAATTCCGTGCCATCATCGTGACTTCAAGGGATTCTGGGATGATGCCACGTGGCCAGACAGTTATAACCGTCTGGTGGTGCACGATGGAGCCTTCTAGAAGAATACAACTGTAATCCAGTGTTACTCCTTATTGTATGGTACCAGTGAAGTAAATATCCAAGTCTGGATATTACTTACGCGGAAGTGTTTGTTAGGATTTTCAACCTTATCTGTTAAGGATTCGTTAGTTTCCTTTTGGCGCGCAGGTGCTGCTTGTTGTTTTCTTTCTAAGTTCTCTTTGTAGGACCAGTGCGCGACTGCACAAGGTCTAAAGAGGTTTAGAAGGATGAGGTTGTGGTATGGTCCCAAGTACTTGAAGCAAGGTTTTTGGGACCTTACCCCTTCAAGTCCCCCCAGTCTAGTGTTGCTCTTATGCAAATAAGTGGAGCACTGGACTATGAGAGAGATGTGCTTATTTGTTGTAGAGTTTTTGGCGCGAAAAGTGGAGAATCTTTTGGGAAAAGATACTCTTGCTCATTATTTTGATTTTGAAAATCTTGACTTTAGGTATGTGGGAAGGTACTGTAATGACTGTTGACGTGTGACAGGCTGTCACTGTCAGTTGTACGTTACTGACCGTGTTTCCCACGCGCGTGTGAACTCGCGTTTGTTGTTCTTTCTCACTCGCCCCTGATGCTTGGATAACTGTGCCAACCCCGAAAAAGGTGGTGTTACAGTTACCTAGGTTATTTATGGCGGTGAGTATATAAATCTTCTCAATTGCTCATTTTCGCTAATTATTGCTTTCTTGAAAACCCTTTTTCTTCTTCGTCTCCTTTATCAGTTTTTTGAAAGAATTTGCAATTTCTCTCTCTTATGTCAACCGGAGACCATCACGAAGACTCTGCTGAAGAAATGGTTGCCGAACTTCCACCATTGAAGTGGTCCAGGGCAACCTTCGACGGTTTGATTCGGAACTTTAAATTTCCAGAAAGTTGGGGTGCTCGGTACCCTGACGAGGGTCAGACAGCGGCGGATGCTCCGGCCGGGTATATAACTTTATTTTGGGACTTTTTCTCTGCAGGCAATTTCCGATTGCCTGCAACGAAATTTTTTCTTGATATTCTCGATTATTACAAGTTTCATATCTCCCAGATGCACCCTATTGGTATGGTTAGGGTTCGTCACTTCGAATTTGTGTGTCGTACAATGCATATTGAACCGACGGTTCCTCGATTTCAGGTTTTCCATCAAATGCACTGTTCTCAGGGGTTCTATTCTTTTGTGCAAAGAGCGTCCGCAAAAAAGATCTTGCTTCAACCCCCAAAATCGTTTCATGACTGGAAGCAGAAATTCTTCTTTATTAAAGTTGGGTTTATTCCGATGAGGATGATCTTTAGGGGGAAAGAAGATGTTTCAACCGAGACGATTCAGACTCCTTTTTCCAAAAATTGGTACCAGGATTTGAAGGACGTTCCGTCAATTGCTTTGCCGGAGAAGGCCCTTGTTGGTGCTAGCATGAGTTTGAACTGCCGGATAAACCGTGAAGAGAAACCGGTGTATATGGAAGATGGCAAAAGTAAGATTTTGGGATTTGCCCTGTTTGCTTCTTTTTCTTGTTGCTTTTTTTTAATTTGCCTTTGCTTCTCTTCCTTTGCAGTTGTTTCTTTGTATGTTGTTGCGTATGAGAGAGAATGTGGGAAGATGGCTACTATTCCCAAGAAGCCTGATGAGGAGCTTTGGTATCACCGCATTGTGAGGAACTTTGTTCTTCCGCGGGATGATGATTTGGCTGTTCAACCAGCTGCTGGTGCTGGTAATTTTTTTTTTATCATAATGCTGTTTTCTTGCTGGTTTTGCGCGCTTGAATAAGTCAATCTTTGTGCTTTTCAGTAGGTGAGCTGTCTAACTTGGGCATAGGCCCTGCAAAGAAAAGACCTGCGCCCACTGCTACTGCTGCGCCAAAGAAGAGCGATGCGGAGAAAGCTCAATCTTCTAAAACCAAAAATCTGGGAGGAGAGAAGAAAGGTATGTGCCATTCCTCTGACTCCTGGTGTGATTATGTGGTGGTATCTGACTCGTTGGAGGGTCTTGCGCCTGCAGTTGTGAGGAAACCTAAACCGGAACCAAGGGACACTGCTGACATCCCTCCGTCGAACCCAGATGATCCTATCGACTTAGAGTCGAGTCCTGAACACTTGTTGAGGAAGAAGGCGAGGAAAAGGAAACAAGCTGATGTTGAGGCTAACGGTCAGCCTGATAAGAAGGTTTGAAGGAAGAAAATTACCAGAAGGGGCAATCTTGATGCCTTCATTGCAAAACCTGTTCTTGTTAGGTATTTCTCTTTGTTTCCCTCTTTATACGTCGTGAATGATTATAATTCATATGTTCTTGCAGAAAAACCAAACTCTCCTATTCACACAGAGCCATCATCTGTGGTTAATGAGGAGCTTCTGCCCTCTCCTCCTCACGCCTCTGTTACTGAGCAGTTAGAGAATACTGATGCTCCTGAGAATGAGGCGGAGAAGACTGCTGGGGTAGAGGACTCTGGGGCTAAAAATCCTTCTAAAGTTGCTGTGGATGCGGGAAAAATTACCAACCCGGAGGCTGTGGACGTTGGTGCTGGTCATCCACAAACTCCAGAACTTGTTGCTCAAGATTCAGAGAAAGGTAAATCTGCTCAAGAGATCCCTGTAACAGCTTCTCCTTCCATGGCTTCTGGCTTTATGCCTGAGAATATTGAAAAGGTCTCTGCTGAGGACCAAGGTTCATTTTCTGATGTTGATAAAAATTACCCTATCCGCCCGGATGAAACTCTGGGGGATTTATTATTATAGAACTTATTCGGAAAAGAACGCCTCTGAAATTCACGTCCCTGTTTGGAATCTGAAGAAAGGTGACACCTTTTCAGACTGGCGCGTATGCCGAGACTGGTTACAGGGGACCTTCCCGCCTGGGGAGATTAAATTTCAGGAGGGGCGCCTTCATGATCAGACCTATCACGCCTATCTTGAAGAAGCTGCCACTTATACATCTACTATGCATCGCATAGTGCGTGAGTGGCATAGTATGCATAAAGAGTGGGCTGCTTTTAAGGCATCCATGAAGAAGGCTGCGGAGGATGAGGCCCGAGTTGCCCAGTTGAGGGCTAAACTAGAAGTTGATCAGGCCAAATTTGAGAATGATCAAAAAACTGAGGAATGGTCTGTTGCGGGATGGAAGAGAAAGGCGGAAGCTGAAGCTGCCCTTCTTTCCGAGGAGCGCAAAATTTGGAAAAAGATTTGTGAGAAGGATACTGCTGAAAAGATGGGCCTCCGTAATGTTATCAATAATCTCAAGGCTGAGGTTGAAAAATTGAAGAAACAAGATGCGGAGATCGAGAAGTTGAAGAAAGAAAAAGCTGATGCTGAAGCGGCACGGGATGAAGCGCGTTCTCACAGGGAAATGAGTGAACAACGAGAGGTACATACCTGCGCTACTCTTGCCCTTAGAGATAAGGAGATAGAAGAACTTATTGCTTTACTATCTGAGCAGGAACAACTGAAGGCGGAAGTTGAGTCCGTTAAGAAAAACCTGGAGCTTGAGCAGACTGAAAAGGCTGAAACCTCCCGCTGTCTTTCTGAAACTGAAGAAAAGTTGGAAAATTCCGAAACTGCGTGGGCGACGGCGGAGAGTGAGGTTGAACCGCTGAAGAGTGACATGTTATGGCTGAAAGAACGCGGAATCGCAAGTGTAAGTTTCTTCTTTCTTTTTGTAACTCTTTGGAGCTTGTTTTGCGCTTTTCCTTATTCGCTTTTTCTTTTTTTATATAGGTTGCTGAATCAGTTCTGAATTCTGAGGAGCTAGACAAAACGGTTGCACGCTTGTTGGTTGCTGCACGAAATGATGGTTATGCTCAAGGATACGCGGAATGTTCACACCATGTGGTTAATGCTCTGAAGATTGACTGGGATACTAGCAAGTCTGCTACCCATGGTGTGAACATAGATGCTGCCCTTGCTGCTGCGAAGACGGAATTTGATAATCTACAACTCCCCGTTATGGATCTTATAAATGTTGCGTTGCAGTCTGAAGACCATGTAGCGCAATTGAAAGAAATCTTTCCAGACGGAGAAGATGAGGATGAAGACCTATCTTAGGTTTCCTTTGTGGTTGTATGAACAATTAGCTTATAGGTTTTGGGATGTGGATCCCTGTTTTGTTAATGCGCTGTTGCGCAAGTAACGTTAATTAATACACTGCCATGTACATTTGTGGTTTTTGAGGCGCGCGGTGCGCCAGTATTAGTATGATATGTGTTTTAGCTTACAATATTTTGCATGAGTACAATTGCTTTGCTTCGGTAAGGCGAATAAAGGTGGTATAGAGCTCATGTGTGAACGTAAGGTCTTGCGCGATGTGTGTGATCGCTGACCGCTCATGAGACTTGTATTATATCTACCATAATGTTTTTGCGCTTACCAAAAGGAATTGCATGCACTTTGTAATAAACACAGAAATAATAGAAACTTTGTTTTGATTCATGATAGGGCACAGAGGCCATGGTACAAAGTCTATTTTAGGATAATTACATGAAACTTAACTTACACTATAGTCCTTGCCATGAATTGATAAGCTACAGAGCTTGACCAACCGGCGAGGAGACTATAGTATATTGCTTAGTTCTTCGCCTTTTTACTCGGGCCCTCCTCGCCGCGAGTAATTTGTTTTATCTCTTTCCGCACATTCTGCAACAGGTGAGTGAGCTCACCGCTTTTGAGAGCTTTTTCGATTTCAGTGTGGAGGGAGATACAGTTGTTGGTAGTGTGACCGTTGTCTTTGTGATAGTCACAGTATTGATTCGGGTCTTGGCCGCGCTTATTCTTCATTGGTGGAGGGGCCTTGAACTGGTAGTCTTCCGTACTCAGCACCTCCGCTGGGGTTTTGGTCAGAGGAGTCCGCTGCCTCTCTTTGTTTTCCTGCTTTGTCTCTCTTTGCGCAGCGAGCTTGTTTATGGTAGCTCGCGCGTCTTCAGATGAGTAGTTTCCGGAATTCGAGTTGCGCCAATTCTTTTTAAACTTCTTTTCGCTGCTCGGGCCCAAGTCTGTTGGGCGACTGTGCAGTGGTGGTGGTCTGTTAGTGGTGAGGTTTTTCTCTGTTTGGGCGTACACTTTAGCTGCCGCCATCAGCTTCTCCCAGCTTTTTGGTAGCCCCTCCGTTCCGGACAAGACCTTGATCATGTCGTCACATCGGACGACATACTTAAACTGTGCTCTGATCAGGTGCTCATGAACATCTCCTATCTCGAGCACTTCTTTGTTGTAGCGCGTAATAAAATCTTCTAAGCTCTCATCGTCGTGTCGCCAAATATTCATGACATCTGCGGTATCTCGGATAGACCTCCTCTGTTGGCTGAAGTGCACTAAAAATTTTTCTCGCAGGTCTACCCATGATGTTATCTTCCCAACAGGCAGGTTATCAAACCATAGTCGCGCGACGCCTGTGAGAGTCTGGATGAATAAATGACACCACATTGGTAGGGTCCATCCCCCTACCAAACCTGCACTAATGAAGACCCGAAGATGGTCATCTGGGTCTGTCATGCCATTAAACTTGCCCACATTGGATGGGAGTTTTGCTTTTTCTAGGGGAGCCAAAGCGATTTCGCAGATGAACTTGGAATTTTCTGCTGCCTCCACCGGGCGGTAGATCAAATTGTAATCATGCTCAGCTTTAGGGTTGTAAACCGCGCGGGGCTTACAACTTTTGTAATTCGGTTGCAACCGATTGAACACGCTTGTACTGTCCCCTTCGTGGTATGTTCTGTCGTACTCACTGGTGTGGGTGTCCCGTCGCGGGCCCAACCTAGAGTGAACTGACTGCCTTCGATGAGAATGAGATTCATCGTGATACTCTCTTCGTTGGTTTTCAGAGTGAGTATACTCATATCTCACTGGAGATCTAGAGTAAACTTCTGTGTCTTCTACCTGAACCCGTGATGGTGCATCATGATGGGAAACATGAGGCACTGATGGTGCTCGAGTACGGGATACAGGCCTTCGTGATTGAGTGGGAGGAGCAGTTTGTGCACAGAGTTGTGCATACACAGCATTTATTGCTCCTTGGGATCTGACATACCAAGAGATAGGGGTTTCTCCAGGAGGTAGAATTGAGCTTATTGGGATTTCAGGCTGCATTCCTGGAGTGACAGGGTCATTCGGATGATTATCAGTGTACTAAACTTCATTATCATCCGAAGCCTCTTCCACAATCCCTTCAACTTGGGTATTGTGAGTGAAATTTGGCCGAAGGCCGGTTTGACGGTTCGTCGTAGTTTCTTCCATTTGAAAAACGGTGATGAAAAAGTGAATCGAAACGAGAAGAAATGAATGAAACTGAGAAATCGGTGGGCGCCAATGAAGAAACACTGGTTTAATTGACCGGAATCAATTGAACCAGGGGGTTTGAATCTGCATAAAAGGGTTGATCCCTTCTCGTTTGGTTCATGGGTGACAAATCTTCTTCTCTTCACAGTAACTGCAAAACAACCACCGTTAGACTCACCACGGGGAGAATGGGGGTTCTCTCCATGACCACCCTCCGGCGTGAGAATAAGTACAGGGTTTATGAAGAAGAAGAAGTGTGAGTGAAGTGAATGTAACTTGAAGATTATACCTGAATTATCCTTCTATTTATAGTCGAAGTTTGGGCGGGAAAACCTGTTGGTGAAATATTGATGGAAAGTGCTATTTTCGTAAGCGGTTATTTTTCTCTCCGTTAATCATTAACGAATGTGAGAGCACACGGATCGTGATCTTGATCAACGGCTAGGGTGTTGCCACGTGGAAAGTGGGCAAGTGAAAACCTCTCTTTAATTCCGTGCCATCATCGTGACTTCAAGGGAGTCTGGGATGATGCCACGTGGCCAGACGGTTATAACCGTCTGGTGGTGCACGATGGAACCTTCTAGAAGAATACAGCTGTAATCCTGTGTGACTCCTTATTGTATGGTACCAGTGAAGTAAATATCCAAGTCTGGATATTACTTACGCGGAAGTGTTTGTTAGGATTTTAATCCTTATCTGTTAAGGATTCGTTAGTTTCCTTTTGGCGCGCAGGTGCTGCTTGTTGTTTTCTTTCTAAGTTCTCTTTGTAGGACCAGTGCACGGCTGCGCAAGGTCTAAAGAGGTTTAGAAGGATGAGGTTGTGGTATGGTCCCAAGTACTTGAAGCAAGTTTTTGGGACCTTACCCCTTCAGATCACTAAGATCTAAACCTAGCTTTCTCTCACTAATACATAGTCTCCCTCTCTAGAATGTGCACACATTGATGAAGGATTGCTGGAGCTTGTGAGAGTTGATTGTTGCCCTAATCTACCCTATACACACATATATATAGACTAGGAACTAAACCCGAACAAACATATGTCTAGATACCACAAACTCGGACTCACCTACACATACTAACATGTCCAAATATAAACTAACAAACTCTGATAAACAAACCCGGACAAGCAACACAAATAGGATGTCCAGATTTATAGGTATATTCGGACTCCTTTACACGACAAACTCAGACACCTCTAGTCCGAATTTAACTAATACATTCGGACAGGCATCTCACTTGGATCTTTAACTTTCTTTGACTTGGACATTTAACTTTGTTGACAAGAACTGATAAAGCACAGTTACAAAGCAGGTACTGCACTTACAGACTCCCCCTTAACTGTTGTTATCAGTTCTGTGTGGCATCGATAATCTTCAGTCATCGGATACTGCACTTACAGACTCCCCCTTGACTGATGATATCATGTCTGCTTTCTACTTTGGCTGAGACTTGATCTTTCCGGCAGAGCACAACGATCTTCAGCCCTTCTAATGAATGACTTGCTGACGATCACTTAAATGGCCGCTTTGAGAAACCCGAAGAATCCAACATCAAGCACTTTCGATCCGTCCCCTCAAACTACTCCTGAATCAAGTTAACGCGAACCGACCTACAACCCAATATAAGAATATCGCTCGATCCTTGATCTTCAAACTTAACCAACAAAAGAACGAAATGTCAGATTTCCAATGCCCAACATCGAACACTTCAAATTCCGCAAAGACATGAAGTTTGGCTCGATAAGTTAATAACAAACCGACTCCAAAAAATGTACATCCACCATCTTGATCAAAGTCTTCAACCAAGTGTCTGAAATCATTTCATCTCGAATCTTCAAGATCTAATCCCGCATTTTCACGAAACCACTAATTACCCGATGACTTTCGTCTTCGATCTCCCCTTAATGTAAGAACTTCCTATTTATTTCAAGAATCCGACCAGTCACCAACTTGGAAGAGAAACCAAGAAGACTAATCTTCTCTACTCTATCCGACATATAATAAGGCTCGACATTCAACTAATTGGCAATCAAACAGTTAGCTTCATCACGTCAACACTTAATTAAACCTCGAACAAACTCGATGAAACTCAATCACACACTAGCTGTAAAATTGAATCATATTTTACACCTTTCTGCACTGGCGAGATTAAACCTCATTTAATCTCACAATTGTAAACACGAACTTGTTTCACTGTCACACCACGAGCTTTTAGAGATTTACAAAGAAAATAGGACATTTTGAATTTTTTACTCCGCCTCTTTCTTTGTAAACTTTCAAAGTCCAAGTCACTTCACCTTCGTATCTCTTTGAATGCCCGATAAAAGTCCCAAATGTCCGAAAACTCTAGTACGGACCAAATCCCGTACACCGAGAATCTAGAAACCAAATTTAACTCAAAAGTTCCAAATTAAACTCTAACATTAAACTCTAACAAAATAAACTCTGACAAAATAAACTCTAACAAAAGGAATCACAAATTTGGACAGTGTGATTTCCACAAACTCTGATATGGTGATTTTCACAAACTCTGACATAGTGAATTCCACAAAATCTGACAGAGTGATTTTCACAAACTCTGACAGAGTGATTTTCACATTTCCACGAACTCTGATCAAATAAGCCCTGACACAAATTCAGACAGTTGAATTCCCACAAATTCGGAAACTAATACTTTAAATTCAGACAAGGATAGTATAAACTCTGAGCTCACAAAATCGGACCAAATAAAGATTAAATTCGGACACATATGAACTCAACAAACTCGGACCTAGAAACTCACAATTTCGGACAGGAATACTCCAACAAATTCGGACAGAGGACACTTGAACAAATTCAGACAAATCAAAGGATTCTAACAAATTTGGACATGAAAGACTTCTCAAATTCGGACAGGATCCAAAACAAATTCGGACACCGTAAACTCGGAATCAACTCCAGAGATCCAATTTGGATAACCAGACTTTCAAATTTATTTCCCAAGCGTGACTTCACACAAGGTCATTAATAAATGCGGAAGGAACAAGTTCGGACAATAGTTAACAAATATGGATATAATAAATTCGGACCTTCTAACACAATTTATAAACTCGGAATAGGTAATTTCAGATCAAACCTTAGATCTGTAACAACTTGGAAAAAAAGAAAACCATCTGAGTCAACGAACAACTTCAATTTCTTCAAGTTTTCTTCAGAATCTTCACGTCTTCATGATGTTTGGCGGAAACAAACATCAAATCAAGAGCAATGGTGATTCGGAAGGCGGTTAGACCATTCCGAATCCGTAACCATGCTCTGATACCAGCTGAAAGTCCTCGGGACCCCCTGGATCATCAACGAAGGCCCTCAATTCAAGACGTGAAACATCAAAACACAAACAAGATAGAAAGATGTAGAAGATGAATATCTTTGTTATTGAAACAATCATCACATATTTACAAACCAAAAGTGTATACATCATCTACAAGCTTGTTTAGATCACTAAGATCTAAACCTAGCTTTCTCTCACTAACACATAGTCTCCCTCTCTAGAATGTGCACACACTGATGAAGGATTGTAGAAGTTTGTGAGAGTTGATTGTTGCCCTAATCTACCGTATACACACATATATATAGACTAGAGACTAAACCTGGACAAACATATGTCCGAATACCACAAACTTGGACTCACCTACACATACTAACCTGTCCGAATATAAACTAACAAACTCTGATAAACAAACCTAGACAACCAACACAAACAGGATGTCTGAATTATAGATATATTCGGACTCCTTTACATAACAAACTCGGACACCTCTAGTCTGAATATAACTAATACATTCAGACATGCATCTCACTTGGATCTTTGACTTTTTGACCAGAACTGATAAAGCACAGCTACATGGCAGGAAGTGCACTTACATTGTGGACATTTTGGTCATACGGCTAACGTTTGTCATTCTACTGCTACACCAATTCAAGTTGTTGCAAATCCTGCTCAACCCGTCGCACCTCATCCTCATGCGTTACCTGTTCGTCCTCACTACACTCATGAAACCTGCTTCAGTTGTGGTGATCCTAATCACTTCAAACACAATTGCCCTAAGCTTGTGGATGCCAATCCTACCCATGGACGTGCATTTAACATTGAGGTTAACGAGGCGCGTGCCAATAACGATGCAGTTATAAACAATTAGAACTTTACATTTTTGTTTCCTTTGTCATCCAAGACTCGTGTACACCTTTCAGTTATTTTATAATGATACGAAACCAATATAATTACACATATGTGTAATATGCATCTATATACTGACTACGGAGTTCTCGTTCTTTACAAATTTGAACTACTCTCGTAATTTCTCCCATTTATAATCACACTTAGTGCGGCCACGCATTCTCCTCCAAACCTATGAACTCGTCTATCAATGAAACACGTACTGTCAATATGGCTAGTGTAAAACACCTGAAACACCCATTACTCCAATTATCGTTGTATCGATTGAGATACTTATTCGATTAAGCGTGTTTCTTTGACCCTGTTTGTTCTCCCCGACTTGGCAAGATGAGCTATGTGGACTATGCGACGAATTAAGTAATTATGGGTGCACAAATAATTATGAAATTCGATGCATGGAAGTCATAGTAAGTCATGTTAGGTATGATGACATAAAATCTAGAGTGATTAGATAACGGGACATGTATAATACAATAAGGACATGGTGGATACGCCGCTGGTACTTCCTATATATAAGTGTTCTTATTGTATTATTCGTCGTAACGTTATTCAAATCACTTAAAGGTTTTATGTTATCTTAGACCCATATGTGTTATCTGCTCTTTGTTTAGGGAACTTATGTGGTTAACCAAGAATCCAAAACCATCCATTTTTCATTTCCGCTTCCGATGTTGTTTGAGGAAGTATCCACTGGGAAATGAATAAGCTGTTCTAGGAAAACCATTTGGTTTTACCTCATGGTTTCCTATTTATCAATCCATCATTTCCGCTTCCAGTGTTGTTTGAGGAAGTATCCATTGAGAAATGAACAATCTATTTTAGGAAAACCGTTTAGTTTACCCTAATGGTTTCCTATTTATCAATCCATCATTTACACTTCCAGTGTTGTTTGAGGAAGTATCCATTGGGAAATGAACAATTTGTTCTAGGAAAACAATTTGATTTTACCCTCATGGTATCCTATTTATCAATCCATTATTTCCGCTTCCAATATTGTTTGAGGAAGTATCCACTGGGAAATGAGCCAAAAAGTTATAACAACTCATTCCCACTTCTGATATTATTTGAGGAAGTAACCATTAGGGAATGACAGCGTTATACTTTACTTGGAAATCCTTGCTAGAGTCTTTCTATGCAAATAGTTAGAAACCCTGAATTCCATGCAAGACAATTGTTTGTTTAAAATCAACATAAATAGCTATAGTATGACATAATGCCATACAAAACCATTTTTGCCATGAACTTGGCAACGCATTCCACGTTTATAAGCTCTAAAGGTCGAATACCTACTCAACAACTAGTGAGAGGTTATAGTACCTTGAGATACTTTGGTAATCAACACTAACACATTGATCTCCAATCCAACACCAAATGATGCTTCGCATCATTGGAATCTAAAGCTACACATACCTATCAATCATTCCAACCTTATCCGAATAGTCTCCTATGAATAAATTTCAGGATGAAATTTTCAAAAGTAGGGGAGACTATAACATTTGCAAAATTTCAACCGATGTAAACTTTCGATCGATTTCGTGTTTAATAAAATTTTATATTTTATTTACGAAATACGTAATCGTACGATCGAACAAAACGATATTTCCGAAACAAAATCCAAGTTACATATGCCTTAATACACTTCATATAGTATAGAGTAAATTACGTTTTTGGCCCCGATGGTTATATCACTTTTACTATATTAGCCCAAAATAAGATTTTTTAACATATGTGTCCCCATGGTCTCTATAACTAACTATTTTAGCCCCTGAATCTAACCAAACCCCAAACTCTGGTTAATTATTACTCATATGACAGACACATGATGTCTAATATGGTAATTTCCCCTTCCCCCTTTTACTAACACATATTAAAAACAAATTAATACTCATTTATACCAGAAAACCCTAAATTCTCATCATCTTCTCCAAGAAAACACCCAAATCTGCCATTGTTAATTTGTTCAATTTTTTTTACAGGCTCCATAATCTTGTAAAGGTGTGAGCTTTCTTCTTATTCTTCAACAATTCACCATCTTTTTAAAAACCCAGTGAGATTTTATGGATTTTTTAACTTTAACATGATCTTTATGATATGGGTATTTGTTAATCAACTCAATTTTGTTTTGTAGTTGCATAATCTTGAACCAAAATGGCGTGAAAGAAGGTTTTGCATGGCGAGTCATAGAGTTGGAGAGACTTGTTTGTCAGACTCAGGACCTTCACACCATCACCATCATCATCAACACTTTCCATACTCTGTTTTCCAACCTTTAATCCTCCCAACACAGGCTTCATGTACACAAAATTTCATTTTTTGCTATTTTTATTGTAAAGTTTTCATCTTTTTTCACATGGGTTTCTTGAAAAATACCATTTTTTTGAACTTTTTGATGATCATCCTAAAAGATATTCTTCATTGTGATCTTGTTGCAGATTTATACACAACAGTAACAAGGCTAGCTGCTACACTGGACATGTTCCCTTTTTGAAGAATAAGAAGAAAGCTCACACCTTTACAAGATTATGGAGCCTGTAAAAAGAATTGAACAAATTAACAATGGCAGATTTAGGGGTTTTCTTGGAGAAGATGATGAGAATTTAGGGGTTTTGTGGTGTAAATGAATATTAATTTGTTTTTAATATGTGTTAGTAAAAGGGGGAAGGGGAAATTACCATATTAGACATCATGTGCCTATCATGTGAGTAATAATTAACCAGAGTTTGGGGTTTGGTTAGATTCAGGGGCCAAAACAGTTAGTTATAAAGATCATGAGGGCACATATGTTAAAAAATCTTATTTTGGGCTAATATAGTAAAAGTGATGTAACCACAGGGGCCAAAAACATAATTTACTCTATAGTATAAATAACAAGTTAGAAGGGTTAAAAATGGCAAACAAGCGATAATACAAGTCCGAGGGCCAAAACTGCTAAAAAGTGAAATTTTGGTCAGAAGGCCTTACGGACCATATGACATATTTCCATACGGTTGTATGGGGTGCCCAAATGCAAATGTTTGCCTTGATCACCAAGTTTGGCCACCTATCATCAAACCTTGCCCCTTTGCACAAATTTTGCCACATTCCATCTGGTCAGGACACTTGTTAGGACACTAATCAACATCCTAACACCACATAAAACACTTCTCATCACCTTCTTAATCCTCAATTAGTATAAATAGCCTACCATTCTTCACACCACTTCCAACACTTCAAAGTTAAAATGTGAAGTTCTTCTTTCTAATCTTCTTGGAGCTTTCTTCTGCATCGAAGCCTCCTTCTCTAAGTTCTAATCTTCCCCTTGAAGCCCAAGTAAGTGTTTCTCCTAGTCTATTTCATTTCTTTTGGCTAGTTATGAGCCAAAAGTCAAGAAAATTGACTTTTGCTTTGACTTTCGGTTTTGACCGTTTTGGTTGTAGGATCGGTTTTGACTCTCGAACGATTGCGAATGACACATGCGACGTGCGGAATCCGTGCGTGTGCGTGGACCGAACACAAGAACGTACTATAATCTGTGATTCGATTAGAAGATATGAAAAGATGCAATGAGCCGTGAATCACCTTTTGTCTTTCTCTCTCTAGCTCCAAAGCTCCAAATGTGCAAAAATGGCAAAAGTCCTAAAACTAAGGCATAAGCCTCCTATTTATAGGCCAAGGCTTTTAATGAGAGTTTTCATTAATTACAGAATTGCCACCTTGCCTTTTTCCTACATATTACAATATAAAACATTGTTTTCTACTAATTCTTGCTACGAACTTAATTGACAGAGGCGATAGACATTACTGCACTCACACACTCCCCCTTGGATATTGCCACAGTCAATCTCGTAGTGACTTGTCTTTTCTTTCTCTCTGAGTCTTCTTGAAGCTTTATCATCTTCAGCAATCACAGACTCCCTCTTGCTCGAACAGAATCTCCGTGGATCTGTCTTCAGCTTTAACTGCTCCCCCTTTTAGTAGACTCTTTCTTCAGGCTCCCCCTTTCGTCAAGCTTCCGTGCTTTTGGGATCGACACCTGGCTTTCCGGATACAAGCTCCCCTTGCGTCGAGCTCATCTTCAGACTCCCCCTTAGACTCGGCTATCGGGATTGTAGTCTAGTACAACATCTGCAATTTCTCAAACATTTATAAGTAAAAACGTTTTGAACATCCAGGATTGATGACCCGGCTCTTAAAAACTTTTTGAATCAATAACCTGGCTCTTATTGCACAAATATAAAAATATGAATATTTCCAGGATTACTTGACTTCACTTCCCCTATCAACAATCTTCATAGATTTGACGATTTAAGAATCCAAAACCGTAACCTGACTTTTTACAACAGATTTTATCAATTTAAACATCCAAAACCTTCACGATTTATCATCCAAGTCCAAATTAATGACCTTGGAGATATCACAAACTGTTTTTTGATTTTTGATTAAAAACTTCAAGTTTCAAGTTAATGAACTTGTTTTATTCTCAAAAACACGTTCAGCATACTTAGATTTTGAAACTTAACTCTCATACATCGGTTGTCGAAAATAAAGTGGAAACAAAATCTTTTTGTATTTTTCTGAAACATAAAGCAGTAAACAAATATTTACAGATAATATTTTTGTTTGAGTTCGCGTCAGAGGATCATATAAGTTTATGACAAATCACTAGCAACGTTGAGCTTTTAACACTTTAAGTTCTAAACGATTCACTTAGATTGTCAGTATACTGATCCACTTAAATTTTCACACAAAGTTTAATCGATTCGAGATACGAGATTAGTGTTTTAAGGACTTAACTTATTCGCATGTCCCATCTCAGAATATACTCCCGTATCAAGATTCCCTAGATTCAGTCTTACAGGTGAGTATACCAATTTGATATCTGTTCTCTGGGTTAGTGCGAGGCCTTGAGAGCTCAGGTATGAACTTCCGTTCAGTCAAAGAGATGAAGGCTCGACTTTAGGTGTGTTCCCCTTGGGAATCTTCTTTACAACTGCATTTGATTCATATCTTTCGATATTTTTCAATTTTTATACAGAGGGTAAGCTTTTACAGCGCGTAAAGTATTATACGAGGTCTAGGCCATTGCTTCCATAATATCAGAAGACCAGGTATAATACCCCAGATATCAAACAGTATAAAGACCTAGTATCTCAGAATCAGGCAATCTTTCAAACAAGATTTCGGGGGTTACCCATATATCCGAGAGATGTTCCCCACGAGATAAGTAAGTATGATATTTAGGTTTATATCTCGAAAACAATCTACTAAGCATGTAAAAACCTACTGGCATATCATCAGTGAGACCGTTTATCACATTTGACTTTCCATTTCTTTAGCGTACTGTGATTGTCTACTGATGTACTATCATTTCCTCTTTTTACATAGAAACTCTTTTTGAATTTTATCATGTTTTTGGCTTTTTCAAATTTTCTAATGTTTTTGGATTTTCTGACAACGCTTTACTCCCCCTAAAATTGAAAACATTTAAAGAAAATTTGATAACCGATGCAGATAGCTTTGTCTCGCCATCCATTTTCTGCATCACATGCTCCGATTTACAACACATTGATATTTTACAGTTTGAAAACCGTTTTTCAATCTTGTGAAAATAATCATGTTTGTTCAGCCGTGAGGGTTTCGGCGCATTCACTCAACATATTTTTGTAATTTTTGAATTTTGACAAGAATTAAACAAACATATCAAGCATTAGCAGACAAGCAATGAACATTTGTGTGCAATGGATCGGATGGACATCCGATCGGATGATCATTCGTTAGAAACATTTAAGCTCAATGAGAATGATTCAAATCATATGTATTTGGATCGGATGGCCATCCAATCGGATTGTCATCCGATCGAACAGTCATTCGATCATCATTCAAGAACAGTTCACCAAGAATGATTATCAATATGAAGATGCATTTGGATCGGATGGTCATCCGATCGAATGATCATTCGTTCCAAAGATGATAAACAGTTAAGCACATATATATAAGAGTGTTTTGGATTGGATGGCCCTCCGATCGGATGGTCATCCGATTGGATCACCATTCGATCAGCTTGTCAAGAACAATTTGAATGTGAATAATCAAAGATCAAAAATTTCAACATTTTGGTTTTTAAAATTTTCAATTTTTTAAGGGTTTTTTAATATTGTTTATTTATGTACAGAAACAAACTCCTTGTTTAACAGTTGTAAGGTTCAGCAACCTCCTTCTCTTGTGCTAGGCTGCTCCGATACTCCTCTAGATAACATTCAGATTTCTTGAGTACCTGCACATTCAATGTATTCAATTACTTGAACAATTTAGCCCAGATCTATTTGACCTTAGGCATTTCGACACAGTAAGCTTCATTCAATCTTGGAAAATTATCGTCGTTTGGTACAAAATAACTTTTCATCTTTTACTTCATTCTTTTTCTGTTCAGAAACAGGTTGTGTCTTAACCACCCAACTTTGTCCTTTTGAAGCACTTCTTTTGTAAAAATGAGATTCATTCTGAGTGTTTTGATTTTGAACAACAACTTTTGGTTTCCAAAACTGGTTTGGTTTTGTTGCATTAACAGTTGTTTTCCAACTTTGTGTTGTTCTAAATCTGGGTGTCATCGGTTTCCATGTTTGTTGTGAGTTAGCCTTTGACATTTTTGGCTTCCAAGTTTGCTTTGAGTCAAACTTGGTTGACTTCTAGTTCATAACATCAGACTTCTTTTTCTCAATACCAACAAGCTTCAGATTTGGACACTTGCGAGCAAGATGTCCAGTTTGATTACATTTAAAGCATGTTCTCTTTGACACATCTTTAGCCTGTTGTTGCTTTTTCTGAGCATAGAACTCTTCATTAGACTGTCGTCTAAATTGGAGTTCTTTCTCTTCCTCAGAACTCGTTCCGTGAACAAAGTTCATCTTTTCTGATGATTTAGCGTTTCATTTCTTTTCCAATTTTGTTTCTTTTTATAACCCAACCCAGCCTTCATGTTTTTCTTTTTGTAACCAGGTTTGTTATAAAAAGTATTGTGACTTTTTCTAGCAAACTTTGAAATTTCAGCCTTTTGAATTTCTACCAGTTTGAAAACTTTGTTAATTTTATCTGATATCACATTTTGAATTAGGAATTCATTATCCGAAAATAGTTTGTCCGATCCAATCATGGTATAAACCAATCCTTTTGAATCATCATGCACAACTTTTTCAGATTTTGAGTGTTTTAGATAACTATCATGAAAACTTCGCTCATTTTCATCTTGTGATTCAGAATTATCTGTTTTGGTAGACTCCTCTGCTAGAACACTTTCAACGACCTTACCAACCACTTCTGAATCACTGATGTCATCAGATTTGGTGTAAGTCACATCGATGTTTTCGGGTAACTGGTCAACCATGTTTATTGCTTTTTCCTCCTTCTCGCCATCATAGAATGTATAATTATTCTCCAACGGTGGTGGAACCTGAAGGTATTCAGATCCAATTCCTTTTTTTGTTCTTTTCTGACTCTTTCTCATTGGGTGTGATGTTGAAAATACGTTCCAGAATGTATGAAGATGCATGATAACTTTGAAGTTTATTGGCCAACTTTTCTTTATCTGCCAGTTCTTGTTTAAGTTTAGCAACATCATCAATATATTGATTTAAAACCATTTGTTTTCCTTCATATCTGGCTTCAAGAAATTTTGTTGTTTTCTGACATGCAGACAATCTATCATCTAAACTTTTGACTCTACTTTTCAAAGTTTCATATGCTTCTTTTACAGTATGATATGATAATTTCATTCCATCATATTCTTTTTGCAACTCTTGAATTGTTTTATCTTTTGGAACACATTCGTTGCAAACAACTGAACACTTTTCTTTCAATATTTTGTTTTCTTTTTCAATATCATCACATTTTTGTTTTAGCTTTTCATTTTCTTGTTTCAAACACTTTTCATTTTCAATCATTTCATGACATTTGTCTTTGAAAATCTTTTCTATTTTAGTGAATTCAATATCTCTGATTTTAAATTTTTCATCTTTTTCAGAACAAGCACTGCACGTTTCCATGCATTTCTTGCACTTTTGTTCAGCTTTATTATCAATTGATTGATCAGAAGAATCAGTTTGAGTTGTTACCTCAGTGTTAGGCACCGTGGCTTCTTTTTCTTGTTGAGTCTGATCTTCTTCAAGCACCTGCTGTTTCTTTGCAACAGCTTCCTCAGCCTTTTCATCTTCTTTCTTTACTTCCTTCACCAGCTTCTCACTCTCATCCACAATCTCCTCAACCGTCTTCTTTTTCTTCTTCAAACTGGCATATATCACCTTCCTAATGCCGTCTTCAACCTTTTCTCTATACCTTGGAATCTCCTCAAGGCCTTTGCACCAGACATTCACAGTCGGTATTGCAGCAACTAGTGCTTCAAAATCAACTTTATCAGGATCAACCGTCGGGTTTCCTTGAGGATCGACAAAGCATTCCTTTTCTTTACTCCACCTGCCTGCTTGTGTTGCATCCTTGTAAGCATCATACACATCATCCAGCCTCATTCGAGCATGCCTTTCTTCTCGACTTTGTTTTATCTCAGCAACCATTGCCTTGGCTTTTCCATCTCCTTTGTCATCTTGACTCCAATCATACCCTTCATCATCATGAATTACAATTTTGACTCCTTCCTTCTCATCAAAGTAATCATCCCAAACAGATTTTTCATTTTGTATACCGGATTCACTATGATCACAAATCGTCAATACAGCTGGTCTCTTTTCTTTAGAAGGTCCTTCATCAATCTGCTTTCTTGTTGGTTGCTCGTTATTCTGATGATAAATAGCCTTTTTGTAGTAATCCTCATAAAAAGGATTCACGCTATCATCAGCTTTGTTGTTCGAGCATTCTCTCTTGAAGTGCCCCTTTTGTTTACACTTAAAGCAAGTGACTTTGTTCTTATCGAAACCTATCTTCATATCTGGGCCTTCCAAGCATTTTCCGCCAGTTATCTCCATGAATCTTTGAGCTATTCGAATAACGCTTGCCATGCACCAGCGGATGTCCATAAGTTCCATCTCTTCTAGATCGACTTGATCGTAATCCTCCTTCGTCATGTTTGGATTCCCGATCTTACCTGCAATTAAACCTTCGTAAGATACCAGAATAGAAGCTAAGAAACTCAAGTGCTGTTGAGCAAACTCATTGTTCAAATTGGAGAATTTTTCCAATCCTGGTTTGGATTAGATTTAGACGATGCAGATGCAGATGAAGAATGATATACTGGATCATAGCTCGAAGATTTGTTGTCTGACGAATCACCAGTCTTATCTGCACTAAACGCAGTTCTGATCTTTGTAGATTCGTTGTTTTGTAGCATTCCTCTGCGATAGTACAGACCAACATTCTATTGATAACTAGAGCTAGACATCTTGTTCTGTTTTTGTAACAACAAATCATGTCCCTCTATTTTCTCAATCAAGCTCTCTAACGTCATCTCATCGAATTTATCATCATTTTTCAAAACGATCACATAGGTTTTCCAATCTTCTTCATGTGGTAATGCTTCGACGAGTTTATCCACCAACTCTTCTCTATATTTGTTAATTCTAAACCTTTCCATTTCAATCTTCAGATGGCAAAACCGTTCTATCATTTGATGAACTGTTTCATTCTTCATGCAGCCAAACAAGTCAAACTCTTTCTTCAACAGCGATATCTTGTTTTTCTTGATATCCTTCCCACCTTCAGCTTTCAACTTTAACGCTTCCCAAATTGACTTAGACATTTCACCATGCTGAAGTAGTGAAAAAATATCCTCTCTTACAGATTGTTGAAGTAAAGTTATCATTCTTAATTCACTTGAATGTTCCTTTTTATCATTAGCTGTGAATTATTTAAGTGTGATTAATTCATGTTTTTCATTTCTTGGTTTTTCATATCCTATTGTCAACATGATCCAGCTATCATACGCATATGCCTGCACCTAGTTTTCAAATCTTGTACACCACCAGTGATAATCTTCGATATTCATAAATTTTGGTGGTCTCAGATGATTTCCGTACACGTTATCATGATTCAAACTCTCAGAAATCATAGTTGTAGCATTCTTTGGTGTCACTGGAGTTTCTTCAGTTGTAAACGCGTTATAAAACGTGTTATAAAACTCTTCGCCAATTGTCGACATCTTCAAATCGCGTCTTGAATTTATCGTTCCTTGAATTTTTCGCCTCGTTTATCACCTTTAATCACCTGCAAGTACACAAATAAACAATTGATCAGTTTCAAACACACTCACGGATCGGATGTATAATCGGTCGGACGTGGTCAACGAAAAGTCAATAGGATGACACTGATCGGATGAGTTTTGAACGAATGGTCCTTCGGTCGAATGACCCTTCATTAATTTGGATCGGATGACAATGTATCGGATGGCAATCCGTACGAATCACCCTTCGATCGGATCACTATATTCCTTTCGATCGGATAACTTGCAATGAATTGTGATCCGTTCAATTGATATAGTATGAAACCTTCAAGTAACGAATGACAATTTGTTCAGAGGATAATCCGTCAACTGATCAACCTCAAAACTTCATCCTAATTGGGCCGTATAGTGAATAATCAATATTGGGCCTTTAAAATGAATCCGTTACCAACACATGGGCCTGACACTAAATTCAAAAGTTAAAAAGAATTACGATTGGGCCGCTAATTGTATGGATCGGATCACTTTTAATGAAGATGAATGATGGAATGGATCACCTTGGATCGAACGGTCATTCGTACGAATGACCCTTCATCACTTTGTTGAAGTAAATGTTACCCGATCGGATATCTTTTATTTTGAAAAAAATGATTTTCACTTTATAATTGGACCGTTCCTTATTTTGGACTATAATGAATCACATGAGCCGAGTAAGACTTTTGTTCTTTCAGTTTAATTGGACTGCAGATATGATGTAATAAATGGACTGACCACAAATAAACTCCTTTTATTATTAATGGGCCAATATCTTTGATCGGATGACTTTTAGTATATCTCACCCGGATGCCCCTCCGATCGGAGGGCAATCCGATCGTGCAACAATGAACAAAAAATAAAGGTGCTAAGGCCCGGATGGTCATCCGATTGGATGGCCATCCGGGTGGTGAACATGAACATCAACAACAGCAATTTTCAACATTTTCGGACCAAAAAATCTTAATATTTCACAAACCGCTTGGAATTAAGTTCTGAAAATTTGTAGGCTTTTAAAACAATGTTTTTCGCACAAAATATCAAAAAATCAGCCAATTTTAACCGTGAAAACCTCGTTAATTTTGCGTTTTTGTGAAGAAAATGAGTAGAGTAAGAAATTTCACAGATCTGATGTGAAAATGGATCCGAATCTGATGAAATCTCGTGTAATCTTATGTGTTTGATCCGTGCAATAGAGCTCGTGCTATGATACCACTTGTAGGATCGGTTTTGACTCCCGAACGATTGCGAATGACACATGCGACGTGCGGAATCCGTGCGCATGCGTGGACCAAACACAAGAACGTACTATAATCTGTGATTCGATTAGAAGATATGAAAAGATACAATGAACCGTGAATCACCTTTTGCCTTTCTCTCTCTACTTTCTCTCTCTAGCTCCAAAGCTCCAAATTTGCAAAAATGGCAAAAGTCCTAAAACTAAGGCATAAGCCTCCTATTTATAGGCCAAGGCTTTTAATGAGAGTTCTCATTAATTACAAAATTGCCACCTTGCCTTTTTCCTACATATTACAATATAAAACATTTTTTTCTACTAATTCTTGCTACGAACTTGATTGACAGAGGCGATAGACATTACTGCACTCACATTGGTCAACTCAAAGTTCAAAATGAACTTTGCTATGTGATTGTAATATTCAAGGTGATAATACCATGAGATTACACCCTTTGATCATCACGTTTAGTAGGCGAAATGACGAGTCAAACTTTTATGAAATAAAAGTAAAAAATGCATAAAAATGCATTTTACGACGAAAGAGTTTTCAAGTATAAAAAACTTAAATTTTTGACACTAAATCAGTTTTATAACATTATTAGATGTGTTTTAACATGTCTAGCTCGTCATTCTAGTTTAATGCTTATTTCTTAGTCAAAAGTCGAGCGGTTTGACTTCCACTTTGACTTTCAAACCTGATCCGTTTGGTCAACCTTAGTGTCACACCCCCAAAATACCACATGAGGAAACACCGCGGGACGTGTGACGTACCAGGATCCAGCCACCAATCACATTGAACTATAACAAGATATTAAATAAAAGTTTCCATTTCTTTCATAAAGTAATTTCAAATCACAACTTAAAACAAATACGTTCAGCGGAAGCATAATGTAAATCGTTATTCAAGTGTTTCAAAACAAATGTGCGAAACCAATGAACATGTATCCAAGAGCCACGACCCATGACCACTCCAGCACTCCCAGATAGTAAGTTCCATAACCATGAATCTAACGACCTGCAAGCATGCAGACAAGTGTATCAGACAACGCTGGTGAGTTCAAAGTTTGTTAACGCGTTTAGTTACCAGTTGTACGTTAAAAGCATTTCAGAAATACAACGTTGTTAATAACTCGATTACCGCAAGATGGCTCCAGATTATTTGCCCTTCCCCAATGCTCTATCAAACATTGGTCGAGTGGTTAAGGTAAGTAGTTCACGCTCGTCCTCCCCGGTATGGTGTGAGGGTGCCAAACCTAATAGCGCTATCAACTAATAACCCCGTTGCCTCCCCGGCAACTAATTCGGTATACGATGGGACTTAAATGACAGATATGAGTGTATTAACCAACATTCCAAGTTTAACGTTCCAGTTAAACTCATTTACCCGACATTCCTCCCCGGAATATTTACCAGATGTCCCTCCCCGGGACGCATGCTTAGAAAAAGGCAGTGAACTCACCTTAGATTTGCTCGGTATATTAAGTTACCCGTTCCAGTTAGTTAACCAACCCTACCGTGGTCACCAATGAAATCAGTTTCGTAATAAATTAAGTCACGTATTTACACAGTTTACATTCATCACAAAGATCACCGTATAACACTTAGCAATTGCTCAAACTCACACCAAACCACACCCACGTAATACATTTAACAGGTGAGTTTGCTACTCACACAAATCAAACCAGATTTCATATTCCTAATCAGCATTGCTATCATGAAACAATTAGAATTTATAACACAACATTCATTATCAAATTTATCACAGTGGGATACCCTCACGACGAAGAACCTCCATGACGAAGCATTATACTTCGTCAAAAGTGACTGCGACGAAGATTCATGATGAATCCTCAAGAGCATGTCGACGAAGAGTCAGATCCTTCGTCGACTTGGATTCTTCGTCGGAAACCTGCCCGTCGCTTAACATGACATCCATGATTTCCTTTACTGATTCGGCTAGTCAGTTACGGTTTATCATTAAGGCAATTGTCATCACAAATAACTATCGATTGACCAGTAACCGGGACTTCATATAATCACCCCAAATCCCAATCATCATCATTTAACTATTTAACAATATCAATCATTCAAACCGATCAAACAATCATTAATCCTAATCACCCAATGACCACACACATAATCAGATTATTATATTATTAAGGAATAAGTTCATCAAGCAGAATTATCAATCTCATCATGATTATGAACGTATACAAACCATTGAACCCTCATCATGCAAGTACTAGATTTACAACCTTATCAATGAAACCCTAATCTCACATAAGATCACATCATCAGTGTTTTAGCAATTAACGATGACAGGCACTAACCGAGATACCGAAGTGATTAGGTTGCTCGGGATGAAGGGTTTCGAGAAGTCAAAGCCGTCGTCACACAGGAAAGAGAGAGAGAGAGAGTTTTAGGGTTTGTCGTTAGAGTTTTTGCAGGTTATGCACGATTATGCAAATGAAATAACATTAAAACCATACTGGGCCACGAATGGATCTGGGACGCGAGCCTTTTTGGGCGAAGAACCTGTTCGACGAAGATTATTCTTCGTTGAGATTGAAGGCGATGAAGGATCATTCTTCGTCCTGCGAGGTTGTGGCGAAGAGTCCATCTTCGTCAAAAGGGGTTGAGGCGAAGAATCCATCTTCGTCATAAGGGGTTCTTTGTCACTTTGAGTTTTCATTAAACATTAAACATTAAACCAGCAAGCATAACCATACTAGAATCATTCAATTAACTACACATGACATCACGTAAAACAAATTGTAAAAACAGGATTGTGAAACAAGTGATTCGTAGAGAAAAGACCTTGAAATCTCGGGTTGTCACATCATCCCCAACTTGAAAGAAATTTCACTCCGAAATTTGATAAGCAATCCAAAGCAACAAGGTGTTAGATCAGGATGATTGTGGATTTTCCCCAAGTGCCACATCATCCCCAACTTGAAAGGGAATTTCGTCCCGAAATTCACCAGTTGCATCAGGATTAGATTGGTCAGTTGGGAATAGTTGAGGATTCTTGAGCTTCATCTGATCTTCGCTTTCCCACGTGAACTCCGGTCCACGTCTTGAGTTCTAACGAACTCTCACGATTGGAATTCGACTATGCTTACGGACCTTGACTTCCCGATCCATAATTTCGATAGGTTCTTCGACAAATTGCAATTTGTCATCGATTTTCAGCTCTTGAAACGGTACCACAAGTGTTTCATCGGACAAACACTTCTTTAGTTGCGACACATGGAAGACATCATGAACGTTACCCAACTCAGCAGGTAACTCGAGCTTGTAGGCCACTTTACCGATCCGTTCAAGAATTTTGAAAGGCCCTACATAACGCGGATGAAGCTTGCCGCGTTTCCCAAACCGTACCACACCCTTCCAGGGTGAGACTTTCAACATGACACGATCACCTATAGCGAACTCCAAAGGTTTCCTACGCTTGTCAGCGTAGCTTTTTTGACGGTCGCTCGCTGCCGCCATACGATTCCTGATCTGGACAATCTTCTCTGAAGTTTCAAGTACAAGTTCCGGACCTGTGATTTGGCTGTCACCCACCTCAGCCCAACAGAGAGGAGAACGACATTTCCATCCGTACAATGCTTCGAACGGAGCTGCCTGGATGCTGGTGTGGTAGCTATTGTTATAAGAAAACTCTATCAAAGGCAAGTGTTTCTCCCAACCCTTGCGAAAGTCAATCACGCACGCTCGCAGCATGTCTTCAAGTGTCTGGATAGTTCGTTCGCTTTGACTATCCGTCTGTGGGTGATAAGCAATGCTCATGTCGAGACGTGAGCCAAATGATTTGTGCATCGACTGCTATAAATTGGAGATGAAACGCGGATCACGATCGGAGATAATAAAGGTTAGCACTCTGTGCCTAGAAACTACTTCTTTAAGATAAACAGCAGCAAGTTGTGAGAACTTATCAGTTTCCTTGATTGCTAAGAAGTGCGCTGACTTCGTGAGGCGGTCAACGATCACCCAAATGGTATCATTTCTGTTTTGAGTTCTTGGCAAACCAGTGATGAAATCCATGGCAATTTGCTCCCATTTCCGCATGGGTATCTCTGGTTGTTGAAGCAATCCAGACGGTTTCTGGTATTCCACTTTGACTTTCGCACAAGTCAAACACTTACTCACATACGTCGCTATGTGAGCTTTCATCTTCGGCCACCAATACATGACTTTTAGATCCTGATACATCTTATCATAACCTGGGTGAACAGAGTATCGAGACTTGTGCACTTCGTCCATCACAAGCTCTCTCAGATTTCCACACAAAGGAATCCATATTCGTTCCATGAAATAGTAAATGTCATTAGATCTCTCTATGAGTCATTTCTCCATGCCCCGCAAATACTCAGCTTCAATGTTTTCCCCTTTCAACGCTTCAGTTTAGCAGAACGGATCTGGTCAGGTAAATTAGAATGGATGGTGAGTTGCAAGGCGCGTACACGTTTGGGTTTCGTTTCCTTTCGACTAAGGACATCAGCTACAACGTTAGCCTTACCTGGATGATACTTGATTGCACAGTCGTAGTCGTTTAAGAGTTCTACCCAGTGACGCTGTCGCATGTTCAATTCCTTCTGATCAAAGATATGCTAAAGGCTCTTGTGGTCGGTATAAATCGTGCATTTAGTACCGTACAAGTAATGCCTCTAGATTTTTAACACAAATACCACGGCCCCCAACTCTAAGTCGTGAGTCGTGTAATTCTTTTCATGGACCTTCAACTGCCGAGAGGCGTAAGCTATCACTTTCTCACATTGCATCAGCACGCAACCGAGACCTTGAATAGAGGCGTCACAGTACACCACAAAATCTTCGGTACCCCTGGTAAAGACAAGATTGGTGCACTACAGAGTTTTTGTTTCAACAACTGGAAAGCATCTTCTTGTTTCGTTCCCCATGAGTATACAACGCCTTTCTGTGTCAACGAGGTAAGAGGTTGAGCGATCTTTGAGAAGTCTTTAATAAATCTGTGATAGTACCCAGCGAGACCAAGAAATTGTCGCACCTCCGAAGGGTTCTTCCGTGCCGCCCAATTTCTGATAGCATCGATTTTTGCAGGATCCACGTGTATCCCCGATTCATTCACAATGTGGCCAAGGAAGTGTACCTCTCGAATCCAGAAGTCACACTTAGAGAATTTAGCGTAGAGTTGCTCCTTCCTCAGGAGCTCCAAGATAAGACGCAAGTGTCGCTCATGGTCCTCCTTGCTCTTAGAGTAGATCAAGATGTCATCGATAAACACAATGACGAAATCGTCAAGATACGGTTTACACACGCGGTTCATGAGATCCATGAACACTACTGGTGCGTTAGTTAACCCGAATGGCAAACAAAAAACTCATAATGGCCATACCGCGTTCGAAAAGCTGTTTTTGGTACGTCCTCCTCCCGGACTCTCATCTGATGATAACCCGATCTTAAGTCGATTTTTGAGTAGAAGCTTGACCCTTGCAGCTGGTCAAATATATCGTCAATGCGGGGTAAAGGATAACGGTTCTTGACTGTCACTTTGTTGAGTTCTCGATAATCTATACACATACGAAAGGACCCGTCTTTCTTCTTCACAAACAGAACTGGGGCTCCCCAAGGCGAAGAACTGGGTCGGATTAAACCTCTATCCAACTGTTCTTGAAGTTGATTAGATAACTCTTGCAACTCCTCAGGTGCAAGACGATAAGGAGCTCGAGCAATTAGGGCCGCTCCTAGTGTAAGATCAATCTTAAATTCCACTTGACGGTGTTGAGGTAAACCATTAAGTTCCTCAGGGAACACATCGGTAAACTCACGAACAACTGGCAGGTCTTCGATCTTCCTTTCTTCAGGCAGAGTATCAGTAACAAGTGCTAGAATAGCAGGATACCCCTTTCGTAGACACTTTTGGGCTTTCATAGCAGAAATGATGCCAACCAATGTACCACTCCGATGGCCCTGGACAGAGAGTGATTCTCCACTAGGGAGCAGTATACGTACGATTTTCTACTTACAAAGTATGTCAGCACGGTGCTTGGACAACCAGTCCATACCAACCACTACGTCAAAACTACCGAGGGTAACGTGAAGGAGGTCAATGTCAAACACTTGACCCACAAGATCGAGTTTACATCCCATAATAATGTGTGAGGCTTCAATTGTCTTACCATCAGCTAATTCTACTACATGCTTAGCTTCTAGAGGTGTTGGAGTTAACCCTAATCGTTGACTGAACTCTAAGGACACATAACTCCAATCGGCACCGGAATCTAATAACACAGAAGCAAAGAGATTGTTCACAGAAAAAGTACCAGCCATGACATTGCCATCGTTCCTAGAATCACCAGCACCAATCGTAAATACCCTTCCACGAGCACCATTGCCCCCATTGTTGCCGTTATTGTTGTTCCCAGCATTGTTATTGTTATTCTGACGGTTGTTGTTACCATTGGCATTTTGATTTAGCTGAGGGCAATCCCGTTTAATGTGACCTTCGTCCCCACACTGGAAACACCCCTTCCTATTGCCTTGGTTCTGATGGGGCTACTGCCTTTGTTGTTGCTGATGCTGTTGTTGTTGCTGCTGATTCTGCTGCTGCTGTTGCTTTGGGAACGGAGCTCTGCAGTCCTTTGCCATATGGCCCACATTATCACACCTATGGCACGCTCGAACACACGGTCCACGATGATGATAACTACACTTGTTGCACTTTGGCTGCCTTCCAGCGTAGGAGCCTTGGTTCGGATTGCCGCTCTGACCTTGGTTAACAGAGGAGGACTGACTGAAACTATGATTATTGCTGTTGTCTGGCCTTTTCTGCGACTGATTCGAGTTGGACACCTTGTCCGTATCGCTCCACTTGCGCTTGTTATCACTAGCAGGGGTAGTAGTAGCAGTAGGAGTAGCAGAAAAACGAGGCGGTAGCGAACCGCGCTCGACCTCTTGGTCTGTAATCTTGTGTGCTAAACGAATGATCTGAGGCAAGTTGTTAAGATTTTTGATGTGCGCAAAATGCAACATATAAATTACATCAAATGAGGCATAAAACTAACCCTTTTTTAGTACTAATGTTGGAAAAAGTGTGTTTTTGTCTTCCTTTTGTATTTTCAGGATAAAATGAGCTCAAATGAACAAAAGAAGCAAAAAGGCAGCTAAATCTAACATAAATACAAGAAAAGGAATAAACGTGGCATGCCCGACTCCTCGACAGCATCTCCCAAAGCAAAAACAAGAAGAAAGCTAAGCATGGGGCTGTGCCCAGCTGAGCATGGGGCTGTGCCCAGCTCAACACGGGGCGTGCCCAGCTCAACACGGGGCGTGCTCAATGAGCACGGGGGCGTGCCCAAGTGTCTGCAGAAAAGACAAAGTTGTAGAAGCTTCTATCACCCACCACGGGGGCGTGTCCAGCGGACACGGGGCCGTGGTCAACTCTAAGATTCACAGAATCTGGGGAAATCTTGATAGTACAGATATGCTTCTGCACACGGGGCCGTGCCCAGCGGACACGGGGGCGTGGTCAACTAATGCAGACAAACTGCAATTAATGAAGGAAGAGAAAAGGGTGGACACGGGGCCGTGTCCAGGCTTCTGTGCAGGCTATAAATAGGGGTGCTTGGTTCACTTCAAAGGCATCCCTTGGCACACCACCTCTCTCACACTTCACCCACCACCCACCACCACCAGAACACCATCATCCACCACCATCATCCATTGTCCATCATATAGTGTGTGAGTCATCTCGGGATCCAAGATTGATCGTAAGAGTTCTTGACAATCAAGGCCATGTTTGCCTAAGTCTCTTACATCACTTGGTGAAGACAAAGTGTCTAGTGTAATACTTTTTATTTCTAATCTTTTCGCACTTTTTAATTGGTTAGGTATTAATGACTTTAATAACTAGTTTCTTATGTTGAAGGTGATTCTTCCTTATCGTTTGTCCGTGGTGTCTTGGCATTATTTTACTGTCTATATAAAATAAAAGATTTTCACCATTCATATCTCCACGGTCTATATGGAGGTATGTTGGCTACCTGGTCGGGGGTTAAGGGAACGGTTTGGTAAGAGTCTTGCCATTGTTCAGTGTATAGATCCTGCAAAGGACCTGGGTCAAATTTAGTAGGACCTCCTTCAATACTTAACGGTATTGGATGGCGGGGGTCCAAACTCTTTGACCCCCTCATAAGTTAAACTACTATTAAAACTTTAACCCGGCTACTTAGGATTGTATCCCTGCTGACTCAGACTACTTAGCCGAGGGTAACGTCGCCTTCAAAAGAGGGGCCTACCACAATATGCATTAATAACTTAATTAATTATCTTTCAATAATCCGACCCTTTAGGATTGTATCCTTGCTGACTCAAACTACTGGGTTGAGGGTAACGTCACCTCCAAAAGAGGGGCCTACTGCAATAACTAAGATAATCTCTTAAATAGTGCAAAAGTGCGGAAATAATCAAAGGTTACACTAAACACGAGTCGGAGCCAAGTGATTCATCTTGTCTATCTGTTTTTCTTTTATTTTTATTTTTGCAGCATTTTAGTTAGATTTTATTTTTCTTAGTTTAAAATCTTTTTTCTAAACTTTTGATTTGATTAGACGTTGAGGATAAACTGGTATTAAAAGCTCTTGTGTCCTTGGACGACCTCGGTATCTTACCAACACTATACTACGCTCACGATGGGTGCACTTGCCCATATGTGTGTTTAGTGTTAGTAAATATCGTGTTTTATAAATTTAAAACATGGCTAAAGAAAGTGTAAAAGGGCTTAAAATATACTTAAACCTACATATACACCTAACACGCATCAAGTTTTTGGCGCCGTTGCCGGGGACACAAGGATTTTAAGAAAGCTTAAAATCGATGGCCTAGTCAGTTTTTCAAAATCTTTTTAAAACGCGCGCACATTTTTCTGCATTTTAGTTTAGTTTGCAGTAATCTGAACACGGACCGTGCTCGCTGAACACGGGGCCGTGCTGCACATTTTTCATAAAACACCCAGTAACAGTAGCTTGAACACGGGCCGTGCTCACTGAACACGCCCCATGCTCAACGAAATCAGTAAATTTAATTAAAACGCCCATATACAGATCCTGAACACGGGGCCGTGTCCACTGAACACGGGGCCGTGTCCAGCCTCTGTTTCCGTTTTTATTTTTGTTTTCTGATCTCGAGACTTGGTTGTGGTCTGCTGAGTGATTCTTATGGATCAATACTCAGGAGGTTACAACTACACCTATGAGGAGGATGATTATGGGAGTAACTATTACACTAATTGTAGTAATCCGCACTCGGTTCAATATAATCACCCATATCAACCATCCAATTCATACACCTACTATGAGGAGCCCAGGTACGAGCCATCAACTTCATACACATCCTATGAAGACCAAAGGTATGAACCTCCTCCATCATACTCATATTTTGATGAACCAAGGTATCAGCCTTCTTACTCATACTTTGAGGAACCAAGATATGAGCCACCACCTTCGTATGCTTATTATGAGGAACCATGGCGTGAACAACCCACCTCATATGAGTATTATGAAGAACAAAATTATGACTCTTATCCATCATATACTTACAATGAAGAACAATGGTGTGAACCATCTACTTCATATGGGTATTATGAGGAACAAAGGATCGAACAACCGGATTCAAGCTTTGAAAATCCCGATCCTTTTTTCTATAACCGAAGTGACCGATAGGATATTTGAACACCTTAGAGTTATCGATCGCTATATAAAAGAATCTCGCGAAAGGGAAGAGGAGTCCCGCGCAAGAGAAGAATTAATTAAAGAAGAGATAACTGAAAGTGTAAAAATGGAAGAACAAATAAGTGAAAAACCGACACATGAGTTAAACAACGAAAAAGGTGAGTCCGACAACGTTAAAATTCAAGAAGAGTCTAATTTTGAAAAAAATTAATCTCTTGTCACCTTCTTTTGAAAATCATTGTTTAGTTCCCACTCATGCTAAGTTTTTAAAAGAGTTAAACACTAACACTAAAATTGCCGAAACGGTAAGTGTTAAGTTAACTACTGATCAAACCTCACTAATAAAAGAAGACCCATTTGAAATTAACATTACACCGGTTCCATGTTTCTTTCAAAATTCATTTATTAGTAATGTCACAATCGATAAAGATCTTTGTGTTAACATAATGCCTAACTACATTTTCGAAAAATTAAGTATTAGTGATTTTTCTCCACTTCAAATACCCATTTTTCTATCCAATCGAAAGGTAATAAAATCAATCGGTATAGTTGAGGATGTCTTGGTTCAAACAAATCAAATGGTAGTCCCCACCGACTTTGTCATCCTCGATGACGCTCCTCTAGTGTTGGGACGACCTTTTGTAAAAACCCACGAAGCTTTGAAAAACCGGAAGCGCAACAATCTACGTATTCAATTAGGGGCATTTAAAAAGAGTGTCGATCTTGAACGATCAATGAAATATCCAATCGGCAATGACGACCCCCTAATTGAAGATGAGCCAGAACCACCCGATAAGGAGGGTCTAGCCAAGGACCCTTATAAACGTGGCGCACCACGGAGGCATTCCACGGAACTATCCTTAGTTTTAGATTAGTTTAACTTTTATGCTTTCTAGTTTAGTTTTAATTTTCAGGAATAAAACATACTCGGGATGGTGAAGGATACTAAGGGAAGCTTGAACCAACACCCCATGCACAAAAACAGAGCCTCCCAACATTTTTCTTCATTACAGCAAGTTCAGCACGGGGCCGTGCTCAGCCAACACGCCCCGTGCTCAAAGTTCAGCAGAAAATCGCCCAGTTCAGGTACCTGGACACGGGGCCGTGCTCACTGAACACGCCCCCGTGCCCAGCCTTCTGTTTACTTTTGGTACTGGCAGTCTGGACACGCCCTCGTGCTCAGCCAACACCACCCCGTGTTCAGCTACCCAGTAACATAAAATCTTGTTTTTAACCTACTTTTACACATTTTAATCAACCGAAAAACTTATTTTTGGGACACATTGAGGACAATGTGTAATTTAAGTGGGGGGGGGGGGGGATGCTAAAACCTTGAATTTTGCAAGTCCTAATCACAAGCCTTACACAAAACTCTATTGGAACCGCTAATCACCCCAATTTTTTTCAAAAATTTTTCATTTTTTTACTTGTCTCGGTTTAATTTGGGAATAACAAGTTCTAAAAATGTTATATTTTTACAAATTTACAACTGATAGCTTCGTGATAAAAAGAACCAACATAAGAAAATTATGAAACGGCATGACAAGTTTAGTTAAAATTTGATTATATATACTTGATCACATAAAAACCCATTCCCACAAAAAGTGAGTTTTGAGCCTTTATTGAGCATACAAATACATATCTTTAAACTAATTGCTCATTTTTCGTTTCTTGTGTGAATAGCCGCTTGGTTCTTACGACTCTAGAACTTGCCACGACAATACATTCCCGGTCCTTACCAACTTAAACCCGAGTAAGTAAATGACGGAGGCATTAGGACTAACCCTTTTTATTTCTACACCATTACTTTTTTTTTACCACCTACCCAAAATCCCCCTAGTTAACCCCTTTGAGCCTAAACCTTTTCATTTCTTAACCCAAAACAAACACCCTTTTACCCACCAAAACCTTTTTTATTTTTAACCCTTTGTTTTAGTAACAAGCTCGGTTTTTCTTATGACTTTCAAAAAAAAAATGAAAATGATGATGAAGCAAAATAGAAATAAACAAACAAGTTTATCAAAAATAACTTTGTTTGAATAGTGGCTTCATCAAATTTACAAAAAAAAAGTCTTACGAAAACCGACGCTTTTTACGCCTTTCGCCCTTTTACTAACCACTAACCCAACCACCTACCTTTAACCCAAGCCTTACCCTTCACCCCAAAAGTCCTCTTGATATTTACAAAGGTGTATAGTTAAAAAGGAGGAGGATTGATTGCTTGGCAAGCCTATGGTAGGAGTAAGTTCCATGCCGCTCTCGAGTGATCCACTGAAATACATTTTCGGCCGAGTGTTGAGTGATCCCCGTGAGGTATGTGAACTTGTATATAAGTGGAATTTTAAAAAGACATGTTATGCCCTAATAAGTAATTTATCTTATGTAATGTTTTAAATAAATCATGACGAATAGGATTGTAAATAAATAAAAATAAAACTTAATAAAGAATCATGACAATAATTATAATAATAATAAGAAAAAAAAAACAAAAAAAACGAGTAGGTAGTTTTGCCCTTTGTGTACTTTTTGTTGCCCGTTGTTGTTACTTGTGGCTAGTTGCTAGTTGTAAGCATAGATAATAGAAACCATGACTTTTACTTGAGATCATGTCCAAGGACGAGGGGTGCAAGTAAGGGGAAAGTTAGAGTTGGTAGTTTACGTGTGGCGTCTTGGAACGTAGGAACTCTTAGTAGTAAATTGTTGGAAGTGATAGACGCACTTAAAAGACGTAGGGTACATATAGCTTGCCTTCAGGAGACTAGGTGGAAAAGGCATAGAGCAGAAGAGCGCAATGGGTACAAGTTGTTATATTCCGAATCAGATGGGGCCAAGAATGGAGTAGGATTTTTGGTGTCTATAGAATTGCATAAGAATGTAATTGAGGTGATACGACACAACGATAGAATAATGGTGCTAAGGTTAGTATTAGGTGAGCAAGTAGTGACAGTGGTATGTGCATATGCACCGCAAGTGGGGCTAGGAGACCAAGAGAAAAGAGAGTTCTGGGATTGTCTAGATGTAGTAGTAAGGGCCATACCTAGGGAGGAGAAAATTTTTATAGGAGGAGATTTTAATGGGCACATTGGTAAGGAACGTGATGGCTTTGAGTTGGTACATGGGGGTTTTGGTTTTGGCGATAGGAATGACCCTGGTAGAGACCTTCTAGACTTTGCGACAGCTCACGGCCTAGGTATTATAAACTCGTTCTTTAGGAAGAGAGAATCTCATTTGATCACTTTTAGTAGCGGAGGACGTAACACGCAAATCGACTATCTTTTGATGAGGCAGGAAGATCGACGGATGTGGATGGACTGCAAGGTTATACCAAGGGAGACCGCAGCGGCTCAACACCATTTGCTAGTAGCAGATATAGCCCTAAAAGTAAGGCTAACCGAGGGGGAGAGGAAAACCCGACCTAGGATCCGTTGGGGGAACTTGAAGGGAGAAAAAATTATGATGTTTAGAGATAAAGTTAACTCGATGACATCGATACAACTAGGTGACGACTCAAACCGGATGTGGGAGGCTATGGCGACTACGATCACTACAGTGGCGATTGAGACGCTAGGGGTCACAACAGGAAAGGCTAGTGGGCATAAGGAGTCCTGGTGGTGGAATGAAGACGTGCATACCAAAATAAAGGATAAGCAACAGAGTTTTAGAGATCTCTAGAGATGCACAGATGAGGAGGAGCGGCTGAGGGTAAGGGAGATATACAAGAAGGCAAAAAGGGAAGCGAAAAAGGCGGTGACCGAGGCAAAAAACACAACCTATAAACAAATGTATAAACGTTTGGAAATGAAAGAGGGGGAGCATGATATGTTCAAGATTTCCAAAGCTAGGTAGCGAAGAAGACAAGATCTAGGAGTAGTAAAGTTCATCAAAGGAGAGGATGGACGTGTTTTAGTCAAGGCACATGAAATTAAGCTGAGATGGCAAACCTACTTCCATAATCTTTTCAACCACGGTAGGGCATACCAACAAGATAGCAGCAATCTCATAATTCAAAGGCGACAACAGAATAATTGCTACTGCAGTAGGATCACACAGGACGAGGTGAGGATGGCACTTAGGAAGATGGGAAGAGGCAAGGCAGTGGGTTTGGACAACATACCTATTGAGGTGTGGAAGTGTTTGGGGGAAGAAGGAGTCCGATGGTTAACACTTTTGTTCAATTGTATTTTCAAGACTGGAAAAATGCCAGATCAGTGGAGGAGTAGCGTCGTGGTGCCTTTATATAAGAATAAAGGAGACGCTCAATGCTGTGGGAACTACAGAGGAATCAAACTGCTAAATCACACTATGAAGCTCTGGGAGAGGGTAATTGAAACTAGAATTAGAAGAGAAACTCAGGTTTCAGTAAACCAATTTGGATTCATGAAAGGGAGGTCAACTACAGAAGCGATACATATTCTAAGGAGGTTGATGGAAAAATATAGAGCGAAGAAGCAAGATTTACATATGGTGTTTATCGACCTGGAAAAGGCATATGACACTGTCCCACGGCAACTGATTTGGGATAGTTTGGAGGGTCGAGGGCTACCGGGGAAGTATATAGACATAATTAAGGATAAATATGTTAGAACGGAAACTAGTGTCCGCACGCCTGTAGGAGATACAAACTTCTTTCCTGTGGAGGTAGGTCTCCACCAGGGGTCTGCGTTGAGCCCTTTTCTTTTTGCGGTTGTCTTGGATGAGTTGTCCAAGTTGATTCAGGAGACAGTTCCGTGGTGCATGCTTTTTGTAGACGATATTGTGTTGATCGCAGAGACTAAACAGTGCTTGAACGCGAGGGTAGAGGAGTGGCGAGTAGCTTTAGAGGGCAAGGGCCTAAGGATTAGTCGATCTAAGACTGAGTATCTACACTGTGATTTCAGTGGTGTAGCTGATGACGATGACACCCAAATCACCATCGAGGATCAATTGGTCCCGCAGGTAACTAGATTTAAGTATCTGGGGTCGTTTGTACAAAGAGATGGTGACATAGATAGTGATGTAACCCATCGCATACAGGCCGGCAGGTGTAGATGGAGGGCAGCCAGTGGGGTATTGTGCGATAGGAGGTTCCCAACTAAACTAAAGGGAAAATTTTACAGGGTAGCAGTTAGGCCCGCTATGCTATATGGAACAGACTGTTGGGCTATGAAGAAGACACAAGTGCGCAAGATGGAGGTAGCAGAAATGAGGATGCTGAGGTGGATGTGTGGACACACGAGGTTAGATCGGATAATAAACGGGGTTTTTAGGGAAAGATTAGGAGTGGCTAGTATATCGGAGAAGATTAGGGATGGGAGATTGAGATGGTTTGGGCATGTGAAGCGGAGGGAAATGTAACACCTGTGCCTCCACGGTCATCAAACAAATACTGTATCAATGAAATATTGTATTTCATACTTGGGACATGTACAAATATGTGTATCCTTTGCACATTATCAATTCTTGTTCGATTTCAAGCTTTAAATCGCTTTCTAGAAGGTTATACGCGCACTAATGCGTAAATATAAACCGTTTAATGCAACGAACGCTCCGGAATAGTGAAATAGGCTTAACATACCTTAAAAAACCTTTACATAACTTAGAAATAAGTTTTGAAGGCTTTGGTATGTCAAAAACAAGTTAATTCACTTACAGGGACGAAACTTGACAAACTACGAAAGTATGCCAATTTGAGCTGTAACGAACATTCTGGAACATGAACATAAGTTAAACATACCATAAATATCCTTTACATAGCTTAGAAATAGGCTTTGAGGGGTTCGGTATGCTAAAATAAACTTTTGGGTCATTCAGGGACTAAAAGCGTCATAAAGTGCACAAGTTTGCATTTTCGCGCATAACTTACGTTCTGAATACCTCCGGACATCCAAAAATTTATGTAAGCACTAAAATACTTTATTTTAGTGTTTGGCATGAGAAAAATCCATTCGTCGCGCAATTTGGATCATTTTTTCGCGCTTATGCGCATTCCGTCGTAATTAACCGAACAACGTAACCGTACGGCTAAACGAACCGACACCCGAGATATTTTTGAACACATTTTAAGTTCCCTATACTTTAACTTCATTTTAGAGCTTTGAAATGGGGTTAACGGGGCTTAAACGTGTCAAAAAAAACGCATCGAAAACCAAGTTTTGAGGTTACAGGGACTGAAACTGTAAATCTGCCAAACTAGGTCCTTAAGTAGGGGCCAGATGCAGCAAAACGTTTTTTTTCAGCTTTTAACAGCCCTTAACACTCTCCAAAGGCCAAGTGCCAAGTGTCAAACTCTTATGGTGGATGGCAAATGAGTTACTACAACTTTCCAACAAGTGTACGGCTTAGATCGTGCCCCCTTTTCCAAGAAATGATCCTAACGGTGAACCAAAAACTATAAATACCCACCTCCACCCTTCACTTTTCCTCACAAGAATCTGATCTTATGTGCTCTAAGTTGAAACCTTTGTTTCATACCTGAGCTATTTTGATCTAGATTAGCATTCGGGGACCCTTTGTAAGTGTTCCTTCGTTCTTTTATTGCTTTTCGAGTCCGAAAGTCAAACTTTGTTTGACTTTCTGCATTGACCAGTTTATGGTCAATGCAAAGTTCGTTTGAACTTCGCAACGTGATTGTAATCACGATGGTTATAGTCCCTTGTGACTATGCCTACTGATTACCACGTTGTCTAGGGTCGTAAGGGTAAGCGATCTAATAAATCGCTTATACCTTCGAACCCGACCCATTTGGTCGATCATTAGGATCCGACCAAACACATTAGGTGACCATAGTATATAGGGAATAACCTTCCGAGGTTATACCTTATGGTCGCTTCGTTTAAGTAGTTGTATGATAGGTAGTTTATATGCCTTAGGTAAATTACCAAAAATACCCCTTTAATGCCAAAATTCGTTTTAAACGTATGTAACATAACTTTTGACATCTAAACTGATTTGACAACAATATTAGACATGTTAAGGCATATTTTACTTGTCATAGGACTAGTTAGGCGTTCCGAACGCGTTTTACGCGAACGACGCGTTAAAGTAGCATAATCTACCTAAACGGGTCGTAATGGGTCACAAACACTTAGGTTAAGCTTCGTTTTAGTATGTGGGCTTTGTTAAATCATATTACATGAGTCTCCATACTCGTTTGGTTTACGAACCCTCATTCTATCCGATCCTCCGATATTAGGTCCGGTTTATTAACATAGTTACCTATATTAGGTGCCGTTTGATTCCGTGATCTCTATCATTGTTTGGTTGTCACTCCAGGACTACTGAGTAATCTCAAGTGAGTACATAGACCCCTCTTTTACTGTTTTCCAAACTGTTTTGGGGTGAAACACATGTGCCTACTTGTTACTTTCATGCTTTCCTGTTTTCACATCATATACTTCCTACGTTCATTAGTACATTATAGTACATGATTTCATTACATTTTATGCTATGTATGTCCATTGTGTGCATACTTAGTACATGGTTCTACATTACATTTCTGCTATGTATGTTAACTGATAGCATGCTAGCACATTGATTTACATGACTTTTCTGCTTTGTATGTTAACTTATCATACTTAGTACATTTCTTATTCATCATATGCTTACATTTTGGTATGACATTTGGTTTGTTTAAACTATACTATACATTCATTAACACCGATCATGCCGTTCGTTAGTAGGTAGTGGTACCATAGGACTTGACAAATCCCATTCCTGAAATCTCGGGTTTGTTTGGACGTAAGGAATGACCGAATCCGAATACATATTCTTTTGATAACCCATTTTTACATGGTTATCCGACTGTCTCAAGGCTTGGATGTATGAATTTTCACAATACCGCATAAATGTCTATATCAGTATAGCATGCATTTACTACACAAAACAAAACTTTGATTTAAACCAAGTTTTACTTCAATACTTTGTTTTGTGCATTTCACCTATGGTTTAGTTGATGCATTTCACTAGCCATACATGTCATTTTGGTTACACATTACATGATTTACATTTGACACATAAACATTTTCAACATTGGTTATACATTACATGATTTACATTTGACACATAAACATTTTCGACATTGGTTATACATTACATGATTTACATTTGACACATAAACATTTTCGACATTTGTTATACATTGCATGATTTACATCTTGACATAAACATTTTGACATATTATTCAACACATCTGGCAATTTGTTTAAACATAGACATCTTACATTGGTGGTTTGTTTGGGTAAGTGATTTAAGTAACGAGGCGTGTGTAATATGATACAAGCATGGTGGATACGCCGCTGGTACTTCCTATATATAAGTGATTGTATGGTATTACATATCGTAGCGTTATTTGAATCATTTAAATTTTGACATATAACATTTTATACAAATAACATACTTTTCACAATACATTGTTTTACAAACAACTTATCTTATACAAACTTATCTTACATGGTTATTCATTTAACCTTACATTTATTTATACATATCATCTAATCTTATCGTTTTTCAAATGATTTACAAGACAAAGCAAATTAAAAAGGTTCATGACTAAACATTTTCTCAAACATAAGTCATGAATTCTATTTTCACAAAACCTATGTATCTCACAGGCATTTTTATGCTGACGTACCTATTTTCACATGTGTTTTCAGGATGTCATGCATAGGACTTATCAAGATACACATAGGCGGACTTGGGCCTTAGTGATAATAAAAGATGCAAGACTAGTTATTTATGTTATGTTTCTTTGATTGTCAAGACATTGTAACTCTTTTAATCAATAAAACAATATTTAAATTTCCATGTGTTATGAAACAATGATTCTGTTACAACACTCCCCGACGTTTCCGCCACGTTTTGTTGTCCTACGTGGTCGGGGTGTGACAGGAAACGACGGCACCGGTTAGAGTAGTGGAAACCCTTACGGTGGAAGGGAGGAGAGGAAGAGGCAGACCCAAACTGACATGGGATGAGCAGATTAGACATGATTTATTAGAGTTGCATCTTTCTGAGGACATGGTCCAAGATCGGACTTCGTGGAGGCATAGGATTAGGGTTAAGGACTTTTAGAGGATATTGCAGTAAGGCCTTGGGTGTATTTTAGGGTCGTAGGTTTCTCTTATCTTTAAGGGACCTTTCCGGTGATTGCCTCTTGTGTTTATGCCCAAATGATGTTGTATGCTATTATACATGATTTACATAATATTCTATCACTTTGATCACTTTCTTGGTATGTTTGACTTCTTATTTTCTATATTTTGACTTGGTGTGTTGGTATGTTGTTCGTTTTCGAGCCGAGGGTCTCTCTGGAAGCAGCCTCTCTATCCGTATGGATAGAGGCAAGGTCTGTCTACATCCCACCCTCCCCAGACCCTATAAGTAGCTTTGCTATCTGTGGGATTTACTAGGTATGGTTGTTGTTGTTGTTGTTGTTGTTGTAAAGAATCTTGGAAATCCCGACACTCTATGACAAGCCCAAAAACCTTCTCTTCTACCCATTCCATTTGGGAGTGTAAAGCCACATTATAAAGAGTTTTGCTTGAGGACAAGCAAAGATTCAAGTGCGGGGGTATTTGATGTGCGCAAAATGCAACATATAAATTACATCAAATGAGGCATAAAACTAACCCTTTTTTAGTACTAATGTTGGAAAAAGTGTGTTTTTGTCTTCCTTTTGTATTTTCAGGATAAAATGAGCTCAAATGAACAAAAGAAGCAAAAAGGCAGCTAAATCTAACATAAATACAAGAAAAGGAATAAACGTGGCATGCCCGACTCCTCGACAGCATCTCCCAAAGCAAAAACAAGAAGAAAGCTGAGCATGGGGCTGTGCCCAGCTGAGCATGGGGCTGTGCCCAGCTCAACACGGGGCGTGTCCAGCGAACACGGGGCATGCCCAGCTCAACACGGGCCGTGCTCAGTGAGCACGGGGGCGTGCCCAAGTGTCTGCAGAAAAGACAAAGTTGTAGAAGCTTCTATCACCCACCACGGGGGCGTGCCCAGCGGACACGGGGCCGTGGTCAACTCTAAGATTCGCAGAATCTGGGGAAATCTTGATAGTACAGATACGCTTCTGCACACGGGGCCGTGGTCAACTAATGCAGACAAACTGCAATTAATGAAGGAAGAGAAAAGGGTGGACACGGGGCCGTGTCCAGGCTTCTGTGCAGGCTATAAATAGGGGTGCTTGGTTCACTTCAAAGGCATCCCTTGGCACACCACCTCTCTCACACTTCACCCACCACCCACCACCACCATAACACCATCATCCACCACCATCATCCATTGTCCATCATAGAGTGTGTGAGTCATCTCGGGATCCAAGATTGATCGTAAGAGTTCTTGACAATCAAGGCCATGTTTGCCTAAGTCTCTTACATCACTTGGTGAAGACAAAGTGTCTAGTGTAATACTTTTTATTTTTAATCTTTTCGCACTTTTTAATTGGTTATGTATTAATGACTTTAATAACTAGTTTCTTATGTTGAAGGTGATTCTTCCTTATCGTTTGTCCGTGGTGTCTTGGCATTATTTTACTGTCTATATAAAATAAAAGATTTTCACCATTCATATCTCCACGGTCTATATGGAGGTATGTTGGCTACCTGGTCGGGGGTTAAGGGAACGGTTTGGTAAGAGTCTTGCCATTGTTCAGTGTATAGATCCTGCAAAGGACCTAGGTCAAATTTAGTAGGACCTCCTTCAATACTTAACGGTATTGGATGGCGGGGGTCCAAACTCTTTGACCCCCTCATAAGTTAAACTACTATTAAAACTTTAACCCGGCTACTTAGGACTGTATCCCTGCTGACTTAGACTACTTAGCCGAGGGTAACGTAGCCGAGGGTAACGTCGCCTTCAAAAGAGGGGCCTACCACAATATGCATTAATAACTTAATTAATTATCTTTCAATAATCCGACCCTTTAGGATTGTATCCTTGCTGACTCAAACTACTGGGTTGAGGGTAACGTCACCTCCAAAAGAGGGGCCTACTACAATAACTAAGATAATCTCTTAAATAGTGCAAAAGTGCGGAAATAATCAAAGGTTACACTAAACACGAGTCGGAGCCAAGTGATTCATCTTTTCTATCTGTTTTTCTTTTATTTTTATTTTTTAGCATTTTAGTTAGATTTTATTTTTCTTAGTTTAAAATATTTTTCTAAACTTTTGATTTGATTAGACGTTGAGGATAAACCGGTATTAAAAGCTCTTGTGTCCTTGGACGACCTCGGTATCTTACCAACACTATACTACGCTCACGATGGGTGCACTTGCCCATATGTGTGTTTAGTGTTAGTAAATATCGTGTTTTATAAATTTAAAACTTGGCTAAAGAAAGTGTAAAAGGGCTTAAAATATACTTAAACCTACATATACACCTAACACGCATCAATTTGCAGCAGTGACCAAACTCTTAACTTGCGGTACTAAGCCTTTGATGTACAATTCGATTCTTCAAGGTGGTGGTCGAGATAGGTTAGGGCACATGTTCGCGAGCTCATGGGACCGTTTCGTGTAAGCCTCAATCTCTAATCCCTCCATCTTCAGGTTATACTATTCGTTCTCGAGTTTCTGAATCTCATCACGAGGACAGTACTCCTCCCGCATCAACTCCTTGAAATCATCCCAAGTAGTTGCATTAGACATTTCGATGCCCAACATCTGCACTTGAGCATTCCACCAAGTTAAGGCACCATCCTCCAATGTGCCTGTAGCATACTTCACTCGGTCCCCCACGGGACAGTTACACATAGCGAAGACTGAATCGGCTTTCTCGAACCAACGGAGTAGTCCCACTGCTCCTTAAGTCCCACCAAACGTCTGTGGCTTACAATCCATGAATGTCTTAAACGTGCAAGCAGGCGGATTGTTTTGATTCTGATTCACTTGTTGACCTAAGGACGAAAGAAAATACAATACACGGGTAAGAGTTGAGTACGCGACACAAGAGTAAAGAGTATTTGGCACATATCGTACCAGCCTACTGAGCCGCCAAGGCTTCAGCCACGCGAGTATTGATCAAATCGGTCAATTCAGTCTGGCACATTGTAATGTTGCCACGTCCACCGCCGCGGCCTCCACCACGTCCACCATTACGTCCACCACGTCCACTCATGATTCTATATATATAGGAAAAGGGGAAAAGGTTAAGGGTTGGAATTCAGTCTGGCACATTGTAATGTTGCCACGTCCACCGCCGCGGCCTCCACCACATCCACCATTACGTCCACCACGTCCACTCATGATTCTATATATAAAGGAAAAGGGGAAAAGGTTAAGGGTCGGAATTGAGTAGGAGTCAAACATCGCGATGACTTCTACAGACTACTAAGTTTACATCAGACAACAGAGCGGAACCCCCTTCACACTCGTTAAGCCTCACTGGGACTCACATGCACCCCACATTATTATTATGTGTGCACCCATAATAACAATGCAATTTGCACATTTATCTCAACTCCTCCCAACTCGTGCTAAAAGGTTCCTCAAATTCGAGTAGCAAGACAAAAGGCATCACAAAACATGAATCATGAAAGTCTAGAGGAATGTCGCATTTAGACTCTATCAACCACATAACATAGGCAAGTAACACATGAATTCAGTCTGTAGTGCTAAGTGTGCAATCACATGCAACATCATACATAAGTGTACACTAGATATGCTATGCAATAAGTAAACGAGAGATGAACCTTGCAATCTGGAGCTGAGTGTCATGGTCGATTTTGAGCTGTTTGGTTATAGTCTGGTTTTATAAAAGCGTTTTAAAACCTAGTTCACTATAACTAGTGGCTCTGATACCAAACTGTCACACCCCCAAAAAACCACATGCGGAAACACCGCGGGACGTGTGACGTACCAGGATCCAGCCACCAATCACATTGAACTATAACAAGATATTAAATAAAAGTTTCCATTTATTTCATAAAGTAATTTCAAATCACAACTTAAAACAAATACGTTCAGCGGAAGCATAATGTAAATCGTTATTCAAGTGTTTCAAAACAAATGTGCGAAACCAATGAACATGTATCCAAGAGCCACGACCCATGACCACTCTAGCACTCCCAGATAGCAAGTTCCATAACCATGAATCTAATGACCTGCAAGCATGCAGACAAGTGTATCAGACAACGCTGCCAGTTGTACGTTAAAGCATTTCAGAAATACAATGTTGTTAATAACTCGATTACCGCAAGATGGCTCCAGATTATTTGCCCTTCCCCAATGCTCTATCAAACATTGGTCGAGTGGTTAAGGTAATTAGTTCACACCTGTCCTCCCCGGTACGGTGTGAGGGTGCCAAACCAAATAGCGCTATCAACTAATAACCCTATTGCCTGCCCGACAACTGATTCGGTATATAATGGGACTTAAATGATAGATATGAGTGTATTAACCAACATTCCAAGTTTAACGTTCCAGTTAAACTCATTTGCCTGACATTCCTCCCCGGAATATTTACCAGATGTCCCTCCCCGGGACGCATGCTTGGAAAAAGACAGTGAACTCACCTTAGATTTGCTCGGTATATTAAGTTACCCGTTCCAGTTAGTCTACCAACCCTACCGTGGTTACCAATGAAATCAGTTTCGTAATAAATTAAGTCACGTATTTACACGGTTTACATTCATCACAAAGATCACTGTATAACACTTAGCAATTGCTCAAACTCACACCAAACCACATCCCATGTGCATGACACGTAATACATTTAACAGGTGAGTTTGCTACTCACATAAATCAAACCAGATTTCATATTCCTAATCAGCATTGTTATCATGAAACAATTAGAATTTATAACACAACATTCATTATCACATTTATCACAGTGGGATACCCTCACGACGAAGAACCTCCATGACGAAGCATTATACTTCGTCAAAAGTGTCTGCGACGAAGATTCATGATTGTTCGTCTAGAGCATATCGACGAAGAGTCAGATCCTTCGTCGACTTGGATTCTTCGTCGGAAACCTGCTCGTCGCTTAACAGGACAACCATGATTTCCTTTACTGATTCGGCTAGTCAGTTACGGTTCATCATTAAGGCAATTGTCATGACAAATAACTATCGATTGACCAGTAACCAGGACTTTATATAATCACCCCAAATCCCAATCATCATCATTTAACTATTTAACAATATCAATCATTCAAACCGATCAAACAATCATTAACTCTAATCACCCAATGACCACACACACAATCAGATTATTATTTTATTAAGGAATAAGTTCATCAAGCAGAATTATCAATCTCATCATGACTATGAACGTATACAAACCATTGAACCCTCATCATGCAAGTATTAGATTTACAACCTTATCAATGAAACCCTAATCTCACATAAGATCACATCATCAGTGTTTTAGCAATTAATGATGAAAGGCATTAACCATGATACCGAAGTGATTAGGTTGCTCGGGATGAAGGGTTTCGAGAACTCAAAGCCGTCATCGCACAGGAAAGAAAGAGAGAGAGAGAGAGAGAGAGTTTTAGGGTTTGCCGTTAGAGTTTTTGCATGTTATGCACGATTATGCAAATGAAATAACATTAAAACCATACTGGGCCACGAATGGATCTGGGCCGCGAGCCTTTTTGGGCAAAGAACCTATTCGATGAAGATTATTCTTCGTCGAGATTGAAGGTGACGAAGGATCATTCTTCGTCCAGCGAGGTTGTGGCGAAGAGTCCATCTTCGTCAAAAGGGGTTGTGGCGAAGAATCCATCTTCGTCACAAGGGGTTCTTTGTCATTTTGAGTTTTCATTAAACATTAAACCAGCAAGCATAACCATACTAGAATCATTCAATTAACTACACATGACATCACGTAAAACAAATTGTAAAAACAGGATTGTGAAACAAGTGATTCGTAGAGAAAAGACCTTGAAATCTCGGGTTGTCAGACTTAGGATCCGACCAAGCTTATTTATATGACCATAGTAATATAGGGAATAACCCTCTGAGGTTATACCTGATGGTCATGTCGTTTGATGGGTTAAGTGACGAGTCAACTTTAAATACTTTTAAAATGGTCAAAAAATACTCTTTTGCGTAAAATGAGTTTTAAACTTATATGGGCAATATTTTTGGCTTATAAATTAATCATACAACATTAGTAAATGTGTTTTGATATATTGGACTTATTATAGAACTCATTCGACCATCCGGACCCGTAGTTACGCATACGACCCGCTAAAGTGACGTAAACAACTTTAACAAGTCGTAACGGGTCAAAACATCTTTAGACACTTTCCAAATTAGAATGTTAAGATCTGAGTTTGATTGATTGTGTTTGTTTTATAATATGATTAATGAAAGAATATAATAAGATGAAATAACTGCAGTGGAAATGAAGAAAACTTTATAACACAAACAATGGAAGAATAGCTTTCATCATAAATACTTTTAGTCGGATGATTGTATTACACAATGATTCAATCATTTAAGCATGAATTGCTATCTCCCCCTCAGCCTGAGATCATAAGTGAGTGTTCATACAGAATGCAAGTATGTGTAATGTGATTTGATAGAACAGTACAAGCACTGTCTATTTATAGTACAATCCTAACCACTCATCTTGGCTCACATTACCGAGACTGTGACATCTAACAACATTAACAACCTCTAAACACTGCTAATACTAAACACTGTTGCATTAATAAAACACTGATTACAAGACACTTTTGATGCTATCCTGTAATGAGCTCAACCTCTGATGAAGCTTTAGCAGACTTTCAGTAAAGGTTGATAAGTCCTTTGACTTCCAGCAGACCTTTGACTTCTTCAGTGGTTTAGTCTTCAACAGTCTTTTATAATCCAGAAGTGCTTATTGTTGAGCAGACCTTTGAAGCAGCAGTTGTTAGATATCTTTCCATTGAAGGGAGTAGAATTCAAAGCACTGTTTATTCTGGATCAGTTGTTGCAGAACAATGTTGGCTTTGTATCATCTGTTCTCAAGGAAGGTTTCACATGAGCCAACAACCTCCCCCTAGAACAGATTATGCCACTTCATTTATTTCTGATATTTATTTCCTCATCAGCATTTCCTGGATTTGCCCTTTGAATTGAACTTCAAAGTCCAGGGAATCCATATCATCTTCATCCTTTTCTAGTTGAAGGTTCAAAAGATCTTAAAGGTCATCTGCATTCAGACCATATCCATCCTTCCTTGATACCCTTTTAAAATTACCATCTGATCTTAGCAAAGTCAATACGTGGGTGTCTAAGGATGACTTCCACTTTAGTATTTTTGGAACAGATGGTTTTCTTGGGATGAGAGTTATTTGTGATGAGTTTGGAGAATGAGGTCTGCTTGCCAACTATTTGATTGTTTCATGTAATTGGGCAGTGAGTTGATCAGCAGCATCATCCCTGTGAAATTCAATTTGGCATTTAATAGCTTCTTTCCTATATTCTTCATACCTCTGCTCATCTTCCTCATCAGTCTGCTTTTGCCTTTTAAACTGATTCAAGGCATTTATGGGTAAAGCAGATGATAAGAGAAGCTTTTTAGGGGCATGGGTCTGTTAAAGCCTGCCAGTAGTGGTTGGAGGATAAACTGGTTTTTTAGGAACTGTTGGGTCTTTTGCTCTGAGCTCTTCTAGCTTTTTGTAGGTCTCTTCAACATTAAGTTTTGACCATCTAGCTATAGACCTTGCAGACCCATAATCAGCATCAACAAGTTCTGCTCTCATTCTCTTAAACTTTAATGCTTCATCTGGATCATTTTGCTTGGATTTCTTCCAATTTGGTGCAGTTCTCTTGATCAGAGGATCATTGTTCATCTTTGTAATTCTATCAATTTCATCCCTGAGAGCATCTATTGACCAATCTTTAAGTTGGGCCTTTGTTGATTTGTAGGGCTTGTGCTTCATAATCTGGTCTAAGTAATCAACCCTTAGTTCCTTTTCAAGCTCAGTATCTAATGGCTGCTCAGACATGGATTTACTAAGGTCTTTAGCAAAGTCTTCAAGCTTTCTGACTTTGTTAAGCCCATGAGATAACAGACCTTGGTATCTCCTGTCACCTAACCCTTTGCTTTCTTCTCTGGCTGTAACCTCTGCTTGTTTTGCTTTCAACTTTAAATATTCATCCAGATTCTGAGGTGTTCTGAAGCCATAGAGAGATGGGAAGGTGCTTTTGGATGGATCCTCTATCTTGTAAAAAGATTCCATTTCACTTTGAACTGCAAGCAGTTCTAGAGGATATTGAGCAGCTAAGGGGATGACAGATGGTCGTGTACCAGCGGGTGGATTGTGAAGTGGATTTATAAGTGGAGATGATGAGGGTGGAGTGATTTGAACGGGAGCTGTTGATAAGGGGATTGGTGATGAAATCTCCTTATCATCATCATGCACAACAAATTTTCTTTTGCGTGCATAAGAAAATTTGAGAGGTGGAGGAGTTTTTGATGGAGAAAGTGATTTAGGTGAAGAAGGTGGTTGTGAAGGGAATCTTTGTGGTGTTGGTGGTAGTTGTGTTGATGGTGGTGTGTTGAAATGAATGGAGGCAGTGGTTTGGCTAATCTCTGCTGAGACAACAAGTGTCTCAATAGCTGTTTGCTTAACATCTGTTGATGCTATAGTTACATCAACATCTGTTGGTTTAGTGGGTGAGGATGGTAGTTCTGAAGCTGTTTTCTGCTTCTTTTGTGGTGGTTTTTGAGGTGAAGGTTTGGTTTTTGGTGAAGCAGAGGATACAGACCTTTTAGGAGCAGCAGATGTTTTGGGAAATGTGGTTATTGGTGGTCTGTTATTTCTAAAAGACTTTCTTCTTTGAGAACTACCAATTGTTTCTCTTTTCATTTTTTCCTCCTGTTCTTTCTTCCAGTTGTAGGATTTGCTCTCTGCTGTATCTTGCCTCTTCTGCTTTGCTGAAATCTTCTCATCAGTTTGGACATTTAGGGTCTCATCAATTCCATTTTTCTTTCCAATATCTGATTTTTCTGAAGATTTGGAGAAGTTTCTTTGGCAGACCCTGGCTTTTGTTTTTGTAAACCCTTTGGTTTTACTTTAGGATCAACATCCAGCTTTCTCATTGAGTCTTTCTCCCCCTTTTTGGCATCATCTTCATAATCTTTTTCAAAGATTGGTGCAAGGGATGAGCCAGTAATTTTTGCAAGGATTCTTTGATGCCCCTGATGACTACCTGAGTATCTTTATACCTAGCCTCAACCATTATTCTTATCAACTCCATATGCTTGTTATGGTTGAGTTCAGCTAATTCCCTTTGTGCAGCAAGGATTGGTTGTATTGAATTCCAGATTTCTTGGGATATTTGCTGAGTACTAGCCTAACATTTAGAAGCCTCCAACATCTGTTTCATTAGATCCTTCATTTCTCCAACAGTTTTTTCAATGGTTGACATTCTATCCGTCAATTCTCTGCATCTTAATTCATCACCTAACTTAATAGGATCATCTGAATTCCCACCAGAGGTGGTTGTATTTGTTTTGGTGATAGGAGTAGACTCGAAATCATTAGAAACAAATGCCCCTTTGTCTTGGTTCTGGGGACTTCCCACTAGAACAGAGGTTATTGTTGTAACCTCAACAGTGGTTGCCTTCAAGGGAGTCTTAGAGATGAAACCACTATCCAAATGTAAATCAATGGATTCAACATTTGTAGTAGCTACTCCACTTGAAATACCACCAAGAGTTTTGTAAAACTCAAGGGGTGTAGCCTCCTCAACTGTTTGGGGGTTAGCTGATTGAACAGGGCCAGACACAGTCATTTGTTATGGCATACTCTTAGTAATGTGTTGGTGAGAGGGACTATTTTATGTATGAATGTCAATAGCTTCAATCAGTGGTATGATGATAGGTGGAATTGGAGATGAAGGGAGTGGTGTTGAAAGAGACATTCGGGAGAAGGGCTTTTAAACATAGTTTCAAGTGAAACATATGCATCATTTTGTGGTGTCCCTGTGATTACAACATGATCCTTTTGTGAGGAGTCATGAGGAGTTTGGTCTATAGGTGGAGATCTTTCCACATGCTGTGAGGATGTAGCAGCAGTGGTTTCAAGTGACATTTGTGTTGTCACTGGGTTAACCTCTGGGATCTCATCTTCCAGAGGACCCTCTTTATTGGGTTTGGTGGCTTTTTAGATTTAGTTTTGGTCTTTTTGGATTTTGCTAGTGGGGGGTTCACAACAGTGGTTGTAGTGCTGTGATCACAAGGAGCAGTGGGCTCAGCAACAGAGGTTTGAGGAGCAGATGTGGACTTATCTAAAATTTGCTCATTCCCATTTGCTTGTGTTTTGGAAACATTTGACTCTTTGGTCATAAGATGAGTAAAAGTTTCAGAAGTTAGACTATTTATTCTAAAAGCCGCACCTTGCTGAAAAGCCTTTTTAGAAACATGTTTTTGCAAGTAATAGCTTAATAGTCTTGGATATATGAGAAAAGCAGCATTTTCCCGTTTTGAATGTTTTTTACATTTGAAACCAAGTCAGAAAATAGTGCTTGGGAGTAGTTAAAATCATATTTTGTTAAAATTGCATACTCCAAGTACTGAATTTTCAAAGGTATTTCATTGAAAGCAATGGTTTTTGCAGAGAGACATGTTAAGAGGGTATGGAACAGGAATTTCATTCAGGGTGGAAAATTTGGTTTATACATAGTAGCCTTATTTAACTGTCCAAACATATCCCCTCTCATTCAACTCTGTTTGAAACTCATTTTTCGGGAAAGATGTCTTACCTGCCAAGTCGTTTAACCCAAATGTTGTTGATATGGTAGTTGGGGTTATTGCAACCAGTTCACTTCCGACTTTGGAAGTTATACCATAGACCTCTTTCTTTTGTTTTTCAAGTTTAGCATTTGCCCAAAAATCTCAGAGAGTATCTTGGTAAATGGGTGCATCGGCAGTAAGAATTGCTTTGTATTTGGATAGTTGAAGCATGTCAATTATTGCGTGGAAAGTGGTGTTTTTATCAGTTGTCTCATAAATAGGGAGGTAGTTATGAGGGTTTTTGATTGTCAGAGCCATGATCGAAGTCATAAATTGCGAAAGGTTGAAGAAGAAGATGGTAACCGCTTTGGAGAATTTTTGAATTCGATACGGCGAGTAAAAGCTCTGTTTGGTGATTAAGCAGGGTTTTATAAGGAGAAAAAGTGAATGCTGATGTGGCAGAGGTTTCAAAGATCTGGCGGCTAACATCTGTCCACATGGCAACCTCGGCTGAAAAAGTGGATGATAGTTGTTTGAGAACCACTGTTGGGCAACAACAGTGGTTGGGAACAGTGAATGACAAGTGGCTTATTTTAGTCTATTAGTGGATAGACATCAGTGGTTGAAACCAATAGCTGTTTGGTCAGCAGTGGTTCATAAGCAGTGGATAAGGGGAAACAGATGATACCTTTCAGCAGTGGATGAATTTTTAGCCAATCAGAGGTTTAAAACATCAGTGGTTATGGACAGACTTTTAAGGATTCATGAAAATTTTTCATTTTAAACTATTTTTAAGGATGGATTTTGATTCTCTAAAAACATTTTAATGCTTTTTATTCAAGGAAAAGAAGTTTTTGCCTTCAAATCCAAGTGAAGTATACCAATTCTTGAGATCAAGCTTTCAAAGGTAGATGTGTCTAATGCTTTTGTTAGCACATCTGCCAGCTGATCCTGAGTTGGAACATGATGTAGAGAAATCAAACATTTTTCATAGCAATCCCCCACAAGTGATGTCTAATGTCAATGTGCTTGGTGGTTGAATGGGATACTAGATTTTTGATGACATTTTCAGCTGCTTGACTATCCAACCTGAGAGGAGTCTTTAGAGCAGTTATACTCCAATAACTGGTTTTGAAGCCACAGCAGTTGGGTTGTACAGCTTATAACAGCAATGTATTCTGCCTTAGTAATGGATGTGGAAACAGCTGCTTGCTTTTTGCTTTGCCAAGATACTAAGCAATTGCCTAGAAATTGACACCATCTTGATGTAGACTTCCTTGTTGTGTTGCATCCAGCAAAATCACTATCTGAGAAACCTAAAAGCTTGATATTCCCATTAGCAGGATACCAGATACCAAGTGTGGGAGCACCTTTTATGTATCTGAATATTCTTTTCACAGCAATGAGATTAGACTTCCTAGGTGCTGACTGGGATCTGGCACAGACACATGTGGCAAACATGATGTCTGGCCTTGATGCAGTTAGGTACAATAAAGACCCAATCATGCTTCTATATAAAGTTTGATCAACCAAGTCATCTTTTTCATCAGCAGTGACAAGCTTTGTGGTTGCCATGGGTGTACTATATAGTTTACAATCATTCATCTCAAATTTGTTTAAAAGTTCTTTTACATATTTGCTCTGATGAATGAATGTTCCATTTTGCAACTACTTAACTTGGAGACCAAGAAAGCATTGGAGTTCACCCATGGCACTCATTTCAAACTTTGCTGTCATGAGTTTTCTGAACTCTTCATACATAGAGTACATGTGAATCCAAAGATGATGTCATCAACATAGATTTGGACAATCATCAGATCCCTCCCCTTCCATTTCAAAAACATAGTTTTATCAGTTTTACCCCTTGTAAACCTAATTGAAATAAGAAAGGTGGAGAGAGTTTCATACCATGCTCTTGGTGCTTGTTTCAAGCCATACAAAGCTTTGTTGAGCTTGTAGACATGATCAGGATAGATGGCATCTTCAAAACCAGGAGGTTGACAAACATACACCTCCTCTTGGATCTTTCCATACAAGAATGCACATTTTATATCCATTTGATACACCTTGATGTTGTGGTTAACAACAAAGGCTAAGAACAGTCTGATGGCTTCAACCCTTGCCACAGGAGCAAAGGTCTCATCATAATCTATGCCCTCTTCTTGCCTAAAACCTTGAACCAATAACCTGGATTTATTCTTGACAACAATGCTCCTTTCATTAGTTTTGTTATTGAAGACCCACTTTTTGCCAATTGGACATACATACTTAGGCAGTGGTACAAGTTCCCATACTTGTTATCTTTTAAACTATTGGAGCTCCTCTTGCATGGCTTCTACCCAACTATTGTCTTTCAGTGCCTTTTAGTACTTGACTGGTTGGATGAGAGATAGAAAGCCAGCAAAAACACAGATGTTTTGGGACTGACTCCTTGTGAAAACCCCTTCACTGATGTTGCCAATGATTTGGTCTGGTGGATGAGATTTAAGGAAGATTAGACCCCCCTGATATGGAACAATGGCATTGAATGGTGAAGCTGCAGATGTGTATCATCTGAGCTAACATCTATTGGCAATTTTGAAGAGCCAACATCTGTTGGTGATGGAGGTGGATGAATTGGAGCAATGGGTGTGGCACAATGTTGGGTTTTATCCACAGATGATGGATTTTTATCAACAGAGGTTGGACTTGATGAAGTGGCAGAGGTTTGATCAACAACTGTTGATTCAGCAGTGGTAGAGTTTTGACAGCTGTTTTGAACATCAGCTTCTCTGGTGGTGGTAGTGACATTGTATTGTCGAATCACAATATCACATCCATTATCTTGTGAGAAAGATTGTGGTGTACTTGCAGGGTTAGTCTTGACAGACACATCTTCAAATGTAAATTTATCAAGGTCAAACAGTTCAACAGGGTCGTTTGCTGGGATTTTTAATGATGAAAGTTCATTGAACTTTACATTCAAAGTTTCTTCCACACACCTAGTCCTTGTGTTAAACACTTTGTAGGCCTTGGCAGTGGTTGAGTATCCCAGATGATAACCACAATCCACTTTGGCTGCAAATTTTGAAATTGAATCTTTTAAGTTTAAGATAAAACATGGGCAGCCAAAGATTTTGAAATAGGAGATAAGTGGCTTGATCTTGAACAGAGTTTCATAGGCAGTCTTTTGATGCCTGGGGTTTATTAGAACTCTATTCTGTACATAACAAGCAGTGTTTACAACCTCTGCCCAAAAAGTTAAGGGTAAACCTGAGTCTGCAAGCATTGTTCTGGCAACTTCAATCAAAGTTCTGTTTTTCCTATCAATCACCCCATTCTGTTATGGTGTTCTTGGGATGCTGTACTGCTGACGTGTGCGCAACTACACATATTTTTATAATGAAATTACACACGATTTGGTTTTAAATTTATAAAAGTGATTTATACTTCTACATCAAAACACACACGAAAGAGGCAAGTATACCCCGTCACATATGTAGTAAAGTATCGGTAAGAACCAAGTATCGATCCAAGGAAATGGGCGGAGGAATAATACTAGACCTTTGTCATTAAATTAACGGAAGAAAGATAAGTTTTGTGATTTTCTAAAAACTAAAGTAAGCATAAACAAATACTTAATAAAACATAGTAAATTTCAAATATGAAAATAGATAAATAGCCTTGCTTTATACACAACCATAGCATGCAAACTAAGTCGGTTTTGCCACTAGAAACATTTGGTCAATTCTCCATTTTCAAGACAATTAGTATCTCTTTCGAGAATCCTAACATGACAATCATTCGGAAAGCTAAAACGATAAACACACTTTAACCACCTAAAATTGTTCTTTAACGTGCAATTGATAAATGTCTATGAAAATCTCTTAAAAATAAGTTAGTCATCCGTTAGGAGTTTTCTAACCTCACTTAAACAAGGAAAGTGATACCGATCAACACAATGCAACCACCGAGACAAGCATAAACAAGATTAAATCACAACCGAGTTCATTTTACAAATCTTGCACATAAATTTACCAAGATAGCAATTGTCACACCCCGACCACGTATAACATACAAAACGTGGCGGAAAACGTTGGGGAATGTTGTAACAGAATTAATTGTTTCATAACCATGGCATTCAAAGTTGTATTTTATTTATTAACATAAGAGTTACATTGTCTTAAACAGGAAACAAAGAGTACATAACATAATTAAACTAAGTCTATCTTCGTTTTATATCTCTAAGGCACAGGTCCGCCCTAGTGTCACGATCATTGTCCTAAGCAACAGCTCCTGAAAACACATGTGAAAATAGGTACATCAGCATAAAAATGCCTGTGAGATACATAGGTTTTATGAAAATAGGATTCATGACTTGTAAGTTTAAGAAAATGTTTAATAAAGTTTAGTCATGAACCTAGTAAATTGATTTGTTTTGTAAATCGTTTGAAAAACAATAAGATCAGATGATATGTATAAATAAATGTAAGGTTAAATGAATAACCATGTAAGATGAGTTTGTTTGTAAAACAATGTCTCGTGAAAAGTATGTTATTTGTATAAAATGTTATATGTCTTAAATTGAAATGATTTAAATAACGCTACGATATGTAATATTATACAAACACTTATATATAGGAAGTACCAACGGTGTATCCACCATGTTTGTATCATATTACACACGCCTCGTTACTCAAACCATTTACCCAAACCAACCACCAATGTAAATTGTTCATGTATAAATCACTTGTCAAGTGTTATTGTGTAAACCATATCAAAATGTCCATGTCTAATGTGAATGACCGAATGTGTATATCAATGTCAAAATGTTTATGTTTAATGTAAATCGTATAATGTGTATCCAAAAATATCATGTATGGCATGTGAAATATATCAACTAAACCATAGGTAAAATGCACAAAAACAAGGTATTGAATTAAACATAGTTTAAGTCAAAGTTATGTTATGTGGAACAAATGCATGCTATACTGATACAAACATCTATGCGGTATTGTGAAAATGCATACATCCAAGCCTTGTGACTGTGGTGATAAACCACTAAATGAATTTAAAGGTCTATCTGTGTTATATCTTCGGATTCGGTCATTCCTTCCACCCAAACAAACCTAGGGTTCAGGAACGGGATTTGTCAAGTCCTATGGTACCATTACCTACTAACGAGCGGCGTGATCAATGTTAATGAATGTATATTGTCCCATTTGAACAAACCAAATGTCATACCAAAATGTAAGCATGTGATGAATGACAAATGTACTAAGTATGCACACAATGGGCATACATAGCATAAAATGTAATGTAAAATAATGTACTAAGTATGCACACAATGGGCATACATATCATGAAATGTAATGTAAAACGATGTACTAAGTATGCACACAATGGGCATACATAGCATGAAATGTAATGTAAAATGATGTACTAAGTACGCACACAATGGGCATACATAGCATACAATGTAATGTAAAACAATGTACTAAGTACGCATACAATGGGCATACATAGCATAAAATGTAATGTAAAAAAATGTACTAAGTACACAGACAATGGGCATACATAGTATAAAATGTAATGTAAAACAATGTACTAAGTACGCACACAATGGGCATACATAGCATAAAATGTAATGTAAAACAATGTACTAAGTACGCACACAATGGGCATACATAGCATAAAATGTAATGTAAAACAATGTACTAAGTACGCACACAATGGGCATACATAGCATAAAAACAATGAAATCATGTACTATAAATGTACTATTGAACATAACAAGCATATGATATGAAAACATGGAAAAGCATGAAAGTAACAAGTAGGCACATGTGTTTCACCCCAAAACAGTTTGAAAACAGTAAAAGAGGGGTCTATGTACTCACTTGAGATTGCTTAGTAGTCCTTGAGTAACAACCAAACAATGCTAGAGATCACGGATATCAAACGACACCTAATACAGGTAACTATGTTAATATACTGGACCTAAATCGGAGGATTGGATAGAATGAGGGTTCGTAAACCAAATGAGTATGGAGACTCGTGTAATATGGTTTAACAAAGCCCACATACTAAAATGAAACCTAACCTAAGTGCTTACGACCCATTACGACCCGTTTAGGTAGTGTATGCTACTTTAACGCGTCGTTCGCGTAAAACGCGTTCGGAATGCCTAACTAGCCCTATGATAAGTAAAATATGCCTTAACATGTCTAATATTGTTACCAAATCAGTTTAGATACCAAAAGTGATGTTACATATGCTTAAAATGAATTTTGGCGTTAAAAGGGCATTTTGGTAATTTACCTAAGGCATATATAATACCTATCATACAACTAACTAAACATCGTGACCGTAAGGTATAACCTCGGAAGGTTATTCCCTACATACTATGGTCACCAAATGTGTTTGGTCGGATCCTAATGATCGACCAAATGGGTCGGGTTCGAAAGTATAAGCGATTGTTTAGATCGCTTACCTTACGACCCTATATAAGCACTAAACTAAAAGTGACGAGCTAAGTATGTTAAAACATGCTTAACTAAGTTTAGAAAACAGGTTTGGTATCAAAACAAACGGTTTTGATACCCACAAGTAGTTTGGTTACAAAATACGCAAGAATACATATTTTGGCCGAAACTACGGCTCGTCACTGAGCCTAGATAACGTGGTAATCAGTAGGTATAGTCACTAGGGAATATAACCATCGTGATCACGCTCACGTTATGAAGTTCAACCGAACTTCGTGTTGACCATAAACTGGTCAACGTAGAAAGTCAAACATAGTTTGACTTTCGGACAAGAAAAGCGATAAAAGAACGAAGGAACACTTACAAAGGGTCCCCGAAAGGTAATCTCGATCCAAATAACTCAGGTATGAAGCAAGGGCTTCAACTTAGAGCACTTTGATCAGATTTGTGGGTTTTGGGGTTGAGATGGGTTGGGTATTTATAGTAAATGGACAACCGTTAGGATCGTTTATCGAATAACGTGATCGAATCTCATCCGTACATGTGTTGGAATGTTATGGTAACTCATTTTGCCCCCACCACCAGAGATTGACATGTGACATTGGCCTTTGGGGGGTTGAAAGGCTGTTAACAGCAGTTAAAACGATTTGCTGCATCTGGCCCCTGCTTACGGACCGTAAGGGTGATGGCTTACGGTCCGTAAGCCATCAAGTTCGGCAGAATGGCAGATTTGGTCCCTGTTGTGTAATAAGCTCATTTTTGACACGTTTAAGGCCCGTTAAGCCAACGTTAAGGCCCTAAAATGATGCCTAAACATGGTGGACATGAAAAATGCTCAAAAATATGCCGGATGTTGGTTCGTTTGGTCGTACGATCGCGATGTTCGGTTAATTACGACGGAATGCGCATAAGCGCGAAAAACGATCCAAATTGCGTGACGAATGGATTTTTGACAAGCCAAACACTAAAGCATATTATTATAATGCTTACATAAATTTTTGGATGTCCGGATGTATTCAGAACGTAAGTTATGCGTGAAAGTGCAAACTTGTGCACTTTTTGACACTTTTAGTCCCTGAATGACCCAAAAGTTTATTTTAGCACACCGAACCCCTCAAAGCCTATTTCTAAGCTATATAAAGGATATTTAAGGTGTGTTTAGCTTATGATCATGTTCCGGAATGTCTGTTACAGTTCAAATTGGCATACTTTCGCAGATTGTCAAATTTAGTCCCTGTAGGCGATTTAACTTGTTTTTGCCATACCAAAGCCTTCAAAACTTATTTCTAAGTTATGTAAAGGTTATTTAAGGTATGTTAAGTATATGTTGATGTTCCGGAGTATTTGTCGCATTAAACTGCTTACGTTTACGCACCAGTTTGCGTATAACTCTCCAGAAAGCGATATAGAGTTTGAAATTGAATAAAAGTCAAAACATGAAAAATGTAAAACATAACCAAACAAACATTGGGATCAAATAACATTGTTTTATTGATAATTGAACTGTTCATAATGATTACAAGCACAGATGTTACAACAATTTTGGCCTAAACTACTAACTAAGCTAACAAATCATGGCAAGAATTCATAACAACACCATTTAACCCGTTAAGGTCCTTACGTGATGGAAAGCTTTCTTGATTAACAATAATTACATTTTATTAAATCACTAACCATTTCTAGTATCATGATGCACACATTTTAACCAAGCTAAACTAGTTAACCAAGTTTAAAGTTTACTAATACAAGATTAATTAAGCTTCATTTTTCAACTATCTCAACTAACCAAATATTAATCATCCAACATAATTACTTATAATCAAGAAATCAACAACAATAACAAGGTTGCAAACTAATCATCAAAGATTAACATAGAAAATACTTCCAAGTGTCATTACAAACAAAGTTAACATACTAATGGTTACAATTTAAGCAAGGGATTGTTGTGTTTTTGCCCAAAGGCTACAATAATACATAAACATTAATCTAAAAGCTTGAAACATTAACAAAATTATGGAAAGATTAGAAAACCAAACCATAAACAAGCACTAGATTAAGAATCCGGATAGTAATGGAGCTAAACGGCACAATGTGGCTTGAATCCGGGTCAAAAGCAAAGCCTCCGGAGCCTGTAAAATCGCCTGTGAAGCTCCCAAAATTCCAGAGTTACGAGCAGAATGCTTCTGCATGTTTTTTATATCATTTCGATCTCGCACGGTCGTGCACTTTATTGGCACGACTGTTCACTTTATGCATTATTGGAGTTACTGTGCACCATACCGCATGACATCATCTTATCTTGACCGTCTTCGTGTCACACCCCGACCACGTATAACATACAAAGCGTGGCGGAAACATCGGGGAGTGTTGTAACAGAATTAATTGTTTCATAACCATGGCATACAAAGTTGTATTTTATTTATAAACAAAGGTGTTACATTGTTTCAAACAGGAAATTTAAAGAGTTCCGAACATAATTAAACATAGTCTATCTTTGTAACGCCCCGCGTTTTCATAACTTTCCATATTTAGAATCCATTGTTCATATTCCTATTTTTGGAAACTTGGGATCCTAGTATTCGTTGTTTCGTTTTAATCGTCGAAAAATCTTTGTCTGTAATCTAATTCGTTATAAAAATGGGTATTTATTCATGGTTTAATTAATTAAATAAATTGATTTTACTATTTAAAAGTTTATTTTATAATAATCTAGCTAGTCTCGTTAAACTCTAAAGTTAGAAAAAGGATACAAACTAACCCGGTTAATTTAATTGTAAAGTTTAGTTCTTTTAGAATATACGTATAACCTAGTTAGTTGGTCAACCATGTTATATAACTTGAACTAAATTATTTTAGCGAATTTATTTAAACCCTTCAAAGGTTAGGGGTTAGGATGGTGTTTCCTAAAACAAGAAAAAAAAATACAACAACCCTAATCTCTTTTATACCAGCCGCACATCACGTTTATTTCCTACATCTTTCACCTGTTTGCTACTTCAAGAGATTACACACACAAACTCTCCTGAACTTTCATCTCCTTTAAACACACTTAGATATTCAAGCAGCTTCATTCTCCTCTCGATCTACAACCTGCTCTCACACACACCTCTCTCACCCAGCCCTGTTGAAAGGCCGGCCACCACAGTGGTGGTGGTGGCGTGCGACGGCGAACACAGACGGGAAGAAAGAGAGAGACAACCAGAACGAAGAGAGAGAGAAAGAGGCCGAGAGAGAGAGATCGGCGAAGAAGGCCAGTGCCGCCGTCTGCGGCAGTGGACGGCGATGGCAGCGGCGGTGGTCCTCTGCTCGTGCCTCGGTTCGCGGCTCAGTTCAAGCGGGTCTCGGTTCAGATTCGGTTTTACTTCAGATTCGGTTTCGCTTCAGTCTTGGTCGAGTTTCGTCGAGTCTTGGCTCAGCTTTGTTCTCGATTCGATTCAGGTTAGTTTTGGATTCAAGCTTTGTGTTGATTTTTATTCGATTCGACTTCCGTTCGTCTCAGCTCTAGTTTGGTTCAGATTCGGGTTCGGTCAACGCAAGTCAATAGCAGTCAAGGTTCGATTCAGCTCGGGTTCGGGCACAGACAACTGGTTCGACAGGTTATATTTCAGATTCGAGCTTCTCACTTTCCGTCAGTTTTGGCCCAATTCGTGTTTCTGATTCAGGTTTATCTCGGTCAGATTTCTTTGTTTGATTTAGTTGTGGCTCGGGTTCGGATGTCGTTCAGCGGGTCAGCTTCGGGTCGGTCAACAACTGGTTCGGTTCAGTCGCGGCACATGTTCAGTTCGGGTCGGTTCAGTCCGGTCAAACATGGTCAACAACAGTTTCGATTCGGTCAATAGTAGTCGACTGGTCAACGGCTCGAGTCAACGATCGCACTTGTTCGGTTCAGATTTGACGTTCGGTAAAATTAACGACCCGATTGTTTCTATAGCATATTGTTTATATATTTTTATAACTAATTAAGCTCGAATCGTCACACTTATCATTTAAAGATATTTGAACTTTTGACGTGAATTATATATATATTGTGGTTATTTGTTGAGTTTTGACAAATATAACGACAACTTGTGCTGTCGGGATCGTCCAAAACAGGGGAAACTCTGCCCGTTTTTCGTAAAATCCCATGAAACGAAACACGTTTATTTTTAAAAGGCGAAGCCTATCGGATTCAATTAAATTTTTATAACAACAATTATAAATAATTATAAACGTATATGTATTTATTTAGTTATTCATTTATTTTTACAATACTTTTATAACCTTTCCGATAAACTTAACTTAGAATTATTGTATAAACTATATATATGTATATATATATATATATATCAACAAGTTGTACTTCAAATTCCACTTCGAATCCTCCGTCAAAATTTCCATTCACTTATGCACCATCGTTTGCCCATATAGGGTGACCTCGGTGTTCCATCATCCTAATCTCATTCACTCGTCAACACTTGGATAATTGGAAGACTTAGCAATTAGGTGAGTATACTCGTATTTTTCCCCTTTTTTATTTACACTTTTGGGGTGTAACAGGTTTGCTTATCAACAAACTTGCACATGAACATTTTGCTTAAACACATGAACATTTCTACTAATATGCTTGTATACGTGATTGCTTGATACATAAATTTGGGTGAGACTTATGTGTAGAACTTATCATTAACTTCGTACGAGCCAAACCTTGACATATGTAGCGCTATAGGATTAACGACCCGCCCGAAACTTGGGGTAATGTCATGAGCATATTGCGTTTTCTTGGTTTGATATGTTAGACACATGCCATATTTAGTGGATATCTTGGATCACATGCTTGTTATGAGGAATTGTTCAAAACTTATCTTTTCCTATGTATGTACCAAACTTGTATACTCGCCTTTGCTTTTGCATTGACTTTTATTTTAAACATGTTACAGGTTGATGACGATGATATGAAAAGAAGTAGCGTGATGCCTAGATACACATTTAGACGTTAGGTTTAATATGTCGTATCAATTTTGTTTATGTTATATGTATTTCTTTTGAACTTGTTGTTATTTGAATTGATGTAATGTTGACAACTTGAAGTTATGGAATGAAATTTGAAATATTTAAATATTGTCACAAATAGCGTTATGATGTCTCGAGCAATCTTCACACTTCGTCTCATCCCGATGTTTCCGCCATTGGTTGGGGTGTGACAATCTTCTTTTAAAGTCTCTAAGGCACAGGTCCGCCCTAGTATCATAATCAACATCCTATGGAAAAGCACCTGAAAACACATGTGAAAATAGGTACGTCAGCATAAAAATGCCTGTGAGATACATAGGTTTTGTGAAAATAGGATTCATGACTTATGTTTAAGAAAAATGTTTAGTCATGAACCTTGTAATTTGCTTTGTCATGTAAATCATTTGAAAACAATAAGATCAGATGATATGTATAAGTAAATGTCAGGTTAAATAAATAACCATGTAAAAATGTGTTTGTATAAGATAAGTTGTTTGTAAATCAATGTCTTGTGAAAAGTATGTTATTTGTATAAAATGTTCTATGTCTCAAACTGAAATGATTCAAATAACGTTACGACATGTAATACCATACAAACACTTATATATAGGAAGTACCAGCGGCGTATCCACCATGCTTGTATCATATTACACATGCATCGTTAACTTAATCACTTAATCAAACCAAACCAACCAATGTAAGAAGTCTATGTTTAACCCAATTGTCAAATGTATTGAATAATATGTCAAAGTGTTTATGTCAAGATGTAAATCATGTCAAATGTCTATGTCAAATATCCATGTCAAATGTCTATGTCAAATATCCATGTCAAATGTCTATGTCGAATATCCATGTCAAATGTCTATGTCAAAATGTCATGTATGGCAAGTGAAATGTCTCAACTAAACCATATGCACAAAAACAAAATGTTGAAGTAAAACTTGGTTTAAATCAAAGCTATGTTTTGTGTAAATGCATGCAACTATTTAATATGAACATCTATGCGGTATTGTGAAAATGCATACATCCAAGCCTTGAGACTGTGGTGATAAACCCTTTAAACAAATTAAAGGTCTATCTGTCTTATATCATCGAATTCGGTCATTCCTTTCTGTCCCCTTTCCCTGGGATGTCCGGAACGGGAGTTGTCAATTCCTATGGTACCACTACCTACTAACGAACGGCGTAGCTAATGTTAATGAATGTATTGTCCCATGTAAACAAACCAAATGTCATACCAAAATGTAAACATGTGAAAACAATGCACTAAGTATGTAATCAAATGAACATACATAGCGTGAAATGTCATGTAAAACAATGTACTAAGTAATGCACACAATGGGCACACCTAGCAGGAAATGTCATGTAAAACAATGTACTAAGTAATGCACACAATGGGCACACCTAGCAGGAAATGTCATGTAAAACAATGTACTAAGTAATGCACAAAATGGGCACACCTAGCATAAGATGAAATGAAATCATGTACTATAATGTACTAACGAACATAGCAGGTATATGATGTGAAAACTGGAAAGCATGAAAGTAACAAGTAGGCACATGTGTTCCACCCCAAAACAGTTTGGAAAACAGTAAAAGAGGGGTCTATGTACTCACTTGAGATTGCTCAGATGTCTAAAGATAATCACCAAGTAATGCTATAGATCTCGGAATCAAACGGCACCTAATATAGGTAGATATGTTAATAAACCGGACCTAAATCGGAAGATCGGGTAGCATGAGGGTTCGTAAACCAAACGAGTATTGAGACTCGTGTAATATGGTTTAACAAAGCCTACATACTAATTGAAACCTAACATAATTGTATACGACCCATTACGACCCGTTTAGGTAGCTTATGCTACTTTAACGCGTCGTTCGCGTGAAATGCGTTCGGACCGCCTAACTAGCCCTACGACAAGTAGAATATGCCTAAATATGTTACATAATCAGTTATGTGACAAAGGTTTAGGTTACATATGCTTAATTACCAATTATACATGAAAAGGGTATTCTGGTAATTTACCTAAGGCATATAAACTACCTATCATACAACTACTTAAACGATGTGACCATAGGGTATAACCTCGGAAGGTTATTCCCTACCTACTATGGTCACCTAATGTGTTTGGTCGGATCCTAATGATCGACCAAATGGGTCGGGTTCGAGGTATAAGCGATTTATTAGATCGCTTACCCTACGACCCTAGACAACGTGGTAATCAGTAGGCATAGTCCCAAGGGACTATAACCAACGTGATTACACTCACGTTGCGAAGTTCAAACGAACTTCGCATTGACCATTACTGGTCAACGCTGAAAGTCAAACAAAGTTTGACTTTCTGACTCGAAAAGCAGTAAAATAAGGAAAAGAACGAAAGAATACTTACGAAGGGTCCCCGAATGCTAAACTCGATTCAAAAATCTCAGGTATGAAACAAATGTTTCAACTTAGAGTTTCTCAAATCAAGTTTCTAGTGCTTTAAAACAATGAAAGGCATGGGGTATATATAGTTTTCGGTGAACCGTTGAGATCGTTTCATGGAAACCGTGATTCGATCACATCCGTACACTTGTTGAAAGGTTATGGAAGCCACATATGATCCTTATCTTAGTGACTAAGCAACTTAGAACATGTGGTTAAGGATCAATCAGCTGCAACTTGTGTTTAAAAACATTGAATCTGATCAGATAGGCAGTCGCGTAGCGCGACGGGTAGCCCCATAGGCCTCGCGCTACGCTAGCACCCCCCTGAATCAGAAAGTTTCAAAATTGGCAGCAATGGTCCCTGCACGTGTTTAAGGCCTTTTTCGATGCGTTTGAACCCCGTTAACCTCATTTCAAGGCTCTAAAATGAAGTTAAAGTATAGGGAACTCAAAACATACTCAAAAATATGCCGGATGATGGTTCGTTTGGTCGTACGAACGTGATGTTCGCTTAATTACGACGGAATGCGCATAAGCGCGAAAAACGATCCAAATGACGCGACGAATGGATTTTTCTTATGGAGAACACTAAAATATAATATAGTCATGCTTACATAAATTTTTGGATGTCCGGATGTATTCAGAACGTAAGTTATGCGCGAAAATGCAAACTTGTGCACTTTTTGACACTTTTAGTCCCTGAATGACCCAAAAGTTTATTTTAGCACACCAAACCCCTCAAAGCCTATTTCTAAGCTATGTAAAGGATATTTAAGGTGTGTTTAACTTATGGTCATGTTCCGGAATGTTCGTTACAGTTCAAATTGACATACTTTAGCAGTTTGTCATATTTAGTCCCTGTAAGCGAATTAACTTGTTTTTGCCATACCAAAGCCTTCAAAACTTATTTCTAAGTTATGTAAAGGTTATTTAAGGTATGTTGAGTATATGTTGATGTTCCGGAGTATTTCTCGCATTAAACTGAGTACGTTTACGCACTAGTTTGCGTATAACTCTCCAGAAAGCGATATAGAGTTTGAAATTGGATAAAAGTCAAAACATGAAAAATGTAGAACATAACAAAACAAACATTGGGATCAAATAACATTGTTTTATTGATAATAGAACTGTTCATAGTGATTACAAGCACAGTTGTTACAGTCTCCCCTACTTGTGGAAATTTCGTCCCGAAATTTATTTAGAGGAAACTCGTGGAAAAAGATGTGGATATTTCGCCTTCATTTGATCTTCGCGTTCCCAAGTAAACTCAGGTCCACGTTTAGCTTCCCAGCGAACTTTGACCAAAGGAATGCGCTTGCGTTTAAGCCACTTGACTTCACGTTCCATGATTTCCACTGGTTTCTCAACAAATTTCAGTGTTTTGCCAACACGAATTTCGTCAAGCGGTATGGAGAAGTTCTCATCAGCTGTACACTTCTTGAGATTGGACACGTGAAAAGTTGGATGAACATTTCCCAGTTCAGGAGGTAACTCAAGTCTGTAGGCTACCTTTCCGATTCTTTCGACAATCTTGAATGGTCCAACATATCTAGGTGCAAGTTTTCCTTTCTTTCCAAATCTGATCACACCTTTCCAAGGTGAGACCTTAAGTAATACTCGATCACCGACTTGAAATTCCAAGGCTTTACGTTTTGGGTCCGCGTAAATCTTCTGACGGCTTCTAGCTGCCTGAAGGTTATCACGAACTTTCTTGACCTTGTCAGTTGTCTCTAAAATGAGGGCAGGTCCAGTAAGTTGAGCCTCGCCAATCTCATTCCAGCAGACTGGTGAACGACATTTTCGACCATAGAGAGCTTCGAAAGGAGCCATTTTGATGCTAGTGTGATAACTGTTGTTGTAGGAGAATTCAATCAATTTAAGATGTGAATCCCAGCTACCACCAAAATCGATCACACAAGCTCTAAGCATATCCTCCAGAGTCTGGATTGTTCTCTCAGATTGACCATCCGTTTGCGGATGATAAGCTGTGCTCAGATTAAGTTGGGTCCCCATAGCAGATTGCATGGTTCTCCAAAAATGAGAAGTGAAACGAGCATCTCTGTCAGAAATGATGTTCAAAGGAACACCATGTCGAGCCACAATTTCATCTACATAGATTTGAGCAAGTCTGTCAGTAGGAAAATCCTCGCGGATTGGCAAGAAATGTGCTGACTTTGTAAGACGATCAACGACTACCCAGATGGCATCATGACCTTTCTTTGTGCGCGGGAGTTTGGTAACAAGATCCATAGTAATGTTTTCCCATTTCCAAACTGGGATCTCTGGTTGCTCCAATAAACCAGAAGGACGCTGATGTTCAGCCTTAACCTTAAGACAAGTAAGGCATTTGGATACGTATAAGGCAATGTCTTTCTTCATACCAGGCCACCAATAGTGAATACGAAGGTCCTTATACATTTTATCTGAGCCCGGATGAATAGAATAGCGAGACTTATGGGCTTCATCCATAAGCAAGGTACGAAGATCATCCTGGCTTGGGACCCACAAACGGTCCATGAAGTAATATGATCCATTGTCCTTCAGCTCCAGAGCAGGTGTTATGTGATAGGGAAATTCCTTATCCATCAAACCTTGTGAAACACAAGATTGTTGAGCCTGAGAAATGCGTGCTTGAATATCGGATCGAGCTTGAATAACAGATTGAACACGTACACAATGAAGCTTAGTACGTTCCTTACGACTCAATGCATCAGCTACTACATTCGCCTTACCAGGATGGTAGCGAATTTCGCAATCATAGTCGTTTAAAAGCTCAACCCAACGTCGCTGTCTCATGTTGAGTTCTTTCTGGTTGAAGATATGCTGAAGACTTTTGTGGTCAGTGAAAACCACACATTTTGTACCGTACAAATAGTGTCTCCAGATCTTGAGAGCAAATACAACTGCACCCAACTCAAGATCATGAGTGGTGTAGTTCTTCTCATGTATCTTCAACTGCCTTGATGCATAGGCTATGACTTTGTTCCTTTGCATAAGAACACAGCCAAGACCCAATTTCGATGCATCACAATACACAACAAAATCATCATCACCCTCAGGCAATGATAGAACAGGCGCATCGCAAAGCTTCTGCTTCAAGTGTTGAAAAGCTTCCTCTTGTTTGATTCCCCAATAAAAGGGCATTTTCTTCTGAGTTAGAGCAGTTAGAGGAACTGCAATCTTCGAGAAGTTTTCTATGAAGCGGCGATAATAACCCGCTAGACCAAGAAAAGAACGAACTTCAGTAGGAGTAGAAGGTGTATCCCAATCCTTAATCGCGCTGATCTTGGAGGGATCTACATGAATACCTCGTTCGTTGATAATATGCCCCAAAAATTGAACTTCTTTAAGCCAAAATTCGCACTTGGAGAATTTGACAAAAAGTTGCTCTTTCTTTAGGAGTTCCAGAGTAAGACGAAGATGTTGCTCGTGGTCAGCTTGGGTCTTAGAGTAAATCAAGATGTCGTCAATAAAAACAATGACGAACTGATCCAAATAGGGTTTGCAGACCCTATTCATTAAGTCCATGAAAACAGCAGGAGCATTAGTCAAACCGAATGGCATGACTGTGAACTCATAATGTCCATAACGAGTACGGAACGCTGTCTTGGGAATATCTTCTTCATGCACCCGAAGTTGATGATACCCAGAACGTAGATCAATCTTCGAAAAATAAGAAGCGCCCTGTAGCTGATCAAAGAGATCATCGATGCGAGGTAGGGGATATCGATTCTTGATGGTAAGCTTGTTAAGCTCATGATAATCGATACACATCCTAAAGGATCCATCCTTCTTCTTGACAAAAAGAACGGGAGCACCCCAAGGTGAAAAGCTAGGACGGATAAAACCTTTGTCAGAGAGCTCCTGAAGCTGCTTGGACAACTCTTGCATCTCAGACGGTGCAAGACGATATGGAGCTCTGGCAATGGGATTTGCACCAGGTACGAGATCAATGCGGAACTCGACTTGGCGTGCTGGAGGTAGACCAGGTAAATCTTCAGGGAATACTTCAGAATAATCCCGAACGACAGGAATATCTGAAATAGCCTTTCCCTTGCCTTTATCTTCTGTAACATGTGCTAAGAAAGCCACATAGTTCTTCTGCAGATACTTCCGAGCTTTAAAACAAGACATGAGTTTGAGACCACCGGTAGGCTTCTCACCTTGAACCTGCAGGATCTCGCCTGTCGAAAGTGGCACACGAACAATCTTCTTAGAACAAACTATCTCTGCATGATGCTTGGATAACCAATCCATTCCCACAATAACGTCGAAGCTTCCAAGTTGCATAGGCGCGAGGTCAATAGGAAAAAGATGGTCGTTAAGATTCAACTGGCAGTTGTGAAGAACATAATCAAGAATAATGGGTTCACCACTAGCAACCTCTACTGTCAAAGATTTGCCTAGTTTCGTTCTAGACACGCGAAGCATTTGCTCAAAAGACAAAGACACGAAACTCTTATCGGCACCAGAATTGAAAAGAACAGATGCAGGCTGATTATTAATAAAGAACGTACCGTTCACCACATTATCGTCAGCCTGTGCCTCTTGGGCATTCATGTTAAAAACTCGGCCTCGAGCCGGAGCCTGATTCTGGTTCTGGTTCTGGTTCGCCAGTCTTGGGCACCGATTTCTATAGTGGGTCAGATCCCCACAATTGTAACAAGCACCTGGTGGGTATTGTGGTCTTGCAGCTTGACCCTGTTGCGGAGCAGGAGGCTGAGCAACTTGTTGAGCCGGGCTCTGAACCGCGGGATTCTGAGCAGATCGACAAACATTGGCGAGATGGCCTGATTTCCCACAGTTAGTACAGAACCGGCATGGAAGTTGTGGCTGGTGGTGACTGTTGCATCTATTGCACAAAGGTGCATTCCCTGAATAGGGTTTCTTCGCTGGAGGCTGTGCAGGTTGGTTGTGAGCTACCTGGTTAGCTTGAGCAGTGATAGCAAAATTTTGGGAAGCCTTACGCTTCTTTTCCCTCTTTGAAGAACCAGAGTTCTTTTCACTCCCGTTTTGACCTTTCTTGCTATCCACCTTATCTGCCGACTGTTTCTTGCCCTTGTCACCTTTCCGGTGTAACTTGTTCTTCCGGATCTGCGACTCAGTCAATGTCGCAGATAACTCAATCGCCTGACGAAGTGTGGCAGGGTTACTACCAGTAAGAATGTCTTGTACCGAGTCAGGTAGGCCATCGATGTATCTCTCGATAGCCTTGTCGAGTGGGGTGACCATTGTTGGGCAAAGCAGACTCAATTCTTCAAACCGATCAGTATAAGCCCTATGCTCACCACTATCTTGCTTCAGCTCATCAAACTCCTTCTCCAACGCTCGTTGCTCATGACGAGGACATAATTCCCTCATCATAAGGGCTCTAAGTTCAGCCCATGTCTGTGCGAGAGCAACTTCTGCACCCCGGTCTCTCATAATCCCGTTCCACCATGTCAAAGCCCTCTTCTGAAATACGCTCGAGGAGAACTCGACCTTGCGATTATCCGGACACTGCACATGGCGAAAAGTATTCTCTATGCTCTCGAACCACTGAAGAAGCCCAGTCGCTCCCTCAGAACCACTAAACTTGAGTGGTTTAGCCTGGTTAAAATCCTTGTATTTGCATGGAACATTGTTGTTGTTGTTAGCTTGATTCCATTGAGCAAAGAGATTTGGAAACTGAGCAGCCATCTGCTGCGCAATAATTTCTGCCAGCTCGGCAGTAGCTATCTGGTTCTCGCGTCGAGGAGGCATTCTAAAAGAGGAAAACATGTAAAGAAACGAGTGAGATGATTGGATGAAGAGAAATGAGATGAAACGAAATCAACAAAAGCAAAGATGGTGGTCATTTGTCCATATCACAAAGTAAACAAACGACACACAGTGACTAATCAAAGTAAATGGGTAAAAAATAATGTATTACGAAGACATGCTCGCCTATAAGTGAACACTCATCCCAAGAATTCCCAGGTAAGCACAACTGGTCTCGCGTCTGATGAGATGTATACGAAGTGCTTGCCTAGACAGAAAACCCAGAATACAGGCATTCACCCTTCCAGTTTGCACATGTTCACATTATTTAAAACCCAAAACGTTTGACGGGATTTTTGAAAATTTGAAGGCACAAGGCCAAAAATTTTAGTTGAACTGAAAGGGTTCAAAACCTTACAATTGAGGGTTCAAAACCTTGTAATAAATTATTCAAAAACAGATGATTGTTTTTCAAAAATCGTTTCGGAAAAATTTTTGGTTCCTTGTTTTGTCAATCACCTAAGGATAGGTGATGTACATGTTTTAAGATCTAAACACAAGATAACTTGTGTTAGGTTCCTAGAAAAGTTATAGTCTAGGTCAAAGCATTACTAATAACCTAATTCCCTATAACCATTGGCTCTGATACCAACTCTTCTGTCACACCCCGACCACGTATAACATACAAAGCGTGGCGGAAACATCGGGGAGTGTTGTAACAGAATTAATTGTTTCATAACCATGGCATACAAAGTTGTATTTTATTTATAAACAAAGGTGTTACATTGTTTCAAACAGGAAATTTAAAGAGTTCAGAACATAATTAAACATAGTCTATCTTCTTTTAAAGTCTCTAAGGCACAGGTCCGCCCTAGTATCATAATCAACATCCTATGGAAAAGCACCTGAAAACACATGTGAAAATAGGTACGTCAGCATAAAAATGCCTGTGAGATACATAGGTTTTGTGAAAATAGGATTCATGACTTATGTTTAAGAAAAATGTTTAGTCATGAACCTTGTAATTTGCTTTGTCATGTAAATCATTTGAAAACAATAAGATCAGATGATATGTATAAGTAAATGTCAGGTTAAATAAATAACCATGTAAAAATGTGTTTGTATAAGATAAGTTGTTTGTAAATCAATGTCTTGTGAAAAGTATGTTATTTGTATAAAATGTTCTATGTCTCAAACTGAAATGATTCAAATAACGTTACGACATGTAATACCATACAAACACTTATATATAGGAAGTACCAGCGGCGTATCCACCATGCTTGTATCATATTACACATGCATCGTTAACTTAATCACTTAATCAAACCAAACCAACCAATGTAAGAAGTCTATGTTTAACCCAATTGTCAAATGTATTGAATAATATGTCAAAGTGTTTATGTCAAGATGTAAATCATGTCAAATGTCTATGTCAAATATCCATGTCAAATGTCTATGTCAAATATCCATGTCAAATGTCTATGTCAAATATCCATGTCAAATGTCTATGTCGAATATCCATGTCAAATGTCTATGTCAAAATGTCATGTATGGCAAGTGAAATGTCTCAACTAAACCATATGCACAAAAACAAAATGTTGAAGTAAAACTTGGTTTAAATCAAAGCTATGTTTTGTGTAAATGCATGCAACTATTTAATATGAACATCTATGCGGTATTGTGAAAATGCATACATCCAAGCCTTGCGACTGTGGTGATAAACCCTTTAAACAAATTAAAGGTCTATCTGTCTTATATCATCGAATTCGGTCATTCCTTTCTGTCCCCTTTCCCTGGGATGTCCGGAACGGGAGTTGTCAATTCCTATGGTACCACTACCTACTAACGAACGGCGTAGCTAATGTTAATGAATGTATTGTCCCATGTAAACAAACCAAATGTCATACCAAAATGTAAACATGTGAAAAAAATGCACTAAGTATGTAATCAAATGAACATACATAGCGTGAAATGTCATGTAAAACAATGTACTAAGTAATGCACACAATGGGCACACCTAGCAGGAAATGTCATGTAAAACAATGTACTAAGTAATGCACACAATGGGCACACCTAGCAGGAAATGTCATGTAAAACAATGTACTAAGTAATGCACAAAATGGGCACACCTAGCATAAGATGAAATGAAATCATGTACTATAATGTACTAACGAACATAGCAGGTATATGATGTGAAAACTGGAAAGCATGAAAGTAACAAGTAGGCACATGTGTTCCACCCCAAAACAGTTTGGAAAACAGTAAAATAGGGGTCTGTGTACTCACTTGAGATTGCTCAGATGTCTAAAGATAATCACCAAGTAATGCTATAGATCTCGGAATCAAACGGCACCTAATATAGGTAGCTATGTTAATAAACCGGACCTAAATCGGAAGATCGGGTAGCATGAGGGTTCGTAAACCAAACGAGTATTGAGACTCGTGTAATATGGTTTAACAAAGCCTACATACTAATTGAAACCTAACATAATTGTATACGACCCATTACGACCCGTTTAGGTAGCTTATGCTACTTTAACGCGTCGTTCGCGCGAAATGCGTTCGGACCGCCTAACTAGCCCTACGACAAGTAGAATATGCCTAAATATGTTACATAATCAGTTATGTGATAAAGGTTTAGGTTACATATGCTTAATTACCAATTATACATGAAAAGGGTATTCTGGTAATTTACCTAAGGCATATAAACTACCTATCATACAACTACTTAAACGATGTGACCATAGGGTATAACCTCGGAAGGTTATTCCCTACCTACTATGGTCACCTAATGTGTTTGGTCGGATCCTAATGATCGACCAAATGGGTCGGGTTCGAGGTATAAGCGATTTATTAGATCGCTTACCCTACGACCCTAGACAACGTGGTAATCAGTAGGCATAGTCCCAAGGGACTATAACCAACGTGATTACACTCACGTTGCGAAGTTCAAACGAACTTCGCATTGACCATTACTGGTCAACGCTGAAAGTCAAACAAAGTTTGACTTTCTGACTCGAAAAGCAGTAAAATAAGGAAAAGAACGAAAGAATACTTACGAAGGGTCCCCGAATGCTAAACTCGATTCAAAAATCTCAGGTATGAAACAAATGTTTCAACTTAGAGTTTCTCAAATCAAGTTTCTAGTGCTTTAAAACAATGAAAGGCATGGGGTATATATAGTTTTCGGTGAACCGTTGAGATCGTTTCATGGAAACCGTGATTCGATCACATCCGTACACTTGTTGAAAGGTTATGGAAGCCACATATGATCCTTATCTTAGTGACTAAGCAACTTAGAACATGTGGTTAAGGATCAATCAGCTGCAACTTGTGTTTAAAAACATTGAATCTGATCAGATAGGCAGTCGCGTAGCGCGACGGGTAGCCTCATAGGCCTCGCGCTACGCTAGCACCCCCCTGAATCAGAAAGTTTCAAAATTGGCAGCAATGGTCCCTGCACGTGTTTAAGGCCTTTTTCGATGCGTTTGAACCCCGTTAACCTCATTTCAAGGCTCTAAAATGAAGTTAAAGTATAGGGAACTCAAAACATACTCAAAAATATGCCGGATGATGGTTCGTTTGGTCGTACGAACGCGATGTTCGCTTAATTACGACGGAATGCGCATAAGCGCGAAAAACGATCCAATGACGCGACGAATGGATTTTTCTTATGGCGAACACTAAAATATAATATAGTCATGCTTACATAAATTTTTGGATGTCCGGATGTATTCAGAACGTAAGTTATGCGCGAAAATGCAAACTTGTGCACTTTTTGACACTTTTAGTCCCTGAATGACCCAAAAGTTTATTTTAGCACACCAAACCCCTCAAAGCCTATTTCTAAGCTATGTAAAGGATATTTAAGGTGTGTTTAACTTATGGTCATGTTCCGGAATGTTCGTTACAGTTCAAATTGACATACTTTAGCAGTTTGTCATATTTAGTCCCTGTAAGCGAATTAACTTGTTTTTGCCATACCAAAGCCTTCAAAACTTATTTCTAAGTTATGTAAAGGTTATTTAAGGTATGTTGAGTATATGTTGATGTTCCGGAGTATTTCTCGCATTAAACTGAGTACGTTTACGCACTAGTTTGCGTATAACTCTCCAGAAAGCGATATAGAGTTTGAAATTGGATAAAAGTCAAAACATGAAAAATGTAGAACATAACAAAACAAACATTGGGATCAAATAACATTGTTTTATTGATAATAGAACTGTTCATAGTGATTACAAGCACAGTTGTTACACTTCGATCCCGCACGACCGTTCCATTTGAGGCACGATCGCGCATCTCCGGGTTTTTTTGGCACGGGCATCTGAACGGGTTGTGCATTGCCGGGGTTGGTCTGATCATCGAATCCGCAAGGGGTGCGACCAACCGCACGCCCGTTCATGTACGGGATATGCTTGCACGCCGGATCGCACCGTCGTTCATTGCCGGGCTGGTCTACATTGTCGTAAATGCACGGTTGTTCCATGAGTCGCACGACCGTGCCAAATGCCCAGGTCAGAATCTTCACAGAATGTTCGCAGCTTTGTCGTTTCGTCCGGAAAGTCCTCGTTTTCACTATCATCTTGTCTGGCATGTTGTTTTAGGCCTGTAAACAAAAGTATACTTGATTAAGTATCTGAATGACAGTTTTACGGCCGAAAACGCATAAAATGGGGGACTAAAATATATATAAATTGGTGAATATCAAATCTCCCCACACTTGAACCTTGCTTGTCCTGTTTTTTGAAATCTTTGAGTAGGGCTCTACATCCAGTCATGTTCTTGGAGCCTCCACTATCTACATACCATAAAGTATCTAAGTGTAACACCCCGAAAATGCAAATCATTTATTTTAAATATAATGCTGCTAAATAAACCAGTGAACTAACTAGGATTAAAATAACCTAGTTAGGTAAAAGCCTTGTATTGACTTACAATGGGATAAAACACTAAAAGTTAGAACCAAATGATAGTTGAGGGGCTGAAAGTGCTTAAATTGAAACTAATATAATTAAAACAAGAAAAATAAAAAAATCTCAAACACACATACGTGTGTGAGATCGATCAGACAAGGAGCAGGGGGGGGGGGGGGCGACCAAGTTCATCAAAACCCTAAGTCTCACAAAATCTCTAAATTGAAGGATCAAACTCAGTCAAAATCAAAGTCCGAATGTAAATTACTGATCCTCATCACAAGAGGATTACAAGGTATGTAAAATTTGATGAAAACTCTCAACTTGAAATTCTCATGAAATGGTCCAACGTATGAACATCAGTTAAACACCTCTTGAGATTGGACACGTGAAAGGTTGGATGAACATTTCCAAGTTCAGGAGGTAACTCAAGTCTGTAGGCTACCTTACCGATTCTTTCGACGATCTTGAATGGTCCAACGTATCTAGGTGCAAGTTTTCCTTTCTTTCCAAATTTGATCACACCTTTCCAAGGTGAGACCTTAAGTAATACTTGATCACCGACTTGAAAATCCAAGGGCTTGCGTTTTGGGTCCGCGTAACTCTTTTGACGGCTTCTAGCTGTCTGAAGGTTATCACGAACTTTCTTAATCTTATCAGTTGTCTCTAAAATGAGGGCAGGTCCAGTAAGCTGAGCCTCACCGATCTCATTCCAGCAGACTGGTGAACGACATTTTCGACCATAGAGAGCCTCGAAAGGAGCCATGTTGATGCTGGAGTGATAACTGTTGTTGTAGGAGAATTCAATCAACGGGAGATGTGAATCCCAACTACCACCAAAATCGATCACACAAGCTCTAAGCATATCCTCCAGAGTCTGGATTGTTCTTTCAGATTGACCATCCGTTTGCGGATGATAAGCTGTGCTTAGATTAAGTTGGGTCCCCATAGCAGATTGCATGGTTCTCCAAAAATGAGAAGTGAAACGAGCATCTCTGTCAGAAATGATGTTCAAAGGAACACCACGTCGAGCTACAATTTCATCCACATAGATTTTAGCAAGTTTGTCAGCAGAAAAATCCTCGCGGATTGGCAAGAAATGCGCTGACTTAGTAAGACGATCAACAACTACCCAGATGGCATCATGACCTTTCTTTGTGCGCGGAAGTTTGGTAATGAGATCCATAGTAATGTTTTCCCATTTCCAAACTGGGATCTCTGGTTGCACCAATAAACCAGAGGGACGCTGATGTTCAGCCTTAACCTTAAAACAAGTAAGGCATTTTGATACATATAAGGCAATGTCTTTCTTCATACCAGGCCACCAATACTGAATACGAAGATCCTTATACATCTTATCTGAGCCAGGATGAACAGAATAACGAGACTTATGGGCTTCATCCATAAGCAAGGTGCGAAGGTTATCTTGGCTTGGGACCCACAAACGGTCCATGAAGTAATACGATCCATTGTCCTTCAGTTCTAGATCAGGTGTTATGTGGTAGGGAAATTCCTTATCCATCAAACCTTGTGAAACACAAGATTGTTGAGCCTGAGAAATGCGTGCTTGGATATCGGATCGAGCTTGAATAACAGATTGAACACGAACACAATGAAGCTTAGTACGTTCCTTACGACTCAATGCATCGGCTACGACATTCGCCTTACCAGGATGGTAGCGAATTTCGCAGTCATAGTCGTTTAGAAGCTCGACCCAACTTCGTTGCCTCATGTTGAGTTCTTTCTGGTTGAAGATATGCTGAAGACTTTTGTGGTCAGTGAAAACCACACATTTTGTTCCGTACAAATAGTGTCTCCAGATCTTAAGAGCGAAGACAACTGCACCTAACTCAAGATCATGAGTGGTGTAGTTTTTCTCATGTATCTTCAACTGCCTCGATGCATATGCTATGACTTTGTTCCTTTACATCAGAACACAACCAAGACCCAATTTTGATGCATCACAATAAACGACGAAATCATCATTGCCCTCAGGCAAAGTCAGAACAGGCGTGTCACAAAGCTTCTGCTTCAAGTTTTGAAAAGCTTCCTCTTGTTTGAATCCCCAATCAAAGGGCTTGTTCTTCTGAGTTAGAGCAGTTAGAGGAACTGCAATCTTCGAGAAATTTTCAATGAAGCGGCGGTTATAACCCGCAAGACCAAGAAAAGAACGAACTTCAGTAGGAGTAGTAGGCGTATCCCAATCCTTGATCGCACTGATCTTGGAGGGATCTACATGAATACCTTGTTCGTTGACAATATGTCCTAAAAATTGAACTTCTTTAAGCCAGAATTCACACTTGGAGAATTTGGCAAAAAGTTGCTTTTTCTTTAGGAGTTCCAGAGTAAGACGAAGATGTTGCTCGTGATCAGCTCGCGTCTTAGAGTATATCAAGATGTCATCAATAAAAACAATGACGAACTGATCCAAATAAGGCTTGCAGACCCTATTCATTAAGTCCATGAAAACAGCAGGAGCATTAGTCAAACCAAATGGCATGACTGTGAACTCATAATGCCCATAACGAGTGCGGAACGTTGTCTTGGGAATATCTTCTTCATGCACACGAAGTTGATGATATCCAGATCGCAGATCGATCTTCGAAAAATAAGAAGCACCTTGTAACTGATCAAAGAGATCATCAATCCGAGGTAGTGGATATCGATTCTTGATGGTAAGCTTGTTAAGCTCACGATAATCGATACACATCCTAAAAGATCAATCCTTCTTCTTGACAAAAAGAACGGGAGCACCCCAAGGTGAAAAGCTAGGATGGATAAAACCTTTGTCAGAGAGCTCCTGAAGCTGCTTAGCCAACTCTTGCATCTCAGACGGTGCAAGACGATATGGAGCTCTGGCAATGGGGTTTGCACCAGGTACGAGATCAATACGGAACTCGACTTGGCGTGCTTGAGGTAGACCAGGTAACTCTTCAGGGAATACTTCAGAATAATCCCGAACAACAAGACTATCTTGAATAGATTTACCTTTGCCCTTATCTGCTACAACATGTGCCAAAAAGGCCACATAGTTCTTTCACAGATACTTCCGAGCTTTAAAACAAGACATGAGTTTGAGACCACCGGCAGGTTTCTCACCATGAACTTGTAGGATCTCGCCTGTCGAAAGCGGCACACGAACAATCTTCTCAAAACAAACTACCTCTGCGCGATGCTTGGATAACCAATCCATACCCACTATAACGTCGAAGCTTCCAAGTTGCATAGGCGTGAGGTTAATAGGAAAAAGATGGTCGTTAAGGTTCAACTGGCAGTTGCGAAGAACAGAATCAAGAACAATGGGTTCACCACTAGCAACCTCTACTGTCAAGGGTTTTCCTAGTTTTGTTCTAGACATGCGGAGCAATGGCTCAAAAGATAAAGACACAAAACTCTTATCAGCACCCGAATAAAAAAGAACAGATGCAGGCTGATTATTAATAAAGAACGTACCGTTCACCACTTCATTGTCTACTTGTGCCTCTTGTGCATTCATGTTGAAGACTCGACCTCGAGCCTGAGCCTGATTCTGATTTGCATTCACCAATCTTGGGCACTGGTTACGGTAGTGGGTCAAATCCCCACAATTGTAACAAGAACCTGGCGGGTAGTGTGGTCGTGCGGCTTGACCCTGTTGCTGAGCAGGAGGCTGAGCAACTCGTTGAGCCGGGTTCTGAACTGCCTGATTCTGAGCAAAACGTCAAACATCAGCAAGATGACCCGACTTCCCACAGTTAGTACAGAAACGGCACGGAAGTTGCGGCTGATGGTGTCTGTTGCATCTATTGCACAAAGGTGCATTTCCTGCATAAGGCTTCTTTGCTGGAGGCTGTGCGGGTTGGTTGGGAGCTGCCTAGTTAACTTGGGCAGTGACAGTAAAATTTTGGGAAGCCTTTTGCTTCCTAGACCCTCTTGAGGAACCAGAATCCTTTCCCTTCTTGTTTTGACCTTTCTTGCTATCTTCTTTACCAGATGCCTGCTTCTTACCCTTGACACCCTTTTTGTGCAGTTTTCCCTTTCGAACCTGCGACTCAGTCAATGTCGCTGCTAACTCGATCGCCTGACGGAGTGTGGTAGGGTTACTACCAGTAATGATGTCTTGTACTGAGTCAGGTAGACCATCGATGTTGTGACAACCCGTAACTTCGAGGTATAAATCGTTCGTTTCACTCTTACAAATAAATATATACATATCTATTTTCGACGAATTAAATTTATGCTCATTTAGTTTATAGTGTGTAAACGTGTAGTCGAAACCAAGTCCATTTGGTGATGAACCTACCTGAACCGTTTGAACCATGACATAACCCGCATAACTCGAAACTTTTGAGGCCCGAACCCTTAGCGTGAATATTTTACATCTATGTTAGTTGGTTAATTATAAATCTTTTTTTAGTTATTCATATGTTTAAAATAACAACAATAATAATAATAATAATAATAATAATAATAATAATAATAATAATAATAATAATAATAATAATAATAATAAATTACATAAGTAATCTAAACCCAAACCAAATTCTCCTCCCACCCCATGTGCGTATATACATTACATCAAATATAAATGTTGCTGCTCTTCCCATGTGTAAGGTTCGGCCCAATCAACACCCTCAATTATGTGCAGCCCAACTTTGTTTTTTTTCCTCCTCGTTTATCATCGGCCCAACTCCACTCGACATCTCTCCAATTGAACCCCAAACTTGCGGCTCAAGCATTATGATTCAAACTGACCTCCATACGAAACCATTTATATAATGTATGTATTACTTCAAATCATTCTCCCCACAACTCCAAACCTACCATACCCGTAACAAACCTGCGACATCCCTGCATCTCTTTTCTTTCTTCGCTGCGGTTGACGGAGCTCATGTCCCGAGGTCGATACGCAATCGGTTAGTACAACTCACATCGCAGTTTTTAATTAAGGTTACGTTGTCTCGGTTTCGGTTTCGGTTCAATCTCGACTTTAAGTCTTGCTAGAAAGTAGAGTTATACATGAAGCTGTTGTTAGTTTTATGTGCATTAGTTCGATCTCGACTTTAGTTTTATGTGCAGTCGTGACATGATCTTGACTTGTTATAAGATAACTATATGAAAATATAGATAAATTGTTGTGATCTGCTTATAAATGATGCTAGATCTTGACCTAATATGAAAACTGTGACTTTAATTTGGTATGGAAACTGTGCTAATACAGGTGCTTATATGTACGAACTCCACATACACGTTCCGTGTGAACCGACAATACGGCGAGTGACGTTATGTGTACGGTGCGATTCACGGTTCGTGCGATGTATGTGGGTATAATTGTGATTCACAGTGAGATGTTTAGATGCTACACATATATGAGATATTTAATGGATATGAATTGGTTTGGAGCATGTATGTATGTAAACGTGAGGTGTATATATACATAAATGGATTATTTAATGTATGTGGTAATGTTTTAAGTTATGGTGCATGCATGTAAACAAATATATATAGACAAATTAGTTAGTTAATATGTTTTTTTGGGGCTGAATTGTTTTGTGTGTATATATGTGGACGTGTACAGAATGGGTTGTGGGGGTGGTACTAGTTGGATGGTATATGTAGGTGAACTTGAATGAGCATCTGTGATTAGGTGTGATGTACGAATGTGAATATATATTTACCTGGGTTTGTGATACTTATGTTGTTGTGAACCACTATAGAAAAGAGGTGTTAGTGGCATGGATTGGGTAAATTAGTTGTCGATGTACCTAGTAGTCCCAAATCCGAGATTTAAGGCGATAACTCGAAACCGTACAACGACCTTCTGGTTAGATGTCTAATAATGAGATAATATTTATATCAGGGCTTACCGAACCTGAAAGCTTCCATACTTGTTTACTTGTCTCTGTGCACCCTAAGGTGAGTTCACACTTTCTACAAGGTATGGGATTCCCAGAGGTTGGGAATGGGTAAAGGATTTGAACTGAAACTGCGTGATCTCCTGGTTTGGAACACGTACACACCCTCTCTGTTGAAGGGTGACAACACGTACTAAGAACTTAATCGGAACCTGCGTAGTCTCCTGGTTTGGGGATTACGTACACACCCTCTTTATTGATGGGTGACAACACAGATACTAGACCAAAAACTCTATCATTAAGTCCCTCATTTTGTATCGACTTAATCACCGAGGCCAATGGCGAGCGGGTCATTAGTTGAATAACGCTATTAGGTTTGAAAAGCCTCACACCGTGCCGCAGAGGACGGGCGTGAACTAATGGATCTGGGCACGTCAATGATGATAGACATTGACGCTAGGGCACCAACTTACTTCAGTCAGTAGTCGATATGGTAACGGGTCTAGTGGTTCACATGGGGAAGCCCCCACTGATTATGGATATGGTTTGGGAAACAAAGATACTGGTTAACTCGTGGTTTACGAAACAACTTATGGTTTTCAAAACAAACTTGTAAAACTAAACAACCAACTGTGAACTCGCTCAAGTTTGTTGTTGACTCGTTGTTACATGCCTTGCAGGCTTTTAGGTGCATATCGTTGGAACTTGTTGTCTGGGATGCTGGAGTGGTCATGGGTCGAGATACTTGGAATCGCAACACAAGTCTAATGGCTTACTTACGTGTGGTTTATATAACATTTAACAAATGAATTATGCTTCCGCTGTGTACTATGAGTTATATGTAACGTTTTGAAATACTTTCTGTTAATAAATGAAAGTTTTATTTAATTATACTTACGAGTTCAACATGATTGGTGGCTTGGATCCTGGTATGTCACACGCCTAACAGGGACATTCCCTAGGTGGTATTTTGAGGGTGTGACAGATTGGTATCAGAGCCATTGGTTATAGTGAACTTGGTTTTAAAAAGGGGAAAAACGTTTTTGTAAAACCAGACTATAACCGAACAGTTTTGAAAAGGTGAATACGACGATGACACTCAGCTCCAGATTGTAAGGTTCGTCTCTCGTATACTCATTGTACTGCATAACTAGTGAACATTTACATATGGTATTGCATGTGATTGCATGTTTAGCACAACAGTATGAATTCATGTATGACTTGCCTGTGTTATGTGACTGATAGGGTGGTATTTCCCTAAACATTCATGACTTGCGCTTCGTGATGCTCTTTGTTGCTACTTGAGTTTGAGGAACCATTTGACATGAGTTAAGAGGAGCTGAGATGAGCACGCAAATCACAATATTATTGTGGGTGCACACATAATAATAATGTGGGGTGCATGCGAGTCCCAGTGAGCCTTAACAAGTGGAAAAGGGGTTCCGTTCCATTACTTGATCGAAGAGAAATATAACAAATCTATGGGAGTCATAGAAATGATTGTCTTTTACTTGGACGTGATCTTTTCACTCCTTTCTGGATCCTTTCGAATCTCGATGCTATCGAGTATTACCTGAACACCCATCTGAACGCCTAGCGAACTGTGTAGAATGTTAGGTGCTTAAACGAACGTCCCTGAGTTGGATGTCGCAGCGTCGAACGATTGATCGATACCTTTCTTACCTCTCTTCATTTACTGGAACTCATGTGTTGACGTCTTAGATCCCGAAGTGTGACCACTTCTGCAATACTCTCGTAACAGACCGTGTATTACTCAAACAACTTGCAACATCGATGGACAGGAGGATGCGCGTAGTACTTTACCAACCTCAGTACTTTGACGACCCTGATTACCGGCAACGAGCACCAGCGAATTGGTTTCAAACGAATCCTCGACCCTTGTCAGCGACTCATGGGAGTTAACTCTTACGAATCTATCGGGGCATGAGTGAGGACAACTGATGGTAGTATGGGATGTGTGACTGCCAACACGATGAGTAACGCCTTAGGTTGTGGCGTGGGATTGAAAAGATGGTCTTTGATGGCGAAGAATCGTAGAGCTTCGTTTCGGGCAACGACGTTGGGAGCAGCAGTCACAGCGACAACAAGGTGCCTACAACATGGATTGGCCATGGTTAAGTTAAGTAGATAACGACCAAAGGAACAACGACGGCAGTACTGAAAATTCTCCTGGCGAAAACAACAACATGATGCTCATGGAAGGGCACTTGGGGCTGGCGTGGGCGACGCCAGGATCACAACAACATGGTGGCCAGCACGTTCTTCGAAGCTAATCGTTTCGTTCCTGTTCTGTTCAACCCTGATACTTCCTGAGACCAGACCAGTTGTGGAATCGGCTGATGGAAAGACAATTGAAGCCTCGTATGGTTATAGGGAATGCAAATTCAACCGTGCGACATCGATCTTCCTTCCACTATCCACGATGGTGTTGATGCCGTAGTCAGTATGGGTTGGTGGACCAGACATCGCGCAGTTATACCTTGTGAGGGGAGAGTTATCGTCTGTAATAAAGTATCCGAGTGGTGCAGAGGTTAGCATCAAATCAGCAGTGAAGGCCAGAAGTGTTCACGAAAGGATTACCCCGCTATGATAGCACTCGTTACCTGAAGGAACTGGTTGCTAGGCACGGGGTGCCAACCTCCATTATCTCTGATCGCGACCCACGATTTGCATTCTGATTTGTGGCAAGCGATGCACAAACCCTTTGGCTCACGTCTATACATGAGCCCAGCATACCATCCACAGACGGATGGGCAGACTGAACGCGCCATACAAACTCTTGAAGACATGCTTCGAGCATGTGTAATCGACTTTGGTAACGGTTGTGAGCGGCATCTACACTTAGTGGAGTTTTCGTATAACAACAGTTACCACCCCAGCATCCAGGCTACTCCGTTCGAGGCATTGTATGGACGGAAGTGCCGATCACCTCTTTGTTGGGCAGAAGTTGGAAACAGCCAAATCACTGGCCCAGAACTCGTCGTAGACACAGTAGGGAAGATTGCTCAGATACGACAACGAATGGCGGCAGCTCGAGATTGTCAGAAAAGCTACGCTGATAAGCGCAGGAAACCACTCGAGTTCCAGGTTGGGGATCGAGTACTACTTAAAGTCTCACCTTGGAAAGGTGTAGTTCGTTTTGGTAAATGAGGCAAACTCAACCCGCGATACGTCGGACCTTTTGAAATCAGAGAGAATTGGCAAGGTGGCCTACAGATTGAATCTACCCGAAGAACTCAGTGGAGTTCACAACGTATTCCTTGTGTCGAATCTGAAGAAGTTTCTGTCAGATGAAACCCCCATAGTTCCTCTCAAGGAGCTCACTATCGACGAGCAGTTGCGATTCGTCGAAGAACCTGTAGAAATTACAGACTGAGACGTTAAGGTTCTTAAGTGTACCAGAATTCCTCTTGTTCGAGTTCGTTGGTACTCCTGTCGTGGCCCAGAGTTTACCTGGGAACGAGAAGATCAAATGAAACACAAGTATCCCCAGTTGTTTGAGAAAAGTGAAGCCACTACTGAGGCTGAAGCTACTGCAGAATTTCGGGACGAAATTCCAAACCAACGGGGGGATGATGTGACACCCAGGAAAACCGGGAAACCACGCAACCTAACTAGCTTCCTCAGTAACTACGTGCTAAATTTCGGGACGAAATTTCTTTCAACTTGAGGATGATGTGACAACCCGTAACTTCGAGGTATAAATCGTTCGTTTCACTCTTACAAATAAATATATACATATCTATTTTCGACGAATTAAATTTATGCTCATTTAGTTTATAGTGTGCAAACGTGTAGTCGAAACCAAGTCCATTTGGTGAAGAACCTACCTGAACCGTTTGAACCATGACATAACCCGCATAACTCGAAACTTTTGAGGCCCGAACCCTTAGCGTGAATATTATACATTTATGTTAGTTGGTTAATTATAAATCTTTTTTTAGTTATTCATATGTTTAAAATAACAACAACAACAACAACAACAACAACAACAACAACAACAACAACAACAACAACAACAACAACAACAACAACAACAACAACAACAATAATAATATTAATAATAATAAATTACATAAGTAATCTAAACCCAAACCAAATTCTCCTCCCACCCCATGTGCGTATATACATTACAGCAAATATAAATGTTGCTGCTCTTCCCATGTGTAAGGTTCGGCCCAATCAACACCCTCAATTATGTGCAGCCCAACTTTGTTTTTTTTCCTCCTCGTTTATCACCAGCCCAACTCCACTCGACATCTCTCCAATTGAACCCCAAACTTGCGACTCAAGCATTATGATTCAAACCGACCTCCATACGAAACCATTTATATAATGTATGTATTACTTCAAATCATTCTCCCCACAACTCCAAACCTACCATACCCGTAACAAACCTGCGACATCCCTGCATCTCTTTTCTTTCTTCGCTGCGGTTGACGGAGCTCATGTCCCGAGGTCGATACGCAATCGGTTAGTACAACTCACATCGCAGTTTTTAATTAAGGTTACGTTGTCTCAGTTTCGGTTTCGGTTTCGGTTCAATCTCGACTTTAAGTCTTGCTAGAAAGTAGAGTTATACATGAAGCTTTTGTTGGTTTTATGTGCATTAGTTCCATCTCGACTTTAGTTTTATGTGCAGTCGTGACATGATCTTGACTTGTTATAAGATAACTATATGAAAATATAGATAAATTGTTGTGATCTGCTTATAAATGATGCTAGATCTTGACCTAGTATGAAAACTGTGACTTTAATTTGGTATGGAAACTGTGCTAATACAGGTGCTTATATGTACGAACTCCACATACACGTTCCGTGTGAACCGACAATACGGCGAGTGACGTTATGTGTACGGTGCGATTCACGGTTCGTGCGATGTATGTGGGTATAATTGTGATTCACAGTGAGATGTTTAGATGCTACACATATATGAGATATTTAATGGATATGAATTGGTTTGGAGCATGTATGTATGTAAACGTGAGGTGTATATATACATAAATGGATTATTTAATGTATGTGGTAATGGTTTAAGTTATGGTGCATGCATGTAAACAAATATATATAGACAAATTAGTTAGTTAATATGTTTTTTGGGGCTGAATTGTTTTGTGTGTATATATGTGGACGTGTACAGAATGGGTTGTGGGGGTGGTACTAGTTGGATGGTATATGTAGGTGAACTTGAATGAGCATCTGTGATTAGGTGTGATGTACGAATGTGAATATATATTTACGTGGGTTTGTGATACTTATGTTGTTGTGAACCAGTATAGAAAAGAGGGGTTAGTGGCATGGATTGGGTAAATTAGTTGTCGATGTACCTAGTAGTCCCAAATCCGAGATTTAAGGCGATAAGTCGAAACCGTACAACGACCTTCTGGTTAGATGTCTAATAATGAGATAATATTTATATCAGGGCTTACCGAACCCGAAAGCTTCTATACTTGTTTACTTGTCTCTGTGCACCCTAAGTTGTGTTCAGACTTTCTACAAGGCATAGGATTCCCAGAGGTTGGGAATGGGTAAAGGATTTGAACTGAAACTGCGTGATCTCCTGGTTTGGAACACGTACACACCCTCTCTGTTGAAGGGTGACAACACGTACTAAGAACTTAATCGGAACCTGCGTAGTCTCCTGGTTTGGGGATTACGTACACACCCTCTTTATTGAAGGGTGACAACACAGATACTAGACCAAAAACTCTATCATTAAGTCCCTCATTTTGTATCGACTTAATCGCCGAGGCCAATGGCGAGCGGGTCATTAGTTGAATAGCGCTATTAGGTTTGACAAGCCTCACACCGTGCCGCAGAGGACGGGCGTGAACTAATGGATCTGGGCACGTCAATGATGATAGACATTGATGCTAGGGCACCAACTTACTTCAGTCAGTAGTCGATATGGTAACGGGTCTAGTGGTTCACATGGGGAAGCTCCCACTGATTATGGATATGGTTTGGGAAACAAAGATACTGGTTAACTCGTGGTTTACGAAACAACTTATGGTTTTCAAAACAAACTTGTAAAACTAAACAACCAACTGTGAACTTTGTTGTTGACTCGTTGTTACATGCCTTGCAGGCTTTTAGGTGCATATCGTTGGAACTTGCTGTCTGGGATGCTGGAGTGGTCATGGGTCGAGATACTTGGAATCGCAACACAAGTCTAATGGCTTACTTACGTGTGGTTTATATAACATTTAACAAATGAATTATGCTTCCGCTGTGTACTATGAGTTATATGTAACGTTTTGAAATACTTTCTGTTAATAAATGAAAGTTTTATTTAATTATACTTACGAGTTCAACATGATTGGTGGCTTGGATCCTGGTATGTCACACGCCTAACAGGGACATTCCCTAGGTGGTATTTTGAGGGTGTGACAGATGTACCTTTCGATAGCCTTGTCGAGTGGGGTAACCATTGTTGGGCAAAGCAGACTCAACTCCTCAAACCTATCAGTATACGCCCGATGCTCACCACTATCTTGCTTCAAATCATTAAACTCTCTCTCCAAAGCTCGCTGTTCATGACGAGGATAAAACTCCCTCATCATAAGAGCTCTAAGTTCAGCCCATGTCTGTGCTAGAGCAACCTCTGCACCACGATCTCTCATAATCCCGTTCCACCACGTAAGAGCCCTCTTTTGAAACACACTCGAAGAAAACTCGACCTTGCGATTGTCAGGACACTGCATGTGACGGAAAGTATTCTCAATGCTCTCGAACCATTGAAGAAGCCCAGTCGCTCCCTTAGAACCACTAAACTTGAGTGGTTTAGCCGAGTTAAAATCCTTGAATTTGCATGGAGCATTGTTGTTGTTGTTGGCTTGGTTCCATTGAGCAAAGAGGTTTGGGAATTGAGCAGCCATTTGCTGCGCAATAATTTCTGCCAGTTCGGCAGTCGCTATCTGGTTTTCGCGTCGAGGAGGCATTCTAAAAGAGGAAACATGAAAGGAAACGAGTGAGATGATTGGATGAAGAGAATGAGATGAAACAAAATCAACAAAAGCAAAGATGGTGGTCATTCGTCCGCATCGCAAAGCAAACAAACGACACACAGTGACTAATCAAAGTAAATGGGTCAAAAATAATGTATCGCGAAGACATGCTCGCCTATAAGTGAACACTCACCCCAAGAGTTCCCAGGTAAGAGTGACTGGTCCGATTATGTGGATTTGTACGAACACTCTAGCCTTAGACAGAAAACCCAGGGTACAGGCATTCACTCTTCCAGTTTGCACGTGTTCACACTATTTAGAACCCAAAACTTTGACGAGATTTTGAAAATTTGAAAGGCACAAGGCCAAAAAATCAAACTGGAAGGGTTCAAAACCTTACAACAGAGGGTTCAAAACCTAGTAATCAATCATCCAAAAATAGATGATAAATTTTCAAAGCGGATTCGAACTTGATGTTCCCGTTGTGGTTATCACCTAAGGATAGGTGAAGTGCATGTTTTAAAATCTAAACACAAGATAACTTGTGTTAGGGTCCTAGAAAGGTTATAGTCTAGGTCAAAGCATTACTAATAACCTAATTCCCTATAACCTGGCTCTGATACCAACTCTTCTATCACACCCCGACCACGTATAACATACAAAACGTGGCGGAAAACGTCGGGGAGTGTTGTAACAGAATTAATTGTTTCATAACCATGGCATTCAAAGTTGTATTTTATTTATTAACATAAGAGTTACATTGTCTTAAACAGGAAACAAAGAGTACATAACATAATTAAACTAAGTCTATCTTCGTTTTATGTCTCTAAGGCACAGGTCCGCCCTAGTGTCACGATCATTGTCCTAAGCAACAGCTCCTGAAAACACATGTGAAAATAGGTACGTCAGCATAAAAATGCCTGTGAGATACATAGGTTTTGTGAAAATAGGATTCATGACTTGTAAGTTTAAGAAAATGTTTAATAAAGTTTAGTCATGAACCTAGTAAATTGATTTGTTTTGTAAATCGTTTGAAAAACAATAAGATCAGATGATATGTATAAATAAATGTAAGGTTAAATGAATAACCATGTAAGATGAGTTTGTTTGTAAAACAATGTCTCGTGAAAAGTATGTTATTTGTATAAAATGTTATATGTCTTAAATTGAAATGATTTAAATAACGCTACGATATGTAATATTATACAAACACTTATATATAGGAAGTACCAACGGCGTATCCACCATGTTTGTATCATATTACACACGCCTCGTTACTCAAACCATTTACCCAAACCAACCACCAATGTAAATTGTTCATGTATAAATCACTTGTCAAGTGTTATTGTGTAAACCATATCAAAATGTCCATGTCTAATGTGAATGACCGAATGGGTATATCAATGTCAAAATGTTTATGTTTAATGTAAATCGTATAATGTGTATCCAAAAATATCATGTATGGCATGTGAAATATATCAACTAAACCATAGGTAAAATGCACAAAAACAAGGTATTGAATTAAACATAGTTTAAGTCAAAGTTATGTTCTGTGGAACAAATGCATGCTATACTGATACAAACATCTATGCGGTATTGTGAAAATGCATACATCCAAGCCTTGTAACCGTGGTGATAAACCCCTAAATGAATTTAAAGGTCTATCTGTGTTATATCTTCGGATTCGGTCATTCCTTCCACCCAAACAAACCTAGGGTTCAGGAACGGGATTTGTCAAGTCCTATGGTACCATTACCTACTAACGAGCGGCGTGATCAATGTTAATGAATGTATATTGTCCCATTTGAACAAACCAAATGTCATACCAAAATGTAAGCATGTGATGAATGACAAATGTACTAAGTTTGCACACAATGGGCATACATAGCATAAAATGTAATGTAAAATAATGTACTAAGTATGCACACAATGGGCATACATAGCATGAAATGTAATGTAAAACGATGTACTAAGTATGCACACAATGGGCATACATAGCATGAAATGTAATGTAAAACGATGTACTAAGTACGCACACAATGGGCATACATAGCATAAAATGTAATGTAAAACAATGTACTAAGTACGCACACAATGGGCATACATAGCATAAAATGTAATGTAAAACAATGTACTAAGTACACACACAATGGGCATACATAGCATAAAATGTAATGTAAAACAATGTACTAAGTACGCACACAATGGACATACATAGCATAAAATGTAATGTAAAACAATGTACTAAGTACGCACACAATGGGCATACATAGCATAAACACAATGAAATCATGTACTATAAATGTACTATTGAACATAACAAACATATGATATGAAAACATGGAAAAGCATGAAAGTAACAAGTAGGCACATGTGTTTCACCCCAAAATAGTTTGAAAACAGTAAAAGAGGGGTCTATGTACTCACTTGAAATTGCTTAGTAGTCCTTGAGTAACAACCAAACAATGCTAGAGATCACGGATATCAAACGGCACCTAATATAGGTAACTATGTTAATATACTGGACCTAAATCGGAGGATTGGATAGAATGAGGGTTCGTAAACCAAACGAGTATGGAGACTCGTGTAATATAGTTTAACAAAGCCCACATACAAAAATGAAACCTAACCTAAGTGCTTACGACCCATTACGACCCGTTTAGGTAGCGTATGCTACTTTAACGCGTCGTTCGCGTAAAACGCGTTCGGAACGCCTAACTAGCCCTATGATAAGTAAAATACGCCTTAACATGTCTAATATTGTTACCAAATCAGTTTAGATACCAAAAGTGATGTTACATATGCTTAAAATGAATTTTGGCGTTAAAAGGGCATTTTGGTAATTTACCTAAGGCATATATAATACCTATCATACAACTAACTAAACATCGTGACCATAAGGTATAACCTCGGAAGGTTATTCCCTACATACTATGGTCACCAAATGTGTTTGGTCGGATCCTAATGATCGACCAAACGGGTCGGGTTCGAAAGTATAAGCGATTGTTTAGATCGCTTACCTTACGACCCTATATAAGCACTAAACTAAAAGTGACGAGCTAAGCATGTTAAAACATGCTTAACTAAGTTTAGAAAACAGGTTTGGTATCAAAACAAACGGTTTTGATACCCACAACTAGTTTGGTTACAAAATACGCAAGAATACGTATTCTGGCCGAAACTACGGCTCGTCACTGAGCCTAGATAACGTGGTAATCAGTAGGTATAGTCACTAGGGAATATAACCATCGTGATCACGCTCACGTTATGAAGTTCAACCGAACTTCGTGTTGACCATAAACTGGTCAACGCAGAAAGTCAAACATAGTTTGACTTTCGGACAAGAAAAGCGATAAAAGAACGAAGGAACACTTACAAAGGGTCCCCGAAAGGTAATCTCGATCCAAATAACTCAGGTATGAAGCAAGGGCTTCAACTTAGAGCACTTTGATCAGATTTGTGGGTTTTGGGGTTGAGATGGGTTGGGTATTTATAGTAAATGGACAACCGTTAGGATCGTTTATCGAATAACGTGATCGAATCTCATCCGTACATGTGTTGGAATGTTATGGTAACTCATTTTGCCCCCACCACCAGAGATTGACATGTGGCATTGGCCTTTGGGGGGTTGAAAGGCTGTTAACAGCAGTTAAAACGATTTGCTGCATCTGGCCCCTGCTTAAGGACCGTAAGGGTGATGGCTTACGGTCCGTAAGCCATCAAGTTTGGCAGAATGGCAGATTTGGTCCCTGTTGTGTAATAAGCTCATTTCCGACATGTTTAAGGCCCGTTAAGCCAACGTTAAGGCCCTAAAATGATGCCTAAACATTGTGCACATGAAAAATGCTCAAAAATATGCCGGATGTTGGTTCGTTTGGTCGTACGATCGCGATGTTCGGTTAATTACGACGGAATGCGCATAAGCGCGAAAAACGATCCAAATTGTGTGACGAATGGATTTTTGACAAGCCAAACACTAAAGCATATTATTATAATGCTTACATAAATTTTTGGATGTCCGGATGTATTCAGAACGTAAGTTATGCGTGAAAGTGCAAACTTGTGCACTTTTTGACACTTTTAGTCCCTGAATGACCCAAAAGTTTATTTTAGCACACCGAACCCCTCAAAGTCTATTTCTAAGATATATAAAGGATATTTAAGGTGTGTTTAGCTTATGATCATGTTCCGGAATGTCTGTTACAGTTCAAATTGGCATACTTTCGCAGTTTGTCAAATTTAGTCCCTGAAGGCGATTTAACTTGTTTTTGCCATACCAAAGCCTTCAAAACTTATTTCTAAGTTATGTAAAGGTTATTTAAGGTATGTTAAGTATATGTTGATGTTCCGGAGTATTTGTCGCATTAAACTGCTTACGTTTACCCACCAGTTTGCGTATAACTCTCCAGAAAGCGATATAGAGTTTGAAATTGAATAAAAGTCAAAACATGAAAAATGTAAAACATAACCAAACAAACATTGGGATCAAATAACATTGTTTTATTGATAATTTAACTGTTCATAATGATTACAAGCACAGATGTTACAACAATTTTGGCCTAAACTACTAACTAAGCTAACAAATCATGGCAAGAATTCATAACAACACCATTTAACCCGTTAAGGTCCTTACGTGACGGAAAGCTTTCTTGATTAACAATAATTACATTTTATTAAATCACTAACCATTTCTAGTATCATGATGCACACATTTTAACCAAGCTAAACTAGTTAACCAAGTTTAAAGTTTACTAATACAAGATTAATTAAGCTTCATTTTTCAACTATCTCAACTAACCAAATATTAATCATCCAACATAATTACTTATAATCAAGAAATCAACAACAATAACAAGGTTGCAAACTAATCATCAAATATTAACATAGAAAATACTTCCAAGTGTCATTACAAACAAAGTTAACATACTAATGGTTACAATTTAAGCAAGGGATTGTTGTGTTTTTTTCCCAAAGGCTACAATAATACATAAACATTAATCTAAAAGCTTGAAACATTAACAAAATTATGGAAAGATTAGAAAACCAAACCATAAACAAGCACTAGATTAAGAATCCGGATAGTAATGGAGCTAAACGGCACAATGTGGCTTGAATCCGGGTCAAAAGCAAAGCCTCCGGAGCCTGTAAAATCGCCTGTGAAGCTCCCAAAATTCCAGAGTTACGAGCAGAATGTTTCTGCATGTTTTTTATATCATTTCGATCTCGCACGGTCGTGCACTTTATTGGCACGACTGTTCACTTTATGCATTATTGGAGTTACTGTGCACCATACCGCATGACATCATCTTATCTTGACCGTCTTCGATCCCGCACGACCGTTCCATTTGAGGCACGATCGCGCATCTCCGGGTTTTTTTTTGGCACGGGCATCTGAACGGGTTATGCATTGCCGGGGTTGGTCTGATCATCGAATCCGCACGGGGTGCGACCAACCGCACGCCCGTTCATGTCCGGGATATGCTTGCACGCCGGATCGCACCGTCGTTCATTGCCGGGCTGGTCTACATTGTCGTAAATGCACGGTTGTTCCATGAGTCGTACGACCGTGCCAAATGCCCAGGTCAGAATCTTCACAGAATGTTCGCAGCTTTGTCGTTTCGTCCGGAAAGTCCTCGTTTTCACTATCATCTTGTCTGGCATGCTGTTTTAGGCCTGTAAACAAAAGTATACTTGATTAAGTATCTGAATGACGGTTTTACGGCCGAAAACGCATAAAATGGGGATAAAATGGGGGACTAAAATATGCATAAATTGGTGAATATCAAATCTCCCCACACTTGAACCTTGCTTGTCCTGTTTTTTGAAATCTTTGAGTAGGGCTCTACATCCAGTCATGTTCTTGGAGCCTCCACTATCTACATACCATAAAGTATCTAAGTGTAACACCCCGAAAATGCAAATCATTTACTTTAAATATAATGCTGCTAAATAAACCAGTGAACTAACTAGGATTAAAATAACCTAGTTAGGTAAAAGCCTTGTATTGACTTACAATGGGATAAAACACTAAAAGTTAGAACCAAATGATAGTTGAGGGGCTGAAAGTGCTTAAATTGAAACTAATATAATTAAAACAAGAAAAATAAAAAAATCTCAAACACACATACGTGTGTGAGATCGATCAGACAAGGAGCAGGGGGGGCGACCAAGTTCATCAAAACCGTAAGTCTCACAAAATCTCTAAATTGAAGGATCAAACTCAGTCCAAATCAAAGTCCGAATGTAAATTACTGATCCTCATCACAAGAGGATTACAAGGTATGTAAAATTTGATGAAAACTCTCAACTTGAAATTCTCATGAAATTGGGAAAATCTGATATTTATGGTTGCATGTTTGTTTTATGATGAAATAGGGACAATATAGAGTCTAGGGACAAACCCTAGACAAATACAAGTTGAAATCATGTGAAATCTTAGTAAAATCCATGAACACCATTGTAGGTGATTAGTGGGTTTTGTAGAGCTTGATAAACACTAGGAAATTGGGTGTGGTTCTAGTGTAATTTGACAATTTTGAAGTGAATTCTGAATTCTAGAAGCTAACAATTATGCAAAATGGTTGATTGATGTGAAATTAAGGCTAAATGATAAGCTAGAGACTTGATATTTAATCATGTAAAAATCTGCCCTTAAAGTGTTTGTGAAAATGCCTCAAAGAAGGCTTAAAACTGAAATTCAAAGTTGAAACGCACAATTATGATGTTTCAGTTTACTATGCGATACATGGTTTAAAAGGGAGTTCTAAACATGTTATAAATGAACTCTATAGGAAAGGACGCAGGAGCGTCAAGTGGACAAGCGGGTGGCGAATCGCGTTTGAAAGGCTTACTTTGAAGGTATGTAACTTGATTCGTTATATTTGGGTAAATTTTGATATTTAGCATATATGTAGTTGGATTGTGTATTAAAAGTTGAGTTGGATTAAAGCGATGATATTCGCTATGTCGAATAATAGGCCAAGAATCTGGTTAGATCTCGTTGGTAGTCATCAAAATGGAGAATTCCTTAGATGAGCCAAACGGGTTGAATAACCAAGTAAGGCATGGTAATACATTGTAGTATGGTTACTCGGTCTCTTGTTATTATTGACAAATGACATATTAGAATACGAGGGTTAAACATGTTGATTTGTAGGATTGAAATCCGAGAACTTGATTCAAGTAAACAAACAAATCAAACCAAACATAACATTCCAGCGTCTACCGTAAATTACGGTATATACCGTAATTTACGGTAGAGACCAAAAGGTTACGGTGGGTTTCCCCTGTGTTACGGTGGAACCAGAATTTCCCAGAAGCTACCGTAACTTACGGTATCTACCGTAAGTTACGGTAGAGCTTTAGAATTTATGATAAATTTTGTCTTTCTTTGTTAAATCGAATCCGTTTTAGACGTAGTTTCGAATATGTATTATTTCTAAGTATTCTAATACTAATGTTTAATGTAAACATTTCAGTTTTTAGGTATCCAAGGATTACGGATGACGGTCAAGCTAGCTTTTGAAGAACCGAACACAAACCTTTGAAGCTTCCGCGCAAATTAACTCTGTGTAAACAATGTTATGATGTAAACCATTTGTTAAACAACTTATGGATGTTTTAATTAGTCGGTAGATATCTAATGTTTGTTAACTTAGAACTTGGTTCTTGAAACTAAGGTATTAATTTAGACATCTTTTGTATAAAATATTATGAATTATTACTAAATTCAAGTAGAAATTTTAAGGGTGTTACACTAAGCATGCAGAAGCTCCCTACACATCAAGTAACAAATTAGTTCAGGTGGGTCTCCAAAGCCAAGATGGCTTTGGATGGGGTCACAGATAGGTCAGCCACAAGTCCATGAGCATGAACAGTGGTTGGGTCAGGGATTTGAACATATTTTTGTGCAGTTTTCTGTAACCACTGTTGTTGACCATCTACTGTCAGATGTTGATAACTAAAAGGGTGCCTATTCATTTTTGGCTTAGAGGGCCTTTTGTAGGCTTCATAAGCATGAGGGGCCTTTTGGTAAGATGGTTGACCATGTCCTCTTGGGACTTGGTTAGCAGGTGGTGCATCTGTTACTTGTACCCCTCTGGGAGCAGAGGTTTTGTTCAATTATTTAGTTACAGATGTTTGAACAGGCACAAAGGTCTGTTTGTTTTTGGGAGTTGGTTTTTGTGGACTCTCCAATGTTTTAGATGCATACTCTTTTCTTTTAACCTCAAAACTTTTGAGATACACACACTATTGAGTAAAATGATTTGTTTTTCCACAAATTATGCACTTAGATGCAGGCTCAATGACACTTGTTTTGTTTATATCATATTCTTTTAGAAGAAAACAATCTTTTGTAGCATGATTCTTCTTTTCACAAAAGTCACAAAACATGTTTTTAACTTTTCTCTTTTTCTTCCTCTTTTCAACTTCCTTTTCAACAGAGTTTTTAACCTCTGCTGGGATGTCTTTTAGAGGAATGATTTTAGCCTTAGGTGCTTTGTTACCCTCAATTGTGGAAAAATCCGTTGGCTTAAAGTTTTCAAGGATGTCACATTCATCAGACCAGGTGGGTTTGAATTGATATTTTTCTATCTCTTCAAAGGTTGATGACCCCTCTGACCTTTCTAAAATAATTTTGTTTCCATTTTTATCAGTGACTTTGATCTCTTGACCGGCCAAGTTTGTTGGAATCACTTTAACCAAGCCAGATTCAATTTCAGCAGTGTTTTCAGAAGTTTGGTCATGTTTTCTAAATCCAATGCCAAACTTCACATTGCTCTTGATCTGCTTTTTCAACATCAACTCATAACCTTTACAAGACTCCACCCATTTTTCACAAATGATTTGGGTGGACTCAAGCTCCTTTTTGCAACTCTGGTATTTTTCTACCATAGTTTGGAGTTGGTCTTTGGTTATGCTGGATTCATGTTTTAAGCTGATGATCTTATTTTCTTTTTCAAGCAATTTGTTTTTGAACTCTTTAAAAGTCTTTTCAAATTATACTTCATTGTTTATGATTTTGTTTCTAAGGTTTTCATTCACCTCTTTTATGTTAGCAAAAGCAATAATGCATTTATCTGAACACAAATCTTTTAAGACCTGAGGTGATACCTTAGCAGCAGCCATCATGACACAGTCACATTCACTATCACATACACTGGCATCCCATGGATCAGCCAGAGGTTCTAACAGAGGTTCGACTACCTTCTCTTCTAACATCTGTTCACCAAAAATATCTGCTATAACCATTGTTTCAGCAACTTCTTCCACAACTTCAGATCTGGACTCCACTTCCTTAGATTCTTGCCCTTTAGGTATTGTCTCTAATGCCATGAAACAAAATTCATCAGGTGAAACATCAGGATTAGTAATTAGAGCAAAATTTTCATCAGTTAAGTCCTCAGGTATGCTACTCCAATCAACAAAGTCTTGTGTAACGAAACTTTGTTGACTGGCCTCTGCTGGAGCAGATATTTGTGCAACTTGTTGCGGTGCAATTTGCACTTGAACCCGAGGTGCAGGGGATTGAACATACTGAATCTGTGGAATAGTGGTTTGGACATATTGGACAAGAACAGTGTTTACAGGATGTGTAAAATGGGCAGTGTTTTGCCTATGAGGAGCAGGGGCATATTGGGAATAGTGGACATTGCTTTGAGTGTTTTGAGGTCTTGGACTAGGGTGAGTGATAACTGGTCCACTGTTTTGACTCCTACATTCCCTAGCAAAGTGACCAAGCCTATTACACTTATAGCACTTGATTTTTTATTTATCCAACCCAACCTTTAAATTCCCATGCAATCCTAGAAACTTCCTACCAGTTCTTTTATAAAACTTCCTTGTTCTAACACTCAACAAGGCAAGCTGATGTAAAATGTCCATCTCTTCCAGATCCGTGGGGTCAAAATGTTGAAGGTTATTCAGTTCAAAGGATAAGTTGTCAGAGATCTGGTTTTCCCCATTAGTTGTGAAAGCATAACTGGGTGAGTAAGGCTCAGAGTTGAAGGCTCCACCTGCAATTATGTCAATATAGTGATCATAACTCTGGTCCTTACTACCACCAGATGACTCTTCCTGACCAAAAAGTGCTGTGTTACCAAAAGAGTAATCATCAGCCACTTTTCCAGATTCCTACAACTTCTTTTTCTGGTTCAACTCTCTTTCATATGTGAGAAGCCTACCATGAAGTTGGGTCAGACTCATCTCCTTGAATCCAACAGAATTTATAGTAACAAAGGCTATAGTGTCCCACTTTTCTGGTAATGATCTAAGGAACCTACTATTAAAGTAGAGTTAGCTTATTCAACATTAACCAGTTTTAGCTCACTTATCAGATAACTGAACCTCTCAAACTGTTGGGTCAATGACTCTCCCTTAACATGACAAACCGTTTCATATTGTTGGTTCAACACCTCTCTATTGTTTTCAATAACCTCTTATGTCCCACCAAATTGCTCTTTGAGTGCATCCCATAGCTCTTTTGCACTGTTACAGTGTAACATGCCAGCATATATGTCATTGGGTAGTATTGTAGCAACTATACTGAATGCTTTAGCATCTAACTCAATTTTCTGAAAATCCTGCTTAGAGTAATTTTCAAGCTTCTTAGGTACTTGGACCTTGGGATCTTCTACACTTGGCACCATTGGAACATGAGTTCCAAAGATGTCAGACTTCCAGCAACCGATGTTTTGCTGTGCTAGGACATGGCCCATCCTACGTTGCCAGATATTGTATTCAGATCTGACAAGCATAGGTGGCTTGTACAATGTGCCAGTGTTATGAGGATCTTGTGATTGTGAAGACATTTTGGTTGTTTTACAAAGTTTTTGATTAATCAACTTTAAACGTGATTAAGCTTATACTATATTTTTCAACAAATACGAACAACACAGTATCAATGAAATTGAGGTGATCTTTTATATCAAATTGATTGTTAAATCGAATTTGACTAACCTGTGCTCTGATACCAATTGTTAGGATCTGAGTTTGATTGTTTGTGTTTGTTTTGTAAGATGATTAATGAAAGAAGATAATAAGATGAAATAATTGCAGCGGAAATGAAAAAAACTTTATAACACAAACAATGGAAGAACAACTTTCATCATAAATACTTTTAGTCGAATGATTGTATTACATAATGATTCAATCACGTATGCATGAATTGTTATCCCCCCCCCCAGCCTGAGATCACAAGTGATTGTTCGTACAAAATGTAAGTGTGTGTAAAGTGATCTGATAGAACAGTACAGACACTGTCTATTTATAGTACAATCCTAACCACTATGGCATCTTGGCTGACGTCACCGAGACACTGACATCTAACAACATTAACAACCTCTAAAAACTACTAATACTAAACAATGTTACATTAATAAAACACTGATCACAAGACACTGTTGATGCTATCCTCTGATGAGCTCAACCTCTGATGAGGCTTTAGCAGACTTTTAGTAAAGGTTGATAAGTCCTTTGACTTCCAGCAGACCTTTGACTTCTTCAGTGGTTTAGTCTTTATCAGTCTTTTATAATCCAGCAGTGCTTAGTGTTGAGCAGACCTTTGAAGCAGCAGTTGTTAGATATCTTGCCACTAAAGGGAGTAGAATTCAAAGCACTGTTTATTCTGGATCAGTTGTTGCAGAACCGTTTTTAGATTTGTTTCATTTGTTCTTAGGGAAGGTTTCACATGAGCCAACATAAACCATATTATATGATATCCTTTGCTCGTTTGGTTAATAAACCACCTTCTATCCATTCTTTAGTTTAAGCCACGAAACACGCTAATTATATAACTATCCGAAATATTAGGAAGCACTTGAGCTTTGCATATACGATTGAACAAGACATTTACGCAACCTATGAGTACATAGTTCCCCTATTTTACGTTTTCAAATGTTTTGGGGTGATTTATATGTGCCTACTATTACTTTTCGAAGTTTACGAAATACTATTATATATGGTTTATATGTATATATATATATATATATATATATAGGATTAGGTTCAAGAGTGAACAACTTCTTGAGAGTGAACCGTGTGAACTAATTTTGACCCTTGATCATTTTTTAGATTAAAAGGGTAAGATTAACATTAGCCAAGTATCTTTAATTAAAATTCCTTAATTTTCTCCTCTCTTAACTCTCTTTCTCTCTCTCTCTCTCTCTCTCTCTCTCTCATTTTTAATATTTCTCTATCATTTATTTATCCATAGATTTTGTTTTAGTTTTAACATTAGTATTATTTTTCTTTTATTATCCATATATATAGATATCATAATATATTGTTTTTAACTTTTTATAATTTTCAATAAATATTGAAAATTTTCTCTGAGATTGAAATTGTAATTATTTTTGGGCATTAACTCTTTTTTTGAATATGTGATGAAGTTATTTATTTTTGCATACATGTGATATGTTTCGTTTTCATTAATTTCATAATTTTCATATGAATTTACTCGTGCGCATGCATAATATACTATATGTTGTTAATATACACATATGTAACTATTTTTGAATATAATACACAGATGTATAAAAGACTGTACACATGTGTATAAACTAACAGCTGTGTATCTTATATAACCTTTATATAACCTGATAGTTAGCGAGACTGTACACATGTGTATAAACTAACAGTTGTGTATCTTGTATAAACTGATAGTTAGCGAGACTGTACACATGTGTATAAACTAAAATCTGTGTATCTTGTATAAACTAATACTAGCGAGACTGTACACATGTGTATACACTAACAGCTGTGTATCTTGTATATACAGAAACTAGCGAGATTTTAGGGATTTTGATTATATTGTTTAATAAATGCAATTTACAAAAGACGCAAATACCCTTCTGTCAAATAATCTAAAGGGACGTTACAACATTATAATTACAATCTTGCCATTGTTTAAAAATCTTTAGATGATGTAATCCAATGGCCCAGATTAGTTCACACAGTTCACTCTCAACCTAGTGTTTACTCTAGAACCCTACCCTATATATATATATATATATATATATATAGGGGTAGGTTCAATTGAGAACCACCCTTATTGCGAGAACCGCGAGAAACAATGTGAACACAAAAAAAAAATACCTAAAAAAATCCAAAAAATACACAATTTTTTTTAATATTTTTCTAATAAAAATCGCTATATTTCGTTACAAAAAAAACTTTTTTTTCGAGTAACAGTTATGGATGCACATGTGCATATGTATCATTTCTTGGACAAATTCCGTAATATATTACCAGTAGTAGAAAAATGCACTTTCATTTACATTACAATCCGCAATACACTAATTTTTACATTAACAATATTAAGAATGCACATGTGCATCATTATGTATAACCATCATATAACGTGTTTTGGTACAAAAAGTTTGTGATTTTAAATGATGAAGTAGGCCCATATACATGTGTTTTGGTTAGTTATATCTAGTGGTTAATGGTTTGATTATATTTGTCACTTTATGATGTAATATGATGTTTGGATGGTATAAAGGGTGTTGATGTACATGTAATAAAGTGAAATATTGGTAATAGTATTGTATTATGGATGGTAGGAGGCAATGGTATTGTATTACGGATGGTAGGATGTAATGGTAGTGTATTATGGATGATATGATAGATGAAAGGGAAGGTGTATTCAAAGTGGTGTACCAAAACACGTTATAACATGTTCATACATATAGATACACATGTGCATTTCTAATATTGTTAATGTAAAAAGTAGTGTATTATGAATAGTAGTGTAAATGAAAGTGCAATTATCTGATATTAGTAATGTATTACGGAATTTGTCAAAGAAATGATAAATATGCACATGTGCATGGATAATTGTTACTCGAATTTTTTTTGACGAAATATAGCGATTTTTTTTATAAAAAATAGTAATTTTTTTTTTGAGTGTTTTTTGATTTTTTAAGTATTTTTTGGTTGTGTTTACACTTGGTTCTCGCAATAAAGGGTGGTTCATAACGGATCCTTCTCCTATATATATATATATTTATATGTATGTATATATTGCAAATTTCATTTTAATACGTCTCAAGCCAAAGTACTGAATAAAGCCGTTTTGACGGACCTACCAACCCAACCAAGGCGAGCGATTAGGTTTGCTGCTTTCTAAAATAAAAAATTTGTTATGTATATAACTATATAAAGCAAATCTAATGGATTGAAATGTAATTTAACATGACGTACAAACTTTATAAATAACATGTACAAGTAAATGAAGCCCTTTCTAGAGGGGTTGAATTTGTATATTCACCAAAGTTTTAAGAAACTTTATGGCTAAAATTAAGAAATCGCGGATGGAATCATAATTAAGAAATCGCCTGCACATTTGAAGGATGGAATCATAATTAAGAAATCGCCTGCACATTGAAGGATGGAATCATAAGGTTATGGTGTTCAATGCTTCATCGGTTCGACTTCTCGGCAATCACTTTAGCCGGTTTCACTGCCATCTCCCATCTCAAATGCTTCGATTATAAAAAGCATCTGATAATTGATGGTAAGGGCCGAAAGAAAACCCTAATTTAGGGTTTATATTGTTGGTCTATCCTCGATCTAGGGTTCCAGCCAATTGTAACTTACGATTCAATTTTCATATTGAATGTAATTGAAGACGAGAATCAATTATTTGTTACTCTTCGTTGTTCTACATCACCCCCATTTTTGTTTTTTGTATATCAGGTAAATGGTTTTTTTCAATTTTTGATTTGTGTTGTTAAGGATTTTTTTATCACTTGTGGAATTTACTCATCTTCTGATTATAAAAGTCACTCTCCAGTCTCCAACAGCGATAAATTAAAGACCAAATGATGATTGAAACCGGAACGGAGCGTCTGTACAACGTGGGTTCTTCCTCTTCGAAGAGCGATGATAATGCAGAGGTATTCAAGGTTTATTTTTAAGGGTTTGTTCAGTGATGAGAGAGTTTTTTCAAATAAAGTAGTGAAAATGGCTGGAGCTAGTGTGGCCATATGCAATTCGAGAGATGAGATGATATTTGAGATGAAGAAGCCTCTGGATTTGATTAAAGGTGATCGGGTGAGCAGGCGGAGTGTGGAGGGGCACGCGTTAATTGAGGCTTTGAAGGCTGCAACTGCTTTGGAACTCAACAGAATCGTGTTCTATTGTGATTATTATTAACCGTTGTATCAACTTGTGAGTTGGTTTTTCCTTATATTAGATTATCATCATACAAATGTACAATGCATTAATATGCATCTCTGTATCAACTATCTGTTGTGGCAAGTTGACTGTCTATGATAAAAAATTAGGGGTGTTCGTCGGTTTTCTTTCACGGTCGGTTTGGAAATTTTGAAACCGTAACGAACGGTTTGGTTCACGGTTTGTAGGAAAACCTTTATGGATCAGTTGAATCTCCTTCGAAAAAGTTTCACATACTGTGAGCACTCCCTTCTTGCTTGTAAAGATGTCAAATTTGCGTTTAAGCTTGCAAGAGAAGCAATAAGTTCCCAGAAAAGCAAGGTGGTATCAAGTCAAGAAAAGCTTGAAAATTGTGTAATATGCTTAGATGATAAATCTATAGACCAATTCTTTTCAGTTGAAAGTTGCACACACCGATATTGCTATTCTTTGTGTGAAGCAGCACGTAGAGGTGAAATTGCATTCGGGTGTGTTACCAAAATGCCCTCATGAAGGTTGTGGGAATGAGTTGAGAATTGAAAGCTGTGAGAAGTTCTTGACCCCGAAGTTTACTGAGATGATGAGACAACGTTTGAAAGAAGATTCAATTCCGGTGACAGATAAAGTTTATTGTCCTATTCCTAGATGCTCCACATTAATGTCAACAACGGAAGCTCTAAGGCATCCGGTATTGGTTTATGGATTTGGGGCTAGAGCATGTTACAATTGTCATGGTAATTTTTGTGTTTATTGTAGGGTTCCATGGCACGAAAATATGACATGTGCAGAGTACAAAAGAAGAAACCCAACTTCACTTGTGGAAGAATCAAAGCTTAAAATCTGGCAGCAAGGAATATGTGGCGGCAGTGCATAAAATGCAAACATATGATAGAATTAGCAGCTGGTTGCTATCATGTGACATGCAGGTACATTACTTTCACCAGTTTTGTAATTCTACATGAGTTCTTATCTTGTCTTATTGGTACTCATTACGTCTTCCTGAAATAATATCTACTAAGTTATTAAACTGGAAACTGAGAGCGACGAGAAGTTACATAGTACTAGAGATTTAACTATTTTCACCTTTTAAAATCTCATTAAGTGTATGGGCGCCTTCATGCCTTTGTTTTTCATAGACATGCTTAATTTGCATTAGAATGGGTAGTTTATTTATTTATGTATTAATATAATAAGGTTATTTCACAATGTACACGAACTTTACAGATTTTTAATGTCAATTAGTATGTTAACGTGTTACCGTTGAGTGAACTATGAGGACCATATGTGTTGCATCTAGAAAGTTGGCCCAAAAGGGCAATATGGTCTTACCCGCAAACTGTATAATTTACTCTTAATTTTACATGCAAAGTAAATATAAACTAGTATTAAGCACCCCCGCGTTGCGGCGGGGGCGAGCACTAATGCCACACTACTTCCAACGACCATCGACACTGAAGTTGCGGTGTTAATGCGAAGAAATTAAACCGAAACGTAAAACACGGAATTAAATAACTAAGTTGATCTAGGACTCGCGCGTTATGATGAACCCGTGTCTATTTTTCCTATTTGACAAGTTCATCGTAATCTATATATATACAAACCATAATGCATACATTACAACAATCATTGCATCAATATGTTGCAAATTATATTTATACAAGATTTTGGCCAAATTAATTAGATTATTATAAATAATAATAATTTACAAATAAAACAACACAACTTTAAATGGATCAAACCGATTGAATATGGTAAGATAATGAAACCATTATTTGATTAGGGTACAACCACTTAAGCACAATTTACAACCATACATGCATCCAAAACAGATTGAACTTGGTAAGATAATGAAACCGATTGAATAATGAAACCATTATTTAATTAGGGTACAACCACTTAAGCACAATTTACAATCATACATGCATACAAAACAGATTGAATTTGGTAAGATAATGAAACCATTATTTGATTAAGGTACCACTTAAACACAACTTACAACCAATATTTGATTAAGGTACAACCATTTAAACACAACTTACAACCAAACATGCATACAAATGTTTCAAATTAATAGTATATAAATAGGGTACAACCACTTAAGCACAATTTACAACCATACATGCATACAAAACAGATTGAACTTGGTAAGATAATGAAACCGATTGAATAATGAAACCATTATTTAATTAGGGTACAACCACTTAAGCACAATTTACAATCATACATGCATACAAAACAGATTGAATTTGGTAAGATAATGAAACCATTATTTGATTAAGGTACCACTTAAACACAACTTACAACCAATATTTGATTAAGGTACAACCATTTAAACACAACTTACAACCAAACATGCATACAAATGTTTCAAATTAATAGTATATAAATTTGTGTATCTTATGCTTTTCGGAAACAAATTTAGAGTATTTTATTTTTTATTTTCCAAAAAGTAAAATTGTTAGTTTTTAAATGAGAATTGTTACTTTTTTGATAAATAATTTTAAAGGCTAACGAGTTGAAACTTAGCTCCTGATTATTCTTCTTGTTGCAAGATAATTTCAGTTCTTATTTTTCGATCAAACATGCATGTAGCAGAACTCTTACACTTAGCTCCTGATTATTCTTCTTGTTTTTAAATTTCACTCCATTTTATATTTATTTAAATTGTTGTGATCTTTTAGGGGCGGATGGCAAAGGGACACTTGTGGATTTGAATGGCCCATATCTCCTAGCAATTATAGTTGACTACTTTGACGCGGAGTAGTTTCTATCAACAATGGATCTCTCAATAGAGCTAATCGTTCTTGATCTTAAGGACAAAATAGAAGCATCTATTGTTATTTGGAAAAGAAAGATGAATCAAAAGGGCTCAAAATTCTTCTTGGAGAAGTTAGGAGAAAAAGATAGCCTATTGAAGATAGAGCGCAGAGAGGAAACCATTTTACTTCTCTTGAAACAATAGCTTCCGTGACTTCCTCAATGTCACTAGAGATTAGCAAACTTGAGTACAATATAAAGTGTACAAATGAAACATAATTTTATATTTTGTAATCTTTTTCTTGATAAATAGCAAAGTAAGTTGCTTATGATATATTTAGCTATTTACAATGTTGGTCATGCTTTGTTAAGTTTTTTAAACGCCTTAGTCATTTTTATTTCAAAACATCAGAATATACATCAAAGGCCAGCTTTAATTTTACAAACCTCGTGAATATATCTTTTAAGATATAACCACAATTAGCAAATAGCTTTCAAAATATTATATTTTATAGAATACCAATATACATTGCGATATGCTTATTTTAATCCACGTTTCGATATATATTTGGTTCAAAACTGAGTTGTGTGTAATAATATGTCATCTAAGCACTTATTATGTATATGCTGTGAAAGTTGTATACATATTCAAGATCATACATATCCAATATTAATTTTATTCATGGTTTGACGGCCACTAAGATGTAAGGTGGGTTTACTTAAAGGTTTTGGTTTTATTTTATAGAGTTCTAATAACGTTAAACTTTTTGGTAGTTTATATGCCGCAACGCGTGCGGATATACCACTAGTTAACAATTATGAAGAAACAAAATCTGACCGGGTTGGTTTGGATCAACTTTCATAGGGAGACGTCTTCGAGAATCACATAATCGATTAGATGTCTAGAGGAATTCACCCTAATTTCCTATGGGCTTCTAATTCATTTGTCTAAAATGTTTGAGTCGGCCCATTATAAGAATTTGAGGGCATTCCTCTAAAATTAGATCCATTTTTTTTTTCAAAACCAGTTAAACGACTCAAACCTATCATAAATATCACTAATTATCATGATATTTACTTCCATACATAGTCAAACCATATCGTAAATACCACAAATTATCATGATATATACTTCCATGCATCCACTTTTTGTGTCTAATGTGTATGTCGTCTTTGTAATCGGTTTTTTAACTATGAAAAATATTTTCTAATACAACGGTGCGTAATGTTTATCACTAAAAAATTGTGTAATTATCCCCCTAAATTTCAATCACGTGTACCTTGTCCAAATCGTTTCCTACATTGTATTAAAGATTTTAACCTTTTTACATTTTTTAAAAAAAATTGAAAAATAACGCCCCAAAACGCCCCCCACCCCATTACGCCCGGCGTTATTGGGCGTTTTTTTTGGAAAATTTTGTTGTAGGCGTTTTATTTAAAACGCTATGCACATATGGTCTTAACCAATCAAAAGTGAGCATTGCCCTGACAACTTTTAAGAACCCCACTTTTGTTTTAAATGGTCTGACATTTTTGAGCATGTGGCCAATAGGAGTCAGGTATTGGTCAAATATGCCTGCGTATACATAGACCATTTTGTTTTTTTTTTTTCTAATTGGAAGGGGCGTTATTGGAATAATACCCCACTACACCACTTTATGCTATAATGCCCCATGCTGACTGGGATGACACGTGTCGGATAATGCCCCATGGTGGGGGCATTATAACAATTTACCACTACACATGGTCTAAGATGCAGAAATAAAACAAGAGAATTATACAGGACAGGGGTAGGGGCACAGTAAGGCTATGAGGTGTGGGGGCTCCATCCCCGCCACGTCACCATCCATCACCACACCCTTCAAGTGAAGAGGGGGGCGCCATTGATGGGGCTCCATCATGGTAACCATGTATAGCGCCCATGGCTTGGATATGAACCAATCAAATGTTTTTTTTTTTTATTTTGTTTAATAGGGGCTCCATACACACCATGTAAATTAAAGAGGGGCTCCATAGGTGATGTGGATCCTAGGTGGACTTGATAAAGCCCCATGAGGCTCCATCCACACCTCATAGCTTAAGATTGGGGGTGGGTGGGGTGTTGTAAAATCAAGAGGGTGATATGGGTTAGGCTATGAGGTGTGAATGGAGCCTCATGGGGCTTTATCAAGTCCACCTAGGATCCACCTCACCTATGAAGCCCCCCTTTAATTTACATGGTGTGGATGGAGCCTCTATTAAACAAAATTAAAAAAATAACATTTGATTGGTCCAAACTCCAAGCCATGGCGTTACCAGGTGTAACCATGATGGAGCCCCATCAATGGCGCCCCCTCTTCACTTGGAGGGTGTGGTGATCGAGCCTATATGGGCGCTATACATGGTGACGTGGCCGGGATGAAGCTCCACACCCTCGAGCCTAAGTGTGGTGGGTCACATATTAAATGAAATAAATATGTCCCTTTCTTATTTATGAAAATAATAGTCTTCCCCTACCCTCCATAGCCTCTCTAGCTTCCATGTGAATACCTGAACTTAACCCACTTCTTTTTAATTTTTCATTTTTTTCACTTTTATACCTACCACAACCGCTCATTTAATGTGCAAAATCTCATATCCAACTCTTTTGTTGTTACTAAAACACAAAACTTATACAACAATACAACTCAAAATAAAAACTTAGACATGTAATCAAATATATATTTACCTTTCGTTTTCAATAAAACTAAAGATTATGTTTTTAAGTAGATTATATATATATTTATGTGTTATGTTTTAACAAAACCCAAGACAATGTGGTGCGGTAGCATGTGGTTAATAATGTGGTGCGGTAGCATGTGGTTAATAAGGTGAAAAGTTATTTATTAAAAAAACTGCATTAACGCTTAAGATGATTTTGGATAATTTTTTTTAAAGAGTAAACTATCAAAATGGTCATTGTGGTTTGTTCACTTTTATCACTTTAGTCCAAAACTCAAAACTTTTGAATCTGTGTCCCTGTGGTTTCAATTTTGTTGCCATTTTCATCCAAAATCAAAATATGGTCACGTTTTTTAGTTAACATCCAGCTTTTCTGTCTTTTTCCTCCCTTTTAATAAAGGGCAAAATGGTCTTTTAACGTTTTATTATAACAAATTAAAAAAATCTAACCATTTTGCCCTTTATTAAAAAGGAGGAAAATGACAAAATAACTGGATTTAACTGAAAATCTAAACAAATTTTGCTTTTATATGAAAATGGCAACAAAATTGAAACCACATGGACCCAAATTCAAAAGATTTAAGTTTTGGACTAAATTGGCAAAAATAACCAAACCTCAAAGACCATTTTAGCAGTTTACTCTTTTTTAAATCAGAAGAATTAATATACTTTAGGTATATTTGTATCTATGTTTAACAAAATTTTACGTCTAAAACTCCAACTCAAACGAATACAATTCACAAATAAACCCTTTAGGGTAAATTACACTTTTCGTCCTTTATGTTTGTAGCGGGTTGCAATGGATGACCTTTAACTTCAATAATTACAGTCATAGTCCTTTATTTGGAAAACACATTACGCCTTTCGCTCTTTAGCACTAACCAAGTTAAAAATTTCAGTTATATCTATCCACTTAAGGGTATTCTGGTCATTTCATATTTTTATTTAAAATATTTATTAATAAATAAACACCATCTTCTTCCCCAATAAATAAACATCCAGTCTTTCTCCCTTAGCTCTCTCTCTTCTCTATCTCACTCTGCCTTTCTCTTCTCCATCTCTCTCTCTCTCTTAAAGTCGGTCACCACCACGATTTCCGATCGCCTAAAACATATCTAAAAGCACATGTAGCCATCATCGAATTTCAGAATGAACCCTAACCACCATCATCAAAAAACCGGGTCACCGGCATCGTTCTTGAACCCTGGATCTGAACAAACTTAAGCCGATCTGAACTGGATGTCGCCGGTGTTTGTAGAGGTCCGAACTGTTTTTGAGAGGGTGTCTTAGGAGCCGGACTGTCGATACCCTTCTTCATATCCTCTCAAATAGCCACCATCCACCACTCAGCCACTGCCACAGCGGCCACCAAAACAAGGTCTATGCCATTAAAATTAACTCCAGTAACTACCATCACAATTATGCCCCCATGAGATCATCCCTTGACAAGCAATAGAAAGTGTTATGAATTAAACCAACCTGGTGATTTTAGGGCGTTTAGCTATAGTAGTCGACGACTAACAAATACGACAACATGTCAACAACAGTTGGTGCATCGATGGTGGGGGTGTCAACAAAATCAATCAGTGGAGGCTCGACGGTTGAAAGGGAAGTCTGAATTTGTTTAGGGTAAATAAACACTTGTATCCTTGTTCAATTTTGGTATTCCACCATGAAATTTGAGCTATGGTTTAAGGCTTTTGTTGTGAATCTTTCTTCAGTTTTGCGATTCCATGTTGGTGGTGGTCGGAGTGCTTGCCGGAGCAAGCAACTCGCCGGAGCAAGCAACTCCTGAGAGAGATGGCTGTGATAGTGGTAGGTGTTACAAATGAGGGATGATTTTTATTATAATATATTTATTTAATGCGCAAAATGACTAAAGTACCCTCATGTGTCTTGCAAATGGCTAGATTTAACTAAAAATTATAACTTGATTAGGGTCAAAGTACGTAAAGTGTAATGAGTTTTCCAAATAAAGTACTGTGACTGTAAGTATTGAAGTTAAATATCATCCATTGCAACCCGCTACAAACATAAAGGACGAAAAGTGTAATTTACCCTAAACTTTATGATTGTGCCAATATCATATGGGTGTTAGTATTCACACACCCCTCTATCTCTCTCTATACATAAATATACATAGAAAAATATTGAGTGTAAAGGATATAGAAATAAAAATTTAGTGATGTGAAAATAGAAGGAGCCTATCAATATATGTCTTGAAATATTTAACTTTAGAGTGGTAAACTTACAGACCTACTAAATCTGTACTTAAATTCTACATCAATATCCATGATAGGACTAAAACTCAACATTTTGAAGCAACACTTTACTACACTTATCGGTATAAACTGCTCTCTTCCTTCTTTTTTTAAGTTGATACCTCTGAAAAGGTGTACGGTTTAAAATAAAGCTAGTATATTTTAACGCAAATAAACAGATACTATAGATGATTTTAAGATTTTATGATAGGTAATTTGAAATTTCTATCTTAGCTATTTACTACTCTTTATTCACATTCTCTTTATAAAAGTATTATAAAAAATATAATTTATACGTTAAATTTGTAAGGGTATGCATAAAAATGAAGAGGGTTAATAAAATCTCAAAATTTAAGCACTCAAACAACAAATTATATGATTGCTACAACTTTAAAAAATAAAATCTAACTTTAATAGTAAAATAACTTAATAGATGGGCAATTTCATATATTCTTATAGTTTATCAAATAAGGTATTTTTAAATTATAATTAAAAATGATATAGACTTGGCAAGGAAAACTTATGTTTAACATAACAAAATTGTTATGATATTGATACAACTAGTATTAAGTCCCAATGATGACTTTCGTTAGGGTCAATAAAAAACCTAAATAAACTATATAGATAGCGTAAATAAGGTATTGTACCCACGAGGAATTTGTGACCAGTGTAGAAGACTTTAATTAAAACTAAACTTATCTAAATCAGGGGTTTGATTAATTGATTTCAAAAACAAGAAAAGTAATTAAGAAAGTTGTGATCAATATGAGAAAAAACAACCCTCACCTGGAATCCTGATTGCGTTTAACACAAAAACCCGTTTATAGATTCATAACACCACATAGACATGGACTTGGGATTAATGAATTTGATTAATTATTAGAGATAGTTTTTAAGATTCACCATACAATCTAATAATCCGTTTGATTATATCAATTACCCACCAATTTACCAACTCGCTAGCAATACAAGGAAATTGCCAATACGCTTGATAAACGCACAATTCAAATATAATAAACATTGCACAAATTCAACATAAGTAGTCAAGATTTACCAGTTAAAAAGAATCCGAAAAACAGAGTTTCAATATAAAAATTATATTACACTACACTATAGATACTACACCTATACGCCTATATGGAACCTTTACAACACCTATAGGCCTATACAAGACCTATACTACATCTATAGGCATATAGTGTGACAACCGGCAAAAATAATGGCAATTCCGTACAACTTAAACACTTAATTAAACATTTAATTTCACTTGTTACGATTTAATTATTGCGTGATTAGGTCGTGTAAAGTCTAGCAATCATAGGACATGGTTAAAAATGTTAAACAATAATAATACAATCGCCACGTCGCGAGAAGACTGCAAACTATGTCCTAATATGTTGCCAAAATGCTGAAAACACTATTCATCTGAACACACTATTCATGCCAGCAAGTTCCAAAAACTGTCTGAACGAGCGACGAAGGGCATGAACACACTTTATAGATGAATACAAATAAAAATCCCTAATTAGGGAATCTAAACACCAAAACACCATAACTCTCCGGTAAACGCCCATAACTACACATTGTCCTTCCGCACTAAATTATAACAAAATAAAATGTCCGCGACACTAAAATCCAGCATTTTAATGTCCGTAGGACTTGTAAACAATATAATACACCCTAAATAGGCTTGTGGATACCAATGGGATATCCGAAATACAAGTTTCCGGTACTACGTCGCAACGATCACACTTCACCGTTTTCGCACCGACGAACTAGTAAATTGGATTTTCGCCACTCAAACACCTAAACTAACATCCTCGTGAACTAGTAAGCCGCATTTTGGCATAAAAAATATTGCCGAAACACTAATGGTGCAAGAACTTTCTTAAACCTTTAAACCCCTAAATATTTTATATACTTTACTGTTATACCCCAACACGTTTAACCTTAAAAATGACGCAGCGGAAAAAGAGCTTTAAAATTTTCTTCCGTATTAACAACATTTCTTTCACGAAGGTTCCAAATCCTAAAAATGTTAAACGTACTATAAAAGAATTTTACAACATTCATACTAAAATTTAGATTACTAAACGTTATATACTTCAACTATGTGACCAATCTATCCGTACAATCCTTGCTCTTGACTCGATCTACGTCCGCTTCACTTCCTTAGCAGCAGAAGAAGTCCGTGTAACACCTGTGGGCATCACATACAACTTAGCCATTAGTCAAAGGCATTATCATATAACATTAATCTCATGTAATTAAAGATTGAATAACGTTCGTCAATTTAACATTAATTCCTCCAATTATTCTTTCTCATCCTCTTATTCCGGGTTCGGTTTAAGTTTCGTAAGAATCCGGTGTACTTGTTCCTGCATCACATACCAACCTCAAACGCATAATTAGTAACGTTAAAATTCTACGTATCTAAATCATGCACATGTACATGTTTACATGTATACGTATGCGTCTACATACGTACATGCCCTCCTATATTTCTACATACCTGCATATACTCATACGTACCTTCTTCTATACCAACCCCATATCTACATACGCGCATGCATTACTACTTCTCTACATACCTTCATATATACCTACGTATCTTCGCATACACATAATACACATCTACATACATACATACCTTTACTTGCATACCCACGCATCTAATTACATACATACATGATTACATCTTCGCATATGTATTTACATACATACATACATAACTACATACACACATACCTACTCACATACATACGTACATACTTACTTGCATCCACATATATATATACGTTCGTACCTACACACGTATGTACTTTGATATTCAAATACAAAATGCTCATGCTCATACATAACTACTTACGTACATACATACACCAATACCTACATATATACATACATGCATACATAACTCCATACTTACTTACATACATTCATAAAATGAATCATAACTACACCCGTGCATACCTTAGCTCACACGTGCATGTACTTACGTAATTTTCCTAAATGCATTCATACATACCTACTTGTCGGCCATTTTATATACATCAATCATCCCATTCAACCATAACAAGAAAACTCTATATGTATACTATGAAGTGAATCGAAAGTCACTTACCTCGAGCGTTAGTGTTCACGCTTGTTTCCTCGCCTCTGCTTGACCCGTTAACCTTCCGTTTTCGAGTCCTTGCTAATGTGATTCCTATTCTTTCATGTCATCACAATTACATTATGGTTAGCACATATGCTCATTCATACTACATTCGTTTCTTTCCATTCATACATTACTTGACTTTTTATTAACCAAATACCACATACATAAGGCATATAGACTAAAAGTCACCTTGTTCCTTATTCAAGCAACTCAATTATCATCATACGCGACACATAGATTATCTACTACAATACGCCTGACTTCTCTACTATTACAATCATATCCGAGAGGCTAACCATGCTGTACATTAACGCCAATTTTACACATAGTAACGCTTTAAACACACCTTAACAACTGTAACATTCACCCGAAGCAATATTTAGTGTTTAGTAAATTGGTGACTAGAAAATCATATGTTTTAAGTTCACAAAACACATTATTTTCATTGCCGCATTTTTCTCGCAGCAGCTGTTCGGGGTCATTTTCCCCCTTTTTAATCACCTAATCCGACTTCGACTTTCAAATAAGAATTGTAATATGCGAAACAAGCTTTCCAACGATATAAGGCTCGTTGTCTAATTCCTAATAACGAATGAGATACGGCCTTTACAAGATGGCTATCTAGGGCTGTCAAAATGACGAATTTACTAACTTTTCATGCTGTTTTGACCCACTAAATCTCGTAACCAGTATCTTGTGAACAAATAAGAATTGTAATATGCGAAACAAGCTTTCCAACGATATAAGGCTCGTTGTCTAATTCCTAATAACGAATGAGATACGGCCTTTACAAAATGGCTATCTAGGGCTGTCAAAATGACGAATTTACTAACTTTACATGCTGTTTTGACCCACCAAATCTCATAACCAGCATCTTGTGACCAAATAAGAATTGTAACATGTGAAACAAGCTTTCCAACGATATAAGGCTCGTTGTCTAACTCCTAATAACGAATGAGATACGGCCTTTACAAGATGGCTATCTAGGGCTGTCAAAATGACGAATTTACTAACTTTACATGCTGTTTTGACCCACCAAATCTCATAACCAGCATCTTGTGACCAAATAAGAATTGTAACATGCGAAACAAGCTTTCCAACGATATAAGGCTCGTTGTCTAACTCCTAATAACGAATGAGATACGGCCTTTACAAGATGGCTATCTAGGGCTGTCAAAATGACGAATTTACTAACTTTACATGCTGTTTTGACCCACCAAATCTCATAACCAGCATCTTGTGACCAAATAAGAATTGTAACATGCGAAACAAGCTTTCCAACGATATAAGGCTCGTTGTCTAACTCCTAATAACGAATGAGATACGGCCTTTACAAGATGGCTATCTAGGGTTGTCAAAATGACGAATTTACTAACTTTACATGCTGTTTTGACCCACCAAATCTCATAACCAGCATCTTGTGACCAAATAAGTATTGTAACATGCGAAACAAGCTTTCCAACGATATAAGGCTCGTTGTCTAATTCCTAATAACGAATGAGATACGGCCTTTACAAGATGGCTATCTAGGGCTGTCAAAATGACGAATTTACTAACTTTTAAACACAAAGTTGAATCAATTCAAGTTTCATGTAGACATTTTATCAAACACTTTGTGGGCGTACAACAAATAAGGCACAATGTACAAGTATCATTTGCATAACATGACCAATCCATGTCAATATCATCAAGAACATCAATATTCCATAGAATTTCACATAACTTCTCTTCTAATTCAGCCCTAACTAACAATTTATCATTATAAACAATCATCATACATTCCCTCATCCAATTTCATACTTTACTACACATATTCATTCTACTCTAAGTGGGTTTTCACTCCCAACATTGAATTAATCGATTTCAAGCATTCATGATGTTCTAGATGATGATCTTAGTTCAATATCATACTAATTTCATATAAACACATGGAATTTCTTGAAACCCTACATATTCAAAATCACCAAACTATCAATTTCTTCTTACCTTAAGCTTTAATAGGCCTAGATGATCAACAAATCATTGACATGCATGAGATTTAGTCACGATTAGGGCTTCAATTGGCTGATTTTGAGTGATTAGAAGGGTTTTCCTTTGCTTCTTGGCTCTGGCGTCACACACACACACACGCCTAATGTGTGTGTGTTTTATTCTTGTTTTTCATTTAATCATTCCAACTTTCTAATATGTCACCATTAGTCCCTTAAGTTCATGACACCATCATATTTGGCTTTAAATTCATTCCTTTAATTAATTTGCTAGACATTTAACTAGGTTTACTAACCCCGTTATTACACCTCATTTTGTTAAACATGATAACAAACTAGCAAATTAAATATTCGGTTTTGGGGTGTTACAAGTCTACCCCCCTTAAATGAGGTTTCGTCCCCGAAACCTTTCTCATTCAACTAGACCAATTCTACTCTTACCCTTATCAGGTTGTTCATACATAATACTTACTACAACCTAAACGCATTCAGGATCTTGGCAAAGGTTTTATTCATGCATGAACGTAATTGTACACGTCGTGCCTATGCCTTATATTAAGTAAATTACTTTCATAATTATACTTATGTCAGATTCTGCTCCAGAGCTCTTATTAGTGCCTTTTACTTTATAATACTAGCTCTTAACACATATCATCACTAACATTTCACTCATCGAATTTATTCCATTTGTATACAATCATAAATCGTACAAACCTAAATCTGCGGTTTGTTTCTAACTTCCTACTTAAGCATATTACATTCATATATTTGCTAATCGAAATAAATCGATTTATTTCATACTACTCATACATCATATGCTATCTTTCATTTTGTTCACTATGAGTCATCCTAAACATCTCATTACTAATGTTACTTCTAATTATCTTAATGTTTATACGAGAGGACAACATATCATTATAGGCATACTATAATCATTTATTTATATCAATACTTACTCATAATCACAAGCTAAACATCTTACTAACCTTGACTTCGTCGTGTATGCCAGCGGTTTGTGGCCCGAGTCGGCCCGTTTCTTCATGGGTTCATGTAATGCTTTCATTGATTGCTTCCATTGATTTGTTGAGCACCCGCCTATGCGCATCCTTTCAATAATGCCTTGTTCAAATGAACATGGCCTACAAGCCCAACATCAATATTAGCACTTTCCATCGATTCTCATCATTATTACCTTTTCTCCATACTTATTTTATTTGGGGTTTTACACGCTCCTAATTCTTTTATTCTTAAAATTATTTCATTAACCTTTTTGCAAAACTTCCTCTTCCCGACCATACTTAAGTTATCGTTCAGGTTGCATCCCGTCGTTCATTCCGACTCACACGAGTCACTTAACAACGTGTCTAGTATGTGGCTTAATCAAAGTTTTCTTTTCTTGACTCGAATTTTAAGTTTTGCATATCATTTATGGTCATTCTTTCGTCCTTAAATCCGTCTCGCGGATTCATACTTATCATTTGTACCTTTAATTGTGATTATGTTTGAATCTGTCTCGCGGATTCAAATATTGCATTCATACATTTCATTCCTTGAATCCGTCTTGCGGATTCAAGCATTGCATTTATGCATTTCATTCCTTGAATCCGTCTTGCGGATTCAAGCATTGCATTAACATCTTTCATTCTTTGAATCCGTCTCGCGGATTCAAACATTGCATCTACGCTTTTCATCCCTTGAATCCGTCTCGCGGATTCAAGCATTGCATTCATACCTTTCTTTCATGTTTCGAATCCGTCTCGCGGATTCTAACATAGCATTTCATGTTTCGAATCCGTCTCGCGGATTCTAACATAGCATTTCATGTTTCGAATCCGTCTCGCGGATTCTAACATAGCATTTCATACTCTCATTTTTGAGAGTCTTACATTTCTCTTCACCCTCACGTCCACCTACTACTTAATTCTAACGGACACACCTGTAACAATTATCACGGGCTCACGAAAGTCATGCGTTTCTTGTGTACTGGCCAGGTACACAATCCACACACTAGTTTCGTGTCTTCGTGTAATTGTCACCTTATGTCCGAAGAATTAGGTTTCGGCACGTGTAACATTTCCAAAACTTCATTACCATTCTTATCATTATTTTTCATTTAAAATTTTCCTTTCATTGTTAGGTTTTACCATCACATGTACTTACATATATTAAACATATGTACTTGGGTCAATATGTCAAATTACCTACCTTGGCGTCGGTGCTAGACCGCATCCACAAATCATTCTTTCCAAGCAACCATGCTTACCTTACACATAACATATAGTTAGTTATCTTCCAATACATACTTAAGCACATACTTACCTTTGCTTCTACCTTTAGATCTTGGTCGAGTCTCGGATTGTACGGGTTTCTTGTCATAAGAGCACACAGGTTCGAGTTCAAGTACCTATCCTCTTGTACTTGATTCTCTCAAACCAGGGCTCTGATACCAACTTGTTATACCCCAACACGTTTAACCTTAAAAATGACGCAGCGGAAAAAGAGCTTTAAAATTTTCTTCCGTATTAACAACATTTCTTTCACGAAGGTTCCAAATCCTAAAAATGTTAAACGTACTATAAAAGAATTTTACAACATTCATACTAAAATTTAGATTACTAAACGTTATATACTTCAACTATGTGACCAATCTATCCGTACAATCCTTGCTCTTGACTCGATCTACGTCCGCTTCACTTCCTTAGCAGCAGAAGAAGTCCGTGTAACACCTGTGGGCATCACATACAACTTAGCCATTAGTCAAAGGCATTATCATATAACATTAATCTCATGTAATTAAAGATTGAATAACGTTCGTCAATTTAACATTAATTCCTCCAATTATTCTTTCTCATCCTCTTATTCCGGGTTCGGTTTAAGTTTCGTAAGAATCCGGTGTACTTGTTCCTGCATCACATACCAACCTCAAACGCATAATTAGTAACGTTAAAATTCTACGTATCTAAATCATGCACATGTACATGTTTACATGTATACGTATGCGTCTACATACGTACATGCCCTCCTATATTTCTACATACCTGCATATACTCATACGTACCTTCTTCTATACCAACCCCATATCTACATACGCGCATGCATTACTACTTCTCTACATACCTTCATATATACCTACGTATCTTCGCATACACATAATACACATCTACATACATACATACCTTTACTTGCATACCCACGCATCTAATTACATACATACATGATTACATCTTCGCATATGTATTTACATACATACATACATAACTACATACACACATACCTACTCACATACATACGTACATACTTACTTGCATCCACATATATATATACGTTCGTACCTACACACGTATGTACTTTGATATTCAAATACAAAATGCTCATGCTCATACATAACTACTTACGTACATACATACACCAATACCTACATATATACATACATGCATACATAACTCCATACTTACTTACATACATTCATAAAATGAATCATAACTACACCCGTGCATACCTTAGCTCACACGTGCATGTACTTACGTAATTTTCCTAAATGCATTCATACATACCTACTTGTCGGCCATTTTATATACATCAATCATCCCATTCAACCATAACAAGAAAACTCTATATGTATACTATGAAGTGAATCGAAAGTCACTTACCTCGAGCGTTAGTGTTCACGCTTGTTTCCTCGCCTCTGCTTGACCCGTTAACCTTCCGTTTTCGAGTCCTTGCTAATGTGATTCCTATTCTTTCATGTCATCACAATTACATTATGGTTAGCACATATGCTCATTCATACTACATTCGTTTCTTTCCATTCATACATTACTTGACTTTTTATTAACCAAATACCACATACATAAGGCATATAGACTAAAAGTCACCTTGTTCCTTATTCAAGCAACTCAATTATCATCATACGCGACACATAGATTATCTACTACAATACGCCTGACTTCTCTACTATTACAATCATATCCGAGAGGCTAACCATGCTGTACATTAACGCCAATTTTACACATAGTAACGCTTTAAACACACCTTAACAACTGTAACATTCACCCGAAGCAATATTTAGTGTTTAGTAAATTGGTGACTAGAAAATCATATGTTTTAAGTTCACAAAACACATTATTTTCATTGCCGCATTTTTCTCGCAGCAGCTGTTCGGGGTCATTTTCCCCCTTTTTAATCACCTAATCCGACTTCGACTTTCAAATAAGAATTGTAATATGCGAAACAAGCTTTCCAACGATATAAGGCTCGTTGTCTAATTCCTAATAACGAATGAGATACGGCCTTTACAAGATGGCTATCTAGGGCTGTCAAAATGACGAATTTACTAACTTTTCATGCTGTTTTGACCCACTAAATCTCGTAACCAGTATCTTGTGACCAAATAAGAATTGTAACATGCGAAACAAGCTTTCCAACGATATAAGGCTCGTTGTCTAATTCCTAATAACGAATGAGATACGGCCTTTACAAGATGGCTATCTAGGGCTGTCAAAATGACGAATTTACTAACTTTTCATGCTGTTTTGACCCACTAAATCTCGTAACCAGTATCTTGTGACCAAATAAGAATTGTAACATGCGAAACAAGCTTTCCAACGATATAAGGCTCGTTGTCTAATTCCTAATAACGAATGAGATACGGCCTTTACAAGATGGCTATCTAGGGCTGTCAAAATGACGAATTTACTAATTTTACATGCTGTTTTGACCCACCAAATCTCATAACCAGCATCTTGTGACCAAATAAGAATTGTAACATGCGAAACAAGCTTTCCAACGATATAAGGCTCGTTGTCTAACTCCTAATAACGAATGAGATACGGCCTTTACAAGATGGCTATCTAGGGCTGTCAAAATGACGAATTTACTAACTTTACATGCTGTTTTGACCCACCAAATCTCATAACCAGCATCTTGTGACCAGATAAGAATTGTAACATGCGAAACAAGCTTTCCAACGATATAAGGCTCGTTGTCTAACTCCTAATAACGAATGAGATACGGCCTTTACAAGATGGCTATCTAGGGCTGTCAAAATGACGAATTTACTAACTTTACATGCTGTTTTGACCCACCAAATCTCATAACCAGCATCTTGTGACCAAATAAGAATTGTAACATGTGAAACAAGCTTTCCAACGATATAAGGCTCGTTGTCTAATTCCTAATAACGAATGAGATACGGCCTTTACAAGATGGCTATCTAGGGCTGTCAAAATGACGAATTTACTAACTTTTAAACACAAACTTGAATCAATTCAAGTTTCATGTAGGCATTTTATCAAACACTTTGTGGGCGTACAACAAATAAGGCACAATGTACAAGTATCATTTGCATAACATGACCAATCCATGTCAATATCATCAAGAACATCAATATTCCATAGAATTTCACATAACTTCTCTTCTAATTCAGCCCTAACTAACAATTTATCATTATAAACAATCATCATACATTCCCTCATCCAATTTCATACTTTACTACACATATTCATTCTACTCTAAGTGGGTTTTCACTCCCAACATTGAATTAATCGATTTCAAGCATTCATGATGTTCTAGATGATGATCTTAGTTCAATATCATACTAATTTCATATAAACACATGGAATTTCTTGAAACCCTACCTATTCAAAATCACCAAACTATCAATTTCTTCTTACCTTAAGCTTTAATAGGCCTAGATGATCAACAAATCATTGACATGCATGAGATTTAGTCACGATTAGGGCTTCAATTGGCTGATTTTGAGTGATTAGAAGGGTTTTCCTTTGCTTCTTGGCTCTGGCGTCACACACACACACACACGCCTAATGTGTGTGTGTTTTATTCTTGTTTTTCATTTAATCATTCCAACTTTCTAATATGTCACCATTAGTCCCTTAAGTTCATGACACCATCATATTTGGCTTTAAATTCATTCCTTTAATTAATTTGCTAGACATTTAACTAGGTTTACTAACCCCGTTATTACACCTCATTTTGTTAAACATGATAACAAACTAGCAAATTAAATATTCGGTTTTGGGGTGTTACATTTACAACTTATATTATATAACTCTTATAAAAAAATATAAAACCCATTAGCCTACAATTTCTACCAAATGGGTAAACAAGTATGGTTATGAAGATTTTATAAAGATATTTGAAAGATCATGATATTTTATAACCATACCATCTTCATTTCCTTTTCATTTCCCATCATTCAAAATCACCAACAAACCCTCCTTCTCCTTCCTTGATCTCGGCTCAAAGCTCCCCATATACACCCACCATTTTCCTTTCAAAAATGTAACACCTGTGCCTCCACGGCCATCAAACAAATACCAAACCAATGAAATATTATATTTCATACTTGGGATTTGTAAAATTATGTGTATCTTTTACACATATCAACTCTTGTTTGATTTTAAGCTTTAAATCGCTTTCTGGAGGGTTATACGCGCTCTGATGCGTAAATATAACCAGTTTAATCCAACGAACACTCCGGAATAGTGAAATAGGCTTAACATACCTTAAATAACCTTTACATAACTTAGATATAAGTTTTGGAAGGTTTGGTGTAGTGAAATCAAAGTTTAATCACTTACAGGGACTAAAGTTGACAAACTGCGAAAGTATGCCAATTTGAACTGTAACAGACATTCCGGAACATGACCATAAGTTAAACATACCATAAATATCCTTTACATAGCTTAGAAATAGGCTTTGAGGGGTTCGGTATGCTAAAATAAACTTTTGGGTCATTCAGGGACTAAAAGTGTCAAAAAGTGCACAAGTTTGCATTTTCGCGCATAACTTACGTTCTGAATACATCTGGACATCCAAAAAATTATGTAAGCATGACTACATTATATTTTAGTGTTCGCCTTAAGAAAAATCCATTCGTCGCGTCATTTGGATCGTTTTTTCGCGCTTATGCGCATTCCGTCGTAATTAAGCGAACATCGCGTTCGTACGACCAAACGAACCATCATCCGGCATATTTTTGAGTATGTTTTGAGTTCCCTATACTTTAACTTCATTTTAGAGCCTTGAAATGAGGTCAACGGGGCTCAAACGCATCGAAAAAGGGCTTAAACACGTGCAGGGACTAAACCTGTCATTTATGAAACATTTCTGGAACAGGGAGGGGTGTCGCGTAGCGCGAGCCCTAAAGACTTACCAGTCGCGCTACGCGACTGCATGATCTGGACCAGATTCCATGTTTTTAACACAAGTTGCAGCAGATTGATCCTTAACCACATGTTTTAAGTTGCTTAATCACTAAGATAAGGAGAATATGTGGCTTCCATAAGGTTCCGACAAGTGTACGGGTTGGATCATGGCACGTTTTCCATGAAACGATCCTAACGGTTCGGGTATTCCTATAAATACCCAACCCACACAACCTCATTTTGCACAAGAATTCTGATTTGAGAGCTCTAAGTTGAAACCATTGTTTCATACCTGAGTTCTTGGATCGGGATTAGCATTCGGGGACCCTTCGTAAGTATTCTTTCGTTCTTTTCCTTATTTTATTGCTTTTCGAGTCCGAAAGTCAAACTTTGTTTGACTTTCAGCGTTGACCAGTAATGGTCAATGCGAAGTTCGTTTGAACTTCGCAACGTGAGTGTAATCACGTTGGTCATAGTCCCTTGGGACTATGCCCACTGATTACCACGTTGTCTAGGGTCGTAGGGTAGGCGATCTGATAAATCGCCTATACCTTCGAACTCGACCCAGTTTGGTCGATCATTAGGATCCGACCAAATACATTAGGTGACCATAGTAGGTAGGGAATAACCTTCCGAGGTTATACCCTATGGTCACATCGTTTGAGTAGTTGTATGATAGGTAGTTTATATGCCTTAGGTAAATTACCAGAATACCCTTTTCATTTATAATTGGTAATTAAGCATATGTAACCTAAACTTTTGTCACATAACTGATTATGTAACATGTTTAAGCATATAACACTTGTCATAGGACTAGTTAGGCGGTCCGAACGCGTTTCACGCGCACGACGCGTTAAAGTAGCATAAGCTACCTTAATGGGTCGCGATGGGTCGAAAGCACTTAGGTTTGGTTTCATTGTAGTATGTAGGCCTAGTTAAACCATATCATATGAGTTCCAATACTCATTTGGTTTACCAAGCCTCATCCTATCCGATCTCCCGATTTAAGTCCGGTTTATTTATATAGTTTTAGATTGCCGACTGATTCCGTGCTCCCTCTAGCTTTGTTTGGTTGTTGTTCAAGACCTCCAAGCATTATCAGGCGAGTACATTCTTCCCCTATTTTACTGTTTTCAACTGTTTTGGGGTGACTCATATGTGCTAAATGTTTTCGATGTTATAACGATGGTTTCAAAAACAACTAAGACGATTTATACAAAACTAATAACGATTTCATAAAGTGAACAAACTTGTTGGTTGTAGTTACATAACAAATGACATTCATTAGCAATGATCAAGCCGACCAGTATTAGGTTATGGTACCATAGGATCTGACAAATCCCGTTATTTACTACATCCGTGGTTATGTGTGGGTATGGTAGGTAGCGACTGAATCTGTAATTATTAACTTACCCTATGGAGGTTTGTTAATACGAAAACGAGAAGCGATGAAAGTCACGAAGGTTTGAATGTTATTAGCGAGACGACCTTATAAGTAGTTTCACGACCTAAAACGAATTAAACGATTTACGATTGGTTTTCACATGATGTTTTAACGATTGGGTTAACGATTGGGTTCAAAGCGATATACGATATTATTTTGGTTATACATATTACATGATTTACATTTGGGCATGAACATTACTTTGGTGGTTTGGTTTGGATTAAGTGATTAAGTAACAATGCGTGTGGAATATGATACAAGCATGGTGGATACGCCGCTGGTACTTCCTATATATAAGTGTTTGTATGGTATTACATATTGTAGCGTTATTTGAATCATTTCAGTTTGAGACATAGAACATTTTATACAATCAACATACTTTTCACAAGACATTTATTTACAAACAACTTATCTTATACAAACTCATTTTACATGGTTATTCATTTAATCATGCATTATTCTCTTATTTATACATATCACCTGAACTTATCATTGTTTTTCAAATAATTTACTAAAACAAATGTTTTTGGGTTAAGAGTCATGGCTACGAGGTTTTACAAATTATAACCCGCTTGATTTGAGTTGGTTAATTAAGTTGCAATATTATACTCTTTTCAAAACAAGGTTTTTAAATAAAGTATTGCAACGTCTAAACTAGCCATGATTTCGACACTCCTACAAAACCTATGTACTCGCCAGCATTTCTTTGCTGACCTCGTTTTCACATATGTTTCAGGTATTGTTGAATGATATCGATTGATAAGATGCATGCTCACATAGGACTGGACAAGGCCTTAGTGACTCAATAACAATGATAGACTATGTTTAAATAGTGTATTTAGATTTCAAGACGATGTAATTATTCAATGTTTAATAAAACGAAACACTTTTTGGTATCCATGGTTATGAAACATTAATTCTGTTGCAACACGCCCCGATGTTTCCGCCGCGCTTTGTTGTTTTACGCGGTCGGGGTGTGACAGAAAAGATGGTATCAGAGCCAATGGTTATAGGGAATTAGGTTATTAGTAATTAGTAATGCTTTGACCTAGTCTATAACCTTCTTAGGACCCTAACGCGAGTTTACTTGCGTTTAGTCATAAAACAATACTGTCGCCTATCCTTAGGCGACAACCGCAACAAAAACATAAATTTCGAAACCGCTTTGAAAACTAATCATCTGTTCTAGGATGATTAATTACTAGGTTTTGAACCCTCTATTGTAAGGTTTTGAACTCTCTATTATATGGTTTTGAACCCCTTTGAGTTTTCAAAATCTCGTCAAGGTTTTGGGTTTTTAATAATGTGAACACGTGCAAACTGGAAGGGTGAATGCCTGTATTCTGGGTTTTCTGTCTAGGCAAGCACTTCGTATACATCTCATCAGACGCGAGACCAGTTGTGCTTACCTGGGAATTCTTGGGATGAGTGTTCACTTATAGGCGAGCATGTCTTCGCGATACATTATTTTTGACCCATTTACTTTGAATTGTCACCATCTCATTTGTTTGCCTTAGGTAACAAACAAATGATCACAATTTTCATTCGTTATCATTCTGTTTTGAATGTCCAATAATCTTTCACCTGTTTCTCCCTATGCCTTTCTTTTTCTTCAAGAATGTCTCTTCATCACGATGACGCCCAGATATCCGAGCAAGCAGCCAAATTCGCTCAGCGAATAGGCGAAGTAGTCCTGAAGACTGTTGAATTAGCTACTGCCATGTATCATCTCCAGGATGAAGCCACTCAAGAGTCACCAAGGCAGGCAGGACCTAGTCAGGCGACAACACCATCAGCCAATAAACCAATCGAGGAATCAAAGACCATGGATGAACGATCCCCTAAGAAGTCAAAGAAGCGAAAGGCTTCTCAGAACTTCGCCATGGTCGCTCACAATGGTAAAGTAGTCCCCAACCAACCAGCTCAACCCTCTGCTAGGTGTGTATGGCTTTTCGTATGATACCTACATCAAGGAACTATGTACCTTACAAACTACTCTTGTGATTTCTCTCTTTCAAATGATTGCTCATGATTCCCTCGAAAATTTTAAGTACTCGTTTCACTCTAAGAAACAAAGTACAGAAAATTAAGTGACATTATGAGTAATCGTGCTTTTCGCACATCTGTGCCTTTAAATCCTTGGTTAAATAACTAAGGGTATTTTCAAATCTCATACCCATTACGTTTTGATTTTTCAACATACACAGTACCAGTATTTCAAAACAATCTTCATGATCTCAAAACATTTCATATAGTTTGAAAACAATTTTTCTAGATGCATTGTCTATGTTATTTCAAAAACATTGGCCATGTTATCAAAACCAACCTTTCTAATTTCAAAATATTTCATATAGTCTGAAGACAAAATTAACACAATACATTTTCTGATCAAGTGCATGATTTCGAAAAGCATCATTCATGTCTTTCAAAAACCTTATACATAATTTCAAAATTCATCTCGCATAATTTTAAAACATTTTTATAAATATACTTACCTAGTACACCTACTTTAAGATTTCAAAAAGTATTATATATAAGGTTTCAAAAACGTTAAACACATTTTTCTTAAAAGAACCCCATGCATAGTTTTCAAAAATATTTTTCTCATACATTGACGTAACCTTCAAAATTTTGCTTCATATGTCGCCTTGACATATCAAGCATCTCAACTTCATAAGCATTTTACTTCATGTTTTGACATAAGCACGTCCAGTGCAAGGTTTCAAAACATCTTCAACTTCTAAAAATCCATATGGGATCTTTTTATCTTCATATTTAGACCCCTGTGGATGATCATCATTCAAATCAGAGTCCTTAATTGGATTCCTTATGTACCTAAATTCGAACATTTCGGTTCCTTATAATCGAAATCGAATTTTTCTTTTAAAGATCTTTCTATCTTTATAGTTAGATTCTTGATAATGTTTAAAGTACCAAATGAAATCCACGAGATGGATTCCTAGTGTGCTTTAAATACATGTACTCTGTTAGCAGAACAAACTTCTAGTTAAACAATTTTGTGGTTATGTGACTATGTGTTAATTCATCTTATGTTTTCTTTTATGCATTTTTGTGTTTTAAATACTCTGGATATTCGTTATCCAAATCCTCGCAGGATCTTTCATATCTTCATATGAGAGATTCGTAGCAGGATATTCAAAAGGTACTACCTTAAATCCTTAATGGGCTTCTATGTAATAGTTAAGACCCTTGGATTATATAGTACTGCTCCATGATTCATTAGAGACCCTTTAGTGGTCTAATCAAAAAGATTGATTCACAATTTGGTTAAAGAACGACATCTAGTGATGTAGCTGGACAGACTCCTTGACAGTCTATTTAAATCATTTATTGATTTAGTCTAAAGGACTCTATGGCGGTCTAAGTCACGCTCATCACAGGATTGTTCATTTGGTTTTACCCTACACATTATAAAATAGACTGTGTGAACTGTGCAAGGAATTCTCTAATTATGGACGCGTACATAATTATGAAATTTAGTGCACAGAAACACAGTAAGATTTATTATGTGTAAGAACCGATAGTGACAACAATAACGAAATGAGAACGATGTAATGGAGGTACGGTGGACGCACCAATGACGCTTCATATACTTGTATATAAGTATCCCTCTTACATTGCAATCATGATGTTATTAAAGATTACTAGAAGTTCAGAACCCTAACCAATATTGTTCGATCTTTTCAACCTCATGTTTTCAAGCTCTCACAAGTTTCCTCTAAATAAATTTCGGGACGAAATTTCCTAAAGTAGGGGAGACTGTAACACCTGTGCCTCCACGGCCATCAAACAAATACCAAACCAATGAAATATTATATTTCATACTTGGGATTTGTAAAATTATGTGTATCTTTTACACATATCAACTCTTGTTTGATTTTAAGCTTTAAATCGCTTTCTGGAGGGTTATACGCGCTCTGATGCGTAAATATAACCAGTTTAATCCAACGAACACTCCGGAATAGTGAAATAGGCTTAACATACCTTAAATAACCTTTACATAACTTAGATATAAGTTTTGGAAGGTTTGGTGTAGTGAAATCAAAGTTTAATCACTTACAGGGACTAAAGTTGACAAACTGCGAAAGTATGCCAATTTGAACTGTAACAGACATTCCGGAACATGACCATAAGTTAAACATACCATAAATATCCTTTACATAGCTTAGAAATAGGCTTTGAGGGGTTCGGTATGCTAAAATAAACTTTTGGGTCATTCAGGGACTAAAAGTGTCAAAAAGTGCACAAGTTTGCATTTTCGCGCATAACTTACGTTCTGAATACATCTGGACATCCAAAAAATTATGTAAGCATGACTACATTATATTTTAGTGTTCGCCTTAAGAAAAATCCATTCGTCGCGTCATTTGGATCGTTTTTTCGCGCTTATGCGCATTCCGTCGTAATTAAGCGAACATCGCGTTCGTACGACCAAACGAACCATCATCCGGCATATTTTTGAGTATGTTTTGAGTTCCCTATACTTTAACTTCATTTTAGAGCCTTGAAATGAGGTCAACGGGGCTCAAACGCATCGAAAAAGGGCTTAAACACGTGCAGGGACTAAACCTGTCATTTATGAAACATTTCTGGAACAGGGAGGGGTGTCGCGTAGCGCGAGCCCTAAAGACTTACCAGTCGCGCTACGCGACTGCATGATCTGGACCAGATTCCATGTTTTTAACACAAGTTGCAGCAGATTGATCCTTAACCACATGTTTTAAGTTGCTTAATCACTAAGATAAGGAGAATATGTGGCTTCCATAAGGTTCCGACAAGTGTACGGGTTGGATCATGGCACGTTTTCCATGAAACGATCCTAACGGTTCGGGTATTCCTATAAATACCCAACCCACACAACCTCATTTTGCACAAGAATTCTGATTTGAGAGCTCTAAGTTGAAACCATTGTTTCATACCTGAGTTCTTGGATCGGGATTAGCATTCGGGGACCCTTCGTAAGTATTCTTTCGTTCTTTTCCTTATTTTATTGCTTTTCGAGTCCGAAAGTCAAACTTTGTTTGACTTTCAGCGTTGACCAGTAATGGTCAATGCGAAGTTCGTTTGAACTTCGCAACGTGAGTGTAATCACGTTGGTCATAGTCCCTTGGGACTATGCCCACTGATTACCACGTTGTCTAGGGTCGTAGGGTAGGCGATCTGATAAATCGCCTATACCTTCGAACTCGACCCAGTTTGGTCGATCATTAGGATCCGACCAAATACATTAGGTGACCATAGTAGGTAGGGAATAACCTTCCGAGGTTATACCCTATGGTCACATCGTTTGAGTAGTTGTATGATAGGTAGTTTATATGCCTTAGGTAAATTACCAGAATACCCTTTTCATTTATAATTGGTAATTAAGCATATGTAACCTAAACTTTTGTCACATAACTGATTATGTAACATGTTTAAGCATATAACACTTGTCATAGGACTAGTTAGGCGGTCCGAACGCGTTTCACGCGCACGACGCGTTAAAGTAGCATAAGCTACCTTAATGGGTCGCGATGGGTCGAAAGCACTTAGGTTTGGTTTCATTGTAGTATGTAGGCCTAGTTAAACCATATCATATGAGTTCCAATACTCATTTGGTTTACCAAGCCTCATCCTATCCGATCTCCCGATTTAAGTCCGGTTTATTTATATAGTTTTAGATTGCCGACTGATTCCGTGCTCCCTCTAGCTTTGTTTGGTTGTTGTTCAAGACCTCCAAGCATTATCAGGCGAGTACATTCTTCCCCTATTTTACTGTTTTCAACTGTTTTGGGGTGACTCATATGTGCTAAATGTTTTCGATGTTATAACGATGGTTTCAAAAACAACTAAGACGATTTATACAAAACTAATAACGATTTCATAAAGTGAACAAACTTGTTGGTTGTAGTTACATAACAAATGACATTCATTAGCAATGATCAAGCCGACCAGTATTAGGTTATGGTACCATAGGATCTGACAAATCCTGTTATTTACTACACCCGTGGTTATGTGTGGGTATGGTAGGTAGCGACTGAATCTGTAATTATTAACTTACCCTATGGAGGTTTGTTAATACGAAAACGAGAAGCGACGAAAACGAGAAGCGATGAAAGTCACGAAGGTTTGAATGTTATTAGCGAGACGACCTTATAAGTAGTTTCACGACCTAAAACGAATTAAACGATTTACGATTGGTTTTCACATGATGTTTTAACGATTGGGTTAACGATTGGGTTCAAAGCGATATACGATATTATTTTGGTTATACATATTACATGATTTACATTTGGGCATGAACATTACTTTGGTGGTTTGGTTTGGATTAAGTGATTAAGTAACAATGCGTGTGGAATATGATACAAGCATGGTGGATACGCCGCTGGTACTTCCTATATATAAGTGTTTGTATGGTATTACATATTGTAGCGTTATTTGAATCATTTCAGTTTGAGACATAGAACATTTTATACAATCAACATACTTTTCACAAGACATTTATTTACAAACAACTTATCTTATACAAACTCATTTTACATGGTTATTCATTTAATCATGCATTATTCTCTTATTTATACATATCACCTGAACTTATCATTGTTTTTCAAATAATTTACTAAAACAAATGTTTTTGGGTTAAGAGTCATGGCTACGAGGTTTTACAAATTATAACCCGCTTGATTTGAGTTGGTTAATTAAGTTGCAATATTATACTCTTTTCAAAACAAGGTTTTTAAATAAAGTATTGCAACGTCTAAACTAGCCATGATTTCGACACTCCTACAAAACCTATGTACTCGCCAGCATTTCTTTGCTGACCTCGTTTTCACATATGTTTCAGGTATTGTTGAATGATATCGATTGATAAGATGCATGCTCACATAGGACTGGACAAGGCCTTAGTGACTCAATAACAATGATAGACTATGTTTAAATAGTGTATTTAGATTTCAAGACGATGTAATTATTCAATGTTTAATAAAACGAAACACTTTTTGGTATCCATGGTTATGAAACATTAATTCTGTTGCAACACGCCCCGATGTTTCCGCCGCGCTTTGTTGTTTTACGCGGTCGGGGTGTGACAAAAAACACCCTAATTTCATATAAATCAAGCCATTACAAGATCACCTAAGCATAGTTAAGGCATGGAGCATCATTAGAGCTTTATTTGGAGCTTAACCTCTTCTTAATCTTCATTCTAAGCTTGTGCAAAGTTGTAAGCCCTCATTTACCATTTTCTAAGCTTATATTTATGTATAGATCATAAAAGTACTTGTTGATCATCTTGAAGATTAAGGAAAATCTAACTTAAAAACCCTAACCACAACTTAACAACTTACTAAATATGAAGTATTATGTGATTATTAGGTGTATTAGTGTTGTATAAGTTGTATGATCATGTTGATTTGGTTAAAGTAGGTTGATTAGTCATGAGATTTATGATGATCATGTTGTTTATTTAGTGTAGTAACTTATATAAGTGATGATCTTGTTATATTAGGCCTAAAAATGGGATTTAAACAACTAGATGTTAAAATCTTGAAAGATCATCATCATTATGTTCATAAGCTTTACATATATAAGTTTTAATACTTGAAAGATTAAGGACTTTAATGGTCTAAACTTGATGTTTAAGAACTAATAAGCTTGGTTTTTAAATAAAACAAGTGAGTTAATAAATGGTTATAAAAATTACACATAAAAAGTCTTAACTTTTTAACACATAAAAGACTTGATTTTTTTTAGAAATTTAATGTATGAAAGCTCATGAGATATTGAAGAAAAGTGGTAGGATTAGCTACTTGGAAATTGTATTTTGATGGAATTAGTAAGTTGATGATGATTGGAAATTGAAAATTGTTTTAAACGCGTTTTGAAAATGTGGGAAAACGCCATAGTATAGGGGAAACTATGGCGAAATTTTCTAAAAATCTAATCGCGATTAAATTAAGATTAACGAGGTGATTAAGCAGGTTAAACGTGATTAGTAACTTCAATCGTCATTAAGGAAGTTTTGATAAAAAGGGTTAAGCTCTAATCACCCAAGAGTTTTTATAAACATATATATATTTCTACTAAGTATAAAGAGTAAAAGTAATAATATATGTTAATATAACTTTTGGTAAAAATTATATACTTTAAACACTTTATTTGGTGTATAATGTGTGTATAGTATGTGTATGTATTAGTGCTTGGAATACATACTAAAATACTAAATACAATACTTATGAGAAATATATACCTACACCATAATCGGAAACTTCACAAATATTCACAAGTATGACGATGGTCGCGAATCTTCGCGTACACTTAAAGCGCTCACTTATGAGATATCACAAAACAAGACGCGGACACCGGACGACGAACATCGAACGACACCTTTTATAACCATATATATATCGACGCAATAATAATGTATGTTTCATCGACGAAACGGATGTATCGGCACCTCGAGAAGTTACTACGACGTTTGGACAACTTTCGACACAAAAGTTATATAAGTTAACCGACTACGACGACGAGTCTAAAAAATATTTTTAGACACTTAACTAATATATATTAACGAAAACGAAAACCGGAAAGTTTAAATACGAAAATGACACTAAGTATGATTATACAAGTTTACTAGTATGTTTATTTAATAATACCATACTTAGTTAATGATTACCAAAAATGCAGGAACACAAATTTGGGCTTAAATAAATAAATATTGGGCTTAAATAATAAATGTTGGGCTAGGCCTAATCTCTTAAATACATGGGCATGACCCATTACAATAAACACTTATGAAAGCCCATTTATAACATAAAACTTGGGCTAGGCCAAAATACAATAAGAGTATGAGCTAAGCCCAATAACATAAAGACTTGGGCTAGGCCCAATTACAGTAAAAACATAGGTTAAGCCCAATAACACTAAGATGTGGGCTAGGCCCAATGAAAGTACACGTATAATACGGTATACCTACACGTATAATATGGTATACGTACACGTATAAATACGATATACTTATACATATAAATACGGTATACATACACGTATAAAACACGCAAATACAAGTATAGATATGGTATATGTATACGTATAAAAGACTCAAGTACATGGAGATGTACTCACATACACCTGTTGAAGTGTACTCTCACAAGGATGCCGTACGCGTACAACCACGTATTCACGATGTTAAAAATAAATATTTTTAACACTTATATCTATAAGTAAATACAATTATAGTTGAAGAATATATATATATATATATATATATATCACTCAGAATGAAGTAAGTCGTGTGGATCACAGAGACTCTCACTTATGATCGTGCGAGGCACGAAGACTCACGAAGGGCGAGGCCCGTTCGTACACACTTGGAATGAAAAGTATATATATATATATATATATATATAAAGTATATATAATAAAAGCATATACATGACACAAATGCCAACGTATTACTAAAAATACACAAGTGTTCCAAAAAAAACGGATATAATAACATTCAAGATGAGCAACGAGTACGAGTTCTAGAAGAGAGCAAGGTGTTTAATGAGTTAGAACACTTGTAGGTTGACTCACACTTTCGGAAACCCGTTGTTTGTACTATCTCTCGCTGGATGCAATACTGTGAGTTCATGTCCCCCTTTCTTTTAAACGTTTTCGGTTTATAACTCTTGGGGGGAAATACATGTTACTTTGGTATGGCTAAGCCATGGAATGAATTATTAGATCACGTGAGAATAGGCTGAAACTTAAGCACCATTAATCTTGTTTAAGACCATGGAGAAAAGAGGTAGGTCTATCGGGTACAGGGCGAGCCCCACACATGGGTCCTTGTGTGGCCATATAGAGTTTCCTTTGTTGTTCCCGCCGGGTGGACCGATACTAAATCGCTTACGGGTTGGTCGCTTCCTTTGTCGTCACATATATTAATGTCCTTGCAAAACATTAATGATCTGTTCATAGACGCTTTACATACCACTTTGTTATACAAATCTCTCAAATGTTTCAAGACTTATTGGTGCACATACAAAACACATGAACTCGCTCAACTTTTGTTGATGTTTTCAAACTTACATGTATTTCAGGAAACTAAAAGGATCTTGGTGCTGTCGTTCTCGAGAAGCTTTTGGGTTATTATGTTAACGATGTCATCCTTTTGAAGGGGTTTGATCCATATATCTCATCTTCAATGGGATATAGGAAGCAAAGCCTTATGTTTTTAAATTATGTCGAACTAGTCTTTTTTCAAAACTTATAACTTATGTCGTCTTGTTCTGTAAACAAATTATGGTGTGTATTTCTTAACTATGTCAATGGATGAACATCATATGTTTTTAATCATGTAGTTGTTTACTTATATCGTATGCGATGAAAACTAATCAAGTTCATACCACGCGCTTCTGCTATCGAACGAGTGTGACATATAGGGACCTAAACCACACCTATAGGCCTATATGATACCTATACTACACCTATAGGCATATACGGGACCTATACCACACCTATAGGCCTATGTGGGACCAATACTACTGTCACACTCTGACTTTTGCGGAAGCGTGATTTGGTGTGACTTGCTTAATATCATTGCATTCGATCATAACAACAACTATATGATAAATCCGAAGGTGATCATTCATTAACTTAGTTTAGAACATAACGACATTGTTTGAAACACAGACATCAAATTCGAGTACCAACCATGCAACTTGCTTTTAGAGTTCATAAAGACTCGACAAAAGAAATTAATTAAAACTAGACTTTGAAAGTTGTTTCTTATCTAGAATAAGACACACAATCCAAATCCTCAGACATAGGACGCCACCTTTTATTCTCAACTTTACTTGAAACATCCACACGCCCGCCAGATCCATACTTAATGTGACACCTGTGCCTCTGCGACCATCAAACAAATACCAAATTAATGAAATATTGTAATTCATACTTGGGATTTATATAAATATGTGTATCATTTGCACATATCAATTCTTGTTCGATTTCGGGCTCTAAATCGCTTTCTGGAAGATTATACGCGATCTGATGCATAAATATAATCAGTTTAATGCAACAAACACTCCGGAAGAGTGACATAGGCTTAAGATACCTTAAATAACCTTTACATAACTTAGAAATAAGTTTTGGATGGGTTGGTGTGTCGAAATCAAGTTTATTCGCTTACAGGGACTAATTTCTACAAACTGCGAAAGTATGCCGATTCGTACTGTAACGAACATTCCAGAACTTGATCATAAGTTAAAAATACCCTAAATATCATTTACATAGCTTAGAAATAGGCTTTGAGGGGTTCGGTATGCTAAAACAAACTTATTTGATCAATAGAGACTAAAAGCGTCAAAAGTGCATAAGTTTGCATTTTCACGCATATCTTACGTCCTGATTATATCCGGACATCCAAAAATTTATGTAGTCATTAAAATATTTTATTTTAGTGATTGGCATGATAAAATTCCATTCGTCGCGTAATTTGGATCGTTTTTGCGTTCATTACGATTTCCGTCGTAATTAACCGAACAATGCAACCGTACGACCAAACGAACCAACATCCGAGATGTTTTTGAGCATATTTTAAGTTCCCTATACTTTAACTTTATTTTAGAGCCTTGAAATGGGGTTAACAGGGCTTAAAAGTGCCAAAAATCAAGTTTTACAAGTGCAGGGACCATTTTTGAAATTTCTGACCAGATTCAATGAACCTAGTCCAATTTTGAAGTTTTGATGGTTTTAGCCCATGGTTTTGCAAACTATGGGCTGATATTTAATGGTTTTTATAATACCATGGACTCATATTAGGGGCTCCCATGGTTTTAGAAAACAATGGGTGCATGTGTACGGTCCAGATTTAAGCTCGGGAATCGAGGAACGATCCTAACGGTCCTAGAAATCCTATATATACCCATGTCTTTTCATTGTTGCAACACACAAATCTGATCTATTTGCTCTAAGTTGGGGCTTAGCACCTCATACCCAAGCAAGTTGGATCTAGATTTCCATTCTTGGACCCGTTGTAAGTCCTCTTTCGTTCTTTTATGCGTTTTTAGCATGAAAGTCAAATTTTGTTTGACTTTCTACATTGACCAGTTTATGGTCAACACGAAGTTCGTTGTACTTCATAACGTGAGCGTAATCACGATGGTTTTAGTCTCTTATGACTATACCTACTGATTACCACGTTATCTAGGCATAGTGGCGAGTCGTAGTTTCGGCCAAAATACGTATTCTTGCGTATTTTGTAACCAAACTACTTTTAGGTATCAAAACCGTTTGTTTTGATACCAAACCTGTTTTCTAACTTTGTTAAACATGTTTTAACATGTTTAGCTCGTCACTTTAGGTTTAGTGTTTATGTAGGGTCGTAAGGTAAGAGATTTAAACAATCGCTTATACTTTCGAACCCGACCCGTTTGGTCGATCATTAGGATCCGACCAAGCACATTAGGTGACCATAGTTGTATAGGGAATAACCTTCCGAGGTTATACCTTATGGTCACTTCGTTTAGTTAGTTGTATGATAGGTAGTTTATATGCCTTAGGAAAATTACCAAAATGCCCTTTTTACGCATAAATTCATTTAAGCATATGTAACCTAAATTTTATTTTTACGCATAAATTCATTTATGCATAAAATGCCCAAGGTTTTTTCTTTTTTAAGTTTGCTGATCAGGAGGGTATGATGAGAGTCTTGAAAGAAGGCCCTTGGATTATAAGGTCTCAACCTCTTTTTCTTAACGTTTGGTCGGCCACGGTAAAATTGGAAAAAAAGGAAGTTAAAAGGGTTCAAGTGTGGGTCAAAATTCATGATGTGCCAATTGCAGCTTTCACAGAGGATGGTTTGAGTTTAATTGCAACTGCTCTTGGTGAACCGAAGATGCTCGACTCATTTACTACGTCTATGTGCATGGATGCATGGGGTAGGAGTAGTTATGCGAGAGCGCTTATAGAGATATCGGCTGATAATGAGCTCAAAGAAGAATTAACAGTCGCGGTGCCGGTGTTAGATGGAGATGGTTTTGTTAAGGAGAAGGTGTGGGTGGAGTATGAGTGGTGTCCTCATCGGTGCTCTCATTGTTGTATCTTTGGTCACTCTGATCAAGATTGCCCACAACAAACCAGGAAACCACCTACTTCAGAGCCTAGTGGGAAGAACTATAAGGTGGGAGGTAACAAGAAGGGTCCGATTGTGGATAGTGACGGGTATATGGGTGTTCATAATAGGAAGGTTGCGAGGAAGCCTGGGTTCCAAGTTAACAAGCCAAAGCCTAAGTTTGAATACAGACCGGTGAGTTCAAGTGGTAAGGGGGGGGGGGACAAGGCCTGTTTCAGCTTCGGTTAAGGTGGGTTCAAATAATAGATTTGAAGTTTTAAATGAATTTCAGGGTGACATTGGGCAAAGCAGTAAAGGGCTTGGAAGTGGGTTAGGCGATTCGGATGATGAGGAAGTCATTGAGGTTTACAATGAAACCAATGAATTTTTGAGTGAAGGTCTTCAGAATACCAAAAACGCTAAAGGGGCAAGCACTCCTAAATCAGTTGTTTCCAATGGTTAGTTTAGCTGCTTGGAATATTAGGGGGTTGAACCGCCCTCTGAAACAAATGGAGGTTCGTCAAATTATGAAAGCTAATAGTTTGAGTATGTGTACGATTTTAGAATCCCATGTTGATGTTGGTAATCTTAATAAGGTTTGTTCCACCGTTTTTAAAAATTGGAACTGGACGTCTAACGGGGGTTGCTGCGCTAAAGGTACTCGTATTATCCTTGGCTGGAATCCTAGTGTCTTCGATGTGATGGTGGTTGCTCAAACGGATCAAGTTATGCATTTGCAGATTGTGATCAAAGCTGATAATAGGAGGTTTTTTGGTTCTATTGTTTATGCCGCTAATTCTTATGTTGTTCGTAGGGATTTGTGGCATCAGTTGTCATTGCATAAAGCTCTTGTTCGGGATGATCCTTGGGTTATTTTGGGAGACTTCAACTCAGCGTTAAACCTGGAGGACAAATCATCGGGTTCCTCTTCGTTGACGGCTAGTATGAGGGAGTTTAAAAAGTGTGTTGAGTTTATTGAGGTTCTTGATATTAATAGCAATGGCTTTTGTTGGGATTGAACCCTACCAGAGGAACAGATAATTAAAGCCAAAACCGGATCACAACAGTGGATTCACAATAAGCAACAGTTTACATTAGACTTTCCCCTTGAAAGTGATTATAACATCTGATGGTCTCTATCCACTGTCCGTATACAACTGCTGTTACCCTTTAAACTGCTGACTAAGTCCTGAAGAAGTAAACACTGCTGGATCTATCGACTGATGACAAAGCACTGCCCACTCAAGGACTGATCAACTTTGAGGAAAGCACTGATGGAAGAAGATAGCAGTAGTTTAATGTATTACTTTTCTTATGTAGAATCAGTGGTTAAGATTAGCAGTGTTTGTATAGGAACAGTTGTTACAGGTTGTTAGGTTGTTAGACGTCACTTTCATGGTGACGTCAGCTGAGATGCCTTAGTGGTTTGGCTTGTCTATAAATGGAGCAGTACTATGTACTGTTACATTTGATCGTTTTGAGTGAGTTCTTCTCCTCAATTCAATCCTTTCATCTTGTGCAACCAACCACTGGAGTATCAGGCTGAGGGGGAGTTGATTTGTAAGCATGTTTGTAATCATTTGATTTACTTTGTAATCTTTCGACTGATGTAGTTCATGTGTTTATCAAATCCATTTCTCTTTATGATTGTGTTTACAAAGTTTGTTGTTCATTTCCGCTGCAACTTACATGTTTTTTATATTCATTGATTGTTAAATTTACACAAACAGACACTCTCATAAGAGCCTCCGATCCTAACAATTGGTATCAGAGCTTGGACAGTCAAATTCGATCTAACAGTCAATTTGACATAACAGTTCAGCTCAAAATTCATTGATACTAAGGTTGATTGTATTTAGTTGAAAAATAGAGTAACGAATGATCACGTTTAAAGCTGTTGTTCAAATACTCTGTAAAACAACCAAGATGTCATAAGACACACAAATTTCACACAACAAGTGATATCATGCACAAGTCACTCATAGTTTTCAGATCTGAAAACATGTCTGTTAAACTATGGTATTATTTCTTCTTTTCAAAATTGATTTCAACTGTTGTTATGAAATTTGTAATGTTTTCATTATACTAGATGCTAAAGTATGAACCTCAGGTTAACAAGAACCTATGTTCATAAAAAGATTAGTGTTTTTGCTAACATAAAAGAGGGAAATTAAAACTTTAGTCATTTGATCTTATGTGTTGAAAAACAGGTTGAGATCCTCAAAAGGAATAAATCAACTCTGTTAAAAATACATTAAGAAAATCTGGGGTCAATGTAGTCCTTATCATATGTAATGTGAGATTGGTTGAAAACTTGTGCAAATATGACCAATTCTCTCAAAGCATTACTACAAAATGATTCTGGATTAAGTATCTCTTCAATAAAGACCTCCCAGTAAGTATTTCTTTACTTATGAATGGGAAGGGTAAAAAGGAAAGAAGAAAATTCACAAAAACTCGAGAGTGTGTTTATCTCAAAACTTTTGAAGTCAAAAGAAAAGAGTATAAATATAAAACACTTAAGAGTCAAAAATTGGGGTAAAAATGGTCATCAAAGCAAATTGTGTGCATTCATTGGTTCAGGAAAAAAGGTTCAGGTAACCATAGTATTTCCAGTGAATAAACTCACAAGAGGACTAGACAATTTTTTTTCAGAATCATCACATGGTAACAAAGTCCATAACAGGGTTTTCAAAAACTCATGTGAACATGTGTCCTCATTTTTCTGTTGTCAATCAATCAACAAGAGAATGGTACCAAACAGTGGTCAAAATGTATTTAAAATTCATACCACTGATTGTCAAATCACTGACCATTTTCATAAAACTTGAGAAAGATATGATCAGGAGCTTTAGTGAAAAACTATACCAGATCCTTTTTGATGTTGTCTTCAGAAAATCCTTTAATTTTTTTTCTGAAAAAGGTTTTTCTCAAATAAAGCAGGATATATCATTCTTCATTTTTTTTCTATAAGAATAATATATTTTGAACTTTTTACTAGTTTTTGATAGTAAAAGTTTAAATCTCCTGTCAGGATATATAACCTTTATTTTTGTTGGTAATATTATCCTCAAAGTGGATCAAAAGGAAATGGTACAAATGTCAAGGTCTTGTCAAACTCAAGTTTGTTTTTACACTGAGCAAAAGATTGATTGTTAGCAGATCATAAAATACTTGGGTACTCATGTTTTAATTCAAAAATTATAACAAGAATGAGTAGCCTTAGTAAAAAGTGTACATCATCTGGGGTACTAAACCACTGTTAGGGAGTTATAAAAGCTTCAAAATGTGCAAATGACATGTGGTAAAACCTTGAATGAAAATTCCTGTAAAAGTTGCTGATAGAATGAGCCTTCAAATCATTACCATTATCTTACCCCTAACCACTGTTTTGTTCAAACATTTGTTTCCTAAATATTGTCCACTGCTGAAAGTCAACCACTGACATTTCATTTTCTTGGCAAGCACTGATGCTCAAAATCAGTGTCTTATCCACTGATGTGCTATCCACTGATAGTGAAAATCATCCACTGCTTCCATTTGTTACCGTCGTAACCACTGTCTTCATCAGTAACTTTCATAAAAGTACTGTCCTTCATTTCACCAGGGGTTGGCATGTGGGCAGTACATAGTGGTCAGACCTTTTGTAACTGCTGCCACATCAGCATTCACTTTTTCCCTTATAAAACCCCCACTTCACACCAAAACAGGGTTTTACTGTCGAATTGAATTCTCAAAAATTCTCTTCTCAAAGCAGTTTTTCTTCAAATTCCTTCAACATCTTCTTCGATCATCATCTCCAAAATGACAAAATCGAAGTCATCTGCAAAACCCACTTCCAAATCATCTTCAAAAGATGCCTCTCAAAAGGCAAAACCCACTGAAATTCCACATAAACCGTCTCACAATCTTCTGGGTCTTCTCACAAAAGCCGGCACTACAGATGCTTTCGACTCCATCCTTGATATCATCTCTGCCTCAAAGTACAAAACTTGGTTAACAGCAGACGCACCAATTTACTTGGCAACCCAAAGAGAGTTCTGGAAGAATGTAACCCTTGACAAACAAGGTGACACTGTCATAGCCATTAACTCTTCTCTAAAGAGTAAAGCAGTCAAGATTACACCACAATCAATTTCAGAGGTCTTTCAACTCGATGATCAGGAAGGTACAATTTCTTTTCCCAAAAATGAGTTAAAAATGATTTTCTGGAAAGAGGGTATAATGCAGAAGTAAAAAAGGACACCTTACAAAAAGGTTACTTCCCTTCTGCAACAAGATTTTTATTTCATACCCTCCTAATGTGTGTTTCAAACAAAACCACTGTTTTTAATGAAATACCATTAAAAATTCAAAATCTGGGATATGCTATTCTTCAAGGAGAAATTTTTTAATGATTTGGTTAAAAATGTTGAAACAAAGGCATTCTTACTGTTTCCAAGATTTCTGAGTTATTATTTTGAAAAGAAACTTGGTAAGAATGATCCTTCTGCAATAAAACAAGGTGAATCTCTTCAAATGCACAGCTTAACTGTTGAAACTTTTACAAGAATGTCAACACCTTACAAAACACAAGCAGAGGTGCCTGAGCAGAATTTAGCAGCTACCACTGCTCCTTAGGTATCTGCTGCTGAGCCCACTGCTCAAGGTGATCAAAGTAGCAAAACAACTGCTTTGAAACCCACACCTACAATCACCAAAAAGCCAACAAAAAGAAAAACTCAAAAACCCCCAAAACCCATCAAAAAGGCAACTCTGGAGGATGAGATACCAGAGCAACTGCCTGTGACAGCACAAAAGTCACAAGAAACCACTGCTGCTTCTTCCTCACAGCAGTTGGTAAAAATATCTCAACCCATAACCGAAACCCCTCCTGTTTCTTCTCAAAAAGAACAGGTTGTACATATAGGGACACCACAATATGATGCTCTGGATTCACTTGTTTCCATCATCCACAGCCCAATGCCCGGGGCAAATTCTCTTTCTACACCAAACATCACATCCACAATTCCCCCACCAACTAAACTTTTGTTGGATGCAATTGATTTGAACCAGGCACTAACCAGTCCTTCTCAATCACCTATCAATGAGAATATGCCTCAACAAATAACTGGGTCTGATGTATCAATCTTTGCTAACCCACCAACACAACCTGAGGAGGTTACACCCCTTGAGTTACAAGTAACTCTTGGTGGTAATCCAAGTGAAGCAGCCACTACAAGTGCTGAACCCACTGGTTTGCACTTGGATAGTGGTTACATAAATAAGACTTCCTTGGAGGCAATTCCTTACATAGCACCTCTGCCAACCACCAGTGGATTTGTTTTAACCACTGGCAACATCAAAAGGTTGTCAAGTGTTGAAGGAAGAAGACCTCGATACCAAGAAAAAGGGGCATCAGTGGTTAATGTTTGGAGTACACTCCCTACCTCAACCACTGATCAAACCACTGCTAGTGGGAAATCAGATGATCCCATTAAATTGGGTGATGGTTTAAAATATCTGGATTTGACGGAACGAGTTGACAAACTGGATACAGCTGTTGCAGATATCAAAGACATGCTACAACAGTTGTTGAAAGTTCAAAAGATGCAATCCACTGCTGTCCCATCTCAAGCACCTGCTCCATCACAAGCACCTGCTACAAATGAGCTCTGGAATCTATTTCAACTTTTTCTCCAACAACAAAAACAAATGGCTGATCAGCAACATGAAATACATGTACAAAAGCTGAGAAACATCATGGAGTCTAGGTTTAAGAACACACAAGCAGACATCAAGGCTCTCAAGGCCCATTTATTGAAACCCACTGGCACTGCTTCTCCAACTATTCTCTTCATTGATAAACTACCCCCAGATAATGCCAAAAAGGGGGAGAAAATTAAAGAATGGAAGAAGAAGGGAGTAGATGATGGTCTTTACATAGAACCAGAAATGGAGAATATGACCAAGCAGATACCTTTGCCAGATGGTAGCAAAAAGGTTGATGTTACCCAAAATGCACTTGATGAAGCTATAGCAAGTGTAAAAAGGGACAGAGCGGCAAAGGATATGTCAAGGTGGAATAAGGAGAAAAGAGCTTACATGAAGCTGAATGCGCAGGGTTGTTCTGGGCTGAAGGATGTTCAAAATCCTGAGCTAAAAAGAAATCCCACTAGAAAAGTGAGGGAACCCAAGTCCACACCATCCAGACTCAAAAAGCATACTCCTAAACCATCATCCAAAAGCGTCCAACATCAAACCTCCACCCAAACAGCTGTTGTAACTCCTGCTGTATAAAATACTGCTGGTACTTCAGAGGTTTCAACATCTGTTATCACTTCAACACACAGCACTTCAACACACACCACAACCACTGTTTTACCACCACCATTATCATCACCAAAAACAACCTCACCACCATCACCTCCTGCCAAAAAGCAGAAGACAACAGATGTTACAACATCTGTTGTAATGACAACAGTGGTTAAAACACCAGTTGTTTCAACAGCTGTTAGTCAATCACAAACCACTGCCACTCAAATCACCACCACTGATCCACCCAAAACATCATCTGCCTCTCCTAAAATAAAAAAGGAGAAGGATTTTCCTACCAGATGATGATTCACCATCACCACCACCAACATCTTCAACATCTCTATCACTTGTTACAATACCCAAACCTGTTCCTCTCTCATCAGCACCAGTACAACAATCAATCCCTGTCATTACTCCTGCAGGTGTCCAATTTCCTCTAGAACTTGAAGCAGTTAGAGAAGAGATCAAATCCTTCTACTATGAGGATGACCCTGCTAAAAGGAAGTTGCCATCAGTTAAAGGATATCCAAGGCCAAACAATATTGAAGAATATTTGAAAGTCAAAGCTAAACAAGCAGAGGATATCTCAAAAAGAAATGCACAAGGAAAAACTGATAGAGAAATTCAGCAGAATTATCAATTCTTACTCACACAAGTTAGATCCTTAGAGCAATTTGCTAAAAATGTATGTCAACAGATCTCAGAGAGAGCAGATGAAACTTTGAGAAAAGACTACATTGAAAGCATCATGGCAACCAAAAAGTACAAGGGTGAAAAGAACATGTACAAGGAGTGGACCATTTCTGAACTTGAAAATGAAGCAGCCAGGATTCAGGAAATGATAAAGAATAAGGTCAAACATACTCCTCCAGATTGGGCAAAGTTCAAAAAGAATGTACCTGATAAAAAGGTAGAGCTGAGGAGAATGAATGTGGAATTGGTTGCTGCTGATTATGGGTCTAAAAATCAAGTGGCAAGATGGAAAGAAGATACAGTCAGGGCCACCTACAAAAGGTTGGAGGAATTAAGGAAGAAAGATCCCACTGTTCCACAAAAACCTGACTATCCTGAAGCAAAGGTTTCAAAAAGACCATCTAAACTGCAAATCAGGAGAGCCACTGCTCCAGCTGGTGCAGCCTTCTATAAAAGAAGGCAACAAAAACAGTTGGGTGGTGAAACCATCCAAGAGCTGATAAAAGGAGATGCCCTTGTAAAAGAAGGCATAAAGAAAATGATTATAGAAACTCTTGGTTTGGATCAAACTGCAAGTGCTGCTCAGTCAGTCATCAATAGGCCAGCTTCACCAAACACCTCATCCAATAAAAATCTCCCAACAAACCCACCAGGCTCAAAAGTACTAAAGTGGGAAACTGACAAACATACCCATGTATTGACTATGTTCAGGTCTGGTGGAGAAGTGAAGAAAATAACAAGGGAACAAGCTCTTGGCCTGAGTCTTGAAGATATGCAGGATCTCCTTGATCTTCTACTTGGTAGGGATGAAGATGACACAGACGCCCTAGACTTTGAGTTACAACTTAAAGGTCAGATAATGGAGCTGTTGATGAGGCAATAAAGTTCCACAATAATGAAGGGTTTTGGCATTATCTGTTCCAGGGGGAGATTGTTGGGATTGAACCCTACCAGAGGAACATATAATTAAAGCCAAAACCGGATCACAACAGTGGATTCATAATAAGCAACAGTTTACATTAGACTTTCCCCTTAAAAGTGATTATAACATCTGATGGTCTCTATCCACTGTCCGTATACAACTGCTGTTACCCTTTAAACTATTGACTAAGTCCTGAAGAAGTAAACACTGCTGGATCTATCTACTGATGACAAAGCACTGCCCACTTAAGGACTGATCAACTTTGAGGAAAGCACTGATGGAAGAAGATAGCAGTAGTTTAGTGTATTACTTGTCTTATGTAGAATCAGTGGTTAAGATTAGCAGTGTTTGTATAGGAATAGTTGTTACAGGTTGTTAGGTTGTTAGACGTCGCTTTCATGGTGACGTCAGCTGAGATGCCTCAGTGGTTTGGCTTGTCTATAAATGGAGCAGTACTCTGTACTGTTACATTTGATCGTTTTTAGTGAGTTCTTCTCCTCAATTCAATCCTTTCATCTTGTGCAACCAACCACTGGAGTATCAGGCTGAGGGGGAGTTGATTTGTAAGCATGTTTGTAATCATTTGATTTACTTTGTAATCTTTCGATTAATGCAGTTCATGTGTTTATCAAATCCATTTCTCTTTATGATTGTGTTTACAAAGTTTGTTGTTCATTTCCGCTGCACCTTACATGTTTTTTATATTCAATGATTGTTAAAGAAGATTGATCGTGTGTTAGGCAATACTTCGTTTGTGTCTCAATTTCCAGATTCGGTCGCTGTGTTTCAGCCGTATAGAATTTCGGACCATTGTCCTTGCATTTTGAGAATTATGAAGGAGGTTAAATCGAAACCGAAACCATTTAAGTTTGCTAATTTTTTGATCCACAAGCCTGGTTTCATTGATATTGTTAAGTCTTCTTGGGAGGCTCATATAAATGGCGTTCACCAATTCCGAGTGGTTAAAAAGTTGAGGTTGTTAAAGTCTCCTTTGCGTGCTCTTTTGTTTCAGCAAGGAAACTTGCATAAAAAAGTTGTCACTCTTCGTGACAAGTTGGAAGCTATTCAACATAGTATCGATCGTGAGCCTTTGGTGGAAGCTTTGAGAAGTGAGGAAGCTAAGATTATTCGTGAGTATCAGGAAGCTTGTTTGGATGAAGAAAGGTTTTTAAAACAAAAGTCCAAAGTCGACTGGTTAAGGGCCGGGGACGCTAATACGGCGTTTTTTCATAAGTCTTTGAAGAGTAGGAACCATAGATGCCGCATTGATGTTATCACCGATTCGAATGGAGTCTCTCATGTGGGTGATTCTGTTTCGAATGCTTTTGTTAAGCATTATGAGGAGTTTCTTGGGTGTGCTGGTCATGTTTCAGAGAAGCCGACGCCGGATCTATTTGCTAGAAAGCTGAACGCTAACGTCGCCAGTAATATGGTTTGGCCGGTTTCGTTGGATGAGGTTAAATCGGTATTTTTTGCTATGGGTAATGATAAAGCGCCGGGCCCTGATGGTTACACGGCTGCGTTTTTCAAAAGCGCTTGGCCTATTATTGGGATGGATGTTTCTAATGCTATTCAAGATTTTTTTTAACAAGGGGCGGCTTCTTCCGGAGCTGAATCATACGCTTATTGTTTTAATCCCTAAAGTGCCTACTCCTGCGGCTATTAGGGATTATCGGCCTATTTCATGTTGTAATGTTCTCTACAAATGTATTAGTAAGATTGTGGCGGATCGGCTAAAGGGTGCTCTTAGTAGTATTGTGAGTATTAACCAATCGGCATTTGTCCCGGGCAGAAGGATATCGGATAATATTTTACTCACGTAGGAGCTTATGCATAATTATCACAGGTCGTCTGGTCCTCCTAGATGTGCTTTCAAGGTTGATATCCAGAAAGCGTATGATACGGTGGAGTGGTCTTTTCTCAGGGATGTTCTTATTGGGTTTGGTTTTCATATGGTTATGGTGGAGTGGATCATGCTGTGTGTCTCCTCTACCTCCTATTCGATTTGTGTTAATGGGAACATCCATGGATATTTCAAAGGGAAACGGGGTTTAAGGCAAGGAGATCCGTTATCTCCATACCTTTTTACTCTAGTAATTGGGATTTTGACTTGCATTTTGCAGCATGCTACCAGAATAGATACTTCATTCAGGTTTCATAACAAATGTGAAAAACAACAAATTATAAACCTTTGTTTTGCTGATGATTTATTTCTCTTTGCGAGAGGTGATGTAGGCTCGGCTGAGTGCATTATGTTATCGCTTTCTCGGTTTTCTCAGATGTCAGGTTTGAAGCCTAGCACCCAAAAGAGTACTGGTTATTTTTGTAATGTTCCTAGTCATGTCAAAAGAGCTATTTTGGATGTTATGCCGTTTGCGGAAGGCAATTTACCTGTTCGATATTTGGGGGTCCCTCTTATCTCGTCGAGACTTTTGTTTAAGGATTGCTGTATTCTAGTTTAGAGAGTGGAGAATCGAATTAGCAATTGGAAGAATAAACTTCTGTCGTTTACAGGAAGGTTGCAGCTTATCATTTCGGTTTTGTCTTCTTTGTTTATCTACTGGTCTTCGGTTTTTATTTTGCCATCTAGAATCTTGTATGATTTGGAGGCCAGAATGCGGAATTTTCTGTGGTCCCAAGGCTCTTTTCAGAAAGGGAAGGCTAAAGTTTTGTGGAAAGCTGTTTGTGTTCCAAAATGTGAGGGCGGGTTGGGCATTAGACGTATTGGGGATGTTAATAAGTCTCTGATGGCGTTTCATGCTTGGAGTATTTTAACAAGATGAGAGTCTTTGTGGGTTTCTTGGATTCACTCTTATCGCCTAAAAGGCCTACTTTATGGAATTGTCGGGAGGTTTCCAATTGTTGTTGGAGTTGGAGAAAAATTCTTCAGATTAGACCGATGATTCGTGATCATGTTTGGTCCAGGATAGGTAATGGTAAGAATACTTCAGTCTGGTATGACTCTTGGTGTGACCTGGGTCCGTTATGTTCGTTTTTATCGCCTAGAGTTATTACCACAACGGGTTTTTCTTTGTCGGCTACAGTGGATGATATGGTGGTGGGCGGTACGTGTCAATGGCCGGTGGAGTGGTTAGATTTGTATCCAATTCTCAATCAGATTATGCAGGTCACGATTGTGCCTGATGTGGATGATAGATTGGGTTGGAAAGATGGTTCGGATATTGTTGACTTCTCTTCGGCTACCGTGTGGCATTCTATTCGAGACAGGGAGTCATAGGTTGATTGGTTTGGGGTTGTGTGGTTTTCTCAATGTATTCCGCAACATGTGTTTCTTATGTGGCTTATTGTTCGGAGGAAATTGTTGACTCAGGACAAAATCTTACGTTGGGATTTTGCTCGTAGGAAGAACATGAATATGATGTGCTGTTTATTATGCTATGAGGATGTGGATTCTCATAACCACTTGTTTTTTGAATGCAAGTTTGCTTCCCAGATTTGGTGCTTGATCCGAAATAAAGCTGGTATGGATACGGTTGATGCTTCATGGAATAATATTATGGAGTGGTTGTGTGCCCGGGTCCGTTCGAAGTCAGCTACCAATGTTGTTAGTAGACTGTTGGTGGCGGCATCATGCTATGATATTTGGCGGGAAAGAAATAATAGATTATTTAAGAACCAATTGAGGCCTCCTGAAGTGATTGTTAACAATATCATTAACACGGTTCGTTACAAGCTGATGGGGATGAAGTTTAGAGACACTGAGAATGTGAGGAGATTGCTGGATGCTTGGGATATTCATGGAGAATCGGTCATTGATGATGGCGGTTGAGTAGTTTGCTTGTGGTATTGGTCTAGATGTTTGTCTAGTAGTCGTCTTGTTATGCTTGTTTTGTTTTTGGTTTACAGTCTTGGGGTATGTCCCATGTCTGAACTAGTGTGGGATTTCCACGCTACTTGTTTTTATTGGTTGTGAATATATAGAATCACCGGGGTAACCCTTTACCCAAAAAAAAAACCTAAATTTTCACATCTAAACTGATTAGGTAACATTATTAGACATGTTAAGGCATATAATACTTGTCACAGGACTAGTTAGGCGTTCCGAACGCGTTTTACGCGAACGACGCGTTAAAGTGGCGTAAGCTACCTTAATGAGTCGTAATGGGTCATAAGCACTTAGGATAGGTTTCGTTTTAGAATGTAGGCTTTGTTAAACCATATTACATGAGTTCCTATACTCATTTGGTTTACGAAACCACATTTTATCCAATCCTCCGATTTAGGTCCGTTTATTAACTTAGTTACCTATATTAATTGCCGTTTGACTTCCATGATCCTTCTAGTGTTGCTTGGTGGTTATCTAAAGATTATTAAGCAATCTCAAGTGAGTACATAGACCCCTCTTTTACTGTTTTTCAAACGTTTTGGGGTGAAACACATGTGCCTACTTGTTACTTTCATGCTTTCCATGTTTTCATATCATATACATGCTATGTTCATTAGTACACTATTAGTACATGATTTCATTATGTTTTGCTATGTATGTTCACTTAACATGCTAGCCCATTGTTTTACATTTTGAACTTTTCGAACCATTTGTAACCATTTGATATATGTGAACCATTTGTAACCATTTGATATATGTGAACCATTTGTAACCATTTGATATATGTGAACCATTTGTAACCATTTGATGTATGTGAACCATTTGTAACCATTTGATATATGTGACCCATTTGTAACCATTTGTTATATGGGAACCATTTGCAACTGTTTGAACCGTTGGGTTAGGGAAGTGATTAGGTAACAGGGCGGGTGTAATGTGTTAAAAGCATGGTGGATACGCCGCTGGTACTTCCTATATATAAGTGTTTTTAACACATTATATATCGTTGCGTTATCTAGATCACTTGGGTAAACGATTTTGAAACGATGTCACACAATGATGTTTTCTGAATAATATAAACCATACGAGTTTTGTTAACAAGTTTCTATGATATGTTTTACAATTTGATTTCATAAAACAAATGTTTTGGAGTTAAGAATCATGGCTACGAGATTTTATAAATCATATCCAACTTGATTTGAGTTGGTTAATTATGTCGCATTACTATACTTTTCAAAATAAGGTTTTTAAATAAGTATTGCAACATGTAAAATGAGCCATGAATCTGACACTCACATAAAACCTATGTACTCGCCGGCATTTTTATGCTGACGTATTTTCATATGTGTTTCAGGTACCATAGTTGATGATGTTTGATGATGATATTTGTGTACGCTCACATAGGAATGGACGAGGCCTTAGTGACTTAGTAACAATGGAAGTCTATTTGTTCATGTTTTGTTTCTAATTCCAATGTAATGTAATACATTTAATTCAATAAAACAAAACTGTTTGATCCATGGTTGTGAAACAATGATTCTGTTACAACACTCCCCGACGTTTCCGCCACGTTTTGTTGTTTTACGTGGTCGGGGTGTGACACTTAATTTCCTGAAATACATGTAGTTTGAAAACATCAACAAAAGTTGAGCGAGTTCATGTGTTTAGTGTGTGAGCTCGAATAAACTTGGAAATCATTGTAAGTAAGTATGTATTTGAAACCCTGGTATGAAAGCAACAAGGAAAAACAGATCACCAATGGTTTGCAAGGCCATTGATATGTGTGAAGTGATGCAGGAAAACTCAATCCTAGCAGATTTTGCCACGACTTCAGTTTGAAGACATAGTCACCTCATGGGCCAAAACCCGGTCCACATGGGTGTGGGCTCGCTACACCCAAATAGATCTATCACTCATGTCCCTCGGTCCTACAACGAGGATTAATGGCCTTAAGTGTTATACCCACCACTCACATGATCAAGTAGTACCCTTCCTTAGCTAACCATACCAAATCAAAATGTTTGTAAATAGTTGTAACATGTATTTCACCCCCGAAGTTATAAAACCGAAAACAGTTAAAGAAAAGGGGGTCATGAACTCACAGTCTTGTGTCTTCAATCACCGTAACTCAAGCTTCTTCGGGTAAACACGACTACCTACAACGTACTATTATCTATTAATGTCTTTGAGTTACGTTTCTTCGTATCTTCGATATTATTCCAGGTTATATAATTATTTGTTAAAATAATAAATATTTTAACTTAGATTATATTTATTAAATTTTGGAATAATTGTTAAAACAATATATTTTAACTTAATACTTCCCAAGTATTTATACTTGTATACCCTTCCCAAGGATGGGTGTATTTGTATTCGTATTCGTATTCTTATACTTGTATATTTTTGCCATGTATTAGGGTCGTATTCCGGTGTGTATTTATATGTACAAAAATACGTATCTTCTTGTAATTATTAAGTATCCTTATACTTAATGTTATATTATCCTTTCCGGAATAATATTCTTAATAAAAGTCCATATATATTTCAAAAAAAATATATATTTTAAAAATATTACTTAGAAAAATTATTTATAATTTTTCCCTTGGCAAAAATATTTGTATTTTCAAATTTATTTGAGAAAATGTATCTTTCACTCCAAAAATATTGTATTTCATGTTTGTGTAAGAAAATATATATTTCTTAAAAATAATATATCTTCTACAAATTTCAAGAAAAATATATATTCATACTTGCCAAAAATAATATATTTTTCCCTTGTAAAAAATATGATATATTCTTGTAGTAATTGTAAAAATCATATTTTTGTTCTCTTGGTGTCCAAAATATTAATTACCAAAATATACTTACGAATAAACTTTCCGGAATATTTTGTAGATTATATTCCTTTGTTTGGTTTCTCCAATATTTTTGGGGTATAATTTATATGTTCATTCTCTTGGAATTTTGATAATAGTTTGGATTGTAATTCTTGGTGTTTTGATGTGTTATATTATTTCATGTCCTAAAATGATATAACTAATACACAAAATATACAATTAATCATGCACATGGTGTCATCTAAATATATATTTCCTAAATACATATTTATTCACTTTTATTTAAAAAAACCAACCTCCAATAAGTATAATTTTTGTAACAAAATTTATGGCAAACTTTATGTGAAAGATTCATGGTTTGAAATACACTTGTAAATATTTGTTTAGAAATATTTTTCTAAGTGTTTAGATTTTTAGAAAATTTTGCCATAGTTTCCCCTAAAAATGGAGGTTTTCATGCTTTCAAGCATATCATTTTCTTTTGTAAAAATCAACACAATTAATTCACAATCAACAATAAACAACCTTTACTTACCAACTTTGCCAAAAACAAGTAATAATCTACTACTTCATGAACTTGAATCTTTGTAAAAATTTGTAGGAACTTACTAGTGTTCTTAGTAAGCCTTGTTACCTTCTAAAGTGTGATTAGTTCTTTATAGACTTCATTTTTTTTAATGAATATGGATCTTTACAACTTGTGATCATCATTTCTAAAAATGTTTCTTTATGAATTTTTCTTGTTACACAAGTGTTTCTACACTTGTTTAATCACCAAAAATAAGGTTTGTTTATGTAAGAACCAAGATTTAGAAAAACTTATATTTTTAACTTGGTTTCTTTAGAAATCATCCATAAATCTTTAGATCTACAAGTATTACTACTCACTTTGATCACTATTTTTCAAGAAAACATTTTGTTCTTTCAAGTTCATGCTTTATGTGTGGATGATCCATTAAGCTCTAACATGTTCATCCTCTCATCTTGCTAGATTATGTTTTTAATCATGATCTAGCAAGATCATATGATGATTAACATCATTTTCACAAACAATCAACAATCATCAAACATAACAACTTATATTCATCAAGATTTCTTCATACTTTAAGCTTATGTTCAAGATTACTTCTTGTGATTCTTAGAGTTCTTCAAGATCATGATTATGATTCTTCTTTTAACCACTTAAAATAGAAGTAAAATAGCAAGATCAAGGTTATTACCACTAGCACAAGGCTAGGGATGATCAAGTGAAGAAAACAAGTGGATAAAAGCAAATAAGAGAGGTCATTGAACTTCCGAAAGCTCCTAGCTCCTTAATGTGACCTCTAACACCTTGGTATATGCTTGGATTGTATGAGAATGGATGAATGATGGTGGATGTGTGGGTGTTGATGTTCGGCCATGAGCACCAAGGGAAGAAGAGAGAAACTTGTGTGTGTTTTGGTATGTGTAAGAATGAAGTTGGAACACTTAGGTTAGTTCTTATAACCATTTCTAAGCTTTAACCCAAGGTTATTATGTCCTAAATGTTCCAACATGATCCATTTTTTAATTGAAAGAAAATCTCCAAGGTGGGCCATATGTTGGCCGTCCATAGGTGGGGGGGGGGGGGGGTATATAGGCTAGGGTAAAACTAAACTTGTTACATTAAGATTGAAATGTAAGTATTAGTTAGGATTTCTAGTTAGTTGATATTTTTATGAGGTGTTATGATGTTCAGAGACCATAACTAGCTTGGTAATGTTAAAACAATGCTTCTAGTGTAAATTTGGTGTTTCGGGTTGTGTCCGGTTGTTCGGTTGGTTATCGATTCGTTAAGGTGCTAAACTTTACAGTTTAGTGTGCTTTATGTACCTTTTTGTGACACTTTTGATTCCCGACACTTAGGAAAGCATTCAGGACCATTTTACCATATTTCCGCATGAAATTAGATTGTTAAAATGCTGATTATTGCTGAATTCAGCACTTTATGTGAGTTTTAGGCACTTTCCGGCACTTAAACTATCTCTAGGAAGGCAGTTTTGTGATCCTTACTTTCCTACACCCTATACTAGTGTAAGACTTGGTTTCTGGCTCATTCTGTGTCTCAACATACTGTCTGTCTATGTATTGTATCCCGTCAGCATATTCCTGATTTATCTGATAACTGTGATAACTATGTTTCGTGCATCATTTGAGTCAATAAAGTTTGCATACAATAATGGTATGTCATTTGCAATATATGATGCACATGTTTGTATATGGTAATAATCAGAAAGCAATTCAAATTATTAATTGTAATTCAACGCAGTCATTAAGCCCTAATTACTGTTTAGTAGTCGTACGGATGCATGCAAATTTGACAGTTGTCACATTCTCCCCCTGTTAAGAAAATTTCGTCCTCGAAATTTAATCTACATTAACTCCTTAGGGTTATCTCATGCGCATATGGATATGAATAATACCAAAGTAAATAACCACGAACCAAATCAAGACCAAATGAATCAGGTGAGTTCAAGGACATATTATAGCAATAGGAACCCAGCTGTTAAGAGGTATGTGCCTCAGAATTTGACGTCAAAGGATACGAGACATATAGATGTATAATTTAGTGTAACTCAGTTAACAGAGGTTCAATGAAAAGAGGAGTTTCGACCAATAGAATTCCAAACGATCGTTTACAATGTGCATAGGAGTTCTAGGAACAATAACATCCGCTAGATGAACTCAGAATTGGCAAGCTCAAATGTAATAGTGAAATGGAAATGATCCGTCAACTTCCAAACAAATAAACGGATAAAATTAGTGAGTTGACATTATTGGATTGCAAGAATGCACCGAAATGAAATACAATCGAATCTGGTGTATCATTTTCTTAATACATAGTTGCATTAAGGGTGTTTAAATGACAAGTCAAGCAAAAGTATATATAGTTTTGTGTGAACAGTTGACCATAATTAGCACAAGCTACAAGTTTGGGACTGCTGTAATTGTGATAAAAGAAAACGGATTTAGAGCAAGTCAATAAATGAATAATTAAATCCGTGTATGAGATGTGTATATGCGATTAGCACAGGCTTCAAATTAACGAGACACCACCATAAGGTGTTGGAACCAACAGACGACTTACTGGAGCCGTAGACCAAACAAGTCTACTACGACTCAGGACAAAAGAAACACTGGCAAAAACGAAATTGAACATGATGCTCTAAATACATCATATGGTGTCTTGAATTGAACATACGAAATGGACGAGTTCAAGCAATTGAACTTGGTTTTAGCAAAGTTTGACAATGAATACATGTATCGACAAGGAAATTTTGGCATGGTTACAAAGACAAACCATGTATGTAACGGGAAAGGAGAAGAAGTTTCAAGAAAGTGTGTTGACCTAATAACAAAGAAGTCAACACTTACAATAGTGTAGGTCATTCGAATCACGAATCAGTAATTAGATTTAGCAAGATAATATTTGAATCTTGATGAAGCGCTTATTCGAAACGAAACCACATGCATAACAATTGGTGCATGCGTAACACATGAATTTCCAAGAAGTGAAACAATGGGCATTTGCTAAAATGAAGAGAATTGTCATGATGCAACTACCATTAAGAGGAATAGAGATGTAACGATCTACTCGTTAGAAACAAAAGTGGAAATTTTAATGTAAGAATTTCGAGTATTTCACCTGTTCGGTTAACTAGAATAGCATATACGACAGAATAATGGTGTTTGCCCGAGTTAATAAATGTGGTTCCTAAGTGACAACCTTAAATGAGTTTTGTCCTATGTTCCCGTAGGTTCTAAGTACATGTTTTCTAGGTTCTCAAAGTTTCATTTCATAAGTAAAACTGATTTGGTGCACAGTGTAGAAAGCACCATATTAGTGTACGTTTAAAACAAGTTGTTGACTCATTGTACGTTTGGTATACTTTCTTCCTAAGTTCGCAGCCAATAATAACCTGATCGAAGATCGATCTTGGAATAGCATCTCGAGCCCTGAAGTTGGTCATATGGATCAACAATCCTTGGTAAGGGATTACCAACTTCTTGATGGTTAGCTTGTTCAGCTCCCAGTAGTAAATGCACATTCAAGAACTTCCGTCCTTCCCCTAGACGTACAGAACTGGAGCTCCCCAAGACGAGAAGCTTGGTCTGATAACTCCCTTCTCTAGCAACTCCTGAAGTTGCGCTGACAATTCTTGTATTTCTGAAGGTGTAAGTTGATAAGGTGCCTTGGCTGCAGGTGCGACGCCTGGAACCAAGTCAATGTGGAATTCGACGTGTTGTTAAGGAGGTAACCTTGTCAAGTCTTCGGGGAAGACTTCAGGATATTCCTTACCATAGGGGATATCTTCGGACTTAGGTTCTTCGGCTCTTCTGTCCATGACATGAGCCAAGGAACAACACATCCTTTTCGCAGAAACTCTCATGTCTTCAAACCACGGATTATCTGTAGAGGCGTATCCTGCTTTTCTCTATGAATCACGATCGTCTCTACATTCGCCATCGGGATGCGGATAATCTTCTCGTGGCAAACCATCTCTGCATGGTTACTCCTCAGCCAATCCATTCCAACTGCGACGTCAAAGCTTCCTATTTTAGCTGGTAGAAGGTCTGACAAAAACTCACATTCTCCAGCTTTATATTGCAGCCTCTAATCACTTCGTTGGCTTCTACTAGCTTCCCATTAGCTAGTTCTATCTAGTACGGAATATCTAACTTACTGGCAACTAAAGCAGGTATATTCTTAAACTCTAGAGATACGAAACTATAGACGGCACAGGTATCAAATAGAACAGATGCAAAACTTTTTGTTTGATAGAGAGCGTACCAGTAACCACATTTGGATTCCGGCATGCTTCGCGAGCTCCGATGTTGCATGCTCTTTCACAGTCCTGGTCATTCTTTGGGCAATTATTCCTAAAGTGACCCACGTCTCCGCATTCGAAGCAACCTGGGACTCTACCATTATTGTTTCCGCCGTGGTTGTCGTCATCGTTTACCCCTTGTCTGGGATCCTTCGCCCAACAGGCATCCTTGCTGTGTCCTTCTTTTCCGCACTTACCACACTTGGGCTCCTGACACCGACCTTCATGGTGAAGCTTGCACTTATCACATCTTGGTTTAGTTCCCAAGTTAACATCGGCCTGGTTGTTTTTAGGGCATTATTGTCTGAAATGCCATTTGTCCACACAGTTAAAACAACCTTGACCACGTTTTTTATCGTCACTAGTTCTGCCTTGATAGTCGTTGTTTCCGTTGTTCCCTCTGTGATTCTGGCTACCATCTAGGCCTCTATTTCCGTGTTCCGTACCTTGCATGCAGGTCTCCTTGACATGCCCCACCTTGCCACAGTTTTCACATTTTCCATATCTACATCGCCCGATATGATAACGTCGGCAATTGTCGCACTTAGGTAGGATTCCCATGTTCCCTTTTTGGCCTTGTTGTTGTTTTTGTTCGCCCGAGCACCCTTTTGGAAATTGGCGAGCTTCCTCTTTGTTCTTTCCAGATGGCTCCACATGAGTCTCCTTTTCTTCGTCAGGGGTTAGAAAATTTTCAAGTCTAGTCGATTCTTTAGTGAGCGCCACACTTAAGTCAACCGCATCGATAGTTGTTGGAGGTTTTGATGCTGATAACAGGCTCAGAATCTGAGGCGCTATCCCCCAGATGAGTTGTTCGATCCTCTCAATCTCTGGTTCCACCAGGTATGGGACAACTCGCGCCAAATCATGAAGTCTCTGCACATATTCTGCCACCTTTGAACCTTCCATTGTTAACTTCCAGAATTCAATCTCCAGCTTCTTGAGAACAATACTCCTTACGAATCAATTCTTTCAACTCATCCTATGTCAAAGCATACGCGGCAGTCTCGCCCATTATCTGAACCCGAAGGTTCCATCGTGACAGAGCCACATCTTGAAACAGTCCAGAAATGTATGTGACCTGTTGCTCTGGAGCACATCCGCTCATTCACAAAACAGAATCCATATTCTCGACCCACTTCATAAAAACTACGGCACCCCCAGTGCCGTCAAAGTTCAGAGGCTTGCAGTCCAGAAACTGCTTGTAAGTATAGCCTGTACTCAAGCAACATCATTGCAGAAAGCATTAGCAAAGCACATTTGGGAATATCCGAACGAATTGCAATGTGTCTTAGGTGACTTAAACATTACCGTTAGGTGGGTTATTCCCTGAGGTGTTTCCGCTGTGTCTGTAGCGAAGAACCTCGTGCCGAGCTATGGCTCGTGAGATATGCGCTTGCCATTCTGCCTCGGTCAGTCGATGATCTCTTGAGGAGACAACTTTTAAGAAGATTGTATGGGTCATGTCTTATTTGTTCATGAGAATGTATATTGTTGTCTAGAGGTCGTATGTACATACACATAATAAACTATCATGTCAACTAATCATGCAACAGCATAATCATAGCTCAAACATGTATATCAACAATGTGTTTAATGAGAACACTACGATTGGGCTTTCATTAATCATTGACCACATAGTATTGTTACATGTTTTGCAAAGTGTATCATTTCAAAAGGGAACACAGGGTCTCTCTATCCTTGTCTAACAAGTCTACTAATCTACATAAGTCATACAATCAAAAGGTGGTCTCCAAAAGGCTTCACAAGCTCAGCTCAAAAGTGGTACTCCCATTAAAGGTAATGCATCTGCATAAGACCAAAAATCTACTGTACTGATGGTGGAGGAGGAAGGAAAATCAAACTGAGAACATGTGCGAGCTCTTCCACAAGTTTATGCTCATGACAAAGCAAGTAACGGACCTGCTGCTCAACTGTGAGGAATCGAGCATCAAACTCTAGGAAAGGAGTAAGAGGAGCAGGTGGACGTGCAAAAGGTGGTGGTGATGAATGAGGGGGAACAGAAGTAGTCTGACAAGGACACGGTAAGGGACGCGGTATCAACTCAAGCTCCAAGATTCTGCGACTCATAACTTCAAACCGAAGCTGAAGCGAATAGAGTAACTCATCCTGTGTATAGCCAACAAAATGCGAAGGATGGTAGGGGTCTGAGGTCGGCATGGAATATGGTGGGGACCCTCGGTATGGCTCACCAGTTGGCGAAGAGGTAAAAGGTGCAGACTGGGGAATGTATGGAAAGGCTGCTAAATCATGAGGGTCTTGACTAGGCTGCTGGCCCGAAGTACCTTCTCCTGGACGGGGTGCGGGTATATCCTGTAAGAAAACGATAGGTAAACCAACACGATGTACATCTGACTCCTGAGGTGCCCTCTCCCGTGGAGCCTCTGGGTGGAAAGGAGCAACATCAGCAGGTGCGGGTGCTAATGGAGGAGTGACTGGCTCAATAACAGGAGGGTCAACGGGTGCAGGAACTGGACCAGGTATGAGAGGTGCAATGTCAGGTATGCCAAAAGGAATAGGGTCATGATCAGGCAAAGGCTCAGGCTCAGGATCAGCGGGTGCATCATCAGGCTGATCAACAGGAACAAAATCTGGCTCAAGATCAAGCTCAAAGTCGAGTGGAGGAGATGGTGCATCACCAATGTTTTTAATTAAATACCATTAAAAATTCAAAATCTGGTATATGCTATTCTTCAAGGAGAAAATTTTTAATGATTTAGTTAAAAATGTTGAAACAAAGGCATTCTTACTGTTTCCAAGATTTCTGAGTTATTATTTTGAAAAGAAACTTGGTAAGAATGATCCTTCTGCAAAAAAACAAGGTGAATCTCTTCAAATGCACAACTTAACTGCTGAAACTTTTACAAGAATGTCAACACCTTGCAAAACACATGTCACACCCCGACCACGTGAGACAACGAAACGTGGCTGAAACGCCGGGGAGTGTTGTAACAGAATTAATTGTTTCAAATCCATGGCAATTGAAGTTTCATTTTATTAAACAAACATGAGAGTTTACATTGTTTTAAACAAGAAACAAAGAGTACATTACATAAATTAACTAGTTCTTGTCTCGTTTTAAGTCACTAAGGCACAGGTTCGCCTAAGTATGTCTTGATAAGTCCTATGCATCATCTCTTGTAAACACATGTGAAATTAGGTACGTCAGCATAAAAATGCCTGTGAGATACATAGGCTTTGTGGAAATAGGATTCATGACTTATGTTTGAGAAAATGTTTAGTCATGAACCTTGTAATTTGCTTTGTCTTGTAAATCATTAAAAAAACGATGAGATCAGATGATATGTATAAATAAATGTAAGGTTAAATGAATAACCAAGTAAAATGAGTTTGTATAAGATAAGTTATTTGTAAAACAATGTCTTGTGAAAAGTATGTTATTTGTATAAAATGCTATATGTCTCAAATTGAAATGATTCAAATAACGCTACGATATGTAATACCACACAAACACTTATATATAGGAAGTACCAGCGGCGTATCCACCATGCTTGTTTCCAAGATTTCTGAGTTATTATTTTGAAAAGAAACTTGGTAAGAATGATCCTTCTGCAAAAAAAAACAAGGTGAATCTCTTCAAATGCACTGCTTAACTGCTGAAACTTTTACAAGAATGTCAACACCTTGCAAAACACAAGCAGAGGTGCCTGAGCAGAATTTAGCAGCTACCACTGCTCCTCAGGTATCTGCTGCTGAGCCCACTGCTCAAGGTGATCAAAGTAGCAGAACAACTGCTTTGAAACCCACACCTACAATCACCAAAAAGCCAACAAAAAGAAAAACTCAAAAAACCCCCAAAACTCATCAAAAAGGAAACTCTGGAGGATGAGATACCAGAGCAACTGCCTGTGACAGCACAAAAGTCACAAGAAACCACTGCTGCTTCTTCCTCACAGCAGTTGGTAAAAATATCTCAACCCATAACCGAAACCCCTCCTGTTTCTTCTCAAAAAGAACAGGTTGTACATATAGGGACACCACAATACGATGCTCTGGATTCACTTGTTTCCATCATCCACAGCCCAATGCCCAGGGCAAATTCTCTTTCTACACCAAACATCACATCCACAATTCCCCCACCAACTAAACTTTTGTTGGATGCAATTGATTTGAACCAGGCACTAACCAGTTATTCTCAATCACCTATCAATGAGAATATGCCTCAACAAATGACTGGGTCTGATGTATCAATCTTTGCTAACCCACCAACACAACCTGAGGAGGTTACACCCCTTGAGTTACAAGTAACTCTTGGTGGTAATCCAAGTGAAGCAGCCACTACAAGTGCTGAACCCACTGGTTTGCACTTGGACAGTGGTTACATAAATAAGACTTCCTTGGAGGCAATTCCTTACATAGCACCTCTGCCAACCACCAGTGGATTTGTTTTAACCACTGGCAACATCAAAAGGTTGTCAAGTGTTGAAGGAAGAAGACCCCGATACCAAGAAAAAGGGGCATCAGTGGTTAATGTTTGGAGTACACTCCCTACCTCAACCACTGATCAAACCACTGCTAGTGGGAAATCAGATGATCCCATTAAATTGGGTGATGGTTTAAAATATCTGGATTTGACGAAACGAGTTGACAAACTGGATACAGCTGTTGCAGATATCAAAGACATGCTACAACAGTTGTTGAAAGTACAAAAGATGCAATCCACTGCTGTCCCATCTCAAGCACCTGCTCCATCACAAGCACCTGCGACAAATGAGCTCTGGAATCTATTTCAACCTTTTCTCCAACAACAAAAACAAATGGCTGATCAGCAACATGAAATACATGTACAAAAGCTGAGAAACGTCATGGAGTCTAGGTTCAAGAACACACAAGCAGACATCAAGGCTCTTAATGCCCATTTATTGAAACCCACTGGCACTACTTCTCCAACTGTTCTCTTCAATGATAAACTACCCCCAGATAATGCCAAAAAGGGGGAGAAAATTAAAGAATGGAAGAAGAAGGGAGTAGATGATGGTCTTTACATAGAACCAGAAATGGAGAATATGACCAAGCAGATACCTTTGCCAGATGGTAGCAAAAAGGTTGATGTTACCCAAAATGCACTTGATGAAGCTATAGCAACTGTAAAAAGGGACAGAGCGGCAAAGGATATGTCAAGGTGGAACAAGGAGAAAAGAGCTTACATGAAGCTGAATGTGCAGGGTTGTTCTGGGCTGAAAGATGTTCAAAATCCTGAGCTAAAAAGAAATCCCACTAGAAAAGTGAGGGAACCCAAGTCCACACCATCCAGACTCAAAAAGCATACTCCTAAACCATCATCCAAAAGCCTCCAACATCAAACCTCCACCCAAACAGCTGTTGTAACTCCTGCTGTATAAAATACTGCTGGTACTTCAGAGGTTTCAACATCTGTTATCACTTCAACACACACCACTTCAACACACACCACAACCACTGTTTTACCACCACCATTATCATCACCAAAAACAACCTCACCACCATCACCTCCTACCAAAAAGCAGAAGACAACAGATGTTACAACATCTGTTGTAATGACAACAGTGGTTAAAACACCAGTTGTTTCAACAACTGTTAGTCAATCACAAACCACTGCCACTCAAATCACCACCACTGATCCACCCAAAACATCATCTGCCTCTCCTAAAATAAAAAAAGGAGAAGGATTTTCATACCAGATGATGATTCACCATCACCACCACCAACATCTTCAACATCTCTATCACTTGTTACAATACCCAAACCTGTTCCTCTCTCATCAGCACCAGTACAACAATCAATCCCTGTCATTACTCCTGCAGGTGTCCAATTTCCTCTAGAACTTGAAGCAGTTAGAGAAGAGATCAAATCCTTCTACTATGAGGATGACCCTGCTAAAAGGAAGTTGCCATCAGTTAAAGGATATCCAAGGCCAAACAATATTGAAGAATATTTGAAAGTCAAAGCTAAACAAGCAGAGGATATCTCAAAAAGAAATGCACAAGGAAAAACTGATAGAGAAATTCAGCAGAATTATCAATTCTTGCTCACACAAGTCAGATCCTTAGAGCAATTTGCTAAAAATGTATGTCAACAGATCTCAGAGAGAGCAGATGAAACTTTGAGAAAAGACTACATTGAAAGCATCATGGCATCCAAAAAGTACAAGGGTGAAAAGAACATGTACAAGGAGTGGACCATTTCTGAACTTGAAAATGAAGCAGCCAGGATTCAGGAAATGATAAAAAATAAGGTCAAACATACTCCTCCAGATTGGGCAAAGTTCAAAAAGAATGTACCTAATAAAAAGGTAGAGCTGAGGAGAATGAAAGAGGAATTGGTTGCTGCTGATTATGGGTCTAAAAATCAAGTGGCAAGATGGAAAGAAGATACAGTCAGGGCCACCTACAAAAGGTTGGAGGAATTAAGGAAGAAAGATCCCACTGTTCCACAAAAACCTGACTATCCTGAAGCAGAGGTTTCAAAAAGACCATCTAAACTGCAAATCAGGAGAGCCACTGCTCCAGCTGGTGCAGCATTCTATAAAAGAAGGCAACAAAAACAGTTGGGTGGTGAAACCATCCAAGAGCTGATAAAAGGAGATGCCCTTGTAAAAGAAGGCATAAAGAAAATGATTATAGAAACTCTTGGTTTGGATCAAACTGTGACAACCCTCACTAAACCAGGTATCCGTACGACTTAATTAATAATTAATTACTGCTTAATTACTGTGCTTGCTTGAACTTGTGAATAAACTGCTACTTGAATACTGATACATGTACTTACTTGCATCATACTTTACTTGCTGTCACTACATTATTTACATGCTGAACCTTAGTGACAAACATGATGCACAAAAAGCACAGTAGCACTTTAACGGATAACCTATTGAACATGCTGATAAAGCCAGCATCAGGCAGACACTGCCTCTAAGGCCTGTATGAGCCAAAAATATTTTGCTACACTAGTGGTGAGTGTAGGGATACAAGGGTTGTAGAACTGCGTCTCTAGGAATAAGTTTCAATGACTGGATGCGCCTAAAACGTGCTCTAAGCACAAAATTCAGCACTTTACATAATAATTCAGCATTTAGCTACCTAATAAAGTGCCAAAACATGAGAAAAATATTACTTGACACTTTCCAAAGTGTCAGAAATGAGTTGTGTCACTAAAAATGGTATTAACAACACTTTAAAGCTTTGTTAACGCTTTAACGGATTACTATCCAACCGAACAACCGGACTATACCCGAAACATGAAAATATTGTTAATAACATTGTTTGTCTTTTTCTGAGCCAGTTAGGGTCCCTGAATACCCTAACACCCGTCATAACACACGACACACAACTAACCGGGTTAAGCACTTAACTAACTTACTTAACCTAACTAATATCCTAGCTAACTAGTTGGATTCGAACTAGACCCCCCCCTTAACCAAACCGTCCCCATGAGGGGGACACACTTGTCCTATTTGTTGAATATTATATTAAGTGTGCTTAGTATCAAGAAGACACCAAATCCATTGGATAATGATCCTATTAGTTGTCTATAAGTTCATGTCTTAACCCACCATAATATGATCATCACACAACACAACTCAAAACTCTCTCCCTCTCTCTAAAGAAGCTACGACCGAACACCCCCTTGTGCATACATCCGATTTCGAGTTTAGTTCAAGTCATTCCAATCATCTACAAGTGTTAAGGGTCGCATATAAGGAGTCTTGGTGCAAACGGAAGGCGAAGGACCTCATTCTCTTGCTTTTATCCACCCGATTTACGTCTAGATTCTTCCCTAGCCTCGAGCTAGTGGTAAGTTGCTTAAATCACCTTCTTGAACTATTCTAAAGTGGTTAAAACGATATATGACGGTTAAAATTTATGAACATGCAAGTTGAAGCACAAAAGTCTACTTAAAACACTAAAATGTTGGTTAATAGCTCATATGTTGTGTAAATCATGTAGTATTTGATTTGTGTGATTATTTGGACCCGATCTATGTTGTGGTAGCTCGGATCATCATTTAACCCGGTTTAGTCATGATCTTGGGTTATGACATAAAGCTTGTTTAAGTGTAACAAGGGTTAGAAGATGAAACTCTACCACACTCGAATCATGAACTTGTGTAAAAGTGTTTTAGTTTGTACAATAGTGTTTAAAACTAGTAGATCTACGTATCTACAAGCGGTATTTTCAAAGGACCACGTGTCAAGAGAAAACATATTTTTAAAGACGGATCTTACACTAACAAGAATGGTTTTTAGAACACACAAGTGTGTAAACACTTGTGTAACATAAAGTTTCGACAAAGAACTAGTTTTGTCAAATTTTACAAGAAGTTGTAAAGATGGAATTTCGTTAAAAACGAGGTTTTCACAAAATCGGATTGTTTTATATAAAGACCCACTAAAAGTAATGAGATTACTCCATAGTTTGGATAAATCACAAGTTCATGAAATTTATGCGATTTATATACATATTTTGACTAGTTGTGGTTTGAGCATTGTCTTGATTGAATGATAAAGATGGTTGATTTGATTTGTAAAAGAAAATGATACGCTTGAAAGCGTGGCCACCTCCAGTTACAGAGGAAACTCTGGCGAAATTTTTCTAAAAACCTAACACTTAGAATTATTTTCACCATAAGTGTTAGAGATACTTGTCGACTTGTTTTCAAACTATGAATTTCGCCACGACCTTATTTATAAAATACCGGAGGTGGGATTTCACAAAATAAAACGTGATACATATATATATTTAGTATATATTTTTCTTTCACAACATCACTTGTATAAGTGTTTATGATTATTTTGTGAACTACGTAAATATTATTTTTAGAGTAAAAATAATATTACTAAGTATTATTTTGGGAAAATCACATGTATTAAAATATAATATTTTTGGGAAGGATACTTATATTTTGAAGTTGGAAATAAAATATATTAAGTGAGACTTAATAGTGAAATCCGAATGTTACGAACACACATGTATTAAATCCCCCATCCTTGGGAAGGAGAATAACTACCAAGTATACAGAATGTAAACACGAAATAGTTGCCTAACTATTTCCCAAAAACTTGAACCATAAAGCTAAGGCACGGCCATCCGTCTAATAGAGTTAGCACGTGTAGGTCGTCATACAGCTGATCGATTTGGAGGCATACTTGGTAGAGACGCACCACGGGGAGTTCATGTCCCCCTTTCTCTTAACTGTTTTCAGTTTTCTAAACTACGGGGGTGAAATACATGTTACTTTGATTACAAGTACTTTATACATGGTATGGTTAGCGTAAGGAGGTTTACTACTTAGATCATGTGAGTGGGTAGGCGTGAACTGGAGGCCATTAATCCTCATTATAGGATCGAGGGACGTAAGCGGTAGATCTATCTGGGTGTAGCGAGCCCAACCCCAGGTCCAACAGTACGGACCTCGGGGTGACTTTGTGCCCCGACGCAAAATCGCAAGGTTTGAGTCTTCCTACTTGCACTTCACACATATCAATGGCCTTGCAAACCGTTGGTGATCTCTTTTTCCTTATTTGCTACATACCAGGATTTTTATACTCACAAGGTTTATTTACTCACTTACACATGAACTCGTTCAACATTATTGTTGATTTTTCAACTTACATGTATTTCAGGAAATTAAAGATCTGGCGCGGTATGTTATGTTTTCCCGCTGCATAAGGGTTCCCAGGTCATCCCAGTTTAGGAAATGTGACTCTTTCCTGGACAAGTCACAAATCTTAAACTGCGTTTATTTCAAGTTGATGTTTATGTTTTTCAAGACAATGTTTTATGTTAAGATGTTGTAAGTTTCTAAGACAATGGTATGTTACTCTGGTTTTAAAACTTAATCAATTGGATGATCTTGCATGATTTTATTTCATATAGCTTTGTTATGATTAAGCTATGGTATTAAGAAGTCACACCAAAATTAACCACGCTTCCGCAAAGCCAGGGTGTGACAGCTTGGTATCAGAGCTCTGATCATAGCGAACTAGGATTCCTTCTCGAGTCTAGACTATGATCACTAGGGCTCTCACGAAAACATTTTTACACTGCATACCACTCAAGTCCAGATCCAAAACGTTTTACAAACAAATGTTGAGCACATTTTATTTATTATTTATAGGCTCAGTCTAGAAAGGCTGAGGCTCGGTCTTGGAGGCCGAGGCTCGGCCTGGGAGATCGAGGTAGTTGGCTAGTGGGACTAGGAGAATTTGGCTAGTGGGACTAGGAGAATTGGCTAGTGGGACTAGGAGAATTGGCTAGTGGGACTAGGAGGATTGGCTAGTGGGACTAGGAAGAGCAGTCTGAGAGGCTGGTAGGCTAGTGGGACTAGGAGAACTATTTGAATGCTTACTTGGTGACTTATGTGATTATCTGATTGTATGATTGACTGTTTGTGCATGTTTGTGTTTATGTTACAGACACTATGGACACCTCTGGCACTGGTGACGCAGACACCACAAGGCCTAGACCTATAGTATCGGACGACCTAGAGTCTTCTGAGCGCGAGGTTCACACATCCGACGTTACGAGCACGGACGAGGACGATTTCCAGCCCTTCGCTTTACCTGATGGTGCTGATGAGCTCGCTGATGGCCCTTTGGCCGGGGACCTACCGTTAGTGGAGATCCCTGCTCCCATACCACTTGCTTCATATCCTTCTTACGATTTGCTTCTCGACGCCGACGCCGACGCTGACGACGACGTCGATCTTCTTGATGACGAGCCCGTGGAGGATGAGGTTCAGGGCGAGGCCCTTCTTGCTGCTGGAGATCTTTTGATGATCGCAGATGCTCCCGCTGAGGAGTCACCTGCTCACTCACCGGTCCCAGACTCTTTCGAGTTTGTGGCCTCCGCACCTTCACACACTCAGAGTGCGCATCACTTTTCTCATGGATCAGATCCCGACCAGGCATCCTCTGTTGCCCCTATTCCTAGCTTTGCTTTCGACCACAATGATGTGGAGGATTCCGATCCTGACTTTCCCCCAGGATTCGACCCGGATGAGGATATAGAGTTTATACCCATGGATCAGCCTATGGAGGATCCAGTCGACCCAGTTGACCCCCCCATCGATCCCGAGTTTGATTTTGAGATGGCCTTTGATGAGCTCGAGCAGCCACTAGACCCTGCTCCTGACCCAGTACTTGAGCATGACCCAGTTCATGCTGACGCACCTATTATTGAGCCTGTCTTTGCTGACCCACCTATTGATGATCATCCTATAGATGCTCCGTTGTTAGAGGGCGATCATGTTATTGTTGCTGATCATGTTTATCCCCCACTTCTTGCTGATGCACCAGTTGACCCCCTTGTTGTACCTCACCATGATCCTATGCCAGCCCGGTTTGATCGTGCGCTTTTTGAGGCACGGATCGACCCCCGAGACGAGCACGCCCAGTGTGGGTGGATTCCTGCTGATGACGAGGTCCCACCTTTTCCCCCTCAGATCCCTGATACCCGTCACATTGATACTTCCTTTTCATTTCCTCGGTTTACACTTCCAGCACGAGCTGGAGAGGGCTCTTCGGCTCACCCTTTTGGACACATACCGTCTGCTACTTTTCCCCCTGTTTCTCCGTTTCATGTGGCACCTTTTGATCCCACCAGTGAGCCATTCCTTTGGACATCATCTTCTGCTATGCCACCGACTGACCCCTACCATTCTTTCCATATGGGGTATACTATTGAGGACGTTTTGATGTCTTTTGTCGCCCAACACGAGGCACACACACAGCGCATTCAGGAGCTTGAGAGAGCTCAGCCGCCGCCGTGTCCGTGCCAGGGTCAGACCCACTCTCCTTTGCAGCCCACTCGACCTTTACCACCAGACTATGCTGCACGCCTTTTGGCACTTGAGCAGCAGGTTGCTTCATTCTTGCGTACCCAGAGAGCCATGGAGGAGGACTGGCTCCATTTGCGTCGCTTGTTTTACACTCACTTTCCCCCTCCTCCACCGCCATCCGTGTAGAGCTCTTCAGTACCGTATGGGTAGACATTGGTGAGAAGACGGCGAATGCTTTTGACTGCACAGCATTTTTGGAGACTACATTATGATTCTGACTTTTGTTGACATGTATTTGATGTATTGATACTGATTTGATATAGTTTTTGGACTAGGGTGATGTAGCCCTTAGTCGACTGATGTTGTATGACACTATGATGTACTTGTACGCTTACTATGTGGTCTCAATATATGGCAATCGCCGTATTCTCATCATACTTGATGCTTGATTTGGTTATTTATATTTGTGACATGGGATGTTGTGTGTTTAATATGATGATAACATGAGATGTTATGTACTATTACTATCATAAAGCGTATGTATTATAACTATGGCCTGACCGACGTAAACACATCTTTTAGAAGATGCCGCCGAGACGTGAGACACGCATGCCTACCAATGAGGCAGAACTCCAACAAGTCATCGCTGCTGCCATCGCACAATACGCCGCCTCTCAAGGAGGGACTAGTGGAAGCAACTCTGGCAACACTGGCAACAAAAATAATCCACCTCATGGTAATACTAAGTCATGTAGACATACCATGACCTAATTGGATATCTTTAGCAATGATGCTAATGCCGATCGTATGTTATAATGTATGTGCAGGGTGCACCTACAAGCAGTTTCTAGACTGCAAACCGGTCAACTTTGATGGCACAGGAGGTGATGTCGCCTTTGTTCGTTGGGCCGAGAAAACGGAATCTGTTCTTCGCATGAGCAAATGCGCGCCAGACCAGCAAGTCACCTATATCTCAGGGCTATTCTTGGATGGAGCCCTCTCTTGGTGGAATTTGCAAGTACAGACACTTGGTGAAGCTGCTGCCTACGCGCTAACCTAGACCGAACTGAAAGAACTTATGCGCAGGAAGTACTGCTCTCGCGCGGAAATCCAAAGATTGGAAACTGAGTTCTGGCACTTGAAAATGGAAGGTCCAAAGATCGCAGAATACGTTCAAAGGTTCCATGACTTATCGCATGTGGTACCCTACATGGTCACTCCGGAGTTCAAGCGGATTGAATGTTTCATTTGGGGATTAGCTCCTCAAATCATAAGCATGGTGACCTCATCCAAGCCTGCGACCATTACTGAGGCGATTGATTTGAGCGTAGCTCTCACTGAGGAGGCGATCCGCCTAAACAAGTTTGGTGATGTTGAGCAAAAGAAGAAAGAGACTCACGTCGAGTCATCAGGAGGTAACAAACGGAAGTTCTCGAACTTCAAGCAGGGCGCCAGTGTGGTTGTTAAGAAAGGAGAGCAAAACGCGCCAGCTCAGGATACAGCTGGTGGTAGGAGGAAAGGTAAAGGATATATGGGTGCACATCCCAAGTGTAACTCTTGCCAACGCCATCACTCTGGCCGATGCGGGCCAAAAGTATGTGAAGCTTGTGGAAAGACTGGTCACTTGAAGGATTCTTGTTGGGCTAGTGCTGGCCGGGGAGGCCAGGGAGGATTTGGGAATAGAAATAATAATCGTGGTAGTATTGGAAATCGCCCACAAGGAAACAATGGAGGAAACGGGAATCGAGGCAACAATGTTGACCAAGCGGGTGCCATGAATCATAACCAAGCTGGAAATGGAGGTGGAAACGGGCGAAGACTTGGATGCTTTAACTGCGGTGATATTGGGCATTTTAAGAGGAACGGCCCAGAGTTGAACCAAGCCCGTGGAAGAGTGTTCCAAATCGAAGCGAGGGAAGTGCGCCAGGACCCCAATGTCGTTACTGGTACGTTCCCTGTAAACCAACGCTATGCATCCGTTTTATTTGATACTGGTGCCGATTATAGCTTTGTGTCGTTAGAGTTTAAGAATATGCTTGGTTTAGCCGCTAATAAGTTAGATATTCCCTACTCAATCGAATTGGCCAATGGGAAGTTAGTAGAAGCCAATGAAGTTATCAGAGGCTGTGTGATCGAATTGGGAGAGCGTGAGTTTGCTTTGGATCTACTACCAGTCCAGTTGGGAAGCTTCGACGTGGTGGTAGGAATGGATTGGTTATCAGGCAACAAGGCTGAGATAGTTTATCACGAAAAGGTTGTTCGTATCACAACCGAAGATGGCGAAACAATTGTGGTTCACGGTGAGAAGCGTGATACACCGTTAAGAATTATCAGCTGCCTGAAAGCGCGAAAGTGTTTGCAGAAGGGATGTGTTGCCTTCCTGGCGCACATTGTGGACAAGAAGGCTGCTGAGCCGAAGATCAAAGACATCCCTGTCGTGAGGGAATATCCAGAAGTCTTCCCAGAAGACTTACCTGGACTGCCACCTCAGAGACAAGTAGAGTTCCACATTGACTTAGTTCCAGGCGCCGCGCCTGTGGCTAAGGCACCTTATAGACTTGCTCCGTCTGAGATGCAAGAATTGTCGACACAACTTCAAGAGTTGTTAGACAAGGGATTTGTCCGACCAAGCTTCTCGCCTTGGGGAGCTCCGGTCCTGTTTGTCAAGAAGAAGGACGGTAGTTTTCGCATGTGTATTGACTACCGGGAGTTGAACAAGCTGACGATCAAGAATAGATATCCCTGCCAAGGATTGATGATCTGTTTGACCAACTGCAAGGCTCAAGCTTTTATTCAAAGATCGACTTGCGATCTGGATACCATCAGTTAAGGATACAAGAGGAGAGTATCCCAAAGACAGCCTTCAGAACTCGTTATGGACACTACGAGTTCCTTGTTATGCCGTTTGGTTTGACAAACGCACCTGTAGTCTTTATGGACTTGATGAATAGAGTTTGCAAGTCGTACTTGGACAAGTTCGTGATTGTGTTCATCGAAGACATCTTGATTTATTCAAGGACAAAGGCTGAGCACGAACAGCATTTAAGAACTATTTTGGAGCTGCTGAAGAAAGAACAACTGTATGCCAAGTTCTCTAAGTGCGAGTTTTGGCTACGTGAAGTCCAATTTCTTGGACATGTGGTGAATGGAGATGGAATCCATGTGGATCCAACCAAGATCGAAGCGATTAAGAATTGGGAAACGCCAAAGACGCCAACCGAGATTCGACAATTCTTGGGTTTGGCTGGCTATTATCGAAGGTTCATTGAGGATTTTTTGAAGATTGCTCAACCATTGACGCTCCTCACGCAGAAAGATAAGAAGTTTGATTGGGGAATCAAACAGGAAGAAGCGTTCCAGATATTGAAGGATAAGCTCTGCAATGCGCCAATCTTAGCACTACCGGAAGGTACAGATGATTTTGTGGTATACTGTGACGCCTCACGTCAAGGATTGGGTTGTGTGTTGATGCAACGCCAAAAGGTTATTGCTTACGCATCGCGTCAATTGAAAGTGCACGAAAAGAACTATACCACACATGATTTGGAACTTGGCGCAGTGGTTTTTGCATTAAAGATCTGGAGACACTACCTTTATGGTACGAAGTGTACAATTTTTACAGATCACAAGAGCCTACAACACATATTCAATCAGAAGGAGCTGAATATGAGGCAGAGACGATGGGTTGAGTTGCTGAACGATTACGACTGCGAGATAAAGTATCACCCAGGGAAGGCGAATGTGGTCGCTGATGCCCTAAGTCGAAAGGAGAGGATCAAGCCCATAAGGGTTAGGGCTTTAGAAATGATTATCCGAACCGATCTTTCCTTGCGCATTCGTGCCGCGCAGAAAGAAGCTCTCAAGGAAGGAAACCTTGAAGAAGAATATCTCCGTGGGATGGAGAAGTTACTGGTACCAAACAAGGAAGGAACGTTATGTTTTGAGAAAAGGATTTGGGTTCCTCTGTTTGGTGATCTAAGGAAAGTTATTTTTGATGAAGCTCACAAGTCGCGGTACTCTATCCACCCAGGAGCGGATAAGATGTACCAAGATCTCAAAGATTACTATTGGTGGCCTAGGATGAAAGGCGATGTTGCTGTTTATGTGAGCAAATGTTTAACATGTGCTAAGGTGAAAGCGGAATACCAGAAGCCTTCAGGACTTCTGCAACAACCTGAGATTCCCAAGTGGAAATGGGAACAAATCTCCATGGACTTTATTATAAAGTTGCCAAGAACGCCAAGAGGCCATGACACTATTTGGGTAATAGTGGATCGATTAACGAAGTCAGCGCACTTCTTACCAATCAAAGAGAAGGATAATACGAGCAAGTTGGCCGAAATATACATGAGAGAGATCGTCGCACGCCATGGAGTGCCTCTCTCGATCATCTCTGATAGAGACGGAAGGTTTGTGTCATGGATATGGCAATCCTTTCAAGAAGCTTTTGGCTCACAATTAAATCTGAGCACTGCGTTTCATCCGCAAACTGACGGTCAAAGCGAGCGAACGATACAGACTTTGGAAGACATGCTGAGAGCATGTGTTATGGATTTGGGCGGTAGCTGGGATAAGCATTTGCCTTTGGTCGAATTTTCATACAACAACAACTACCACACCAGTATTGGTGTTGCGCCATTCGAAGCCCTTTACGGACGCAAGTGCCGATCACCCTTATGCTGGGCTGACGCAGGGGATAGGCAGCTTGCTGGTCCCGAAATCGTCCAAGAGACGACAGACAAGATTGCGCAGATTCTTAAACGCATCGAAGCAGCTCGCCACAGACAGAAGGCCTATGCGGATCCAAACCGAAAACACGTGGAATTCCAAGTGGGAGAAATGGTTTTATTGAAGGTTTCACCCTGGAAGGGTGTGGCACGCTTCGGAAAGCGTGGGAAGTTAAATCCGCGCTACATTGGTCCTTTCAGAATTTTGGAAAGAATAGGACTAGTAGCATACAAGTTGGATCTACCTACTGAACTGAATGGTGTTCACGATACATTCCATGTATCCAACCTGAAGAAAAGTCCAACTCAAGATGACATTGCCATTCCCATCAACAAGATTCATGTTGACGACACGCTCCACTTCGTTGAAGAACCGGTTGAGGTTACGGATTGGAAAGCAAACAAGACCCGCCGGAGCAGTGTCAAGCTCGTCAAAGTTCGTTGGAATGCCAGACACGGTCCTGAGTACACCTGGGAGCGTGAGGACCGGATGAAAGAGAAATACCCCCACCTATTTCCTAAGAACCCTACATCTACAAGCAGAACTTAAAATTTCGGGACGAAAATTTTCTAACGGGGGGAGAATGTGACAACCCTCACTAAACCAGGTATCCGTACGACTTAATTAATAATTAATTACTGCTTAATTACTGTGCTTGCTTGAACTTGTGAATAAACTGCTACTTGAATACTGATACATGTACTTACTTGCATCATACTTTACTTGCTGTCACTACATTATTTACATGCTGAACCTTAGTGACAAACATGATGCACAAAAAGCACAGTAGCACTTTAACGGATAACCTATTGAACATGCTGATAGAGCCAGCATCAGGCAGACACTGCCTCTAAGGCCTGTATGAGCCAGAAATATTTTGCTACACTAGTGGTGAGTGTAGGGATACAAGGGTTGTAGAACTGCGTCTCTAGGAATAAGTTTCAATGACTGGATGTGCCTAAAACGTGCTCTAAGCACAAAATTCAGCACTTTACATAATAATTCAGCATTTAGCTACCTAATAAAGTGCCAAAACATGAGAAAAATATTACTTGACACTTTCCAAAGTGTCAGAAATGAGTTGTGTCACTAAAAATGGTATTAACAACACTTTAAAGCTTTGTTAACGCTTTAACGGATTACTATCCAACCGAACAACCGGACTATACCCGAAACATGAAAATATTGTTAATAACATTGTTTGTCTTTTTCTGAGCCAGTTAGGGTCCCTGAATACCCTAACACCCGTCATAACACACGACACACAACTAACCGGGTTAAGCACTTAACTAACTTACTTAACCTAACTAATATCCTAGCTAACTAGTTGGATTCGAACTAGACCCCCCCCCCCCTTAACCAAACCGTCCCCATGAGGGGGACACACTTGTCCTATTTGTTGAATATTATATTAAGTGTGCTTAGTATCAAGAAGACACTAAATCCATTGGATAATGATCCTATTAGTTGTCTATAAGTTCATGTCTTAACCCACCATAATATGATCATCACACAACACAACACAACTCAAAACTCTCTCCCTCTCTCTAAAGAAGCTACGGCCGAACACCCCCTTGTGCATACATCCGATTTCGAGTTTAGTTCAAGTCATTCCAATCATCTACAAGTGTTAAGGGTCGCATATAAGGAGTCTTGGTGCAAACGGAAGGCGAAGGACGTCATTCTCTTGCTTTTATCCACCCGATTTACGTCTAGATTCTTCCCTAGCCTCGAGCTAGTGGTAAGTTGCTTAAATCACCTTCTTGAACTATTCTAAAGTGGTTAAAACGATATATGACGGTTAAAATTTATGAACATGCAAGTTGAAGCACAAAAGTCTACTTAAAACACTAAAATGTTGGTTAATAGCTCATATGTTGTGTAAATCATGTAGTATTTGATTTGTGTGATTATTTGGACCCGATCTATGTTGTGGTAGCTCGGATCATCATTTAACCCGGTTTAGTCATGATCTTGGGTTATGACATAAAGCTTGTTTAAGTGTAACAAGGGTTAGAAGATGAAACTCTACCACACTCGAATCATGAACTTGTGTAAAAGTGTTTTAGTTTGTACAATAGTGTTTAAAACTAGTAGATCTACGTATCTATAAGCGGTATTTTCAAAGGACCACGTGTCAAGAGAAAACATATTTTTAAAGACGGATCTTACACTAACAAGAATGGTTTTTAGAACACACAAGTGTGTAAACACTTGTGTAACATAAAGTTTCGACAAAGAACTAGTTTTGTCAAATTTTACAAGAAGTTGTAAAGATGGAATTTCGTTAAAAACGAGGTTTTCACAAAATCGGATTGTTTTATATAAAGACCCACTAAAAGTAATGAGATTACTCCATAGTTTGGATAAATCACAAGTTCATGAAATTTATGCGATTTATATACATATTTTGACTAGTTGTGGTTTGAGCATTGTTTTGATTGAATGATAAAGATGGTTGATTTGATTTGTAAAAGAAAATGATACGCTTGAAAGCGTGGCCACCTCCAGTTACAGAGGAAACTCTGGCGAAATTTTTCTAAAAACCTAACACTTAGAATTATTTTCACCATAAGTGTTAGAGATACTTGTCGACTTGTTTTCAAACTATGAATTTCGCCACGACCTTATTTATAAAATACCGGAGGTGGGATTTCACAAAATAAAATGTGATACATATATATATTTAGTATATATTTTTCTTTCACAACATCACTTGTATAAGTGTTTATGATTATTTTGTGAACTACGTAAATATTATTTTTAGAGTAAAAATAATAGTACTAAGTATTATTTTGGGAAAATCACATGTATTAAAATATAATATTTTTTGGGAAGGATACTTTTATTTTGAAGTTGGAAATAAAATATATTAAGTGAGACTTAATAGTGAAATCCGAATGTTACGAACACACATGTATTAAATCCCCCATCCTTGGGAAGGAGAATAACTACCAAGTATACAGAATGTAAACACGAAATAGTTGCCTAACTATTTCCCAAAAACTTGAACCATAAAGCTAAGGCACGGCCATCCGTCTAATAGAGTTAGCACGTGTAGGTCGTCATACAGCTGATCGATTTGGAGGCATACTTGGTAGAGACGCACCACGGTGAGTTCATGTCCCCCTTTCTCTTAACTGTTTTCAGTTTTCTAAACTACGGGGGTGAAATACATGTTACTTTGATTACAAGTACTTTATACATGGTATGGTTAGCGTAAGGAGGTTTACTACTTAGATCATGTGAGTGGGTAGGCGTGAACTGGAGGCCATTAATCCTCATTATAGGATCGAGGGACGTAAGCGGTAGATCTATCTGGGTGTAGCGAGCCCAACCCCAGGTCCAACAGTACGGACCTCGGGGTGACTTTGTGCCCCGACGCAAAATCGCAAGGTTTGAGTCTTCCTACTTGCACTTCACACATATCAATGGCCTTGCAAACCGTTGGTGATCCCTTTTTCCTTATTTGCTACATACCAGGATTTTTATACTCACAAGGTTTATTTACTCACTTACACATGAACTCGCTCAACATTATTGTTGATTTTTCAACTTACATGTATTTCAGGAAATTAAAGATCTGGCGCGGTATGTTATGTTTTCCCGCTGCATAAGGGTTCCCAGGTCATCCCAGTTTAGGAAATGTGACTCTTTCCTGGACAAGTCACAAATCTTAAACTGCGTTTATTTCAAGTTGATGTTTATGTTTATGTTTTTCAAGACAATGTTTTATGTTAAGATGTTGTAAGTTTCTAAGACAATGGTATGTTACTCTGGTTTTAAAACTTAATCAATTGGATGATCTTGCATGATTTTATTTCATATAGCTTTGTTATGATTAAGCTATGGTATTAAGAAGTCACACCAAAATTAACCACGCTTCCGCAAAGCCAGGGTGGAGTGGTCTTTTCTTAGGGATGTTCTTATTGGGTTTGGTTTTCATATGGTTATGGTGGAGTGGATCATGCTGTGTGTCTCCTCGACCTCCTATTCGATTTGTGTTAATGGGAACATCCATGGATATTTCAAAGGGAAACGGGGTTTTAGGCAAGGAGATCCGTTATCTCCATACCTTTTTACTCTAGTAATGGAGATTTTGACTTGCATTTTGCAGCATGCTACCAGAATAGATACTTCATTCAGGTTTCATAAAAAATGTGAAAAACAACAAATTATAAACCTTTGTTTTGCTGATGATTTATTTCTCTTTGCGAGAGGTGATGTAGGCTCGGCTGAGTGCATTATGTTATCGCTTTCTCGGTTTTCTCAGATGTCAGGTTTGAAGCCTAGCACCCAAAAGAGTACTGGTTATTTTTGTAATGTTCCTAGTCATGTCAAAAGAGCTATTTTGGATGTTATGCCGTTTGCGGAAGGCAATTTACCTGTTCGATATTTGGGGGTCCCTCTTATCTCGTCGAGACTTTTGTTTAAGGATTGCTGTATTCTAGTTGAGAGAGTGGAGAATCGAATTAGCAATTGGAAGAATAAACTTCTGTCGTTTACAGGAAGGTTGCAGCTTATCATTTCGGTTTTGTCTTCTTTGTTTATCTACTGGTCTTCGGTTTTTATTTTGCCATCTAGAATCTTGTACGATTTGGAGGCCAGAATGCGAAATTTTCTGTGGTCCCAAGGCTCTTTTCAGAAAGGGAAGGCTAAAGTTTCGTGGAAAGCTGTTTGTGTTCCAAAATGTGAGGGCGGGTTGGGCATTAGACGTATTGGGGATGTTAATAAGTCTCTGATGGCGTTTCATGCTTGGAGTATTTTAACAAGACGAGAGTCTTTGTGGGTTGCTTGGATTCACTCTTATCGCCTAAAAGGCCGTACTTTATGGAATTATCGGGAGGTTTCCAATTGTTGGAGTTGGAGAAAAATTCTTCAGATTAGACCGATGATTCGTGATCATGTTTGGTCCAGGATAGGTAATGGTAAGAATACTTCAGTCTGGTATGACTCTTGGTGTGACCTGGGTCCGTTATGTTCGTTTTTATCGCCTAGAGTTATTACCACAGCGGGTTTTTCTTTGTCGGCTACAGTGGATGATATGGTGGTGGGCGGTACGTGTCAATGGCCGGTGGAGTGGTTAGATTTGTATCCAATTCTCAATCAGATTATGCAGGTCACGATTGTGCCTGATGTGGATGATAGATTGGGTTGGAAAGATGGTTCGGATATTGTTGACTTCTCTTCGGCTACCGTGTGGCATTCTATTCGAGACAGGGAGTCAGAGGTTGAATGGTTTGGGGTTGTGTGGTTTTCTCAATGTATTCCGCGACATGTGTTTCTTATGTGGCTTATTGTTCGGAGGAAATTGTTGACTCAGGACAAAATCTTACGTTGGGATTTTGCTCGTAGGAAGAACATGAATATGATGTGCTGTTTATTATGCTATGAGGATGTGGATTCTCATAACCACTTGGTTTTTGAATGCAAGTTTGTTCTTTGAGTTACGTTTCTTCGTATCTTCGATATTATTCCAGGTTATATAATTATTTGTTAAAATAATAAATATTTTAACTTAGATTATATTTATTAAATTTTGGAATAATTGTTAAAACAATATATTTTAACTTAATACTTCCCAAGTATTTATACTTGTATACCTTTCCCAAGGATGGGTGTATTTGTATTCGTATTCTTATACTTGTATATTTTTGCCATGTATTAGGGTCGTATTCCGGTGTGTATTTATATGTACGAAAATACGTATCTTCTTGTAATTATTAAGTATCCTTATACTTAATGTTATATTATCCTTTCCGGAATAATATTCTTAATAAAAGTCCATATATATTTTAAAAATATTACTTAGAAAAATTATTTATAATTTTTCCATTGGCAAAAATATTTGTATTTTCATATTTATTTGAGAAAATGTATCTTTCACTCCAAAAATATTGTATTTCATGTTTGTGTAAGAAAATATATATTTCTTAAAAATAATATATCTTCTACAAATTTCAAGAAAAATATATATTCATACTTGCCAAAAATAATATATTTTTCCCTTGTAAAAAATATGATATATTCTTGTAGTAATTGTAAAAATCATATTTTTGTTCTCTTGGTGTCCAAAATATTAATTACCAAAATATACTTACGAATAAACTTTCCGGAATATTTTGTAGATTATATTCCTTTGTTTGGTTTCTCCAATATTTTTGGGGTATAATTTATATGTTCATTCTCTTGGAATTTTGATAATATTTTGGATTGTAATTCTTGGTGTTTAGATGTGTTATATTATTTCATGTCCTAAAATGATATAACTAATACACAAAATATACAATTAATCATGCACATGGTGTCATCTAAATATATATTTCCTAAATACATATTTATTCACTTTTATTTAAAAAAACCAACCTCCAATAAGTATAATTTTTGTAACAAAATTTATGGCAAACTTTATGTGAAAGATTCATGGTTTGAAATACACTTGTAAATATTTGTTTAGAAATATTTTTCTAAGTGTTTAGATTTTTAGAAAATTTTGCCATAGTTTCCCCTAAAAATGGAGGTTTTCATGCTTTCAAGCATATCATTTTCTTTTGTAAAAATCAACACAATTAATTCACAATCAACAATAAACAACCTTTACTTACCAACTTTGCCAAAAACAAGTAATAATCTACTACTTCATGAACTTGAATCTTTGTAAAAATTTGTAGGAACTTACTAGTGTTCTTAGTAAGCCTTGTTACCTTCTAAAGTGTGATTAGTTCTTTATAGACTTCATTTTTTTTAATGAATATGGATCTTTACAACTTGTGATCATCATTTCTAAAAATGTTTCTTTATGAATTTTTCTTGTTACACAAGTGTTTCTACACTTGTTTAACCACCAAAAATAAGGTTTGTTTATGTAAGAACCAAGATTTAGAAAAACTTATATTTTTAACTTGGTTTCTTTAGAAATCATCCATAAATCTTTAGATCTACAAGTATTACTACTCACTTTGATCACTATTTTTCAAGAAAACATTTTGTTCTTTCAAGTTCATGCTTTATGTGTGGATGATCCATTAAGCTCTAACATGTTCATCCTCTCATCTTGCTAGATTATGTTTTAAATCATGATCTAGCAAGATCATATGATGATTAACATCATTTTCACAAACAATCAACAATCATCAAACATAACAACTTATATTCATCAAGATTTCTTCATACTTTAAGCTTATGTTCAAGATTACTTCTTGTGATTCTTAGTGTTCTTCAAGATCATGATTATGATTCTTCTTTTAACCACTTAAAATAGAAGTAAAATAGCAAGATCAAGGTTCTTACCACTAGCACAAGGCTAGGGATGATCAAGTGAAGAGAACAAGTGGATAAAAGCAAATAAGAGAGGTCATTGAACTTCCGAAAGCTCCTAGCTCCTTAATGTGACCTCTAACACCTTGGTATATGCTTGGATTGTATGAGAATGGATGAATGATGGTGGATGTGTGGGTGTTGATGTTCGGCCATGAGCACCAAGGGAAGAAGAGAGAAACTTGTGTGTGTTTTGGTATGTGTAAGAATGAAGTTGGAACACTTAGGTTAGTTCTTATAACCATTTCTAAGCTTTAACCCAAGGTTATTATGTCCTAAATGTGCCAACATGATCCATTATTTAATTGAAAGAAAATCTCCAAGGTGGGCCATAAGTTGGCCGTCCATAGGTGGGGGGGGGGGGGGTATATAGGCTAGGGTAAAACTAAACTTGTTACATTAAGATTGAAATGTAAGTATTAGTTAGGATTTCTAGTTAGTTGATATTTTTATGAGGTGTTATGATGTTCAGAGACCATAACTAGCTTGCTAATGTTAAAACAGTGCTTCTAGTGTAAATTTGGTGTTTGGGGTAGTGTCCGGTTGTTCGGTTGGTTATCGGTTCATTAAGGTGCTAAACTTTACAGTTTAGTGTGCTTTATGTACCTTTTTGTGACACTTTTGATTCCCGACACTTAGGAAAGCATTCAGGACCATTTAACCATATTTCCGCATGAAATTAGATTGTTAAAATGTTGATTATTGCTGAATTCAGCACTTTATGTGAGTTTTAGGCACTTTCCGGCACTTAAACTATCTCTAGGAAGGCAGTTTTGTGATCCTTACTTTCCTACACACTATACTAGTGTAAGACTTGGTTTCTGGCTCATTCTGTGTCTCAACATACTGTCTGTCTATGTATTGTATCCCGTCAGCATATTCCTGATTTATCTGATAACTGTGCTAATTATGTTTCGTGCATCATTTGAGTCAATGAAGTTTGCATACAATAATGGTATGTCATTTGCAATATATGATGCACATGTTTGTATATGGTAATAATCATAAAGCAATTCAAATTATTAATTGTAATTCAACGCAGTCATTAAGCACTAATTACTGTTTAGTAGTCGTACGGATGCATGCAAATTTGACAGTTGTCACATTCTCCCCCTGTTAAGAAAATTCCGTCCTCGAAATTTAATCTACATTAACTCCTTAGGGTTATCTCATGCGCATATAGATATGAATAATACCAAAGTAAATAACCACGAACCAAATCAAGACCTAATGAATCAGGTGAATTCAAGGACATATTATAGCAATAGGAACCCAGCTGTTAAGAGGTATGTGCCTCAGAATTTGACGTCAAAGGATACGAGACATATAGATGTATAATTTAGTGTAACTCAGTTAACAGAGGTTCAACGAAAAGAGGAGTTTCGACCAATAGAATTCCAAACGATCGTTTACAATGTGCATAGGAGTTCTAGGAACAATAACATCCGCTAGATGAACTCAGAATTGGCAAGCTCAAATGTAATAGTGAAATGAAAATGATCCGTCAACTTCCAAACAAATAAACAAATAAAATCAGTGAGTTGACATTATTGGATTGCAAGAATGCACCGAAATGAAATACAATCGAATCTGGTGTATCATTTTCTTAATACATAGTTGCATTAAGGGTGTTTAAATGACAAGTCAAGCAAAAGTATATGTAGTTTTGTGTGAACAGTTGACCATAATTAGCACAAGCTACAAGTTTGTACCGATACCTCAAGGTGTCGTGATGACATAATTCAATGGTAGCGGTGACCGAACAAGTTCACCGTGTTTGAAACCGAATGAAAGTGAACTGAAGCAAACCTGAAAATTTGATTCAAATGACATCGTAAGATTTTTCAATTGAATATAGACTGCTAAATAACTACCATTTCCGATCGAAGATGAAAAAGTAATAAATACCGCAAGGCGTTTGATCAATAATGAAAGAACCGTTAGAAGGTACATTGGGATACAAAATGAATTTATGTACCATCGTCTTAACACACGACTGTGCTAGGACTGCTGTAATTGTGATAAAAGAAAACGGATTTAGAGCAAGTCAATAAATGAATAATTAAATCCGTGTATGAGATGCGTATATGCGATTAGCACAGGCTTCAAATTAACGAGACACCACCATAAGGTGTTGGAACCAACAGACGACTTACTGGAGCCGTAGACCAAACAAGTCTACTACGACTCAGGACAAAAGAAACACTGGCAAAAACGAAATTGAACATGATGCTCTCAATACATCATATGGTGTCTTGAATTGAACATACGAAATGGACGAGTTCAAGCAATTGAACTTGGTTTTAGCGAAGTTTGACAATGAATACATGTATCGACAAGGAAATTTCGGCATGGTTACAAAGACAAACCATGTATGTAACGGGAAAGGAGAAGAAGTTTCAAGAAAGTGTGTTGACCTAATAACAAAGAAGTCAACACTTACAATAGTGTAGGTCATTCGAATCACGAATCAGTAATTAGATTTAGCAAAATAATATTTGAATCTTGATGAAGCGCTTATTCGAAACGAAACCACATGCATAACAATTGGTGCATGCGTAACACATGAATTTCCAAGAAGTGAAACAATGAGCATTTGCTAAAATGAAGAGAATTGTCATGATGCAACTACCAATAAGAGGAATATAGATGTAACGATCTACTCGTTAGAAACAAAAGTGGAAATTTTAATGTAAGAATTTCGAGTATTTCACCTGTTCGGTTAACTAGAATAGCATATACGACAGAATAATGGTGTTTGCCCGAGTTAATAAATGTGGTTCCTAAGTGACAACCTTAAATGAGTTTTGTCGTACGTTCCCGTAGGTTCTAAGTACATGTTTTCTAGGTTCTCAAAGTTTCATTTCATAAGTAAAACTGATTTGGTGCACAGTGTAGAAAGCACCATATTAGTGTACGTTTAAAACAAGTTGTTGATTCATTGTACGTTTGATATACTTTCTTCCTAAGTTCGCAGCCAATAATAACCTGATCGAAGATCGATCTTGGAATAGCATCTCGAGCCCTGAAGTTGGTCATATGGATCAGCAATCCTTGGTAAGGGATTACCAACTTCTTGATGGTTAGCTTGTTCAGCTCCCAGTAGTAAATGCACATTCAAGAACTTCCGTCATTCTCCTAGACGTACAGAACTGGAGCTCCCCAAGACGAGAAGCTTGGTCTGATAACTCCCTTCTCTAGCAACTCCTGAAGTTGCGTTGACAATTCTTGTATTTCTGAAGGTGTAAGTTGATAAGGTGCCTTGGCTGCAGGCGCGGCGCCTGGAACCAAGTCAATGTGGAATTCGACGTGTTGTTAAGGAGGTAACCTTGTCAAGTCTTCGGGGAAGACTTCAGGATATTCCTTACCATAGGGGATATCTTCGGACTTAGGTTCTTCGGCTCTTTTGTCCATGACATGAGCCAAGGAACAACACATCCTTTTCGCAGAAACTCTCGTGTCTTCAAACCACGGATTATCTGTAGAGGCGTATCATGCTTTTCTCTATGAATCACGATCGTCTCTACATTCGCCATCGGGATGCGGATAATCTTCTCGTGGCAAACCATCTATGCATGGTTACTCCTCAGCCAATCCATTCCAACTGCGACGTCAAAGCTTCCTATTTTAGCTGGTAGAAGGTCTGACAAAAACTCACATTCTACAGCTTTATATTGCAGCCTCTAATCACTTCGTTGGCTTCTACTAGCTTCCCATTAGCTAGTTCTATCTAGTACGGAATATCTAACTTACTGGCAACTAAAGCAGGTATATTCTTAAACTCTAGAGATACGAAACTATAGACGGCACAGGTATCAAATAGCACAGATGCAAAACTTTTTGTTTGATAGAGAGCGTACCAGTAACCACATCTGGATTCCGGCATGCTTCGCGAGCTCCGATGTTGCATGCTCTTTCACAGTCCTGGTCATTCTTTGGGCAATTCTTCCTAAAGTGACCCACGTCTCCACATTCGAAGCAACCTGGGACTCTACCGTTATTGTTTCCGCCGTGGTTGTCATCATCGTTTACCCCTTGTCTGGGATCCTTCGCCCAACAGGCATCCTTGCTGTGTCCTTCTTTACCGCACTTACCACACTTGGGCTCCTGACACCGACCTTCATGGTGAAGCTTGCACTTATCACATCTTGGTTTAGTTTCCAAGTTAACATCGGCCTGGTTGTTTTTAGGGCATTATTTTCTGAAAAGCCGTTTGTCGCCACAGTTAAAACAACCTTGACCACGTTTTTTATCGTCACTAGTTCTGCCTTGATAGTCGTTGTTTCTGTTGTTCCCTTTGTGATTCCGGCTACCATCTAGGCCTCTATTTCCGTGTTCCGTACCTTGCATGCAGGTCTCCTTGACATGCCCCACCTTGCCACAGTTTTCACATTTTCCATATCTACATCGCCCGATATGATAACGTCGGCAATTTTCGCACTTAGGTAGGATACCCATGTAATCTTTTCCCTTTTTGGCCTTGTTGTTGTTTTTGTTCGTCCGAGCACCCTTTTGGAAATTGGCGAGCTTCCTCTTTGTTCTTTCCAGATGGCTCCACATGAGTCTCCTTTTCTTCGTCAGGGGTTAGAAATTTTTCCAGTCTAGTCGATTCTTTAGTAAGCGCCACATTTAAGTCAACCGCATCGATATTTGTTGGAGGTTTTGATGCTGATAACAGGCTCAGAATCTGAGGCGCCATCCCCCAGATGAGTTGTTCGATCCTCTCAATCTCTGGTTCCACCAAGTATGGGACAACTCGCGCCAAATCATGAAGTCTCTGCACATATTCTGCCACCTTTGAACCTTCCATTGTTAACTTCCAGAATTCAATCTCCAGCTTCTTGAGAACAATACTCCTTACGCATCAATTCTTTCAACTCATCCTATGTCAAAGCATACGTAGCAGTCTCGCCCATTATCTGAACCCGAAGGTTCCATCGTGACAGAGCCACATCTTGAAACAGTCCAGAAATGTATGTGACCTGTTGCTCTGGAGCACATCCGCTCATTCACAAAACAGAATCCATATTCTCGACCCACTTCATAAAAACTACGGCACCCCCAGTGCCATCGAAGTTCAGAGGCTTGCAGTCCAGAAACTGCTTGTAAGTATAGCCTGTACTCAAGCAACATCATTGCAGAAAGCATTAGCAAAGCACATTTGGGAATATCCGAACGAATTGCAATGTGTCTTAGGTGACTTAAACATTACCGTTAGGTGGGTTATTCCCTGAGGTGTTTCCGCTGTGTCTGTAGCGAAGAACCTCGTGCCGAGCTATGGCTCGTGAGATATGCGCTTGCCATTCTGCCTCGGTCAGTCGATGATCTCTTGAGGAGACAACTTTTAAGAAGATTGTATGGGTCATGTCTTATTTGTTCAGGAGAATGTGTATAGTTGTCTAGAGGTCGTATGTACATACACATAATAAACTATCATGTCAACTAATCAAGTAACAACATAATCATAGCTCAAACATGTATATCAACAACGTGTTTAATGAGAACACTACGATTGGGCTTTCATTAATCATTGACCACATAGTATTGTTACATGTTTTGCAAAATGTATCATTTCAAAAGGGAACACAGGGTCTCTCTATCCTTGGCCAACAAGTCTACCAATCTACATAAGCCATACAATCAAAAGGTGGTATCCAAAAGGCTTCGCAAGCTCAGCTCAAAAGTGGTACTCCCATTAAAGGTAATGCATCTGCATAAGACCAAAAATCTACTGTACTGATGGCGGAGGAGGAAGGAAAATCAAACTGAGAACATGTGCGAGCTCTTCCTCAAGTTTATGCTCATGACAAAGCAAGTAACGGACCTGCTGCTCAATTGTGAGGAATCGAGCATCAAACTCTAGGAAAGGAGTAAGAGGAGCAGGTGGACGTGCAAAAGGTGGTGGTGATGAATGAGGGGGAACAGAAGTAGACTGACAAGGACACGGTAAGGGACGCGGTATCAACTCAAGCTCCAAGATTCTACGACTCAAAACTTCAAACCGAAGCTGAAGCGAATAGAGTAACTCATCCTGTGTATAGCCAACAAAATGCAAAGGATGGTAGGGGTCTGAGGTCGGCATGGAATATGGTGGGGACCCTCGGTATGGCTCACCAGTTGGCGAAGAGGTAAAAGGTGCAGACTGGGGAATGTATGGAAAGGCTGCTAAATCAAGAGGGTCTTGACTAGGCTGCTGGCCCGAAGTACCTTCTCCTGGACGGGGTGCGGGTATATCCTGTAAGAAAACGATAGGTAAACCAACACGATGTACATCTGACTCCTGAGGTGCCCTCTCCCGTGGAGCCTCTGGGTGGAAAGGAGCAACATCAGCAGGTGCGGGTGCTAATGGAGGAGTGACTGGCTCAATAACAGGAGGGTCAACGGGTGCAGGAACTGGACCAGGTATGAGAGGTGCAATGTCAGGTATGACAAAAGGAATAGGGTCATGATCAGGCAAAGGCTCAGGCTCAGGATCAGCGGGTGCATCATCAGGCTGATCAATAGGAACAAAATCTGGCTCAAGATCAAGCTCAAAGTCGAGTGGAGGGGATGGTGCATCACCACTGTTTTTAATGAAATACCATTAAAAATTCAAAATCTGGGATATGCTATTCTTCAAGGAGAAAATTTTTAATGATTTAGTTAAAAATGTTGAAACAGAGGCATTCTTACTGTTTCCAAGATTTCTGAGTTATTATTTTGAAAAGAAACTTGGTAAGAATGATCCTTCTGCAATAAAACAAGGTGAATCTCTTCAAATGCACAGCTTAAATACTGAAACTTTTACAAGAATGTCAACACCTTGCAAAACACATGTCACACCCCGACCACGTGAGACAACGAAACGTGGCTGAAACGTCGGGGAGTGTTGTAACATAATTAATTGTTTCAAATCCATGGCAATTGAAGTTTCATTTTACTAAACAAACATGAGAGTTTACATTGTTTTAAACAAGAAACAAAGAGTACATAACATAAATTAACTAGTTCTTGTCTCGTTTTAAGTCACTAAGGCACAGGTCCGCCTAAGTATGTCTTGATAAGTCCTATGCATCATCTCCTGAAAACACATGTGAAAATAGGTACGTCAGCATAAAAATGCCTGTGAGATACATAGGTTTTGTGAAAATAGGATTCATGACTTATGTTTGAGAAAATGTTTAGTCATGAACCTTGTAATTTGCTTTGTCTTGTAAATCATTAAAAAAACAATGAGATCAGATGATATGTATAAATAAATTTAAGGTTAAATGAATAACCAAGTAAAATGAGTTTGTATAAGATAAGTTGTTTGTAAAACAATGTCTTGTGAAAAGTATGTTATTTGTATAAAATGCTATATGTCTCAAATTGAAATGATTCAAATAACGCTACGATATGTAATACCATACAAACACTTATATATAGGAAGTACCAGCGGCGTATCCACCATGCTTGTATCATATTACACACGCCTCGTTACTTAAATCACTTACTCAAACCAAACCACCAAGATGTAATGTTTAACAATTGTAGAAATGTTTATGTATAGTCTAATGTCTATTGTCAAATGTAAATCATGTCGACAGATACAAAAGGTTTACACGGTTAAACAGTTACAAACAGTTCATATAATCAAATGGTTACGACGGTTCACATAGCCAAATGGTTACAACGGTTCAAAATGTAATATAATGTGTTCATATGCTGGATGAGCATATGCAATAAAAGTGCAATGTAAAACAATGTCTAGTGTGCTAAGTAAACTTACATAGCAAAAATGTAAAGTAATGTACTAAGTATGCACACAATGGACATACATAGCATAAAATGTAATGTAAAACGATGTACTAAGTATGCACACAATGGACATACATAGCATGAAATGTAATGTAAAACGATGTACTAAGTATGCACACGATGGACATACATAGCATAAAATGTAATGAAATCATGTACTATAAATGTATTAATGAACATAGCAAGTATATGATGTGAAAACATGGAAAGCATGAAAGTAACAAGTAGGCACATGTGTTTCACCCCAAAACAGTTTGAAAACGGTAAAAGAGGGGTCTATGTACTCACTTGAGATTGCTCAATAGACTTTAGATATCCACCAAGCAAAGCTAGAAGGTCACGAATATCAAACGGCACCTAATATAGGTAACTATGTTAATATACCGGACCTAATTCGGAAGATCGGATAGAATGAGGGCTTTGTAAACCAAATGAGTATGAGAACTCATGTAATATGGTTTAACAAAGCCTACATACTAAATGAAACCTAACCTAAGTGCTTACGACCCTTTACGACCCGTTTAGGTAGCTTATGCTACTTTAACGCGTCGTTCGCGTAAAACGCGTTCGGAACGCCTAACTAGTCCTATGACAAGTAAAATATGCCTTAACATGTCTAATATTGTTACCAAATCAGTTTAGATACCAAAAGTTATGTTACATATGCTTAAAATGAATTTTGGCGTAAAAAGGGCATTTTAGTAATTTACCTAAGGCATATAAACTACCTATCATACAACTACTTAAACGAAGCGACCATAAGGTATAACCTCGGAAGGTTATTCCCTATATACTATGGTCACCTAATGTGTTTGGTCGGATCCTAATGATCGACCAAACGGGTCGGGTTCGAAAGTATAAGCGATTGTTTAGATCGCTTACCTTACGACTCTATATAAGCACTAAACTAGAAGTGACGAGCTAAGCATGTTAAAACATGCTTACCTAAGTTTAGAAAACAGGTTTGGTATCAAAACAAACGGTTTTGATACCTATAAGTAGTTTGGTTACAAAATACGCAATAACACGCATTTTGGCCGAAACTACGACTCGTCACTGAGCCTAGATAACGTGGTAATCAGTAGGTATAGTCACAAGAGACTATAACCATCGTGATCACGCTCACGTTAGGAAGTTCAAACGAACTTCGCATTGACCATAAACCGGTCAATGCAGAAAGTCAAACATAGTTTGACTTTCGGACTAGAAAAGCAATAAAAGAATGAAGGAACACTTACCCAGGGTCCCCGCAAGCTAATCTTGATCCAAGTAGCTCAGGTATGAAACAATGGTTCCAACTTAGAGCACTCTTAGATCAGATTTGTGAGGAATGAGTGAAGTTGAGGTGGGTATTTATAGGATTAGGACCACCGTTAGGATCGTTTCTTGAAAACCGTGATCGAATCTCATGCGTACACTTGTTGGAATGTTATGGTACCTCAATTGGCCCCCCACCATCAGGAATCAACAAGTGGAAGTTGGGTTGGGAGTGCACGGCAGCTGGAAACAGGCTGTTTGGAAGCTTCTGATGTGCTGGGGACCTCTTACGGACCGTAAGGGTCATGGCTTACGGTCCGTAAGCCAGCAAGTTTGGCAAAATGACAGTTTTGGTCCCTGTCATGCATTTAAGCCATTTCCGACACGTTTAAGGCCCGTTAACCCCATTTCAAAGCTCTAAAATGAAGTTAAAGTATAGGGAACTTAAAATGTGCTAAAAAATATCTCGGATGTCGGTTCGTTTGGTCGTACAATCGCGATGTTCGCTTAATTACGACGACATGCGCATAAGCGCGAAAAACGATCCAAATTGCGTGACGAATGGATTTTTCTTATGCCAAACACTAAAATAAAATATTTTAGTTCTTACATAAATTTTTGGATGTCCGGATGTATTCAGAACGTAAGTTATGCGTGAAAGTGCAAACTTATGCACTTTTTGACGCTTTTAGTCCCTGAATGACCCAAAAGTTTATTTTAGCACACCTAACCCCTCAAAGCCTATTTCTAAGCTATGTAAAGGATATTTATGGTATGTTTAACTTATGGAAATGTTCTGGAATGTCTGTTACAGTTCAAATTGGCATACTTTCGCAGTTTGTCAACTTTAGTCCCTGTAAGCGATTTAACTTGATTTTGCCAAACCAAAGCCTTCGAAACTTATTTCTAAGTTATGTAAAGGTTATTTAAGGTATGTTAAGCCTATTTCACTATTCTAGAGTGTTCGTTTCATTAAACTGGTTATATTTACGCATCAGTGCGCGTATAACCTTCCAGAAAGTGATTTAAAGCTTGAAATCGAACAAGAATTTATATGTGCAAAAGATACACATATTTATACAGATCCCAAGTATGAAATACAATATTTCATTGGTTTGGTATTTGTTTGATGGTCGCAGTGACCCAGGTGTCATAACACAAGCAGAGGTGCCTGAGCAGAATTTAGCAGCTACCACTGCTCCTCAGGTATCTGCTGCTGAGCCCAATGCTCAAGGTGATCAAAGTAGCAAAACAACTGCTTTGAAACCCACACCTACAATCACCAAAAAGCCAACAAAAAGAAAAACTTAAAAACCCCCAAAACCCATCAAAAAGGCAACTCTGGAGGATGAGATACCAGAGAAACTGCCTGTGACAGCACAAAAGTCACAAGAAACCACTGCTGCTTCTTCCTCACAGCAATTGGTAAAAATATCTCAACCCATAACCGAAACCCCTCCTGTTTCTTCTCAAAAAGAACAGGTTGTACATATAGGGACACCACAATAAGATGCTCTGGATTCACTTGTTTCGATCATCCACAGCCCAATGCCCGGGGAAAATTCTCTTTCTACACCAAACATCACATCCACAATTCCCCCACCAACTAAACTTTTGTTGGATGCAATTGATTTGAACCAGGCACTAACCAGTCCTTCTCAATCACCTATCAATGAGAATATGCCTCAACAAATGACTGGGTCTGATGTATCAATCTTTGCTAACCCACCAACACAACCTGAGGAGGTTACACCCCTTGAGTTACAAGTAACTCTTGGTGGTAATCCAAGTGAAGCAGCCACTACAAGTGCTGAACCCACTGGTTTGCACTTGGACAGTGGTTACATAAATAAGACTTCCTTGGAGGCAATTCCTTACATAGCACCTCTGCCAACCACCAGTGGATTTGTTTTAACCACTGGCAACATCAAAAGGTTATCAAGTGTTGAAGGAAGAAGACCCCGATACCAAGAAAAAGGGGCATCAGTGGTTAATGTTTGGAGTACACTACCTACCTCAACCACTGATCAAACCACTGCTAGTGGGAAATCAGATGATCCCATTAAATTGGGTGATGGTTTAAAATATCTAGATTTGACGGAACGAGTTGACAAAATGGATACAGCTGTTGCAGATATCAAAGACATGCTACAACAGTTGTTGAAAGTACAAAAGATGCAATCCACTGCTGTCCCATCTCAAGCACCTGCTCCATCACAAAGCACCTGCTACAAATGAGCTCTGGAATCTATTTCAACCTTTTCTGCAACAACAAAAACAAATGGCTGATCAGCAACATGAAATACATGTACAAAATCTGAGAAACATCATGGAGTCTAGGTTCAAGAACACACAAGCAGGCATCAAGGCTCTCAAGGCCCATTTATTGAAAACCACTGGCACTGCTTCTCCAACTGTTCTCTTCATTGATAAATTACCCCCAGATAATGCCAAAAATGGGGAGAAAATTAAAGAATGGAAGAAGAAGGGAGTAGATGATGGTCTTTATATAGAACCAGAAATGGAGAATATGACCAAGCAGATACCTTTGCCAGATGGTAGCAAAAAGGTTGATGTTACCCAAAATGCACTTGATGAAGCTATAGCAAGAGTAAAAAGGGACAGAGCGGCAAAGGATATGCCAACGTGGAACAAGGAGAAAAGAGCTTACATGAAGCTGAATGCGCAGGGTTGTTCTGGGCTGATGGATGTTCAAAATCCTGAGCTAAAAAGAAATCCCACTAGAAAAGTGACGGAACCCAAGTCCACACCATCCAGACTCAAAAAGCATACTCCTAAACCATCATCCAAAAGCCTCCAACATCAAACCTCCACCCAAACAGCTGTTGTAACTCCTGCTGTATAAAATACTACTGGTACTTCAGAGGTTTCAACATCTGTTATCACTTTAACACACACCACTTCAACACACACCACAACCACTGTTTTACCACCACCATTATCATCACCAAAAACAACCTCACCACCATCACCTCCCGCCAAAAAGCAGAAGACAACATCTGTTGTAATGACAACAGTGGTTGAAACACCAGTTGTTTCAACAGCTGTTAGTCAATCACAAACCACTGCCACTCAAATCACCACCACTGATCCACCCAAAACATCATCTGCCTCTCCAAAAATAAAAAGGAGAAGGATTTTCATACCAGATGATGATTCACCATCACCACCACCAACATCTTCAACATCTCTATCACTTGTTACAATACCCAAACCTGTTCCTCTCTCATCAGCACCAATTTCCTGTCATTACTCCTGCAGGTGTCCAATTTCCTCTAGAACTTGAAGCAGTTAGAGAAGAGATCAAATCCTTCTACTATGAGGATGACCCTGCTAAAAGGAAGTTGCCATCAGTTAAAGGATATCCAAGGCCAAACAATATTGAAGAATATTTGAAAGTCAAAGCTAAACAAGCAGAGGATATCTCAAAAAGAACTGCACAAGGAAAAACTGATAGAGAAATTCAGCAGAATTATCAATTCTTGCTCACACAAATCAGATCCTTAGAGCAATTTGCTAAAAATGTATGTCAACAGATCTCAGAGAGAGCAGATGAAACTTTGAGAAAAGACTACATTGAAAAGTTTAAAAAGAATGTACCTGATAAAAAGGTAGAGCTGAGGAGAATGAAAGAGGAATTGGTTGCTGCTGATTATGGGTCTAAAAATCAAGTGGCAAGATGGAAAGAAGATACAGTCAGGGCCACCTACAAAAGGTTGCAGGAATTAAGGAAGAAAGATCCCATTGTTCCACAAAAAACCTGACTATCCTGAAGCAGAGGTTTCAAAAAGACCATCTAAACTGCAAATCAGGAGAGCCACTACTCTAGCTGGTGCAGCCTTCTATAAAAGAAGGCAACAAAAATAGTTGGGTGGTGAAACCATCCAAGAGCTGATAAAAGGAGATGCCCTTGTAAAAGAAGGCATAAAGAAAATGATTATAGAAACTCTTGGTTTGGATCAAACTGCAAGTGCTGCTCAGTCAGTCATCAATAGGCCAGCTTCACCAAACACCTCATCCAATAAAAATCTCCCAAGAAACCCACCAGGCTCAAAAGTACTAAAGTGGGAAACTGATAAACAGACCCATGTATTGACTATGTTCAGGTCTGGTGGAGAATTGAAGAAAATAACAAGGGAACAAGCTCTTGGCCTGAGTCTTGAAGATATGCAGGATCTCCTTGGTCTTCCACTTGGTAGGGATGAAGATGACACATACGCCCTAGACTTTGAGTTACAACTTAAAGGTCAGATAAGGGAGCTGTTGACGAGGCAATAAAGTTCCACAATAATGAAGGGTTTTGGCATTATCTGTTCCAGGGGGAGATTATTGGGATTGAACCCTACCAGAGGAACAGATAATTAAAGCCAAAACCGGATCACAACAGTGGATTCACAATAAGCAACAGTTTATATTAGACTTTCCCCTTGAAAGTGATTATAACATCTGATGGTCTCTATCCACTGTCCGTATACAACTGCTGTTACCCTTTAAACTGCTGACTAAGTCCTGAAGAAGTAAACACTGCTGGATCTATCTACTGATGACAAAGCACTGCCCACTCAAGGATTGATCAACTTTGAGGAAAGCACTGATGGAAGAAGATAGCAGTAGTTTAGTGTATTACTTGTCTTATGTAGAATCAGTGGTTAAGATTAGCAGTGTTTGTATAGGAACAGTTGTTACAGGTTGTTAGGTTGTTAGACATCGCTTTCATGGTGACGTCAGCTGAGATGCCTCAGTGGTTTGGCTTGTCTATAAATGGAGAAGTACTCTGTACTGTTACATTTGATCATTTTAGTGAGTTCTTCTCCTCAATTCAATCATTTCATCTTGTGCAACCAACCACTGGAGTATCAGGCTGAGGGGGAGTTGATTTGTAAGCATGTTTGTAATCATTTGATTTACTTTGTAATCTTTCGACTGATGCAGTTCATGTGTTTATCAAATCCATTTCTCTTTATGATTGTGTTTACAAAGTTTGTTGTTCATTTCCGCTGCACCTTACATGTTTTTTATATTCAATGATTGTAAAAGAAGATTGATCGTGTGTTAGGTAATACTTCGTTTGTGTCTCAATTTCCAGATTCGGTCGCTGTGTTTCGGCCGTATAGGATTTTGGACCATTGTCCTTGCATTTTGAGAATTATGAAGGAGGTTAAATCAAAACCGAAACCATTTAAGTTTGCTAATTTTTTGATCCACAAGCCTGGTTTCATTGATATTGTTAAGTCTTCTTGGGAGGCTTATATAAATGGTGTTTACCAATTCCGAGTGGTTAAAAAGTTGAGGTTGTTAAAGTCTCCTTTGCGTGCTCTTTTGTTTCAGCAAGGAAACTTGCATAAAAAAGTTGTCACTCTTCGTGACAAGTTGGAAGCTATTCAACTTAGTATCGATCGTGAGCCTTTGGTGGAAGCTTTGAGAAGTGAGGAAGCTAAGATTATTCGTGAGTATCAGGAAGCTTGTTTGGATGAAGAAAGGTTTTTAAAACAAAAGTCCAAAGTCGACTGGTTGAGGGCCGGGGACGCTAATACGGCATTTTTTCATAAGTCTTTGAAGAGTAGGAACCATAGATGCCGCATTGATGTTATCACCGATTCGAATGGAGTCTCTCATGTGGGTGATTCTGTTTCGAATGCTTTTGTTAAGCATTATGAGGAGTTTCTTGGGTGTGCTGGTCATGTTTCAGAGAAGCCGACGCCAGATCTATTTGCTAGAAAGCTGAACGCTAACGTCGCCAGTAATATGGTTTGGCCGGTTTCGTTGGATGAGGTTAAATCGGTATTTTTTGCTATGGGTAATGATAAAGCGCCGGGCCCTGATGGTTACACGGCTGCGTTTTTCAAAAGCGCTTGGCCTATTATTGGGATGGATGTTTCTAATGCTATTCAAGATATTTTTTTAACACGGGGCGGCTTCTTCAGGAGCTGAATCATACGCTTATTGTTTTAATCCCTAAAGTGCCTACTCCTGCGGCTATTAGGGATTATCGGCCTATTTCATGTTGTAATGTTCTCTACAAATGTATTAGTAAGATTGTGGCAGATCGGCTAAAGGGTGCTCTTAGTAGTATTGTGAGTATTAACCAATCGGCATTTGTCCCGGGCAGAAGGATATCTGATAATATTTTACTCACGCAGGAGCTTATGCATAATTGTCACAGGTCGTCTGGTCCTCCTAGATGTGCTTTCAAGGTTGATATCCAGAAAGCGTATGATACGGTGGAGTGGTCTTTTCTCAGGGATGTTTTTATTGGGTTTGGTTTTCATATGGTTATGGTGGAGTGGATCATGTTGTGTGTCTCCTCTACCTCCTATTCGATTTGTGTTAATGGGAACAACCATGGATATTTCAAAGGGAAACGGGGTTTAAGGCAAGGAGATCCGTTATCTCCATACCTTTTTACTCTAGTAATGGAGATTTTGACTTGCATTTTGCAGCATGCTACCAGAATAGATACTTCATTCAGGTTTCATAACAAATGTGAAAAACAACAAATTATAAACCTTTGTTTTGCTGATGATTTATTTCTCTTTGCGAGAGGTGATGTAGGCTCGGCTGAGTGCATTATGTTATCGCTTTCTCGGTTTTCTCAGATGTCAGGTTTGAAGCCTAGCACCCAAAAGAGTACTGGTTATTTTTGTAATGTTCCTAGTCATGTCAAAAGAGCTATTTTGGATGTTATGCCGTTTGCGGAAGGCAATTTACCTATTCGATATTTGGGGGTCCCTTTTATCTCGTCGAGACTTTTGTTTAAGGATTGCTGTATTCTAGTTGAGAGAGTGGAGAATCGAATTAGCAATTGGAAGAATAAACTTCTGTCGTTTACAGGAAGGTTGCAGCTTATCATTTCGGTTTTGTCTTCTTTGTTTATCTACTGGTCTTCGGTTTTTATTTTGCCATCTAGAATCTTGTATGATTTGGAGGCCAGAATGCGGAATTTTCTGTGGTCCCAAGGCTCTTTTCAGAAAGGGAAGGCTAAAGTTTCGTGGAAAGCTGTTTGTGTTCCAAAATGTGAGGGCGGGTTGGGCATTAGACGTATTGGGGATGTTAATAAGTCTCTGATGGCGTTTCATGCTTGGAGTATTTTAACAAGACGAGAGTCTTTGTGGGTTGCTTGGATTCACTCTTATCGCCTAAAAGGCCGTACTTTATGGAATTGTCAGGAGGTTTCCAATTGTTGTTGGAGTTGGAGAAAAATTCTTCAGATTAGACCGATGATTCGTGATCATGTTTGGTCCAGGATAGGTAATGGTAAGAATACTTCAGTCTGGTATGACTCTTGGTGTGACCTGGGTCCGTTATGTTCGTTTTTATCGCCTAGAGTTATTACCACAACGGGTTTTTCTTTGTCGGCTACAGTGGATGATATGGTGGTGGGCGGTACGTGTCAATGGCCGGTGGAGTGGTTAGATTTGTATCCAATTCTCAATCAGATTATGCAGGTCACAATTGTGCCTGATGTGGATGATAGATTGGGTTGGAAAGATGGTTCGGATATTGTTGACTTCTCTTCGGCTACCGTGTGGCATTCTATTCGAGACAGGGAGTCAGAGGTTGATTGGTTTACCGTTGTGTAGTTTTCTCAATGTATTCCGCGACATGTGTTTCTTATGTGGCTTATTGTTCGGAGGAAATTGTTGACTCAGGACAAAATCTAACGTTGGGATTTTGCTCGTAGGAAGAACATGAATATGATGTGCTGTTTATTATGCTATGAGGATGTGGATTCTCATAACCACTTGTTTTTTGAATGCAAGTTTGCTTCCTAGATTTGGTGCTTGATCCGAAATAAAGCTGGTATGGATACGGTTGATGCTTCATGGAATAATATTATGGAGTGGTTGTGTGCCCGGGTCCGTTCGAAGTCAGCTACCAATGTTGTTAGTAGACTGTTGGTGGCGGCATCATGCTATGATATTTGGCGGGAAAGAAATAATAGATTATTTAAGAACCAATTGAGGCCTCCTGAAGTGATTGTTAACAATATCATTAACACGGTTCGTTACAAGCTGATGGGGATGAAGTTTAGAAACACTGAGAAAGTGAGGAGATTGCTGGATGCTTGGGATATTCATGGAGAATCGGTCATTGATGATGGCGGTTGAGTAGTTTGCTTGTGGTATTGGTCTAGATGTTTGTCTAGCGGTCGTCTTGTTATGCTTGTTTTGTTTTTGGTTTACAGTCTTGGGGTATGTCCCATGTCTGAACTAGTGTGGGATTTCCACGCTACTTGTTTTTATTGGTTGCGAATATATAAATACACTGGGGTAACCCTTTACCCAAAAAAAAAAACCTAAATTTTCACATCTAAACTGATTAGGTAACATTATTAGACATGTTAAGGCATATAATACTTGTCACAGGACTAGTTAGGCGTTCCGAACGCGTTTTACGCGAACGACGCATTAAAGTGGCGTAAGCTACCTTAATGAGTCGTAATGGGTCATAAGCACTTAGGATAGGTTTCGTTTTAGAATGTAGGCTTTGTTAAACCATATTACATGAGTTCCTATACTCATTTGGTTTACGAAACCACATTTTATCCAATCCTTCGATTTAGGTCCGTTTATTAACTTAGTTACCTATATTAGGTGTCGTTTGACTTCCATGATCCTTCTAGTGTTGCTTGGTGGTTATCTAAAGACTATTAAGCAATCTCAAGTGAGTACATAAACCCCTCTTTTACTGTTTTTCAAACGTTTTGGGGTGAAACACATGTGCCTACTTGTTACTTTCATGCTTTCCATGTTTTCATATCATATACATGCTATGTTCATTAGTACACTATTAGTACATGATTTCATTATGTTTTGCTATGTATGTTCACTTAACATGCTAGCCCATTGTTTTACATTTTGAACTTTTCGAACCATTTGTAACCATTTGATATATGTGAACCATTTGTAACCATTTGTAACCATTTGACATATGTGAACCATTTGTAACCATTTGATGTATGTGAACCATTTGTAACCATTTGATATATGTGACCCATTTGTAACCATTTGTTATATGGGAACCATTTGTAACTGTTTGAACCGTTGGGTTAGGGAAGTGATTAGGTAACAGGACGGGTGTAATGTGTTAAAAGCATGGTGGATACGCCACTGGTACTTCCTATATATAAGTGTTTTTAACACATTATATATCGTTGCGTTATCTAGATCACTTGGGTAAACGATTTTGAAACGATGTCACACAATGATGTTTTCTGAATAATATAAACCATACGAGTTTTGTTAACAAGTTTCTACGATATGTTTTACAATTTGATTTCATAAAACAAATGTTTTGGAGTTAAGAATCATGGCTACGAGATTTTATAAATCATATCCAACTTGATTTGAGTTGGTTAATTATGTCGCATTACTATACTTTTCAAAATAAGGTTTTTAAATAAGTATTGCAACATGTAAAATGAGCCATGAATCTGACACTCACATAAAACCTATGTACTCGCCGGCATTTTTATGCTGACGTATTTTCACATGTGTTTCAGGTACCATAGTTGATGATGTTTGATGATGATATTTGTGTACGCTCACATAGGAATGGACGAGGCCTTAGTGACTTAGTAACAATGGAAGTCTATTTGTTCATGTTTTGTTTCTAATTCCAATGTAATGTAATACATTTAATTCAATAAAACAAAACTGTTTGATCCATGGTTGTGAAACAATGATTCTGTTACAACACTCCCTGACGTTTCCGCTACGTTTTGTTGTTTTACGTGGTCGGGGTGTGACACTTAATTTCCTGAAATACATGTAGTTTGAAAACATCAACAAAAGTTGAGCGAGTTCATGTGTTTAGTGTGTGAGCTCGAATAAACTTGGAAATCATTGTAAGTAAGTATGTATTTGCAACCCTGGTATGAAAACAACAAGGAAAAACAGATCACCAATGGTTTGCAAGGCCATTGATATGTGTGAAGTGATGCAGGAAAACTCAATCCTAGCAGATTTTGCCACGACTTCAGTTTGAAGACATAGTCACCTCATGGGCCAAAACCCGGTCCACATGGGTGTGGGCTCGCTACACCCAAATAGATCTATCACTCATGTCCCTCGGTCCTACAACGAGGATTAATGGCCTTAAGTGTTATACCCACCACTCACATGATCAAGTAGTACCCTTCCTTAGCTAACCATACCAAATCAAAATGTTTGTAAATAGTTGTAACATGTATTTCACCCCCGAAGTTATAAAACCGAAAACAGTTAAAGAAAAGGGGGTCATGAACTCACAGTCTTGCGTCTTCAATCACCGTAACTCAAGCTTCTTCGGGTAAACACGACTACCTACAACGTACTATTATCTATTAGACGAGCGGGCCGTGCCTTGACTTAGTATTAATGTCTTTGAGTTACGTTTCTTCGTATCTTCGATATTATTCCAGGTTATATAATTATTTGTTAAAATAATAAATATTTTAACTTAGATTATATTTATTAAATTTTGGAATAATTGTTAAAACAATATATTTTAACTTAATACTTCCCAAGTATTTATACTTGTATACCCTTCCCAAGGATGGGTGTATTTGTATTCGTATTCTTATACTTGTATATTTTTGCCATGTATTAGGGTCGTATTCCGGTGTGTATTTATATGTACGAAAATACGTATCTTCTTGTAATTATTAAGTACCCTTATACTTAATGTTATATTATCCTTTCCGGAATAATATTCTTAATAAAAGTCCATATATATTTCAAAAAAAAATATATTTTAAAAATATTACTTAGAAAAATTATTTATAATTTTTCCCTTGGCAAAAATATTTGTATTTTCATATTTATTTGAGAAAATGTATCTTTCACTCCAAAAATATTGTATTTCATGTTTGTGTAAGAAAATATATATTTCTTAAAAATAATATATCTTCTACAAATTTCAAGAAAAATATATATTCATACTTGCCAAAAATAATATATTTTTCCCTTGTAAAAAATATGATATATTCTTGTAGTAAATGTAAAAATAATATTTTTGTTCTCTTGGTGTCCAAAATATTAATTACCAAAATATACTTACGAATAAACTTTCCGGAATATTTTGTAGATTATATTCCTTTGTTTGGTTTCTCCAATATTTTTGGGGTATAATTTATATGTTCATTCTCTTGGAATTTTGATAATATTTTGGATTGTAATTCTTGGTGTTTTGATGTGTTATATTATTTCATGTCCTAAAATGATATAACTAATACACAAAATATACAATTAATCATGCACATGGTGTCATCTAAATATATATTTCCTAAATACATATTTATTCACTTTTATTTAAAAAAACCAACCTCCAATAAGTATAATTTTTGTAACAAAATTTATGGCAAACTTTATGTGAAAGATTCATGGTTTGAAATACACTTGTAAATATTTGTTTAGAAATAGTTTTCTAAGTGTTTAGATTTTTAGAAAATTTTGCCATAGTTTCCCCTAAAAATGGAGGTTTTCATGCTTTCAAGCATATCATTTTCTTTTGTAAAAATCAACACAATTAATTCACAATCAACAATAAACAACCTTTACTTACCAACTTTGCCAAAAACAAGTAATAATCTACTACTTCATGAACTTGAATCTTTGTAAATATTTGTAGGAACTTACTAGTGTTCTTAGTAAGCCTTGTTACCTTCTAAAGTGTGATTAGTTCTTTATAGACTTCATTTTTTTTAATGAATATGGATCTTTACAACTTGTGATCATCATTTCTAAAAATGTTTCTTTATGAATTTTTCTTGTTACACAAGTGTTTCTACACTTGTTTAACCACCAAAAATAAGGTTTGTTTATGTAAGAACCAAGATTTAGAAAAACTTATATTTTTAACTTGGTTTCTTTAGAAATCATCCATAAATCTTTAGATCTACAAGTATTACTACTCACTTTGATCACTATTTTTCAAGAAAACATTTTGTTCTTTCAAGTTCATGCTTTATGTGTGGATAATCCATTAAGCTCTAACATGTTCATCCTCTCATCTTGCTAGATTATGTTTTTAATCATGATCTAGCAAGATCATATGATGATTAACATCATTTTCACAAACAATCAACAATCATCAAACATAACAACTTATATTCATCAAGATTTCTTCATACTTTAAGCTTATGTTCAAGATTACTTCTTGTGATTCTTAGTGTTCTTCAAGATCATGATTATGATTCTTCTTTTAACCACTTAAAATGGAAGTAAAATAGCAAGATCAAGGTTCTTACCACTAGCACAAGGCTAGGGATGATCAAGTGAAGAAAACAAGTGGATAAAAGCAAATAAGAGAGGTCATTGAACTTCCGAAAGCTCCTAGCTCCTTAATGTGACCTCTAACACCTTGGTATATGCTTGGATTGTATGAGAATGGATGAATGATGGTGGATGTGTGGGTGTTGATGTTCGGCCATGAGCACCAAGGGAAGAAGAGAAAAACTTGCGTGTGTTTTGGTATGTGTAAGAATGAAGTTGGAACACTTAGGTTAGTTCTTATAACCATTTCTAAGCTTTAACCCAAGGTTATTATGTCCTAAATGTGCCAACATGATCCATTATTTAATTGAAAGAAAATCTCCATGGTGGGCCATATGTTGGCCGTCCATAGGTGTGGGGGGGGGGGTATATAGGCTAAGGTAAAACTAAACTTGTTACATTAAGATTGAAATGTAAGTATTAGTTAGGATTTCTAGTTAGTTGATATTTTTATGAGGTGTTATGATGTTCAGGGACCATAACTAGCTTGGTAATGTTAAAACATTGCTTCTAGTGTAAATTTGGTGTTTCGGGTAGTGTCCGGTTGTTCGGTTGGTTATCGGTTCGTTACGGTGCTAAACTTTACAGTTTAGTGTGCTTTATGTACCTTTTTGTGACACTTTTGATTCCCGACACTTAGGAAAGCATTCAGGACCATTTAACCATATTTCCGCATGAAATTAGATTGTTAAAATGCTGATTATTGCTGAATTCAACATTTTATGTGAGTTTTATGCACTTTCCGGCACTTAAACTATCTCTAGGAAGGCAGCTTTGTGATCCTTACTTTCCTACACACTATACTAGTGTAAGACTTGGTTTCTGGCTCATTCTGTGTCTCAACATACTGTCTGTCTATGTATTGTATCCCGTCAGCATATTCTTGATTTATCTGATAACTGTGCTAACTATGTTTCGTGCATCATTTGAGTCAATGAAGTTTGCATACAATAATGGTATGTCATTTGCAATATATGATGCACATGTTTGTATATGGTAATAATCAGAAAGCAATTCAAATTATTAATTGTAATTCAACGCAGTCATTAAGCACTAATTACTGTTTAGTAGTCGTACGGATGCATGCAAATTTGACAGTTGTCACATTCTCCCCCTGTTAAGAAAATTTCGTCCTCGAAATTTAATCTACATTAACTCCTTAGGGTTATCTCATGCGCATATGGATATGAATAATACCAAAGTAAATAACCACGAACCAAATCAAGACCTAATGAATCAGGTGAATTCAAGGACATATTATAGCAATAGGAACCCAGCTGTTAAGAGGTATGTGCCTCAGAATTTGACGTCAAAGGATACGAGACATATAGATGTATAATTTAGTGTAACTCAGTTAACAGAGGTTCAACGAAAAGAGGAGTTTCGACCAATAGAATTCCAAACGATCGTTTACAATGTGCATAGGAGTTCTAGGAACAATAACATCCGCTAGATGAACTCAGAATTGGCAAGCTCAAATGTAATAGTGAAATGAAAATGATCCGTCAACTTCCAAACAAATAAACGAATAAAATCAGTGAGTTGACATTATTGGATTGCAAGAATGCACCGAAATGAAATACAATCGAATCTGGTGTATCATTTTCTTAATACATAGTTGCATTAAGGGTGTTTAAATGATAAGTCAAGCAAAAGTATATGTAGTTTTGTGTGAACAGTTGACCATAAATAGCACAAGCTACAAGTTTGTACCGATACCTCAAGGTGTCGTGATGACATAATTCAATGGTAGCGGTGACCGAACAAGTTCACCGTGTTTGAAACCGAATGAAAGTGAACTGAAGCAAACCTGAAAATTTGATTCAAATGACATCGTAAGATTTTTCAATTGAATATAGACTGCCAAATAACTACCATTTCCGATCGAAGATGAAAAAGTAATAAATACCGCAAGGCGTTTGATCAATAATGAAAGAACCGTTAGAAGGTACATTGGGATACAAAATGAATTTATGTACCATCGTCTTAACACACGACTGTGCTAGGACTGCTGTAATTGTGATAAAAGAAAACGGATTTAGAGCAAGTCAATAAATGAATAATTAAATCCGTATATGAGATGTGTATATGCGATTAGCACAGGCTTCAAATTAACGAGACACCACCATAAGGTGTTGGAACCAACAGACGACTTACTGGAGCCGTAGACCAAACAAGTCTACTACGACTCAGGACAAAAGAAACACTGGCAAAAACGAAATTGAACATGATGCTCTCAATACATCATATGGTGTCTTGAATTGAACATACGAAATGGACGAGTTCAAGCAATTGAACTTGGTTTTAGCGAAGTTTGACAATGAATACATGTATCGACAAGGAAATTTCGGCATGGTTACAAAGACAAACCATGTATGTAACGGGAAAGGAGAAGAAGTTTCAAGAAAGTGTGTTGACCTAATAACAAAGAAGTCAACACTTACAATAGTGTAGGTCATTCGAATCACGAATCAGTAATTAGATTTAGCAAAATAATATTTGAATCTTGATGAAGCGCTTATTCGAAACGAAACCACATGCATAACAATTGGTGCATGCGTAACACATGAATTTCCAAGAAGTGAAACAATGAGCATTTGCTAAAATGAAGAGAATTGTCATGATGCAACTACCATTAAGAGGAATAGAGATGTAATGATCTACTCGTTAGAAACAAAAGTGGAAATTTTAATGTAAGAATTTCGAGTATTTCACCTGTTCGGTTAACTAGAATAGCATATACGACAGAATAATGGTGTTTGCCCGAGTTAATAAATGTGGTTCCTAAGTGACAACCTTAAATGAGTTTTGTCCTACGTTCCCGTAGGTTCTAAGTACATGTTTTCTAGGTTCTCAAAGTTTCATTTCATAAGTAAAACTGATTTGGTGCACAGTGTAGAAAGCACCATATTAGTGTACGTTTAAAACAAGTTGTTGACTCATTGTACGTTTGGTATACTTTCTTCCTAAGTTCGCAGCCAATAATAACCTGATCGAAGATCGATCTTGGAATAGCATCTCGAGCCCTGAAGTTGGTCATATAGATCAGCAATCCTTGGTAAGGGATTACCAACTTCTTGATGGTTAGCTTGTTCAGCTCCCAGTAGTAAATGCACAATCAAGAACTTCCGTCCTTCTCCTAGACGCACAGAACTGGAGCTCCCCAAGACGAGAAGCTTGGTCTAATGACTCCCTTCTCTAGCAACTCCTGAAGTTGCGCTGACAATTCTTGTATTTCTGAAGGTGTAAGTTAATAAGGTGCCTTGGCTGCAGGCGCGGCGCCTGGAACCAAGTCAATGTGGAATTCGACGTGTTGTTAAGGAGGTAACCTTGTCAAGTCTTCGAGGAAGACTTCAGGATATTCCTTACCATAGGAGATATCTTCGGACTTAGGTTCTTCGGCTCTTCTGTCCATGACATGAGCCAAGGAACAACACATCCTTTTCGCAGAAACTCTCGTGTCTTCAAACCACGGATTATCTGTAGAGGCGTATCCTGCTTTTCTCTATGAATCAAGATCGTCTCTACATTCGCCATCGGGATGCGGATAATCTTCTCATGGCAAACCATCTCTGCATGGTTACTCCTCAGCCAATCCATTCCAACTGCGACGTCAAAGCTTCCTATTTTAGCTGGTAGAAGGTCTGACAAAAACTCACATTCTCCAGCTTTATATTGCAGCCTCTAATCACTTCGTTGGCTTCTACTAGCTTCCCATTAGCTAGTTCTATCTAGTACGGAATATCTAACTTACTGGCAACTAAAGCAGGTATACTCTTAAACTCTAGAGATACGAAACTATAGACGGCACATGTATCAAATAGCACAGATGCAAAACTTTTTGTTTGATAGAGAGCGTACCAGTAACCACATCTGGATTCCGGCATGCTTCGCGAGCTCCGATGTTGCATGCTCTTTCACAGTCCTGGTCATTCTTTGGGCAATTCTTCCTGAAGTGACCCACGTCTCCGCATTCGAAGCAACCTGGGACTCTACCGTTATTGTTTCCGCCGTGGTTGTCGTCATCGTTTACCCCTTGTCTGGGATCCTTCGCCCAACAGGCATCCTTGCTGTGTCCTTCTTTTCCGCACTTACCACACTTGGGCTCCTGACACCGACCTTCATAGTGAAGCTTGCACTTATCACATCTTGGTTTAGTTCCCAAGTTAACATCGGCCTGGTTGTTTTTAGGGCATTATTTTCTGAAATGCCGTTTGTCGCCACAGTTAAAACAACCTTGACCACGTTTTTTATCGTCACTAGTTCTGCCTTGATAGTCGTTGTTTCCGTTGTTCCCTATGTGATTCCGGCTACCATCTAGGCCTCTATTTCCGTGTTCCGTACCTTGCATGCAGGTCTCCTTGACATGCCCCACCTTGCCACAGTTTTCACATTTTCCATATCTACATCGCCCGATATGATAACGTCAGCAATTGTCGCACTTAGGTAGGATACCCATGTAATCTTTTCCCTTTTTGGCCTTGTTGTTGTTTTTGTTCGCCCGAGCACCCTTTTGGAAATTGGCGAGCTTCCTCTTGTTCTTTCCAGATGGCTCTACATGAGTCTCCTTTTCTTCGTCAGGGGTTAGAAATTTTTCCAGTCTAGTCGATTCTTTAGTGAGCTCCACACTTAAGTCAACCACATCGATAGTTGTTGGAGGTTTTGATGCTGATAACAGGCTCAGAATCTGAGGCGCCATCCCCCAGATGAGTTGTTCGATCCTCTCAATCTCTGGTTCCACCAGGTATGGGACAACTCGCGCCAAATCATGAAGTCTCTGCACATATTCTGCCACCTTTGAACCTTCCATTGTTAACTTCCAGAATTCAATCTCCAGCTTCTTGAGAACAATACTCCTTACGCATCAATTCTTTCAACTCATCCTATGTCAAAGCATACGCAGTAGTCTCGCCCATTATCTGAACCCGAAGGTTCCATCGTGACAGAGCCACATCTTGAAACAGTCCAGAAATGTATGTGACCTGTTGCTCTGGAGCACATCCGCTCATTCACAAAACAGAATCCATATTCTCGACCCACTTCATAAAAACTACGGCACCCCCAGTGCCGTCGAAGTTCAGAGGCTTGCAGTCCAGAAACTGCTTGTAAGTATAGCCTGTACTCAAGCAACATCATTGCAGAAAGCATTAGCAAAGCACATTTGGGAATATCCGAACGAATTGCAATGTGTCTTAGGTGACTTAAACATTACCATTAGGTGGGTTATTCCCTGAGGTGTTTCCGCTGTGTCTGTAGCGAAGAACCTCGTGCCGAGCTATGGCTCGTGAGATATGCGCTTGCCATTCTGCCTCGGTCAGTCGATGATCTCTTGAGGAGACAACTTTTAAGAAGATTGTATGGGTCATGTCTTATTTATTCAGGAGAATGTATATAGTTGTCTAGAGGTCGTATGTACATACACATTATAAACTATCATGTCAACTAATCAAGTAACAACATAATCATAGCTCAAACATGTATATCAACAACGTGTTTAATGAGAACACTACGATTGGGCTTTCATTAATCATTGACCACATAGTATTGTTACATGTTTTGCAAAGTGTATCATTTCAAAAGGGAACACAGGGTCTCTCTATCCTTGTCCAACAAGTCTACCAATCTACATAAGTCATACAATCAAAAGGTGGTCTCCAAAAGGCTTCACAAGCTCAGCTCAAAAGTGGTACTCCCATTAAAGGTAATGCATCTGCATATGACCAAAAATCTACTGTACTGATGGCGGAGGAGGAAGGAAAATCAAACTGAGAACATGTGCGAGCTCTTCCTCAAGTTTATGCTCATGACAAAGCAAGTAACGGACCTGCTGCTCAACTGTGAGGAATCGAGCATCAAACTCTAGGAAAGGAGTAAGAGGAGCAGGTGGACGTGCAAAAGGTGGTGGTGATGAATGAGGGGGAACAGAAGTAGACTGACAAGGACACGGTAAGGGACGCGGTATCAACTCAAGCTCCAAGATTCTGTGACTCATAACTTCAAACCGAAGTTGAAGCGAATAGAGTAACTCATCCTGTGTATAGCCAACAAAATACGAAGGATGGTAGGGGTCTGAGGTCGGCATGGAATATGGTGGGGACCCTCGGTATGGCTCACCCGTTGGCGAAGAGGTAAAAGGTGCAGACTGGGGAGTGTATGGAAAGGCTGCTAAATCATGAGGGTCTTGACTAGGCTGCTGGCCCGAAGTACCTTCTCCTGGACGGGGTGCGGGTATATCTTGTAAGAAAACGATAGGTAAACCAACACGATGTACATCTGACTCCTGAGGTGCCCTCTCCCATGGAGCCTCTGGGTGGAAAGAAGCAACATCAGCATGTGCGGGTGCTAATGGAGGAGTGACTGGCTCAATAACAGGAGGGTCAACGGGTGCAGGAACTGGACCAGGTATGAGAGGTGCAATGTCAGGTATGCCAAAAGGAATAGGGTCATGATCAGGCAAAGGCTCAGGCTCAGGATTAGTGGGTGCATCATCAGGCTGATCAACAGGAACAAAATCTGGCAAAAGATCAAGCTTAAAGTCGAGTGGAGGAGATGGTGCAACTGACAAGGTCGTATCATCATCAGAATCAGTGGCATAGCATCGTAATCCAACTGCCTGCAAGGCGGAAGAAGTCACAGACTCAAAGGAATCTGAGACAGAGTGTAAACTAGAGTCAGAGGAAATCTCAATAACGGGGATCTGAGAAAGTGGAATCGCAACGACGTCCTCATCTAGCTCGTCATCACCATAGGCATCATCAAAAGGACCATCAACAAACAAATCAACGTCAATATCAATCAAATCATCAAAAGGCAAATCCTCGAGAGGAATGGCCACTAAAGGAATGGGAGCGAGGATCATTGCCACGACATGCTCACCATCGGGATGATCGATGATAAGATGATTATGGACAGGAATGGGAATAATAAAAGGATCCTCGTCTGGAATGCCATCAGTAGTCGGTAAATCATCTCCCAAGTCGGGCAGCGCAAATGGCTGAAAATCGTCATCGTTTTCGGACATCATCTCCGGGTCGCTCTCTGTGTCTGAAGTTAAGACCTCCGGCTCTGGCATAACCTCATCGTCAGAGACTATTGTCACGGGATCATGGCCGTCGGACAATCTGCTACCAGATGTCGACATAGTGTCTGTAACAGAACAATCACAACATATGCACATATATTAACTAACATTAAGCATGTAATTGAAGACAATGCAATCATGTAATCATGTATCCTCGTGATTCCTCACGAGCCCTTTCTATCATTCCTAGTCTCCCAGACTATGACAACTGTGTTCTGTAATCGATGTACAATGTAAAACAATGTTAATTATCAATAAAACAATGTGTTTTGGTGTTATTATGTGTGTATTTGTGTTTGGTAATTTTACTATTTGATCCGATTTCGATTTCAAGCTTTAAATTGCTTTCTGGAAAGTTATACGCAAACTGGTGCGTAAACGCAGTCAGTTTAATGCGACAAACAGTCTGGAATAATGACATAGGCTTAACATACCTTAAATAACCTTCACATAACTTTGAAATAAGTTTTGGATGGTTTGGTGTGTCAAAATCAAGTTTGTTCGATCGCAGGGACTATTTGTGTCAAACTACAAAACTATACCGATTTGTACAGTAACGAACATTCTGGAACTTGATCATAAGTTAAACATACCCTAAATATCCTTTACATAGCTTAGAAACAAGCTTTGAGTGGTTCGGTGTGCGAAAATATGCTTAATTGATCTTTTAGGGACTAAAAGCGTAAAAAACGGCGTAAGTTTGCATTTACGCGCATATCTTACGTTCTGAACACATCTGGACATCCAAAATTTTTGTACACACTAAAATATTTTTATTTTAGTGATCGGCATGCAAAAATACCACTCGTCGCTTAATTTGGTTCATTTTTGTGTCCATTCGAGTTTCGTCGTAAATAACTGAACAACGTAACCGTACGACCAAACGAACCGACATCCATGATATTTCCGAGCATATTTCAGGTCCCCTACACTTTAACGACCTTGTAGAGCCTTGAAAATGGCTTAACGGAGGTTAAAAACATCAAAAACAAGTTTAAACACGTGCAGGGACCATTTCTGCCAAACTTTGAAACTTCCAGCCTACACCCTGGCGTCGCGCGACGGCCATATGGTCTTGTGGTCGCGCCACGCGACCATCACCTCTGGGCAGAAAGTTGTTTTCTTCAAATCAGCTTAAGTCCTTTGTTTTGTTTGATTGTTTTGGCACCTTAATGAGCAAGTTAAGCCTTCTCCAAGCAAAGATTAGCTGGCCTAACACATGTATGGCTATGATCTAATGCTTGTTGGCCACGAGTTGGTCAACACAAAGTTCTTTTGAACTTTGCAATGTGAGCGTGATCACGATGGTTATAGTCCCTTGTTGTGACAACCCGAACTTTCAAGGTCAGTCTCTTAGTCACGTGATCTTGCTTTATTACTTCCCTTTCACGTCCGTCCCTTACAAACACTCGTAGCTATAATTTTGTGCTAAATGTAAGGAAAACCGTTAAACGCTGTGATGTGTCGCTTAGTCGATTAGGGAACTAACTTTTTTTAGGCCGCTGTTATGTTTCCTTTCCTCGGCCCAACCCACTAGGAGCCCATTCCGAGTACATACATATACCCAATTGGTTTTGGCCTAGTGGTGCTCAAAGGTAGCTAAGTGTGGGCCGATTAAAGTTATAAGTGGGCCGGATATCTTGGGTTGTGGGTATTACACATACAAGAGGGATTTATATATGATTTTTTTATGTATTACTTATCATTATCTCAAAACAAAACCCTATTGGTTTCAAACGTACGTGCGGCAGACCTCCTCTTCTCACGAAACACTATTCCAGTCAATCTTGTTATTGGGTTAGTAATTTCCTTTACAAGTTATATGATGATTATGCCTTGTAGTTGGTTAGTATCGATCAAGTTATACATGATATATGCAAACTGTAAATTGAACCATGTGTATATGGATCCCTATTTGATGACCTTGTGCATGTGCGATCTAATGTAACAATTATGTATGCATGTGGACGTAGGATTGATGTGATATGATTTAATAACACTTTCTGGTGATAACAACTAACACAATTCAAACAATCAACTTTTGATTTAATTGTATTTGATTTTTCATTGGACCTCAACAGATTCCTCATGCAATATGATGTGATGACCGACAACTTTATATAGATCACATGCAATTCTGACAAATTATTGAAAAAGTGGCTGATTATTATAAATCAATTTCAAATCACCTGCAAATTGAAAAGGATATGATCACATAAAATAATGATTAGGCCGATGTAAAATAATGATTGGGCCGATGTAAATAATAATATATGACCGAATTGTTTGAACTATGTGTGATTAGATTGTATTATTAGGAGTGTTGTTATTTTGATTTTAGAATTATCATGATTATTTGATTGATATGAGATTTGTGACAACCGGTGATTTACGGCTCTTAATTACGTGATTAACAGGCGATTAGCGTGATAATAAATAGTGTTTAAGACGTAGATTAACTCATTTAGGCCCTTGGAGTGCCCAGGAACGTTTATTCGGCTGTACAGTGCGCGTATAGCGACAACGAACTGATGCTGTACAAAATACTGACAACACCGATAAATATTAAATTTTTACGATATATTCTAGCTTCGTAATTAAATTTAAGCAATCGTAGTTGAAACCGGCTCGAAAAACGGATTAAAGACGGCAACGATGTAATTTTTCGCGATTATTACCGTTATCAACGCATGAACGCGACTACGACGGATACCGACATTATTTTTACACATTTTAACTCTGTAATATTATTTTACTAGGCTACGGTGATTTCGGGTTTTGATAACGGGTCTCGTAGGAATTACGGGCCACTTACAGTTGAGATGGGCTTGTGGGCCCTAGGCCCAAGCCCGAAACTCACAAGCCTAAACCTACACTTAATATATCAGATCTTTTCAAGATCTTATAAGATCTACACAAAATCCTATAAAATCATACAAGATCTCTAAAGATCTCTATGAAATCCTACAAATCTTAATAAAATCTTCACAAGATTTCAAGATCCCTATAAAGCACTCTCTCCTCTCCCTCTTTGTCTGCATATTAACACACACAAACAAATAGAGAAAACCTTCTTCTCTAAAACACAGCAGCACCACACACCAACTTCTCCCTCTCGTCTCTCATGTACGGCGACCGGAGCCGGATTCTGGCCGGCGCTCCGGTGCCCCTCCTTCTCCGGCGAGCTCACACCACACCACACCTCCATGCAACTCCAACCCTGGTTCTCCTTTAACACCCCCACCCCCTCGATTGAACAGTAACGACGCCGACATCATGGCGGCAGCGGCGACCCGACGGAGAAACGGAGAGAGAGAGAGAGAAGTATGAGAGAGATCGAGAGGAGATAGAGGGCGTCGGATGTCACACCCCTTTCTAAGGCGGAAGCACGAGGTGTGATCATGAAAGGTTTTCATTGCATACGATTGGTAAACATACTACATGCTCGTAAAAATAACTTCAAATGCCAAACATTACATTACTGAAAATGTAGATTAGGTGCTTACATCATGAGACTGCAAATTGTCTGAAAGTTTACAACTTTATTTAAGGATAAACATAAATGACATCCAGGAGCATGAGTAAGACCGCGCGTACATCCACATTTAATTACCTGACATACATGTGAGTTTTGGAAAAACGTCAACATAATGTTGATGTGAATTCATGCAATTTTTGTATTTCACGCTAGTATACTTTGTATGAAAACGTGATATATGTCTTGTAAAAATAAAGTATTCTTGTGTAAATAAAGTATTCTTGTGGTATGAACCAAATAAAGTATTCTTGTGTACGAACCTCGTACAAATAAAGTGTTGTTGTGGTATGAACCAAATAAAGTATTCTTGTGTACGAACCTCATACAAATAAAGTATTCTTGTGTAATTAAAGTATTCTTGTAATAATAAAGTATTCTTGTGGTATGAACCTCGTACAAATAAAGTATTCTTGTAATAATAAAGTATTCTTGTATGTATCAGGGTTGTTAATGGGTTGCAAGGCCATTAACATGTGACACGACATAGGAAGTCACCAAACCATAGGCATTTTTCTAGTTGTCGATTCACGACGGAGACACAAAAGCACTACTCGGTACTAGTTTTCACCAAGAGTGTGGCTGCCCGGTCACCCGTTAGATCTAACGTTTTGTTCTGCGGTCTAAGTATGTACATGATTAATGGTGCTTATGGTACCCTATTCGTGACACGATTTCTCGTATCATTCCTCAAAACGCATCATACTTGGTACTAGTTATCACCAAGAGTGCTTCTTGTTTTTGTATCCATCATACCATTTGTAAACATTGTAACATTTGTAACATGTATTTCACCCCCGAGAGTTATAAAACCAAAAACAGTTAAAGAAAAGGGGGAGCATGAACTCACAGCTTTGCGTTCCTGCGTCGTAAACTTCACCGGTTTTTGCTTATCTAGCGTCGTGACCTAAACGTGTTTTTATTAACGTTAGTCACTAGACTTGTTTCGCACAAGTACAAGTCACTATCTTTTGTATATGTGTCCTTGTGTTAAAAATAATTTATATTTTTTAACTATGTGCCTTACTTATATTATTTTCTCAAAAATAAATATAAGTATCTTGTATTTGTCTAGGTATGTTGTATGTGTATTTTTGTATCTTCACTCCTTAGGAGTATTTAGTGTATTTTCAAGTCCTAATACACTATCAAGTATAATACATACTACATACACTTAGCACCAAAATTTGGTGATCAATAAATATATATATTTTCTCAAAAATATACATACTTAATATCCATTTTTATCTTGAAGAAATCATTATTTCTTATCTTGAGGCTTTCATAAAAAAAATTAGGAAACCTTGGTAGGTATTCTTAGGTACATTTTTAGGGAATAAGTTTCACAAAACTTATATTTTTCTAAGTGTCAAAATTTATAGAAATTTTGACATGGTTTCCCCTAAAAATGGAGGTTTCCCATGTTTTCAAAACATGTGTTTATTTTCTTTTAAAGCATCATCAACAATCAACAACTCATTCCTCATCCATCAAGTGTTAAAATCAAGTAAGTTACATGACAACATGAACTTGTTCTTTCTCAAAACTCGTAGTAACTTGGCAATGTCTCTAGTAGACTTAGTTACTCTTTAAAGTGTGTTTATTTCATCAAAAATCCCTTTCTTGAAAGATTTGAGTGTTTACAACTTGTAAACATATTTTACAAAAATGTTTCTTTATTAAATCTTCTTGTTCTCTAGTGTCTTTACACTTGTTTTACCACAAAAAATAGTGTAAGTTTGAGTAAAAATCATGATTTTCTAAAAATCATATTTTAAACTTGGCTTTCTTGGAAAATCATTCATAAATCTTGGATGTATAAGTTTACTAGTTCACTTGTTTATTACTTTTCAAGAAATCATTTTTACTCATCAAGTTCATGTTCTTACAAGAAGATGATTATTTCATGTTGTTACATAATCATCTCCTAACTTGCTAAATCATGTGTTTAATCACAATCTAGCAAGCTCCATGTAATTATCATCATCAATATCTCAAATAAACAACAAACAATCACCATATATCTACTAAACAATATCATTGCATCAAGATATCATCATCTTTCATCTTATGTTTCAAGATTCAAGTGTGTGTCTTTTAGTGTTCTTATGTTAATCATTAAGCATCAACTTTTAACCACCCAAAATATGAAGTAAACAAGATCAAGAGAGCCTTACCACTAGCTTCAAGCTAGGGAAGAATACTAGAACTTGAAGATGACAAAATGGTTGGATAAAAGCAAACGAAGAAGGTCCTTGAAGATCCGAGACCACCAAGCTTCACTATAGAGCTTCTTACACCTTGTGTACACTTAGTATTGTATGAGAAGGAGATGATGATGGTGGTGAAGGGGGTGGTGGCTCACGGCCGAAATGAGGGAGGAAAGGAGGAGTGTTGTGGTGTTGACATGAAGATGGTGATGGTTATGTTTACTTATAATCCAATCTCTATTGTCCAAAGGTTTTAGTGTTCTTAAAAGTACACACATAATCTTTCCAAAATCCTAAGAAAATCACATAATATCTTTCAAGATCTAGTGGGATTTAGCAAGATTCAAGAAGGATATTAGTGGGGTCACTCCCTTGACCGTCCACTTTAAGAGGGGGGGGGGGGGGGGTAAATGTAATTTGTAATGGTAAAGGTAATTAGTGGAAGGTTGAATGGTAAAATCTAGTGTTTAGTGTGTTATGTGTTTTATGTAGAAAGTTTAAGTGTTCGGGAACCAATACTAGCTCAGAAAAAGTGAAACAATGTTTCTAGCAATATTTTTATGTTTCGGGTAATGTTCGGTTGTTCGGTTAGATACCGATTCGTTAAAGTGCTAATTTGTATCGTTTAGCGTTCTTTATGTCCCCTTTTGTAACCCTTTCAATTCCCGACACTTGGGGAAGTATTCTGGATGATAAATCATGAATTCTGCATAATATAACAAGGTTAAAATGCTGAATTATGGCTGATTATAGCTGAATTTAATAAAATTCTGCACTTAAAGTGCGTTTCGGGTTCTTTTTAGTGCGTATTTTAGCTTTCAGAATGTCTATATGTAAACCCTTGTATGTACTCTTGGGTTTTAATGTATTCTTGTCGTTGGACCTACACCTAGGCTCCAATTCTATTGTCTAACTGCTTTCTGCAGAATTGTTGACACAATGTGTCTTACCGGTGAGTTTACTAGTATTTCTGACGCAACGCTGTTCATTAATGCATATAGTAATTCTTGTAGGTATAAAACGTGCATGAATTCACTTGTTTAGTATGTAATCAGACAATTTTGACATTTAAGCACATAATTGCAGTCATTAAATAATTATTAAAGTGTACGGAAATTACCGGTTTGGTGCCAGTTGTCACAGTCTCCCCCCGTTAGAAGAATTTCGTCTCGAAATTCAGGCTGAGCTGATTCTTGCAGGAGTCTTCTTGAACAGGTGGGGGTACTTTTCTTTGAACTGGTCTTCACGTTCCCACGTGTACTCGGGACCGTGCTTAGAGTTCCAACGTACTTTGACAAGTTTCACACTGCTCCTCCTGGTCTTGTTGACTTTCCAGTCGGTAACCTCAACGGGTTGTTCTGTAAATAGGAGGGCGTCATCAATATGCACTTCATCCGTGTGACAACTCGAACCCTTGATCCTGATCGTCGTGAGACGAGCCTGTTATTATTATTATAATTATTATTATTATTATTATTATTATTATTATTATTATTATATATTATTATTATATATTATTATTATATTGTGATTATTGTTTACTAAAATAATCTGGATTACCGTTATGTTATTATTAAAACCGGGCCAGTTGGTTGAGCGAGACGCCTAATCGTTTAACGGGTTCACGTACTTAGGCTAGGCCCAACCCAATTAACCTAAAACCCTACCTATTTAAACATAATCTACTCATTTCCCTTCATTCTTACCCTAACTCACTCAAAACAAGACCCCTGCCTCATCTCTATTGTCCGGCCATCGGAGCTGTTTTCCGGCAAGTGACCGGCGACGAAATCCTGACCACGAACAACCCCCCCAACCCCTTCCCTGTATACCTTCCACCCACACCCATAAGACCCCTTTTCGTTACACCGTCGCGCACATTCATTCTGGAAACTTAGGAGAGAGAGAAGGATAGCAGTAGAGAGAGAAAGACGACAAGAAGATGGAGGTCGGCGGTGGAGATAGACGGCGAAGCCGTCTTCTTTTCACTGGCGGCGGTGACAACCCACAGGGAGTCGTTCTCTGGCCAGATTTTTACCGACAGTGGTGGTGGTTGTCGCCGAAGGTGTTCGGAGCGGCGGGTATGACGGGGACGACCAAGGATTTTCCCACCATGGTGAAGTAACGACTGTGGTATTAGGATGCCGGTGACAGATGACGGTAACGGTCGCCGGAGCTCTGGTTCAGGCCTTTAACAGCGGCAGCAGACACCCTCTTTGTCTTTTGATCTCTCGGTCAGTATGTGTTTATGCTTGAACATTTGTGGTTATTGTGTATCTTGGTTTTATATAGATTGTGTGGTGATTATATGAATGCTAGACTAGGATGATGTTTTTAAAAGGCTGACCATAAGTGGTTGTAGATGTTGTTGTGGTGATATGTGACTCGTTGACTATTTTGGGTGTTCTTGTGGTTCTTGACAAATATGGTTCACTGTCTTGATGTTGAAGAGTTTTGATTTTAAACTAAGTGTTACATCTTGTTGATTATGACATAAGTAGGGTAAATAAGGTTGGTAAGGGTATGGTTGAAACATTAGACTGTATAAGTAACAAGCTGTTCGGCTAAGACCTGCATGTTGGGATAATTTACTTATTTGATTGAGATTTTGTATTAATGTCATGACTGGGAATATATGTATTGGTATGATGAACAATTTGAATATGTAATGAATAATTGAAAAACCTGTTGATTGATCTGATTTGATTAGAGTAGAATGTTGAAAACATGTTAGTGAATTTTGATTGGACAGTACATACTCATGAAATCTGATTGGATAGTACAAAATTCGGAGAATATTCTAGAAGGCTTCCACCTGTGCTTGCATCAGTGGTTGCGAGTCGAGACCGCGAGGTTGCGACTCGAGACCATTAAACGACTACTCGAGACCAAGCATGCACATTAGGAGACTCGAGACCAACTTGGTTGCGACTCGAGATCACCTGGTCTCGACTCGAGAACTGACTCGAGAACTCTAGGTTTCAATTCGTGCATGCGTCACTAGAGACCTCCTATTTGCAACCCGGAACCTCTTGGTTGCGACTCGAGACCTCGTGACCTCGAGTCGAGGCCACCTGGTCTCGACTGGGCTGCTTGACTCCGTTATTGGGCCGCACTATGTGATAACATGTTCTGGACTGTGTGTTATTTGCCATTGCTTAACTGGACTATGTGCTGCTACTGTTTAACTGTTAATATGCTAGGATAGGCCCAATACCGTGTAGGCTAGTATGACTTATGTGCTATGTGTTAGATACGTGTAATTTATACGTGACATTTCTTACCTAATAAATATTTAATAACCATAATAGGGTATGGTTGACCAACATAACCCAAGTAAATTGTCTACCGAGCAAAGCAAAGGTGAGTTCACTACTTTTTACTTAAAGCATGCGTTCCCGGTGGTTGGGAAACGGAACGAAACACTTTTCCTGGTTTGGGATTGCGTACTATCTCCTTGTGCGGGACACGGTATTTCTATCTCCTTGTGTGGGATACGGGTAACAACGCTATCCCCTTGTGAGGGATACAAACTACTTTTCTCCCCTTATGCGGGACTCTTAGTTAATTACTGTTTGTACAGAAATGCAACGAGCAACACTAAACGAAACTCTATCACTCAAGTCCCTACTACTTAATACCGATTAGTCGTCGGGGCCAGGCGAACGGGTTATTAGTTGATAGCGCTATTTAGGTTCGACCAGCCTCACACCGACCCTTGTTACTGGGAACGGACGTGAACTAATAGACTCAGGCAAACCGTCAATGATGATAGAACATTGACAAACGGGGCACTGCGGAAACGTACGGTTAAGTAAGTATTCGGTAATGGAAAAACTGTTTAGTCGCTCACTTATGGGGTAGCTCCCCATGGCATGTATAAACGGATAAATTAACTGGTTAAAACAAGTTTTTGGAAATTAAAACTGGAAAACTGTAAACACGTGAACTCGCCAACGTTATGTTGACACTCTACTGCATGCTTTGCAGGTTGCTCGGTACAACTTTGGACGGACGTTGCAATCGGATGGAGTGCGTGGTTCGTAAGTTTCATGTTAACAAACTTGTGGTTTTAAATTACGATGTGTTCTTCTCTCCTTTCCGCTGCAAACTCAACTATGTTTTGAAAAATTTAAAATTGGTCGCTAATTATACCATTATTTGTAATAATAACTAATCCGTTCAAAATAATTAGTGGCTAAGATCCTGGTCGTCACATGCCTTGCGGTACTACTCCGCATGTGGATTTTGAGGTTGTGACAGATTGGTATCAGAGCCATTGGTTATTGTGAACTAGGTTTAAGATATAAAATATTTTTAAGGCGTAAAATATTTTTATATGAAAACCAGACTATAACCGTTCTTTAGTGGAAACCACAACGACACCACACTCCGGATTGCAAGGTTCGTCAACCTCAGATGCTCACCTGGTAATGGTAGGCTATCGACATTTACTTGTGCATAACTTATGCGTGTATGTGTATGATTTGCTTATAGGTGTTAGTACGTATGTGTATATTTAGTATTTAACACAGTGGATCATACGAATGCTAGGCTAGCGTGTTACGTGGTAAACAGGAGCGAGTCCTCCTAAACCTGATTCGAAACCATGATACACTAAGGGCAACGAACCAGTTATTCCAAGCCCTCGTCCACGTATTTCCTGATATCATCCCTGGACTGCAAATCGACGCGAGGGATGTCCACTCGATAGACCGGCCCAGGAAAGGCCTGCTACGGACCATATAGAGAAGATACGAGAAAGAATCGACGAAGGGGAGCCACCCCTATAGCATGGGACATTAGAAGGAACGACGACGTCATTCGCATCCCTTTTTACTTGCCTATTTCTTTTCCCGACTTAAGTAGTGAGACTTGTTCCCTCATCCGACCGACCACCTGGATTCTTGAAGCATCCTAGTGAGTTTTCACATTTTGGATTTCTGTTCGCACATCTCTGACACGAGAAGCACGTGTGGTGTATACTTCTCGTTGCCGTGCCAGCAACCGTATCACCTTTCCATCGACCACGAAGTTATTTCCCCAAATTCCTCGTTACATGGTTATCCTTATCCAAGTTCAACCTTATACCTTAGCATGCCCCAAAACCCAGCAAAGTGATATCCTTCTTACGAACCGGCATATCTGAAGGCGTGGCATGACGAAGACACGAACCATGTACCCACCGACGAGCACGGTGACCTAGACGCTTACCTTATCCTTCATTTGCCAGAGCAGTTATTCTTTGACGACTTTTCTGATTTTGGTGAATCCTTTTGCTGGTTTTCGTACAAACCAGCATTTATTGCTTAAGACGGTATCCTTACTTCTATTATAACCTTATCGTGACATCCACGTTTCTTCATATAGAAGCCTTGACCAGATCTCTCTTCAGTTTGGTGAATTCAACAAACTCGACCTTTAGTCAACAAACTTCTTATCCCTTGAAATTCAACAACGTGTTACTTCAATCGTACTTTCCCGAAAACCTGTTTTCGCAGTTTCACATCGAAACCCCCCTCATCATACTGAAACCTTGACCAAATTTCCCTCTTGTTTGGGGAAATTCAGCAAGCTCGACTACTAATCAATAAACTTCTTGAATCCTAAAAATTGTGACGTATGATCCAAACGTATCCTTTCAGACATGTTTTTATTACCTTACATGGAAGCCTTTCGACGACACAAGCACTACTTCGGACTCATCCTCACGACTTCGGCAGTCTATTCAAATTTGGTTACTTACCGGTTTGGGAGATCACAAACTCGTTGTTCGCATACGGCTCAGCTCCGAACATCTTGTTAGACGTTTCAGTGAACCTTAACCCCCCCGACCCATACGACGACCGTCCTTCTCTATCATTGGTTCTTGTTGTGCCATTCATAATGACGTAACACCTCTTATCGGCAAAACGACGTTCTTTATCCTAATCGCCCACGGCTTGTGTACGACCAGCTACCTCATCGACACCAGATAAATCCTTATTGCCGACCACCAAGCCTTTTATGTTTTGTCTCAAGTTGAACGCACCAACATTGACTACCCTTCTTACATTACCTCGCTACTCGTGTTATGAATTCCCTGATTCTTATCCTACTCTATTCAGTACAAATCTCCGTTTGGACGAATTACTTCCTACGAATGTTACTCGTTGGAGCAACGAGCCAAGGATACCCCGGGGGTAACGGGTATCGCAAGCACTGTTCTTTGAACTCGATACGATTAACACCTAGTTACGACACTCGAATTTATTCCATCCTGTCAAAATTCGACACTTGTTTCTTTTGACGACGCCCGAACCTATTCCGAAAACCAGTGGGAATCAGGACAACTCCTACGCTCTACCCTGGTACTTCTACGACGCAAAACCGCCTTGCGCTAAGTTTTCAATGTACGACTTTTTAACGTCGCAACGCCCGTATTTCTCGACGGTATACGCAACCCCCCACGATTTGACTCAAAAGAGTATCACCTGAGATTAGGGAGATGCTCAAATATCCACAACCCCAGCAATTGGAAGATGGTCTACGAGGTGCTTCTATCTTATCCTCTCCTATCCCAGGGCATCGATGAAATATTTGCCAGTATCTTTACGCGACCAAATAAACTGACAAGTTTTCGAACTAGCAACCATCTACTAGATAGAAGTAGATACTAGGCACGGGACGCCAACATCTCTTATATCTGATCATAACCCATGTTTTGCATCCGATTCGTCACAAGGCTGTGCATAAAAGACTTTTGGCTCACTGATTAGGCATGAGCATCACTTATAGCCCGCAAACTGATGGTCAGGCCAACCGCACCATCCTAACACCCAAAGGCATGCTGAGAACATGTGTTATCGTCTTTGGATATGAGTGACACTTCCCTTTTTGTAGAATTCTCTTCCAACAACTGCTACCACACTAACATTCAGGCAACACCATTTGAGGCTTTGCACGAACACAGATGCCGGTCACCTCTGTGTTGGGCGGAAGCCAAATCTCCGGCCCAGAACTTGCACTTGACACAACGGGTGGGATTGCCCAGAACAGACAACGCATGACGGCAACTCCAGACCGTCAGAAAAGCTACGCAAAATTCCCAGTCGAAGACTGGGATTCTACTAAAAGTTTCACTCTGGATTGGTGTGGTACATTTTGGCAAACAGGGCGAGCTTAATGCGGTACGCAACGTCTTTCACGTGCCTAATCTGAAGAAGTGTCTGTCAGATGAAACATTCGTTGGTCAGCAACAAAATACGCTTCGTTGAGGAACCGGTTGAGATCAAGGATCAAGAAATCGAAACCCTCAAGCGTGGTATAATATGCCAACAGACCGAGTTCGTTGGAACTCACGCTGTGGCCCAGAGTTTACCTGGGAACGGGAAAACCAGCTGATGAGCACGTATCCCCAGTTGTCTGCAAACATTACTTCCAGTACTGAAGCTACAACTGAAATTTCTAGAAGAAATTTCAAGCCAACAAGGGGATGATGTGACACCCCACGAAAACGTTTAAACACACTAGCTTGTCAGTGGCTGCGTGCTAAATTTCGGGACGAAATTTCTTGAACTTGGGGATAATGTGACACTTCGGGTTTTCTTGTACGTTTCTTCGATGCTATAGTTAAGTTTGTGAAAATCCGTACTATGTGAGATACGTACAACTCTGTGAATCTAATGCTATGTGATTTTACGTACTATGTGACTGTATGTGCTATGTGGCTTGCATGTTCGTTTTGTGGACTTTCGTGAAACTGCTTGTGTTTACGTATGGTAATGGAGTCTAGGTATACAAATAGAGCGAATCGTATGACTTTTACCTAAATTTCGAGGACGAAATTCCTGTAACATGGGGAGAATGTGACAACTCGAACCCTTGATCCTGATCGTCGTGAGACGAGCCTGTTATTATAATAATAATAATAATAATAATAATAATAATAATAATTATTATTATTATTATTATTATTATTATTATTATTATTATATTGTGATTATTGTTTACTAAAATAATCTGGATTACCGTTATGTTATTATTAAAACCGGGCTAGTTGGTTGAGTGAGACGCCTAATCGTTTAACGGGTTCACGCACTTAGGCTAGGCCCAACCCAATTAACCTAAAACCCTACTTATTTAAACATAATCTACTCATTTCCCTTCATTCTTACCCTAACTCACTCAAAACAAGACCCCTGCCTCATCTCTATTGTCCGGCCATCGGAGCTGTTTTCCGGTAAGTGACCGGCAACGAAATCCTGACCACGAACAACCCCCCCAGCCCCTTCCCTGTATACCTTCCACCCACACCCATAAGACCCCTTTTCATTACACCGTCGCACACATTCATTCTGGAAACTTAGGAGAGAGAGAAGGATAGCAGTAGAGAGAGAAAGACGACAAGAAGATGGAGGTCGGCGGTGGAGATAGACGACGAAGCCGTCTTCTGTTCACTGGCGGCGGTGACAACCCACAGGGAGTCGTTCTCTGGCCAGATTCTTACCGACAGTGGTGGTGGTTGTCGCCGAAGGTTGTAGATGTTTTTAAAAGGATGACCATAAGTGGTTGTAGATGTTGTTGTGGTGATATGTGACTCGTTGACTATTTTGGGTGTTCTTGTGGTTCTTGACAAATATGGTTCACTGTCTTGATGTTGAAGAGTTTTGATTTTAAACTAAGTGTTACATCTTGTTGATTATGACATAAGTAGGGTAAATAAGGTTGGTAAGGGTATGGTTGAAACATTAGACTGTATAAGTAACAAGCTGTTCGGCTAAGACCAGCATGTTGGGATAATTTACTTATTTGATTGAGATTTTGTATTAATGTCATGACTGGGAATATATGTATTGGTATGATGAACAATTTGAATATGTAATGAATAATTGAAAAACCTGTTGATTGATCTGATTTGATTAGAGTAGAATGTTGAAAACATGTTAGTGAATTTTGATTGGACAGTACATACTCATGAAATCTGATTGGATAGTACAAAATTCGGAGAATATTCTAGAAGGCTTCCACCTGTGCTTGCATCAGTGGTTGCGAGTCGAGACCGCGAGGTTGCGACTCGAGACCATTAAACGACTACTCGAGACCAAGCATGCACATTAGGAGACTCGAGACTAACTTGGTTGCGACTCGAGATCACCTGGTCTCGACTCGAGAACTGACTCGAGAACTCTAGGTTTCAATTCGTGCATGCGTCACTCGAGACCTCCTATTTGCAACCCGGAACCTCTTGGTTGCGACTCGAGACCTCGTGACCTCGAGTCAAGGCCACCTGGTCTCGATTGGGCTGCTTGACTCCGTTATTGGGCCGCACTATGTGATAACATGTTCTGGACTGTGTGTTATTTGCCATTGCTTAACTGGACTATGTGCTGCTACTGTTTAACTGTTAATATGCTAGGATAGGCCCAATACCGTGTAGGCTAGTATGACTTACGTGCTATGTGTTAGCTACGTGTAATTTATACGTGACATTTCTTGCATACGAACCTAATAAATATTTAATAACCATAATAGGGTATGGTTGACCAACATAACCCAAGTAAATTGTCTACCGAGCAAAGCAAAGGTGAGTTCACTACTTTTTACTTAAAGCATGCGTTCCCGGTGGTTGGGAAACGGAACGAAACACTTTTCCTGGTTTGGGATTGCGTACTTTCTCCTTGTGCGGGACACGGTATTTCTATCTCCTTGTGTGGGATACGGGTAACAACGCTATCCCCTTGTGAGGGATACAAACTACTTTTCTCCCCTTATGCGGGACTCTTAGTTAATTACTGTTTGTACGGAAATGCAACGAGCAACACTAAACGAAACTCTATCACTCAAGTCCCTACTACTTAATACCGATTAGTCGTCGGGGCCAGGCGAACGGGTTATTAGTTGATAGCGCTATTTAGGTTCGACCAGCCTCACACCGACCCTTGTTACTGGGAACGGGTGTGAACTAATAGACTCAGGAAAACCGTCAATGATGATAGAACATTGACAAACGGGGCACTGTGGAAACGTACGGTTAAGTAAGTATTCGGTATTGGAAAAACAGTTTAGTCGCTCACTTATGGGGTAGCTCCCCATGGCATGTATAAACGGATAAATTAACTGGTTAAAACAAGTTTTTGGAAATTAAAACTGGAAAACTGTAAACACGTTAACTCGCCAACGTTATGTTGACACTCTACTACATGCTTTGCAGGTTGCTCGGTACAACTTTGGACGGACGTTGGAATCGGATGGAGTGCGTGGTTCGTAAGTTTCATGTTAACAAACTTGTGGTTTTAAATTACGATGTGTTCTTCTCTCCTTTCCGCTGCAAACTCAACTATGTTTTGAAAAATTTAAAATTGGTCGCTAATTATACCATTATTTGTAATAATAACTAATCCGTTCAAAATAATTAGTGGCTAAGATCCTGGTCGTCACATGCCTCGCGGTACTACTCCGCGTGTGGATTTTGAGGTTGTGACAATCCGTAGGGATGATCACGTTTTCTTGTGTTGGACTCTTCTTGAGGTTGGATACATGGAACGTATCATGTACTCCATTAAGTTCTTCCGGTAATTCCAACTTGTATGCCACGGTACCAATTCTTTCTAAGATCTTGAATGGTCCGATGTATCGTGGATTCAGCTTTCCACGTTTTCCGAATCTTACTACGCCCTTCCAAGGTGAGACCTTCAACAAAACTTTGTCTCCCACCTCGAACTCTAATGGTTTTCGTCTTCGATCAGCATAGCTCTTTTGTCGATCTCGAGCCGCCTTAATGCGCTCTCGGATCTGCATAATCTTGTCGGTTGTCTCTTGTACAAGTTCAGGACCAACCATATGTTTATCTCCAGCGTCTGCCCAACATAAGGGCGATCGGCACTTGCGGCCATACATAGCTTCGAACGGTGCGGCTTTTATACTTGTATGATAACTGTTATTGTAGGAAAACTCAACTAAAGGTAGATGAGTATCCCAGCTGCCGCCTAGGTCCATGACACATGCGCGAAGCATATCTTCTAATGTTTGTATGGTCCGTTCGCTCTGGCCGTCTGTTTGTGGATGGAAGGCCGTGCTGAGATCTAGTTGAGATCCAAAGGATTCCTGAAAGGATTGCCAGATCCTTGAGACAAAACGTCCATCTCTGTCTGAAATAATTTAGATTGGCACTCCATGACGTGCCATGATTTCCTTTAAGTATATCTCAGCAAGCTTTCCAGTGCTATCCTTCTCTCGGATTGGTAGGAAATGCGCCCATTTCGTCAATCGATAAACTATCACCCATATCATATCGTGCCCTCTAGGGGTCCTTAGTAGTTTCGTTATGAAGTCCATCGAGATTTGCTCCCACTTCCACATGGGTATCTCTGGTTGTTGTAGTAGGCCGGACGGTTTCTGATATCCAGCCTTAACCTTAGCACAGGTTAGGCACTTTCCAACATAAACAGCAACGTCGCTCTTGAGTCTCGGCCACCAATAATATTCTTTTAAGTCTTGATACATTTTGTCCGATCCTGGATGGATCGAGTATCTCGATTTATGCACTTCATCAAGGATGACTTCTCGTATGCCACCATAGAGCGGAACCCAGATACGCTTCTTAAAGTATAAGGCTCCCTCTTCATTTGGCACCATATATTTCAACATACCCCGGAGGTATTCAGCTTTACGGTTTTCCATCTTAAGGGCTTCTTGTTGTGCGTCACGAATACGTGTAGTGAGGTTCGTTCGAATAGTCATTTCTAATGCTCGAACCCTTAGGGTCTTAACCCTTTCTTTTCGGCTTAACGCATCTGCTACAACGTTTGCTTTTCCAGGATGGTACTTAATCTCGCAGTCATAATCGTTTAGCAGTTCGACCCATCGTCGCTGACGCATGTTTAATTCCTTCTGATCAAGTATGTGTTGTAGGCTTTTGTGATCTGTGAAGATTGTACATCGAGTACCATATAAATAGTGTCGCCAGATCTTCAAGGCGAATACCACCGCACCCAGTTCCAAGTCGTGCGTGGTGTAATTCCTTTCATGTACCTTCTATTGTCTTGAAGCATAAGCGATGACTTTCTGGCATTGCATGAGCACGCAACCCAAACCTTGTCGTGAAGCGTCGCAGTATACCACGAAGTCTTCAATGCCTTCGGGTAATGATAGTATTGGTGCATCACATAGCTTATTCTTAAGTAGCTGGAAGGCTTCTTCCTGCTTGTCACCCCAATCGTACTTCTTGTCTTTCTGCGTAAGGGTAGTTAGCGGTTGAGCTATCTTTGAGAAATTCTCGATAAACCGTCGATAATAGCCAGCTAAACCCAAAAATTGTCGAACTTCAGTTGGGGTTTTGGGGGCTTCCCAATTCTTTATGGTTTCTATCTTGGATGGGTCTACATGAATGCCCTTCTCATTCACAACATGGCCAAGAAATTGAACTTCGCGAATCCAAAATTCGCATTTGGAGAATTTTGCATAAAGTTTCTCCCTCTTCAGTAGTTCCAGAATAGTTCTGAGATGTTGCTCGTGTTCTTCTTTCGTTCGCGAGTAAATCAGGATATCATCGATAAATACAATCACGAATTTATCGAGATATGGTTTGCAGACGCGGTTCATCAGATCCATAAATACCGCTGGCACGTTTGTCTGTCCGAATGGCATCACAAGGAACTCGTAATGCCCATAGCATGTTCTGAATGCAGTCTTTGGTACGCTTTCCTCTTGTATCCTTAACTGATGGTATCCAGATTGAAGATCGATCTTGGAATAGTAGCTTGATCCTTGCAACTGATCAAATAAGTCATCAATCCTCGGTAGTGGATATCGATTCTTGATTGTGAGCTTGTTCAGTTCTCTGTAATCGATACACATCCGTAGAGTTCCATCCTTCTTCTTCACGAACAATACTGGAGCTCCCCAAGGCGAGAAGCTTGGCCTTATGAATCCTTTATCCAACAACTCCTGGAGTTGTGTAGATAATTCTTGCATTTCGGATGGTGCAAGTCGATAGGGTGCCTTGGCTACAGGAGCGGCTCCTGGAACCAAGTCTATATGGAATTCGACTTGTCGTTGCGGAGGTAATCCTGGAAGATCTTCGGGAAAAACATCAGGGAATTCCTTTACCACAGGAATGTCTTCGAGTTTCGGCTCCTCAGCCTTCTTATCTACAACGTGTGCTAGGAAAGCAACACATCCTTTCCTTAAGCACTTTTGTGCCTTCATACAGCTGATGATTAGTAGAGGCGCGTCTCGTTTTTCTCCATGCATGATGAGAGTTTCACCATTAGCTAAAGGAATGCAAATGATTTTCTCATGACAAATAACTTCAGCTTTGTACTTGGATAACCAGTCCATTCCAACCACTACATCGAAGCTACCCAATTGAATAGGTAAGAGGTCGATGCTAAATCTTTGCTCACCGAGTTCTATGGTACAACCTCTCACCAGTTCGCCCGATTCAACGAGTTTACCATTGGCTAGCTCTATAGAATAAGGAATATCTAATCTACTAAATTTTATTCCAAGCATGCGTTTAAATTCCACAGACATGAAGCTATAGTCGGCACCAGTGTCAAATAATATGGATGCAAAGTGATTGTTAATGAGAAACGTACCGACATTAGGGTCCTTGCGTGCGTTCTTTGCTCCAATCACAAATGCTCGAGCCTGAGTGTTGTTCCCCTTTGGGCAGTCTTTCATGAAATGCTCTTTGCTTCCACAACTGAAGCATCCTTGGTTCTGCCCCTTTCCGTTACCATTCCTGTTACCAGCACCATTTCCATTCCGGTTCTTTCCTTTTCCCCAACAATCCTCAGCATAGTGACCCAACTTTCCACACTTGTCGCACCTTGGAATGCGACAAACCCCTTCGTGATGACGCTTGCAATTGTTGCAAGTGGGCAGAGTGTCCAGGTACCTTTTGGTAGGAGCGTCATTCATGGTTGCAAGAGTTTTCGCCTCTTGAGGCGGTTTAGTGTCGCGCTTCTTGTTGTTGAAACCCTTGTTGTTGTTGCGAGTTGCTTGATTCAGATTCGAATGCTTCCTTTTCTTGTCACCAGACGACTCAGCATGCATCTCGGTCTTTTCAGTTGGGTTTAGTGATAATTTCTTCATACGAACACAATCTTCAGTAAGGCTGACAGCCAGAGTTATAGCCTCAGTGATGGTTTGAGGTTTGGCCGAAGTTACCATGCCACGAAATTCTGAGGCCAGTCCCCAAATGTAGCGTTCAACGCGCTTAAATTCAGGAGTCACCATATAGGGGATCACCCTAGACAAGTCGTGGAACCTTCGAGTATAACCAGTAATGTCTGCACCTTCCATGGTCAAGTGCCAGAACTCAGTCTCCAACCTTTGGAGTTCAGCACGAGAGCAATACTTTTCTCTCATTCTTTCCTTCAGTTCATCCCAAGTTAGGCCATAAGCGGCATCATCACCCAGGGTTTGGACTTGCAAGTTCCACCAAGTCAGAGCTTCATCAACAAACAACCCAGTAGCAAAGGTGACTTGCTGATCCGCGGTGCACTTGCTCATACGGATAGTGGCTTCAGTTTTCTCCGTCCAGCGTACAAACGCTACTGCACCTCGTGTGCCGTCGTAGTTCATTGGTTTGCAGTCGAGAAACTGCTTGAAAGTGCAGCCTTGATCTGCGTTTCCTCCAGTCGAATCTCCATTCCCATTACGCCTGGCATTGCTTGGTCCTCCACTGTCTTGGGTTTGGTTTGCCTCGTACTGGGCGATAGCTACGGAGATCCTTTCCTCCAGTAGAGCGTTCAGCTCTTCAGCAGTCTTTGGCAGTAAGGGAGGAGGAGGTTGATCCGAATCTCGATTGTTCACAATTCTCCTAGGTGCCATGTTCTGAAAGAACACCACACAATAGGTTTAGGCATTTGTTTGATATCGTCATACTAGACAGTAGTAGTATATATATACACAGGCATATACCACATAAGTGACATCAAACAATTATTACTCTAGCAGAGTATTTAATAGGCTGGTGTTCACGTTTGACCCTTTTTCTTGAGGGGATCTATACGTGACAAGACTTGTTGTGGTTCCGGTGCACTGAATCCCATAATTATGTATGCATCCATAATTACGTAACTCCTTGCACAGTCCGCACAGTTCGTTTCATCCTCGTATCTCTTCCTTCAGACAGGCCCTTGTTTTTAGGTAAAGTCACGTATACCTGTGACATTCTACTTCTAGTATATGTATATGTCAATTATCACACATAATTGCAAGTAATTCTTAATCACAGACAAGTGCTACTCCAGTGCACCCTAAGTCTCGTAGTGTCTTTTCTTGACTCTTGTAAACAGTTTCAGGTAGTGGATGTCGCGGAAAGTTTTATGCAATGAAAACTTTTTGAAAAAAATGTTTTCGTGAAAGGATCCTAGAGATTGTAGTCTAGACTCGAGAAGGAATCCTGGTTCACTACAATCGCAGCTCTGATACCAATTTGTCACACCCCTTTCCAAGGCGGAAGCACGAGGTGTGATCATGAAAGGTTTTCATTGCATACGATTGGTAAACATACTACATGCTCGTAAAAATAACTTCAAATGCCAAACATTACATTACTGAACATGTAGATTAGGTGTTTAGATCACGAGACTGCAAATTGTCTGAAAGTTTACAACTTTATTTAAGGATAAACATAAACGACATCCAGGAGCATGAGTAAGACCGCTCGCACATCCACATTTATTTACCTGAAATACATGTGAGTTTTGGAAAAACGTCAACATAATGTTGGTGTGAATTCATGCAATTTTTGTATTTCACGCTAGTATACTTTGTATGAAAACATGATATATGTCTTGTAAAAATAAAGTATTCTTGTGTAAATAAAGTATTCTTGTGGTATGAACCAAATAAAGTATTCTTGTGTACGAACCTCGTACAAATAAAGTGTTCTTGTGGTATGAACCAAATAAATTATTCTTGTGTACGAACCTCATACAAATAAAGTATTCTTGTGTAATTAAAGTATTATTGTGGTACGAACCTCGTACAAATAAAGTATTCTTGTGGTATGAACCATAAAGTATTCTTGTATGTATCAGGGTTGTTAATGGGTTGCAAGGCCATTAACATGTGACACGACATAGGAAGTCACCAAACCATAGGCATTTTTCTATTTGCCGATTCACAACGGAGACACAAAAGCACTACTCGGTACTAGTTTTCACCAAGAGTGTGGCTGCCCGGTCACCCGTTAGATCTAACCTTTTGTTCTGCGGTCTAAGTATGTACACGATTTCTCGTATCATTCCTCAAAACGCATCATACATGGTACTAGTTATCACCAAGAGTGCTTCTTGTTTTTGTATCCATCATACCAATTATCAATAAAACAATGTTATTTGATCCCAATGTTTGTTTGGTTGTGTTTTACATTTTTCATGTTTTGACTTTTATTCAATTTCAAACTCTACCTCGTTTTCTGGAGAGTTATACGCAAACTGATGCGTAAACGTAATCGGTTTAATGCGACAAATACTCCGGAACATCAACATATACTTAACATACCTTAAATAACCTTTACATAACTTAGAAATAAGTTTTGAAGGCTTTGGTATGGCAAAAACAAGTTAATTCGCCTACTGGGACTAAATTTGACAAACTGCGAAAGTATGCCAATTTGAACTGTAACGAACATTCTGTAACATGACCATAAGTTAAACACACCTTAAATATCGTTTATATAGCTTATAAATAGGCTTTGAGGGGTTCGGTGTGCTAAAATAACTTTTGGCTCATTCAGGGACTAAAAGCGTCAAAAAGTGCACAAGTTTGCACTTTCGTGCATAACTCACGTTCTGAATACCTCCAGACATCCAAAAATTTATGTAAGCACTAAAATATTTTATTTTAGTGTTTGGCATAAGAAAAATCGATTCGTCGCGTCATTTGGATCGTTTTTCGCGCTCATGCGCATTCCGTCGTAATTAACCGAACATCGCGATCGTACGGCCAAACGAACCGACATCCGAGATATTTTTGAGCACATTCTAAGTTCCCTATACTTTAATTTCATTTTAGAGCTTTGAAATGGGGTTAACGGGCCTTAAACGTGTCGGAAATAGCTCAAAACACTAACAGGGACCAAATCTGCCATTCTGCCAAAGTTGGTCCTTGCGCACCTCAACACTATGAGTGTTATGGTGCACAAGCAGTCCCCAGACAGCAGAAACTTGGCAGAAACATTGAATCAGGTCCCTTTCACTTGTGTACATGGTATTGGGCAATACTAGGGGCTCAAATGGTTTTCAAAAACCACTATCTTAAGGTGTATGGCCAAGATCAAAGCACGGTTTCCAAGAAACGATCTTAACGGCTCACCGAAAACTATAAATACCCCCCCCCCCATGCCATTGCAAAACCCACAAGAATTTTGATTTGAGAAGCTCTAAGTTGGAACCTTTGTTTCATACTTGAGCTACTTGGATCGAAATTAGCATTCGGGGACCCTTTGTAAGTGTTCCTTCGTTCTTTTATTGCTTTTCGAGTCCGAAAGTCAAACTTTGTTTGACTTTCTGCATTGACCAGCTTATGGTCAATGCGAAGTTCGTTTGAACTTCGCAACGTGATTGTAATCACGATGGTTATAGTCCCTTGGGACTATGCCTACTGATTACGACGTTGTCTAGGGTCGTAAGGGTAAGCGATCTAATAAATCGCTTATACCTTCGAACCCGACCCATTTGGTCGATCATTAGGATCCGACCAAATACTTTCGGTGACCATAGTATATAGGGAATAACCTTCCGAGGTTATACCTTATGGTCGCTTCGTTAAGTAGTTGTATGATAGGTAGTTTATATGCCTTAGGTAAATTACCAAAATACCATTTTCATGTGTAATTGGTAATTAAGCATATGTAACCTAAACTTTCATCACTTAACTGATTATGTTACACAATTAAACATTTTAGGCATATAATACTTGTCATAGGACTAGTTAGGCGAGCGCGTTTCACGCGAACGACGCATTAAAGTAGCATAAGCTACCTAAACGGGTCGTAATGGGTCGTAAGCACTTATGTTAGGTTTCAATTAGTATGTAGGCTTTGTTAAACCATATTACACGAGTTTCTATACTCGTTTGGTTTACGAACCCTCATTCTATCTAAATCCTCCGATTTAGGTCCGGTTTATTAACATAGTTACCTATATTAGGTGCCGTTTGATTCCGTGATCTCTAGCGTTGCTTGGTGGTTATCTTAGGACTTCTGAGCAATCTCAAGTGAGTACATAGACTCCTCTTTTACTGTTTTCCAAACTGTTTTGGGGTGAAACACATGTGCCTACTTGTTACTTTCGTGCTTTCCTGCTTTCACATCATATACTTGCTATGTTCATTAGTACATTTATAGTACATGATTTCCTTGTGTTCGTGCTATGTATGTTCATTGTGTGCATACTTAGTACATTGTTTTACATTACATTTCATGCTATGTATGTCCATTGTGTGCATACTTAGTACATTGTTTTACATTACATTTCATGCTATGTATGTCCATTGTGTGCATACTTAGTACATTACATTACATTACATGCTATGTATGCCCATTGTGTGCATACTTAGTACAGTTGTTTTCAACACATGCTTACATTTTGGTATGACATTTGGGTTGTTTACAATGGAACAATACATTCATTAACATTAGCTACGCCGTTCGTTAGTAGGTAGTGGTACCATAGGAATTGACAACTCCCGTTCCTGAAATCCTGGGTTTGTTTGGATTGGAAGGAATGACCGAATTCGATATACATAACTTAGATAAACCTTTAATTTGTTTAAGGGTTTATCGCCACAGTCTCAAGGCTTGGATGTATGCATTTTCACAATACCGCATAGATGTTTATATCAGTATAGCATGCATTTGTTCCACAAAACATAACTTTGATTTAAACCATGTTTTACTTCAATACCTTGTTTTTGTGCATTTTACATATGGTTTAGTTGATATATTTCACATACCATACATGACATTTTTGGATACACATTACATGATTTACATTAGACATAAACATTTTGACATTGATATACACAATTCATGATTTACATTAAACACAGACATTTGATATGGTTTACACAATAACATTTTGACATTTGATTATACATAAACAATTTACATTGGTGGTTTGGTTTCAGTAAGTGATTTAAGTAACGAGGCGTGTGTAATATGATACAAGCATGGTGGATACGCCGCTGGTACTTCCTATATATAAGTGTTTGTCTGGTATTACATATCGTAGCGTTATTTAAATCATTTCAATTTATGACACATGACATTTTATACAAATAACATACTTTTTACAAGACATTGTTTACAAACAACTTATCTTACACAAACTCATTTTTACATGGTTATTCATTTAACCTTACATTTATTTATACATATCATCTGATCTTATCGTTTTTTTAAATGATTTATAAGACAAAGCAAATTACAAGGTTCATGACTAAACATTTTCTTAAACACAAGTCATGAATCATATTTTTACAAAACCTATGTATCTCACAGGCATTTTTATGCTGACATACCTACTTTCACATGTGTTTTCAGGAGCTGTTGCTTAGGACTATGATCGTGACACTAGGGCGGACCTGTGCCTTAGAGACATAAAACGGAGATAGACTTAGTTTAATTATGTTATGAACTCTTTATTTCCTGTTTAAAGGCAATGAAACTCTTATGTTGATAATTAAAATACAACTTTGAATGCCATGGTTATGAAACAAATAATTCTGTTACAACACTCCCCGACGTTTTCCGCCGCGGTTGCATGTTATACGCGGTCGGGGTGTGACAGAAGAGTTGGTATCAGAACCAATGGTTATAGGGAATTAGATTATTAGTAATGCTTTGACCTAGACTATAACCTTTCTAGGACCCTAACACAAGTTATCTTGTGTTTAGATCTTAAAACATGCACATCACCTATCCTTAGGTGATTATTAAAACAAAAACCAAAATTTTTCCGAAACGATTTTTGAAAAACAATCTTCTGTTTTTGAATGATTATTACAAGGTTTTGAACCCTCTATTGTAAGGTTTTGAACCCTCTGTTATAAGGTTTTGAACCCCTTTGAGTTTTCAAAATCTCGTCAAGGTTTTGGGTTTTAAATAATGTGAACACGTGCAAACTGGAAGGGTGAATGCCTGTACCCTGGGTTTTCTGTCTAAGGCTAGAGTGTTCGTACAAATCCACATAATCGGACCAGTCACTCTTACCTGGGAACTCTTGGGGTGAGTGTTCACTTATAGGCGAGCATGTCTTCGCGATACATTATTTTTGACCCATTTACTTTGATTAGTCACTGTGTGTCGTTTGTTTGCCTTATGGTAACAAACAAATGACCACCATCTTTGCCATTATCAATTTTTGCATCATCTTATTCTTTTCACCCAAACATCTCACTCGTTTCCTTTCATGTTTTCCTCTTTTAGAATGCCCCCTCGACGCGAAAACCAGATAGCGACTGCCGAACTGGCAGAAATCATTGCGCAGCAGATGGCTGCTCAATTCCCAAACCTCTTTGCTCAATGGAACCAAGCCAACAACAACAACAATGCTCCATGCAAATACAAGGATTTTAACTCGGCTAAACCACTCAAGTTTAGTGGTTCTGAAGGAGCGACTGGGCTTCTTCAATGGTTCAAGAGCATTGAGAATACTTTCCGCCACGTTCAGTGTCCGGATAATCGCAAGGTCGAGTTTTCTTCGAGTGTGTTTTAGAAGAGGGCTCTCACATGGTGGAACGGGGTTATGAGAGACCGTGGTGCAGAAGTTGCTCTAGCACAAACTTGGGCCGAACTTAGGGCCCTTATGATGAGGGAGTTTTGTGCTCGTCATGAACAGCGAGCTTTGGAGAGAGAGTTCGATGACTTGAAACAAGACAGTGGCGAGCACAGGGCGTATACTGACAGGTTTGAGGAGTTGAGTCTGCTTTGCCCAACAATGGTTACCCCACTCGACAAGGCTATCGAAAGATACATCGACGGCCTACCTGACTCGGTACAAGACATCATTACTGGTAGTAACCCTGCCACACTCCGTCAGGCTATCGAGTTAGCAGCGAAATTGACTGAGTCGCAGATTCGGAAGAATAAGTTACACAGGAAGGGTGACAAGGGCAAGAAACAGTCGGCTGACAAGGAAGATAGCAAGAAAGCTCAAAACAAGAATGGAAAGAATTCTTGTTCTTCGAGAGGGTCAAGGAAGCATAAGGCTTCCCAAAATTTTGCTGTCACTGCCCAAGCTAACCAGGCAGCTCCCAACCAACCCGCACAGCCTCCAGCGAAGAAACCCTATTCAGGGAATGCACCTTTGTGCAATAGATGCAACAGTCACCATCAGCCGCAACATCAGTGTCGTTTCTGTAATAACTGTGGGAAGTCAGGTCATCTTGCCAATGTTTGTCGATTTGCTCAGAATCGGGCATTTCAGAACCCGGCTCAACAAGTTGCTCAGCCTCCTGCTCAACAACAGGGTCAAGCTGCACGACCACACTACCCACCGGGTGCTTGTTATAACTGTGGGGTCTGACCCACTACCATAACCAGTGCCCAAGATTGGTGAATGCAAACCAGAATCAGGCTCAGGCTCGAGGACGAGCTTTTAACTTAAATGCCCAAGAGGCGCAGGCGGACGATAATGTGGTGAACGGTACGTTCTTTATTAATAATCAGCCTGCATCTGTTCTTTTTGATACGGGTGCCGATAAGAGTTTTGTGTCATTGTCTTTTGAGCCAATACTTCGCGTGTCTAGAACAAAACTAGGTAAGCCTTTGACAGTAGAAGTTGCTAATGGTGAACCCATTGTTCTTGATTCTGTTCTTCGCAACTGCCAGTTGAATCTTAATGACCATCTTTTTCCGATCGACCTCACGCCTATGCAACTTGGAAGCTTCGACGTCATTGTGGGTATGGATTGGTTATCCAAGCATCACGCAGAGGTAGTTTGTTTCGAGAAGATCGTTCGTGTGCCGCTTTCGACAGGCGAGATCCTACAGGTTCAAGGTGAGAAACCGTCTGGTGGTCTCAAGCTCATGTCTTGTTTTAAAGCTCGGAAATATCTGCGGAAGAACTATGTGGCTTTCTTAGCACATGTTACAGCAGATAAAGGCAAGGGTAAGTCTATTTCAGATATTCCTGTCGTTCGGGATTATTCTGAAGTTTTCCATGAAGAGTTACCTTGTCTACCCCCAGCACGCCAAGTCGAGTTCCGAATTGATCTCGTACCTAGAGCAAATCCCATTGCCAGAGCTCCATATCGTCTTGCACCGTCTGAGATGCAAGAGTTGTCTAAGCAGCTTCAGGAGCTCTCTGACAAAGGTTTTATCCGTCCTAGCTTTTCACCTTGGGGTGCTCCCGTTCTTTTTGTCAAGACGAAGGATGGATCTTTTAGGATGTGTATCGATTATCGCGAGCTTAACAAGCTTACCATCAAGAATCGATATCCCCTACCACTCATAGACGATCTCTTTGATCAGTTACAGGGCGCTTCTTATTTTTCGAAGATTGATCTGCGTTCCGGGTATCATCAACTTCGTGTGCAGGACGAAGATATTCCCAAGACAGCATTCCGCACTCGATATGGGCATTATGAGTTCACAGTCATGCCATTCGGTTTGACTAATGCTCCTGCTGTTTTCATGGACTTAATGAATAGGGTCTGCAAGCCTTATTTGGATCAGTTGGTCATTGTTTTTATTGATGACATCTTGATATACTCTAAGACGCGAGCTGATTACGAGCAACATCTTCGTCTTACTCTGGAACTCCTAAAGAAAGAGCAACTTTTCACAAAATTCTCCAAGTGTGAATTCTGGCTTAAAGAAGTTCAATTTTTAGGACATATTATCAACGAACGAGGTATTCATGTAGATCCCTCCAAGATCATTGCAATTAAGGATGGGGATACGCCTACTACTCCTACTGAAGTTCGTTCTTTTCTTGGTCTAGCGGGTTATTACCGCCGCTTCATTGAGAACTTCTCGAAGATTGCAGTTCCTCTAACTGCTCTAACTCAGAAAAACAAACCCTTTGATTGGGGATACAAACAAGAGGAAGCTTTTCAAAACTTAAAGCAGAAGCTTTGCGATGCGCCTGTTCTATCATTGCCTGAGGGTGATGATGATTTTGTCGTGTATTGTGATGCATCGAAATTGGGCCTTGGTTGTGTTCTAATGCAAAGGAACAAAGTCATAGCATATGCATCGAGGCAGTTGAAGATACATGAGAAAAACTACACCACTCATGATCTTGAGTTAGGTGCAGTTGTTTTCGCTCTCAAGATCTGGAGACACTATTTGTACGGAACAAAATGTGTGGTTTTCACTGACCGCAGAAGTCTTCAACATATCTTCAATCAGAAAGAACTCAACATGAGGCAACGACGTTGGGTTGAGCTACTAAACGACTATGACTGCGAAATTCGCTACCATCCAGGTAAGGCGAATGTCATAGCCGATGCATTGAGTCGTAAGGAACGTACTAAGCTTCATTGTGTACGTGTTCAATCTGTTATTCAAGCTCGATCCGATATCCAAGCACGCATTTCTCAGGCTCAACAATGTTGTGTTTCACAAGGTTTAATGGATAAGGAATTTCCCTATCACATAACACCTGATCTAGAACTGAAGGACAACGGATCGTATTACTTCATGGATCGTTTGTGGGTCCCAAGCCAAGATAACCTTCGCACCTTGCATATGGATGAAGCCCATAAGTCTCGTTATTCTATTCATCCTGGCTCAGATAAAATGTATAAGGATCTTCGTATTCAGTATTGGTGGCCTGGTATGAAGAAAGACATTGCCTTATATGTATCAAAATGCCTTACATGTCTTAAGGTTAAGGCTGAACATTAGCGTCCTTCTGGTTTATTGGTGCAACCAGAGATCCCAGTTTGGAAATGGGAAAACATTACTATGGATCTTGTTACCAAACTTCCACGCACAAAGAAAGGTCATGATGCCATCTGGGTAGTTGTTGATCGTCTTACTAAGTCAGCGCATTTCTTGCCAATCCGTGAGGATTTTCCTGCTGACAAACTTGCTAAAATCTATGTGGATGAAATTGTAGCTCGACATGGTGTTCCTTTGAACATCATTTCTGACAGAGACGCTCATTTCACTTCTCATTTCTGGAGAACCATGCAATCTGCTATGGGGACCCAACTTAACCTGGGCACAGCTTATCATCCGCAAACGGATGGTCAATCTGAAAGAACAATCCAGACTCTGGAGGATATGCTTAGAGCTTGTGTGATCGACTTTGGTGGTAGTTGGGATTCACATCTTCCGTTAATTGAATTCTCCTACAACAACAGTTATCACACCAGCATCAAAATGGCTCCTTTCGAAGCTCTCTATGGTCGAAAATGTCGTTCACCAGTCTGCTGGAATGAGGTCGGCGAGGCTCAGCTTACTGGACCTGCCCTCATTTTAGAGACAACTGATAAGGTCAAGAAAGTTCGTGATAACCTTCGGACAGCTAGAAGCCGTCAAAAGAGTTACGCGGACCCAAAACGCAAGCCCTTGGAATTTCAAGTCGGTGATCGAGTATTACTTAAGGTCTCACCTTGGAAAGGTGTGATCAGATTTGGAAAGAAAGGAAAACTTGTACCTAGATACGTTGGACCATTCAAGATCGTCGAAAGAATCGGTAAGGTAGCCTACAGACTTGAGTTACCTCCTGAACTTGGAAATGTTCATCCAACTTTTCACGTGTCCAATCTCAAGAGGTGTTTAGCTGATGAGAACCTCCACATACCGCTTGACGAAATTCGTGTTGACAAAACACTGAAATTTGTTGAGAAGCCAGTGGAAATCATGGAACGTGAAGTCAAGTGGCTTAAACGCAAGCACATTCCTTTCGTCAAAGTTCGCTGGGAAGCTAAACGTGGACCCGAGTTTACTTGGGAACGCGAAGATCAAATGAAGGCGAAATATCCGCATCTTTTCCCACGAGTTTCCTCTAAATAAATTTCGGGATGAAATTTCCACAAGTAGGGGAGACTGTAACATCTGTGCTTGTAGTCATTATGAACAGTTCAATTATCAATAAAACAATGTTATTTGATCCCAATGTTTGTTTGGTTGTATTTTACATTTTTCATGTTTTGACTTTTATTCAATTTCAAACTCTACATCGTTTTCTGGAGAGTTATACGCAAACTGATGCGTAAACGTAATCAGTTTAAAGCGAAAAATACTCCGAAACATCAAAATATACTTAACATACCGTAAATAACCTTTACATAACTTAGAAATAAGTTTTGAAGGCTTTGGTATGGCAAAAACAAGTTAATTCGCCTACAGGGACTAAATTTGACAAACTGCGAAAGTATGCCAATTTGAACTGTAACGAACATTTTGGAACATGACCATAAGTTAAACACACCTTAAATATCCTTTATATAGCTTAGAAATAGGCTTTGAGGGGTTCGGTGTGCTAAAATAAACTTTTGGCTTATTCAGGGACTAAAAGCGTCAAAAACTGCACAAGTTTGCACTTTCGCGCATAACTCACGTTCTGAATACCTCCGGACATCCAAAAATTTATGTAAGCACTAAAATATTTTATTTTAGTGTTTGGCATAAGAAAAATCGATTCGTCGCGTCATTTGGATCGTTTTTTGCGCTCATGCGCATTCCGTCGTAATTAACCGAACATTGCGTTCGTACGGCCAAACGAACCAACATCCAAGATATTTTTGAGCACATTTTAAGTTCCCTATACTTTAATTTCATTTTAGAGCTTTGAAATGGGGTTAACGGGCCTTAAACGTGTCGGAAATAGCTCAAAACACTAACAGGGACCAAATCTGCCATTCTGCCAAAGTTGGTCCTTGCGCACCTCAACACTATGAGTGTTAGGGTGCGCAAGCAGTCCCAGACAGCAGAACCTTGGCAGAAACATTGAATCAGGTCCCTTTCACTTGTGCACATGGTATTGGGCAATACTAGGGGCTCAAATGGTTTTCAAAAACCACAATCTTAAGGTGTATGGCCAAGATCAAAGCACGGTTTCCAAGAAACGATCTTAATGGCTCACCGAAAACTATAAATACCCCCCCATGCCATTGCAAAACCCACAAGAATTTTGATTTGCGAAGCTCTAAGTTGGAACCTTTGTTTCATACCTGAGCTACTTGGATCGAAATTAGCATTCGGGGACCCTTTGTAAGTGTTCCTTCGTTCTTTTATTGCTTTTCGAGTCCGAAAGTCAAACTTTGTTTGACTTTCTGCATTGACCAGCTTATGGTCAATGCGAAGTTCGTTTGAACTTCGCAACGTGATTGTAATCACGATGGTTATAGTCCCTTGGGACTATGCCTACTGATTACCACGTTGTCTAGGGTCGTAAGGGTAAGCGATCTAATAAATCGCTTATACCTTCAAACCCGACCCATTTGATTGATCATTAGGATCCGACCAAATACTTTAGGTGACCATAGTATATAGGGAATAACCTTCCGAGGTTATACCTTATGGTCGCTTCGTTAAGTAGTTGTATGATAGGTAGTTTATATGCCTTAGGTAAATTACCAAAATACCCTTTTCATGTGTAATTGGTAATTAAGCATATGTAACCTAAACTTTCGTCACTTAACTGATTATGTTACATAATTAAACATTTTAGGCATATAATACTTGTCATAGGACTAGTTAGGCAAGCGCGTTTCACGCGAACGACGCATTAAAGTAGCATAAGCTACCTAAACGGGTCGTAATGGGTCGTAAGCACTTATGTTAGGTTTCAATTAGTATGTAGGCTTTGTTAAACCATATTACACGAGTTTCTATACTCGTTTGGTTTACGAACCCTCATTCTATCTAAATCCTCCGATTTAGGTCCGGTTTATTAACATAGTTACCTATATTAGGTGTCGTTTGATTCTGTGATCTCTAGCATTGCTTGGTGGTTATCTTAGGACTTCTGAGCAATCTCAAGTGAGTACATAGACCCCTCTTTTACTGTTTTCCAAACTGTTTTGGGGTGAAACACATGTGCCTACTTGTTACTTTCGTGCTTTCTTGCTTTCACATCATATACTTGCTATGTTCATTAGTACATTTATAGTACATGATTTCATTGTGTTCGTGCTATGTATGTCCATTGTGTACATACTTAGTACATTGTTTTACATTACATTTCATGCTATGTATGTCCATTGTGTGCATACTTAGTACATTGTTTTACATTACATTTCATGCTATGTATGTCCATTGTGTGCATACTTAGTACATTACATTACATTACATGCTATGTATGCCCATTGTGTGCATACTTAGTACAGTTGTTTTCAACACATGCTTACATTTTGGTATGACATTTGGGTTGTTTACAATGGAACAATACACTCATTAACATTAGCTACGCCGTTCGTTAGTAGGTAGTGGTACCATAGGAATTGACAACTCCCGTTCCTGAAATCCTGGGTTTGTTTGGATTGGAAGGAATGACCGAATTCGATATACATAACTTAGATAAACCTTTAATTTGTTTAAGGGTTTATCGCCACAGTCTCAAGGCTTGGATGTATGCATTTTCACAATACCGCATAGATGTTTATATCAGTATAGCATGCATTTGTTCCACAAAACATAACTTTGATTTAAACCATGTTTTACTTCAATACCTTGTTTTTGTGCATTTTACATATGGTTTAGTTGATATATTTCACATACCATACATGACATTTTTGGATACACATTACATGATTTACATTAGACATAAACATTTTGACATTGATATACACAATTCATGATTTACATTAAACACAGACATTTGATATGGTTTACACAATAACATTTTGACATTTGATTATACATAAACAATTTACATTGGTGGTTTGGTTTGAGTAAGTGATTTAAGTAACGAGGCGTGTGTAATATGATACAAGCATGGTGGATACGCTGCTGGTACTTCCTATATATAAGTGTTTGTATGGTATTACATATCGTAGCGTTATTTAAATCATTTCAATTTATGACACATGACATTTTATACAAATAACATACTTTTTACAAGACATTGTTTACAAACAACTGATCTTACACAAACTCATTTTTACATGGTTATTCATTTAACCTTACATTTATTTATACATATCATCTGATCTTATCGTTTTTTTTAAATGATTTATAAGACAAAGCAAATTACAAGGTTCATGACTAAACATTTTCTTAAACACAAGTCATGAATCATATTTTTACAAAACCTATGTATCTCACAGGCATTTTTATGCTGACGTACCTACTTTCACATGTGTTTTCAGGAGCTGTTGCTTAGGACTATGATCGTGACACTAGGGCGGACCTGTGCCTTAGAGACATAAAACGGAGATAGACTTAGTTTAATTATGTTATGAACTCTTTATTTCCTGTTTAAAGGCAATGAAACTCTTATGTTGATAATTAAAATACAACTTTGAATGCCATGGTTATGAAACAAATAATTCTGTTATAACACTCCCCGACGTTTTCCGCCGCGGTTGCATGTTATACGCGGTCGGGGTGTGACATACTACATACACTTAGCACCAAAATTTGGTGATCAATAAATATATATATTTTCTCAAAAATATATATACTTAATATCCATTTTTATCTTGAAGAAATCATTATTTCTTATCTGGAGGCTTTCATAAAAAAAAAATTAGGAAACCTTGGTAGGTATTCTTAGGTACATTTTTAGGGAATAAGTTTCACAAAACTTATATTTTTCTAAGTGTCAAAATTTATAGAAATTTTGACATGGTTTCCCCTAAAAATGGAGGTTTCCCATGTTTTCAAAACATGTGTTTATTTTCTTTTAAAGCATCATCAACAATCAAAAACTCATTCCTCATCCATCAAGTGTTAAAATCAAGTAAGTTACATGACAACATGAACTTGTTCTTTCTCAAAACTCGTAGTAACTTGGCAATGTCTCTAGTAGACTTATTTACTCTTTAAAGTGTGTTTATTTCATCAAAAATCCCTTTCTTGAAAGATTTGAGTGTTTACAACTTGTAAACATATTTTACAAAAATGTTTCTTTATTAAATCTTCTTGTTCTCTAGTGTCTTTACACTTATTTTACCACCAAAAATAGTGTAAGTTTGAGTAAAAATCATGATTTTCTAAAAATCATATTTTAAACTTGGCTTTCTTGGAAAATCATTCATAAATCGTCGATGTATAAGTTTACTAGTTCACTTGTTTATTACTTTTCAAGAAATCATTTTTACTCATCAAGTTCATGTTCTTACAAGAAGATGATTATTTCATGTTGTTACATAATCATCTCCTAACTTGCTAAATCATGTGTTTAATCACAATCTAGCAAGCTCCATGTAATTATCATAATCAATATCTCAAATAAACAACAAACAATCACCATATATCTACTAAACAATATCATTGCATCAAGATATCATCATCTTTCATCTTATGTTTCAAGATTCAAGTGTGTGTCTTTTAGTGTTCTTATGTTAATCATTAAGCATCAACTTTTAACCACTCAAAATATGAAGTAAACAAGATCAAGAGAGCCTTACCACTAGCTTCAAGCTAGGGAAGAATACTAGAACTTGAAGATGACAAAATGGTTGGATAAAAGCAAACGAAGAAGGTCCTTGAAGATCCGAGACCACCAAGCTTCACTATAGACCTTCTTACACCTTGTTTACACTTAGTATTGTATGAGAAGGAGATGATGATGGTGGTGAAGGGGGTGGTGGCTCACGGCCGAAATGAGGGAGGAAGGGAGGAGTGTTGTGATGTTGATATGAAGATGGTGATGGTTATGTTTACTTATAATCCAATCTCTATTGTCCAAAGGTTTTAGTGTTCTTAAAAGTACCCACATAATCTTTCCAAAATCCTAAGAAAATCACATAATATCTTTCAAGATCTAGTGGGATTTAGCAAGATTCAAGAAGGATATTAGTGGGGTCACTCCCTTGACCGTCCACTTTAAGAAAGGGGGGGGGGGGGGAATGTAATTTGTAATGGTAAAGGTAATTAGTGGAAGGTTGAATGGAAAAATCTAGTGTTTAGTGTGTTATGTGTTTTATGTAGAAAGTTTAAGTGTTCGGGAACCAATACTAGCTCAGAAAAAGTGAAACAATGTTTCTAGCAATATTTTTATGTTTCGGGTAATGTTCGGTTGTTCGGTTAGATACCGATTCATTAAAGTGCTAATTTGTATCGTTTAGCGTTCTTTATGTCCCCTTTTGTAACCCTTTCAATTCCCGACACTTGGGGAAGTATTCTGGATGATAAATCATGAATTCTGCATAATATATCAAGGGTAAAATGCTGAATTATGGCTGATTATAGCTGAATTTAATAAAATTATGCACTTAAAGTGCGTTTCGGGTTCTTTTTAGTGCGTATTTTAGCTTTCGGAATGTCTATATGTAAACCCTTGTATGTACTCTTGGCTTTTAATGTATTCTTGTCGTTGGACCTACACCTAGGCTCCAATTCTATTGTCTAACTGCTTTCTGCAGAATTGTTGACACAATGTGTCTTACCGGTGAGTTTACTAGTATTTCTGACGCAACGCTGTTCATTAATGCATATAGTAATTCTTGTAGGTATAAAACGTGCATGAATTCACTTGTTTAGTATGTAATCAGACAATGTTGACATTTAAGCACATAATTACAGTCATTAAATAATAATTAAAATGTACAGAAATTACCGGTTTGGTGCCAGTTGTCACATCGGAAACGGAGCAGCATCGCCGCTCACGGCGGCGGCAGTGGGGCGGCAGCAGCGGCGTTCAGTGACGGTAATCAGGCGGCGGACCTGCTTCCTCCGACAAGCTGAATCTTGAAGATGATGATGTCCGGTAAGTGTTTTGGCCTGAAACCCTGTAATACGACTTGGATCGAGTTCATTTCAGTTCTATTTTGACATTTAGGGGTATCGGGTGATCTTCGGCCGGCAATGTCATAAGTTACGGTGGTGGTTGACGGCGGCATAAGGCCACCAGAGTGATAGCAGCGGCAGCGACAAGGGTGGTGGTCCGAGGTACTGCAGTTGGTTCGGGTTACAGCCGCGGTTCAGGTCTTTCGGGAGGTCTCGGGTTAGATTATGCTCTGTTCAGAGTTTGGTTTCGGGTCAACTCAACTCAGTCAAATGGTTCGGGCCAGCCGCGGTCAACAGGTCAAAGTGGTCAACCTTGGTCAGCCGGTTCGAGTCAACGGAAGCCGACGGTTTGGTTCGAGTCAGTCGGCTCGGGTCAGGTGTGAAATGGTTCAGGTTGACTCGAGTCAACTTGGTCAGACTCGGTCAAACCGAGTCAACTCCGTCAAACGTATCGACACGCGAAGATTGGTAAAGATTTTACGGCAATTTATTTCGTTATTTTCCTAATTTTATTATTTCGTGACTAACGAGCTCGAACCGATTAATATTAGTTTACATTTAATATATTTGACGAATTACATTATATTGATTGAATATTGTTGAAGTTTGATAAAAATAACGACACTTTAGTTGTCGGGGCCGTCCAAAAACAGAGGAAACTCTGCCCGTTTTTCCAGAAAATCCGTAAAATAAAGCGTGTTTCATTATAAAATGAACTATCCTATTCAAGTAATTTTTTTAGAGTAAATACAAATGTAACAATACCTTCAACAACACTTTTACAAGATACAAAAACTACGATTCGGACATCATTTACAACGAATAAATATAATTATTATATTCATTCTAAGTTTTGACACCTCGTATATTCCTTTATAAAAATAAATATAATTTATATATTTATTTATTCCGAATATCAAACAATATAGTTTCGTTTCATAAAATAAATCTAATTCACATATTTATTTCAGATATGAAACAAAACGACGATCCTTTTATTAAAATAAATATAGTTTGTATATTTATTTTAAACCCCAAACTGCTCGTATTCTTTTCTAAAAATAGATATAACTTATCTGTTTATTTCAAACATCGAACGTCTCGATGATGCTTTTATAAAATAAATATAACTTTTTATATTTATTTTAAACGCCTAAACGATATATACGTATATTTTGGCAAATATATACGAGACGCAATATATATAATACAAGTTTATTATATATTACTTTTATACGAATATTCCTATATACACAAACGATTTCTCGAGACGACAAGCGATCTTAACAATATATTTATATGTTTCGATATAAATATTTATTTATTTCTAATATCTCGAGAATCAAGTCTTTTCAAAGCTTATTGGTTATTATCGATAATAAATGATACTTATCAAATATGACCTAATCATTTCCGATAAGTTAACTACTTACCGTTGAATCGTTCGACTAACGATTCGGTAGAGCTCGGTGACACGTAGTTTAGTTACCGCTTTTGTTTAGAAACTTATAAGATATTCCGTGTTAGGAATATTGTAGAATGCACGCTAGCGAGTCTCATCTTGGAAACGATAACACGAAGTCGTATTTAGCTAGCTTTGCACAAGGCGATTCAGGTGAGTTCATAACCCCACCTTTTTACGGTTTTACACTTTTATAAATGTTTTCGGGGTGGAAAGACATGCACGTTTTGCAGAAAACACACAAAGTTCTCGATGAACAAAGATTGCCTATTTTTAGACAAAGCACGTTTTGCAAGAACAAACAAAGTTTTTGAACGAACAGAAACTCATATCTCTAAATCATGTTACGAATGGATTTCGAGGAACTCAAATGGTTTACGAATGGATTATACTAAATATACCGGTTTTTACAAAACAAATGCGTATTATCGAAATGTGAATGATTTTCATGACTAGGGATGGATCGTCTGGTGATAATATAAAGAGACTGGGGAGTTGGCCTTAGAGGTTGGGGAGGTTCAGCCTTAGAGGCTGGGGAGGTTCAGCCTTAGAGGCTGGGGAGGTTCAGTCCGAGAGACTGGGGTAAAATACATGTTACAAAAGGATTACTTACAGACATTTTTATACATTGTATGGTTAGCTTAAGGAGGGTTTACTACTTAGATCACGTGAGTGGGTAGGCGGATACTTAAGGCCATTAATCCTCGTTGTAGGACCGAGGGACATGAGTGATAGATCTATTCGGGTGTAGCGAGCCTCACTCTTGAGTTCGCTGAGTGGACCATGAGGTGACTATGTCTTACCGACGAAATCTGCTAGGTTTGAGTCTTCGTGCATCACTTCACACATATCAATGGCCTTGCAAACCATGGGTGATCTCTTTTTCCTTATTGCTACATACCAGGGACATATATACTTACAGAAATACTTGATTTATACAAATTAAATACCATGTTTTATACAAATTCAAAGCATAGGATTTATGTGGGCATGGAGTCAAAGTCAGGGTGGGCATTGACGGTTATACAAACATTACAAATACGAGAGTTTACAAATACATGGTTCTACGAACTTAATGCGTTACAAATACAAAGTTTCCATATACTTGACAAGAAAATGAGTTCTAAATTCGTTTTCTCAATAATATTTCACAAACCGGTTATTCAAAAATTATTTCAAATCTTTTACAAACAAACTATGAACTCGCTCAACTTTATGTTGACTTTTTCCCATGTTTCTTTCTCAGGTTACTTTTCAGAAACTATGGCACTGTTGGAATAAGAGAACCGGTATTGGATGGCGGGGGTCCAAACTCTTTGATCCCCTCATATGTAAGCTACTATTAATACTTTAACCCGGCTACTTAGGACTGTATCCCTGCTGACTCAGACTACTTAGCCGAGGGTAACGTCACCTACAAAAGAGGGGCCTACCATAATATGCATTAATAACTTAATTAATTATCTTTCATTAATCCGACCCTTTAGGATTGTATCCTTGCTGACTCAAACTACTGGGTTGAGGGTAACGTCACCTTCAAAAGAGGGGCCTACTACAATAACTAAGATAATCTCTTAAAAAGTGCAAAAGTGCGGAAATAATCAAAGGTTACACTAAACACGAGTCGGAGCCAAGTGATTCATCTTGTCTATCTGTTTTTCTTTTATTTTATTTTTCAGCATTTTAGTTAGTTTTTATTTTTCTTGTCTAAAAACCTTTTTCTAAACTTTTGATTTGATTAGACGTTGAGAATAAACCGGTACTAAAAGCACTTGTGTCCTTAGACGACCTCGGTATCTTGCCAACACTATACTACACTCACGATGGGTGCACTTGCCCATATGTGTGTTTGGTGTTAGTAAAATATCAAGTTTTATAAATTTAAAACTTGAGTAACGTGTAAAAAGGGCTTAAAATATACTTAAATCCATATCACACTTTGCACACATCAAGTTTTTGGCACCGTTGCCGGGGACACAAGGATTTTAAGAAAGCTTAAAATCGACGGCCTAATCAGTTTTTCAAAACTTTTTCAAAACGCGCGCACACTTTTCTGCATTTTAGTTTAGTTTTGCATTTACAGTAGGTTAAACACGGGCCGTGCTCACTGAACACGGGGCCGTGCTGAATATTTTTCATAAAACACCCAGATATAGTAGCTTGAACACGGGGCCGTGCTCACTGAACACGCCCCCGTACTCAACGAAATCAGTAACTTTAATTAAAACGCCCAGATACAGATTCTGTACACGGGGCCGTGTCCACTGAACACGGGGCCGTGTCCAGCCTCTGTTTCCGTTTTTTATTTTTGTTTTCTGATCTCGAGACTTTGTTGTGGTCTGCTGAGTGATTCTTATGGATCAACACTCAGGAGATTACAACTACACCTATGAGGAGGATGATTATAGGAGTAACTATTGCACTAATTGTGGTGACCCGCACTCGGTTCAATATTGTAACTTATATCAACCATCCACTTCATACACCTACAATGAGGAGCCCAGGTACGAGCCATCAACTTCATACACATCCTATGAAGACCAAAGGTATGAACCTCCTCCCTCATACTAATATTTTGATGAACCAAGGTATGAGCCTTCTTACTCATACTTTGAGGAACCAAGATATGAGCCACCACCATCATATGCTTATTATGAGGAACCATGGCGTGAACAACCTACCTCATATGAGTATTATGAAGAACAAAATTTTGACCCTTATCCATCATATGCTTACAATGAAGAACAATGGTGTGAACCATCTACTTCCTATGGGTATTATGAGGAACAAAGGATCGAACAACTGGATTCAAGCTTTGAAAATCCCGATCCTTTTTCTATAACCGAAGTGACCGATAGGATATTAGAACACCTTAAAGTTATCGAGCACTATATAAAAGAATCTCGCGCAAGGGAAGAGGAGTCCCGCGCAAGAGAAGAATTAAATAAAGAAGAGATAATTGAAATTGTAAAAATGGAAGAACAAATAAGTGAAAAACCGACACATGAGTTAAACTACGAAAAAGGTGAGTCCGACAACGCTAAAATTCAAGAAGAGTCTAATTTTGAAGAAATTAATCTCTTGTCACCTTCTTTTGAAAATCATTGTTTAGTTCCAACTCATACTAAGTTTTTAAAAGAGTTAAATACTAACATAAAATTGACGAAACGGTAAGTGTTAAGTTAATTAAAGATCAAACCTCGCTAATAAAAGAAGATCCATTTGAAATCAACATTACACCGGTTCCATGTTTTTTTCAAAATTCATTTATTAGTAATGTCACAATTGATAAAGATCTTTGCGTTAACATAATGCCCAACTACATTTTCGAAAAATTAAGTATTAGTGATTTTTCTCCACTTCAAATACCCATTTTTCTATCTAATCGGAAAGTAATAAAATCAATCGATGTAGTTGAGGATGTCTTGGTTCAAACAAATCAAATGTTAATCCCAACCGACTTTGTCATCCTCGATGACGCTCCTCTAGTGTTGGGACGACCCTTTGTAAAAACCCACGAAGCTTTGAAAAACCGGAAGAACAACAATCTATCTATTCAATTAGGGGCATTTAAAAAGAGTGTCGATCTTGAGCGGTCAATGAAATATCCATTCGGCAATGACGACCCCCTAATTGAAGATGAGCCCGAACCACCCGATAAGGTGGGTTTAGCCAAGGACCCTTATAAACGTGGCGCACCACGGAGGCATTCCGCGGAACTATCCTTAGTTTAGTTTAGATTAAAAAAAATTTTTATGTTTTCTAGTTTAGTTTTAATTTTCAGGAATAAAACACACTCGGGATGGTGAAGGATAACAAGGGAAAAGTGAACCAGCACCCCATGCACGAAAACAGGGCCATCCGAAAAAAATTTCTTCATTACAGCAAGTTCAGCACGGGCCGTGCTCGCCCAACACGGCCCCGTGCTGCACAATCTGCATAAGATGCCCAGTTCAGGTAAACTGGACAGGGGTCGTGTTCACCCAACACTCCCCCGTGTCCAGGCTTCTGTTTCTTTTTACAACTTTTTGTTACTGGCGACTGAACACGGGGCCGTGTCCAGACGCCCAGTAACATAAAATTTTGCTTTTTCACTGTCACACCCCTTTCTGCGGCGGAAGCACGAGGTGTGATCATGAAAGGTTCTCATTGCATACGAAAGGTAATCATACTATATGCTCAAAATAACTTCAAACATTACATTACCAAAACATAAGTCAAGTGTTTACAACACGTGATAGCATATTGTCTTAAGAGTTACAACTTTATTTAGCGAAAATAAAACATAGCGACATCCACGAGCATAAGTAAGACCGCGCGCACATCCACCTTTAATTACCTGAAATACATGTGAGTTTTGGAAAAACATCAACATAATGTTGGTGTGAATTCATGCAGTTTTTGTATTGAACGTTTGTATACTTTGTATGAAAAACATGGTATGTATTTTGTTTCAAAACGCGTATTCATGAATGAGTCAAGTATCTCTATATGTATCAAGTGTTAATGGGTTGCAAAGCCATTAACATGTGACACGACATAGGAAGTCACCAAACCATAGGCATTTTTCTATAGTCGATTCACGACTGAGACACAAAAACACTACTTGGTTCTAGTTGTCACCAAGAGTTGGGCTGCCCTGAAACCCATTAGATCTAACCTTTTGTTCTGCGGTCTTAGTATGTACACGATTAATGGTGCTTATGGTACCCTATTCGTGACACGATTTCTCGTATCAATTCTTGGCACTAGTTTTCGCCAAGAGTACTTCTCGTTTCAGTACACAACATACCAATTTGTAAATATTAAAGTATTTATAACATGTATTTCACCCCCGAGTTATAAAACTAAAAACAGTTAAAAGAAAAGGGGGAGCATGAACTCACAACTTTGCGTTCCTGTGCGTCGTAAACTTCACCGGATTTGCTTAATTAACGTCGTAACCTATACGCGTTTTCTTAACGTTAGTCACTAGACTTGCGTCGCACAAGTACAGTCACTCTCTTCTGTGTATATTTTCTTGTGTTAAAAATATTTTATATTTTTAACTAAATGTCTTACTTATATTATTTTCTCAAAAATAAATATAAGCTTTTTGTATTTTGCACTTTGCACCCGAATTATGTATCTTGTATGTTGTATGTGTATGTTTGTATTTTTACTCGTTACGAGTATCTCCAAGTCATATTATTTTTACTCTAAAAATAATATATACCTAGTTCACAAAATAATCACATAATCACACAAGCGATAAATATATATTCTGAATATATATTTAACAAGTTTTATTTATGAAAATCCACCTCCGATGTTTGGAAATTTTGTAATAAAAATCATGGCGAAGTTTGTTTGGAAAACAAGTCAAAAATATATTCATAACACTTGTCACCAAAAATATTGTAAGTGTTATTTTCTGGAAAAATTTCGCCAGAGTTTCCTCTGTAACTGGAGGTGGCCACGCTTACTAGTGTATCATTTTCTTTTAAAATTCAACCAATCAATTTTTCCATCATCAAAATACCATCTTCAAATATCAAACTAGTCAAAATAAACACAAATCGCATACACATGAACTTGCAAGTTGTGTAAAATTATGTAGTAACTCTTCAACACATTTAGTAGGTTTTTCCATCTCTAAAAATAAAGTCGGTTTCTTGGAAATCTTATTTTTAAAGAATATGAAGTTTTACAACTTCTAGTCGGTTTTTGCGAAAATTATTTCTTTGTTAAAACTTTTGTTACACTAGTGTCCACACACTTGTTTGTTCACAAAACACCTCTATTTCATGAAAGATCCGGTTTTAAAACATGGTTTCGTCTTACAGTTGGTTTTTCGAAAATACCACTTGTAGATCTTTAGATCTACTAGTTTAGAACTTCATTTTACAAGAAAAATTCCTTTTACGCAAGTTCATGTTATTATGTAGTAGTGTTCATCATCTTGCCCTTTTTATACTTTAACATACACTAGTCCATGCTCTATGAACATAACCTAGCCGGGTTAGATGACGATCCGAACTACTACTAGCATTAAACAACACAAAATAATCATCACAAAACAAGTTTAACAAGTTTTACACCATTACTTTCCTTTTATCCATTAAGTTCATCATTTTACAAGACTTTTAGTTGGTGATCTTTAGTGTTTATGATTTTTAGCCATTAAATCATCTATTAACCATCATAAACGAGAACAAGAAGATGTTTAGAAGCAGTTACTACTAGCACAAGGCTAGGGGAGTTCAAGCGGACAAAAGAGGTGGATAAAAGCAAATGAAGAAGGTCCTTCAAGATCCGCTTGCACCGAGCTTCGTTAGTGGCCTTCTTACTCCTCAATATCACCTTGGAATGGATGGATGAGTTGGAAAATGAGGGTGGCGGTGGTGCTTGGTTGGGCCGAGAACAAGGGAGGGAGAGAGGGAAGTGAAGATGGAGTGATGAAATGGTGGTATTTATAGACCTTCCATATAGCATATTCCTAGCATATTCCTGGCATATTCCTGGCATATTCCTGGCATATTCCTGGTATATTCCTGGTATATTCCTGGAATATTCCTGGCATATTCCTGGTATATTCCTGGCATATTCCTGGGTTTGCTGCGTTGTCTGCGTTTTGCAGTGTAAGCATTGTGTCGCGTAGGAACACACGGTACGCGCTTAAACTTGAAAAATAACGTTTTTAAGCGTTTTAATTTATTTTTCAACACGAACCTGATTAAAATAAAATTTTAATCATAACAGAATATTTGTGGGATTAAATATTATCCGGGCGGCCGCCAACGTTCGTTTCGCAGTTTTGTCGTAATTAGTTCTTTAGTTCAAATAAACATGTTTTCGCCATACCGAATCCTTCGAAACTTATTTCTAAGTTATGTAAGAGATATTTAGGGTATATTTGGCTTACGTCATAGTTCTGGAGTGTACGTCGCGTTAAACTGATTGCGTTTAAGCACCAGTTTGCGTATAACCTTCCAGAAAGTGATTTAAAGCTTGAAATCGGTATCGAATCAAATTGTTCGGTTGTTCGGTTAGATACCGATTCATTAAAGTGCTTAATAAGCATTTAAAGTGTCGTTAGTGTTATTTTTAGTGACACAAAGAATTCCCGTCACTTAGGGAAATATTCTGGATGATAAAACGACATCTCTGCACAATATTTATGTTGTTAAAAGCTGAATTGTGCTGAATTTAATAAAGTTCTGCACTTAAAGTGTGTTTCGGGTGCCTTTTAGTGCGTGCTTTAGCTTTCGTAACGACCATAAATTAAACCCTTATATGTACTCTTGGGTTTTAATGTACCTTTGTCGTAGGACCTACACCTAGGCCTCAATTCTAATGCCTGACTGCTTTCTGCAGTTCCGTTGACACAGTGTGTCTTACCGGTGAGTTTACTAATATTTCTGACGCAACGCTCTCGTTTATGCATAAAGCAATATTTTATAGTATACAACGTGCATGAATTCACTTGTTTAGTGTGTTTTCAGACATTGCTGACAATTAAGCACATAATTGCAATCATTAAATAATAATTAAAGTGTACGGAAATTACCGGTTTGTGCCAGTTGTCACAGTCTCCCCCCGTTAAAAGAATTTCGTCCCGAAATTCAGGCTGAACTAACTCTCGCAGGAGTCTTCTTGAATAGGTGGGGATACTTTTCTTTGAACTGGTCTTCACGTTCCCATGTATACTCGGGCCCGTGCTTAGAGCTCCAACGTACTTTGACAAGTTTCACACTGCTCCTCCTGGTCTTGTTGAGTTTCCAGTCGGTAACCTCAACGGGTTGTTCTGTAAATCGGAGGGCTTCATCGATATGCACTTCATCCATCTGGATGATCACGCTTTCTTGTGTTGGACTCTTCTTCAGGTTGGATACATGAAACATATCATGTACTCCATTAAGTTCTTCCGGTAACTCCAACTTGTATGCCACGGTACCAATTCTTTTCAATATTCTGAATGGTCCGATGTATCGTGGATTCAGCTTTCCACGCTTTCCAAATCTGACTACGCCCTTCCAAGGTGAGACTTTTAACAACACTTTGTCTCCCACCTTGAATTCTACTGATTTTCTTTTCGGATCAGCGTAGCTCTTTTGCCGATCTCGAGCCGCCTTAATGCGCTCTCGGATCTGCGCAATCTTGTCGGTTGTCTCTTGTACAAGTTCAGGACCAACCATACGTTTATCTCCGGCATCTGCCCAACATAAGGGCGATCGGCATTTGCGGCCATACAGAGCTTCGAACGGTGCGGCTTTTATGCTCGTATGATAGCTGTTATTGTAGGAAAACTCAACTAAAGGTAGATGAGTATCCCAGCTGCCGCCTAGATCCATGACACATGCGCGAAGCATATCTTCTAACGTTTGTATAGTCCGTTCGCTCTGGCCGTCTGTTTGCGGATGGAATGCCGTGCTCAGATCTAACTGAGATCCAAAGGCTTCCTGAAATGATTGCCAGATTCTTGAGACAAAGCGTCCATCTCTGTCTGAAATGATTGAGATTGGCACTCCATGACGTGCCACAATTTCTCTTAAGTATATCTCTGCAAGCTTTCCAGTGCTATCCTTCTCTCGGATTGGTAGGAAATGCGCAGACTTCGTCAATCGATCAACTATTACCCAAATCATATCGTGCCCTCTCGGGGTCCTGGGTAATTTTGTTATGAAGTCCATCGAGATTTGTTCCCACTTCCACACGGGAATCTCTGGTTGCTGTAGTAGGCCGGACGGTTTCTGATATTCGGCCTTAACCTTAGCACAGGTTAGGCATTTCCCAACATAGACAGCAACGTCGCTTTTAAGTCTCGGCCACCAATAGTATTCTCTCAAATCTTGATACATTTTATCTGATCCTGGATGGATCGAATATCTCTATTTGTGGGCTTCATTAAGGATGACTTCTCGTATGCCACCATAGAGTGGAACCCAAATACGCTTCTTGAAGTATAAGGCTCCCTCTTCGTTTGGCACCATGTATTTCAGCATACCCCGTAGGTATTCAGCTCTACGGTTCTCTTCTTTAAGAGCTTCTTGTTGTGCATCCCGAATGCGTGCAGTGAGGTTCGTTCGAATCGTCATTTCCAATGCTCGAACCCTTAGGGTCTTAACCCTTTCTTTTCGGCTCAATGCGTCCGCTACAACGTTTGCCTTTCCAGGATGGTACTTAATTTCACAATCATAATCGTTCAGCAGCTCGACCCAACGTCGCTGGCGCATATTCAATTCCTTCTGATCAAATATGTGTTGTAAGCTTTTGTGATCTGTGAAAATTGTACATCGAGTACCATATAAATAGTGTCGCCAGATCTTCAAGGCGAATACCACTGCACCTAGTTCCAAGTCGTGCGTGGTGTAATTTCTCTCGTGAACCTTCAGTTGTCTTGAAGCGTAAGCGATGACTTTTTAGCGTTGCATGAGCACGCAACCCAAGCCTTGTCGTGAGGCGTCGCAGTATACCACGAAGTCTTCAGTGCCTTCGGGTAATGATAGTATTGGTGCATCACAGAGCTTGTTTTTAAGTAACTGGAAGGCTTCATCTTGTTTGTGACCCTAGTCGTATTTCTTGTCTTTCTGTGTAAGGGTCGTTAGCGGTTGAGCTATCTTTGAGAAATTCTTGATGAATCGCCGATAATAGCCTGCTAAGCCCAAAAATTGACGAACTTCAGTTGGGGTCTTGGGAGCTTCCCAATTCTTTATTGCTTCTATCTTGGACGGGTCTACATGAATGCCCTTCTCATTCACAACGTGACCAAGAAATTGTACTTCGCGAATCCAGAATTCGCATTTCGAGAACTTTGCATAAAGTTTCTCTTTCTTCAATAGTTCCAGAATAGTTCTGAGATGTTGCTCATGTTCTTCTTTCGTTTGCGAGTAAATCAGGATATCATCGATAAATACAATCACGAATTTATCGAGATATGGTTTACATACGCGGTTCATCAGATCCATAAAGACCGTTGGTGCATTCGTCAGTCCGAATGGCATAACAAGAAACTCGTAATGCCCATAGCGTGTTCTGAATGCAGTCTTTGGTACGCTCTCTTCTTGGATCCTTAACTGATGATATCCAGATCGAAGGTCGATCTTGGAATAGTAGCTTGATCCTTGCAACTGATCAAATAAGTCATCAATCCTCGGTAGTGGGTACCGATTCTTGATCGTGAGCTTGTTCAGTTCCCTGTAATCGATACACATCCGCAGTGATCCATCCTTCTTCTTCACGAACAATACTGGATCTCCCCAGGGTGAGAAGCTTGGCCTTATGAATCCTTTATCCAACAACTCCTGAAGTTGTGTAGATAATTCTTGCATTTCGGATGGTGCAAGTCGATAGGGAGCCTTGGCTACAGGAGCGGCTCCTGGAACCAAGTCTATGTGGAATTCGACTTGTCGTTGCGGAGGTAGTCCTGGCAGATCTTCAGGGAACACATCAGGAAATTCCTTCACCACAGGAATGTCTTCGAGTTTTGGCTCCACAGCCTTCTTATCTACAACGTGTGCTAGGAAAGCAACACATCCTTTCCTTAAGCACTTCTGTGCCTTCATACAACTGATGATTCGTAGAGGCGCGTTTCGTCTTTCTCCATGTACGATGAGAGTTTCATCATTCGCCAGAGGGATGCGAATGATTTTCTCATGACAAATGACTTCGGCTTTGTTGTTGGACAACCAGTCCATTCCGACCACTACATCGAAGCTACCCAATTGAATAGGTAAGAGGTCGATGCTAAATCTTCGTTCACCAAGTTCTAGCGTGCAGCCTCTAACAACTTCGCCCGATTCAACAAGTTTACCATTGGCTAGTTCTATGGAATAAGGAATTTCTAATCTACTAGATTCTATTCCAAGTATGCGTTTAAATTCCACAGACATGAAGCTATAATCGGCGCCAGTATCGAATAATATGGATGCAAAGTGATTGTTAATGAGGAACGTACCGTTGACCACATTAGGGTCCTCGCGTGCGTCTCTTGCTCCAATCACAAATGCTCGAGCCTGAGCCTTGTTTCCTTCTGGGCAATCCTTCATGAAATGATCTTTGCTTCCACATCTGAAGCATCCTTGGTTTCGCCCATTCCCGTTACCAGCACCATTTCCATTTCCACCATTGTTCCTATCATCAGCCCCATTACGATTCCCATTCCCGTTCCTTTTGCTCCAACAGTCTTCAGTGCGGTGACCCAACTTTCCACACTTGTCACACTTTGAGATGCGACAAGCTCCCTCGTGATGGCGTTTACACCGATGGCATTTGGGCAAGGTGCCCAGGTATCCCTTTGCTGGAGCGTCGTTCATAGCTGCAAGAGATTTCGCTTCCTGAGGCGGGTTGGGGTCACGCTTCTTGTTGGAACTCTTGTTGTTACGAATTGCCTGATTCAGGTTTGCATGCTTCCTTTTCTTGTCCCCAGATGACTCAGCATGTGTTTCAGACTTTTCTGTTGGGTTCAGTGATAGCTTCTTCATTCGAACACAATCTTCAGTAAGGCTGACAGCCAGAGTTACAGCCTCGGTGATTGTTTGTGGTTTGGCCGACGTCACCATGCCACGAAACTCTGAGGCCAGTCCCCAAATGTAGCGTTCAACGCGCTTGAATTCGGGAGTCACCATGTAGGGAAGTACTCTAGACAGATCGTGGAACCTTCGAGTGTAACCATTAATGTCGGCACCTTCCATGGTCAAGTGCCAGAATTCCGTTTCCAGCCTTTGGAGTTCGGCACGAGAGCAGTACTTCTCTCTCATTCTTTCCTTTAGCTCATCCCAAGTTAGGCCATAAGCGGCATCATCGCCCAAGGTTTGGACTTGCAGGTTCCACCAAGTCAGAGCTTCATCGACAAATAACCCAGTAGCAAAGGTGACTTGTTGATCCGCGGTACACTTGCTCATGCGGATAGTAGCCTCAGTCTTCTCCGTCCAACGCACAAATGCTACCGCTCCTCCAGTGCCATCGTAGTTCATTGGTTTGCAGTCGAGGAACTGCTTGAAGGTGCAGCCTGTAATTAACCCAACCAATTCACAGATGAGCAATTGAAGAAATAATGAAGCAAGGGTCGTTCATAAATTTCTCCATGCCTAGCAAATTGTCTTAAGGTTACCTTGGGCTGCGTTTCCTCCTGACGAATCTCCATGTCCGTTACGCCTAGTATTGCTTGGCCCTCCACTGTCTTGGGTACGGTTCGCCTCGTACTGGGCGATAGCAGCAGAGATCCTCTCTTCCAGTAGAGCGTCCAGCTCTTTAGCAGTTCTTGGCAGTGGGGGAGGAGGGGGTTGATCACCACCTCGAGCATTCACAGCTCTCCTGGGTGCCATGTTCTGATAGAACATAACACAACAGGGTTAAATATTTGTTTGATGTCGTCACACTAGACAGTAGTATCATATATATTCACAGGTATATATACCACATAAGTGACATCAAACAACTTTTACTCTAGAAGAGTACTTAGTGGGCTTGCACTGAGGGAATCTATACATGACAAGACTTGCTGTGATTTCTGTGCACTGAATTCCATAATTATGTATGCATCCATAATTACGTAACTCCTTGCACAGTCCGCACAGTTCGTTTCATCCTCGTATTTCTTCCTTCAGATGGGCCATTGCTTTCAGATAAAGTCACGTATACTTGGGACATTCTACTTATAGTACATGCTAATTATCACACATAATTGCAAGTAATTTCTAGTCAACGACAAGTGCTACTCAAGTGCACTCTAAGTCTCGTAGTGTCTTTTCTAGACTCATGTAAACAGTTCCAGGCAGTGGATGTCGCGGGACGTTTTATGCAATGAAAACTTTTTGAAAAAGTGTTTTCGTGATAGGATCCTAGAGATTGTAGACTAGACTCGAGAAGAAATCCTGGTTCACTACAATCGCAGCTCTGATACCAATCTGTCACACCCCTTTCTACGGTGGAAGCACGAGGTGTGATCATGAAAGGTTCTCATTGCATACGAAAGGTAATCATACTATATGCTCAAAATAACTTCAAACATTACATTACCAAAACATAAGTCAAGTGTTTACAACACGTGATAGCATATTGTCTTAAGAGTTACAACTTTATTTAGCGAAAATAAAACATAGCGACATCCACGAGCATAAGTAAGACCGCGCGCACATCCACCTTTAATTACCTGAAATACATGTGAGTTTTGGAAAAACATCAACATAATGTTGGTGTGAATTCATGCAGTTTTTGTATTGAACGTTTGTATACTTTGTATGAAAAACATGGTATGTATTTTGTTTCAAAACGCGTATTCATGAATGAGTCAAGTATCTCTATATGTATCAAGTGTTAATGGGTTGCAAAGCCATTAACATGTGACACGACATAGGAAGTCACCAAACCATAGGCATTTTTCTATAGTCGATTCACGACTGAGACACAAAAACACTACTTGGTTCTAGTTGTCACCAAGAGTGGGGCTGCCCTGAAACCCATTAGATCTAACCTTTTGTTCTGCAGGCTTAGTATGTACACGATTAATGGTGCTTATGGTACCCTATTCGTGACACGATTTCTCGTATCAATTCTTGGCACTAGTTTTCGCCAAGAGTACTTCTCGTTTCAGTACACAACATACCAATTTGTAAATATTAAAGTATTTGTAACATGTATTTCACCCCCGAGTTATAAAACTAAAAACAGTTAAAAGAAAAGGGGGAGCATAAACTCACAACTTTGCGTTCCTGTGCGTCGTAAACTTCACCGGATTTGCTTAATTAACGTCGTAACCTATACGCGTTTTCTTAACGTTAGTCACTAGACTTGCGTCGCACAAGTACAGTCACTCTCTTCTGTGTATATTTTCTTGTGTTAAAAATATTTTATATTTTTAACTAAATGTCTTACTTATATTATTTTCTCAAAAATAAATATAAGCTTTTTGTATTTTGCACTTTGCACCCGAATTATGTATCTTGTATGTTGTATGTGTATGTTTGTATTTTTACTCGTTACGAGTATCTCCAAGTCATATTATTTTTACTCTAAAAATAATATATACCTAGTTCACAAAATAATCACATAATCACACAAGCGATAAATATATATTCTGAATATATATTTAACAAGTTTTATTTATGAAAATCCACCTCCGATGTTTGGAAATTTTGTAATAAAAATCATGGCGAAGTTTGTTTGGAAAACAAGTCAAAAATATATTCATAACACTTGTCACCAAAAATATTGTAAGTGTTATTTTCTGGAAAAATTTCGCCAGAGTTTCCTCTGTAACTGGAGGTGGCCACGCTTACTAGCGTATCATTTTCTTTTAAAATTCAACCAATCAATTTTTCCATCATCAAAATACCATCTTCAAATATCAAACTAGTCAAAATAAACACAAATCGCATACTCATGAACTTGCAAGTTGTGTAAAATTATGTAGTAACTCTTCAACACATTTAGTAGGTTTTTCCATCTCTAAAAATAAAGTCGGTTTCTTGGAAATCTTATTTTTAAAGAATATGAAGTTTTACAACTTCTAGTCGGTTTTTGCGAAAATTATTTCTTTGTTAAAACTTTTGTTACACTAGTGTCCACACACTTGTTTGTTCACAAAAACACCTCTATTTCATGAAAGATCCGGTTTTAAAACATGGTTTCGTCTTACAGTTGGTTTTTCGAAAATACCACTTGTAGATCTTTAGATCTACTAGTTTAGAACTTCATTTTACAAGAAAAATTCCTTTTACGCAAGTTCATGTTATTATGTAGTAGTGTTCATCATCTTGCCCTTTTTATACTTTAACATACACTAGTCCATGCTCTATGAACATAACCTAGCCGGGTTAGATGACGATCCGAACTACTACTAGCATTAAACAACACAAAATAATCATCACAAAACAAGTTTAACAAGTTTTACACCATTACTTTCCTTTTATCCATTAAGTTCATCATTTTACAAGACTTTTAGTTGGTGATCTTTAGTGTTTATGATTTTTAGCCATTAAATCATCTATTAACCATCATAAACGAGAACAAGAAGATGTTTAGAAGCAGTTACTACTAGCACAAGGCTAGGGGAGTTCAAGCGGACAAAAGAGGTGGATAAAAGCAAATGAAGAAGGTCCTTCAAGATCCGCTTGCACCGAGCTTCGTTAGTGGCCTTCTTACTCCTCAATATCACCTTGGAATGGATGGATGAGTTGGAAAATGAGGGTGGCGGTGGTGCTTGGTTTGGCCGAGAACAAGGGAGGGAGAGAGGGAAGTGAAGATGGAGTGATGAAATGGTGGTATTTATAGACCTTCCATATAGCATATTCCTGGCATATTCCTGGCATATTCCTGGCATATTCCTGGCATATTCCTGGTATATTCCTGGCATATTCCTGGCATATTCCTGGTATATTCCTGGCATATTCATGGGTTTGCTGCGTTGTCTGCGTTTTGCAGTGTAAGCATTGTGTCGCGTAGGAACACACGGTACGCGCTTAAACTTGAAAAATAACGTTTTTAAGCATTTTAATTTATTTTTCAACACGAACCTGATTAAAATAAAATTTTAATCATAACAGAATATTTGTGGGATTAAATATTATCCGGGCGGCCGCCAACGTTCGTTTCGCAGTTTTGTCGTAATTAGTTCTTTAGTTCTAATAAACATGATTTCGCCATACCGAATCCTTCGAAACTTATTTCTAAGTTATGTAAGAGATATTTAGGGTATATTTGGCTTACGTCACAGTTCTGGAGTGTACGTCGCGTTAAACTGATTGCGTTTAAGCACCAGTTTGCGTATAACCTTCCAGAAAGTGATTTAAAGCTTGAAATCGGTATCGAATCAAATTGTTCGGTTGTTTGGTTAGATACCGATTCGTTAAAGTGCTTAATAAGCATTTAAAGTGTCGTTAGTGTTATTTTTAGTGACACAAAGAATTCCCGTCACTTAGGGAAATATTCTGGATGATAAAACGACATCTCTGCACAATATTTATGTTGTTAAAAGCTGAATTGTGCTGAATTTAATAAAGTTCTGCACTTAAAGTGTGTTTCGGGTGCCTTTTAGTGCGTGCTTTAGCTTTCGTAACGACCATAAATTAAACCCTTATATGTACTCTTGGGTTTTAATGTACCTTTGTCGTAGGACCTACACCTAGGCCTCAATTCTAATGTCTGACTGCTTTCTGCAGTTCCGTTGACACAGTGTGTCTTACCGGTGAGTTTACTAATGTTTCTGACGCAACACTCTCGTTTATGCGTAAAGCAATATTTTATAGTATACAACGTGCATGAATTCACTTGTTTAGTGTGTTTTCAGACATTGCTGACAATTAAGCATATAATTGCAATCATTAAATAATAATTAAAGTGTACGGAAATTACCGGTTTGTGCCAGTTGTCACATTCACGCCTTTTTACACATTCAATCAACCTAAAAACTTATTTTTGGGACAAATTGAGGACAATGTGTAATTTAAGTGTGGGGGGGGGGGATGCTAAAACTTTGAATCTTGCAAGTCCTAAATACAAGCCTTACACAAAACTCTATTGTAACCGCTAATCACCCCAAATTTTTTTCAAAAATTTTTCATTTTTTTTACTTGTCTAGGTTTAATTTGGGAATTTCAAATTCTATAAAGGTTATATTTTTACAAATTTACAACCGATAGCGTCATGATAAAAAGAACCAACATAAGAAGATTATGAAAAGGCATGACAAGTTTAGTTAAAATTTGATTATATATACTTGATCACATAAAAACCCATTCCCACAAAAGTGAGTTTTGGGCCTTTATTGAGCATACAAATACATATCTTTAAACTAAATACTCATCTTTCGTTTCTTGTGTGAATAGCCGCTTGGTTCTTACAACTCTAGAACTTGCCACGACGATACATTCCCGGTCCTTACCAACTTAAACCCGAGTAAGTAAATGATGGAGGCATTAGGACTAATGTTGGACCGTTCTTTGACCCGAAAAGTCAGTCTGAGTAGCTCATCTTCACGTGTAAAGGCGGAATCAATGCACGTAAAGTAACAACAGCTATTCCTTTCTAATTTCTATCTCTTTATTGCTTTCTGATATTGTTTTGACAGAGTTTTGTTACAACAACAATGATCTAGGTCCGCTCCAAATGTTCCAAATGAAACACAACATCAGGCTATATATAGTATGTGTGGTTCGCTTATGTGAACTGCCACAAAAGCGAACCAGCCCACTTACCACAAAAGCGAACCAGCATGTACCTATGAGCGAACCTGACCTAACATGGTCACATAAGCGAACCTGTCAACATTTTTCATGATTTCGACATTCTAAACCCTATGTTGACCCATATTGACCTAAGACTTAATGTAGACGAAGTCAACAGACATTCCGTGCATCAACAGACTCCCCCTTGGATGTTGACGTAGTCTTCAGCAATCTTCAGCACCTGAGTCTTCGGTCTTGGTCTTTTCTTCAACTCTTTATCTTCTCATCTTAAGCACTCTATCTTTACAAGTTTCAGGATTATATCCTGGCTCCAACTTCAGTCTTTCCATTAACTTTTGATCCAGACTCCCCCTTTCATTGACTCCCCCTCTCAATATGCTAGAATTTGAGATATCTGATTCAAGCTTTGACATTTTGCCTCCGTTGGGAATAATGTGGGAATAATGAAGTCCAAACCTGTTTACCCTGCATATTCTCTACCTTTCCATAAGTTTTACAAATTTATAACAAATTAATTAACTTATCGGTAGAAATCATTTTCAACAACCATATTAGTTACATCAAGTTCAAATGAATGACCTTGATTAACTAAAACACACAATCTTTCAAAACATTTGTATATGACATTCAAAGTTTTCAATATATTCTCCCAACCCTCTAGTTCATCAAGTTTAGCACTTGGAATTTTGAATATCAGCTCTTCAACATCAGTTGTCGAAAATCTTTTTGAATTTTGAGTTTAAAGAAATGCAGTAAACAAATATGTACAAACAATATTTTTGTGAGTTTGTGTAAGAGGATCATATCAGTTCATGAGACCAATCACTAGCACCGTTAAGCTTTAAACATTTTCAGTTCTAAATGATTCACGTTGATTGACGATATTGTTGTCCACATAAACTCAATCTAAAAACTTTCGAAATGCTTACCGATACGTTAAGGTATATTAATTTTGCACTAAGTACTTATGGACCCCACGATCTCAGCATATCCCCTCATCATGCAATACACTGACTCAAGTAATGCCTTTAAACTTTTATCAACTGTGATTTGTGCGAAAAACAAAGCAGAATGTTTAAACATTAACAATCAGGTCGATACTTCCGTATACGCAGAGAAAGTCCAATGTTTAAACAAAATAAGAAAAATAAAACAAGTTGAAGTTGTTTAGGCTTTAACCACCAGGTCGATACTCCCGTATACGCAGAGGTGATCCAAAGCTTAAACGAAACACCAAAGAAAATAAAGCAGAACGTTTAGGCAACAACATCCAGGTCGATACTCACGTATACGCAGAGGATGTCCGATGCTTAAACAAAATAAAGAAATAAAACAAGTTTAAATCTTTGCAAAAAGAAATGCACAATCACAGTGAATTTTCAGCAAAGTTGTGAAAGTTCACAAACTTAACCAGTTTTATGTCTTTCGACAATCAGCGATTACTGAGTAGGCACACAATCAAGAAGGACAAAACCAAGTACTATGCTTTTGACCATGTTTCCCACTAGAATTAGGCTTTTTCATTTATGTTTGTATCGTTATCGCAAATCTACTAGTCTAGCTGAGCCTATCGTCACATCTTTAGTGAGACCGTTTATCACTTTTAGACTATACATTTCTTTAGCATGCTGTGATAGTCCAACTGATCTACTATCATTTCCTCTTTTTTCAACAAGACTCATTTTTTACATATTTTCAATGTTTTTGACATTTTCAAATTTTCAAATTTTTTTTTTAAATTTTCTTCCCCTAAAATCAAAATATGTTTCCATTTTGATTTTCTAAGAAAATTTGAAAACAAACTATACAAGAAATGTGACAAACTGATATCAAATCACTTCAATTCGCCATTCACTTGGCATAAACAATCAGAACTCCCCCTGTCAACAAACTATTTTCCCATTAAGATTTCAAAACACTTAAGTTTGTTTTAATCAAAATGGTTTTTCCGGAAAATTAGTTTTGTTGAACTAATAAACCACTTGTTGGTTAGGGGATTATTTCATCACTTTGTTCTCCTTTAACCATTTTGAAAGATTTAACAGTTCAAGATTCTATCAACACAAACACTTGTAGGAAATCAAATACAACTTAATGTCCCTGATTTACCACATGTAAGACGAAAAATCACCAGAGTGAAATTTCTCAAGAAATGTGCCGATTCATGTTCCACGCTTACCAACCTGGGAACTCCGGCAAGTCAGGTTTTTCTATTTGAAAAGTTTCACCCAAGCCTGACCAGTCTTGGGTGATTTTGAATTCTTGTTCAACAATGATGGAAAATTTGCATCATCCATTGTTAAACCTGAATTCTCAGATTTTACCTCAACACTAGGCTCTTCTGGCTTTGATGAACCAGAATCATTGCCTGCACATGGCTTGTCTGACTTTGACCTGTCAGATTCATTGCCTGATGGTGGCTTGTCTGACTTTGACACATCAGATTCATCGCCGACAACTTTCTTTTTCTCCTTTTTCTCTTTTGTCCTCAGATTTGCATCCAATGAATTCGTCTTTCTTGACTTTGCAATCGAGTTGGTTGATTCATCAGAACTCTTATTCAATCTGTCCGGTGAACCCGAAGACAAAATTTTCTCGAGATACTCTCTCGCCTTCTTCCTTTTCTTTCGCAGTCTGTCTTTCTGCCCCTGTGAAAGTTTAACTTTCTTTTCTTGAATTGTCTGATCCTGAACTTTAGGTTTTAGAACCTTCTGTTCATAGGGCTTGACGTTGACTGGCTTCTTTGCCATTCTTTGAGATTCAACCCTCAATCTTCCCATCGATCTCCTCGGGCAATCTCTGGCAATATGTCCTCTGATTTGACAATTATAGCATCTTCTTGTCTCATAATTCCAATTCTGGCAGTTAACAGCAATGTGTCCTCTCACACCACAGGTGTAGCACACTATGTTATCGTACCATCCACTTCTATCAGTCCAAACCTTCAAATCATAACATTGTTTGGCTTGGTTATAGTCATTTCTCCTCTTCAATGCTGGATTTGGCTTTTGAGCACTGTGGTCAAACCTGCACCACTTATTACCAACATTTTGTAAGTTTTCATTTTTAGATTTTTGTGATTTTTCAAAATGATTGGATGACTTATCTGATGAGCTTTTATTTTCATTTTTAAGATTTTTCAAATTTTTATCTTTTTGTTTCTGTTCTACACTCTTCTTAACAGGTTTTTGTTTAGAACATTCACCTGTTTCAGTAGATTGCAAAACAGTATTTTTAAATTTTTCTTGTAAATCTAAAAATATTTTTCTTTTCTTTTCTTTTTCATCATCAGATATTTCATCACAATCTTCAATTTTGACTTTGTCAAAATTTGTGACATTGTCACTTATTGGAACAGAATTGATCGGTTTTGGACAGGGAAAATTCAAACTATCTGATGTAGTCACAAAACCTTTCAATTTCTTTTCAAGTTCATCAATCTTGTTTCTTGAATTCTCAGCTTCTTTTTCAAGCTGAGAGATTCTTTCAAGATAGAACTTGATAGAATTTTCATTTTCAATTTTAAGATTTTCAAGAACAGATTTTTCATTTTCTAAACCTTTTAACTGTTCTTGAAATCTTGTTTCATTTTCTTTTAGATTTTTGTTTTCCAATTTTATCCAAAAATCTTCATTTTCTGAGGATTTTCTTTTACTTTCAAAATCTTTTTCATTTTCTTTCAAAATTTTGTTTTCTAATGACAAACTCTCAACAATATTTAAAAGTTTGTCATTATCAGATCTCAATTTTTCGCAGTTCAGGCGCAAACTCAAAATCTGTTCTTCATCAGTCTTCTTCTCGATCTTCAGAGTATTGTTTTCCAATGTCAAACTCTCCACATCCTTCAAGAGTTTCACACTGTCTGTTTTTGATTTTTCACAATTCGAACATTTTCCATTCATCTCTCCATTATCAGCTTCTTTCTTTGTTTCCATCTTGTATGTTCCTGCACAGAAAATTTTAACAAAATCAAGAGGATTCATATTTTCATCAATATAACAACCCCTCTTAATATCGTATCTCATAACATTTTTTGCTGCAAGACACACAGTGATTCGTTTCCTTATTTCAATGATTACATCCAAATCTATCTTTCCTGATTCTCCTTTTATTTCATCCAATAACTCCCTTTTTCTTGAATCTTTATGACTCCTATGATTTGTTATTGTATTGATGAAACTTCTTAAATCAAAGCGTGATAAACTAGAATCCCGTCTCAGTCCATTCATGAATTTCTCCCATTCCAAAGGTAAAGCATCAACAAATTTTGAAATTCTTTCATCTTTTGAATGATATATCTTATGTCTTTCTAACTTGATGATTAGATCATAAAACCTTTCTTTCAACTCCTCCACTGATTCATTCTTCTTACATAAAAAATTTTCGAATCTTTTAACATAAACATCCTTATCACCTAATCTCCCACACCAAGATTCACAATGCCAATCATTTAAGTTTTCAAGATTCTTGTTTTCCTTTTCGTCAAACATTTTGAATTCTTGGTATTTGTGCCTTGTAAATCACCTCGAATCACCTGCAAAGAAAAACAAACAAGCTATCAGTTCAAACAAACTGAATATGTAACAGTTGTGTTTGATGAAATCAATCTAAGACTCGTGTCAAAGATTCACGAATTTGTTTCAATGTTGATGACGTGAGAATTCTTAATGAATGAACCTGAACAAAAACAATTCACAAGATACGGACAAAAGATGAACTGATCTGTGCAAGTGACATATAAGCGGATCAAACAGGTTCAGATAAGCGAATCTATACTGTCAAAATGAGCGAACGAGATAAGGTTCGTTCGAGCGAACCAGAAAAGTACGTTCGAGCGAATCAGATTTTGCCCGTTCGAGCGGACCAGCTAATGTTCGTTCGAGCGAACCAGATTTTGCCCGTTCGAGCGGACCAGCTAATGTTCGTTCGAGCGAATCAGATTATGTACGTAACAGCGGACCAGATAGTGTCCGTTTGAGCGGACCAGTCAAATGTCAGATAAGCGAACCAAAAACTCGCGATGACCGAAAAAGCGGACCACAGTTTTTAACCGATTTTGACCATTTTTAGTCCGAATTACAATCTGATACTTTCAAGGAATGATCTACTCTTAATTCCGATCACAATGATATGATAATTGTTCAATTTCGACCACAAAATCGTTCCAGATCTGAAAATGAAGTTTATGTTCGTGAACCGATTGATATTTTGATAAAATTGAATGAGTTTTACTTTGTTTTAAAGGCTGATACTTTTACGGATTGTTTAACAACTAGTTTCGCTCAATATACTTGACTTTCAACTCATTTTGTCCGATGAAACTTGTTGAAACCGAAAAATAAAAGAGAAATATGAGTAGAAATGAGATAATAGTGTCGAATCAGCTGATGTAGTATGAACTCCTCGTCCTGAAGCTCTGATACCACTTGTTAGACCGTTCTTTGACCCGAAAAGTCAGTCTGAGTAGCTCATCTTCACGTGTAAAGGCGGAATCAATGCACGTAAAGTAACAACAGCTATTCCTTTCTAATTTCTATCTCTTTATTGCTTTCTGATATTGTTTTGACAGAGTTTTGTTACAGCAACAATGATCTAGGTCCGCTCCAAATGTTCCAAATGAAACACAACATCAGGCTATATATAGTATGTGTGGTTCGCTTATGTGAACTGCCACAAAAGCGAACCAGCCCACTTACCACAAAAGCGAACCAGCATGTACCTATGAGCGAACCTGACCTAACATGGTCACATAAGCGAACCTGTCAACATTTTTCATGATTTCGACATTCTAAACCCTATGTTGACCCATATTGACCTAAGACTTAATGTAGACGAAGTCAACAGACATTCCGTGCATCAACAACTAACCCTTTTTATTTCTACACCATTATTTTTCTTTTTTTTTTACCACCTACCCAAAATCCCCCTAGTTAACCCCTTTGAGCCTAAACCTTTTCATTTCTTAACCCAAACACCCTTTCACCCACCAAAACCTTTTTATTTTTAACCTTTTGTTTTAGTAACAAGCTCGGTTTTTCGTATGACTCTTCCAAAAAAAAAAAATTGATGATGAAGCAAAAGAAATAAACAAGCAAGTTCGTCAAAAATAACTTTGTTTGAATAAATGCTTCATCAAAATAAAAGTTGCAAAAAAATAAAAAGTCTTACGAAAACCGACGCTTCTTACGCTTTTCGCCCTTTTTCTACTAACCACTAACCTAACCACCTACCTTTAACCCAAGCCTAACCCTTCACCCAAAAGTCCTCTTGATATTTACAAAGGTATATAGTTAAAAAGGAGGAGGATTGATTGCTTGGCAAGCCTATGGTAGGAGTAAGTTCCATTCCGCTCTCGAGTGATTCACTAAAATACATCTTCGGCCGAGTGTTGAGTGATCCCCTATGAGGTATGTGAACTTGTATATAAGTGGAATTTTAAAAAGGCATGTTATGCCCTAATAAGTAATTTATCTTATGTAATGTTTTAAATAAATCATGATGAATAGGATTGTAAATAAATAAAAATAAAACCTAATAAAGAATCTTGGAAATCCCGACACTCTATGACAAGCCCAAAAACCTTCTCTTCTACCCATTCCATTTGGGAGTGCAAAGCCACATTATAAAGAGTTTTGCTTGAGGACAAGCAAAGATTCAAGTGTGGGGGTATTTGATGTGCACAAAATGCAACATATAAATTACATCAATTGTGGCATAAAACTAACCCTTTTTAGTACTAATGTTGGAAAAAGTGTGTTTTTGTCTTCCTTTTGTATTTTCAGGATTAAACGAGCTCAAATTGACAAAAGAAGCAAAAAGGCAGCTAAATCTAACATAAATACAAGAAAACGGACAAACGTAGCATGCCCGACCTCACCGACAGCATGTTCCCAAGTAAAACAAGAAGACAGAAGACTGAACACGCCCCGTGCTCAGTGAACACGGGGGCGTGCCCAAGTGCCAGCATAAAAGACAAAGCTATAGAAGCTTCTATCGCCCACCACGGGGCCGTGCTCAGCGGACACGGGGCCGTGGTCAACTATAAGATTCGCAGAATCCAGGCAAATCTTGATAGTACAGATACGCTTCTGCACACGGGGTCGTGCCCAGCGGACACGGGGCCGTGGTCAACTAATGCAGAAAAGAGCAATTAATGAAGACAGGGAAGGAGGATGGACACGGGGCCGTGCCCACTGGACACGGGGCCATGCCCGAGTTACTGTTCAGGCTATAAATAGGGGTGCTTGGCTCATTTGCAAACCATCCCTTGGCACACCACCTCTCTCACACTTCACCCACTACCCACCACCATCACAACACTATCATCCACCTCCATCATCCATTGTCCATCATAGAGTGTGTGAGTCATCTCGGGATCCAAGATTGATCGTAAGAGTTCTTGACAATCAAGGCCATGTTTTCCTAAGTCTCTTACATCACTTGGTGAAGACAAGTGTCTAGTGTAATACTTTTTATTTTTAATTTTTTCACACTTTTTACTTGGTTATGTATTAATGACTTTAATAACTACTTTCTTATGTTGAAGGTGATTCTTCCTTATCGTTTATTCATGGTGTCTTGGCATTATTTTACTGTCTATGTAAAATAAAATATTTTCACTATTTATATCTCCACGGTCTATATGGAGGTATGTTGGCTACCTGGTCGGGGGTTAAGGGAATGGTTTGGTAAGAGTCTTGCCTTGTTCAGTGTATAGATCCTGCAAGGACCTGGGTCAAATTTAGTAGGACCTCCTTCAATACCCACCGGTATTGGATGTCGGGGGTCCAAACTCTTTGATCCCCTCATATGTAAGCTACTATTAATACTTTAACCCGGCTACTTAGGACTGTATCCCTGCTGTGACACCTGTGCCTCCACGGCCATCAAACAAATACCAAACCAATGAAATATTGTATTTCATACTTGGGATTTGTATAAATGTGTGTATCATTTGCACATATCAATTCTTGTTCGATTTCAGGCTCTAAATCGCTTTCTGGAAGGTTAAACGCGCACTGATGCGTAAATATAACCAGTTTAATGCAACAAACACTCCGAAATAGTGACATAGGCTTAAAATACCTTAAATAACCTTTACATAACTTAGAAATAAGTTTTGGAAGGTTTGGTGTGCCGAAATCAAGTTTATTCGCTTATAGGGACTAAATTCGACAAACTGAGAAAGTATGTCAATTTGTACTGTAACGGACATTCCGGAACTTGATCATAAGTTAAACACACCCTAAATATCCTTTAAATATCTTAGAAATAGGCTTTGAGGGGTTCGGTGTGCTAAAATAAACTTTATGCTCATTCAGGGACTAAAAGCGTCAAAAAGTGCATAAGTTTGCATTTTCGAGCATAACTTACGTTCTGAATACATCCGGACATCCAAAAATTTATGTAAGCATTAAAATATTTTATTTTAGTGTTTCGCATAAGAAAAATCCATTCGTCGCGCAATTTGGATCGTTTTTCGCGCTTGTGCACATTTTGTCGTAATTAAGCGAATTTCGTGATCGTACGACCAAACGAACCGACATCCGGCATATTTTTGAGCATGTTTCATGTCCACAATGTTTAGGCATCATTTTAGGGACTTAAGGTTGGCTTAACGGGCCCTAAACATGTCGGAATAGAGCTTAAAACACAACAGGGACAGAAACTGTCATTTCTGAAAGATGTTTGCTGATCAGAAGACTCAGGCGGCCCGCGTAAGCCCCCATTAAACCTTACGCGGATCGTGTGAGACTGCCAGATATGCAGGAAGTTGATTCCAGCCATTTCCAGCCTGTTCCAGCTATTTGTGAGTGTTGCAAATGGTATTTTAGATACTATGGGCCATTCTAGGGGTACCCAAGGTTTCACAAAACAAGGGGCACACATGTACGGTTGAGATCAAGGCACATTATTCGATAAACGATCCTAACGGTGGTCCTTTTCCTATAAATACCCCCCACCCCTTTTGTTGCAACCCACTTGATTTCTGAGATTTTCTCTAAGTTGAAGTGTGAAACACTTCATACCTGAGAAATACTTGGAAAATCAAATTTGCGGGGACCTTCTGTAAGTATTCTTTCGTTCTTTTCATTCGTTTTAGCGTTAAAGTCAAACTTTGTTTGACTTTCTGCATTCACCAGTTTATGGTCAATGCGAAGTTCGTTTGAACTTCATAACGTGAGCGTAATCACGATGGTCATAGTCCCTAGTGACTATACCTACTGATTACCACGTTATCTAGGCTCAGTGACGAGTCGTAGTTTCGGCCAAAATGCGTTTTCTCACGTATTTTGTAACCAAACTACTCTAGGGTATCAAAACCGTTTGTTTTGATACCAAACCTGCTTTCTAACTTAACTAAACATGTTCTAGCATGTTTAGCTCGTCACTTTTAGATTTGTGCTTGTCAAGGGTCGTAAAGGTAAGCGATCTAATCAATGGCTTATACTTTCGAACCCGACCCATTTGGTCGATCATTAGGATCCGACCAAACACATTAGGTGACCATAGTTGTATAGGGAATAACCTTCCGAGGTTATACCTTATGGTCACTTCGTTTAAGTAGTCGTATGATAAGTAGTATATATGCCTTAGGAAAATTACCAAAATGACCTTTTTACGCATAAATTCATTTTAAGCATATATAACCTAAATTTTGACATCTAAACTGATTAGGTAACTATATTAGACATGTTAAGGCATATTTTACTTGTCATAGGACTAGTTAAGCGGTCCGAACACGTTTTACGCGAACGACACGTTAAAGTAGCATAAGCCACCTAAACGGGTCGTAATGGGTCGTAAGCACTTAGGTTAGGTTTCATTTTAGTATGTGGGCTTTGTTAAACCATATCATATGAGTTCCAATACTCATTTGGTTTACGAAACCTCATACTATCCAATCTCCCGATTTAGGTCCGGTTATTTATGTAGTTATCTATATAGGTTGCCGTTTGATTCCGTGATCCATCTAGCTTTGCTTGGTTGTTGTTCAAGACATCTAAGAACCCTCAAGTGAGTACATAGACCCCTCTTTTACTGTTTTTCAAACATTTTGGGGTGAAACACATGTGCCTACTTGTTACTTTCATGCTTTCTATGTTTTCATATCATATACTTGCTATGTTCGTTAGTACACTATTAGTACATGATTTCATTATGTTTTGCTATGTATGTTTCCTTGGCATGCTAGCACATTGTTTTACATTACATATTCTTTTGCTATGTATGTTTACTTAGCATGCTAGCACATTGTTTTACATTCATTTCTTTTGCTATGTATATTCACTTAGCATACTTAGTACATTGTTTTACATTACATTTCTGCTATGTATGTTTACTGAGCATGCTAGCACATTGATTTACATGACTTTTCTGCTTTGTATGTTTACTTAGCATATTTAGTACATTGTTTTACATTGCATCTCTGTTGCATATGTTCTCGTAACATATGGACACATTGTTTTATATCTCTACCTTGTATGTTCACTTAGCATACTAGGTACATTATTTTCATAAAACATGCTTACATTTGGTATAACATTTGGTTTGTTTAACGGAACTAAATTACATTCATTAACACCGATCATGCCGCTCGGTAGTAGGTAGTGGTACCATAGGACTTGACAAATCACGTTCCTAAAATCCTAGGTTTGTTTGGGTGGAAGGAATGACCGAATCCGAAAACATTTTTCTTTGATAACCTTCACTCTAAAGTTATCCGTCTGTCTCAAGGCTTGAATGTAGGCGTTTAACATTACCGCATAAATGGTTGTATCAGTAAAGCATGCATTATTCTACAAAGCATAACTTTTGATTTATTCAAATACTTTGTTTTGTACATTTTTACTTGTGGTTTAAGTAGTCTCATTTTACTTACCATACGTAACTTTTTTTTTACACATTACATGATTTACATTTGATGGTTTTCACACAAACATTTGACATTTGACTATACATAAACATTTTTACATTGGTGGTTGGTTTCGTTTAAGTGATTTAAATAACGAGGCGTGTGTAATAAGATAAAAGCATGGTGGATACGCCGCTGGTACTTCCTATATATAAGTGCTTTTATAGTATTACATATCGTAGCGTTATTTAAACCATTTCAATATTTGACATAATACATTTTACACAAATGACATATTTTCACTAAACAATTGTTTTACAAAGCAACTTATTTAACCTTCTGGGGTAGCCCAGTTGGCCAGTCCCACCCAGCCTCATCTTGAGGTCACCGGTTCAACTCCCGGCAATGCCCTACTGGGGTGTTGGGGCTCTTCACCGTGGGTATTAACCGCCAGGCAGCTATGGGACTAAGCTAGCTTGTGGAGTGGGATCACTCCAGCGGCCGGGAGGTCCGTGCTCCAACCCCCCCCCCCCCCCCTACAAAGCAACTTATTTTATACAAACTCATTTTACTTGGTTATTCATTTAACCTTACATTACTCTTTTACATACCATCTACTTTATCATTGCTTTTCAAATGATTTATAACACAAAACATTTTACAAGGATCATGACTGACTTTTGTTAAACAACCTTTTTCTAAACTTATAAGTCATGAATCCTAAATCATTAAAACCTATGTATCTCACAGGCATTTTTATGCTGACGTACATATTTTCATATGTGTTTCAATAAATGATGCATAGGATTGATCTGGATACACTTTGGAGGACTTGGGCCTTAGCGACATTAAAAGATGCAAGACTAGTTAATTCTACTTCTTTGTTGTTAAGACATTATAACTCTTTTAAATCAATAAAACAAAAATTTCAAATTTCCATGTGTTATGAAACAATGATTCTGTTACAACACTCCCCGATGTTTCCGCCACGATTTGTTGTTTTACGTGGTCGGGGTGTGACACATGCTGACTCAGACTACTTAGCCGAGGGTAACGTCACCTTCAAAAGAGGGGCCTACCATAATATGCATTAATAACTTAATTAATTATCTTTCAATAATCCGACTCTTTAGGATTGTATCCTTGCTGACTCAAACTACTGGGTTGAGGGTAACGTCACCTTCAAAAGAGGGGCCTACTACAATAACTAAGATAATCTCTTAAAAAGTGCGGAAATAATCAAAGGTTACACTAAACACGAGTCGGAGCCAAGTGATTCATCTTGTATATCTGTTTTTCTTTTATTTTATTTTCCAGCATTTTAGTTAGTTTTTATTTTTCTTGTCTAAAAACCTTTTTCTAAACTTTTGATTTGATTAGACGTTGAGGATAAACCGGTACTAAAAACTCTTGTGTCCTTGGACGACCTCGGTATCTTGCCAACACTATACTACGCTCACGATGGGTGCACTTGCCCATATGTGTGTTTGGTGTTAGTAAAATATCGTGTTTTATAAATTTAAAACTTGACTAACGTGTAAAAAGGGCTTAAAATATACTTAAATCCATATCACACTTTGCACACATCAAGTTTTTGGCGCCGTTGCCGGGGACACAAGGATTTTAAGAAAGCTTTAAATCGACGGCCTAATCAGTTTTTCAAAACTTTTTCAAAACGCGCGCACACTTTTCTGCATTTTAGTTTAGTTTTGCATTTACAGTAGGTTAAACACGGGCCGTGCTCACTGAACATGGGGCCATGCTGCATAATTTTCATAAAACACCCAGATACAGTAGCTTGAACACGGGGCCGTGCTCACTGAACACGCCCCCGTGCTCAACGAAATCAGTAACTTTAATTAAAACGCCCAGATACAGATTCTGTACACGGGGCCGTGTCCACTGAACACGGGGCCGTGTCCAGCCTTTGTTTCCGTTTTTTATTTTTGTTTCTGATCTCGAGACTTTGTTGTGGTCTGTTGAGTGATTCTTATGGATCAATACTCAGGAGATTACAACTACACCTATGAGGAGGATGATTATAGGAGTAACTATTGCACTAATTGTGGTGACCCGCACTCGGTTCAATATTGTAACTTATATCAACCATCCACTTCATACACCTACAATGAGGAGCCCATGTACGAGCCATCAACTTCATACACATCCTATGAAGACCAAAGGTATGAACCTCCTCCCTCATACTCATATTTTGATGAACCAAGGTATGAGCCTTCTTACTCATACTTTGAGGAACCAAGATATGAGCCACCACCATCATATGCTTATTATGAGGAACCATGGCGTGAACAACCCACCTCATATGAGTATTATGAAGAACAAAATTTCGACCCTTATCCATCATATGCTTACAATGAAGAACAATGGTGTGAACCATCTACTTCCTATGGGTATTATGAGGAACAAAGGATCGAACAACCGGATTCAAGCTTTGAAAATCCCGATCCTTTTTCTATAACCGAAGTGACCGATAGGATGTTAGAACACCTTAAAGTTATCGAGCACTATATAAAAGAATCTCGCGCAAGGGAAGAGGAGTCCCGCGCAAGAGAAGAATTAAATAAAGAAGAGATAATTGAAAGTCTAAAAATGGAAGAACAAATAAGTGAAAAACCGACACATGAGTTAAACTACGAAAAAGGTAAGTCCGACAACGCTAAAATTCAAGAAGAGTCTAATTTTGAAGAAATTAATCTCTTGTCACCTTCTTTTGAAAATCATTGTTTAGTTCCAACTCATACTAAGTTTTTAAAAGAGTTGAATACTAACACTAAAATTGACGAGACGGTAAGTGTTAAGTTAACTAAAGATCAAACCTCGCTAATAAAAGAAGATCCATTTGAAATCAACATTACACCGGTTCCATGTTTTTTTTCAAAATTCATTTATTAGTAATGTCACAATTGATAAAGATCTTTGCGTTAACATATTGCCCAACTACGTTTTCTAAAAATTAAGTATTAGTGATTTTTCTCCACTTCAAATACCCATTTTTCTATCTAATCGGAAAGTAATAAAATCAATCGGTGTAGTTGAGGATGTCTTGGTTCAAACAAATCAAATGGTAATCCCAACCGACTTTGTCATCCTCGATGACGCTCCTCTAGTGTTGGGACGACCCTTTGTAAAAACCCACGAAGCTTTGAAAAACCGGAAGAACAACAATCTATCTATTCAATTAGGGGCATTTAAAAAGAGTGTCGATCTTGAGCGGTCAATGAAATATCCATTCGGCAATGACGACCCCCTAATTGAAGATGAGCCCGAACCAACCGATAAGGTGGGTTTAGCCAAGGACCCTTATAAACGTGGCGCACCACGGAGGCATTCCGCGGAACTATCCTTAGTTTAGTTTAGATTAATTTTTTTTATGTTTTCTAGTTTAGTTTTAATTTTCAGGAATAAAACACACTCGGGATGGTGAAGGATAACAAGGGAAAAGTGAACCAGCACCCCATGCATGAAAACAGGGCCATCCGAAAAAAATTTCTTCATTACAGCAAGTTCAGCACGGGCCGTGCTCGCCCAACACGGCCCCGTGCTGCACAATCTGCATAAGATGCCCAGTTCAGGTAAACTGGAGACGGGCCGTGTTCACCCAACACGCCCCCGTGTCCAAGCTTCTGTTTCTTTTTACAACTTTTTGTTACTGGCGACTGAACACGGGGCCGTGTCCAGACGCCCAGTAACATAAAATTTTGCTTTTTCACGCCTTTTTACACATTCAATCAACCTAAAAACTTATTTTTGGGACACATTGAGGACAATGTGTAATTTAAGTGTGGGGGGATGCTAAAACTTTGAATCTTGCAAGTCTTAAATAAATGCCTTACACAAAACTCTATTGGAACCGCTAATCACCCCAAATTTTTTCAAAAATTTTTCATTTTTTTTTTACTTTTCTAGGTTTAATTTGAGAATTTCAAATTCTATAAAGATTATATTTTTACAAATTTACAATCGATAGCGTCGTGATAAAAAGAACCAACATAAGAAGATTATGAAAAGGCATGACAAGTTTAGTTAAAATTTGATTATATATACTTGATCACATAAAAACCCATTCCCACAAAAGTGAGTTTTGAGCCTTTATTGAGCATACAAATACATATCTTTAAACTAAATGCTCATCTTTCGTTTCTTGTGTGAATAGCCGCTTGGTTCTTACAACTCTAGAACTTGCCATGACGATACATTCCCGGTCCTTACCAACTTAAACCCGAGTAAGTAAATGATGGAGGCATTAGGACTAACCCTTTTTATTTCTACACCATTATTTTTCTTTTTTTTTACCACCTACCCAAAATCCCCCTAGTTAACCCCTTTGAGCCTAAACCTTTTCATTTCTTAACCCAAACACCCTTTCACCCACCAAAACCTTTTTATTTTTAACCCTTTGTTTTAGTAACAAGCTCGGTTTTTCGTACGACTCTTCCAAAAAAAAAAAATTTGATGATGAAGCAAAAGAAATAAACAAGCAAGTTCATCAAAAATAACTTTGTTTGAATAAATGCTTCATCCAAATAAAAGTTGCAAAAAAAAATAAAAAGTCTTACGAAAACCGACGCTTCTTACGCTTTTCTCCCTTTTCTACTAACCACTAACCTAACCACCTACCTTTAACCCAAGCCTAACCCTTCACCCAAAAGTCCTCTTGATATTTACAAAGGTATATAGTTAAAAAGGAGGAGGATTGATTGCTTGGCAAGCCTATGGTAGGAGTAAGTTCCATTCCGCTCTCGAGTGATTCACTAAAATACATCTTCGGCCGAGTGTTGAGTGATCCCCTATGAGGTATGTGAACTTGTATATAAGTGGAATTTTAAAAAGGCATGTTATGCCCTAATAAGTAATTTATCTTATGTAATGTTTTAAATAAATCATGACGAATAGGATTGTAAATAAATAAAAATAAAACCTAATAAAGAATCTTGGAAATCCCGACACTCTATGACAAGCCCAAAAACCTTCTCTTCTACCCATTCCATTTGGGAGTGCAAAGCCACATTATAAAGAGTTTTGCTTGAGGACAAGCAAAGATTCAAGTGTGGGGGTATTTGATGTGCACAAAATGCAACATATAAATTACATCAATTGTGGCATAAAACTAACCCTTTTTTAGTACTAATGTTGGAAAAAAGTGTGTTTTTGTCTTCCTTTTGTATTTTCAGGATTAAACGAGCTCAAATTGACAAAAGAAGCAAAAAGGCAGCTAAATCTAACATAAATACAAGAAAAGGGACAAACGTAGCATGCCCGACCTCACCGATAGCATGTTCCCAAGTAAAACAAGAAGACAGAAGACTGAACACGCCCCGTGCTCAGTGAACACGGGGGCGTGCCCAAGTGCCAGCACAAAAGACAAAGCTATAGAAGCTTCTATCGCCCACCACGGGGCCGTGCTCAGCGGACACGGGGCCGTGGTCAACTATAAGATTCGCAGAATCCAGGCAAATCTTGATAGTACAGATACGCTTCTGCACACGGGGTCGTGCCCAGCGGACACGGGGCCGTGGTCAACTAATGCAGAAAAGAGCAATTAATGAAGACAGAGAAGGAGGATGGACACGGGGTCGTGCCCACTGGACACGGGGCCATGCCCGAGTTTTTACTGTCTTGGCATTATTTTACTGTCTACATAAAATAAAAGATTTTCACTATTCATATCTCCACGGTCTATATGGAGGTATGTTGGCTACCTGGTCGGGGGTTAAGGGAATGGTTTGGTAAGAGTCTTGCCTTGTTCAGTGTATAGATCCTGCAAGGACCTGGGTCAAATTTAGTAGGACCTCCTTCAATACCCACCGGTATTGGATGGCGGGGGTCCAAACTCTTTGATCCCCTCATATGTAAGCTACTATTAATACTTTAACCCGGCTACTTAGGACTGTATCCCTGCTGACTCAGACTACTTAGCCGAGGGTAACGTCACCTTCAAAAGAGGGGCCTACCATAATATGCATTAATAACTTAATTAATTATCTTTCAATAATCCGACCCTTTAGGATTGTAACCTTGCTGACCCAAACTACTGGGTTGAGGGTAACGTCACCTTCAAAAGAGGGGCCTACTACAATAACTAAGATAATCTCTTAAAAAGTGAAAAAGTGCGGAAATAATCAAAGGTTACACTAAACACGAGTCGGAGCCAAGTGATTCATCTTGTCTATCTGTTTTTCTTTTATTTTATTTTTCAGCATTTTAGTTAGTTTTTATTTTTCTTGTCTAAAAACCTTTTTCTAAACTTTTGATTTGATTAGACGTTGAGGATAAACCGGTACTAAAAGCTCTTGTGTCCTTGGACGACCTCGGTATCTTGCCAACACTATACTACGCTCACGATGGGTGCACTTGCCCATATGTGTGTTTGGTGTTAGTAAAATATCGTGTTTTATAAATTTAAAACTTGACTAACGTGTAAAAAGGGCTTAAAATATACTTAAATCCATATCACACTTTGCACACATCATCATCCACTTTGATACTATTCGTATTTATCTTCACATAACGTAACTCTAAGGAGTTAACGTAGTCTAAATTTCGAGGACGAAATTTCATTAACAGGGGGAGAATGTGACAACCGGTGATTTACGGCTCTTAATTACGTGATTAACAGGTGATTAACATGATAATAAATAGTGTTTAAGACGTAGATTTACTCATTTAGGCCCTTGGAGTGCCCAGGAACGTTTATTCGGCTGTACAATGCGCGTATGGTGATTTACTGAAAGATCCGGTGAATATTAAGCGACAACGAACTGATGTCGTACAAAATACTGACAACCCGACAAACCTTAAATTTTTACGATATATTCTAGCTTCGTAATTAAATTTAAGCAATCGTAGTTGAAACCGGCTCGAAAAACGGATTAAAGACGGCAACGATGTAATTTTTCGCGATTATTACCGTTATCAACTCACGAACGCGAATACGACGGATACCAACATTATTTTTACACATTTTAACTCTGTAATATTATTTTACTAGGCTACGATGATTTCGGGTTTTGATAACGGGTCTCGTAGGAATTCCGGGCCACTTACACTTGAGATGGGCTTGTGGGCCCTGGGCCCAAGCCCGAAACCCACAAGCCTAAACCTACACTTAATATATCAGATCTTTTCAAGATCTTATAAGATCTACACAAAATCCTATAAAATCATACAAGATCTCTAAAGATATCTATGAAATCCTACAAATCTTAATAAAATCTTCACAAGATTTCAAGATCCCTATAAAGCTCTCTCTCCTCTCCCTCTTTGTCTGCATATTAACACACACAAACAAATAGAGAAAACCTTCTTCTCTACAACACAGCAGCACCACACACCAACTTCTCCCTATCGTCTCTAATTTACGGCGACCGGAGCCGGATTCTGGCCGGCGCTCCGGTGCCCCTCCTTCTCCGGCGAGCTCACACCACACCACACCTCCACGCAACTCCAACCCTGGTTCTCCTTTAACACCCCCACCCCCTCGATTGAACAGTAACGACGCCGCCATCATAGCGGCAGCGGCGACCCGACAGAGAAACGGAGAGAGAGAGAGAGAAGTATGAGAGAGATCGAGAGGAGATAGAGGGCGTCGGAAACGGAGCGGCACCGCCGCTCACGGCGGCGGCAGTGGGGCGGCAGCGGCGGCGTTCAGTGACGGTAATCAGGCGGCGGACCTGCTTCCTCCGACAGGCTGAATCTTGAAGATGACGATGTCCGGTAAGCGTTTTGGCCTGAAACCCTGTAATACGACTTGGATCGAGTTCATTTCAGTTCTATTTTGACATTTAGGGGTATCGGGTGATCTTCGGCCGGCAATGTCACAGGTTACGGTGGTGGTTGACGGCGGCATAAGGCCACCGGAGTAATGGCAGCGGCAGCGACAAGGGTGGTGGTCCGAGGTACTTCAGTTGGTTCGGGTCACAGCCGCGGTTCGGGTCTTTCGGGAGGTCTCGGGTTAGATTATGCTCTGTTCAGAGTTTGGTTTCGGGTCAACTCAACTCAGTCAAATGGTTCGGGCCAGCCGCGGTCAATAGGTCAAAGTGGTCAACCTTGGTCAGCCGGTTCGAGTCAACGTAAGCCAACGGTTTGGTTCGAGTCAGTCGGCTCGGGTCAGGTGTGAAACGGTTCAGGTTGACTCGAGTCAACTCGGTCAGACTCGATCAAACCGAGTCAACTCAGTTGACTCGGTCAACTCCGTCAAATTTATCGACACGCGAAGATTGGTAAAGATTTTACGACAATTTATTTCGTTATTTTCCTAATTTTATTATTTCGTGACTAACGAGCTCGAACCGATTAATATTAGTTTACGTTTAATATATTTGACAAATTACCGTAGGTCCCGATATCTGAGGATCGATAACGAACCGAATCACTTGTTTATAGCAAACATGGTCACGTGTGCGGAATCCACGTAACTATGCCAAATCAAACATATATAACAATAACGACACAGTATAATCAATGATACACACTCGATTGATTAAACGGGATGAGAACCAACAATAACTGATACAAACACAGTTTAGACAGAATTTTGACAGTGTTTCTTTAAGGGTATGCTCTCATCTGCTTTCAAAGTGAAAGCAGACATTGTTTATATAGTCCCTGGGCCCAAGAGTCGACGAAACACATTAAGTGTCGACGAAACAACATTGGGCCAAACACTTGGGCCTGTTGCAGCCCAACACATGACGAAACAAGTCTGTTTCATCATGACCGTCAACGAAACAGAAATAATGGACATTGGGCTGTTTCGTCGTGATGAGTTCGACGAAACAGCCTGTTTCGTCGAGGACTGCAACTGTTGTGGTTGTTTCTGCAAACAGACAACAACAACAGCAACATATAAACAACTTATAATGACCATTTTACCCTTTGAATGCAACATGCATTGTTCGAATAGCATTACATATTAAACAGAGACAATAAAGTCGGACACAAGTGGATAGGAGGATATCCGACTTGGTCTTCACTCCGTTAAAGGCTCGAACCGAACGTGCCGCGTCCACACAAAAGTGTATCAACAAACTCCCCCTTGGACGCTGCTGTGATGGTTCGACTTCCATGTCTTTCATGTCGGAGGATCTTCAAAGTCTTCACGCGTCGTAAGAAGAAAGTGTATCAACAAAACTCCCCATTTTATTTAGGTAGTGTGTTAACAAACTCCCCCTTAGAATGAACTCTCCATTGAGTTATGCTCGTGAATCTTTTGACTTGTCAATTCTTCAGATCCTTGTGGTGTTGATGAAGGGTCAGCTGCAATCCGATCATCTTGATCTTCTGATTGCATCAACGTCGTGTCTTCACTTTACGGCTTGTCATCTGACACGTTCTCTTCACCTTTAGCTGATTCTGATGTCGAATCTGCACATACAAGAAAGCTAAACACGTAATGAGAACAACCGCTTGGAATATAAACAAATTAAACAAACAACACATTTGAGATCAAATCTCAATCAAACACCGACCGACAACAGTTTGAAAGTTTTTTTTTTTTTTTAAATTGTTCAATTTTAGTTCTTAACTTTCAAAACTTGTTAACTTCGACAGATTATGAAGATTTTCACACTGAACATAATTTGTTTTAATTGAACACATTTCCTTTTTGTTTGAGTTCCAAATGCAAGAACGTTTTATGAAGGTGGTTTCAGGCTTCCAGCAGAAAACACCAAGCAACAACTTCGGCTTAATCAAAAACGAATATTACAAATAACACTAAAAACGAATTTAAAGCGCGGTAAACTAAACGAAAAAGCAATAAACTGTGAAAAACAGTAGGCAACTGTACAAATGCAATCTTTTTGCGAATCTCAAGGATAAGGAATCATACCAGCTTACGGTCTTAGTCAACATGATTTTGATTTCTGTTTAAAGCTCTGGATAAGTATACTACCTCGATTATCGGTATTGTAGTCCACATAGGCTCAAACTGATCAGACGTAATCATAATTTAAGAGATACGATTAACGGTAAGGATTATACTTACTTGTCGATGTGAATCCACTCACGACACATTCCCGTATCAAGGTATGCACGAGAATTCATCTTACCGGTGAGTATACCGTTTATCATCCGTTTGACCGTATAAAAATGTGAGAAACTCACTTATTTTGATTGAAAACAAGCCCTATGTGATAGAATCACTTATTGATGAGGAATTTGATTTTCAGATGCATGAGGGCACAGGAGCAAGTCCGTGAACAGGTCAGCACTTTCGTACAGCAGAGAGACGAACTTGACTCCCGCAAAGAATCTGTGATATATTATCACTTATTTTGTTTGGACATGTGATTGTTGATCACTTAATGAGGTCGAATGCAGTATGTATACGTATGTATGGTATCATGGAAGATCTAGACTATGTCTCCGATATTTTTACGGTTTGAGATACAACCATGATACCCAGATGATAAGCAGCATAAAGACCGAATATTTCAGATCTCGGCAATCTCTCAAACGAGATTTCGGTACTAAGACCATATGCCAATGAATGGTTCCCACCTGACTTAAAGTCTGTTAGGTTTGTATCATCCTGCACATTTTAGTCTCATTGTGAGCCTACCGATACATCGTTAGTAGAGATACTTACTATTTTCTTTTTGTTTTTCATTTTGAGCACGTTGACCGACCACACCAGTGAACATCATCATTTTCCTATATCCAAGAAACTCATTTTTTGGTTTTTCTATTGTTTTTGAATTTTTGAATTTTTCAAACGTAAAGACAGAAAAATAAAGACATCTTTTTGGATTTTGAAGTTTTGCAATGTTTTTGTATTTTCTTGAAATTACTCCCCCTAAAATGCTAAAAGGTTACGAAAAACGAAAATCTTTTTGAAATTTTTAGAGTTTATAAAGAAAATATTTACAAAAACGATCAGCCAAAGAAGTTTACTCGGGTATCACCTTAATGCCATTGACCAAAAGTAGATAATCAAAACGTGATTTATCAAAAGCTTTTGTAAACAGGTCGGCACGTTGGTGATCGGTGGGGACATGAACAACATCGATTAATCTCTTGTCAAAACAATCACGTATGAAGTGATATTTAATGTCGATGTGTTTAGTCTTGGAATGCTGCACAGGATTTCTAGTGATCTGTAAGGCAGCATTATTATCAACAAAAATATGAGTAGATAGGAATTCAAAACCGTAGTCGCGCATTTGTTGTTGTATCCAAAGAACTTGGGAGCAACAACTCGAGGCAGCAATGTATTCTGCTTCACATGTTGATGTAGCAACACACGTTTGCTTCTTGCACTGCCATGTGACCAGGCGATTTCCTAAGAACTGACATCCTGCTGTTGTTGATTTGCCATCGATTTTGCAACCACCAAAATCAGAATCACTGTATGCAATTAATTCAAAACTATCATCCCTAGGGTACCAAAGACCAAGGTCCGGGCATCCCTTCAAATAGCGAAAAATCCTTTTGACAGCTGACAGATGAGAGGCCTTCGGGTTTGCTTGATATCTTGCAAGCAGGCATGTAGGATACATTATGTCAGGCCTCGAAGCGGTGAGATACATGAGAGATCCGATCATGGCATGATAATAAGAAGAGTTGACACTTTCTCCCTTCAAATCCAGAGTAATCCCGTGATTCTGCGGAAGTGGAGTACCAATGGGCGTTGCATCTGACATTTGGAATCGGCTCAAAATGTCACCAACATATTTAGTCTGATGGATGAATATCCCAGACTCTGCTTGTTGAACTTGTAGACCCAAGAAGAAATTCATCTCCCCCATTGCGCTCATTTCGAATTTTTCTTGCATAACACGTTCGAATTGCCTGCACAAAGAATCATTAGTGGAACCAAAAATTATATCATCAACATATACCTGCACCAGCAGAAGATCTCCATCTAATTCCTTGATAAAGAGTGTGCAATCAATAAGACCTCGTCGAAATCCATTCTCCAGAAGATAGTTGGATAAGGTTGCGTACCAAGCCCTAGGTGCTTGATGTAAACCATAAAGAGCTTTGTTGAGCAACCAAACCCGATCGGGGTGAATAGGATCTTCAAAACCTGGAGGTTGTTCGACGTGCACCTCTTCTTGAACTATACCATGAAGAAAAGCACTTTTGACGTCCATCTGGTAAACTTTGAATCCTTTGAAAGAAGCATAAGCTAAGAAGATCCGTATAGCTTCCAGACGTGCAACAGGTGCATAAACTTCATTGTAGTCAATGCCTTCTATCTGGCGAAAACCCTGAACAACCAGTCTCGCCTTGTTGCGAATAACAATTCCACGGTCGTCCTTCTTGCATTTGTAAACCCATCGTGTGCCAATTTTCTTGTAATTTTCCGGCTTTTCAACAAGCTTCCAAACACCAAGCTTTTGAAATTGTTGCAGTTCGTCCTGCATGGCTTCAACCCAAGAATTATCATTTAAAGCATCCTTCCAAGACTTCGGTTCTTCTTGTGAAACGTAACACGCAAAGGACCAATCGTTTTGAAGACCAGATTCTCTAATGGCTGAATATAAACCAGCATTCTGGTTATTTCTCAGCTGATTACGCGTCTGCACACCGCTTTGGACATCTCCTATAATGTTCTGCTGTGGATGGGTATTATGAATCCTCAATTCAGGATTTTCAGGAACACTAGCATTAATACCCAAATTGTTAAGATTAAGATCAGCAACCAACTCCGCACCGGGAATATGAGTGGAAGTGGATGCATTTCCTTCAGCAGTATCATCATTCTGCACTTGAGGAGTTTCTAAAGAAGTGCCATGAACAGGAACAACCGGGGCAGAAGTGCCTTCAGTCGCATCAAGATGTTCATCATCTTCCGATGACTCAGTAGCATCTTCAAATACCTCATTTTGAACAGTATTGTTAACTGAATTAGAACCTTGTGGGTTAACAATAATTGGTCTTACCAAAGACGAGCCGGCAGCGTTGTCACTATCAAATAACATTTGAACAGCTGCAGATTCTTCATCAAAGGTTGGCAGATTAAAGGAGTCGAATATCCCATCGTAATCGAACATCCAAGGATCACCCGGAGATCTAACAGGATTTGTGTACCTTTGAACCCTTACTTCATTCCAAAGCTCAATCTTTTTGGTGGTCAGATTCCATACACGAAAATTTGGAGTTGCATATCCAAGGAAGAAACCTTCGATAGCTTTTGCGCCAAACTTTCCATCAGGGTCAATCATGGTACATGGACCGCCAAAAGGTTCAAGGAAAGAAAGATCCGGTTTCCTTTTCTGTAGAAGTTCGAAACAAGTTTTGCCATGCCTCTTAACTGTAAGAACTCTGTTCAAAGTGTAGCAAGCAGTCGACACAGCTTCTGCCCAGAATTGAACAGGAAGCTCCGACTCTACCAACATCGTTCTTGCAGTCTCAATAATCGTGCGATTCTTCCTCTCAGCGACACCGTTTTGTTGTGGAGTATAGCGAGAACTGTATTCATGAAGAATGCCTTTAGAAGTACAGAACTCATCCATTACACGGTTCTTGAATTCAGTTCCATTGTCGCTTCGGATCCTCTTCAATTTCAACGAGTATAAATTTTCCAACATTGTAAGAAGATCCTTGAGGATTCCAGGAGTATCACTCTTGTGTGCCATAAACGCTACCCAAGAAAATCTAGATAATCATCAGTAACAACCAGACAGTAAGCATCTCTGAATGTTGTCTTGTGCTTCATAGGTCCAAAAAGGTCCATATGAAGACGTTCGAGAGGCATGCTAACAGTGTTGATTTTCTTCAGAGGGTGAGATTTCTTTGTTTGTTTCCCTTTTTGGCACGAAACACAGATATCTTGTAGATGAAAGCTTCTCACAGGCACACCATTCACAAGGTTATTTTTCACCAAATGGTTCATTTTCCTCAAGTGAATGTGCCCCATTCTTCTGTGCCAAGAAATAGACTCCTTCTCTGTGGCTTTTGAGACAAAACATGTTACTTGCGCAGATGACGTAATAGCTTGACTCATATCAAGAATATAAAGATCATTAATTCTTGGAGCCGATAAGAGAATCCATTCATCAGGAATCTTGAATCCAGGTTTAAGCACATAACAACCGGCATCATCAAAATGCACGGTGAACTTCTTATCGCAGATTTGCGACACACTGAGAAGATTATGATCAAGTTGACGAACATAATTAATCTTTTCGAAACATACCACACCATTGGAGATCATTCCTTCTCCGGTGATATATCCGCCTTTGTCTAGTGGCGAACGCGACATAGCCTCCTCTAATATTTCTCACATCGTACAGAAGCCGTAAGTCGCCCGTCATGTGCCTGGATGCCCCACTATCAACAATCCAATGACTACTGATAGTTCCTCCTGGAACACCCTGCACATATCATCCAATGATTAGTTAAGGATGGGGACCCAAGCCATAGTGGTCTTGGGTCGTCCCTGAGCATCACGAATAGTGATCTCGATCTGGTGATGATTTTCCAAACTAACAGCTCCCCCTGAACTTTCACCTTTCTTAGGTTTCCAAGTTTGTTTTTGTTTACCAGTTTCAGTTTTGTAAACAGATTTTGAAACTTCTGGTTTTAAAGATGAACTTGGTTTCCTTGGAACAGATTTGACCTCAGATTTTAAGGCCTTTTCTATTTTCTTTACATTTTGATGTCGGTTTTTCGTTTCCTGTTATTTAACAGTTCTCTTATCATGTTTTGGTGAAACGGGACGACATTGAGGGTGAATCTTTTCAGGTGGTGCTTTCTCAACAAATTTCTCTTTTGGAGTGTTTACACAATCTTTGATGATGTGCCCAAACTCCCCACATTTAAAACACGTTCTCCTCTCAACAAACTTAGGAGAAACGGATCGACGCACATATGTCAAACCTGTAGAACCTGAGGTACTTGCCTTTTCATCACACCCATTTGAATGTTGAGTGTAATTATTTGGACTGTTACGCTTTAAAATCTTGACTTGTTGTACAAAATCAGTGTTTGATTTATTAGCAAAAATCTCAATTTTATCAGTACCCTCAGATGCCACAAATCTGACATCATTGTTTTTCTTTTGATAACGAGCTCCATTTGTTTCAAATTTTGATTTAGAAACATTTGGCCTTTGAGCCCGTTGAAATGGTTGTTTACCCTTAGGAGCAAAAGGTTGTTGCTTTGTTGGGAAATTTTTATTTCCAAATTGCTTTTTGATTTCAGCCTTAGGAATTGGATCACATTGAGTTACAGTAACTCCCGGAATCGACTTTCCCAAAAACTTACTTGTGTTATTTTCAAAAACGTTATCAATCAATGATGGATTGACATTTTTAATTGGAAAATCATTATCTGAGTAGATTTTAGAATCACCAACCAAAGTATACAACATTTGGTTACTCTTAACAGTAGACACAGGTTTCTTGTCATTCATGACAGGATTAATCACATTTTTGGCAACTTTTTGCACAACAGGAATAGGAGGATCACAAAGAATATGATTCTCAATTGGAATTTCTATTCCCTTTTTCTTATCAAGTGATTCATCCTGGTCATTTGCATCTGTTTCGTCATCAGATGAATCATAATCCTCAACAGATGGAGGACTTTGATTCACTGTTGTTGAAGTTTCTGTTTCATCAGATGAAGTTCCCGAGGAGCTGTCCGGTTTGAACCCTAATCCAGTAGTAAGTTCCTCATAATTAAGAGGCACACTGGGTTCAAAACGAGGCATATCCTCTTCATCAGGTGGTGCTGCATAGTTGTGTCTCAAAGGGGGCGGACATTTCTTATACTCAACACCACTCTTGTTTTTCTTCAGTTGTTGAACGTCAATTATGTGATCGAGCACAAATCGGGAGTTAGAATAACTCTCCAATTTTTGCTTGATCGCATCGTGCTCGCATTTTGCAATGGCTAATTCCTTTTTGGTTTCCTCAACGATATTTATGTACTTGTTATTACTAACTTGTTTGTGATAAACAACTTTAGTAGTTTCGGAAACAATTTTCTTTAAATTTTCAATTAAAGATTTAAAGTCCTTTTCGTTTCTGGTTAAAGCCATATTTGCTTCTTTGCACTTTGACATATCAACAACCAAACTTTGATTGTGACCATGAATTTTGTCACATTTAAGTTTCACTCTTTCACATTCCTGTTTCATATAAGCACAATCAGTACATATTCTAGGAGTTTCAGATGTTACCTGACTCGAAGAGGCTGAAACATTTGCCATAAATGCAGTTTGAAAAGAAAAAGATCCGTCTTCAGAGAAGAACTTCTCCATTTCCTTAGATGCTATCCCAGCCTTCTTTATAAGAACAGATTTCTGAGACTTCAACTCCTCTGCTTCATTCAACAAGTCATCAATAGAAGTCGCTTCTTCTTTCACATCTCCCGAGATAGAACTTTCTTCATCCGAACTCCCGGTATAACCCGAACTGTCGTCACTTTCAGAAAATTCTTCTTTATGAATGTGCTTGATGTGATTGATGATCTTTGCATAGCACGCTGTTCCTCCTCCTTCATTATCACCTCCCCCTAATTGTAAAGACCAATTACACCCTTCATCTGTTTGAACAGTCAATGCACGAGTGTTGTTTGGTGGTCCAGATTGGTTCTGGTTGGTGGTATTGTTCACCTCTACTATCCCTTTCCCACGATTGTCTTGAGTGCCTTGAGTGGCATTTGAAGTACTTGTCTGATTTCTGAAAGGGTTCTGATTTCCTTGCTTGGATGGTCGGGTGCACTCACGTTTAAAGTGACCCTTTTCGCCACAATTAAAACACGTAACCGCGTCTTTATCAAACCCGTACTTCGTATCCTGCTTACTATCCAAAGAACTTCTTCCTGTTCGACTCATGAAATCCCTTGCCCTTCTAACTGCACTTGCAAACGCCCACTTTATATCCATCAACTCCATTTCATCACGATCGATTTGTTGATAATCTTCGTTGGTCAGACTGATGTTCCCAATTTGACCTGCGACCAAACCGCAGTATGCACTGACCATTGTATTAATGAGTTCCATGTGCTCCTTTGCTACTTCAATGCTAACTTTTGAGAGGTTTGAAGTATCAACTTTAACAGTGTTCGTGTTTTGGGGTGGAGGATTGTTGGTATAATGTGCTTGTTGTGGTGATGGTTGGGCTTGAGATTGCGGTAATGATTGTGAAAGATAAGCACCTAAATCGAACTGTGGTTGAGTACTTTGAGATTGGGCTTGAGATTGGGGTAGTGTTTGTGAAAGATAAGTGCCTAAATCGAACTGTGGTTGAGTACTTGTGTTTGACACAAATGCCGTTTGAAGCTTCGGTTGTTGAACAGAACTAGAACTAGCTAAAGGAGCAAAACCAGGCAAATATATTTCTGTGTTTTGAGGAGCTCCAATCCTTTTAGATTTCCGAGTTTCCTCTTCATTCTTGTGCTCCAACTTCTGAACGAATCCATAGATAGTGACATTTTCCCCATCCAGAGCACCCGTATGCTTTAGAAGTTCAATGAATTAACTCCACCTAGGAGGTAGAGCATCAGCTAAACGTGCAATCATTTCCACATGAGTTGTAACAACCTTATAAGAACTCATTTCACTTATCAAATGATAGAAACGAGAAGTCATATCATTTAGATTTTCATTTTCCAAAGATTGAAATGATTCAAATTCTTTCTTCAAAAGATCATGGCGTATTTTTCTAGAAGCTGCATTCCCTTCTCCTCTTGTTTCCAATGCATCCCATAAAGCTTTTGTGCTCTTACTATAACAAAATTGATGATAGATGTCTTTATGAAGAGCTTGTGTTAGAAAAGCAAATGCCTTCTTCTCTAATTCATAGGCTTTCTTGTCTTCTTCAAGCATATGAGAAATACCAGCGGCAGTTGATGCTGCTACTTCTAGTTCCGGCTACATTCAGTAGTGAAACACGTCCAAAGTTCAACGTTTTGCCCTTGAATGTATGTATGAAAACGACCCTTCCATGATGGATAGTCGTTCATGTGATTTAGCTTTGGCGGGCGATTGTTGCTTCCCGTCTCACTCTCACTGAGCAATAGATTTTGAATGTTTTGATTTTGATTAGAAACCATTGCCCATTGACCTGCATTTATTGATTGTTGTTTTTGTGGCAATTGGTTCATTAAATCGGCAAGCGAAGGCTGATTTTCAGCTGGTTGTGGTTCCGAACTCCAATCCCACAGACCTTTGTTACTCATATTTGGTATATGTATGATAACACCTGCATACACACTTGAAAACACAAGGTTATAACAGTTTTGCAAAGCCTCTGTGTAAAACAGCAACTGATCACGGCGAAACACTTTCCACGAAACAGGTTTGTTTCGTCGAAATGGATGATGACAAAACGGACTTGTTTCGTTGAAGATATTTTTGACGAAACACTTGTGATTCGTCGACTACTTGTTTCGTCGAAGATAGGGTTTCAGACGGTGAGATATTTTAAAATATCTTTCTGACACAAAGTGACAGTTTTTCAACTCAAACCACGTTTTAAGTTACCAACTTAGTTAGAGTTTTAAAGCACTTTGTCACCAAAGTCCACTTAATGTATTATATTAGACAAACACTTTGATTTATGCAATATAAAGATCAAATACACAAGTATGATAAGAACAATATGAAGATATGAAGAACACACTCAAGAACAATGAGTTTTCCGGTAACCGATAATTTTCCAAAACAAGAAAATGCAAAAGACTTTCACTAAAAACCCGGTTTAAAGCATAAACAAACAATCTAACAGGGTTTTTGATAAAACTCTATAGCAAATAACAAGAAACAACCAGATTTTATGAATATTTTTCAGAAATATGATTTTTCAAGAACAAATTTTCAGAAAAAACACACACAAATACTTGATAAAAACCGAACAATGTTTGATTTTAAACAAGGATTAGAGCCAAACTCTCTGATACCAATTGTAGGTCCCGATATCTGAGGATCGATAATGAACCGAATCACTTGTTTATAGCAAACATGGTCACGTGTGCGGAATCCACGTAACTATGCCAAATCAAACATATATAACAATAACGACACAGTATAATCAATGATACACACTCGATTGATTAAACGGGATGAGAACCAACAATAACTGATACAAACACAGTTTAGACAGAATTTTGACAGAGTTTCTTTAAGGGTATGCTCTCATCTGCTTTCAAAGTGAAAGCAGACATTGTTTATATAGTCCCTGGGCCCAAGAGTCGACGAAACACATTAAGTGTCGACGAAACAACATTGGGCCAAACACTTGGGCCTGTTGCAGCCCAACACATGACGAAACAAGTCTGTTTCGTCATGACCGTCAACGAAACAGAAATAATGGACATTGGGCTGTTTCGTCGTGATGAGTTCGACGAAACAACCTGTTTCGTCGAGGACTGCAACTGTTGTGGTTGTTTCTGCAAACAGACAACAACAACAGCAACATATAAACAACTTATAATGACCATTTTACCCTTTGAATGCAACATGCATTGTTCGAATAGCATTACATATTAAACAGAGACAATAAAGTCGGACACAAGTGGATAGGAGGATATCCGACTTGGTCTTCACTCCGTTAAAGGCTCGAACCGAACGTGCCGCGTCCACACAAAAGTGTATCAACAATTACATTATATTGATTGAATATTGTTGAAGTTTGACAAAAATAACGACACTTTAGTTGTCGGGGCCGTCCAAAAACAGAGGAAACTCTGGCCGTTTTTCCAGAAAATCCGTAAAATAAAGCGTGTTTCATTATAAAATGAACTATCCTATTCAAGTAATTTTTTTAGAGCAAATACAAATGTAACAATACCTTCAACAACACTTTTACAAGATACAAAAACTACGATTCGGACATCATTTACAACGAATAAATATAATTATTATATTCATTCTAAGTTTTGACACCTCGTCAATTCCTTTATAAAAATAAATATAATTTATATATTTATTTATTCCGAATATCAAACAATATAGTTTCGTTTCATAAAATAAATATAATTCACATATTTATTTCGGATATCAAACAACACGACGATCCTTTTATTAAAATAAATATAGTTTGTATATTTATTTTAAACCCCAAACGGCTCGTATTCTTTTCTAAAAATAGATATAACTTGTCTGTTTATTTCAAACATCGAACGACTCGATGATGCTTTTATAAAATAAATATAACTTTTTATATTTATTTTAAACGCCTAAACGGCATATACGTATATTTTGGCAAATATATACGAGACGCAATATATATAATACAAGTTTATTATATATTACTTTCATACGAATATTCCTATATACACAAACGATTTCTCGAGACGACAAGCGACCTTAACAATATATTTATATGTTTCGATATAAATATTTATTTATTTCTAATATCTCGAGAATCAAGTCTTTTCAAGGCTTATTGGTTATTATCGATAATAAATGATACTTATCAAATATGACCTAGTCATTTCCGATAAGTTAATTACTTACCGTTGAATCGTTCGACTAACGATTCGGTAGAGCTCGGTGACACGTAGTTTAGTTACCGCTTTTGTTTAGAAACTTATAAGATATTCCGTGTTAGGAATATTGTAGAATGCACGCTAGCGAGTCTCATCTTGGAAACGACAACACGAAGTCGTATTTAGCTAGCTTTGCACAATGCGATTCAGGTGAGTTCATAACCCCACCTTTTTACGGTTTTACATTTTTGTAAATGTTTTTGGGGTGGAAAGACATGCACGTTATGCAGAAAACACACAAAGTTCTCGATGAACAAAGATTGCCTATTTTTAGACAAAGCACGTTTTGTAAGAACATACAAAGTTTTTGAACGAACAAAAACTCATATTTCTAAATCATGTTACGAATGGATTTCGAGGAACTCAAATAGTTTACGAATGGATTATACTAAATATACCGGTTTTTACAAAACAAATGCGTATTATCGAAATGTGAATGATTTTCATGACTAGGGATGGATCGTCTGGTGATAATATAAAGAGACTGGGGAGTTGGCCTTAGAGGCTGGGGAGGTTCAGCCTTAGAGGCTGGGGAGGTTCAGTCCGAGAGACTGGGGTAAAATACATGTTACAAAAGGATTACTTACAGACATTTCTATACATGGTATGGTTAGCTTAAGGAGGGTTTACTACTTAGATCACGTGAGTGGGTAGGCGGATACTTAAGGCCATTAATCCTCGTTGTAGGACCGAGGGACATGAGTGATAGATCTATTCGGGTGTAGCGAGCCCCACTCTTGAGTCCGCTTAGTGGACCATAAGGTGACTATGTCTTACCAACGAAATCTGCTAGGTTTGAGTCTTCCTGCATCACTTCACACATATCAATGGCCTTGCAAACCATTGGTGATCTCTTTTTCCTTATTGCTACATACCAAGGACATACATACTTACAGAAATACATGATTTATACAAATTAAATACCATGTTTTATACAAATTCAAAGCATAGGATTTATGTGGGCATGGAGTCAAAGTCAGGGTGGGCATTGACGGTTATACGAACATTACAAATACGAGAGTTTACAAATACATGGTTCTACAAACTTAATGCATTACAAATACAAAGTTTCCATATACTTGACAAGAAAATGAGTTCTAAATTCGTTTTCTCAATAATATTTCACAAACCGGTTATTCAAAAGATTATTTCAAATCTTTTACAAACAAACTATGAACTCGCTCAACTTTATGTTGACTTTTTCGCATGTTTCTTTCTCAGGTTACTTTTCAGAAACTATGGCACGGTTGGAATAAGAGAACCATGTAGAGTCGAGTACTTTGTGGCATTCAAATTTCTAGAAGTCTTAGCTTATTTTGCTTCCGCTGTGCAATGAAGATACCAGTCCTGTCACGCCAGCTCTAATAATTTCGGGGTGTGACAAGATTGAGATTTGAGAGGATGATTAGATTAATAAACTGATTGTTGATTTGATGAATTGTGACATTGGCAAACAATGAAGAAAATTAGCTGATGTTGATATATGCACTTGATAAATTGGGTTATGTTCATGTTAGTTGGGCCGCATAGGGTTAATGGGTTTTGCTAGATCAGATTACACGAAAATAAGTCACTATTAATGCTAGGATGATAACTGATTTGTGTTGGGCTGATTTATTGGAAGTAATTAATATAAAACTTCATTGGGTTTCACATGATCCGGGCCGAATACTTTAACAGATTTCATACATGTTTGTTGGGCCGATATTTGTTAAGTGGATTGCTAGAATTATTGGACTGGTTTAAAGCTATTGGGCCGCACAGTTTATTTGGTTTATGCATCGAGTTGTTAAGTGTTAGTGTGAGACGTGACGGATTACGTAAAATATATGTGACTCGAATATATAATACGTGACTATGTGATAATTGATGCAACTTGTTATATGCGTGGTTTGATATGTGGTTTAATAGAATGGGATTCTAACTGTTAGTGGTACCCACAATAGGAACTAATTGATCAACTTGGAACACGTAACGTATTCTACCGAGCACTCTAAGGTGAGTTCATCTCTCTTGAGCATGCGTCCCGGTGGTTGGGACAGTCAGTGGGTATCCCGGGGAGGGATAAGTCTTTAGGGTAAAAACGGGAATGTTGGATAATATACTCTTCCTATCACCTTTAAAGTCCCTCCGTGTTGTTTGGTTACCGGGGAGGTAACATGGTATTAGTTAGTAGCGCTACTTAGGTTTGGAAACCTCACCTCGTACCTGGGAGGACGGGTGTTGAACTAATGACCTAGTCATGACCAATGCTTTGATAGAAGCATTGGAGAAAGGGTAAAATAATCAGGAGCCGTCTTGTATTCGGGTTATTATCAACATTACTTTCGAAATTAAATTCAATGGATTAACTAAACACTTGGTAACCAACGTTTTCGAAAACTATGAACTCACCAGCGTTGTCTGATACACTTGTTGCATGCTCGCAGGTCGTTAGATTATATGGATTTGGAACTTGCTGTCTGAAGTAGCTGGAGTGGTCATGGGTCATGCTGATTGGATACGAATGATGAGTTTATTGATTACATACATTTACTTTGAAACAGTTAAACTATGATTTCTTTTGTTTGCTTCCGCTGAACATGTTGGTATTCATTTAAACTTATTGACGGTACTTTTAAGTGATAATTGATGATTTTATTTATAAACTTGTATGGGTTCAATGTAATTAGTGGCTCGTTGTTAGATCGTCACACGCCTAGCAAGGACGTTCCCTAGGTGGTATTTTGGGGGTGTGACACTTGTGACTATACCTGCTGATTACCACGTTGACTAGGCGTAGTGACGAGTCGTAGTTTCGGTCAAAATGCGCATTTAAGCGTATTTTGCAACCAAACTACTCTTGGTATCAAAACACTTTGTTTTGATATCAAAACCTGTTTTCTAACTTAGTTAAACATGTTCCAACATGTTTAGCTCGTCACTTTTAGTTTAGTGCTTGTTTATAGTCGTAAGTCAAGCGGTCTAACCCACCGCTTAGACTTTTGAACTCGACCCGTTTGGTCGATCATTAGGATCCGACCAAGCATGTTTAGTGACCATAGTTGTATAGGGAATAACCTTCCGAGGTTATACCTTATGGTCACCTAGTTTAAATAGTTGTATGATAGGTAGTTTATATGCCTTAGGTAAATGACCAAAATGCCCTTTTCATGCATAATTGGATTTTAAACATATGTAACCTAAACTTTTGCCACTTAACTGATTATGCAACATATTTAAACATGTTTAGGCATATAATACTTGTCATAGGACTAGTTAGACGTCTCGAACGCGCTTTTGCGCAAACGACACATTATAGTGGCGTAAGCTACCTTAATGGGTCGTAACGGGTCGAAAGCACTTAGATTAGGTTCCGATTTAGAATGTAGGTTTTGTTAAACCATATCATGGGAGTTCCAATACTCATTTGGTTTTCAAGACTTCATTTTGTCTGATCTTCCGATTTAGGTGTCGATTTATTTGACTAGTGATTCGATTACTAGGTGCTGCTTGAGTTTCCTTGACTTACCTGAGCTTGTTGAGTTCCTTAGATTGAGGATACTTTGCACTTTGAAGTGAGTACATAGTTCCCCTATTTTACTGTTTTCAATTTTTTTGGGGTGATTCATATGTATTAAAACGATTTCGACATTTTAACGATGGTTTCAAAAACGATTAAGATGGTTTATATTAAACTAATAACGATTTCGATAATGTGAACGAACTTGTTGGTTGTAATTACATAACGAATGACATTCATTAGCTTTGGCCGAGCCGACCAGTATTAGGTTATGGTACCATAGGATCTGACAAATCCCGTTATCAGACTACACCCATGGTTATGTGTGGGGGTTATGTAGGTAACGACCGAATATGATGATTGTTAACTTACCCTTTGGTGGTTTGTTAATACGAGTTTCGAGATAGTCGAGTCACGAAGGTTTGAATGTTATTAGCAAGACGACCATAAGTAGTTTCACAATTAAAACGAGTTAAACGATTTTGGGATGAGTTAAACGATTTGATACGACTTAAACGAGATAAACGAATTGGATAAACGATTGGTTTTGGGTAGTGATTAGATAATGGGACGGGTGTAGCATGATAAAGCATGGTAGATACGCCGCTGGTACATCTTATATATAAGTGCTCTTATCATATTACATTTCGTGTCATTATTTAGTTCACTTGGGAAAACGATTTCGAAACCATGTCACACAACGAGGTTTTTAAAATGATATAAACCATACGAGTTTTATTAACGAGTTTTTACGAGTTGTTTTACGATTTTGGTTTACTAAAACAAATGTTTTGGGTTAAGAATCATGGCTACGAGATTTTATAAACTATACCCAACTTGATATGAGTTGGTTATCCATGTTGCAATACACTTTTCAAAATGAGGTTTGTATTTTGACTCTGTTGGGATTGAACCCTAGCAGAGGAACAGATAATTAAAGCCAAAACTGGATCAGAGCAGTGGATCCAGAATAAGCAGATGTTATGTATACAAGTCTCTCCCCTTGAAAGTGGTTTCAACATCTGCTGACCTCCAAACTACTGATCTCTACTAAACTGATGACCTACAACTGCTGTCCAAGTCAAAGACTGATGGAAGACTAAAGCTCTGCTGATTCAATCTACTGCTATGGGTCAAGCTCTACTGATCATGACAAGTACTGTTGGGTTCACATCAGTGGAAGGGTGCAACAGTAGTTAGTATAGCAGAGGTTGTATAGATCAGATGTTAGAGTTTGTTAGGAGGTTAGATGTCACTTTCATGGTGACGTCAGCTTAGATGCTTCAGTGGTTTGCTCGTGCCTATAAATAGAACAGTGCTCTGTACTGTTCTATTAGCTCTTCACCAATCTTCTTCCTGCACGAATAAACACTGTGAGCTCAGGCTGAGGGGGATTTTGTATTCATACATGCATTGTAATCGGTGTTTGGAATAAATTTAAGCATTTGATTCATTGTGAAAATGTTTGATTAAAACAATTCTCCTGTTTGATTGTGTGCAAAGTTTATTTCCATCTTAATTCCGCTGCACTACTCATTCATCTTCATCTTAATTCAAACATAAAACACAATCAAAACCAAACTCAGATCCTAACAATTGGTATCAGAGCTTGGACAGTCAAATTTGATTTAACAATCATTTTGACATAAATAGTTCAGCTCATAATCGTTGATATCGATAGTTTGTTCGTTTTGTAGAAAAACAGAGCAAGGTTTAATCACCATCAAAGTTGATTAATCAGTGCCTGTAAAACAACCAGGATGACGTCACAATCACAAGATGATAAGAATAACATTGGCTCTCTTTTCAAACCACCCATGCTTAAACGTAATGAATACAACATCTGGCAGAGAAGGATGGGTCACATCCTTGCTCAACAGAACACTGGATGTTGGAGGTCTGTTGTTTTTGGTCCCCATGTTCCTATGGTGCCAAGTGCTGAGGATGCAAAGAAGTTCATACCTAAACCATCTGAAAACTATACTGAAACTGATTTTCAAAAGTTCGAACTCGATGCCAAAGCATTTAGCATCATAGCATCTGCATTACCCAATGAGATCTATGTTGGACTGTTACATTGTAACAGTGCCAAATAGCTATGGGATGCACTGAAGGAATAGTTTGGGGGAACAGAAGAAGTTATCGAAAACAATAGGGAAATTCTGAATCAGCAGTATGAAACATTTTGTCACATCAAGGGTGAATCATTGACTCAGCAGTTTGAACGATTCAGTTGTCTCATTAGTGAACTAAGGCTTGTTAAAGTAACATTTCCAAATTCAACTCAAAATAGCAGGTTCCTTAGATCACTACCAGAAAAATGGGATACCATTGCATTTGTTACTAGAAACTCTGCTGAGTTCAAAGATCTGACCCTGACCCAACTTCATGGTAGACTCCTGACCTATGAAAGGGAGTTAAACCAGAAAAAGAAGTTGCAAGAGTCTGGCAAAGTTGCTGATGATTATTCATTTGGCAGCACAGCTCTTTTTGGTCAGGAAGAATCTGGTAGTAGTAGTAGTAGTAAGGATCAGGGTTATGATCACTTTATTGATATAACAGCTGGTGGAAATTTCAACAACCCTGATTCTCACTCTGCAAATTATGCTTTTACTGCAAATTGTGAAAACCAGATGTCAGATAACTTGTGTTTTGAACTCAATGATTTGCAACACTTTGATCCCACTGACTTAGAAGAGATGGACATTTTGCATCAATTGGCTTTTCTTAGTGTAAGAACTAGCAAATTCTACAAAAGAACAGGAAGAAAATTCCCAGGGTTACATGGGAATTTAAAAGTGGGGTTGGATAAGTCAAAAATTAAGTGCTATAAGTGCAATAGGCTAGGTCATTTTGCTAGGGAATGGAGGAGTCAAACCACTGGCCCAATAATCACCCATCCCAGCTCAAACCCTAGACCACAACATCAAAGCACTGTGCATTATACCCAATATACCCCTGCTGCCCATGTTAACACTGCTCACTATGCTGCAACCCCTGTGCCTGTGCATTATGTTCAAACCACTGTTCCACAAATTCAGTATGTTCAAACCCCTGTCCCTCAGGCACAAGTGCAACCTGTTGCACCTCAACGAGCTGCTCCAACAATAACACAACCAGATCAGCAAAGCTTTTTCACTTAAGGCTTTGTTGACTGGAGCAGTATGCCTGATGAGCTTAGTGATGAAAATTTTGCACTCAATGCTTTTAATGATCCTACTAATGATGAATTTTGTTTGATGGCATTAGATTCTATACCAGAAGGGGTAGAAACTGAAGGTGAACAGCTAAGTGCTGAAACAGTGGATGAAGTGACTGAAGCAGTGGTTACTGCAGTTGCTGGTGAACTACTGCTGGGAGAAAATTCAGAAACCCTGATTGAACCACTGTCTGACCCCTGGTCCGAAGAAGACAAAGAAGAAAAGGAAGAGAAGAAAGCAGGTGAGAAAGAAGATAGAGCTGATGAAGAAGGTGATCATCAATGTGATTGTGCCATGATGGCTGCTGCTAAGGTAACACCTCAAGTTCTTGAAAAACTATGTTCAGACAAATGTATTATTGCATTTGCTAACATCAAAGAGGTAAATGAAAACCTTAGGGATAAAGTCTTAACTGATGAAGTCAAATTTGAAAAGTTATTAAAAGAACTTAGAAACAAATTGGCTAAAAAAGACAAAGAAATCAGCAGTCTCAAAGAAGAGCAGAGCATAACCAAGACTCAACTCCAAACTATGGTAGAAAAATACCAAGTTTGCAAAAAGGAGTTGGAGTCCACCCAGATCACTTGTGAAAGATGGGTGGAATCTTGTAAAGGGTATGAGGTTATGCTTGCGAAACAGCTTGAAAGCAATGTCAAGTTTGGTGTAGGATATAGAAAATATGATGATCTTGTAAACACTGCTGGAAAACAAGCTGGTTCATCTGAAATTAAACCAACCAACAAGAATGGCCAAGAGGTTAAAATAACCGACAAACTTGGTAACAAAATCACATTGGAAAGATCTGTGGGGTCCTCAACTTTTGAGGAAATTGAGAAATACCAATTTAAACCCACATGGTCTGATGAGTGTGACATTCTTGAAAATTTCAAGCCTATGGACTTTACAACCACTGATGGTGTCACAGCTCCAAAAGCAAAGGTCATTCCTATCAAAGACATCCCAACAGTGGTTCAAAACTCTGTTGCTAAGGAGTCTGAGAAAAGGAAGAAAAGAGAAAAGATCAAAAACCTTTTTTGTGATTTTTGTGAAAAGAGGAACCATCTAACAAAAGACTGTTTTCATCTAAAAGCATATGATCTAAACAAAACAAGTGTTATTGTACCTGCTGAAAGCTGCACCATCTGTGGTAAATCAAACCACAAAACTCAAGCATGCGTGTATCTTAAAAACTCAAGCACCATCTGATGTAAAAAAGAATAAGTACACTGCTAAAACATCCTTGAGTCCATCAACATCATCTGTCAAATTCACCAAAAACCAACCACTGTTTGTGCCAGTCCAAACAGCTGTTACAAAATAGCTAAATCAAACATATGTCCAAAGAGATGTTCAAGTGACTGATGCACCCCCTGCCAATCAATACAGAAGAGGCAAGGGACAATCATCCTACCAAAGGATTCCACACGTTTATGAGACCAACAAAAGGCCCTCTAAACCAAGAGTGAACAGGCATCCTTTTGGTTACCAGCAGGTGATTGGTCAAGAACCCCAACAGTGGTTAGAGAAAAACAGTCCTAAAACTGTCCAAACCCCTGACCTAACCACTGCCCATGCATCTGAACTCATCCCAGACACTGTTGAGACCCCATCCAAAGCCTTATTGGCTTTGGAGACCCTAATGAACTAATCCTTTTACTTCATGTGCAGGGAGCTTCTGCATGCTTAGATAGTCTTTGGTATGTAGATAGTGGAGGCTCCAGGCACATGACAGGATGTAAAGCCCTTCTCAAAGATTTCAAATTCCATGGAGGGGGGGTGATATATCCTTTGGAAATAATAGTAAAGGGAAAGTTCTGGGGTCTGGTACAGTATAGTCTGGAAATGTAAAATTTGAAAATGTCAATCTGATAGACAATCTAAAATACCTCCTGAGTGTTTCACAAATGAGTGACAAGGGGCATGGTTCATTTTTCACAAAGGAGTGTTGTAGGATTGTTGGACCAGGAATGGTTGAAAAGATTGAAGCAATAATAAAAACTGGAAAAACTAAACTTGTTGCTCAAAGAAGTGGCAATGTTTATGTGGTGGATATGTCAAAAAAGAGCCCCAGAACTGATGCCTGTTTGTTCTCAGCTGCATCAAACAAAGAGACAAAACTATGGCACAAAAGATTGGGGCACACAAATCTCAAGACAATCACTGCCATTTCAAAACAGGGGTTAGTAAGAGGTTTACCTCAAAAACTGTTCACCTGTCCTGAGCATTGTGTTTCCTGCCTAAAAGGAAAACAATATAAAAGCTCCTACAAATCCATTGATGTGTCCAAAACAACCAAATGTTTGCAAATGCTTCATATGGATCTGTTTGGCCCATTTAAAGTCATGAGTCTTAAGAAAAAGAGGTATTGCTTGGTTATTGTTGATGACTTTTCTAGGTTTACATGGACTTACTTTTTACACTCAAAAGATGAGACTGCTGGTATTCTGCAAGACTTTGTGAAACAGGTTGAAAAGCAGTTTGACCTTCCAGTGAAAATCTTTAGAAGTGACAATGGCATAGAGTTCAAGAACAAGGAGTTGGATGATTTCTGTGTGTCAAAAGGAATTGTGAGGCAATACAGCATTCCAAGAACACCAGAACAAAATGGGGTTGCTGAAAGAAAGAACAGAACTTTGATTGAGGCTGCCAGAACCATGCTTGCTGATTCAGTGTCACACCCCCAAAATCCACACGCGGAGTACCACCGCTTGGAGGCGTGACATGACCAGGATCAAGCCACCAATCATATTGAACATAAGTATATAGTAAAATTCATTCATCAATACGATAGGTGTTTCCAAAACCAAATATAAACAAGTGTGTAGCGGAAGCATTTAAAGTAAAACCCAGCATAAGTTTAAGTACAAAATGCCATAATGTCTAACAACACATTTCACGATCCATGCCCACAACGACCGTGCCTCCCGTGCAAGCTCCAAAAGTACCTAAGGTCCTGCAAGGCATGTAACAGAGAGTCAACAACTAGTTGAGCGAGTTCACAGCTGGTTATTTAGTTATAATGTTCGTATCGTAAATCGTATGTTCGTTTAGTAATCATGTATCGTATGTAATAGCATCGCGGCCCTCTAGGCATGTTTGCGAAGTTTAGTGGGGGTTTCCCATATGTTCTCTAGACTAGTTATATTTGTATCGCGGCCCTCCAGGCATGTTTGCGAAGATTTAAGTATAGTTCGCGGCCATTCCAGGCATGTTTGCGAAGATTGTTCTAGTATCGCGGCCGATCCCGGCATGTGTGCGAAGAAAAGTATATGTATCACTAGTCTAGTAGCATCTACCATTGACCTTCCTCTCCCGAGGCCAATGGTATGTAATTCCGATAACTCTTAAGCATAAATAATCAATCAACCCATTCCCAACCCCGGGAATCCCATGCCTTGGTAGAAGTGTGAACTCACCTTGTTTGCTCGGTATGCTAAGTTAAATGCTCACAATTAAATCAGTCAAGTCCTATAGTTATGCAAGTATGTATAATCAGTTTCGAACTCACAATGTTTCACAGGTAATCTATGTCACAAAGTGTGTTTATGCATTTCTCATCAAGTAGCACATAACAGTGGGTTCATGTTCACACAGTCATGCTCCATATAACTAAGTTCTTAGTGATATCTAACATGGTTAATAAATTAACATGCTTGATGGTTTTAACCGACTTAACCAGGTTAATGTATTAAGCAACAATAACAAGCTTCCAGAATTAACAAGCATAACATGCATAATAACTAACAGTGTTTCACATAAAGACTTTCTCAATTTAATCTAACAATATCAACCACTAACATAACTAACGGTGTTAATATATTTAACAAGGAAACTTTACATAGTTCACATGTAACAGAGTTAACATAGTTGGCATAACCCAGTTAATATACTTAACATATATAACAGTTGGGTCGCAATCATTACATGGGCCGAAAACACATGGGTGCCGAAATCCCCTTATAGCCGAAATCACTTAAGTGGGCCGAAATCCTTATGTGTGCCGAAACCACATGTGGGTCGAAATCCTTATGTGTGCCGAAAACACATGTGGGTCGAAATCACCCCTTGGGCCGGAACTCACATCTGGGCCGAATACACAATATGGGCCGAAATCACATAAGTGATTTCGTCCACTTTCATTTGTGGGGGGGGGGGTGTTTTCGTGACTATTCATCATCATCAACAACACTTACAATAACAAAAACCCAGTAACTAATAATCGATTAACAGTTACATGATCAATCATTTGTAGGAACAATCAATCCAACAAAAGCTAAAACATTCATTTAGATACTTACTCATCTAAATAATCAGGATTAACATCCAACAATCATCATAGTTTTTAACATTTAACAGGAGATCTAGTTATGCATTTATCAACTCACTTTATCTCGAAGATTAACAATCACCATTCATAGAAAACAATGATCTAAACATTAAATCATCAATCAAAATCAGATCATAAGATTATAATATCTCACAGTAGCAGTCAATATAAGATATCATCTTAACATGTAAATCACTAACCGTAGATTAAACAGGGGTTTGGCTTCAAAATGAGGAATTCTCTTTTGTTGGGTTTTCAGATGTAGAGAGAGAGAGAACAAAGTGATAAGGTTTGGTAAGTGGGTAACGTCTCGGAGAAGATTTGTTTATAAACTGCTTATATAAAATATCTCAAAATACTGGGCCATGGGCCAAGCCCATGTCTGTTTTCGCCAATCATGGCTGGACGAAAACACTAAAGTGTTTTCATCACTTGGGTGATTTCATGGGTACAGTAAGAGTTCCATCTATTTAACATATGTTAATTAATACAAAACCTTATTAACATACACTCACATATAATAAATATTATGGATCCCAAGTATAAAATATCAATCGAAATACGATATAACGTATTACAAATGTAAGCGTTGTGAAACAACGAGTCGTGTAAACAAACAACATAAAAAAAAATTAACGTGCACTAAATGCGAAGATGGAATCTTGGAAACTCGAGTTGTCACATTATCCCCAACTTGAAAGAAATTTCGTCCCGAAATTTGGCATGCGGTTACTGAGGAAGCTAGGTAAGTTATCATTTACTGGTTTTCCTGGGGTGTCACATCATCCCCCCGTTGATTTGGAATTTCTTCCCGAAATTCTGTAGTAGCTTCAGCCTCAGTAGTTGCATTGTTTTCGAACAACTGGGGATATTTGAGTTCCATTTGGTCTTCTCGTTCCCAGGTAAACTCTGGGCCACGACGGGAGTTCCAACGAACTCGAACAAGAGGTATTCTGGTGTTCTTGAGGACCTTAACATCCCGGTCCGTGATTTCAACTGGTTCTTCGACGAAATGCAACCGTTCGTCGATAGTGAGCTCCTTAAGAGGAACTATGTGGGTCTCATCTGACAGACACTTCTTCAGATTCGACACGTGAAAGACGTTGTGAACTGCACTGAGTTCAGCTGGTAAGTTCAGTCTGTAGGCCACTTTGCCTATTTTCTCAATGACTTCAAATGGTCCTACGTATCGTGGATTGAGTTTGCCCCTTTTGCCAAAACGAACAACACCCTTCCAGGGTGAAACTTTGAGTAGTGCTCGATCCCCAACCTGGAACTCGAGTAGTTTCCTGTCTTTGTCGGCGTATGCTTTCTGACGGTCACGAGCTGCCGCCATGCGTTGTCGTATTTGAGCAATCTTTTCAGTAGTATCAACTACCATTTCTGGACCTGTGATCTGACTGTCACCCACCTCTGCCCAACAAAGAGGTGATCGGCATTTACGCCCGTATAATGCCTCAAATGGAGCAGCTTTAATGCTGGTGTGGTAACTGTTGTTGTACGAAAATTCCACAAGTGGCAGATGTTTTTCCCAGCCCTTGCCAAAGTCAATTACGCACGCCCGAAGCATGTCTTCTAGAGTTTGAATAGTGCGCTCAGACTGCCCATCGGTCTGAGGATGATAAGCTGTGCTCATGTCTAGACGAGAGCCAAAATATTTGTGCATTGCTTGCCACAGTTCTGAAGTAAAACGTGCATCACGATCAGAGATAATAGATGTGGGCACTCCGTGCCTCGAGACAACTTCTTTAAGGTATACGTCTGCTAGAGTGGAGAACTTATCCGTTTCCTTGATAGCCAAGAAGTGAGCAGACTTTGTGAGTCGATCCACGATCACCCAAATAGTATCATTTCCGCGCTGAGATCTAGGTAGGCCAGTAACAAAATCCATGGAAATTTGCTCCCATTTCCATTGTGGTATTTCAGGTTGCTGGAGTGGGCCTGATGGTTTCTGATATTCCGCTTTGACTCTCGCGCAAGTCAAACACTTGCTAACGTAAGTTGCTATGTGGGCCTTCATGCTAGGCCACCAATATGTAGTTCTGAGGTCGTGGTACATCTTATCCGAACCAGGATGTACTGAGTAGCGAGACTTATGAGCTTCATCCATTACAAGCTCGCGTAAATTACCATAGAGTGGGACCCAGATGCGTCCTGTTACATAGTAGGCGTCGTCTGCCTTTTGTTCTAACCGTTGTCTTGAGCCGCGTAGGGCTTCAGCCCTGACGTTTTCTGGTTTCAATGCTTCTACCTGAGCATCTCGTATCTGTGAAGGAAGACTAGACTGAATAGTGAGTTGCAACGCTCGTACACGCCTAGGTGTAGTATCCTTTCGACTGAGGGCGTCGGCCACCACATTGGCTTTGCCCGGATGGTACTTTATAGCACATTCGTAATCGTTCAGTAGCTCGACCCATCTACGTTGTCGCATGTTCAATTCTTTCTGCTTGAAGATATGCTCAAGACTCCTGTGATCGGTGTAGATGGTGCACTTGGTGCCATACAGATAATGTCGCCATATCTTGAGCGCAAAAACAACAGCTCCCAGCTCTAAATCGTGTGTAGTGTAATTCCATTCGTGAATCTTAAGTTGGCGTGAAGCATATGCAATAACTTTGTCCCGTTGCATCAACACACATCCAAGAGCTTGAATAGATGCATCGCAGTAGACTACAAAATCATCCGTGCCTTCAGGCAATGAGAGGATAGGTGCGCTACAGAGTCTATCCTTTAAGTATTGAAACGTTGTTTCCTGTGTATCACTCCAACGGTAAGCAATACCTTTCTGTGTCAGTAATGTAAGCGGCTGTGCAATCTTTGAGAAGTCTTTGATGAACCGTCTGTAATAACCCGCCAAACCCAAGAATTGGCGTATTTCGGTTGGTGTGCGAGGTGCAGGCCAGTTCTTGATCGAATCTACCTTGGATGGATCAACATGAATCCCATCCTCGTTTACCACGTGGCCTAGAAAGTGGACTTCACGAAGCCAGAAGTCGCATTTTGAAAACTTAGCGTACAGCTGTTCCGTTCGAAGGAGTTCCAGAATAAGTCGCAAATGCTGCTCATGTTCCTCCCGATTCTTCGAATAAATTAGGATGTCGTCGATGAAAACAATAACAAACTTGTCAAGATAAGGTTTGCACACCCTGTTTATAAGATCCATGAAAACCGCAGGCGCGTTCGTTAGCCCGAATGGCATGACCAAAAACTCGTAATGGCCGTAGCGAGTTCTGAATGCTGTTTTGGAGACGTCCTCATCCCGGACTCTCAGTTGATGGTAACCTGACCTCAGGTCAATCTTTGAGTAATAGCTCGACCCTTGCAACTGGTCGAATAAGTCGTCGATGCGTGGAAGAGGATAGCGATTCTTCACGGTCACCTTGTTTAGTTCGCGGTAGTCTATACACATACGGAAAGTACCGTCCTTCTTCTTCACAAATAATACAGGAGCTCCCCAGGGCGAAGAGCTAGGACGTATGAAACCCTTTTCCAAGAGTTCTTGCAATTGCTTAGACAGTTCTTCCAGTTCAGTTGGAGCTAAGCGGTAAGGCGCTCGAGCTATGGGTGCTGCTCCTGGAGCTAGCTCGATATGAAACTCGACCTGGCGATGGGGCGGTAACCCAGGTAACTCTTCAGGAAACACTTGAGGAAAGTCGCGTACTACAGGAATATCCCCAATCTTTTTCTCTATCGTCGATGTATCAGTAACGAGTGCTAAAATAGCTATGTGGCCCTTTCGCAGACACTTCTGAGCCTTCAAGAAGGAGATGATGCCACTCACGACACCACTCTTGTCGCCTTGAACTTCGAGAGGTTCTTTGCCAGTACGGGGAATACGAATGATCTTCTCTTTGCATAGGATCTCTGCTTGCTGCTGGGATAACCAATCCATACCAATGACGATGTCGAAACTACCCAGAGTTATAGGAATGAGATCGATAGAGAAAGTATGACCAGCGAGGATAAGATTACAACCCTGAACTATGTGTGTGGCTTCTAGACTTTTACCGTTAGCTAACTCTACGACATGTTTGGTGTTCAATAGTGTTGGTGCGCGTTTAAGCATTTGACTAACTTTCAGAGACATATAACTGGTATCCGCACCCGAATCAAATAATACGGTAACATAAAAGTCGTCGAGAAGAAACTTACCCGTAACCACATTAGGATCGTTCCTCGCATCACCCCGACCAATCACAAATGCACGACCCCTAGCACCATTGTCGTTGTTGTTTCCCCCATTGTTGTTCCCGTTGCCCTGATTATTGTTGTTGTTATTCTGATTCTGATTTAACTGGGGGCAGTTCCGCTTGAAGTGACCTTCAGCCCCACACTGAAAGCATGCCTTATTTCCTTGCTGTTGTTGCTGTGGTGGGTTTCGTGGAACGGGTGGCTGTTGTTGCTGGTTCTGATTCGCAGGCCTTGAGCTCCTGCAATCTTTAGCCTCATGACCTACCCTTAGACATCTCTGACAGCGGCCTTTACGACACTGACCACTGTGGTGTTTGTTGCACCTGTTACACAGTGGATGAGTTCCCCGATATCCATTCTGCCCCTGACCACCAGACGATTGCTGACTCGGGCTCTGGAAATCACTAGTCTTGCGCTGCTGCTGTGCTTGAGACTGTACAGTAGCTGAACCCCTGCTGGAATCCCCTTCCCATTTCCGCTTGTTGTCACTGGGATTAGCAGGAGTAGCTGGAGTGGTAGCGGTAGTAGTAGCGCTGATACGTTTAGGCAGCCTGTTTTGTTCCACTGCCTGATCGGTGAGGCGATGAGCTAGCTTGACGATCTGTTGAATGGTGCCAAGATTCGCTGAGGTTACGTGACTTTGAATTTCCGGCACCAGTCCATTGAGATACAGTTCGATACGCTTAATGGGAGGGTCCACCATAGTAGGACACAGAATAGCCAACTCATTCGATCTTCTGGTGTACGCTTCAATTTCTGACCCCGTCATTTTCAAGTGGTAAAACTCTACCTCCAGCTTATGAATATCATCACGGCTACAGTATTCCTCTTTGATCAACTCCTTAAAATCATTCCAGGGTGTGGCGTTAGCAACAGCCAACCCTAGCATCTGAACTTGCGCATTCCACCAAGTCAGCGCAATGCCTTCTAGAGTACCAGTGGCGTACTTCACCCTGCGAGCCTCAGGGCATTCACACATCTCAAATATGGACTCGAGCTTTTCAAACCAATGGAGGAGTCCAACCGCTCCTTCCGTGCCACTAAAAGTAGTAGGACGACAGTCCATGAAAGTTTTGAAGGTGCAAACAGGTGGCTGTGCGTGCTGACTTGTTGTGTATAAGAACCAGGACAAGATTAAGCACAAGAGTTGGTTTAGGAGTGTAGGATCTAAAGATCCTAGTGTGAGTTACAACTGCAGGGTATACCTCCTGCTTGTGCGGCTGCAAGTGCCTCAGCAACTCGCTCGTTAATGAGAGCCGTCAACTGGGCTTGTGTCATGTTAATGCGTCCAGACATGATCTTCATAGCAAAGATAACATAAGTGAGAGAGGTTCGCGAGTAGTGCGATGACAGAAGAGAGTAAGCACACAAGTGGTCTCATGCAATAGTGTTACGTTAATCTAAGCATACCCTGAGCAAAGTTCTATGCAATTCTATCAAGTAGGCAATAAAACATGTACCATATTACCTAGCATGTTGAGTCTTGCACGTGGAGCGAGGCGTCGTTGTGGATCGTTGAGCACTGTTCTGGTTATAGTCTGGTTTTAATAAAAACGTTTTCCCCTTATTAAAACCGAGTTCTCTATAACCAATGGCTCTGATACCAATCTGTCACACCCCCAAAATCCACACGCGGAGTACCACCGCTTGGAGGCGTGACATGACCAGGATCAAGCCACCAATCATATTGAACATAAGTATATAGTAAAAGTCATTCATCAATACGATAGGTGTTTCCAAAACCAAATATAAACAAGTGTGTAGCAGAAGCATTTAAAGTAAAACCCAGCATAAGTTTAAGTACAAAATGCCATAATGTCTAACAACACATTTCACGATCCATGCCCACAACGACCGTGCCTCCCGTGCAAGCTCCAAAAGTACCTAAGGTCCTGCAAGGCATGTAACAGAGAGTCAACAACTAGTTGAGCGAGTTCACAGCTGGTTATTTAGTTATAATGTTCGTATCGTAAATCGTATGTTCGTTTAGTAATCATGTATCGTATGTAATAGCATCGCGGCCCTCTAGGCATGTTTGCGAAGTTTAGTGGGGGTTTCCCATATGTTCTCTAGACTAGTTATATTTGTATCGCGGCCCTCCAGGCATGTTTGCGAAGATTTAAGTATAGTTCGCGGCCATTCCAGGCATGTTTGCGAAGATTGTTCTAGTATCGCGGCCGATCCCGGCATGTGTGCGAAGAAAAGTATATGTATCACTAGTCTAGTAGCATCTACCATTGACCTTCCTCTCCCGAGGCCAATGGTATGTAATTCCGATAACTCTTAAGCATAAATAATCAATCAACCCATTCCCAACCCCGGGAATCCCATGCCTTGGTAGAAGTGTGAACTCACCTTGTTTGCTCGGTATGCTAAGTTAAATGCTCACAATTAAATCAGTCAAGTCCTATAGTTATGCAAGTATGTATAATCAGTTTCGAACTCACAATGTTTCACAGGTAATCTATGTCACAAAGTGTGTTTATGCATTTCTCATCAAGTAGCACATAACAGTGGGTTCATGTTCACACAGTCATGCTCCATATAACTAAGTTCTTAGTGATATCTAACATGGTTAATAAATTAACATGCTTGATGGTTTTAACCGACTTAACCAGGTTAATGTATTAAGCAACAATAACAAGCTTCCAGAATTAACAAGCATAACATGCATAATAACTAACAGTGTTTCACATAAAGACTTTCTCAATTTAATCTAACAATATCAACCACTAACATAACTAACGGTGTTAATATATTTAACAAGGAAACTTTACATAGTTCACATGTAACAGAGTTAACATAGTTGGCATAACCCAGTTAATATACTTAACATATATAACAGTTGGGTCGCAATCATTACATGGGCCGAAAACACATGGGTGCCGAAATCCCCTTATAGCCGAAATCACTTAAGTGGGCCGAAATCCTTATGTGTGCCGAAACCACATGTGGGTCGAAATCCTTATGTGTGCCGAAAACACATGTGGGTCGAAATCACCCCTTGGGCCGGAACTCACATCTGGGCCGAATACACAATATGGGCCGAAATCACATAAGTGATTTCGTCCACTTTCATTTGTGGGGGGGGGGGGTGTTTTCGTGACTATTCATCATCATCAACAACACTTACAATAACAAAAACCCAGTAACTAATAATCGATTAACAGTTACATGATCAATCATTTGTAGGAACAATCAATCCAACAAAAGCTAAAACATTCATTTAGATACTTACTCATCTAAATAATCAGGATTAACATCCAACAATCATCATAGTTTTTAACATTTAACAGGAGATCTAGTTATGCATTTATCAACTCACTTTATCTCGAAGATTAACAATCACCATTCATAGAAAACAATGATCTAAACATTAAATCATCAATCAAAATCAGATCATAAGATTATAATATCTCACAGTAGCAGTCAATATAAGATATCATCTTAACATGTAAATCACTAACCGTAGATTAAACAGGGGTTTGGCTTCAAAATGAGGAATTCTCTTTTGTTGGGTTTTCAGATGTAGAGAGAGAGAGAACAAAGTGATAAGGTTTGGTAAGTGGGTAACGTCTCGGAGAAGATTTGTTTATAAACTGCTTATATAAAATATCTCAAAATACTGGGCCATGGGCCAAGCCCATGTCTGTTTTCGCCAATCATGGCTGGACGAAAACACTAAAGTGTTTTCATCACTTGGGTGATTTCATGGGTACAGTAAGAGTTCCATCTATTTAACATATGTTAATTAATACAAAACCTTATTAACATACACTCACATATAATAAATATTATGGATCCCAAGTATAAAATATCAATCGAAATACGATATAACGTATTACAAATGTAAGCGTTGTGAAACAACGAGTCGTGTAAACAAACAACATAAAAAAAAATTAACGTGCACTAAATGCGAAGATGGAATCTTGGAAACTCGAGTTGTCACATTCAGGCTTGCCATTAACCTTTTGGGCAGAGGCAGTAAACACTGCTTGTTATGTCCAAAACAGAGTTTTAATCAACCCAGTCATCAAAAGACTGTCTATGAACTGCTGTATAAAATAAAGCCATTGATTTCATATTTCAAAGTTTTTGGTTGCCCATGCTTCATTTTAAACTTAAAAGATTCCATTTCTAAGTTTGCAGCCAAAATTGATTGTGGTTATCATCTGGGATACTCTACCACTGCTAAGGCCTACAAAGTGTTTAACACAAGGACCAAAATAGTGGAAGAGACTTTGAATGTAAAGTTTAATGAACTTTCCTCAATGAAAATCCCAGCAAATCCTATAGATTTGTTTGATCTTGATAAATTTACTTTTGAAAATATTGTTGTCAAGACTAACAGTGCAGGTCCATCAGAAGATTCATCACCAGACTATGGGTATGAAATCATCATTCCTCAACAAAAGTCTGTCACAATGGGAAGAGCAGCAGATGTTCAAAACAGCTGTCAAAGCTCAACCACTGCTACCTCAACAGTTGTTGACCAAAGTAGCCCATTAACCACTGCTTCCACATCATTAAGCACTGTTGATAAAAGTCCTCAAATAGTGGATCAAATTCAGCATGTGTCCACACCTTTACCACCTATTCCACCACCTTTTGAAGCCACTTCTGGATCATCAAAGTCACCAGCAGTGGTTAGCTCAGATGATTCACATCTGCAGCCATCCCCACTCAATGCCATTGTTCCATACCAAGGAGATCTTATCTTCTTGAAATCTCATCCACCAGATCAAATCATTGGCAACATCAATGAAGGGGTGCTCACAAGAAGTCAATCCCAAAACATTTGTCTTTTTGCTGGTTTTCTATCTCTCCATCAGCCAGTCAAGTACCAAGAGGCACTAAAAGACAACAGCTGGGTAGAGGCCATGCAAGAGGAGCTCCAACAGTTCAAAAGACAACAAGTATGGGAGCTTGTACCACTGCCAGAGGGTGTAAGTCCTATTGGTACAAAGTGGGTCTTCAAAAACAAAACTGATGAAAGGGGCATTGTTGTCAAGAATAAAGCCAGGCTTGTGGTTCAAGGTTTCAGACAAGAAGAGGGCATTGATTATGATGAAACATTTGCCCCTCTAGCAAGACTTGAAGCAATCAAACTATTTCTGGCCTTTGTTGTCAACCACAACATCAAGGTGTATCAAATGGATATCAAATGTGCATTCCTCTATGGTAAGATTCAAGAAGAGGTTTATGTTTGTCAACCTCCAGGTTTTGAGGATCCATTTAATCTAATTCATGTCTACAAGCTAAATAAAGCTTTGTATGGCTTGAAACAAGCACCAAGGGCCTGGTATGAAACTCTTTCCACCTTCCTACTATCCATTGGGTTCACAAGAGGAAGAATAGATAAAACACTATTTTTAAAATGGAGAGGAAAGGATTTGATGATTTTCCAAATTTATGTGGATGACATCATTTTTGGAAGCACATGTAATAAAATGTGTGAAGAGTTTAGGCAACTCATGACAGCTGAGTTTGAAATGAGTGCAATGGGTGAACTCCAGTGCTTTCTTGGTCTCCAAGTAAGGCAACTGCAAAATGGCACTTTCATCCATCAAGCCAAATATGCCAAAGAACTTTTAAAGAAATTTGATATGGATGATTGTAAGCCATGCAGTACACCCATTGCAACTAATAAAATAGTCATATCTGATGAGAAGGATGAATTGGTTGATCGTACTTTGTATAGAAGCATGATTGGGTCTTTATTGTACCTAACTGAATCCAGGCCAGATATCATATTTGCAACATGTGTTTGTGCCAGATCCCAATCAGCCCCTAGAAACTCAAACCTTATTGCTGTAAAAAGGATATTCAGATACCTAAAAGGTGCTCCCACACTTGGTATCTGGTATCCAGCTGATGGTAAAATTGAGCTTTCAGGTTTCTCAGATAGTGATTTTGCTGGATGTGACAAGACACGGAAGTCCACTTCAGGAGGGTGCCAATTCCTAGGCAATTGTTTAGTGTCTTGGCAAAGCAAAAAGCAAGCAGTTGTTTCTACATCCACTGCTGAGGCAGAATATATAGCTGCTGCAAGCTGTACAGCCCAACTGCTCTGGCTTCAAAATCAATTGCTGGATTTTGGTATCACTGCCTTAAAAACACCACTCATGTTGGACAGACAGGCAGCAGAAAATATCATCAAAAATCCAGTTTCCCATTCAACCACCAAGCACATTGACATCAGACATCACTTTGTGAGGGATTGCTATGAAAAAGGTTTGATTTCTCTGCACCATGTTCCAACTAAGGATCAGCTGGCAGATGTGCTAACCAAAGCATTAGACACATCCACCTTTGAAAGCTTGATCTCTAGGATTGGCATGCTAAACATGGAATAATAGGAAAAATCCTGTTTTCTATGAATAAAAGCATTAAAATGTTTTCAGAAAATCAAAAATCCATCCTTAAAAATAGCTAAAAATGAAGTTTTCATTAAAATCCTTAAAAGTCTGCCATAACCACTGCTTGTTCAAAAGTCTGCTCTACTTCAAAGTCTGTCCACTGCTGAAAGTCAACCCCTGTTTTATCATTTTCCTGATAAGCACTGATGCTCAAAACCAGTGTTTTATCCACTGATGTGCTATCTGCTGATAGTAAAAATCATCCATTGCTTCCATTTGTTACCGTTGTAACCACTGCCTTCCATCAGTAGTTTTCATAAAAGTATTGTCCTTCATTTTATCAGGGGTTGGTACGTGGACAGTACATGGTGGTCAGACCTTTTGTAACCGCTGCCATGTCAGCATTCACTTTTTCTCCATAAAACCCCTTTCAAAACCCCAAACAGGGTTTTACTGTCGAATTGAATTCATAGAAATTCCTTTCTCAAAGCAGTTTTCATCTCATTTCCACAAATTCCTTCACAACTTTCTTCGATCGTCTTCTCCAAAATGACTAAATCGAAGTCCTCCGCAAAATCCACTTCAAAATCATCCTCCAAAGAGCCCTCTCAAAAGGCTAAACCCATCGAAATCCCACACAAACCTTCTCACAACCTTCTGGGTCTTCTCACAAAACCCGGCACCACTGATGCTTTCGACTCCATCATTGATATCATGTCTGCATCAAAGTATTAAACTTTGTTAATAGCAGATGCACCAATTTACTTGGCGACCCAAAGAGAGTTCTGGAAAAATGTAACCCTTGACAAACAAGGTGAGACTGTCATAGCCATTACCTCTTCTCTAAAGGGTAAAGCTGTCAAAATTACACCACAATCCATCTCGGAAGTCTTTCAACTCGATGATCACCAAGGTAAAACTTCCTTTCCTAAAAACGAGTTAAAAATTGACTTTCTTGAAAGAGGGTATGCAGATACAATGATGAAGAGGGATACCTTACAAAAAGGTTTCTTCCCTCCTGCAACAAGGTTTTTATTTCATACTCTCCTAATGTGTGTTTCTAACAAAACCACTGCTTTTAATGAAATACCATTAAAGATTCAAAACCTGGGATATGCTATTCTTCAAGATGAAAATTTCAATTATTCTCAGGAAATCTTTAATGATTTGGTTAAAAATGTTGAAACAAAGGCATTCTTACTGTTTCCAAGATTTCTAAGTTATTATTTTGAAAAGAAACTTGGTAAGAATGATGCTTCTGCAATAAAACAAGGTGAATCTTTTCAAATACACAGCTTAACTGCTGAAACTTTCACAAGAATGTCAACACCTTGCAAAACACAAGCAGAGGTGCCTGAGCAGAATTTAGCAGCTACCACTGCTCCTCAGGTATCTACTGCTGAGCCCAGTACTCAAGGTGATCAAAGCAGCAAAACAACTGTTTTGAAACCCACACCTACAATCCACAAAAAGCCAAAACAAAAGAAAACTCAACCCCCCCCCCCCCCCAAACCTATAAAAAAGGCAACTCTGTAGGATGAGATACCAGAGCAATTGCCAGTGACAACACAAAAGTCAGAAGAAACCACTGCTGCTACTTCCTCACCGCAGTTGGTACACATATCTCAACCCATGGCTGAAACTCCTCCTGTTTTTTCTTAAAAAGAACAGGTTGTACAAATAGGGACACCACAATATGATGCTCTGAAATCACTTGCTTCCATCATCCACAGCCCAATGCCCAGGGCAAATTCTCTTTCTACACCCAACCTCACATCCACAATTCCCCCACCTACAAAATTATTGTTGGATGCTATTGATCTGAACCAGGCACAAACCAGTCCTTCTCAATCACCCATCAATAAGAATATACTTCAACAAATGACTGGGTCTGATGTATCAATCATAGCTAACCCACCAACAAGACCTGAGGAGGTTACACCCCTTGAGTTACAAGTAACTCTTGGTGGTAGTCCAAGTGAAGCAGCCATTACAAGTGTTGAACCCATTAGTTTGCATTTGGACAGTGGTTACATCAATAAGACTTCCTTGGAGGCAATTCCTTCCATAGCACCTCTGATATCCACCAGTGAGTTTGTTTTACCCTCTGGTACAATCAAAAGGCTATCAAGTGTTGAAGGAAGAAGACCCCAGTACCAAGAAAAAGGGGCATCAGTGGTTAATGTCTGGAGTACAGTCCCTGCATCAACCACTGTTACAACCACTGCTTGTGGGAAATCAGATGATCCCATTAAATTGGGTGATGGTTTAAAGTACCTGGAATTGATGGAACGAGTTGAAAAACTGGATAACTCTATTGCAGAAATCAAAGAAATGCTACAACAGTTGTTGATAGTACAAAAGGTGCAATCCACTGTTGTTCCACCTCAAGCACCTGCTCCACCACAAGCACCTGCTGCAAATGAGATATGGAACCTATTTCAACCTTTTCTCCAACAACAAAAACAAATGGCTGATCAGCAACATGCAATACATGTACAAGAGCTGAGAAACACAATGGAGTCTAGGTTCAAGAACACACAAGCAGACATTAAGGCTATCAAGGCCCACATATTGAACACCACTGGCACTGCTCCTCCAACTGTTCTTTTCATTGATCAATTACCCCCAGATAATGCCAAAAAGGGGGAGAAAATTCAGGAGTGGAAGAAGAAGGGAATAGATGATGGTATTTACATTGAACCAGAAAAAGATGCCATGACTAGAAAGATTCCCTTGCCAGATGGCAGCAAAAAGGTTGATGTTACCCAAAATGCACTTGATGAAGCAAAAGCAAGTGTAAAAAGGGACAGAGAGGCAAAGGATATGTCAAGGTGGAATGAGGAGAAAGGAGCTTATATGGAGCTGAATGCGCAAGGTTGTTCTGAGCCAAAGGATGTTAAAAATCCTGAGCCAAAAAGAAATCCCACTAGAAAAGTGAGGGAACCCAAATCGATACCATCCAGACTCACAAAGCATACTCCAAAACCACCGTCCAAAAGCCCCCAACATCAACCTTCCATCCAAACAGTTGTTGTAACACCTGTTGTGTCAACTACTGTCAGCCAAACACCTGCCATCACTTCAATACACACCACTTCAACACACACCACTACCATTGCCTTACCATCATCACCACCAAAAATCACTTCACCTCCCAAAACAACCACTCCATCATCACCTCCTGCTAAAAAGCAGAAGACATCAGATGTTATAACATCTGTTGTAATGACAACAGTGGTTGAAACACCAGTTGTTTCAACAACTGTTAGTCAATCACAAACCACTGCCACTAAAATCACCACCACTGATCCACCCAAAACATCATCAGCCTCTCCTCAACCAAAAAGGAGAAGGCTAATCCTGAAAGATGATGACATTTCACCACCACCAACATCTTCAAAATCTCTAACACTTGCTACTATACCAAACCCTGTTCCTCTCTCATCAGCTCAGATTTTAAAGCCAATAGCTCATGCAGGTGTTAAATTTCCTCTTGAACTTATAGCAGTCAGAGAAGAAATCAAATCCTTTTATTATGTGAATAACCCTGCTAAAAGGAGCTTACCATCTGTTGAAGGATATCCCAGGCCAAATAACATTGAAGAATATTTGAAAGTCAAAGCTAAACAAGAAGAGGATATCTCAAAAAGAGATGCTCAAGGAAAGACTAACAAAGAAATTCAGAGACATTATCAATTTTTTCATACCCAAGTCAGATCCTTGGAGCAATTTGCAAAGAATATGTGTCAGCAAATCTTAGAAAAGGCAGATGAGTCCCTGAGGAAAGATTATGTTGATAACATCATGGCTTACAAGAAATACAAAGGAGAGAAATGCATGTATAAAGACTGGACCATTCCTGAGCTTGAAAGTGAAGCAGCCAGGATTCAAGAAATGATCAAGAATAAGGTCAAGCACACTCCTCCAGAATGGGCAAAATACAAAAAGAATGTACCTGATAAAAAGGTAGAGCTGAGAAGAATGAAAGAGGAATTAGCTGCTGCTGATTATGGGTCCTTGAATCAAGTGTTGAGATAGAAAGAAGAGAAAGTCGGGTCAACCTACAAAAGCTTGGAGAGATTAAGGAAGACAGATCCTAATGCTCCACAAAAACCAGACTACCCTGAAGCAGAGGTTTCAACAAGACCACCAAAGCTGCAAATCAGGAGAGCCACTACTCCAGCTGGTGCTGCCATCTATAAAAGAAGGCAACAAAAACAGTTGGATGCTAAAACCATACAAGAGTTATTGGAAGGTGATGAACTTGTAAAAGAGGGCATTAAGAAGATGATTGTAGAAACTCTTGGATTGGATCAAACTACAAGTACTGCTCAGTCAGTCATCAATAGGCCAGGATCACCAAACACCTCATCTAATAAAAATCTCCCAAGAAACCCACCAGACTCAAAAGTACTAAATTGGAAAACTGACAAACAGGCCCATGTACTGACAGTGTTCAAGTCCAGTTGAGAAGTGAAGAAAATAACAAGGGAACAAGCACTTGGCCTAAGTCTTGAAGATTTGCAGGATCTCCTTGATTTTTCACTGTGCAGGGATGATGATGACACAGATGCCTTAGCCTTTGAGTTACAACTCAAAGGGCAAATAAGGGAACTGCTGATGAGGCAATAAAGATCTACCAATAATGAAGAGTTTTGGCATTATCTGTTCCAGGGGGAGATTGTTGGGATTGAACCCTATCAGAGGAACAGATAATTAAAGCCAAAACTGTTGGTGCATGCGTCTGTTGACTTCGTCTTGTATCGAGTCTTACATTACAATTGTTAGATCAGGGCACATTGTACGAGAAAATAGGAGAGTTTAGGATGGATTAGTGGTAATTTCGTTTGAGTGAGGTAATTCCGTTTGAAAGTGACTTGTGTCATTTTCAAATGAAATCAACATGAGTGATTTCGTTTGAAATGGCAGCTGCCACCTTCAAACGAAATCCCTTCCACTATATATACTCATCAAACGAGATCATTTGTAACATTTCTCATTCCGGTATCAAAGTGCTGCCGAAGCGTCATTTGATCTGTAAAGTGATTATAATCAATAAACAAGACGTTAAACAGTATTTTAAGCTGTTTTACAAGTCTGTTTCTTAGTTTCCGCCTCTGAAACAGATAAGAGCTTTTCTGATCGACTCGTTTGGGTCGCAACTCGATCCTACAAGTGGTATCAGAGCTCAGGAGGAAGAGTTCTTGCCAAATTCAGCTTGAAAATCTGTTTTCTACACCTTCTTTCACAAATTTGAAAAATTTAACGGTCAAAATGATCTGATTTTCACATATATCATACATAACAGTGTTTTAACCAATCCTTGAGAGTTTTGGACCTTAAATCGAACTAAAAATTGATAAAATACATAATTCCGTTTGAAACAGATCGAAAAATGATGATGTCAGCAGCCCTTCAAACGAGATCAGAGGCTTAATTCCGTTTGAAACTGAGATATTCCGTTTGAGATTCAGTATTCCGTTTGAAAAATCAAATAATCCCATTTGAAATTGGTTATATCGTTTGAAGATTTTCAAACGAAATCAGGGATTTCGTTTCAGTATGCTATCTCGTTTGAAAATATAGTGATTTCGTTTGAGTTGGGTAATTTCGTTTGAAGGAGAGTTGTTTCAAACGAGATTAGGTGATCTCGTTTCAGGAAGTTATTTCGTTTGAGAAGGGATTCTTTTTTGAAGAATGATTTCGTTTGAAACTTCTAGTTGTGAAAAAAAAATTCCGAAACATGGCTGAGGAGTTCAACAATGCATTTGGTACACCGGTTGCTCCAGTTACTGCTGCTGAAACTTTATACAGTGAGAATGAAACGGGAACGCATCAGAAACCGCCAAAACTGATGTACATTGAAGATTTCAAAGGTTGGCAGAATCGTTTTGAGAACTGGGTGCAAGCTTACAAATTTGATGCTTGGTGTTCATTGTTGAAAGAGTATAAGAAACCAAAGAATGAACGTGAGATTAAGAAAGCTATTTGTGACTATACAGAGGGTGACAAATTGAAATTTACAAGTGAGAAAATGATGATCAGTATTCTTCAGCAAGCAATAAAAGAAGATATCTTGGTTTTGCTCCAACATAATGGTACTGCTAAGTCAATTTGGGAAGCATTAATTCAGAAATTCAAAGGAAGTGCAGATATGATTAAAAACAAAAAGGCGTTATTGAAGAAATCGTTTGATATGTTTTCAGCTTTCGACCATGAAACAACAAAGCAGACCATTGATAGATATTGTCATCTAGTTTTGGAAATGAAAAGATTTAACATTGAGAAAGAGGATGATGAGTGGGTTGATAAACTTTGTTGGGATTGAACTCTATCAGAGGAACAGATAATTAAAGCCAAAACTGGATCAGAGCAATGGATCCAGAATAAGCAGACGATTACAGTTGGTTCATACAAATCTCTCCCCTTCAAAGTGGTTTCATATCTTCTGACCTCCTATCTGCTGATCTTACTAAGTGCTGACCTATAACTGCTGCTTTGCATCTACTGACCAATGTCAAAGACTGATGGAAGACCAAAGCTCTGCTGGTTCAATCTACTGCCTTGAGTCAAGTACTGCTGATCCGGACAAGCATTGCTGGGTTCACAGCAGTGGAAGGATGCAGCAGCTGTTTAAGTGTCTTTTATGTAAAGAAATGTAATAGCAGTAGTTAGTACATCGGTGTTTGTATAGATCAGAGGTTAGAGTTTGTTAGGAGGTTAGATGTCACTTTCATGGTGACGTCAGCTAAAGATGCTCAGTGGTTTGCAAGTGCCTATAAATAGTTCAGTACTTTGTACTGTTCTATTAGCTCTTTTACAACATCGTCTTCTTTGCACGAACAAACTACTGAGCTCTGGCTGAGGGGGAGTTTGCATTCACTCATCAATCATTGTAATCGTTGTTGAAACAAATTCAATCTTTAGATTCATTGTGTAAATATGTTTGATTAAAGTATTACTCTCGTTTGATTGTATGCAAAGTTTGTTTTCATCTTAATTCCGCTGCACAACTCTTTCATTTCCATCTTAATTTCAAACGAAAATACAATCAGAAACAAACTCAGATCCAACAATTGGTATCAGAGCTTGGACAGTCAAATTTGATTTAACAATCATTTTGACGTAAATAGTTCAGCTCATAACAGTTGATACTGATCGTTTGTTCGTCCGTTGAAAAACAGAGCAAGGATTAATCACCATTAAAGTTGATTTCTCAGTGTCTGTAAAACAACAAGAATGACGTCACAATCTCAGGATGATAAAAACAACATCGGCTCACTTTTTAAACCACCTATGCTAAAAAGAAATGAGTACAACATCTGGCAGAGAAGGATGGGTCACATCCTTGCTCAACAAAGCACAGGTTGTTGGAGGTCTGTCATTTATGGTCCCCATGTTCCTTCAGTGCCAAGCGCTGAAGATGCTAAAAAGTTCGTTCCAAAACCAGTTGAAAATTATACCGAAACCGACTTTCAAAAGATCGAACTAGATGCTAAAGCTTTTAGCATCATAGCATCAGCGCTGCCCAACGAGATATATGCTGGACTGTTACACTGTAACAGTGCCAAAGAATTATGGGACGCACTTAAGGAACAGTTTGGGGGAACTGAAGAAGTCATAGAAAACAACAGGGAAATCCTGAACCAACAGTATGAAACATTTTGCTACGTTAAAGGTGAATCACTAACGCAACAATTTGAGCGTTTCAGTTGTCTCATCAGTGAACTGAGGCTTGTTAACACCACTTTTACAAACTCATCTCAAAATAGCAGGTTCCTCAGGTCACTGCCAGAAAAATGGGACACCATAGCTTTTGTCACTCGAAACTCACCTGAATTCAAGGATCTGACCTTGACCTAACTCCACGGTCGACTCCTGACCTACGAAAGGGAGTTGAACCAGAAAAGGAGGTTACAAGAGTCAGGAAAAGTTACCGATGATTACACTTTCGGTAATACTGCTCTTCTGGGTCAAGAAGAATCTGGGAGCAGTGGTAAGGATCAAGGTTATGATCACTTCATTGACATAACTGCTGGTGCAAATTTCAACAACCCTGATCCTCACTCTGCAAGTTATGCATTCACTGCAAACGAAAACCAGATGTCAGATAATCTAAGCTTTGAACTCAATGACTTACAACATTTCGATCCCACTGACTTTTGAGGAAATGGACATCCTGCACCAACTGGCCTTGCTAAGTGTTAGAACTAGCAAATTTTACAAAAGAACAGGGCGAAAATTCCCAGGATTGCATGGGAATCTAAGGGTTAGGTTGGATAAATCGAAAATCAAGTGCTACAACTGTAATAGGTTGGGACATTTTGCTAGGGAATGTAGGAGTCAAACTACTGGTCCCATAATTACTCATCCTAGCTCAAATCCTAGACCTCAAAACCAAAGCACTGTGCACTATGCCCAGTATACCCCAGCAGCTCAAGTGAACACTGCTCACTATGCTGCTGCCCCTGTGCCAGTACACTATGTCCAAACTACTGTTCCACAAATCCAATATGTTCAAACCCCTGCTCCCCAGGTACAAGTGCAACCTGTTGCACCTCAAACCACTGCTCCAGCAGCAGCACAACCAGATCAACAAAGTTTTTTCACCCAAGGGTTTGTTGACTGGAGCAGTATGCCTGAAGACCTTAGTGATGAAAATTTTGCACTCTATGCTTCTAATGATTCTTCTCATGATGAGTTTTGTTTGATGGCATTAGAGTCAATACAGGAGGAGGTTGAAACTGAGGAGGAACAGCAGAGCTTTGAAACAGTGGAAGAGGTGACTGAAGCAGTGGTTACTGCTGTGGCTGGTGAACTACTGTTGGGAGAAAGTTCAGGTACCCTGATTGAACCATTGACAGACCCATGGTCCAAAGAGGACAAAGAAGAAGAGAAAGAAGAAAAGGCTGGTGAAAAGAAGGTGAAAGCTGTTGATGAAGAGGATCATCAATGTGATTGTGCAATGATGGCAGCTGCCAAGGTATCTCCTCAAGTTCTTGAAAAACTGTGTTCTGAAAATTGCATAATTGCTTTTGCTAACATTAAAGAGGTGAATGAAAACCTTTGGGATAAAATCTTGACTGATGAGGTTAAATTTGAAAAGTCTTTAAAAGAACTTAAAAACAAATTGACTGAAAAGGAAAAAGAGATCAGCTGTCTAAAAGAAGAGCAAAGCATAACCAAAACCAAACTTCAAACTATGGTAGAAAAATACCAAGTTTGCAAAAAGGAGTTGGAATCCACCCAGATTACTTGTGAAAGATGGGTGGAATCCTGCAGAGGATATGAGGTTATGCTTGAAAAATAGAGAAAAAGCAATGTGAAATTTGGGGTTGGCTATAGAAAGCATGATGATGAAAACACTGCTTTTGAAAAATCTGTTCAAACCACTGATGTAACCACTGAGTTCATCCCCACAAACAAGAATGGCCAAGAAGTGAAAATCACTGACAAACTTGGTAACAAAATCACACTTGACAGACTAATGGGATCCTCTACTTTTGAGGAGCTTGAAGAGTACCAATTTAAACCAAAATGGTCTGATGAGTGTGACATTCTTGAAAATTTCAAGCCAATGGACTTTACATCAACTGATGGTGTCAAGGCTCCAAAAGCTAAAGTCATACCTCTCAAGGACATCCCAGCAGTGGTTAAAACCTCTGCTGCAAAGGAGTCTGAAAAGAGAAAGAAGAAAGAAAAAATTGACAACTTGTTGTGTGAATTCTGTGAGAAAAGGAATCATCTAACAAAAGACTGTTTCCACTTGAAAGCTTATGATTTAAACAGAACAAGCGTCATTGTTTCAGCTGAAGGTTGCATTGTCTGTGGTAAAACAAACCACAAAACTCAAGCATGTGTGTATCTCAAAAACTTTGATGTGAAAAAGAATGAGTACATTGCTAAAACATCCTTGAGTCCATCATCATCAACATCTGTCAAATTCACCAAGAAACAACCACTGTTTGTGCCAGTTCAAACAGCTGTTACAAAATAGCTGAACCAAACATCTGTCAAAAGAGATGTTCAGGTTACTGATGCACCCCCTGCCAATCAGTTCAGAAAAGGCAGAGAAAAACAGTCTTACCAAAGGATTCCACACGTTTATGAGGCCTACAAAAAGGACCTCTAAACCCAAAGTGAACAGGCATCCTTTTGGTTACCAGCAGATGAATGGTCAGGACCCACAACAGTGGTTAGAGAAACACTGTCCTAAAACAGTTCAAACCCATGACCTAACCACTGTCCACCATTCTGCATCCATCCCAGACACTGTTGAGACCCCATCTAAAGCCTTGTTGGCTTTGGAGACCTTAATGAACTAATCCGTTTACTTCATGTGCAGGGAGCTTCTGCATGCTTTGATAGTCTTTGGTATGTAGATAGTGGAGGCTCCAGGCACATGACAGGATGTAAAGCCCTCCTTAAAGACTTTAAAATCCATAGAGGGGGTGATATATCCTTTGGGAATAATAGTAAAGGGAAAGTTCTGGGGTCTGGTACAGTACAATCTGGAAATGTAAAATTTGAAAATGTCAATCTGATAGACAATCTAAAATTTAACCTTCTGAGTGTATCACAAATGAGTGACAAAGGGTTTGGGTCATTCTTCACAAAAGATTGTTGTAGGATTGTTGGACCAGAAATGGTCAAAAAGATTGAAGCAATAATCAAAATTGGTCAAACTAAACTTGTTGCTCAAAGAAGTGGCAATGTTTATGTTGTTGACATGTCAAAAGAGTGTCCCAGAGCTGATGCCTGTCTGTTCTCAGCTACCTCTAACAAAGAGACAGAACTTTGGCACAGAAGGCTGGGGCACACAAATCTTAAGACAATCACAGAAATTTCAAAAAATGGTTTGGTGAGAGGCCTACCACAAAAATTGTTTTCATGCCCTGAACATTGCATTTCCTGTTTAAAAGGAAAACAGCATAAAAGTTCTTTCAAGTCCATTGAAGAGTCCAAAACAACCCAGTGTTTGCAAATGCTACACATGGATTTGTTTGGCCCAGTTCAAGTCATGAGCCTCAAAAAGAAAAGATATTGTTTGGTTATTGTTGATGACTTTTCTAGGTTTACATGGACTTTCTTTTTACACTCAAAAGATGAGACTGCAGGCATTTTGCAAGACTTTGTAACACAGGTTGAAAAGCAATTTGTCCTTCCAGTGAAAAGCTTCAGGAGTGACAATGGCACAGAATTCAAAAATAGGGAGTTGGATGCCTTCTGTGTGAAGAAAGGGATTGTAAGGCAGTACAGCATCCCTAGAACACCAGAGCAGAATGGGGTAGTGGAAAGGAAGAACAGAACTCTGATTGAGGCTGCCAGAACCATGCTTGCAGATTCAGGTTTGCCATTAACTTTCTGGGCAGAGGCAGTAAACACTGCTTGCTATGTTCAGAACAGAGTTTTAATAAACCCCAGGCACAAAAAGACTGCCTATGAAATTCTGTATAAAATTAAACCACTGATTTCATACTTCAATGTGTTTGGCTGCCCATGCTTTATTTTGAACTTAAAAGATTCCATTTCAAAATTTGCAGCCAAAATTGATTGTGGTTATCATCTGGGATACTCAACCACTGCCAAGGCCTACAAAGTGTTCAATACACGGACCAAGGCAGTGGAGGAGACTTTGAATGTTAAGTTCAATGAACTTTCATCAATGAAAATCCCAGCAAACCCTGCAGATCTGTTTGATCTTGAAAATTTTACTTTTGAAAATACTGATGTCAAGACTAACAATGCAGGTCCATCAGAGGATACAACACCAGACTATGGGTATGAAATCATCATTCCTCAAAGGTCTGTCACAAAGGGAAAAGCACCAGCTGTTCAAAACAGTTGTCAAAGCTCAACCACTGCTACCTCAACAGTTGTTGACCAAAGTAGCCCATCAACCACTGCTTCCACATCCTCAAACACTGCTGACAAAAGTCCTCAAACAGTGGATAAAAGTCAGCAGCTGTCCACCTCATTACCTCCTATTCCACCACCTTTTGAAGCCACTGCTGGATCATCAAAGTCCCCAGCAGTGGTTAGCTTAGATGATACACATTTGCAGCCTTCACCAACCAATGCCATCATACCATACCAAGGAGATTTAATCTTCTTGCGATCTCATCCACCTGATCAAATTATTGGCAACATAAATGAAGGGGTGCTCACAAGAAGCCAAACCCAAAACATTTGTCTTTTTGCTGGTTTTCTATCACTCCATCAGCCAGTCAAGTACCAAGAGGCACTGAAAGACAACAGCTGGGTAGAAGCCATGCAAGAGGAGCTCCAACAGTTTAAAAGACAACAAGTATGGGAGCTTGTACCACTGCCAGAAGAGGTTAGTCCCATTGGCACAAAGTGGGTCTTCAAGAACAAAACTGATGAAAGGGGTATTGTTGTCAAGAATAAATCCAGGCTTGTGGTTCAAGGTTACAGACAGGAAGAGGGGATTGATTATGATGAAACATTTGCCCCTGTTGCTAGATTGGAAGCCATTAGACTGTTCCTGGCCTTTGCTGTCAACCACAATATGAAGGTGTTTCAAATGGATATCAAAAGTGCTTTCCTCTATGGTACAATTCAAGAAGAGGTATATGTTTGTCAACCTCCAGGTTTTGAGGATCCATTTTATCCAGATCATGTCTACATGCTAAACAAAGCCTTGTATGGCCTGAAACAAGCACCAAGGGCCTGGTATGAAACTCTTTCCAACTTCCTACTCTCAAATGGTTTCAAAAGAGGTACCATTGATAAAACGTTGTTTTTAAAATGGAGAGGGAAGGATTTAATGATTGTCCAGATTTATGTGGATTACATTATTTTTGGAAGCACATGTAACTCAATGTGTGAAGAGTTTAGAGAACTCATGACAGCAGAGTTTGAAATGAGTGCAATGGGTGAGCTGCAATGCTTTCTTGGTCTCCAAGTCCAGCAATTGCAAAATGGAACTTTCATTCATCAAAGCAAATATGCTAAAGAACTTTTAACCAAATTTGATATGAATGAGTGTAAACCATGCAGCACACCCATGGCAACAAATAAGCTGGTCATGTCTGATGAAAAGGATGAGCTGATTGACCAAACACTTTATAGAAGCATGATTGGGTCTTTATTGTACCTAACTGCATCTAGACCAGACATCATGTTTGCAACATGTGTCTGTGCAAGAAGTTAATCAGCTCCCAGAAAATCAAATCTCATTGCTGTAAAAAGGATCTTCAGATACATAAAAGGTGCTCCCACACTTGGTATCTGGTATCCAGCTAATGGGAACATCAAGCTTTCAGGTTTCTCAGACAGTGACTTTGCTGGATGTCACACCACAAGGAAGTCCACATCAGGAGGGTGCCAGTTTTCTAGGTGATTGCTTAGTTTCATGGCAAAGCAAAAAGCAAGCAGCTGTTTCAACATCCACTGCTGAAGCTGAATACATCGCTGCTGCAAGCTATACAGCCCAACTCCTATGGCTTCAAAATCAGTTACTGGATTTTGGTATCACTGCCTTAAAGACACCACTCATGTTGGATAGCCAGGCAGCAGAAAATATCATCAAAAATCCAGTTTCCCATTCAACCACCAAACACATCGACATCAGACATCACTTTGTGAGGGATTGCTATGAAAAAGGTTTGATTTCTCTGCATCATGTCCCAACTAAAGATCAGCTGGCAGATGTGCTCACAAAAGCACTTGATACAGCCACCTTTGAAAGCTTGGTCTCTAGAATTGGGATGCTGAACATGGAATAACAAGCAACATCTTGTTTTTCTATGAATAAAAGCAACAAAATGTTTTCAGAAAATCAAAACTCCATCCTTAAAAATAGCTAAAATGATATTTTTCATTAAAATCCTTAAAAGTCTGCCATTAACCACTGATTGTTCAAAAGTCTGCTCTACTTCAAAAGTATGTCCACTGCTGAAAGTCAACCCCTGCTCTCTCATTCCTTTGATAAACTCTGTTGTTCAAAAGCAGTGTATTATCCACTGATATGCTATCCACTGATAGTGAAAATCATCCACTGCTTTCATACCACTGCCTTCATTAGTCACTTTCATAAAAGTACTGTCCTTCACTCTCACCAGGGGTTGTCACGTGGGCAGTACATATTGGTCAGACTTTTTGTAACGGCTGCCACCTCAGCATTCACTTTCTTCCCTATAAAATCCCCCATTCACCACCAAAACAGGGTTTTACTGTCGAATTGAATTCTTAAAAATTCTCTTCTCAAAGCAGTTTTTCTTCTCATCTCTCACAAATTTCTTCGATCATTCATCTTCAAAATGACAAAATCGAAGTCATCTTCAAAACCCTCATCCAAATCATCATCGAAAACAGCCTCTCAAAAGGCAATCTCCACTGAAATTCCACATAAACCATCTCACAATCTCCTGGGTCTTCTCACAAAACCAGGAACCACAAATGTTTTCGATTCCATCATTGACACTATGGCAAAATCAAAGTACAAAACTTTGTTCACCGCCGATGCACCAATCTATTTGATAACCCAAAGGGAGTTCTGGAAGAATGCAACCCTTGAAAAACAAGGAGACACTGCAACCACTATAAACTCTTCTATAAAGGGTAAAACTGTCCAAATCACGCCACAATCCATTTCAGAGGTCTTTCAACTCGGTGATCAGGAAGGTAAAATTTCTTTCACTAAAAACGAGTTACAAACTGACTTCATTGAGAGAGGGTATGAAGCCACAATGATGAAGAAAATTACCTTAGAAAAAGGTTATTTTCCGTCGGCAACCAGATTTTTATTTCATACCCTCCTACTATGTGTTTCAAACAAAACCACTTCTTTCAATGAAATCCCTTTAAAGATTCAAAATCTGGGATATGCAATTCTTCAAGGAGAAAATTTTAACTATTCTCGGGAAATTTTTAAAGATTTGGTTAATAATGTTGAAACAAAATCATTCTTACTGTTTCCAAGGTTTTAAAGTTACTATTTTACAAAGAAATTCAGTAAGGATGATTTAGTTACAATAAACCAAGGTGATTCTACTCAAATAAACAGTTTAACAACTGAAACTTTTTCAAGAATGTTAGCACCTAGCAAAACACAAGCAGAGGTGCCTTAGCAGATTTTAGCAGTTACAACTGCTCCTCAGGTATCTGCTGCTGAGCCCACTGCTCAAGGTGATCAAAGCAGCAGCACAACTGTTTTGAAACCCACACCTAAAATCACCAAAAAGCCAACAAAAAGAAAAACACAAAAACCCCCCCAAAACCATCAAAAAGGCATCTCTGGAGGATGAGATACCAGAGCTCCTGCCAGTGACAACACAAAAGTCACAAGAAACTACTGCTGCTACTTCCTCACAGCAGTTGGCACAAATATCTCAACCCATAACCGAAACTCCTCCTGCTTCTTCACAAAAAGAACAGGTTGTACAAATAGGGTCTCCACATCATGATGCTCTGGAAACACTTATTTCTATCATCCACAGCTCAATACCCGGGGCAAATCCATCTTCTACACCACCCTTTACATCCACAATTCCCACACCAACTAAACTGTTGTTGGATGCAATTGATTTGAACCAGGCATTAACCAGTCCTTCTCAATCACCTATCAATGAGAATATACCTCAACAACTGACTGGGTCTGATGTATCAATCTTTGCTAACCCACCAACACAACCTGAGGAGGTTAGACCCCTTGAGTTACAAGTAACTCTTGGTGGTAGTCCAAGTGAAGCAGCCACTACAACTGTTGAACCCATTGGTTTACAGTTGGACAGTGGTTACATCAATAAGACTTCCTTGGAGGCAATTCCTTTTATAGCACCTCTGCCAACCACCAGTGGATTTATTTATCCTACTAGCAACATCAAAAGGTTGTCAAGTGTTGAAGGAAGAAGACCCCAGTACCAAGAAAAAGGGGCATCAGTGGTAGATGTTTGGAGCACACTCCCTACCTCAACCACTGATAAAACCACTGCTAGTGGGAAATCAGATGATCTCATTAAATTGGGTGATGATTTAAAATATCAGGATTTGACGGATCGTATTGGAAAACTTGATAACTCTGTTGCAGAACTCAAAGCTATGCTACAACAGGTGTTACAAGTACAAAAAGCACAATCAACCGCTGTTCCATCTCAAGCACCTGCTCCACAAAGGGTACCTGCTACAAATGAGCTCTGGAACTTGTTTCAACCTTTTCTCCATCAACAAGCACAATTAGCAGATCAGCAACATGAGAAACATGTCCAACAGCTGAGAAATGCAATGGAGTCAAGGTTCAAAAACACTCAGGCTGATTTAAAGGCTCTCAAAACTCAGATCCTGCAAACCACTGGCACTGCTCCTCCAACAGTACTTTTCATTGATCAACTCCCAGACGATAATGCCAAAAAGGGGGAGAAAATTCAGGAGTGGAAGAAGAAAGGAATAGATGATGGTCTCTACATTAAACCTGAAAAGAATGCTATGACCAGAAAAATTCCTGTGCCAGATGGTAGTAAAAAGGTTGATGCCACTCAAGAAGCACTTGATGAAGGAGTAGCAAGTGTAAAAAGAGATAGAATGGCAAAGGATATTTCAAGGTGGAATGAGGAGAAAAGAGCTTTCATGGAGCTGTATGAGCAGGGTTGTTCTGGTTCAAAGGATACTAAAAATCCCAAGAAAAAAAGGAAGCCTAAGTCCACCTCATCCAGAATTCCAAAGCATATTCCAAAACCACCATCCAAAAGTCATCAGCATCAAACCTCCACCCAAACAGCCGTTGTAACTCCTGCTGTATCAACTACTGCTGGTACCTCAGTAGTTTCAACATCTGTCCTCACTTCAACACACACCACTTCAAAATACACCAAATACACTGCTTTACCACCATTACCACCAAAAACAAAATCACCTCCTTCCAAAAAGCAGAAGACAGTGGTTGTTACAACATCTGCCGTAATGACAACAGTGGTTGAAACACCAGTTGTTTCAACAACTGTTAGTCAATCACAAACCATGGCCATTACATCCACCACCACTGTTCCATCCAAAACATCATCAGCCCCTCCTCAAACAAAAAGGAGAAGGCTAATTCTCAAAGATGATGACACTTCACCACCACAAACATCTTCAAAATCTTCAGATCTTGTCACAATACTAAAACCTGTTCCTCTCTCTTCAGTTCCAATGTACAAGCCCTTACCTCCTGCAGGTGTTCAATTTCCTCTTGAACTAGCAGCTGTTAGAGATGAAATAAAATCCTTTTACTATGAGGATGACCCTGCCAAAAGGAGTTTGCCATCAATAAAGGGATATCCCTGGCCTAAAAATGTTGATGAATATTTGGAAATCAAGGCCAAGCAAGCAGAGGATATCTCAAACAGAAACACACAAGGGAAATCTGACAAAGAAATTTCAAGAAATTATCAATATCTGCTCACACAAGTCAGATCCCTAGAACAATTTGCAAAAAATGTCAGTCAACAAATTTCAGAAAGAGCAGCTGAAACTTTGAAGAAAGACTACATTGAAAGCATCATGGATCACAAAAAGTATAAAGGAGAGAGATACATGTACAAAGAGTGGACTGTTCCTGAGCTTGAAGATGAAGCTGCAAGAATTCAAGACATGATAAAAAGGAAGGTCACTCACACTCCTCCTGACTGGGCAAAGTTTAGAAAGAATGTACCTAACAAACAGGAAGAACTGCAAAGAATGAAAGAGGAACTGGTTGCTGCTGAATATGGAACCAAAAGACAAATTGCCAGATGGAAAGAAGATGTAGTCAGGGCCACCTACAAAAGGTTGGAGGAACTAAGAAAGAAAGACCCAAATGTTCCTCAAAAGCCTGACTATTCTAAAGCAGAGGTTTCTAAAAGACCACCAAAGCTGCAAGTCAAAAGAACCACTGCTCCAGCTGGTGCTGCCATCTACAAAAGAAGGAGAAAAAACCAGTTGAGTATGGAAACAATTCAAGATCTATTAGCTGGAGATGCCATTGTAAAAGCAGGCACGAAAGTAATGATAAAAGAAGATCTTGAATTGGAACAATCTGCAAGTGCTGATCAGTCAGTCATGAATAGGCCAGCCTCACCAAATACTTCTGCAAATAAACATCTCCCAAGAAACCCACCAGACTCAAAAATACAAAAGTGGGAAACTGACAAACAGTCCTGCGTATTGACTTTGCTCAGGTCTGGTGGAGGAGTGGAGAAAATATCAAGGGAACAAGCTCTTGGCCTGAGTCTTGAAGATTTGCAGGATCTCCTTGATCTTCCACTTAGCAGGGATGATGAAGATACAGATGCCCTATACTTTGAATTACAATTTAAAGGCCAGATAAGGGAACTGTTGATGAGGCAATAAAGATTTCCACAAATAATGAAGAGTTTTGGCATTATCTGTTCCAGGGGGAGATTGTTGGGATTGAACTCTATCAGAGGAACAGATAATTAAAGCCAAAACTGGATCAGAGCAATGGATCCAGAATAAGCAGAAGATTACAGTTGGTTCATACAAATCTCTCCCCTTGAAAGTGGTTTCATATCTGCTGACCTCCTATCTGCTGATCTTACTAAGTGCTGACCTATAACTGCTGCTTTGCATCTACTGACCAATGTCAAAGACTGATGGAAGACCAAAGCTCTGCTGGTTCAATCTACTGCCTTGAGTCAAGTACTGCTGATCCGGACAAGCACTGCTGGGTTCACAGCAGTGGAAGGATGCAGCAGCTGTTTAAGTGTCTTTTATGTAAAGAAATGTAATAGCAGTAGTTAGTACATCAGTGTTTGTATAGATCAGAGGTTAGAGTTTGTTAGGAGGTTAGATGTCACTTTCATGGTGACGTCAGCTAAAGATGCTCAGTGGTTTGCAAGTGCCTATAAATAGTTCAGTACTTTGTACTGTTCTATTAGCTCTTTTACAACATCGTCTTCTTTGCACGAACAAACTACTGAGCTCTGGCTGAGGGGGAGTTTGCATTCACTCATCAATCATTGTAATCGTTGTTGAAACAAATTCAATCTTTCGATTCATTGTGTAAAGATGTTTGATTAAAGTATTACTCTCGTTTGATTGTATGCAAAGTTTGTTTTCATCTTAATTCCGCTGCACAACTCTTTCATTTCCATCTTAATTTCAAACGAAAATACAATCAGAAACAAACTCAGATCCAACAAACTTGCTGAAGCATTACCACAGCAGAAATGGGGAACGTATTTGCTGATCTTAAAACATACAAGAAAGTCTGAAAATATGAACTTGGCACAATTTATTCAAAAGAGTGAAGGGTATGAGTTGGATATCCAGAAAACTGCTATCATGACAAATCCAAATGCTAAGCAAGATGTCAATCTGTATTGTCGAGGAAACAAATTTGAAGCAACTCCAAGTCCAAAGATTAGTACTGCTTTTAGTGCTGATGGATCATCTAGTCCGAATGTTAGCACTACTACTCAAAGTGGTGGATATTCTTCATCATTTTCAAGTTTTGATCCTAACAGCAAAACATCAAGTCCTCAACAACAAAGTTCTACAAATCTTCAATGCAATGTCACTTTGAACATTCAAAATGGTCAAAATTTGTCTCCAGAAATTGCCAAGCAACACATGGCATCACTTGTTGCTATGTTGGAATCTTATGAAAGTTTGATTGACGGCAAAATTGGTAATCCGATGCTTACAAAAGAAGATTATGATCAAATTGATGCAGAGGAACTTGAGTTGATGGATGTGAAGTGGTGTTTAGCTAGTGCTTGGAGGAGGGCAGAAAAGTTTCAGCAAATTACTGGTAGCGATGAGTTTCGAGGAATGGCTACTTCTCCTTTGGGTTTTGATAAATCAATGGTTACTTGTTTTCGGTGCAAAGGAAAAGGTCATTCTAAACGAGAATGCAAAAACCAAGTAACAACTGGGAATCAAGAAAAGAACAATTATTATCAGAAATCAATTTTTCATCGGATTACTCAACAAAAAGAACCACAAACTGCACATGCTCGGCCAATTGTGGATGACAAACGGAAAATGATCGAGGAAGCAAATAAGAAAGCTTATTTTGGAATAATTGATCAAGATGACGAGTTTGTTGCCGAGGGATTTAGCTGGGATGACTACATTCCACAAGGTTCAAGTCTAGCTGCAGAGAGTTTTAACTGGGATAAATATATTCCACAAGGTTCATGCTTTGTTGCTAGAATTATGGGTGAAGATGAGACTAGTGAGAAAAGAATCCCGATTTTTTCAGATCTTGGAAGTGATGTGGATACCGATGATGAGGAAGAACATCTCAACAAAGCTAGAAAAGGCTTAGATCCTAACAGTTTTAATTTCTTCTTTGCAGATAAAATGGAAATGCTAAATCAGAAGAAGATTGCCAGATTGAGGAGAGAGTTGGAAGCAGCAAGAAGGCTAGCTGATGAAAAGACAAAGATAGAAGCTGGAGAAGCGAATGTTGAACTAGCAACTGAGAAAGTAGTAGAGAAAATCGTTGAAGTGGAGAAGATTGTTGAGGTTGAAAAAGTAGTCGAAGTTGAAAAACTGGTCGAAGTTGAGAAAATCGTCGAGGTAGAAAAGATTGTTGAAGTTGAGAAAGTTGTTGAAGTTGAGAAAGTTGTTGAAGTTGAAAAGATAGTTGAAAAAGTGGTTGAAGTTGAAAAACCATGTTTGAAGTGTTTAGAAGCGTGCAAAGTATGTGATGAGAAAGATAAGAAAATTGCTGATTTGGAGAAGATTAAAGAAGATTTACTGTCCGATGTGAAGTATGTGAAGGAGTCGTATGATGTGCTCAACAAAATAGTTGATCGTCTGAAAAGAACGAATTCGGAGATTGAAAATGCAATGACAAAAATGAGCGCAACATTAATGACAAAGCAGAGCGTCATCAATGAGTATATTGAAGACTGTGCTAAGCTGAAACAGGAAGTGGAACTTGAGAAAATTGAGAGTGAAAGAATTAAACGATTGTTGTTGAGCTATACAACATGTGATTATTTGATTGATCGTGTTTATCCTACTGTTGCAGGTCTGGAAGCGTTCATGGATAAAAAGACTGAAGATACTGATACTGGTAAGAAACCAAGTGTCAAGTATAACAGATGTCCGCCCCCGATCCATGAAAGTGACTCACCCAGGAATCCAAACGAAGAGCGTCTAAAAAAGGCAGTCAATATCAAGTTAAAGTCTGAAATCATTGATGAATTACCAGACAATATTGATGTTACATTCACAGCGTCTGACACTGATCATGAGTCCGAGTTATTAAAAAGAGTGGTCGATCAGGTGTTGGATACGGATGAAGAGTCAAAACCGGAGTCTAAGTCTGAAAGTTCGAGTTCGTCAGAAAAGAGTCCGAGTTCACCGGTTAAAAGGGTTTACAATAAAGAATTCTTGTTATCAAAATCTAATTTGAGTGATGAACCAATAAAAGTGGCTTATACTTTGAATGATTCAGACAAATTATATTCAGATGAGGAATTTCCAATAAGAAGTGTCAAAACTGAAATGATCAAACAGGTTTTCAAATTAACAGAAATTAATATTTCTGAAATAAAAGATTTAAATCTTGCTGAAAAACCTAAAAAGTACACTTCAAGAGTTCAACAGAGATTGAACAAGAAAAAGGGTTACGGTTATGGTTCAGGTTATCGAAAGAAACCAAACCACAACGGTAATTTCAAAAAGCAAGGTCTTGGTTTTAATTCTTCAGAAAATTATAAAAATGAGAAAAATTATAAACCAAAAACAACATTTGTTGCAGGTGGAAGTTCTGAAGATGAGCAAAAGAAACCATTTTGGAAACAATCAAATCAAGAGTTTCTTGCTGAAATAAAGAGGAATGTGAAGAAGTTTGCTCAGAGAGTTGATAGAAGAACCTGTTTCAAGTGTCAAAAGACGGGACATGTTGCTTGGAATTGCCAAGAGTTCTCTTATTCAAAACAGCGAGTTTCTTCTAACTCTGAAATGAGAAAGAAATGTGTTGAAAAATCGACTTTGGAAGTTGGTGAAACTTCAAAACGGTTTTACAAAAGACAAGTTGATTTAAACAAACAAAAATGGATTGTTAAATCTGAAAGAAGTTCTGACAATGAATCTGATTCCATAAAATCAAAGGAGTCATGTGTTGAGAAAAAAGTTGAGAATTCCGTTCCAGAGGTGAACGATGAAAATTTTCCTAAATTGTCAAAGGAAAATTTGAAGTTGAAGGTTGGTAAAACTGAGATTTCAGGTCAATTCTTTGCTGGTAACAAAGAATTTGATGCTGAAAAAGTGTTTAATGGAAAAGTTAAACATATTTTCGGGAAGATGGTTGATGGGAAGGTTAAAAGTGCAAAAGATTTTTATAAATCAAAATGTTGGTGGGACAGATGTTTGCCGCCAAAATCACCCAAGGCTGGTCAAGCTTGGGTGACACCATTTTCTAACTAAAAATCCGGACTTGCCAGAGCTCCCAGGTTGGTAAGAGTGGAGCAGGAATCGGCATCATTCTTGAAATGTTTGTATGGTAAATCTACAGGTGATATCTTTATATTGTTATATGATTGATTTACAAGTGGTTATGGTTGGTAAGTGAACCTGCAAGTGGTTGAAGAAGGAATTCATCTTCAAATGGTTAATCAAGGTCATTAAGTTGAACTTGATTGGACCATACTTACAAGTGGTATTTTGGAGAACAAAATGATGAACCCCTAACCTACAAATGGTTTCTTAAAATCAACAAAACTTATTTTCCGGAAAAACCATTTGATTAAAACAAACTTAAGTGTTTTGAAATCACAATGGGAAAATAGTTTGTTGTGAGGGGGAGTTCTGATTGTTTATGCCATGTGGATGGCGAATTGAAGTGATTTGATATCGGTTGTCATTTTTTTGTACAGTTTGTTTTCAAATTTTCTAAAATGTGTTTGCATTTTAGGGGGAGTAAAAATTTCTGAAAATCCAAAAACATTAGAAATTTGAAAAAGTCAAAAACATGATAAAATTCAAAATGAGTTTTGTTGTATAAAAGAGGAAATGATAGTACATCAGTGGACTATCACAACATGCTAAAGAATTGGAAAGAAAATTGTGATAAACGGTCTCACTGATGATATGTCAGTAGGTTTTTGCACATTTAGTAGATTGTGACGAGATATAAACCTAAATTCAAACTTGCTTATATCGTGGGTAACATCTCTCGGATATATGGGTAACCCTCGAAATCTTGTTTGAAAGACCCCTCTTTCTGAGATACTAGGTCTTTATGCTTAGTGTTATCTGGGGTATTATCCCGGGACTTTTGATAATGCGGAAGCAATGGCCTAGTCCCCGGAGAATATTTTACTGCTTGCTTGAAATATAGCGCCGCCCTCAGCATAAAATGATGAGACAATAAAATTGTTAATCAATGCTGTTGTAAAAAAGATCCTCTAAAGGGGACCCACCAAAAGTCGAGCCGTCATCTCTCTGCTGAACGGAAGTTCTGACCTGAGCTCTCACGGTTTCGCAAATTAACCCCTTACAGATATCATCTAGGTATACTCACCTATAAGACTGAATATTGGGATCTGGATACGGGAGTATATTCTGAGGTGGGACACGCGAATAAGTTTAAGTGCTTAAGACATTAATCTCGTATCTCGAAACAGTTGAACTTTGTGTGAAAATTTAAGTGGACCAGTATGCTAACAATCTAAGTGAATCGTTTAGAACTTAAAATGTTTAACGCTTAACGGTGTTGGTGATTTGTCTCAAAAACTGATATGATCCTCTTACACAAACTCACAAAAATATTGTATGTAAATATTTCTTTACTGCATTGCATTTTTTAAAAATCCAAAAAGAGTTTTAGTGTGTTTTAGCATAAATTTTTGAAAATTCAAAAAGATTTTAGACGACTGATGTTGAAAAACTGATTTTAAAAATTCCGAGTGCTGAACATGACGAACAGGTTTGGGAAAGTTTGTTTGAAGATGTTTAAAATGAAAATGATATATATTCAAGTGGTTCATCAGTAACATATATGATAAATCATTTTGTTCAGATTGTGTTTATAAGTGGTTAGCAAGGTTTCTAGATTTGTTATATCTTATCTTTTATGAAACTTATGTTATGGGTAGAGGATTTGCATGACGATGCTTGAACCTGAAAATAGACAGACTACGATCCCAGCACAAGTTGAGGGGGAGTCTGAATGACAAAGAGCCAGGTCCTGATCCTGAGATTGCTAATGCTGTTGAACTTAAGGAATCAAGAGAAGCTGATAGGAATAGAACCAGGAATTCGATTCTAAGAAAAATAAGAGAGGGAGATTGCCTGAAGAAGGAATTGGAATTAGGCAAAAGCCAGATCGAGATCCTGGAAGCCCGAAGACTGATAAAGACTGAAGATGTTGAAGACTCGACACTTAAGACTCGTCAACATCCGAGGGGGAGTCTGTTGGTGCATGTGTCTGTCGACTTCGTCTTGTATCGAGTCTTACATTACAATTGTTAGATCCGGGCGCATTGTAAGAGAAAATAGGAGAGTTTAGGATGGATTAGTGGTAATTTCGTTTGAGTGAGGTAATTCCGTTTGAAAGTGACTTGTGTCATTTTCAAACGAAATCAACATGAGTGATTTCGTTTGAAATGGCAGCTGCCACCTTCAAACGAAATCCCTTCCACTATATATACTCATCAAACGAGATCATTTGTAACAGTTCTCATTCCGGTATCAAAGTGCTGCCGAAGCGTCATTTGATCTGTAAAGTGATTATAATCAATAAACAAGACGTTAAAGAGTATTTCAAGCTGTTTTACAAGTCTGTTTCTTAGTTTCCGCCTCTGAAACAGATAAGAGCTTTTCTGATCGACTCGTTTGGGTCGCAACTCGATCCTACAAAAATTAGATCAGAGCAGTGGATCCAGAATAAGCAAATGTTATGTATACAAGTCTCTCCCCTTGAAAGTGGTTTCAACATCTGCTGACCTCCAAACTACTGATCTCTACTAAACTGCTGACCTACAACTGCTGTCCAAGTCAAAGACTGATGGAAGACTAAAGCTCTGCTGATTCAATCTACTGCTATGGGTCAAGCTCTGCTGATCATGACAAGTACTGCTGGGTTCACATCAGTGGAAGGGTGCAGCAGTAGTTTAGTTTATATTATGAAATGTAATGTACAACAGTAGTTAGTATAGCAGAGGTTGTATAGATCAGATGTTAGAGTTTGTTAGGAGGTTAGATGTCACTTTCATGGTGACGTCAGCTTAGATGCTTCAGTGGTTTGCTCGTGCCTATAAATAGAACAGTGCTCTGTACTGTTCTATTAGCTCTTCACCAATCTTCTTCCTGCACGAACAAACACTGTGAGCTCAGGCTGAGGGGGAGTTTGTATTCATACATGCATTGTAATCGGTGTTTGGAATAAATTTAAGCATTCGATTCATTGTGAAAATGTTTGATTAAAACAATTCTCCTGTTTGATTGTGTGCAAAGTTTATTTCCATCTTAATTCCGCTGCACTACTCATTCATCTTCATCTTAATTCAAATATAAAACACAATCAAAACCAAACTCAGATCCTAACAGACTCTTGTAGTCTAACGAGGTACTGCAGCATATAAACAAGCCATGAATCCGATACTCTCATAAAACCTATGTGCTCGCCAGCATTTCTTTGCTGACTTTGTTTTTACATATGTTTCAGGTGGTGTTGCATGATGTTGATTGCTAGGAAGCGTGTTCACTTAGGATCTGGACGTGGCCTTAGTGACATAATAACAATAATAGACGATATGTAGCTTTTTTTTTTGTTTAAAGACAATGTACATTATTTATTAAATCAATAAAACGAAACTTTTGTATCCATGGTTGTGAAACAATAATTCTGTTACAACACTCCCCGACGTTTCCGCCGCAGTTTCATTGTTTTAACACGGTCGGGGTGTGACAGAAGAGTTGGTATCAGAGCCAATGGTTATAGGGAATTAGGTTATTAGCAATGCTTTGACCTAGACTATAACTTTCTAGGACCCCAACGCAAGTTTACTTGTGTTTAGATTTTAAAACAATACCGTCACCTATCCTTAGGTGATAACCACAATGAGAACACAATAACAAATCCGCTTCAAAAATTAATCATCTATTCCTGGATGATTGATTACTAGGTTTTGATCCCTCAGAGTTTTCAAAATCTCATCAAAGTTTGGGTCTAAATAATATGAATACGTGCAAACTGGAAGAGTGAATGCATGTACCCTGAGTTTTCTGTCTAAGGCTAGAGTGTTCGTACAAATCCGCAGTATCGGACCAGTCACTCTTACCTGGGAACTCTTGGGGTGAGTGTTCACTTATAGGCGAGCATGTCTTCAGTGATACATTATGTTGACCAATTTACTTTGATTAGTCACTGTGTGTCGTTTGTTTGTTCGAGGTAACAAACGAATGATCACCTTCCTTGTGTTTTGTCTATGTTTTCAATACCTCTTTTGTTTTTCCAATTGTCGACCTCACTCGTTTCTTATGTTTCCTTGTTAGACAATGCCTCCTCGACGTGATACTCAACCTTTTACTGCTGAAGAAGTCGCAACCCTTGTCGCTCAGCAAATGGCTGCAGTACTTCCTGGCGTAGTAACGCAGATCCATGAGTTATACAACAATAACAACAATAATGCACAGTGTAATTTCAAAACTTTCAATTCTGCTAAGCCGCTAAAATTTTCTGGCTCTCAAGGAGCAACTGCGCTCCTGCAATGGTTCAAAAGTTTGGAAAGCACATTCAGACATGTGCAATGTCCGAATGAGCGTAAGGTTGAGTTTACATCTAGTGTGTTCGAGAAGCGTGCTCTTACATGGTGGAACGGAGTGATGCGCGATAGGGGTGCCGATGTGGCGATGGCACAAACGTGGGAAGAGCTTCGAGCTCTCATGATGAGAGAATTCTGTCCCCGTCACGAGATTCGAGCTTTGGAACGAGAATTCGACACCGTGCTTATACGGATCGATATGAGGAGCTCAGTTTGTAGTGTCCTACGATGGTTACCCCATTGGAGAAGGCAATTGAGAGGTATATCGATGGGTTACCCGATTCTGTGCAAGATATTGTGACTGGCAGTAATCCTACCACTGTCCGTCAAGCGATTGAATTGGCTGCTACTCTGACCGAATCTCAGGTCAGAAAGGGTAAATTGACCCGTAAGGGTGATAAGAATTAGAAGACAGCTGATTCTGTACAAGACAAGGGTATGGGTAAGGGTAAGAAGAAGGGTGAGACTTCTAAGAAGTCAAGGAAGCGCAAGGCTTCCCAGAACTTTGTTGTCACCAACCAGAACCCACCAGCCCTACCTCCCGCGAAGAAGCAATATGCTGGTACCGCACCTCACTGTGCTCGATGCAACGGTCACCATGTTGCCCAGCAGGCCTGTAAACAGTGCACTACGTGTGGTAAACTTGAGCATCTGGCTAACATTTGTCGTTTTGGCCAAAATCAGGCTGCTAGGTTCCAGCACAAGCTCAGGGGAATGATGCGAGATTCCCACCTGGTTCGTGTTATAATTGCGGAGAAATGGGTCATTTCCGCAACAACTGCCCGAGGTTGGTAAATGCGAATGCGAATCCAAACGCGAACGCGAATGTAAACCCCACTCGTAGACGAGCATACAATCTGAATGCAAACGAGGCTCGAGCTGACAACGAGGTTATTAACGGTACGTTCCTAGTTAACAATCAACTTGCATCTGTTCTTTTCGATTTTGGTGCCGATAGAAGTTTTGTTTCGTTATCTTTTGAGCCTTTACTTGCGATACCTAGAACTAAACTGAGGAAACCCTTATCTGTCGAAGTTGCTACTGGTAAACCTCTTGTACTCGATTCTTTTATTCATGGTTGTCAATTGAACCTCGACAACCATCTTTTTCCTATTGACCTCACACCGATGCAACTTGGGAGTTTCGACATTATCATTGGGATGGATTGGTTGACCAAACATCATGCTGAGGTAGTTTGTTTCGATAAGATCGTTCGTATTCCTCTTTCGTCTGGTGATGTCCTAGAAGTTCGTGGTGAGAAACCATTAGTTGGTTTGAAACTCATGTCGTGTATGAAAGCCCGAAGTTATTTACAAAAAGGATATGTTGCTTTTCTGGCACATGTCACCGAGGAGAATGGCAAGAGCAAGAGTATTCAGGATATTCTGATTGTTCGGGATTATCCAGAGGTGTTTCCTGATGAACTGCCTAGTTTGCCTCCAGTTCGTCAAGTCGAGTTTCATATTGACCTTGTACCCAATGCTAACCCGATTGCGAAAGCACCTTATCGTCTTGCACCGTCGGAGATGCAAGAATTATTGAAACAGCTTCAAGAGTTATCTGATAAAGGATTCATCCATCCAAGTTATTCACCTTGGGGCGCTCCTGTCCTCTTTGTGAAAAAGAAAGATGGATCTTTTCGAATGTGTATCGATTATCGTGAGCTTAATAAGCTTACCATCAAGAATCGATATCCCCTACCTCGAATTGATGATCTCTTTGATTAGCTACAAGGTGCTACCTGTTTTTCCAAGATCGATCTGCGTTCTGGGTATCATCAGCTTCGTGTATTCGAAGAAGATATTCCCAAAACTGCATTCCACATGAGATATGGTCACTATGAGTTCACTGTCATGCCTTTTGGTTTGACAAATGCTCCAGCCATTTTCATGGACTTAATGAATAGGGTCTATAAACCTTATTTAGACAAGTTCATCATTGTGTTCATCGACGATATTCTTGTTTATTCGAAGTCTCGAGCGGATCACGACCAACACCTTCATTTGACATTGGAACTCCTAAAGAAGGAACAACTTTTTGCTAAATTCTCCAAGTGTGAATTTTGGCTTAAAGAAGTTCAGTTTTTGGGACATATAGTCAACGAGCAGGGTATTCATGTGGATCCATCCAAAATTGCCGCAATTAAGGATTGGAATACACCAACGACACCTACAGAAATTCGTTCTTTTCTTGGTCTTGCTGGTTATTATCGTCGTTTCATTTTGAACTTCTCGAAGATCGCGGTTCCACTCACTGCTTTGACTCAAAAGAATAAGCCTTTTGAGTGGGGACCCAAGCAAGAAGAAGCATTCCAAACGCTGAAACGGAAGCTATGTGATGCTCCTGTTCTATCTTTGCCCGATGGGAACGATGATTTCGTTGTCTATTGCGATGCATCCAACTTAGGCCTTGGTTGTGTTCTTATGCAACGAGGCAAAGTTATAGCATATGCGTCTAGACAGCTGAAAGTTCACGAGAAGAATTATACGACTCATGATCTTGAGTTAGGAGCTGTAGTTTTTGCTCTCAAAATCTGGAGACACTACTTCTATGGTACGAAGTGTGTGGTTTTCACAGACCACAAAAGTCTCCGGCACATTCTTAATCAGAAAGAGCTGAACATGAGGCAACGACGTTGGGTTGAGCTCTTGAATGACTACGATTGCGAGATTCGCTACCATCCTGGTAAGGAGAATGTCGTAGCCGATGCGCTTAGTCGAAAGGAGCGAGTCAAGCTTCATTCTGTTCGAACTCTATCTGATATTCAAACTCGTGTTCTTCAAGCTCAACAATCTTGTGTTTAACAAAATTTGATGGGTAAGGAATTACCACATCAACTTGAGCTTAAACTCGAAGCGAAGGACAATGGATTGCTCTATCTCAAGGATCGTTTATGGATTCCGAAACAAGACGATCTTCGCACCTTGGTAATGGACGAATCTCACAAGTCTCGATATTCTATCCATCCTGGTGCTGATAAAATGTACAAGGATCTTCGTACTCAGTATTGGTGGCCTGGTATGAAGAAGGATATTGCCTTGTATGTATCGAAATGCCTAACTTGTCTCAAAGTCAAGGCTGAACATCAACGACCTTCTGGTTTGCTTGTACAACCAGAGATACTGGTTTGGAAGTGGGAGAACATTGCTATGGATCTCATCACTAAATTACCACGTACATCTAAAGGTCATGATGCTATATGGGTTGTTATCGATCGATTAACGAAGTTAGCTCATTTTATTCCAATTCGCGAGGATCTATCTGCTGATAAACTTGCGAAGATTTATGTTGATGAGATTGTATCTCGACGTGGTGTTCCTTTAGACATCATATCTGATCGTGATGCTCGATTTTCATCTCATTTTTTGGAAGACCATGCAATCTGCTATGGGAACCCAACTAAATCTAAGCACTGCTTATCATCCCCAAACAAATGGACAATCTGAGAGGACGATTCAAACTTTAGAGGATATGCTTAGAGCATGCGTGATAGACTTTGGTGGTAATTGGGATTCTCATCTGCCATTGATCGAGTTCTCTTACAACAATAGTTATCATGCTAGCATCAATATGGCACCATTCGAAGCTCTTTACGGTCGAAAATGTCGTTCACCTGTCATTTGTAATGAGATCGGGGAAGCTCAGCTTACTGGACCTGAGCATTCTGGAAACGACAGACAAAATCAAGAAAATTCGCGATAATCTTGTGACAGCTAGAAGCTGTCAAAAGAGTTATGCGGATGTGCGACGTAAGCCTTTGGAATTTCAAGTCGGAGACCATGTCCTACTCAATGTGTCACCTTGGAAGGGAGTGGTGAGATTTGGAAAGAAAGGAAAACTTGCACCTCGATATGTTGGACCATTTAAGATTGTTGAAAGAGTTGGAAAGGTTGCCTATCGACTAAAGCTACCTTCAGAGCTTGGAAATATATATCCGACTTTTCACGTGTCCAATTTGCGAAAATGTTTAGCTGACGCTAATCTTCACATTCCACTCGACGAAATTCAAGTTGATGAGACGATGCACTTTGTCGAAAAACCTGTGGAGATAACGGACTGTGCAGTCAAACAGTTGAAGAATAAACGGATTCGATTGGTCAAGGTTCGCTGGGAATCCAAACGTGGCCCAGAGTTTATGTTACACCCTAATTCGTAACTGACTAAAGTTGCAGCGGAAAATCGTACCATAAAAAAAATTCCTTTCGTTACAAACACCTTGACGCACTTAAACTCATTTTTAAGATTGATTCTTTCACAATAAATACATTTATTATACTCATTTTCACTAAGAAGCCATAACCTAGCTTCACTCAATTACGTACTCAACACTCCCGTACAATCTATCTTGTGACTCGATCCTCGATCTCCAATCCTTGGGTATCCTCATGACTGGTACTACCTGCGTTCACCACATAAAATTCACAACATTAGTACGCATTATAAACATACAAGGTTTTCACGTTTACTTCTCGTTTCGTTAACTCTTTACATCCCAGCTTTTCCATCCTGTCATACCATCCGTGGTGAGACTTCTTTGCTATTCCTGCATTTCACTTATAACTCCAGGTACACGAATAAAAAACGTAAACACTTAATCATACTGAAATACTTACATACATACCTAAACTTCATACATATTATCTCCATATATACATACGTACACACATGCATACATACCTACTTGCATACATACTCACACACATACATGCCAATCTACATGCATACTTACATATACACACATCTACATCATTAAATACGTATCTACATGTACACACACCAACATCATTACGTACACTCATGACATTATACATATTTACATACATACGGTCCTACGTGCATCATACCATACTCATACATGCCTACTCTCATACATACCATCATATATCCGCTTATTCTTGCTCACATACTTATAAACATACCCACGTAGGTACATACATGCTTTCATACATTTCTACATACGTGTATAGAGATATACAAGCATACATGCATACCTATCTACATGTGCGCTTACCCTAATGGTCATAAAACATAAGTTAAATTAGTCATACGCAACTTAAAACGCGTTTAAACGAGTTCCCAAGCCAAAACGGAGCAAACGAACAATTTTCACCAAACAAGGGGGGCCTCGCGTGACGCCAAGGGCCTTGGCGTCACGCCTAGCCCCTGTTTTCGCAGAAAAGTTGCAGCTAATTGTTGCATATTCCCAGCACGATCCGGTTTCACGGAAACGAGCATAACTCTCTCGTTTTTTATCCGTTTTACCTGATTCTTTTTCCTACGCGTCCGTAATTTAATTCTCCATCTTACGGAGTTAATATCCGACATCCGGATTAACAAAATCAGACTTTTAAGCCTTCGGCTTACTACCCTTTTTACCAAGAATTGACCCGTTCATAATTTTATCACATAACTTGTTTGTTTGACCTTAACTTCATATGAATTGATAACTTCAAGGTCATTTGTCATAATAGATTCATTCCCGGATACCTTACATCTTATTCCACCCGTTTGCGCTCAAAAGCGTATTTTGACCCGTTAAGGGTATTTGCGCCTTAAAACGTTTCTGACTTACAAAACCATACTCCTCACTTTCATACTTGACCAAAACATTACACTAATCGAATAACTTGTTTCTAAACTACTTTTAAGATCGTTTGCCCAAAATACCCATCAAGGGCATTTTGGTCAACCTTAATCCCATCATTTACGACGAAAGACTTCGACACATATTTGACCTCAACCATCATATTTAGTTACTTAAAACACCATATTACTTAATCGAACTAAGAAGTGATTACAGAAATCACTTACCTTATGCGTCCGTGCTCGTATCCGATTCCTTGCCTCCTCTTGACCCGTTAACATCTCATGCTTGAGCCCGTCTCGCCGTGATTCCTATACTTTCATTCATCAAAATCACGCTCTTATTAGCATACTCATTTGTACATGTTAACAATCATATCAATCACATATCTCACACTTAACTTTCATTAGTCATTCTTAACAAACATAACTCATATAATCATATCCATATACGCTTAAATTCATGTAACTCATAATGTCATTACATTTAACGCGGATTGCTATAACGTGTACCATACGACTTCTTATAATCCTACCTTTACGACAACGAGTCAAATCATGTTTCTTATACTTAGTTGACTTTCAAAAGTCAACTATTAACCATATTTATATATCGATTTATCATCATATACTAGTAACATCATAATCGACTATACGGACGACACTATATACATTTTATCATACACTTGATGTGCGTACCACCTTTTAGGCATAACGTACAACTAATTCATGCATAAATCTTCTAAACTCATACATAACCCATCAAAACCTACTACTAACCATCATGGATCATTCCCAAATAAACATCAAACATATCATCATCATATTTCTCCTAATTCATCTAACAAGAATCCATCATACCCACATAATATATCAATCTTTCAACAAGGCTCGGACATAGGAGGTCATTCTAGTCATCATCTTCACCCTAACTAACGGGTTTCACCTCTAATCATCAAATCAACACAAACCATACGTAACCCGTGTTCTATACGATGATTCTAACCTTTATACATGATCAATTTCATACTAACTCACGGATTTGAACATAACCCACTTCCCACATGATCACAAATCTTAGATTTAAGACATACCTTATGATCCCCTCGTGAAGGTGATCATTAATCCGTGTTCCTTCTTGAATTTGAGCCTCGATTCACCCTTAAATTTGGTGATTTAGTTGAGTTAGGGTTTGGAGCTCTTGGAGCTCCTGAACATTCGTGAACACACACGAAGTGTGTGTTAGTGTGTGTTGAACTTTCTTTTTAATAACTCAACTTCCATCTTGTTCCACTTTAACCCCTCGGGTTTGCCTTTAAAACATAACCGACACTACCTTCATCATTTAATACTTTTGACCATACCCTTAACTAGGTTAAATAGCCTAGTTATTAATTCATGACGTGTCATATAGGAACACACGACAAATATTAACATTTGGATTTTGGGGCGTTACAGTTTACTTGGGAACGTGAGGCCCAAATGAAGGCGAAATATCCGCATTTGTTTTCACAAGCTTCCTCTAGTTAAAATTTCGGGACGAAATTTCCTAAAGTACGGGAGACTGTGATAACTGTGTTCTGTAATCGATGTACAATGTAAAACAATGTTAATTATCAATAAAACAATGTGTTTTGGTGTTATTATGTGTGTATTTGTGTTTGGTAATTTTACGATTTGATCTGATTTCGATTTCAAGCTTTAAATCGCTTTGTGGAAAGTTATACGCAAACTGGTGCGTAAACGCAGTCAGTTTAACGCGAAAAACACTCCAGAATAATGAAATAGGCTTAACATACCTTAAATAACCTTCACATAACTTAGAAATAAGTTTTGGATTGTTTGGTGTGTCAAAATCAAGTTTGTTCGATCGCAGGGACTATTTGTGTCAAACTGCAAAACTATACCGATTTGTATAGTAACGAACATTCTGGAACTTGATCATAAGTTAAACATATACTAAATATCCTTTACATAGCTTAGAAACAAGCTTTGAGTGGTTCGGTGTGCGAAAATATGCTTAATTGATCTTTCAGGGACTAAAAGCGTCAAAAACGGCGCAAGTTTGCATTTACGCGCATATCTTACGTTCTGACCACATCTGGACATCCAAAATTTTTGTACACACTAAAATATTTTTATTTTAGTGGTCGGCATGCAAAAATACCACTCGTCGCTTAATTTGGTTCGTTTTCGCGTCCGTTCGAGTTTCGTCGTAAATAACCGAACAACGTAACCGTACGACCAAACGAACCGACATCCGTGATATTTCCGAGCATATTTCAGGTCCCCTACACTTTAACGACCTTGTAGAGCCTTGAAAATGGCTTAACGGAGGTTAAAAACGTCGAAAACAAGTTTAAACACGTCCAGGGACCATTTCTGCCAAACTTTGAAACTTCCAGCCTACACCCTGGCGTCGCGCGATGGCCATATGGCCTTGTGGTCACGCCACGCGACCATCACCTCTGTGCAGAAATTTTTTTTCTTCAAATCAGCTTAAGTCCTTTGTTTTGTTTGATTGTTTTGGCACCTTAATGAGCAAGTTAAGCCTTCTCCAAGCAAAGATTAGCTGGCCTAACACATGTATGGCTATGATCTAATGCTTGTTGGCCACACAAACACATGTCTTGATCTTGTTCTTCATCAACTAGTATAAATAGCAATGCCTCTCATTCATTTTTCCTCACCCTTGATCTAAATTCTCTAAGTTGAGGTTTATAAACTTCATACCTGAGAATTATAAGATCAAGTTCTCCCTAGCAAGGACCCTTTGTAAGCTTCTTTCGTTCTTTTATCGCTTTTCGAGCGTGAAAGTCAAACAGTGTTTGACTTTCTGCATTGACCACGAGTTGGTCAACACAAAGTTCTTTTGAACTTTGCAACGTGAGCGTGATCACGATGGTTATAGTCCCTTGTGACTATACCTACTGATTACCACGTTGACTAGGCGTAGTGACGAGTCGTAGTTTCGGTCAAAATGCGCATTTAAGCGAATTTTGCAACCAAACTACTCTTGGTATCAAAACACTTTGTTTTGATATCAAAACCTGTTTTCTAACTTAGTTAAACATGTTCCAACATGTTTAGCTCATCACTTTTAGTTTAGTGCTTGTTTAGAGTCGTAAGTCAAGCGGTCTAACCCACCGCTTAGACTTTCGAACTCGACCCGTTTGGTCGATCATTAGGATCCGACCAAGCATGTTTAGTGACCATAGTTGTATAGGGAATAACCTTCCGAGGTTATACCTTATGGTCACCTAGTTTAAATAGTTGTATGATAGGTAGTTTATATGCCTTAGGTAAATGACCAAAATGCCCTTTTCATGCATAATTGGATTTTAAACATATGTAACCTAAACTTTTGCCACTTAACTGATTATGCAACATATTTAAACATGTTTAGGCATATAATACTTGTCATAGGACTAGTTAGACGTCTCGAACGCGCTTTTGCGCAAACGACACGTTATAGTGGCGTAAGCTACCTTAATTGGTCGTAACGGGTCGAAAGCACTTAGATTAGGTTCTGATTTAGAATGTAGGCTTTGTTAAACCATATCATGTGAGTTCCAATACTCATTTGGTTTACAAGACCTCATTCTGTCCGATCTTCCGATTTAGGTGTCGATTTATTTGACTAGTGATTCGATTACTAGGTGCTGCTTGAGTTTCCTTGATTTACCTGAGCTTGCTGAGTTCCTTAGATTGAGGATACTTTGCACTTCGAAGTGAGTACATAGTTCCCCTATTTTACTGTTTTCAATTGTTTTGGGGTGATTCATATGTATTAAAATGATTTCGACATTTTAACGATGGTTTCAAAAACGATTAAGATGGTTTATATTAAACTAATAACGATTTCGATAATGTGAATGAACTTGTTGGTTGTAATTACATAACGAATGACATTCATTAGCTTTGGCCGAGCCGACCAATATTAGGTTATGGTACCATAGGATCTGACAAATCTCGTTATCAGACTACACCCATGGTTATGTGTGGGGGTTATGTAGGTAACGACCGAATCTGATGATTGTTAACTTACCCTTTGGGGGTTTGTTAATGCGAGTTTCGAGATAGTCGAGTCACGAAGGTTTGAATGTTATTAGCGAGACGACCATAAGTAGTTTCACAATTAAAACGAGTTAAACGATTTAATAGGACTTAAACGAGATAAACGAATTGGATAAACGATTTGTTTTGGGTAGTGATTAGATAATGGGACGGGTGTAGCATGATAAAGCATGGTAGATACGCCGCTGGTACATCTTATATATAAGTGCTCTTATCATATTACATTTCGTGTCATTATTTAGTTCACTTGGGAAAACGATTTCAAAATGATGTCACACAACAAGGTTTTCGAAATGATATAAACCATACGAGTTTTATTAACGAGTTTTTACGAGTTGTTTACGATTTTGGTTTACTAAAACAAATGTTTTGGGTTAAGAATCATGGCTACGAGATTTTATAAACTATAACCAACTTGATTTGAGTTGGTTATCCATGTTGAAATACACTTTTCAAAATGAGGTTTGTATTTTGACTCTTGTAGTCTAACGAGGTACTGCAACATATAAACGAGCCATGAATCCGATACTCTCATAAAACCTATGTGCTCGCCAGCATTTCTTTGATGACTTTGTTTTTAGATATGTTTCAGGTGGTGTTGCATGATGTTGATTGCTAGGAAGCGTGTTCACTTAGGATCTGGACGTGGCCTTAGTGACATAATAACAATAATAGATGATATGTAGCTTGTTTTTTTTTGGTTTAAAGACAATGTACATTATTTAATAAATCAATAAAACAAAACTTTTGTATCCATGGTTGTGAAACAATAATTCTGTTACAACACTCTCCGACGTTTCCGCCGCGGTTTTGTTGTTTTAACGCGGTCGGGGTGTGACACAGACTAAACCACCCAGTCTCCCAGACTGAACTACCTAGTCTCCCAGACTAAACCACCCAGTCTCCCAGACTGAACTACCTAGTCTCCCAGACTAAACAAACTAGTCTCCCAGACTAAACCAACTAGTCTCCCAGACTAAACCACCTAGTCTCCCAGACTAACCACTAGTCTTCCAGACTAAATCAACTAGTCTCCCAGACTAAATCAACTAGTCTCCCAGACTAAACCACCTAGTCTCCCAGACTGAACCATAAACATAAACCCTGAAATGTGTTTAGTGCCTCTTTTTTTTTTGTAAAAATGTTTGTTTCCTGGATCTGGGCGTCTTGTGTATGCAATGAAAACACGTTGTGAAAGCATTTTCCTGAGAGCCCTAATGATTGTAGTCTAGACTCGAGAAGGAATCCTAGTTCGCTACAATCGAAGCTCTGATACCAAACTGTCACACCCTGACTTTTGCGGAAGCGTGATTTGGTGTGACTTGCTTAATATCATTGCATTCAATCATAACAAAAACTATATGATAAAACCGAAGGTGATCATCCATTAACTTAGTTTAGAACATAACGACATTGTTTGAAACACAGACATCAAATTCGAGTACCAACCATGGAACTTGTTTTTAGAGTTCACAAAGACTCGACAAAAGACATTAATTAAAACTAGACTTTGAAAGTTGTGTCTTATCTAGAATAAGACACACAATCCAAATCCTCAGACATAGGACGACACCTTTTATTCTCAACTTTACTTGAAACATCCAAACGCCCGCCATATCCATATTTAATTTCCTGAAATACATGTAGTTTGAAAACATCAACAAAGGTTGAGCGAGTTCATGTGTTTAGTGTGTGAGCTCGAATAAACTTGGAAATCATTGTAAGTAAGTATGTATTTGCAACCCTGGTATGAAAGCAACAAGGAAAAACAAATCACCAATGGTTTGCAAGGCCATTGATATGTGTGAAGTGATGCAGGAAAACTCAATCCTAGCAGATTTTGCCACGGCTTCAGTTTGAAGACATAGTCACCTCATGGGCCAAACCCCGGTCCACATGGGTGTGGGCTCGCTACACCCAAATAGATCTATCACTCATGTCCCTCGGTCCTACCACGAGGATTAATGGCCATAAGTGTTATACCCACCACTCACATAATCAAGTAGTACCCTTCCTTAGCTAACCATACCAAATCAAGATGTTTGTAAATAGTTGTAACATGTATTTCACCCCCGAAGTTATAAAACCGAAAACAGTTAAAGAAAAGGGGGTCATGAACTCACAGTCTTGCGTCTTCAATCACCGTAACTCAAGCTTCTACGGGTAAACACGACTACCTACAACGTACTATTATCTATTAGACGAGCGGGTCGTGCCTTGACTTAGTATTAATGTCTTTGAGTTACGTTTCTTCGTATCTTTGATAATTCCAAGTTATATAATTATTTGTTAAAATAATAAATATTTTAACTTAGATTATATTTATTAAATTTTGGAATAATTGTTAAAACAATATATTTTAACTTAATACTTCCCAAGTATTTATACTTGTATACCTTTCCCAAGGATGGGTGTATTTGTATTCGTATTCTTATACTTGTATATTTTTTCCATGTATTATGGTCGTATTGTGGTGTGTTAGTGCATTTATGTCTATAGCCTTCGTCAATTCGAGCAGTAGCGAGAAACAGAAGAATACGAGTCGTTATGATGTAATATCTAGACAAAAGGCAAGGTGGCAATATTGTAATTAATGAGAAATCTCATTAATAGTCAAGGCCTATAAATAGGAGCTTTATGTTTAGATTAGGGACTTTTGCCATTTTAGAGATTTGAAGAGCTCTAGTTCTAGAGAGAGAAACTAGAGAGAGAAAGTCTCTAAGTGATTCAAGTGATTGTACAATTTCAGATTTCTAATAGAATCACGTTATATTACGTCATGTGTGTTTAGGTCGCGTTCGTGTACGGGTTCCGCACGTTTCACGTTCGTTTCGCAATCGTTTCGGAGTCAAAACCGGTCCTACAAGTGGTATCAGAGCAGGAGCTCGATTGCACTGATCCAACACACATTTTCGATCGTGATTTCATCAGATTCAGATCTGAATTTCATCTACTTCTTCATATTTTTCATATTTTTCACGTTCTCTACTGATTTTCGTCAAATTGAACAGGTTTCTACGGTCCAAATCGTCTGATTTTTTTATATGTGGTGCGAAAACATCTGATCTAAAACCCTACCAAGTTTCAGATCGAAATTCCAAGCCGTTTAGGAGAAATTTGAGTTTATGTGTCCGACATCGTTTGAAAGTGACCCTCCCGTTTGAAACAGCACTAGTCCGTTTGAAAAGTGATCTATCGTTTGAAATCTAGGTTCCGTCGTTTGAAAATTGGTGACCGTTTGAACTATCGTTTGAAGTGATTGTTTGAAATATTTGTCGTTTGAACTGATCGTTTGAAATATTTGTCGTTTGAACTGATCGTTTGAAATGTTTATCGTTTGAACTGAACGTTTGAAATATTTGTCGTTTGAACTGATTGTTTGAAATGTTTACCGTTTGAAGTTGATAGTTTGAAGTGTGCCAGTTTGAAACACGTCAGTGTCTGTTTGAAATTGACTTTGAATTGTGTGAAACTTATCGGTTGTTCAATAATTACATGATTCCAGTTTGAAAGTATTATAAAGATGACATGACCGTTTGAAATCTTGTCTGTTTTGAAAGTTGGTTCAGTTAATCACGTGATTAAAGTTGAACGGTCCAATCAAACTAAATTGATAATATAGGTTGTCGACCACTTTGAGATTTATTAATTCATTCATGTGATATTGTCAGTATACATGTGATCTCAATTAAAGTGTTCATGTGAAGTATCAGACAAATTTCTTGGACAAGTCAACATAGGAAGTTCATGTGATTGTAAGAGAGTTGTTGGTCATTGTTATATTCACGAGATTAAGTGTTTGACAGTTCATTCAAAATAAATCATATCAACCCATGTGAAGTCATTAATCAGCGGACCAATGAGACTTTAGAGGTTAAAAGTTGTCGGCACTAGTTTTCATCAGCTCATGTGAAATTGTCGGTTTAGTGGATATTACATGTGATTATTTTTAGTGGTATTTTCGGCCCTATCATATTTTTACAACCAAAATATAGGTCCAATGAGAATTATGTTGTTGGTTTAGTGGAATTATCAGTCCAAGATACAAATACATTGGTCAAATTTGTTGTCGGCTAAGTGAATAGTGAGGCCCAATTATCATTTGTTTGAAAGCCCATTCATTCAGTTTCATACGAACAACATTGGAACTAATCCACGAGTTTTTGACACGAGTCCTAGATCGATTCAATCGTCACTCACTTTTACGTATTCCATTTGTTTAAACTGATCGTTTGTTTGTTTGTTTGCAGGTTATTCAAGAATTTTTAAATCATGGCTAAAATGTTTGATGAACAGGAAAACGAGAATCTTAAAGATTTAAACGATTGGATTTCTGATTCTTGGTTTGATCAGAAGAAAAGGAAGGACGTTTGGATTAAAAGATCCGAAAATTTCTTATGCATGAAACATGAATCTTTGGAAAAGTTGGAGAGACGTTTTGATGAATTGATTGATAAGATAGAAAGATATGAGATAAAGTTTTCAACTACTGAAAAAATCTTAAAATTTGCTAATGCATTACCTCTAGAATGGGATGAATTTTTGAGTGAACTAAAAAGGAATGAAAAATTCTCACAGTTTTCATTTAGAGAATTCATCAATAAGCTTAGATCACATATGTTTGATAAAGAAAAAAGAAAAGAAGAGTTAATGAGTGAAATGAAAAAGGATTTAGAAAAGATAAATTTGGAAGTGATCATCGAAATGAGAAAAAGATTCTCTGTGTGTCTTGCAGCAAAAAGGGTTATGAAATACGATATTAAGAGGGGTTGTTATATTGATGAAAATATGAATTCTCTTGATTTTGTTAAAATTTTTTGTGCAGGAACATACATGATGGAAACACAGAAAGAAGCCGATGCTGAAAAGATGAATGAAAAGTGCTCAAAATGTGATAAACTTGGAGCAGACAATGCCAAATTCTTGAGTGATGCGGAGAATTTGACATTGGAAAACAAAGCTTTGAAAGATGGGAAGAAAGTTTATGATGAACAGATTCTGGAGTTGCGCTTGAACTGCGAAAAATTGAGATCTGAAAATGACAAACTTTTGAAGAATGTTGAGAGTTTGTCATCAGAAAATAAAAATTTTAAACAATTAGAAAATGATTTCAAAAGTCAAATAAAGATTTTAGAAGATGAGAGAGATATTTTTGGTAAAGATAATCTTGAAAAACAAATTGAAATCAATTCTCATCTTGCTAAAATCATTCAGCTTGAAAAAGAAGCTGAAATTGCTCGAAATAAAATTACCGAGCTTGAGAATAAGTTGAAAAGTTTTGTGACTTCTGCATCGTACGTTTGTCCAAAACCGATCAATGTTGTTCCAATAAGTGACAGTGTCACAAATTTTGACAAAGTCAAAATTGAAGATTGTGATGAAATATCTGACGATGAAAAAGAAAAGAAAAGAAAAATATTTTTAGATTTACAAGAAAAATTTCAAAATACTGTTTTGAAATCTACTGAAACAGGTGAATGTTCTAAACAAAAACCTGTTAAGAAGAATGCAGAACAGAAACAAAAAAATAAAAATTTGAAAAATTCTAAAATTGAAAATAAAAGCTCATCAGATAAATCATCCAATCATTATCAAAAATCACAAAAATCTAAAATTGAAAACTCACAAAATGTTGGTAATAAGTGGTGCAGGTTTGACCACAGTGCTCAAAGGATAAATCATGCTTACAGGAGGAGTTATGATTACCACAAATCTAAACAATGTTATGATCTGAATATGTGGTTTGAAGATGGTAGATGGTACGATAACAGAGTGTGCTACACTTGTGGTGTGAGAGGACACATTGCTGTTAACTGCCAGAATTGGAATTATGAAATAAGAAGATGCTATAATTGCCATATCAGAGGTCATATTGCCAGAGATTGCCCAAAGAGATCGATGGGAAGATCAAGGGTTGAATCTCAGAGAACGGTAAAGAAACCAGTCACTGTCAAGCCCAAAGAACAGAAAGTGGAAGATAAGAAAGTAAAGCTTTCACAAGGGCAGAGAGACAGACTGAGGAAGAAGAGGAAGAAGGCGAGAGAGTATTTGGAGAAGATTTTGACTTCAGGTTCACCGGTTGGTTCGAATAAAAGTTCTGATGAATCGATTCACTTGACGGGAAAGTCAAGCAAATCGAATTCTTCAGATGCAAATCTGAGGACAAAAGAGAACAAGAAGAAAAAGAAAGTTATTGGCGATGAATCTGGCTTATCCAAGTCAGACAAGCCAAGTTCGGGCAATGAATCTGATTCCACAAAATCAGAGGAGCCACAAGTTGAGATAAAGAAGGAAGAGACAGTTCCGTTAATGAATAATGAGAATTTTCCACCATTACGAGCCGCAAACCTAAAATCAAAAGGTGTTGATGCTGGAAAAATGTTTAATAGCAATGTTAAACATATTTTTAGCAAGATGGCTGATGGAAAGGTAAAAGGAGCAAAAGAATTTTATGATGAAAAGAGAAAACCTCAAAATGCGCCTAAGGCTGGTCAGGCTTGGGTGTCAAAATCTGTTGGTTGAATTCCTGACTTGCCGGAGCTTCCAGGTTGGTAAGTGTGAAGCAGGTATCGGCATCATTGTTGAGAAATTCACAGGATGGTAACTGTGATATTTCGTCTTACAAGTGGTTAATCAAGGACATTAAGTTGTACTTGATTTTCTACAAGTGATTGTGGTGTTTGATCTTATATTGTTAAAATCTGTACAAAAAGGTTAAAAGAGAACAAGGTGATATGATGACCCCGAACTCATAAGAGATGGGTAAACAAACTAATTTTTCTGGAAAAACCATTCTGATTAAAACAAACTTAAGTGTTTTGAAATCATTATGGGAAAATAGTTTGTTGTAAGGGGGAGTGTTGATTGAATATGCCGAAACCCTCACGGCTGAACAAACATGATTACTTTCATCAGATTGAAAAACGGTTTTCAAACTGTAAAAATCAATGTATTGTAAATCATGGGGGTATGTATATTTTCTGCAAATCAGAGCATTTTTAGCAGAAAATGGATGGCGAGATAAAGCTATCAGTGTTGGTTGTCAAATTTTCTTTAAATGGTTTTGCATTTTAGGGGGAGTAATATTGTTAGAAAATACAAAAACATTAGAAAATTTGAAAAAGTCAAAAACATGATAAAATTCAAAAAAATTGAGTTTTGCGTAAAAAGAGGAAATGATAGTACATCAGTAGACAGTTACAGTACGCTAAAGAAATGGAAAGTTTAAATGTGTTAAACGATCTCACCGTGGATGTGTCGATAGATTTTTATACATTTAGTAAACTTTTTCGGGATATAAACCTAAATTCAAACTTGCTTATTTTGTGGGGAACACTACTTGGATATATAGGTAACCCCTGAAATCTCGTTTGAAAGGTCTCATAATCTGATATACTAGGTCTTTATACTTAATGATGTCTGGGGTATTATTCCGGGACTTCTGCTGAACGGTAGTTCTGACCTAGTCCTTGGATAATACTTTCTGCAATGCTTGAAACATAGCATTAAACCCTCAGCATGCCGATGAAACAATAAAATTGATAGTCGCTGCTGTTGTAAGCAAAAAGATCCTCTAAAGGGGACATACCGTAAAGTCGAAGCTGATATCTCTCTGCGTATACGGAAGTATCGACCTGAGATCCCTCGGCCCTCGCATACCTAATTTATATACAGATTATTGGGATTCTGGATACGGGAGTATATTCAAGAGGTGGGACACATGAATGAGTTTAAGTTCTTAAAACACCTAATTCGTATCCTGAATCAGTTGAACTTTGTATGAAAATTTAAGTGGATCAGTATATCGACAATCTAAGTGAATTGTTTAATACTTAAAGTGTTATTAAGCTCAACGGTACTTGTGACTTGTCGAAAACTGATATGATCCTCTGACGCATACTCAAACAAAAATATTGTCTGTAAATATGTTTGTACATATTTCTTTACTGCTTTATATTTTCAGAAAATACAAAAAGATTTTTGATTCTGCTTTATTTTCGACAATCGATGTCTGAGTGCTGAGTTTCAAAATCTAAGTAAGCTGATTGTGTTTCTGAAAATAAAACAAGTTCATTAATTTGAAACTTGAATTAAAAATAAAAAAATCAAAAACAGTTTGTGATATCTCCAAGGTCATTAGTTTGGACTTGGATGATTAACTGTGAGGGATTTGGATGCTTATAGTGTTATAGAGCTAGTTTCCGATTCATTTCGATGAAACTGCCAAATTCATGAAAATTGTTTGTTTAGAATGTTAGAGTGAGCTAGGTTACAATTCCTGAATAGTTGAAATTTGAAATGCTGTTACTTATAAATGTTTGAGTGATTGCAGATGAGATTCCGGACTACGATCCCGAAAGCTGAGTCTAAGGGGGAGTCTGAAGACGAGCTCAAAGCAAGGGGGAGCTTGTAATCGGAAAGCAAGGTGTCGATCCCAAAGCACAGAAGCTTGACGAAAGGGGGAGCCTGATGAAGAAAAGAGTCTACCGAAAGGAGAAGAAACTGAAGTTGAAGACAGATCCACCGGGATTCTGTTCAAGAAGTCTAAAAGATAGAAAAAGAAGATGCTACGAGTTTGACTCAATGATCGAGATTGACTGCAGCAATATCCAAGGGGGAGTCTGTTAGTGCATTTATGTCTATAGCCTTCGTCAATCCGAGCAGTAGCGAGAAACAGAAGAATACGAGTCGTTATGATGTAATATCTAGACAAAAGGCAAGGTGGCAATATTGTAATTAATGAGAAATCTCATTAATAGTCAAGGCCTATAAATAGGAGCTTTATGTTTAGATTAGGGACTTTTGCCATTTTAGAGATTTGAAGAGCTCTAGTTCTAGAGAGAGAAACTAGAGAGAGAAAGTCTCTAAGTGATTCAAGTGATTGTACAATTTCAGATTTCTAATAGAATCACGTTATATTACGTCATGTGTGTTTAGGTCGCGTTCGTGTACGGGTTCCGCACGTTTCACGTTCGTTTCGCAATCGTTTCGGAGTCAAAACCGGTCCTACATGGTATGTATTTGTATGTACGAAAAATACGTATCTTCTTGTAATTATTAAGTATCCTTATACTTAATGTTATATTATCCTCTCCGGAATAATATTCTTAATAAAAGTCCCTATATATTTCAAAAAAATATATATTTTAAAAATATTACTTAGAAAAATTATTTATATTTTTTTCCTTGGCAAAAATATTTGTATTTTCATATTTATTTGAGAAAATGTATCTTTCACTCCAAAAATATTGTATTTCATGTTTGTGTAAGAAAATATATATTTCTTAAAAATAATATATCTTCTAAAAATTTCAAGAAAAATATATATTCATACTTGCCAAAAATAATATATTTTTCCCTTGTAAAAAATATGATATATTCTTGTAGTAATTATAAAAATCATATTTTTGTTCTCTTGGTGTCCAAAATATTAATTACCAAAATATACTTACGAATAAACTTTTCGGAATATTTTGTAGGTTATATTCCTTTGTTTGGTTTCTCCAATATTTTTGGGGTATAATTTATATGTTCATTCTCTTGAAATTTTGATAATATTTTGGATTGTAATTATTGGTATTTTGATGTGTTATATTATTTCATGTCCTAAAATGATATAAACTAATACAAAAAATATAAAATTAATCACGCACATGGTATCATCTAGATATATATTTCCTAAATACATATTTAGTCACTTTTATTTATAAAAACCAACCTCCAATAAGTATAATTTTTGTAACAAAATTCATGGCAAACTTTATGTGAAAGATTCATGGTTTGAAATACACTTATAAATATTTGTTTAGAAATATTTTTCTAAGTGTTTAGATTTTTAGAAAATTTTGCCATAGTTTCCCCTAAAAATGGAGGATTCAATGCTTTCAAGTATATCATTTTCTTTTGTAAAAATCAACACAATTAATTCACAATCAACAATAAACAACCTTTACTTACCAACTTTGCCAAAAAAAAAAAAAACAAGTAATAATCTACTACTTCATGAACTTGAATCTTTGTAAAAAATTGTAGGAACCTACTAGTGTTCTTAGTAAGCCTTGTTACCTTCTAAAGTGTGATTAGTTCTTTATAAACTTCATTTTTTTAATGAATATGGATCTTTACAACTTGTGATCATCATTTCTAAAAATGTTTCTTTATGAATTTTTCTTGTTACACAAGTGTTTCTACACTTGTTTAACCACCAAAAATAAGGTTTGTTTATGTAAGAACCAAGATTTAGAAAAACTTATATTTTTAACTTGGTTTCTTCAGAAATCATCCATAAATCTTTAGATCTACAAGTATTACTACTCACTTTGATCATTATTTTTCAAGAAAACATTTTGTTCTTTCAAGTTCATGCTTTATGTGTGGATGATCCATTAAGCTCTAACATGTTCATCCTCTCATCTTGCTAGATTATGTTTTAAATCATGATCTAGCAAGATCATATGATGATCAACATCATTTTCACAAACAATCAACAATCATCAAACATAACAACTTATATTCATCAAGATTTCTTCATACTTTAAGCTTATGTTCAAGATTACTTCTTGTGATTCGTAGTGTTCTTCAAGATCATGATTATGATTCTTCTTTTAACCACTTAAAATGGAAGTAAAATAGCAAGATCAAGGTTCTTACCAGTAGCACAAGGCTAGGGATGATCAAGTGAAGAAAACAAGTGGATAAAAGCAAATAAGAGAGGTCCTTGAACTTCCGAAAGCTCCTAGCTCCTTAATGTGACCTCTAACACCTTGGTATATGCTTGGATTGTATGAGAATGGATGAATGATGGTGGATGTGTGGGTGTTGATGTTCGACCATGAGCACCAAGGGGAGAAGAGAGAAACTTGTGTGTGTTTTGGTATGTGTAAGAATGAAGTTGGAACACTTAGGTTAGTTCTTATAACCATTTCTAAGCTTTAACCCAAGGTTATTATGTCCTAAATGTGCCAACATGATCCATTATTTAATTGAAAGAAAATCTCCATGGTGGGCCATATGTTGGCCGTCCATAGGTGGGGGGGGGGGGGTATATAGGCTAGGGTAAAACTAAAGTTGTTACATTAAGATTGAAATGTAAGTATTAGTTAGGATTTCTAGTTAGTTGATATTTTTATGAGGTGTTATGATGTTCAGGGACCATAACTAGCTTGGTAATGTTAAAACAGTGCTTCTAGTGTAAATTTGGTGTTTCGGGTAGTGTCCGGTTGTTCGGTTGGTTATCGGTTCGTTAAGGTGCTAAACTTTACAGTTTAGTGTGCTTTATGTACCTTTTTGTGACACTTTTGATTCCCGACACTTAGGAAAGCATTCAGGACCATTTAACCATATTTCCGCATGAAATTAGATTGTTAAAATGCTGATTATTGCTGAATTTTGCTGAATTCAGCACTTTATGTGAGTTTAGGCACTTTCCGGCACTTAAACTATCTATAGGAAGGCAGTTTTGTGATCCTTACTTTCCTACACACTATACTAGTGTAAGACTTGGTTTCTGGCTCATTCTGTGTCTCAACATACTGTCTGTCTTTGTATTGTATCCCGTCAGCATATTCCTGATTTATCTGATAACTGTGCTAACTATGTTTCGTGCATCATTTGAGTCAATGAAGTTTGCATACAATAATGGTATGTCATTTGCAATATATGATGTACATGTTTGTATATGGTAATAATCAGAAAGCAATTCAAATTATTAATTGTAATTCAACGCAGTCATTAAGCACTAATTACTGTTTAGTAGTCGTACGGATGCATGCAAATTTGACAGTTGTCACAACTACAACTATACACATTATACGATACTACACTATACGATAATATACGATACGATATGATATGATACTATACTACACCTATAGGCCTATACTACACCAATAGGCCTATGTGGGACCTATATTACAACTATACGATATGATAGTATAGTGTAGTTTACTATAATACACTTATAGGCATATACGGGATCTATAATATCCCTATACGATACTACACTATATGATATGATAAGATATGACACTATACTACACCTATAGGCCTATACAAGACTTATACTACACTATCTGATACTATATCCATAGGCCCATACGAGGCTTATACGGGACCTATACGAGACTTATATTATACTATACGATACGATACTTAACGGTGTTTTTTTTATTTATTTTTTAAAATACTTATTATAGAACTTTTCTAAACGGTAAATATTATATAGAAATGTTAAAAAAAACTTTATATACGCCCCATATAGGCCTATACGAGGCGTATATGAAGCGCAAAAATGGTCATTTTACCCCTGGTTTGTGTTGCGTATAGTCCCCAAACCTGGGGTAAAACAGTCTTTTTTCCTATACACCTTACATAGGCTTGTACGAGGCGTATACAGGGGCATGTTTGGTTAAAAAGACCAGTTTACCCCTAGTATAGAGGTTATACGCAGCCTAAACTAGGGGTAAAATGGTCATTTTTGCCCTTCGTAAACGCCTCGTATAGGTCTATGTTGTGTATAAAAGGGGTTTTTATAAACTTTTTATACAATATTAATCGTTTTAGCAAAGTTTTATAATAAGTACTTTTTAAAAAAAATAAAAAAACATTGTTAATTATTGTATTGTATAGTATAATATAGGTCTCGTATAGGCCTATGGATTTAGTTTCTTATCGTATAGTGCAGTATAAGTCGTGTATTGGCCTATATGTGTACTATAGTATCATATCCTATCTAATAGTGTAGTATAATACACTATACTACACTTATAGGTCTATACGAGACCAATACTACACATATAGGCCTATACGGGTGTTGTATCGCATTGTATAGTATCATGTAGTATTGTATAGTTTGGTATCGTATCATATAGTGTAGTATAAGTCTTGTATAGGTTGGGTCTTAACTACACCTATAGTCCTATATGGGACCTACACTACACCTATAGACCTATACGGATGTTGTATCGTATCCTATAGTATTGTATCGTATCATATCGTATATTATCGTATCATATAGTGTAATATAATCTCGTATAGGTTCCTATAGGTCTTGTATAGGCCTATAGGTCTATACGGAACCTAAACTGCACCTATATTGCTATATGAAACCTATACTACACCTATAGGGCTATACGGGTGTTGTGTCGTAGCCTATATTATCGTATCGTATTGTACGGTATTGCATAGCATAGTATCGTATCGTATCGTATAGTATAGTGTAGTATAAGTCTAATATAGGTCCCTTATAGGTCTTGTATAGTCCTATAGGCCTATACGAGACCTAAACTACACATATAGTTCTATTCGGGACCTATACTACATATATATGGCTATACGGGTGCTGTATCGTATTGTATTATATCGTATAGTGTAGTATAATTCTCGTATAAGTCTCCTATAGTCCTATAGGCATATACGGGAACTAAACTACAGCTATAGTACTATTCGGGACCTATACTACACTTATAAGCCTATACGGGACCTTATATTACACCTATAGGCCTATACGGGACCTATATTACACTTATACGATACTACACTATACGATATGATAAGATATGATACTATACTACACTTATAGGCCTATATGAGACTTATAGTATATGATACGATACTACTTCCATAGGCCTAAACGAGGCCTATACAAGACTTCTATGAGACTCATATTGTACTATACGATAGGATGCTTAACAATTGTTTTTTTAAAGGTACTTATTATAGAACTTTGCTAAAACGACAAACATTGTATAGAAATGTTAAAAAAAAAAAACCTTTACATACGTCACGTATAGCCCTATACGAGCCATTTATGAGGGGTTAAAAAGACTATTTTACCCCTAGTTCGGGATGCGTATAAGCCCCAAACCAGAGGTAAAATAGTTTTTTTTTTCCTATACACGTATAGGACATGATATGACAAAATTAGAGATACTCTTGGAAATTGAAAAGGTGGTTATATGCACGTACGAGGCGTATCGTATATATGGGTCCTAATGGGTGTACAAATATAGACCGTTTATAATCTAAGCTTCATGACACCTATTATCCACCGAAAACAAAACTTTAGAACAAGCGATTAGTAGTGGTCATAACTAATAGGTTCCAAAAATGCAAGACAAAGGACAAGGTCATAAATAGGTTATCCTACACTAAACCACTTAGAAAACAGGTACAACGTATGCCCACCAAAGACCAAATTATATTATACATATTAAACCAAATTGTTCATGAACAGTGCTCAAATGTTTTTATAATATTATTAATACTTTTAATTATTTTATTACTTAATTGATTTCTATGATTTTTATTATATATACTTAAATTATTATACATATTAAACCAAATTGTTCATGAACAGTGCTCAAATGTTTTTATAATATTATTAACACTTTTAATTATTTTATTACTTAATTGATTTCTATGATTTTTATTATATATACTTAAATTATTATTTTTAAACTCTACAAAAATAATTAGATTTTGGAACTAAATATAATATAACTTAAAGCGTTAAGTTTATATGGGTAAAGTGGTGGTGAGTCGACAACGGTGAATTAAGGAAACAGTGGTGGTGACGAAGAAACTTCATGTGCTGTGGAGACATAAACGGTGTAACGATATAATATTGGTACATGTACCGATATTCATTTTTAATAGTTTTTTATGGATATAAAACACGTGTTTATATATATTTCTTTCGGTTGCTATACCGTTTGTTGGTATCGTAACACACGGAATAGATACTGACCGAAAACCCAATGAAAAACCAAACTGTTCATGAACAGTGCTCAAATGTTTTTATAATATTATTAATACTTTTAATAATTTTATTACTTAATTGATTTCTATGATTTTTATTATATATACTTAAATTATTATTTTTAAACTCTACAAAAATAATTAGATTTTGGAACTAAATATAATATAACTTAAAGCGTTAAGTTTATAAGGGTAAAGTGGTGGTGAGTCGACAACGGTGAATTAAGTAAACAGTGGTGGTAACGAAGAAACTTCATGTGCTGTGGAGACATAAACGGTGTAACGATATAACATTGGTACATGTATCGATATTCATTTTTAATAGTTTTTTATGGATATAAAACACGTGTTGATATATATTTCTTTCGGTTGCTATACCGTTTGTCGGTACCGTAACACACTGAATAGATACTGACCGAAAACTCAATGAATTGAATCGATACTAAAGGAACCCAACCAATACCGACCAAGTTCCCACCGCCTAGCGAACCGATACAGATCGAATACCTGCCGCATTGCGCAGGGAGAATCACACTAGTTCATATAAAAACCGACTAGACCATACTAACGTACACCACTCATAATATAACGTCCTACCACACTTAATTCACACATTCAATACTCTAAAACCCTGATGAAAAACACCACAAATTGATCGATCAACAACACATTTAAAGCCCCCGCCGCCTTTGTTCAGAAGCTCCATATGCAGTCCAACTCCGTGGGCCCTGGTTTCTGCTTGCAGTGTTCGCCGTAGTTGCTTGTTTCTTCTCCGTCGTGCATGGGTGGTGCCACTGAAGAGTATGACGTCAGAGGCTCCGGTGGTGGGAAGTCGAAGAGAGTTTGAGAGGTTGAGGCTGTGGAGAAACAGGGTACATGCGGTTTTGAAACGGTTGTGTCGAGGAGGAGCGGTGGGAGTGACGCGGTAACCGTGGATGAACAGCAGCTTGGCTCGTTCACGATTGGTAACCATTTGTTCTCAACACTGTTGCCGGTGACAGGTTTGAGGCCAGTTTTGTTGAAAACTCGAGAGATCACCCATTCGTCCTGATATTAGTAACAAACAATATTGTAAGCAAAGTTACACATCGATCCAAAAAGTTTAATTACATTTAGCTGCCTGTTTTCTCACTTTATTAATGGATTATAAAAAAATTCCATCTAAATTTTCTTATTTTATCACGATACCCGTTAGTCAAAACAAGATTGTATAATTATTTTTTTCGAAAAAAAAAGTTGTCATCTAATCAAATATTGAAAAATTTAAAAGATAACGAGTTAAAATTTTAATAAATTTTTTTACAAACATAAAACAAGTTTAAAAGATAACGAGTTAAAATTTTAATTAACTTGTTTACTATTATAAGCATGTTAAACAAATTAAATGACTTTTCCTAACATGTGCAGGACCTTTTTTAAACAATAAGAAATATAACCCTAAAATAAAACATGACTTTTAATCTTGGGTAAATTACACTTTTCGTCCTTTATGTTTATATCAGATTGCAATAGATGACCTTTAACTTCAATAATTACATTCACAATCCTTTATTTAGAACACTCTTTACACCCTAGGTCCTTTGATACTAACCCAATTAAATTTTTCAGTTAAATCATATTACATAAGGGTAATTTAGTCGTTTTACTAATTTAATTAAAAATAGTTTAATAAAAAACAAAAACCTAACCAAACCCACCACCACCTGCCACCACATCTGAACAATCACTGAAGAACAATAAACCATGGCCGCGGGCCACCGACAACCATCACTGACCACCGGCAACCATCACTAATGGCCCGCCTCTCTCCAAACGCACACACATACAAAGTCTCTCTTTCATATTCGACCACTACCTCCAAATACGAGTTCAGATGGCTGGGTTTTAACTGATCTAGCACCGTCACAGTGGTGGTCGGAATCGTTGGTCATGGTCACATCGGTGTGGGTCGGAATCATTGGTCGGAACCGTCATCTCTCTCGTAGAAACAACTGAAAACCCATTCTTCTCTATCAATTTTTCATCACAAATTTTCAGATCGTTTCACCATCAACATATTTATTTCTGATTAGTTGTTTACCATCAAGAATTTGAGAGAGAGACAGAGAGAGATTGGTCCTTGGATGTGGGTTTTGAAAAGTGAAAACTAATTTACTTTGATAATGAGCAGGTTTTTAAGAATTGAAAGATAATTATGGTGGGTTGGTGGTGGACGGGTGCTTATATGGGTTGGTGGTGGCGGGACATGGTGGTGGGTGGTGGTAGATGATGGTGACGGTGGAAGAGAGATGGGGAAGAGAGAGAAAGTGAGTGAGATTTGTTTATATAAATAGATTTGTATGTATATATATTTGTTTTTAAAAATTACTTTTTTCATTTATTATAATAATTTTAAATAAATAGGTAAAAAGACTATATTACCCTTATGCGACCAAAGTTAACTTGAAAATTTAACCAAGTTAGCGTCAAAGGACCTAGGGTGTACTGAGTTTTCCAAATAAAGGACTGTGACTGTAATTATTGAAGTTAAAGGTTATCCATTACAATTTGATATAAACATAAAGGACGAATAGTGTAATTTATCCTTTAATCTTTAAAGGCATTCGTTGGTGTGTACGGGACTACAAAGTAAAACTTACAATGGTTAGAAGCAAATAGTTGTTTTGTGTTTAATTACCAAAAGACACCATGCAATAAGCAAAATCCACATGGTAGAAATTAACCCTAAACGTTTATTGTACCTTGGAGTTGTTTGAGAGAAAATGGTATGCAAATTTTCCTTCAAGACGGTATTCATGCATCACCCAGTTGCTTTTTACCCCTTTTGGAGCCCTACCACGGTAGAACACTAGGGTTTTCTTCATCCCCACCAGTGCCGATGTCTTTGAGCTGTAGATCTCCCGGTCTTTTCCGGTCGCCTTCCAGTATCCGGCCTCTGTTGCTCGATTTGTCCTCAGCCCCGTTGGGTACTTCCGGTCCCGGAGACTGAAAAAATACCATTCTTTTCCTCCCATCTTTGCCTTTCCTGTCCACACAAAAAAAAAAAACCCTAAAAACTTATCTCTGTCAAGCAAGGGCGGTTCTTTATAGGGCTGTGGCAGGGCCACGGCCCGGGCACATTTTTCGGCCGTAGTGCTAATTTTCCGCATTTTGATCGAAATTTTCTATATATACTATGTTTGGCCCGGGCTTGCCCGGGCTTTTTTTAGTGTCCGTGTCTTTCGGCCCTGACACGTTCAACAGACAAGATCCGCCACTGCTGTCAAGGGAATTATTAGTTATGTTGAGAACCATGTAATATATATAATACATGCGTATATATTGCACAAATGATTATTTTTGAGAGTGGATGGGTAGTAGCACATTTAAAGCAAAAAGGGAAAATGCATTATATGGTTTATTATGTACAGAAGTTTCCAACATAATAATAATATTGGTTCTGAAATTATGGGTTCATCTAGAACAACAACATACGTGGAAGATCCCAGGGTTCACATTTGTTGAGATCAACGTCGGCGAATGCCAGGCCGGTGAAGCTCCCGTCGAGCACTTTCTTTAAGAGGTAACATGTGATGAGCTCTTCATCAGTAGGATGGAATCTGAATCCCGGTGGTAAACAAGATTCAGTGGTACCATCAAAAAACGGGCTGAAAGCTTCCATAGAACCACCACACACTGCTGTTGGAAAAACTCCAAATGACAAGCTGCTTTTAGTGTAACAACGAATTAAGTGAAATGTGTGATGTATATATAGGGGTGGGGGTGGCGTTTATGGAGATTCATCGAATCAAGAATTACATGAGCGTCTTTGAAAGTGTTGTAAAGGGGACCAAAATTTTGTTTTTCTTGTTTAGGTAGCATAAGCCAATTAACATATAAATTTAATTTGATAAACCTGTAAATTTTCATGTTCCGGAGGAGGGCCAATATCACAATAATTATCTAATCTATCATTAACCTACTAATCAACTAATTATTTAACTCAAATACCCACTACCCCTTTGACCCTTTTAAACACTTAAAATAATTGGGAGATTAACAATTAAAGGGCACATTTTTATCTGTAGCATAGGGCATCCGAAATCTCAAAAACATCCCTGAAAATTTGACAAGGGTGTCGAGCAATGTTGTAGAAGGCGCTAGGCGCTAGTCGGGCGGTGAGGTACAGCCTAGGGATTAATCGGGATTAACCGGGATTAATCGGGATTAATCGGAATGGGATTTTTATATGTATTTTTTCAAAATTATATATATATACCCAATAATATAAAAATAATACTTCAAAATTCACATAAATACTTCAAGTTTCAGATAGTATGGTTCCATTTTGACCGATTTTGACCAATTCTGACCGCCTAGGACCGCCTAGGACCGATTTTGTCCGATTTTGACCGATTAATATAGTCCGATTAATCCGATTTTTGACCGCCTAGGACCGATTTTCACCGCCTAGGACCGCCTACGACCGACTTTGACCGATTACCGATTAATTCACCGACTAGCTTAAAATTAATCAGTAGTTGACCGCCTAGCGCCTAGGCGCCGATTAATCGGCCGCCTAGGCCGATTTCTGCAACAGTGGTGTCGAGTAATGTTAAGCTTACCCTTATTTATTTATTTATTTATTTATTTATTTATTTATTTATTTATTTTTTGCAATTTAACTCAACACATTTTTATTTTAAACTTTGATCCTTATATTTTTCTTTCTTTGTAAATTTTTCGTCTTACGTTTCGTTCTAATTTTGCGAGTGAACATGCCGCAATGTGCGTGTGTGTTTTAACATTTTTCGTCTATTTTTTTTTCCCGTTTGACAGGACCGTCACAACGCGTTTATTTTTCCCTGTTTGATATGTTTGTCGCAACGTGCATGGTCTTAGATCGACTTAGTTTTTCTTTTCTATTTTTACGTTTCAGTATAATTTCTTCGCACTAAATTGTCGCAACAGGCATGCGGGGTTCAACAATTTACATATGCTTTTCGTTCGGTATTATTTTTTCCTTTTTGTTTATTTTGTTTTTATGAACTTTTCCGGTTTTACTGGTCGCTGGTAGTTGTATAGCATGCATTAGTGCTACTTGACAAGGTTTATGCCCCCGCCGCAACGCGATAGGACTTAATACTAGTTATACATTATTATAATACATATTATTATTGTACATTATTGTACATATTAATTAAAAGTCATGATGAACAGTGTGTTGGGTTTCTTAAGTGTTTATATAGTTATTTTTATTCAAATTTTAAGCATTTATTTATATTTTAATAATACATTACTCCTTTTTGTGATGATAAATTAATTCAGTGCCAGTATCTTCACGATCTAAACTGACTGATATCATTCGAATAACGTCGATGGTGGTACTGGTGTTTGTTTTTTTTTATTGTTTTATATCGATGTAAAATACGTGTTGATTTCTCTATCGAACTCGGTGTTGGTACTGATGTTCGTTTTTATCGTTTTATGTGGATGTAAAACAAGTGTTGATTTCTATATTGAGTATGAGTGCCCGTGCCGATGTTCGCTTTAATCATTTTCTGTCGGTATAAAACATGTGTTGATTTCTATACCGAATGCATGTATCGTTCAGGTACTGTTACGACCTGAACCGATACCAATCCAATACTCACGGTAACGTACCGCCACGTACCACCCTAGTAAAAAGAAATGTATACGTTAGCATAACCATTGATAACACGTGCAACTATTAATGAAAGTTTAATACTTTTATAAATGGAAATTGGGGGTTTTCTTAAGCGTCTGCAACTTTGCATATGAGTTTAGACTAGAAGAAAGAGTGTAAAGTGTTTAAAGAGCATGCGTGCATGTGAGAAACAAGCTAGTGTTCATAGGGGTGTTCAAAACCGGATATCCGAAAATTCGGATATCCGAAAATTTCGGATACTTGATTTCACTATCTGAATCCGTATCCGAATTTTCGGATATCCGTTCGGATAGTGAAACGGATATCCGAATTTTAAAACAAAAAAAAAACAATTTCAAATTTAAGTCTTAATTAATACTACATAACCACTAGTCCAGTCCAACATACAAACCAGTCCTGTCCAACATCCAACATACAAACCAAATACTAAAATGTTAAAAAATAAAGGCAATTAAAGACAATCCATGGTTCCAAATTAAAGACATAATAATAACATAATTCATTGTTCAAAACTAAAGACATAATCTTCTAAATAAGACAGCCCAAAATCCAATCCATCTCCCAACTTCCAAGCTAACCAAAAACCTGAATGCTAATAAAAAAGAAAAGTAATAAGTACAAGTGCACAACATGTATGTATTTAAAGTAAAATATAAATTGAAATATTAATACAATAATGAATTGTTTTACTAACTAGTGAACCATATTCCAAATTTCCAAGTAGCAAGCATGCACAAAAACACAATGACAACCTGTTAAAATCCAAAACCTACAAACCATTTCAAACAATAAGTTGCTTTTAACATATATCACTAATTTATTAAAACAAACCGATACCTTATGCCGTTTCGGATGTTTCATAACTTTTCAAAATTAATATCCGAATCCGAATCCGAATTTTCAGATATCAGATATCCGAAAATTCGGATAATTCGGATTCGGAATTTCGGATTCGGTTTCGGATTCGGATTTTTTTGAACACCCCTAAGTGTGCAGGGTATTCCTCTTGTCAGTCAAGAAAGAGAGGGTATGTATTTTTAATTTTTATATTCTTGGTATTTATTTTGTCTTTTAATAATATATTAAATTAAATATATAAGTTTGAATGGATATTGAATTAGTTAGAACATTATTGAATAATACATTAAATGACTTGCAACAAATAATCAGAAGACGAAGAAATTTCAGAGGTGAGAATGGGTAGGGGCCTTTTTCTTTGTGAATTCTGATGCGATCCATGTAATCGAATGTAATTACATTAGAGTATACTAATATTATAGACATAATATGTGGTATACAAGAAGTTTTCTATTCGTAAACTAGAGTTTTTTTTTTAGAGTATACTAATATTATAGACATAATATGTGGTATACAAGAAGTTTTCTATGCGTAAACTAGATTTTTTTTTAACATATAACGCGTCTAATAAAACAATTGTACAAAATAATTTAATTTGTGTTTTAAAATCATTGCTTTCGTGACGTGCTAATTTAAATCGTGTTTTTTTTATTTTCTAAGGTTCTAACCTCAGATTCCTTATACCTTCTTCTTATTGCTGGATCCAACCTTAAAGTAGGGTTCAAGATCTATACGTGCAATAGAAAGTTACGACCACTTACATAAGTCTGACATATTGGATTGTTGAATGAATACACAAAAAAAAAAAAAAAAAAAAAAACAAAGGCATTGAAACCATAATTTATCCCTAACCCTCCGACAATGTCAATGTCATCCTCCTAGCACCCCTTGAAACACAGTTGCAGTTGTCTCGTAGTCGTCGTTAAGAAAAGCATAGCCAAAGTCATCTATAACGTGATCTAAAATTTGATGGAAGAATTTACTGACTATTCTTCTGTCAAAATAACTGGTATCAAACTTCAAAATACTTAACTAGCTTTGGTCACCAATCGTATTGTGGTTGGTCCTATTTACTTAATCACGATGTTCAATATGATTGGTGGCTCGATCCTGGTCACGTCACGCCTCCAAGCGGTGATACTCCGCATGGTGGATTTTGGGGGTGTGACAGACAACACACAGATCTTGTAAGACCTATGCAACCTTCCAAGAAGACAACAAATCCCCAAAATATGAAACCCTAGAACGAAGAATCACACTATGTCACTCGGTGAAAAAAGAAACGGAAGCGAAGAATGGATTAATCCACAGAGCACACTGATGGCTCTGATACCATGTCAAAATAACTGGTATCAAACTTCAAAATACTTTACTACAATCACTTTACAAAAACTTGAAGTAACAAGACACACGAACAACACTCGACTCACTAACAGTTCATCATCACAACGAACTGTTAACACTCACGAACAGATCTATACAAGCTAAACAAGATCTTTAACATATGCTCTGAATCTGATCAAAAGGTAAAAACCCTAAGTGAGAGAATGTGAGAGAGACTAACGAAGCATCTGGAATGTGTGTTTTCTAATCTGAAAACATATCAACACAATCTGATATATAGTAGCCAAAAAACTGATCCATTCACATCTGATGTCTTCTAGGAAAGTCCAGCCCAATACTAGTGGCCCACGAACGCGGCAACATAATCACAGCAGCCCAGTTACAAACTCTTTAAACTGGATCCAATGCTTAAGCCCAATCCGCAACACTTCCATTTGACAAGCCCAGCACCTCATTTATTAAAAAAACAAACTATTAATGACATTTAACAAGCATTATTTATGATATTAAAACTGAAGTAAAAGTATCACTTTTAACATCCCCCCTCAGTTTTAATATCAAAAAGATTAGGTAAACCTAAACACTTACGCATGTACGAATAGGGCTACAAACGAACCAAACGTTCGGCGAACAGTTCGTGAACCGTTTGGCGGGAAGTTCGTTTGTGTTCGTTCGTTTATTAAACAAACAAACACGAACAAGAAATTTCGTTCGTGTAGTTAAATGAACAAATATGAACAGAGGTCGTGTTCGTTCGTTTATGTTCATGAACGTTCGGTAACGTGTTCGTTTGTGTTCGATAGTTCATTAGTGTTTTTAGTTTTTATATTTTACCTCAAAATTCCGACAAATTAAATATCTAATAAGTGTAAGGGTATTATATATTTTGTTCATAAGCGATTGTTTGTGTTTGTCAACATTCGTTTTTGTTCGTTGCCTAAAATTAACAAACAAACACGAACAAGTTCATTTCCTTAACAAACGAACACGAACATAAAATCTCGTTCGGTAAGTGTTCGTGAACGGTTTGCGAACACATATATTTCTTAACAAACGAACACGAACAAAGTCTTGTTCGTGTTCGTTCGGTTCATTTGCAGCCCTATGTACGAATGATCTTTAGGTAAAACATCTTTTGTGAACACACAGCTACCAACAAAATACATGAATTTGCATAATGATAACCATCCAGCTGCATAATTTGATATCCAAACATCTTTGGCAGTTGACATGGTTTTGCAAAGTTGAACCAAACCTACCTAATGTGGATACATCAAGCCGTGTCATGGCCCAGGCGTGAACCCTGTACACACAGCCCATAACTAAGACTAATGTTTACAAAGCTCAAATCATCCTGCACATTCCTTTTGACCAACCTTTTTCAAAAAACAACTCAAAGCCTATAATACAGACATGCTCAAATATCATAAACCTAGAGCTGAAGTTTAGTGTTTAAAAAACAGAATTATCACTTTGATTAGCTTTAGTTGCCTCAGATTACCTTTGGTAGCCAAACTCAAGTTAGATAAAGAGAAGTTTTTCAATGTATAACACAATCGACAACTTTTTACTGAACAACACTTTGTTTACCATGTAACATTTAAAAACATCAACTAGTAAACAAAAACAACTTCCATCTTCATTTTACTATGAATTTTAGATGCACAGCAACAAAAAATATTTCAAGCCAACAAGGCAAAATGAATGAATCATACAAAAGCATATAGAATCATACAGATCTATAACTAACTCAAATTCATATGATCAAACAAGAAAGAATCACAAGACTCTTTAACATTATCAGAGGAACACGTCACACGTCTGTTAAAACACAAGTCACATGACTTAAAAATTAAAATAATAGAACTACACCTGATAAAACTAGATTCATGACATTCAATCATGTAACAAACAAGTCTATATAAAATCAGATCAACAACACGAAGAACTGATAGAAAACAACACTACGATCTAATGGGACTAGACTCAACAACACGAAGAATCTACAAACGACCCTAGACCAGTGAGGAAGGAAAAACAAGCATCACCTAGACCAGTGAATTAACATCATTACGATCGGCGATGAAGTCTCAAAGAGACGATTAAGAAACAAATAAGGACACCAACACGGTGATCCTACACAAACCTCACTACGGTCAGACTCAAAACATTTAGAATCCTAGACCAGTGAGATAAAGGTAAAAACTATCGAAGAATACAACTTCAAGATAGCATAACCTTTACAAAAAAAACAATCACATGGAGATTCCAATAACCAAAGGAATACATGATTGTTCAAAAAACATCAGATACAGATACACATCTGATAACATAGTCACATGACACAAATCAGATAACAAATTTACAACCATAACAACTCTTGATTATCACAAAATATACACTTTGCAATCAGAGAAAACCACAACTCTCACAAGAGAAGACATACAAGGCTGTAAAATAAGATTCAAGAATAATCTTGACAATACAACTGATTAAACATGTGAACCACGCAGCTCGATTAACCAGAACACAAACTTTCAGTCTAAATAACCTTTATAGACCGAAACATAAGCTCGATTTAAAACGCAAGATGCAACCAATATGATAACATGTCCATTTTAGAACACCTACAACGCTTAAATGAAGAAAACTATATTATGTGTAACCACAAATAGGCTAATCTAAACACACTTAAAGACATGAGACAAAGGCATAACGTAACATCCTAACTGTGATAATACGAACACATAAGAAACAAACCTCTCAAGAACCTTTAACATTTTCTTAAATACAACTAATGTCAAATTTGTAGTTCATCATGAATTATCCTCGTAAAACTATCATTCCATCCTCAAACTTTTAGAAGTGTAGCAAATCTATCAAATTTGAGTTAAAAAACTAATTATACAATAAATGCAAACCTATATGACAAGTTCATATGTATGAAAAATAACAATTTTCAACTGCAATATATGTAATATCTTTTGTTTTCATGATAGCATGCATAACCTACAAAGTCAACACAACAGCAATTAAAAATCTGTCGTAAAAAATTTGTATTGAAGAGAGGACATGATAATCAATGATTGAGAACAAGATTTACACAAATCGTGTCAATACAAAGTGGGTTCAACTCGAATCAATACCGATCTCAGAAACCTCACAAGAACAAACTACTCTCAAGATCTCATACTGCAGAACACTTTAACATATCTAAACGTTCTTCTATGAAGAACAAAACCCTGGATGCGAAGAACTTTTTGAGAGCAACCAAAACAAGAGAATAAAGATCGGCAAAAAACATGAATCGGAGATAATTATTTAGTAGAAACAACGCAACCTATTGCCAATTGAAACTTCCTGCTATAGCATTTAAACATGACTAACACATTTTTCAATTCATTAAAAATATTGCAATACAAGATGAAGAGAGACTACAATACAAGAAATAGACACTAAGCTCTGATTATGTTGATTAGAAGCTTAGAGATCCAATTTCAACAAACAGTGTTATAAGAAAGAATAAGATCAACTCACTCTTTTACTCTATCAAATAAGGAGATCAATCATTCCTAGTTCAACCAACATTTTTGTGAATTCTCTTTTTTTTTAGTCAATTATGAATAATAACCTTGAATGGGAACAAAAAACAACCGTTACACCCATCAGAAACAATTTACACATGTTGCAACACAAATGAACCACAGATCCTAGATGCATACCAAATGCACAATCAAATCACAAAAAAAAAAAGATTAAACGAATAGACATCACAGAATAGTCAAGAGCACATTACTATATGCAAAAATTTAGATGAACTTTAACACAACTTTAAACGAAGAACTCCTAAATCTTAATTAACCAGAAATTGACCATATATCTTACAACAATTCAACACTACAAGAACTTTACAACCTCTATGGATCAGATCAAAACATGATGATTTGATATAAGAAAACCTAAAAGATCTAACAAGTATTTTACATAAAGAAATTCTAGATCTCATATTTTCTCCGGTGGCAAAAGAACACACACAGTGAATGGTGTAAGAAATCAGACCCAATACACACAAAGGATCATTAACTTAATGATTTGTCTACAAGAACACCATATCTAACTTGTTTGTTATACAACACACCCTAGATCTACAATGTTCTTCACACACTTTGAGAGAAGTGAAGATATTTCTGATCTGGATGACTGAAAACAAACAATGAACACAGATATTTCTGATCTGGATGACTGAAAACAAACAATGAACACATAAAAGATGCATCGCATAGATAATGTAACATAAACTTGATGAGATGTCTCTACACCAAAAACAAACAACAATACTGGTCCATCTAGCCTAGTCCTATATGCCTAATAGGTTAATTGGTGTGACAACAACAAATTAAAAAAAAAAATATTAGAGAATAAAAGACTTACAAGACTCCAGCATGCAGAACCGAGTTTAGAAGACTTACAGTGAAATTTAGACGATAATACTCAGAATATATGAATACCAAAAACAAACTCGCCAAAAAGCACAGTTAGAGTTTTGATTGCAACCCTAAACCTCGGCTGTAGATTCTTCTTGTTGGAACACCCAAGCCAAGTCAGTGTAAGAACAATCGGAACCCTACCACTTCGATTCACCCAAGAACTCTTAAATCTTCACACGAATGACCAAGACAGACTTTGATCAATCTTCTTCAACCGACAATGTGACAACCCTCAAATTTACATGTAACCGTACAATCTATTAATGTTAATTAAAGTACTTGATGACTGTGCTGAATCATTTAACTGCTCTCTGATTACTGTGTTATACTTACATGTAGTTGTTATCGTGCTAGTACTATACAGAAAAATTACTAAATAGTCTGGTATGCCTTCCTGAGTGTTAAAAATTAAAAACGTTGCAAAAATATATATGTAGGACGCTTTACGGATTAATTAAGCAGTTAACGAAACAGTATCGAACCGAACAACCGGAATTTACCCGGAACATAAAAATATTGTCAATGACATTGTTATTGCTTTTCTGAGCCAGTTAGGGTCCCCGAACACCCTAACACCCGTTATAATACATAACACACTAGTAACTAATTTTAATTCCTAACTAAACAAACTAAACACTTAACTATCCATCCAAATCAAACCATAACCCCCCCCCCCTAACCGAACGGTTCCCCAAGGGGGACACACTCCACAAATTGTTGATTATTTTATTTGGGATTGTCTAGAATCAAGATGGCACATTATATGTTGGTTAAAACTCTAAAGTGGTTTATAAATATAACCAAGAGATCACTTACATTTACATCATCACTTCAACAAAAATTTGCACTCTCTCTCCCTCTCTTTGAAGCTCGGCCGAGATCACAACCATAGCCACCATCACCTTCAAGTTTTGATCTTGCTATTTTCATACATACAAAGGTGAAAGGTCACACACAAGGAGGCTCGGTGCTTTCGGAATCTCAAGAACCTCACTACGTTGCTTTTATCCACCTAGTTTTCGCTTTGATTCTTCCCTAGCCACGAGCTAGTAGTAAGTGCTTCTAAACACTTCCTTGTTCATGTTTAAAGTGGTTAATAAGTGATTTAACGGTTAAAATTTAGAAACACTAAAGAACATAACATAAAGTCTTGAACATAAGATGAATATGATGGATAAAGAGAAGTTATGTGTGTAAATCATGTAGATCTTGTGTTTTTATGATTCTTGATTGATTTCCTGATGATTTACTGGTTAATATTGATGTTTGATGTTGTTGTGATCACTAAACATGCTAACGGAATCAATCGAACACGAACTAGAAAGCTAAAGGCTGAAAAACAGAATCTGTCCAAGCTTTTACAGCCAACTTCAGTTTGCTGTAAACAGGTCATAACTCAACAAAAAACTGATATTTTGAGTCTATAACGTGTTATTATGAAATACGGTTCTAATGGCACCAGAATCATAATTTTTGGACTCCGTTTACTATTTTTAAAGTGTCATTTCGTAACAGCAGCTAGAGCTGTATTTTTCTGCTGAAAATATGCGTTTTGTTTTCTGTCATAACTTGAATTCTGTGTAGATTTAGATCATGAAAATTGTACTGTAGATGACCACCGATGTATTTGTAATTCTCTCACTGGAATTTCGTAAATCGGCCTCTCGATGAATTTTAAATAAATTATTCCGTGGACTATGGTCAGAAAAAGATAAATCTGAGTTCAGTCCGGAAAATGAATTTTTATAAAATATTAGTAATGAACTGGACCCCGATATTTTTACACAATAAAATTTGGAACGTTTAAGACATTCTTTAAAAATTTGGGAATTTTTAGAATAAGTTAACTATTTTATTAAAATGTCCGAAAACAGCCCGGTTTTGAATATTAATGCTGAAATGACATAAGTTGTAATTTGCATGTCTAAATGTCGGGTAGGTTATCTGTGAATGATATAACGTGTTATATGTGTTATGTGCATTATCGTATGTTTTTTTATGAGTGGGGAATGGATGGGAAACTTATATGGGCATAAACCGTTAAAATGATGCATGTTATGTGATAGATACGTGTAGGAACTTTGTGCTCTATTTGAAAATCACTAAATGACTAACTGGTAATCATATTAGGACGTGATTGACCAACCTTGACTGTTAGCTATATTTGAGAATCTACCCGAGCAAACTGAGGTGAGTTCACACTTTCTACAAGGCATTGGATTCCCGGTGGTTTGGGAATGGGTTAAGAAACTAAAATGAAACCTACATATCCTCCTTGGGTAGGGTATGTACGGCCATCCTCCATAGGTAGGATGCCATTATTAATCCTACGAATTCTCCTTGTGCAGAATACGTACGTTCGTCCTCCTTGGGTAGGACAACAACCTTAAAAACTTACTAGACAAAACTCTATCATGAAGTCCCTCAATTTATATCGACTTAATCGCCGAGGCCAATGGCGAGCGGGTCATTAGTTAATAGCGCTATTAGGTTTAACAAACCTCACACCGTGCCAGTCGGACGGGCGTGTACTAATGGACTATGGCAGATTATCAGTGATGATAGACGCTGATATAGGGCACTACTTATTTGTGTAGTAGTCGATATCATACCGTCTAGTAGTTCACACGGGGAAAGCCCCCACTGATTATGGTTATGGTTTGGGTAATGAAAAAGGAACTGGTTAAACATACTTTCAACTACGGGGTAACCCCCATGGCAATTAAGCCAACGAAAGTCAAACCACGTTTTTCAGAAACAACTTAAAACTAAACAACCAAACGTGAACTCACTCAATTTTGTGGTTGACTCGTTGTTACATGCCTTATAGGTCGCTAAACGCTTGGAGCTTGCACGAGGAAGGAGTTGTTGTGGTGTACGGACTGTTATGTTCCGTGCTTATTATTTAAATCCTTATGAACTTATTAAACTTGCGTTTTGAACTTTAACTTATAAACTATGGACTTATGCTTTTGGATTTACTTTTATGCTTCCGTTGTTTAAACTAAACATGGTTAACTAGCTTTGGTCACCAATCGTATTGTGGTTGGTCCTATTTACTTAATTACGATGTTCAATATGATTGGTGGCTCGATCCTGGTCACGTCACGCCTCCAAGCGGTGATACTCCGCATGGTGGATTTTGGGGGTGTGACAGATTGGTATCAGAGCCATTGGTTATAGTGAACGTGGTTTTAAAAAGGGAAAAGCTTTCTGATAAAACCAGACTATAACCTGTACAGTGTTCAACGATCCACAACGACGCTTCGCTCCACGTGCAAGACTCGACACCATAAGTGGTATGATTTATGTTATATTGTCGGTTAGATAGTTCTCACTGTGCATTAATTAACGTGATAATTGCAATTTGAACCTTGTGTGCTTACTCTCTACTGTCGTCCCACACTTACGCACTTTCGCGACACTTTTCTCACTTACGTTGCTTCATTATGAAGATCATGAGCGGACGCGGAGGACGTATCAACCTCACTTAAGCCTAGTTGACGGCTTTGATCAACGAACGAGTTGCTGAGGCACTCGCAGCTAACCCTGCAGGAGGTATAACCTGCCATACCAACTCACCTTAGGACGTTTAGATCCTACCTTCGCAAACCAACCCTCTTGCTTAATCTTGTCTTTTATTCTCGCGCAACAGGTCAACATGCTCAACCTCCTGTGTGCACGTTCAAAACCTTTATGGACTGCCGACCTAATACTTTCAGTGGCACTGAAGGAGCTGTAGGCCTCCTCCACTGGTTTGAGAAGCTCGAGTCTATCTTTGAGATGTGCGAATGCCCCGAGGCTCGTAGAGTGAAGTATGCTACTGGTACTCTTGAATGAATAGCGCTCACGTGGTGGAACGCTCAGGTTCAGATGCTGGGGTTGGTTGCTGCTAATGCCACCCCATGGAACGATTTCAAGGAAATGATCAAGGAAGAGTATTGTAGCCGTGATGACATCCACAAACTAGAGGTGGAGTTTTTCAACCTGAAAATGACGGGGTCTGAGATTGAGGCGTATACGAAAAGGTCAAATGAGCTGGCCATCTTGTGCCCTACCATGGTGGACCCTCCCATCAAACGAATTGAGCTGTATCTCAAAGGCCGTGTACCAGAGATTCAAAGTCACGTGACTTCAGCCAACCTGGGCACCATACAGCAAATCATCAAGTTGGCCCATCGACTCACTGACCAGGCGGTGGAGCAAAACAGGCTGCCCAAACGAATCAGTGCCACAGCTACTTCTGATGCACCTACCGACAACAAGCGAAAATGGGATGGGAACTCCAGTAAGGGTTCTGCTTCGGTTCAGTCTCAGCAGCAAAAGACTGATGACTACCAGAGTCCTGGTCAGCAATCTTCCGATAATCAAGGACAGGGTGGATACCGAGGAAACCACCCCAAGTGCAACCGGTGCAACAAGCATCACAGCGGGCAGTGCAACAAAGGTCGATGTCAGAGATGTCACAGGCTGGGCCATGAAGCTAGGGATTGCAGGAGCCCGCGTCCTGCAAATCAGAATTGCCAACAACAACAACAAGCTCCACAGAACCACCATCAGCAGCAACAGCAGGGCAATAATGGATGCTTTCAGTGTGGCGCTGAAGGTCACTTTAAGAGGAACTGCCCCCAACTGAACCAGAATCAGAACAACAACAATCAAGGAAACGGGAACAACAATGGAGGCAACAATAGAGGCAACAACGGGGGTAACAACAATGGTAATGGGGCAAGGGGTTGGGTTTTCGTGCTAGGTCAGGGTAATGCAAGGAACGATCCCAACGTTGTGATGGGTAAGTTTCTTCTGGACGGCTTCTTTGTTACTGTTTTATTCGATTCGGGTGCCGATACTAGTTATGTGTCCTTAAAAGTTAGCCAAATGCTTAAGCGCACTCCAACACTTTTGAACACCAAACACACGGTAGAACTAGCCAACGGTAAAAGTCTTGAAGCCACACACATAGTTAAAGGTTGTAACCTCGTCTTAGCTGATCAGACTTTCTCTATCGATCTTATTCCGTTCACACTAGGTAGTTTCGACGTCGTTATTGGGATGGATTGGCTATCTCATCATCAAGCGGATATTGTTTGTAAGGAGAAAATCGTCCGCATTCCTCGTTCTGGTGAAGAACCCCTCGTGGTTCATGGCGACAAGAGTGGTGCAGTCGTAGGCATTATCTCTTTTCTTAAGGCCCAGAAGTGTTTGCGAAAGGGCCACACTGCCATTCTGGCACTCGTTACTGACACATCAACGGAAGAGAAGAGAATTGAAGACATCCCTATTGTGCGGGATTTTCCTGAGGTGTTCCCTGAGGAATTGCCTGGTCTTCCGCCTCATCGCCAAGTTGAGTTTCAAATCGAGCTAGCTCCTGGAGCAGCACCAGTAGCTCGAGCACCTTATCGCCTAGCTCCATCAGAACTTGAAAAACTGTCCACGCAGCTACAAGAACTCTTGGAAACGGATTTCATACATCCTAGCTCTGCGCCATGGGGAGCTCCAGTGTTATTCGTAAAGAAGAAGGACGGTACCTTCAGAATGTGTATTGACTACCGTGAACTCAACAAGGTGACTGTGAAGAATCGTTATCCTCTTCCACGTATTGACGACTTGTTCGACCAGTTGCAAGGGTCGAGCTATTACTCCAAGATTGATTTGAGATCGGGATACCATCAGCTGAGGGTCCGAGATGAGGACGTCTTAAAAATAGCATTCAGAACTCGTTACGGCCATTACGAGTTTCTGGTTATGCCATTCGGGCTGACGAATGCACCGGCGGTCTTCATGGATCTCATGAACCGAGTATGCAAACCTTACCTGGATAAGTTCGTTATTGTGTTCATCGACGATATCCTGATCTATTCTAAGAGTCAGGAGGAACACGAGCAGCATCTACGACTTATGCTGGAACTTCTTCGAAAAGAGCAGTTGTATGCCAAGTTTTCGAAATGTGACTTCTGGCTTCGCGAAGTTCACTTTCTAGGCCATGTGGTAAACAAGGATGGGATTCATGTTGATCCATCCAAGGTTGACTCAATTAAGAACTGGCCTGCACCCCGCACACCAACAGAAATCCGCCAATTCTTGGGTTTGGCAGGATATTACAGAAGGTTTATCAAGGATTTCTCAAAGATTGCGCAACCTCTCACTTCACTGACTCAGAAGGGTGTCACCTATCGTTGGGGTGATGCACAGGAGTCCGCATTTCAGCACTTGAAAGATAGACTTTGTAGCGCGCCTATCCTCTCATTTCCTGAAGGCACATATGATTTTGTGGTTTACTGCGATGCTTCCATCCAAGGACTTGGTTGCGTGTTGATGCAATGTGATAAGGTCATTGCCTACGCATCACGCCAACTTAAGGTTCACAAAAGGAACTACACTACGCACGACTTGGAATTGGGAGCAGTTGTTTTTGCACTTAAGATATGGAGATATTACCTGTACGGTACCAAGTGCACCATTTACACCGATCATAGGAGTCTCGAGCATATCTTCAAACAAAAGGAGTTAAACATGCGACAACGCCGATGGGTTGAGCTCTTGAACGATTATGAATGCGCTATCAAATATCATCCGGGCAAGGCCAATGTTGTGGCCGACGCCCTCAGTCGAAAGGATACTATACCTAAGCGTGTACGTGCTTTACATCTTACCATCCAATCTAACCTTCCCGCTCAAATTCGTGATGCTCAGGTCGAAGCATTGAAAGCAGAGAACATCAGGGCTGAATCCTTATGAGGATCGAGGCAGCGGCTAGAACAAAAGGAAGACGGGGCCTACTATGTTAATGGACGCATCTGGATTCCACTTTATGGAGATCTACGCGAGCTTGTGATGGATGAAGCACACAAGTCTCGTTATTCGGTACATCCTTGTTCGGATAAAATGTACCACGACCTCAAGACTACGTATTGGTGGCCTGGCATGAAAGCCCACATAGCAAACTACGTCAGTAAGTGCTTGACTTGTGCGAGAGTCAAGACTGAATATCAGAAACCCTCAGGCCTACTTCAACAACCAGAGATCCCGAAATGGAAATGGGAGCAAATTTCCATGGATTTCGTTACCGACCTACCTAGATCTCAACGCGGAAATGATACCATTTGGGTGATCGTGGATCGACTGACCAAGTCTGCACACTTTCTGGCAATCAAGGAAACGGATAAGTTTTCTACTTTAACAGACATATATACCTTAAGGAAGTAGTATCAAGGCACGGAGTGCCAACCTCCATCATTTCTGATCGTGACGCGCGTTTTACTTCTGAACTGTGGCAAGCTATGCACAAGTCTTTTGGCTCACGTTTAGATATGAGCACCGCTTATCACCCACAGACGGATGGGCAATCTGAACGCACCATCCAAACCCTCGAAGACATGCTTAGGGCATGCGTAATCGACTTCGGCAATGGCTGGGAAAAACACCTCCCGTTAGTGGAGTTTTCGTATAACAACAGCTACCACACCAGCATCCAAGCCGCTCCATTCGAGGCATTATACGGACGCAAATGCCGATCACCTCACTATTGGGCAGAAGTTGGTGACAGCCAAATTACTGGCCCAGAACTCGTAGTAGACACGACTGAGAGGATTGCTCAGATACGACAGCGAATGACGGCAGCTCGTGACCGTCAGAAAAGCTATGCTGATAAAGGAAGAAAACCACTCGAGTTCCAGGTTGGGGATCGAGTGCTACTCAAAGTCTCACCTTGGAAAGGTGTAGTCCGCTTTGGCAAATGAGGCAAGCTCAATCCGTGTTATGTCGGAACGTTCGAGATCATTGAGAAAATTGGCAAAGTCGCCTACAGGTTGAACCTACCTGAAGAACTCAGCGGAGTTCACAACGTATTCCATGTGTCGAATCTGAAGAAGTGTCTATCAGATGAGACTCTCATAGTTCCTCTAAAGGAGCTCACTATCGACGTCCAGCTGCGATTCGTCGAAGAACCAGTAGAGATTATGGATCGAGATGTTAAGATTCTCAAGCGTACCAGAATACCTCTTGTCCGAGTTCATTGGAATGCCCGTCGTGGCCCAGAGTATACCTGGGAACGAGAAGACCAAATGAAACTCAAGTATCCCCAGCTGTTTAAGAAAAACGCAACCACTACTGAGGCTGAAGCTACTGCAGAATTTCGGGACGAAATTCCAAATCAACGGGGGGATGATGTGACACCCCAGGAAAATCAGGAAAACAACGCCACTTAACTAGCTTCCTCAGTAACCACGCGCTAAATTTCGGGACGAAATTCTCTTAACAGGGGGAGAATGTGACAACCCTCAAATTTACATGTAACCGTACAATCTATTAATGTTAATTAAAGTACTTGATGACTGTGCTGAATCATTTAACTGCTCTCTGATTACTGTGTTATACTTACATGTACTTGTTAACGTGCTAGTAGTATACAGAAAAATTACTAAATATCCGGTATGCCTTCCTGAGTGTTAAAAATTAAAAACGTTGCAAAAATATATATGTAGGACGCTTTACGGATTAATTAAGCAGTTAACGAAACAGTATCGAACCGAACAACCGGACTTTACCCGGAACATAAAAATATTGTCAATGACATTGTTATTGCTTTTCTGAGCCAGTTAGGGTCCCCGAACACCCTAACACCCGTTATAATACATAACACACTAGTAACTAATTTTAATTCCTAACTAAACAAACTAAACACTTAACTATCCATCCAAATCAAACCATAACCCCCCCCCCCCCTAACTGAACGGTTCCCCAAGGGGGACACACTCCACAAATTGTTGATTATTTTATTTGTGATTGTCTAGAATCAAGATGGCACATTATATGTTGGTTAAAACTCTAAAGTGGTTTATAAATATAACCAAGAGATCACTTACATTTACATCATCACTTCAACAAAAATTTGCACTCTCTCTCCCTCTCTTTGAAGCTCGGCCGAGATCACAACCATAGCCACCATCACCTTCAAGTTTTGATCTTGCTATTTTCATACATACAAAGGTGAAAGGTCACACACAAGGAGGCTCGGTGCTTTCGGAATCTCAAGAACCTCACTACGTTGCTTTTATCCACCTAGTTTTCGCTTTGATTCTTCCCTAGCCACGAGCTAGTAGTAAGTGCTTCTAAACACTTCCTTGTTCATGTTTAAAGTGGTTAATAAGTGATTTAACGGTTAAAATTTAGAAACACTAAAGAACATAACATAAAGTCTTGAACATAAGATGAATATGATGGATAAAGAGAAGTTATGTGTGTAAATCATGTAGATCTTGTGTTTTTATGATTCTTGATTGATTTCCTGATGATTTACTGGTTAATATTGATGTTTGATGTTGTTGTGATCACTAAACATGCTAACGGAATCAATCGAACACGAACTAGAAAGCTAAAGGCTGAAAAACAGAATCTGTCCAAGCTTTTACAGCCAACTTCAGTTGGCTGTAAACAGGTCATAACTCAACGAAAAACTGATATTTTGAGTCTATAACGTGTTATTATGAAATACGGTTCTAATGGCACCGGAATCATAATTTTTGGACTCCGTTTACTATTTTTAAAGTGTCATTTCGTAACAGCAGCTAGAGCTGTATTTTTCTGCTGAAAATATGCGTTTTGTTTTCTGTCATAACTTGAATTCTGTGTAGAGTTAAATCATGAAACTTGTATTGTAGATGACCACCGATGTATTTGTAATACTCTCACTGGAATTTCGTAAATCGGCCTCTCGATGAATTTTAAATAAATTATTCCGTGGACTGTGGTCAGAAAAAGATAAATCTGAGTTCAGTCCGGAAAATGAATTTTTATAAAATATTAGTAATGAACTGGACCCCGATATTTTTACACAATAAAATTTGGAACGTTTAAGACATTCTGTAAAAATTTGGGAATTTTTAGAATAAGTTAACTATTTTATTAAAATGTCCGAAAACAGCCCGGTTTTGAATATTAATGCTGAAATGACATAAGTTGTAATTTGCATGTCTAAATGTCGGGTAGGTTATCTGTGAATGATATAACGTGTTATATGTGTTATGTGCATTATCGTATGTTTTTTTATGAGTGGGGAATGGATGGGAAACTTATATGGGCATAAACCGTTAAAATGATGCATGTTATGTGATAGATACGTGTAGGAACTTTGTGCTCTATTTGAAAATCACTAAATGACTAACTGGTAATCATATTAGGACGTGATTGACCGACCTTGACTGTTAGCTATATTTGAGAATCTAACCGAGCAAACCGAGGTGAGTTCACACTTTCTACAAGGCATGGGATTCCCGGTGGTTTGGGAATGGGTTAAGAAACTAAAATGAAACCTACATATCCTCCTTGGGTAGGGTATGTACGGCCATCCTCCATAGGTAGGATGCCATTATTAATCTTACGAATTCTCCTTGTGCAGAATACGTACGTTCGTCCTCCTTGGGTAGGACAACAACCTTAAAAACTTACTAGACAAAACTCTATCATGAAGTACCTCAATTTATATCGACTTAATAGCCGAGGCCAATGGCGAGCGGGTCATTAGTTAATAGTGCTATTAGGTTTAACAAACTTCACACCGTGCCAGTTGGACGGGCGTGTACTAATGGACTATGGCAGATTATCAGTGATGATAGTCGCTGATATAGGGCACAACTTATTTGCGTAGTAGTCGATATCATACCGTCTAGTAGTTCACACGGGGAAAGCCCCCACTGATTATGGTTATGGTTTGGGTAATGAAAAAGGAACTGGTTAAACATACTTTCAACTACGGGGTAACCCCCACGGCAATTAAGCCAACGAAAGTCAAACCACGTTTTTCAGAAACAACTTAAAACTAAACAACCAAACGTGAACTCACTCAACTTTGTTGTTGACTCGTTGTTACATGCCTTACAGGTCGCTAAACGCTTGGAGCTTGCACGAGGAAGGAGTCGTTGTGGTGTACGGACTGTTATGTTCCGTGCTTATTATTTAAATCCTTATGAACTTATTAAACTTGCATTTTGAACTTTAACTTATAAACTATGGACTTATGCTTTTGGATTTACTTTTATGCTTCCGCTGTTTAAACTAAACATGGTTAACTAGCTTTGGTCACCAATCGTATTGTGGTTGGTCCTATTTACTTAATCACGATGTTCAATATGATTGGTGGCTCGATCCTGGTCACGTCACGCCTCTAAGCGGTGATACTCCGCATGGTGGATTTTGGGGGTGTGACAGACAAGAACTACACAGATCTTGTAAGACCTATGCAACCTTCCAAGAAGACAACAAATCCCCAAAATATGAAACCCTAGAACGAAGAATCACACTATGTCACTCGGTGAAAAAAGAAACGGAAGTGAAGAATGAATTAATCCACAGAGCACACTGATGGCTCTGATACCATGTCAAAATAACTGGTATCAAACTTCAAAATACTTTACTACAATCACTTTACAAAAACTTGAAGTAACAAGACACACGAACAACACTCGACTCACTAACAGTTCATCATTACAACGAACTGTTAACACTCACGAACAGATCTATACAAGCTAAACAAGATCTTTAACATATGCTCTGAATCTGATCAAAAGGTAAAAACCCTAAGTGAGAGAATGTGAGAGAGACTAACGAAGCATCTGGAATGTGTGTTTTCTAATCTGAAAACATATCAACACAATCTGATATATAGTAGCCAAAAAACTGATCCATTCACATCTGATGTCTTCTAGGAAAGTCCAGCCCAATACTAGTGGCCCACGAACACGGCAACATAATCACAGCAGCCCAGTTACAAACTCTTTAAACTGGATCCAATGCTTAAGCCCAATCCGCAACACTTCCATTTGACAAGCCCAGCACCTCATTTATTAAAAAAACAAACTATTAATGACATTTAACAAGCATTATTTATGATATTAAAACTGAAGTAAAAGTATCACTTTTAACATCTTCTCTTACAGCATGTACTTTCTTTTGATTCAATTTGTTTCGTATGTAAAGTAGCTTTGTATTTTAATTTCAATGTGTGTGTTACTCGAGTATATTGACTTGGATTTGGTTGATTAGTATAATTTGTTCCTCAACTCCTGGAATCAAAAGCCACAAGTTTTTTTTTTTTCACTTAACCATTCACATGTATATATTTGATTAATGTTTATTTGCTTGAAATTGTTTTTTTTTTTTTGTTTTTTGTTTTTTTTTTAATGTTGGTTCTCTAAATTTAGTTTAAATTTGTATAGTTAACTATCTGTTATTTAGTTGATGCTTAATTTTATCTTTTCTTATCTGTTATTTAGTTGATGCTTAATTTTATCTTTTTTAATGCGTTTCATATAAATTTATCAATGTTTTACTTCATTCGAACCTTTTTTTTATCCCAACCAATTTTTCTCACTCTAACTTGTATGTATCACTCTTTCCCGCCTTTCTCTTGAAGCTTCCCCTCCACAAGCATTGTGTTACTAAATGCGATATTAAAAAAACTCCTTTGATTGTTTATAGACGATATTATCTATCTATAATACTATATAATACATTTCTCATGTACAAAAAACGTAATTTACTTTAAAATTTTAAGATGGCATACAAAGAGTCAAGTTTAAACACCTATTTTTTTACCATTTTATTCCATCTCTACCCTTCACTCAACAGATCTCCCATGTCGTCTTTCACCACCACCATAATAATTGAATGCCATCATTTAAACCTCTCCAACGAAAAGTAAAGAAGATGGTCGCTTCACTTCATCTTCCCCTAACCCCTCCAGTCCCCATAAAATCCACCACAGAGAGAGAGAGAGAGAGAGAGAGAATGGAGAAGGGAGACCAGGCAGAGGGGTTAAAGCGATACCGGTTCATTCATAGGAGATGAAGATGAAACACAGACTAACACCAAGGTTAATCGGTGGGGTTATTCCTTCTATGGGTTCAATCTCCTTTCTGACTCGCGAAATGACTTGGATCCTGCAAAACAGCAACACCGTTAGTCTCGTTAAGAGGGGAATATGGGGGTTTCCCTCTTAACCAGGCTCCGGCGTGAGAATAAGTACTGTTCTGAGGAAGAGTAAACAGTGTGTGTTAAGCGTGAGAGTATGGAGAGCAAGATGATTCAACCTGGATGATGAAAGGTCCTATTTATAGCCGGGGGGTGAGAGAGGGAAGAGCAGCGATGCAGCTGTGGTTGCGCGCCAGCTGTCCGACCAAGGGGAATATCCTCTTGGTCTCCTCTGCTGTGGTCAGTGTAGTGGTACACGTGGCGCGCTTATATTTGCCCATCTTGGAGACGTCGTACTGGTGTTGTCGGGCTGCTCTTTGATTTGTTACAGGCCTACCTGGCGGCTGGTGACTGGTGGCACGTGTTGTCCTTTATGTCTGATGGAGCATCTTTGGTGCCACCTTGATATTTTCCAGAAGCTTCTAGAAGCTTCTGGATGATCTCGTCGATGTCAGCGCCACATAGGATGGAAAAGTGGTGTGGTCCTTGCCATGTGGGCAAGGAATTGGGACCATACCTCTTCAAGTCCCCCCAGTCCAGTGTGCCTTCTAGTTGAGTTGATCGTCTAGGAGGGATTCTGGACTTATGGATATAGTGTTTGTTATGGCGTGAGGTTGTTATGGGATACCTAAGAAATTTGCACCTGGTGGGCGCATGGTGCATGGTATTTGGCAACTTGTATAGTTGACCCGAATGGACGCATGGCGCGTGGGTTTTAGCACTTTATAAATGTTGAGCCAAATGGACGCATGGCGTACGGCGCATGGGTTTTGACTGCTTGTAAAGTTGAGCCAAATGGACGCATAGCGTACCGCGCATGGGTTTTGGCACTTTATAAAAGTTGAGCCAAATGAACGCATGGCGTACCGCGCATGGGTTTTGGCACTTTATAAAAGTTGAGCCAAATGGACGCACGGCGTACGGCGCATGGGTTTTGACAGCTTGTAAAGTTGAGCCAAATGGACGCATAGCGTACCGCGCATGGGTTTTGGCACTTTATGAAAGTTGAGCTAAATGGACGCATGGCGTACGGCGCATGGGTTTTTGCTCTTTATAAAGTTGAGCCAAACGGACGCATGGCGTACGGCGCAATGGCATTTGTTGTTGTCTTCAGGAGGAAGCTTTGTTTGTCTTGGGAAGGAGTGACTTATGTGACTGTCACCTATCCCCCTGTCTTGTCGGAGGTGAACAGGCGCCTTTTCAGTCGCTGTCAGTTACTTTTCGGCGAGGTGTCAGGCGTCTGTTCACCTGCTCCCGAAAAAAGGTGGTGGCGTCTTCTCTCTCCTGTGACGTGTCCTCACCTTATTGGATATCCTGCTGTATCTCTGACGGTTCACTACCCATCGCATTAAATGCGATGGGTATAAATTCAAGGCATTTTCCTCCAGAACTTTCACTTTTCAAAATTTGAATTCTTGATTTCTCTCCCATTTCTTCATCTTCTTCACTCTTCTTCTAAAGTTCCATCATATTATTTTTTACTATGTCTGGAGCAAATCCATCATCAAAGAAGAAGAGGAACAAAGGGAAAGCTCCTCCCGGTCCTGAACAGGCGGTCATAGGGTGGAAGGAGGAGGAGTTCCACAATCTTGTGAGGGAGATGGGTTTTTTGCCGGAATGGGGGGCCCAGTATCCGACTGCCGGTTCAACTGCTATGGATGCACCCCCTGGTTATATGACCTTGTATGCTGCATTTTTCTGAGAGGGCAATTTCCAACTTCCAATCACCAAATTTACCGCCGACGTCTTGAGAAACTACGGGCTCCATCTTTCTCAAATTAATGCTATCGGGCTTCCCCGTGTTACTCACTTTGAGTATGTTTGCATGGCTAACCGTTTGGATCCGACGTTTGAGATGTTCAACGTCTTTTATACCGTTTCATATACGAGTGGGTTTTATTCATTTAATGCTCGGACCGGCGTTACTCCCGTTTGTTCTGTGCCTTTGAAGAGTCTTCATGACTGGAAATCAAATTTTTTCTATATTCGCCGAGGGGTCATCCCGGTAGATATGCATTACCGGGCAGGGAGCGAGGGGATCCCCAAGGTTGATGTGGTTGCAAATTTTTCTGAACAAGACTAGTATAAAAAGTTGACTCGTAAAGCCACTCCGATTATTCAGCTTGAAGAGATGGCATTGGTGGGCGCCGGTATGAGTATGAAGTGGATTCCTAAACATCCGTTGGGTTGGATCAGATTCGTGGTCGCTTCCTGCATCCGACCAATGAGAGTTTTACTGCTTATGCCAACACTGGCTTAGGTGAAGATAGTGAGGATGAGGATGATGCTTTTGATTTTGTTCGAGAGGAAGTTATTGTTCTCTCGAGTGATGGGTCTGGCAGATCTGTTGAAGGCCTAACTTCTCGTTCCCCGCGTGCAGGTCCGGCGTAGGGGGTTGTGCATGAGCCTGTGAACGAGCCCATTGATGACGACGTTGAGATTCCTGTTGAAACCGCTGAGCAGCTGGAATCAAGGAAGAAAACAAGGGCTGAAAAACCAGAAGGAAAAGGAAAGAAGGCTGAGGAGCATGCCACTGAGACCCCTCGTAAGCGACCTTCTGCTCTTCCTGTCCTAGATTACGTTGTAGTTTCTGATACATTGTCCGGTTTAGGGGCCGGAGAAAAACATCAAAAATCTGATCCTGAAGACCGCGCTACCTTAACAGAGATAATGCAGAAGAAGGTGTTTGATGATAAAAAACGGAAGCTTGACGAGCAGGCCGCTGCTCTGCTCGCGTCGAAAAGGGCTAAACTGCAAAAGGAGGATCCTCCCGCTCCTTCTGAGTCAGAGGTGGATATGGGTATTTTTACTGAGAAAGCTGGGGATTTGTTGCAGAAGATTTTTGAGGCTTCTGGTATTCGTTTTATCAGTTTCCAGTTTGTCGTTTTGTTTTCTTGTTTTCCCTTCTTTTCTCTGAATGTGTTGCTCGTTTTGGAGCAGGTGCCAAACCAGCCAAGACTGCCCACAAGATGGATATTTCCAAAATTACTCCCCCTGCCTCTCCTCCTTCGAGGACATTTGGGTTGTCTCCTCCTCACAAAACCTCTGGTGAGAAGAGGAAAGAAGATGTCGTGAATGTTGAGCAGGTTGGGGAGGGTGGCGGTGATACAGGTGGTGCTGGTGGTGGTGATCGTGGTAAGAATATTGAAGTTGAGGTGGAGACAAGCGAGACTACTCCGCGTCAAACGATATATACCAAACGCCCACCAGGTGATGGTGGTGGTGCAACTTACTAGACAAAACTCTATCATGAAGTACCTCAATTTATATCGACTTAATAGCCGAGGCCAATGGCGAGCGGGTCATTAGTTAATAGTGCTATTAGGTTTAACAAACTTCACACCGTGCCAGTTGGACGGGCGTGTACTAATGGACTATGGCAGATTATCAGTGATGATAGTCGCTGATATAGGGCACAACTTATTTGCGTAGTAGTCGATATCATACCGTCTAGTAGTTCACACGGGGAAAGCCCCCACTGATTATGGTTATGGTTTGGGTAATGAAAAAGGAACTGGTTAAACATACTTTCAACTACGGGGTAACCCCCACGGCAATTAAGCCAACGAAAGTCAAACCACGTTTTTCAGAAACAACTTAAAACTAAACAACCAAACGTGAACTCACTCAACTTTGTTGTTGACTCGTTGTTACATGCCTTACAGGTCGCTAAACGCTTGGAGCTTGCACGAGGAAGGAGTCGTTGTGGTGTACGGACTGTTATGTTCCGTGCTTATTATTTAAATCCTTATGAACTTATTAAACTTGCATTTTGAACTTTAACTTATAAACTATGGACTTATGCTTTTGGATTTACTTTTATGCTTCCGCTGTTTAAACTAAACATGGTTAACTAGCTTTGGTCACCAATCGTATTGTGGTTGGTCCTATTTACTTAATCACGATGTTCAATATGATTGGTGGCTCGATCCTGGTCACGTCACGCCTCTAAGCGGTGATACTCCGCATGGTGGATTTTGGGGGTGTGACAGACAAGAACTACACAGATCTTGTAAGACCTATGCAACCTTCCAAGAAGACAACAAATCCCCAAAATATGAAACCCTAGAACGAAGAATCACACTATGTCACTCGGTGAAAAAAGAAACGGAAGTGAAGAATGGATTAATCCACAGAGCACACTGATGGCTCTGATACCATGTCAAAATAACTGGTATCAAACTTCAAAATACTTTACTACAATCACTTTACAAAAACTTGAAGTAACAAGACACACGAACAACACTCGACTCACTAACAGTTCATCATTACAACGAACTGTTAACACTCACGAACAGATCTATACAAGCTAAACAAGATCTTTAACATATGCTCTGAATCTGATCAAAAGGTAAAAACCCTAAGTGAGAGAATGTGAGAGAGACTAACGAAGCATCTGGAATGTGTGTTTTCTAATCTGAAAACATATCAACACAATCTGATATATAGTAGCCAAAAAACTGATCCATTCACATCTGATGTCTTCTAGGAAAGTCCAGCCCAATACTAGTGGCCCACGAACACGGCAACATAATCACAGCAGCCCAGTTACAAACTCTTTAAACTGGATCCAATGCTTAAGCCCAATCCGCAACACTTCCATTTGACAAGCCCAGCACCTCATTTATTAAAAAAACAAACTATTAATGACATTTAACAAGCATTATTTATGATATTAAAACTGAAGTAAAAGTATCACTTTTAACATCTTCTCTTACAGCATGTACTTTCTTTTGATTCAATTTGTTTCGTATGTAAAGTAGCTTTGTATTTTAATTTCAATGTGTGTGTTACTCGAGTATATTGACTTGGATTTGGTTGATTAGTATAATTTGTTCCTCAACTCCTGGAATCAAAAGCCACAAGTTTTTTTTTTTTCACTTAACCATTCACATGTATATATTTGATTAATGTTTATTTGCTTGAAATTGTTTTTTTTTTTTTGTTTTTTGTTTTTTTTTTAATGTTGGTTCTCTAAATTTAGTTTAAATTTGTATAGTTAACTATCTGTTATTTAGTTGATGCTTAATTTTATCTTTTCTTATCTGTTATTTAGTTGATGCTTAATTTTATCTTTTTTAATGCGTTTCATATAAATTTATCAATGTTTTACTTCATTCGAACCTTTTTTTTATCCCAACCAATTTTTCTCACTCTAACTTGTATGTATCACTCTTTCCCGCCTTTCTCTTGAAGCTTCCCCTCCACAAGCATTGTGTTACTAAATGCGATATTAAAAAAACTCCTTTGATTGTTTATAGACGATATTATCTATCTATAATACTATATAATACATTTCTCATGTACAAAAAACGTAATTTACTTTAAAATTTTAAGATGGCATACAAAGAGTCAAGTTTAAACACCTATTTTTTTACCATTTTATTCCATCTCTACCCTTCACTCAACAGATCTCCCATGTCGTCTTTCACCACCACCATAATAATTGAATGCCATCATTTAAACCTCTCCAACGAAAAGTAAAGAAGATGGTCGCTTCACTTCATCTTCCCCTAACCCCTCCAGTCCCCATAAAATCCACCACAGAGAGAGAGAGAGAGAGAGAGAGAGAGAGAATGGAGAAGGGAGACCAGGCAGAGGGGTTAAAGCGATACCGGTTCATTCATAGGAGATGAAGATGAAACACAGACTAACACCAAGGTTAATCGGTGGGGTTATTCCTTCTATGGGTTCAATCTCCTTTCTGACTCGCGAAATGACTTGGATCCTGCAAAACAGCAACACCGTTAGTCTCGTTAAGAGGGGAATATGGGGGTTTCCCTCTTAACCAGGCTCCGGCGTGAGAATAAGTACTGTTCTGAGGAAGAGTAAACAGTGTGTGTTAAGCGTGAGAGTATGGAGAGCAAGATGATTCAACCTGGATGATGAAAGGTCCTATTTATAGCCGGGGGGTGAGAGAGGGAAGAGCAGCGATGCAGCTGTGGTTGCGCGCCAGCTGTCCGACCAAGGGGAATATCCTCTTGGTCTCCTCTGCTGTGGTCAGTGTAGTGGTACACGTGGCGCGCTTATATTTGCCCATCTTGGAGACGTCGTACTGGTGTTGTCGGGCTGCTCTTTGATTTGTTACAGGCCTACCTGGCGGCTGGTGACTGGTGGCACGTGTTGTCCTTTATGTCTGATGGAGCATCTTTGGTGCCACCTTGATATTTTCCAGAAGCTTCTAGAAGCTTCTGGATGATCTCGTCGATGTCAGCGCCACATAGGATGGAAAAGTGGTGTGGTCCTTGCCATGTGGGCAAGGAATTGGGACCATACCTCTTCAAGTCCCCCCAGTCCAGTGTGCCTTCTAGTTGAGTTGATCGTCTAGGAGGGATTCTGGACTTATGGATATAGTGTTTGTTATGGCGTGAGGTTGTTATGGGATACCTAAGAAATTTGCACCTGGTGGGCGCATGGTGCATGGTATTTGGCAACTTGTATAGTTGACCCGAATGGACGCATGGCGCGTGGGTTTTAGCACTTTATAAATGTTGAGCCAAATGGACGCATGGCGTACGGCGCATGGGTTTTGACTGCTTGTAAAGTTGAGCCAAATGGACGCATAGCGTACCGCGCATGGGTTTTGGCACTTTATAAAAGTTGAGCCAAATGAACGCATGGCGTACCGCGCATGGGTTTTGGCACTTTATAAAAGTTGAGCCAAATGGACGCACGGCGTACGGCGCATGGGTTTTGACAGCTTGTAAAGTTGAGCCAAATGGACGCATAGCGTACCGCGCATGGGTTTTGGCACTTTATGAAAGTTGAGCTAAATGGACGCATGGCGTACGGCGCATGGGTTTTTGCTCTTTATAAAGTTGAGCCAAACGGACGCATGGCGTACGGCGCAATGGCATTTGTTGTTGTCTTCAGGAGGAAGCTTTGTTTGTCTTGGGAAGGAGTGACTTATGTGACTGTCACCTATCCCCCTGTCTTGTCGGAGGTGAACAGGCGCCTTTTCAGTCGCTGTCAGTTACTTTTCGGCGAGGTGTCAGGCGTCTGTTCACCTGCTCCCGAAAAAAGGTGGTGGCGTCTTCTCTCTCATGTGACGTGTCCTCACCTTATTGGATATCCTGCTGTATCTCTGACGGTTCACTACCCATCGCATTAAATGCGATGGGTATAAATTCAAGGCATTTTCCTCCAGAACTTTCACTTTTCAAAATTTGAATTCTTGATTTCTCTCCCATTTCTTCATCTTCTTCACTCTTCTTCTAAAGTTCCATCATATTATTTTTTACTATGTCTGGAGCAAATCCATCATCAAAGAAGAAGAGGAACAAAGGGAAAGCTCCTCCCGGTCCTGAACAGGCGGTCATAGGGTGGAAGGAGGAGGAGTTCCACAATCTTGTGAGGGAGATGGGTTTTTTGCCGGAATGGGGGGCCCAGTATCCGACTGCCGGTTCAACTGCTATGGATGCACCCCCTGGTTATATGACCTTGTATGCTGCATTTTTCTGAGAGGGCAATTTCCAACTTCCAATCACCAAATTTACCGCCGACGTCTTGAGAAACTACGGGCTCCATCTTTCTCAAATTAATGCTATCGGGCTTCCCCGTGTTACTCACTTTGAGTATGTTTGCATGGCTAACCGTTTGGATCCGACGTTTGAGATGTTCAACGTCTTTTATACCGTTTCATATACGAGTGGGTTTTATTCATTTAATGCTCGGACCGGCGTTACTCCCGTTTGTTCTGTGCCTTTGAAGAGTCTTCATGACTGGAAATCAAAATTTTTCTATATTCGCCGAGGGGTCATCCCGGTAGATATGCATTACCGGGCAGGGAGCGAGGGGATCCCCAAGGTTGATGTGGTTGCAAATTTTTCTGAACAAGACTAGTATAAAAAGTTGACTCGTAAAGCCACTCCGATTATTCAGCTTGAAGAGATGGCATTGGTGGGCGCCGGTATGAGTATGAAGTGGATTCCTAAACATCCGTTGGGTTGGATCAGATTCGTGGTCGCTTCCTGCATCCGACCAATGAGAGTTTTACTGCTTATGCCAACACTGGCTTAGGTGAAGATAGTGAGGATGAGGATGATGCTTTTGATTTTGTTCGAGAGGAAGTTATTGTTCTCTCGAGTGATGGGTCTGGCAGATCTGTTGAAGGCCTAACTTCTCGTTCCCCGCGTGCAGGTCCGGCGTAGGGGGTTGTGCATGAGCCTGTGAACGAGCCCATTGATGACGACGTTGAGATTCCTGTTGAAACCGCTGAGCAGCTGGAATCAAGGAAGAAAACAAGGGCTGAAAAACCAGAAGGAAAAGGAAAGAAGGCTGAGGAGCATGCCACTGAGACCCCTCGTAAGCGACCTTCTGCTCTTCCTGTCCTAGATTACGTTGTAGTTTCTGATACATTGTCCGGTTTAGGGGCCGGAGAAAAACATCAAAAATCTGATCCTGAAGACCGCGCTACCTTAACAGAGATAATGCAGAAGAAGGTGTTTGATGATAAAAAACGGAAGCTTGACGAGCAGGCCGCTGCTCTGCTCGCGTCGAAAAGGGCTAAACTGCAAAAGGAGGATCCTCCCGCTCCTTCTGAGTCAGAGGTGGATATGGGTATTTTTACTGAGAAAGCTGGGGATTTGTTGCAGAAGATTTTTGAGGCTTCTGGTATTCGTTTTATCAGTTTCCAGTTTGTCGTTTTGTTTTCTTGTTTTCCCTTCTTTTCTCTGAATGTGTTGCTCGTTTTGGAGCAGGTGCCAAACCAGCCAAGACTGCCCACAAGATGGATATTTCCAAAATTACTCCCCCTGCCTCTCCTCCTTCGAGGACATTTGGGTTGTCTCCTCCTCACAAAACCTCTGGTGAGAAGAGGAAAGAAGATGTCGTGAATGTTGAGCAGGTTGGGGAGGGTGGCGGTGATACAGGTGGTGCTGGTGGTGGTGATCGTGGTAAGAATATTGAAGTTGAGGTGGAGACAAGCGAGACTACTCCGCGTCAAACGATATATACCAAACGCCCACCAGGTGATGGTGGTGGTGCAACTTCCGAGGCGGTTCGCGACCCTCAGTTTGAGAAGGTGCATGCTGATTCTTTTGATACACTGAATCCTGCTTGTGATGATCTTCCACATGCCCCCCGTTGGAATCTGACCCACGGTTCCAGGATGAATGATTTGGACAATTGTCATGAGTTTTTCTCTCTGTCTCTCCCCCCGGCTGAAAGGATGTTCCAGAAGAGGGGCCGCCGGCTAGAACTTTTGGATGAGCATGTTCAAGCCGGGGTTAACTTCTGGTCCACTTCTCAGGAGATTGTCCGTGAGTGGAAACTGATGGGGGAAGACACTCTTGAGTTTGAAAATGAGAAGAAACTATTTGCGAAAGAGAAAGAAAAATTCAACGCTGAGAAGAAAGGGTTGGTGTGGAGGTTAGCTGATGCAGAGGAGAAACTCGCCCAAGAGAAACAAATCAATGCTGATAAGCAGAAAAATTGGGAAGCTGCGTGCGAGCGTACCAATGCGGAGCTGAAATCTCAACGTGACACTGTTGTACGTTTGTCTGGTGAGAAGGCAGATCTTGCTGAGGAAGCTCAACAGGTGCGTGTCGCGTTTGAGAAGAAAGAAAAAGAGTATATTGATCGCATTGCTAAACTGGAAGACCTTGCGAGACAGTATGAGGTTGCTGAACGTCTTCTTCAGGAAAAAACTGTTGAATGCAAGGCCTCTGAAGTCCTTGCTGAGGAAACATTGGCCGATTGCAAGTGGTTGCTTTCGCGCGCGGTGCCCTTGGTAAATTACTTTATTTTATTTTGTGATATTCGTTGGTTGTTTCTCTTATTTGTGTGTTTCTTGCAGATTGCTGATCGCATAGTGAACTCCCACGAACTTGCCAACTATATGTTTGAGTTGGGGCAAGCTGGTTATAATAGCGGGCGGAAGGATGGTTATAATGAGGGCAGAGCTGCGGCTCTTAGTAAAGAGAAGGAGCATCATTTCGAGTTATGGAAAGAGGATTGTGGTGCTGCTTATACCGCGAAAAGGCAAGAGTTCTCGTCTTTAGAGTTTGCTGTTGTTAAGGCTGCTCAAAAATTAGCTCGAAGGACTGATGGTGTCGCTTTGTTGAGAAAAGCTCTTGGAGATGAGGATCGTGCGGCTGGAGGTGTCGGTTCCAGTCATCCGGAATGAAGGCTTCCGGCCTGCGTGCCGCGTATGGCTTTGGATGGCCTTGTAATCATTTGACAAGTTCGTGAACAATTTTAATATTTGCTTATCTGTCATGCTTCTGAACAATTTAGTATTTTCGACGTTTATATGTTAGTATATGCCTTTGTATTATTGCGAATTTTGTTGACGTCACAATATGTGCATGTGTAATTAGTTTGATTCAGGTACCACGAATGAATGATGGCGCTGACAGGTTGTGTTGTGTTTACAACGTTTTATTCTGTCGTTTATAGGCGCAGGTTGGTTCGTGAATACGAAGTGATCGAATTACAGGTTATTGTGTGGACCCAGATGTGCTCAGCCTTGGGGGTGCTTACAATGTTTGTTTTGTCCTGTGTTCGATGCTTTCGTGTTTATGTGGGCACGAAGTATTTATTTGGCGTTTTTTAGGCTTTAGTTGTGTATCTGACCCGGTTGTGCACTTGTTTGTGACAGGCCTTGGAGGTCTACAACATTTCCTAATGGTCGAGCCATTGATGTTTTCGTGTATGCCCAAAGTAATATATGCAGTTGTGACAGGAAATTTGCATGATAAAAGATAGCCAAACACTTCTTGTATTACTATAAATGTGTTGGCGATTCAGCCGTTGTCATTACATAATCTTTTTACAGGTAACACTTTCTCAGCTGTTGAGCGTTCCAAGTTCGTGGAACCTCCTTGTTGTCAATGGTGCGGAGTTTGTAGGCTCCCTTTCCGAGTACTGTGTCGATAACATACGGGCCTTCCCATTTAGGAGCCAATTTTCCGGGTTTCTCAGCATTTGAGGCCTCGTTGTCTCTGAGGACGTATTCTCCCAGATTGAAGGTGCAGACTCGGACTTTGGAGTTGTAATACTTCTCCAGCTTCGTTTTATACTTTGCTTCATTTATTGCCGCCATTTCTCTCCTTTCTTCTAGGAGGTCAAGGTCGATCCTCCTCTCTTCATCGTTGTTGATCAGGTTCATTGAGAGCATTCGTGGTGACGGCAATCCTATCTCTGCTGGTATTACTGCCTCGGACCCGTAAACTAAGCTAAACGGTGTTTCTCCGTTGCTTGTCTTGGGCATCGTCCTGTGGGCCCACAAGATGCTGGGCAGTTCGTCTACCCAACCTCTTCTTTTTTCTCCCAACCTTGCCTTGATCCCATCGACGATACTCTTGTTGACGGCTTCAACTTGACCGTTCCCCTGCGGGTGCGCGACCAAGGAGAAGGTGTGCTCAATGTGTAATTCTTTAAACCACTGTTGAAGATTGTCTTCGGCAAAGTTCGTTCCGTTGTCCGTGATGATCTTGAGTGGTAATCCAAAACGGCATATGATTTGTTCCCAAATGAATTTTTTTACAACAGTGGCTGTGGTCGATGCGAGTGCCTTTGCCTCTACCCATTTGGTGAAATAGTCGACTGCGACTATTATGAATTTGACAGCTCCTGGGGCTTCGGGGAAAGGTCCGACCATATCTATTCCCCACTGTTGAAAGGGCCACGCCGTTGTAACTGGCACCAATTCATTCTTGGGACGCATCGTTTTGGGAGCGTGTCTTTGGCACCCACTGCATTTCCTCAGTTCTTTAACTGCATCTAGATGCATCCCGGGCCAATAATACCCCGCGTTCATGACCTTTGCCACCACCATTCTTGGTCCGGCATGTATACCACAAATTCCCTAGTGCACTTCTCTGATCAAATAGCTTGCTTCTTCGGGGTCAACGCATCTTAGTAGTGGCCCAAGGTATGATTTTCGGTATAAAATCCCATCAGCCATCTGATAATGTTCTGCTTTGTACTGGATTTTCCTCGCCTCAGCTTTGTTCTCGGGGAGTATTCCAGATTGAAGGTACGCGATTATCGGAGTCATCCAAGACGTTGTTCCTAGTTGAAGAACGTTTACTTCTCTCAGTGGCACTGACGGGTTGCTTAAAACCTCTATGCGCACATCCTTCGCTAGGTGTTGGAAGCTTGTAGAGGCGAGTTTACTCAGTGCGTCTGCTGGTTTATTCTCGCTTCTATTAATGTGGTGCACCTTGTAGGAATAGAAGGTTTGCAGCAGCGTCTTTGCTTGACTCAGGTAGAGCGCCATTGTGTCTCCCTTGGCTTCATATTGCCCGTTGATTTGTCCGGCCACTAACATGGAGTCCACATGCGCTTCGATGTGTCGTACCCCCATTTTGATTGCCAACCTTAAACCAGCAAGGAAAGCTTCATATTCGGCTTCATTGTTGGTGCTTTTAAAATCCAAGCGTATGGCGTAGGTGAACTCATGTTTGTCAGGGCTCACCAGCCGGAGCCCGGCACCTGCACCATCTTCGTTAGACGCGCCGTCGGTGTATAACAACCACGGTTCTTTGACTTGCTGTTTTTCGGCTTTTTCCATCGTCTTACATTCCCGATCCTTGTCATCCGGTACCTCTGTCATGAAGTCTGCAAGTACTTGGCCCTTGATCGCCGGTCTTGGCCTGAAAACCACATTATGACCTCCGAGCTCTATCGCCCACTTTGCTAGTCTCCCTGAAATCTCTGGCCTTGCGAGGATGTTGCCAATATTGTAGTTTGTTAGCACGTGAATGACGTGGTTGGCAAAGTACCTGCGCAGCCGTCTTGATGCATGGATCAGTGCGAGTACTAGTTTCTCCATGATTGCATACCGGGTTTCTGGGTCAGTCAAGGTTCGTGACACATAGTAGACTGGTGTTTGGACACCTTGTCGATCAACAAGTAGCACTGCTCCTACTGCTCTGTCAGAGGCTGATAAGTACAGCACCAGAGGCTCTCCCTTGACTGGTGCAGTTAATGTTGGCAACTTGATGAGGCAATCTTTCATCTCGCAGAATGCACTCTCGGCTTCCGGAGTCCATTGGAATTGGCTTTTCTTCATGCAATTTCGGAGAGTTTTAATGAACGGGAAAGATTTGGCTGCGTGATTGGCCAGGAAACGGTTAAGTGCTGCTAAACGCCCTGCCAATTTTTGCATCTCCTTGATCGTCGAAGGTGAAGGCATGCGTTCGATTGCTTGTATTTTATCAGGATTCACTTTGAAGCCATCTTTTGTAACGATGAAACCCAGGAATTTCCCCTCTTCCATGCCGAAAAAGCATTTCGCTGGGTTTAGCTTGATACTTACTCCGCGCAAGGTATCGAACGTTTTTTGGATGTTCATCAGCATTGTGTTCTCTTCTTTGCTCATAATGACTAGATCGTCCATATACACTTCGATGTACTTGCCGATAGCGTCGTGGAAGGTTTCATTCATGAGCCTCTGATAGGTCGCGCCCGCATTCTTTAAACCAAAAGGCATCTTGGTGTAGCAGTATAGCCCTGTTGGTGTGCGGAACCCGGTTTTGTCTTCGTCTTGCACAGCCATCTGTACCTGGTGGTACCCCTTGTAACAATCAAGGAAACATTTCCATCGGAATGTTGCTAGTGAATCAATTTTTTCATCGATGCCTGGTAAGGCGTAACAGTCGCGTGGACATGCCTTGTTCAGATCCTTGTAATCTACGCACATTCTCCACCTACCGTTGTTCTTTTGGACCATCACTGGGCTTGCTACCCATGTTTGGTATCTGACTTCTCTAATGATTCCTGCATTTAACAATTCTATCACCTACTCTTTCATAGCGTCGTGCTTTATGTCTCCCAAGTGGCGCTTGGCGTGCACCACCGGCTTTGCATCTTCTGAGACGTTTAATCGATGTTCAGCTATGTGCCGTGGAACACCCACCATGTCTGCTGGTGTCCAGGAGAACACATCCATGTTTTGGAACAACAGTTTTTTTAGCGCCGCGCGCGTTAGGTCGGACATTGCAGGTCCCAAGGTAACTGTCTGTTCCGGGTATGCGCTGTTCAACACCCATTTTTCTGCTTCCGCACGAGGTGCTGGTTTACTTGCTTTTGCAGGTCGGAGCTCATCTGTTGCTAATACTTCTTTGCTTGTATATATTATTGCTACCCCCATCTCTGTTGGGAATCCCACAGCTGAGTGTGGGCCGGAGCAGATCATACTGAAGTCTCCTTGGGACTCTCTTCCCAAGAGTATGTCATGTCTTGAATGCGCGGGTAGCACCATGAATGTAACCTCTTCTGTTCTTGAATTCCTTCCATCCGAGAGTAACACTAGGAACGATATTTGCCCAAGGGGAAAAACGGCTTCATTGCAGAAACCAGTGAGTGGGTAATCAACCGGTTCTAAGCGCGCCTTATCCTCCTGATCGAATTGGTTAAAACATTGTTCATATATGATATCCGCAGTGCTCCCTGGATCGATGAAAATGTAATCAGTTTGGTAATGCCCGATCACGCCTGAGATGACTATGGGTCGCCTTTCTCTTGGGCCTCCTCTTACAACCGGAAAAACAACCTGCCTCTCGCGCCACGAATCATCCTGTGTGCGCTTGCTGTAGTTTTTCTTTGGTCTTCGCTGACCTCCTTGAATCATATGGGTTTCTAGTTTCCGGAGTTTTTTGTTATCTGGTCCTTCGTCTCTTCTTTGTATCTGGCGGTAGTCGCGCTTTCCGCCTTTTACCAAATGAGTGAGTTTTCCATCTCTTAAGGACCTTTCTATTTCTTGCTTTAAACTGAAACAGCCGTCAGTTAAGTGCCCTGTGTCTTTGTGGAACTCGCAGAAAAGGTTGGGATCTTGACCCCTCTTGTTTCGCATTTGTAGAGGTGGCTTGAACTGGTGGTTTTCGATGGCCAAGACCTCGGAAGGGGTCTTTGTTAGTGGTGTCCACTGTTTCTCCCTGTTTTCTCTTTTTACCTCTTTCCGGTAAGCTATCTGATTGATCGTGTGGCGTGCATCCTCTCTTACTGGGCTTCTTTCTCTGTGATCGGATGCTTTCCATGGTTGGCTTCTGCCTTTCTTGTTATGCCGGTCGGTATGGTTGTATCCGCGCTGGCGGTGGTCGTCACCGGTCAGTTGTCTGTCAGACTGCGCAATGGTTTTGGCCGCTTCAATGAAGGTTTCCCAGTCTTGGGTCCCCTGTCTCTCCCTTTCACACGTTTGATTAGATCATACACTTGACTGCCCTCATGAAGTGTGAGCGCATCATCTTCTCACCCACATCGCCAATCTCCAAACATTCTTTGTTATATCTCATAATGAAATCTTCCACGCTCTCGTGGTCTCTGCGCCATATGTTTAAACAATCAGCTGGGTCTCTGGTGTGTCTACGTTGCTGAGAGAAGTGTGCAAGGAACTTCTCTCGGAAATCGACCCATGACTTGATTTTTCCTGCTGGCAGGCTATCAAACCAGACGCGCGCTGCGCCGACGAAGGTTTGAGCGAAGAGATGACACCAAGTTGGTAAATTCCATCTGCCTGTTGCTCCAGCACCGTTAAAAACTTGAAGGTGATCGTCTGGGTCTGTCAACCCATTGTATTTGCCCACGTTGTGTGGCAATTTCATTTTGTCGATGGCAGCCGTGGCGATCTCTCTAATGAATTTTGAATTCTCAGCCATGTCGTCTGGACGATAGCTCAAAGTGTAATCATGCTCTGCTTTTGGGTCATAACCTGCGCGCTTGCGAGGCTTGTATGCTTCGTGCTCTGGCGGCAACCTACTGAACACTGTACTTTCTTTGTGCGTCTCTTCGTCATCTTCAAATTCGTCGTTTATGTTGCGCGGACCTAAACGACTTTGTATTGGCTTCTTTGGTTGGTGAGAGTACTGCACATAATTGCTTTCTGTTTCACCGTAAGTATCGCGCGTGTCATGCGCGCTTGGCCTTCTAATGTGTGGTGGAGGTACTGATTCAGGGCGTAAATTGAATGCATTGGTCTGTTGAGGCATGGGAGCACTCGAAGGCCTTTGCAGTGGGGTGACAAATGCGGACTGGTTGGCTTGTGCTTGGAGCAGAGCTTGCTGCGCACTGAGCTGTGTGTAAACAAGGTTTATAGACGCCACTTGTTCGGCATACCAGGAAGCCAGAGTTTTTCCTTCGGGTAGCCCTAGCAGTGCAGAGAAGTTCAGTTGTGCTTGGTCCGATGGAGCTGAGGGCCCAGCTCCATGGCTCTGTGTTTGTACTGGTGGAGGTGTTTGTTGGACTACCTCTGACGGAGGTTGGAAAGTGGCTCCGTTTGTTGTTTGGGTGATGATCCTAGGTGGAGTTTGGAAAGTAGCACCAGCTGTGTTTTGAGTAACAACCCTGGATGCACTCCCGAAGATACTAGGAAAATCGTTGTTCATTGGCCCTTCTTGGATAATTTCGTTCCGTTGACCCTTTTGGACGTGTACGTTGTCCGAAACGAGTTCGAAAGAAGAAACGTCTCCATCTACCGGGTGAGAAGGGTTTTGTTCAGCCATTTTGACGAGTGTTTTTCGAAAAGAAAAGAGATGAGAGTGGTTTTTGCTAAAAGCGGATGGCGCCAATGATGAAACACGGGTTAACACCGGGGTTAATCGGTGGGGTTATTCCTTCTATGGGTTCAATCTCCTTTCTGACTCGCGAAATGACTTGGATCCTGCAAAACAGCAACACCGTTAGTCTCGTTAAGAGGGGAATATGGGGGTTTTCCTCTTAACCAGTCTCCGGCGTGAGAATAAGTACTGTTCTGAGGAAGAGTAAACAGTGTGTGTTAAGCGTGAGAGTATGGAGAGCAAGATGATTCAACCTAGATGATGAAAGGTCCTATTTATAGCCGGAGGGTGAGAGAGGGAAGAGCAGCGATGCCAGTTGTGGTTGCGCGCCAGCTGTCCGACCAAGGGGAATATCCTCTTGGTCTCCTCTGCTGTGGTTAGTGTAGTGGTACACGTGGCGCGCTTATATTTGCCCATCTTGGAGACGTCGTACTGGTGTTGTCGGGCTGCTCTTTGATTTGTTACAGGCCTACCTGGCGGCTGGTGACTGGTGGCACGTGTTGTCCTTTATGTCTGATGGAGCATCTTTGGTGCCACCTTGATATTTTCCAGAAGCTTCTAGAAGCTTCTGGATGATCTCGTCGATGTCAGCGCCACATAGGATGGAAAAGTGGTGTGGTCCTTGCCATGTGGGCAAGGAATTGGGACATACCTCTTCAGATGCAAACTTCAATTCCGGTTACCCTCGATTGAGTGCTTCCATTGATTTGTCATTGAATGCTTCCATTGATTCATCTATTCTTCAATTCGTCTTTACAATTCCTCTTCGTTACCATCGCACCCCCTGTTAAGAACCAGACTAGGCGCCCACAATTGGGTCTGCGTATCGGCATTATCAGGTTTGCATCTTCTTTCTCTACTGATCATCATTTGATATTGTTTGAACCAATCCTTTTTAATACTGGTTTGAGTTTATGTTTGGATTTGAAATTTGGGGTTCTCCTGATCTTTGTAATCACCGGCTTCTTTTTCTCAAAACGATTTCAAAATTTTCACGGCGTTATTGTATGGTGTTAAATTTGATAGCCAGCTATGCTATTAGTGACAATATAATAGGCTTGGTAATAAAATAATTTGTTTGATTCATTTGTGAACTGGTTTTATTTTTTTTCGTGTTTTTGTATATGGGAATGTCACAAGTGCTGTGATCATAAGGGATGATGATGGGGGATCCAGAGGTTTCAGGTTTGCCAATCGGCCATTGAAGATATAAATGGTACAGTAATCTGTAAACTAAACATCATGACTGAATTTGTTTATGTTTGGCACAATATGTTGTTGTTTATAGGGTTTTGAGCAAATGAGGTGTGTGAGAAGCTGGCTGTGGTAGGCTTTCAGACAAATATGATCAGCTACTTGACACAACAACTTCATATGCCGATGACTGAAGCCGCTAACACGCTCACCAACTTCGGTGGCACCGCAAGTTTGACACCTATGCTCGAGGCCTTTATAGCCGATTCTTTTGCAGGCCGGTTTTAGACCATCACAGTTGCTTCCATAATTTATCAAATTGTAAGCTTTCCTTCCTTCATGCAAATTTTCGTGGTAATTATTGGTAGTAAGTCTGGGCCAGGTTGGGTAACGAGTCATAACATGTTTCGGTAAACTGGGTTCGGGTCAAAACAACCTGTTTTTTAAAAGTATCAATTTGGTTCAGCCAGAAACAGGTTCTGGCCAAAATGGGCCCGCGTTGAAATGAGATGTTTTAGAAAAAAGTAAAAAATAAACTAAAAAAATATCAAAATAGGTTCACCGGCTATTTTTATGCCTGCGGTGGTGGTGGCGGCGGCGAGAAATAATGGTTGTGGGAAGTGCTGACCCATTTTGGATCAGTTTTAAGTTATAAAGCTTTATAAAAAATGGGTGGAGGTGGCGGAGGCGGTGACAAACAATGGTCGTGAGTAGTGCTAATCCATTTTGGACCCGTTTTAGGTTATAAAGTTTTATAACAGTTGCTGTTTTAAGTTGCAAAGTTATATAATTATTTGTATCATTAATTAATTAATCAACTCAACTTTTATTTTAATTTATTTCCTAGCGTATGGTATCACTAACGTTATCAGCAATACTACCAAAGTTAAGACCACCACCATGCCAAAATGGACAAGTATGCCAAGAAGCTGATAATGGTTAACTAGCAATCTTATACATATACCTTTTGCTAACCGCAATCGGGTTGGGTGGGATCCGACCATGTGTAGTGGCATTCGGGGCGGACCAGTTTGATGAAACCGATGAAAAACAGAAATCTAGCACATGGAAGTTCTTCAACTGGTATTATTTTTGCATAGGGGTATCTATGCTTGTGGCGGTGACAGTGATTGTATATATTCAGGAATATATCGGGTGGGGTAGGGTCTCGGCGTCCCATTGATTGTTGCTTTTGTTTTTGGTTACCCGTTGTATAGAAATATGGATCCGTCGGGTAGCCCTTCTACGCGGTTGGTGCAAGTGTGTGTGGCTGCTTATAAGAAGAGGAATTTGCCAATGGTTTCGGATGCTAAGATGCTTTATGAGAATGAAGAGCTTGATGCTTCTATTTCTGTTGCTGGGTGACTTCTCCATACTAAACAAATGAAGTAAGTCTATTCTTTTATATCACCTTTTGTCATGCCATTTTTTTTAAGCCGGGAGCTTGTTCGTGTTCGTTCGTTTGTTTTAACACCGGTTATTGGTGGAGCCATAGCGGGGCCATCCAAGGGTTAGTATTGTAATTTCATATTGTTTGATGTTTTGATTAGAATTTGACACTATAGATTCCACATTAGCAACATTTGAAATTTCAACCAAAAGAAATGTAACTTGCTACTTCATTTGTTGCTACAGTAGTTAATAAAGTTTTTAATGTAACTGGCAATAGTATTCTTGCTGTTGATGTGTCAATTGGTACATTTGGAAAACATCTATCTAGCATCAATGTTGAGTCAAACAGGAGGGCACTTCGTGAGCTTCTTTTTTGCACTCCTGCTCTCCAATACCTAAGTGGAGTCATTCTTTTTATAACCTAAAGGTACTATATTATATGACGTTTGGCAAACTGCAAAAAAATTGCAATGCATTATTCTTTTTTAGCAACTGATACAACGTACATCTTTTAATGATCTATAGCCAACATACCTTTTGTTCCCAAAATATGAATTTGTATCATCTTATTCAACATATTTACTATAAACCATTTTTTTTTGTCATTAAAAAGCCTAAGAAAAAATGTGTGCGCATGTACCAATAAGAGGCAACCGGTATATGGCAGACAATGTATGAGAAGCAATTCCTTTTTTACATGAATTGTTTTTGGACAAACGGCTTGTTATTTTATGATCATCTTTCATTGCTTTTAAATGTGTCAAGTGGCTTTTGATTTTTTATTTTAGATTTAACATTAACAAAATGTTTACAGGTAAGTTATTCGTGGATGCTATGAAGGAAGCTGCAGTCCTCTTTGGTATCAAGGTTGACAAGGGTACAGTCGAACTTGTTGGAACCAACGGGTAAGACCACAACTTATGTTGTTTGGTTGTCAAATAAAGTGGAATCCATCACCCCCGTACCCACAACCCTTGGTTCGGGTCGAAACGGTACGGGTGGAAACAATACGGGTCGAAACGGTTCGGGCAGGACGGTACAGGCCAAAACGGTTCGATTCGAAACGGTGCGGTCGAAACCGTTCGCGTCGAAACGGTTCGCGTTGAAATGGTTCAATTCTAAACGATTTGATTTGAAACGGTACGGGTCGAAACGGTTCGCATCGAAATGGTTCGTGTCGACACGGTTCTATTCAAAACGGTTCTATCGAATTCTATTTTCTCATTGCAAATTACATGTCTTGTTTTGTGCTGTCTAACGTGTGAAAAGTGTTCTCAGGCCTAAATTTTGCTTCTTTAATCCATGTTTTGTTTTCCTTAGGTGTAAAAGTTTGTGTTGCTAGCTTAAATTTTGCTTCTTAATCATTGCCATTCTTCTCATATTTTGTAAATGTTGTTGATTGCATCGGTCATATTTTCCCCCTTTTTTTCGTTTTCTTTAATATAAAATTTAGTTGAGTAACGGGTCGAATGGGTTCATAATAACCTTTTTTTTTGTATTTAGGTACTTTTAACTCGTTCAACTCATCTGGCCTGTTTTTTTTCTTTTCCTTTAAACTAAGTATATCCTTATTTACCGGTTTAAAACACAATTTGAATTGGTTTTGTTCTTCCTGTTTTTAGTATTTTGTTAAATAAAGGCCAGCTTTTTTAATGGATGTTAATCCTTAGCCTATTTTTTCATCTTGTTCATTTGCCAAGGTTTCGATCGAGCACGATTGATAAAACAACCGAAACGTGCACAATGGTGTAAATTATTGACTCCGCCGCAACGCGCGGGTTCCCCACTAGTATATATCAATGTACAACCCATAATAAATAGTAATAAAAAAGGATATAGTGTTCGAAAACATTTCCTCATCAAACAAGCATTATCCAAATCTATACTGGCTTGCGATTCAGTATCACACATGTGGTATCTTGTCATTGTCTATCTCTTTTGGGTCACCTCTCGAGGAGTGACGGATCTAATAACTATATGCTTCGTTTTCTTCATCACATCTCGTATTTTCTTTCATGAATAAATTATTTATTTCCCGTCAGGGAATGAGGTCACGTTGGCTCCTCGACCTCCTCCCCGACCACTCCCACACCCCACCGCCTAACTATGGGTGGTCAAGGCATATCAAAGGGTTTTTGAAGTGTCAATTGATTGAGTGATTTAAGGATTATGTCCCACTTAATAATGTTGATGGGCCTAGGATATAAGGTGAGTAAATTAAAAAAAACTATTAAGCTTCTTAAAATCTAACTATTGTAGAAATAACAATAATTATAAAGAGTGATAATCAGGTTAGGTTATCAAATTGTGGTTTGGTGAACATTTCGAATAAATAATTTGTTATCGCGTCAACTAATTATTAATAAAGAGATGAATTCGTGTTACTTGTTGTTCATAGGTTGAATTATTATTATATCCTAATTTATTGACTCCAGTGTTACATAATAAATGGAGTTTGTTTTTATAGAAAATATCTGTGTAGGCTGTTCTATATGCGTCGCGCAGACATTTCCATTTGCAGACTGTTTGTTTTTCGAACACGTTGTTAGGTCTCAAGTGGCGCAGCGGAATAAACGACTCACAACGAACACGCAATAATAAACGAGAAAATATAAAGCAAACACACGAACACGAGAATTTTACGTGGTTCGGTTCCAGTGGGGAACCTACGTCCACGAGCTGCAACTATGGATCTTTAATTAAGCTCTGACCAGTATTACAATTACATAGACGGGATATATAGAGAGAGAGAGATTAGATTAGATTAGGGTTTACTTAATGAAGAAGAAAACTGAATGGGTCTCCATCCATATATTCTAATCATCCAAGCCCAATAGCAGTTAATTTAGCCCAAGGACTTCACACATTAAACCCAACAATCTCCTACTTGAAGGCCTTGCGACAAACACTAAGTCCACCAACAAGCACAAAGTAATCCATGTCTTCAGTAATCCATAAACTTCAAAGGAACAGAAGTCTTTCAGGTCCAGCTCCTAAGAACAAACCAAACTTCAAACCTTGTATCCCCAATCAACCCAGTTACATCCGACCCAATCATCGTCAGTAAACAGAAGGGCCCATTGAAGCCCCAGATGGCTTCAACCCGGTCTCAAAAGACCACGTCTTCACATCCTCAATCCGTACTGATTCTCATAGTCTCGAACCATCAGATACAGGGATTCATAGAGGAACACTCTCCACTAGAAGAAACTTCTCAGGAGAGATTTCATTTGGAAACCTGGTCTTCTGAACCCAATGTCGATTTCAAGACGGAGTCGGAACACTCACCATGCTCCACTTCTACAAAAATCCTGTACACGTTGAGACCTCTGAATACGCTCAAATTGATTACCAGAAGTCCCAGAATCCTTTTCTGCAAACTGGACTCGTTTAACTATCAAATCGGCGAGCCCGACTTTGGCGTTCGTCTTAACAAGGGTGGTCACTTCCCTAGACGGAATAGGCGCCATATACACCGACCCCTTCTTGAAACCCCTAGCAATCACGAGATATCCCTTAACGACCTTCCACTTTCCACCACCAAACTTAACGTCTAAGCCTTGTTCATCCAACTGCCCAACGGAGATCAACTTCGTTTCAAGCTTTGGAACAACCCTAACGTCACATAAAGTCCAAGTAGTGTCCAAAGTAGTAACTAGATCCAAATCCCCCATGCTAGTCCCATCAAGAATTTCACCGTTTCCGAGCCTAACCTTTCCAAAATCACCTTCTTTAACATTCTGCACGCCATCATTGCTATGGTAGCAAGGAACGATGCACCGGAATCCATGACCCAGGATTCCACACTACTTTCAACGCAAAGTATCAAGGCCTCATCTTTAGAGTCACTTATTGCAGCAGTGTCCAATCCATTAGAATTCTTCGATCCTCCACTAGAATTCTTATTCGGGCATTGACTCTTGTAATGCCCCTTTTTGTTGCAGTCCTAACAAAGCACAATCGGACGAGCCCTAGACGAGCTCCTCCCCGACCCTTGCCGCTCCCACTATTCCTGTTATTCTCTCTTCCTCTTCCAACATGTAACATCTCAGAAAACGGCCCTTTAGTATTCCTGCGGCGAACATCCTCACCCAATACCAAATCCCGCATCTTTTCAAATGTTAACCCTTCAGGCCCCACTGAGTTAGTGACAGCAGTCATCGTCTCGGACCAACTATCAGGAAGTGAAGATAGCAAAATCACAGCTTTGGTCTCACCATCGAATTTCATTCCCACAGACGACAATCTGGACAGAAGAGAATTCAAATTATTTATGTGCTCGGTCACTAAGCTTCCCTCTTTCAATCTCATCGTGAACAGCTCTCTCATCAAGAACACTTTATTAGTTGCAGATGGCTTTTCATACATGTTTGACAGGGCTAACATCATACCATGTGCAGTTTTTTCAGACATGATGTTAAAGGCAACGCCCCTCGTCAGTGATAACGTAATAACACCTCTAGTTTTCTCGTCCTTAGCATTCCATAGAGCTTCTGCAGCTTTATCTATTTTCTCCGGTTTTTCTTCCGGGACCATATCCAAGTCTTTTTGACCCAACAATGCTTCTATCTGCATTTTCCACCAACTATAATTCGAACCGTCAAACTTTTCAATCTGCAACTTTCCATCTTCAGCCATAATGACAAATGAAAACAGACCAAATTACCCAGTTCCAAGTTGATAATAACCTGTCAAAAACTGACAAACAAGCACTGAACCCAAACGACCCGAATAATAACCCGAAACTTGAACACCCAAAACCCGAACAACAACCCGAATAAACTGTAATCAGAAAACCAGAACGAGTAAACCTATCTTTCCTGATCGCGGATGAAAAACGGTTGTAAACGGCTATTGCGACGATGTCACAATCTGCAGTGATGAGTCTTTCTTAGCACAACCTCAATAAGAAAGAAGTTGGTCGACAGCAATCAAACTGTTTCGTTTTTTCTTTTGTCCAACAATTCACCAAAAAAAAACTTTCGCCTCCTTATGTTTTTTTTCCACAAAGTGAATCAGTAGCAAAACAAATATATATATTCGGATGATGGAGGTGACTCCAAAGATTTTGGAATCCTAGTACAGTAACAACAAACGAGTAAATAATATAAAAATGGGAGTTGTAAGATTCACTCACCAACCTTTTTTGACCCAAAAACTATTTTCACACATGATACAGGTGAATAGGCTTGAAGAGAAGATTGGACATAGGCTGGGCCTTAGTTAACAAGAAACGGATAAATGTAGTTTAGTGGTTATGATCAATGTCTCTTTTGTAATTGTTTATTTGGATTATTGTTATGTGGAACATTCAGTTTAGATTAATGATTATTTAAAACACGTAATAGCAAGTCATAAGCTTTGGATCAACCCAGTCATTCCCCGATCACCTAATTCCGTTGCGGGTCCGGGTGTGACAACTCTGAGGTTCAACTGGTTTAGTACTCGGACCGACTTCTTCATCATGAGCACTAGATCGTTTCGGTGTAACAACGATCGGTCTCAGAACTTGCTCTTGTGAAAGCGATTGATGATGTTGATATAAGATTGCTAGTTCCTCTTCAGAAGGTTCTATAGGCAGACTAAATGAATTCTAGTCGAACAGCCAAGAATCTCTCGGTGTTTGAGTAATAGTTGTATAGCATTGACAATCCACATTTTGAGCCTGCACCACTCGGTTAATGCACGGAAGATATACTCGCTTTAGGGGACTAGCATAGCCGACGAAGAATCCCACCAAAGATTTTGCTCCAAACTTACCATCGGGATCTATCACGGTGCATGGAGACCCAAATGGCTGAAGCCATTTAAGATTCGGCTTCTGACTTTTTATCAGCTCAAAACATGTCTTCTTGAATTTCTTAACCGTAAGAACTCTGTTCAAGGTGTAACACGCCGATGCCACCGCTTCGCTCTAAAAACTGACAGGTAGCTTCGAATTTGCGAGCATCGTGTGTGCTGTCTCTATGAGGATTCGGTTCTTTCTTTATGCGACACCATTTTGTTGCGGTGTATACAGCGTGCTGAATTCATGTAGAATCCCCCGTTTATTGCAGTACTCCAACATTTTGTTATTCTTGAATTATGTGTCATTGCCGCTTCTTATACATCGTATCAAAAGCTTGTAAAGATTCTCGAGCTTCTTGAATAACACCATCAAATAGTCAAAGGTTTCATCTTTGGACTCTAGGAACATCACCCATGAAAATCTCCAATAATCGTAAGTTACCAGTTACCACCAAACAATATAGATCTCCCGGTATACTTCTAACGTTGACTGGCCCGAAAGATCCATGTGTAATCGTTCTAGTGGTAGTTTGATCGAGTTGAGAAGCTTTTGTGGATGCAACTTCTTCTATTTGCCCTTTTTGCAGCTTATACAATTGTCGCTCAGATGAAAGTTCTTCAAATTAACTCCTTCCACTAGGTTGTTATGAACAAGAAAATTTATCTTTCGAAGGTGAATGTCCCCATCTTCCTATGCCATAATATCGGCTTCTTTTCTGTAGCTTTTAACACGAATAAGTCGTTTGAGGTTGTGGTTGTGACGCTCATATCAAGTACGTATAAGTCATTTTCTCGCGGAGCTCGCATAAGAATCCACTCCTCTGGAATTACAAACCCATGCTTGAGGAATCAAGCACTCCTTGTCGGTAAAGTGAGTTGTGAATTTTTTGTCATAGATTTGCAAGATACTCAGAAGATTGTTTTCGAGTTCAGCGATATAGTTGACTTTATCGAACGATACCATTCTTTTAGATAAAATACCCTCTCTAACTATTCTTCTGCCTTGATTTCCCGCAAACCCAATGTAGCCCCCTCTAATAGGTTTAACATCGTACAACAGGGCTAGCATTCCCGTCATGTGCCGAGAGGCCCCACTATCCACGATCCACTTTGATATAACGGATCTCAGAAGCCCCTACACATGCAAATAAATTATTACTTAAACAGAGAGACCCAAGCCTTAGCGGTCTTGGGTAGGTTACAACAATCTTTGGTACACTCACATTCTCACTTTGGTGTAGTATATCAAAGATGAGACACCGAGATCGCCCAAGGACATAAGGGCTCTTAGTATCGGGATGCATTTAACATCTAGTCAAACCCAAAAGTAGAGAATTGTTTTGCAATGGTTTTTTTTAACTTTAAAAAAATAAAAATAAGAAAGTAAAATAGATGGTATTTGTAAGCCACGAGTATGGAATCTTGAGCTCCGCCCCTAGTCCAATTTCAGTTAAGACCCTCTGTGGTCGTGTTCAACAATCTATGGCGTAATAGTGCCGCAACCAGAATAAACTGCTAACCCCATTCAAGTCCCCATCCTGACACCTACTGATTAACATCGGCTCCAACAAAATCTGATGCGGCTCCTAAACCAATCCGACTGAAAATCACTGTTTGTTGAACTATTAGGTGTCTTACTTAACCAAAGTGAATTATATGGAGTGAATTTGCATTGTCTTTTAATGTTTAGGTGCAATTGCAAGGCACATGTACAAGGATATGCATGAAATGGTGGTGGGAGAGTATCATATGTCAAATGTTTGAAGATCTAATTCGCTAAGGTTTGTGTAAGATTAAATATATTACGTATTAATATTTAATCTGTAGCCATTATAATCATTTACATTATATAGATCAAAATATATAACAATCCTATTAAATAATTAGTTGGTAATTGTTGATGGACCATATTACCCTTATTAACTAATTAGGGTTTCCTCCTGGGTGCTTATATAAGGAGAATTATGTGGAGGTTAAAGGGTTACTCAGTTACACAATTAGACACACCCCATAAGCCTAACATCATAATCGACCTCCATCTCCATACCGATTCCCTTATCGGTTTTTCTTAGCCACCATCATCAGTCAGCACCCTAAGGAGGAACCAGACCAAACTGACAACTATGTCAAACACTGTTGCTGCATCTCCATCTGGATTCTCTTTTGGCCTATACTGATGCAATCAAAGGTATGTTCATGTTTTCCCTCATGTATAAACAGAACTGATCCAACATGTGGTATCAGAGCATATGTTGATTAGTCAGTTCTGTTTTTGTAACACCTGTGCCTCCACGGCCATCAAACAAATGCCAAACCAATGAAATATTGTATTTCATACTTGGGATTTGTAAAAATATGTGTATCGTTTACACATATCAACTCTTGTTCGATTTTAAACTCTAAATCGCTTTCTGGAAGGTTATACGCGCACTGATGCGTAAATATAACCAGTTTAATGCAACGAACACTCCGGAATAGTGAAATAGGCTTAACATACCTTAAATAACCTTTACATAACTTAGAAATAATTTTTGGATGATTTGCTATGCCGAAAACAAGTTAATTCGACTACAGGGACTAAACTTGACAAACTACGAAAGTATGCCAATTTGAACTGTAACAGACATTCCGGAACATGACCATAAGTTAAACATATCATAAATATCCTTTACATAGCTTAGAAATAGGCTTTGAGGGGTTTGGTATGCTAAAATAAACTTTTGGGTCATTCAGGGACTAAAAGTGTCAAAAAGTGCACAAGTTTGCATTTTCGCGCATAACTTACGTTCTGAATACATCCGGACATCCAAAAATTTATGTAAGCATGACTATATTATGCTTTAGTGTTTGGCTTAAGAAAAATCCATTCGTCACGTCATTTGGATCGTTTTTCGCGCTTGTGCGCATTCCGTCGTAATTAAGCAAACATCGCGTTCGTACGACCAAACGAACCAACACCCGGCATATTTTTGAGCATGTTTCATGTCCACAATGTTTAGGAAACATTTTAGGGCCTTAAAGTTGGCTTTGCGGGCCTTAGAAGTGTCAGAAATGGCCTTAAACACGTGCAGGGGCTGAAACTGTCATTTCTGAAACTATTTCTGATCTGTGACTCCCAGGCGGCCCGCCTCAGTTTCTGTATATCCCCACGTGGGCCGCGTCCACCTTCTGGACCAGATTAACTGCATTTAACAGCAAATCCAGCTGTTTAATCCACACCCACACACTCACACATGCTTAGTCAGCTGATAAGAACCATTTTTAGCCACCATAACTTTCCGACACTTGTACGGATGAGATTATGGCACGATATTCGACAAACGATCTTAACGGTTACCCGAAAACTATAAATACCCCACCCCACAACTTCAAAAACCACTAGAATTTTGATCTTAGAAACTCTAAGTTGAAACCATTGTTTCATACCTGAGATTCTCGGATCGAGATTAGCATTCGGGGACCCTTCGTAAGTATTCTTTCGTTCTTTTCTTTATTTTATTGCTTTTTGAGTAAGAAAGTCAAACTTTGTTTGACTTTCAGCGTTGACCAGCTTATGGTCAATGCGAAGTTCATTTGAACTTCGCAACGTGATTGTAATCACGATGGTTATAGTCCCTTGGGACTATGCCTACTGATTACCACGTCGTCTAGGGTCGTAGGGTAAGCGATCTAATAAATCGCTTATACCTTCGAACTCGACCCAGTTTGGTCGATCATTAGGATCCGACCAAATACATTAGGTGACCATAGTATATAGGGAATAACCTTCCGAGGTTATACCTTATGGTCACATCGTTTAAGTAGTTGTATGATAAGTAGTTTATATGCCTTAGGTAAATTACCAGAATACCCTTTTCATGTATAATTGGTAATTAAGCATATGTAACCTAAACTTTTGTCACATAACTGATAATGTAACATGTTTAGGCATATAACACTTGTCATAGGACTAGTTAGGCGGTCCGAACGCGTTTTACGCGAACGACGCGTTAAAGTAGCATAAGCTACCTAAACGGGTCGTAATGGGTCGTAAGCAGTTATGTTAGGTTTCATTTAGTATGTAGGCTTTGTTAAACCATATCACACGAGTCTCCACACTCGTTTGGTTTACAAACCCTCGTGCTATCCGATCTTCCGATTTAGGTCCGGTTTATTAACATAGTTACCTATATTAGGTGCCGTTTGATTCCGAGATCTCTAGCATTGCTTGGTGGTTATCTTAGGACTACTGAACAATCTCAAGTGAGTACATAGACCCCTCTTTTACTGTTTTCCAAACATTTTGGGGTGGAACACATGTGCCTACTTGTTACTTTCATGCTTTCCTGCTTTGACTTCATATACCTGCTATGTTCGTTAGTACATTATAGTACATGATTTCATTACATTTCATGCTACGTATGCCCATTGTGTGCGTACTTAGTACATCATTTTTCATTACATTTTATGCTATGTGTGCCCATTGTGTGCATTACTTAGTACATTGTTTTACATTACATTTCATGCTAGGTGTGCCCATTGTGTGCATTACTTAGTACATCGTTTTACATTACATTTCACGCTACGTATGTTCATTTGATTACATACTTAGTGCATCGTTTTCACATGTTTACATTTTGGGTATGACATTTGGTTTGTTTACAATGGAACAATACATTCATTAACATTGATCACGCCATTCGTTAGTAGGTAGTGGTACCATAGGAATTGACAACTCCCGTTCCGGACATCCCAGGGAAAGGGGATGAAAGGAATGACCGAATTCGATATACATAATTTAGATAAACCTTTAAGTGGTTTAAGGGTTTATCGCCACAGTCTCAAGGCTTGGATGTATGCATTTTAACAATACCGCATAGATGTTCGTATCAGTATAGCATGCATTTCCACAAAACATAGCTTTGATTTAAACCATGTTTTACTTCAATACTATGTTCTTGTGCATATGGTTTAGTTGATACATTTCACTAGCCATACATATCATTTAGGTTACATATTACATGATTTACATTGATCATGCATTTCCACAAAACATAGCTTTGATTTAAACCAAGTTTTACTTCAATACTATGTTCTTGTGCATATGGTTTAGTTGATACATTTCACTAGCCATACATATCATTTAGGTTACATATTACATGATTTACATTGATCATGCATTTCCACAGAACATAACTTTGATTTAAACCAAGTTTTACTTCAATATTATGTTCTTGTGCATATGGTTTAGTTGATGCATTTCACTAGCCATACATATCATTTTGGTTACACATTACATGGTTTACATTTGACACATAAACACTTTTGACATTGGTTATACATTACATGATTTACATCTTGACATAAACATTTTAACATATTATTTCAGTACATTTGGAAGTGGTTTAAACATAGACATCTTACATTGTTTGGTTTGGTTTGAGTAAGTGATTAAGTAACGATGCGTGTGTAATATGATACAAGTATGGTGGATACGCCGCTGGTACTTCCTATATATAAGTGTTTGTATAGTATTACATATCGTAGCGTTATTTGAATCATTTCAGTTTATGACATATAACATTTTATACAAATAACATACTTTTTACAATACATTGTTTTACAAACAACTTAACTTATACAAACTCATTTTACATGGTTATTCATTTAACCATGCATTATTCTCTTACTTATACGTATCATCTGAACTTATTGTTTTTCAAATGATTTACAAAGACAAATCAAATTACAAGGTTCATGACTAAACATTTTCTTAAACAGAAGTCATGAATCTTATTTTCACAAAACCTATGTACTCGCCGGCATTTTTATGCTGACGTACCTATTTTCACATGTGTTTCAGGAAATGAAGCATAGGATTGATCAAGATACACTTAGGCGGACATGGGCCTTAGTGACAATAAAAGATGCAGACTAGTTAATTATGTTATGTTTCTTTGATTTTCAAGACATTGTAACTCGTGTATTTAATAAAACAATATTTCAACTTCCATGTGTTATGAAACAATGATTCTGTTACAACACTCCCCAACATTTCCGCCACGTTTTGTATGTTCTACGTGGTCGGGGTGTGACATTTTTCGTATCCATTATTCTGGGATCAAAAATCTGGAAAACGAAATTGTTAAAGCCTTGAAAAGTCACGGCTGTTTTCGAGTTTTGTTGCCGAAATCACTGTTTTCGGAAGTTAATGAATTAATGTTTTGACTCGAAATCATAATGGACAAACCTAATATTCGAAATCTGTTAACAAAATTCTTAAAATTTAGATTTCGGAACCCAGAATTATGTTTTTTATTTTTTAGGGTTCATAATGTTCTTAGTTAAAATTCGAAATTTCCCTTATGTTTTGGAATGTGTTTTGAATTGTGTAATGTTTTTCCTAATTTGATCTTATTTTATCTAATAAGTTGTTTTCGAAATCTGTTAATGAGATAAACAATTATGATTTTCGAAATTTTATGATAAAATTATATCAATGTTATAATAGGAAACTCTATCACAATTCATAATTTTCGAATTTTCTGTTATATTATCACAATAAACAACCTTAAAGAGAGGATTAGAAATTATCAACATGTCGCATAAGTCCCTTTAGTCGCACAAGATCAGTTCAGATATGATCTGATCGCACAAGACAATCACACAAGGGAAATCGCACAAGAACTTATGGATCGCACAAGACCTGTGGATCGCACAAGATTGTGCTGATCGCACAAAACTTGGGCCTGATTAATCGCACAAGTTTGGGCCTCACTGATCGCACAAATTTTGGACCTCACTGATCGCACAAGACTTGGGCTTTATTTACATCGCACAAGTTTTGGGCCTTATCGATCGCACAAGGCATTATCGATCGCACAAGGCATTACTGATCGCACAAGTTCGATCCGCGCTAATAGGTGGTTTGCTATTAAATAATTGGTTTTGTAATCACTTAGTTAATTAATAAGGATCAAATAATGTTTTTACAAAACCAAAATGGCTTAACTTGAATGAGCTTCTGATGTATCAATTCTGGCCAAAGCTGATTTGATGCGTCTACTTATCGTTCAAGTATTACGAAAGCTATGTTGTGTGTGCATCATAAGCATGAATGTCTTAATTTCTGGCCAAAGCTGATTTAATTCATTCATAGATGGCATACTCAACAAGTGCATAACCAAAGTGATTGTCTTAATTTCTGGCCAAAGCTGATTTGTTACAACCACTTTGCACATATGCTTAAATGATTACACTTCTGGCCAAAGATGTTTTGTTTTCGTTTAAGTAGAATTTTAGCTAAGTCTATTATTTTGATGTTAGTAATAGACATATCACAACATCTTCACATAATGATCTTTAGATTAATGATCCTTAATTAAGTTTTATGATCATTTCGTCTGCCTTATTCTTAGTAACCATAATTTTACTCACTATATTTTTCTTCTATGTGTATCTCATCCACTCTAATTCCTAAACCTAAAATGTTTGCTTTATTTAAAGTTTCTATTAGAATTAGCTCTTAAATTAAATCCTTGATTATTTCTTAAGACACGATAATCCTATTGCTCTCTTCTGATAAAGATTATAAAGAAGAACAATTAGAGCATGATGAATAGGACAAATCGAACATGATGTCTCTTATGATAATCAAGAACTCTCTAATGTAAATGCTATCACTAAAGTTATTCCAGATTAAGTCTTTCCTGAGACTAATCTTTATTTACGGAATAATCACTAGAACTCCTAAGATGCATGCCTTAATTTGAAACTCTAAACTATAAAGTTAAGTGGTATATGTGAATACATTATAAGGTACAAAACCATGACCCATAAAGTTAAGGGCTTATGCATGGAAATAAGTACATTTTTCCAGTACATTACATATTAAGATTTTCACTTGTACATTTTGATGCCTTATAAATCAACTATAACACTCAAAATACCAAAGTATAACGAGTGTGTTGATAAGCAACATATGTACAAAGAAATAAATGTTTAAAGCTGGAAAAATATGTTGTTACTCACCTTACAACCACTAAAACGTATAAAAGAGGATTGTTTTAAGGTCCATAGACAAATTACAAGTGCTAATTCCAACTTTAAGGTTCTTCAAGGGAAAATCTCACTGCATAATTATGTCATTAGACTAGACATAAGCAACGAGACTATCCACTATTCTAAAGAACAGTTGGGTAAATTGATTAGATAGTCACTTATTAATGATATTTAAGTCTGATAATTTCAATATTCAAATTAACACATGATTAGTTGACTCTAGTTCCATACGTTTCCTTACCAGAACTCGACAAATAACTAACATGAGAGTTAGTGACAAAGTTAAATGTTAAGGCTATAAGAACCATCATAAGCAGTCTTCTAACAAAGTTTTTCGATACATTACATATTCTGATTATTAATCAGAGTACATTATCATTACTTAGGCTATGTCATGAAGGTTGTGAGGTTTGCATAGTCAACATAAAGTCACACTTATCTTAAACTCTCATCTTATTTGTTCTAAATATCTGGATAGAAACATTACTAAAATGAAACTAGATGATACCTTACATTTTCACAACTTTTGTTATCATGCAAATGAGAATTTGACAAAAGGAAAATGAGACTTATAAATTTCATTCATTATAACCGAACTTCATGAGAAATCATGACATGGTTAATGAGGATGATTATTCAACTAATCTCATTCTAAGTGATTTTAAATCATGACGTTAAAGCCCTAAATATGACTTGGCTTAAGGAATAAGTATGGGTCCATCATAAGTCATTCATTGACATTCGTGGAACTTATTCCAAATGGAATATTCAGACATAATTTATTTATCTTTTAACAGACTATCAACTTGTATCTAAATTTTGTCACATATGGCCCACGTTCTTAGAAGAAGTCTATTCATGTATGTACTTAACAAGATTTCTATTAAATATGTCCCTAAAGTTTCTTATGACATTTGGCCGTTAAGGAAATCAATTAAAGTCTAACATATATATGATAGGTTCCCACGTCACGTACCTCATTGAAACTTTTCTTGTAGCATTTCTAGAGATATCAAAGATCAGTGGGAGCATTAAGTGTCTTAATAATAACTTGCAATAGTTGCAAGAGGTGGGGGAGTGAAAACTTTATATTACTTCAATTTACACCTCTTGTACAAGACACCACTCCATCACGACATTGTTTCATCAATACTTGTCTCCTTAAATCTAATGCTACTCTTACAAAAGTTTCATTGTTGATTAATTGTGGGCACACTTAGATTTCTTACCTGAACTAACATAATCCTCAACAAGAGAAACTACAACGACTAATGTCATTAACTCGTTTCTCTATTAGAATTTGTTGATCGTTACATATTGACCATAAGCATGCTGAGTTCCTAAAGATTTCTAAGGTTAGTGGGAGCAGTCAAAGTCCTTATCATGATTTGCAAGGAATACAAGAGGCGGGGGGAAGAGTGTCATTAAATTTCACTCCGAATTTAACTCCGATTACACCTCTTGTACACCATACTGCACCAACTCTTATAGACTTAGAATCCTGAAAATGATAGCAACCTAACCAAGAGCTAATCCATAAAACTGAAACTTCTAATGAACCCAATAATCAACTCAGGAGGTCATCTAGGTTTAAAAGCCTACTAATTTTGATGATTACATAACCTCCCTAACTGAAGTTGAAATGGTTTTGGAAATGTTTACTGATCCTGTCTCTTCAAATTAAGCCATTAGTGTCAATCAATATTCTTAATGGAATAAAGAAGTTTTCTAGTAAAACTGATTTTATGTGTTCGTATAACGTTTGAGATTTGATTGAATTACCTAAGAGTGTTCATAACTAAATCAAATCCTAATATAAACGTTAACACACTAAGAAGCATGTTTGATTGTCAAAGGTTATACTCAGGAAGAGATAAATTATGAAAGAGTTTTTCTTACCTATCTTACAAAAGATTTCTTTAAGGATCATCACTGTTCTAGTAGCTTATAATAATTTTGAGCTGCATTAGATGAACATTAAAACAATTTTCCCTAACAAATGGCTGATACATTTACATGTTCATAAAATAACCTGAAAGTTTCAAACTGAAGGTTAAAGAACACTTTATCTGTAAGCCAATAAAATCCATGTATGGGTTAATGCAAACATTATAATGTGATGAAATCTTAACATAATTATTTTCATCAACAATCAAGTGGATTAATGTACCTACCTCAAAATGAGTGGGAGCAACTAAGATAAACTTGTCTATATAGATGACATTCTTTTGACAAATGTATGTTACATTAGTCAAAGCATTGTTAACACAAACTTTGATATAATAGATCTCAGAGATATCTCTTATGTAATAGATATTATAACGTACCGAGATAGACCCAATGGGACGTTAGTTTCGTTCCATAAGTTTAACCTTAAATGGGTCCTTACATATGTAACAAACAATACTGCTCTCCTTTAGAGGATAATAGGATAAGTGAGATTATTTATTTACGCTTCATTAATTGGAAGCCTTATGTAAGTTTAAGTCTATACTCGTTTAGATATTACTCACATTGCAACATACTAGATTTATCTAGATTAATGTGAAGCATCTAATGGAGTATTACAATATCTTTAAAGAAACGAGAGGCTATTATTTGAAGAAGAAGTGAGAATTAAAACCGGTTTATTACTATAACTTTGTGATGTTCAAAGATGACAAAATGTAATTTCGGGTATATCCTTATGTTAGCAGACAAAACATATCTCATGGAGGAGTCATAATGTACTGATATTAACAACCTAAGTTATAACGACATAATATAGTCACTAAATGTTGTTGGAAATATATCAGTGGACTCATAAGTTTATTAACTCCATATAATTAATGTTTTGAAGACTTAGTGTGATAAAGTCAGCTACCATGACTCCTTGAACAGTAACAGTTCAAGAGGTGCTGCATTAAATTTCGATACGCAATTAATTGTTCGTTTATGAACGAATTAAGGAAACTAAGTTTTGTATCGAATACATTCATGATATGCTTAAGGATCCTATAACTAAAGGGCTATTACCCATAAGTCTTATTAAGAGAGCTCATAGATGGGTATTAGTTAATGGCCGTGCGCAATTGCATATCGTACTATGAATGACTAAGTATTAGTGAATTTTCCTCATCAGTTTGATTTTGTATGTCTCTAAGAATATGTCAAGCCGGTATAATGGCATATAAGACAAATAAAGTTACAAATTAAACAAAGGGCTTACGCGTATTTTGATCATGACGATTAGGTTTTAAATTAAGGCTATAGTATGATTAATGGGGGTCCTGAGTCGCATAATGATTCAACGGCTGTATTTCTCTGCTATAGTACTTGTTTAAGGCTAAAATGAGTGTTAACTCCTGATCAGGCTTATCTAATACTCATAGTAAATGATTACTCGGCTAAGTGGGAGAATGTAAGATTAAATATATTACGTATTAATATTTAATCTGTAGCCATTATAATCATTTACATTATATAGATCAAAATATATAACAATCCTATTAAATAATTAGTTGGTAATTGTTGATGGACCATATTACCCTTATTAACTAATTAGGGTTTCCTCCTGGGTGCTTATATAAGGAGAATTATGTGGAGGTTAAAGGGTTACTCAGTTACACAATTAGACACACCCCATAAGCCTAACATCATAATCGACCTCCATCTCCATACCGATTCCCTTATCGGTTTTTCTTAGCCACCATCATCAGTCAGCACCCTAAGGAGGAACCAGACCAAACTGACAACTATGTCAAACACTGTTGTTGCATCTCCATCTGGATTCTCTGCTGGCCTGTACTGATGCAATCAAAGGTATGTTCATGTTTTCCCTCATGTATAAACAGAACTGATCCAACAGTTTGTACTTGAATGCTTTGGTTTACTTTAAAGTCGGAGATTTCATGGGGACGACCTCAGCGGTTAGGAAGGTGTACATGCCTCGTTGTGTTTACACGGTGAACACATCAATGGTCAAGAGGTGTTACCGCTCTCCTAATGAGACCAAGACAAGACAAAATCTGTGATTTAGATCATAAGTGGGATGGACTGGCTGACATGTGTGGCATACGGGGCCTTAAAAGATTACCTAGTGACAATAAGATAGAATAGATTTATTTGAGAAAACAAAATATGTAAGTAACAAAAGAGCACTTTTATATCCTTGGATGAAATCAGAGGTGTATAAACCATTGTTCGTTTCGGTTTTTACACTTAACCATAACCATTAGCTTCGGTAATGGGATTTCCTTAAACCATAACCAAACTCTGATTTCGGTTAATCGGTTATGATGCTTGATTATGATTGGGTTTTATACTCATTGTCTTTTTTTGACTCCAATGTTGACTTCAGGGGAATAGGAAGAGAAAGAAGGAGAGTTGGTGCTCGAATACGTTGTTGCAATTGGCGGGACCGCCAACAGTGGCAATGGGGAATGAAAAGATCCTTTATTTTGGTTAATTTAAGAAACCCAATTGCAACCAAACGACTTATTGCTATTGTTCTGTCCGTTTGGACAATTCAGCTCTAATAATAGTAATCTAAGCAAATTAAAAACCTAGAACGTCATTGCGCGACGACATAAACAATCAAGCAGCAAGCTGATGAACAAGTAAGAACTAATGTTGATTCAAATATCACAGTGAAGAATCATGCATGAAATGTAAACTAGACAAATTGCCAGAATTCTAGTATTAAGAAGACGTTACAAAACATGCTTCAATCACATGATAAATGAGACCAAAATTGAACATCTATTTGGGGTTTATGTTCCGTATATATGTCTGTGGACGGGCTTTGCATCGAAACCCTTAACCACTTGCATCCATGGTTTTTCTATAGCTGATACAGAATCTTTAGAAAGATGCCCGGCAAACACAACAGGTTCTCTAAAGGCGCAAAACTCAAAATTCTTCATCCTACCATTTCTACTTTCTATCAACTTACGTTTTCATTTCTTTACCTTTCTATCATGTCGACAAATCATGACCGTTTACCTTTCTATCATCTTTATCAACTGGCATCCCAGAGTCGATGAAGCACATTGCCCTGCAAGAAAAAAGCAATCGCCACCGTCCTCAATAATATGCAATTACAATAACATATTATAAATACAAGCTAACATCTGACCCCTCATATATACGATGATGGTATTTCAAATTTGCGTACGATGATAGTGTTACAAAAGTATACATGGCACTATAAATGACGACGACTGAAGAATTTGTAGACGATGGAAACATACGCCCGATAACCTTTCCAAGGAAGTCATGATATCCTTGTGGCAAGAGAAACGTGTTGTGCATTGACCATTCTCCTAATTTCTTTGCCTCCACATCAACTGCGTAAACTTGATTTGATGACGTGGATAATATTAGCACGTTGCTATTTTTGGGAGTAAACCCTCCAACTGTAACAGAGGCGCCATCCAATGTTGATATAAACCAGTGCTGCCTTTGCGTCTCTAGATTAAATATGTACACATCTCCGTAGCAGTTGACAGCAGCTAGCCACTATCCATCGGTACTTGTAAACATTTCTGTAATTGGCGGTAAGTGTTCATCACACTTCTTACGACAAGGGGTGAACGTATGTGTTAATTCCAGGCTTCCAACATCTACAACCTGAAACATTATACAGATTATGTTATTTTAGAGGATGTGTGTGTGTGTGTGTGTGTGTGAGAGAGAGAGAGAGAGAGAGAGAGAAAGAGAGAGAATGGTCACCTATGTATTTCATTCTATCATGTCCTGAAATCATCAACCTAGAAGAATCAGAAGTAAAAATCATGGAATGGGCAAAAGGTAAAGATGAAGGGAGTTTTGTTTTACTTATGGACCATATATTTTTCCCGGTTCCGCCCCTTTTCAACTCAAAAAGACAAGGCTTAACGTGCTGGAATAAGCAAAAAAATCTCCCCGAAGGTGAGATGGAGCTACAAGCGATCTTTCTCAACCCCGTGCTCTTAACCCGAGCCACCATATCTGTAGTTGAAACACCACCATCCCGTTTCACATCAACAGTAAGCACATCTAACCAGTGTGGAGCCTGAACCAGAAGAAGATGAGCCAACCTGTCACTGTCAGCTGTCCTACACACCAACTGTATTGGTGTTATTTGTGGTGCAGGGCAGATATCATGTTGAGCAAATTTGGTGAATTCGTTAGCGGAATATGCAAAAAGCTTAGTGTCATCACCAGCGGATATAAGCATGGGAACACCCTTATAAGCCCATTTATTGTAACTAAACTCAGTTTTCTTTTCCCTAGCATGCACTCTTTTTACTTTATCTTTAGGCAATAAATCTTCATGAGTTATGGGTATAGCAACGGTCAAGGCTCTTACATCATGTGTATGGGCTCTCACATAACCAATGTAGACCCACTTTTTCATCATTTTCGAACAAGATTTGTCACCAGATAGCTTATATAATATAACCTGAAAACATATTATTATTATTACAATGTGATTTAAAAAATAAAATAAAACCTTAAATAAATGCTAATAGATGACATTGAGTACTTGACCATCTGATCCAGCAGAAAAGACGCTTGTATGGCTAGGACTGGCTGCTAAAGCATTGACATCACATTTGTGGCAAGCATGTGCTTGCAAAAGAGTTCCATGTGAACTGTCCCAAAACTGAACACTGCGGCTACTATCTACACCTGAAACCAGCATATATAATGCATTTAAGTTGTTTAGCCAAGTCACATTTAATAAATACCCACACAAATGGTTACCTCAGTGCAAGTATAGACCAAACACAAACTTCAGACGTGCTACCTAAACCTCCAAGCCCGACAGTAATTCTGTACACTTCTTGAGACAATTTAGCATCCCAGCACCTTATGAGCCTGAAATTGACACACGACGCTTGGAAATTTCAACATTATATTATCAAACTAATAATAGTTTAGATATATGACTAAACTAAAGATCTATCTATGATGATGACTTAAAACGACAAACATGATTTGTATCAAACTCAGAAAAAAGTGCATACCCATCACTACTTCCTGCGTATAACCTTTTTGCATTTGGACTCCAAGTGACACATAACACACGCCCTGCATTGAAACGATGAAAAAGCATAATTACTTGTATATAATGATAGATCTGAAAATGAGGCAGCTATCTCACCACCAACCCTTGGCAATGATTTTTGGTAAGTGAATCCAGCAGAGTCTGAGACATTATATATTCGCACGCAGCCATCATCACAAGCACTTGCAATACTTGCACTTTCAGTAATTGGTTCCTCGTACAACTCATGCAAATCAGCTTCAACGTCACTTTCACTGATGACACCACCATCACCTAAAGTTTTATCAGTAGCCAAATCTGGTTTTGGATTAAACTGCTACCTACTCAAAGGATGAGCAGCCATCTGACAGATGGATACACCAATAGGATCTACCACAACCTGCAGATGAACTAAGAACAACTTAGCCTTTCTTGATGTAAAGAGGTCAAGAACTCGAGGCATTCCCCCAATTTAAAGTTATTCAGACACCGAAAAATATTCTTGTTTTCTATCTAGTTCACACACACCCATAGAAGGGCCCCTAAAAGCTTAGTACGAGAAAAAGATGCAACTTTCATTTGCAACTTATGGTGATCACAGACTGAATGCAGAACATATTGGGAATCAGACTTCGTATTTGCAGCGGAAGATTGAGACATGAATGAATTCATGTTCGAGATTGAACCGAATTGAATGTCCATGTTCAGAAAAGATGTATGAATGCAGAAAGATCAAACGAAAACAATTGGACAATTCGAGTATAACTGAATATGTCTTGATACCGGAAGTGGTTGCCGGATATCAAACTTATATACCTGACAATTTGGCGGTTCCATTTTGGCGGGAGTAACTGCCATGGCAGTTTGAAACTTGCACCCGCTTATCACCGCCATATCGTTCATATTACATATCGAGAGTATATGTTATAATACAAATACATAAGTAATAACATAATTAAGTTTAAATCATTAGTCCAACACAACCCCCTTAAATTTAATTATGTTTCCGAGCTTGCTGCATGGCGCTCCTGTTTGCTTCTTCAACGGCCTTCCTCGCATGATTGAAATTGAAACGCTTCCGTTTCTTTTGCAGATTCCAGTCACTCTCCCATTTGTTTCCTGCAAAGAGAGCATAGTGATCCGAGACAGCCTCATCTTGAGCGTCACCTGCACTTTTCCTTCTCCCATGGCAGCCGTAAGAGGGACCTTCTCCTTCATTCACCACCTCCTTGTCATACACCTTCTCTTGAACCACTTTAAACCTGTAATAATACACTAAAACGTCAAGATACATGGCATAGATGATTCTCATGTATTCACCGTCTTGGTAATCATATCCCAGATCCTTAGCAACCACCGGCCATAAGTTGTCATTAGTGACACTCCGGTAGTCGCCATCTTTTTCCACCAACACGTATAATCCTAGCAGATCAACTTTCTTTTTGTTCGGTGCATATGGAGGGACTGACCTTGAAGATATTCCCAGATTGACGTTCAGGAACCACGTCACCATCTCTTCGAACTTTGCCTCCAAAACGTGTTTGTATTTGAATACAAACTCCCTGTCATCTATCATATCCAATAAGGCTTTGCAGTCGGCGAATTCATGGAACTCCATGGCCTTGATGATCATCAAACTCCAATCCGTCTCTTGTGATGACAGATTTAATTCTTCGAAGTAGGAGTTTAGATATTTTTCTTTGAATTCGTCATCAATGGTGCTCACATCAAGTATTCCCTGTTTTTCTTTTAGACCGATTTCCTCTTCCTTTGTCAAGCCACTCACATCATTCACGGAATTAATAACCGGAGTTGAGAACATTGGATAGATTTTGCAAGTGTCACCCGACTTGTTGACGGTGTAACCTTGCAACGTTAACTGGTCCAAACTCAAAACGTTTCGGTCTAATTCCGGTGAGTAGAATACACTTTGTATTCTCATGGTTTCGTTGCTTGATTTTATTTCTACCGCCCCAACCCCTCGAGTAAATAAGAAATTGTTTTCCCCAGATCTTGTGTCAACCCCAACGATGTGTTTAATGCGTTTAAACACATTTAAATTTCCAGCAATATGATGTGAAAATACAGAACTAACGTACCAGATGTCGCCCCATAGCCCTCATTCGGTACCGATAACAATCATCTCTTGATGATCATTGATTACTCCTTCTTGTTTCTGTATTCCTACGTTCACTGCCTGATGTATCAGTTAGGTTGCTTCGTCATTTTCTTTATCCTTGCAAGAATAAATCTGGTGCCCTGGTTTGTGACAGTAATAACAGAGTCTCACTCGGAAAATTCGTTTCTCTTTATCATTCTCCTCGTCCGTGCAGTGTTGACAAGGTAACAAGGTTGAAGTGGGTTTGATTTCTGTCTTCTTCCACAACGATGCTCTGATACCACTATGTTGGGAATCAGACTTCGTATTTGCAGCGGAAGATTGAGACATGAATGAATTCATGTTCGAGATTGAACCGAATTGAATGTCCATGTTCAGAAAAGATGTATGAATGCAGAAAGATCAAACGAAAACAATTGGACAATTCGAGTATAACTGAATATGTTTTGATACCAGAAGTGGTTGCCGGATATCAAACTTATACCTGACAATTTAGCGGTTCCATTTTGGCGGGAGTAACTGCCATGGCAGTTTGAAACTTGCACCCGCTTATCACCGCCATATCGTTCATATTACATATCGAGAGTATAGGTTATAATACAAATACATAAGTAATAACATAATTAAGTTTAAATCATTAGTCTAACAGAACACAGCTTACCACCACCAGGAAAGTATTGGAGAAACAAAAGAGTGAATCAGGTTGTTGATCGTTACCAGCATTGTACGAGAAAGACTAACTAGTAATAGATGTACATGGTTGCATTTCACACATTTGGTATGTTACTTGTATCCATAGGGGCTTAGAATATGGATCCATTGGAAGCCCTTCTTAGCAACAACCGTCTAGAGTTGAGATTTCCATTAGTTTGGTGAGAATAAAGATTCTGCAGCTAAGGCGTTCTGTATTTAACAACATGCTATTTTGAATTTAGCCAACAGGAGATCACATGATGATACTTGGTCATAAAATGAGAAATATGTGGATATTTATGGCAGTTAAAGGAGTCTTGAGTTGAGTGACAATGTGTTTCCCAAGATCAGCCCTTATAAACAGTAGTACGGTTTCCTAGCAACAATCTTAAGATAGACGACCCCCAACCCCCTTTTGTTTTGTAGCATACATGTTACACTAAGTCAGCTAGAGTGCATTTTCCACTTTTCAATGATCGTTAAGAAACTAGAACAATGTGACTCTAATCGTATGCTTCGATTCTTCATGACACTTTCCAATTCCATGGGTGGACAGTCTAGACAAGTAACACGTTAAGCTACTAGAGAAATTGTTAGTCGCTAACCAATATTTGGTAAAAAACAACTCATCAGATAAATTGTAGCCTAAAAAAGTAGTCTCGCATAGTCACTAATTTTACGCATGCTGATCAAGTAAAACACTCGCTCGTCGTCTCTGCGTTCTTAATTCTTATTCAACCTTTGCCTTCCTATTCAAATCCTTGCTTGCAAACTCTAACCTTCAATAAGCTCCCTAACTTAACATTTATATTAGCAAATAAATGTGTAAGATACACCTTCAACAACACGCGCATCAAAATTCACACAAACCTTTTGCATGAGGTTAAACAAGTCCCACTCCCACTACAAGAGGGAGGACACCTATAGGGACAACAAATGTCCTCTATATAGATCACCCTATAGAGACGACATGTCGTTTCTATAGGGTTTTCGTGCCTTTTAAGATATGCTACCTTATAGAGATGACATATCCTCTCTATAAGGTGAAAATAATTTTTTTTGCTTTTTTTTGTTGAACTGGAAACTTTAAAAAAACATTTTAACTTATAGAGACGACATGTTGTCTCTATAACTTTAAATATTTTTCTTTTAATTTAATTTTATTAATGATCAATATCTATGAAAATTAAAATAAAACTAAAAAATAAAGTTTAACCAATAGAAACGACATGTCGTCTCTAACAAATTTGACTATTCAAAAAATAATTTAAATTTAGACGGCATAATTTCCCACCATTCCAAATTTGTTGTGGGAAAAAAAGCCTAACCTATAGAAAGGACATATCGTCTCTATAGGGAAACATAATTTTGTTTTGTTTTTTTAGTTTTGGTTAATAAATAATTTATTCTTGATTTTTAACTAAAAATATATATTTAATCCTATAGAGACGACATGCCGTCTCTAAAATGTTCGAAATCAAAATTTTAAAAAATAAATAAACTAACCTTTAGAAAGGATATATCGTCCCTAAAATGTTTGAAATAAAAATTTTAAAAAATAAATAAAACAACCTATAGAAAGGACATATCAATTGTTTTGTTTTTTTAATTTTGGTTAATAAATAATTAAAAATACAAAAAATGCTATAAACATATAGAGACGACATGTCGTCCCTAAAAACCCAATTAAGTTTATTTATTTATTCTTTTTTAACTAAAAAAATATATTTAAACCTATAGAGACGACATGTCGTCTCTAAAATGTTTGAAATAAAAATTATCAAAAATAAATAAACTAACCTATAGAAAGGACATATCGTCTCTAAAATGTTTGAAATAAAAAATTTTAAAAAATAAATAAACTAACTTATAGAAAGGATATATCGTCTCTATAGGGAAACATAATTTTGTTTTGTTTTTTAGTTTTGGTTAATAAATAATTAAAAATACAAAAACTGGTATTCGCATATAAAGACGACATGTCGTCCCTATAAACCCAATTTAGTTTATTAATTTATTCTTGTTTTTTAAATAAAAATATATATTTAAACTTATAGAGACGACATGTCGTTTCTAAAACGTTTGGAAAAAAAAATTAAAAATAAATAAACTAACATATAGAAGATGCGAATAGAGCGAATCCGAAAAATCAACAGCATAACAATACACAGCTTCATCACTTCTATTAAATTATCAACAGCGTAATAATACTTCAAGATATGTGCATCTGATGTTTTTATTCAAGTCCCTTGTGCATCTGATTTTTTTTTCAAAGTGCCATGTGCATCTGATGTTTTTTTTTTGTGTAATTGGGTATCTAAATGCTGCAATTCTAGAATCAAAGTGCCAAATTTGCAATCAAACCAGTTCTGACCCGGACCCGTTCTGACCCGAAACCCGTTCTGACCCGAACTCGTTCCAACCCAAACCCGTTTCGACCCGAACCAAAACAACCATTTTTAATTGACCCGTTTTGACTCGAACCCGTTTTGACCCGAACCCATTTTGACCCATGACCCGATCCGACCCAACCCGACCCATTTGCCAGGTCTACAGTTAATATAAATTTTTAGTTGTGTGGTTTGTTGCTAGTAAGGGCGATTTGTTGAAATTTGCGAATTATTATTGCTTAGTATTTATAGTTCAACATGTTGGTTATTCATTTTATAGTGGTAATGCTGCCGAAATTTAGTAAAAAATTGACATAGGTTTATTCTATATATTGTTTATGCAGGAAAAGATTCTAGCAGAAGCTTGAAGGATGGAACGTGATGTTGGTGATTTATCACCAAATGATCAAATTGAATGTATGAAAAACGCTCTAGGGGAAAGGCGTGGTCATATAAAAGGTGTTGGACATGTGGTGAGAAAGTCAACCCCGGAGGTGTCCTCGGGTAGACAACTCACCCCACGAGAATATTGGCAACAAAATGTTGGTAATGTAATTGAAGAAAATATTTCAAAACGAGTGGAAGAACAAGTACAAAGAAATGAACAAGAGTTTCATAGACGAGTTGAAGAACAAGTTAAAAGACAAGTTAACCCAACAATTGGAACAATTGCAAGAAGAGATGCGGCGACAATTTAACCAACAATTGGAAAAAAAAATTGCAAGTACTTTTAAAAGAAATGAGCAAGTTATAAATAGACAATTTCGACTTTTACCTGGTAATCGTAGTGATAGTAGTGGTAGGCGTGATTATAGGGGTGATAGTAGTGGTAGTCGTGATGGTAGTGGTGATGATGAAGATGATGGTTAGCTACTTAGTTTGGTTTGTGTTATGTTGGTATGTGATTTAGATTACTTTGTTTTGTAATGCATGTTTAATCTATGATATTTAGTTGTGTAGTTTTGTTTAATATGTGTTAATAGGTTTAAATTTGTTTAATTATTGGTATTTTTTTTAAAAAACCTAGAAAAAAAAATTAATATTTTATTTTTTTATTTTTTAAGACTTATAGAGAGGACATGTCGTCTCTATAACTAAAAACAATATTTGACATTTTTTCAAAGAAAATCTTATAGAGACGACATTTGTCTCTATAAGTGAAAATTTTAAATAATTTTATTTAAAAGAATATCCTATAGGAACGAAAAGTGGTCTCTATAGATGAAATGATTAAATTGTTTAATTTAAAAGGAAATACTAAAGAAACAACAAGTCGTTTCTATTGGTGAGAAAGGTGAAATTATTTTATCTATACTAAAATCCTATAGAGACAACAAGTGGTCTCTATACGTGAAAATATGTTTTTTTTTTATTTTTTATAAAGAAAAACCAATAGAAAGGATAAGTCGTCTCTATATGGCTTATATGATTTTATTTTTATTTTTTAAAGATAACCTATAGAGACGACATGTCGTCTCTATAGGTGAAAATATTTTTTATTTTTTTTATAAAGAAAAACCTATAGAGACGATATAGAACTTAAATGTTTTTTTTTTATTTTTTAAAGAGAACTTGTAGAGACGACATATCGTCTCTATAGGGTTAAAAAATATTAGAATAAACATTTCTTTTATTTAGTAAATATTATGTTTGATTTTTTATTTTATTTTTACAAACTTGTAGGGACGACATGTCGTCTCTACAAACTACTCTATAGCAACGACACCTATAGAGACGACTTTTGTAGCCTATAGGGACGAGGCTGTAGAGACAAATTTTATAGAGACGATATGTCGTCTCTATAGGTGAAAAAGGCCTATAGAGACAACATGTCCTCTCTTTAAGCTGAAAAAATGTCCTCTCTATAAGGTTTTTTTCTTGTAGTGTGATCCAACACCGATCCATCAATACTAGAAGAAAACAATCTACCAGCCTCCTTACCACACCATACTAACGAAGAAACTCTCAAATTAGGATCACTCTACAATCAAATTCAAATTTTCAATTCTGTCACACAGTGGCGTCTATAAGAATTCATGTACCCTGTTCGAGCTCAAAAAATGTGCCCATATGCTTTAACGATATTCAATATAATTACGAAAATGACAAAAATTGTAGTATTTGATAAAAAATGCAATTATGATAATGACAAAATCATAGTATCTAAATGAGTTACATACCATAACAACTAATCATAGTAGCTAACCAATGATTCGTGCAGCCTCCTTGCATTCTTCATAGCAAATTGCTGGATTAACTCTTCATAGCAACTGTATAGTATGCTTGACGGTGAAGTACAATGAACTATGCTCGAGCTTCTAAATCAGCTTGACGGATTTCAGCCTCTGATCTCAAACACCTGTCGCAGGTTGCTGGAGATATTTGCAGGTTGCGGCGATTTGTAAACCGTAGCCGGAGATATTTGCAGGTTGCCGGCGACAATGATGGTGGTGATTGTTTGTGATTTATGATAATGGTTGTGATTGAATCCAGGTTGCCGGTGACAATGATGATGGTTGTTTGTGATTTGGGTGGTGGTTGATCCTTGTTTACAGAGAAAGAGAGAAAAAAAGTGAGGGTGGGGGTGGGTCCCATATGTATTTATTATGATTTTTAATGTTTGATTTATTAGTTTTTTTAATGATAAGGGCATTTTAGTTATTTCACAAGGGGTGTTCATGAGCCGATCCCAGCGAGGGTCTGCTTATGCTCGGATTGAATTACAACCGATCGGATCCGATCGGATCGAATTTGTAAAACCGAGCACAAAAGTGATGCTCGTGCTCGGATTGAATTTGAATCGAGCGGATCATTTTCGCTTGGTTTCGCTCGGTTTTTCTCAGCACTGAAATTAAAACATGTGTTGTCACACCCCAACCGATGGCGGAAACATCGGGATTAGACGAAAACGAGATTGCAAGTTCATAACACTATGTGACAATATTAATTTAATTCAAATTTCATTTCAAAACTAGATTGTCATACAAGATTCAAATCAAAGGAACAACATTGTCTCAAAAATAACATAACATCAAACTAGATAAATTATTCTAGGTGTGTATCTAAGTCCACCTAAATTTTGTTTCATCTTGTATCATCATCTCAACAATCAACCTACAACATGTATTAAAATAGAGTTCAATGCAAAAGCAAAGGCGAGTATACAAATTTTGTTACATAGCTTAATTAGAATAAAATAGTTTAAGTGCTCATATCCAACATGAATCATATTAAGCAAGTTTACTAGGATGCCGAAGCGGTGTACTTATATGTTCAAACCCAAGATTCCAACGCGTTAAAATAACATATCCCAAATAGAATAGCGGGAGGTTAACATATTTAACTTAACAATACCCCAAGTTTCATGGGCGGTGCGTTAATCCTATAGCGCTATAATTGTTAAGGCAGGCTAGCAAAGTTAATAAAGCATATAATCGACACAAATAGTTACATTAGCATACAAGTCTAAACAAGCATCATATAGTTTCATGTTAAGCATGGATAGAGTTCAAAATAGTTTCATGTGAAGTGTAATTTTGTATAGCACACATGTTGCACCCAAAAGTGATAAAAAGGAAAACAGGATCGAGTATACTCACGGTTTTGCAAGCTTTCCCTCTTGAAATCCCGCGAGTGATGTTGGTTGATGGATAAGTTTGGAGTACCTTGTCCTTCTACACGAAGAAAACATAGGTGTGTGAGTTTGGGGATTCGGAAGATTTATAGATTCGGAATTCAAATAACACGAAAATAAGCATATGAAAATAACCACCTTGTACACATAGCACATGTTTTTTACACTATTGAAACTCAAAAGAGTTGTATGTTTTCATGGATTAATTCTTATTCAACCTTTGCCTTCCTATTCAAATCCTTGCTTGCAATCTCTAACCTTCAATAAGCTCCCTAACTTAACATTTATATTAGCAAATAAATGTGTAAGATACACCTTCAACAACACGCACATCAAAATTCACACAAACCTTTTGCATGAGGTTAAACAAGTCCCACTCATGATCCAACACCGATCCATCAATACTAGAAGAAAACAATCTACCAGCCTCCCTACCACACCATACTAACGAAGAAACTCTCAAATTAGGATCACTCTACAATCAAATTCAAATTTTCAATTCTGTCACACAGTGGCGTCTACTAAATTCATGTACCCTGTTCGAGCTCAAAAATGTGCCCATATGCTTTAACGATACACAATATAATTACGAAAATGACAAAAATTGTAGTATTTGATAAAAAAATGCAATTATGATAATGACAAAATCATAATGATGTGGTATAAAATATACATATTTTATATCAATATTTCCTACACTTTTGAGTGGCTTGAGGGTTGATTCTATTGAATTTTACTCGTAGTTGGTTCATATTTGAAGTTTTATAATTTTAAGAGAAAACGAGCTAAAACTGCATATTTCGTTTAAAAAGAATATTACACTAAATTGATCAATATTATATAAGAATATTCTAAAAGTGTTTCATGTGTGCCGATTTGTTTAAATACTTACAATTAATTGAGGTAAAATTAACTCACAAACTTAAATGAGACATTAAAAGAATTAGTTGTAATCCCAACGTAAATTGAGTTCAACATAAAAAAAAAAGGATGGTCAACATTAATTGGTTTTATTAGTTATTAATATGTCAAATGCTAATGAAATTCTGGCAACATGTGTAACTAGATCACAATAAGATTAAGATGGGGCTCTGGGCGATTTTGGAGACTTCGTGAAACCCTAGAAGATTAATCATCTTCCTGGTCTTGATCGATCTTGGCTAGCATCTAAGGGTTTCCATTCAACCTTTAGACGCTAAACAGTTGAATCAGATTAGGTTTTCCATCATTAGGGTTCCGATTCTTTTGATTTCTGATTGACGACGGGGTATTCGGCTGATTTTCAGCAGACCGTATCCATTGTCGCCGATTAAGTTGTATTCAGATTTGGGGTTAATACGTGCTTAGTGTCGACTGATTGGTAGTCCTGTTCTTGTGCGATTTTCAGATTAGGGCTATCGTTTTTCTAGGGTTTCGGATTAAGTTGTCTTCTGATCGTCTGTTATCAGATTACGGGTTTCAACGGCTGAATCTTATTACTGATTTGTTTTAGGGTTTCAGCAATTTACATTCATTACGTTCTCTGTTTGTTTCGCGTCTTGTTTATCAGAAAGCAACCAGGTTATTCTGACCGTTTGGCTGGTAATGGATGAACATTTCGCAGATGGTACAGACAAGGCAGGCGTTTTTGAAAGGAAGATCAAGAGTATTGATGGTAAACCGTTTGTGCCAAGGCAATCGCTACATATGGCGGCTAGGGGAGTGCACAAAAGGTAACCTTTATGCTACCGTTAAATGATGTAGAACACGAATCTGGTCGGTCTGATTCTCCTAACCAGCAGTTGGCTAAGATTGTTGACAAACGAAAAGTTGGTTTTGTTCTACCGGTTAATGAAGTTAGCCCTATTCCCCTTGTTCATACTCAACACCAATCGTATGCTAATGCGGTTTCAAATGAACAAGCTGAACAGGGTGGTGCTAGAATGGATTTTGGTGCTTCAAAAGTTGATAATTCAGCTATGAATGCTACTGAATCGGCTGATCAAACTCCCAAGATTAATTTTCGGACTCTTAAGTCTGATGTCTCTTTGGAGGGAGTGGATGTTGTCTTACCAATCGCCTCTGTGCTTCAGGTCAACAACAGGTTAGCTAATACTCTTTATGGTTATTTCCTGGGGGATAGGATTGCATATCCGGTAGTTGAATATTTTGTCAGAACAAATTGGAAGAAACATGGTCTTCAGAAAACTATGATGAATTCAAATGGTTTCTTTTTCTTCAAGTTTGAAGACAGAAAGGGTATGGATACTGTTCTTGAAGGGGGACCTTGGATGATCCGTAACAAACCTATGTTTCTCAACATTTGGTCTCCTACAAATACCCTTAAAAAAGAAGAGTTTAAAAAGGTTGCAGTTTGGGTTAAATTACATGATGTTCCTCTAGTGGCATATTCTGATGATGGTTTAAGCATGTTGGCATCAAAAATTGGATCCCCTGTGCGCCTGGATTCGTATACTAGTGATATGTGTAATGAGGCTTGGGGAAGGAACAGTTATGCTAGGGCTCTCATTGAAATATCAGCTGATCATGAGTTGAAAGAGGCTCTAACCATGGCTATTCCTGAATTGGATGGGAACAAATATGTTAATGAGACTATTCGGGTGGAGTATGAATGGGAACCTCCGAGATGTGCACACTGCTGTGTATTTGGGCATGGTTCTGAGGAGTGTCCAAAATGCATTCGATCGACAGTGAAACCTCCTAATAACATTCCGAAAGTAGATGAGGATGGTTATACGGAAGTCAGGACAAAGAAGAATGTAAAGAAGAGCGGTTTTCAAGTTAACAATCAAAAGCCCAAGGTTGAATATAGACATGTGGATAAAAAGAAAAAGGCAGTGAGTTCTTCCTACATGAGTGCGCAGGGCACTAGTTCGTCCAAGGTACAAACTCATAATTCATTTAGTGCTCTTGGGTTTGTTGGGGGGAACAGGGGTTCCTCCCAGGGGAGATATAAAGGGGGTCGTGAGCCAAATGAGGAGTCTGATGATGATGAGGTAGAGGTTGTATATGATGAAACGAATGAGGTTATGACATCGGGTACACATCCTACGTCTTCCAGTACAGGGGCAAGCACCTCTCTCATAAACTCCAATGGATAGGTGGCTTTTGTTCCATGCTAAGGGGCTGCCGGTTGGTAGCAATTTCATTTTTGATGATGGTGGTTGACGTCGTTTGTTGGTTTTTTTGTTTGTCTACTAGTTAGTCATTATCATGATTGTAGTAGGCTAGATTGAGGTGGTAACTTGGTTTGTTTTGTTTTTTTTTTTTACATATATGGGGCATGTCCTGTATATGAACTAGTGGGGAACTCATCCTCACTACTTGTACTTATTTGGCGGTTGTCTATAATAGAATCACCGGGGTAACCCTTTACCCAAAAAAAAAAACTAGATCACAATGGGTTGCTGCTTTATTGGATGGGCCGATCCATTACAAAAGGGAAGAGAAAATAGGATTAAGTGGGCTCCGCATGAGGACATAATTTAGACGATAATTAATTGAGGGCCATTATTTTTTGACGAGGAGTTTTTGACGCATCATAATTTGGGAGGCGGTGGAATTTGGTAGCACATATATATAAACAAGGAACGAAGTTATTAGAAAGGAGGAAGATACTGCCGCATACGAATACAAGAGGATACGCACGAAGTCAGACGGCAGACTAGGAGAGGAGCCGCACATCATAAAAGGGACGGAAAGGGGCAGTGATTTGGTGATTAGTGGAGCGCATACGAAGCAGGATTGAAGAATTGAAGGCGCAGGATCGCATCTAGGAGAAACCCACAATACGGTTCTTTCGTTTTTCGTATTCTTTGACTTGATATTATGTTTAGACTTGGTTTTGAGATTGTTTATGTATTGAACTTGATTATGCTAGGCTAAACTTATCGCTACCTAGGTTAGATGAACTTTGATTCGGTGTTTTGACTATTGATTTTGTTTATTGGTTAAATTGTGATGATTTACGTATTTCTGCGAGGTTTCGGTTTATGAAATTGTGTGCTTGTCTTGGTTGTGATCAATTATTTGCTTTGGTGATATTGTTAGTCTGGTCTGGAACTATTTAGGTCATTCTAGGTTCGTTAATCTATTAGGTTTCCGGTCTAGAGCCTGAGATTAGAGATAATTCGGGTTTAACTAAACTAATTAAAATCAACCGAGTATAGTGTGCATCCTTTCCTGGCGACTCTAGGGACGAGTCAGGATTGCTAGGTTATTAGCTAGGCGTTGTTTGGTGGTTTGGGTGACCGATAGCTCGGATCCGGCTATTTATTCGCGTTTAGAGTTCCCTAGGTTCTCCGTTATTTTAGCAGGTTTAGCTTCGCTATTGGAGGATTTTGGCACCTGAGTTGCCTTGTATCTGACAGTTGTGGGATTCGGTATCGATAGGTCGAGCCGTTTTCAGTTTAGCACTTCATCGCTCTGTTCCGTCTTCTATTTTGGTTGATCATCCCTAGCGGGAGGTTTTCTGGGTAGATTCGGAGCTTTAGTCGTTGGTCATTATCTAGAGGTTATAGGCCGGTCATAGGGATTCGAAGCCTGGGTAGTTCGCTTTCGTCATTGTTTGCTTCCGATTACTTCACCATCTTGCCTGCTTGCTTCGTTCTTCTGTTTAATTGCTCGTTTTTAGGTATTAGTTTAATCCGAAAACTCAAAACAAATAAAAAAAAACCAGTTAAGTAAATAGTTGAGGCAGAGTCTAGGTTAGCGTCGCTAGTGTCTCGTGGGTTCGATACTCGGACTTCATTGAGCTTTACTACATACGATAGGTACACTTGCCTGTCTTGTGGTCTAGCATTAGGATAGTCTTAGTTTATAAATTTAAAACTAGGGTGTCTAGATTAGGTTAGGTTTTTATAGACCATATTCAGCACATCACATAGTATCTAAATGAGTTTCATACCGTAACAACTAATCATAATAGCTAACCAATGATTCGTGCAGCCTCCTTGCATTCTTCGTAGCAAATTGCTGGATCAACTCTTCATAGCAATTGTCTAGTATGCTTGACGGTGAAGTACAATGAACTATGCTCTAGCTTCTAAATCAGCTTGACGGATTTCCGCCTCTGATCTCAACACCAGCCGCAGGTTGCTGGAGATATTTGCAGGTTGCGGCGATTTATAAACCGTAGCCGGAGATATTTGCAGGTTGTCGGCGACAATGATGGTGGTGACTGTTTGTGATTTATGATAATGGTTGTGATTGAATACAGGTTGCCGGTGACAATGATGATGGGTTGTTTGTGATTTGGGTGGTGGTTGATCCTTGTTTACAGAGAAAGAGAGAAAAAAGAGTGGGGGTGGGTCCCATATGTATTTATTATGATTTTTAATGTTTGATCTATTAGTTTTTTAATGATAAGGGCATTTTAGTTATTTCACAAGGGGTGTTCATGAGCCGATCCCAGCGAGGGTCTGCTCATGCTCAGATTGAATTACAACCGATCCGATCCGATCGGATCGAATTTGTATAACCGAGCACAAAAGTGATGCTCGTGCTCGGATTGAATTTGAATCGAGCGGATCATTTTCGCTTAGTTTCGCTCGATTTTTCTCAGCACTGAAATTAAAACATGTGTTGTCACACCCCAACCGATGGCGGAAACATCGGGATGAGACGAAAACGAGATTGCAAGAGACTTCATAACACTATGTGACAATATTAATTTAATTCAAATTTCATTTCAAAACTAGATTGTCATACAAGATTCAAATCAAAGAAACAACATTGTCTCAAAAATAACATAACATCAAAATAGATAAATTATTCTAGGTGTGTATCTAAGTCCACTTAAATTTTGTTTCATCTTGTATCATCATCTCAACAATCAACCTGCAACATGTATTAAAATAGATTTCAATGCAAAAGCAAAGGCGAGTATACAAATTTTGTTACATAGCTAAATATAGAATAAAATAGTTTAATTGCTCATATCCAACATGAATCATATTAAGCAAGTTTACTAGCATGCCGAAGCGGTGTACTTATATGTTCAAACCCAAGATTCCAACGCGTTAAAATAACCTATCCCAAATAGAATAACGGGAGGTTAACATATTTAACTTAACAATACCCCAAGTTTCGTGGGCGGTGCGTTAATCCTATAGCGCTATAATTGTTAAGGTAGGCTAGCAAAGTTAATAAATCATATAATCGACACAAATAGTTTACATTAGCATACAAGTCTAAATAAGCATCATATAGTTTCATGTTAAGCATGGATAGGGTTCAAAATAGTTTCATGTGAAGTGTAATCTTGTATAGCACACATGTTGCACCCAAAATTTATAAAAAGGAAAACGGGATCGAGTATACTCACGGTTTTGCAAGCTTTCCCACTTGAAATCCCGCGAGTGATGTTGGTTGATGGATAAGTTTGGAGCACCTTGTCCTTCTACACGAAGAAAACATAGGTGTGTGAGTTTGGGGATTCGGAAGATTTATAGATTCGGAATTCAAATAACACGAAAATAAGCATATGAAAATAACCACCTTGTACACATAGCACATGTTTTTGACACTATTGAAACTTAAAAAAGTTATATGTTTTCATGGATTAAAGTCCATTAGAATCGTAACATGTGTATGGTCATCGGTGATGTAACATATTCTTGACAAGTAACTATTAAGTTATCATCAAGTCTAGTTACTTAGATTTATGTAGATTATATAGATAACATATGGATATTTTATAAAGATTACAAGTCCTATAGATCAAGCATGAGGTAGGAGATTAAAGTCTCCATTTAGGCACCTCTTAGTGTCATATAATTCATACATGAGGTAGGAAGAACAAGCTCCCATTTAGGTACCTCCATTGTTCACCACTACACTTGTTGTCATAAACAACAAGGAGGGTCACGAACTTACAAGTATTAAGAAAATAATAACAACTAATCTATGGAAAACATCGAGTAGTGAGTGAATTTCTATGAAGGATAGCCCAAGCAACTCCAACTATCACACATTCATCAAGCTTCTTGCTTGAACACTACTTGTGGGTAAAAACCCTAACTAAAACAGAATGTTTGTGAGGTTTTAACCTCTGATTTAACATTTCTTAGCCTTGTTTTTAGTCCCAACTAACTATTCATTTGATTATGAGCATTAGGACATAGGTTTGAGATGAGATAGACTCAAGTTCAACTTAGATTAACAAAGTTTAAGTGAAAATAGAAACTAACAATCCACTTTGGAGCTTTTTTGGTGACATTCCAGAGCTTGGTTTTCCATGGAAAACCTCTGGAAATGTTCCTAAGGTTGTTCCAAGCAAGTGGGAAGAAGAATCAAGTGAAAAGACTAAGTATTGAGTGAGTTATGCTCACTTGAAGAACTTGATATGAATCTGGTCGAACTTCTGATTTGCAGCTGATTTGGGTGAGATTTGAGAGTGAAATGAGAGTGATGTAAAGTGTAAAAAGCTTGGAAGAGGTGTGGGATTTATAGGGAAGTGATTAGAGTTGGGTTTGGTGAGTTATTAAATGCTAAAACAAGTTTAAAACTCAAAACAAACACAAAACTCGCGCCCAAAAACCAGCTGATCACAATTCTGCGAGCTGGGCTGCTCTTGCGGGCCGCGAATCCCAAGCCCAAGTGGTTCGCGAGCCGCCACTCTCCCCAAGGTGGTCAGATTTGATTTTTGACACAACAGCCCCCTATAGTTTCAAGTTTTGACATTTTAAGGTGTAATTAGGATGTTTTAAGCAAGATTTGTGACAACTGGCACTTTTCCATGCATTCCGTACAACAATTAAATAGTAATATGTGCTTTAATGACTGTGCATGATCTAGTTTACAAGACGAATAAACTTCTGATTTCTCTTATATACATACAATGGCATTTCATGTTGCAAGGCTTTTATCATTACTACATGCAACCCAATATAGTTCTATTAATGCATAGAGAAGAGTTAGCACAGTTGTCAGATAAACTAGAGGTACTGACGGGAGTTCAGTACTTAGACGGACAAGAGGTTAAGGCATAAAATAAGCCCATGGACCAAGTGTTACACTAGTATAGTGTGTAGGAAAGTAGGGATTATAAAACTGCCATCCTAGTGATGACATCGGTACCGGAGAGTGCCAGAAACACACTAAAACTGCAGAATTCTGTAGAAAATAAATAAATTCAGCAAAAATTCAGCTTTAACATCTAAATATAATGCAGAAATGTGATTTAATGGTCCGGAATACTTTCCTAAGTGTCGGGAATCGAAACTGTCCTAAAACACAACGTAAAGCACACTAAACTACGTAATTTAGCACTTTAACGAACATTAACGAAACGAACAACCAGACACTACCCGAAACGTCAAATTCTTACTAGAAGCACTGTTTTTATGTTACGAAGCTAGTTATGGTCACCGAACATCATATTACATCTCATAAACACTAAACACATAAAATACCTAACTAGCACCATTACATCCTAACTAAACTTGTAACTAACTTTTGAAATGGAACTAGATACCCCCCCCCCCATAACCAGTTATAAAAGTGGGCCCCACACAATGATTTTATTTCAATATTTTATAAGATATTGTTGGATGCTTTTGAAACACTAGAATCTTTAAGATTTTGTTGTTGGAAGAATATGATTTATAATCCACAAGACCATCACTTTCCATTAACACTTGAATAAAAACTTCATATTCCCCCTTTCTCTTCTTCTTATTCTCGGCCAACAACCATCCATCCACTACCTCCATTTTCATTCCATTTCAATCCATTCTAAGGTGATAATAAGGTGTAAGAAGCAAAGTTAGGAAGTGTGGAAGCATTGGAAGTTGAAGGACCTCTTGCAAGTGCTATTAACCACCTCATTTATCATCATCATCTTCTTGTGTTCATCCCTAGCCTTGAGCTAGTAGTAAGATCATCTAAACCCCATTTTACATCTTATTAAGTTGGTTAAAAGATGTTACAAGTAAATCATGAAGAAACATAAGCATGAACACTAACATAAAGCTTAAAAACATAAGAATCTATGTTGTTTTAGTATATGTAAGAAACTTGTTTGTGGATTTCTTGTGTTTATGATGTTGATCATCATAATAACCTTGCTAGATGATGATTAAACACATGATCTAGCAAGTACAAGGATGGATCTTGAAGAAATCATAATGATCATCCTTTATGTTAAACATGAACATGAAAATAAACTTGTTTTAGTGTATGATGATCTGTGATACATGTTATAAGTCTTGAAAATAAAGGATTTCAAAGATAATATTTTCAAGAGAACCAAGTTTTTACAAGATTTACAAGATCATGATTTTTGAAGGAACTAATCATATTTTTAGTGATAAATCAAGTATAGAAACATGTTATTAACAAGAGAAACACAAAAGAATTGTTTTTGGAAAAATCATCTTGTAAGTTGTAAAGGACTAGATTTTGCAAGAATGTAATTATTAAATAAATAACCATGTTTTAGAGGGTAACTTAACCTACTAAATAACATACTAAGTGATGTATAAGAATTTATACATCTTTTAAACGTCAAATACGCCCCGTTTATGCGAAAACTCTTTGTATTTTCATTGATTTTGGTACTCATTTGAGTTGTTTGTGAAAATACAGGTCCGGGCTTCGGCCCGGTGATGAAACGAAGGCTTTTGGAGCAAAATGGAGCAAAAGTGGAACATTCCAGCAAACTGCCAGATATGGCACGACCGTGCCAACCATGATCACGACCGTGCCAGGCCTTTCGACACCAGCACTCTCGACCAGCACTAGCATCCGGCACCAGCACCAGCACCATCAAAATTCAGAAACGGAGGTCAAATTGAGCCCCAGATCAGCATGTGTTCCGAGATCGACTAATCATAGCCAAGCACTATCGGCTGGCACGACCAGACCATGCCCGAGCACGGTCGTGCCACCTCGGGAACTTTTGAGCGCGATTTTTCCCAAAATGGAAGCATACTTGGTCAACATTCAAGAAAGTGGCTCTGACACTTGCCAAGCACGAACGTGCCAAAAGGTGGCATGGTAGTGCCAAACGCGTAGAGTTTAAATACGAGTTTCTAGCTCATTTGCAAGAGAGTTGGAGAATTTTGGTGACTTTTTCTCTCAAGAATCTGGTCTTGGAAGCTTGTTGGAGCCAAGAGGGAGGCTTAAAGAGGACTTAATCACTTGAAGATCTACTCAAACATCATTTTAATCTTGTCTTTAACTTGGTTAGCTTATTACATTATGAACAATTTATGTTTCTTTGCACTTGATTTGGTAGCCATGAGCCTTATGGGCTAAACATTTGAGTTGTCTAAACTTAGTTGAAGCTAATGAATATGTGATAACATGGAAGTAGATGTGATGATTGTTCTTGTTAATCTTCATGTTGGTATTTAATCTTGTTCTTGGAGTTCATGTGTATGCTTAAAGTTCTTGTTCTTGAATGTTTGCTCATAAGTATTTACATGTTGTGTTGGAAAGCCCATGTAAAGATTATGATTATTGAATCTTGTTAACTTGTTAGTATGATTCATAGCATGAAACTAGGAATGGTGATTGCTAATGTGATTGAATGATGATTTGAGCATATGTGTGAATTCTTGCATCTAGATTTGGAAAGATCATAAGTATGTTTATATGGATTCTATAGTTTGTGTTCTTGTTAGTTTGATGATTTAGGCCAAAATTGTTAGCTAGCATGACCATGCTTGTGGTTCATATCAAGAACATGATGATAGTGCCAACTACTTAAAACCAAGTTAGGGTGATTAGTGTGTTTTTCATATTAGTTTTCCCTAATTTGTAGAGTTAGGAGTTTTGACAAACAAATAACTCATTATTAAAGATTAACACCAACTTAGCAAGTGAGCTTAAGAGAATAATTTTTAGGTGATTAGAATGTTAATTCATTTTTAGTTTTCCTAAGAATTATAGACTATGAAGCCTTGATTGGGGACTTAGTTGAATTTAGAGCTTGCATCATCACAACCTCCTTCCTCTTTGTTGTCACATGTGAGTTAGTGGATACTTAGTTTAGGCAACCCTTTCTTAGATATTGTTCTTTGTTAGAATTTTTAGTAGTTTATTTCTTTGCATGCTAAGTTAGAAAAATCAACCCAATCATTTGAAAAGGCTTTAAAGTAGCAAAAGTTTAGTATCGAGACACCGCATCCACGGATTGATATCCGGTTCTTACCGATTAGCTATATTACCACCCGACGGGTACACTTGCCCTTTTGTGTGTGTAGTTAGTTTCTAGGTGAAAAACCATTTTTAAAACTAAATTTGTGTGAAGAAAAACTCAATTAAAAATATATTTAATTCACGCACATCACTAAGTTACTACAACTTTTTACAAAGTTTCAAGTTCATGACATAGTGTAAATTTCTGGCACATGGTAAGTGTTGAATGATTTGTTGATGGTTGATGATGATTCTAAAAGAAAATGATATGCTTTGAAAGCATGGAAACCTCCATTTTTAATGGGAAACTATGACAAAAATTTTCTAGAAAGTAAACACTTAGAAAAAATATTTTTAAACAAATATTTACAAGTATATTTTTAACCATGATTTATATATAAAGTTTGCCATAATTTTTGTTACAAAATTATAAATATTGGAGGTTGGTTTTTGATAATAAAAGTGACTAAATATGTATTTAGGAGAATATATATTTAGATGTCACCATGTGTGTGATTATTTGTATACTATGTGTATTAGTTATATTATTTTAGGACTTGAAATAATATAACTCACCAAAATACCAAGAAATTACAATCCAAAATATTACCAAAATTCCACGATAATGAATGTACAAAAGATACCCAAAATATTGGAGAAACCGAACGAGGAATATAACTCACAAAAATATTCCGGAAAACTTATTCCCAAGTATATTTTTGGTAAATAATATTTTGGACACCAAGAGAACAAAAATATGATTTTTACAATTATTACAATATATATCATATTTTTGACAAAGAGAAAATATATTATTTTTGGGCAAATAAAAATATATATATTTCCTTGGAATTATTAGAAGATATATTATTTTTGAAAGAAATATATATTTTCTCAACTAAACATGAAATATATTGTTTTTGGAAGAAAAATGGATTTATATATATTCTCTAAGTTAAACTTGGAAATATATTATTTTTGAGACTTATAAATATTTTTGCCAAGGGAAAAATTATGAATAATTTTTCTAAGTGATATTTCTTAAAATATATATATATATATTGGAAATATATATATTGATGTGATTTTTATTAGAAATATTATTCCGGAAAATTCATACAAAATTAAGTATAAGAATACTTAACAATTACAAGAATATATGTATTCTCGTACGTATAAATACACACCGGAATACGACCCCTATACATGGAAAAAATATACAAGTATAAGAATATGAATACAAACACACCCATCCTTGGGAAGGATATACATGTATAAGTACTTGAAAAATAACAATTTAAAATATATTGTTTTAACTATTATTCCCAAAATTTAATAAATATAATTTAAGTTAAAATATTTATTATTTTAACAAATCATTATATAACTTGGAATAATATTGAAGACACAAAGAAACGCAACTCAAAGACATTAATTAATACTAAGTCAAGGCACGACCCGCTCGTCTAATAGACCGTAGTACGTTGTAGGTAGTTGTGCACACTAGTAGCAGCTTGAGTTACGATGGATTGCAGAACGCAAAACCGTGAGTTCATGTCCCCCTTTTCACTTAACTGTTTTTGGTTTTATAACTCTCGGGGGTGGAATACATGTTACGAATGATTAAACGGTATGAATTGACTATGAAATGAACTATAGATCATGTGAGCATAGATTAAAATTGAGATGCCATTAATTCTTAAATTAGGGACGAAGGTTAGATCTAACGAGTACGGCCGAGCCCCACTCATGGTCCTTATGTGACCACTTGAGTGCTTTGGTGTCCCAGTCGAGGTAAATCGACAACGGTCAAGGGTAATTAACACTGTCAAGGTAAATTGACTCAGTCGAAGGGGAAAATTCGACACAGTCAAGGAAATCGACGAGGGTATAAGCCTACTCATTTTGAGTGCTCCCTGTGTCTTCACATGCTTTAATGTCCTTGTAAAACATTAATTTGATCTGTTTATAAATGCTTTTCATACCTGTTTTCAAAGGAGTCTCTCAAAAGTTTACAAGTTTGTCAGTACTCATACAAAACGCATGAACTCGCTCAACTTTTGTTGATGTTTTCCAAAATTACATGTATTTCAGGTAACAAGTTGGATCTTGGGTTCAGGTGTTGTTTCTAGAAGTAAATTCCAAGTTTAGATGTCATCCACTTTTGTTGATCTGTAACTTAGTCGAAGGTTGTGCTGTTTGAAACTTAAATAAATGGTGTTTGTAATACTTTAAACTTAATGAATAGATGAACATCGTTTTGATCATATAGTTGTTTATTATGATTGAATGCAATGGTATTAAACAAGTCACACATCATACGCTTCCGCAAAAGTCAGGGTGTGACAGTTTGGTATCAGAGCTTCGATTGTAGTGAACTAGGATTCCTTCTCGAGTCTAGACTACAATCACTAGGACTCTCTCACGAAAACATTTTCACAAAAAGGTTTTTCATTGCATTCACGAAAGCGTCAAGATCCATGAGTCAAACATTTTTTTTTTCAAAGAAAAGACAAAGCAAGGACATTAGTAGGGAGGAGAATACCCCAAATTAAACTGCAAAATTAGGGCATAGTCTACGTGGGATAGACTTGCCAAAGACAAAATGACTCCCCCCCCCATCCGAAAGGATAAACGAGAGTTATATGTGATATGATGAATTTATTTTCCTGTTTTTGCTAAGTAACATATTTATCCATTGATACATATATATATATATATATATATATAAGTGTACGGAATAATTATTGACGTGAATGAGATACCTTCGACTTTGAATCCTATTATTGCTCTTGACTCACACGATGAGACTGTCGACCTCGCATTTATTACGAAGCTCATGACTGGAGTGATCACCAAACGAGATCCTGAGCTGGTTTTCGTAGAAGACGACTGCTCTTCCCTCTCGATTGTGAAGGTGCCTGACTACGGTAGTGACGGCGAGGCGGAGGCGGCAACCTTGGACAACACCTTTATCAGCAGGACGAGGTCCCTATGCCTTTTGTGAAACGAGATTGAAGACGCTATTGTCCAGACTAGGAAGATGAGGTACTCATCTTGAAGGTGCCCCTCCAACTACTAGGGATTCTCCTTATTCCTATTGGTCTAAGCATAGTGCCTATTCGCGCGTAACAATAACGGATGATAGCGCGTGGACCACCGCAATGGTCCTTTCCATGTCAGAGGCATAAGGATAGTAGTGTCCCCTCTTTGGTTAATCATCTGCTTGGACGAGGGAAAGTTGGGGTGACTGTGCAAGACAATTTATTATTATGGGGGCCCACGTAATAACGACTTGTAGTGCATGGAAATCCTGGTGGACTCTGTGGGTCAGGCTAATGATCACCATCCCTCAAAAAATAATCTCTAAGTGTTCACATCTTCATCTAGTAGAACAATACCTAGACAGTTGCCTTAGCCCTCTACAAAGTAGGAAACCTGTCTTTGCCTACTTCGCGTCAAACACTTCTACCCGTACGAATTGTTTGGGAACCGATATCTAAGCAAGTGAAGATGGCTAACACGCGGGAAAGATTCAATGACGTTACACTCTCTATCACCCCTATATGTACAACCCCCATCTCTTTGGGAGTATACCTTCCTTTGTGAAGCTAAAGACCTAAGAAAACCAATGTAGAAGGAAAATAACTACTACTTTCATATTATGAAACTTGTATAACCGAGGTGGTGTAACCTCGAGTTCATTTTGTTTTCCCTGATACAAACAATAAGTCAAGTTGTCAAACATATATGAAAGCTCAGTGGATGTTTTCTTACTTATACATTGTTGATTATATATGCATGTGATATTGGGTGAGTACATGTTTGCTAGTGGTAATATGTACCTCATAGACAATCATGGAATGTTGTCTAACCTACCCCCTACCTTTTGACAGTAGAAGATGCCGCCCAGACGTGACACGGACACCATTACGTTAACTATGGCCGAATACAATGAGCGCATCTCTCAAGTTATAGCGCAGTATGAAGCCCACCGCTCTGAACGCAGCGGTGGCACTCCCGGAAGTAACCCTCCAACTGGCTGCACCTATAAACATGTCCTGTACCTCAAGCCATTGAATTTTGACGGCACAGGAGGTGTCATTACATTTGTTCGTTGGGCAGAAAAGACTAACTCCATTATGAGAATGGGTAACTGTTCGCCCGAACGGAGTGTTACCTTTATCTCAGGGTTATTTTTAGATGGCGCACTCTCCTGGTGGAACCTTCAGGTTCAGACCCTTGGTGAAGATACTGCTTATGCACTGAGCTGGGACGAGCTCAAGGAATTGATGCGGAAGAAGTACTGTTCTAGGGTCGAAATCCAGAAGCTTGAGATTGAGTTCTGGAATTTGAAAATGGACGGGCCGAAGATTTCTGAGTACGTCCAACGATTTCACGACTTGTCTAGGGTTGTTCCCTACTTAGTCAAGCCGGAATTCAATAGGATTGAGCGATTCATTTGGGGGCTTGTACCTCAAACCCTGAGCATGGTTACTGCCTCAAAGCCTCCAACCATCACAGAGGCTATCGATTTGAGTGTCACCCTTACTGAAGAAGCTCTACGTATGGGAAAGTTTTTGTGATCTGAGGCAAACAAGAAAGAGACTCATGTGGAGTCTTCGGGAAATAAGAAAAAGAAGTCTTCGAACCTAAAGATAGGCACCCAAGCCAGTAATGGAAGCTCTAAAGCAAACAAAAGAAGGGAAGTGGACCCGTCTCGTGGCATGCAAGCTTATGGAGCCACCAATAAGGCCGGTGGTAAGGTTTATTTGGGGACTAAGCCAAGATGCGAGGAATGCAATTTTCACCATAAAGGTCGATGTCTGAAGCCTAAGTGTGGAAGGTGTGGAAAAGAAGGGCACAGCAAGGATGCCTGTTGGGCAAAGGATTCAGACGGAAGAGATAATGGTAAAGTTCCAGGTTGCTACAGATGTGGTGAAGTAGGGCACTTTAGGAAAGATTTCCCTAGGAAGAACCAAACAAGGAAGGGTCTTCACGATCGGAGCTCGTGAAGCACGCCAGGATCCAGAAGCGGTTACGGGTACGTTCCCTATTAACCAATTCCATGCATCCATTTTTGATTAATACTGGCAACAACTTTAACTTTGTGTCCATAGAACTTAAGAAACTACTTGGCCTAGTTTCAAGTAGAATAGACGCCCCGCATTCCTTAGAATTTGGCATATAGAAGGTTAGTTAAAGTGAATGAGATGATCAAAGATTGTCTTTCGGAACCTAGAAGGCAAGAACCTTCTATTACCATTGACTTGGGAAGTCATGATATGGTAGTCAGTATGGATTGGATATCCAAGTATAGAGCTGAAGTCGTCCGTTATAAGAAAAATCATTCGCATCCCTCTTGCGAATGACGAAGCACTTATAGTACACAACCTTCTTGCAATAGGTGCGAGGGCACTAGGCCCCGTAAGGCGGTGGATTGGCGACACCTCACATTGGTTATAGAGACACGGAAGCGCCTCCGAATAGACTGCATAGTTTTCCCTGCTCATGTTGTCGATAAGGAGACCATGAAGCCAAAGCTTGAAGACATCCCCGTGGTGGAGGAATTTCCAGAAGCTTTTCCTGAAGACTTACCAGAGTTACCTCCACAGCGACAAGAGGAGTTTAGGATAAACCTAGTTCCAGGAGTGGCACCAGTGACAGATGACGCCTTACCGACTAGCTCCGTCCGAGATACAGGAGCCTCCGATGCAACTGCAGGATCTGCTAGGCAGAGGGAATCTACCAGGCCGATCCTCTCACCCTGGGAAGCCCCGGTGTTATTCGTTAGGAAGTAGGATGACAGTTTTTACACGCGTACACAGCCTAATCTGTGAGGAACTCAGAAGAACTAATGTGGAAAAGTATTACGCATAGGTTACAGGGAGATAAACGACTAACCATCAAGAACCGGTACCCCTTACCGAGAATCGATGACTTGTCGACCAACTGCAAGGTCCCAGCTACTATTCAAAGACGGAATTAAGGACATGATGTCATTAGTTAAGGACACGAGAAGAAAGTTGGCAGTTTCCATTTTGCATCAACTTCAAAGAATTGGATATCAAGGACCGGTATCCTTTGCCAAGGATTGATGACATGTTGAACCAATCGTAAGGTTCTAGTTACTACTCAAAGTTTGACTTGAGGTTAGGATGTCCTCGACTGCAAATACAAGATGAAAGTATCCCTAAAACGACTCTTAGGACTCTCCTTGAACATTACGAGTTCCTTGTCATGTCGTTTGGCTTAACAAATGCACCAGCAGTATTCATGGATCTCATGAATCAGGTGTGTAAGCCGTACTAGGATAAAATCGTGATTATATTTATTGACTACGTTCTCATAATCTCAAAGACCAAGGAAGGTCATGAGCAACATCTGCAATTTATCTTGGGACTCGTAGAGAAAGAACAGTTATGTGCCAGGATGTCGAAGTGCGAACTTTGGATTTGCGAGGTAAGATTCTTAGGATACGTGGTGGATAAGAATGAGATTCATATCGACCCTACAATCAAAAACTAAGGAGTCCCTAAGACACAACTAAGAATATTTGGGGATTGTAGGCTGTATCAGACGACCCCTAGAAAACCTTTCAAGGACTGCTCAACCGCTAACAACCCTAACCTAGTTGATACCTGTCTTGTCTTCACCAGACAGTACCAATAGGATTGCGGTTTTTGTGACGCTTCTCGACAAGGTCTCGATTGCGCGTTGATGCAACAAGACCAAGTTATCGCATATGCGTCACGTTGATTAAGGGATCATGAGAAGAGACCTTGAACTAGGTGCTGTAATTGCGCGTTACAGATTTGACATCATTACTTGTATAGGTAAACGCTGCACGATCTTTACTGATCACAAGGGTTTGCAGCACACCGTTAATCAGAAGGACTATGAGAACTAGATAGAATGAGCTACTGAATGATTACGAATGAGAGATTAAGTGTCACCTGGACAAGGCAAGCGTCGTAGCAGACGCCTCGAGCCGCAACGATCGCGCAAAGCCTCTAAGGGCATGAGCCTTAGAAATGATCATACAGACAAAACTCATCACTCGGATTCGTGAAGCTGAGCATACGATGCTCAAACCAGAGAACCTTCAAGCTGAAGCGTTATATGGAATGTAAGTGCAGTATTGCCTAAGGAAGACGAAACCATACACTTCATGGAACGACCTTGGGTTTCGTTCCGTGGCATTTACGAACGCTTATTTTGGGGCAAGGCTCATAGGTTAAGGTACTCAATCCATCCTAGGATCCAACAAGGTGTACCAATACTTGAAGGGTTAATATGAGTGGCCCAAGATGAAAGCTGATATAGCTACATATGTGGGTAATTGTCTTACTTGTGTCAAAGTTAAGACGGAATACAAGAAACCATCAGGGCTACTGCAACAGCCTGAGATTCCCATATGGAAGTGGGGACGAATCTTAATGGGTTTTGCTAACCCAAAAAGGTCACGATATGAATTGGGTGATTATTGATCGACACACCAAGTGTGCACATTTCCTGCCAAACAGTGAGGAAGACAGCGCAAGGGAATTAGCAAAGATTTAGCCTAAAAAGATTGTGGCACGTCATGGAGTGCCTGATTCTATCATGTCCAACCAAGATGGTCGTTTTGTTCCATGGATATGGCAGACGTTTCAAAAGCGTTTAGGTCACGATTGGACCTTGGTGCTACATTTCACCCTCAGACGAACGGCCAGAGAAAGCGAACGATACAGACTTTGGTAGACCTGCTATGTGCTTGTGTGATAAACTTTGATGAAAAGATGGATTACTCACTTGCCTTTAGTGAAGTTTTCCTACAATAAAATTTATCACACTACCGTTAGGCCGTCTCGCGTAAAGCTTTATAGGAACACTAGACTAAGGACCCGTGTATTACACGGGTTGATTAAAGATAATATCGCTTCATCATCGTTGTTTACATAAAATGTTATGAATATATACACGTCTTGAAACGGATCATGTAAAAACTTTTTATTAACCATCAATATGCAGATATCACAATTCGTTGAAAATCTCTTTATACACCACATTAGTTGTTTTATCTGTAGGTTTTCCGTTGTTAAGTATGAGTATTTTGACCCCATTTCTTGTTTTCACCCTTGATAAGGAAACATACAATTGACCATGAGAGAAAACCAGTTGTTTGAGGTACAAACCAACTCTTGAAAGAGACTGACCTTGACTTTTGTTGATCGTCATTGCAAAACATATGGCCAGTGGAAATTGCCTCCTTTGAAAAGCAAAAGGAATCTTTTTATCAGAAGGTATCAAGTTTAATCGAGGTATATATGTGCAACTACCAATATTTGCACCAGATATTATCTCGGCTTCTATTACACGGTTGTGCAGCTTTTTTACTTGTAGCCTTGTACCGTTGATCAATATTTCGTAATAACACGGGTGGTCTTAAAGTAAATTATATTGTTAACAGTGTTGACATAAACGTTTAAATGAAAAAATTGTTCCATTATTTATGTAAAGATTACAACGAAGATCATTAAAAAGTTTGTTAGGCTTCTTATTATAGCGGGCGAGTGTGAGGGCATTTATGTAATTTCACTTTAGTACGAAAAGACGTGTGTACCAGTTTGACTCATTCCTGTTAGAGAAATTATTATCACAACCCAAATTAATCCATTCATTAGTAAATTGGTCAAAATTACGACCTCAAATATATATAAATGAATTGGTGGATATAGTGCTTTTTTTTTGACAAAGTTTAAAGATCATGAAGCAAAACACATATGAAGTATATACTTGTGCTAATGGTGACATTAGACTCATACCACCTTCACATTCCATGTGTTGTAGTGCTTGCAGTTTTCATGCCCTACTTGACCAATATGTTCAGCAATGCCTAAAAACCATTACAAATTAGAGATATACAACAAACAAAGAACATGTACGTGCTAGCTAGCTAATTAATTAGGTTATTACCAGATGTGAAAACTTCAACATATTAACTTATGAATGGGTTTACTCGGGCTATAGTTTATGACTAATAGACCATATGAAAGAATATAGCTAAAAAAGAAACTGGGTCAAATTTGAACAGGCTGAAAATCACTACACATGTATTTTTAGTACTTTTGGCTTCCTAAAGCATTCTTATTTTAATAAATTAGACGCTCATTAAAATAATTTAGTTCTTGCAAGTTAACAGTTTTTTTTTAGTTATACAGATTGGAAAAATGTTTGGTGGCTGAACCGATCTATACAAAAAACATGTTTCAACGACCAGACCCCATTTTGGATCCATTACCCAACTCATCCTTTTTACCACCTTTAATTATGGGAAAACATACAAAGAAAACCAGCTAGCTAAACAAATACGCACCTATATCCTGTTTACCTTTCCTTGAATCACGCTTAGGATTCATTAAAAGAATGTAGATGAATTTTCTTTACCAATATATTCCGCAAGACTGGTGAACAGAATACCATCATATTCACATCAACTTGTCAAAAACTATAATGCCTTCAAAGAAAAGAAGTTCTCAAATAGGATGGTAAAAATTTAATCATACGTTACAGATTGTCTAATGCAAACAGATACTTCAATGTATCATTTTTTGGCTAGCAAAAGGAGGATATTATTAATCACCAAACAAACATCTTAGCCAGCGGCTAAGATAGCTCAGTAAACATAAACAAAATACAACAAGGAAACTGACAAAGAAAAGGACTTAAAATACATCAAAATTACTCCAATTCTCTACTGTAAGGCCAGCACTCTTGCCCCTTCTCTGTATCCCGTTGAACACTTTGTCATTCGTCGGATCCATAACTTCCATATCATCAACAGAAAAATAACGTAGGTAACCTGTTTCTCCTTTGCTGGCCTATTGTTGTTTAAGCCATGATTGAGCAAATTCTTCACGGAGTTGAAACTGTCGGGCAGCAAAGTCTTGGTCCAAACAAACACATGCCACCATAAATTTCTTGCAAGCAAACACTCGATAAGGAGGCACAATGGGATTTAAAGTCGAGGGCGGGTAGTGGGCCTGGGATGCTTCATAATGAAGTTTCTCGGTTGCAGGGCCTGCTAATGTTTGTTTTTATTTATTACTACATCAGGCCCTATATGTGCTCCTTACACGCTATTGCAGTGATGCTTTGTATCTATGACGATGGGAACCAAACATGCTATTAGGCTTAAAAATTGAGCGAGTTTGATACACTAAAACCTTTTTACCAAACCACAATATAAAACTATAGTTAAATCTTAAATGTATATAAATGCGGACATCGGACTCGTTTGAAACCAAACCACACTCAACTAAACACTCCAAACGAAGCATAACTATAAAACCGAAGTTTTTTAAATATATTGGATGAAAAGTTTCATGTGCACAATCATTAATAGATGTTTAACAAAAAAAGAAGATTTATGATCAAATTCATTGTTTTGGAACAATATTTAAGGCCGAAACTTTTCAAGCACAAATGTGAAACCGAAAACTACCCCATAACCAAACAAAAGTAAACCATGCCAAACCAAACCCAACCATATAGACACAATTTGTTGATGTCCATAGGTAAACTCAGTACCACGATAATGACTAGGAATACAATCAAAGCAATAAAGGTGTCTTTTTTACTTCTATAGTTTTGTTCAGTTTAAGTATTCAGTTACATTTTAAGGGCTGCAGACTAATGGTTATTAGGCCGAAATAATGGTGGTCGGGAAGAAAAGAATGTAGGGGTAAAAAATGTAAATAGTTTCTATATAAAATGTAAACGAAAACTCACCAAAACATGATGTTGAGGTCGCTCTAATAACAGTCACTAACCTGCAAAAGTGTTAAAACAAAAAAGCAAAAGAGGTTAATAACTCCAAATGAGTTTAGAAAATATTAAGCAAACCTTTTGTAAGTGGTGCAAGTGCATGATTTTCCTCCATTATGGTAGGTGGGTATGGAGTTTGATTTTTCAACATACACGCTAATGTGCAGTCGGAAGCGAGATTAGGGAGTAGTGCGTTCATTTCAGAAGATTCTTAAAGGCAATACACAGGGTCGAAGCACAGGAAAAACATGATATTAGTCAACATGTCTAAAACAGAATTACATACCATTTGTACACATAGGAAACCCATCTTCTTTTAGTACAAATGAAATGGGTTGCGCCAGCTTGGGCCGACACATTTAGCACTTTTAGCCATTTTTCCATGTTTATTTTTTTTACTCCAATAAATTAATAATATATGCATCCATTAAAGATGGGCTTTAAACAACATTCAACCCATTTGACCCATTCCTCTTCAGTATCTAGGTTTGACCCATTTAAGATAAAACACAACCCATATCAACCCATTTAAGTATCATTTTAAGACATCTATTATGAAATTAATGCATATATATATTTTTTTACAATGATTTTTATCAGCCAGATAATATAAAAAAAATTGTAGTTCAGTTGCTGCTGATAGAATTAGTGAAGGTACATTACCAGCATCAAACCCACACTATTGCAGTGATGCCTTGTATCTATGACGATGGGAACCAAACATGCTATTAGGCTTAAAAATTGAGCGAGTTTGATACACTAAAACCTTTTTACCAAACCACAATATAAAACTATAGTTAAATATTAAAGGTATATAAATGCGGACATCGGACTCGTTTGAAACCAAACCACACTCAACTAAACACTCCAAACGAAGCATAACTATAAAACTGAAGTTTTTTAAATATATTGGATGAAAAGTTTCATGTGCACAATCATTAATAGATGTTTAACAAAAAAAGAAGATTTATGATCAAATTCATTGTTTTGGAACAATATTTAAGGCCGAAACTTTTCAAGCACAAATGTGAAACCGAAAACTACCCCATAACCAAACAAAAGTAAACCATGCCAAACCAAACCCAACCATATAGACACAATTTGTTGATGTCCATAGGTAAACTCAGACACTCAGTACCACGATAATGACTGGGAATACAATCAAAGCAATAAAGGTGTCTTTTTTACTTCTATAGTTTTGTTCAGTTTAAGTATTCAGTTACATTTTAAGGGCTGCAGACTAATGGTTATTAGACCGAAATAATGGTGGTCGGGAAGAAAAGAATGTAGGGGTAAAAAATGTAAATAGTTTCTATATAAAATGTAAATGAAAACTCACCAAAACGTGATGTTGAGGTCGCTCTACTAACCTGCAAAAGTGTTAAAACAAAAAAGCAAAAGAGGTTAATAACTCCAAATGAGTTTAGAAAATATTAATCAAACCTTTTGTAAGCGGTGCAAGTGCATGATTGTCCTCCATTATGGTAGGTGGGTATGGAGTTTGATTTTTCAACATACACGCTAACGTGCAGTCGGAAGCGAGATTAGGGAGTAGTGCGTTCATTTCAAAAGATTCATTAGCCTTGGATAAGGTTTCGTGGATATGAGTTTGATGATCAATCAGCTCAACAAAGTACCAAGCCACGCCATTTGCTAACTTTGTTGCAGATGAGTTAATAACCATATCGCGGTTAAAGTTCCCGTCAAGATGTATACAAAACCTTGATATGCTACTCCCTGTGTGATTTGAAGGGCTTAGGTTCTGTTCGTTTTTCCCAAAAAAATCCTTTATTCTTGGTGAGAGCAATTCAGACGGGACATCTGATAATTCATTACTTCATCTTACTGTACCAAAACAAACCTTCCAGGTCCATTGCCTTCACTCCAAACTTCTTCACTCCTCGCCAAATCAACATCGTGCGGCACTGTAACCACCAGCTAGCTCTCCGTGACTAAACTCTATCGTAGCAAGCTCTGACACCGTAACCTCCGGCAACCTAAAAAGCCACAAATCCAGTTTCATCTCACAATGAATACATTGTGCACCTCGCTTTAAGTACGCCTAGCACCTTTACTAACTATGCCTCAAAATCAAACCAAAAGACTACCAAAAGTCAATTTATTTTCCTGTCAACTACATACTATACTAATCACGCATGTCTTAACCCAAACCCAATTTGACCCGTTGCCTAAGCCATGTATTCATACTACTCTAGATGTAGTAAAAGAGTTAGGATGACTAATTGTATGAAAAAAGAAATCTTCTTAACATAACATGTCATTAAATTATTCAATTCAACAACCGACACCCAATTTTTTAGTATAAACAAAGTTTCATTTCCTTTGTATTCTTAAAACTCTAAAACCTTAAAAATCCATTTCTCTTTAAGCAAAAGCACTCGAAAACAAAAAAATAAAAAAAAAATTAGTAAATAAAAACATATTTGTTCAAAGAGACATCAGATTAGTATAGCTTACATTGTAAAAGACAGTTAATACCAAGCAAAGCAAAAAAACCTAATCGTTAGTTTTTATAGAAATAATTACCAAGCGTTGTCATTTTATTAGTTATCCCGCAAAACAGTTCTTTCTTATCCACTTTATAGAAACATATGTTACTCTATATTTCCCTTAATAAATAGTTCCGAACATACCAGATCCTTGTTCATGTAGTTCTTCAAGATCAACATTAATCATCTGCGTATTTAATTCAGACATCTTGGTTATATTAACAAATATATAATAATAACAACAAAACCTGCAGACCATGTAGCTCTGCATCCACTTCAGCTGTTGTGTTCATACTTCATTATATTCTCGTAGGCAACACCCTAAAAACTAATGATTAATATATAGGAAACAAAGATTAACTAATCAAAATGAACAATGTGCATTTGAGTCGCCTTCACAGCAGCGCAAGCCCTAGGTTCATGTTCCATCAAACTATCTCTTTATGATAACCCTATTACACAAAATCAAAATATAAAATTGAAATCACATCTGGTAATTAATTTCACATTCGCTATTATAGTAAGATGAAGATGAGGCGTAATCAGTCAGTTGAGTCAGTTGATCAGAGGCTTACTTGAGATTGTGGGTATCTTTATTTCTTGGACATGAAATCATGAGTGGTCTAAACTCCAATTAATTAATCTACCCAGTTCCTGTTTTCCAAATTAACACCAATAATTGTATCAATTTCAAGGTCGAAAGCATTTCATGAAACCTCAAAATCAAAGTCTAAAACAGTTCAGCATATAAACAAACAGTTGGTGGGTGTGTTTAATCATATTGCTTAGAAATAATCGGCGAGCAGACCTATCACATAAAGTACAACGTATGATAAAAATGGTTACCAGTTAAACAGCACATTTAAAGAGGTTTCCTTTGAGGTAAACAACACTTTAGGTGACTTTCGAATTTCGATCCGTTCAACGCTTTTCCATCTAAGCTGTTTTTTTAATATAAAACATAACCTGAATCAACCCGTTCAAAAATAAATAAATGGATCAAATTTGCCACATGTTTATAGTATTAATTTTGGGAAGGTTCACCTTGATGCGAGGTTGTATCCAGAGTGATATTTGGGACTGATGATTTGGTTTTGCAAACCTATTTATCACATGTTAAAATAAGTACCATAATCTAGTTAAACAATAAACAAACAAACAAATAATAAATAAATAAATAAAAACCTTTCATCACAAAAAATGATTGCTCCATGATCATGACGATGACGAATGACCCATCCAACTGCTTGATTTACAGCCGGTGATGCTTGTTGACTATATCACTCATCTCCAATCAAAACCTAGAAAAAAAAAGTAAAAACGACACTTTCAGTAAAGAAAATACAATTATGGTAATTTAACGATTAATTTTAATTGGATTTGCTCCTCTGTATCAAAATTACCTTAGATCCTGTACGTTGCGACCGTGCCTGCTCATCCCAGCACCGTTGGCTGATCAGACCACCAATGCTTGAATCAAACCACCGACAGAAAAGCTGCCTGACGCACGCCTCTTGTACATGGTGAGTTTTTGTACAGCAGAATGTTTTACATATAGTTTTTGTGTTCGGTTTAAGACTCTGTCATGTCACCTGGGTGCGCTTCTCGCTTTTTAAAAACAAGATCGTATAAGGCTTACTGTATGCATCATTACAGTCGATAAACAGCTAAAATAATAATGTTTTCCTAAAAGCAAAAAAAGGCCCAGATTCCCCACGTTGGAATCGAGAGAAATTAAAACGAATCAGAATATATCCAGCATAATAAGTGAATCTAATCTAATCAAAATCGTCAACATATTAATCATCACCACAAATTCAGAAACGTGCATCCACCTCTTTTTCCTAATTTTCATAATCCAAATAGATTCAACGTTACTAATAGAAAACCTAATATGTGATTCGGTTCCTATAACTAAAACAATTAAAAAGTTAAAGGAGACTGAAAAAACGAAAAGAAACGTAATCGGATGAATGAATTGAAGCAAAAATAAAGATTGTTTCACCTAATAATAATAAGAATATGAAGGCAGTGGCTGAATTAATTAAACGGTGAGATTGACATATGATGATATATGAACACACGATCGTCGGCCAAGAGATATGACAGCGACCACTTCGAGACCACAACACTCTGAACAATGAAATGGATCTGCTACATCGCTACCTCACGGTAATGGGGCCTGAAATATCAGACAAATGATAGATAGATATGTTTCTTGTTAGTTAATTTATCCAGGTCCAGTTTTTAAAACATTGGTTTTAATTAAAACAAAAACAATGCGAAAAGATATTTAGGATATACTTTACTGAAACGAATTAAGAGAAGCCCTCTGTAGATCGCCTCTTCCCTCCTGCCACTTTAAATCGAGTTGTCGCCCACCATCACATGTCCCAAACAAACCTATTGTCATTTAATAGATATGCAGAACAACATCAGTTACGATTAAAATAACAACTCAAGTCTAGATTTTAATTAACTTGAGTGTATGTGTCGAACGGTTGAACTAATTACCCTGAACCGCAATAGAAACAGTAAATCTAATCAGTTTGCGTGTAAAAGCTTACATTAGAGCAAGTATGCAACATCCACTATATTGAACGATTCCCAGCAAATCGAACACTCTAAGCCTTCTTCCCTGCTGTTATTTACCGAGATCTCATCATCAGAGCAGTCTGAAGAAGCTTGAATGGGCCTTGCAGAGTCAATTCTCGGGCTAGATGAAACCGTAATTGCTTTCAATCCAAAACCCCACATGTTAAATAAACAATAGCTGCTCACATCCATGCATGCAAGTATGCAACATCAAAACATGTTAATTCCAATTTATTTCAGATTCCTATGTTTGTTTATCAAACTAACAAAGAGACATAAACACCATTCACGAGTGAACAATTCATTAACTAAAGGCACACATTCAAACGGTAACAATTCAACTAAAAATGAACTTCTTTCACTCAAAACTATATTATTTTATTCAATATAACTTGAGAAAAATACTCATGATCAATGATAAATCTAAGCAAAAAAGCCTAAACTACCCCAAATGCAAATACATGTGATAGTTGAAGCCCTAGACTTGTTGTTCATGCATATTTCATTTAACAATATCATGATACAGCTTCACTGCAAATAAAATTCAACTTTTTTAATATATTACTATTCAATATCCAGATTAATTGGTTATATCTAAAATACTAACTGTGTCCAATTTTAGATTGCCAGTAACAAACCTAACAATTCGAATGTAAAATAACTCGATCAACACAAAATTCGCTTCAGATCTGAAACAATCATCGATTTTACAACATATAATAGAAAGAAATTAGATTGAATTAATTACCAGTATCTCCGATGATGATGTACTTGAAGAGGTTAGCATAAGAAATGGCTACACAGATCTTCTGAATATTCTGAAAACAGATGGAAACGATGAATTAAAAACAAATATACTTTAAGATTGATTTGGTTTCAGAGATCAACGATCGATAAACTTGAATCAGAGTAAATAGATGCGATGCAATGCAATGGAAGATTTTAGGGTTTTCTCAATGGAATCATTGAAGGGAAGCATCATCTGATTTTTAGGGTTTTAATCTTACGGCCGAAGGGGAAATAAGATGCATTGTGTGGGAGAGTAGAAAAAGAGCGGAGAATAAAGGAAAAGGGGGGTTTGGCGCTCATCAACAATTATCTAGCCTAAGAGGGTGTCCACATCACCCAATTGATTGGCCAAGAATAGGCCAGGTGGCAAAGATGAATTGTTTTAGTATAATAGATAGATAAGTGTCGGTCCCCGTTGTGTTGGACGGAGACCATAGATAAACGATTTACTGGCCCGAGTTGATTCAGGAATTTATAGGAAAGATTTTTCAGAAACGTGGACGTATCAATTCAAGCATGTGATATATAGAGGCGGAAACTGTTGAAATTTGATATATGAGGTATGGTTTTATCGAGAGTCTCGCCTTGGGAGGGCGTGGTACATTTTGGAAAGAGTGGGAGGTTGGACCCACGGTATAGTAGACCTTTCGAGATCCTGGAAAGGATCGGGACCATTGCTCACAAGCTGAAATTCCCAGAAAAATTCAGCAGCGGTCACGACACGTTTCACGTGTCTAGTCTTTAGAGGAGCCTGACTCTAGGAACAGTCGTTATTCTCGCAAATAGGATTCACATCAACGACAAACTCCAATTTATTAAAGAACCTGTTAAGGTTGCAGACCGGAAGTCCACAAAACACGGAGAAGTCGTAATTGATTTGTTAGAATTCGTTGGAAATTCATATCATGTCCCAGAGTCTACTTGGGAACATGAAGACCAAATTAAGCCTAAGTGATCACGTTTGATTCACAACTCCCCGGTGACCGATGGCATCGCTTGAATTTCTGGACGAAATTCTTTTAACGGGGGGAGAATGTGACAACTGGCACTTTTCCATGCATTCCGTACAACAATTAAATAGTAATATGTGCTTTAATGACTGTGCATGATCTAGTTTACAAGACGAATAAACTTTTGATTTCTGTTATATACATACAATGGCATTTCATGTTGCAAGACTTTTATCATTACTACATGCAACCCAATATAGTTCTATTAATGCACAGAGCAGAGTTAGCACAGTTGTCAGATAAACTAGAGGTACTGACGGGAGTTCAGTACTTAGACAGACATGAGGTTAAGGCACAAAATAAGCCCCAGGACCAAGTGTTACACTAGTATAGTGTGTAGAAAAGTAGGGATTATAAAACTGTCTTCCTAGTGATGACATAGGTACCGGAGAGTGCCAGAAACAAACTAAAACTGCAGAATTCTGCAGAAAATAAATAAATTCAGCAAAAATTCAGCTTTTAACATCTAAATGTAATGCAGAAATGTGATTTAATGGTCCGGAATACTTTCCTAAGTTCCGGGAATCGAAACTGTCCTAAAACACAACGTAAAGCACACTAAACTACGTAATTTAGCACTTTAACGAACAGTAACGAAACGAACAACCGGACACTACTCGAAACGTCAAATTCTTACTAGAAGCACTGTTTTTATGTTACGAAGCTAGTTATGGTCACCGAACATCATATTACATCTCATAAACACTAAACACATAAAATACCTAACTAGCACCATTACATCCTAACTAAACTTGTAACTAACTTTTGAAATGGAACTAGATACCCCCCCCCCCCCCCATAACCGGTTATAAAAGTGGGCCCCACACATTGATTTTATTTCAATATTTTATAAGATATTGTTGGATGCTTTTGAAACACTAGAATCTTTAAGATTTTGTTGTTGGAAGAATATGATTTATAATCCACAAGACCATCACTTTCCATTAACACTTGAATAAAAACTTCATCTTCCCCATTTCTCTTCTTCTTATTCTCGGCCAACAACCATCCATCCACTACCTCCATTTTCATTCCATTTCAATCCATTCTAAGGTGATAATAAGGTGTAAGAAGCAAAGTTAGGAAGTGTGGAAGCATTGGAAGTTGAAGGACCTCTTGCAAGTGCTATTAACCACCTCATTTATCATCATCATCTTCTTGTGTTCATCCCTAGTCTTGAGCTAGTAGTAAGATCATCTAAACTCCATTTTACATCTTATTAAGTTGGTTAAAAGATGTTACAAGTAAAGATCATGAAGAAACATAAGCATGAACACTAACATAAAGCTTAAAAAAATAAGAATCTATGTTGTTTTAGTATATGTAAGTAACTTGTTTGTGGATTTCTTGTGTTTATGATGTTGATCATCATAATAACCTTGCTAGATGATGATTAAACACATGATCTAGGAAGTATAAGGATGGATCTTGAAGAAATCATAATGATCATCCTTTATGTTAAACTTGAACTTGAAAATAAACTTGTTTTAGAGGATGATGATTTGTGATACATGTTATAAGTCTTGAAAATAAAGGATTTCAAAGATAATATTTTCAAGAGAACCAAGTTATTTACAAGATTATAAGATCATGATTTTTGATGGAACTAATCATATTTTTAGTGATAAATCAAGTATAGAAACATGTTATTAACAAGAGAAACACAAAAGAATTGTTTTTGGAAAAATCGTCTTGTAAGTTGTAAAGGACTAGATTTTGCAAGAATGTAATTATTAAACAAATAACCATATTTTAGAGGGTAACTTAACCTACTAAATAACATACTAAGTTACTACAACTTTTTACAAAGTTTCAAGTTCATGACATAGTGTAAATTTCATATTTTTGGCACATGGTAAGTGTTGAAAGATTTGTTGATGATTGATGATGATTTTAAAAGAAAATGATATGCTTTGAAAACATGGAAACCTCCATTTTTAAGGGGAAACTATGGCAAAAATTTTCTAGAAAGTAAACACTTAGAAAAATATTTTTAAACAAATATTTACAAGTATATTTTTAACCATGATTTATATATAAAGTTTGCCATAATTTTTGTTACAAAATTATAAATATTGGAGGTTGGTTTTTAATAATAAAAGTGACTAAATATGTATTTAGGAGAATATATATTTAGATGTCACCATGTGTGTGATTATTTGTATACTATGTGTATTAGTTATATTATTTTAGGACTTGAAATAATATAACTCACCAAAATACCAAGAAATTACAATCCAAAATATTACCAAAATTCCACGAGAATGAATATACAAAAGATACCCAAAATATTGGAGAAACCGAACGAGGAATATAACTCACAAAAATATTCCGGGAAACTTATTCCCAAGTATATTTTTGGTAAATAATATTTTGGACACCAAGAGAACAAAATAAGATTTTTACAATTATTACAATATATATCATATTTTTTACAAAGAGAAAATATATTATTTTTGGGCAAATAAAAATATATATATTTCCTTAGAATTATTAGAAGATATATTATTTTTGAAAGAAATATATATTTTCTCAAATAAACATGAAATATTTTGTTTTTGGAAGAAAAATGGATTTATATATATTCTCTAAGTTAAACTTGGAAATATATTATTTTTTAGACTTATAAATAGTTTTGCCAAGGGAAAATTATGAATAATTTTTCTAAGTGATATTTCTTAAAATATATATATATATTGGAAATATATATATTGATGTGATTTTTATTAGAAATATTATTCCGGAAAATTCATGCAAAATTAAGTATAAGAATACTTAACAATTACAAGAAGATACGTATTCTCGTACGTATAAATACACACCGGAATACGACCCCTATACATGGCAAAAATATACAAGTATAAGAATACGAATACAAATACACCCATCCTTGGGAATGATATACATGTATAAGTACTTGAAAAATAACAATTTAAAATATATTGTTTTAACTATTATTCCAAAATTTTAATAAATATAATTTAAGTTAAAATATTTATTATTTTAACAAATCATTATATAACTTGGAATAATATTGAAGACACAAAGAAACGCAACTCAAAGACACTAATTAATACTAAGTCAAGGCACGGCCCGCTCGTCTAATAGACCGTAGTACGTTGTAGTTAGTTGTGCACACTAGTAGCAGCTTGAGTTACGATGGATTGAAGAACGCAAAACCGTGAGTTCATGTCCCCCTTTTCTCTTAACTATTTTTGGTTTTATAACTCTCGGGGGTGGAATACATGTTACGAATGATTAAACGGTATGAATTGACTATGAAATGAACTATAGATCATGTGAGCATAGATTAAAATTGAGATTACATTAATTCTTAAATTAGGGACGAAGGTTAGATCTAACGGGTACGGCCGAGCCCCACTCATGGTCCTTATGTGACCACTTGAGTGCTTCGGTGTCCCATTCGAGGTAAATCGACAACGGTCAAGGGTAAATTGACACTGTCAAGGTAAATTGACATAGTCAAGGTAAATTGACTCAGTCGAAGGGGAAAATTCGACACAGTCAAGGAAATCGACGAGGGTATAAGCCTACTCATTTTGAGTGCTCCATATGTCTTCACATGCTTTAATGTCCTTGTAAAACATTAATTTGATCTGTTCATAAATGCTTTTCATACCTGTTTTCAAAGGAGTCTCTCAAAAGTTTACAAGTTTGTCAGTACCCATACAAAACGCATGAACTCGCTCAACTTTTGTTGTTGTTTTCCAAAATTACATGTATTTCAGGTAACAAGTTGGATCTTGGGCGCGGGTGTTGTTTCTAGAAGTAAATTCCAAGTTTAGATGTCATCCACTTTTGTTGATCTGTAACTTAGTCGAAGGTTGTGCTGTTTGAAACTTAAATAAATGGTGTTTGTAATACTTTAAACTTAATGAATGGATGAACATCATTTTGATCATATAGTTGTTTATTATGATTGAATGCAATGGTATTAAACAAGTCAGACATCATACGCTTCCGCAAAAGTCAGGGTGTGACAGGATTAACATATTTCAAAGCATGAGATGCAAATAGACCATGAACCAAACATAAAACGAGTATAATTATGTTTATTTGCCGATAAATAGAATAGAATTCGCGTAATTTAGCATATATATCAATAGTTTGCAAGTTTGACATTTTTAGCACAAAGTATGAATAAAGTGTCGCATGAATGATATTTTTGAACGTATGAACATGTATAAGACGTATATAACATAATTGTAACGAAAACACGAATTTCATTATGATTCAAGTCTCAGATTTTATAAGGATTACAACGAACGAACAATTACAAGAATACAAAGTTTCCAAAAATAGAATTACAAACAAAGGTTTCCAAATATAGAAAGTATGAAATAGCAGGGCGTTACATGTGTAGCAGCACAAAAAAAACTGGATTCAAGACTATTACAAGGTTGCATTGAACAAAAACAAATCATAACTTAATTAAAACATGTCTAACATCTTACTGACAATCGAACATGAGCAAAGATAGGATCCTCAACAATCGAACATGAGCAGCAGCGAGGTATGTGGCAGGAGGTAGGAGATTGTACCTCTGCTGATTTGAAGTAGCCGGTGAGGTAGGAGATTGTACCGTATCCGTATGAGTTGAACTTGAGCAGCATCGAGGTATGTCGCAGGAGGTTTGTAGCAGGAAATTAGGTGCTGATTTGAATTTTTAGGAATTAGGGTTAGATTTTGGTATTGAGTTGGGCTAGTATGTTTCTTGGGCTTTTAATTTTTCTTGGGCTACTTATCTATATATATATAGGGTAATGTTATTGTAAAAAAGGTTAAAAGTGTGAGAAGTGTGAGAAATATTGTGGGGATAACATGTGTCCTCAATCTAAATTAATTCAAAATAGTAAACAAGTAATTTTATCATTGATTCAATTAATTCAAAATCTACCATAACCGCCACCTTATTTATAGGAACATGATTTTTTAAAAAGATCTCTATAAAGACACTACGAATAACACTGCAACCACCATTCAACACATATATAACACCATTCAATAAGTATATAACACCATTCAATAAGTATATAACACCATTTTAAAGATCTCTATAAAAAACACTACGAATAACACTGCAAACCACCATTCAGCACATATATAACACCATTCAATAAGTATATAACACCATTTTAAAGATCTCTATAAAAAAAACACTACGAATAACACTGCAAACCACCATTCAGCACATATATAACACCATTCAATAAGTATATAACACCATTCAATAAGTATATAACGCCATTTTAAATATCTCTATAAAAAACACTACGAATAACACTGCAAACCATCATTCAGCACATATATAACACCATTCAATAAGTATATAACACTATTAAAGACACTGCAGTATCCATGATGATGATGAAGGAATGATGAATCTGTTGTATCGATGATGATGATGATGATGATTCGAGATGTAAGCTGACGATGATGATGATTCGAGATGGATTGATGATTATGATTCGAGATCTTTGATCTGGAGAAGAAGGAGGATTCGAATACAGAGATCTGGAAGAAGAAAGGTTGAAATTAATCGCTACAGTCGTCGGAGAAGCTGTTAATCGAACTGATTGTTGAAATTTGAAGCATATTCATTGATTCGATCGTTGTTGAAGCTGTTATTCGAACAGGTTGTTGAAATTTGAAGTGTTAGGGTTATAATTGAAGCAACAGATCGTTATTTGAAGTTGTTGTTCAAAAAAATTTGGAAGTAGAAAGAGGATTCGAAATTCTAGGGATTTGATCTACAGTTTCCTATTTTCAAGTGGATATAAAAGACTCTATTACTCCTACAATTTTCAAATCAGTCCAAAATATAAAAGAAAATTTTACAATTTGGTCCGTATTGATTTCAACCATTAGATCAAAGATCTAATGGCTGAGATTTTTTCTTACCTTTCTCACACTTTTGGTTTTTTTTTACAGAAACCTCAATCTATATATATATATAGGACAAAGATCCGTTAGGAACCACCCCTTATTGCGAGAACCGCGAGAACCAATGTGAACACAACAAAAAATGCCTAAAAATAGTTAAAAAACACACAATTTTTTTTTTATATTTTTTATACAAAAATCTAAATTTTTTTTTTGCTACTAAAAGTAGCGATTTTAACATAAAAAATTTAGATTTTTTTTATTTTTTAAGATTTTTTTAGGTTTTTTGGGGGTTTAGTTTTTAGCATTTTAGCTTGGGGGGGTTTAGGTTTTTGGGGGTGGGGGAGGGTGGTTTAGGTTTTTGGGTGGGGGGTGGGGTGGGGGGGGTTAGGTTTTTTGGGGTTTAGTTTTTAGCATTTAGCTTGGGGGGGGGGGGGTTAGGTCTTGGGGGGGGGGGGGTGGGGGTTTTAGGTTTTTTTTGGGGGGGTGGGGGTTAGGTTTTTTTAGGTATTTTAGGTTGTGTTCACATTGGTTCTTGCGGTTCTCGCAATAAAGGTGGTTCTCGCATGAACCTTACTATATATATAGATATATATATATATATATATATATATATATATATATATATATATATATATATATATATATATATATATATATATATATATGTATATGTATATATATATAGGGGAAGGTTCATTGGGAAACACTAAAAAAGTGGGGAACAGCGGGGAACCGACTCAAACGAACTCCGATTGGACTCATTCCAGCGATGTTGGAACCGGCTCGTCGAACCCTAACTAGGATCTCTTAACCCTAAATCCTAACTCCTAAACTCTAAACTCTAAACCCTAAAGCTAAAAAATAAGGCTAAACCTAAAGCTAAACCCTAAAGGCTAAACCTAAAGCTAAACCCTAATGCTAAACCCAAAAACTAAACCCTAAACCCTAAAGCTAAACCCTAAACCCTAAAACTAAACCCTAAAGCTAAACCCTAATGCTAAACCCTAATATATTTAGGGTTTAAGGGTTATGATTTAGGGGTTAGGGTTAAGAGATCCTAGTTAGGGTTTGACGAGCAGGTTCCAACGCCGCTGGAATGAGTCCAATCGGAGTTCGTTTGAGTCGGTTCCCCACTGTTCCCCACTTTTTTAGTGTTCCCCAATGAACCTTATTAAATAATAAATATATATTATAGATTTTAAAGATATATATATATCTATAAAATCTATAATATATATTTATTATTTAATAAAAATAATTCGAACGAAACCCAGCGATCGATGAGTGAGCGGACCTTTGCTTATACTTGGCTCGTTTTCAAATCGAACAGAGCCGAGCGGCTCATTTACAAACTGAGCGGGAATCGGACGAGCATTTTTCGAGCGATCGTCGAGCAGTTTGGACAACCCTATATTTCACACCTACTTAACACCAAAATCTAGTCTCTATCCTCACAGTGACTATTCGAGAACGAATTTGCCAAAGTTATGGACTATAGCTGTAAATTTGAAAATGTAGGGACTAAAGATGAAATCGGAGCAAACCAGGGATTATCCGGACACTTTACTCGAAACTCTATTAAAAATAAAGAAATAATAAATCATTAAATTGTGCTAGCTATTCCTCGCTTATTTGATTAGGAAAAGACAATACGACTAGAAATTGGCATGATTAGAGGCTTAGAGCTTGCGTAGTGGGGCGCTTTGCCCGGTGATAGCGCCGATAAAACGCCCGGAACACGAAAACGACCGGCGCTATGCTTCAAAATTGGGGGGATGGCGCGATATATATCGCGGCGTGATGGAGGGGCTCTTTTTTGGTTTGACCAATCAAAAATTAGGCAGTGTTTTTTATATTAATTAATAAAATTGAAATTTATTAAATAGGTAATGATGGGTAGGGGCTTTATGACTACGGGCTCTAGTGATATAACGCCCCATAAAGCCCCCGTGTGACGTGGCACGACACGTGTCGCATAACGCCCCACAAGGGGCTTTATGACTACGGATGGCCTTAGAGCATAAAACTACTTGTACACTACAAGGTACCACCTGCATCGAGTGATGGTACAATTCAAACACAAAATCTAACATGTATCAAAACACCAATGATAGGAATCTAACCACACACTCCACTAACCACCTTTTTCATGACCTAAACTGACAAAGCCCTAACCCTGCCATACCCACGCCAAATGAAGCTCGACGTGGAGGCTCCAGCTGGTTTTGCCAGCTACAACTCTCTGGCACCGTCCTCGTTGGCTCTGACTTGCACCTGGCTAGACCCAACAGCGGCTCGAACCCCATTGTGTTCACTAACTTTTCCTCTAGCACCGTGATCATTGAACGCGGTACCGGAAATGAACACGATAATGATCGAGCCGGTTGATGTGCCACTGGAACCACAGCCGTTGTTGTTACTTGATTGACATTTGATTCAACTGGCTTCTTCTTACTGGACTGACTTGGGGTGAAGTCGCATGTCTCCTTTGAAACCTCCGTTGGCTCATACATCATTAGCAATAAACATTCTGGCAACGCTTCGATCTTCTCTCTCTCCTCGTTTTCGACTTCAATTTCTTCTGTGAATTCTGTCAACATTTCTTCAGCTTGTTTGACTTTTTCTATATTTGACTCCCCTGTTTCAGTTCCTTGAACATAGAATTCTTCCTCAGGAACTTCAGATATTTCTGTTAACATTTGTTCATTTCCTTCTTCAAACTGTTTGACTTTTTCTATGTTTGACTCCCCTTTTTCAATTTCTTCATTGATTTCCTCTGGAATTTCAGATCTTTCACTAAATTCTGTCAACATACCCTCAATTTCTTCTTCAAATTGTTCCCCTGTTTCAATTTCTTCATAGGCTTCTTCCTCTGGAACTTGAGATCTTTCTATAAATTCTGTTAACATTTCTTCACATTCTCCTTGGAACTGTTTGACTTTTGCTATGTATGACTCCCCTATTTCAAAGAATTTTTCTTGAGCATCCACCATATCAGAATCTTCTTCTTTTTCTTCTTCAAGTACTTGATCTTCAAACAAATTCCTAAGGAAAAAACTATCATCGGTTTCCATGCTCTGCTCTTTATCTTGATCATCATCATCTTCTTCTTCTTCTTGCATACTCTGTTTCATCCCCATTTCCAAATTAGTTTCTTCTGTACCTTCACTTTCCTGATGTTCTTGATCATTAGTTTCTTCGGTACCTTCACTTTCCTGATGTTCTTGATCATTAGTTTCTTTTGTACCTTCACCTTCCTGATGTTCTTGATCATTAGTTTCTTCTGTACCTTCACCTTCCTGATGTTCTTGATCATTAGTTTCATCCAAAACCATGAGTTTTTCATCTTCCAACTTAAGATCTTCATCTTTCTCTTCATTAGTCTCCAACGTTGGCTCCCAAAATCGAGTGGTCAGAGCTTCCATCTTCACAGGATCAGATCTACACCTCATTAACAACAAAGCATTTTTAGGTGGCACACAAACACTCCCCCTAGCCTCCTCATCTTTACTCCCCAATATAACATCATTCACAATCTCCAAATCATCAAACACATGCCTTCGTGTATTCCCAACCTCTTCCTCGTCCTGCAAAGTCACCAGCCACCGTTCAACCACCGCGCTACACGACCCATGCTTCCTCTCCTCCTCCTCCATCTTCTCCGTTGAAGACCCACAAGGAAACAAGCAGCTAACCTCCGACCCAAACGTCCTCAAGGTTTCGCAAATTGTCAATGGGATATGAACCCATCTCTGATTATTGTTATTACTGTTACTATTGTGTAGACATTTAAAGTGCTGTCGTTGACTGCGGGAATGCTCCAACTTCCGTCTTCTTACGTTTTTCGCATGTTTCTTTCTTGTCTTGACCCGAACCTGACCAATGCAGGTGACTTTAGGGGAAGAGGGTTCCGGGTTGTCGAACCCACAACCTCTTTTCTTGCCGGTGACGGGGAACATTGCCGGAGATGCGCCGCCTTTGATGCTTCGGCTATTGCTGAGCCTGCGGCTGCGGCTGAGTGAGGTTGAGAGGGCGATGGGTGGTGGTGGTTCGCGAGAATATGTTGCCCGGCTTGGACTGAGGATTGATCTTGATGAAATCTTCATGGAGGATGATGAGGTGGTGGTTTATTGGTGGTTATGGACTGTCATGTCGTGACGCCGATGAGAATAGGAGATGTTGGTTGCAGAGGATGAATGACGGGAAGAAGAGGCAAACAATGAATGGGTCGAGGTAGAGTGCTACCTTTATTGTTGCCCTTTTTCTAACCTAAATATAAATTTAATATGTTTATTAAAAGAAATAAACTTTTAATACATTTCACAAAATCATGACAACTCTAGAAGAAACTGATATAGTTTAAACGGGTTTGATATTTTGAAAACACGTTTGAGAATGGGCCCTTTTAACTTTATGCAAAAGTTAATAAATATTTAAAACATATAATATAAAGAGTAAATTACGTTTTTTGCCCCTGTGGTTATATCACTTTTACTATATTAACCCAAAATAAGAATTTTTAACATAGCTGCCCCCATGGACTCTATAGCTAACCATTTTGGCCCCTAAAACTAACTATTTTGGCCCCCATGGTCTCTATAACAAACCATTTTGGCCTCCATGATCTCTAGACTTAGGGGCCAAAATGGTTAGTTATAGAGACCATGGGGGCAGATATGTTAAAAATTCTTATTTTGGGCTAATATAGTAAAAGTAATATAACCACAGGAGCCAAAAACGTAATTTACTCTAATATAAATTAGTATCAAGTTTTATGGTTTTAACTAGGGGTAGCAAAATAGGTGGGTTGGGTAGGTTTGGGTAATAGGTTAAAATAGATATGGGTTAGGATGAGTTTATTAAGAAATGGGTTAGGATTGGTTTAGGTCAAGATTGGTTTTTGTCAAGATGGATTTGGGCATGATATGCTAAAAATATAAATAAATAAAAACACATTATGATAAGAAAATTTAAAAAATTTAAAAAAATCAAAAAATTTAAAAAAAAACAAAAAAATAAAGAAAATTAAAAAAAACATAATAAAAAATAAAAAAAAGTCCAACATTATAATGCATCTTTTATAAATTTGGCACATATACACTATAAAAACACATGTAGTGTAAGTTTAGGGTTAAGAGTTACAGTCATCAATTCAGTTACTTGTCCTCAAAAAGAAAAATTAGTCAAAGCTGCATTATATACTTCACAACTACACAATCTATGGTCTTCACTATCGAGCTAGCCAGCCTCAATGAGAGCACATTGCATAAAGCACCAAGATACAAAAGGTAAGAAAGTACAATACATAAATAAAGTTATTACACCAATCTTAAATAACATACGAAATAAGGTAACTGAATACATAAACAAACGAAGTCCAACCGAACAGAAAATACAAGCATAAATAAGTTCCAGTAGCTACAGCAATAGAATCAACAACCTGTGGCAGATCACAGTGGCAGATTAATCTTGCCACAAGGATAGTCGTGCCCCTTGGTTTCATGATCCATTCATTCGGTTCATTAGTAGGGTAGTATGATCGGTTCTTATGATGCATATGTGTGTATGTTGATGTTGGCTATGATGTTAGTTGTGTGGTGATATTTGACTTTCTATGAAGTTAAGCATGTTAGATTCGGTATTTACTATCTCTAGGGTATATTGATGTCCATTAGCTTAGGGCTTGACACTTTAATTGATAATAGATTACTAATCGGTATAACCAGTTAAACATATGTTCTGCTTATAGGAAGGATATGATTATAAGGGTCTAGAAACTAATTAGAGTTTTCTAAATTTCTTACCTTGGTAGTTTGTAAATTGCTATGTTCGTTGTTCACCTTGGCACTAGTCTAGAAGCCTTAAGTCATAAGAATCCATATTTTCATTAGCTTTATTGAAATAGGTCTAAAGGTGTATCTATAACCTTAACCCTAGTTTGATAAGATTAACCTTATGTGGTATTTGTCTATCTTAGCACTTCATATGCCATAGTCAAGTTAAGTCTTGGGTTGGTTCAATAAGTTTGTTTGTCATCAATCTAAATAGTCTTCTTTGATTCGAGTCTATGATAGTTATATTCTCTTAACTCTTGGTAGTAGTTCTTAGTAATTCAAGTTAGTAGATCTTAAGTTTTGATTATGGTTATTCAGTAGATTGCATATTAAGTAATAGATTTATTACTAATAGATTTTGTGTTTATGGATTGATACTTGGGGTACTTACATTAGCTATACTATATTCTGATAGGTACGCTTGTCTGGAACGTGTGTAGATAGTAGTTGTGTTTTTTACCTTAAAACTAGTATGTGTTTGTGTGCAATTTATTTGTTACTTTCTAAGTACATCACTATTCACTACCAAAATTGTCCTTGGACGTTTGTTCCAGTTAGGGCGAGGGTGCCGGGTGTATGGAATACGATTTATAAGGTGGAAAAGGATATTGAGTTCTTCAACCTACAGATTAACCGGTTAATTAACGAAAATCTTGTGATGGCATGCAAATACGGTTTTGGCTGGATAGATTGATTAGTGATATCCCTTTAAAAGACAGGGTCCCCTTGTTATTTGCTCTAAAAGCTGAAAAAATGGGCTATAATGCTTCGAGTGTAAATATGGATTCTCAAATAATGATGGATCGATGGCAATGGAAAAGGGAGCCGGTACTGGAAACAGAAAAAAGGAGTTAGATTAGTGTAACACGCTAATCAAAGATGTGACGTTAAAAAACTATCTAGACCGTTGGGCTTGGGATCCGGATGCTAGTGGAGGTTTTTCAATCAAGTCATGCAAGCAACTCCTATCCAAGTATATAGTCCCACTCTGTCCATATGAATAGATTAAACGGGTCCCTAACAAAGTCCATGTGTTCAGGTGGAGGGCTGAGCAAGATAGGTTACCAACCTTGATAGAGCTCCAAAAAAAAGAAATATACAGAGGGGATAAACACTGTGTCATCTAAGCGGGGAGGTTGGGGAGACTCTGCAGCACTTATTCACGGTTTGTCGCTCAAAGACCTCCTGTCTTTTCACAAAAAAAAAATCCAAAATCGGTGGCTTGATAAAAATGAGCGGTACAAGTGGTAGTATTGGTTTCCTGCTAGGTAATTTGGAAGCATCGGACTAGGTTGATTTTGTCCGAAAAAAGAGTTCATATTGACTAAGTGGTAGGCGAAATCCAGGCTACTACTTTTTTGTGGACAAAGCATCGGGCAAAACGGAATGACCTGGAATGGAAGAACTAGCATATTTTTATGTTTAAGCATGTTTTTTAAACACAACTATAACTGAAAGGGTGTAAAAATGGGTGATGATGGGCTTGCTAGTTGTTTGCTAATCAGCCCTCTTGTTTATACATTTGAGTGTGATGAATAAACTTTTATGTCGTTAAAAAATATAAATGAAAATAAAAAATTAAGTAAATGAAAATAATAATTCATCACTTGTGGCATGGTCGTAGGGAGGCTTGGCTTTTCCAATGGAGACTCAAATTCAATCATCATTTATGTGACTTTGGTAGATTATACAATGATGGATAGAGTTTAGTCTCCCTGTAGAGGTGTCTAGTTTTATCCTGAGCTCCCCTGAGTTTTCATCCCACCGTGTGTTACGCGAGAGAGTGTTTAGCTCTTGTGGTGGCGCAACGGCTATCAAGTGGTAGTTGGCGGTATGGTTTTCCGAGGGAACGCCCAAGCCAAATTCTGAAGTCTGCGTAGACCTGGTTAAAATAATATAGACCAGATAATTGGAGAAATATATATCTGATGTAACGATGATTGGTACGTCGTTCCTTGCTTAAAAAAAGAGTAAATTTCAAAGTTCGTCCTTTATGTATGTCTAATATATCAAAGTATGTCATTTGTCTTTAATAACCTCAGAAAACATCCTTAATGTTTGAAAAACCAATCAAGTTATGTCCTTTACCCTAAACCTTGTTTGTTTTCCCAGTTAAGTTAGGTCATGTTAGAAGCACATGAGGGTATATTGGTCATTTTACCCTAAATACTAAAAAAAATATAAAAAATTCAGATCTTCCTCTCTCTCTCTCTCTCTTTGAACGCAGACCTTTATTTCATCATCATCTGCACACTCCTCAGCCAATTTATATCTAAAAAAAACCACACACAAAATCAAAAACCCAAATCAAGATAAGTCTTTCTCATACACTCCATTAAATTCAAGACCCACCTCCATCTCCCCCATTTCTGTAAATACAAAACAACTTTACTCCAACAAAACCCAACTACACACATGAACCAAAAACCCAACAATAAAGAGTATAAAAGAGGCTCAGATCTGTAAAGAATCAGAACAAAGAGGATAAATCCGTTGTATATACACACACACAGAGAAAAGGGTTGTCGATTTGGGGGCAAATCGAAAGTCATCGGCGGCGTAGGGCGGCGACCACCCTTCAGAAACCTTCCCTCCGCTGTCTCATTTCTTGGTTGTATTGTTTTCCCCAAACCCTCGTTCTTAGACGAAAGGCGTGTTTTGCCCCAAACTTCGAGTAACCGCCGTAACCGACTCACCGGATCTCGTGTTTTCCGCTTTCGATTCGCACCAGGTGACGTCAGAAATCGGTAGACAGTCCGGAAATTCATCGATAGACAGCGTGTGTGGTTTGGGAGACTGATGTAGTGAGTAGTGTGATAATGAAGATCAAACACGTTGATTCTACGAATACCCGTGTAGTTCTTCCCCAACCCCCAAATTGCAACCCAAAGGCCACGGAATTTGAAGTGAAAATTCAGTTTTCTCAAAATTCAAGTCTGATTGTTTCAATTACTAAAGGGACATATAAATAAGAACAGAAATTCGAAATGGGCCTAAAAAAGATAACGGGCCAAACACAAGCCCAAAAACAAAATGCCCAAAATTCTTAAAAAAAAACATAAAAATGCAAATAACTAATGGAAATAAGCGTTATTTGGCCCGGACGATGACCCAAACCGCCAAAGGCGTTTGCAGCAAGATGGAGCTTTTTCTCACGTTCGTTTCGCCTGGTCGCACGCCCAAAACGGACCTCCGTAGCCCAAGTTAGAGCCATTTTAGTGAAGCCCCTTTTGTTACGCGATCTTGGGCCTCCAAATACAAGATGGCCCGCTCCTCCACACTTGGGCCCGCATCAGAGACGAACGAGCCAGGTTCGGGGCGGAGTAGTAGGAAGTTGGGGGATGGTGAGGTGTATGGCGGTGGTTGTCGGTCCGGCGGTGGTGGTCTGACGATTAGAGAGAGAGCTGGTGTGTGTTGAGAGAGAGAGAGAGAGAGAGAGGTGTTTATGTGTGAGAGAGAGAGAGCTGATGTGTGTTGTGAGAGAGAGAGTGAGCTGTATGTATATATATATATATATTTTTTTTTTAATATTTCTTTTAATATTTGTGATAAAATGACCAAAATACCCTTATGTGGGGCTGACTTAGTCAAATTTAACCATGAAAAGTAACTGGATTAGGACTAAAGGACGTAACATGTAAGGATTTGCAAACATTAAGGATGTTTTCTGAGGTTATTAAAGACAAAGGACATACTTTGATATATTAGACATACATAAAGGATGAACTTTGAAATTTACTCTAAAAAAAAATATAAAATATAAAATAATAAACAAATAATATTAAATATAAAATAATAAACAAATAATATTATTTATAAAATTTAAATAATAAACAAATAATATTAAATATAATTTAAATAATAAACAAACAATATTAAACAAATAATATTAAACAAATAATATTAAAAAAAATAATAAACATGAACCAAAGCGCCGCGCTTTGGCCTCGGCGTGGCGCTTTGGTTCTTCGTGATGAAGAACAGCCCCCCCAGATCGTTCCATACGCCCAAATCAAATACAAATCAAACAAACTGAAACACATAAATTGAACCAAAACAATAAATGGCATTCGATCGTACCTTTTAGCGGTTGAAAGCTTGAAAACGTTGATGATCCGGCTCAAGTGTGTGTAAATCGCACCTTGTGTGTGTGTTTGTGTGTGGGGTTTGAAATGGGGGAGAAGCTGCTCCGCTTTGGTTAAAACGATGGATCGAAGCGCCCCGCTATGGCCACAGCGCAGCGCTTTGAGGTCAAAGCGGGTCGCTTAGGTCAAAGCGGGTCGCTTAGGTCAAAGCGGGGCGTTTAGGGCCTTTTTTTATTTTTTTAAATTGTTTTTAATTCACAAACGCGTCGATAATAGTCTAAATTTTATGTTTTTTCCATTATACATCATTTTTTATTATATATGGACTATACTGCAAGTTCCGGATCAAATCGGTTACGTGTGATGTCTTATTCCGTTATATCGTATCATTTTGGTTTGAAAGCACAAGTACTCCTGTGAGAGGTGTTATGTGTATCAGCCGCCTACCGTACATGAACATGACGTATTTTTTCATTAATTGTAGTGTTATGATGTATATTGTCATTTTGGGTCGTACAAGTGCGTATTGAATCTGATTGGGTCGCGCAGGTGACATTCGGTTTTTAACGTGATGTAACGCATATATTGAACAAACACAAACCTGATTATTATTAAACACATTTAACATACATCGTGAACATATGGGGTTACATTAAGGTCAGGGGCACGATACGTAAGCATTTCATACGCGTTGATCTGATCCCTGTATAATGTATGCCAGGCTGCTGCGCGCTCTGTTCTGTTCGCTCTCCAGAGTGGGTTTGGGGGAGGCATTGGATAACAACCTCCAAGCTCTACATGTATGAAATGCCCATGGTCGACGAACACAACCGCAACCACCAGGTGAGGTTGCTCAGCTTCGTTTGGCCCGCCCAGCAGAGGGAAAATTGTATCGCTCCCACGCATGTCGAAGGTGTGAACAATCACACCGTATCGTTGGGCAATAAGAAACCCCGTCTCAGGCATCGTCATGTAATTTTCGATATCTGCTCGTCCCACCCCCTTGAAATCGATCCGTCTAAGCAGCGCATCATAGTGTCCTATGTTTTCCGGATCGAAAAACTGCCTCCAAAGCGATTCGTTCGTACGTAACTCCTTTATAAGTTGTTTCCGGATCATCAAATATGAATTTTGTTTCACTCCTAACCCAACAGCCACCGATCGAAACCCACAATGACCATCTGGTTTCACGTCCTTTATTCTAACGATGTATGGATGGATCACTTCGGGAATCTGAGATGCGTAGTTGCGGATCGCTATATCCGTCTTAGGACCGAGCTTGATCATCGGGAAATCAGGGTGTAGGTTGATCGTCTGAGGCTGTGACGGTGATATGTACGAGCTGTGACGGGGAAGATCGTCTGAGGCCTCGACCCAAGTTTCTCCCGACGGAATGTACGCGCTTTTTCTAGCGGCTTCAACCTTTCTTTCTTCCTGCGTTTTCAATGTTGGGCGACCACGAGTTTTCTTCAGAACAGCAGGAGGTTTTTTGTTATTGTTCCCTGGATTGAGGATTTGCTGAAACTTTTCAAAGAAGCTCCTTTTCACTTGAGGGGGTGTTGGATCGATCTTTTGTTTCAATTTTTCAAATTCTGCGTCTACATCGATATCCTCTATGTTTTTCTTTGCAGGCTTGAAGTCAAGCTTCTTCCAGAACACGTCTATGTGTGTGATCCGGAGTTGCTGACCTGTGGATGAAAACAAATTAGGTGGCAAAATCATAACGAGAAAGGTCAAAGATATTAATTACCTTTATTTTCCAACTTTTCCAAATGACAGGCACATGGCAAACCACAGCTGGTAAAAAGTTGGCAACCACAGCTTGCACCGTAGGCTCTCAACCCGTCTTCCTTACGTTTTAGTTCCCTACTCAAAAGCTCAATCGCATATATTGAAACCTTTCTGAGAATATATGCAAGCATGGGCTGCTTCTTGTGGTGCGTCATCATTTTTCGGAGGCTTGTTTCAAAGCTACTACTAATCTCGGTGTATTGTCTATCAACAACATGATCAACATACAGTACAAGTTTATCCAGTGTGTTGCGATGACTTGGAAAGTGACTTTTTAGTGTTGCATGCATGCCCTTAACCCTGTTGGTCGTAGTTTGGTGAAAGTTGATAGTTTTGTTAATCCAGCATGATACAAACTTTTCACGGTACGGATCCAACCAGGATTTCTTCATATAATCAAAAACCTCTAAAATTAAAAAAAACGTAAATAGTCAGTTTTTGTTATTATATAAAATTTGAACATACTTATGTAAGAAATACCTACGTTCACGGTCATCTTCTTTCAGCTGTGCTTCAAGGTTTTCCAAGTTATACCTGTATATTTCCTCGGTCGTAGACTCGCACAATAACCAAAAACTACGTACGAATTCTTTCCAATCCTTGTCAGAGAATTTCTTCTTGCTGTTCTTATTAATATTTTGTTGAATATGGAACCGACAAAGATACTTATGCGCTTTTGGAAAAACTTGTTCACACGCGTTCATTAGCGCAAAATCCCTGTCTGTTAAAATCACGCGCGGTTCCATACATCCTACCAGCATAGACTTGATCCTCTGCAACACCCATAGGTAGTTCTCTGACTTCTCAGCGGAAATTACCGCACAAGCAGCCGTAAACGATTTGTTTGTCGACGTCATGCCTACGACCTGAACAAATGGCAGGTTGTACATGTTTGTTTTGTAGGTGGCGTCAATCATTAGCACATGCGGGAAGGCACACCACATAGTGAATGATCTTTCGTGAACAAAGAAGACATCTTCAACTTCGTTCGATATCTCATTCGTGCGCATGTAATAAGTGTAATTTTTTTCGAGAAGAATGCTTTCAAGTTTTTGCATCGGAGACTTACCGACATTTTTTTCGGCGTTGATCTTCTGAACAGCGTTGTGTATATCTTTCGGAATAAGCTTTCTAGCCGGATTGTTTTTTGTTGGTTGGGAATGTCTTGCTCTGCCAGCTCCTTAACCAGTTTTTTATCCTCCGAAGAAAGCCTTCTCGCATACGCGTGACCCTCTAAGTTTTCAATAGGAGTGTGGTTATGCTTCGCCTTCGTCACCTCGATCCTCCAAACACTTCCGGATGATTCCGAAAACCCGATCATCTCGAACGGGCAGCCTATTTTCTTGCTACCCGTTTTCCTCTGTGTAGCTATACTCTTATGCTCCCCACCAAAAGTACATTGAAACCAAATCTTGTAATTCTCTCCTCTTTTATTCGACCTCTTAACCACAATGAGGTAACCGTTGTCTTTTGCCGTGTCTTGTACCCAACGCACCAACTCTTTACGTGACGAAAAGGTCTGCGTTGTATCAAACGAAAACGTAACCGGGTAACAGCCTTCCTCGTCAACAGACACATCCCCCGGCTCACCATCGTCACCGAGGTCCGAATATACTTGATGTTCAAAGTTGTGCTCGCCACCGTAACCGAAATTCGAATAACCTTGTAAGCTCTGTTGACAACCGTAACTGTCGTTTGGACCACACTCCTGCTGTACAAAGCTGTACTCGCCACCGTAACCGAAATTCGAATAACCTTGTTGTGCGTAAGGGTCCTCCACAGGGGTATTCAAATCCAGCGTCACCGTGTTATCACGATAACGAATGCCAGATACAACCTCTGCCTCCCTCAAGTTGGACGAGACCGGTTTCTCATACGAGTCAGAAATAGCGGTCCCCTCGTAAGAATCAGGAACAACTGTCTCGTCAGAATATTGACCGAAAATATAGTTGTTTAACCACGACATCGTTTTTTCAAGAGATGTAACTAATACAGCAAAACCGCGCGTTATTTTGAAGAAACACAACGGATGGGGAATAAAGGCAATACAGACCTTTGATCTGAAATGAATGAAAATTAATGTCAGGAACTTAAGTTGTGTCTGCTATTTTTGATCTGAAATGAATGAAAATATATATCGAACATTGTCTCTGTCTCAGAGGTTGCTTTTAAAAGGTAAAATGGGTGAAATTTGGGGTCGAAGCGCCGCGCTATGGCCAAAGCGCGGCGCTTAGGGTTAACGACAAACCTCATAATCAGCTTTATGTCTCTCAAACAGTAACTCATGTCTCAAACGTCATTCAAGTCACCTTTTGTCGATCTAAGCGCCGCGCTATGGCCAAAGCGCGTCGCTTTGAGGTGTGAAAATAATTTTGGCCGTGTGCAATTAGCATGACCCTTCCTCATATTCTATGATCATTGAAGTTAATTATTGAGTTTTGTGCCATTGATAGAGATAGAGTTAGGTATTAGCCGTTGTAGTAGCTGGTGACAAAGAGGTGGTATTTTCGTTATTAATCAAAAAACAAGGGGCAAATCCCATTCACCAAAACACATGGGCAGTCTGGAAGCAAAAACAGAAAGAATCCAAAAGGACACGTGACTAACCGAATGATAAGAGTTGAAGTGCAAGCTGCTAGCACTAGCCTCTCAACTCGGGCGTGTGCCTCAATCCTCATTTTTGCGTACACTAACAACCTACACACGCTTAGAACACGAGTGAACCAACTGAACCCAAAAACACCTCGGTCTTGTCAGTATCAAAAGCCCCGCAGCGCGTGACATTTCTTAAAGCTATTTTTCTTGGGTCATGCTATTCACACACGGAGAAAATTATTTTCACACCTCAAAGCGCCCCGCTATGGCCAAAGTGGGGCGCTTTGGTGTAAAGTCAACAGACAAGGACTGAACCGGTCAGACCTTGTCTGTTGCTTTACATCAAAGCGCCCCGCTATGGCCAAAGCTCGGCGCTTTGGTTTTTTTTTTTTTACATTTTGGGGCAAAGCGCTCCTCTTAGGTCAAAGCGCAGCGCTTAGGGCCTTTTTAAATTTTTTAAAATTGTTTTTAATTCACAAACGTGTCGATAATAGTCTAAATTTTACGCTTTTTCCATTATACATCATTTTTTAATATATATGGACTAAACTGCAAGTTCCGGATCAAATCGGTTACGTGTGATGTCGTATTCCATTATATCGTATCATTTTGGTTTTAAAGCACAAGTACTCCTATGAGTAGTTTTATGTGTATCAGCCGCCTACCGTACATGTACATGACGTATTTTTTCATTAATTGTAGTATTATGATGTATATTGTCATTTTGGGTCGTACAAGTGCGTATTGAATCTGATTGGGTCGTGTCGGTGACATTCGGTTTTTAACGTGATGTAACGCATATATTGAACAAACACAAACGTACTCTTGGATTGTAAAAGAATTAACGTGATTATTATTAAAAACATTTAACATACATCTTGAACATATGGGGTTACATTAAAAGTAATAAAATCAATACTGTCATTTTATCACATGGGTTGATGTATTGAGTTTGAAATTAATACTTTTGTAAAATTTTTTATTTTTTTATTTTTTTTATTTTTTATATTTGAACTATTTTTTTCAAGAATCTCATACAACAAGCCTTGTAAATTCATATAAAATCAAGATTCAAGAAAAGATTTCAAATGGGTGTGATAAAGAAGATTAATTAGAACAAAACATGTTAATTGTTAGTGCACGGTAGAACACGACACAGGATAAAATCATGAAAAAGAACAGTGAGTTTTGTTCCATGGTCAAACTTTATTCAAACAGTTGTTAGGTAAATTATTTGTGTACCCATATTTGTATTTTATAATGTACTATGTTAATTTCTAACAATGGAAACTTACAAAATAAATAAACAACTTGAATCTATTGTTGATTATTTTAATTAGACAATACTAATTTTAAGTTGACGTTTTTTCGATTTCACTTGAGACCCCTTGAAGCTCCGTCGGTAGTGGGGTCCATGCCATCTTTAACCAATCACACATTTTTCTTTTTTTTTTAAAAAAAAAAGTTTACCACTTCACCAAGTGTCTAACCATTGCCAACGCTTTTCAACATAGTTTAAACACTTATGACTGAATGATGTGGCACACTCTCATTGGTTAATTTTGAAGTTTGCCACTTTCAAGTGTCTAACCACTCCCTACACCCTAATGTATACTATATTTCATTGTGGCAAGTGGCATTGTGGAGCCCACAAGAACTGCTAAATGTATACTATAGCACGGATGGGACTAGTCAAAGAGTTGGAAAGGGTTGTACGCGACAGTGAGATGCCTCAACAAATTAAATATTGAGATGGGACTTCACCTTTAGATATATGTGCACAAACAAATTAAATATTGTAAAATTTAGACCAAAAATGTAAAATTTGAACTTAAACGTAGACCAGTCACCAGTCAAAAATACGCCCAAAATGTAAAAAAAAAAAAAAACCAAAGCGCCGAGCTTAGGCCAAAGCGGGGCGCTTTGATGTAAAGTCAACAGACAAGGACCGAACCTGTCAGACCTTGTCTGTTGACTTTACACCAAAGCGCCCCACTTTGGCCATAGCGGGGCGCTTTGAGTGTTTAAATAGACTAAGGACGTGTGCGAATAGACCAGGCCATTTTTCTTCCATAACTTTTTAGAGCATTCTCATTCAAACCACCAAAATCTGTGTGGGGATATTTAAAGGCCCAAACTATCTACACACTTGGTGTGTAGATAGTCACCTCAAAAAGGTGTTTTTTGTCCTTATGTGCACACCCTGCAGTGTCGAACTGTGGTCAAAACGCGGCGTTTTGGTCCGGTTAACCAGACAAAGACTGACGGGTGTCTGACGGGTCTGTTGACCGGACCAAAACGCCGAGCTTTGGCCGCGTTTTGGTCCTGTCAACCAGACCGGGTGTCAGTCTTTTGTCTGGTTGACAGGACCAAAACGCGGCCAAAGCTCGGCGTTTTGGTCCGATCAACAGACCCGTCAGAAACCCGTCAGTCTTTGTTAGGTTAACCGGACCAAAACGCCGCGTTTTGGCCACAGTTCAACACTGCAGAGTGTGCATATAAGGACAAAAAAACATCTTTTAAGGTGTGTAGATAGGTAAATGGGTGTGCCAATAGGGACACCCTTTTTAAAATATAAGAAGTATAAAAAGTGGTTGTGAGTGGAGGAGAGAGAAAATGTTACTATTCATCTGTATATTTGGGGGACACTGTTCACCCCCTATACTTTTTTAATATATATTGAAAGTGGTTGTGAGTGGAGGAGAGAGAAAATGTAATATATATTGAAAAGGAGAGAGAAAAAGTATTTGTTTTTAGTGAAAATATATTGATATAGGAGTTGTTTTTTAGTGGAATGTATGTATATTTTTAGTGGATTGGATGTGAATGCTCTTAGACCAGAGGGTATTGAGAGCCTCATCCCCAAGGGATGGGCCGCCACGCCAGCGCCACGTAGGCTCGGCTTGGAGGGGATGAACCTAGGGGGTGGGGGATGAACCCCTTTATATATATATACGTATGTATGTATGTATAGATGTGTGTGTGTGTTAGGAGAGAGGGGCGTCGAGTTCGGCTGGTGGGAACCGAAGTTGCCGGGCTTGGGGCGGCGACGGGCATGGGGGGTGGGGAGTTTGGGGCGGCGGCGGGAGGACGGGCCTAGGACGAGCCGCTTAGTCTTAAAATATCTTGATATTCACACATCCCAAACCTTATTTCCACACCCTAAAGCGGTTTGCTTTGGCTAAAGCGGGACTTTTTGGCCTGCTTTCCAGAAAACCATTGATGTGATTGTGTACGATGTCCCTGTTTTGTACGTTGAAGCGCCCCGCTTTGGCCAAAGCGGAGCGCTTTGGGTGCTTTCTGCAGACAATGGTTGATGAGACTTGATGAGATTTTATATTTTGTACGGTGTTGGAGAAAGTGTCACACTTTGAACCCTAAGCGCCACGCCTTTGGCCGAAGCGCGGCGCTTCGACCCCCATTTCATGCATTTAAGAGGCAACCATGCGTTCTGTCTCGTATCCTTAAAAAAAATTTCATCCATTTCAAAAATTTGAGATTGAGAATCTTTTGGGTTTTTTGTTTTGAAGTGTGAAAATTCTAATGAGGAGAACATGTTTTCAGTGATTACGATGTCGTGGTTTAGTAACTACATTTTCAATAATGTGGAAAATCCCGACAATGACTCTCGGAATCTGAAGTCATTCAAGTGGCCCTTGTCGACTACAAACATAGGTACGACAATGACTTTGAACACGTTTCCGTGTGAAATTACTAGGATGTATGTTTAATTTTTATTTAATGTTTAAGTTTTATGTTTAATTTTTATATGATGTTGAAGTTGCATGTTTAATTCTTATGTAATGTTAAAGTTTTATTTTTATTTTTTATGTAATGTTGAAGTTTTATGTTTGATTTTTTTTTAGAACTGCAGCAACAATATTATTTAATGTAAAATTAAATTTGAAAAAAATAGTTTATGATAAGAGCTTGCGTCGCTAGTATTTTATAACAAATGAATACTTTGAAAAAAGGTTAAAATGATGGGATTTGATTGATTAGGGCAAAACCAGAAAGATACTATCCTTCAGTGTCCCTAGAAGAGCATACAAGAAATGGTTACTTGTGAGACTAGAGGGTATGGAGAGGCTCATCCCCAAGGGGATGGGTCGCCACGTCAGCGTCACGTATGTTCGGCTTGTAGGGGATGGACCTAGGGGGTGGAGGATGAACCCCTTTATATATATATTTATATATATGTATGTATGTATAGATGTGTGTGTGTTAGGAGAGAGGAGAGTGGCCCGTGAAGATCGACTGGTGGGTGACAGAAAGAATGAGCCGGAGGAGTGGGGGTGGTGTGGGGGACTGGGGCTGGGCCAGGCCGGGCCTCAGCCGACCCCATACCGTCTAGTCTGATTATTCATAAACTAAAGTAACTTCATGACAAACAAGTAGAATCTTGTTGTATAGACACAACAAATATATTAAATAAAAAAGGTAATTCTTATTTGTTTTCTATGTTAAAAATCATATTACATTTTCTTTTTGAAACGTATACTTCATTAATGAAACGGTCGACCTAAATCGGGCCGACAACACAAACAAACAAGGAAAATTACATATTTACAAAGGAGCACCACTCTCCCCAATCAATCTCTTTGAATTTTCAAAAATCATATTCATAGCATATAAGTTATGTTTTTTCCCAAAAGAGTGTTGTTGGTAAAAGTATTTACCAAAATAGTGTTGCTCCAAAACTATTTACTAAAATAGTGTTTTTGAAAAACTTGTTTTTTCCACTCCTAATCTTATTGGATAAACTATATTTTGATAGAATAAAACTTCTTTAATATTTTAAAGAGCATGCTTTCTTTTTTATTAAATCACCCCTTATTTTTAACATTTCTTTTATTCTTTTACTAAATAAACGTATTTATTATTATTATTATTATTATTATTATTATTATTATTATTATTCATCTTGTTGGTCTCAGGAACACGATGTTTGCTACATTATTAAGAAAACGAGATATGTAAAAATTAAGAAATAATACATACAAACACTACATCAAAATGTGAAACCAACATTATTGGTAAAAGATAATGTTTAAGAGAATGACATCCCATTTTTTTATATCAATGCTTCACTAAAAATATTTGTTTCTTTTGCTAGTGTTTCCCATAGTCACAAACGATTGCGGTTTGTATTTCGCATAGCCACCGTTTCCGTAGTAAAAAACGGTTGCGGTTTGCACATTCAATCTTCATTGCTTCATTAAAATTAAGAAGACGGTCTCGGTTGCATATTTTAGAGAGACCTTTAAGTACGGATCCTACAGCTGCATTTGGAACAAGAAGTCCAACAATCTGTTCATTATCTGTTGTTGTCTAAACAATATGAATGCACGCAACGAATTTGACAATTGTGACATCTTATTAAAAGTATAAATCACCTCCAATCCTTTTCTGGTCAAATCACACACTAAAAAAGTTTAAACTTATCGTGTGTTGTAGTTTGGAAAGATGACCGAATAGAGATCTACATAACAAATTGTGGAGAACTTGTTTGCGTTATCCATCAACATACGCTAAAATACTCTAAAATACGAAAAAAAAACTCTAAAATACGAAAAAAAAAACTCTAAAATACGAAACAAAACTCTAAAATACGCAAAAATACCCTTAAATACGCTAAAATACGATAAAATACACTAAAATACGATAAAATACATGAAAATATGCTAAAATACGCTGCGATATGTTAATATATGTCATATTACGAAAAAATACATGAAAATACGTTAAAATACGTAAAAATACCCTAAAATAGGTTAAAATAAGCTAAAATACGTTAGAATATGCACAAATACGTCAAAAATACTATAAAATACGCAACAATATGTTAGAATACGTCAAAATTGGCAAAAATACGTCAAAATACGCGACTAATGATATTTCCACACAGGTATACATATAACACGGCACTATGCAGTACAAGTGGATTTCAAACAAAACTGTACGTAATCATAGAATACGATATTCGCACGCAACCGAACGGCACCAAAACGATGTATGTTGAAGGTATACGTCATAAAACGACAAAATATGCGAAAGTTCGGCAAAAAACGACATGTACACGCGTCGAACCGAGGGAAACGCAATAAAACAAATTTTGAAATTATGCCATATACGATCGTATAGGCCTATGTTGTATCGTATATCGGCTTAATACGCATCGTATAGGCCTATATGATGCGTATTAAACTTTGAATTTTCTCAAAAATACCCCTGAATTTATCAGAAAAACAGGGGTATTTCAGTAATTTCATCGATTAATACGCATCGTATAGGCCTATACGATGCGTATTAAACTATAAATTTCTCAAAAATGTGTTTCAAATCAAGGGTCCCATCATTACAACCACTTGTTTTCAACGGGGATGTAATGCAATGATTTCTCTCAATTGAATAGACAGACACTTGCTTCATAGGACTCACCTGAATCGTCTCGGAAGTACTGAACAACCGAAATAACAGCTTCGGTTTCATCAGCTGCATCGTTTACCGTGGAATGCATCCTTATTTATGTAAATCGCACAAACAAGCATGCCTTGAACAAGTCTAGAACACTCGTAATCCTCAACCGGCTTTGAAACCGGACGGAATCTATTAAGAAACTGTTCGATTTCACGACGAGTGGAGAAATTAGCGACGGAGAAACTGTTCGACACAGACATGCATCTGGAAAGAAGCATATAAAGAACCTTCAAAAGTTAGAGAATATACAGACTTCAAAAGTTAAACATATTTTATTAGCTATTATACCTCGTTTAATAACAAGATAAGAAGGATGAGATATCGGCAGTTAGCTCGAAGAAGTTTCTCTCGATCAGGTGTTCCAATAGAATTCCCCTGTTTAACAATGTCCTGTTAATTGTTTCAGATGACATGCTTGGTAACAAAGAGGAACACTTTCTTATTTTGTTCTTCAATCTTTGATACTTGTTAATGTTTTATTTTTTTCTACTTTTAGAAAGGTTTGACCACTTCACGGCTGTAATAAAATGGAACATAATCCCAGATTGTCTAGAGAATCACTTTTATCATGTGTCATATGTTGGACGGAATATATGGATGGAAAGCCAACATAGTTTGTTTTTTTTTTTTTATAATTTTACACACGATTTAGAGAAACAGAGAATACGTTACGAGATTCTTCGAGAATTAGAAAAGGAGAAAATACGGAACGACAAGGGTGTTGGTCTTTTCTCCCACGTGTGATCCAGAGGTCGGTCTCGGGTGGGCATAAGATCCGTAGGCCCTATTGTCGGATCTGTGACTCCATGGAAGATGTGATTAAGGTAAGCGTGCCGTAATATGTGTCATGTGTCATAAAACGGAACATAATCCTAGATTGTCTAGAGAAGCGCTTTTATCATGTTTCATATTAGAGAAACATAATTTTACAGACGATTTAGAGAAACAGATAATACGTTACGAGATTCTTCGAGAATTAGAAAAGGAGAAAATACGGAACGACAAGGGTGCTGGCCTTTTCTCCCACGTGTGATCCAGAGGTCGGTCTCGGGTGGGCATAAGATCCGTGGGCCCTATTGTCGGATCTGTGACTTCATGGAAAATGTGATTAAGCTAAGCGTGCCGTAAAGTTGCATCTGATTTTTAAACATTCCCACTGACATAATATTTTAAAAATTGAGAACCACATATTCGTGTGTAAAAGCTCGGAAAGATGACCGAATAGAGATCTGAATATCCCCTTGAGTTGTTACCATATGACACATGATAAAAGCGCTTCTTTAGACAATCTGGGATTATGTTCCGCAAATTGGGAACCACATATTCGTGTGTAAAAGCTCGGAAAGATGACCGAATAGAGATTTGAATATCCCCTTGGTAGTTGTTTACCGCATGACACATGATAAAAACGCTTCTTTAGACAATCTGTGATTATGTTCCGTTTTACCACGCCGCTTAAATCTCAGTTATGTCTAATTGCATTATGACAATATTGACAGAGGTGCTAATCTTTTCTCCCAATGTGCAAACTTGAAAAATCTCAACATAACACATTGTAGACTGGTGGGCTTGAATGGTTTTAATATATTTCATCTTGGACTATCTAGTCTATTACTTGAAAATGGATATGATCGTGTCAAGATCTTTATCTATCATGTCATCGACCAACTGCTCGAAATCCATTTCGTTTCTCGGGTTCGCATTCGACACAACACAACAAAAAATAAACTTAAAAAAACCAGTGCCTTGATAAGCATCGTATAGGCCTATACGATGCGTATCAAGACCGCCGCCAGACATAACCTGCACCTGTCAGTCTGCCGTGTTTCTTACTTTATTTCAATACGCATCGTATAGGCCTATACGATGCGTATTGAATTGAAAAGGTATGCGGATAGACAGGGGATGTGCCATTAGAAAACCCCTTTATCAATAGCAAGAACAGTGTTTGCCACATCATTAGATATGAAAAAACTATTTTTAATAGTTTTACTTTTTATTAAATAAACATATATTTCTAATATACTATTTTATCTTTAGTGAATAACATATGTTGAAGTTTGGTTCAAAAAAACATCTGTTCGAAACAACTGTTTGCCACACCATTAGGATTAATAAGATATCTAAAAATAGTTTTAATAATTTCACTTTATATATAATCTCAGTTAGGATTAGATTAAGTTTAAAAAACTTTTATTTTATCAAAAACATAGTTTATCCAATAAGATTAGAAAAACAAGATCTTTTTAAAAACACCATTTTAGTAAATATTTTTAGAGCAACACCATTTTAATAAATACTTTTTCCCATAACTAGGGCTGCAAACGAACTGAACTTTCAGCGAACACTTCATGAACCGTTCGGCGGGAAGTTCGTTTGTGTTCGTTCGTTTAATAAATGAACGAACACGAACAAAAAATTTCGTTCGTTTAGTTAAATGAACGAACATAAACAAAGGCCGTGTTCGTTCATTTGTGTTCGTGAACGTTCGGTAACGTGTTCGTTTACGTTCGTTTGTGTTCGTTTGTTTATGTTCGTTTGTATGTTCGTGTTCGTTTGTGTACAGGAATATATATATATATATATATATTATTTTATTACCTAACTTATATTATATTATATTGTATGGCCCAACTTATATTTTATTGGTTATTTGTTAGATATTTCATTATCACCTAAGGTCCACCAGATATACAATTGAAAGTTTGAAAGTACAAAAACCCTAAGCATTATCAGCGCCGTTCCAGATTCTGGATCCCATTTTCTCCGCCATCGACCAAGCGCCGCTCTCTCCCCGCTCCCTTCGTCGTTCCTCTGTCAATAACCATCGTTCAACACCGTTCCCACTCATATATGTTCGTTTGTATTTTGTTTATGCTCATTAACGTTTGTTTGTGTTCGTTTGCATCCGTGTGCGTTCATGAACGTTCGTTTGTGTTCGGTACCTAAATTAACAAACGAACACGAACAAGTTCATTTTCTTAACAAACGAACACGAACAAAAAATCCCGTTCGGTAAGTGTTCGCGAACACATGAAATCCTTAACAAACGAACACGAACAAGGCCGTGTTCGTGTTCGTTCGATTCGTTTGCAGCCCTACCCATAACACTTTTTTAGAAAAAAAAATCCATATAAGTTATACTTATTAGACTAAAGGGTATGGTGAGGCCCATCCCCACGAGGATAGGCCGCCACGTAGGCGCCACATCACCGGCTCGTGGGGGATAGGCCTCCTTCACTTTTGAGGGGGTGGAGGATGGGGCTACCCCACCTCAATATTTTATAATTTTCTAAGTTTTTTTATTAACTTAATAAAAACTTTATAAAAGTTAAAAAAATACAACATAAATAAAGTCATTTCATAACATAAAAAAATTACATTTCCTAAAAAAAAAAACATTTCCGAAAAATAAAAAAAAATTACATTTCCTAAAAAAAAAAAAAAAAAAACCTACGACGTCCATTTTTTCTTCACCTCTTCCTTCATCCTCCGATACACCTCTCGTTCCTCCTCCGGAACCGAGTCGAGATCCAACCTCATTATCCTAAAATCCTCCGCTCGATCATAGTCGGCCGACACGTTTTTCTTGTGACTATATTTTTCGGCCGCAAAGTCTTTAAACGAGCGGAATTCGGAAATCAACTCGTCCATTTTCGAAGACGCCTTCGAGCCGCCACCTCCACCCGAGCCGCCCCCTCCACTCGAGCCGGCCCCTTTGCGCTTTCCGGCCGCCTCTTTTTTTGCTTTGTCCCTTCCGCCGGGACGTTCGATCTCGTGAAATTCCGGTTCGTCATATTCCGGTTCGTCGTTTATGTCGATTTGACAACGAGCGGTGGAGCCTCCCGCACTATAACTTCCGGACTCGGAAGTTTTAGTCCGTTTGGCGGTTGCGACCTCATTTGGAACCGGCGCCCGTTTAGGTTCTTTCTTTAAAATGTTCCATGCTCGGAGGTGCGGGAAATGCGGATTTTTTGTTTCCCATCTAGCCATCGCAAGGTTAAGAACGTCCTCGTCGCTACTCCCACTAGGACGATTGATGTAAAGTGGGTTATAAATCCCGATAAAATCATTCACGCACTTGTTCATTTTCCGCCACTTGCCCGATACGGAATCGAGATCACGGGCCGGGCCTTGCCCCATAAGCTCGTTAAATCTATCCGTACATGCCTTCCAAAAACCAGAACCTGTTTGATTGTTCCCTAAAATTAAAAAAAATTGCATTAGTAAAACTAAAAAATAATTATTTTCAAATTTAAATTTAAAAAATTAACTTTGGTTCATACCGACAATCGGGCAATCTGAGGACTTAACATACGCAATTGCTAGCGCCTCCTCCTCTACTTTTGTCCACGCTCTCGCCTTTGCTCTCGAACCGCTTTTTTTGTTGTGTCGGGTTCGGTTTCAACCGCCTTCCCCTTCCCCGTGTTTTTTTTGCGCTTGAGTTCTTTAGGTGGCGATTCGGGGACGACTTCATCATCATCGTCAAGCTCCACCGAGGGTTGCGGTTGCGATTGGAATTGATCAACTTGAAGAGAGCCGCGTTGCATGAATTGTTGGAGTGCTTGGTATTGTTGCATTTGTTGAAGTTGGGACATTTGGGAGAATGCGTTAGGTGATTGTTGAAAACCCGAAAACGGAAATTGTGGAGACCCCCACGAAGAATCCATAGTCGGAGTGTAAGCGGGGCTCGAAAAAAAATTAGGTTGGTTCAGGTTGGGGTTGTTTGGGTTGAAGGGATTCATGATTCTATAAAAAATGGGATTGTTTTTTATAAAAAAGGATGAGAGAATGGGAGAAGAATGGAAGAAATGGATGAGAATTGTATAAAAAATGGTTGAAAGTGGTGGTATATATTTAAAGTGGAAAAGTAAGTTTTTTTTTATTAAACTATCCGTTATTCAACGGATATATATTTGAAAGTGGGGCCGTCGACTTCGGCTGTGGGTTGCTGGACTCGCCGCGACGTTTTGAGGGGGGCGGTGTGGGGGACCGACGCCGATCCTAGCCGGGCCTCAGCCGGCCCCCATACCGACTAGTCTTATGAAGCACACTAAAATAAAAAATTGAGTCACTGTATGTGGACTTTGACCAAAGAGAAGTGACTGAAAAGTTGAAAGCAAGGACAAATAGGAACACATAAAAGCCATTAAAAGCATCGATAAAGCTTCACCCTACCCTATATTTTTTACTGCCCTCGGTTTAGGCCTTCTTTCTTTTACTATTTTCTAATATTAAAATTTTAACAAAAAAACATTAAATAAAAAAATATACTTATTATCTCTGTATAAATTTTTATATTTATATAAGAAGATTAATAGTGTTTTTTTTGGGCCAAACTATCTACACATCTACACACCAAGTGTGTAGATAGTCACCCTTAAAATGTGTTTTTTGTCCTTATATGCACACCTTGCAGTGTCGAACTGTGGCTAAAACGAGGCGTTTTGGTCCGGTTAACCAGACAAAGACTGACGGGTCTGTTGACCGGACCAAAACGCCGAGCTTTGGCCGCGTTTTGGTCCTGTCAACTAGACCGGGTGTCAGTCTTTTGTCGATAGGACCAAAAGGCGGCCAAAGCTCGGCGTGTTGGTCCGGTCAACAGACCCGTCAGACACCCGTCAGTCTTTGTCTGGTTAACCGGACTAAAACGTCGCGTTTTGGCCACAGTTCGACACTGCAGAGTGTGCATATAAGGACAAAAAACACTTTTTTTGTGTGTAAATAGGCAAAATGGTGTGTAGATAGGTACACCCCTTTTTTTACATTTAGTCTATTTCGTCATTTAATATAAATTTTTTCGTTTATAACCCATGCAGTTCAACTATGGTATTTTTTTATTTTACTTTAACCAAATTACATTTCTACTCCTAAATCGTTCTTTTAACGAACACATTAATGTTTTAGACATATTTTTTTGCTATAACAAGTGTTGCATATATTTTTTTTTTAATTTAGTTTTTTTAACGAAAGCACCGATACTCTTTTGAACGTATATCTAACTTTTCTTTTACTTTGCTATAACGAGCGCACCGAAATCGACGGAGTTTCTATCGTTTTCTTTTTCGTTTACCTTTGTCATTTACTATATTGTTTTCCCTTTTCTTATTATTTTGATATTCAGAGCTGAGTGACGATGCAAATAGCATAACCAATTTAGATATCATTTTATTTAATTTTATAAATTTATTTATTGGTTGTCATGGTGTGCTATGCGTTCTGATTTTCAGCCGCGTCCCTGCACAACGTGCGGGTAACTGAGACCCTAGTTATGAATAAAAGTTACGGTTTTAGTTTTACTAACTGACTGATATTAAACTATTTAAAAGATAACAGACACTTGTATTAATTAACCTGAAAAAACAGCTACTAGAGAGAACTACAACGAAACACTTTTAATTTGTATACAAAGCAAGTAAACATTTTAACAGGCCGAACGCTTTGACAACTCGTTTTCTTTTTCTTCACGGTGAAAGTGAGACACAATCCACCACTAACCACAACTTGCAGATATTGAAGGGATATAAAACTACAGCTACACCACAAATTCCATTCTAAACTATGACATTTGCCCTATGTTTAATCCAAAGAAAGGGATTAGACTTGATCTCCATGATTTATTGTGAACAAATCATTCGATCACACCTTAGTTGTCTAATATGCGTCCTGTCATTTTCCGGTTACAAGATTTACTGGCAGCGGAGGATTAACACTTTTCGGATGAACATCAGAGTTGGATTCACAAGGCTTGGAAGTAGATTCCATGTTAAACCTTAATCAAGTGAATGATAACGAACACACACACAGAACAGAATGAATACGAAATTGAAGAGGATATTATACAATATCCTGGTACCGGAATAATTGCTGGCAAATGTTAATTTATACTCGAAGAGATGTTGGTTGATGTGGTGGTTATTATTGGCGGGAATAACTGCCGTTTGAAACGGTACCAATCAACCGTCGTGCCCCTTCTCTTATTTGTTACATACATACATAATATAAGTTTGATTATCCTAAGTACATAATGCATAATTAAGTTTATAATCTAATACACTCCCCTAAACTTGATTATGTTTCAGACAATGCATAAGAACACTTCTATTAGCTTCATCTACAGCCTTCACCGCTTGCGTGAAATCAAACCGACATCTTTTCTGCAGCTTCTTCATCCCTTGCCAATCAACTTCTGCAAATAATGCATAATGGTCACCTTCTTCTTCAGGGATGCAACCCTCACTCCTGGTTCTTTCTCTTCGGTCTGCAAATCGTGATGACTGAAGTAGCACCGACTTCCGCTAACATTTTCATCACTTTTCATTGTTTCCTCTCCCAAAACCTTCTGCTGTGTTGATTTGAATTTATAGTAGTACACTAGAACATCTAGGTACATAGCATACATAATTCTCATTAACTCACCGTCACTATAATCATACCCCATGTCTTTTGCTACCACTGCCCATAAATTATTGCAAGTAACATTCTTGTGCCCACCTTCTTGTTTCACTACTACATATAATTCAAGCAGATCTACCTTCCTATTATCAGCCGAATTCGGTGAATTGGTCTTGTAGAGATTCCTAATTTGATCTTTATACCACTCTAACATTTCTTCAAATTTAATCTCTAATTCATGCTTGTACTTAAAAACATATTCCACATCTTCCAGCATCTCTAATAGTGTTTTACAGTCTTGTAAGTCATGAAATTCCATCGCTTGAAGAATCATAACATTCCAATCCGGTTCATGAGACAACAAATTCAGACTTTCAAAGTAGGAATTTAAATAGTCTGATTTGTATTCATCATGTTCTGAACCGAGATTGATTATTATCCGTTTTTCTTTCATCCCTAATTCATCTTCTTTAGTTAATCCAGTATTTTCATTCTTATAGTTCGAAATGGGGGAACTGAACGTGGGATATATCCTGCATCTTTCTCCACATATCTTTACGGTATAACCTTGTAAAACAAGTTGATCCATACTCAAAACGTTTCGATCCAATTCAGGAGTGTAAAACACACTTTGGATTCGAAATGTTTCATTCCCAGATTTAACATCTACAACCCCCATGCCCCTTATGAACATAAAATTAATTTCCCCTGTTTTGGTCTCTACCCCAAACATATGTCTTATTCGTTTAAAAACATCCAGAATTCCTGCAAAATGATGTTTAAAAGTAGTACTTACATGCCATATTTCTGACCATAATCCACCTCCTGTACTGGTGATGATTAACTCTTGTCGGAAATCGTCTTCGGCGTCTTATCGCGTGTCGCTGTATACCGGTATTAATAGCTTGACGTATTAATTGGGTTGCTTCATCGTTTTCCTTCATCTTGCACGAATTAATTCGATGACCGGGTTCGTGGTAGTAGTAACATCTCTTGTAGTTTGATTCCTTCCTTTGTTTTTCTATCTTCTCATTTGTGCAATGTTCACAAGGCATTAACGTTGATGTTGGTTGAATTATACAGTCTTTCTTCACCGTGGCTCTGATACCACTTATTGGCAGCGGAGGATTAACACTTTTTGGATGAACATCAGAATTGGATTCACTAGGCTTGGAAGTAGATTCCATGTTAAACCTTGATCAAGTGAATGATAACGAACACACACACACAGAACAGAATGACTACGAAATTGAAGAGGATATTATACAATATCTTGGTACCGGAATAATTGCCGGCAAATGTTAATTTATACTAGAAGAGATGTCGGTTGATGTGGTTGTTATTCTTGGCAGGAATAACTGCTGTTTGAAACGGTACCAATCAACCGTCGTGCCCCTTCTCTTATTTGTTACATATATACATAATATAAGTTTATAATCTAATAAGATTTGGTGTTACTAGTCAAATTTAGAAGAAGGATGATATGAAACTAAATTATGCTATTTTTTTAATCAAATGCGTGTTTGTTCTTTTATTTTACGTGCAATGGGATGACGAACAAGAGCACTGGTAGACGCTAACACAGGCAATGGGTTTTTTTTTGGGTAAAAGGGTATACCCCGGTGATTGTATTGCTATCCAAACCAAAATAAAAAAGTAGATAGGCAGAGTACCAATCTAGTTCAATAGTGTGACATACCACACTAAAGTAAACGAGCAAAACAGCAAAACTACAAACCAACCAAAAAACCTAACAACTATACATCACGTAGCTAGCTATTAGGATTAAGTGGTGTGAACAGCATCCAAAGAAGCTATCTTCCATATCTTCAAAATATTTGTCACCAGTTGATTCACTTTGAACTTGAAAGAATGTAACTTTAATCGAATCGTCTCCACAATTAGCTCTTCAATCTTCTCAGGTGGTCGCAATTGGTTATTGAAAAATCTCGCGTTTCTTTCCTGCCATACAAAGTACGCCATCGCTGCAATCACCAGTTTACGAATAACCCAAATGAGACGTTTAGATTTAGCGTTAGGGAGCACCCACGCCACGACATCTTCCCACTTCCCATCTACCTGATCCATATCCATTTTTCTGTGAACTAAAACCCAAATCTGATTCGAGTACGGACACTCAAAAAATAAGTGTTCATGAGTTTCCAAAGCTCAATTGCACAAAAGACAACACATCATATTAGCATTACCCATAATATTATACCATTGCTGAATTCTATCTTGAGTAGCTAGCTTCCTCCTGCAAATTAGCCAAATGAGAAACGAATGCCATGGTATAGTAAACGAAGACCACACCATGTTATACCAATCAACCCGTTGTCCTGTTCTTCGAATTGAATCCCACGCCACCTTTGTAGAGAAAGGTTCCATAGCATCACCCTGTTTCTTCCATAAAATGGTATCAACTTTATGAGGATCTATGGTGATCGGATTAAGCTGAAAAAGAATTGGAAACATATCCCTCCAAGCAGCCGGCCATATCCATCTATTATCTTGAATTACATCCGCCACTTTAGAATGAATTGACAACCCCTCTCGGTTCATCTGTCTAGTAGTAACATAGGAACTTAAAGAGCAGTTTTCACTCCAATTATCGTACCAAAGGAAAGTGCTCTCCCCATTGCCAATTTTTGACACAAAAAAATTCCTTACAAAAGGCCGAAGTTGGAGCAACTTCCTCCAGCTCCAACAAGTATTATTTTGAATTGGAATATCCCATAAGCTTCTTTCACGTAAATGATGCAAGTACACCCAGTCGACCCAAAGCGATTTTCTTTTTGAGAGGATGCTGTAAATATGAAAAGCCATTAAAGCTTTGTTAACATCCGCAATTTGCCTAATTCCCAACCCACCTTCTTCCTTTGGTAAACAAACAATATTCCAAGATACTTTAGCTTTCCCTTTCACGAAATTGCCTTGACACCATATGTAACACCTCGAAAATTTTCGTCCTATGATGTGTTGACACGTGTCATAGGTTTGAACGTGTGAAAGAATGTTCTTGAAGGACTAAAGTTGACAAACAATGAAACTATGTAAATGTAAGGGTTCAAAGTGTCAACAATGAATAAATATACTTTACAATAACCCTACATGATGTTTATAACCTTAAACGAATGGATCATGGATCATACGAAGCGAATTGTGAAAGAAAGTGAGAGATTTCAAACTACAGGGGTTAAATGTGTCAACATGTTAAGATATACCTCTGAGTGACCTTTTAGCAAACCCGAAGCCTTGTAACGATTAATTATGCTCACTAGAATGCACCATAAAAATATCACAAAGTTTCGTTACCGTATGAGAAAGTTATGATAAAAATTCGTGTGTGAGGGTTAGAATCGTCAACATTGAAAATTAGGGTTTTTCGGGTGATCACAAAGTTACCCGAGGACTTGACATAGATGGTATAAGCCTTAAAGCCCCTAAATGTTAATTTTAAAGCCTCATAATGCAAGAATTGAAGTGAAAGCGACGTTTAGGAGGACAAAAGTGCAATTAAAGGAAACATTGTAACCTGATACGGGGACTGAGGCGGGCCGCGTAAGGTCATGAAGACCTTTACGCGGGCCGCGTGACAGGTACAGCGACAGAAACTAACAGACAGCTGTCTGTTGATGTTTTAACCGACTCAAATGCCATTTTGGCATACCATGGGCCTTCCTATACTGGTTTCTAGCCTCTAGAGACACATGGGAATGATCTAACATCATTGTAGAGTTGCATGGCATCAATCTAAGTGAGTTTGACTCACTATATAAGTCACACAAGGTTGCAAACATTCTTGCATTCATTTCTGATCATTTGAGGAGCACAACAGCAGACACAAGACCTTCTTAATCCTTCATTAGTCACTTGTAAGTTTGTTTAACCTTCTTGTTTTGAGTTTAGCTTAGTTATTTAGCTAAAAGTCAAACCGTCGTAACTACGGTTTGACTTCGAGATTATTTATAATTGGCTCAGTCTTATCTCGATTTAAAAGTACCGTTAAGTAGGTAATTATATGGGTATTAAACCCTTATAAGGGTACCCACTGATTCCAATCCTAACTAGGTCGTTTGTCGAGTCAAACGTTGTCCGAAAAAGTCAACAGAAATGCTAAACTTTGATTAAACACGTAATTAACGATATGGAAGGCGTGTAACCTGTTTTATCATTCATATAACTTGGTAATAAGTGTACGGACTTGTCTAAACTTGTTTGATTCGACAACTTTCTGTTTTGAACCGATTCGGAGCCGAAAGGCGCATAGTTTGACTTTCTGCTTTGACTTCGGTTCTGACCCGGTTTTGATAGGTTTAGACATGCCTTAAAGTTCCATTAGGACCTAGTTACATGTGTGTATAACCCTCTGCGTTTATACCACTTAAATCCTTATGTGTCCGACGTTTCCGTTAAATGCTTAAATATGGACCATAATGCCCTTATGACCATACAACGAGAATTTTGGAAATGTGAAAGTACAATAATCTTTGTTACTGATTATAAAACATGTCCCTAAATTTTCACATCAGTTGGAGGTCTAGATTAGGAGTTATGCTTAATGACGTTATTAGAATGCTTCTTAGTAATTAAACGGCGTCATTAGCGTAAAGCCTATCTAAACCCAATCTTTGACACCAAAAATTTTACCCACTGATGTAATATAATATTTTGGGATTTTTGAAGATTTTTAATTATTTTTAAACTGATCGTAAGCTAGGATTAGTGCCTTGATTCGGTAAATACCGAATATGCCCTTTTCGGCCATAAAATGAGTTTTACAAATCCTTTTGATGCCAATCCAATTGCTACTGATTTTAAATAATAAATGAAGTGTTTTGAACCTGTTTAACTGATCAGAAAACTCAGAATCCTATTTTTACCCGTACGTCGCTTAAAACGGCTTTATACGCGTAGTAAACGCATAGTTTGGGTTTAAAACTACTTTGGCATATGAGACTTATAACCAAATGTTATAACCTGTTAAAATGAGCTATTTTATTTATTTATTCAGACCCGAATCACAGAAGATAAATTAATCCCTTTTATAATCTTTAAAATGACCAAAATACCCCTACGGGGCATAATATGAGATTAAACTCGTTTTAGGCATAATGGAAGGTATCATACTGATATCACAACATATTTAAGGCATGTTAACTTAGGAAACCTATTTAGGACTCTTATGGTTACCCGTTACGCTTCATGCGCGTTCGGTTCGGTTTATGTAACTAGTTTACATAAATTAGCCAAAACGGGTCAAACCTTATCGGTTTTATCTCAAAATCCAGAATGTGTATAATATACCCATTTTAAGCAAGTCTTCAAACTTGTCGGGTCTAAATCACATTCTATCCGGTCTTCGCTTAATCGTGCGTACGAACCGTATCTTTAAAACTAACCGGTCTAAGCTTAAGCTTAACTAAAGACCCGTTAGGATTCTAATAGGTTATTATAAACCTTCATTCCAGATTAGGAGAACCAGTAAAAGATACTTGCACTCGCTGATTTTGATTTATACTTGCTCAGGTAAATACTTTTAACTTATTTTCCCTATACGGGCTTGGGGTACGGTATATAAAATACCGCTTGGTCGGGAATTGAATCTTTAATTGTATGATGATTAAAGTATTGATATGTCTCGTTTAAATTGTTTTGTTCGCTTAAATCCTTTGGGGGGTTAATGACCATGTCCCGGATATCCCTGGCATCATTTTACGAAATGGCCACAACCTAAGCACGGGGCGTAGGCGTACGCCCGTCGGTGTCTCATATACATAATGTGGTGTGTCTATTGATCTTTAACCCGGCTCGACCCGGGCTACTGAACTCATAAGAAACATGTAAATCCTTTACAAGAATTATATTCAAATAATTATCCCAAGTTATAAAAATATTATTTGTGCCTTGTGCCTTAAATGCATTTTCTTAAACTCTTTTCAAAATGAGTCGGTTGATTGTATTAACCAGTGTAAACTGACGTATTTTCTCAAAAAGGTTAAGTGCAGGTACTACGCGTAATAGGCTGGCTTTTCTCCTAGCATCCACAATAAGTCTCGCAAGCTTGGATGTCAAAGACTGTTGAACATTGTTTCCTGTTATTTTGATCTACCTGTGGATTTATATTCGACTACTTGTGATACTTAATATTACAATATTGTTTGGTTGAAATGAATCTATATTTTGCTTCCGCTGTGCATTTAAATATTGTGTTGTTTGACTAATTATGTTGCCAACCACGTCACGATACTCCCCCACCGGTCCCACCGGTGACACGTGGAAATCGGGGTGTGACACCATAAGAAATTCCTAAGCTTTTGTTCAAGTTGTTTGACAATACTAACCGGCAAAATGAAAACCGAAGCCCAATAGACATAGAGAGCAGATAAAACCGAAATGATCAGTTGAAGTCTACCTGCGAAAGATAAGGTTTTCGTTTTCCAATCAGTAATTCTATTTTTCCATTTTTTCCACCAAAACCTTGCAATCCGATAGAAGTAAGCTAGAAGCAATTAGAGGAACTCCAAAATACTTTATTGGAAAAGTACCATCATCAAAGGGCATAATAGAACGAATAATGCACTTCACTTGATTCGGAACATTACAGAAGAAAGCCGTACTCTTTTTTATACTAGGAACCTAACCCGACATATCTTTAAAACCATTAAGAGCATCCATAATAATCTTTACAGAATCAACTTCACCTCTTGAAAAGATAAACAGATCATCTGCAAAACATAAATTAACAATCCTCTGCTTCTCACAACCCTTATGGAATCTGAAAGAAGACTCAGGCGATGTTGAAAGCTGGAGCATCAACGTTAAAACTTCCATTACAAGAGTGAAGAGGTATGGGGACATCGGATCTCCTTGTCTTAAACCCCTCTGACCTTTGAAATACCCAAATATGTTTCCATTAACACTAACTGAAAAAGATGATGAAGTGATACAATTCATAATCCATTTTATCATAATCTCATGGAATCCATACCCCTTCAAAAACTCCCAATCCACTGTATCATAGGCTTTTTGGATGTCCACTTTAAAAGCACACCTAGGGGATCCGATATTCCTGTGGTAATTATGCATAAGCTCTTGAACAAGAAGAATATTATCAGATATTCGTCTACCCGGAACAAAAGCAGATTGATTCAAACTGACCACCTTATCTAGGCCCTCTAAAATTCTATTAGACAGAATTTTTGTAATGCACTTATAAATAACATTACAACATGATATTGGCCGGTAATCGGTAACCCGACATGGAGTAGTTACCTTTGGAATAAGTGCAATAATAGTATGATTAACCTCCTGAAGCATGCGTTTCGAGGTGAAAAAGTCTTTAATAGCCGTGTACACATCATCACCCACTATGTTCCAAGACTTTTTAAAAAAGGCCGAGGAATAACCATCAGGCCCCGGGGCCTTGTTATCATCGATCGAGAACATGGCTGACTTAATTTCTTCTCTAGAAACCTCACGAACCATATTAGCTGCCACTTGAACCTCTAGCACATTAGGGAATAAATCCGGGGTTGGTAACCGAGACACGTTACCTTTCTTACCAAGGAATTCAGTAAAATAAGTGACAAAAGCTGATGGAACATCATTCCCCTCATAAATATTGCCTTCAACATCTCTAATAATATCAACACGACTACGATGATTTTTACATTTAAGAGAATTATGAAAGTAAGAAGAGTTAGCATCTCCCACCCTAAGCCACTCCACTTTAGCCTTTTGCTTCAAAAATCGTTCCTCGTCAAGCAAAGCTTCTTGATATTAAGCCAAAACGGTCGATTCTCTTTGTCTAAGATCCTCATCAGCTGGGTTTTGATCCATATTTCTATGCACCTCATCCAAAACATCCCTTAAAGATTTAACTTTATCATGCAAATTACCTTGCTTGTAAAGGAGACTTCGAATAGGGTGTTTCAAAGCTTTCAGTTTTTTGACCACTTTAAACATAGGCACCCCTTCTATATTCTTCATCCATTCCGCCGAAACCATCTCCCCAAATTCCTTCTTGTAAACAATAAAATTTGGAAACTTGAACGGCCTTGGTTTACTCGTTTTCGTACCAGGAATCTTTAACAGGCATGGCGTATGATCCGAAATCCTGAACGGTTGAAAAACGGCACAAGCACTCGGAAAAGCATCTGTAAAAAACACATTCGCCATGACACGATCAATTTTCTTTAGAATACCAACTCCCTTTTTCGGCTTTTGATTCCATGTAAAATGAAGCCCCGAACTATTGACATCGAACACTTCAAGATTCTCCACACATTCCTTGAAATCTCGCATTCCAATCGAAATACTAGAGGAACCCATAGCTGTATCTTCAAGAAACAGTGAAGAATTGAAATCCCCCATGATAACCCACGGCTTGTCCCTAACAAACTGTTTATGCAAACATAAAGATTCCCATAGCTTACGACGTTCCATGTAATAATTATCAGCATAAACGAAAGAACAAAACATAGCTTTATTAACATCTTTGAAAACGAGCTGAGCATGCATGACCTGAGGAGTGATGGATATAACCATAACATCTACATAATTTGCATTCCAGCCCAACAGAATACGAGTGCCTTTAGAACAGATATTACCATTCAAAGACCATCTCCACGATCGACAAATTCTTTGACACACTCCCAAAAGATTAGACACATTGACATGAGATTCCAAAATAGCACAAATCTGAATATTATTTATATTTATCACATTTCGAACCTCCCTTTGTTTGAGGGGTCGGTTCAAACCCCTTATGTTCCAGCAAGCTATACTATCCATTAATCACCTTATCAGCAGGAGTGCTTGCCCCTGATTTATCATTACCAGCTTGCATAAATTCTGAAGTTTCATTAGTCTCTATTACTTCCTCTTCATCAGAATCCTCACCTTCTTTCCCGTCACCCGTAGAGCCAAGGCATCCAAACGCATTACCTAGCTTGATACTACTCGAAGGCATCGATGTGTTTGCAACATACTGCTTGTCAACTCTCGCTGACTCTAACCCTGATGTCTTCGGCCTTGAATTCGGTTCATTAATAACCAGGTTACCTGTTTTCTTAATGGGCCTATACTCAAATTTTGGCTTTTCTTTAATAACAACCCCTTTCTTAGCAGCCTTCTTCCTATTCACATCAGTGAATCCATCCCCATTATCATGTTCCTTCCCCTTATTTTTATCATTAACAACAGCCTTTGTTTCCTTCGGGCAATTTTCCTTTGTATGGCCAAAAACACAACACGAAGTGCATCTAGGGGGAGACCATTCATATTCAATTTTAACAGAGCTTAGTAAGAACCCACTACCTTCAACATTAGGAATAGCCACCGTCACCATCTTTTCAAGGTCCTTAGCAGCATCCAATTCAATCACTGCTCTAGCGTAGCTACTCCGTCCCCAAGACTCCAAGCACATGTTAGAAGTCTCATTATCTAAAAATTTAGGCTACCCTATCTTTGAAGCAATCAGACTCAGTCCATCTTCTGTGTATGCAGCGAGAGGAACATCATGCATTTTCACCCAGACCGGCACTTTCTTGAATTCCTCTTTTTTTATCTCCGTTTCAGATGACCAAGGTTTCAAGAAAATAGGAATATTTCTAATAAGCCAAGGACCTTCATGCAAAACTTGGTTCATTCCTTCACTCGAAACGAATTTGAAAAAGAAAAAGCCTTTAGCATTCATCATACTCTTTTGAAGGCCATACTTCTTGTCACGGCCCCCGACCCGGTTTGACCCGTTTCAGGAGCCGCGGGACAGAAATCCCGTGGTATTTAATTAATTGAGTTTAACAGCGGAAGTTTATTATCAGGATCTTTTTAAAACTGAAATATTTCCCAATTATTTTATTTCACAACTTGGGATAAAACCCGGTAATTTACAATATTGAGATTTCACGGAGAAATCTTTATTTTACAAAACATGTTTCTTTATTTTATACTGAGCCACTTCCTTGAGCTTGTAGTGCTTTATGGCACTTTTCCTAGATCATAACAGATCACCTGAAACATGTTTGAAAAAGGTTTTGTCAGCGGGAAATACTGAGTGAATCATTCTATTTACATAAAATGATGCATAGTTATCAATTACAGCATAAGAGCGATTACAATGGCTTCTATCTTATTTTTATCTGGCGCTCTGTCACAATGGTGACGATGGTCATACCACTATTAGATCAATGAACCTAAATAGTGATGATTATCCCTAGTAGGTCAATGAACCTAACTGGGAGAAAATTAGTAATGTGCACAATGCCCCACTAGCCAGTGATTCAAGATATCCACGACTTAGTCCCTGTAATTATAACCTTTGAAAATAATTTGAGGTATTGTAAAATAGTTGATAAAAAGAGAATGACTCACTTTGCAGATTTAATTTGAGCAGAGTTTAGCCTACTGATTAGCCTTTTAACCTAGATTTAATAACAGGCACACAATTCTGGGTTAGTAATCAATACAACATTTACGATAACTCACGAGATCAACCCTCACAACGAATGACAAAGTGCTATGCTTAAACATCCATCGAATTAACGACTAATGACAAAGCATCACCCTAATGTGGGCAGCACTTAAACATCCATTGAGTTCATTGATCGATCGGAAAATGAATCGTAATAGCGATTGAGTTAATACCCTGATTGCGGCGTCGATTAGTGATCCGTGTGTGTTAATTGTGGTAAACAGACAATATCTCAGCGTATAATTTGAGTTTTAACGTCGAACGAACGCACAGAATTAAGTCCCAAACACTCCTATTTATACATGAAAAACCTCCCCCCTCGCGTGGCGTGAGGGGGTGTCGCGTGGCGCGAGGGGTGCCTACCCACCATAGGGTAGCCCCGTGTCTAAGTAGCCTTGCTGAGTTGGTCTTGCGTTCATTTTCATTTTACACGTAAAACTGTTAAGATAATACCAACTAGGGTTTGCCCCCCTGAGTTTTAGGGGCCCTGATCCTGATTCCGATTGTTCTGAAAATTTTAGGGTTTGTTCAGAATCACTTGGTTTTCTTAATTAGGGTTTCCTATTGGGCAAATTAATTAAATAAATATGACTTTTGATGTGAGTTGTTACATTCTCCCCTCCTTAATAAAAATCTCGTCCTCGAGATTTACTGGAATAATTGAGGATACTTTCGCTTCTAATTCCAGTTCCCAAGTGTATTAGGGTCCTATCTTTAAATCCCTTTTTACTTGAACTAATCTTTTGTGTTTGAGAAACTTTCACTTTTCTATCTTTTATCTGAAGAGGTTGTTCAACAAATTTTTTTTTTTTTTGCGTTGCATTAACACATATTCAAATCCTAGCTTTGAAGCATTACCGTATACTTCAAAATCTTCAGTTCATAAGATTGGAGCATTTGGTTAATTTCTGCTTTAAGATCCTAAAGGCTTCTTCTTGTTTAGATCTCTTAATTGTTTTACAGGTTAGCTAAGTTAATGGTATAGCTACCTTGGAAAATTTCTTAATAAACCGTCTATAATATCCGACTAAACTTACAAAACTTCTAATTTCCTTTGCGGATTGCGGAACCTTTCATTTGGTAATATCTTATCAGGATTTACGTAAATACCTTCATGATTCACCATATGACCTAGAATTGCACTTCTGGCAGTCAAAATTCACACTTCGAGAATTTGACGTAAAACTTCTCTTTTCTTAACAAAGTTAAGAGTGCATGCAAATGCTGACAATGTTCTTCCTGACTTTTTGAATAAATAAGTATATCGTCGATGAAGACAATTACAAATTTATCCAAATATGGTTTACAAATTCTATTCATCATTTCCATGAATATTGCAGGTGCATTCGTTAATCTGAAAGGCATGACTGTAAACTCGTAATGACCATACCTAGTTCTGAAAACAGTCTTAGGTATGTCTTCTTCTTGTACTTTCAATTGATAATATCCGGAATATCTATCTTCCTGGAATTGATCGAATAGATTATCAATTCTAGGTAATGAGTATCGATTCTTAATTGTAACCTTATTCAATTCTCTATAATCAATACACATTCTCATTGAACCATCCTTTTTCTTAACAACCAATACTGTGCTAACCGATAAGGTGCCTTGGCTATCGATATAGTTACTGGAATTAAATGAATCCTAAATTCTACCTTCTTATCTGGTAGTAATCCTGATAATTCTTCTGAGAATACATCTGGTTATTCTGAAACTACAGAAATTTCCTTAAGTTCTTTATCTTTAGTATTAATGATTACTGAAATCATATATACTATTCCTTGCTTTTGTTCATAATTAGCAACTTTCATTACTGATATGAACTTTATGGGTTTACATGGCTTATCTCCTGTAATCATTATTACTTCTCCAGTGGGTGCACTAATTTTCTATGAAATTCTTATCACATAAAATTCGAGCATGGTTGTTTACTAACCAATCCTAACATCAAATTTAACTAATTTCATAGACAATGGGGTTGCAGAAAATTTATGACTTAAAAGTTCTATTTCTATATTTTGCAGAACCTTACTTATTTTAACTGAATTTTCATCTGCCGTTTCTACTTGTAGAAATTTGCCTAATGCTGGTTAATGGTAAGTTAAGAATTTTGGCAAAATAAAGTATTTTATAAAACTTTGGTTTGCACCAGAGTCAAATAATACTTTTGTGTAAAAGTTGTAAACTAAGAACGTATCAGCTATCACATCTGGAATCATTTCGGCTTCTTGAGTAGTCAGCTGGAAGGCTCTTACATTCCTTTTTGCTCCTTCTGCAGGTTTGGCTTTATTGTCAGATGGTTTGTTCAGTTTTGGACAATCTGGCCTAAGATGTCCAGCTTCTCCACAGTTGTAGCAGACTGAAAATTTCTTCCTCCTGCAGTCTTCTTCTTGATGCCCCGGAATTTTGCAAAAATTGCAATATCCTTTGCACCTTCCAAAATGCTTCCTTTTGCAAGAATTGCAAAATGGGCTAGTAGAAGATTGCCCATTCCCTCCTTTCTTGAAATTGTTATGGTTACCCGAACGGAATTCTTGGGTAATCTTTTGGGCTACTTCCTTCCTTCTATTTTCTTCTCTTGTCCGTACTAGTTCGTCAGTCAAAGTATTGGCTAATTCTACTGCATCATCAATCGTGCGAGGTTTCGCAGCCTTGACGATATTACGAATTTCGGAAATCAATCCCCAAATATAACGAGAAATAAGTACCGGCTCTGGCGAAGCCAGCGTTGGTACCACTCTAGCATATTCGAAGAATGTAGAAGTATACCCTCGACAATCTACATCCACCATCCGGTGGGTTAGAAACTTATTTGTCATTTGTTCCTTTTCATACTCGGGACAGAATTTTCTTTCTACAAGGCTCTTAAATTCTTCCCAGTTCATAGCATACGCCATCCTTCTTCCTTTTGCTTGTAACACCGTATTCCACCATTCTAGCGCCCCTTCTTTGAAAAGGTTTGACGCGTACATGACCTGATCATCCTGAGCACATTTACTTATGGCAATTACTGCCTCGGTTTTCTCTAACCAACGCAGTGCCGCAGTCGCTCCTTCATTGCCTGCAAACTCAGTGGGTTTACATGCAAGAAATTCTTTGTAAGTGCAACCAGGCGTTGCAGCTTTCATTTTCTTAGGGAGCGGAGCTTGCCGTGGTTCATTGTTGTGATTAATATTATCATTGCCTCCGTTTACGCTATTACTGAAGTTATCTTCAGAAATACGTTTGCTAGGAACGATTTGTTGCGGTTCAATTGGATTTTTAACAGCAGCAACGATTGCTGGAATAGCGTTGGCTATCCCTTGAGCAACTATTGCTGGAATAGCATTAGCTATCCCTTGAGCAACGATATTTTCTATATCCTGCCTAGTCATATATTGATCCCCTGGTTGTTGCTCAGATTGATTAACTTCATTAACTGGTTCATTATTAGCGTTTTCCATCTGATAACTAATTTATAGATAAATAATTAGTATAAAAGAAATAATCCAATGTTACAATTAATTGCACATAATCACGTAAACGAATATACAAACAAAATTGTAATTTTCTAAAATTTCATTTGTTTTATAGATTATATCATGCTTCTATATACACCCGTTTTATTATTTATTTTACACATACTGATTTTACTATTACTATTACACAACCACAGTTTCATAAATCCCCTATCCTTTGTCAGATAATATTCTAGTAACGGCGTTTCCTCTCATCGTATTTCCAGGAGATCTGTCCCCCAATCTCTTGGATCCTATTCCCAGTATCTATCTGTTCTTCACCAAAGTGGCGGAGTTCAGCCATATTCTCGTTACTCTTTGATGGATTTGGTAAAGGTTCTGGATTGAACTGAGGAAAAAACTTATAGGGATGGTTTTGTAAGTGTATTTCATTAGTCAACCATTCGTCTATTTGCGAGTGGATTGAAGGGTTTGGAATAGCTGGTTCTAAGTGTATTGGTAGTTGTGTTTCAAAAGAGTGAATAAAAACATTTTCATTAACAGGCTTAATAGTATTATAGTTTGCCATTATAAAATCTAGCTCTTCCTGAGATGGTAACCCCTCAATTTGCCTAGAACTTTCCCCAATTTCCATTTTCTTAGACTTGGGTTTCTCGAGAGGTAAAGCGTTGAATTCTATAGGTTCTTCTATGTCTGGAATATATCTATTGAAATCTTTGGAAACCTCTGTTCTTACTGGATAGAGATTTAAATTCTGGAGGGCGTCAGACAAGTCACTCATGCTGTTAGCAAAATACACATAATTACTAAGTTAAAAATCATAACAAAATTTTATAGAAAAACTTTTAAATAGTATTTCATACTGGGTAATTACCAAAATAACTGAAAATTAAAACACACTAAGTTTTATTTGTAAATTTATTTATTTACTTAATCAGGTTTCTAGTTTATATTCAATAAGGATGCTAAAACTTAAATCAAAATATTTAAAGATTTGTATTTACTGCTATAGTGGTTAACATATAAAGATCTGCCCATACTGTACAAAATTAGTCAGATAATAAAACACATAATCATAAAATAGCAATTAATACAAATTAAGTATTTTCTAAATACTTAATTGGCTTAATCAGTGGCTCGATCAGTGGCTCTGATACCACCTTTTTCTGTCACGGCCCCCGACCCGGTTTGACCCGTTTCAGGAGCCGCGGGACAGAAATCCCGTGGTATTTAATTAATTGAGTTTAACAGCGGAAGTTTATTATCAGGATCTTTTTAAAACTGAAATATTTCCCAATTATTTTATTTCACAACTTGGGATAAAACCCGGTAATTTACAATATTGAGATTTCACGGAGAAATCTTTATTTTACAAAACATGTTTCTTTATTTTATACTGAGCCACTTCCTTGAGCTTGTAGTGCTTTATGGCACTTTTCCTAGATCATAACAGATCACCTGAAACATGTTTGAAAAAGGTTTTTTCAGCGGGAAATACTGAGTGAATCATTCTATTTACATAAAATGATGCATAGTTATCAATTACAGCATAAGAGCGATTACAATGGCTTCTATCTTATTTTTATCTGGCGCTCTGTCACAATGGTGACAAGTCACAATGGTGACGATGGTCATACCACTATTAGATCAATGAACCTAAATAGTGATGATTATCCCTAGTAGGTCAATGAACCTAACTGGGAGAAAATTAGTAATGTGCACAATACCCCACTAGCCAGTGATTCAAGATATCCACGACTTAGTCCCTGTAATTATAACCTTTGAAAATAATTTGAGGTATTGTAAAATAGTTGATAAAAAGAGAATGACTCACTTTGCAGATTTAATTTGAGCAGAGTTTAGCCTACTGATTAGCCTTTTAACATAGATTTAATAACAGGCACACAATTCTGGGTTAGTAATCAATACAGCATTTACGATAACTCACGAGATCAACCCTCACAACGAATGACAAAGTGCTATGGTTAAACATCCATCGAATTAACGACTAATGACAAAGCATCACCCTAATGTGGGCAGCACTTAAACATCCATTGAGTTCATTGATCGATCGGAAAATGAATCGTAATAGCGATTGAGTTAATACCCTGATTGCGGCGTCGATTAGTGATCCGTGTGTGTTAATTGTGGTAAACAGACAATATCTCAGCGTATAATTTGAGTTTTAACGTCGAACGAACGCACATAATCAAGTCCCAAACACTCCTATTTATACATGAAAAACCTCCCCCCTCGCGTGGCGCGAGGGGGTGTCGCGTGGCGCGAGGGGTGCCTACCCACCATAGGGTAGCCCCGTGTCTAAGTAGCCTTGCTGAGTTGGTCTTGCGTTCATTTTCATTTTACACGTAAAACTGTTAAGATAATACCAACTAGGATTTGCCCCCCCTGAGTTTTAGGGGCCCTGATCCTGATTCCGATTGTTCTGAAAATTTTAGGGTTTGTTCAGAATCACTTGGTTTTCTTAATTAGGGTTTCCTATTGGGCAAATTAATTAAATAAATATGACTTTTGATGAGAGTTGTTACACTTCTTCCAACGGTTCTTAACAAAGTATTCAACCACTGGGAAAGCTAATCTTTTTCCAAGAAAGTATCCGAACAGGCAATGGGTTTGTTAAGAGTATAATGTAGTATTAGTTATTCTAATAGTTAGTTATTTAGTAATCGATAGTTTATTTCTCTTTTATCTTAATTATTCGAGAAATGAGTAGTTCATTTGTCTTGCTTCTATACAACCTTATATAATTGAACTCAAGAGTAGGAAAAAACAAACATCAATTTTAATATCTGAAACTCTCTTTAGGTCAAGATCAATGTAGATAACATATACAACAACAACCATACCCAGTATATCCCACAAATAGCAGAACTATTCGTAGGGTCTGGGGGAGGTGGGATGTAGGCAAACCTTTCCTCTATCCTACGAATAGAGAGGCTGCTTACTGAGAGACCCCCGGCTCCAAAACAACCAACAGGTAGATATATGAAAGATGGATAAGTAAATAGCGTAGTAGTAGTCAGATAGATCATTAGCATGCACACGTAGGCATAGATACAAGAAAATCATCATATGTTAACCTACCTAAAGTGTAAAAGAAAAGTAACCCCCCTTCCCAAAGCAAAGCTAGGGCACGGGGTATGGGGCGCAATGCTCAAGCTAGCTCAGCCAAAAAACATCAATAACCCCCATCCCCATACCGCAAGCGCAATTAGGGGGGGGGGGGGTATCGTTCCTTCGGCAACACAATAGCGAGCAACAACGAGCTTATATGGTGGGCCCTTGGTGTTTTAACCGTTTGACAACGGTAATAATTAAAAAAAATATTTTCAAATTATTTAATATCTACTCTTTATATACACACACTCTTATTTATTCACTCTCAAACCTCTCCATACTCTCATACTTTTTATACTATCAACCACTTCATACTTTCAATCTCTTTATTTTTCAATGGCACGTCATTGGACCGGGGCCGAGGATATCACGTTAGTCACGAGTTGGGCGGATACGGTCGATTTAGGATTCCTTTCAGATTCGACTCAATGTTGGAGCAAAATTAGGACCACATTCTACGAACGGATGGGTGAGAATTTTCGTGAAAGAACAAATTCTAGGAAGGTTTATGCACCTATGCATAAAGTGTACAAATTTTTAGAGGTGCTATGTCATTGCGTTGAACCGTGAGGAGGGTGTAGCCGAGGATGAAGCGCTTGCCGAGGCACGTACTAAGTTCGATGCACAGTACATAAAGCCGTTTGGTCACGTTACGGCTTGAAAGATTTTACGAGACTTTTCTATAAATTTGTTTGCTTTGACTGATGGTCTTTCACTAAAACTGATATATTTTTTTTTCTGTAAAGGCTCACTAAAACTGATATGATCTCATTTATTTGATGAATGTAAGAATGAAGAGCCAAAGTAAATGCACTTGACCTATGCAGTTTAGAATGACCAATGGTCCAGTACCTTTTGTCCAATCTGTTTATAATAATAATTGTTAGAGTTAAATGCTTGGTTGGTCTATGTGGTTTTCAAAAATTGTAGACTTGGTCCTAGTGGTTTACTAATTACACGTGTGGTCCCAAAACTTGTCAAAAATGAACTCGGTTGGTCCCCAGCCCTAACACCAGTTAAATTTCTCAGTTAAGTCCATGTTAAATGACCAAAATACCCCTGCTTATTAACAAAACCCACTGCATCATCTTCATCACCCTCATCTTCATCATCATCTGCATCATCTTCATTACCCGGCCGACTGAGTTGACTGGGTCGCGAGACTGAACCAAGCATACCCGGAGCTGACCCAAACACCAAAAAAAAAAGAATGAACCAAGTGTTGACCACCACCACGTCTGTGTCGGCGCACTGCCCCAGTCGGCTGCCGAAAAAGAAACAAACAGTGACCTGAATCAAGCTTGAAACATAGTCGATCTAGTTCAAAACCCAAATTTTAGGCTAATAGCCACTTACCGGAGAGAGAGGAATAGAGTTTTCTGTTCTGCGGTTGTCGTGAACGGCCGCCGGCCGTGGCTTTTTGGTCGTCGCCAGCGTCTCCGATCCATCATCATCATCATCGGTAATACATCATCATCGGCCGACATGAGCATCTTCCTTAATTAACAGAAATCGTCATCATCCTTATCACCAAAAGCACCACCGCCTGTGCCTCCACCGCCGCCGCCGTGAGCGACGGCGCTACCGCCGTTCCACCATCTTCTCCGATCTCTTCTCTCTCTTGTCGTCTCTCTCCCCTCTCTTCGCTTCTGATCTCCGTCGCCGGAAAAGAACGAGAGACATAGATGGGGTGTGGGTTTGTGATGAAGATGATGCAGAGGTGGCTGTGCTTCTTGTTTGAGAAGAGAGTCTGCAAATATGGAAGAATATATACTATATAATAAAAGAAACCATTAATTGGACACTTGTCATTATATTAGGCCATGTATCTTTTAATTTTCTCAATCTCTTTTGGATAATTATTATTTATAGATAACCCTCATATTAAATATTAATCTTTATCTAATACTTAATTATAAATACTATTTTTTTTATAATTAAAGATATACATTATATATAATAGATATTTATAAATGATAAGAGTAGAACATGTATAAAAGAATATTCTATTTAGTTGAAATTGTCGTTCAATTTATAAATGATATAAAAGAAGTAAAAGATCAACAAACTTGTGATTTTTGTTATTAGTTTTGTTATTTGATGTTTACAAAAGACCCATATTTTCATTTATTTTTAGATTTTGAGCATCAATAGATAACAGGATGAAAGATGCCATGATGAATTGATGATTCAATTGGTTTTGAAATAAGAATATTTAATATAATTTATTAATTACGTTTAATTAAAACGACGTAGTTTTGATTGGTTTCACATACAACTTAGGTACGTAAGAGCCTATTATTCATTTTCCTCAATTTATTAATAGAATGATTAATTATATTATACTTAATATTTCATTGATTAACTTTAATACATATATGACGATTGTGTATGTTAACCAATTACATTATATGTATTTAAGTCGTGTAATACATGTGTTTATGCAATCCGTGTAATGCACGGGTTTTTAAAGATGAAACTTTTTTTATTACTTAGTATATTTATTCAACCCGTGTAATACACGAGGTTCTAACCTAGTAGGAATAATAAATGCACTTGACAGTCAATTGAAAACCCAAGGGTATTTTGGTCATTTAACATGGACTTAACTGGAAAACTTAACAAATGTTAGTGCTGGGGACCAACCGAGTTCATTTTTGACAAGTTTTGGGACCACGAGTGTAATTAGTAAACCACTAGGATCAAGTCTGCAATTTTTGCAAACCACAGGGACCAACCAAGCATTTAACTCTAATTGTTATTTCTGTTATTCTTTTACTTATTTGTATTAAAAAAAAACACGTACATTAAATTACAAACGTTAAAGAAGAAACCAAACCAAAGGGCCACTCTTCCAATCTTATCTTCCAATGATTGCGACCCCCCAACCCTACACTAATTGCCTTTATAACCCACCATTTCAGTTGTCCATTTCTACAAAGGGGACCTTACTAGAAACCCATGAAATTGACGTTTGGATAGGGTGCCTAAATCATGATAACTAGGCCAACAGAGACAACGTTACGACCGGTTGACCCACTGTGTATATGTTTGTGCGCACATACACGTATATATCTATGGGGTAATCATATCCTGGGATGGTGTCCTGGGCTGGTGCTTCTCTGCGTTCCGGTTTTGGTTCAAGTTTTTGTTAAGGGCTTGGTCAGTTAAGTACTGCGGTTAGTTTCGTGTTCAATACGTATTTGGTTTGAGGTTTGATGAGAGGTCTTTCAAGTTATCGACAACTAGATGTAGGGTTTTGTTTGGTTTGGTTCATAGTTAGGTCCAAGTAGGCGTGTGAATTTCTGACATGACCCGAAGACAGACAGGAACCTAACACGAAATTCGCAGGCAGTGGCGGACCCAGGAATTTTTCCATGGGGGTGCGGAACATTTTTAAAAATTTTAGGCCCCAAGGTATATAAGTAAAAAATCGGTTAGTATCGGGTCGGGTCGGGTCATGTAAAACAAAAGAACATCGAACTAAATTTATATAATCATCAAAAATATGTCAAACCTTGTTACAAACATAATTAAAACGACACCCTGCGGATTTTCATTTTTTGAAATCTATCCAAAACATGGCTCCATAACATATTACATAATATAACAACTGTTCAAGTCCTAGAAATAATAATGTAAATAACCCTAAAAATCATCTAAACAACATATATACACCATAAAAAGGAAAAGCCAAACATTCTTTACTAACAAATATAACCCACCAGATCTACCGTGTGATGTATGTGGCTATAAAAAAAAGGCAAAATATCATCACTAACAAAATATAACCCACCATATAACATAATGAAAAAACAAAACGAAGCACATGTCTACTGTCATGGTTAGTATGCGGCTAATATCAACCAAAAAATCAATCAAAATTCATAAAAAATAACAAAGAAATTTACCCGTGTTCGATCGGCGGTGGTATGGTGGCTGATTACGGTGGTATAAAGAGAGCGGGAGAGAATATGTAAGGGTTTTGGGCTTGTTTATTTTATTTTAGTTTGAAATATTGTTGATTTGTTGGGTTTGTTTATTGGGCTAAGATTTAGTAGTGGACTAGTTAAAGATATTGGGTATTTGGGTTTAGTTATTTAGGTATTAAAAGTTATATAATTTAGGTAGTATTTAAAATAAAAATAAGAGTTTACTAAAAAAAATTAAAATATAAATTGATAACAATTTTTACCTAAGGGGTGCAGACGAAAAATTTCAAGAGGTGCGAACGGAAATTCCAAGGGGTGCGGACGAAAAATTCCAAGGGGTGCGGACGAGATTTTCGACGGAACTTAGCACTAATTTTTTTTTCCCGGGGGTGCGCCCGCCCACCTTGGCTTTGTCTTAGGTCCGCCCATGTTCGCAGGTTTAGGTTTAGTTTAAAAGGGTTTGGGTCAGTTTCAGGTTGAACCCCACGAACCCGACCCTACCCATAGAAATCGACTTTTGTAGTAGGAACCTTTTAGAAACCCAACTTCAAAACCATTAAAACCTACAACCATTACAATTTGCTCTAGTTTTAAAACGAGATACAATCTTAACAAACGAGATATGTGACAAAGTCAAAGGTATGTACGAGCACAAAAAAATACTAACCAAGTGTTCTACCGTCTAAGACTAAAGGGTATGGTGAGGCCCATCCCCACGAGGATGGGCCGCCACGTAGGCGCCACATCACCGGCTCGTGGGGGATGGGTCTCCTTCACATTTGAGGGGGATGGAGGATGGGGCTACCCCACCTCATTATTTTATAATTTTCTAAGTGTTTTTTTATTAACTTAATAAAAAATTTATAAAAGTTAAAAAATACAACATAAATAAAGGTATTAAATCTTTCCGTACATGCCTTCCAAAAACTAGAACCCGTTTGATTGTTCCCTAAAATTAAAAAAAATTGCATTAGTAAAACTAAAAAATAAATATTTTTAAATTTAAATTTAAAAAAAAATTCATACCGACAATCGGGCAAGTTGAGGCCTTAAGATACGCAATTGCTAGCGCCTCCTCCTCTACTTTTGTCCACTATCTCGGCTTTGCTCTCGAACCGCCTTTTTTTCCGGTGTCGGTTCGGTTTCAACCGCCTTCCCCCTTCCCCGTGTTTTTTTTGCGCTTGAGTTCTTTAGGTGGCGATTCGGGGACGACTTCATCATCATCGTCAAGCTCCATCGAGGGTTGCGGTTGCGATTGGAATTGATCAAGTTGAACCGAGTTGCGTTGCATGAATTGTTGGAGTGCTTGGTATTGTTGCATTTGTTGATGTTGGGACATTTGGGAGAAGGCGTTAGGTGATTGTTGGAAACCCGAAAACGGAAATTGTGTATTCCCTCACGAAGGATCCATAGCCGGAGTGTAAGCGGGACTCGAAAAAAAGTTAGGATTGTTCGGGTTGGGATTGTTCGGGTTGGGGTTGTTTGGGTTGAAGGGATAATGATTGTATAAAAAATGGGATTGTTTTTTATAAAAAAAGATGAGAGAGTTGGAGAAGAATGGAAGAAATGGGAGAATAATTGTATAAAATGGATGAGAAAGATGGTATATATTTAAATTTGAAAAGGAATTTTTTTTTAATAAACTATCCGTTGTCAAACGGATATAATATTCAAAATGGCCCGTCGAGTTCGAGCGGGAGCAGCCGGTCAAGCCGGGATGGGGCGAGGGGGTGGTGTGGGGGACCGGCGCCGGGCCTCGCCCGGCCTAAGCCGGCCCCCATACCGCTTAGTCTAATAATATACAAACGTCAATAATAATCATTTCTCTGGTCCAAGATCTTCTTTGATATATAACTTTGACTGATGGTCTTTCATTAATAAATAAGGATATAATTATTTTATTCAATGGTCATCAGATTGCTATCTAAGAGCATTCTCATCCAATCCATCAAAACTTGTGAGGGTGAGTTTTTATATTGTAAAGGGTAAAAAAAATGGTTGTGAGTGGAGGAGAGAGAAAATGTTACTGTTCATCTGTATATTTGGGGGGACACTGTTCACCTAGTATAATTTTTTTAATATATATTGAAAGTGGTTGTGAGTGAAGTAAAGAGAAAAATGTGATGATAATATTATTTAATTGAAAAGGAGAGAGAAAAATTATTTGTTTTTAGTGGAAATATATTGATATAGGTGTTGTTTTTTAGTGGAATGTATGTATAATTTGATGGATTGGATGAGAATGCTCTAAGGGTGAGAGGGGCACTCCTCTCTTAGAGGAGTCCCATCTCTTACGCACGGCCAATCAGCACGCGCCACGTCAACTCCCCTCACACCCTCCATTTGATGGCGGCACTCCACTCACACAATTATTTTTTTATAAAAAAAGAAGGAAAAAATATGATTGGTGGAAAAAGGGTGGACCCACATTAACAACCAATCACCCCCTCTCTCTCTCCTCTTTCTCAAGCGGTGAACACACCCCGATCCCATTCACCGAATTCGGTCCCCGCGTTGATGGCGGCGGTGTTCCCGCTCGGGGACTTGGGTCACCGCATGGGGTCACCGAGAGTGCCCCGTATACCCTAAAGAGTAAATTAGTTGGGACCAACATCAAATCAAAAGACCAAAGGGACTGCTGAATGTGATTGCCAACCTTGCACCACTTGTTTGTTGCCTTCATTTGTCCCCTTCTATTCCACAACTAGAAGCCAACGCAACTAATGTTAGCATAGGATGATATAACTAGTCCAACAAGAGCATGATTCAAGTTCAATATGCATGTACAAGCAACCGTCTCACAGACCCGTAAAGATCACTGAATCTGAATGTTTTCTGACTTATGCTAAGGTGAAGTTATCTGGATATCACACAACCATATGAACATCGTAACCAACTAAACACAACCAATGATAAACTCAAGCAGTCGCAGAACTAGCCTATTAAATCAAGGGTATCTAAAAAAAAAAATTTACCGTGCAATCATACAATATTAAAAAAAAGACAATAAATATATATATAAAGTAAACAAATAACTAAGGGTGAGAGGGGTGCTCCCCTCAACTCTCCTAACCAGAGCCAATGAAATTCGTCCATGTCAACTCTCCTCAAGCAAACCATTTTTTTAAAAGAAAGGAAAAACGCATGATTGCTTGGAACCCCTCTCTTTCCTCTTCCCTCCTCTCCCCTACAAGCAGTGAACACTCCTCGATTTCCATGTTGTCGTGCGGTGAGGAAAGGGTCGGCGGCGGTGTTGCCGTACAGTGAAAGGGCACATCGCACCCTTCCCCGCACCCACCCCGTTCACCCTAATAGATTTGGCATTTTTTTCATAGCTTGAAATCGTTGCATCACATCGTCTTCTTTTACTTATGAAAAAAATCATTTTCGACCGCACAAACATGGTATTATTCAAAAATTCTGGGCCCATTCGATTCCGTAAATCCGTCTTGATAATCTTCAATTTCGAAAAACATCTTTCAACGGTTGCGGTTGCAACCGGTAAAACCAAAGCTAGCTTCACTACCCGATAAACCAAATGACAAGAACTATGTGTTCCCATTTCAACCATAAGATGCGCAAGATCACTTATTCTATTATATGGGTTTTATTAGCTATTACAATTTGGGCTTAATTATCATAAAACTAATTATTTGGGCTTTGTTACTAAATATGTTTTGGGCTTAATGAATAATATCAAATTTCATAATTTTCTCTTTGGGGTATTGAAGAAACACTAACTAAATGGTCAGAACAGAGATAGTTAGGGGGTTTGAATCCGCATAAAAGGGTTAGCTCTTTCTCGGTTGATTCAGTTGCAGCTGAACTTCTTCTCCGGTGATTCTGCAAAAAAGAACACCGTTAGCCTCGCCAAGGGGAGAAGAGGGTTCTCTCCTTGACCCGACTCCGGTGTGAGAATAAGTATTGGTAATGGAGAAGAGAAAGTATTTGAGAAGTGAGTGTGATCTGAGTTTATACCTGAACAGTTCTCATGAGGGAAAACCTGTTATTGAAAAGATGACGGAAGATGCTAACGCCGTAGCGGTTATATTTTCTTCCGTTAAGTTCTTTGATCCAACGTCAAATTGTCTCGATCCGATGTGTATGCACACGGATCGTGGTTTGATCTATGGCTGGGGGATTGCCACGTGGGAAGTGATTAAGTGGAGATTATTCTCCAATTGCATGCCTTTGTTGTGATTCCAGGGTTACCTGTAGTAATGACACGTGTCCAGACGGTTATAACCGTCTGGGTGGTGCACGATTGTATTTCTTTCTAGAAGATTACTGCTGTAATCTAGTGTGATACTTTGCTGTGTGGACACAGACGAATAAATCCCAAGTCCGGGTAAAATGATATCCAAGTCTGGGTATCTGGGCGGAAGTATTGATCTCAGGATTTTTATCCTTTGCTAATGGGGAAAGGCGCAAGGATTCATGTTTTCCTTTGGGCGCGCCGTTATAGATTGCTGATTTTGTCTTCCTCTTGTGAGACCAATGCGCGGCCGCGCAAGGTCAAAAAGCTAAAAAGGTTGGTTTGTGGTATGGTCTCAAATCCTTTTTATGAGGTTTTTGGGACCTTACCCCTTCAAGTCCCCCCAGTCTAGTGTTGTACTTATGCAAGTAAGTGGAGCACTGGACTTATGAGAGGGAAATGCTTTTGGGAGCGAGAAATAAGAAATCTTCTATGAGAAGATTGATTTTTGTAAAGATTTTTTTGGAAAATCTTTGACTTTTAACGAGACTGGTACAGTAAATTGATTGACAACCTGTCTTTGTCAGTTGTTTTTTACTGTCCGTGTCTTACACGTGCGCGTGTAAATGCGTGTGTGTCTGATATTAACTTTTCCTGCTGCTTGTTTCTTCTGTGTCCTCTTTGTTGGACCAGTGCGCGGCCGCGCAAGGTCTAAAGAGGATTAAAGATGAAGTTGTGGTTTTTCCCTTAAGTCTTCTTTGCAGCCGCGCAAGGTCTAAAGAAGGTTAGGAAATCGAGGTTGTGGTATGGTCCAAACGATCGGAACGAGGTTTTTGGGACCTTACCCCTTCAAGTCCCCCCAGTCTAGTGTTGCTCTTATGCAAATAAGTGGAGCACTGGACTATGAGAGAGAAATGCTTTTTGCTGCAGGGTTTTTGGCGCGAAAGTGGAGAATTTTTTATGAGAAAATACTCTTGCGCATTATCTGTTGTTTTTTCGATAAATCTTTGGGGAAAACTTGTGAGTTTTTTTTCTTTGTTTTGACCTACTTCGTCATGATCTGGCGTTCATGACGTTATTTGAATATAAAACATAAATACATGTAGTACCTTTTCGTCTTTTCTTTTTTTGGAATATGTGCAGACATTGTCATAATTCATTTAATGAGATATGACGTGTTTCTGGTAACCCCGTTTTAGAGGAAGATGATCTGATAGTTAATCATTACGGGTTCTGTTGTCTTCTCTTGTCGATGCTTGAAGGAGTATCTTCCGGTTAACCGGAAAGATCAGCCTTTGCTTGCGTACCGGCGACGTCAAAACAGGTGTTATTCTGATCCTTCCTTTGGGAATGAAGGGATACCAGTTGTTGATGGGGAGATTGAGCTGGCTGTTGTTCCCCCTTGTTAGGGTGTTCGGGGAAGTACTGTATACCTCTGATGAGGCTTCAGTTATGTTTTTTGGCGTTTATTTTGTAAAGAACGTTTTGATGTTCTGCTGCTGTAAATGCTGCTAAAGGTGCCTTGCTGCACTAGTAACTTTCCTTTGTTGATGCAATGTTATGCATTCATGTTTTGTGTTTATGTTTGAATTACAATATGTTGCATGTGTATAATTACTTTGTTTAGGTATAGCGAATGAAAATGGTATTGTGCTCATGTGCGAACGTAAGTCTAGACTGTGCACGAGGCTTGCTATTTTTTAGACCGTTCATGAGGCTTACAATGTTCACCATACTGTTTTCGCGTATACCAAAGGAATTACATGCAATTTGTAACAAACAATAACATGTAAAGATAATTTTTGCATTAATAGGGTGTGGGCCCCATAAAGTGAAAAAATACCTTGCCTGTATAAGTCTGACTTGTTGAATAGCTTGGCTAGTTGTTGCGCGTTCCCGGTGTGAGGAATAGCTGCTAGTTGTGTCCTTTTAACTTGGTGCTCGTTGATTGGTTGTACTAGCGTATTTCCATGGATTGTCAGGGTTGCGCGTTTATGAAGGAGCAAGTGTATGTGTGTTTGCTCGGAGAATACGCGTATGGCGACTTAAAGGAGTATGCGCGGATAGCGACTTATGTGCTTAAATGTAAGCGCGGATGGCGACTTACGTGCTCGAATGTAAAGAAGCCTGCATGTATTGCGACTTACGTGCTTGTATGTAAGGGAGCAAGCGCTGATGGCGACTTACGTGCTCAAATGTAAAGAAGCCTGCGCGTATGGCGACTTACGTGCTTGTATGTAAGGGAGCAAGCGCGGATGGCGACTTACGTGCTCAAATGTAAAGAAGCCTGCGCGTATGGCGACTTACGTGCTTGTATGTAAGGGAGCAAGCGCGGATGGCGACTTACGTGCTCAAATGTAAAGAAGCATGCGCGTATGCGACTTACGTGCTTGTATGTAAGGGAGCAAGCGCGGATGGCGACTTACGTGCTCAAATGTAAAGAAGCATGCGCGTATGGCGACTTACGTGCTTGTATGTAAGGGAGCAAGCGCGGATGGCGACTTACGTGCTCAAATGTAAAGAAGCATGCGCGTATGCTACTTACGTGCTTGTATGTAAGGGAGCAAGCGCGGATGGCGACTTACGTGCTCAAATGTAAAGAAGCCTGCGCGTATGGCGACTTACGTGCTTGTATGTAAGGGAGCAAGCGCGGATGGCGACTTACGTGCTCAAATGTAAAGAAGCATGCGCGTATGCGACTTACGTGCTTGTATGTAAGGGAGCAAGCGCGGATGGCGACTTACGTGCTCAAATGTAAAGAAGCATGCGCGTATGGCGACTTACGTGATCTTATCCTTAAATAAGGAGTATAAGTTTTACCAAAATTTTTTATGTGATTTTTCAATCGGTGGTATTATACCGCAACAATAGTATTTATATTGTTCCTATCATCTTGAAAAGATAACGGATTGCGTATGTCTTTTTTAATGATTTCTTTTATCCATCAAATTTTAAGTACCAGTTGTACAGATATAGACGCTCTAATTATGCTAGTCAATATAAATGCTTGTGCATATATATCCGTTATAGCTTAAATAAGTGTCAGGTTGTAACACTTTCATGTTGAAAAGTCATGGCACTTGAATTAGCATAAGTGCCAGTGTAAATGTTTATAAGTGATAGCACCAACTGTTTAGTGCATACTAGAAGGTGTTCACGTTATGTAAAAGAATTCTGGGATTTGTTCTCTTTCCCTCATTTTGTTTAAGGAAAAATCAAAAGGATCTTTCAGAGGAATTTGTAGTACCTAGGTTTTGACGAAAACCGTATTAGTCAAGGCTTATAGCCCAAGAAGCAAAGCTCCGGAAGTTATGCGTTGTGCGACCTCAGATCTGCAGCTTCGTTGATCATAGAGCTTAAATGAAACCCCCAACTCTGGAGTGTTTGTGCAAAATTTGGTTCATGGCGATCTGGAACCTGTTGAACCAGTACTCTGGAGTTTTTCTCCATGAATAGATCTGAACGGTTATGAATAGATCTGAACGGTTATGAACTCCCTGCGCTTTTGTGCAGCAGTTTGTTGTAGAACATGCTTTTCAGGTTGTACATGTACGTAATTGGATAAATTATGCTAGAAACATATAGTCCGTCCGGTAATGTCCGAAGATACCAGTAATAATCACTGGTCGTTCTTCCTGAGGGCCCCCAGGAACAACAGGAAACACAACTTGCTGTTCTCTCCAATGTTGATCATAGTTTTGTTTATTTGGTCTTCGTGACGGACCTCCTTGAACCATGTGTATTTGTTTAGGTTTCTGATAATTGCTATATCTGGATTGTATTTTAATGGTACGACTGGATTAGATGTCCCCACGACATGGTGTTGGTGGGTCCAGTACTGTAGTGTTGATTTCTTCTCCAGATCTGATGTTTGGGAAATCAGATCTGGCGATTTGTATAACGATTGTGTCTAAAGCAGCTTGGCATCTGTTAAACCAATGTTCTGGGGATCCTTCTATTTGGAAATTGTTTCCAACGTTTGGTCGAGGACCAGGTTGCCGGTGAGATGACGAATTTTCTGCCATGTGCAAAAACAGAAAACGGAATGAACTGAATCGAAACGAGGTAGAAACTAGAAAAACTGAGAAAACGGTGGGCGCCAATGAAGAAACACTAACTAAATGGTCAAAACCGAGATAGTTAGGGGGTTTGAATCCGCATAAAATGGTTAGCTCTTTCTCGGTTGATTCAGTTGCAGCTGAACTTCTTCTCCGGTGATTCTGCAAAAAAGAACACCGTTAGCCTCGCCAAGGGGAGAAGAGGGTTCTCTCCTTGACCCGACTCCGGTGTGAGAATAAGTATTGGTAATGGAGAAGAGAAAGTATTTGAGAAGTGAGTGTGATCTGAGTTTATACCTGAACAGTTCTCATACTTATAACCGGGAGTTTGTGAGGGAAAACCTGTTATTGAAAAGATGACGGAAGATGCTAACGCCGTAGCGGTTATATTTTCTTCCGTTAAGTTCTTTGATCCAACGTCAAATTGTCTCGATCCGATGTGTATGCACACGGATCGTGGTTTGATCTATGGCTGGGGGATTGCCACGTGGGAAGTGATTAAGTGGAGATTATTCTCCAATTGCATGCCTTTGTTGTGATTCCAGGGTTACCTGTAGTAATGACACATGTCCAGACGGTTATAACCGTCTGGGTGTTGCACGATTGTATTTCTTTCTAGAAGATTACTGCTGTAATCTAGTGTGATACTTTGCTGTGTGGACACAGACGAATAAATCCCAAGTCCGGGTAAAATGATATCCAAGTCTGGGTATCTGGGCGGAAGTATTGATCTCAGGATTTTTATCCTTTGCTAATGGGGAAAGGCGCAAGGATTCATGTTTTCCTTTGGGCGCGCCGTTATAGATTGCTGATTTTGTCTTCCTCTTGTGAGACCAATGCGCGGCCGCGCAAGGTCAAAAGGCTAAAAATGTTGGTTTGTGGTATGGTCTCAAATCCTTTTTATGAGGTTTTTGGGATCTTACCCCTTCAGGTATCATCGTATATGTTTTTGGGTATGCTATGTATAAAACTGAAAAAAAATTACACTGCGAATACGAATATGGGGTTGAGCCGCAGCGCGTGCTACGGCTCATTCTACATTGGTTCTGCGCCTGATTTTGAATCACACGTATTATACCAAATTTAATGATAAAATTGATTTTCATGTATTTTCTTTTAATCTCATTCTAATTTTAAATTACTGTATTTTATTTAATCTTATCATAAATTTTGTGCTAAAAATGTTAAATACTTACACATACGCATCTGTAAAATTCCGTATTTGCCGTTTCGACATGCACAATTTTATTAGCGTTGCGATGTGTGTTTTTCCCACAGGGTGGATACGAGTGTACACTTCATCGAAATTAACCAATGCTTATAAATTTTAAAACACGTGTACAATTCACCGATAAATGTAAAACACATATTGACATCCTTTTCTGGTTTCTATTGCGGTTGGTATACCAAGTGCCGTTACTCTATCGATACTGTAATGAACGAAATCGAAGCGATACCGGCTAAATTCTCACGAACAACGCGCGCGGTAATCTTTCTAGTTGATAACAAAGAGGGTATAAATTAAATAACCCGAGGAGCTCAAGAAGCCAGTGCCCAGTGGTAACTAGTGAGCATGGCCCTATATTTGTAACAATTTGTCTTCTACAATAACATTTTGGGCTTGGTCCAACCTCTTTCATTCTGATGGACCAAGTACATCTTTAGAGAGCAAGCAAATTCGAACATAATTTGCTGGACCATGAATCATGAATCCCAAAATTTGGGTCCAACCCTTCTAAGATCATGATGTCTTTTGCTGGTTGTCAATCAATTTTCCTCAATCCCTCAAAATTAGAAGTCTGGAATATATTCAATAAAAAAACCATCTTTGTAATTTAATTCTTAGGGACTTCACCGTTACACTACTACAAAACATAATTTCATCGATTCCAATTCACCAACAGAAAAAAATGGGTAAAACAAAATTTCAGACACAGAAGAAGAAAGCTAACTTTTTTAAGTCCATAAGTGCACTTTCCGTTTGTGAAGTCTATATCCTATGCTGAAGTTCCTCGATGACGGATGGTATCTTAACACATTAGTATTTAGTAATAAGTTTTGCATGAGTGAAAGTCTTCGGAATTATAAAATTGGTTAAGATGTTACATGTATTATTAGCTTTTTAGTTTGTTGTAGTTATAGATAAACTAATAGCATCATACATCTATTATTTTATATATAATAAATGAAAGTTATTTGGGCCACGTGTCAGTAGATGAGGGCTACCTTTTTCCCCTTTTCCCGCCCAACAATACCCTTCCCCTCTTTTATCTATCTCATCTCTCATTTATTTCATATCTCATTTAGGGCTTACCCTCTTTCTCTGTTGCTCTCCTTTATTCCGATCTTCAAAGATGTTCAGATCAACGCTCCGATTAAAGGTTAGATTATCAATATGTGTCAATCTTTGTTTTTATTGTTCACTCATTTGATCTCCATGCGTTTTTACCTAGGGTTGTGCTTCGGCTAGGGTTCCGCTGGGAACTTGATGACGGAGATGATCGAAGGTTGTCGGCTCTGCGGCCTGCAGTTCTCTTGGTTAATTTTTGGTCAGGTTTGCTGTTCAATTTTGATGTTCACTTATCTAATTTTTATTTTTTTTAGACTTCTATATGATTTTGAGGTCGATCGAATGGTTATGCTGTAATGGATTTGATGTTTATTGTTAGTTATAAATATATTTTTTCATTTTCCATCTTCAGTTTTAGGTTAGGGTTTGTTTTATTTTTGGGCTTCTATATAATTTTGAGGTCTATTGATTGGTGACTTGCTATTGTTGTTTGCTGTTGTTTGTTAATTAGGCTGCTGACATCACCGACCGACTCCAACGAGATCGAAAGGTTGTAGGACTATGACGACCAACTCAAAGATTCGAAGGACAAATATCAGGTGTTTGGTTAATTTTTGGTCAGGTTTCCTGTTCAGTTTTGATGTTCACTTATCTAATTTTCATTTTATTTTTAGGCTTCTATATGATTTTGAGGTTGTTTGATTGGTCACTTGTTATTGTTGTTTGCTGTTGTTTGCTATTGTTGTCAAGTAAGGTAAAAATGGCCATTCTAATTACCTGAATATTGCGTATGATATCCTTTTAATTTTAATTGCCTAACAAGTTTTTTGGTTTGTTTATTTGTTCTTTGTTTATTTGTTAGATGTACACTTTCTACAGAATGTAGTTAAGAGCCGATCATAAATCAGGTAATTGTTATTCTTTTGCTAATTGTTAATACACTTTGTAGTCAGTTCTTCTTCTTCTTCTTCTTCTTCTTCGTTATTTCATATAATATAATGATTTGTTATACAACTACCTGATTTCATATTTCATTATGATTTGTATGCTTTTAGGGTTTGATTTTATATTGGTCATCACATTAATGGCGAGTACTCAAGAATATTGGATGGTTGAATTAGTTTTATTTTCGGTATTTTTGGATGATTTCATCCATTTCTTTAGATAGTTCATGATTGAAGATGCAGTTGAAGTTATCTTTTGAGTGAAATGAATGTTGATTTATCAGAAGATGCAGTTGAAGGTATCTTAAATAAGGTAATAATTGCATTACATCCCTGTTGAAAAGCAGAATCGATAAATTTAGGGAAAATGAGGTTGAAAGATGATAACCCAACAGTGGAGATGTCATTCTACAGCTTCGATAAATTCAGCGGTATTCTCAAATAATGCTTCTTAGATGCTTCCAATGAAGTAGCACTTTGGACAGCTGTCGTCTTCAAACATCTATTATCTATTCTATCTATTATATTGATATGTGGCCGAAAACCGGTGATCGTAATTGCTTAATTTGACGTTTTTACACAAGTTTTAATTTCTAATAGCCTACTTTTGATTAGATATGTATTTTGCAGGTCTAGCGGAGTTAAAGGAGCTTTTCGGGAGCTTTACGGGTCACCGGGATGAAAAACGAGCCAACGGGAAGCGAAACGGATCAACCGGGAACTCAAGACGCGAAAAATGAAAACTGGAAAATGCACGTACCGTCGCCGACGCCCTCCTGGGCCGTCGGCGACGCCGCTTGAATTGTTCCGTCGCCCAGATTGTTCGTAGACAGCGGATTAGTCCGTCAGCTCACCTCGGATTTTCTGCATACCGTCGGCGACGGGCCATAAGGCTGTCGGCGACGGCTCTTCCTTCTTCCGGACGCGAAATTTTGGTTTCTTTAGTGTTGGGAGAGCCATTAATTCGACGGCTACACTCCAATTTGAGTTTGAAGAGAGTTCTTGGAGCCTATTCTCATATCATCTTCACTACCATTCATCTCTAATCAACCCTCATCCAAATCATTACCCGAATCATCAGATTTCACCATCACAAACCATCCACAAACCCTAACCATCCATCCATCATCCTTTCTACCATCATCTCTCACCAAAACCATAACCATCAACCATCCTTCTATTCTTCAAGCTTCAAGATGATCCGAATTGAGTTCCAAGCATCCGTTGATCAAGTCTCGTTCACCATGAGCGGCTAATTTCTTGGAGGTTTCACCCCGGTGTAGGTTATTGTAAGTCTAGGGTTTGGACAATGTTTTAGTTTGATTTTGTGACAACTTGAATTATATTTGAATTGATTGACAATTGTCTTTCATTTGAACTATATTTGTGAATTTTCGAGTGAGTTATGAAATTTGACTTTGCGAAACAAGTTTGTGCAATTATGCCTTGTCGTTCAAAAGGTTTTACTTGTCCGAAGTAACGAAGTGCATTATGGTCCGTGATATGCGTTGATAGCAATTGACACCTAAGCTTTGATGATAGAAATCCGTTAATAACATATTCAAGTGAATCGAATTTAAAACGTGTAAGAACCCTAGGATTGCAATTACCGAACCGGGTGTGAGCCTTGTTTTCTCTATCTTGTTTAAAGCCTTTAATTACATTCGTGCAATTGTTAATCATTAGTAGTTATCAACCCAATTACTTTAGTAATTTTAATTCACATCTTTTCAATCAAACAAAAATACACAAAAACAAGATAGCAAGCTTCATAATTGTGACACCTTTTGAGAATTCATCCAAATCCATTCGCAAACCACATACTCTTCGTGGTTCGACCCCTTGCTACCACTAGCTATTTGTTAAGGGTAAATAGGGCTTATAAATATTATCTTTGACCGGAGCGCGACATTCCGATCAAATTTTGGCGCCGTTGCCGGGGAGTGCGTGCGCTTTGTGTTTGGATATTGTTTGAATTTACGTGATTAACTGTTTAAATTGCATAGTTTCTCTTCTTGTACTTTGTCTTTTTCCTTGTTACGCGGGGTGTGTTACTTGTGCAGGTTACAGGTAGTGTATGCATACGCGGAACTCCGGGAGGACTTCACCGTTGGTTTACGAACCGGAAATCAAAAGAGTAGCAAGAAGAAACTTAGCAAGCCGATTAGAAGCAACTCTTGCTTCTAATCAAACCACCCAAACACCACAATTCACACCAACCATTGAAACCGATTCAATGGCAAACCAAAATTCAAACCAAAACCTCAACCAAAACCAAAATCCGAACCAATTCCAATACCGAGGAAACTTCAATCCCGTTCAAAACGTCCAACCTATACCTCAAGAGTAACCGGGTGGTAATAACAACTCTAGACCACCCACACCACCTTTCCGAAACCAAAATCCCAACAACACCCAAAGAACACCCCAACAACAAAACCTTCACCGATAAAATTCCTTACCCATTCACCTTGATGACCGGAATGTCAATTCCGATCGCAGAGGCAATCAAGATTGTGGCAATCCCGTGAATGAAGACCAGTTCTTTAATATAGATGATTTAAGAAACGCTATCCTCGATGATGAGCCGTTTAGTGTTCCCGGTTACCAATCGCCGGAACATGTGAGTGTTCATACGGAATATTCAGATGATGGGGGTAATTACGATTGTAACACCTGTGCCTTCACGGCCATCAAACAAATGCCAAACCAATGAAATATTATATTTCATACTTGGGATTTGTAAAAATATGTGTATCATTTACACATATCAACTCTTGTTCGATTTCAAACTCTAAATCGCTTTCTGGAAGGTTATACGCGCACTGATGCGTAAATATAACCAGTTTAATGCAACGAACACTCCGGAATAGTGAAATAGGCTTAACATACCTTAAATAACCTATACATAACTTAGATATAAGTTTTGGAAGGTTTGGTGTGGTGAAATCAAAGTTTAATCGCTTACAGGGACTAAAGTTGACAAACTGCGAAAGTATGCCAATTTGAACTGTAACAGACATTCCGGAACATGACCATAAGTTAAACATACCATAAATATCCTTTACATAGCTTAGAAATAGGCTTTGAGGTGTTCGGTGTGCTAAAATAAACTTTTGGGTCATTCAGGGACTAAAAGTGTCAAAAAGTGCACAAGTTTGCATTTTCGCGCATAACTTACGTTCTGGATACATCCGGACATCCAAAAATTTATGTAAGCATGACTACATTATATTTTAGTGTTCGCCTTAAGAAAAATCCATTCGTTTCGTCATTTGGATCGTTTTTCGCGCTTATGCGCATTCCGTCGTAATTAAGCGAACATCGCGTTCGTACGACCAAACGAACCATCATCCGACATATTTTTGAACATGTTTCATGTCCACAATGTTTAGGCAACATTTTAGGGCCTTAAAGATGGCTTTACGGGCCTTGGAAGTGTCGGAAATGCCTTGAAACACGTGCAGGGACCAAACATGTAACTTTTTGAAACTTTCTGGATCAGGTGAGGGTGTCGCGTAGCGCGAGACCTAGAGGCTCACCTGTCGCGCTACGCGACTGCCTAAACTGGGCCAGATTCAATGTTCTGGTTGCAAGTTGCAGCTGATCGATTCGTGTCCACTCGTTTCTTATCGTCTAGTCAGCGGATAAGAACAAGTTTCTAGCCACCACAACTTTGTGACAAGTGTACGGCTCGGATCGTGGCACGATATACAAGAAACGATCCTAACGGCTCTACCTTTTCTATAAATACCCACCCCCCCATTGCTTCAAAACCCACAAATCTGATCATTGGAGCTCTAAGTTGGAACTTTCGTTTCATACCGGAGTTACTTAGATCGGGATTAGCATTCGGGGACCCTGGGTAAGTATTCTTTCGTTCTTTTCCTTATTTTTACTGCTTTTCGAGTCAGAAAGTCAAACTTTGTTTGACTTTCAGCGTTGACCAGTAATGGTCAATGCGAAGTTCGTTTGAACTTCGCAACGTGATTGTAATCACGATGGTCATAGTCCCTTGGGACTATGCCTACTGATTACCACGTTGTCTAGGGTAGTAGGGTAGGCGATCTAATAAATCGCCTATACCTTCGAACCCGACCCAGTTTGGTCGATCATTAGGATCTGACCAAACACATTAGGTGACCATAGTGTAGGGAATAACCTTCCGAGGTTATACCTTATGGTCACGACGTTTAAGTAGTTGTATGATAGGTAATTTATATGCCTTAGGTAAATTACCAGAATACCCTTTTCATGTATAATTGGTAATTAAGCATATGTAACCTAAACTTTCGTCACATAACTGATTATGTAACATGTTTAGGCATATAACACTTGTCATAGGGCTAGTTAGGCGGTCCGAACGCGTTTCACGCGCACGACGCGTTAAAGTAGCATATGTTACCTTAATGGGTCGCGATGGGTCGAAAGCACTTAGGTTTGGTTTCATTGTAGTATGTAGGTCCGGTTAAACCATATCATATGAGTTCCAACACTCATTTGGTTTACCAAGCCTCATCCTATCCGATCTTCCGATTTAGGTCCGGGTTAATTAAGTAGTTACCTATATTAGGTACCGTTTGATTTCCGGGACTCCTCCAGCTTACTTGGTAGTTGTTCAAGACTCCTAAGCAATCCCAGGCGAGTACATTCTTCCCCTATTTTACTGTTTTCCATTGTTTTGGGGTGACTCATATGTGCTAAATGTTTTCGATGTTATAACGATGGTTTCAAAAACGATTAAGACGATTTATACAAAACTAATAACAATTTCATAAAGTGAACAAACTTGTTGGTTGTGTTTACATAACAAATGACATTCATTAGCAATGATCAAGCCGACCAGTATTAGGTTATGGTACCATAGGATCTGACAAATCCCGTTATTTACTACACCCGTGGTTATGTGTGGGTATGGTAGGTAACGACTGAATCTGAAATTGTTAACTTACCCTATGGAGGTTTGTTAATACGAAAACGAGAAGCGACGAAAACGAGAAGCGACGAGAGTCACGAAGGTTTGAATGTTATTAGCGAGACGACCTTATAAGTAGTTTCACGACCTAAAACGAATTAAACGATTAACGATTGGGTTTCACACGATGTTTTAACGATTGAGTAAACGATTAGTTTCAAAGCGATATACGATATTATTCATTTGTACATATTACACGATTTACATCTTGACATGAACATTTTACATTGTTTGGTTTGATTTGATTAAGTGATTAAGTAACGATGCGTATGTAATATGATACAAGCATGGTGGATACGCCGCTGGTACTTCCTATATATAAGTGTTTGTATAGTATTACATATGGTAGCGTTATTTGAATCATTTCAGTTTGAGACATAGAACATTTTATACAAGTAACATACTTTTCACAAGACATTTATTTACAATCAACTTATCTTATACAAATTCATTTTACATGGTTATTCATTTAATCATGCATTATTCTCTTATTTATACATATCACCTGAACTTAACATTGTTTTTCAAATAAGTTACTAAAACAAATGTTTTTGGGTTAAGAGTCATGGCTACGAGGTTTTACAAATTATAACCCGCTTGATTTGAGTTGGTTAATTAAGTTGCAATATTATACTCTTTTCAAAACAAGGTTTTTAAATAAAGTATTGCAACGTCTAAACTAGCCATGATTTCGACACTCCTGCAAAACCTATGTACTCGCCAGCATTTCTTTGCTGACCTCGTTTTCACATATGTTTCAGGTATTGTTGGATGATATCAATTGATAAGATGCATGCTCACATAGGACTGGACAAGGCCTTAGTGACTCAATAACAATGATAGACTATGTTTAAATAGTGTATTTAGATTTCAAGACAATGTAATTATTCAATGTTTAATAAAACGAAACACTTTTTGGTATCCATGGTTATGAAACATTAATTCTGTTGCAACACGCCCCGATGTTTCCGCCGCGATTTGTTGTTTTACGCGGTCGGGGTGTGACAACGATGATCGAGTTGATGATGAAGATTGGGGGTATGTGAATAGGGGTAACGTCTACAATGATAGAGGTTTTGAAGATGACGAGTTTGGCTACCAAAACGCCAACTTTGTGGGGAACGATAACTATGGGTATGGGAATGTGAGAAATGACGGTTATGAAAACAACCCTCAACCACGAAACAACAGCCAAAGGAACCAGAATGATGGGTTTTACAATAACAATAACAACAACAATGCTAACCCTAACTGGATTCCTCATTTCGTGGGAGGAGGTAATCAAAGAGGTAATCAAGGTGGAAACCGAAGAGGTGATAGAAGGGATAATCGAAGGCCGGTGGATCAAGAAGTTAACGGTCCACAGCGTCGTCAACAACCTCCACGGGGAGTGAATGACCGTTTTCGACCGGTGGTTACCGATAATGACTCTCCAATAGTTTGTGAAAGAAGGATGTTCGATTGCAAGCCTCACTACATCAACATACTTCCCCATTTCAATGGGGGGTCTAATGATGAACCGTACACTCATTTGGTGGAGTTTTCGTCCATATGTAGCACTATCGGGGGGCATAATTTTGCATTGGAGGAGGTCAAGCTTCGATTATTTCAGTTTTCGCTAAAAGATAAGGCGAAGCAATGGTTTCTTACACTTACGGCGAATAGTATTCGGACATGGGGTGAGATGCAACAAGTATTCCTTGACGAGTAGTACTCGATGGCAAAGACCGATGATGCTAGAGATGAAATAAGGTCTTTCCGCCAACTATCGAGTGAACCGTTGCATGAAGCATTCACAAGGTACAAGGAATTGATTCGAAAGTGCCCACACCATCAAATCGAAAAGTGGGAGTTGGTTAAATGTTTTGTGAGAGGATTAGACGATGAGACATGGAATCGCCTCGAGTCAACGAGCAACGGAACTCTATTGAGCAACCATGAAGATGATGATTGGGAATTTCTCGAGCGGATGAGCAAGCGGTCAAAGGCAAAGGAATCGGCCGATAGAGCTAAGAAACATCCCGTTTCCCGGTCACTTCCCGATCTTGATTCTAAGGATCGGATTTCTACGCTAGAACGGGAGTTAGCTCGTATGAAGAAAAAGGAGGTGAATGCGGTTCAATTTGCGGTGTGTGAAGATTGTGGGGAGATTGGTCATAGGACCGATCAATGTCAAACGGGATCGGGAGAATACACCGAAGAGGTAAATCAAGTGTATGGGGATCGAAAGCAATATGATATGAACTCCAACACTTACCATACGGGTTTGAGAAATCACCCTAATTTCCGGTATGGTAATGCCTCGAATCAAATGAACCCGAATTTTCTATTGGGCAATCAAGGTGGGCAAGGTGGTTCTTCCTATAATAATCGACAAGGTGGTAATCAAGGGGTTTACCAAAGGAATTACAATCAAGGGGGTAACCAAGGGTATCAAAACCGTGAAAGCAATTATCAACGTGGTTACAACCAAAGTGGAAATGGGGGTAGTGCTTCAAACTCTCAAGGTGATGATTCATTAAACTCCAAACTTGATGCTATTATGAATTCTATCAACCATTCAAATCAAGAGATGAAGAAAGAGTTTGAGGTACGAGATAGATCCCATAAGGCGTTGGAGAAGCAAGTGGGGAAACTTGCGGAGGAAATGGCTCAAATGAGGGGAAGCATGGGAAAGCTTCCAAGTGACACCACGGTGAACCCTAAGCATCAAGGGTCAAGCTCGAAGAACACACGTGAGGTACCAATTAATAAAATAACTTTACGTAGTGGTCGAGTCGTAGATAACGGTGTCAAAACACCATCACCCCAGTTTGTTGAAGGGGTGGTGGAAGATGCTAGTGAGGATGAACGTGAGAATGGTCAAACGGGTCAAAACAAAAATGATTTAAAAAATAATAATAACACACCCATTGTAACTATCCCCGTCCCTAAGGCTAAGGAAACGGGTGTGGAGGTTAATACCGCCCCGTATCCCGAAACATTGAAGGGACCCATGAAGAAGGTTATAAACAAAAGAGGTCCACAACAAGAAGAGTTGTTGGAAATTTTCAAACAAGTAAAAATTAATTTACCCCTTTTGGATGCAATCAAGCAAGTACCGTCGTATGCTAAGTACTTGAAGGAGTTGTGTACCCAGAAACGAACTCATAAATTTCCAAAAAAATAGATTTAACCGAAAATGTGAGTTCGATTCTTTCGGGTACACTTCCATCTAAGCTCCAAGATCCGGGTGCACCTATCATTTCAATTCAAGTAGGCGATTTTAAAATCAACCGGGCACTTCTAGATCTTGGTGCTAGCGTGAGCATTCTACCGGGTAGTTTGTATGACCAATACGAGTTTGGTCCACTTCAATCATCAAACACCACCATGGTGTTAGCCGATTTGACACCCAAACTACCTCGTGGAATTGTCTCGGATGTGATAGTAAAAATCGAGGATCTTTACTATCCGGTGGACTTTTTGGTACTTGATTATGTGGCCAAGGACCCAACCAAGCAACCTACGGTGATTTTGGGTCGACCGTTCTTAGCAACCGTAAATTCTCAAATTGATTGCAAAACAGGAACGGTTGACATGACATTTGGAAACCGAAGGTTGAGGTTGCATGTTTTTTCCGGACTGATGAACCTCCAGTTGATGATGAATGCTATATGGCGGACATTGTTGACACGTGTATACCTCTTTGCGACACAGTCGTGGATGGGGAAAACACAATGGAGGATTGTTATATGTTTGACATGGACGCACCAAGTGGAGAGTTTACCGGAGAGCATTGATACCAAATTGAAGCCGTCATTGGTAGAACCTCCGGATGTTGAATTGAAGGCGTTGCCAAAGCATCTCAAGTATGCTTACGTTGGTGAAGGCAACACACTCCCAATTATCATTGCATCAAACTTAACCGAGGAGGAAGAGGAGAAGTTGATGGGTGTTTTGGTCACCAATCGGGCGGCGATTGGATGGACCATTGCTGATTTGAAGGGAATTAGTCCCTCGGTGGTGATGCACAAGATCATCACGGAAGATGGCATGAGTCCTTCTCACGAGACACAACGGAGACTAAATCCGAACATGCGAGAAGTGGTTAAGAAGGAGGTATTGAAGTGGCTAGATGCGGGTATCATATACCCTATTTCGGATAGCCAATGGGTAAGCCCGACACAAACAGTTCCTAAGAAAGCGGGCATTCAAGTCGTCATAAATGACGCAGGTGAAGAGGTCGCCACTCGGCCGGTAACCGGGTGGCGTATTTATATCGACTATAGGAAGTTAAATGCTGCAACTTCTAAGGATCATTTCCCTTTGCCATTTATTGACCAAATTGTTAAGAAATTGGCCGGACAAAAATTTTATTGTTTTCTAGATGGTTATTCATGTTACAATTAAATTGCTATACATCCCGAAGACCAAGCAAAGACTACCTTTACTTGTCCATACGGTACCTTCGCATTTAGGCGAATGCCCTTTGGACTTTGTAATGCCCCCGCCACCTTCCAAAGGTGTATGATGAGTATCTTTTCAGATATGGTGGGGGAGTCTTTGGAAATCTTCATGGATGATTTCTCAATATTTGGGTCATCATTTGATACATGCCTTGACCAACTCGAAAAAGTTTTAAAAAGATGTGTTGAGAAAAATCTAGTTTTGAGTTGGGAAAAGAGCCATTTTATGGTTCAAGAAGGGATTGTGTTGGGGCATGTCGTCTCGAGTCGCGAGATTGAGGTTGATAGAGCAAAAGTACAAGTCATATCCACTTTGCCTTATCACACAAGTGTTAAAGGTATTAGGTCGTTCTTGGGACACGCGGGGTTTTATAGGAGGTTTATAAAAAGCTTTAGTGATATAACAAAACCATTATGTAATTTATTGCTAAAAGATAAACCATTTGAGTTTGATAAAAATTGCCAAAACGCGTTTAACATTTTGAAGCAAAAATTGGTTGAGGCTCCAATCTTGCAATCACTGAATTGGTCTTTACCATTCGAAATCATGTGTGATGCAAGTGATTATGCGGTGGGGGCCGTATTGGGTCAACGGGTGGACAAGAAACCGGTTGCCATATACTACGCAAGTAAGACTCTCTCGGATGCACAATTAAATTATACAACTACCTAGAAAGAGCTACTTGCGGTGGTGTATGCGTTGGATAAATTTCGTGCTTACTTATGGGGTACTAAGGTCATTGTATATTCTGACCATTATGAAGTTAGGTATCTCATGGACAAGAAGGATGCAAATCCGAGACTAATCTGATGGGTTCTCTTGCTACAAGAATTTGATTTGGAAATTCGAGACAAGAAAGGGAGTGAGAATGTGGTTGCGGACCATTTGTCTCGATTGGTTGTGGAGGAGGATTCTTCCCGTGAAGAAATTAACGAGAACTTCCCAGATGAGCAAATTCTAAAAGTTTCAATATTACCATGGTATGCTAATATTGTTAATTATTTGGTTACAGGTGACATACCAGCTCATTGGGATAGAAGGAAGAGGTTGCATTTCCTTTCTCAAATCAAGTACTACACGTTGGAAGAACCGGACTTATTCAAGATATGTCCGGATCAAGTCGTTCGAAGATGCATACCCGACGAGGAGATTCCTAGTGTCTTGATGCACTTGCATTCATTTGCTTGTGGGGGCCATTTCAGTGGTCACAAAGTGCTCAATAGCGGTCTTTATTGGCCGACTATTTTTAAGGATGCTTTTAATTTCGCTAAGAACCGTGTCGAGTGTCAAAAGTTAGGGGGTATTTCCAAAAGGGATGAGATGCCCATGCAACCGATCCTTATTGTAGATATTTTTGATGTGTGGGGGATCGATTTCATGGGCCCATTCCCTAATTCGCATGGCAACTTATACATCTTGGTGGCGGTCGATTATGTATCCAAGTGGGTTGAAGCGATTGCCACCAAGACGAATGACCATACCGTCGTTTGTAATTTCGTACAAACAAACATAATTTCTAGATTTGGGATTCCTCGAGTGGTCATTAGTGATGGGGGATCTCACTTTAAGAATTTTAACTTTGGCAAACTCTTGAAACGGTATGGTGTTGACCATCGGATTGCTACCCCCTACCACCCACAAACAAGAGGTCAAGTGGAAGTTTCTAATAGGCAAATAAAAGAAATTTTTCAAAAGACCGTTCGACCGGACCGAAAGTATTGGTCGACGAAGTTGAATGATGCTTTATGAGCTTATAGAACGGCTCATAAAACACCTACTGGAAGACCTTATCGCTTAGTTTATGGGCGAAACTGTCATTTACCGGTCGAACTTGTGCATCGTGCTTGGTGGGCTATCAAAGAGGTTAACATGAAATATGACGATGCAGGAAAGGAGCGAAAATTATAGCTTTGCGAGTTGGAAGAGCTTCGGGAAGAAGCGTATGAGTGTGCTTCAAAATATAAGGATGATATGAAGAAGGCACATGACGCAAAGTTGAAGCCGAAAGAGTTCGAGGTGGGTCAAAAGGTTTGGCTCTACAATTCACGGCTTAAATACTTTCCCGGAAAGCTTAAGAGCAAATGGATGGGCCCGTACGTGATTACGTGGGTCGGGAAACTTAGAGATGTTACAATCAAGGACCCGAAGGATGGGTCGAAGCAAACGGTTAATAGGCATCGTCTTAAACCGTTCCTTGATGGTAACAATGATAAAAAGGACGAGAATGTGGAGTTGGTGAGCTTTGTGGCAAGCATCCCGATTTATGAGGTCGACTAAAAAGGACCGGTAACATTTTGTGTAAAGTTATGTATAATTTATTTAATTGTTTGAGTAATTTGGGTTTAATCGTTTTCATTCCATACTAACCCCGTTGATTGTGTGAAGTCTGGATATTCCGAACGGGTCATGAAGACGCAAGGTATGTTTTTAGACTTTGTTATGTGCATTGAGGACAATACACGACTTTTCGGGGGGTGGTAGGGCCGTTAACGGTTTTTCGCGTTTTCAAAATTTAACTTATAAAAAATCACAAAAAGATTTTTAATAATTTTTAGGAATTTTATATGTATATAGTCCTTTTATTAAATTCTCATAATTTTCCTCATATTTTACATAAGAAAAATTAATTAAAATAAAATATTGAATTTCTTGATACCGTCGCCGACGGTGAGGTTTCCCGTCGCCTACGGTCCGCCAAAAAGGTGCGTCGCCCAAAAGTTCCGTAGACAGCGAGTTTGGCCGTCGCCACTACCCACACTTTCCGTATGCCGTCGCCGACGGGGGATATGGCCGTCGCCGACGGTCCCCCTAAAACTAGCCGACGCAGCTTCGTTCCTTTGGCGTGTTTTTCGACCCCAATCCATTTTAAACCCTGTCAAACCCAAACAAAACATGATTTCAACCATTCTTATGACCCGAAAACCTTACCATCTCACACCCACTTCCATTTAACTTCAATTAATCAGATCCACACGTGACCTTCTCTCTCTTGCACTTCATCTTCCCCAAACCTTACCCCAAGAACCCTGAAGCTTCAATCACTCATAACTCTTTCAATTCTCAGCCAAATCCACTGATTCTTGAGCCTATTTCGTGTAATTTTTCGAGGAGAACAAAACCCCCATAACGGTTTTCATTAATTCTTGCTCGTTTACGAGATTTCTGGGCGTGATTTTTTTGGGGTTTTTGAAGGGTGTTCATCAAGTTTCTTGCTTTGCACTTTTTCTTACTTTTTCTTGTTCATCTACATCAAAGGTATGGAATTTCATTCAATTTATGCATGATTATCATATGGATTGTTGATTTCTTCCAAAATTTTAAGCTTATTGTTTAAGAGTAGGTTGTTTATCATAATGTATGATGTTTTAGCATAAATTTAAGAATGATTACTTGATTTGGGTGGGATTTGAACATGTTTTAGACTTAGTGAGGTGATTACACTAGATTTTTGCATGATTGAACATAGTAATGATGTTGAAAATTGTTGAAACCATGAAGCTTTGCGAAATTTTGTGAATAAACATGTTAAAATTGATATGTAGATGATAAAATGTGCGACTTTGGAAGTTTAAAAAGGCGATTTTGCATCTAGTTATTGATTGAAACTCAACATCATAGATTATGTTCAAAGTTTGAGATTGTTTGAAGATTTGGGTGTGCTAATTGTTCTTTTATCTTTTGATTGTAGCTATGTTCGGAGGAAGAAAGAAATAAAAAACTTTCGGACAAGGTTCATCTTCTGGAGCCGGTTCTGGCTCAGGACATTATCAGAGACGATGGGAACAGTTAAGCAATGTGGAAGAAGATGATGGGCAACTATATCGACAGGATTGGGACTGGGAGGAGTTAAAAAATAGTCGGTCGGCTTCAGCATGGAAAGACGACAAGAAGAAGGCTCTTTCCCGGTACAACAACAAAAGGTTAGAGGTAAAAATGTGGAAGATGAAAATGGTCACGTGTGTTTCAAAGGCTGTACCTGATAGAGTAGTATGCGATCATGCGGTGAATGTTGAGGAATTCTGCACAATTGGCATAACTCAAAGGTTTGAGAAGCTCGGGTGGGAACGAGTACTAGATTGGTGTGAGGATATAACCACACGAGTCTATTTGGCTGCGGTTTGTGAATGGTTGTCAACTTTAAGGTTTAAAAATTCTGATGGGCCGGCTCCTACATGGCAGTTAATTGGCAATATCGGCAAGAATCAAATGATAATGTCGTTCGAGCATATGAACGCCATCGCTAGATTTGATTCATTGGGGGTTGAAGCATATGATTATTATGACTATAATCATTTTTTGGATAATAAAACAAACACTGCTGATCCGGATCAAATGCTAGCATCGGTGTTGCCAGGTTCTGGGGGTGCGGAGGAATCTAGGAACGATTTGTCCTTGGAGGGTAAAATATTACAAGGCATTTTGTTGGAAAATGTAATGGTGCGGTTCGGAGACCGCGGGACAGTGAAGGCACCCGACTGCCGAGTCTTACACGCGTTGTTGTATGAGACGCCAAGGTTGTCATGGCATCAAATCATGATGATAAACACGTGGGACACAAGGGAGTCGTTCAAACGGAAGATGATCCTCTACGTGCGGTTAATCAGCGCGATGATTTTACAACAAAACTCGTTGCCCCAGGAGTCTCTATGGGTTTCTAAACCCATTGATCAGTTTAACCTTGCTTCAATGAAGCGGCATTGGAAGATCACGGTCAAAGTCTTTGGTCACCTTCATACAGTGGAGGATGATCAAGGAAACGGTTATAGGTACACTGATCCGAGCGAGGCTGAAGAGGGTGATGATGATGAGGAGATAGTTGACATGGAAGATGAGACTGAGCCTGCCGGTCCACGGGGACCAAGGCAGAGGTACAGGCGACAACATCGGGAAATTTCTGCCGATGTAGCAAATTTTGTGAATCAAAGAAAGGGCCGTCGTACAAGGATTTTAACCACGGGCAACAGGCGGTTTATGATAATGTGTCGGCATGTATAGGAGAAGGAAGGGAATATGAGTTGAGAAGGAAGGCATGGGAAGAGATGCATGGGGCCCAGATGCAAGAACAGTGGGCCCTCCAAGCAGTCCATCGTGAGAGGATGGAAAAACACGTGGAGGAGCAGCAGATGCAACAAGCGATCCAAAGATCTCAAATGGAACGCTAGTTACAATTGCAGGAGGAAGATATGGCCCGAAGACGGGCTTGGGAAGAACGGGAAGAAAAAGAGCAGCACGAGCGAAACACATTGCAAGATCACCACTGGAGTGCTTTATATGTCTCCAATGAAATGGCCATAAACAATGCCAAGATCCTCCATGTTCAGGAGAGACATCAGAGAGACTATGAAGCAGGTCTTCCCTATGTAGAACATGCGGGATGGACCGATTACGCCAACCTTCGTGTGCCACGAGGCCCATCTGATCCATCCCCTCACTGGCCCGAGGCAGTTGGGTCCAGTTTCATCCCGATACCCTACCAGCCGCCACCCCAAGGAGAGCCAGGTCCCCTCGATAACTACAGGGAGATGTTCGAGGCCCTCACTGGCTACTCATACCAGCCAAACCCGCCAGTTGACCCGAAGGAGAGATATCAGTGGTGAAGGCGAGGTATGTTTTTTGTTGTTGTTGTTGTTGTATATTTTGGTTTTCTTTATTTCTATTTCGTTATTATTTCTTTTTGCCTAGTTAAATGAACGTTGTTGGTGTGTTCCCTATATAACCCTCACGAGACCTCTGGTCCTCCTAAGCTATTGGGGGGTTTAAAAGGGCTTGTTGCATAAGCTAAATGCAACCGTGATTCCTACGAAAGTGAGTTAGGACTGTTATTGTTGTAAATTATTTTTCCACATAAATCAAGGTAAATTAATGCATGACTTGGTAACATTTTCATAAAAATGGTAGAACTAAGTAGCTAACAAATTTCAATGGTTGTGAGAAGCATGCTTCTACACAAGGGTTAAAATTTGTAGGTACATCATGTTCGTGGGACGACCGTTTATGTGAAGAGAAGAAGAAGACAAGAGCATCTAGCGACAAAAATCAGGTTCATGCGTTTCCTTTTTACCTTGATTCTTAGATTAGTAATAAGTGGATTGTAATTGTATATTATTTTTTCGGGGTGGAATTTTTGGGAAGTTAGCCGTGTCACATCCCTTGTGCGTTTTTAAACTCTAGTTCTTACACATTGAGGACAATGTTTACCTCAAGTGTGGGGATGGGGGAGTAGTAAAAGTTTTCGATTTTGACCCGTTCATTTAAACACTACACATTGAGGACAATGTTTACCTCAAGTGTAGGGATGGGGGAAAATTTCAAAAATTTTTCAAAAAAAAAAGTCTTGTTTCGAAAGCGATCTTAAAGCACAAGTAACTAAGTCAACGGGGGATAGCACAACTCATTTGGTCTTTTGTCATGGTTAAGTTCAAATTAATAGCATGACGGGTATTTAGCGGGTGGTTATTTGGGAATAATCCGCCTAAGAAATTAACATTTTATGCATGTCACATATCATACCCTTTTACATATGTGAGGTTTTGAGCCACTTTTACATTATAGAGCACATGCTTATATTTCTTTGTTTGAGTGGACCATTAGTTATGTATTGTAGAACTTGCATCTTTTGATACGTTTGAGACCATAGACCGAATACAAGCACGAGAATGATTAAGTCATTAGGTAAACCTTTTCCATTTTACACCATTTATATATCCTTACCCAAAAATCATCCCCTAGTAGCCAATTTTGAACCTAATCCTTTCTTTTGACCACCCTTTAGCCCATAACCTTAAAACCTTTTTCTTTTAAAACCCGTGTGATGGAAATTCGATTATAGGAATCAAGTTTGTATATTCGTGAATTGTTTGTTTACGTATATATATATATATATATATATATATAAAATCGGAAAATGTTATTAAAAAGACGAGAAAATTGTTGAGAAAAGAACAAAAATATATGTTCTTAGTTTGAGAAATAAAAGGCGAAAGATTGTTGCCTTCTAGTTTGATTTTGGTAGTTAGTTGTGCATAGAATAGTTGTTTTGTAATAAAAATCGAATTTTCATCACCTTAGCCACTTTAAAATATCCTATTTCCTACCCTTAGCCTAGCCCCGTTACAACCCGTTCAAAGACCTTATGACTTGTGCTTGGTATTCGTGTTCGATGGTGGAGAATGATTGAGTTGCAAGCCTATGCGGGTACGTGTTCTAATCGGTTTTGAACGATTAATTGTTGAAGTGCTAATACATTATAAACATTATCCAATTTATAAGCCGAGTGGAGAGAACATTGTGAGGGATGTGCATGATTTGTTGGTTTCACAGGCGGGTTAATCTTGGATAACCATTTTATATGTGAATTCACTGTACCGTTAAATATGTTGAAAACTGTAAAGAATTTGAACTTTAGTATGACAATTGACCTTAACCTTCGTCTCGGGAATGGGGAGTGTATTCTTTGTTCGACCCGGTGATCGTAATTGCTTAATTTGACGTTTTACACAAGTTTTAATTTCGAATAGCCTATTTTGCAGGTCTAGCGGAGTTAAAGGAGCTTTTTGGGAGCTTTACGGGTCACCGGGATGAAAAACGAGCCAACGGGAAGCGAAACGGATCAACCGGGAACTCAAGACGCGAAAAATGAAAACTGGAAAATGCACGTACCGTCGCCGACGCCCTCCTGGGCCGTCGGCGACGCCGCTTGAATTGTTCCGTCGCCCAGATTGTTCATAGACAGCGGATTAGTCCGTCGGCTCACCTCGGATTTGATGCATACCGTCGGCGACGCCTCTTCCTTCTTCCGGACGCTAAATTTTGGTTTCTTTAGTGTTGGAACGAATCAAAACATGGGAAGAGCCATTAATTCGATGGTTACACTCCAATTTGAGTTTGAAGAGAGTTCTTGGAGCCTATTCTCATATCATCTTCACTACCATTCATCTCTAATCAACCCTCATCCAAATCATTACCCGAATCATCAGATTTCACCATCACAAACCATCCACAAACCCTAACCATCCATCCATCATCCTTTCTACCATCATCTCTCACCCAAACCCTAACCATCAACCATCCTTCTATTCTTCAAGCTTCAAGATGATCCGAATTGAGTTCCAAGCATCCGTTGATCAAGTCTCGTTCACCATGAGCCGCTAATTTCTTGGAGGCTTCACCCCGATGTAGGTTATTGTAAGTCTAGGGTTTGAACAATGTTTTAGTTTGATTTTGTGACAACTTGAATTGTATTTGAATTGATTGACAATTGTCTTGCATTTGAACTATATTTGTGAATTGTCGAGTGAGTTATGAAATTTGACTTTGCGAAACAAGTTTGTGCAATTATGCCTTGTCGTTCAAAAGGTTTTACCTGTCCGAAGTAACGAAGTGCATTGTGGTCCGTGATATGCGTTGATAGCAATTGGCACCTAAGCTTTGATGATAGAAATCCGTTAATAACATATTCAAGTGAATCAAATTTAAAACGTGTAAGAACCCTAGGATTGCAATTACCGAACTGGGTGTGAGCCTTGTTTTCTCTATCTTGTTTAAAACCTTTAATTACATTCGTGCAATTGTTAATCATTAGTAGTTATCAACCCAATTACTTTAGTAATTTTAATTCACATCTTTTCAATCAAACAAAAATACACAAAAACAAGATAGCAAGCTTTATAATTGTGACACCTTTTGAGAATTCATCCAAATCCATTCGCAAACCACATACTCTTCGTGGTTCGACCCCTTGCTACCACTAGCTATTTGTTAAGGGTAAATAGGGCTTATAAATATTATCTTTGACCTGGAGCGCGACATTCTGATCATATATATAATAAATGAAAGTTATTTGGTCCACATGGCCCAAATAACTTTCATTTATTATATATAATAGATAGAAGAGATAATAGATAATAGATGTTTGAAGAACAACAGATGTCCAAAGTGTTGCTTCTTTGGAAGCATCTAGGAACCATTATTTGAGAATACCCTTGAATTTATCGAAGCTGTAGAATGAGATCCTCCACTGTTGGGTTATCATCTTTCAACCCCATTTTCCTTAAATTTATCGATTCTGTTTGTCAACAGGGATGTAAAGCAATGATTCCTCTCAATTAAATAGACCGACTTTTGCTTCCTCTCAAATGGTTATCGAGTGGTTATAACAGCTGATCATGCTAAGGACTGTTATAACTAACCACTGCTCCTTATAAAGACTGATGGACTTAAAGACTAATGAGACCTATCCACTGTTGAAGACAAATCCCCGTTAAAGACAAGCACTTATGTACCTAAGGCCTGATCAACCAAAGGAAAACCACTGCTCAGTAACAGCAGTGGTTCAGCATCTATAGCAGATTCAACATCAGGTGTTTGGTTAATTTTTGGTCAGGTTTCCTGTTCAGTTTTGATGTTCACTTATCTAATTTTCATTTTATTTTTAGGCTTCTATATGATTTTGAGGTCCATTGATTAGTCACTTGCTATTTTTGTTTGATGTTCTTTGCTATTGTTGTCAAGTAAGGTAAAAATGGCCATTGTAATTATCTGAAGATTGCTTATGATATCCTTTTAATTTTAATCGCCCAACAAGTTTATTGGTTTATTTCTTTGTTCTTTGATTATTTGTTAGATGTACACATTCTACAGAACGTAGTTAAGAGCCGGACTTAAATCTGACCAGTATGGTTTCGGCAAGTATTGGATGGTTTAATTACCTTTATTTTGGGTATTTTTTGATGATTTCATCCATTTCTTTAAATAGTTCATGATTGAAGATGCAGTTGAAGGTATCTCCAGACAAACCCTAGAGTTTATCTCTCGAGACAAACCCAAAGGTGTTACTGCCCAACAACAACAGTGGTTCGGCATCAACAGTAGATATTCTACCTTTGTTTATGTTAACAGTGTTTATATGTAACAGTATTTATCACATCAGTGTTTTATACTCTGTTAGATTGTTAGATTGCATATCACTTCAGTGTTTATATGTAACAGTATTTATCTCATCACCTCAGTGGTTTAATCTGTACTATAAATAGAACAGTGGTTTGATCTTTATGGGCAAACTTGTGTTTAAGGTCAATCATTTGTTTAAGGCCAAAAATCTGTTTATGTCCAAACATTTGTTTACGGTCAAACATCTTCAAAATAGTTAAAAATGATAGTTTTCATTAATCTGGAAAAGTCTGTTACAACCACTGTTTTGGTTCGAACATTAGATTGTTAAATGTTATCCACTGTTGAAAGTCAACCTCTGTTTCTTCATTCTTCATGTTGACCACTGACTGACCAAAAATCAGTGTATCAATCACTGTTTACTATCCACTGATAGTTAAAAAATAGTCACTGCTCACATTTTTATTGTTGACATCTACTGATATTGACCATCAGTGGTTTTCCCAAAAAACATCCACTGCTCACATTTTTATTGTTGATGTGGTTAATTAATTATAGATTGAAAGTTTCAAATGAAAAGTAGAATTACAATGAAATTACCATTTTACCTAATCGTTACATTCCAATGAGATAAGAGTTCCTCCAACATTGTTTTGGTGATAAAAATTAAATTTAAAATAAAAAATAAAAAAATCCGTTGATGACATTTTGTTGCATATCAAATCAGTAATTAATGCTAGTTTCTTGAGCTTTGGACATTGAAAATATGCGAAATGGGAATTTCAAATTGACGGTTATTTTCTCTTAATTAAAGTTAAAATAAAAATTAGAACAGTCATGATGACAATTGCTTTCAAATCAAACCAGTAATTACTGATAATATCAATAACTTTTGAAATTCAAAATAATTTAAAATTGACGTTCTCTCTCTTTTTTTCCCCTACAAACGCAACATAGATTCATACGATTAAAATTTATTCATTTATTCTTGACATTAAAAGTCCAATTATTACATAACATACTGAACAAGTAAACTTTTAAATCTAACAATAACCATAAGAATTAAGAAAGGTTAGCTTCAACTCCATCGATTACTGAACCTCTCGATGTATGTCCTTCAGCATCGCCATGAACTCCACGTCTCTATCACCGCACTCTATATCGCTGACAACACAAAGCTCACGAATGGAAGTTGAAGGCACCCGCATAAGATTTCTGGAAACCTGCTCTCTCGTGAACAGGCCAACATGCAATCCATCAAAACATCTCTTCAGCTCTTGAAGAGTAGCCCTATCTTCATACACCTATTCCTCTATATGCTTGACAAAACGCTGCTTTAAATCATCTGATTTTACAGAAGTGAATGACACCATTTCAATAAACTATATTACTCGACTTTCCTGAAAGTATGATATCTTCGTAGGAAATCGTGATGAAAAACAGGTGAAGTGGCTATGAGTTTATATACTTAATCAATCCAAACGTGTAGATTTAATATGAACATATTAATGTATATTTCAAAACAATAGTCTTTTAATGCAAAAACCTTTTCAAACCCCAACTTTTATGGGAAAACTTTAAAATTAAATACCAAGAAACCCAAGGGACAAATTTTCGAAGTTCAAAGAACAAAAGCAGATTATCATAATTACAATTAACCTTTTCATTTGCCATGTTGACGCGTTTTTAAACTCTATAAAAGACCGATAATTACTTTTGATTCAAAACATCAACAAATTGTCCTACAAATCACTGTCTGTGAAAGATTGTTCCACATCAGAAAATCCAACAAAAAATTAGATGGCAAACTTCAGCTTCTACCACTTTTCAGACACCAGCGATGTTAAAACCCAATTCTCGATGTGGCCACTCAAAGAAAAAAGAACAGACGAAGAACTAAACAGTAAAGTCGACATAATCAATGACACTAATTACAAGAAAACCTGGAACAGCATAGCATTGCTCGATGAAGCCCTCCGCTCTCCTCCATCGGATTTCCAGAAGAATGCAGAAGAGTTTCTCACACAACATCTAAAACAGGATCAGAAAATCTGCAACATGCTAACTGACCCGAAAAACAAAAGAGAGCATGAAATCACATGGAGAAAGGCCAGAGTCTACGAAATCCTAGCAAGTGTTAACTCTAGCGTGTAATAGTTCATAAATATTTCATTAAATTTCTATTTTTCTATGTAATAGTTTATTTTAATAATATCAACATGCATCTTAACATATTCTAAAATGTCAGTGTCAATAAAAACTCTCAACATCATCAACAGTTAATCAAAATAAAAAAATAAACCTAAAATGCAAAGGTTTCCTCATTTTTGAAGCTGTAGAATGAGATCCTCCACTGTTGGGTTATCATCTTTCAACCCCATATTCCTTAAATTTATCGATTCTGTTTTTCAACAGGGATGTAATGCAATGATTCATCTCAATTGAATAAACCGACACTTGCTTCCTCTCAAAGGGTTATGGAGTGGTTATAACAGCTGATCATGCTAAGGACTCTTATAACTAACCACTGCTCCTTATAAAGACTTATGGACTCAAACAGATTTTGATCAAAAGTCAAACAGTTGTTCACCAATAGCCAAACAAATGTTGACCTTAAACAGATGTTTGGTTTAAGGCTAAACATCTGTTTATGGCCAAACATATGTTTAATGTCAAACATCTGTTTAAGTCCAACATCAGTGTTTCAATCACTATTGGCTATCCACTGATAGTTAAAAAACAGCCACTGCTCACATTTTTATTGTTGACTTCCACTGGTATTGACCTTCAGTGGTTTTCTTAAACAACTCTCATCCATTTTCATCAGAGGTTGTCACGTGGACAGTTCTTAGCCATCCGATCTTTGTAACCGCTGCCACGTCACCATTCACTTTTATAAAACCCTGATCAAAACCCCAAATAGGGTTTTAACTGCCATTTCGAATTCCAAAATTTTTTCAAAATTTTAGCTAATTATTTGTAATTTATGTTAACAGTGTTTATATGTTAATAGATGTTGACCAATAGTCAAACAGATGTTCACCTTAAACAGATGTTTGGTTAAAGGCCAAATATCTGTTAATTGGCAAACATCTGTTTAAGTTCAAACATTTGTGTAAGGCCAAACATCTGTTTATGGCTAAACATCTGTTTATGGCCAAACATCTGTTTAAGGTCAAACATCTGTTTAAGTCCAAACAACTGATATAGAAGGTCAAACATCTGTTTAAGCTCCAACATCTGTTCAAAACCCTGTTCAATCTAACATGGGTTTCCATCCAACTGTTAACCAAAAGTCAAACAAATGTTCAAACCCCTGATTGAGTTATTCAAATTTTGTTGAATACTAAATGAGAAGTTGACCAAAACTCAAACAGTTATTGACCAAAAGTCAAACAGATGGTGACCAAAAGTAAATGGGATGATCCGACCCGGTTACATCGGATATATTTAAACTTCTAACGTTTTCAATATCCTCACAAAATCTTGGTTCCTTTCTCTCTCCACGTATCTTTGTACACTTTCTCCAAGAAACTCTCTCATCTTCTTCGATTTCTTCCGATCTTCATCATTATCATCTTGCATAATAACAAAGGTATTGTTAAATAATCTGATTTGTTTTGTACTTTTTCATGTTTATTCTTTTAGTTTGAAATCCATAGACGATTATGGTTCTTTCTTTTTTAATGAAGAAGTTGTAATTGACGGTTGTGTATTCATGTATCTCCCTGTTTTTTTTCAATCCATTGTTTGTTATGATTGCGTTTATTGTTGTGACTTATACTCGACAACTTCTGATAGTCCTGATTTTTTTATATCCGATTACTATGTAGTTATAATGCATGTTATGATAGACATATATAATTCTAAAAAAAGTGATTTACATTTGGTGTATCTACCATATGTCTTATTCATTGTTGATTTTATTTGATTTCACTTTGCTCATGTGTTTATCTTATTTTGATGTATGATATAAAATTTCAATCTATACTGATGTATTCTCATTTGTATTTGTAAAGTTATTTATAAAGTTGTTAATGTGATTCTAACTTTTTTAAAGGTGTTCATGTAACGATGTTATTCTGAAGTATGATATAAATTTCCGATTTTAATTGATGTATTCTCATGTGTATTTGTAAAGCTGAACTTATTTTGATTAGTAGTTGCTATACTGTTTTTAAGTTTTTGTTTGATACAGACACAAGTCACTATCCTGTTTTTCTATACAATTTATTCAGCTGATGATCTTCCATTTCTATTTGTGATACTTAATCGGAAAAGTAGGTTTTAAGTTTTATTTATATGATTTGCTGTAAAATATATATATATATTTCGATATGATAAGAAAATACATGTATTCTCACCTTTTCGATGTTGTCTATTGTTATTTTGATATATATTAGTTGTATCATCTTTTATTTAGATGTATTGCATAGCTTAATGGATTGTATTCATCTGTTTCTTAATGTTATTGATTTTGATTCTATATAATTGATACTGTTACAGTTTTACGTGACAATGATTTATGGATTTCCGTGTTACCTTGGAGACAGTAAAAGGAAATCGTTGGTTAGAAATTTTATCCGATCTTACTTTAACACTAAATTTTATTTTTTTTCGTATGATATCTAGGAATAAAACTGTTTTATTTATTTATGCTTAGATTTTGCCAAAACAGTATGAAAATTGGATTCAACAGTTTAATTATCCAATTGGAAATACAAGCATCCAGACCACAAGTGGAAATGTTTTTAAAGTCAAGATCTATCCTCTAAGCAATAGCAGATATTATTTCTATAATGGTTGGTATCAGTTGGTAAACAGTTTGAAAATACCTTCAGATTCATGGTTGATATTTCACTACAAAATGTGTGGTGACGAAGATTATATGGTATGTAACTTCAAACAATATTCATTATGTAATTTTTTTGGAGATACAGTTGTTTAATTGATGTTTTTTATTTATTTACTTATTTTTCTAATATATTTGTACTAACGTACTATATAATGTGTTTTTTTCGGATTGTAGAGTGTTAATCGTTCTTTTGTTCATCACAAGATGTTAAACACTATTCCTTCATATCCGGTTGTTATTAAAGGATCTAGAAAGAAAAGCTGGTCTGTACGGATGGAAGATTTCAACAATGAACTTTACATAACTACCGGATGCAAGCAGATAATGAATGACTTGTCAATAACTGCTGATCATCTGATTGTCTTTGAGATGATAGATCTTCAGACTTTTCAAATCACGGTTTTCAATTGTTTGACCTGCGATTTAGTGCTTCCACCGGAGGTCTGTGCTGGTGTTAAAGAAAAGGTGGTAGAAGAGATTATCTTGAGTTCAGATAGTGAAGCCGTACAGGACATCGTTAATGTCAATGAAGGTGGTATGGCTGTTGTTAATGAAGATAATCAGATCGTACCTATTTCTTTCTGTGTGGACGGTAATTTTGTAAGTTTGTCATGATGAGTTTACTAATATATAATACTTCAGTCATATTTTAAAGATGTGTTAATTCTTTGTTTATTGAATTGTTCGTTGTTTGTCACAACGACTTTTTAAAAGACAGGCTGAAGATCTTGGACTGAATCGTAAGATGGGTTTGAAGATTATGGACGTGGCAGGTGATGTTTGGAATGTTCAAGCTGCTATAGGTTCATCTCGAGGTCAACCAAGATATTATCTGCAAGGAATGAGAAAGTTTGTGAAGGATAAAGGCATGGCTCCAGGTCAAGCGTTTACAATTAACTTTGTGAAAGGTAAAAAGCTTTTTATGTTGGGATGAATGTTCATGTGATTGAAGAAGCTAAATGCAGAAGGATATATGGAACCAAGTTTTTGGGTTGTAGTTCTTTGCTTTTAGAAACTGATGACAGACTTGTTTGTTTAGTTTTGAAGTTGTGGTTGTAAAACTATATATGTAGATGTAAATTATTGGGTCCACGTCTCACGTAAACAATGCGACGATGTAAGCTAAAGACATTATATTCAGTTACTTGCTTGAAACGATTCGTTGATGAAAAATATAGTATAAACTAATAGCAAAATCATGTTCAAATTATAAGCCCTATTCTTTGACAATGATAAGCTGGTTAATTATATCATTAAAGGAATAAAAACATCAAGTTCTATTCTCTGATAATCATTTCAAGCAAATGGAAACACATACAGTTTCGATTATATTAAGAAACATATCGCCTTTTGCTGGGACTGGTGTCCACAATTTCCAAACTAAAACTAAAATTGATCAAATGAGACATGTTAAATATGTATAAGAAATCATGTATGGGTCACTTCGTTTGACTTTTGGTGAACATCTGCTTGACTTTTGGTCAACTTCTGATTGATTTTTGGTCAACATCTCATTTAGTATTCAACAGATGTTTGAATAACTCAAACAGTGGTTTTAACATCTGTTTGACTTTTGGTCAATAGTTGGTGGAAACCTATGTTAGGTTGAATAGTGTTTTGAAGAGGAAAAAAGTGCTAAAATATAAGAAGACAGTGGATCTGTTTAAACATCTGTTTGACTTTTGGTCAACAACTGTTTGACTTGTGGTCAACATCTGTTTGCCCGATCATATTGGGTGTTAAATTAGAGTTCTTTAAGTCATTGTTTTGTTTTCTTGAATTCTATGTAATTTTGTTAATAAGTACAAGAACAAACATTTTTACAAAATCCCAAATCACCAGATCACGTAACTGCATTGAAGTAAAAGTGGAAATGATGTTATTCATGTGGTCCTGTTGCGCTATTCTTTGACCTCTAATATGGTTTCATGATCTAATATGGCTTTAGTCACATCCACCTTTGTAAGCTTGATCTCTAGGATTGGCATGCTGAACATGGAATAATAGGCAAAATCTTGTTTTTCTATGAATAAAAGCATTAAAATGTTTTCAGAAAATCAAAATTTCATCCTTAAAAATAGCTAAAAATGAAAATTTTCATTAATCCTTAAAAGTCTGCCATAACCACTGTTTTGGTTCAAACATCTGATCTATTGATATCATCCATTGATGAAAGTCATCCTCTGTTCCTTAATTTTTCTTGTTAAGCACTGTTGTTAAACCTCAGTGTTTAATCCATTGATGGCTAACCACTGATAGTAAAAGTCAGCCACTGTTTTATTTTCACCACTGTAAACCACTGATATTGATCCATCAGTGGTTTCCCAAACATCTGTCATTCATTATTCATCAGAGGTTGGCACGTGGACAGTACTTAGCCGTCAGATCTTTGTAACCGCTGCCATGTCAGCATTCACTTTTCCACCTTATAAAACCCTGATCAAAACCCCAAACAGGGTTTTCACTGTCGAATTGAATTCAAAAATTCCTTTCAAAGCAGTTTTCATCAAATTCTCTCAAATCACTCATCTTCTTCATTCGTTCTAAACCACCTTCGATTCACCATGGCTCTCCCATTCAAAACTACTCACAACTACTTGCCCATACTTGAAAAACCAAGTCAAAGCACAACCTTCAACTCCGTCATTGATGCTCTCTCGTCCTTAAAGTACAAAACTTTGTTGACCTGTAATGCACCCATTTTCTTGGATACCCAACAAGAGTTCTGAAAAAATGTAAAACTTGAAACTAAGGACAAAAAGCCCTTAGCTATTACTTCGTCAATAAAGGGAATTCCAATTACCATCACACCTCAAACGATTTCAGAGGTTTTTGAAATCAATGATCTTGAAGGTAAAAACTGTTTTCCAAAAATAGAGTACCAAACTGATTTCATAAAGAGAGGGTATGAAGAGGAAATGAAAAAGGACACTTTAGAAAAGGGCAGTTTTCCACCTGCCACAAGGTTTTTATTTCATACCCTCCTCATGTGTGTGTCAAATAAAACAACTGCTTTCAATGAGATACCATTGAAAATCCAATACCTGGGGTATGCTATAATGAATGAAGAAAATTTTAACTACTCCCAGGAGATTTTCAAAGATTTGGTAAAGAATGTTAATAAAAAATCATTTTTATTGTTTCCGAGATTTTTAAGTTTTTATTTTCAAAAGATAATGCCCATGTGCTTATCTAAGGAAATCCTTTTCAAATAAACAGCCTAACTTCTGAAACATTCACAAGGCTGTCAAAACTTTCAAAAACACAAACAGAGGTACCTGAGCAGAATTTAGCAGCAACAACTGCTCCTCAGGCCCCTGCTGTTGAGCCCACTGCTCAAGGTGATCACAGTAGCAGACCCACTGTTGTGAAACACACACCTAAAATCACCAAAAAACCAACAAAGAAAAAAATCCCAAAAGCCCCCCAAACCCACCAAAAAGGTAACTCTGGAAGATGAGGTCCCAGAGGTTATACCTATGACAACACAAAAGTCACCAATAACCACTGCTGCTACTTCCTTACAACAGTCAGAAGAAAGACCTCAACCTGAGCCTCAAACTCCTCCTGCATCTTCTCAAAATGATCAGGTTGTATCTACAGGGACACCGCATTATGAAGCTCTGCAATCACTTGGTTCCATCTTCCCCAGCCCTCCTCCCGGGTCAAATTCTCTTTCTACCCCTATCCTCACTGCACAACTTCCATCATCAATGATACCTCTGTTGGACGCACTTGATATAGCCCAGACACAAATCAGTTCTTCTCAATCACCTGTCAATGAGAATATACCACAATAAGTGACTGAGTCTAGTGTCTCTATCTCTGCTAACCCACCAACAGTTGAGGAGGCTACACTGTAGGAATTATAAGTAATCCCTGTCAGTAGTTCAAGTGGAGCAGCAACTACAGGTGTTGAATTCACTGATTTGCACCTGGCCAGTTGTTTCATTACTCAAACTCCCTTGAAGGCAATTTCTTCTTTGGGAACCATAGTGTCCACTGGTGTGTTACCATTATACACTGGTGACCTTAAAATGGTAACCTCTGTTGAAGAAAGAAGTCCCCAGTACCGAGAACAAGGGGCATCAGTAGATGATTTTTGGGAAACTCTCCCAAAGTCAACTGCTGATACAACCACTGCCAGTGGGAAATCAGATGATCCTATTAACTTAGGTGATGGTTTAAAATATAGAGAATTGACGAAGAGGGTTGATAAAATTGAAACCTCTGTTGCAGATATAAAAAATGTGTTGCAACAGTTGTTACAAGCTCAAAACGCTACATCCACTGCTGCAACACCTGCACTATTCCCCACTGAGCTATGGCATTTATTTCAACCTATGCTTCATCAACAAAGGCAACATGCTGATATACATCATGAAATTCAACTTCAAATATTCAGAAACATGATGGAAGCTAGGTACAAGGAAACACAAGCTGATATCAAGGCACTCAAGGCCCATTTGCTTCAAACCACTGGCACTTCTCCTCCTACAGTTGTTTTTATTGAAAACCCTGATGATGCCAAAAAGGGGGAGAAAGGTAAAATGGGAAAAAAAGGTCTATATCTGCCACCAGATCGAATGTCTAAACTTGTGGTAGAAATTCCAAGGCCAGATGGTTCTAAAAAGGTTGATGTAACTCAAAATGCTTTTGCTGATCTAAAATCAAACATGAAAGAGTCTATGGGAATAAAAGGGGCAAAAAGATTTGAGCAAGAGAAGAAAGTTATGATGGAAAAGGAATAGCAGGGTACTTCTGAACGTAAGGAAGAGCATGTCATTTCTAAACCTAAAAGAAGACAGCCTACCAGAAAAGTAAGCCATCCCAAAACCATACTTTCCAAAACCATCAAACAAACTCCTCAAATCCCCAAAAGTTCCTCTCAACAAACCTCCAAACCAACAGTTGTTGAGACACATGTTGTATCAACAGTTGTTGGTACTTCAGTAGTTTCAACAGATGTTGTCCCAACAACTGCCATCACTACTACATCTACCCACTCTCAATCCACTGCCATACCAAAAACAACATCACCACCACAAAAATCACCTGCCAAAAAGCAGAAGACAACAGCTGACACATCAACTGTTGTAGTGACAACAGTGGTTGAAACACCAGTTGTTTCAACAACTGTTAGTTAGCCTCCCATCACTCAATTCACCACCACTCAACCCACAAACACTCCACCAACTTCTCCAAAGCCCAAAAGAAGAAGGGTAACAAATATTATACTGGAAGATGATACTTCCCAAACTCCAACATCTACACAACCACTGACCCTTGTCACCATTCCGAACCCTGTTCCATTATCTTCAGTTCAAGTCCTCAATCAAAACACTGCCATTGTCCCTGCAGGAGTACAATATCCTCGAGATCTTCCAGCAGTCAAGGAGGAAATCAAATCCTTCTACTCTGAAGATGACCCTGAAAAGAGGAATCTCCCATCTGTTCAAGGTTATCCTTTGCCAAGAAATATAGAAGAATATCTCAAAATAAAGTCCCAACAAGCAGAGGATATATCTAAAAGAGACATAGAGGGAAAGTCTGACAAGGAAATTCAAAGAAATTTGCAATACTTGCTCACCAAAGTTAGAACTTTAGAGCAGTTTTGAAAAGACCTTTGTCAGAAATTATCAGAGAAAGAGGATGAAAGCATGAGAAATGACTACCTTGAATACATCATGGCATACAAGAAGTACAGGGCAGAAAAGTCTCAATACAAAGATTGGACAATCAGTGAACTAGAAAAGGAGACAACCATAATTCAAAAGATGATTCAAGACAAGGTAAAGGAAACTCCTCCAGTATGGGCCAAGTATAAGAAAAATGTACCAGAAAGGGCCTTAAAGCTAAAAAGAATGAAAGAAGAGCTGATAACTGCTGATTATGGGTCAAGGAACTAGATTACAAGATGGTCAGAAGACAAGGTGTTAGCTACCTACAAAAATTTGGAAGAGTTAAGGAAGAGAGATCCCACTGCTCCTCAAAAGCCTGATTATCCAGAAGCAGTGGTTCCAGTTAAACAAAAGTTACCAATCAGGAGATCCACTGCTCCACCTGCTGCCATCCTTTATCAAAGAAGGAATCAAAAGCAGATGGATGCAGAAATAGCACAAGACAAGGTTCAAGAAGAATACATTATGAAAATGGTTCTTCGGACCTTAATGGCAGAGAATCAAGGCTCTGCAAAAACACAAGATCCTCCCAAAGTTGTCATCACCAGGCCTCCATCTCCAAACTCATCTGCAATAAAAACTCTCCCAAGAAACCCAAAGGATTCAAAAATACTAAAGTGGAAGTCTAATCAAAAGACCCACGTATTGACTCTGCTCAAATCCAATGGTGAAGCGAAGCACATATCAAGGGAACAAGCACTGGGCCTGGGTGTTGAAGATCTACAAGATCTCCTTGAGCTTCCACTTTGCAGGGATGAGAATGATGAGGACTCTATGAACTTTGAACTACAATTCAAAGGTCAAGTTAGGGAACTCTTGATGAGGAAATAAAAATCCCGAATAATGAAGACTTTTGGCATCATTTGTTCCAGGGGAGATTGTTTGAAATACAATCATTCGACTCTATGTTAAACATGTTTGCTTAAAATTGTTCTCTCTTTGATTGTGTTGAAAGTTTATTCATCTATTTCCGCTGCAATTATTTCTGATTCATCTTCATTTTAGTTAAACAAACACAATCATATCAAACTCAGATCCTAACAGTTGTTGAATCCAATGAGATGCTTGATGTAATGATGTCGTATTAATAACAAATAATAATTAATATAACTAAGTTTCCTGAGCCCGGGAAGCAATACCGGGTAATAACCTAGTATATATATATATATATATATATATATAGTATAATAATTACTAGTTTTTTTATGTCGCACGTTGCGCCGAAACCGATCAAACGATAATATAAAACAAACGTGATTTGAAAATAAAGTATGTTGTTTAGAAAGTCAGACCATTAGAACAGTTTAGTTTATCATCGAACCGTTTTATGATACCAAATAAATACTTTATTTTGAGTACAACTTCGTTTTTAACAAAACTTATAACGGAATGTCGAGAGAAAAATCAAGCACAACTACATATTTAAGTTTTTTGAAAAAACAATTATAAACATAAATTATTAATGAAAATTAATTGATAAATTAATATATGTTCTAAAAAAGAAAAAAGAATTATTAAAAAAATGGTAAAGGAAATATATGGGTTTAAAAAGAAAAAAAATATGTTATTAAAATGAAATATAATAATAAACTATTATAATATATTAAATAAAAATAATAAAAAGTTATATATTATTATAAAAATAAAGTTATTATTCGTCGTACTTTGTTAACAAAATATATATATATATAGGGCAAGGCTACATAGGAAACCCTATCTATATGAAAAACCCTAGAAAACCCAACCTCCCGACATTTTTTTTTTGAAAAAATTAACACATGTAATATACATGTTTTTAAGAGTTTTGGGCCAAAAAAATCAAAAAAGCGCCGAAGGGATCTTTTAAAAAAAAAAAAAAATTTCAGCATTTTCTGTCTTTGTTGCCTAACACATGTTAGGCACTGAAATTTGTTTATTTTTTTTTTAAAAAATCCCTTCGGCGCTTTTTTTTTTTGGCCCAAAACACTTTAAAACATGTATATTACATGTGTTATTTTTTTCAAAAAAAAAAAAAATGTCGGGAGGTTGGGTAAAAATGGGTGGAGATTTGAGTTTTCAGAGTTTTCTATGTAAATAGGGTTTTCTGTCTAGCTTTATCCTATATATATATATATATATAATGTGTATATGATATATAGATACAGAATAACCTATTTGATTCTACAACGAGCTACAATATGTTTATTTCTAACGAAAAATTGAAGTTCTATAACGAAATATCGAACCAACCAAAACTCTTACATGAGTTCACGGTCAATTCTCACAGTGCTAGAACTAGAATTTTTTAGTTAACGGATCATAATAAGGTTCTCTTCTCTACTAGTTGTAAATTCATATCTTATATACAAATCTCTAACAATTTTTTTTTTATTTTTTTGGAGAGAGAGGAGTTTGTGGTATAATGGTTCCAACCTTACAAATCTCTAACAATTTCTTTTTATTTTTTTTTTACTTTTTGGAGAGAGAGGAGTTTGTGGTATAATGGTTTCAACTTTTTTTTAAAGGTAAATTTCATTAAAAACAACCACCACCAACCTAGACAAATAGGCAGCCTAGCAACCAAACAAAACTCACCTCATATTAAATCAAAGACTAAATTGTCACCCTAAGGTTTGGTGAGAAATATCATTTTAGGGTGGAAGGGGTGTTCAAACATATGTGAAGAAGTGGTAAACTCTTTATCTAGCCAATCAACTCATACTATATCAACCCTTCTCTTCATTCCTCATTTTTCACTCAATCACTAGGGATGCTCAAACACATAGAGAATTCATTTTTTTTAAATATTCTTTATTTATAGAAATTATGCATTAAAAATAAATAAAACATATATTAAACAAAATAAAGTTACATTTAATTAAAAAACACATTACATATAATTAACACTAGAAAATTAAAACATAAACCATAATAAAACTAAAACTTTAGAAAGGGCATGGCCAATTATATTTTTTCGCAATCTCTCGTTTCCGGGCTAGAATAAACGGCAACATCTTGGGTGAAGCATGATCGTGTGGCTTAGTAAACGTCTCCGTATCCCGATCATACAAACGTTGTTTCATTGCCTCGCGTTGTTCCGCCACTAACGCTATGGTGTCTTCCTCACGTTTGCTTTTTTATATTCGACAACTCTATCGCTCGTGCTTGTTTTGCTTCTTTCATAAGGGTGTATTGTGAGAGCTTCTTGATCAAAGTCGTTTCGCTATCAGATGGTGTTGCGACTCTCTTATCTTTCTTTCGTGGTCTTGTTGGTGAGGGGTCTAGGTTTATGTCGGGTATACCGCTAGTGAACTCAGTTCCCGGTGTACCCGCATTATAGTTACCCGAATCCGACGACTTCCTTTTTTGACCCAAACTACCACTATCTTCAGCCAACAATGGTATCGGGGCCCATTTGTCAAGTTTATTAACAACCTCCCATGCCTCAACATGATAAAAACCAATCGGATATTTTGATTGGTAATCTTTTAAAGCCCTTCTCATGACATCAACGTCGTCACACCCGCTACCACGAATACGATCCTAGATATATAACAAATATAAAGTAAATATAAAAACAAAACAATGTTACAGAAAATATTTTATAAAGTAAAAAAAAATTATACCGTTTGATGCCAAAGGCCGTTGAAGTAGTTTATCTTCTTCAACATAGGGGCCATTTGAACGTACTTGATGAACGGTTCGTGTACTTCTGCCGACCGTTGTATTGTAATGGTCGAGAACTTTTCTCCAAAAACTGTCCGATTTTGTTGGTTGCCTTTTTGCTTGTTTAAATAACAATAAACCCATGTCTTGGCTAAGGTCTCTTTTTGTTTTTTCATCCAAGATTGACGTTCAGCCTTTCCTCACTTTTCTTTCCACTCACTTGCTTCACCAACATCTTCGTCTTCGTCTTCCACCTCATATTCTTCTTCGTCTTCGCCAATTTCTTCATCCAAATGTTGTTTTTCTGGGGACAATCTCAATATCTTGGTCTTCATTGTCATCGTAGATCGGAAATGAGCGCTTGACATTCTCTCTTGGTGGGCAAGTACAAACCGGTCGAATGAGTTTTTCACTTCGATGGAGTATTCGTACATGTCGGGTACGACCATCATTGGACTGTGTGGGTGTGAAAACAATTGTGGCGAAAAATTAGGTTGGGGTTTGGTGTTGTAAAGTCGGTTGTTAAGCTTGGGGGTAAAAATATTGAGGTTGAGAGTTTGTTGGATATCCGTATGGGGTTTGAATCAGTGCACTCAGACCGATAGAACCGCTTCTTCTCGTTTGCGACACGCGTCCTCTTAGGTTTGAACCCAATCCTCGGCTAGCGAAACATTTTTTCTTGGCTTCACCTTTGTTTTATTTATCCATGGTGTGAAGAAATTTAAGATTGCAGTGAGAGTGGTGTGAGAAGATTGAAATGTGTGGGTTTTGTAAAAGAAAACAAATATATATTTTTTAATTGTGCAACGGTACATTCCAACGTTCATTTTTTCCAACGGTTATAATTTTCTCCTCGGTGACTAGTCACCGTTCATGCATTTCACTGCACACTGAAAAGGAGCCGGCGACGGTATGCTGCTCGGAAAAACACTTCACCACTTGACTCCTCGCTCGGCGCCCTACCACCCGTAGTTCAAATAGGTTTTTTTCTTCTCTGGGTCCCTACGGTTTGCATTTTTTGTCACTTTCATCCAAACCACTAACCATCATTGAAGGGAAAATTTGACATTTCACTAATTCTGTCACACCTTGCTAGTAGCGGAAGCGTGTTGCGTGTGACATAAGAAAGGTAGTCATTGCATCCAATCATGTAAACAAATAATAATAGACAATGATGCCACATACATTGATTTGAAACAAAAGTTTAAGTTTCAAGTTTCATACACGTTCACAACTTTATCCAAAACATAGACATTAAGTTATATTACATTTAAACCAAAAGGGGTTTTCATCATAAAAGCATATTGAGGTGTTGTCTCCTATAAACCCAAACGAGGTTGGGATATAAAAGACAAATCCTCCAAAAAGGCATTCGTTGTCATGTCTTTCCCACTTCCCGTAGTCTATCACCGGCTCAAGTCTTGTTTCCTGAAATACATGTAATTTTAAAAGTTAACAAAAGTTGACAAGTTCATGTAATTATGTCTTTCAGTCATTGTAAAATTCCGAACAACTTTGCATTTAATACAACATTGTGTTTTATTTCCGGGATTGTATAAATACATATGGCATTTGTACGTTTTAGTCCTTGTACAATTTTATTCACTCAAACATTTTCTAGAACTGAAATCGTAAACGTAATCAGTTTAATGCGACATACATTTTCGGAACAATAACATGCTTATTCGAGCTCAGGGACTATTTGCGACAAACTGCGAAAGTCTGCCGATTCTCGTATTTTTGAATATGGAACATGTACGCACATCTAAAAAAATTTTTAATCATTAAAATCTTGTATTTTATTGATAAGAATGCAAAAATGTCCATCGTTACGCAATTTCGGTCATTTACACGTTCGTTGTAATGTTTGACGCAATTATGCGAAAAACGCAACCGTACAACCGAACGAAACGACATCCACGACATTTTTAGGCATAATTCAAGTTATTTATGCTTTAACGCCTTTATGTGTAACACCTCGCAAAATCATGGCCAATGTAGTAATGACACGTGTCATAAACTTTAAACGTGTAATGAATTGCTTTCGAGGGACTAAAGTTGTCAAACAAGGAAAAGATGTATGTGAAAGGATCCAAAGTGTCAACATACGAAAACTATGCCTTTCAACAATCCTACACGATGTTTATACTCTTAAACGAATAAAACATGAAACGTATGAAGCCGTTTGTGAAAGAAAATGAAAGTTTACAAGGCACGGGGGTTAAACGTGTCAACATGTTAAATTACTACCTCTGAGTGATCTTTTAACGAACCCAGGACTTTGTAATGATTGATTATACTCTCAAGAACAACTGACGAAAAATTCATGAGGGTTTCGGTTATCGTTTAACGAAACCGGACCTAACGATGTTTGGTTATATCCTAAAGATCATTCAAATATAAACTTTATGGGTTAAAAGTGCATAAAATTGAAGTTATTACGTTTTAAAAAGGTTCAAGGGTCATTCTTGCCAAGTTTGAAACTCAAAAACTGGTCCCCCATAGGGCTCGCGCTACGCGACCCCAAAACAGGCCTGCCGTCGCACGACGCGACGGCCTGTTTTTCACAGCCAGCATGCACAGGTGCAGGTCTCTGCAATTCCTTCACCATTTCAGCTTTAAACACTTATAACTCGAAATAAGGAACTGTTTGATGGTTTCTAATACCACCTAGGACACTTGTTAACATCTGGAAACAACATAAAACACCTAGGATGATCTGGACATGCTCTCATTCACTATAAATAGGTGCACTTGGGCAGCATTCTCAGTTGCACAATTCAAATTTCATACTCTCTCAATTGCTCAAGCTTTGGAGCATTCTCTGGAGCATCCTAAGCATTAAGGAAGCTCTCTTAAGTTTAATATTCGTGCTAAGGACCCTTGTAAGCGTTCTTAGCTCCCGTAGTTAAGTTTTTATTAGCTTAATGACCGAAAGTCAAAGATATCGTAATGACACTTTGAATTTGTGATTAATCACTAACGGTCCAGCCATTATTCTAATTTGAAGTGGCTATGTGTTGATAATTAGGTCGGTGTTAATCCCTCAAAAGGGCACCTCCTAATTATCACGTTTACTTAGTCAATTGTCGGGTCAAAGTTATGAACATAAAAGTCAAACGAGTCAGTTTTTATAAAATAGTTCATAATTAATAATGTAGAAGCTATAAAATACGTTTTATCACTTAAATAACTTGGTAAATAATATAAGAACATGTTTAGGCATGTTCAACCCGACAATTCTAAGTATTAGGCGCGGTTTGCAACCGAAAGTCGCAAAAGTAGACTTTTGCTTTGACTTTCAGTTCTGAACCGAATTAGCATAGTTTAGTTATGCCATAGGGTTCCTTTGTGACCATGTTATATGTTAGAATAACCCTCTGAGGTTATACTTCATGGTCCCTTAGAAATCATAGTACATTGCATGTTTCGTTATTTGCTTAAAAGTTGACTATTATGCCCTTATATTATAAAAACGAGATTTTTGAAAATGTGAGAGGACAAAAAGCTTTATTACTGATATATAACTATGTCCATAAAATTTGACATCAGTTTTTGGTCCCAAACAAAAGTTATGCAAAATAGCGTAAAATTAAACTTTTTGTTAATTAAATGGCATTTTTAGCATAAATCATATTTAAACCCAAATTTTGGAACCAAAATCATTACCTACTATTTTGATATAATTTTTAGGGAATTTTGGAAATTTTTGTCAAATTTTATACTGAACATAACATAGAGTTCTTGCATGAACTCGGTAATTGACGATAATGCCCTTTTCATTAATAAAATGAGTTTTACACATCATTTACATGTCAAACCTTTTCCTACTGATGTTATATATTAAATAGAATATTTTAAGCATTCAAGACTGATAAAAATCTCAGAATTTTATAAACATCTCAAATATCGTCAAATACCGACTTTTATGACAATTATACGCATAGTATGGTTTAAAACCATATTTAGCATCTAAGACATGATACTAACTGATTTCATAAATAAATTTTAATATCTTAACAGTAAGTATAAGTCTTGAACTCAGATTTCCAATTTGGTCCTTAAAACATATGTGAAATGACCAAAATGCCCATCCGGTGCATAGTTTGGCCATAAATGGTGACCCTTACATATGTATGATATTTTACTGATGTAACATGATAAAATAATTATTTTTACTGATTATTTTAGACCAGAACCTCAGTTTGCTGTTTAACCTCTTTTATAAACTTTAAAATGACCAAAATACCCCTACGGGGCTTAAATTGGTTTTAAATTCGTTGTAGGCATAATTGAAGATATCCTACTGATATCACAACATATTTTGAGCATAATAACTTATGGAACTTGTACTTGTCTCATCTGGTTACCCGTTATGCTTATACGCGTTCGGTGCGGTTTATGTAACTAGTTTGCATAAATTTGCCGAAACCGGTCAAGCCTTATCATTTTTATTTCAAAATCCAGAATGTATTTAGTTTACCTACTTTATACAAGTCTTCATACTTGTTAGGTCTAAATCGCATTCCAATCCGGTCATCGCTTAATCTCGCGTTTCGTACCGTAAATTTCTTTAAAACTAACCGGTCTAAGTTATAACTTAAAGAAGACCCGTTAGGAATCTAATAGGCTATTAAAACCTTCGTTCCAGATTAGGAGCCCAGTAAAAGCTACCCACACTTGTTGAATAGAATATACGGCTGAGATTAAATTACATTTCTAAGCTCAGGTAAATACTTTTAACTTATTTCCCCTTATACGGGGTTGGGATACGGTAAATTATTACCGCTTGGTCGGGTATTGAATATTTAATCGATTAGTGGTTAAATCATTGAGATAACCCGTTTTAATATGTTTTATTTGATACAAAGCATTTGGGGGGGGGGGGGGTTAATATGACAGTGTCCTGGATATCCTCGGCTCATTCATTTGAAATGGCCACGACTTAAGCATGGGGTGTAGGCATACACCTGACAGTTGCGTATGTAAAACGGTATCTGTGACACCCGGCTTTTCAGGCCGTACAGTACCATTGTAATACGTGTTGTGAATAGATAAAAGGCTGTATTTGACTGATTATGATGTTTATATGTGGAATTTAATGAGTTGGTAAATTTAAACTTTGATAAAAATTATGTTGGCAACGGTAAGATAAACGCTTATCGCGTAACGGTTAAAATGCGAAACGAACGTCGGTGACCACCCGATTAGTTTTAAAATCCTAAAAATAGTCTGTTATGATTAGAATAATTATTTTAATCATATCCGTGTGGAAAAATAATTTAAAACGCTAAGAAACTCTATTTTTCGGGTTTAAGTGCGAACCGCGCGTTACAGCGCGTGTACCGACAAAATACTGTCAACACAGCCTGTCAAGGCAACTGATAATCATTTTAGTAATAATTTAGTGAGTTTATCACTTTAGAATGATAAAAATAAATAAAAACTCATAAATCCCTTTTTTTGCGATTTTAAGCACGTACCGCGCAGCACAACGCACATACTGCCAAATACCGACAACATAGCCAGTCCAGGCGAATAAAATATTGTTCAGTAATATTTTGGCGGGTTTATTTTTATGGGGTGTTAAAAATAATTTAAAACGCACTAAAACGAGATTAAAACGCTAGATAAAATACCCGGTATCTAGTAAAATACCAGTTTTTAACCTATGTTGTATATATATATATGTATATATATATATGTGTGTGTGTGTGTGCATCGTATATATGAGAGAGAAGAGAAATATGGCAGCCATGCACAATGTTTTCTCACACTCTCTCCTCCCTTTATTGGGCTAAGTGGGAGGTGGATGATGATAAAGATCTTTGAAGCATTCAAAATCTTGTAAAATTCCAAGATTTATGTCACAAAAGCACTCCAACTCTCTCTCACTAAACATTTTCAGCCGAAAACACCCCCCATATCTCATTAATTTCGAAATTTGAACATTGTTCTTGAATGTTCATACTCATTTCAAAGTGTTTTCAAGTCCCTTTAATGGTTTAGAAGTGATTCCATGGTGTTTCAAGCAACAATCAAGACCCACACCATCAATTTTTACTAAAAATCATTCACGAACTTGAAGGTATAAAATATATAATAAAAACCTCGTTTTTGATTTTTGATGTTCTTGATGGTGATGAAAGTTTCTCTTGTTCTTGAGTTTAATCACAAAACTTGAAAACTAAAAACAAAAGGATTTTTGAATGAAATAAAAATGGGTGTATCTATATATATGTATGGTCGTGAGTTTGTGTGTGTGTGTAGGTAATTATGTTTTGATTTTTGGTTGAGTGATTCTTGATTAACATGTTACTTGAATGTTAGATTACATGCATGTTTTAAAGGTTGTGATATGGAAGCTTTTTGGTTTGAAATGAGTTTAAGAGAAAAGTGATTTTTTAGAATCATGTGTATATGTATATGGCCGTGTATGTATGTATATATATATACATGCATGAGAATTTTTGATGCTTAAAAGTTTTAGATGTGTAAGAATGTGCATGTCTTGCACTTATGATGAATGAGTTGGATGATAATCATGGGTAGAATATGATTGTTCTTGAATACTTGAACATGATTTAAATATAAGTTGAATATATATTTTAGTGCATATAAAATGATGTTGATGTTGTATGAGTGCATTAGATGCACATACATGAACATGCATGATGATTAGTGGTCATAAAATGATGATTTAAGCATGATTAGATAAAAATGAGTTTTGATCAGAAAATAAACACTAAAAATATGAGTATTTGAAGTGCTAAAATGATATAAAACTTTTTCATAAGGTTTACTAGCTTTGCATGTCATACATGAGGCTTAGAAACTTGTAAAATAGGTGAAATAATGAGATTTGAGTATGATTTAGTAAAAATCAGTTATGAGCAGATTATAAACACTAAAATAAAGTTATTTTAAAGTGCTTAGTGATTTATAACTTTGACATAATGTTTACTAGCTTTGCATGTTGTACTTGGTGCTTTAAAAGTTGTAAAATACGTGAAATCGCATGATTTATGTGACTTACACAAAAACTGCACTAATCTGATTATAACCACTATTTTAATCAGTAAATAACATGTATTGTGTTAAAATATCAAGTCGTTTCGATTTGGGATGATTATAGTAACGTTTAACGCAAAACTATGCGTTAAAACGGTTAAAAAATCGGCTTTTCGAGTGATTTTTATAAAACTGATTTAGATCAGCTAGTAAACTGATATTTTTAGTTTAAAAATAATAATTTTAACTAATTTTAAGATTACTTGGTATTTGCTTGGTCATACGTGACTTCCGACGCCCGAAAACGTTACCCAATCGCTAAAATACGCATTTTTCTAAGTACACTAGTATGAGTAAAATTTTGGGTAAACCTTATGTGATAAAATGTGTTAAGTGATTTAAACATGTAAATGTGATAATGTGTTAAGTGTTAAATTGATAGTGGGAAATTTAGACTATGCGTGTATACTTGTGCGTTTTGTGCGGTAGAAACGGTAAAAATTTGCGTTAAATGTGTAACTTATTTGTCGAGCATGAAATTTGGTACATATGAGATGTTTTATGTATATTTGCTTTAAAAATTACAAAATAGATAAGTTAACGAGATTCGCGTGTTTCGGTGTTAAATTATGTAAACATTTATGTATATATATATTACGACGCGCAAATCGTAGATATATTGCGTATAAATGGGAGAGTTAACGGATTTACACAATAATGGTCACCAATAAAATCGTTCAATCGCAAAATTATATATATATATATATATATATATGGACTCATATATATATTAACGTGCCAACATAATAAAAAACGACAACTTTTCGAGAAAATCTCAAAGTTATGTGATAATTCTAAGAAACGGAGAAACTTTGGATTTTTGTGTTATGTGTACTGATTTAAAATCGTACCTATATATATATATATATATATATATATATATATATATATATATATATATATATGTATGTATAATAGGACATGTAGAAATCAATCTCTGGGACTGCGCTATTTAAAATACGCACCCAAAGGTGAGTGTCACTAAACCCCTCTTTTTACTGTTTTGTATATATTTTGGGGGTAGAACACGTCGTTAAAAGGGTTTAATAATGTTTTCGAAATAAAACATACCTTTTAATATAAAATATATATTTTCGATGAAAATATATGAAATTTGATAAGTCATACGTTTCGAAGTAAAAATGTTTTTGATGGATAAATGTTGGACATTGGGATGATACTGTATTTCCTAGGCGAAACATGACCGTATAGTTGGGACGGATGCCGGCCTGGGTCTCGAATGATGGAGATTCAGGGGATTCGTACAACATCGTGTGTTAAATTGTCATATTAGTAGGATATATATATTGTACGTGAGGCAGACATCATATTGTCCTTTAAGAGGACCCTGCGCCCATGATGTCGTTTAATCAGTTAAGTATTGCACGCGATGAATTGTTGGTAGATCTATCGGGTTGACAACCCCGTCGTGACCGGTCGCCCCGTGTCAATGTCAAACGACGAATTAATATTCTGTTTATTGTCTAGCTTTGAATATCCCTGCATGGTTAATATATAGTTCGTATCGTCTAGCTAACATACGAGTCTGAAAGTTGACGCAATAATTTAATATACAAAACCTGGGCAATATTTATTACAGTTGTCGGATTGATGAACCGGCGGAAGGCCCATGGATTTTTATTAAGGAAGTAAAACGGACTTTCAAAAATTATATGGATGTTTTCAAATAAACACCTAATCAGAAAGTTTTCCTTGGTTTAAAATTGGTTGTAAATGAATACGTGAACTCACCTTCCTTTGTGTTGACACTTGATTTTTAACGTGTACTACAGGTACTTGAGTTCGGCTTCGGGAATTATGGCGTATCTTGTGGATGTTGATGCATGTTTGGTTTGATAATGTTTTGGACAAACTTTTAAAAACTATTTGGGACCAATGTAATAAGATCCATAAGGATCAAAACAATTTAACAACGGTGCGAATGTCACGGACTTTAAGACTATGTGTTTTAAAATCTATGTTTAAATTAAGTTAAAATGTCCAACATTACGATGCATCGTTCAGCAAGATACAAATGGGCACCAACTTCCGTCACCACTATGTTTTATATTCCGCTGCGACGTTTTTAGGGTGTGACAGAAGTTGGTATCAGAGCCATTGGTTGTTAGCGAACTAGATGTTTTCGGGGAAAACACTAGACTTCAACCAAAGAATTTTGAGATTTAAAGTCCAAAATTCTCGAAGCCGAGATTTTTAAATAAATGTGGAAAATTTTATCATGTATAAAAATCTTTATGTGTTTATGTGCATACGTGATTTTCTGTTTTATTTGGGCCTTATGTGTTATTATTCATAATGATCACACACTTACCTTGTATGGTTACGATATGTCACGTCTCGGCCTATAGAGCCATTAGTAGTTTTGCTCACTGATACCGTCGAGCCTACACTTGAGATTCTTTCGCCCGTCGTTACAGAATCGTTTGTTCTTCTATTCGAGTCACATGTTTTGCTACACCTCTTTTAGTCTACACTCGCCGTAGGAAGAGGACTCGACCCGTTGGAGAGATCGCATTCGACTTCGAGAGTTGAGACAGCGTCCACTTCGAGAGGCAGAAAGGGGTTTGGCTCAATCGCTCTCACTGTGATCATCAGTTCGCCACGTTACGCGGAGGCATGGAGATGATGAAGGACTCAGAGGGACAGATGGACTGGTATGATGAGCTAGAAGAGCTTGTTAGGAAGATGTTGGACTTCCAGGAATTGAAGCGTTAGTTGTTGGTTTTTTCTGTTGTTTGTTTTGTATGTCTCATTTGATGAACCCTATTTATGGCTTGTGTGCCAAATTTTCAGATATTTAGAAGGAAATTTCATATAGACTTGTTACGGGTGTTGATGTAGACACGCCGAATTTTGATTAGTCTTAGTACTAAAAACAAGCTTTGTAAATTTCTGGTATAAATATCAAATGGGTTTCTTTTGGTTTAAGAATTGTTCTCATTTATATGTGGATATTATACATGCGCAATGTTTGGTCCACTACCATTTAATGATTGAATTATTCTTGGTTATCGTCTTATGTGATTATTATTGTTGTAAATAACAGCAACGACGAAATGCCGCCAAAAGCGAGACAGGGTTCTGGACTACCTATTACCCCGGAAGAGTTGGCACAACTCATAACTCAACACGTTAATACTACCATGGAACAGCGCGATGCTAACCAAAGTGATGGCCAGGAACGTGGATGTGGTGCTCACGGGCATGGTTTTGGTGGGACCCAGATCGGAAACCCTCCAGGCGATATAATGATCGGGAAATTTTTGTAGTTCATGTGTTAGGATATAATCAGAGCGTAATCCTGATTTTCATTAACCTTGTGAACTATACATAGATGTACACGCAAAACAATCCAGGGTTGTAACCCGAGATCATTTACTAGTGCTTTATGCAATGATGTGGCAACGGTATGCGTGATGTCGAGCCGTACCAGCAGATCGACCATTCAATAATTCCGCATTCCGAGCCTAGATCTGGGGGATTCGCGAAAGCGAAGTCTGAGAGTTCGAGGGAAGATACCGATGAGAAGCGTGGTAAGGAACACAGATCGGAGAAGCGTGTGTAGCTAACCCTAGAGAGTCGGGAAAGGATAATGCCAGGGATGGCAGGAGTGGTCTTGAGAGGAAGACTCACGAGGATGAGCGGAGAAAGTGCGCCAGATGTGGTCGGATGTCACACCCCCAAAATCCACACGCGGAGTATCACCGCTTGGAGGCGTGACATGACCAGGATCGAGCCACCAATCATACTGAACAAGGTAATTAAGTGAATAAAAGCAACCACAATACAATTGGTGACCAAAAGCTAGTTGACCTAGTTCAAATTAAACAGCGGAAGCGTAAGACGTGAAACCAAAACATAAGTTTAATAAGTTCATAAGTTTAAATGTTTAACATGGGACTCGGTAGTCCATATCCCACAACGACCTCCTCCTCGCGCAAGCTCCATAAGTATCTAACGACCTGCAAGGCATGTAACAACGAGTCAACAACAAAGTTGAGCGAGTTCACAGTAGGTGTTCGTTACAAAGTAGTTTTTCAAGAACTATGAGTTTGTTTGCAACTACAAGTTAAATCAGCCTTCCTTGTTTTCCAAAACATGAACGGTGGGGGCTACCCCATGTTGTAAAACCACTAGACTAGATGTATATATAGGTGTCCTTCCCAATCCGAGGACGGTGGTACGTATTGAATACGTAGGTTTAGCGTAGGTGCCCTTCCCAATCCGAGGACAGAGGTACGTATAAGAATACGTAGGTTTAGCCCTTCTCATCTCTCTCTCCCTCTCTCGGCCACACTACAACCGCCACCATCACCACCATTTCACCACCATCTTCATCCATTCTTGAGCTTCATACAAGTGCTAGAAGGTGATACTTGGAGGTTGAAGCTTGGGGGTCTTGAAGGAACTTCATACTTTGCTCTACACCTCATCTTCATCATCATTCTTTGTTCATAAGTTCATCCCTAGCCTTTGAGCTAGTTGTAAGTCTTTGACTTCACTCTTGGTTACTTGTATGAAGATTATTCGTAAGATTGTTATTTGATGTTTAACACAAGAACATAAAAAGAAAATGAACCAAGAACATGAACATAAGTTTACATGAAGATGAAATCTTGTTGGGTTAAGGTTGGTTAAAGCATGCATGATATTTGATCATTGATTTCTTGATAAACCCGTTGTTAGGACATTTGTTGATACGTTTTAGTAACATCTAGACTATAAAAAGCATGCTGATTAGCATTTTCAGCCAACTTCAACTGGCTGTAAACGGATCATAATAAATCGAAAAACTGATTTTCTGAAGCCTAAATTATGTATTTTCGAAAAACGGATCAAATGGCACTAGAATCGTAATTTTTCGAGGTCGTTTACTATTTTTAAAGGTCTGTTTTTGGACAACAGCTCAAGCTGCGTTTTACTGCAGAAAACGTGTGTTATATTCTTCATCATAACTTGAAATCTGTGTAGAATTAGCTCATGAAAATTTTATTGTAGATGACCACTGATGTCATATTAATGATCCAACTAGAATTTCATCAATCGGACTTGCGATGAAATTTTAATAAATTATTCCGTGGACTGCAGTGAGAAAGTGATGAATCTGATTGCAGTCCGGTAAATGAATTTTTATAAAATATTGGTAATGAATTGGATCCCGAGATTTTTACAAAATAATATTTGGATCGTTTAAGACCTTCTATAACAAGTTGGGAATTTTTGGAACAAGTTAACTATTTTATTAAAATACCCGAAAATAGTCCAGTTTTGGATGTTCAAGCTGAAACAATATAACAAGTGATATGCATGTCTAAATGTCGGCTATGTTATCTGAGAAGTGTGTAACATGTTATATGTCAATAAAAATGTTATGTGCAATGTCGTATGTTTGCTTATGAACGGGAATGGATGGGAAGTTTATATGGGCATGAACCGTTAAAGTTATGCATGTTATGTGATAGATGCGTGTAGGAACTTCGTGCTTATTTGAAGTCACTAATAAACTAAGTGGTAATCATACTAGGACGTGATTGACCGACCTTGACTGTTAGCTATTTTTGAGAGTCAAACCGAGCAACCAAAGGTGAGTTCACACTCTTAAGGCATGGGATTCCCGGTGGGTTGGGAATGGGATTGAATAGCTAAGACGGAACTTGTACTTTCACCACTACTAGACTACTTATCTCTGTCCTCGGATTGGGAAGGAAGCCAGCGCTAAACCTACGTATTCACCACGTACCTCCGTCCTCGGATTGGGAAGGACGCCAGCGCTAAACCTACATATTCACTACGTACCACTGTCCTCGGATTGGGAAGGGCACCAACGCTAAACCTACGTATTCTTATACGTACCTCTGTCCTCGGATTGGGAAGGGCACCTACGCTAAACCTACGTATTCAATATGTACCACTGTCCTCGGATTGGGAAGGACACCTATATATACATCTAGTCTAGTGGTTTTAGAACATGGGGTAGCCCCCACCGTTCATGTTTTGGAAAACAAGGAAGGCTGATTTAACTTGTAGTTGCAAACAAACTCATAGTTCTTGAAAAACTACTTTGTAACGAACACCTACTGTGAACTCGCTCAACTTTGTTGTTGACTCGTTGTTACATGCCTTGCAGGTCGTTAGATACTTATGGAGCTTGCGCGAGGAGGAGGTCGTTGTGGGATATGGACTGCCGAGTCCCATGTTAAACATTTAAACTTATGAACTTATTAAACTTATGTTTTGGTTTCACGTCTTACGCTTCCGCTGTTTAATTTGAACTAGGTCAACTAGCTTTTGGTCACCAATTGTATTCACTTAATTACGTTGTTCAGTATGATTGGTGGCTCGATCCTGGTCATGTCACGCCTCCAAGCGGTGATACTCCGCGTGTGAATTTTGGGGGTGTGACATTGGACTAGACATATGACTCACGAGTGCTATGCCAAGAGTACATTGGATGGAGTTACGCTCAAAGGATGCTACGAGTGTGATGAGCAAGGACATTTCGAGAGAGATTGTCTGGAAATGAAGGGTCAGAATGCCAGAAGTAGAGCGTTCGAGCTAAATGCTGGGAAGGCATGAGACGATCTTGCTGTTGTTACCGGTATGTTTTGAATCAAAAACCAATCTATGTTCATACTTTTAATACCAAAGCTGACTTGAGTTTTGTTCGAAAAACTCTGAACCATTTTTGTGTTCACCAACAAGTAAGCTGAGTATAAAGTGCCCGATAGAACTAGTAATTGGTAAGTTGATAGAAACTAGCGAGGTCGTTCACGGTTGTAGTATTTGGTTAGGTGATCGTAGTTCTAGTGTTGGTTTATTTCCAGTGGAGCTGGGAAGCTTTGATGAAGATATGAGGATGGATTGATTATCCAAGAGCGAAGTGGGGACTATCGCTGGAAGAAGCTAGCTAGGATATCTCGTTCTAATGACAGTAGAGAGGTGGTAGTTGTTCACGAAGACCGACCGAGTCGAGTGTCGAGTTTCGAGTGTCGAGTGTTGATGGTTGAGAGTTGTCAGTTTTGTAAGGATGCTCAGGTGGTTGCAAAAGGGGCTATCCTGCGTTCTTAGTTAACGTGGTGGATACAAAAGCCAAATGTAGGAATACCGGAGATATTCCTATTGTTCGCAATTATCCAGAAGTTTTCCTAAAAAGACTTACCTGGATATTCCTCTGCGAGATAGATCGAAGTTCAGATCGATCTAGCACCCGATGCTGCACCCAGTTGCACAATCCCCTTATAGATTAAGCACCATTTGAGAGTGAGAGAAATGTCGAGTCAGTTTCAAGAGCTTTTGGACAAGGGTTTCATTCGATCAAACTTTTCGTTTGAGGTGCATCTGTTTTGTGAGAAAGAAGGATGGATCCTTCAGGATGTGAGAGGATTTCAGAGAGCTGAACAAGTTGACTATCAAGAATCGGTACCCTTTTAGCGAGGATTGACGATTTGTTTGATCAAGCTACCAGGATCCAGCTGCTACACAGAGATCGATCTACGATTAAGATATCATAAGTTGAAGGTTGCTGACGAAGATATTCCGAGGACTACTTTTTGAACACGATATGGCCATTACGAGTTGTTAGTCATGCCTTTTGACTAAATTAATGCGCCATCTTTATTCGTGCATCTCATGAACAGGGTATGGAAACCCTAATCGGATGAATTCGTGATAACATTCATCGACGACATACTTGCCTATGTGCGAACCAAGGAGAATCATGAGTAACATTTGAAGTTGACTATGGAATTGGAAGGGATGAGAAAGGTATGTTTGTAGATCAGTCTAAGATTGGAGCAATCAAATGATGAGGAGAACTAAAGACCTCGTCGGGAGTATGATGATCCATATGACTAGCTGGGTATTACCGGAGATTTATTAAGATTTTCTCTAAATTAGTGCAGCCTTCGACACTGATAACCCCGAAAGGAAAGGGGAATTGATTAGACAGAAAAACAGGAGGAAGCTTTTCAAACCGTTGGAGGGAAATATTGAAAGCGTGTACGATGGATTTCGAAGAAAGTTAGGATACTCACATGCCCTTGGCAGAGTTATCCTACAATAATAGTTATCACGCTAGTATTTAGGTTGCTCCATTTGAAGCCTTGCATGGATGGAAGTGTTGATCGCCACTTTGTCGAGCTGACGTGACAAAGGACAATTCGCCAATTGATCAACAAAAGGATTACATGGACAATTGAAGAATCTATTGCGATTCTAGATTAAAGATTTGGTTCTAATAAAGGAGTTATCTTACAGAAGTGCTATTAGGTTTAGCAGAGAGAAGAAAAGCTGAGCCACATTGACTTGGTCCTTTCAAGAGCCCGTCTTGAGTTGGATCAGTCGTTTACAGGCTCAAACTACCATAAGGATGGAGTAGCGTACATGATGTATTGTTTGGGTTCAGTTGAGAAAGTGTATAATAGATAATACACTGATTTTGTTCTTTATAGAGATTTGTTTGGAAGATAAACGGAAGTTTATCGAAGCACCGTAGAAGTAGTACGTACAGCTAGAAGAGTTATGCTAATAACCGGACAAGCGAATTACAGCATTCTTCAACTTGTTACCACAAATATCCTAGATATTTACTAAGGTTTTGCAAGTGGGCAAGTGGTAACTTCAAGTGGTGAAAATGATGATTGATAAACACTTTGTGAAACATAGTTTACTAGCACATTTCTCACATATTACACCACCATTTTCACACACCAAAGCTCTCATCCTTCACCCTCATTTTTGGCCCATATACACCATCACAACACCTTGATTTTCAAGCTATTCCAAGATGACCAAGAAGCATTTTGATGGAACTTAGGAGGATCTAAAGCAACCACAAGTGGAAGAAGTGATTCCTTTCATTCAAGAGCTTACAAGCATCAAGATCATCATTTTTCTTTTTCTTAATCATCATCAAGATCATCCCTAGCCATTAGTGCTAGAAGTAAGCTTCAAAAATCTCTTTTTCATACTTATTTATGCATTGTTTGTTTAAAGAACATGTAATAAACCAAATAATCATACAAAATAATATGAAAATACAAAGAAGCAAAATAATAATCATGATATAAAAGTGTGTTTATGTTGTGATTTAAAGATGATTACTTGCATATTTGATCTAGTTTTGATGATTAGCATACAAATAACTTGTTAGATGATGTTTGAAAACATAATCTAACAAGTGTACATGAAAATGTTTAAGGGTTTTGTTAAACATAAATGTTAAGATGGATGATCATAATCTTTGATTTTGTTAAAGTATTTAAGGTTTTTAACTAAAAATAATACTTTTACAAAGTTATAAAAAGAAACATACAAGATGGGTTTTTATAAAAAGCTTGTTAAAACTAGAAGTAAAGCATGGATTTTGAACTAGTTAACTTATGTTATGATCATACCAAAACCCTACATGTTATTGATTTCATCTTGTTAAGATTTTGATATAAATCTCATATGTTTTTATTAAGAAAAATATGAGAGGATTATTGGTGATTTTATAAGAAAAATATATGTTTTATATAAACATGGCAAAGTATATATTTCAAAGGAAATATGACCATTTTTTTTCTTAAAAATCATAAGTTATAAAAACTATTATTTTTGACAAGATCTTTATTAGATTAAAAAGATTTTAAAGAATAGTTTTTATAAAAGCAAAGTTTGATATAAATATATATTTTTGAGAAAATATATATTTAGTTAACTTAACAACTTATGTGCTATGTGTTATTTGTTTGTATTAGTTATATGTATGATAACTAGGAACTTGAATACAATGGTACAAATGAAGACAATGTACATTTCGACTAAAGTCGTACAAGACTACATGTAAATACGCCTTAAAAACAACTTACGGACATTCCGAGCCTTCGGACACAACTTATGGTCAAAACGGACGACGGACGAACCTATGAACATATCGCCATTCCGAGGAGTTACTAGGATGCTTAGGCGATCTTTCGACGCGAATACATACAAATCACCGACAACAATATCCGGATGTTTTAAAACTTATTAAAACTATTATGTATTCTTTTTAAAAAGCCTATATTTAGTAACTTTTATAAAAATAAAAGAATATATTTTACATATGGGCTTATTTTATACAAAAATGGGCTTATTTTATACAAATGGGCTTATCATCCTAATTGGGCTTAACATAAATACATGGGCTAAGCCCAATATCAAGACTCACGGGCTAAGCCCAAAACCAAACATATGGGCCAAGGCCCAATAACATTAAGCCCAATAACATTTGGGCCCAATACTATTTAGGCACAATACTATTTAGGCCCTATACTATTTAGGCCCAATACAATTTAGGCCCAATACTATTTAAGCCAAATAACATGAATTCTTGGGCTAAGCCCAATGACATATAACTGATAAAAATAAAATTATACAATTTACTTATACAAGACACGAAATCAAGAAGACAAGACCCGATGATACAACTCACAAGATACAAGATTACATATATATATTTAGTGAAATATATATATAACAGTTTAACAATTCATACATCTAATACACAGTTTAACGAACAATAAAGACATACAAGTCTTACACATATTTAAGACACAAGACTTGTACTCAAGTCATTTACAAAGACCGAAGTGTCTAACAAATATAAGAACATTTGTAGGTCGCAACATTGTTCAAGACGACCACGCGTAAGATCACAAACACTTATCATTCACGGATGCAATACTGTGAGTTCATGTCCCCTATTCATTTTAATGCTTTACAACTTTACAACTATCGGGGAAAATACATGTTCAATTGTATGTTAAGTCACGGAATGAAACACCTTAGATCATGTGCGATTAGGGTCATACATCTAAGCACCATTAATCTAGTTTGGACCTAGGTACAGAGGGTTAGATCTAATGGGTATTGGTGATCCCCACTCTTGGTCGTGGACCCATACAGAAGAGTGCGTTTGTGTCCCAGTCGATAGTAGTCGACACGAAATCGTCTAGGTTTGGATTGCTTCCTAATTCGTCACACATATTAATGTCCTCGCGAAACATTAATGATCAACGATTTCATTGACGATTTACATACTACATCATTACATACAGATACATCTTTTTATAACTCACATTTTATGGATACATTTTATACAACTTACATTTTTACAGATACATTTTATACAACTCACATTTTACAGATATATCTCATACAACTAAACTGAATGAACTCGCCAACTTTTGTTGATGTTTTCAAACTTAACATGTATTTTAGGAAATTAGTGGACCATGCGGACATTTCAGTCAAGGAAAGCAAGTATCAAGACTCCATGCCACCATTTGAAGGGCTTGCCCGTTATATACCGCCTCTTTGCGGTGATATAGTGGTCAAAGCCTTGACATTTTAAGACTTACATTTTGATGTATAAAACCATGACAACTTATTTTCATTTGATGGTTTGTAACCAATACATTTAACTTATGTTGCGTTCTTTTGAAACGTTTATGACAATGGCATTGGAGCTTGTTTTTATTCATTTAGTATGTTCACTTATATTGTTATGCAATGAGAACCGATCAGATCACACCTCGCGCTTCTGCTATGAGCGGGTGTGACAGATTGGTATCAGAGCATCGATTGTAGTGAACCAGGATTCTTTCTCGAGTCTAAGTCTACAATCACTAGGGACCTCTCACGAAAACCTCTTGTTCATGTTGAACAGATTATAAATAAAATTGGACAGGTCAAAAGGTTTTCATTGCATAAACATTTTTCAAGGTCCACTACAACAAAAATTCACTTCACATAAATCAATCGAGGACATTTCCATGGGCGAAGTCTATGAGAAATAGACACATTACATTAACAAACTAGGTGTCTACAATACATTACATTATCAGTTTACGCATTATAAACGGTTTACAAGTTCAGCTTATGCAAGATAGAAATCCTTGTTAGATAGGATTTTATGTGATTATATATAAATGATTTATATATGTGTTCTAAGGAATATTGTGGCAAGAACAAAATGCCTTCGACTTCAAATTCCATTGTCATCCTTGACACACATAACATGGTTAAGACACGACATCTTTTACACAAGATATGATACTCTATTTTCAAACATGACATATTTTATACAATACATCTTCCATGAGAATATCGACCTCATTTCTATTGCGGTGCTTATGATGAACGTGGTTCCTAAGTGAGACCATAAAGTATTGATCCCGTGGAAGATGGTTGCTTTCTCGCGGATGCTGAGATGCCTAACTTCAGTAGTGACAATGAGGCGGAGGTGGCAGCCTTGGACAACAACTCCATTAGTGGGACGAGGTCCCTGTGGCTCATACAGATCATAATTGACGACACTCTAGTCCAGACAAGGAAGATGAAGTACTCATCTTAAAGGTGCCTCTCTAGTTGTTATTTTTACAAAATCTCTCTATTTTTATTTCATCTAACGTCGTGTCATTCCGATTAATGACAACGGACGTTGACACGTGAGCTATCATGAAGTTTCCTTCTATGTTGAAGGTATATAGACAATAGTGTCCTCTCTCTGACTGATTGCCTGCTCTGAACGAGAGAATGCTAGGGTGACCATGCAAGACAATTTATTATTACGGGGGCCCACGTAATAACAACTTGTAGTGCATGGAAATTCTGGTGGACTTTGCGGGTCAAGCTAATGATCACTATCCATTCAAAATTCTTAAGTGTTCAAGTTTCTATCCAGTAGAACACTAACCGAGATGGTTACTATAACACCCTACAATACAATACAGGAAGACGATACGTATTCATTCGCGTCTAAACAATTGATCTATAACACGAGTTGTTCGAGACTAGTCATCTAAATAAACAAAACTTGTTAACCACTCATGGAGGATCTTTCCTCAACATTCTAGAATTCTTGTACATGAGTTGGTTCCTTGGTGTCTATGGCACCTTATCTTACTTATTGGAAATGGATACAATAAATTTCGTCATTTGACATTTGTCCTATCCAAAGGGATAGTATGGCATGATCCATGCTACAACTCCCTCATTGCATTCTATTCGACATCTATGAAGATCTTAATGATCTTTTTGGAGCTCGTGAAGCTCAAGCACTATTACCATATTCGTCACATGGGCAAGTACGAAAAAGGAATTTCTCTACTTCGGATGATCAAAGCCTATGTAGTATGGAATGCATACTATAGGGATAGAGGCCACTGGTTGGTTTCCCCTCCTCAACAAATTATTTCGTTTTCCACTTAGACATATGACCAATACACGTAAGAGGCACTACGCATTTAGTTGCGGTTATCCACATTATCATTTATTCAAACATGTATGAACAATACGATCATGAGGATTTTATGACCAAATTCCTTCTTCATTCTTAGGCACATGATAGACTATATTTATCCAAAATATATGTCTAGATTCTTTTAATGTTGTATATTAAAAAGATCATGGCGCCAGGAGGATGGTCTACACCCAAAAAGGGGTTAACTAATCAACATCTCACAGTTAAACTAAAGTTCTTATGGAACAACACGAGGGTGCAGAAATTGCACAACATGAAGTTAATCGGGACGACACTAGTGACGGTGCTGGTGGTACTGGTAGTTCAAGTGACTCAAATCCCGATGGATCGGGAATCAGTAGCAATGCCACACCAAAAGATGCGACCACACAAGGCCTTAATTTTAAGACTTTTCGGACTGTAAGCGGCAAGACCTTGTTAATACGAGAGGTGCGGTAGGTTCTGTCTACCACGTAAAGACAATGAATTCGGTTAGTCATACTAGGAAACGCATTCCTGAGTAGACAATTAGATACACAGAGAGTCTCCTGCTGAATGCAACCTTAACTTGGTGGAATCTCCAGGTACAAATGCTAGGAAGGGATACAGTGAAGAGGTTGTCGGTGGAAGAACTCAAGGATCTTATACGAGAAGAGTATTGCTCACTGATTTAAATTCAAAGGTTGGAAACAAAATTCTAGAACTCGATCATGATTAGAGCCGATGTTGTTGGTTACACTCGAGGCTTTCACGATATCTCAAGGGTTGTTTCCATACTACGTAACACCCGAATTCAAACGCATTGCGCGTTACATATGGGATTTAGCCCCGGAGATCCGAGGCATGACCGCATCATCCCACCCTACCTCGATCACTCAAACAGTAGTTACTCGACACGTTTCCAATCAACCAACATTTCACATCCATGTTATTTGATACTGGTGCCAATTTTAGCTTCTTCTCAACATTTCACATATATGAGTTTCATGGCTAGGGACGGGATTGTCCTAGCTACAATTAGGGATTGGGTTATCCTACATCTAAACATATGGTTGGGTTATCCAACATCTAAACATATGGATCGGGTTATCCTACATCTAAACATATGGATTGGGTTATCCTACATTTAAACATAGGGTTCCTAAAACTTTACAGTGAAGTCCTCGCCACACAGAATTTAAAATGTACTTGGCCTAGAGCCAAGTAAGCTAGACGTCCCCTCATTCTATAGAATCGACACACGGTAAACTAGTCGAGTCAGGGAAAGTTGTTAGAGGATGTTCCTTGGAACTTGGCGAGCGAAGATTCAGTATCGATCTCTTACCCGTTGAGTTGGGTAGTTTCGACGTAGTGGTTGGCATGGATTGGTTATCCGATAACCAAGCCAAAGTCTTTTGTCATGAGAAGGTCATTCGCCTACCACCATTGAACAAAGAGACACTTGTTATTCACGGAGAGAAGCACGACACACCATTGTGGATCATTAATTACAAGAAGGCACAGAAGTGCTTACGGAAATGTTGTATTGCCTTTCTAGCACATGTTGTCGACAAGAAGGCCGTTGGGCCACAACTGACAGATATTCCAGTGGTAAAAGAGTTTCCTCAAATCTTTCCTGAATACTTGCCGGGACTATAACCATATCGACAAGTCGAGTTTCATATCGACTTGGTATCGTGAACCGCATCCATAACCAAATCTCCATATCGATTAGCACCTTTTTAAATGCAAGAGTTATTCACACAACTTCAAGAGTTGTTGGATAAAGGATTCATTAGACCAAGCTTCTCGCCTTGGGGAGCTCCAGCTTTGTTTGTAAAGAAGAAGGATGAAACACTCAGAATGTGCATCGACTACAGAGAGTTGAATAAACTCACCATCAAGAATCGGTATCCACTATCGAGGATTGGTGATTTATTCAATCAATTGCAAGGTTCAAGCTTCTACTCCAAGATAGACTTACGATCGGGGTATCACCAATTACGAATTTAAGAGGAAGGCGTACCGAAAACGGCTTTTTAGACTCGTTATGGTCATTACGACTTTCTCGTTATACCTTTTAGTTTAACGAACACGCCTGCGGTCTTCATGGACTTAATGAACCGCGTGTGCAATCCATACTTCGACAAATTCGTCATAGTGTTCATTGACGACATTTTGATATACTCACGATCGGCAGACGAGCACGGACAACACTTGAGAACCATTTTAGAACTACTCAAGAAGGAGACACTAATGCAAGTTTTGGATTCGTGAAGTACAATTTCTCGCGCAGATAGTGAACGAGAAAGGCATTCAAGTAGACACCTCGAAGATCGAAGCAATTAAGAACAGGGAAGCGCCCAAGACTCCAACAGAAGTCCGACAATTCTTGGGATTAGCAGGGTACTATCAGAGATTTATAGGGAATTTTTCTAAAAATTTCTCAACCGCTAACCACCCTCACCCAATCAGGAAACAAGAAGAATCATTTCAACTTCTCAAGGATAAGTTGTGCGATGCACCAATCTTATCACTACCCGATGGTACCGATGACTTCGTAGTTTACTGTGATGCTTCGCATCAAGGATTGGGTTGCGTACTTATGCAACTGGAGAAAGTTATCGCGTACGCATCACGTCAACTGAAAGTTCATGAAAAGAACTATACCACTCATGACCTCGAGTTAGGTACGGTGGTATTCGCTTTGAAAATATGGAGACATTACTTATATGGTACTCAGTGTACGATTTTCATGGATCATAAAAGTCTTCAGCACATATTCAATCAAAAAGAACTAAATATGCGTCAGCGACGTTGGATTTAATTGCTGAACGACTATGATTGTGAAATAAAGTACCATCCGGGCAAGACGAACGTTGTAGCAGACACCTGGAGCGCAAGGAACGAGTTAGAACTTTGAGGGTTCGAGCATTAGAGACGATGATTCACACGGATCTTACCACACGAATTCATGATGCACAACAAGAAGCGCTCAAGGAAGAACATATTCGAGCAGAAACACTTTGAGTCACATAAAAACAATTAGTGCCGAAAGAAGATGGAACTTTATAATTTATGGTTAGAATTTGGGTTCCACTCTTTGGCAGCCTTTGAGATGCTTGACTTGCGCGAAGGGCAAGGCCGAATATCAGAAACCCTCGGGCTTGCTACAACAACCCGAGATTTTTGGTTGGAAATGGGAACGAATATCGATGGACTACATTACGAAATTACCCAGGACCTCAAGAGGCCACGACATAATATGGGTAATCGTCGATTGATTGACAAAGTCTGCACACTTCTTGCCGATTCGGTAAAAGGATAACATAGAGAAACTAGCAGAACTCTATCTCAAAGAAATAGTGGCTCGTCATGGAGTGCCTATTTCAATCATTTCAGACCGAGATGGTCGCTTCATTTCAAGAATTTGGAAGTCTGTTCAGGAGGCCTTTGGATCACGTTTGAATCTAAGCACGGCCTTTCATCCACAAACTGATGGCCAGAGTGAACGGACAATCCAAACACTCGAAGACATGCTTCGTGCGTGTGTTATGGATTTAGGCGAAAATTGCGATACTCATCTACCTTTGGTTGAGTTTTCCTACAACAACAGCTACCACACAAGTATACAAGCTGCACCGTTCGAAGCTCTCTACGGTCGAAAGTGTCGCTCTCCGCTATGTTGGGCGGAAGCGGGCGATAAACAACTCATCGGTCCGGAGTTAGTCCAAGAGACTACAGATAAAATCTTCCAGATCAGAGACCGTATCAAGGCGGCTCGCGATCAACAAAAGAGCTACGCAGACAAGAGACGGAAGCCATTATCTTTCGAGGTCGGAGACAAGGTCTTATTGAAAGTCTCGCCTTGGAAGGGCGTAGCAAGATTCGGTAAGCGTGGAAAGCTTAACCCCCGATATGTAGGACCATTTGAAATCTTGGAAAAGAATGGCACTATTGCCTACAAGCTAAAGTTACCAGAAGAACTAAGTAGCGTACACGACACATTTCATATATCGAACCTTAAAAAGAGTCCAACACAAGAAACAGTTATCATCCCGGCGGATGAAGTTCACATAGACGACAAACTCCAATACACTGAAGAACCTGTTGAGGTCATGGATTGGAAGATCCAGAAAACACGGAGAAGTCGTATCAAATTGGTAAAAGTTCGTTGGAACTCTCGACACGGACCCGAGTATACTTGGGAACGTAAAGATCAGATAAAGGCAAAATATCCTCACCTGTTCCCGAAGACTCCTGCAAAGGATGACTCAGCTAGAATTTCGGGACAAAATTCTTAATAACAGGGGGAGAATGTGACAACTGCCACTTTACGGTAACTTTCTTACACTTAAAATACTCATTTTTAGCTACATTTTTATGCATTTTGAACACCCGAACTGCGTATTTCATGGCATACACTTAGAATACTCATGGAATACTTACTTAGGATGCATATGATTCATTTTTATTAAGTACATTTGAAACAGTTTAAACAATGCAACGAAACTATTAGAAAAGCACCTAGTAAACTAGTATTCTGACGAAAACGCAGGATCCGCAGAAATCATCTAAACGACATCTTTAGGACTTAGACAAAAGTCCAACATCTAATATATATTAAACCCTAACTAGGAATGCAAGGATTTGATTTAAAACCTTTCCGAAGTCCGATAACACTAAAAATTACACGAAAAGCACTAAAAGCGACGATTTCAACACTTTTCCGCAGAAATCAGCTTTCTAATATTTTTACGACATGTAAAAATGCTATTTAACATAGAATTCATGTGAGGATACATTCGGGTATCATCCGAACCAATAACTACATCAATTCACACAAGTTACGCAACTTAGCGTTCAAATAACGTCTAACCGAAACAATTCGAAACGAATATCCGAACAATATCAAATCTTTTTTTTAGTGACTACCTAGTGTTAATTGGATCATTATGGTCTAGTAATGGTCATTTAACACCCTTTAAACACTTAAACACTTATACTTATAAGTTTCCTAAACAACTTCCTAAAGTTCTAACACATTTTACTAAGGAAATCAACTAACAAAAACAAGGGTACCCCCCCCCCCCCCCCATTCACGGTTGCAACTCCCCTTTGTGGGACCCATTTTTTTCAACTTGTTACCACAAATATCCTAGATATTTACTAAGATTTTGCAAGTGGGCAAGTGGTAACTTCAAGTGGTGAAAATGATGATTGATAAACACTTTGTGAAACATAGTTTACTAGCACATTTCTCACATATTACACCACCATTTTCACACACCAAAGCTCTCATCCTTCACCCTCATTTTCGGCCCATATACACCATCACAACACCTTGATTTTCAAGCTATTCCAAGATGACCAAGAAGCATTTTGATGGAACTTAGGAGGATCTAAAGCAACCACAAGTGGAAGAAGTGATTCCTTTCATTCAAGAGCTTACAAGCATCAAGATCATCATTTTTCTTTTTCTTAATCATCATCAAGATCATCCCTAGCCATTAGTGCTAGAAGTAAGCTTCAAAAATCTCTTTTTCATACTTATTTATGCATTGTTTGTTTAAAGAACATGTAATAAACCAAATAATCATACAAAATAATATGAAAATACAAAGAAGCAAAATAATAATCATGATATAAAAGTGTGTTTATGTTGTGATTTAAAGATGATTAGTTGCATATTTGATTTAGTTTTGATGATTAGCATACAAATAACTTGTTAGATGATGTTTGAAAACATAATCTAACAAGTGTACATGAAAATGTTTAAGGGTTTTGTTAAACATAAATGTTTAGATGGATGATCATAATCTTTGATTTTGTTAAAGTATTTAAGGTTTTTAACTAAAAATAATACTTTCACAAAGTTATAAAAAAGAAACATACAAGATGGGTTTTTATAAAAAGCTTGATAAAACTAGAAGTAAAGCTTGGATTTTGAACTAGTTAACTTATGTTATGATCATACCAAAACCCTACATGTTATTGATTTCATCTTGTTAAGATTTTGATATAAATCTCATATGTTTTTATTAAGAAAAATATGAGAGGATTATTGGTGATTTTATAAGAAAAATATATGTTTTATATAAACATGGCAAAGTATATATTTCAAAGGAAATATGACCATTTTTTTTCTTAAAAATCATAAGTTATAAAAACTATTATTTTTGACAAGATCTTTATTAGATTAAAAAGATTTTAAAGAATAGTTTTTATAAAAGCAAAGTTTGATATAAATATATATTTTTGAGCAAATATATATTTAGTTAACTTAACAACTTATGTGCTATGTGTTATTTGTTTGTATTAGTTATATGTATGATAACTAGGAAAAAGAATACAATGGTACAAATGAACACAATGTACATTTCGACTAAAGTCGTACAAGACTACATGTAAATACGCCTTAAAAACAACTTACGGACATTCCGAGCCTTCGGACACAACTTATGGTCAAAACGGACGACGGACAAACCTATGAACATATCGCCATTCCGAGGAGTTACTACGACGCTTAGGCGATCTTTCGACGCGAATACATACAAATCACCGACAACAATATCCGGATGTTTTAAAACTTATAAAAACTATTATGTATTCTTTTTAAAAAGCCTATATTTAGTAACTTTTATAAAAATAAAAGAATATATTTTACATATGGGCTTATTTTATACAAAAGGGCTTATTTTATACAAATGGGCTTATCATCCTAATTGGGCTTAACATAAATACATGGGCTATGCCCAATATCAAGACTCATGGGCTAAGCCCAAAACCAAACATATGGGACAAGGCCCAATAACATTTGGGCCCAATACTATTTAGGCCCAATACTATTTAGGCCCAATACTATTTAGGCCCAATACTATTTAGGCCCAATACAATTTAGGCCCCATACTATTTAAGCCCAATAACATGAATTCTTGGGCTAAGCCCAATGACATATAATTGATAAAAATACAATTATACAATTTACTTATACAAGACACGAATCAAGAAGACAAGACCCGATGATACAACTCACAAGATACAAGATTACATATATATATTTAGTGAAATATATATATAACAGTTTAACAATTCATACATCTAATACACAGTTTAACGAACAATAAAGACATACAAGTCTTACACATATTTAAGACACAAGACTTGTACTCAAGTCATTTACAAAGACCGAAGTGTCTAACAAATACAAGAACATTTGTAGGTCGCAACATTGTTCAAGACGACCACGCTTAAGATCACAAACACTTATCATTCACGGACGCAATACTGTGAGTTTATGTCCCCTATTCATTTTAATGCTTTACAACTTTACAACTATCGGGGAAAATACATGTTCAATTGTATGTTAAGTCACGGAATGAAACACCTTAGATCATGTGCGATTAGGGTCATACATCTAAGCACCATTAATCCAGTTTGGACCTAGGTACAGAGGGTTAGATCTAATGGGTATTGGAGAGCCCACTCTTGGTCGTGGACCCATACAGAAGAGTGCGTTTGCGTCCCAGTCGATAGTAGTCGACACAAAATCGTCTAGGTTTGGATTGCTTCCTAATTCGTCACACATATTAATGTCCTCGCGAAACATTAATGATCAACGATTTCATTGACGCTTTACATACTACATCATTACATACAGATACATCTTATATAACTCACATTTTATGGATACATTTTATACAACTTATATTTTACAGATACATTTTACACAACTCACATTTTACAGATACATCTCATACAACTAAACTGCATGAACTCGCCAACTTTTGTTGATGTTTTCAAACTTAACATGTATTTCAGGAAATTAGTGGACCATGCGGACATTTCAGTCAAGGAAAGCAAGTATCAAGACTCCATGCCACCATTTGAAGGGCTTGCCCGTTATATACCACCTCTTTGCGGTGATATAGTGGTCAAAGCCTTGACATTTTAAGACTTACATTTTGATGTATAAAACCATGAAAACTTATTTTCATTTGATGGTTTGTAACCAATACATTTAACTTATGTTGCGTTCTTTTGAAACGTTTATGACAATGGCATTGGAGCTTGTTTTTATTCATTTAGTATGTTCACTTATATTGTTATGCAATGAGAACCGATCAGATCACACCTCGCGCTTCCGCTATGAGCGGGTGTGACAGATACAGGACAATGTATATGTAAATATACGCATGTTAAACCCAAATTGGTGAAACATTGACTTAATCTTCTTGATTAAGTGCTTGTATATGTTGAACCTTGGGAAGGGTGGAGAGTGTTGGGACGAGAGTTTAGGAATCGAGGATGTGTGTAATATAGATCTACAAGGATTCTTCGTAAGAATCCAAGTTTCTCGCAGAAACTATAAGACTATATTCAATAGATTCGTTTTTGTTATTCTTATTTTGTGCGAAAACAAAACCTGTAGAGTAAAATTTCGGGGACGAAATTTCCTAAACAGGGGGAGACTGTGACACCCGGCTTTTCAGGCCGTACCGTACCATTGTAATACGTGTTGTGAATAGATAAAAGGCTGTATTTGACTGATTATGATGTTTATATGTGGAATTTAATGAGTTGGTAAATTTAAACTTTGATAAAAATTATGTTGGCAACGGTAAGATAAACGCTTATCACGTAACGGTTAAAATGCGAAACGAACGTCGGTGACCACCCGATCAGTGTTAAAATCCTAAAACTAGTCTGTTATGATTAGAATAATTATTTTAATCATATCAGTGTGGAAAAATAATTTAAAACACTAAGAAACTCTATTTTTCGGGTTTAAGCGCGTACCGCGCGATGCAGCGCGTGTACCGACAAAATACTGTCAACACAGCCTGTCAAGGCAACTGATAATCATTTTAGTAATAATTTAACAAGTTTATTACTTTAGAATGATAAAAATAAATAAAAACGCATAAATCCCTATTTTTGCGATTTTAAGCACCTACCGCGCAGCACAACGCGCATACTGCCAAATTCCGATAACATAGCCAGTCCAGGCGAATAAAATATTGTTCAGTAATATTTTGGCGGGTTTATTTTTATAGAGTGTTAAAAATAATTTAAAACGCATTAAAACGGGATTAAAACTCTAGATAAAATACCCGGTATCAAGTAAAATACCAGTTTTTAACCTATATTGTATATATATATGTGTGTGCATCGTATATATGAGAGAGAAGAGAAATATGGCAGCCATGCACAATGTTTTCTCACTCTCTCTCCTCCCTTTATTGGGCTAAGTGGGAGGTGGATGATGATAAAGATCTTTGAAGCATTCAAAATCTTGTAAAATTCCAAGATTTATGTCACAAAAGCACTCCAACTCTCTCTCACTAAACATTTTCAGCCGAAAACACCCCCCATATCTCATTAATTTCGAAATTTGAACATTGTTCTTGAATTTTCATACTCATTTCAAAGTGTTTTCAAGTCCCTTTAATGGTTTAGAAGTGATTCCATGGTGTTTCAAGCAACAATCAAGACCCACACCATCAATTTTTACTAAAAATCATTCACGAACTTGAAGGTATAAAATATATAATAAAAACCTCGTTTTTGATTTTTGATGTTCTTGATGGTGATGAAAGTTTCTCTTGTTCTTGAGTTTAATCACAAAACTTGAAAACTAAAAACAAAAGGATTTTTGAATGAAATAAAAATGGGTGTATCTATATATATGTATGGTCGTGAGTTTGTGTGTGTGTGTAGGTAATTATGTTTTGATTTTTGGTTGAGTGATTCTTGATTAACATGTTACTTGAATGTTAGATTACATGCATGTTTTAAAGGTTGTGATATGGAAGCTTTTTGGTTTGAAATGAGTTTAAGAGAAAAGTGATTTTTTAGAATCATGTGTATATGTATATGGCCGTGTATGTATGTATATATATATACATGCATGAGAATTTTTGATGCTTAAAAGTTTTAGATGTGTAAGAATGTGCATGTCTTGCACTTATGATGAATGAGTTGGATGATAATCATGGGTAGAATATGATTGTTCTTGAATACTTGAACATGATTTAAATATAAGTTGAATATATATTTTAGTGCATATAAAATGATGTTGATGTTGTATGAATGCATTAGATGCACATACATGAACATGCATGATGATTAGTGGTCATAAAATGATGATTTAAGCATGATTTGATAAAAATGAGTTTTGATCAGAAAATAAACACTAAAAATATGAGTATTTGAAGTGCTAAAATGATATAAAACTTTGTCATAATGTTTACTAGCTTTGCATGTTATACATGAGGCTTAGAAACTTGTAAAATAGGTGAAATAATGTGATTTGAGTATGATTTAGTAAAAATAAGTTATGAGCAGATTATAAACACTAAAATAAAGTTATTTTAAAGTGCTTATTGATTTATAACTTTGACATAATGTTTACTACCTTTGCATGTTGTACTTGGTGCTTTAAAAGTTGTAAAATATATGAAATCGCATGATTTATGTGACTTACACAAAAACTACACTAATCTGATTATAACCACTATTTTAATCAGTAAATAACATGTATTTTTTTAAAATATCAAGTCGTTTTGAGTTGGGATGATTATAGTAACGTTTAACGCAAAACTATGCATTAAAACGGTCAAAAATCGGCTTTTCGAGTGATTTTTATAAAAATGATTTAGATCAGTAAGTAAACTGATATTTTTAGTTTAAAAATAAGCATTTTAACTAATTTTAAGTTTACTTGGTGTTTGGTTGGTCATACGTGACTTCCGACGCCCGAAAACGTTACCGAATCGCTAAAATACGCATTTTTCTAAGTAAACTAGTATGAGTAAAATTTTGGGTAAACCTTATGTGATAAAATGTGTTAATTGATTTAAACATGTAAATGTGATAATATGTTAAGTGTTAACTTGATAGTGGGAAATTTAGACCATGCGTGTATACTTGTGCGTTTTGTGCGGTAGAAACGGTAAAAATTTGCGTTAAATGTGTAACTTATTTGTCGAGCATGAAATTTGGTACATATGAGATGTTTTATGTATATTTGCTTTAAAAATGACAAAATAGATAAATTAACGAGATTCGCGTGTTTCAGTGTTAAATTATGTAAACATTTATGTATATATATATTACGACGCGCAAATCGTAGATATATTGCGTATAAATGGGAGAGTTAACGGATTTACACAATAATGGTCACCAATAAAATTGTTCAAGTAGCAAAATCATAAAAATATATAAATATGGACTCATATATATATATTAACGTGCCAACATAATAAAAAACAACAATTTTTCGAGAAAATCTCAAAGTTATATGATAATTCTAAGAAACGGAGAAACTTAGGATTTTTGTGTTATGTGTACTGATTTAAAATCGTTCCTATATATATATATATATATATATAATAGGACATGTAGAAATCAATCACTGGGATTGCGCTATTTAAAATACGCACATAAAGGTGAGTGTCACTAAACCCCTCTTTTTACTGCTTTGTATATATTTTGGGGGTAGAACACGTCGTTAAAAGGGTTTAATAATGTTTTCGAAATAAAACATACCTTTTAATATAAAACATATATTTTCGATGAAAATATATGAAATTTGATAAGTCATACGTTTCGAAGTAAAAACGTTTTTGATGAATAAATGTTGGACATTGGGATGATACGATATTTCCTAGGCGAAACATGACCGTATAGTTGGGACGGATATCGGCCTGGGTCTCGAATGTGACAACCCTCACCAAACCAGGTATCCGTACGAATTAATTAATATTTAATTACTGCTTAATTACTGTGCTTGCTTACAACTGTGATTAAACTGCTTACTGATTTCTGATACATACATACTCATGCATCACATTTTATACTGTCACTCTATTATTTTTACACAAACATCAGTGACAACCTTGATGCACAAAAATCACAGTGAGCACACTATACGGGATACCCATTAAACATGCTGATGTAACCAGCATCAGGCAGACACTGCCTCCAAGGCCTGTATGAGCCAGAGATAGTTTACTACACCGGTAGAGAGTGTAGGGAAATGAGGGTTGTAGAACTGCGTCACTAGGTGTTAGTTATAGTGACCGGATGTGCCTAAAACGTACTTTGAGTACAAAAATTCTGCACTTTAAATAAAAATTCAGCTTTTAGCTAACTAGTAAAGTGCCAAAATATGAGAAAAATATTACTAGACACTTTTCAAAGTGTTGGGAATAAACTGTGTCACTAAAAATAATAATAACGACACTTTATACACTTATTTAGCACTTTAACGGAGTAATATCCAACCGTACAACCGGACTCAACCCGGTACATAAAAATATTGTCATGAACATTGTTTTTCTTTTTCTGAGCCAGTTAGGGTCCCCGAATACCCTAACACCCGATATAATGCATAACACACTACAAATTAGTTTAACCTCCTAAACTAACTAACTAAATGCCTAACTAACAATTAAACCCAAACCATACCCCAACCCCTTATCCCAACCGGCCCCTCCATGGGGAACACACAATCCCACAAGATTCATTATTTTATTGATTGGTCTTGGATGTACAAAACACATTATCTAGTGGGTTAGGGAATAGGGAAGGTTTATAAAAGGACCCACAAGATCACAACTCCACAACACTTAACAAAAAAAAAAAATAATAATAATCATTCTCTTTTCCCTCACTTGTAGTCTCGGCCGAGAGCACTCACATCCCTCCACCCACATTCAAATTTTTATCTAGCCATTTTTCATACAAACATTGAAGCAAGGGATCACATAAGGAAGCTCGGTGCACTCGGGAACACAAGGACCTCACTACGTTGCTATTAACCACCCGTTTTTCGACTAGTTTCTTCCCTAGCCTTGAGCTAGTAGTAAGTGACTCTAAACACCTTCTTGATCTATTCTAAAGTGGTTAATAAGAGTTTTGTCGGTTAAAATTCATGATCATATAAGAACAAAATTAAAAGTCTACTAAAGAAGATGAACAAGGTGGTTAATGGATGAATATTGGTGTAAAACTTATAAAACTTGTTTTGATATGATTATTTAGTGTTGTTTTATGCTAGTGTTAGTTCGGATCGTCATCTAACCCGACTAAGTCATGTTCATGGAACATGACCTAGTGTATGTTAAAGCGTGAAAAGGGGTTAGATGAAGAACACTACTACTTATAACCATGAACTTGTGTAAAAACAAATTTTCTTATGAAATGGAGTTCTAAACTAGTAGATCTACGGATCTACAAGTGGTATTTTCAAAGGACCAAGTGTCAAAAGAAATCATATTTTAAAGCCGGATCTTTCCTAAACAAAGGTGATTTTTGTAAACACACAAGTGTGTAGACACTTGTGTGACAAAAAGTTTTAACAAAAGAATTATTTTTGAAATTTTGACTAGAAGATGTACAAATGCATTTTCTGTAAAAATAAGATTTTCGAGAAACCGATTTCATTTATAAAAGTTGAAAGATCTATTAAAAATAATGGGAAGTTACTACACACTTTTACACAACCCACAAGTTCATGCGTTTGTGATATTTTTGAACTAGTATGATGTTGGAATATTGTTTGTTATTGATGTTGGGAACATTGTTGATTTGAAAATTTAAAAGAAAATGATACGCCTGTAAGCTTGGCCACCTCCAGTTACAGAGGAAACTCTGGCGAAATTTTTCCAAAAATCTAACACTTGTAAATATTTTTATCACAAGTGTTATGGATATATTTTTAACTTGTTTTCCCAAATAACTTTCGCCACGATTTTTATTACGAAACTTCCAAGTGTCGGAGGTGGGATTTTCACAAAATACAACTTGCTAAAATATATATTTAGGATATATATTTTCATAACAACACTTGTGTAAATTTTATGATTATTTTGTGAATTACGTAAATATTATTTTTAGGGTAAAAATAATATTACTAAATATTAACGGCTCCAAAATAACGCGAACGCCTTCATAATAAATATTTAAGTTACACCGGTATTATTTATACCTTCCGAACCTTCAAACGTAACTTACGTATTTTCAGAAAATACTCATAAGTGTGTATTTTGACAAGGATATTATTTTGGAGAATTATATGGAATAAAATATAATATTTTTGGGAAAAATAATTATATTTTGGAAGTAAGGTATTTTGGTCCAATGAAATAAAATATATTACATTAAGTGAGACTTAATAATATATTTCGAAGTTATACGAACGCACATGTATTAAATCCCCCATCCTTGGGAAGGAATATATTTACAAAATAATTACGAAATGTAATCACGAAATAGTTACCTAACTATTTCCTAAAGACATTAAACCTTAAGCTAAGGCACGGCCGTCCGTCTAATAGAAGTTAGTACGTGTAGGTCGTCGCGCAACAGGTTGACTGGGAGATACTTTTTAGAGACGCACTTCGGTGAGTTCATGTCCCCCTTTTCTCTTAACTGTTTTCAGTTTTTAACTGCGGGGGTGAAATACATGTTACTATGGTTACGAGTACTTTTTACATGGTATGGTTAGCGTAAGGAGGGTTACTACTCAGATCATGTGAGTGGGTAGGCGGGAACTGGAGGCCATTAATCCTCATTGTAGGACCGAGGGACGTAAGCGGTAGATCTATCTGGGTGTAGCGAGCCCAGCCCCAGGCCCAACAGAACGGACCTCGGGGTGACTTTGTGCCCAACGCAAAATCCGCTAGGTTTGAGTCTTCCTACTTGCACTTCACACATATCAATGGCCTTGCAAACCATTGGGGATCTCTTTTTCCTTATTTGCTACATACCAGGGATTTTTATACTTACAAAGGTTTTACTTACTCACTTACATATGAACTCGCTCAACATTATGTTGATTTTTCCAACTTACATGTATTTCAGGGAACTAAGGATCTGGCACTGTATGCTACGTTTTCACGCTGCGTTAGAGTTATGGGATCATCCGAGTTTAGGGGTTGTGGCTTTTACCTGGACGAGTCACAGTTCTTAAACTACGTCTATCTTAAGTTTGTGGTTGTGTCTTTCAAACAATGTTTTTATGTTGTTAGGTTGTAATTTCCGTTGCATGTGTCAACGCCTTAAGACAATGTTGTGGTATTTTACTTTTCAAACTTAAATCAATGGATGATCTGCATGGTTTTATTTTCATATAGCTTTGTTGTGATTAAGCTATGGTTTTAAGAAGTCACACCAAATTAACCCACGCTTCCGCAAAGCCAGGGTGTGACAGCTTGGTATCAGAGCTCTGATCATAGCGAACTAGGATTCTTTCTCGAGTCTAGACTATGATCACTAGGGCTCTCACAAAAACATTTTTACACTGCATACCACTTAAGTCCAGATCCAAAACGTTTTTACAAACAAGTGTTGAGCACATTTTATTTGTTAGTTATAGGCTCAGTCTGGGAGGTTGAGGCTCGGTCTGGGAGGCTGAGGGAGTTGTCTAGTGGGACTAGGGAGTCAGTCTGGGAGGCTGGGAGAGTTGTCTAGTGGGACTAAGGAGTCAGTCTGGGAAGCTGGGAGAATTGTCTAGTGGGACTAGGGAGTCAGTCTGGGAGGCTAGTGGGACTAGGAGGACTATTTGAATTGCTTATTGGACTAATGTGCTTATTTGACTATGTGATTGATTATTTGTGCATATGTGTGTTTGTGTTACAGCCGATATGCCTTCATCCGGCACAGGAGAGTCGGACACCATTGACCCTATGCCCATCGTATCGGACGACAGAGTGTCATCAGAGCACGAGGTGCATACTTCGGACGCTACCAGCACGGATGAGGACGATTTTCAGCCATTCGCGCTGCCCGATGTCGTTGCTGAGCCCGCTGATGGCCCTATCGCCGGGGACTTGCCGCTTGCGATGATCCCTGCCCCTATACCTCTTGCCGCATACCCTGTTCTTGATATGCCCCATGACGTAGTCGCTGACGACGACGTCGACTTGTTTGACGAGGATCCATTAGAGGATGATTTTGAGGGCGAGGCCCACATTGTTGCTGGTGATCTCCCACTTCTCGCTGATGCCCCTGCTGAGGAGTCACTCGTTCATTCACCACTCCCAGACTCCTTTGAGTTTGTGGCATCTGCTCCATCACACGCGCAGGGAGCGCAGCACTATTCACATGATACAGACCCTGATAGAGCATCGTCCGCTGCACCTGCCCCTAGTTTTGCTATCGATCATGACATTGATGATGATTCAGACCCCGTTTTTCCACCTGGTTATGATCCAGACCAGGAGGTTGAGTTTATACACCTAGATCAGCCCATGGAGGACCCAGTTGACCCTGTTGACCCTGCGTTTGCTGACCCCGCAGATTTCGAGATGGAGTTTGACGACCCGGAGGCTGCTGTGGCCCCCGAGCCGGTAGTTGCTCCAGATCCCGTGTTCGAGCATGACCCTATTCATGCTGATATACCCATTGTTGATCCTTTGTTTGCTGATATACCCGCTGAGCCTGATGTTGTTGCTCCTTTTCCTGACCCGGTGCCTCTAGAGCCCGACCATGCACTCTTTGCGACTCATGTCGACCCTCAGTATGCTGACACCCGAAATGGGTGGATAGAGGACGATGATGATGACTACCCGCCTTTTGTGGTACCCGTTACACGTGCTTCAGCACCTATTTAAGTTCCTACTGATGTTCCCTTGCATCCCGTTCATACTACCAGTGTGCACCACACCGACTTACCTGTTATGTTCCGTCAGTTTACACCGCCATCGCGCCCGGGAGAGGGTTCCTCGACTCATCCCGTTGGTCATGTGCCGATATCTGTCCCGGTCATACCACAGTTTTCTTCTGCTATTCCCCCTGTTCCACCGTTTGCGATACCACCCTTTGCTTTGTCTGGTGAGCCTTTTCTCTGGACTTCACCACCTATTATGCCACCGACGGATCCATATCATCCATATTATGTCGGGTCTTCTACTGAGGATATCCTTGTTTCGTTCATGGTCCAGCAGGAGGCACTTACTCGACGCGTGCAGGAGCTCGAGAGAGCTCAGAGACCCCCATGCCAGTGCCCTCCTCATCCTGTGATATCGCATCCCCCTCGACCGTTATCTCCAGACTCTGCTGCACGTTTTTGGACACAGGAGCAGCATATAGCTTTCTTGTTACGTTCTCACCGAGCCATGGAGGAGGATTGGCTCCACATGCGCCGTTTGTTCTATTCTCATTTCCCCCCTCCTCCACCGCCATCAGCGTAGGGCTATTTTGTACGACACGGGTGGACTTTTGTTGAGAAGACGACGATTGCACAGATTGCACAACTTTTGGGAGACTGCATATTGATCCTGACTTTTGTTGTTATGTATATTGGATATGTTGACACTGATTTGATATTTTGGACTGGGGTGATGTAGCCCTTAGTCGTTGATGTTGTATGTTACAGTTATGTACTTGTACACTTTATCCTGTGGTCTCGATTTATGGCAACGCAATCGCGGTATTCTCATCATATGTGATGTTTGATTGATTATTTATGATCTATAACATGGGATGTTGTGTGGTTGATATATTTTTAACATGGGATGTTGTGTGATTGATTGTTTATGTTCTATAACATGAGATGTTAGGTGTTTGGTTTATTTTAACATGAGATGTTATGTATTATTACTATCGTTATATACGCACATTTTACCTACCATGACCTGACTCACGTAAACCATCTTTTAGAAGATGCCACCGAAACGCGATCCACGCATGCCTGCCAACGAGGCAGAACTTCAACAAATCATCGCTGCCGCCATCGCGCAATACGCCGCCTCTCAAGGAGGACCCAGCGGAAGCAGCTCAAACAATAACGGCAACAACAATCTGCCTCATGGTAATACTAAGTCATTTAGGCATACCATGATACATTGGATATCTATAGCAAGTTTGCTAATGCCATTCATATATTGTAACGTATGTGCAGGGTGCACCTACAAGCAATTCCTAGACTGCAAACCTGTAAACTTTGATGGCACCGGAGGTGCTGTTGCTTTTGTTCGTTGGGCCGAAAAGACAGAATCAATTCTCCGCATGAGCAAATGCGCTCCAGACCAGCAGGTTACCTACATTTCAGGGCTATTCGTGGACGGAGCCCTGTCATGGTGGAACTTGCAAGTTCAAACCCTTGGTGACGCCGCAGCCTACGCAATGACATGGAACGAGCTGAAAGAGCTCATGGTCAAAAAGTATTGCTATCGCGCTGAAATTCAAAAGTTGGAAACCGAGTTTTGGCATCTGAAGATGGAAGGACCAAAAATCGCAGAGTATGTTCAAAGGTTTCACGACCTGTCACATGTGGTACCTTATATGGTCACACCAGAATTCAAGCGGATTGAGCGCTTCATTTGGGGTTTAGCTCCTCAAATCATAAGTATGGTGACCTCTTCAAAACCGGCAACAATCACTGAGGCGATCGATCTAAGCGTAGCTCTCACTGAGGAGGCGATCCGCCTAAACAAGTTTTCTGATGTTGAGCAAAAGAAGAAGGAGACTCACGTAGAGTCGTCCGGGGGTAACAAAAGGAAATTCTCAAACTTCAAGCAGGGAACTAGCCACGTTGGCAAGAAAGAACCAAGCGCACCGGCCCAAGCTGCGACTGGTACTGGAAGGAGAGGAAAGGGATATATGGGTACTCATCCCAAGTGTAACTCCTGCCAACGTCATCATTCTGGCCGATGCGGGCCAAAAGTATGTGAAGCTTGTGGAAAACTTGGCCACTTGAAGGATTCTTGCTGGGCTGCTGCTGGTCGGGGAGGCCAAGGAGGTTATGGTAACAAAAACAATAATCGTGGTGGTGTTGGGAATCGCCCACAGGGGAACAATGGAGGAAATGGGAATCGAGGCAACAATATGAATCAAGCTGGTAATGTGAATCGAGATCAGAACAACAATCAAGCTGGAAATGGAGGTGGAAATGGACAAAGACCAGGTTGCTTTAACTGTGGTGACATTGGGCACTATAAGTGGAACTGCCCAGAATTGAATCAAGCGCGTGGAAGGGTTTTCAATATCGAAGCGAGGGAAGCGCGCCAGGATCCCAATGTTGTTACTGGTACGTTCCCTATAAATCAACGCTTTGCATCCGTTTTATTTGATACTGGTGCCGATTATAGCTTAGTATCGTTAGAGTTTAAGAATATGCTTGGTTTAGCCGCTAGTAAATTAGATATTCCTTACTCAATTGAACTGGCTAATGGGAAGTTAGTAGAAGCCAATGAAGTGGTCAGAGGTTGTGTAATCGAGTTGGGAGAGCGTGAGTTTACTTTGGATCTACTACCAGTCCAGCTGGGGAGCTTCGACGTGGTAGTATGAATGGATTGGTTATCAAGCAACAAGGCTGAGATTGTTTGTCACGAAAAGGTCGTTCGTATCCCAACCGAAGATGGAGAAACAATTGTGGTTCATGGGGAGAAGCGGGATACGCCTTTAAGAATTATCAGTTGCCTGAAAGCTCGTAAGTGTTTACAAAAGGGATGTGCTGCCTTCCTGGCACACATCGTGGATAAGAAAGCTGCTGAGCCGAAAATCGAAGACATCCCTATCGTGAGGGAATATCCTGAAGTCTTTCCAGAGGTGCCAGGATTGCCACCCCAAAGGCAAGTGGAATTTCACATTGACTTAGTTCCAGGCGCCGCGCCTGTAGCTAGGGCACCTTATAGACTTGCACCGTCAGAGATGCAGGAGTTGTCAACACAACTCCAGGAGTTACTTGACAAAGGATTCATCCGACCAAGCTTCTCACCTTGGGGAGCTCCAGTTTTATTTGTCAAAAAGAAGGACGGTAGTTTTCGTATGTGCATCGACTACCGAGAGTTGAATAAGCTGACGATCAAGAATAGATACCCTCTGCCAAGAATCGATGATTTATTCGATCAACTCCAAGGTTCAAGCTTTTATTCAAAGATCGATCTTCGATCTGGATACCATCAGCTAAGGATACAAGAGGAGAGTATCCCGAAAACAGCCTTCAGAACTCGTTATGGACATTACGAGTTCCTAGTTATGCCGTTTGGGTTGACAAACGCGCCTGCTGTTTTTATGGACCTAATGAACCGAGTCTGCAAGCCGTATCTCGATAAGTTCGTGATTGTATTCATCGACGATATTTTGATTTATTCAAAGACAAAGGCCGAACACGAACAACACTTAAGAGCTATTTTGGAGTTGCTGAAAAAGGAACAGTTGTACGCCAAGTTCTCCAAGTGCGAGTTTTGGCTACGCGAAGTACAGTTTCTTGGACACGTGGTTAATGGAAATGGAATCCATGTTGATCCCACAAAGATCGAGGCGATAAAGAGCTGGGAGACTCCAAAGACGCCGACCGAGATTTGCCAGTTCTTAGGTTTGGCTGGCTATTATCGAAGATTCATTGAGGATTTTTCTAAAATCGCTCAACCCCTTACCGCGCTCACACAGAAGGATAAGAAGTTTGATTGGGGAATCAAACAGGAGGAAGCGTTTCAGTTGTTAAAAGACAAGCTCTGCAATGCGCCAATCTTAGCACTACCAGAGGGTACAGATGATTTCGTGGTATACTGTGACGCCTCACGTCAAGGATTGGGTTGCGTATTGATGCAACGCCAGAAAGTTATAGCTTACGCGTCACGCCAGTTGAAAGTTCATGAAAGGAATTATACCACGCATGATTTAGAACTAGGTGCAGTGGTATTTGCGCTGAAAATCTGGAGACATTATTTGTATGGTACAAAGTGTACAATTTTCACGGACCACAAGAGTTTACAGCACATATTCAACCAGAAAGAGCTGAATATGAGACAAAGACGTTGGATCGAATTGTTGAACGATTACGACTGCGAGATAAAGTACCATCCAGGGAAGGCGAATGTGGTCGCCGATGCCCTAAGCCGTAAAGAAAGGATCAAGCCCATAAGGGTTAGGGCTTTAGAAATGATTATCCAGACAGATCTCTCTTTACGCATTCGTGCTGCACAGAGAGAAGCTTTGAAAGGAAGGAATATTGGAGATGAGTATCTCCGTGGGATGGAGAAGCAGTTGGTGCCAAACGAGGAAGGAACTTTATGTTTTATGAAAAGAATTTGGGTTCCTCTGTTCGGTGGGTTGAGAAAGTTATTTTTGATGAGGCACACAAATCACGGTACTCTATTCATCCCGGTGCGGATAAGATGTACCAGGACCTTAAAGATTATTATTGGTGGCCTAGAATGAAAGGCGACGTTGCTGTTTATGTTAGCAAATGTTTGACGTGTGCCAAGGTGAAAGCTGAATACCAGAAGCCTTCGGGACTTCTGCAACTACCTGAAATTCCCAAGTGGAAATGGGAACAGATTTCAATGGATTTTATAACGAAGTTGCCAAGGACGCCCAGGGGTCATGATACTATTTGGGTGATAGTTGACCGCCTAACAAAGTCCGCACATTTCTTGCCAATCAAAGAAAAGGACAACACGAGTAAACTTGCGGAAATATACATGCGAGAAATTGTTGCACGTCATGGAGTGCCTCTCTCGATCATCTCTGATAGAGATGGGAGATTTGTATCAAGGATTTGGCAATCCTTCCAAGAAGCTTTTGGCTCGCAATTGAACCTAAGTACTGCATTTCATCCGCAAACTGATGGCCAAAGTGAAAGAACTATTCAGACATTGGAGGATATGCTGAGAGCATGTGTAATGGATCTTGGTGGTAGCTGGGATAAGTATTTACCATTGGCCGAATTCTCATATAACAACAGCTACCACACCAGTATTGGAGCCGCGCCATTTGAAGCTCTTTACGGACGCAAATGTCGATCACCACTATGCTGGGCTGATGCAGGTGATAGACAACTTGTTGGTCCCGAAATAGTCCAAGAAACAACAGACAAGATTGCGCAAATTCGAAAACGCATCGAAGCGGCTCGCGAAAGACAGAAAGCCTATGCAGATCCAAACCGGAAACATTTGGAATTCCAAGTTGGAGATATGGTTTTATTGAAAGTTTCACCCAGGAAGGGTGTGGCACGCTTCGGAAAGCGTGGGAAGTTGAATCCGCGTTACATTGGCTCTTTCAGAATCCTGCAAAGGATTGGGCTTGTAGCCTACAAGTTGGACTTACCTGCTGAACTCCATGGTGTTCACGATACATTCCATGTATCCAATTTGAGAAAAAGTCCAACACAAGATACAGTGATCATTCCTGCTGACGAAGTTCATATCGACGACACGCTCCACTTCACTGAAGAACCTGTCGAGGTCACGGATTGGAAAGTTAACAAAACTCGCAGGAGCAGTGTCAAACTCGTCAAAGTTCGTTGGAATGCAAGACATGGGCCTGAATTCACGTGGGAACGTGAGGATCGAATGAAGGAGAAATACCCCCACTTATTTCCCCAGACCCCTGCAAATAGAAGCAGAACTTAAATTTCGGGACGGAATTTATTTAACGGGGGGAGAATGTGACAACCCTCACCAAACCAGGTATCCGTACGAATTAATTAATATTTAATTACTGCTTAATTACTGTGCTTGCTTACAACTGTGATTAAACTGCTTACTGATTTCTGATACATACATACTCATGCATCACATTTTATACTGTCACTCTATTATTTTTACACAAACATCAGTGACAACCTTGATGCACAAAAATCACAGTGAGCACACTATACGGGATACCCATTAAACATGCTGATGTAACCAGCATCAGGCAGACACTGCCTCCAAGGCCTGTATGAGCCAGAGATAGTTTACTACACCGGTAGAGAGTGTAGGGAAATGAGGGTTGTAGAACTGCGTCACTAGGTGTTAGTTATAGTGACCGGATGTGCCTAAAACGTACTTTGAGTACAAAAATTCTGCACTTTAAATAAAAATTCAGCTTTTAGCTAACTAGTAAAGTGCCAAAATATGAGAAAAATATTACTAGACACTTTTCAAAGTGTTGGGAATAAACTGTGTCACTAAAAATAATAATAATGACACTTTATACACTTATTTAGCACTTTAACAGAGTAATATCCAACCGTACAACCGGACTCAACCCGGTACATAAAAATATTGTCATGAACATTGTTTTTCTTTTTCTGAGCCAGTTAGGGTCCCCGAATACCCTAACACCCGATATAATGCATAACACACTACAAATTAGTTTAACCTCCTAAACTAACTAACTAAATGCCTAACTAACAATTAAACCCAAACCATACCCCAACCCCTTATCCCAACCGGCCCCTCCATGGGGAACACACAATCCCACAAGATTCATTATTTTATTGATTGGTCTTGGATGTACAAAACACATTATCTAGTGGGTTAGGGAATAGGGAAGGTTTATAAAAGGACCCACAAGATCACAACTCCACAACACTTAACAAAAAAAAAAAATAATAATAATCATTCTCTTTTCCCTCACTTGTAGTCTCGGCCGAGAGCACTCACATCCCTCCACCCACATTCAAATTTTTATCTAGCCATTTTTCATACAAACATTGAAGCAAGGGATCACATAAGGAAGCTCGGTGCACTCGGGAACACAAGGACCTCACTACGTTGCTATTAACCACCTGTTTTTCGACTAGTTTCTTCCCTAGCCTTGAGCTAGTAGTAAGTGACTCTAAACACCTTCTTGATCTATTCTAAAGTGGTTAATAAGAGTTTTGTCGGTTAAAATTCATGATCATATAAGAACAAAATTAAAAGTCTACTAAAGAAGATGAACAAGGTGGTTAATGGATGAATATTGGTGTAAAACTTATAAAACTTGTTTTGTTATGATTATTTAGTGTTGTTTTATGCTAGTGTTAGTTCGGATCGTCATCTAACCCGACTAAGTCATGTTCATGGAACATGACCTAGTGTATGTTAAAGCGTGAAAAGGGGTTAGATGAAGAACACTACTACTTATAACCATGAACTTGTGTAAAAACAAATTTTCTTATGAAATGGAGTTCTAAACTAGTAGATCTACGGATCTACAAGTGGTATTTTCAAAGGACCAAGTGTCAAAAGAAATCATATTTTAAAGCCGGATCTTTCCTAAACAAAGGTGATTTTTGTAAACACACAAGTGTGTAGACGCTTGTGTGACAAAAAGTTTTAACAAAAGAATTATTTTTGAAATTTTGACTAGAAGATGTACAAATGCATTTTCTGTAAAAATAAGATTTTCGAGAAGCCGATTTCATTTATAAAAGTAGAAAGATCTATTAAAAATAATGGGAAGTTACTACACACTTTTACACAACCCACAAGTTCATGCGTTTATGATATTTTTGAACTAGTATGATGTTGGAATATTGTTTGTTATTGATGTTGGGAACATTGTTGATTTGAAATTTTAAAAGAAAATGATACGCTTGTAAGCGTGGCCACCTCCAGTTACAGAGGAAACTCTGGCGAAATTTCTCCAAAAATCTAACACTTGTAAATATTTTTATCACAAGTGTTATGGATATATTTTTAACTTGTTTTCCCAAATAACTTTCGCCACGATTTTTATTACGAAACTTCCAAGTGTCGGAGGTGGGATTTTCACAAAATAAAACTTGCTAAAATATATATTTAGGATATATATTTTCATAACAACACTTGTGTAAATTTTATGATTATTTTGTGAATTACGTAAATATTATTTTTAGGGTAAAAATAATATTACTAAATATTAACGGCTCCAAAATAACGCGAACGCCTTCATAATAAATATTTAAGTTACACCGGTATTATTTATACCTTCCGAACCTTCAAACGTAACTTACCTATTTTCAGAAAACACTCATAAGTGTGTATTTTGACAAGGATATTATTTTGGAGAATTATATGGAATAAAATATAATATTTTTGGGAAAAATAATTATATTTTGGAAGTAAGGTATTTTGGTCCAATGAAATAAAATATATTACATTAAGTGAGACTTAATAATATATTTCGAAGTTATACGAACGCACATTTTTTAAATCCCCCATCCTTGGGAAGGAATATATTTTCAAAATAATTACGAAATGTAATCACGAAATAGTTGCCTAACTATTTCCCAAAGACATTAAACCTTAAGCTAAGGCACGGCCGTCCGTCTAATAGAAGTTAGTACGTGTAGGTCGTCGCGCAGCAGGTTGACTGGGAGATACTTTTTAGAGACGCACTTCGGTGAGTTCATGTCCCCCTTTTCTCTTAACTGTTTTCAGTTTTTAACTGCGGGGGTGAAATACATGTTACTATGGTTACGAGTACTTTTTACATGGTATGGTTAGCGTAAGGAGGGTTACTACTCAGATCATGTGAGTGGGTAGGCGGGAACTGGAGGCCATTAATCCTCATTGTAGGACCGAGGGACGTAAGCGGTAGATCTATCTGGGTGTAGCGAGCCCAGCCCCAGGCCCAACAGAACGGACCTCGGGGTGACTTTGTGCCCAACGCAAAATCCAATAGGTTTGAGTCTTCCTACTTGCACTTCACACATATCAATGGCCTTGCAAACCATTGGCGATCTCTTTTTCCTTATTTGCTACATACCAGGGATTTTTATACTTACAAAGGTTTAACTTACCCACTTAGACATGAACTCGCTCAACATTATGTTGATTTTTCCAACTTACATGTATTTCAGGGAACTAAGGATCTGGCACGGTATGCTACGTTTTCACGCTGCGTTAGAGTTATGGGATCATCCGAGTTTAGGGGTTGTGGCTTTTACCTGGACGAGTCACAGTTCTTAAACTACGTCTATCTTAAGTTTGTGGTTGTGTCTTTCAAACAATGTTTTTATGTTATTAGGTTGTAATTTTCGTTGCATGTGTCAACGCCTTAAGACAATGTTGTGGTATTTTACTTTTCAAACTTAAATCAATGGATGATCTGCATGGTTTTATTTTCATATAGCTTTGTTGTGATTAAGCTATGGTATTAAGAAGTCACACCAAATTAACCCACGCTTCCGCAAAGCCAGGGTGTGACATCGAATGATGGAGATTCAGGGGATTCGTACAACATCGTGTATTAAATTGTCATATTAGTAGGATATATATATTGTACGTGAGGCAGACATCATGTTGTCCTTCAAGAGGACCCTGCGCCCATGATGTCGTTTAATCAGTTAAGTATTGCACGCGATGAATTGTTGGTAGATCTATCGGGTTGACAACCCCGTCGTGACCGGTCGCCCCATGTCAATGTCAAATGACGAATTAATATTCTGTTTGTTGTCTAGCTTTTATTATCCCTACATGGTTAATATATAGTTCGTATCGTCTAGCCAACATACGAGTCTGAAAGTTGACGCAATAATTTAATATACAAAATCTGGGCAATATATATTAAAGTTGTCGGATCGTTGAACCGTCGGAAGGCCCATGGATTTTTATTAAGGAAGTAAAATGGACTTTCAAAAATTATATGGATGTTTTCAAATAAACACCTAATCAGAAAGTTTTCCTTGGTTTAAAATTGGTTGTAAATGAATACGTGAACTCACATTCCTTTGTGTTGACACTTGATTTTTAACGTGTTCTACAGGTACTTGAGTTCGGCTTCGGGAATTATGGCGTATCTTGTGGATGTTGATGCATGTTTGGTTTGATAATGTTTTGGAAAAACTTTTAAAAACTATTTGGGACCAATGTAATAAGATCCATAAGGATCAAAACAATTTAACAACGGTGTGAATGTCACGGACTTTAAGACTATGTGTTTTAAAATCTATGTTTAAATTAAGTTAAAATGTCCAACATTACGATGCATCGTTTAGCAAGATACAAATGGGCACCAGCTTCCGTCACCACTACGTTTTATATTCCGCTGCGACGTTTTTGGGTTGTGACAGAAGTTGCTTTGATCCTTACGGATCTTGTTACATTTGTCCCAGAAAGTTTTAAAGTTAGTCCAACTTCTTTCACACCTCAAAAAAATGTCGCAGCGGAATATATAACGTAGTGGTGACGGAAGTTGGTGCCATTTATATCTTGTCGATCGATGCATTAAATTGTTGGACACATTGGTTTATTTTAAACATAAGTTATTAAACATTACGTTTTAAGTCACGACACAACTACATAGATAAGATGTCTTTGATCCTCACGGATCTTATTACAAAACGTCCCAGGAGGTTTAAAAGTTGTCCAACATATTTAAACAAAACAACATGCATCATCAAACACAAGATACGCCATGATTTCCCGAAGCCGAACTCAAGTACCTGTAGAACACGTTAAAATCAAGTGTCAACACAAAGGAAGGTGAGTTCACGTATTCACTTACAACCAATTTTAATCCAAGGAAAACTTTCTGATTAGGTGTTTATTTGAAAACATCCATATAGATTTTAGAAAGTCCATTTTACTTCCTTATTAAAAATCCATGGGCCTTCTGCCGGTTCATCGATCCGACAACTATAATATATATTTCCCAGGTTTTGTATATTAAATTATTGCGTCAACTTTCAGACTCGTATGTTAGCTAGACGATACGAACTATATATTAACCATGCAGGGATAATCAAAGCTAGACAATAAATAGAATATTAATTCGTCATTTGACTTGACACGGGGCGACCGGTCACGACGGGGTTGTCAACCCAATAGATCTACCAACAATTCATCGCGTGCAATACCTAACTGATTAAACGACATCATGGGCGCAGGGTTCTCTCTTTGAGAACAATATGATGTCTTCCCCACGTACAATATATATATCCTACTAATATGATAATTTAATACACGACGTTGTACGAATCCCCTGAAATCCCCGACGAAATGTAAGCCTATGCTGATACTTACTCTCTTGAGACCAAGCAATATTCGTACCAACTACACGGTCGTTTTTCCCCCAAACACCGTGCATAATCCCGTTTCCATCCGAAACACATTTATTCTTCAAAACCATTTATTTCCCAAAACTCCATATATTTTCAATGAAACTATATAATTTATATCAAAAGGTATGTTTTATTTCAAAAACATTATTAAACCCTTTTATTGGCGTGTTCTACCCCCAAAATATATATAAAGCAGTAAAAGAGGGGTTTAGTGACACTCACCTTTGGGTGCGTATTTTAATATCGCAATCCCAGAGATTGATTTTTTTATATACGTCCTAATATAGGAACAATTTTAAATCAATATATATAACACAAAAACCCTAAGTATCTCCGTTTCTTATAATTATCACATAACTTTGAGATTTTCTCGAAAAGTTGTCATTTTTGATTATGTTGGCACGTTAATATATTTTTATGATTTTTGAGATTTGAATGATTTTATTGGTGACCATTATTGTGTAAATCCGTTAACTCTCCCGTTTATACGCAATATATCTACGATTTGCGCGTCGTAATATATATACATAAACATTCATAGAATTTAACACTGAACACACAAAATATTACTAACTTATCTATTTTGTCATTTTTAAAGAAAATATACAATAAACATCTCATATGTACCAAATTTCATGCTCGACAAACAAGTTACACATTTAACGCAATTTTACCGTTTCTACCGCACAAAACGTACATGCATACATGCATAGTCTAAATTTCCCATTCTCAAATTAACACTTAACATATTATCACATTTAAATGTTTAAATCACTTAACACATTTTATCGCATAAGGTTCACTCAAAATTACCCATACTAGTGTTCATCGAAAAATGCGTATTTTAGCGATTCGGTAACGTTTTTGGGCGTCGGAAGTCAGGTATGACCAACCAAACACCAAGTAAACTTAAAATTAGTTAAAATACTTGTTTTTAAACTAAAAACATCAGTTTATTTACTGATCTAAATCAATTTTACAAAAATCACCCGAAAAGCTGATTTTTGACCGTTTTAACGCATAGTTTTGCGTCAAACATTACTGTAACCATCCCAAATTGAAACGACTCGATATTTTAACACAATACATGTTATTTACTGATTAAAATAGTGGTTATAATCAGATTAGTGCAGTTTTTGTGTAAGTCACCTAAATCATGCGATCTCACGTATTTTACAACTTTTAATGCACCAAGTACAACATGCAAAGCTAGCAAACATTATGACAAAGTTATATATCATTAAACACTTCAAAATAACTTTATTTTAGGGTTTATAATCTGATCAAAATTGATTTTTATCAAATCATGCACAAATGGTCATTTCATGCTTTCATATTAACATGCATGTCCACATATGTGCATCTAATGCACTCATACATAATCAAAGCAACACTCAAACTCACTCTCTCTCTAAAAATCTCAGCCGAAAACCCCTAAGAACACCCACATTTTCATTTTCAAAATTGTTCATGAAGATTCAAGGTCCTTTCAAGGTGATTTCAAGCTAAAAAGGGTGTTTGGATGTGATTTCAAGCAAGAACAATCTTCATATTCTCATCTATTCTCAAAAACCCATCTAAAATCTTGAAGGTATAAAATTTATTTTATAAACTTGATGTTCTTGATAAGAGATGGAAGTTTCTCTTGATCTTGAGTTTAATCACAAACTTGAAACATAAAACAAATGGGTTTTATTTTGAATGAAATAAAATGGATGTGTATATATATGAATGTATGGCCGTGATTGTGTGTGTGTGTAAGTGTTTGTGTTTTTTATTTTTGTTGAAAGATTCTTAAGTTACATGTAACATCTGTGCTTGTTATTATTGTGAACAGTTCAATTATCAATAAAACAATGTTATTTGATCCCAATGTTTGTTTGGTTATGTTTTACATTTTTCGTGTTTTGACTTTTGTCCAATTTCAAACTCTATATCACTTTCTGGAGAGTTATACGCAAACTGGTGCGTAAACGTAATCAGTTTAATGCGACAAATACTCCGGAACTTCAACATATACTTAACATACCTTAAATAACCCTTACATAACTTAGAAATAAGTTTTAAAGGCTTTGGTATGACAAAAACAAGTTAATTCGCTTACAGGGACTAAACTTGACAAACCCGAAACTTTGTAACGGTTAATTACGCTCACTAAAATGCACGATATAAATTTCATAAAGTTTCGTTATCGTACGAGAAAGTTATGATCAAATCCGTGTACAAGGGGTTAAAGCGTCAACGTTGAAGTTTAGGACTTTTCGGGTAACAATAAAGTTAACCGAGGACTTAGAAAATGAGGTACAAGTCCTAAAGCCCTTGTAGGTAAATAAGAAGGGCTCAAATTGCAAAATATAAGCTTAGTTGGCCTTTCGAAGGGCCAAGGGGCAAGTTGCAACAACTTAAAACATTTAAAGCTGAAAACAAGACTGACGCGGGCCTCGTCAAGTTTAACTTGATCTTACGCGGGCCGCGTTAACCGCCCAGATGCAGAAAATCGTTTTTCTTGGCTGTTCAGCCTTGGAACCGACTTAGATCAGTTGTTTCACTTCATGGGCGACCCCTAAACACCTCCTAGACACTTAGGGACACTTATTAAGATGTTGTGGTCACTTGTAGACTTATGTGTCAACAATTTGTGGTGGATTAAACACTATAAAAGGCCATAAGTTGCAACAAGTTCTTCACACTTCACTTCTGCATTTCTGGAGCATTTCTGGAGCACAAGTCTTCTCTCAAGTGATCTCTGGTCATTCTTAGGACTCTTGTAAGTTTGCCTAACCTTCCTTAGTTTAAGTTTTAGCTTAGTTTAGCTTAAAAGTCAACCGTCGTAATTAACGGTTGACTTAACGATTAATCACTAATGGTCCAGTGATTAGTCGAATCAAAAGTAGTTATAATTTGGTAATTATGTGGGTAATAAACCCTCAAAAGGGTTCCCCCTGATTCCCACTCTAACTATGTCAAAAGTCGGGTCAAACTTGCTAATAAAAAGTCAACAGGATGCTAAATTAGCAATGTAGAACATATACAACCTGTTTGATCATTAATATAACTTAGTAATTAGTGTAAAAACATGTCCAAACCTGTTCAACCCGACAATTTCCTGTTTAGACCCGGCTCGGAACCGAAAGTCGCATAGTTTGACTTTTACTTTGACTTTCAGTTCTGACCCGTTTAGGCATGTTTTAGAAATGCCTCAGAGCTTTAATTGGACTAGGTTACATACTAGTATAACCCTCTGTGATTATACACCTTGGTTCATTAGTTATCCAATTAATACGCATGTTTCCGTTAATTGCTCATATGTTGACCATTATGCCCTTTTCACCTTAAAACGTGATTTTTGAAAATGTAAAAGAGTAGAAACCTTTGTTACTGATATATAAACTTGTACCCAAAATTTGAGATCAATTGGTGGTGTAGATTGAGAGTTATGCTCATTAGCGCAAAATGAAAGCTTTATGTTAATTAAATGGCGTAATTAGCGTATAGCCTAGTTAAGCCTACTTTTTGATATCAAACTTATTACCCCCTGATGTAATATATTATTTTGGGATTTTTGAAGATTTTTAATTAATTTTAAGCCGAGCATAACTCATAGTCATAGGCTTAATCCGGTAATTGTCGGTTTTGCCCTTACGGGCCATAAAATGAGTTTTACATATCTAAACGACTCCAAACCTTTTGCTACTAATTCTGAATGATAAATAAATTATTTTAAGCCTTCTGGAATAATAAAAATATCAGCTTTATGTATATAACCCGGAAACGGCTCCTAATCGCCTTTCTAAGCGTTTTTAACGCATAGTATGTACTAGAACTATTTTAGACATACAAGGGTTGATACCTACTGATATTTTAGGTAAATTATAATGGTTTAACAGTAAGCAAAAGTTGTTTAACTCAGACTTTAGTTTTGAGCTTTACGGCTTATGTGAAATTACCAAAATGCCCCTACGGTGCATAGTTTGGTTATAATTGATAAATTTCACATATATACTTTACCCTACTAATATAACTTAGCAAATTGAGTATATTTTCTGATTACATCAGACCTGTAACTCAGGTTAACACTTAAACTCTTTTATAACCTTTTAAATAACCGAACTACCCTTACGGGGCATAGTTTGTGTTTAAATACGTTTCGGGCATAATGAAAGACATATTACTGATGTCACAACATATTTGAAGCATATTAACTTAGGAAACATGTATATGACTCTTACGAATACCCGTCACGCTTATTACGCGTTCGGTTCAGTTTATATAACTAGTTTACATAAATTAGCCGAAGCGGGTCAAACTTTATCGGTTTTATCTCAAATTCAGAGTGTGTATGAAATACCCATATTAAACAAGTCTTCAAACTTGTCGGGTCTAAATCACATTCTATCCTATCTTCCGACTTAGGTCCGGTTTATTAATGTAGTTACCTATATTAGGTGCCGTTTGATATTCCGTGATCTCTAGCATTGCTTGGTGGTTATCTTAGGACTTCTGAGCAATCTCAAGTGAGTACACAGACCCCTCTTTTACTGTTTTCCAAACTGTTTTGGGGTGAAACACATGTGCCTACTTGTTACTTTTATGCTTTCCTGTTTTCACATCATATACTTGCTATGTTTATTAGTACATTTATAGTACATGATTTCATGACATTTCATGCTATGTATGCCCATTGTGTGCGTATTTAGTACATCGTTTTACATTACATTTCATGCTATGTATGTCCATTGTGTGCATACTTAGTACATTGTTTTACATTACATTTCTGCTATGTATGTTGACTGATAGCATGCTGCCACATTGATTTACATGACTTTTCTGCTTTGTATGTTAACTTAGCATACTTAGTACATTGTTTTCATATGACATGTATACAACTGCTATAACATTTGGTTTGCACAAACGGGACTTATATACGTTCATTAACATTAGCTACGCTGCTCGGTAGTAAGTAATGGTACCATAGGACTTGACAAATCCCATTCCTGACATCCCGGGTTTGTTTGGATGTAAGGAATGACTGAATCCGAAAACATTTCTTTTGATAACCTTGACTGAAAGGGTTATCCGACTGTCTCAAGGCTTGAATGTATGCGTTAACTTACCACATAAATGTTTGTATCAATGTAACATGCATTACTTTGCAAAATATAACTTTTTGATATATTCAAAATACTTTGTTTTGTACATTTCTACATTTGGATTATGTGATAATACTTTACTTACAATACATAACATTTGATTCACATTACTTGACTACTTTTGGACTTATAAACATTTGACATGGCTTATACAAGGACTTTTGACTATTGGTTTAAACATAGACTTTATACATTGGTGGTTTGTTTAAGTGATTTAAGTAACGAGGCGTGTGTAATATGATACAAGCATGGTGGATACGCCGCTGGTACTTCCTATATATAAGTGTTTGTATGGTATTACATATCGTAGCGTTATTTGAATCATTTCAGTTTGAGACATATAGCATTTTATACAAATAACATACTTTTCACAAGACATTGCTTTGCAAACAACTTATTTTATACAACTCATTTTACTTGGTTATACATTTAACCACACATTATTCTTTATTTATACATATCATTCGATCTTATCGCTTTTTAAACGATTTACAAAACAAAACAATTTACAAGGTTCATGACTGACTTTTGATATACGACTTTTTCTTAAACTTAAGTCATGAATCCTATTTTCACAAAACCTATGTATCTCACAGGCATTTTATGCTGACGTACCTATTTTCACATGTGTTTTCAGGAGCTTTTGGGTAGGATGACGATCGTGACACTAGGGCGGACCTGTGCCTTAGAGACATAAAAATGAAGATAGACTTAGTTTAATTATGTTCTGAACTTTTTATTTTCTGATTAAGACAGTGTAACACTCTTGTTGATAAATAAAATACAACTTTGCATGCCATGGTTATGAAACAATCAATTCTGTTACAACACTCCCCGACGTTTTCCGCCACGTTTTGTATGTTATACGTGGTCGGGGTGTGACATTACATGATTACTTGAAAAGTAGGATTGCATGTAAGAATCAATGTGTGTCATATAAGAATGTTCTAAAGGTTATTTAAGACTTGAAAGTGACATGATGAAAAGTGAATTTTTGGTGGTTTATATGTGTGTATGTATTTCGTGTGTATGTATGTATATATGTATGCATGCATGTCAAAATTTGTCATATGTTCTTAAATGTGAAGGATATTAGCATTTATGTATGAATGAGTATGAATGATTGGATGATCATGATGATGTGTGTGTTGTGTTTTGTTTTGTAAGAACATGATATTAATGTGTTCTAGGGTATGATTAGGTTATAAATGATGTTGATAATGTTGTATGAGTGCATTAGATGCACATATGTGCACATGCATGATAATATGAAAGCATGAAATGATCATTTGAGCATGATTTGATAAAAATAAATTTTGATCAGATTACAAACCCTAAATTAAAGATATTTTGAAGTGTTTAATGATATATAACTTTGTCATAATGTTTGCTAGCTTTGCATGTTGTACTTGGTGCATTAGAAGTTGTAAAATACGTGAAATCGCATGATTTATGTGACTTACACAAAAACTGCACTAATCTGATTATAACCACTATTTTAATAAGTAAATAACATTTATTGTGTTAAAATATCAAGTCTTTTCGAGTTGGGATGGTTTTGGTAACGTTTAACGCAAAACTATGCGTTAAAACGGTCAAAATTCGGCTTTTCGGGTGATTTTTGTAAAACTGATTTATATCAGTAAATAAACTGATGTTTTTAGTTTACAAACAAGTATTTTAACTAATTTTAAGTTTACTTCATGTTTGGTTGGTCACACGTGACTTCCGACGCCCGGAAACGCTACCGAATCGCTAAAATACGCATTTTTCGATGAACACTAGTATGGGTAAATTTTGAGTGAACCTTATGTGATAAAATGTGTTAAGTTATTTAAACATGTAAATGTGATAATATGTTAAGTGTTAATTTGATAGTGGGAAATTTAGACTACGCTTGTATGCATGTACGTTTTGTGCGGTAGAAACGGTAAAATTGCGTTAAATATGTAACTTGTTTGTCGAGCATGAAATTTGGTACATATGAGATGTTTTATGTATATTTGCTTTAAAAATGACAAAATAGATAAGTTAGTAATATTTTGCGTGTTCGGTGTTAAATTCTATGAACGTTTAATAAAATCGTACAAATCGCAAAAATCATAAATATATATATATATATATATATATATATATATATATATATATTAACGTGCCAACATAATCATAAATGACAACTTTTCGAGAAAATCTCAAAGTTATGTGATAATTCTAAGAAACGGAGAAACTTAGGATTTTTGTGTTAAATATATATTGATTTAGAATTGTTCCTATATTAGGACGTATATAACAATCAATCTCTGGGATTGCGATATTAAAATAGGCACCCAAAGGTGAGTGTCACTAAACCCCTCTTTTTACTGCTTTGTATATATTTTGGGGGAAGAACACGTCGTTAAAAGGGTTTAATAATGTTTTCGAAATAAAACATACCTTTTAATATAAAATATATATTTTCGATGAAAATATATGAAATTTGATAAGTTATACGTTTTTTATGAATGAATGTTGTACATTGGGATGATACGGTATTTCCTAGGCGAAACATGACCGTATAGTTGGGACGGATGCCGGCCTGGGTCTCGAATGATGGAGATTCAGGGGATTCGTACAACATCGTGTATTAAATTGTCATATTAGTAGGATATATATATTGTACGTGAGGCAGACATCATATTGTTCTCAAAGAGAGAACCCTGCGCCCATGATGTCGTTTAATCAGTTAAGTATTGCACGCGATGAATTGTTGGTAGATCTATCGGGTTGACAACCCCGTCGTGACCGGTCGCCCCGTGTCAAGTCAAACGACGAATTAATATTCTGTTTATTGTCTAGCTTTGATTATCCCTGCATGGTTAATATATAGTTCGTATCGTTTAGCTAACATACGAGTCTGAAAGTTGACACAATAATTTAATATACAAAACCTGGGCAATATATATTACAGTTGTCGGATCGATGAACCGGCGGAAGGCCCATGGATTTTTAATAAGGAAGTAAAATGGACTTTCTAAAATCTATATGGATGTTTTCAAATAAACACCTAATCAGAAAGTTTTCCTTGGATTAAAATTGGTTGTAAGTGAATACGTGAACTCACCTTCCTTTGTGTTGACACTTGATTTTAACGTGTTCTACAGGTACTTGAGTTCGGCTTCGGGAAATCATGGCGTATCTTGTGTTTGATGATGCATGTTGTTTTGTTTAAATATGTTGGACAACTTTTAAATTTTCTGGGACTTTTGTAATAAGATCCGCGAGGATCAAAGACATCTTAACTATGTAGTTGTGTCGTGTCTTAAAACGTAATATTTAATAACTTATGATTAAAATAAACCAATATTTCCAACAATAAAATGCATCGCTCGACAAGATATAAATGGGCACCAACTTCCGTCTCCACTACGTTTAATATTCCGCTGCGACGTTTATGGGGTGTGACAGAAGTTACTGTCAACACATTCTGTCAAGGAAACTGATAATCATTTTAGTAATAATTTAATGAGGTTATTACTTTAGAATGATAAAAATAAATAAAAACGCATAAATCCCTATTTTTGCGATTTTAAGCGCATACCGCGCAGCACAACGCGCATACTGCCAAATACCGGCAACGTAGCCAGTCCAGGCAAACAAAATATTGTTCAATAATATTTTGGTGAGGTTATTTTTATAGAATGATAAAAATAATTTAAAACGCGCTAAAACAGGATTAAAACGCTAGATAAAATACCCGGTATCCAGTAAAATACCAGTTTTCACACTATATTACATATGTATATATATAAAGATGTATGTATGCGTGTAATGTGTATATAGAGAAAGAGATGGCAGCCATGCAAGGCCTCTCTCTCTCCTCTCTCTTCACCTATTGGATGAAACATAGGTGCACACTTATCAAACTTCAACACTATTCTCAAAACTTGTTAAAACCAAGAATTATGCCACAAACACAATCAAAACTCCCCCTCTCTCCTAAAATCAGCCGAAACCCTCCCCCATATCACAATAATTTCGAAAATTCTTGAGTGTTCTTGTAAGAACCAAGCTCAATCCAAAGTGTTTACAAGTGTGTTTAGTGATTTAAAGGCCAATCCATGGAGTATTTAAGAAGGTGCAAGCTTTTTATCACAAAAACCATCATCAAAAACCCATTTATATTCTTGAAAGGTATAAATCACTTTTAAAAATATATGTCTAGTTCCTTGATAAGGATAATGATGGAAAGTTTCTCAAAAGCTTGGAATTATTCACAAACTTGGAAATCTAAACAAGAAAATCGATTTCATCAAACAAAAATGGAAGTGAATATGTGTGTGTGTGGCCGTGAGTGTGTATGAGTGTGTGTTGGAGTTGTGTTTTGTTAATATGTCAAGTTTTGAAAGAAATGATGCTTGAAAGATTCAATGCATGTATGATAGAAAGTGATCTATATGAAAAAGATTTGTGATTAGAATAGAGTGATGAGAAGTCATACTTGGATATAAGTTGTGATATGTAAAAACATGATATTAATGTGTTCTTGAGTATGATTAGAACATAAAAAGATGATAATGATGTTGTATGAGTGCATTAGATGTATTTATTTGGACATGCATGATGAAAGATGAACATAAAATGATGATTTGAATATGATTTGATAAAAACAAAGTATGATCAGAATCTAAACACTAAAAATATGAATATTTGAAGTGTTAAATGGTTTAAAACTTTGTCATAATGTTTATTAGCCTTGCATGTTATACATGAGGCTTATAAACTTGTAAAATGGGTGAAATAATGTGTTTCGTGTATGATTTAGTAAAAATCAGTTTTGAGCAGATTATAAACACTAAAATAAAATTATTTTAAAGTGTTTAGTGACATATAACTTTGTCCTAATGTTTGCTATCCCTACATGTTGTACTTAGTGCATTAAAAGTTGTAAAATACGTGAAATCGCATGATTTATGTGACTTGCACAAAAACTGCACTAATCTGATTATAACCACTATTTTAATCAGTAAATAACATGTATTGTGTTAAAATATCAATTCGTTTCGAGTTGGGATGGTTATAGTAACGTTTAACGCAAAACTATGCGTTAAAACGGTCAAAAATCGGCTTTTTGAGTGATTTTTACAAAACTAATTAAGATCAGTAAGTAAACTGATATTTTTAGTTTAAAAATGAGTATTTTAACTAATTTTAAGTTTACTTGGTCATACGTGACTTCCGACGCCCAAAATCGTTACCGAATCGCTAAAATACGCATTTTTCGATGAACAATAGTATGGGTAAATTTTGAGTGAACCTTATGTGATAAAATGTGTTAAGTAATTTAAACATGTAAATATGATAATATGTTAAGTGTTAACTTGATAGAGGGAAATTTAGACCATGCGTGTATACTTGTGCGATTTGTGCGGTAGAAACGGTAAAAATTGCGTTAAATGTGTAACTTATTTGTCAAGCATGAAATTTGGTACATATGAGATGTTTTATGTATATTTGCTTTAAAAATGACAAAATAGATAAGTTAACGAGATTTCGCGTGTTTCGGTGTTAAATTATGTAAACATTTATGTATACATATTACGACACGCAAATCGTAGATATATTGCGTATAAACGGGAGAGAGTTAACGGATTTACACAATAATGGTCACCAATAAAATCGTTCAAGTCGCAAAATCATAAAGTTATATATATATATATATGTATATATATATATATATGGACTCATATATATATTAACGTGCCAACATAATAAAAAATGACAACTTTTCGAGAAAATCTCAAAGTTATGTGATAATTCTAAGAAACGGAGAAACTTAGGATTTTTGTGTTATGTGTACTGATTTAAAATCGTTCATATATATATTAGGACGTGTAGAAATCAATCACTGGGATTGCGCTATTTAAAATACGCACCCAAAGGTAAGTGTCACTAAACCCCTCTTTTTACTGCTTTGTATATATTTTGGGGGTAGAACACGTCAATAAAATGGTTTAATAATGTTTTTGAAATAAAACATACCTTTTAATATAAAATATATATTTTCGATGAAAATATATGAAATTTGATAAGTTATACGTTTCGAAGTAAAACGTTTTTGATGAATGAATATTGTATGTACGGTATTTCTTAAGTGATAAAAGACCGTACAGTTGGGGACGAATTCTTGATTGGGTCTCAAATGATGGAGAATAAGGGGAATTCGTATAACGTCGTGTATTAAATTGTCATATTAGTAGGATATATATATTGTACGTGAGGCAGACATTATATTGTTCTCAAAGAGAGAACCCTGCGCCCATGATGTCGTTTAATCAATTAAGTATTGCACGCGATGAATTGTTGGTAGATCTATTGGGTTGACAAACCCGTCGTGACCGGTCGCCCCGTGTCAAGTCAAATGACGAATTAATATTCTGTTTATTGTCTAGCTTTGATTATCCCTGCATGGTTAATATATAGTTCGTATCGTCTAGCTAACATACGAGTCTGAAAGTTGACGCAATAATTTAATATACATAACCTGGGCAATATATATATTACAGTTGTCGGATTGATGAACCGACGGAAGGTCCATGGATTTTATTAAGGAAGTAAAATGGACTTTCTAAAATTTATATGGATGTTTTCAAATAAACACCTTATCAGAAAGTTTTCATTGGAATAAAAATTGTTTGTAAGTGAATATGTGAACTCACCTTCCTTTGTGTTGACACTTGATTTTAACGTGTTCTACAGGTACTTGAGTTCGGTTTCGGGAATTATGGCGTATCTTGTGGTTGTTGATGCATGTTTTGTCACTTAAATACGTTGGACTAATTTTAAGAAGTTTCTGGGACAAATGTAATAAGATCCGTGAGGATCAAAGACAACTTTATCATGTCATGATTATGTCATGTTTTGGGATGTTAAGTTTAAAATCTATGTTTTAAATAAGTAATATTGTCCAACACTATAATACATCAAACATCAAGATAGAAATGGGCACCAGCTTCCGTCACCACTACGTTTTATATTCCCCTGTGACGTTTTTGGGGTGTGACAGAAGTTGGTATCAGAGCCAATGGTTGTTAGCGAACTAGATGTTTTCGGAGGAAAACACTAGACTTCAACCTTAAGAATTTTGAGATTTAAAGTCCAAAATTCTCGAAGCCAAGATTTTTAAATAAATATGGAAATTTTATCATGTATGAAAACCCCTATGTGTTTATGTGCATACGTGATTTTCTGTTTATTTAGGCCCTATGTGTTACTATTCACGTTAATCACACACTTACTTTGTACGGTTACGATATGTCACGTCTCGGCCTATAGAGCCATTAGTAGACCTACTCATTGATCTTGTCGAGCCTACACTAAAGATTCCTTCGCCCGTTGTTACAGAATCGTCTATTCTGCTATTCGAGTCACGTGTTTTGCTACACCTCTTTTAAGTCTACACTCGCTGTAGGAAGAGAACTCGACCCGTTGGAGAGATTGCATTCGACTTCGAGAGCTGAGACAGCGTCCGCTTAGAAGAAGCAGAAGGAGATTTGGGTCAATCGCTCTCATTGTGATCATCAATTCGCCACGTTACGCCGAGGTATGGAGACGATGAAGGACTTAGCGGGACAGATGGACTGTTATGATGAGCTAGAAGAGCTTGTTAGGAAGATGTTGGACTTTCAGGGATAGAAGCGTTAGTTGCTGGATGTTTTTGTTGTTTGTTTTGTATGTCTCATTTGATGAACCCTATTTATGGCTTGTATGCCAAATTTTCAGATATTAGGAGGAAATTTCATATAGGCTTGTTGAGGGTGTTGATGTAGACATGCCAAATTTTGATTAGTCTTCGTACTAAAAACAAGCTTTGTAATTTCTGGTATAAATATCAAATGGGTTTCTTTTGGTTTAAGAATTGTTCTCATTAATATATGGATATTATACATGCGCAATGTATGGTCCACTAGCATTTAATGATTGAACTATTTTGGATATCGTCTTATATTGATATTATGTTGTAATAATAGAAACGATGAAATGCCGCCAAAAGCGAGACAGGGTTATGGACTACCTATTACCCCGGAAGAGTTGGCACAACTCATAGCCCAACACGTTAATACTGCCATGGAACAGTGCGATGCTAACCAAAATAATGGCCAGGAACGTGGACGCAATGCTCATAGGCATGGTTTTGGTGGGACACAGGATCAGAAACCCTTCAGGTGATGTAATGATCGGAAAGTTTTAGTAGTTCCAGTGTTATGATATAATCGGAGTGTAATCCTGATTTTTCATTAACTTTGTGAACAGTACATAGATGTACACATAAAACAATCCAGGGTTGTAACCCAAGATCATTTACTGGTACCCTATGCAATGACATGGCAACGGTATGCGTGATGTCGAGCCGTCACAGCGGATCGACCATTCGAATAATTCCGCATTCTGAGCCTAGATCTGGGGATTCGCGAAAGCGAAAGTCTGAGTGTTCGAGGAAAGATACCGATGAGAAGTGTGGTGAGGAACGCAATTTGGAGAAAGCGTGTGTAGCTAACCATAGAGAGTCGGGAAAGGATGCCAGAGATAGCAGGAGTGGTCTTGAGAGGAAGACTCACGAGGATGAGTGAAGAAAGTGCGCCAGATGTGGTCGGACTGGACATATGATTCGCAAGTGCTATGCTAAGAGTACATCGGAGGAAGGCACACCCGAGGGATGCTACGAGTGTGGTGAGCAAGGACATTTCGAGAGAGATTGTCTGAAAATGAAGTGGGGACTATCACTTGAAGAAGCTAACTAGGATATCTCATCCTGATGATGGTAGAGAAATGGTAGTTGTTCACGAAGACCGACCGTGTCGAGTGTCGAGTTTCGAGTGTTGATGGTTGAGAGTTGTTAATTTTGTGAGAATGCTCAGGTGGTTGCAAAAGGGGCTATCCTGCGTTCTTAGTTAACGTGGTGGATACGAAGGCCAAATGTAAGAATACCGGAGAGATTCCTATTGTTCGCAATTATCCAGAAGTTTTCCTAAAAAGACTTATCTGGATTTCCCCCTGCGAGATAGATCAAATTTTGAATCGATCTGGCATCCGGTGCCGCACCCCAAATGCACAATCCCCTTATAGATTAAGTACCGTCTGAGATGATAGAAATGTCGAGTCAGTTTCAAGAGCTACTGGACAAGGGTTTCATTCGATCAAGCTTTTCGCTTTAAGGCGCATCTGTTTTGTTGAGAGAAAGAAGGATGGATCCTTCAGGATATGTGATGATTTTAGAGAGTTGAACAAGTTGACTATCAAGAATCGGTACCCTTTACCGAGGATTGACAATTTGTTCAATTAAGCTACCGGGACTCAGCTGCTACCCGAAGGTCGATCTACGATTAGGATATCATCAGTTGAAGGTTGCTGACGAAGATATTCCGGGGACTGCTTTTCGAACACGATACGGCCATTACGAGTTATTAGTTATGCCTTTTCACTAAATTAATGAGCCCTTTATATTCATGGATCTCGTAAACAGGGTATGGAAACCCTAATCGAATGAATTCGTGATAATATTCATCGACGACATACTTGCTTACACGCGAGCCAAGGAGAATCAGGAGTAACAATTGAAGTTAACTATGGAGTTGGTGAATGATGAGGAGCGCCAAAGACCCGTCGAGAGTATGATGATATATATGACTAGCTAGATGCTACCGGAGATTTATTAAGGATTTCTCTAAATTAGTGCAGCCTTCGACACTAATAACCCCAAAAGGAAGAGGGAAATTGATTGGACAACAAGATAGTAGGAAGCTTTTTGGATCCTTGAAAGAAAAGTTGGGAGCGTGTATAATGGACTCCGAAGGAAGTTAAGATACTCACATGCCCTTGGCAGAGTTATCTTACAATAATAATTAACACGCTAGTATTCAGGTTGCTCTGTTTGAAGCCTTGTATGGACGGAAGTGTTGATCACCATTTTGTCGAGCTGACATGACAAAGGACAATTGACCAGACCCGAGTTATCTAGGAAACCAGCGACAGGATTTTCCTGGATCGAGGGAAGGTTAAAAGTCGCCAATTGATCAACAAAAGGATTACACGGACAATTGAAGGAACTATTGCGATTCCAGATTGAAGATTTGATTTTGTTAAAGGAATTATCTTGTAGAGATGTTATTAGGTTTAGCAGAGAGAAGAAAAGCTGAGCCACATTGACTTGGTTCTTTCAAGAGCCCATCTTGAGTTGGATCAGTCGCTTATAGGCTCAAGCTACCATAAGGATGGAGTAGTGTACATGATGTATTGTTTGGGTTCAGTTGAGAAAATGTATAATGGATAATACATTGATTTTGTTCTTTATAGAGATTTGTTTGGAAGATAAACGAAAGTTTATCGAAGCACCGTAGAAGCAGTACGTATAGCTAGAAGAGTTATGCTAATAACCGGACAGGCGATTACAGCATTCTAGTTGTGTATGTGATATATTGATTTGGCGATTTGTGGATATCTGAAATGAATGCAAGAAGGAAGGAAGACGAGTTTATGAGATTTGATTCTTTCGGGAGCCCATCTCGAGTTGGATCAATCGGGTATAAACTCAGACTATCTTAGATACGGGGTAATGTGTATGTAAATATACGAATGTAGAACCCGAATTGGTGGAATTTTGACTTAATCTTCTTGATTAAGTGCTTGTAAATGTTGAACCTTGGAAAGGGTGGAGAGCGTTGAGATGTGAGATTAGGAATTGAGAGTGTATGTAATACAGGACTACAAAGATTCTTTGTATGAATCAAAGTTTCTCGCAGAAACTATAAGACTATATTCATAAAACCTGTTTTTACTGTTTCCACCTGGTGTGAAAACAAAACCTGTAGAGTAAAAATTTCGGGGACGAGATTTCCTAAATAGGGGGAGACTGTGACACCCGGCTTTTCAGGCCGTAACGTACAATTGTAACACGTGTTGTGAATAGATAAAAGGCCATATTTGACTGATTATGATTTTTATATGTGAAATTTAATGAGTTGGTAAAATTAAACTTTGATAAAAATTATGTTGGCAACGGTAAGATAAACGCTTATCGTGTAACGGGTAAAATGCGAAACGAACGTTGGTGACCACCCGATCAGTGTTAAAATCCTAAAAATAGTATGTTATGATTAGGATAAATATTTTTAATCATATTCGCGAGGAAAAATAAATTAAAACGCTAAGAAACTCTATTTTTCGAGATTAAGCGCGTACCGCGCGATGTAGCTTGTGTACCGACAAAATACTGTCAACACAGCCTGTCAAGGCAACTGATAATCATTTTAGTAATAATTTAATGAGTTTATTACTTTAGAATGATATAAATAAATGAAAACGCATAAATCCCTATTTTTGCAATTTTAAGCGCGTACTGCGCAGCATAGCGCACATACTGCCAAATACCGGCAACGTAGCCAGTCCAGGCAAAAAAAATATTGTTCAATAAAATTTGGTGAGGTTATTTTTATGGAATGATAAAAATAATTTAAAACGCGCTAAAACAGAATTAAAACGCTAGATAAAATACTCGGTATCCAGTAAAATTCCAGTTTTCACACTATATTACATATGTATATATATAAGGATGTATGTATGCGTGTAATGTGTATATAGAGAAAGAGATGGCAGCCATGCAAGGCCTCTCTCTCTCCTCTGTCTTCACCTATTGGATGAAACATAGGTGCACACTTATCAAACTTCAACACTCTTCTCAAAACTTGTTAAAACCAAGAATTATGCCACAAACACAATCAAAACTCTCCCTCTCTCCTAAAATCAGCCAAAACCCTCCCCCATATCACAATAATTTCAAAAATTCTTGAGTGTTCTTGTAAGAACCAAGCTCAATCCAAAGTGTTTCCAAGTGTGTTTAGTGATTTGAAGGCCAATCCATGGAGTTTTTAAGAAGGTGCAAGCTTTTTATCACAAAAACCATCATCAAAAACCCATTTATATTCTTGAAAGGTATAAATCACTTTTAAAAATATATTTCTTGTTCCTTGATAATGATAATGATGGAAAGTTTCTCAAAAGCTTGGAATTATTCACAAACTTGGAAATCTAAACAAGAAAATCGATTTCATCAAACAAAAATGGAAGTGAATATGTGTGTGTGTGGCCTTGAGTGTGTGTTGGAGTTGTGTTTTGTTAATATGTCAAGTTTTGAAAGATATGATGCTTGAAAGATTCAATGCATGTATGATAGAAAGTGATCTATATGAAAAAGATTTGTGATTAGAATAGAGTGATGAGAAGTCATACATGGATATAAGATGTGATATTAAAAACATGATATTAATGTGTTCTTGAGTATGATTAGAACATAAAAAGATGATAATGATGTTGTATGAGTGCATTAGATGTATTTATTTGGACATTCATGATGAAAGATGAACATAAAATGATGATTTGAATATGATTTGATAAAAACAAAGTATGATCAGAATCTAAACACTAAAAATATGAATATTTGAAGTGTTAAATGGAATAAAACTTTGTCATAATGTTTATTAGCTTTGCATGTTATACATGAGGCTTAGAAACTTGTAAAATAGGTGAAATAATGTGTTTCGTGTATGATTTAGTAAAAATCAGTTTTGAGCAGATTATAAACACTAAAATAAAGTTATTTTAAAGTGTTTAGTGACATATAACTTTGTCCTAATGTTTGCTAGCCTTGCATGTTGTACTTGGTGCATTAAAAGTTGTAAAATACGTGAAATCGCATGATTTGTGTGACTTGCACAAAAACTTCACTAATCTGATTATAACCACTATTTTAATCAGTAAATAACATGTATTGTGTTAAAATATCAAGTCGTTTCGAGTTGGGATGGTTATAGTAACGTTTAACGCAAAACTATGCGTTAAAACGGTCAAAAATCGGCTTTTTGAGTGATGTTTACAAAACTAATTTAGATCAGTAAGTAAACTGATATTTTTAGTTTAAAAATGAGTATTTTAACTAATTTTAAGTTTAATTGGTGTTTGGTTGGTCATACGTGACTTCCGACGCCCAAAATCGTTACCGAATCGTTAAAATACGCATTTTTCGATGAACACTAGTATGGGTAAATTTTGAGTGAACCTTATGTGATAAAATGTGTTAAGTAATTTAAACATGTAAATGTGATAATATGTTAAGTGTTAACTTGATAGTGGGAAATTTAGACCATGCGTGTATGCTTGTGCGATTTGTGCGGTAGAAACGGTAAAAAATTGCGTTAAATGTGTAACTTATTTGTCAAGCATGAAATTTGGTACATATGAGATTTTTATGTATATTTGCTTTAAAAATGACAAAATAGATAAGTTAACGAGATTTCGCGTGTTTTGGTGTTAAATTATGTAAACATTTATGTATATATATTACGACGCGCAAATCGTAGATATATTGCGTATAAACGGGAGAGAGTTAACGGATTTTTGCACAATAATGGTCACCAATAAAATCGTTCAAGTCGCAAAATCAATATATATACATATATATATATATATATATATATATTAACGTGCCAACATAATAAAAAATGATAACTTTTCGAGAAAATCTCAAAGTTATGTGATAATTCTAAGAAACGGAGAAACTTAGGATTTTTGTGTTATGTGTACTGATTTAAAATCATTCCTATATATATATATATATATATATATATATATATATATATTAGGACGTGTAGAAATCAATCACTGGGACTGCGCTATTTAAAATACGCACCCAAAGGTGAGTGTCACTAAACCCCTCTTTTTACTTCTTTGTATATATTTTGAGGGTAGAACACGTCAATAAAAGGGTTTAATAATGTTTTTTGAAATAAAACATACCTTTTAATATAAAATATATATTTTCGATGAAAATATATGAAATTTGATAAGTTATACGTTTCAAAGTAAAACGTTTTTGATGAATGAATATTGTATGTACGGTATTTCTTAAGTGATACAAGACCGTACAGTTGGGGACGAATTCTTGACTGGGTCTCATATGATGGAGAATAAGGGGAATTCGTATAACATCGTGTAACACAGCCAGTCAAGGCAACTGGTAATTATTCCAGTAATAATTTTAAGTGATTATTTTTATAAATTGATAAATATAATTTAAAACGCACTAAAACGAGGTTAGAACGCTAGATAAAATACCCGGTAATCAGTAAAATACCTGTTTTTGATCCTAAGATTATATATATAAGTGTATGTATATAAAATTAGTGTGAGAGAGGGCATGGGTGGCGGCACCATGGCTGCCTAAAATGCCTTGATTCTTGAACTTTGGACACTTGTCCACTCTTGAAAAATGGTGGTGATGATTTGTCCATGGACGCATGCACCATATACACCTCCATATTCCAAGACAAGATTCAAAAACTCCTATCTCTCTTTCTCCTTCAAGCTCACGGCCAAACACCCCTTCCCACTTCAACATTTCATTTTTAAAGTCAAAACATGAAGAATCATGGTCTTTACTTGGTGATTTGAAGCTTGTAAGAAGGTTTGGAAGTGATTTCAAGCAAGTGTCAAGCAAAATCAAGTCTCATATCACCATCTTTTGTCAAAAACCCATCTAAATTCTTGAAGGTATAACATATTTCACTAAACATTGTTCTTGATTCATATTGATAAAGAATTTAGTAAAAAGTTTCTCTTGATTCTTGAAAGTTAAACATTTACTTGAAAATTTCAACAAATGAGTTTTGAACAAAATAAAAATGGGTATGTGTGTGTATGTGTATATGGCCGAAAGTTATGAAGATGTATGTGTTTAGTTATATTTTGATTTTTGTTTAAAGATCTTTGATTGATTTAAGATTGAATCTTGAAGGATAAGTACATGCATGTGTTGAAATAGTATCATATAAGAATGTTTTAAAAATGTTCATGTGATTTATGAAGAATATGATGAAAGGTGAATTTTTGGAAGTTTATATGTATGTATATGTGAGCCGTATATATATATATATGTATGCATGTATGTCAAAGTTGTTGAGTAATTATAAAAGTGAAGGATCTAAGTATGAATGAAACATGAATGGTTAGAGTGCTATGTATGATATTTGAAAGGACAATATGTTAGTAAGGTTTTGATGTGTTGAGATCATATTTGATGATAAAGTGGTGATATGAGCATATTAGATGCATATACTTAGACATGCATAATAATATATGATCTTAAAAAGATGATTTGAGCATGGTATGATAAAAATCCATTTTAATCAGAATATAAACATTAAAATAAGAGTATTTTTAAGTGTTTAATGATATATAGCTTTGTCGTAATGTTTGCTAGCTTTGCATGTTGTACATGGTGCATTAAAAGTTGTAAAATACGTGAAATCGCATGAGTTATGTGACTTACACAAAAACTGCACTAATCTGATTATAACCACTATTTTAATCAGTAAATAACATGTATTGTGTTAAAATATCAAGTTGTTTCGAGTTGGGATGGTTATGGTAACGTTTAACGCAAAACTATGCGTTAAAACGGTTAAAAATCGGCTTTTCGAGTGATTTTTGTAAAACTGAATCAGATCAGTAAATAAACTGATGTTTTTAGTTTAAAAATAAGTATTTTAACTAATTATAAGTTTACTTGGTGTTAGGTTGGTCATACGTGACTTCCGACGCCCGAAAACGTTACCGAGTCGCTAAAATACGCATTTTTAATGAACAATAGTATGGGTAAATTTTGAGTGAATCTCATGTGAAAAAAATGTGTTAAGTGATTTAAACATGTAAATGTGATAATATGTTAAGTGTTAATTTGATAGTGGGAAATTTAGACTATGCATATATGCATGCACGTTTTGTGCGGTAGAAACGGTAAAATTGCGTTAAATGTGTAACTTGTTTGTCGAGCATGAAATTTGGTACATATGAGATGTTTTATGTATATTTGCCTTGAAAATGACAAAATAGATAAGTTAGTAATATTTCGCGTGTTTAGTGTTAGATTATGTGAACATTTATGTATATATATTGCGTATAAACGGGAGAGTTAATGGATTTACACAATAATGGTCACCAATAAAATCGTTCAAGTCACAAAAATCATAAAAATAAATATATATATGTATATGGACTCATATACATATAATAACATGCCAACCTAATAAAAAATGACAACTTTTCGAGAAAATCTCAAAGTTATGTGATAATTCTAAGAAACGGAGAACCTTAGGATTTTTGTGTTATGTATATTGATTTAGAATCGTTCCTATATTAGGATGTGTAGAAAATCAATCTCTGGGCTTGCGGTAATAAAATACGCACCCAAAGGTGAGTGTCACTAAGCCTCTCTTTTTACTGCTTTGTATATATTTTGGGGGTAGATCACGTCAATAAAAGGGTTTAATAATGTTTTTGAAATAAATCATACCTTTTTAATATAAAATATATTTTTTCGATGAAAATATATGAAATTTGATAAGTCATACATTTCGAAGTAAAAACGTTTTTGATGAATAAATGTTGGACATTGGGATGATACGGTATTTCGTAGGCGAAACATGACCGTATAATTGGGACGGATGTCGCCCTGGGTCTCGAGTGATGGAGATTCAGGGGATTCGTACAACATCGTGTATTAAATTGTCATATTAGTAGGATATATATATTGTACGTGAGGCAGACATCATATTGTTCTCAAAGAGAGAACCCTGCGCCCATGATGTCGTTTAATCAGTTAAGTATTGCACGCGATGAATTGTTGGTAAATCTATCCGGTTGACAACCCCGTCGTGACCGGTCGCCCCGTGTCAATGTATTGAAGTAAAACGTGGTTTAAATCAACGTTATGTCTTGTGGAAATGCATGCTATACTGAATACAACCATTTATGCGGTATTGTAAAAATGCATACATCCAAGCCTTGTGACTGTGGTGATGAGCCCTTAAACAAATTAAAGGTCTATATGTGTTATGTTTTATCGAATTCGGTCATTCCTTTGATTATCCCTGCATGGTTAATATATAGTTCGTATCGTCTAGCTAACATACGAGTCTGAAAGTTGACGCAATAATTTGATATACAAAACCTGGGCAATATATATTACAATTGTCGGATCGATGAACCGGCGGAAGGCCCATCCATTTTTTAATAAGGAAGTAAAATGGACTTTCTAAAATTTATATGGATGTTTTCAAATAAACACCTAATCAGAAAGTTTTCATTGAAATAAAATTGGTAGTAAGTGAATACATGAACTCACCTTCCTTTGTGTTGACACTTGATTTTTAACGTGTTCTACAGGTACCTGAGTTCAGCTTCGGGAAATCATGGCGTATCTTGTGTTTGATGATGCATGTCGTTTCGTTTAAATATGTTGGACATCTTTTAAACTATCTGGGACGTTTGTAATAAGATCTATGAGGATCAAAACAACTTAACTTATGTGGTTGTGTCGTGACTTTTAAAATTTAATGTTTAATATTTATGTTTTAAAATATGTCAAAATGTCCAACACAAGAGTGCATCGTCCGACACTGTGACACCCGGCCTCTCAGGCCGTACCGGACAATAGTAATTTGTGTAGTGAACATGTAACATGACTATTTGTAACTGAATGTGATGTTAATATATGATATTTGATGTGTTGGTAAATTTAGACGTGTATAAATATTATGTTGGCAACGATAAAACTAACGCTTATCGCGTAACGTTTAAAATGCGAAACGAACGTCGGTTACCACCCGATCAGTGTTAAAATCCTAAAAATAACCTGTTATGATTAGAATAATAATTTTAATCATATCCGTGAGGAAAAATAATTTAAAACGCTAAGAAACTCTATTTTTCGAGTTTGAGCATGTACCGCGCGATACTGCGCGAATTAAACAAAATACTGTCAACGCAGCCAGTCAAGGCAACTGATAATTATTCCAGTAATAATTTTAAGTGATTATTTTTATAAAATGATAAAAATAATTTAAAACATACTAAAACGAGGTTAGAACGCTAGATAAAATACCCGGTAATCAGTAAAATACCTGTTTTTGATCCTAAGATTATATATATAAGTGTATGTATATAAAATTAGTGTGAGAGAGGGCATGTGTGGCGGCACCATGGCTGCCCAAAATGCCATGATTCTTGAACTTTGGACACTTGTCCACTCTTGAAAAATGGTGGTGATGATTTGTCCATGGATGCATGCACCATATACACCTCCATATTCCAAGACAAGATTCAAAAACTCCTCTATCTCTCTCTCTCTCTCCTTCAAGCTCATGGCCGAACACCCCTTCCCACTTCAACATTTCATTTTTAAAATCAAAACATGAAGAATCAAGGTCTTTACTTGGTGATTTGAAGCTTGTAAGAAGGTTTGGAAGTGATTTCAAGCAAGTGTCAAGCAAAATCAAGTCTCATATCACCATCTTTTGTCAAAAACCCATCTAAATTCTTGAAGGTATAACATGTTTCACTAAACATTGTTCTTGATTCATATTGATAAAGAAGTTAGTAAAAAGTTTCTCTTGATTCTTGAAATTTAAACATTTACTTGAAAATTTCAAACAAATGAGTTTTGAAGAAAATAAAAATGGGTATGTGTGTGTATGTGTATATGGCCGAAAGTTATGAAGATGTATGTGTTTAGTTATATTTTGATTTTTGTTTAAAGATCTTTGATTGATTTAAGATTGAATCTTGAAGGATAAGTACATGCATGTGTTGAAATAGTATCATATAAGAATGTTTTAAAAATGGTCATGTGATTTATGAAGAATATGATGAAAAGTGAATTTTTGGAAGTTTATATGTATGTATATGTGAGCCGTATATATATGTATATATGTATGCATGTATGTCAAAGTTGTTGAGTAATTATAAAAGCGAAGGATCTAAGTATGAATGAAACATGAATGGTTAGAGTGCTATGTATGATATTTGAAAGGACAATATGTTAGTAAGGTTTTGATGTGTTGAGATCATATTTGATGATAAAGTGGTGATATGAGCATATTAGATGCATATACTTAGACATGCATAAGAATATATGATCTTAAAAAGATGATTTGAGCATGGTATGATAAAAACCCATTTTGATCCGAATATAAACACTAAAATAAGAGTATTTTCACTACGTCAAAAATGGCTTACGGCCACATATAAAAAGTGTGACCATACACTTTTCACCACACTTTTTTTTCCAGCTCAAGTGTGACCAAAGGTCGAGTCATCGTAGGTATCATATGGCCACATTCACTTATGTGTGGCCGTAGCAACTTAAAGTGTGGCTAAAAGGTCTTGCTGAAAATCATTTTGTCCAATAAGTGTGGCTAAAGGAGTGGAAACGGCCACATGAATTTACTATAAGTATGGCCAATTTTATTGTATAGTCACTTATAAGTTTGTTTTAGCCACATTAATTTTAAAAATATGTGGCTAAAAGGTTGTTGTAATTAAGCAAATATTCAATTAAGTGTGGCTTAATGGTATCAACGACCACATGAATTTACTGTAAGTGTGGCCGTTTATATTGTATGGTCACTAAAATGTTTGTTTTAGTCACATCAATTTTAAAAAAAGTGTGGCAAAAGGTTGTTGTAATCAAGCAAATGGTCCATTAAATGTGGCTAGGTGGTATCAATGGCCACATGAATATACTCTAACTGTGGTTGTTTCTATTATATAGCTACAAGAATTTAATGTAAGTGTGACCATTTCTATTATATAGTCACTAAAATGTTTGTTTTAGTCACATCAATTTTAAAAAAGTGTGGCAAAAGGTTGTTGTAATCAAACAAATTGTCCATTAAGTGTGGCTAAATGGTATCAATGGCCACATAAATATTTTGTAAATGTGGTGGTTTCTAATATATAGTCACAAGAATTAAGTGTAAGTGTGTCCATATATATTATATAGTCACTCAAAAGTTGGTTTTAGCCACATCAATTGAAAAAAAATTGTGGCAAAAATGTTGTAATGGTTCATTAAGTGTGGCTAAATGGTATTAAAAGTCACGTAAATTCACTGTAAGTGTGATCAATTCTACTGTATGGTCACATGAATTTATTGTAAGTGTGACTATTGTCTAACCTTTGGTGACACACTTGTCGTGGTTCTATGTGGCCAATTTCTTGTAATTATCAATTTATTTTTATTTTTTTCAAAATTAAAATAATAGTAACCATGAACAAACCAAATTAACAATATTAACAATATTAACAATAATAAACAAATTTATACATAAGTTTTCGATTTTAATACTAAATACATAAACTGTTTATCAAAGCTATCAACTCCAGCCAAGCAACTCTGAACTGTTGTCCCATATCCTAGGAGTGCGACCCGTTCTCCTTCAAGCGTTATTCGACCTTTTCCAACCTATTAAATGAAGAATTTCACGAGTTACTGTCACGACCTAACGATTAGTATCGACAAAAAGGTAATTTTATCTTAAATTTTTTGGAGTACCTCAAGAGGAATGACTTTGTTGCCGGGTTCCAAGGAAACACCTATCCCGTTTCCATGTGGATAACGACAACAACTAGTTCTGTCATCAAAGACAGCAGCAGTTGCCACCATATGAAAAAGCTCAACCTCATCAGGAGCCATGACCACCATGTTCGGGAGGCATGCCATGTAAGTGACATATCATAGTTGATGGAAGCCAACTGGGACAAATTCTGATCACAAAATCAAAATTACACGTATAAATAATAATTTTTGTATTACTTTGCGACATGCAGCTAACCTTGAGAAACTACTGAACGTATAATTGGTATTAAGAGGCGGAGCATAAAAGTCTGCCAAGGTTATTGCATTCATCACCTTGCTCAAGTAACAAAACGAGTAAGTTAAACCACTTATATGTTAATGTAGTAAGCAAGATATATAGTTATACAAAATATGTGACAGATTGGGGTGCAAACAAGCCGAACTACTCGAGACCGGCTCCCAAAAAAGATCAAACGAGCCGAGCGTAAACTAGCTCGAGCCTAAAAAACAGGCTCGTTTAATAAACGAGCCCGAGCCCAAGCTTCGCTTATCGAGCTCGAGCCGGCTCGCGAGCCTAAACGAGCCTACTCTTTATATGTATTTTTTTGGACATATTTAAATACTAATAATTAATATGTATAAATTTTTGAAAGAATTACTAAATTATATATAAAATAATAAATTATAATTAATATAAATATATTAGGAAATAATAAACGAGCCAAGCCCGAGTCCAGCTCAAGCTTGAAAAATTACTTATGAGCTGAGCTCAAGATTAGAAACAAAGCTCAAATTGAGCTGAGCTCGTCTGCATCCCTAGTGACAGACAACATACCTCTTCATTCGACATGTTGCTGTTAGAACTGCGACCACAAGAAGTGTAGTCTGATCCCGACATGTCATCAAGTAGTCGCTACCTCCGTCAATAGGTTCATCTTCTGGATTCCAGATATAGCGACTCATAAAATAACTAGTATCAAGTGCTTCAGCAGCAGGTATAATTGTTACCTGCAATATATAACACAATTTCAGATACTTTGTACATAAAATTTATATTGGAACTTTATCAGATTCAGTGACCTGCGTTGTGAGTGTGTCCCAATTAATATTCTTGAAGAAATGGTGCATCTTCACCTATTAATCAAATTGTAAATAGCAAAACTTATACGCTTCTTGTGCAGTTTTATAGAGAAAAAGTGGCCTAAGCAAAAGTAACCGCATGTTGTTCAGCAATCCCAACATCAAAACACCGACTTTCTTTTGACGATGAAATAGATTCATTCCAATCCCACCACCCATGGCAGCATGGATACCCACAACTTTTTTATCCACCTCAGCTTCAGCTATCAGTGCCTCTGCAAAGTAAGTCTTATAAGACTGAGTTGGTGCACTTGACTTGAACTGTTACCCTGTTGCTGAGTCATACTTTGCCACACCTACATTACATTCTAATAAAAAAACGTGCAAGTCAATTAATAGGTCGTGTCTGGATGCATGTATTAAAAAAATAATATTTTGCAACCAGTGCGTGGTAATGCATTTATATGCTTGGCTCTGCCATAAAAGGATATATAAATTAAAATGGTAAAAAAAGAACATCATTTCTATCATCATCGACAATTGAGGCGACTAATTCAAGACACAAATAAGTGATATACCTTGCTCCAAACCGTAGAGTGGATAGAGACTCCGAAAAATTACATAGGCATGGTGAGCAACAGCAAAGTAATGCAGTCTGAGAGCTTCCTCCCTAAATAAATAATAATAACGCAAATTAATATCAGAAGCATGATGTGTGGGAATATTAACCTGGTCGATTTGGGTTGTGTTTGATCACAATTCACAAATGGGTCAAGTAGTGTTGATGGGTCAATCTGACCAATACTACAAAATGTCAAAATGACCCATTATCCAACCTGGTTGACCCGGTCACCTCGAGATGTAGATCAAAGGATACTATAGTACTAACAAGAGCGTCCTGTAGGATCCTAGTAAGTTTTGAATCACGAAAAGGGATGTGATTTGCTTTGCCCTGTTAACCGGAGGTCAAAGCATTAATCACATTCCCAACTCCCAAGTGCAGAAAGTGATTTGTTAATGGTTTTTGCTTCTTCAAGAACTCTCCCCACTGCACCCGTCTTCTCAACCTTTTCAGATCCTGCCAAATCTACGAGAAAAGTCTCTGGGCAAAAGTGTAAATTACAAGACTATAGGCTAGAAATGGAAATTCTCAAAGTTATGGATCATTTGTGTAAGAGATGCAAAAAAGAAGGGAACATTGGTGAAAAGCCACTGACATTTACGATTAAGATTATCTAAATAATTCGTTAGGGGTATTGACTTAAACGATTAACAAAGTACAACTAACCTGTTAACTAACTAACTAACTCACTCGATACTATTAACACTTGACATATAGTTTATGGGTTACCTGCAGGTAGGAATAACCTCTTCCTCTGCATCTCTAGTCCATAAAGACCACTCCAGTTGGACAGCTGTTATGCCCTTCTAATAGTTGCTGAACCAGCCTCAGATAGACCAATGTGTCTTATTTTACCCTTTTCAACCAGTTTCTTCAGTTCTCCCATCTACAAATCCAATAATTGTCACCTTAAATTACATGCTAGAAAATCACAAGTGAATTAGAGCATAAAATAAGTGAATTAAGGACTCACAGTGATCTCAATAGGGACTTCTTTATCGATGCGATGAACATAGTAAAGATCAATGTAATCAACATCAAGCCGCTTCAAACTGGCTTCACGACAAGCTCTAACGTACTCCGGTTCACCACTGATTTCAAACTGACCACCAACTTTGATCCCAAATTTGGTCGACAGTTGAACATCCTCTCTCTTCACTCCCTTTAACGCCTGTCAATTCACACAAGTTCAGTTCATAATCTAATCACACAAAGTAAATCAACTTAATTCTTGAAAATGTATCTGTTTTGGATTTGTTAATGATTAACTAGTCAAAGAGACCTACGTAACAGCTTTATATTTTCCCTTTTTCTATGTAGATAAACAAATCAAAACATAACTAATCACACTAAAACGAGAACGTATCAAATGATGACCTAGTCGAAGTAAGTGACGTCCGTTTAATAGCTCTTTAACACCATCAATTTCATTCTCATCGTAAACATAGATCTTGAGAGAGATCTCAGAACCGTATCCACGGCTGCGATGGTAGGGTTAGGGCTTCCGGTGTATTGTTTTTGAGGAAGGGTTTTCGGTGGATTGTTTACAGGAATGGTTTGGGTTTCTAGTGGATTGTTTAGGTAGCGTTAGGGTTTCCTTGGTGGAGGTGAAGGGTGGTGGCGGGTTTCCGATGGATTGTTTAGATGACGACGGCGGATCCATTTCAGCGTCTTGACTGCAAAAAGCGGCCGACGACCTGGCCTTCTTCGGTAGAGCAAAAGCACCACCGGCAACAAATTGGCAACAAAAGCTGACGAACGACGTCAACAGAATTGGCGTCTTCCCCAGGTGTAGTGGTGGTTTTGTAGTTCTGTATCGATGGCATCAGAGGTGTTGTATGGTGGTTGTAATAGTTTTGCGGTGGTGGTTGTTGTGTTGGGGTGAAAGGTAAATGTGATTTTGAGCTTTGGAAGACAAGGATTGCAGTCAGCAAGGCAAATATTTGGTCAAAATTTGAATATAAGAGTTATACAGCACATCGAATAGTCCCCCAACTATTCAAAACATTTGAGTTTTAGTCCTTCAAACATTTATTTTTATTCTTATTTGTAGCTAACTGCTAACGTACGAAATCAAAACCTTTTGGTGTTGTTTGATGTTATAATTTTGTTTTCTCATCACTTTCTTTTGTACACATATGCAAAAAAAAGTCCCAGGCTTCCAAATCTTTTATTATTTTGTTTTCTCATCACTTTCTTTTGTACACATATGCAAAAAAGTCCTAGGCTTCCAAATCTTTTATTATTATTTCTGATTGTAATGTACTTTTAAAAACGCTTTCAGCTGAATGTTAATTGTTCATATCGGTGATGAACCAACATGATACCATCTAAATCGGGTTATGGTCAAGCATCATCGGTACGCGCGTCAATACGGACACTCGCGCGTAGCGCAGGCTGATTCACTAGTTAATAAATATTAATATATATATATATATATATATATATATATATGAGTAAAAAGACTAAATTACCCTTTTATGATTTGATTAACAAAAAAAACTAACTGGGTTAGGGCTAAATGACATAACGTACAGGATTTTAAAACATTAAGTACAAACTTATCAATTTTAAACATAAAGGACACCGCTTGAAAAATGGCATAAAAAATAAAACATATATAAATACCTAAAGTCATTAATTAGATATTAATTAAGAAACAAACCTTTTGGTTAATATGTTAAAATTAAAATTTACTACACAAAAAAAAACATATGCGTATACAATAAAATTAAATTTAAGTTATAAAATCTTATGTTAATTTCTCTTTATAAGTTATAATTATGGTATAAAATACACACCCAATTTAACTTATAACATAAAACATATTGTTAAAGTACATAATATAATACAAATGGGTTAAACGGGTTAACCTGCCAACCTAACCGGGTTGACCCAAACCCGACCCGTTTCGCCCAATATGGTCCATTAAAATATATAATTTCTATTATTCATTGTGATTCACTAAGGCTCGATATGATCAATTAAGACATGTGTGATTTACTATTGCTCATTTTTTATCCATTAAAGCCCAATATGGTCCAATAAGACAATTGTGATCACTATTGTCTTTTGTGATCTATTAAGCCCCAATATGGTCCACTAAGACATGTATGATCTACTATTGTCTATTGTAATTCATTAAGGGCCAATATGGTCCACTAAAACATGTATGATCAATTATTGTCCACTCTGATCCGTTAAGGCCCCATATGGTCAATTAAGACATCTATGATGTATTATTGTCCATTGTGATCCAATAAGGCCCCACACGGTCCGTAAAGCATGTATCATCTACTATTGTCTGTTGTGATCCGTTAAGGCCCAATATAACCCATTAATACATTTATGATCTAGTATTGCCCATATAGGTCCATTAAGGCCCAATATGGTTCATTAAGACATGTACGATCCAATATTGGCCATTGTAATCCATTTAGGCCCAATGTGGTTCATTAAGGCATAAATGATCCACAATTAGCCATTATGCTCCATTAAGACACAATATGGTCCATTAAGACGTGTATTATCGACTATTGGTCATTGTGATCCATTAAGGCCCAATATAATCCATTAAGAAAGTTTGATCTACTATTGACCTTGTGATCCATTAAGGCCTAATATGGTCTATTAAGACATATACGATCCATTATTGGCCATTGTGTTCTTCTTAGGCCCAATATGGCCCATTAACACATATATGATATTCTGTTGTGCATTGTGATCCATTATGACATGTATGACCCACTATCATATAGGCCCAATATGGTCCATTAAGAGATGTGTGATCTACTATTGTCCATTGCGATCAATTAAGGCCCAATATGATTCATTAACATATCTATGACCACTATTGGTCATTGTGACCCAGTAAAACCCAATATGGTCCATTAACACATATATGATTAGGGATGAGTTCGGTACCCGTACCCGTACCGTACCGGTACCGAACATACCGGTACCGAAAATGCCGATACCGGAAATCATCAAATATGGTACAGGTACCAGTACCAAAAATGTCTGGTATGGTACTGTACAATACTTGTACCGCGACGCTATTTGAAAATAAAATTCGATAATGTTGGTGCACTACATCTGTCGACTTTGTCTTGTATCGAGTCTTAGACTAGCTAGAATAGATCAGGGCACGTAGAACGAGAAAATGTGAGAGAATTAGAAGATTTCGCTTGAGAGTGTGTAATGTATTTGAGTTTTCGCTTGAAGCCTCAAGCGAAATCATTATATCAGATTTCGCTTGAGTGATGCTGAAGCGAAATCTCAAAGTCTATATATAGGGGTTCAGTGTCAAGCGAAATCAGAAGTTGTTTTTGTGAGATTTCCATACCGAGGTGCTGCCGGTGTGAGAACTGATTGTATTTGTGATTCATATCAATACAAATCAGTGTTAAAGTGAAGATTCAGCTGTTTTAAAGTCAAATACTTGTTTTCCGCACCTGTATTTGATGGAATTCCTCTGAACCGACTCGTTTAGGTCGCAAACACGGTCCTTACAATTGGTATCAGAGCCCAGGAGGAGGAGTTCTGCAAAATTCAGCCGAAATCGATCAAAATTTCATACTTCTACACCTTCTTTTCTTAGTTCAGAAATATTTCACGGTCAAAATTGATTCAATTTCTCACGGATTGTTTAAAAGTACTGGATAACAAACCCTTGAAAGTTTCACAGCTAAATTCGACCTAAAAGTGATCAAAATCGACATTTGAATGGAGTTCGCTTGAACAGTTCAGTATTATTGGACGATTTCGCTTGAAACTTCAAGCTACATTTAACATTTCGCTTCAAACAGAGTTCGTTTTCGCTTCAAGATTTTCGCTTCAAGGTCTTCGCTTCAGAGTTCTTTATTCAGGATCGCTTCAAAGTATTTCACTTCAAGAACTTCGCTTGAGAGTTGTTCAGTTTAATTGTTTCGCTTGAAGGGTACCGCTTGAAAGATAGTATTTCGCTTGAAAGTGTCTGAAACATGGACAACGATTTCCACAACGCTTTTGCAACATCGTCTAGTTCATCTTCCATTGCTCAGAACATGAATTCTGAAAAAGAAATGGGGACTACTCAGAAACCCCCTAAGCTAATGGGAATTGAAGAATACTATGGATGGAAAGATAGATTCGAAAACTGGGTGCAGGCAAATCATTTGAGATCATGGGAATGTATTTTAACAAAGTATGTTCTACCACTAACCGAAATGCAGACTGAAAAACAGCTTTCAGATTTTAGTAAGGAAGAACGGGAAATATACCGAGCTGAAAAGATGATGATCAGTTTACTTCAACAGGCCATCAAAGAAGACATCTTCATACTACTTCAACATGACAAAACATCACAATCAATATGGGATGCTCTAAAAATCAAGGTTGAAGGCAGTACGAGTATGATTAAAAGCAAGAAGGCATTGCTTAAAAAGGAATTTGATTTGTTCACAAGTTTGCCCGGAGAAGATACAAAGAAACTCATTGAACGATATTGTCACTTAGTGAGAACAATGTCAATGATGAACATTAAAAAGGAAAATGAAGAATGGGTGGATAAACTTGCTGATGCATTACCTCAGAAAGAGTGGGGAACTTATTTGATGATACTAAAGAATACCGGAGTTTATGATAGATTGTCAATTTCTCAGTTCATTGAAAAGATTGAAAGTCAGGATTTGGAACAGCAGAAGATTGCTAGGATGAATAATCCAAGTGGTCAACAAGATGTAAAGATGTATTACAAGGGTAGTGTTCCGAATTCAGAAGCTGAAAGAAGTCCGAAAATTCAGACTGCATACAGTGTTGGTGATACTACAGAAAAATTGATCAAAGCTCAAACAAAAGCAGTGGATTCTCATCATATCCAAGTGTCAATCCAAAGACTTCATCAGAAAGTTTTCAGTCTCAAAGCACAAAGATGGGAAACGGTTGTGTGATTCAATGCAACATAGCTTTAAATCTTCCAGAAGGTCAAAGTTTTTCTGAAGACATTGCAAAAGATCATATGGCATTACTTGGTTCCGTGCTTATCTCATATGAAGGTTTAGTGGCTGGTCGAATTGGAAATCCTATGCTTACCAAAGAGGATTACGACCAAATAGATGCAGAAGAGATGGAACTAATGGATATCAAATGGTGTCTTGCAAGTGTTCTTAGACGTGCTGAAAAGTTCAAGACAATTACTGGGAGAAATGATTTTCTTGATGCTTGTGTTTCTACTTTAGGTTTTGATAAATCTAAAGTTACTTGTTTCAGGTGCAGGGAAAAAGGTCATTTTAAGCGGGAATGCAAGAACAGAGAAGTTAGTGGTGCTCAGAATCCTTTTGGAAAAGATGATTACTACCGGAAAGCCATTTATCAGCAAGTTGGTCAGACACAAGAATTACAGACGGCTCATGGTAGAAAGATTGAAGATTCAAAGAAAGGATGTTTGGTAGATTTCAACTGGAGCAACTACATTTCTTCTAACAGCACAGCATGTATAGTGGACCAAAACGATGAACAACTACCTGAAGGATTCAGCTGGGATATGTTTGTTGATGAAAAGGGGCATTTCAAAGCTTTCATTGCAAAGATTGTTAGAGAACCAGACTTGTTTGCAAACTGGATGAGATCAATTGGTGAAACAGTGAAAGATCAATCGATTACATCTGAAGAAAGTTTAGAAAGTGCTGATTCTGAGTCATTAACTACAAATGAGAGTGTACAAAATGATGAAACTTCAGAAAAGGAAGTTGCATTTGATCAAACACCATCTGATTCTGGTGTATCAGAAGATGATTCTGATAAATCTATAGAGTTTGATAAAACACCGATTGAGATTAGCAGTGATGATGAGGAAGAGAAACATATTAATGTGGCTAAACATCATCTTTCTCCTGAAAGTTTTCATTTCTATTTTGCAGATCGCATGGAGAAACTGAAAAAGAAACAAGCTGCTAAAGAACAACAACAGAATGAGGAAGTTAAAGTAGTTGTTGAAGAAAAGGTGACTGAAGCTGAGAAGGTAACTGATGAAGAAAAAGTGATTGAAGTGGTAAAAACAATCGAGATTGAGAAGATTGTTGAAGTTGAAAAGCCTTACCAGAAATGTTTGGAAATTTGTAAGAGTTGTGAAGAAAAAGATGTGATTCTGTTTGATAGAGAAAGACTGATAGAAAAGCTACTATCTGACATCAGCTATGTGAAAGAATCGTATAGCGTGTTGAACAGAACTGTGACAGGTCTTCAAACAACAAACTCTGAAAGAGAAAAAGCTTTAACGATGACGAATTCTACGTTGATGGCAAAGCAAAAGGCAATTAATCATTACATCGAAGAAAATGCTAATCTAAAGCAAGAGTTGGAGAAAGAAAAGATTGAGAATGAAAGGATCAGAAGGTTATTACTGAGTTATTCTTGTTCTGATTATGTTATTGATCGAGTTTATCCTACTGTTGCAGGTTTTGAAGCATTTCAGGATGAGAAGCAAAAGAATGAGACTGGTAAGAAATCGACTGTTAAATACAACAAGTGTCCGCCTCCTATCTGGGAAGGGTATTCTCCTAGAAAACCAAATGAGGAGCAAGTCGAAAAAGCAGTCAATATAAAGTTAAAATCCGAGACAACTGATGTTTTACCAGATAACATTGATATCACGTTTACCTCGTCTGATACTGATCATGAGTCTGAGTTAATCAAAAAGGTGGTCGATCAGGTGTTGGATACTGAGGAGGTGTCTGAGTCAAAGTTTGAGTCTGGGAGTTCAAGTTCGTCAGTCAACAGTTCAAAGTTGTCGGAAAAACGGTCTTACAGTAAAGAATTTTTGCTATCAAAGACAAATTTGAATGATGAAACATTTGAAGTTGCATATACTTTAAATGATTCGGACAAATTATACTCTGACAAAGAGTTTCCGATTAGAAGTGTTCGTTTTGACATGATTAAAAAGGTTTTCAAAATGACAGAAATTAATTTTTCTGAAATTAAGGATCTAAAATCTATTGAAAAACCTAAAAAATACACTTCTAGAATTCAACAAAGGTTAAACAAGAAAAAAGGAAAAAAAGAATTACAATTCTGATTCTAGTTTTCAAAAGAAAACAAATCAAAATTGTAGTTACAAAAAGAAAGGTCTTGGTTTTATTCCACCTGAAAATCGTAAAAATGAAAAATATGTTAGAGATTTTAAATCAAAAATGATATATGTTGCAGGAAAAAGCTATGAAGAGGAGTCAAATAGCTTATCTTTGAAAAAATCAAATCAAGAGTTTCTTGCTGAAAGGAAAAGGACAGGAACTGGAGTTTTTCATCCAACTGGAGTTTTTCAAACCAGAGACACAAGAACTTGTTTTCAATGTCAAGTTGTTGGACACATTGCTCACAATTGTCCAAACAAAGTCAACAAAAAACAGGGAGTATCCGAAAAACTTAAAGAAAAAGTGGTTGAAAAGAATGATTCACCAACTACAAACTTCAAAAATTTTGAAAATTCAAAGAATGAAGTTGGTGAAAATTCTAAAAGATTGTACAAAAAGAGTGCAAAAGACAATAAAAAATGGATTGTTAAAAAATCAGGTGAAAAATCTGACGATGATTCTAATTCCACAAAATCAGAGGAGTCACAAGATGAGATCAAAGATTTGATGAATGATGTTGACATTAAATCACTGAGTGTGGAAGAGATTAAACAAATGGTTGGTAAAGTAGAAATCTCAGATTTTGATATTGAAAAAACATTCAATGAAAATGTTAAGAAAATTTTCAAGAAAATGCTTGATGGGAAAGTAAAGGGGGTTAAAGATTTTTATGCAACTAAAAAGGCAACTTACAACCCTACTGCACAAGAATTGGAAGCCACCAAGTCTAAGAAGACTTGGGTGGAAGTTTGCTTTCCTTAAAGTCTTAGGACTTGCCGGAGATCCCAAGTTTATATCGTGGATCAGGAATCGGCATCTTTCTAATGTTTGAAGTTTTTAGTTGAAAGATTTTGATAGTGTTTGAATGTTTACAGGTTGAAGGACTACGCCGGAGCTTCCAGGTTGGTAAGTGCGAAGCAGGAATCGGCATTTTGATTGGTAAAATGGTGATGTAGACGTAACATTCCTACATGTGGTAATTCTTACATTTGGTATAGAAAATGCTTACATGAAAAAGGTTAATCAAGGTCATTGAGTTGAACTTGATTGGACCATACTTACAATTGGTATTTTGAAAGACAATGTGATGAACCACACCCCAAATCTACAAATGTTTATATCATCAAAACTTATTTTCCGGAAAAATCATTTTGGTTAAAACAAACTTAAGTGTTTTGAAATCATAATGAGAAAATAGTTTTGTGATAGGGGGAGTTCTGATTGTTTATGCCGAGTGGATGGCGATTTGATGCGATTCGATATCAGTTGTCATTTTATTGTACAGTTTATTTTCAAATTTCCTAAAATGTGTTTGCATTTTAGGGGGAGTAAATTTTTTTTTTCAGAAAATCCAAAAACATTTGAAAATTAAAAAAAAAAAAAACATGATAAAATTCAAAAATGAGTTTTTGTTGCATATAGAGGAAATGATAGTACATCAGTGGACTATCACAACATGCTAAAGAAATGTAAAGAAAAAATGTGATAAACAATCTTACTGTGGATATGTCAGTAGGTTTTTATACATTTAGTAGATTGTGACGAGATATAAACCTAAAATCAAACTTGCTTGTTCTGTGGGTTAACACAAACTTGGATATATAGGTAACCCCTGAAATCTTGTTTGAAAGGTCCCTTATTCTGAGATACTAGGTCTTTATGCTCAGTGATATCTGGGGTATTATCTCGGGACTTCTGCTGAAAGAAATTTCTGACCTAGTCCCCGGATAATGCTTTCTGCAAATGCTTGAAACATAGCATCGCCCTCAGCAAGCTGATGAAACAATAAAATTGATAGTCGCTGCTGTTGTAATGCAAAAGATCCTCTAAAGGGGACACACCAAAAGTCGAAGCCGTCATCTCTCTGCGTATCGAAAGATCGACCTGAGCTCTCACGGCCCTCGTACTATAATTTATTCCCCTGACAGATATCATCTGTGGTATACTCACCTGTAAGACTGAATATTGGGATCTGGATACGGGAGTATATTCAAGTAGTGGGACACACGGATAAGTTCAAGTGTTTAAAACATTAATCTCATATCTCGGATCAGTTGAACTTTGTGTGAAAATTTAAGTGGACAAATATACTGACAATCTAGGTAAATTGTTTAGAACTTAATATGAAATGAAGCTTAACGGTGTTAGTGATCTGTCTCAGAAATTGATATGATCCTCTTGCACAAACTCACAAAAATATTGTTTGTAAATATTTCTTTATTGCATTCCTTTACAATCAAAAATCCAAAAAGATTTTCAGTGTGTTTTAGCATAAATTTTTGAAAAATCCAAAAAGATTTTCGGCAACTGATGTTGGAAAGCTGATTTTCAAAATTCCAAGTGCTGAACATGATGACATTGATGTGAGGGGGAATATGTCTTAATTGTCAAAATATGTTTTTTTAATAAAAAAAAAACCTACATTTGGTTCTTCATTGGTTTGTGATATGAGAAAGAATTATCTGATTATATCAGATTGTTGGTGCATTTAAATTGTTAAATTTAGAAAATTTATTTCTGGGTTAAGATTGTTACAGGTGAGCCAGGTTAATTCATTCAAAGCTTACAAAAGTCAGACTCTGATCATGAATCTAAAAGTTTGCTAGCTGCTGATGCTGATGAACTTAAGGAATCAAGAGATCTGATCAAGAGAATTAGAAGAGAGCCAGGCAATGATCTTGTAAACAACATTGGAGTCAGACATCGATCCTAAAGTAGATGTTGCTGAAGAACAAATGAATACCAGCAAATCGTGAGGGGGAGTCTGATAGAGCCAGAAGATTCTAGAGAAGAAGATAGAAAGAGAAAAGCCCGGAGACTGATCAAGAATGAAGATGTGAAGACACAGCATTGTTGTGACTCGATAGTCGACTCGTCAACATCTGAGGGGGAGTCTGTTGGTGCACTACATCTGTCGACTTTGTCTTGTATCGAGTCTTAGACTAGCTAGAATAGATCAGGGCACGTAGAACGAGAAAATGTGAGAGAATTAGAAGATTTCGCTTGAGAGTGTGTAATGTATTTGAGTTTTCGCTTGAAGCCTCAAGCGAAATCATTATATCAGATTTCGCTTGAGTGATGCTGAAGCGAAATCTCAAAGTCTATATATAGGGGTTCAGTGTCAAGCGAAATCAGAAGTTGTTTTTGTGAGATTTCCATACCGAGGTGCTGCCGGTGTGAGAACTGATTGTATTTGTGATTCATATCAATACAAATCAGTGTTAAAGTGAAGATTCAGCTGTTTTAAAGTCAAATACTTGTTTTCCGCACCTGTATTTGATGGAATTCCTCTGAACCGACTCGTTTAGGTCGCAAACACGGTCCTTACAGATAAACTACTGATACTGTATCGAACTGAAAGTACCAGTACCGAAAACAATTAACTACGAGAAATTCGGTACCATTATTAATATGCATACATTAATACATCATCTAGAAGAAAACAAATATGGTTTAACATATATAATATTTAATAATAGTTTGAATTATTAAACATCTAGTAAGATCTTTTGTTTTTTAATATTAAATACTGTAATTTTTTAAATAAGAATATTATTTGAGAGGAAAGTTTTGAATCAAATATTTTGAGGGGAAGTTTAAGTTTTAGGATGAAATATTTTGGGGGGAAGTTTTAGGATGAAATATTTTAGGTGGAAGTTTAACTTTTGGAATTAAATATTTTTTTTTGGGGGGGGGGGGGGATTTTAAAGATGTAGTAAGTTTAACATTTGGTCACACATTTTTTTAATGACACTTGATAACATTTCGTCACACAAAATAAACAAAATGATGATTGTGTGGCGAATATTAATGTAAAACCACATTAAATTTTATAATTTTAAGTGTGACTATTGTCTAACCTTTGGTTACATAAATACTATATGTGGCCATATGTATTATATTTTAGCCACATTATTAAACATATAATGTAGTCGTAGAACACATTTGGCCACACTTTTCTAATGTGGATGTTTTATCTTAACGTGTGGCTAAAGGTTTGGAATAGTTTTGTGTTTAGTCATGCGAAACAAATACAGTAACCATAGATCAAATTTGGCCACATTTTTTTAGTGTGACTAATAAATGTCACAGTTTTTTCTTAAAGTGTGGCTAAAGGTTTTGAATAAACATGTTATTGGTCACAGTAAATTATATAATGTGATCGTAGATAACATATAGCCACACTTTGCTAGTGTAGCAAATATATGCCACAATTTTTTTCTTAAAGTGTGGCTAAATGTGTCAAATACATGTTTTTTCGTCACATGAAACAAAAATATGTGGCCATATATCACATTTGGCCACACATTTCGATTTGTGGCTAATAAATGTCATATTATTTTCTAAAACTGTGGCTAAAGGTTCTGAACTGGTATAAATAGTCACATTAATAATAAAATGTGTGGCTAAACGTGTTTTAAAATGTTATGAATAATCTTTAGCCACACATTTTTACAAATGTGTGGCAGGGCGGTTTTACCAAAAGTGTGGCCGTAGCCCCTTTTTCACATAGTGTTTGAAGTGTTTAATGATATATAACTTTGTCATAATGTTTGCTAGCTTTACATGTTGTACATGGTGCATTAAAAGTTGTAAATACGTGAAATCGCATGATTTATGTGACTTACACAAACACTGCACCAATCTGATTATAACCACTATTTTAATCAGTAAATAACATGTATTGTGTTAAAATATCAAGTCGTTTCGAGTTGGGATGGTTATGGTAACGTTTAACGCAAAACTATGCGTTAAAACGGTCAAAAATCGGCTTTTCGAGTGATTTTTGTAAAACTGAATTAGATCAGTAAATAAACTGATTTTTTAGTTTAAAAATAAGTATTTTAACTAATTTTAAGTTTACTTGGTGTTTGGTTGGTCATACGTGACTTTCGACGCCCGAAAACGTTACCGAATCACTAAAATACGCATTTTTAATGAACACTAGTATGGGTAAATTTTGAGTGAACCTTATGTGATAAAATGTGTTAAGTGATTTAAACATGTAAATGTGATAATATGTTAAGTGTTATTTTGATAGTGGGAAATTTAGACTATGCATATATGCTTGTACGTTTTGTGCGGTAGAAATGGTAAAATTGCGTTAAATGTGTAACTTGTTTGTCGAGCATGAAATTTGGTACATATGAGATGTTTTATGTATATTTGCTTTAAAAATGACAAAATAGATAAGTTAGTAATATTTCGCGTGTACAGTGTTAGATTATGTGAACGTTTATGTATATATATATATTACGACGCACAAATCGTAGATATATTGCGTATAAACGGGAGAGTTAACGGATTTACACAATAATGGTCACCAATAAAATCGTTCAAGTCGCAAAAATCATAAAAATAAATATATATATGTATACGGACTCATATACATATAATAACATGCCAACCTAATAAAAAATGACAACTTTTCGAGAAAATCTCAAAGTTATGTGATAATTCTAAGAAACGGGGAAACTTAGGATTTTTGTGTTATGTATATTGATTTAGAATCGTTCCTATATTAGGACGTGTAGAAAATCAATCTTTGGGCTTGCGGTATTAAAATACGCACCCAAAGGTGAGTGTCACTAAACCCTTCTTTTATTGCTTTATATATATTTTGGGGGGTAGAACACGCCAATAAAAGGGTTTAAAAATGTTTTTGAAATAAAGCATACCTTTTGATATAAATTATATATTTTCATTGAAAATATATGGAGTTTTGGGAAATTATATGTATATATATTTCGGGATGAAATGGTTTTGAAGAATAAATATGTTTCGGGTGGAAACGGGATTATGCACGGTGTTTGGGGGAAAAACGACCATGTATTTGGTACGAATATTGCTGAGTCTCAAGAGAGTAAGTATCTGCATAGGCTTACATTTCGTCGGGGATTTCAGGGGATTCGTACAACGTCGTGTATTAAATTGTCATATTAGTAGGATATATATATTGTACGTGAGGCAGACATCATATTGTTATCAAAGAGAGAACCCTGCGCCCATGATGTCGTTTAATCAGTTAAGTATTGCACGTGATGAATTGTTGGTAGATCTATCGGGTTGACAACCCCGTCGTGACCGGTCGCCCCGTGTCAAGTCAAACGACGAATTAATATTCTGTTTATTGTCTAGCTTTGATTATCCCTGCATGGTGAATATATAGTTCATATCATCTAGCTAACATACAAGTCTGAAAGTTGACGCAATAATTTAATATACAAAACCTGGGAAATATATATTACAGTTTTCGGATCAATGAACCGGCGGAAGGCCCATGGATTTTTAATAAGGAAGTAAAATGGACTTTCTAAAATTTATATGGATGTTTTCAAATAAACACCTAATCAGAAAGTTTTCCTTGAAATAAAATTGGTAGTAAGTGAATACGTGAACTCACCTTCCTTTGTGTTGACACTTGATTTTTAACGTGTTCTACAGGTACCTGAGTTCGGCTTCGGGAAATCATGGCGTGTCTTGTGTTTGATGATGCATGTCGTTTCGTTTAAATATGTTGGACATCTTTTAAACTATCTGGGACGTTTGTAATAAGATCCGTGAGGATCAAAACAACTTAACTTATGTGGTTTTGTCGTGACTTTTAAAATGTAATGTTTAATATTTATGTTTTAAAATATGTCAAAATGTCCAACACAAGAGTGCATCGTCCGACAAGGTATAAATGGGCACCAACTTCCGTCACCACTACGTTTTATATTCCGCTGTGAAGTTTTTGGGGTTGTGGACTTGGAGAAGCTTGTCCAGGAGATGTTAGAGTCTCTAGGTTTGAGGCGTTGATGTTAGTGGTTTGTTTGTTTGTTTGTTTTGTTGTTTGATGGGTTGTACTGTTAGACATTTCTTTTTATATTCTTTGTGTTTGTGGTCTGCGTCCCAGTTTCATTTTTGGATATTATTTGGGAATTTCATATGAACTTGTTTATGGATGTCGATGTAGGCATGCCAAGAATAGTCCTTTGTACTAAAAACGAGTTTAAATAATTTCTATAATAAATACCAATGATATACTTTTGGTTAAAAAAATTTCTCATTAATATGTGGATATTTTACATGCGTTATGTTTGGTCCACTAACATTTAATGGTTGAATTATTTTTGGTTATCGTCTTATGTGGATATTATTTTTATGATAATAGAAACGACGAAATGCCGCCAAAAGCAAGACATGGTACCAAATTACCTACCACACCGGAAGAGTTGGCTCAACTCATAGCCCAACACGTTAATACTGCCATGGAATAGCTCAATGCTAATGATGGTCAGGGACGTGGACGTGGTGCTCGTGGGCAAGGTTTTGGTGGGGCACATAATGGAAATCCTCCAGGTAAAATGTGATCGGAAAGTTTTAGTAGTTCATGTGTTATATTATCAATTGAATGAATTCCTGATTTTTATTAACATTATTGAACAGTGCACGAATGTACATATAACACATTCCAGGGCTGTAACCCACGATCATTTACCGGTGATGAAGGACCCTTAGATATCACCCGATGGATTGAGAAGATGGAATCTGTCATGGCAGTCAGTGATTGTGCTGCTGATCGACGGGTGAGATATGCTTCTTGCTCATTTCTTGATCAAGCGCTGTCCTGGTGGAACTCGCAAGTTCAAATTTTGGGTGAAGACGCTGCCTATGGTCTGACCTGGAACGAACTTAAAGAGATGCTTCTAAAGGAGTACTGCCCGCGCAGTGAAATTCAGAAAATCAAGACAGACTTCTGGAATCTAACCATGGAAGGTCTGGATGTCAAAGCTTACACTTCTCGTTTTAACGACATGGCAAGTTTAGTTCCACGAATGGTTACTCCTGAATATGTAAAGGTAGAAAGGTATATCTGGGGATTGTCGCCACGAATTCGCAGTATGGTTACATCCGCCAAACCTTCCACCCATCTAGAGGCTACTACATTGGCAAAATCATTAGCCGATGACGCTGCTCGCAAAAGTAGCCTTGATAAAAAGGAGGAAGCCGGAAAGTCATCGGGCAAGGCCAAAGTAGATGCGAAATCTGAACGGTCGGGGCGTTCTGAGACTAAGACAGAAGTTACGAAGAAGCGCAAGTCCGAGAGCTCGAGGAAGGAGACTGAAGAGAAGTGCGACAGGAAACGCAGTTCGAAGAAGGCATATGCAGCAAATTCTAGTGGCACTAGAAAGGATGGCACCAGAGATAGTCGAGGCGGATCTGAGAGAAAGACTCGTGAGGATGGACAGAAGAAATGTAACCGATGCGGACGAACTGGGCATATTACCCGTGAATGCTATGCCAAGAGTACTGTGGAAGGATCGAGACTTGAAGGATGTTTCCAGTGTGGAGAACAAGGACATTTCAAGAAGGACTGTCCTAAGGCGGGAGGACAGAATGCCAGGGGTAGAGCGTTCGAGCTAAATGCTGGGAAAGCACGTGATGATCCTGTTGTTGTCACTGGTATGTTTATGATCAATAACCATTCCGCGTTCGTACTTTTTGATACTAGAGCTGACTTGAGTTTTGTCTCAAAAAAATTTGAACCATTCCTGTGTTCACCTACAAGTAAGCTAAATAAGAAGTACTTGATAGAACTAGCAAATGGTAAACTGATAGAAACTAGCGAAGTCGTACACGACTGTAGTATTCTGTTAGGTGATCATAAATTTAGTATTAATTTACTACCAGTGGAATTGGGAAGTTTCGATGTATTTGTGGGGATGGATTGGCTGTCCAAGAATAAAGCGGAGATTGTTTGCTCGAAGAAGCAAGTGAGGATACCTCGTCCTGGTGGTGGCAAAGCGATAATTATCCATGGAGATCGATCGAGTCGTGTGTCGAGTGTTGTCAGCTCTATGAAGATGCTCAAGTTGTTGCGAAAAGGGTATCCTACGTTCTTAGTTAACGTGATGGATACAAAGGCCGAATGTAGGAAGATCGAGGAGATTCCTATTGTTCGCGATTATCCAGAAGTTTTTCCCGAAGACTTACTTGGATTACCCCCTATGAGACAGATCGAGTTCCGAATCGATTTGGTACCTGGTGCTGCACCAATTGCAAAATCTCCCTATAGATTGGCACCGTCGAAAATGAAGGAAATGTCGAACCAGCTTAAAGAGCTACTAGACAAAGGTTTCATTCGACCGAGTTATTCGCCTTGGGGTGCGCCTGTTCTGTTCATGAAGAAGAAGGATGGATCCTTCAGGATGTGTATAGATTACAGGGAGCTGAACAAGTTAACTATCAAGAATCGGTATCCTTTGCCTAGGATTGATGATCTGTTTGACCAGCTTCAGGGATCCAGCTACTACTCGAAGATAGATCTGCGTTCGGGCTATCATCAGTTGAAGGTTGCTGACGAAGACATTCGAAAGACAGCCTTTCGAACACGATACGGCCATTATAAGTTCCTAGTCATGCCCTTTGGTTTAACTAATGCGCCAGCTGTGTTCATGGATCTCATGAACAGAGTATGCAAACCCTACTTAGACAAATTCGTGATAGTATTCATCGACGATATACTTATTTATTCACGAACCAAAGAGGATCATGAGCATCATTTGAGGTTAATTTTGGAGTTGTTGAAGAAAGAGAAGCTGTATGCCAAGTTCTCTAAATGTGAGTTTTGGATTCGAGAAGTTCATTTTCTCGGACATGTCATAAATGAGAAAGGTATACAAGTAGATCCGTCTAAGATCGAAGCAATGAAGAATTGGGAAGCGCCAAAGACTCCGTTAGAGGTGCAACAATTCTTAGGGCTTGCTGGATATTACCGGAGATTCATCGAGAACTTCTCCAGAATAGCGCAGCCATTGACGTTATTAACCCAGAAGGAGAGGAAGTTTGACTGGACGGAGAAGCAGGAAAGAGCTTTTCAGTCGTTGAAGGAAAAGCTCTGCAGTGCACCTATTCTTTTCCTTCCTGAGGGAAGTAATGATTTCATTGTTTACTGTGACGCTTCATGTTTAGATCTTGGATGCGTTTTAATGCAAAGAGACAAAGTGATAGCCTATGTGTCCAGACAATTGAAAGTGCACGGGAAGAATTAAACAACACATGATTTGGAGCTTGGAGCTGTTGTGTTTGCTTTGAAGATCTAGAGACACTACTTGTATGGCACGAAGTGTACGATTTACACGGACCATAAGAGCCTCCAGCACATCTTCGATCAGAAGGAGCTCAATATGTGACAACGACGTTGGGTGGAGTTACTCAACGATTATGAATGTGATATCCGTTATCACCTAGGGAAAGTAAACGTTGTTGCAGATGCGCTCAGTAGGAAGGAGCGGGAAAAGCTTCTACATGTGCGTGCTTTGGGTTTGACCATACAAACGAGTTTGACCGATCGAATTCGTTATGCACAGCGGGAAGCTTTGAAGGATGATGATTTGAGAAGTGAAGGTTTGAAGGGCTTAGAATGTAAACTGATATCGAAAGCAGATGAAGTAATGTACTTCATGAACCGAGTTTGGGTTCCGCTTAAAGGTAACCTCCGTGAATTGGTTATGGACGAAGCTCATAAATCCAAGTATTCCATTCACCCAGGTTCTACCAAGATGTATCAAGACATTAAGGAATTTTACTGGTGGCCGAAGATGAAGAGAGACATTGCGGCCTACGTGAGTAAATGTCTGACATGCTCTAGGGTTAAGGCTGAGCACCAGAAGCCGTCTGGGCTTCTGCAGCAACCAGAGATTCCTAAGTCGAAATGGGAACATCTTACGATGGACTTTATCACCAAGTTACCCCGTATGTCGCATGGACACAATATGATCTGGGTAATTGTGGATCGATTGACAAAGTCTGCTCATTTTCTGGCACTTAAGGAAACAGACAATACGGAGAAGATATCGCAGCTGTACCTTAACGAGATTGTAGCCCGTCATGGAGTACCAGTGTCAATCATTTCGGATAGAGACGGACGATTTGACTCCAGATTTTGGCGATCTCTCCAGAAATCGCTGGGTTCTCGTTTGGATATGTGTACTGCATATCATCCTCAAACGGATGGTCAGAGCGAAAGGACCATTCAGACGTTAGAGGATATGCTGAGAGCATGTGCGATTGATTTCGGTGGAAGTTGGGATACTCATTTGCCCTTGGCAGAGTTTTCTTACAACAATAGTTACCACGCCAGCATAAAAGCCGCTCCGTTTGAAGCCATGTATGGAAGGAAGTGTCAATCACCGCTCTGTTGGGCTGAAGTCGGCGAGAAGCATTTGACCGGACCCGAGATTATTCAGGAGACCACGGACAAGGTTGTCTAGATCAAGAATCGATTGAAGGCTGCCGCGGATCGACAGAAGAGTTATGCAGATAACTGAAGGAAACCGCTGGAATTTCAAGTTGGTGATAGGGTTATGCTGAAGGTATCGCCATGGAAGGGCGTTGTTAGGTTTGGAAAAGGGGGAAAGTTGAGCCCGCGCTATATAGGTCCCTTCGAAGTCGTTTCTCGAGTTGGACCAGTTGCGTATAGGCTCAAGTTGCCACAGGAGTTGATTGGAGTCCATGACGTATTTCATGTCTCCAACCTGAAAAAGTGTCTGTCCGATGAGACATTGATTATACCCCCTGGAGATGTTCGAGTGGACGATAAACTGAGATTTATCGAGGAACCAGTAGAGGTTCTGGATCGGAAAACCCAGAAACTCAGGAGGAGTAAAATTGAGTTGGTCAAGGTCCGTTGGAATTCTAAGCGTGGACCCGAGTTCACCTGGGAGCGACAGGACCAAATGCAAAAGAAGTATCCTCGCCTCTTCCCACTGAGTGCGAAAACGAAACCTGTAAAGTAGAATTTCGGGGACGAAATTCCATAAACAGGGGGAGACCGTGACACCCGGCCTCTCAGGTCGTACCGGACAATAGTAATCTGTGTAGTGAAGATGTAACATGACTATTTGTGACTGAATGTGATGTTAATATATGATATTTGATGTGTTGGTAAATTTAGATGTGTATCAAAATTATGTTGGCAATGATAAAACTAACGCTTATCGCGTAACGTTTAAAATGCGAAACGAACGTCGGTGACCACCTGATTAGTGTTAAAATCCTAAAAATAACCTGTTATAATTAGAATAATAATTTTAATCATATCCGTGTGGAAAAATAATTTAAAACGCTAAGAAATTCTATTTTTCGAGTTTGAGCGCGTACCGCGCGATACTGTGCGAATTAAACAAAATACTGTCAACGCAGCCAGTCAAGGTAACTGGTAATTATTCCATTAATAATTTTAAGTGATTATTTTTATAAAATGATAAAAATAATTTAAAACGCACTAAAACGAGGTTAGAACGCTAGATAAAATACCCGGTAATCAGTAAAATACCTGTTTTTGATCCTAAGATTATATATATAAGTGTATGTATATAAAATTAGTGTGAGAGAGGGCATGTGTGGCGGCAACATGGCTGCCCAAAATGCCTTGATTTTTGAACTTTGGACACTTGTCCACTCTTGAAAAATGGTGGTGATGATTTGTCCATGGATGCATGCACCATATACACCTCCATATTCCAAGACAAGATTCAAAAACTCCTCTCTCTCTCTCTCTCTCCTTCAAGCTCACGGCCGAACACCCCTTCCCACTTCAACATTTCATTTTTAAAGTCAAAACATGAAGAATCAAGGTCTTTACTTGGTGATTTGAAGCTTGTAAGAAGGTTTGGAAGTGATTTCAAGCAAGTGTCAAGCAAAATCAAGTCTCATATCACCATCTTTTGTCAAAAACCCATCTAAATTCTTGAAGGTATAACATATTTCACTAAACATTGTTATTGATTCATATTGATAAAGAAGTTAGTAAAAAGTTTCTCTTGATTCTTGAAATTTAAACATTTACTTGAAAATTTCAAACAAATGAGTTTTGAACAAAAAAAAAATCGGTATGTGTGTGTATGTGTATATGGCCGAAATTTATGAAGATGTATGTGTTTAGTTATATTTTGATTTTTGTTTAAAGATCTTTGATTGATTTAAGATTGAATCTTGAAGGATAAGTACATGCATGTGTTGAAATAGTATCATATAAGAATGTTTTAAAAATGGTCATGTGATTTATGAAGAATATGATGAAAGGTGAATTTTTGGAAGTTTATATGTATGTATGTGTGAGCCGTATATATATGTATATATGTATGCATGTATGTCAAAGTTGTTGAGTAATTATAAAAGTGAAGGATCTAAGTATGAATGAAACATGAATGGTTAGAGTGCTATGTATGATATTTGAAAGGACAATATGTTAGTAAGGTTTTGATGTGTTGAGATCATATTTGATGATAAAGTGGTGATATGAGCATATTAGATGCATATACTTAGACATGCATAATAATATATGATCTTAAAAAGATGATTTGAGCATGGTATGGTAAAAATCCATTTTGATCAGAATATAAACACTAAACTAAGAGTATTTTGAAGTGTTTAATGATATATAACTTTGTCATAATGTTTGCTAGCTTTGCATGTTGTACATGGTGCATTAAAAGTTGTAAATACGTCAAATCGCATGATTTATGTGACTTACACAAAAACTACACTAATCTGATTATAACCACTATTTTAATCAGTAAATAACATGTATTGTGTTAAAATATCAAGTCGTTTCGAGTTGGGATGGTTATGGTAACGTTTAACGCAAAACTATGCGTTAAAACGGTCAAAAATCGGCTTTTCGAGTGATTTTTGTAAAACTGAATTAGATCAGTAAATAAACTGATGTTTTTAGTTTAAAAATAAGCATTTTAACTAATTTTAAGTTTACTTGGTGTTTGGTTGGTCATACGTGACTTTCGACGCCCGAAAACGTTACCGAATCGCTAAAATACGCATTTTTAATGAACACTAGTATGGGTAAATTTTGAGTGAACCTTATGTGATAAAATGTGTTAAGTGATTTAAACATGTAAATGTGATAATATGTTAAGTGTTAATTTGATAGTGTAAAATTTAGACTATTCATATATGCATGTACGTTTTGTGCGGTAGAAACGGTAAAATTGCGTTAAATGTGTAACTTGTTTGTCGAGCATGAAATTTGGTACATATGAGATGTTTTATGTATATTTGCTTTAAAAATGACAAAATAGATAAGTTACTAATATTTCGCTCGTTCAGTGTTAGATTATGTGAATGTTTATGTATATATATATTACGACGCCCAAATCGTAGATATATTGCGTATAAACGGGAGAGTTAACAGATTTACACAATAATGGTCACCTATAAAATCGTCCAAGTCGCAAAAATCATAAAAATAAATATATATATGTATATGGACTCATATACATATAATAACATGCCAACCTAATAAAAAATGACAACTTTTCGAGAAAATTTCAAAGTTATGTGATAATTCTAAGAAACGGAGAAACTTAGGATTTTTGTGTTATGTATATTGATTTAGAAACGTTCCTATATTAGGACGTGTAGAAAATCAATCTCTGGGCTTGCGGTATTAAAATACGCACCCAAAGGTGAGTGTCACTAAACCCCTCTTTTACTGCTTTATCTATATTTTGGGGGTAGAACACGCCACTAAAAGGGTTTAATAATGTTTTTGAAATAAAACATACCTTTTGATATACATTATATATTTTCATTGAAAATATATGGAGTTTTGGGAAGTTATATATATATATATATTTCGGGATGAAATGGTTTTGAAGAATAAGTATGTTTCGGGTGGAAACGGGATTATGCACGGTGTTTGGGGGAAAAACGACCGTGTAGTTGGTATGAATATTGCTTGGTCTCAAGAGAGTAAGTATCAGCATAGGCCTACATTTCGTCGGGGATTTCAGGGGATTTGTACAACGCCGTGTATTAAATTGTCATATTAGTAGGATATATATATTGTACGTGAGGCAGACATCATATTGTTCTCAAAGAAAGAACCCTGCGCCCATGATGTCGTTTAATCAGTTAAGTATTGCACGCGATGAATTGTTGGAAGATCTATCGGGTTGACAACCCCGTCATGACCGGTCGCCCCGTGTCAAGTCAAACGACGAATTAATATTCTGTTTATTGTCTAGCTTTGATTATCCCTGCATGGTTAATATATAGTTCGTATCATCTAGCTAACATACGAGTCTGAAAGTTGACGCAATAATTTAATATACAAAACCTGGGCAATATATATTAAAGTTGTCGGATCGATGAACCGACGGAAGGCCCATGGATTTTTAATAAGGAAGTAAAATGGACTTTCTAAAATTTATATGGATGTTTTCAAATAAACACCTAATCAGAAAGTTTTCCTTGAAATAAAATTGGTAGTAAGTGTATACGTGAACTCACCTTCCTTTGTGTTGACACTTGATTTTTAACGTGTTCTACAGGTACCTGAGTTCGGCTTCGGGAAATCATGGCGTATCTTGTGTTTGATGATGCATGTCGTTTCGTTTAAATATGTTGGACATCTTTTAAACTATCTGGGACGTTTGTAATAAGATCTGTGAGGATCAAAACAACTTAACTTATGTGGTTGTGTCGTGACTTTTAAAATGTAATGTTTAATATTTATGTTTTAAAATATGTCAAAATGTCCAACACAAGACTGCATCGTCCGACAAGGTATAAATGGGCACCAGCTTCCGTCACCACTACGTTTTATATTCCGCCGCGACGTTTTTGGGGTGTGACAGAAGTTGGTATACCAACTTCTGTCACACCCCAAAAACGTCGCGGCGGAATATAAAACGTAGTGGTGACGGAAGCTGGTGCCCATTTATATCTTGATGATCGATGCATTAAATTGTTGGACATTTTAGTATGTTTTAAATGTAAGTTATTTAAACATTACGTTTTAAGACACGACACAACCAAGACATAGTTAAGTTGTTTCGATCCTCACGGATCTTATTACATTCGACCCAGAAAGTTTTAAAAATCAGTCCAAAATTTTAAGTAACAAAACATGCATCAACATCCACAAGATACGCCATAATTCCCGAAGCCGAACTCAAGTACCTGTAGAACACGTTAAAATCAAGTGTCAACACAAAGAAAGGTGAGTTCACATGTGACACCTGGGTCACTGCGACCATCAAACAAATACCAAACCAATGAAATATTGTATTTCATACTTGGGATTTGTACAAATATGTGTATCATTTGCACATATCAATTCTAGTTCGATTTCGGGCTCTAAATCGCTTTTTGGAAGGTTATACGCGCACTGATGCGTAAATATAACCAGTTTAATGCAACGAACACTCCGGAATAGTGAAATAGGCTTCACATACCTTAAATAACCTTTACATAACTTAGAAATAAGTTTTGAAGGCTTTGGTATGACAAAATCAAGTTTAATCGCTTACAGGGACTAAATTCGACAAACTGCGAAAGTATGCTAATTTGAACTGTAACAGACATTCCGGAACATGAGCATGAGTTAAACATACCATAAATATCCTTTACATAGCTTAGAAATAGGCTTTGAGGGGTTCGGTGTGCTAAAATAAACTTTTGGGTCATTCAGGGACTAAAAGCGTCAAAAAGTGCACAAGTTTGCATTTTCGCGCATAACTTACGTTCTGAATACATCCGGACATCCAAAAATTTATGTAAGCACTAAAATATTTTATTTTAGTGTTTGGCATAAGAAAATTTCATTCGTCGCGCAATTTGGACCGTTTTTGCGTCCGTTACGACTTCCGTCGTAATTAACCGAACAACGAAACTGTACGGTCAAACGAATCGACATCTGGCATATTTTTGAGCATGTTTCATGTCCACAATGTTTAGACATCATTTTAGGGCCTTAAAGTTGGCTTGACGGGCCTTAGAAGTGTCAGAAATGAGCTTAAACATCAACAGGAACCAAAACTGTCAATTCTGCAAAGTTGCTGGCTTACGGACCGTAAGCCCTCACCCTTACGGTCCGTAAGGACCTCCCAGCTCATCAGAAACTTCTAAACCAGCTGTTATGTGACATCTGTGCTTGTAATCATTGTAAACAGTTCAGTTATCAATGAAATAAAGTTATTTGATCCCAATGTTTGTTTGTTTATGTTTTACATTTTTCATGTTTTGACTTTTATTCAATTTCAAACTCTATATCACTTTCTGGAGAGTTATACGCAAACTGGTACGTAAACGTAATCAGTTTAACGCGACAAACACCCCGGAACATCAACATATGCTTAACATACCTTAAATAACCTTTACATAACTTAGAAATAAGTTTTGAAGGCTTTGGTATGGCAAAATCAAGTTAATTCGCTTACAGGGACTAAAATTGACAAACTGCGAAAGTATGCCAATTTGATCTGTAACGGACATTCCGGAACATGGCCATAAGTTAAACACACCTTAAATATCCTTTACATAGCTTAGAAATAGGCTTTGAGAGGTTCGGTGTGCTAAAATAAACTTTATGCTCATTCAGGGACTAAAAGCGTCAAAAAGTGCATAAGTTTGCATTTTCGCGCATAACTTACGTTCTGAATACATCCGGACATCCAAAAATTTATGTAAGCATTAAAATATTATGTTTTAGTGTTTGGCTTGTCAAAAATCCATTCGTCACGCAATTTGGATCGTTTTTCGCGCTTATGCGCATTCCGTCGTAATTAAGCAAACATCGCGATCGTACGACCAAACGAACCGACATCCGGCATATTTTTGGGCATGTTTCATGTCCACAATGTTTAGGCATCATTTTAGGGCCTTAAAGTTGGCTTAACGGGCCTTAGAAGTGTCGGAAATGGCTTTAAAACACAACAGGGACTGAAACTGTCATTTTGGAAACTTGTTTCTGAGCTGTACTGCTCAGGCGGCCCGCGTAGACATCCTCAGACTCTTACGCGGCTCGCGTGGCCCTCCCAGATATGCAGAAAGTGTTTAACAGCCTGTTTCCAGCTGTTCCAGCCATGTATTCCACTTGCAAACAGTTTTTACAACACCATGGGCCATTTCTATGGGCTCTAATGGTAATAGAAAACAAGGGGCACACTTGGACGGCCTAGATCGAAGCATGTTTCCCGACGAACGATCCTAACGGTTGTACAAAAACTATATATACCCCTTGCTCTCATTTGTTGCAACCCACATTGATCTGAGATTTTCTCTAAGTGGTTGTGATTATTCACTACCTACCTGAGAAATACTTGGAATCAATCTTGCGGGGACCCTTTGTAAGTGTTCCTTCGTTCTTTTTATGCGTTTTTAGCTTGAAAGTCAAGCTGCGTTTGACTTTCTGCATTGACCAGTTTATGGTCAATGCGAAGTTCGTTTGAACTTCATAACGTGAGCGTAATCACGATGGTCATAGTCCCTAGTGACTATACCTACTGATTACCACGTTATCTTGGCTCAGTGACGAGTCGTAGTTTCGGGCAAAACGCGTGTTCTTGCGTATTTTGTAACCAAACTACTCTAGGGTATCAAAACCGTTTGTTTTGATATCAAAACCCGTTTTCTAACTTAACTAAATATGTTCTAGCATGTTTAGCTCGTCACTTTTATATTTGTGCTTGTCTAGGGTCATAAGGGTAAGCGATCTAATCAATCGCTTATGCTTTCGAACCCGACCCATTTGGTCGATCATTAGGATCCGACCAAACACTTTAGGTGACCATAGTAGTATAGGGAATAACCTTTCGAGGTTATACCTTATGGTCACATCGTTTGAGTAGTTGTATGATAAGTAGTTCTTATGCCTTAGGTAAATTACCAAAATGCCCTTTTTACGTTAAAATTCATTTTAAGCCTATGTAACCTAATTTTTGGTATCTAAACCGATTTAGTAACAATATTAGACATGTTAAGGCATATTTTACTTGTCATAGGGCTAGTTAGGCGTTCTGAACGCGTTTTACGCGAACGACGCGTTAAAGTAGCATAAGCTACCTAAACGGGTCGTAACGGGTCAAAAGCACTTAGGATAAGTTTCGTTTTAGTATGTAGGCTTTGTTAAACCATATTACATGAGTTCCTACACTCATTTGGTTTACGAACCCTCATGCTACCCGATCCTCCGAATAGGTCCGTTTATTAATGTAGTTACCTATATTAGGTGCCGTTTGATTCCGTAACCTACTAGCTCTGCTTGGTGGATATCTAAAGTCTATTGAGCAATCTCAAGTGAGTACATAGACCCCTCTTTTACTGTTTTCCAAACATTTTGGGGTGAAACACATGTGCCTACTTGTTATTTTCATGCTTTCCATGTTTTCATATCATATACTTGCTATGTTCATTAGTACACTTATAGTACATAATTTCATTGTGTTTTTGCTATGTATGTCCTTTGTAGCATACTTAGTACATTGTTTTCATTACATTTCACGCTATTTATGTCTATTTAGTGCATACCTAGTGCATTGTTTTACTTTACCTTTTCATGCTATGTATGTTCATCATGCTTAGTACATTTTCATTTCATCACATGCTTACATTTTGATATGACATTTGGTTTGTTAAGTGGGACCATATACATTCATTAACTTTGATCATGCCGCTCGTTAGTAGGTAATGGTACCATAGGAATTGACAACTCCCGTTCCTGACATCCTAGGTATGTTTGGATGGAAGGAATCATTGAACACAAGCAACCAAAACACATAATGGTTCAAATTACATAATTGTTTGACAATGTCATTCCAAAACAACCAAAAGCAAAACACATAATGGTTCAAATTACACGAAACACACATAATGTCATACCAAAACAACCAAAAACAAATACCCATATCCCTCCCTACTTGAACATCCCCAATGTCGTCGCAGTCATCTTAATCCACTCTTTCAACACCTCAGGGTCTGATGGCAATGTCATCCATGCTTGTCTCATGTATGTTGACTGACCAAAGATGTTAAATGCTCCTAAAAACAAGGGATCTATAGGCTCTAACCCAACTGATTTCAACTTCTCATAACATTCATCAATGGATGGTCCTTCCATGTTTTTCACCATATGCTTAAGTGCATCACGCATATCACTAGCCAAGTCATCTAGGGTAATGGAGTTTTTAGATGTTTTAGCCTTTTTCTTGGGCCTAACTTCTGAATCATCATTGGGTTGAACACTAGGCCCCTCATTATTGATAGGATCTTCATCACCCATTCGAAAGCTTTGTTCATGAGAGTCTCCATCATCATCTTCTAAATGAACACTAGCACCTTCTATCTGAAGTGTTTGGACTTGTGGGGATGATGAAACCCCAGATGTTTGGGTGGATGTCCATTGATTACCACCAGTTGCACTAAGGCCTTCAAACACAGCTATGAAAAGATCAGGATGAAGCAATGGTCGTGTTCTCAATGACATTGCCCTTGGGTGACCCTGCGCCAAATTAATAAGGACTATAATAAATACTTTTCTATTCTCATTATTCTTATTAATATTAATATATAACAAGATATTGAAATTTTAAAAATCACACCTTCTTAAAGTCATCCCATTCTTGAGGTGTTAAAGTGAACATATTTGTTTATGGGTTGTTGTGACAACCATGACGAAACCAGGTACACCCTACACGGTCCAAAACCGTAAAGACTACTTAACACTTTAATTGTGCGAAAACCCTAAAAACATGTGTGACTTATATGCTTGATTAAATGATATCAGTTATGTCTCGGAGGAATCCGAGAACACGTTATGACTGACATGACACTAATAAGGGCCAACAGTGTGAAATTGGTGTCCTTAGACTTTAAACACGTGTTAAACCGGAGCTTTCCGTTTAACAGCGCACTAAACCTTTGACATTGATTATTAGGTTATCTGTAGCATTATTTAAGATTCCGAGTTCCAGGAACAACTTAGTTTTGTGCCTTAGAATGTGACATAAGGTTTGAAGCAGATCTGAAATCGGGCACACAAAACGAAGCAGCTTCCCGGTTAGGTAAACGCTTTCGTTTCAGGAATAACATAAGACAATCAAACGTGCAAGGAATGATCGATCAAGCTTAAAAATATTTAAACCGCTCTAATACGAGTCTTTTATGATTAAAACGTAACTGGGTTCGGATTTCAAGACGGTTATTCATGATTTTTAAAACCGAGTTTTTGACACTAATTACCCGCAAAACAGAGTCCGTCAAGCAAATCGAGAACGCGCCCGGGACCCGTAAACGAACATAAACACTCAACGGAGGATAAACATCATCTTTTATCACGTATTACGAGGCACGACGTGGCCTAGGGGGGCCTACCCCAAACCGCCACCACCCCCCATAATATATATCTCATTTTTATTTTCTTTCTTTTAATTCTCACACAAATATCTTCCAAATTTCTGCTTCTTCCACGTAAAATTTTAGAATTTTTGGAATTTTCTACGATTTTTGGTGAATTTTTGACTGTTTTACAAAAAGAATTCTGGAAAAATACCAAACGGATTTAATAAATCACCAAATTTTACAGAGAAACTATGGAATATATAAGGAATGTTCTGGGAAAATTCAGAGTCCATTGGTTGAGTTTTGATTGGGTTTAAAAATCTGCGTTTTTGCGAATTTTCGGTAGCTGGAAACGCACTGAAACCAAATCGGAAAAATCTTAAAATTTTTGGAGATGTTTCTGGAAACATAAGGGATGTCCAGAAATTATTTGGGAATTTTTGGATCCCTGATGGTAATTAATATTAATTATGTGGTTAAATATGATTTTATAAATAATTTATTTAGTCAAGTAAAATGCCAAAATAAATTCCCAGAAATTTTTCCCATAATCTACTGATTTTTACTAAGTTATATAAAAATGTACAGATTTTATTCATATACTAGGTTAAATGGAAATTTTTGGGATAAAAAATGGATTATTTTAAATCAATTTCGGCAGTTTACCGTATAACGAACTGGCCGGAACTGGGAACTGACCCAACCCGAAAAATACTATATATAAAACACGGGGAGTATTCTGGGAGATTCCAGGGCGGATTGGACACTCGGGGTGTGTCCAATACCAGTTCGGGAAATCCCCGACGGTGGAAACGGAAACTCAAAATTGGGCAACCTGGACTCCCCAAACACCCAAACTCCCTTAATGAAAAGTTAATCATTCTTAAATAACAACATGTTGGCACTATTGGTATTCCCGTACCATTGTCCGAACATGTTAAACTACTGACATTGCCTGGCACGCGAACCGGTGCCCGGAAGCCAAACTAAAAACTAATACTACCCTGACATCCATCACCATACCAGTATTGTATAGGCTCAATCTGGAGTGAAAACTCCTGACAGAATCCAAGTTATACATGTTACCGACTTAGATACTGACGTAAGTCCATATTTGCATACATGATTCTAGAAGTTGACCCAGTTGCTTGTTTACATCCTGTGTGAAACTACTACCTACACTGTGAGTTTTACTTCCCCGTTTTTAAACTGTTTTCCTATTTTACATGGGGTGAAATGCATGTTACATACGTTCATACGTGCACATATATACATGATATAACGTGAATTATCTGAGTAAACACTAGTACATGAAAAGTCCCCACAGACCCAAGTGATCAACCGTAGGCCGGTGAATGTGTAAATAGTTGTCACACCCCCAAAATTCCACCTAGGGAATGTCCCTGATAGGCGTGTGACATACCAATAACGAGCCACTAATTACATTGAACCCATACAAGTTTCCAAAAGAAATCATCACTTATTATATAAAAGTTTCAACAATAAGTTTAATTAAGACCCAACATGTTCAGCGGAAGCAAATTGTAAACCAAAGTTAAACCGTTTCAAAACCAATGTAAGCTATCCATAATTCGATCACATGAATCCCTTCAGTATACCCATGACCACTCCAGCTACTTCAGACAGCAAGTTCCCAATCATAGACATCTAACGACCTGCGAGCATGCAACAAGTGTATCAGACAAGGCTGGTGAGTTCATAGTTTTACGAAAACATTGGTTACCAAGTGTTTAATTAATCCATTGAATTGAATTCCGAAAGTAATGTTGATAATACCCCGAATACAAGACGGCTTCTGATTATTTTTCCCTTTCTCCAACGCTCATATCAAAGCATTGGTCATGACTAGGTCATTAGTTCAACACCCGTCCTCCCAGGTACGGGGTGAGGTTTCCAAACCTAAGTAGCGCTACTAACTAATACCATGTTACCTCCCCGGTAACCAAACAACACGGAGGGACTTTAAAGGTGATAGGAGTATATTATCCAACATTCCCGTTTTTACCCAAAAGACTTATCCCTCCCCGGGAAACCCACTGACTGTCCCAACCACCAGGACGCATGCTCAAGAGAGATGAACTCACCTTAGATTGCTCGGTATGTTATGTCACGTTATTCACAGTTGGTCAATAAACCCTAACATGGTTACCAATGATAATCAGTCTCGTAACACATACATCACATGATTACATAATCAGCATCCTACAGAACATGCATATGATCTCATGACACACCTTAGACAATTAGCACACATATACTAAGGTAATCATATCCTAATACAGCATATCACAATTTCATCTCATAAGAGTTCTTCACTAATGATTGGTCAAATAAAACACATACATAACATATCATTCTTATAAAGCTTATCAGCCCCTAGTTGTTTTCTTGGCAACTGGCGGCCCAATTTGGTACCGGCCCAACCATAGTTAAAATTCTAGCAATGTTGTCTAATATAATCAGGTGTGTGTGTGGCTCAACAGTACCGTACAACCCAATGTGGTGTGTTATTTAAGTACCTATCCCACAAGATTTATCCAAAACATTACGGTCCACTCACACAACAATCGTGCGGCCCAAAGACTAGGTGCAACCCAACTATTTTACTCATGTATGGCCCAATTCAATTACAATTATAATAATAATCCAATAATTCTAGCAGTTCATTTACCACACATCACCCAACTAGCATGTATGAGATCTGCCAAACGATCACATGCAATTCTTGAATGAAACAATTGTACTAGCAATGACACTTTTAATTTCTATTGGACCAATACCTATGTGATTAAATATTTGATAATTGAAGTCGGCTGACAATTTGTAATGATCACACTCAATTGCTAATTTCCAATCTCACTGGCCAATACCTTTTAGGACTTCTCATGCAGATCAATAGTCAAGGAATTTTAAGTGGACCTCTCATATATAATGGCCTACAACTAATTAATATCAACTTGATCTCAATTGGACCGTAATATAGCATCAATCATTTGATTCAACCGCATAACAGTCGAAACCTGCTACCTACGACGAAACTCTTGGGTTTCGTGGGGGTCCACGCGTGGCAAGGAACCACCGATTTCGTTGTGGGTTTGCACCTGCAACTCTAATTTCTTATAGTTCCGTTTTACAACAATCAATTAATTAGAATCGCGTCACATAACATCGTTGATAACAAGATCATAACACTACTGGTTCTTATCGATTCAAAGTATTCAGCAAACACCATCATGCAAATCAGATTATTATCTCTTCAATTAAACACACAAACATCATGCATACAAGGTTCTGTTAATCCCACAAGATGTATTCATGTATTTCTATTTCAACTAATCACAATAATGAGAGTATGCAACAATCAGAAATTCATACTTTGCTCACATATAATCAAAGCAATCAACCAAGTTAAACAAACATTAGATAACACTAACCGAGAGAGTATGAAGATTATGATGATGGTGATTGCGACCAGGGGGGGTGTTCTACCACTGCCGCACGTACAAAGGAGGAATAGGGTTTTGTTTGAATTGTGAAACCTTATACAAGTTATATTATATGTAGATAGTGGGGAGGGAAGGTGGGCTCGGTTTGGGCCTAAGATAATCACAAGGAACCAAATACAATTTATCATGTGAGCACACAATGGCCGGCCTAAGTTACTTATCTCAAATCCCCACTTGGGCTTTATTAAGCCCATGCGCAAGTGTGACCTAACTGGACCTATATGTGTGATCGGGTTGGGTTCAAGAAACTCGCGGCCCACAAGTGTCGAGTACTTCCGCGGCCCATATAAGTTAGTTTCCTGCATTCACTAAATTACTCAATTAATCTCATTACGATTTCTTGTAACCATATACACATAACACTTAATAGTATACGCGATAGGTAAATAAACACAGAAACACACGCTAAGGGTTTGTGGGATTTCAAGTGAAGTTAGATTATCCAGGTTGTCACATCATCCCCAACTTGAAAGAAATTTCGTCCCGAAATTTGACAAGTAAGCACCAAGAAGTGAAGTGATAAATCAAGATTGTTGCAGGTTTTCCTCAGGTACCACATCATCCCCAACTTGAAATGGAATTTCATCTCGAAATTCACCAGTAGTACCAGAATTAGATTGGTCATTAGGAAAGAGTTGAGGATATTTGAGCTTCATCCGATCCTCGCGCTCCCACGTGAACTCCGGTCCACGTCTTGAGTTACAACGAACACTCACGATTGGAATTCGACTAAGTTAACGAACTGATTCTCCCCAGACTGTTGAATGGTCCGCCGTGACGTCAGTTAAGCTCGCCATGCTTCCCAAGCATTCCACACCCTCCCAGAGTGAGAGTTTCAATACGATAAGATCGGCTACAGCGATCTTCCAGCATTTCTCCAGTTTATCAGCTTTCCTGATAGTCACGCGTAACCGCCAATCGACTCCCGATCCAAACAACCTTCCCAAGATTTTTGAGTACCAGTCCTGGACCAGTAATTAAGTTGTCAACAATATCAATTTAACAAGAAGGTTGGCATTATTGTCTATGCTACGTAATGCCTCAACAGGGCTGTCTGGTTATCAATATGATAACTGCCGCAGTAGTACTCAACCATAGGTACGAGTCCTTCAAATTTGCACTAAGCCAGTCACACACATGCCCGCAGCATGTCTTCGAGTGCCAGGAGAGTTTGTTTTCTCTGATCATTTGCCCAACGGCGAAAAGCAATGCTCTGGTCCTGACGTGAGCCAAGGGTGTTGTGTAATGCCTGACATAAATCATGCATAGATCATATTCAGAGGTAACATGAGTTGCCACCTCGTGCCTGAAAGCCGCCTCTCTCAGAGGAACATTCACAATTGTGAAGACTCGTCAGTTTTCATGATTGCAAGAAAGTGTGCTGGTAACTTGAGTCCATCAATGATCACCCAGGTGATAATGTTTCCGTTTCTAGTGACAAAATCCATGGCAGTCTGTTCTTATTTCCATACATGCATTTCTGGTTGCTAAAATCCCACCTTGACTTTCCCACATGTCAAACTTCATTCCCATGCGTGCCTATGTGGGCCTTCAGGCCCGGTCACCCGCACATGGTCTTCAGGTTTTAGTACATCCTATCAAAACTCCGATGAATAGGATATCGAGACACGTGTGCTTCGCCTGCACCAGTTCCGTAAGGTTTCTATATAGTGAGGTTCATATTTGTTCCATGAAGTAGCAAATATCATCCGATCTGCCAAAGGTTGCTTCCCCATGCCCCGCATGGGTCAATCTGGAGAACTCTCTTCCTTCAGTTCTTCAGTTTGAACAAGGCGAGTCGGATCAAGTATGTTAGAGTGGATAGCGAGCTGCAAACGTCGTGCACGTCCAGGTTTCACGGTCGTATTCTTTCAAAAGTTCCATCCAGCGTTTCCATCACCTGTTTCGTCCTCTTGAAACAAGGGTACATGGGAGGCCCTTGTGATCGGTCTAAGTGGTGCATTCGGTACCGTCCAAGTAATGCCTCCAATTTAAATCCAAATGCTATGGCTTCCACCGCAGGTCGTGACTCGTGCAGTTGTTCCTGTAAGTCCACCACGTGGGTCATCTCCTTCTCATGTTGCATCGATGCGTAACTAGGACTCTGATTCGAACCATCATGGTATACCGCCAGATCATCGGTACCCTCGGATAGAAGTGATGCTCTGTGCGTTGCAGAGTTGGGTTTCAAAGATGAAAAAGACGTTCCCCGGTTTTATTTCCCAAGAATTCACAGCTCCCCGATGTGCTAAGGAGGTTGAAGTTGCAAAAATCCCATGATGAATCTGCGATAGTGTCCAGCGAACCCAAGGGATTGCTGTATCCCTGAAGGACTCTTTGGTTTTGATCAGTTTCAAATGAAATGGATCTTAGCGATATCCGTGTGTATTCTCACTTCGTCGATTACCTGACCAAAAATGTACCTCTCGAATCCAGAAGTTAGACTTCACCAGACTTCGCGTGTAGTGGCCCCTCGCTCGGGAGCTCTAAGATATGATACAAATTCCGTCCATGCTGATCCTTTCTCCTGGCAAGTTGGTGATGATCCGAAACGTCGTTAGTAAACACGGTCGATTCATATGGTCCATAAAGCTGCTGGTGCGTTAATTAACTCGATGATTATGGTGTACAAGGTCGCACTGGCCGTATTGCGTTCGATATGTCGTTCCAGGAACATTCTCCCCTTGGACTTCCATCGGATAATAGCTTGTTCATTAATCAATCCTCGAATGGAAGCTTGTCCCTCGCAACTGGTCGACAGGTTGTCAATACATAGTCGAGGCAAACGGTTCTTGATTGTCACTTTGTTATGTTCTCGATAATCAGTACACATGTCCAACGATAAAACTTATCCTTGCTGATATAACTGGGGCTCCCCGACGCGAAAAGAGCTAAGTCCGACAAAACTCTTGTTCAACAGTTCCTGTAGTTGATTAGACAACTCTTGCAACCCTCCTAGTGCAAGACGGTAAGAAGTACGAGTAATTAGGGCTGTCTCTGGCATGAGATCAAACTGAGATTTTGCCTAACAGTTGTGGAAGTAAGCCCGAAAGCTCCTCGAGTAGCACACCGAGAGAGGTCACGAACAATTGGTGGATCCTCGATCCTCTTTTTCCTTAGCCCTAACATCAGTAACGGTTGCTAACATAGCGGAGTAATCCCTCCGTAGACACTTCTGGCCTTCATAGCTGAAATGGCGCTAACCTTTGCACCACTCTGATGCTTTATTACAAATAACAATTCTCCACACAAAATTTTCTCCTCACAAGGTATAGCTGTGCGATCTCTGGATATCCAGCTCACGCTAACTACTGCATTGTAACCGTCAAAGATAGTGGAAGGAAGGTCGATGTCGAACACTTGTCCCACAAGGTCGAGTTTGCATCCCAACGAACATATGAGGTTTCAGTTGACTTGCCATCAGCCGATCCCATAACAGGTTCGGTTTCATAGAGACGAAGCGATTAGCTACCCATATAAGCTACCATGTTGCTGTTATGCCTGGCGTCGCCTACACCAATCCTAAATGTCCATCCACGAGCATCATTTCCAGTGTTGTTATTGTCGTCGTTCCCTTGGTTGTTTTCGCCTTGATTCTAACAACAGCCAAACCACGTCGTAGGCACCTTCATTTCCATTCTGTAGGCCATAGTTACAAGTACCTTGATGTTGTCGTGACTGTTGTTTCTAGCGTCGTTGTTTGAAACGGAGCTCTACGATCTTTCTTCAACAGGGTCCATCTTGTCACATTCCGTGCCACGTCCTAAAGCGCTGCTCATCGTGCTGGCAGTTACACTTTCCACACCATGGTCAATTGTCATCGTTTATAACCCTATTAATTCGTAAGAGTTGACTCCCATAAGCTGCTGACTAGGGTTAAGGATTCGATTGAGTACTATACGGTATGTTCCGAGAGTGTTGCAGAAGTGATCGCACTTCTGGATCTAATGTGTCAATTCATTGAGTTCCAGCAAACGAAGAGAAGTGAGAGATGTATAGACTAATCATTGACGCTGCAACATCCAACTCAGGGACGTTCGTACAAGCACCTAACGTTCTACACAGTTTGCTAGGCGTTTAGATGGGTGTTCAGGTAATACTCGATAGCATCAAGATTCGTAAGGGCTCAGAGAGGAGCGAAAAAATCGCGTTCGGGTAGGAGACAATCACTGCTATGACTCCTATAGACTGTTGCGTTTCACATTGATTAAATAACGGAATGGAACCCCTTTTTCACTTGTTAAGCCTCACTGGGACTCACATGCACCCAACATTATTATTATGTGTGCACCCACAATAATATTGTGATTTGCATGCTCATCTCAGCTCCCCCTAACTCATGTCAAATGGTTCCTCAAACTCGAGTAACAAACGAAGAGCATCACAAAACGTAAGTCATGAATGTTTAGGGAAATACCACCCTATCAGTCACATAACACATGCAAGTAATACATGAAGTCATACTGTTGCGCTAAGCGTGCAATCACATGCAATATCATATGTAAGTGTTCACTAGTTATGCTGTACAATGAGTATACGAGAGACGAACCTTGCAGTCTGGAGCTGAGTGTCATGGTCGTATTAGGAACTTGTTCGGTTATAGTCTGCTTTTACAAAAAGGTTTTAAACCAAGTTCACTATAACCAGTGGCTCTGATACCAAACTGTCACACCACCAAAATACCACCTAGGGAATGTCCCTGATAGGCGTGTGACATACCAATAACGAGCCACTAATTACATTGAACCCATACAAGTTTCCAAAAGAAATCATCACTTATTATATAAAAGTTTCAACAATAAGTTTAATTAAGACCCAACATGTTCAGCAGAAGAAAATTGTAAACCAAAGTTAAACCATTTCAAAACCAATGTAAGCTATCCATAATTCGATCACATGTATCCCTTCATTCGACCCATGACCACTCCAGCTACTTCAGACAGCAAGTTCCCAATCATAGACATCTAACGACCTGCGAGCATGCAACAAGTGTATCAAACAAGGCTGGTGAGTTCATAGTTTTACGAAAACGTTGGTTACCAAGTGTTTAATTAATCCATTGAATTGAATTCCGAAAGTAATGTTGATAATACCCCGAATACAAGACGGCTTCTGTCACACCCTGGCTTTTGCGGAAGCGTGGGTTTAATTGGTGTGACTTCTTAATACCATAGCACAATCATAATAATGCTATATGAAAAAAAAATGCATGATAGTCATCCATTCATCAAGTTTTAAAAGTTACCACAAACACATTGTTTTAAAAAGTCGACACAAGAAACAACATACAACCATGACATAAATTAAAGCGTGTTCATACGACCAACGAAGAGACTTAAATAAAAATATGGTTAAAGACTTGTAACCCATCCAGGCAAGGGTCACACTTCCTAAACCCGGATGACATCATTACTCCCTACGCAGCTTAACCTCATTGCAAACTTGACCAGATCCATTAATTTCCTGAAATACATGTAGTTTGAAAAATCAACAAAATGTTGAGCGAGTTCATGTAAAAGTGAGTATGTATAAACCTTTCAAGTATGTATAAAAGTCCCTGGTATGTAGCATTAAGGAAAAAGAGATCACCAATGGGTTGCAAAGGCTCCGGTATGTGTGAAAAGGTGCAGGGAAACTCAAACCTAGCATATTTGTTACCGGGCTTCGGCTGTAAGACACAGTCACCTTTATGGGCCGCCCCGGTCTCACGGGTGTGGGCTCGCTACACCCAAATAGATCTATCACTCTTGTGTCCCTCGGTCCTAACAATGAGGATTAATGGCCTCAAGTGTTGTGCCCACCCTTCACATGATCTAGTAGTATAAACCCTCCCTAAGCTAACCATACCATGTAAATAAATGTTTGTAATAATTGTAACATGTATTCCACCCCCGAAATATAAAACTGAAAACAGTTAAGAGAAAAGGGGGACATGAACTCACAGAAGTGTGTATCCTGTAACGTCAACCTCAAACTCGAACTGTTGCGTGACGACCTACACGTACTAATGTCTATTAGACGAACTGGCCGTGCCTTGGCTTAAGGTTTATTTGTTTACTTCGAAAATAGTTAGGCAACTATTTCGTATTCACACTTCTTAATTGTTTATAAGTGTATTTCCTTCCCAAGGATGGGGTATTTTTACATGTACACTTGTAATTCCGAAAAATATATGTTAAGTCCCATTTAGAAAAATATATTCAACATATTTATCGAAACCCATATAACCCAAAATATATTTATTTTTCTCAAAAATAATATATTTTTATATTTTGTAACCAAATAATATTTACCCCAAAAGATGCTCGTAAACGTATTTCTCGGATTCATAAGTGTGATGGCGTTTTGCTAAGTTACATTATTTTGTCCTAAATAATATAACTAGTTTCCCCCAAAATAAATAATATAATCACACAAGCGTTTTACTATCAAATATATATTTTAAATATATATTTATTTGCTTTTATTTCCGAAAACCCACCTCCGATACTTTGGAGTTTTGTAATAAAATTTATGGCGAAGTATACTTGCGAAAAACAAGTCAATATATTTTGTAAATACTTGTTAGAAAATAATTTTTCTTAGTCTAGGGATTTTTGGAAAATTTCGCCAGAGTTTCCCCTAAAACGGGAGTGTCCATGCTTACTAGCATATCGTTTTCTTTTCAAAATCAATCAACAAACAATCTTTTAAACAACTTTACATTACCAAGAGCAAAATATACGCGATACATAATAATCATGAACTTGATATTTCCCGAAAACGCGTAGTAACTTAGTGAAGCTTTTAGCAGGCTTAGTTACCTTCCAAAGTGTATTTATTTCGTTAAAAATCACTTTCTTAAACGAGTCACGTGTTTACAACTTACAATAAATTTTTACAAAAATTTAACTCTTGAACTCTTCTTGTAAATAAAAGCTTTTTACACTTATTTTACTAACAAAAATTATGTAAGTGTATGTAAAGTTAGGGTTTTTCCAAAACCCGATTCTTTAACTTGGTTTACTTAGAAAAGCTTCTAGTAAAACTTGAATCAACATGAACACCATTCTACTAGTTCACTTATATTTTAGAAAATCATTCTTTTTCATGTTCATGACTAAACTAGAAGGTGGTTGTTTATATAATACATAACCATTCCCTAATCTTGTTAAATCATATTATTAGATATTATTTAACAAGATTCATAAGGTGATTAACATCACGCATCCAAGATTCACCATAAAAATAACAACATACTCATAACAATATATTACTAGTCACATTATGTCATCTTCATGTTTCAATCATAAGTAAACTTTATGTAAACTTTATGTTTATGTTTTTAGTGTTCTTGTTCTTGTGATTTAAACATAATCATCATACTACATAACTTAACTAAGAACAAGATGAAACAAGGTGTAATAAGACTTACTTCTAGCACAAGGCTAGGGTAGAACTTCTAGTGCAAAGATGATGAGAAAAGATGATGAAAACGACTAGAACAAAGCTCCTTTGAAGCTCCACACAAAGCAAGCTTTCTTGTATCAACCTTTAAGCTTGAAAGTCACTTGAAAATGGAAGATGATGGTGGTTATGTGGTGGTGATGGTGGCGGTTTGGGGTGACCGAAAATGAGAGAGAGAGAGTGAGGAATGAGAGAGGTGAAAGATTGAGGAATGATGAGAAATCTAAGTGGCCATACATATATAGATGTTTCTTATATTTTGCTTAGATTAGCAAGCAACAATCTTATTATAATATTCAACAAATCAAATGGCATGGTTAGGATGATTTGTGGGGTCCCTTGGGACCGAAAATCGGTTGGGGGGGGGGTTGGTTGCAACTTTTGTGACTAAAATGTAATGGCTAGTTAGAAAACAAGTAACTTGATCATAAGTGTTAGTTATAAGGTTTTTAATGGGTGTTATGGCAAACGGGGATCAAGACTAGTCAAAAATAATAAAACTATGTAACTGACAAAAATTTGGTGTCCCGGGTAATGTCCGGTTGTCCGGTTAGATACCGTTCCATTAAAGTGTTTAATCAGTTCGAAAAATGTCTTTTATATATATTTTTTGCAACCCAATTTATTCCCGGCACTTAGGAAAGTATACAGGACCATTCTGCCATGTTTTTGCACTTTACTAGTAATTTAAAATGCTGAATTTTGTAATTAAATGCAGAATTCTGCACTTAAAGTGTATTTTAGGCACTACCCGGCACTATAACTATCACCTAGTGACGCAGTTTTATGGTCCTCACCTCCCTACACTCCGTACTAGTGTAGTACCTTGTCCCTGACTCATACTGGCCATAATATCATTGTCTGTCTATGTGCTGGCATTGTCAGCATGTTTCTGAATTAACCGCTCAGTGTGCTAACTGTGCTTCGTGCATCAAGTGTGTCACTAATGTTTGTGTGTAATAAATGGAGTGACAGTATGAAATATGATGATTATGTATGTTTGATGCAGAAATCATAAAGCAGTTTAAACTGTCAGTTGTAATCAACCACAGTCATTAAGCACCTAATAAAAATTAATTAATTGTACAGTACCTGTAATTTTTTAGGGTTGTCACATTCTCCCCCCGTTAAGAAAATTTCGTCCCGAAATTTTAGGCTCTGCTTCTAGTTGCAGGGGTCTTGGGGAACAAATGTGGGTACTTGTCCTTCATACGATCCTCACGTTCCCACGTGAATTCTGGTCCATGTCTTGCATTCCATCGAACTTTGACGAGTTTGACACTACTCCTGCGTGTTTTGTTAACCTTCCAATCCGTAACCTCAACCGGTTCTTCAACAAAGTGGAGCGTGTCGTCGATGTGAACTTCGTCAGCAGGAATGACTACGGTTTCCTGAGTTGGACTCTTTTTCAAATTTGATACATGGAATGTATCGTGAACGCCATTAAGTTCAGCAGGTAAGTCCAATTTGTATGCTACAAGCCCAATCCTTTGCAGGATTCTGAATGGGCCAATGTAACGCGGATTCAGCTTCCCACGCTTCCCAAAGCGTGCCACACCCTTCCAGGGTGAAACTTTTAACAAAACCATATCCCCAACTTGAAACTCCAAAGGTTTCCTCCTTTGGTTTGCATAGCCCTTCTGTCTGTCACAAGCCGCTTTGATGCGCTCTCGAATTTGAAAGATCTTGTCCGTTGTCTCTTGCACTATTTCGGGACCAACAAGCTGTCTATCACCCGCATCAGCCCAGCATAGCGGTGATCGACACTTGCGTCCATAAAGAGCTTCAAATGGCGCGGCTCCAATACTTGTGTGGTAGCTGTTGTTGTACGAAAATTCAACCAACGGTAAATGATTATCCCAGCTACCACCCAGATCCATTACACACGCTCTCAGCATATCTTCCAATGTCTGTATAGTTCGTTCACTTTGGCCATCAGTTTGTGGGTGAAAAGCAGTACTTAGATTCAACTGTGAACCAAAAGCTTCTTGGAAGGATTGTCAAATCCTTGATACAAATCTCCCATCTCTATCAGAGATAATCAAGAGAGGCACTCCATGACGTGCAACAATCTCTCGCATGTATATTTCAGCAAGTTTACTAGTGTTGTCCTTCTCCTTGATTGGCAGGAAGTGCGCAGACTTTGTTAGACGGTCTACTATTACCCAAATTGTATCGTGGCCCTTGGGCGTCTTTGGCAGTTTCGTTATGAAGTCCATGGAAATCTGTTCCCATCTCCATTTGGGTATTTCAGGTTGCTGCAAGAGACCTGACGGTTTTTGGTATTCGGCTGTTACTTTGGCGCAAGTTAAACATTTACCAACGTATATCGCTACATCGCCTTTCATCCTTGGCCACCAGTAAAAGTCCTTTAGGTCTTGGTACATCTTATCTGCTCCAGGATGAACCAAGTACCGTGACTTGTGAGCCTCATGGAAAATAACCTTTCTCAATCCACCAAACAGAGGAACCCAAATTTGTTTCATAAAGCACAAAGTTCCTTCCTCGTTTGGTAGCAACTGCTTCTCCATCCCACGGAGATACTCATTCTCAATATTCCTTTCTTTAAGTGCTTCTCTCTGCGCGGCACGAATGCGCAATGAGAGGTCTGTCTGTACAATCATTTCCAGAGCCCTTACCCTTATGGGCTTGATCCTTTCCTTTCGACTCAGGGCATCGGCGACCACATTTGCCTTCCCTGGGTGATACTTGATCTCACAATCATGGTCGTTCAATAGTTCAACCCAGCTTCTTTGTCTCATGTTAAGCTCCTTTTGGTCAAATATGTGCTGCAGGCTCTTGTGATCAGTGAAGATCGTGCATCGCGTGCCATACAAATAGTGTCGCAAGATCTTCAACGCAAATACCACTGCGCCTAGTTCCAAGTCGTGCGTGGTATAATTCTTCTCGTGGATTTTCAACTGACGAGAAGCATAAGCTATAACTTTCTGTCGCTGCATCAACACGCAACCCAAACCTTGACGCGAGGCGTCACAGTATACCACGAAGTCGTCTGTTCCTTCGGGTAGCGATAAAATCGGTGCATCACAAAGCTTGTTCTTCAACAACTGAAACGCTTCTTCCTGTTTGTCTTCCCAATCAAACTTCTTGTCTTTCTGTGTGACTGCGGTCAGAGGTTGAGCGATTTTAGAGAAATCCTCAATGAACCTTCGATAATAACCAGCCAAACCTAAGAACTGTCGAATCTCGGTTGGCGTCTTTGGAGTCTCCCAATTTTTGATCGCCTCGATCTTTGTTGGATCCACATGGATTCCATTTCCATTAACCACATGTCCAAGAAATTGGACTTCGCGCAGCCAAAACTCACACTTCGAGAACTTAGCGTACAACTTTTCCTTTTTAAGTAGCTCTAGGATAGCTCTTAAATGCTGTTCGTGCTCGTCCTTCGTCTTCGAGTAGATCAGAATGTCATCAATAAACACGATCACAAACTTATCCAAGTAAGGCTTGCAGACTCTGTTCATTAAATCCATAAAAATGGCTGGCGCGTTTGTCAACCCAAACGGCATAACCAGGAACTCGTAATGTCCATAACGAGTCCTAAAGGCCGTCTTTGGGATACTTTCCTCTTGTATCCTTAGTTGATGATATCCTGAACGAAGGTCGATCTTTGAATAAAAGCTCGAACCTTGCAGTTGGCCGAACAGATCATCAATCCTTGGCAAAGGATATCTGTTCATGATAGTCAACTTATTAAGCTCGCGGTAGTCTATACACATACGAAAACTACCATCCTTTTTGACGAACAGAACTGGAGCTCCCCAAGGTGAGAAGCTTGTTCTGATAAATCCTTTATCCAATAGCTCCTGGAGTTGTGTTGACAACTCCGGCATCTCCGATGGTGTAAGTCTATAGGGTGCCTTGGCTACAGGCGCGGCGCCTGGAACCAAGTCAATGTGAAACTCGACTTGCCTTTGAGGCGGTAATCCTGTCAAGTCTTCTGGAAAGACTTCAGGATATTCTTTTACGACTGGAATGTCTTCGATCTTTAGCTCCGCATCTTCTTTATCCACGATGTGTGCCAATAATGCAACACATCCCTTTTGTAAACACTTCCTAGCTTTCAGACAGCTAATGATCCTCAGAGGCGTATCACGCTTCTTTCCGTGCACTACGATCGTTTCTTCATTCGTCATTGGGATGCGAATGGTCTTCTCGTGAAAAATGATCTCGGCTTTGTTGCTCGATAACCAATCCATCCCTACCACCACGTCGAAACTTCCCAACTTGACTGGTAGTAGATCCAAAGTGAACTCGTGTCCTCCCAGTTCTATCACGCATCCTCTGATGACTTCACCCGTTTCAACTAGTTTCCCATTAGCCAATTCAATCGAGTACGGAACGTCTAACTTACTAGCAGTTAATCCAAGCATAATCTTAAATTCTAACGATACGAAGCTATAATCGGCACCAGTATCAAACAGAACAGATGCAAAGCGTTGGTTTATAGGGAACGTACCAGTGACAACGTTTGGATCCTGGCGCGCTTCCCTTGCACCAATGTTAAAGACTCTTCCCCGTGCTTGGTTCAGGTTTGGGCATTCCCTCTTAAAGTGCCCAACATCTCCACAATTGAAACATCCCGGTCCCCGACCATTTCCATTTCCATTTCCACCTTGAGTGTTGTTTTGGTTGAGATTTCCACTGTGACAACTCGTATTTCCGAACTATCTTTGTCCCTTGATATAACGAATGTAAACATTATGTGACTATGTGAATTGAATGATTAAATTGAATGTTATGTGAACATGTGTTGTGCTTGTATATATGTATGTAATATCACACGAAGGAAACCAATCGCACAATAGCAACTTGATGTCGCACAAGCCGATGGGCTTTGATTCATGCAACTCTCGGCCCACTTCTCCTTGAACTCGGAACACATAGGTAGCCCATGATGGGTTCGGCCTACTTCTCATACGCATAGCCTCATGAGGAGGTTTACACTTATCATTACTTGCAATCACCCAACACACGTAAAACCCTAGTGCTCTCCTCTCTCTCTCTAAGCCGACGGCAAGCATCCCCTTTCTCTCGAAGATCATTCCTTGAATCGGATCACCCTTTTCGTTAGACCTCTCAATCGGTTAGTGTTCATGATTTATGTTTAGTTATATGATGTTATGATTGCATGATTTGATTAAATGGTTAGGGTTGTATGAACGATGAACAATGATGTTTATGTGTTGATGTCTAAACAAATTCGATTTGCATGATTATGATCTGGAACCGAATGTTTATTAAATCGGCTGTTATATTTCTATGCTTTGGATTATTAGCTTGATGATGTACTAGTGAACCGGATGTGTATGATGATGTTAATTGACTATCATGTCTTGTTTTCGGATTAGGTTGCATGATGAATGATGATGTTTATAATCTGTTGTATGTTCATGTAATCGGATCAAATGATATGATGTGATAAGTGATTGTTATGCTTGAAACATGATTAGGGTTCTTAGAGATTTGATACTAAAATCCTTTGTTTGATCGATTGTGGTTGGATTTAGAAATTGTTAGTGTAAATTAATTGAATGGAAATTTGAAACCATTGCAATGATTGTAACATAATTGAATTTTGGAAACAATGTAACTGTTTTGCATAACTTTCGGTTGCTAAACAACCAGTCGCACAAGACTCCTGGTCGCACAAGATCAGATCGTACAAGATCTGATCTCATCGCACAAGGAGTCCAGTCGCACAAGGTGTCTCCAGTCGCACAAGGCTTACTGGATCGCACAAGTAGTGATATTTGTTTAACTGTTGGGCCGGGTATATGTTGGGCCGGGTTAGTTCCAATCGCACAAGGGATCCCGGATCGCACAAGAAACCCACGTTTAATTATTTGGGCTGTTTACTTGCTGGACTGTTATGATTATTTGGGCTTCTTGTTATTTGGGTCGGGTGTCTAACGGAATCGCACAACATGTTGCGGATCGCACAAGGCTGTGCTGAACGCACAACATGTTGGGCCGACTGTTATTGGGCTATATCTTCCGGATCGTACAAGTTGAATACGTTATGACTGTTAAACGTGTTAATGTGTGATTTCCATGATCTGTGTGTTCCTTACCTGCTAGCTTATGTGATACTTATGTGCACAACTTGAAACCAAAAGCTGACTTGTATGGTAACCATGTTAGGACGTGGTTGACCACTAGCAGCTAGACTTGACCTTTCTGTGTATATGTCGAGCAAACCAAGGTGAGTTCACACTCTACAAAGCATGGGATTCCCAGGGGTTGGGAATGGGGTTAAGGAATATGGATTCCTCGTCCTTTCTTGGGTAGGACAGTACTGGTTCAGGAATGTAATTCCTCGTCCTTACGGACATATAACTTTTACTAGACCAAAACTCTTTCACGAAGTCCCTCCTTTTTATATCGACTTAATCGTCGGGCCAATGGCGAGCGGGTCATTAGTTAGATAGCGCCATTTAGGTCTGACAAGCCTCACATCGTGCCGCAGAGGACGGGCGTGAACTAATGGATCTGGGCACGTTAATGATGATAGACATTGACAGTTCAGGGCACATAAACATGACTACAGTCAGCAGTCGATATGGTAACGAGTCTAGTGTATACACGGGGTAGCCCCCATGGCCGAAATGCCAGATAACTATCATGGGGTAGCCCCCACGGCTGGATTACCAGAGTTAATGGGTTAAACTAATCACGTTTTCAACTATGGGGTAACCCCCACGGCAGGATGCCAGTTAAAGGAAACTGTTTTCAAAACAACTTAAAACGAACACCCAACTGTGAACTCGCTCAACATTATTGTTGACTCGTTACTACATGCTTTGCAGGTCAATAGGTACTTAGCTGGAGCTTGCACAAGGAAGAGTCGTTGTGGGACATGGACATCTGTGTGCCATGTTAAATCTTTGGATATTTAATCTTATGTTTTGGTTTTAAACATTATGCTTCCGCTTACAACTTAAACTATGTTTGTATTGGACACCAATCGTGTTGGTTGGACTTTTATAATTAATTACTTGCTTGTTCAATATGATTGGTGGTTTGATCCTGGTCAGTCTCGCCTCCAAGCGGTGATACTCCGCGTGTGGATTTTGGGGGTGTGACATCCACTCCCCTCTTGGTTCGCAAAATTTCCACGGTTCCCATTTTCGCCATTTCCTTCATGTTGGCGGTTTCCATTACCATTCCCATAACCTCGATTACCACCACGCCCAGTACCAGTTCCGGCCCAACATCTATCCTTTGAGTGGTCGTTCTTCCCACATGACTCGCATTTCCTCAATCTGCACGGGCCAGAGTGATGGCGCTGGCATGTATCACACCTGGGCAGAGTGCCCATGTAACCCTTGCCTTTGTTTTCGACACCGGTATTGGCCCTGGCCGGTGTGCTCGACTCACCCTTCTTGTTTACGTTGCTGGTACCTTGCTTGAAATTGGAAAATTTCCGTTTGTTTTCACCAGACGACTCCACATGAGTCTCCTTCTTCTTTGGTTCAGAAATGGAAAATTTGTTCAATCTAATAGCCTCCTCAGTAAGTGCCACACTGAGGTCGATGGCTTCCGTGATCGTTGCAGGCTTAGACATGGTAACCATACTCATGATCTGGGGTGCCAATCCCCAGATAAAGCATTCGATGCGTTTAAATTCGGGCGTGACCATGTACGGCACTACATGGGACAAATCATGAAACCTCTGAACATATTCTGCAATCTTAGGACCATCCATTCTTAGATGCCAGAATTCTGTTTCTAGCCTCTGTATTTCAGCACGCGAGCAGTACTTCTTCCTCATTAGCTCTTTTAGCTCATTCCAGGTTAACGCATAAGCTGCCGCTTCTCCTAATGTTTGCACTTGCAGATTCCACCACGATAGGGCACCATCCAGAAACAGCCCAGAGATGTAGGTGACTTGTTGTTGTGGAGCACACTTGCTCATTCTCAGAATGGAATCTGTCTTCTCAGCCCACCGGACGAATGCAACAGCACCCCCAGTGCCGTCTAAATTTACGGGCTTGCAGTAAAGGAATTGCTTGTAGGTGCACCCTGCACATACGTTAAAATTTACAGATGGTATCAGCGGAGGTGCTAGAAATATCCAAATGTATCGTAATATGTTTCAAGCGGCTTGACATTACCATTAGGTGGATTGTTATTGCCGTTGTTGTTCGAGATATTTTCGCTTGTTTCTCCATGGGAGGCCGCATACTGAGCTATGGCCGCGGTAATTATCCATTGGAGTTCCGCCTCTGAAGTAGGCATGCGTACATTGCATCTTGGAGGCATCTTCCAAAAGATTATCATATTGGTCAGGTCATAGTAAGTAAATAATATGCGTACGTAATAACATCCCTCAACACGATAACACATAACATCCCATGTCATAATCCATAAGCAAATAAATCGACAATGCATGTAATGAGAATACTGCGATTGAGCTATTATATAATCAAGACTACAATACAATGTTTACAAGTTTTACATCTGTATCATACGTCAAAAGCGGCTAGGGGTCACATCACCCTTGCCTGACTATCTAGTCATATCCAACAACCAAAAATCACATATCAAAAGTCATCATGTCAAAATGCGGTCTTCAAAACGTTGTGTAGTCGGCTCAATCGCGGTCTTCTCACCAAAATAACACTACCTGCAACACACCAAAAATGCCTATGCTGATGGCGGTGGAGGAGGAGGAGGAAGAAGAGAGAAAAGCAAGCGGCGCATCAGCACCCAATCCTCCTCTAACGCGTGAACAACTTGCAGCAGGTACGCTATCTGCTGCTCGGGTGCAAGGAAACGAACATCCGAATCAGGTGGAAGCGGAAGGGGAGTGTGTGGTGCAGCAAAAGGTGTCTGACAGTGGCAAGGCGGGCGTGGAGCTCTCTCTAACTCCTGAATGCGACGGCTCAGTGCGTCCTGCTGTAGCTGCAGCGACGCAAGTGTATCCTCCGTACTGTACCCCACATGAAATGGGTGGTACGGGTCAGATAGTGGCATAACAAGGGGCGTAGTCCACAAAAACGGCTCGCCTGATGGTACGAATGATGGTGAAGTAGGTGGTGCAACATGAGGAAACTGTGACTGAAACGGAAAAGATGATGACACAGGGGGAGTGAAAACAGGTGGCTGCCTTGATGAACCCTCTCCAGGACGAGGTGGCGGTATGTCCTGGAGGAATGTGATGGGAAGATCAGTGCGGTGGACGTCAGTGGTGTGTGGGTGAAACAATGGGATATCAGTGGGTGCAGAAATAGGTGCTACGGGAGGAGTGACTGGTAGCACATACGGTGGGTAGTCATCATCGTCGATCCACCCGTTGAGGGTATCGGCGTATCGAGGGTCAACATGCGTGGCGAACGGCGCATGATCAGCATGTACAGGGGCTGAAATAGGTACTACAGGTGCAACAATGGGTGCATCAATAACAGGATCATCCACCAATTGTGGTGCAACAACGGGAAGGTCAGCAATGGGTATATGATCAACAAGAGGTGCAATGGCCGGTGCACCATCAAAAACAGGGCCATGGTCAACAACAGGCTCGGGTGCTATGATGGGCTCAGGATCGTCAAGGTCCATATCAAAATCGGCTGGAATGTCCAACAACGGATCAATGGGAGCCACTGGCGCCTCTAACGGCTGGTCCATATGAATAAACTCGACATCATGATCAGGATCGAAACTAGGGAGAAAAACTAGATCAAAATCATCATCGATCTCGTGGTCAAACTCAAACTCGTGTAACGGACCAGGTGCAGCTGACATCGCCATGTCGGGGTCGGCGTCAGGAGAGTGATGCTGCACACCCTGGTCGTGCAAGGACGCAGATGCCACAGACTCCAATGAGTCTGGAACAGGTGAACCAACGGGAAGCTCCTCTACAGGGGCCTTAGCAATAGGAAGGATAACATCAACCTCGATCGGGGCCCCGCCCTCATAGTCGCCCTCAGGGGGACCCTCCTCGAACAGATCAATGTCGTCATCAGATGCGACATCGAGTGGCATATCCACCATGGGGACAGCAGCAAGCGGTACGGGAGTAGGGATCACCGCAAGAGGTAGATCCCCAGCAGGAATGCCATCAGCAGGCTCAACTCCGATGTCTGGCAGCGCGAACGGCTAAAAATCATCGTCATCTGTACTCGTGGTGTCGGACGTGTAGACGTCTCCCTCTGATAGTATCTCATCGTCTGACACAACTGCCATGGGGTCCACTGTGTTTGATACTCCTGTGTCGGAAGAAGAAACCATGGTGTCTGTAACACAACCACACATATGCACAAATATCAATATGAAATCAAATAAACATGTAAGTCATAATAATGCAAGCAAGAAATCCTCCTAGCCTTCCCAGACTACCCCTCCCAGCCTCTCAGACTAACTCCCTGGTCTCTAAGACCAACCTCCCAGTCTCTAAGACTAACTCCCTAGTCTCTAAGACCAACCTCCCAGTCTCTAAGACTAAACCTCCCCAATCTCTAAGATTGAACTCCCTCAGTCTCTAAGACTGAACACCCTCAGTCTCTAAGACTGAAATAATATTTTTGAAAAGTGTATTTGTGCCTTTTTGTTTGTAAAAATGTTTTGTACCCTGGATCTAGAAGTTTAGTGTATGCAATGTAAAAATGTTTTCATGAGAGCCCTAGTGATCATAGTCTAGACTCGAGAAAGAATCCTAGTTCGCTATGATCGAGGCTCTGATACCAAGCTGTCACACCCTGGCTTTTGCGGAAGCGTGGGTTTAATTGGTGTGACTTCTTAATACCATAGCACAATCATAGCAATGCTATATGAAAATAAAACGCATGATAGTCATCCATTCATCAAGTTTTAAAAGTTACCACAAACACATTGTTTTAAAAAGTCGACACAAGAAACAACATACAACCATGACATAAATTAAAGCGTGTTCATACGACCAACGAAGAGACTTAAATAAAAACATGGTTTAAGACTTGTAACCCGTCCAGGAAAGGGTCACGCTTCCTAAACCCGGATGACATCATTACTCCCTACGCAGCTTAACCTCATTGCAAACTTGACCAGATCCATTAATTTCCTGAAATACATGTAGTTTGAAAAATCAACAAAAAGTTGAGCGAGTTCATGTAAAAGTGAGTATGTATAAACCTTTCAAGTATGTATAAAAGTCTCTGGTATGTAGCATTAAGGAAAAAGAGATCACCAATGGGTTGCAAAGCCACCGGTATGTGTGAAAAGGTGCAGGGAAACTCAAACCTAGCATATTTGTTACTGGGCTTCGGCTGTAAGACACAGTCACCTCTATGTGCCGCCCCGGCCTCACTGGTGTGGGCTCGCTACACCCAAATAGATCTATCACTCTTGTGTCCCTCGGTCCTAACAACGAGGATTAATGGCCTCAAGTGTTGTGCCCACCCTTCACATGATCTAGTAGTATAAACCCTCCCTAAGCTAACCATACCATGTAAATAAATGTTTGTAATAATTGTAACATGTATTCCACCCCGAAAATATAAAACTGAAAACAGTTAAGAGAAAAGGGGGACATGAACTCACAGAAGTGCGTATCCTGTAACGTCAACCTCAAACTCGATCTGCTGCGTGACGACCTACACGTACTAATGTCTATTAGACGAACTGGCCGTGCCTTGGCTTAAGGTTTAGTGTTTTGAGTTGCGTTACTTTGATATTATACTTGTCAAAATAATATTAATTATTTTAACTTAACTTTTGTAATAAGGAAAATAGTTAGGCAACTATTTCGTATTCACACTTCTTAATTGTTCATAAGTGTATTTCCTTCCCAAGGATGGGATATTTTTACATGTACACTTGTAATTCCGAAAAATATATTTTAAGTCCCATTTAGAAAAATATATTCAACATATTTATCGAAACCCATATAACCCAAAATATATTTATTTTTCTCAAAAATAATATATTTTCATATTTTGTAACCAAATAATATTTACCCCAAAATATGTTCGTAAACGTATTTCTCGGATTCATAAGTGTGATGGCGTTTTGCTAAGTTACATTATTTTGTCCTAAATAATATAACTAGTTTCCCCCAAAATAAATAATATAATCACACAAGCGTTTTACTATCAAATATATATTTTAAATATATATTTATTTGCTTTTATTTCCGAAAACCCACCTCCGATACTTTGGAGTTTTGTAATAAAATTTATGGCGAAGTTTACTTCCGAAAAACAAGTCAATATATTTTGTAAATACTTGTTAGAAAATAATTTTTCTAAGTCTAGGGATTTTTGGAAAATTTCGCCAGAGTGTATAAAATATGATGCTTATGTATGTTTGATGCAGAAATCATAAAGCAGTTTAAACTGTTAGTTGTAATCAAGCACAGTCATTAAACACCTAATAAAAATTAATTAATTGTATAGTACCTGTAATTTTTTAGGGTTGTCACAGCTTCTGATTATTTTGCCCTTTCTCCAATGCTCCTATCAAAGCATTGGTCATGACTAGGTCATTAGTTCAACACCCGTCCTCCCAGGTGCGGGGTGAGGTTGCCAAACCTAAGTAGCGCTACTAACTAATACCATGTTACCTCCCCGGGTAACCAAACAACACGGAGGGACTTTAAAGGTGATAGGATGAGTATATTATCCAACATTCCCGTTTTTACCCAAAAGACTTATCCCTCCCCGGGAAACCCACTCACTGTCGCAACCACCGGGACGCATGCTCAAGAGAGATGAACTCACCTTAGATTGCTCGGTATGTTATGTCACGTTATTCACAGTTGGTCAATAAACCCTAACATGGTTACCAATGATAATCAGTCTCGTAACACATACATCACATGATTACATAATCAACATCCTACAGAACATGCATATGCTCTCATGACACACCTTAGACAATTAGCACACATATACTGAGGTAATCATACCCTAGTACAGCATATCACAATTTCGTCTCATAAGAGTTCTTCACTAATGATTGGTCAAATAAAACACATACATAACATATCATTCTTATAAAGCTTATCAGCCCCTAGTTGTTTTCTTGGCAACTGGCGGCCCAATTGGGTACCGGCTCAACCATAGTTAAAATTCCAGCAATGTTGTGCAATATAATCAGGTGTGTGTGTGGCTCAACAGTACCGTACAACCCAATGTGGTGTGTTATTTAACTACCTATCCCACAAGATTTATCCAAAACATTACGGTCCACTCACACAACAATCGTGCGGCCCAAAGACTAGGTGCAACCCAACTGTTTTACTCATGTATGGCCCAATTCAATTACAATTATAATAATCCAATAATTCTAGCAGTTCATTTACCACACATCACCCAACTAGCATGTATGAGATCTGCCAAACGATCACATGCAATTCTTGAATGAAACAATTGTACTAGCAATGACACTTTTAATTTCTATTGGACCAATACCTATGTGATTAAATATTTGATAATTGAAGTCGGCTGACAGTTTGTAATGATCACACTCAATTGCTAATTTCCAATCTCACTGGCCAATACCTTTTAGGACTTCTCATGCAGATCAATAGTCAAGGAATTTTAAGTGGACCTCTCATATATAATGGCCTACAACTAATTAATATCAACTTGATCTCAATTGGACCGTAATATAGCATCAATCATTTGATTCAACCGCATAACAGTCGAAGCCTGCTACCTACGACGAAACTCTTGGGTTTCGTGGGGGTCCATGTGTGGCAAGGAACCACCGATTTCGTTGTGGGTTTGCACCTGCAACTCTAATTTCTTATAGTTTCGTTTTACAACAATCAATTAATTAGAATCGCGTCACATAACATCGTTGATAAGAAGATCATAACACTACTGGTTCTTGTCGATTCAAAGTATTCAGCAAACACCATCATGCAAATCAGATTATTATCTCTTCAATTAAACACACAAACATCATGCATACAAGGTTCTATTAATCCCACAAGATGTATTCATGTATTGCTATTTCAACTAATCACAATAATGAGAGTATGCAACAATCAGAAATTCATACTTTGCTCACATATAATCAAAGCAATCAACCAAGTTAAACAAGCATTAGATAACACTAACCGAGAGAGTATGAAGATTATGATGATGGTGATTGCGACCAGGGGATGTTCTACCACTGCCGCACGTACAAAGGAGGAATAGGGTTTTGTTTGAATTGTGAAACCTTATACAAGTTATATTATACGTAGATAGTGGGGAGGGAAGGTGGGCTCGGTTTGGGCCTAAGCTAATCACAAGGAACCAAATACAATTTATAATGTGAGAACACAATGGCCGGCCCAAGTTACTTATCTCAAATCCCCACTTGGGCTTTACTAAGCCCATGCGCAAGTGTGACCTAACTGGAACTATATGTGTGATCGGGTTGGGTTCAAGAAACTCGCGACCCGCAAGTGTCGAGTACTTCCGCGGCCCATATAAGTTAGTTTCCTGCATTCACTAAATTACTCAATTAATCGCATCACAATTTCTTGTAACCGTATACACATAACACTTAATAGTATACGCGATAGGTAAATAAACACAGAAACACACGCTAAGGGTTTGTGGGATTTCAAGTGAAGTTAGATTATCCGGGTTGTCACAATAGTACTATTGGTCCGACAAACCCAATTGCGATGGCCAGGAACGCCATATGATACATACGCAATTGTACATGTTTGAGCATAGGCTATGGGGTACTAGCTATAGCTACACAGGGGCAGTGCGGTGGTGGTTGACCACGGGGTTGAGTTGACAGTCAAGGCTTCACTTGTGGGCTCAGTATATATATATATATATATATATATATATGCTATCAGATGTGCCAACTTGAACTATAATTACATCTATTTAATACAAACTGAAACAGTGGAACTCACCAGCAGCGTTTAGCTGACCCTTTTTAAAACTAACATGCATTTCAGGTAACTTGAGACTGATGTGATCCGTGTATGTTGTTCAAGACGTGTTTATTGGCAAATATTGAGATAGACGCATGCGACTTAGAAGACTTATGTGGTTCATGGGAACACGCAGTTGTGACATACATGTAGTATGTAATCAACATTTTGTAATTAATAAATTGTAGTGTTATAAACCATGTGCTTGTACCAGAGGTGTCTGTTGCATCCCACGTTTTTTTCTTCCGCCGCAAATCGGGGTGTGATAGAAGATGGTATCAGAGCCATTGGTTATAGAGAATTAGGTGCCTTTAAGGAAACCTAGACTATAACTCCAGGCTCGAACCTTAGTGGACATCACTGGAAAATTAACCACTACTAAAAGTAGTTAATGAACACTGTAAAGTATCCTATTGGCAAGTACCAGGGTGGTCTTGTGGGGCAAGTGGGTTATTATGGTCCGGAACGTAATAACAGACTTGCTCATACGAGGCGGTGTTGGGAAAGTCGTGGTAATAAACACGCTTAAATATGTGGAGTGATACATACGTGTACCAAGGTTGTGTGGATATTTGTGTGTGGATTGATACATGAATTGGGATTGCTGGATTATACGTTACTGCATGTGCCTTAGTGATAGGCAGAAAACTGGTATTACAGTCCATTCCACATTCCTACTGATCACATATTTAATATACACTAGAGTTTGATTCCTATCACTCACACAGTTGTTACTTATACTTTATGATGTGAGAACTCAAGACTTTATTATGATACGATCTCACCAACTCTACTCTTATAGCTACTATAACGATGGTTATATACTAGAGTGATACTTCCAAAAGAACATAGATACCCAAAGAACGCTCAGGTCGTTCTGATAGACTGGGAGGAAGTGTACGGATCCTTACTCCACTACTCATTGCTTCACATTCGATTGTTATACAGTCGTAGAGTTTAAACACCATACGAAACTTTTTCGTCCGTAAATCCATGACCTATTTGATTGTCCGCTGGATTCCTCTTCTGTTTACAATATTGGCCTTAGCCTTCATGTCGTGTGATACTAGAATGCTTCATGGTATTCCTTAGCACATGTTTCGATATATGTTATATCTGAATCGGACGATCTTCGGGTTATGGAGATGGCATGGAGCGTGTGAATAAGTTACCCTTCCCGTTGTCATTCGGTTCCCTTGGGCATAAATTTTGTGATGATACAGATTCCTTGGAACACTTTGCGTTGTGAAATCTCGTTTCGTGTGACCGTCGGTTACCTTGTGTTGTTTTTTCGATTAATGAGTGTTTCGGATTTCAGTTGGTTATTCACGGAAAGTAATATTAGGCCTGAATATTTTGGTGAACGGAACATTGATCATGTATATGGGTGTGGTGGATATGTTGCGGTACTTCCTATATATAAACACCTGGCTACATTATCAAAGTACCGTTACTCAGGGCAGACGGGCTTCATGTTGCGATCCGTTCGGTTATGTTTTGGGCAATGCCGTGTTGAGACATCAACCCTGGCAGATGCGAATGACAGAGGCAGAAATTTCCCAACTGATAGCACAACAACTCCAAACGGTTATTCCAACAATCGTGGCGCAGGTTAGCGCCGGTATTAACGCTAACCCCCAACCGAACCCACAGCCGGGACCGTTAGGTCAAAACAATAACCAAAACAATGTTAGGCCAGTTTGCATGTATAAACACTTTATGGAGTGCAAACCAATGGAGTTTAATGGAACTGGAGGACCGAACGGGTTGGTGAAATGGATCAAGAAGTCGGAATCGGTCCTTAACATAAGTAATTGTCCGGGTGACTGTGCGGTAAAGTATACAGCTTGTACTTTTACCGACCACGCTTTGAACTGGTGGAATGCTATTGTGCAATCTCACGGGCATGATGCGATTAATGCTATGACGTGGGATGATCTTAAGATACTAATGAGAGAAAGGTTCTACCTAATCCACGAAATTCAGAAACTCGAACATGAGTTTTGGAACCTGAAGATGCAAGGTGCGGATCATGCAGGGTACACAAATCGTTTCAATGAACTGGCACGCATCTTGCCAGATATGGTTCGACCGGAGTCCAAGAGGATCGAGAGGTATATCTGGGGACTGGCCCCAGAAGTGAGAAGCATCATTAATTCGGTGGAGCACCTGACCATGCACGGAGTGGTAGCTAGGTCAGGCACGGTTACGTACGACATGGTTAGACGCAAGATTTTGACAATGCCGGGAGAGCCGGCAGGAAATAAGCGAGAGGCCCCGGAAAGTAGTCGAGCGGGGGCAGCCATACCGAAGAGGGGGAGAGCCACTAGTCAAAGATATGCTATGACTACATCAACGGGAAACTCTGGTGGCTATAAAGGAACAGCCCCAAAATACAACAAGTGCACTTTGCACCACTATGGTGCATGTCGAGCAGGGATCTGCCCGAGGTGCCATAAGAATGGACATTATACCCGAAACTGTAAGACACCATTGGAACCCAACCGTTTCCAAACCCCAAGGCCTCAGCCTCTTCAGCAACGACCCCAACCACCAACACAACAGATTACCTACCCCCGTACTTGCTACGGATGTGGCAGTACGGAGCACTTCCGAAGAAGCTGCCCAAAGTTTGCTCAACAGCCAGCAGGAAGGGATATGCAGGGCCAAGCTTCTACCTCAAATGCAGCTTGAGGTCGTGCCTTTATACTTGGGTCTGGTGACGCACGGCAGGATCCAAATGTGGTCTCAGGTACCTTCCTCATTTCCGATCAGTATGCTTCAGTACTGTTTGATACGGGCGCAGATAGGAGCTACATTTCCATTAATTTCTTACCCCTATTAAATATGCCGGCTATTGAATTAACAAGTCCCTATTCCATAGAACTTGTTAACGGTAAACCTATAACTAGTCAACAAATCATTCGTGATTGTCCTTTAATTCTTAACAACCACCAATTCCTTATTGACCTACTATCGGTGGAGCTCGGAAGTTTCGATATACTAGTGGGAACGGACTGGTTGTCCAAGTACAAGGCGAAGAGTTATGTGAGCAAAAGATTGTTAGGATCCCTTTTCCTAATGATGACAGGGAGAGAAGTCTGGTACCATATTAAACCTTATATCCCACCTTAAAGTGTTGAAATGTATACGTCAAGGATGTGATGTGTTCTTAGCAAGTGTAATGACGATCGAACCAGAAGAACAACGTATTAAGGATATCCCAGTAGTGTGTGATTACCCAGACGTGTTTCCCGATGAATTGCCTGGATTGCCACCCAATCGGCAAGTCGAATTCCGTATCGACTTAATACCGGGAGCAGCTCCAATTGCCCAAGCACCTTACCGTTTAGCACCTTCAGAGATGCAAGGACTATCATCTCAGTTACAAGAACTGCTAGACCGAGGTTTTATCCGTCCTAGTTATTCACCTTGGGGAGCACCAGTGTTATTTGTGAAGAAAAAGGATGGAAGCTTTCGGATGTGTACTGACTACTGTGAGCTGAACAAGGTTACCATAAAGAATCGATATCCTCTTCCGCGAATAGATGATTTATTTGATCAGTTGCAAGGAGCCTGTTACTTTTCCAAAATCGATCTTAGATCCGGTTATCATCAAGTCAAAGTTCAAGAGGAAGATATCCCTAAAACAGCCTTTCAAACTCGGTACGGTCACTATGAGTTCCTGGTTATGCCCTTTGGGTTAACCAACGCACCCGCGGTATTTATGGACCTCATGAACCGAGTTTGTAAACCATATCTAGATAAATTCATCATAGTCTTTATTGACGATATTTTGATCTATTCCAAGAGTAAAAAGGAACACGAGCGCCATCTCCGAGCCATACTAGAGATATTGAGGAAAGAGAAGTTATACGCCAAGCTTTCAAAGTGTAACTTCTGGTTACAAGCGGTGCAATTTTTAGGACATGCGGTAGATCAACAAGGGATTCATGTTGACCCTAGTAAGATCGAAGCTATTAAGAATTGGCGAGCGCCTATGTCTCCGAAAGAGATACGCCAATTCTTGGGATTGGCTGGATATTACCGTCGATTTATTGAAAACTTTTCTTGCATTGCTCCATCCTTAACTGCCTTGACACAGAAAGATCGAAAGTACGAATGGGGCAAAGAACAAGAAATAGCTTTTCAGCTGTTAAACAAAAGTTATGTGAAGCTCCAATCCTGTCGTTACCCAAAGGTAACGATGATTTCGTCGTATATTGTGACGCATCTCGGCAAGGGCTCGGATGTGTCCTAATGCAAAGAAACAAGGTCATTGCTTACGCGTCTAGACAGCTAAAAGTACATGAAAAGAACCATACAATGCATGATTTGGAGCTGGGCGCAGTGATTTTTGCATGTAAGATCTGGAGGCATTACTTGTACGATGGGTGGAGCTATTGAACGATTACGAATGTGAAATAAAATACCATCCAGGTAAGGCTAACGTAGTAGCCGATGCCTTGAGTAGAAAAGATCGAGTAAAGCCACTTAGAGTGCGAGCTCTTGGGATGATTGTTCAAACCAGTCTTAAAGAGCAGATTCGTAATGCTCAAATGGAAGCTTTGGAGGAAGGCCAACTACACAGCGATAACTTACACGGAAATGAAGGGAATTTTGTGAGGAAACCGGATGAAGTGTTGTATTTCAAAAATAGGGTATGGATTCCTACTTTCCATGACCTACGTCAACTGGTTATGGATGAGGCTCATAAATCTAAGTACTCTATTCACCCCGGTACAAACAAGATGTACCACGACCTTAAGGAATTTTATTGGTGGCCATGTATGAAAAAGGACGTAGCAGAGTACGTGAGCAAATGCTTGACTTATGCCCGGGTAAAGGCAGAATACCAGAAACCCTTGGGAATGTTACAGCAACCCGAAATACCTCAAGGGAAATGGGAACAAATCACGATGGATTCATGACCCACCTTCCAAAAACACCCCGAGGTCATGATGCGATTTGGGTAGTAGTAGATAGACTAACCAAATCGGCGCACTTTATTCCGATTCGTACTACCTACAACACCGAGAAATTGGCCGAGATCTACACGAAGGAAAGTGTAGCTAGACACGGGGTACCAGTTGCAATCATTTCAGACCGTGATAGTCATTTCACTTCACACTATTGGAAACAGTTACAAGAAGCTTTTGGGGTCTAGAATAGACCTAAGTACGGCTTACCATCCCCAAGCCGACGGCCAATCAGAACGAACTATCCATACATTAGAGGATATGCTTCGTGCTTGTACCCTAGACTTTGGAGGAAGTTGGGATAAGCACCTTCCCCTCATTGAATTCTCTTACAATAACAGCTATCATAGTAGCATACAAGCTGCACCGTACGAAGCACTATATGGCCGGAAGTGCAGATCGCCACTTTGTTGGGCTGAAGTGGGCGATACTCAACTCACGGGGTCTGAACTAATTCAAGAGACGCCAGACAAGGTGCACAAGATCCAAATTAGACTGAAAGCGACCCGAGATCGGCCGAAATGTTACGCCGATGTTCGCAGGAAACCGTTTTCATTTGAAGTAGGTGACAAAGTACTGTTAAAAGTGTCACCGTGGAAAGGAGTGATTAGGTTTGGCATGGCAGGAAAGTTGACTCCGAGATACATTGGGCCGTATGAAATTATTGCTAAGGTTGGATCTGTAGCGTACCGACTGAAACTACCAGATGAACTGAGCACAATTCACGATGTCTTCCACGTATCCAACTTAAAGAAATATCTCACGGATGAAGCAGCTATTATACCATAGAAGAAGTGCACCGTGATGACAAACTTCACTTTGTGGAGGAACCGGTAGAAATAGTAGACGGGAAGACCAAACAACTACGTTATAACAAAATTTCGCTGGTGAAAGTCCGGTGGAACTCAAAGCAAGGACCTGAGTATACGTGGGAACGGAAGGATGAGTTCCGTAGAAAATACCCACATCTCTTCCCTAACAAGACGAATTGAATTTTGAGGACGAAATTTCTAAACCAGGGGAGACTGTGACAACCATGACGAAACCAGGTACACCCTACACGGTCCAAAACCGTAAAGACTACTTAACACTTTAATTGTGCGAAAACCCTAAAAACATGTGTGACTTATATGCTTGATTAAATGATATCTGTTATGTCTCGGAGGAATCCGAGAACACGTTATGACTGACATGACACTAATAAGGGCCAACATTGTGAAATTGGTGTCCTTAGACTTTAAACACGTGTTAAACCGGAGCTTTCCGTTTAACAGCGCACTAAACCTTTGACGTTGATTATTAGGTTATCTGTAGCATTATTTAAGAATCCGAGTTCCAGGAACAACTTAGTTTTGTGCCTTAGAATGTGACATAAGGTTTGAAGCAAATCTGAAATGGGGCACACAAAACGAAGCAGCTTCCCGGTTAGGGAAACGCTTTCGTTTCAGGAATAACATAAGACAATCAAACGTGCAAGGAATGATCGATCAAGCTTAAAAATATTTAAACCACTCTAATGCGAGTCTTTTATGATTAAAACGTAACTGGGTTCGGATTTCAAGACGGTTATTCATGATTTTTAAAACCGAGTCTTTTGACACTAATTACGCGCAAAACAGAGTCCGTCACGCAAATCGAGAATGCGCCCGAGACCCGCAAAAGAACCTAAACACTCAACGGAGGATAAACATCATCTTTTATCACGTATTACGAGGCATGAGGTAGCCTAGGGGGCCTACCCCAAACCGCCACCACCCCCCCCATAATATATATCTCATTTTCATTTTCATTTTCTTTCATTTAATTCTCACACAAATATCTTCCAAATTTCTGCTTCTTCCACGTAAAATTTTAGAATTTTGGGAATTTTCTACGATTTTTGGTGAATTTTTTACTGTTTTACAAAAAGAATTCTAGAAAAAATACCAAACTGATTTAATAAATCACCAAATTTTACAGAGACACTAAGGAACATATAAGAAATGTTTTGGGAAAATTCGGAGTCCATTGGTTGAGTTTTGATCGGGGTAAAAAATCCGCATTTTTGCGAATTTTCGGTAGCTGGAAACGCACCGAAACCAAATCGGAAAAATCTTAAAATTTTTGGAGATGTTTCTGGAAAATAAGGGATGTCCAGGAATTTTTTTGGGAATTTTTGGATCCCTGATGGTAATTAATATTAATTATGTGGTTAAATATGATTTTATAAATAATTTATTTAGTCAAGTAATATGCCAAAATAAATTCTCAGAAATTTTTCCCATAATCTACTGATTTTTACTAAGTTATATAAAAATGTACAGATTTTATTCATATTCTAGGTTAAATGGAAATTTTTGGGATTAAAAATGGATTATTTTAAATCAATTTCGGCAGTTTACCGTATAACGAACTGGCCGGAACTGGGAACTGACCCAACCCGACAAATACTATAATTAAAACACGGGGAGTATTCTGGGAGATTCCAAGGCGGATTGGACACTCGGGGTGTGTCCAATACCAATTCGGGAAATCCCCGACGGTGGAAACGGAAACTCAAAATTGGGCAACCTGGACTCCCCAAACACCCAAACTCCCTTAATGAAAAGTTAATCATTCTAAAATAACAACATGTTGGCACTATTGGTATTCCCGTACCATTGTCCGAACATGTTAAACTACTGACATTGCTTGGCACGCGAACCGGTGCCCGGAAGCCAAACTAAAAACTAATACTACCCTGACATCCATTACCATACCAGTATTGTATAGGCTCAATCTGGAGTGAAAACTCCTGACAGAATCCAAGTTATACATGTTACCGACTTAGATACTGACGTAAGCCCATATTTGCATACATGATTCTAGAAGTTGACCTAGTTGCTTGTTTACATCCTGTGTGAAACTACTACATACACTGTGAGTTTTACTTCCCCGTTTTTAAGCTGTTTTCCTGTTTTACATGGGGTGAAATGCATGTTACATACGTTCATACGTGCACATATATACATGATATAACGTGAATTATCTGAGTAAACACTAGTACATGAAAAGTCCCCACAGACCCAAGTGATTAACCGTAGGCCGGTGAATGTGTAAATAGTATTATTGGTCCGACAAACCCAATTGCGATGGCCAGGAACGCCATATGATACATACACAATTGTACATGTTTGAGCATAGGATATGGGGTACTAGCCATAGCTACACAGGGGCAGTGCCGTGGTGGTTGACCACGGGGTTGAGTTGACAGTCAAGGCTTCACTTGTGGGCTCAGTATATATATATATATATACATATATATATATATATACATATATATATATATACATATATATATATATATATATATGCTATCAGATGTGCCAACTCGAACTATAATTACATCTATTTAATACAAACTGAAACAGTGGAACTCACCAGCAGCGTTTAGCTGACCCTTTTTAAAATTAACATGCATTTCAGGTAACTTGAGACTGATGTGATCCGTGTATGTTGTTCAAGACGTGTTTATTGGCAAATATTGAGATAGACGCATGCGACTTAGAAGACTTATGTGGTTCATGGGAACACGCAGTTGTGACATACATGTAGTATGTAATCAACATTTTGTAATTAATAAATTGTAGTGTCTTTATAAACAATGTGCTTGTACCAGAGGTGTCTGTTGCATCCCACGTTTTTTTCTTCCGCTGCAAATCGGGGTGTGACAGTTGTAGAGATTTCCAGTCTTGTTTCTCAAATAGCACCATCCTACATATTTTGATTTCATGGTATCAAAAGCATTTCTAATTTGCTTTTGATCCAAATCAAATCCAAACTCTTCCTTATGTTTCGCTCCTACCCTACCCCAAGACTCTCTACGCAAGCTTTGTCCATTTCTACCTATTCTCCCTATTTCTTCAAGACATGTTTCTAACATGCATTTGATAGCCTCATGCGTCCATTGTTGTCAACCATCATTAGTTTCCATCTAAAATTCAATCACAAACAACTTACAATCGCAGCCATAAAAAACGCAGCCATAAATTACAAAAAAAAAAAAAACACAGCCATAATTACAAAAAAAAAAAAACAAAAACGCAGCCATAACTAACAAAAAACGCAGCCATAATTCAGTCAAGCAAGTCAACACAAAAGAGGTATGCTATGCCTTTTATTTGGTTCTATAATAAGCTGGATGTAATGAAAATAATAGATCCCTTGATGTTCTCAAGTACTTTTATGCCTATATTATTTTCATTACTTGTTTAGAACTTTGATTCAAGCATGTATTGTTTGATACTCCATTTTCTTCAAATGATACTATTTATAATCTTATACATGTACAAGGAAAAGGAAGTTTGAATGGTGAACATACAGCACCAATCGGAACATGTAGAAATGAGGGAAACAAGTATGTACTGTACAAAACGATTCAAACCAAAACCCTAACCCTAGAAAATGATTCAAACCGAAACCCTAACCCTAGAAAACCGCAAACAATCGGAACAAATTAAGCGATTCGATAGATGATAAGATGAACCTGTGGAAGTTCGATCGGTGATGGTGGGAGGCGGCGATCTGTGGCGGCGGGAGGAGAAGTGCAGTCGTCTGGGGAGTGTGTCTGGGGAGCGTATATGTGAAGATCTGATTATTTGTGAAGTGGTTAGATATGTGCTTATTTTTAAAGCTAATAAAAGCTCCTTTCAGATCTTCTTTTTTTTTTTAAAAAACAAACGGTCTTTAAGCCCTTATATCTGCCCGCCTGCAGACATAAGCTCCTTGAAGACATGTCAAGCAAAAACAAACAGCCCCTAACAGAATCATTGTTTCATAACACATGGTAATTGAAGTTTTGTTTTATTTAATTAAAATGTTTACATTGATTAAAAATTTAAGAAGCACAACACGAAATAAACTGTCTTTCATAGTTTTATGTCACTAAGGCCTTGTCCAGTCCTATGTTTGCATCATGATCACCTAACAACAGCACCTAAAACACATGTGAAAATAGGTACGTCAGCATAAAAATGACTGTGAGTTACATAGGTTTTGTTGAAATAGGATTCATGACTTGTAAGTTTAAAGAAATGTTTAACAAAAGTTAGTCATAAATCTTGTAAAGTATTATCTTTTATAAATCATACGAAAATCGATAAGAAATCAGATGATGTAAAAAAAAGATGTATGGTTAAATGAATAATCAAGTAAAATGAGTTTGTATAAATATGTTGTTTGTAAAACAATGTTTTGTGAAGATATATTATTTGTGTAAAATGTAATATGTCTAAATTGAAATGGTTTAAATAACGCTATGATATGTAATATCATAAAAGCACTTATATATAGGACGTACCAGCGGCGTATCCACCATGCTTTTATCATATTACATACGCCTCGTTATTTAAATCACTTACCCAAACAAACCACCAAAATACCTTGTCAAAATGTTTATGTGTAAACAAATGTAATGTATGGTGAATAAAAGCATTTACTCAACCCTATAAGTAAAAATGTACAAAACAATGTATTTGATATAAATCATAGTTTAAGTCAAAAGATATGTTTTGCAAACTTCATGCTTTACTGATACAAACACTTATGTGGTAATGTTATAACGCATACATTCAAGCCTTGCGACTGTGGAGACAAACCCTTAAACAAATTAAAGGTTTATCAAAATTTATGTATATCGGATTCAGTCATTCCCTACTTCCAAACAAACCTAGGAAGCCAGAAACGGGAGTTGTCAATTCCTATGGTACCACTACTTACTACCGAGCGGCATGATCGGTGTTAATGAACGTATTAATTTCGTTAAACAAACCAAATGTTATACCAAATGTAAGCATGTTATGAGAAAATAATGTACTAAATATGCTTAATGAATATACAAAGTAGAAATGTTTAATGTAAATCAATGTGTACATATGCTAAAATAAACATATGAAACAAATGTGTTTATGAAATCAATGTACTAGCATGTTAATAAAACATACATAGCAAAAACATGGATGAAATCAATGTACTAGCATGTTAATAAAACATACGTGTACTATATGAACATAGCAAGCATATGTTATAAAAGCATGAAAAGCACGAAAGTAACAAGTAGGCACATGTGTTTCACCCCAAAATGTTTGAAAACAGTAAAAGAGGGGACTATGTACTCACTTGATATTGCTTAGAAGTCTTGTAATAACAACCAAACAATGCTAGAGAGATCACAGAATCATTCGGCACCTAATATAGGTAACTACTTTAATAAACCGGACCTAAATCGGAGGATCGGATAGAATGAGGTTTCGTAAACCAATGAGTATGGGAACTCATGTGATATGGTTTAACAAAGCCTATATTCTAAGTCGAAACCTAACCTAAGTGCTTATGACCCGTTACGACTCGTTAAGGTTGTCTACGCTACTTTAACGCGTCGTTCGCGTAAAATGCGTTAGGACCGCCTAACTAGTCATATGACAAGTATTATATGCCTTAACATGTCTAATAATGTTACCTCATCAGTTTAGATGTCAAAATTTAGGTTACATATGCTTAAAATGAATTTATGCGTAAAAAGGGCATTTTGGTCATTTTCCTAAGGCATATAAACTACCTATCATACAACTAACTAAACGTAGTGACCATAAGGTATAACCTCGGAAGATTATTCCCTATACAACTATGGTCACAAAATGTGTTTGGTCGGATCCTAATGATCGACCAAATGGGTCGGGTTCGAAAGTCTAAGCGGTTGTTTAGACCGCTTATCTTACGACCCTATATAAGCACTAAACTAAAAGTGACGAGTTAAACATGTTAAAACATGTTTAACGAAGTTAGAAAACAAGTTTGGTATCAAAACAAAGTGTTTTGATACCCGAAAATAGATTCGTTGCAAAATACGCATAAACACGTATTTTGACCGAAACTATGACTCGTCACTACGCCTAATCAACGTGGTAATCAGTAGGTATAGTCACAAGGGACTATAACCATCGTGATTACGCTCACGTTGCAAAGTTCAAACGAACTTTGTGTTGACCATTGACTGGTCAAAGCAAAAAGTCAAACACTGTTTGACTTTCATGCTTAAAATGCATAAAAAGCGTGAAAGAAGCTTACAAGAGGTCCAAGCCTTGAAGATTTGATAAAAAAACAACGCAGGTATGAAGCCTTCATAAATGAGAGCTTCAACTTAGAGCTGAATTTGAATCAAATGTGTGAGGATGCAAATGAATCAAGTGGGTTTATATAGATTTTCAAGATCCTTTAGGATCGTTTCTTGGGTTTTGAGCTTGATCTTGGCCCTCCATGTGTTACCCACGGATTTAGTATACTAGGGGAGTCCAAAACCAGCTCAAGGTATTGCAAATGTTGCACAAAAGACCCTCAAGTTCAAACCAGTTGCTGAAAATGAATTTTCTACCAAAAGTAGGCCGTGGCATCGCGCCACGGTAACACCCCTTTGGGGTCGCGCTACGCCACCACACACCAGTTCCAGAAAGTTTTGAAAACTAGCAAAAATGGTCCCTGCAACACTTTTAAGCCATTTTCGTTGCGTTTAAGCCCCGTTAACCCCATTTCAAGGCTTTAAAATGAAGTTAAAGTATAGGGAACTTAAAATATGCTTGAAAATATGTCGGATGTCGGTTCGTTTGGTCGTACGGTCGCGTTATTCGGTTAATTACGACGAAACACGAACGGATGCGAAAAACAATCCAAACTACACGAAAAATGGAATTTTAGCATGCCAATCACTAAAATAAATTATTTTAATGATTACAAAAATTTTGGATGTCCGGATATGTTCAGAACGTAAGATATGCGCGTAAATGCAAACTTATGCACTTTTTGACGCTTTTAGTCCCTGTTTGACCAAATAAGTTTATTTTCGCATACCAAACCCTTCAAAGCCTATTTCTAAGCTATGTAAAGGATATTTATGGTATGTTTAACTTATGATCATATTCCGGAAGGCACGTTACTATACGAATTGGCAGACTTTCGCAGTTTGACGCAAATAGTCCCTGTGATCGAATAAACTTGATTTCAGCACACCAAACCCTCCAAAACTTATTTCTAAGTTATGTAAAGGTTATTTAAGGTATGTTAGGCTATTTTTGATGTTCCGGAGTGTTTTTTGCGTTAAACTGATTACGTTTATGCATCAGTTTGCGTATAACTTTCTAGAAAGCGATTTAGAGTTTGAAATTGAACAAGGATTGAAATGAGAAATTGTCAAGCATAAATAAACAAATATAGGGATCAAAATACATTGATTCATTGATAATTGAACTATTAAGAGTTCAAATAATGATTACGCAAGCACATGTGTCACAGCTTGGGCCTTGGGCCACCAAAACTATAGGGCCTCCAAATTTAAAAAAAAAAATTATATATAATATATGGGTATGGTCTTGTTAGGGCTGAAGAGAACTAGAGCTGCGGCGCTGCATATTTGCAGCCGAAAACATGGTAGGTTAGGGTGGATTGGTGGAAGATAAACAGTGCCTAATAATACAGGGAAGAGAAAAAGTCCTACATCAATCATCATCTTCTTTAATGGTAAATTTTTAACCTTATAAACAGTTGCGGTTTGTTCATGCATCTATCGATTTAGTTACTCTGTTGATTGAATTGATATACAGGAGTCAGTTGGCAGATTACATGTTGTTTCGATAGCATAATGTGTTATTCGTTGAGTTGTAGATCTAGATCTGGATTGTGACTTCAACAGTATGATTTGCATGTTTATGTGTAGTTCTTGAAGATGTAAATTGTTGTGATGTATATATATGGAATGATGATTGTATTTGTGTGCTTGACTTGCTTCAGTTGTAATTGATCCTTATTAGGTTGTAAACATCGCTAGGCTAGGTGGTAGTCGGGGGTACCAACTGTGATTAATCAGGATTAATAGGAATTAATCAGATTGGAATTTTTTATGTAATTTTTCAAACTTATTGATTGGATTAACAAGTATAATTTTTCAAACACTTCAAAGATTTTGACTGAATTTTGACTTCCTTTGACTGTTCATCGGTTTTAGGTCCGATTAGGTGAAACTTAACCGGTAAACAAACTATAGATTACTGATTGATCTGCTATTAATCCCATTTTTTACAACACTGGGTACTAATGTACCATGCTCATCTTTGAGGGCTTTAAGTGAGAATACGCTTAAATGGTGTAGTCATCGCTTGGATTCCTTGCAATTATACTCTTTTTGTGTAGATCAAAGCACATCATTTTAGTTTCGTTCTTCTGGCAGCCAACTGCATACAAATAATGATATCCTATAGCATCTATTTAATATGATTCAAATGGTTATGTTTGAGTTTTCTGTAAGGATTATCTCAGCTAATTGTTTTTAACAAGTATGCTTTATCTGGCATCTAAACTTCTATTAGTCCTTTGCAAACCATGTTTTTTTTAATATATTTGAACTACTATATGAGATAAACATAGTTGTAGTTTAAAGCAATGGTAAATGCAAGCTTAAAGGCCAATTTGATTTTGTGTTTGTTAAGTGCTCATGAAATGGAGTTAACTGTAGTCTTTTATCTGGACAAATATATAAGAATACAAAAATGAAAAAAAAAATTTAACACCCCCAACAATAAACCTTATAGTTTATTTTGCCGATCTCAAGCCCAGGTAAAGTAGGAGGGTTTTTTCTTAAATTGTGTTTTTTTTTTTTGGGGGGGGGGGGGGAGGCCACAAGGTTTTACTTCGCCTTAGGCCACCAAAATGGTTGAGCCGGCCCTGCCTGCAACTTCCGGTGACCTCCTCCCCCCAACCACCAAGCGACCATATACAAACCAATATCATATTCAGTGGCGAAGCTTGAAAAAAAATTTCTGGGGGTCGGAAGGCATCAGACCTAAAAAAAATTTCTATCTTTGGGTCGGGCAACGATGATTCGATTCGGGTTGGGTAGGGTGTCGGTGATTCGATTCAGGTCGGGTTAAACATTAATATCAAATTAAAAAAACGTTCTCAAATATTAAAACGTAAACATTGTTTAACAAACAATTGAATAAAGACACCAAAACATTAAAAAGAAGAGGAAGGTGGGTATCCGGTTCAGTTGGATGAAGAATTATAGTTCTACTCGTCTTCCTTTAAGATTTTTGAATTCTTCAATTATGGACTCCGAATCAAAGTTCTCAGCAATCTCCTTTTCTATGTAAATCACCATACTGTTTGCTAGATATTGATCGGACATCTTATTGCGAAGGCGATTCTTAAATATTTTCATTGCTGAAAATCCTCTTTCCGTTGTTGCAGTCGAAACTGGAAGTGTCAAGATTAGCCGACACTCTCTTTCAACCAATTTGTACATGTTATTTTTCTGACATTCTACAATAGTTTTGCAAAGATCAGAAAGAGTTGATACCCCACTTAGCCTAGGATTATTTATCCTTTCAACTTGAAAATTATCCATTAACCACGTAACTGCTCCCTCTCTTGCTCTGTAAAATCTTTAGGATAATATTTCTCAACAAGAAGAACAATCTGATCAATATTAATCTTTTTTGAACATAAAGTCGCACTAAGAGCTAACAACTCTATCGCTTGCTCATTGAATCTACTATCCAACTCATGTAGTTGTTTGTCCAATGTCTCTGTAAACAAATCTACCCGATAATAATGTTCGAATGTAACATGAAGATCTTTTTTTACGAGGCCGATACCGAGGCCTTGACCACGAATATAAATATATATGAAATTTCCTAATCCTAAAAATATATATGAAATGAATTATGTATATAGATAAAAGTAATTTTGCTTAGTAATATTAATTCAAGATGCAATAACATTAGTTATACTATCACATTTTTTTTGTAGGTTTTGAATTTTAGTAATAATGAATTTCCAACAATGCTAATAATTATATATACAAAACCCTAATCTTCTAATTCTAATAAAGAATTCCAACTAATGCCACATGACATTTTCTTATTCAATTCATTAATAATTATTTAATTAATATCTAACTAGGTTATAACCCGAGAACTTCCTGGGCAAGAAATTTTAATTTTAAATAATCGAGTTGTGTCGCTATATTATATAAAAAATTATGTTTACAAATATTTTACTGATTTATCTTATTTTATAATTTAATTGACATGTGTAAATGAGATAATTTGCAACGAAAGACGGTATAAATGAAAAAATATATAGTTTTATAAAAGTTAAGTGATTTATGTTTTTTTTTTAAATTAAATGACATGTGTAGATGATGTGATATAATATGAAACGGAAATCGAAATTAACAATAGGATGATAGATGGATTTTTAGTAATTCTAGATTTTGATTATTTTGTTCCTTTGAGTTTTGTACATAAAGTTTGTGTATATGTAGGATTTTAAACGGAACCTAAAAACAAGAGTTAATTACTATTTTCGTCCCTGTGGTTTGTCAAAAATCACTATTTCAGTCCATTAGTTTAAAAATTGTGATTTCAGTCCCTGTGGTTTCACTTTCGTAACCATTTCAGTCCACCTCCGTTAACCCCATCCATTTATTCTGTTAAGTACACGTGAATTAACCATAATGCCCTTCTTAATAAAAAACAAAAAGATGCCTAAATGAGTTAATTACTGTTTTCGTCCCTGTGGTTTGTCAAAAATCACTATTTCAGTCCATTAGTTTAAAATTTGCGATTTCAGTCCCTGTGATTTCACTTTCGTAACCATTTCAATCCAGTCTCCTAACACCGTCTATTTTACCGTTAAGTTTTTAATAAAATACCTAAATTACCCTTGTGTTAATTAAATATGGACCTATATGATTTTATTATTGGATTTATATGATTTTATTGTTGTATGACATATAGACTTAAATTGGATTGTAGGGTTCGACCCACCATGGCTTCGGTAGAAGTAGAAGTCTGGCACTATTTTTAAATATGGTTCCAAAATTTTAATTTTGGATTTTAGAATAAGAAAATGTCCAGGTAAGCATTATTTTTCAAAGTTATTATGTTAACTGATGCTGCAAGGAAGATATTAATTGGGGTGGGTTAATGGGTCGCCGGACATAAGTGGGTGGGGTTGTGATGCCAGAGAAGATGACTGGAAACTTTTGCCGGAAATGAGAGAAAGGATGGAGTGGGGTGGGGTAGCGTGAGCTTGTGTTTTAACAAGTGGGTCCTAGAATACAATCTTTTAAATTTCCATTGTTTTTTATTTAATTAACACAAGGGTAATTTAGGTATTTCTTTAAAAACTTAACGGTAAAATAGACAGTGTTAGGAGACTGGACTGAAATGGTTACGAAAGTGAAACCACAGGGACTGAAATAGTGATTTTTGACAAACCATAGGGACGAAAACAGTAATTAACTCATTTAGATATCTTTTTGTTTTTTATTAATAAGGGCATTATGGTCAATTCACGTGTACTTAACAGAATTAATGGATGGGGTTAACGGAGGTGGACTGAAATGGTTACGAAAGTGAAACCACAGGGACTGAAATCGCAATTTTTAAACTAATGGACTGAAATAGTGATTTTTGACAAACCACAGGGACGAAAATGGTAATTAACTCTAAAAACAATTTATAAGAAACAATTATTCAATATTGTTTATTCACATAAAAAAACAAATTCAGAAACTAAAATGCATAACTTTAAACATGTTAAAAAACACACAATTTCTATTAAATCGACATTTGTTGATAAATATAAAAAAAAACTAGAATTGGTACCCTTGCGGCGGGGTTCTTACATATGTGTCGGCATTGCGATGGGGTTCTTACGTATGTGCCGACAGAGCGGGACAAATCATTCAGTAACTTCGTATAACTACATCTATAATAAGATTTGTTATATGTTGCCACTAACACATCCCTATTATATGATTCTTGTTTGAAGTAAAACCATTCGTTCTGAGATGTTGAGAACTCGACAGCCAAACAAAAAAGGAAGAAGAGCAACAAAATCTCAGTCACAACCAAAACAAAAAAAAAACATAGCGGTATTAAAAAACGCAATGTTAAGTTAATTTACAGCAACAAAAAAAAGCTTAATATAACTAAACAAAGCAAGGGGCATCAAAGGAAAGACACAACACCCCCATTTTTTAAGGTCTACCAAGGTTGTTGTTGGATCATCGCCATCTCAGCAGTTCACACTTTGAAGAATGTCCCAACTCCAAGTCCAACTAAACAAAAAAAAATTCAAACAAAAAAAATACATGGCCAATATATCCACATTGACGTATCAAAAAAATATAAAGCTTCAAATGCACGCACTATAAACAAACACCACATAACACACAAAATTGAATTTTGAAATCATCAAAGCTTTTTCTACCCAATCCTTCTTCAACTTTCATTCTGATTAAATCAATCAAAATGATTAGCGAAACTTTGAAACCGGAAGAAAGGAAAACAAAAGTACCCAAGACTTTGTAACACATTATTGTAGGACCCAAAAATTAAAAGAAAACACAGTGTAATAAACTGAAATCAAGAAAACAACAACCTCGACACATACCTAGACATGAATCCTCAATGCATAATCACCGATCGAAGACAACAAACACCAGCGTCAAACCTAATCAAGACAAAAAATATATACGAATAAGCAATTACCAATGAAGAAGAAACAAAATGTATGCATAAGTTTAGAAACAACCTACAAAACCAAAAACCTCGCAAAAAGTAAGCAGATCGAAACTTAAACATCTTATGTACGGTGAAATCATCGTCCTTGACCTAGTATTCGTAGTGGTCCACTTCTAGTCCAGCACCTATTCAAACCTATGAATTAGTAACACCTATATCTCTTTATGCCCCTGTCCACTAACATTACTTTAATCATCACCATTACAAAATGAAAATAACCAACATACCCATAACAACATAGAAATGGTCAACTGAACCTGCAAACTGGACTTCATGAAATAACATGAACTGTGCTCAAAATAAATCTTCATATCACCTCGACACACACTTTTCCCCGTATATTTGTTGGTGTCATTTTAACCATGGAGCCATTCATTTAATCTTAGATGACACCATTGGAACCTTACTAATTAAATACTAATACTATTATTGAATATTAATACTATATGTAGCTAACTCCATTGTTGGTGTTAATCAGGGCCGGCTTTGGGCCTGTGCGGGAGGTGCCACTGCACAGGGCCCAAAGCATCTAAGGGCCCAAAGTTGTTTAAAAAATATAACTGTTTTTAATATATAAAGTTAATGTAGAAAGAAAGAACACAAATCTTTCCTTTGGCTTAATGGATGCGGCAATCATGTTATGAATTGGCCATTCCGGGTTCGAATCCCACCATATCTTTTGTTTTCTAGTCTCTCCATATTTTCTTTTGTTTTCTAAGAATATAAGCTTGTTTTATTAACTGTGGAAACTCATACCAATTGCAACTTTGCAATCATTTTTTAGTTTTAATTTTGATTTTTACATTTAAATTTTGGCCTTAAGTTCTTTGATTTTTTTTCTTCTATTTAACCATATACATAACACACTTTTCATGTTTACTTGTTTAAATTTGTAGGTATTTATTTCACATTTATCATTTAACCATTTACAATATAAACTTAGAAGAATTCAATATCTAGTTCTATTTATTTTATTTGTATGATAAGGTTCGTGTTGCTAAACTAATTTGGATATATTACACATATATCACAGTTCTTTTTAGTGTTAGTTATTTTTGCTTATCCGGAGGGGTTTGAAACTAATATTAGGTGTATCAATTTATTTGTAAGATAAAACTAGGATTTATTGTTTTTAATCGATGCTAATTTCAGTTCTGCATTCACTTTATGAACATGGATAATTGTGGTACAATTAGCGTCGTATTGTGGTTTTTTGATATATGATTGATGAGTTTATATTATAGTGAGGGGGCCCAATTTTTTTTGTCTCGCACGAGGCCCAAAAATTTTATATCATTTACAGGGACGGCCCTGAATACATAACACACCCGAGCCGGCAAACCGCCTATGTGGAGGTTTCCAACCAAACCGACCCATTACCAAACTCAACCACTTCATACCCGTGACCCACTTGTTCCCATACTTGGCACTTGCAATTGCAAACGACCACTCATCTATACCCGTCTCGCTACCACACAAATCAAACACAAGTACCAAGAACTCAAATCCTTAACAATCACACCATGTGACACTTTACCGACCACTTTCATCTAACGCAAGCACGTACAACACATATGGTGGGAACCTAGCACACAATATGGCCACCCATCGCCACCCTGGCCCAATGTGACAACTGGTATTTTTTGGTTTATAACTACGTACATAACAAACATTTAGACACAATAAGTGATGTTTTAAAACTCAACTTAACTTAATCAGGCCTTTTGAATACCTAGGAATGTCTATTCAGCTTTACAGTACACGAATGATAAAACACAGTGGCGGAACTAGCCCAAAAAGTTAGGGGTATCCTATTTTTTTTAGGATCAGGGGTATCATTTATATAACGGAAACGGAGTTGAGGGGTATTTTTACACTACGGAAATAGCGTTAAGGGGTATTTTTACACTACGGAGACGGGGTTGAGGGGTAGCCCGTGCTACCCCTACTCACACTATAAGTCCGCCACTGGCTATAACAAGTGTATGTACCGAAGTTAAACGAACTAATACCCACCCACGATGCAACGCGAGGATTTCCGGTGCAACGCACGGATTTAATAGCATTAGTTTATAGTATGAAAATACAAACTTCTATTCACAATATTTCTTTTTTTTTTTACCGTCTACGTATACTTTCAATTAATCACATATTTTAAGTATTATTATTTTTTAACAATATTTTTTTTTAGAAATAAGAGTATAAAAACATATATTTTAATAAAACAACAATCCTCTATATAACTTTTCGATTTAGTGTTAACTAAATTAATGATACTAATCACTCAATTACCTGTACTTAAAAATGTTTTATTTATACTATCAATGTATGATGGACTATTTATATTAACAAATACCTAATCCAAATCATATAAAAATCTATTATATATAATAAATGAAAGTTATTTGGGCCACGTATCAGTAGATGAGGGTTACCTTTTTCCCTTTTCCCGCCCAACAGTACCACTCTCCTCTTTTATCTATCTCATCTCTCATTTACTCATTTAGGGCTTCCCCTCTTTCTCTCTCGCTCTGCTCTATTTCGATCCAGATGTTCAGATCAACGCTCCGAATCAAGGTTAGATTATCAATAACTTCCATTCTATAAGTGTCAATCTTTGTTTTCATTGTTCACTCATTCGATCTTCATGCGTCTTTACCTATGGTTGTGCTTCGGCTAGGGTTCCGCTGGGAACTTGATGACGGAGATGATCGGAGCTTGCTGTTCAATTTTGATGTTCACTTATCTAATTTTGGTCAGGTTTGCTGTTCAATTTTGATGTTCACTTATCTAATTTTCATTTTATTTTTAGACTTTTATATGATTTTGAGGTCGATTGAATGGTTATGCTGTAATGGATTTAAGGTTTAGGGTTAGTTATAAATATATTTTTTTCATTTATCCATCTTGAGTTTTAGGTTAGGGTTTGTTTTATTTTATTTTTGGCCTTCTATATGATTTTGAGGTCGATTGTTTGGTGACTTGCTATTGTTGTTTGCTGTTGTTTGTTAATTAGGCTGCTAACATCACCGACCGACTTCAACGACATCGAAAGGTTGTACGACTATGACGACCAACTTAAAGATTCGAACGACAAATATCAGGTGTTTGGTTTCATTTTTTCTATGTTTTACTTATTTTCATATTATGAAATTTGTGAAATAAGGTAAAAATGGCCATTCTAATTACCTGAAGATTGCTTATGATATCCTTTTAATTTTAATCGCCCAACAAGTTTATTGGTTTGTTTCTCTTTTCTTTGATTATTTGTTAGATGTACACATTCTATAGAATGTAGTTAAGAGTCGAACTTAAATCTGGCCAGTTATGGTTTCGGCAAGTATCGGATGGTTGGATGGTTGAATTAGCTTTATTTTGGGTTATTTTGGATGATTTCATCCATTTCTTTAAATAGTTCATGATTGAAGATGCAGTTGAAGGTATCTTTTGAGTGAAATGAATGTTGATTTATTAGAAGATGCAGTTGAAGGTATCTTAAATAAGGTAATAATTGCATTACATCCCTGTTGAAAAACAGAATCAATAAATTTAGGGAAAATGAGGTTGAAAGATGATAAGCCAAGAGTGGAGGATCTCATTCTACAGCTTCGATAAATTCAGGGGTATTTTCAAATAATGCTTCCTAGATGCTTCCAAAGAAGCAGCAGTTTGGACATTTATTGGTCTTCAAACATCTATAGTCTATTATCTATTATATATAATAAATGAAAGTTGATTGGTCCCCGTGGTCCAAATAACTTTGATTTATTATTTATAATAGATAATAGATAATAGATGTTTGAAGACCGACAAATGTCCAAACTGCTGCTTCTTTGGAAGCATCTACGAACCATTATTTGAGAATACCCCTGAATTTATCGAGGCTGTAGAATGAGATCCTCCACTGTTGGCTTATCATCTTTAAACCCCATTTTCCCAAAATTTATCGATTCTGTTTTTCAACAGGGATGTAATGCAATGATTCCTCTCAATTAAATAGACCGACAATTGCTTCCTCTCAAAGGGTTATGGAGTGGTTGTAACAGCTGATCATGCTAAGGACTGTTATAACTAACCACTGCTCCTTATAAAGACTGATGGACTTAAAGACTGATGAGGCCTATCCACTGTTGAAGACAAAGCCCTGTTAAAGACAAGCACTTATGTACATAAAGCCTGATTGACCAAAGGAAAACCACTGCTCAGTAACAGCAGTGGTTCTGCATCTACAGTGGATTCAAGTTTAGTATTTATGTATCAGTGTTTCGTATGTAACAGTGTTTAGTGTATCCGTGTTTAGATTTTCTTACAGGTTCGATGATGGTTGTTAGATTTATGAAAATGTCAACAATTTTGGATTGGGTATATTCATTCATTGTTTATGATGAAAATTATGTTGGTTCTTTGATTGACTGTTCCCCATGTTGATTCGCTTAATTGTATGTTATGTATATACAATCTCTCCAGACAAACCCTAGAGTTTATCTCTCTAGACAAACCCTAGACAAACCCAAAGGTGAACCACTGCCCAACAACAACAGTGGTTCAGCATCAACAGTAGATATTCTACCTTTATTTATGTTTACAGTGTTTTTATGTAACAGTATTTATCACATCAGTGTTTTATACTCTGTTAGATTGTTAGATGTCATATCACTTCAGTGTTTATATGTAACAATATTTATCTCGTCACCTTAGTGGTTTGATCTGTACTATAAATAGAACAGTGGTTTGATCTTTATACTAATAAATAAAAATGAAGTATACTTGGATGATTATTAAGCTCCTTATTTTGATTGTTTGGGTATTCTTGAAATTAGTCTTTTTTTGCAAACAGATGTTTATGGGCAAACTTGTGTTTAAGGTCAATTATTTGTTTAAGGTCAATTATTTGTTTAAGGCCAAATATCTGTTTATGTCCAAACATCTGTTCAAGGTCAAACATCTTCAAAATAGTTAAAAATGATAGTTTTCATTAATCCTTAAAAGTCTGTTACAACCACTGTTTTGGTTCAAACATCGGATTGTTAAATGTTATCCACTGCTGAAAGACAACCTCTGTTTCTTCATTCTTCATGTTGACCACTGGCTGACCAAACATTAGTGTACCAATCACTGTTGGCTATCCACTGATAGTTAAAAAATAGCAACTGCTCACATTTTTATTGTTGACATCCACTAATATTGACCATCAGTGGTTTTCCTAAAAAACATCCACTGCTCACATTTTTATTGTTGATGTGGTTAATTAATTATAAAATGAAATTATCAAATGAAAAGTAGAATTACAATGAAATTACCATTTTACCTAATCGTTACATTCCAATGAGATAAGAGTTCCTCCTACATTGTTTTGGTGATAAAAATTAAAGTTAATATAAAAAATATAAAAAACTGTTGATGACATTTTGTTGCATATCAAATCAGTAATTAATGCTAATTTCTTGAGCTTTGGACATTGAAAATATGCAAAATGGGAATTTCAAATTGACGATTATTTTCTCTTAATTAAAGTTAAAATAAAAATTAGAAAAGTCATGATGACAATTGCTTTTCAAATCAAATCAGTAATTACTGATAATATCAATAACTTTTGAAATTCAAAATATGCAAAATGGTAATTTAAAATTGACGTTCTCTCTTTTTTTTTTCCTACAAACGCAACATAGATTCATAAGGTTAAAATTTATTCATTTATTCATGACATTAAAAGTCCAATTATTACATAACATACTGAACAAGTAAACTTTTAAATCTAACAATAACCGTAAGAATTAAGAAATGTTAGCTTCAACTTCATCGATTGCTGAACCTCTCGATGTATGTCATTCAGCATCGCCATGAACTCCACGTCTCTATCACCGCACTCTATATTGCTGACAACACAAAGCTCCCGAACGGAAGTTGAAGGCATCCGCATAAGATTTCTGGAAACCTGATCTCTCATGAATAGGCCAACTTGCAATCCATCAAAACATCTCTTCAGCTCGTGAAGAGTAGCCCTATCTTCATACACCTGTTCCTTTATATGCTTGACAAAACGCTGCTTTAATTACAGAAGTGAATGATGCCATTTCAATAAACTATATTACTCGACTTTCCTGAAAGTATGATATCTTCGTAGGAAATCGTGATGAAAAACAGGTGAAGTGGCTATGAGTTTATATACTTAATCAATCCAAACGTGTAGATTTAATATGAGCATATTAATGTATATTTTTAAAACAGTAGTCTTTTAATGCAAAAACCTTTTCAAACCCCAACTTTTATGGGAAAACTTTAAAATTAAATACCAAGAAACCCAAGGGACAAATTTTCGAAGTTCAAAGAACAAAATCAGATTATCATAATTACAATTAACCTTTTCATTTGCCATGTAGACGCGTTTTTAAACTCTATAAAAGGCCGATAATTACTTTTGATGACTTTTGATTCAAAACATCAACAAATTGTCCTACAAATCACTGTCTGTGAAAGATTGTTCCACATCAGAAAATCCAACAAAAATCTAGATGGCAAACTTCAGCTTCTACCACTGGTCAGACACCAGCGATGTTAAAACACAATTCTCAATGTGGTCACTCAAAGAAAAAAGAACAGACGAAGAACTAAACAATAAAGTCGACATAATCAATGACACTAATTACAAGAAAACCTGGAACAACATAGCATTGCTCGATGAAGTCCTCCACTCTCCTCCATCGGATTTCCAGAAGAATGCAGAAGAGTTTCTCACACAACTTCTAAAACAGGATCAGAAAATCTGCAACATGCTAACTGACCTGAAAAACAAAAGAGAGCATGAAATCACATGGAGAAAGACCAGAGTCTACGAAATCCTAGCAAGTGTTAACTCTAGCGTGTAATAGTCTATAAATATTTCATTAAATTTCTATTTTTCTATGTAATAGTTTATTTTAATAATATCAACATGCATCTTAACATATTCTAAAATGTCAGTGTCAATAAAAACTCTCAAGATCATCAACAGTTAATCAAAATAAAAAACAAACCTAAAATGCAAAGGTTTCCTCATTTTCGAAGCTGTAGAATGAGATCTTCCACTGTTGGGTTATCATCTTTCAACCCCATACTTCTTAAATTTATCGATTCTGTTTTTCAACAGGGATGTAATGCAATGATTCCTCTCAAATTGAATAGACCGACACTTGCTTCCTCTAAAAGGGTTATTGAGTGGTTATAACAGCTGATCATGCTAAGGACTGTTATAACTAACCACTGCTCCTTATAAAGACTGATGGACTTAAAGACTGATGAGGCCTATCCACTGTTGAAGACAAAGACTGGTTAAAGATAAGCACTGATGTACCTAATAGCTGATTAACAAAAGGAAAACCACTGGTCAGTAACAGCAGTGGTTCAGCATTTACAGCAGATTCAACATCAGTATTTATGTATCAGTGTTTCTTATCTAAAAGTGTTTAGTGTATCAGTGTTTAGAGTTTGTTACAGGTTTGATGATGGTTGTTAGATTTATGAAAATGTGTAACAATTTTGGATTGGGTATATTCATTCACAGTTTTATGTTACTTCAGTATTTATTCATTCACACTGTTCAATCTAACATGGGTTTCCATCCAACTATTGACCAAAAGTCAAACAGATGTTCAAACCACTGATTGAGTTATTGAAATTTCTGTTGAATACTAAACGAGATGTCTAACCAAAACTCAAACAGATCTTTATCAAAAGTTAAACAGTTGTTCACCAATAGTCAAACAGATGTTGACCTTAAACAGATGTTTGGTTTAAGGCTAAACATCTGTTTATGGCCAAACATCTGTTTATGGCCAAACATCTGTTTAAAGTCAAACATCTGTTTAAGTCCAGCATCAGTGTTTCAATCACTGTTGGCTATCCACTGATAGTTAAAAAACAGCCACTGCTCACATTTTTATTATTGACATCCACTGGTATTGACTATCAGTGGTTTCCCTAAACAACTGTCATCCATTTTCATCAGATGTTGTCACATGTACAGTTCTTAGCCGTCCGATCTTTGTAACCGTTGGCACGTCAGCATTCACTTTTCACTTTTATAAAACCCTGATCAAAACCCCAAACAGGGTTTTAACTGCCATTTCGAATTCCAATTTTTTTTCAAAAGTTGTTTCCATCAAATTCTTTCAAACGATTCATCTTCTTCTTCCTCTCACATCCTCACAAAATCTTGGTTCCTTTCTCTCTCCACATATATTTGTACACTTTCTCCAAGAAACTCTCTCATCTTCTTCGATTTCTTCCGATCTTCATCATTATCATCTTGCATAATAACAAAGGTATTGTTAAATAATCTGATTTGTTTTGTACTTTTTCATGTTTATTCTTTTAGTTTGAATTCCATAGCCGATTATGGTTCTTGCTGTTTTAATGAAGAAGTTGTAATCGACGGTTGTGTATTCATGTATCTCCCTGTTTTTTTTTTAATCCATTGTTTGTTATGATTGCGTTTATTGTTGCGGCTTATACTCGAACAACTTCTGATAGTCCTGATTTTTTTTATATCCGATTACTATGTAGTTATAATGCATGTTTTGATAGACATATATGATTCTAAAAAAAGTGATCTGCATTTGGTGTATCTACCATATGTCTTATCCGTTGTTGATTTTATTGGATTTCACTTTGCTCATGTATTTATCTTATTCTGATGTATGATATAAAATTTCGATCTTTACTGATGTATTCTCATTTGTATTAGTAAAGTTATTTATAAAGTTGTTCATGTGATTCTAATTTTTTTTAAAGTTGTTCATGTAACGATGCTATTCTGAAGTATGATATAAATTTTCGATTTTAACTGATGTATTCTCATGTGTATTTGTAAAGCTGAACTTATTTTGATCAGTAGTTGCTATACTGTTTTTAAGTTTTTGTTTGATACAGACACAAGTCACTATCCTGTCTTTCTATACAATTTATTCAGCTGATGATCTTCCATGTCTATTTTTGATATTTAATCAGAAAAATAGGTTTTAAGTTTTAATTATATGATTTGTTGTAAAAAATATATATATTTCGATATGATAAGAAAATACATGTATTCTCACCTTTTCGATGTTGTCTATTGTTATTTTGGTATATATTAGTTGTATCATCTTTTATTTAGATATATTGCATACCTTAATGGATTGTATTCATTTGTTTCTTAATGTTGCAGATTTCTTAATGTTATTTGGAGAAAGTGTACAAATATATGTGGAGAGAGAAAGGAACCAAGATTTTGTGAGGATGTGAGAGGAAGAAGAAGATGAATCGTTTGAAAGTGTACAAATATATGTGGAGAGAGTGTACAAATATATGTTGTAGATTTCTTAATGTTATTTGGAGAAAGTGTACAAATATATGTGGAGAGAGAAAGGAACCAAGATTTTGTGAGGATATGATAAAAAACAACAATTAAACAATTTGTTGCCCGACTACCTGCTATTGCTTTGTAATTGCTCTTTTCGTGTGGAATGATATTGCAGATTTCTTAATGTTATTGATTTTGATTCTATATAATTGATACTATTACAGTTTTACGTGACAATGATTTATGGATTTCCATGTTACCTTGGAGACAGTAAAAAAGAAAATCTTTGGTTAGAAATTTTATCCGATCTTACTTTAACACTTAATTTTATTTTTTTTTTCGTATGATATCTAGCAATAAAACTGTTTTATTTATTTATGCTTAGATTTTGCCAAAACAGTATGAAAATTGGATTCAACAGTTTAATTATCCAATTGGAAATACAAACATCCGGACCACAAGTGGAAATGTTTTTAAAGTCAAGATCTATCCTCTAAGCAATAGCTGATATTATTTCTATAATGGTTGGTATCAGTTGGTAGACAGTTTGAAAATACCTTCAGATTCATGGTTGATATTTCACTATGAGGAAGCATTGGAAAGTTTCCGAATTTTATATTTTTATCAAGACATTTCTCTTGCTCCTTGTGATCATTTTTACTACAAAAAGTGTGGTAACGAAGATTATATGGTATGTAACTTCAAACAATATTCACCATGTAATTTTTTTGGAGATACAGTTGTTTAATTGTTGTTTTTTATTTATTTACTTAATTTTCTAATATATTTTTACTAACGTACTATATAATGTGTTTTTTTCGGATTGTAGAGTGTTAATCGTTCTTTTGTTCATCACAAGATGTTAAACACTATTCTTTCATATCCGGTTGTTATTAAAGGATCTGGAAAGAAGAGCTGGTCTGTACAGATGGAAGATTTCAACAATGAACTTTACATAACTACCGGATGCAAGCAGATAATGAATTACTTGTCAATAACTGCTGATCATCTGATTGTCTTTGAGATGATAGATCTTCAGACTTTTCAAATCACGGTTTTCAATTGTGCGACCTGCAATTTAGTGCTTCCACCAGAGGTCTGTGCTGGTGTTAAAGAAAAGGTGGTAGAAGAGATTATCTTCAGTTCAGATAGTGAAGTTGTACAGGCCACCGTAAATGTCAATGAAGGTGGTATGGCTGTTGTGAATGAAGATGATCAGATCGTACCTAATTCTTTTCGTGTGGACGGTCATTTTGTAAGTTTGTCATGATGAGTTTACTAATATATAATACTTCAGTCATATTTTAAAGATGTGTTAATTCTTTGTTTATTGAATTGTTCGTTGTTTGTTACAGCGACTTTTTAAAAGACAGGCTGAAGATCTTGGACTGAATCGTAAGATGGGTTTGAAGATTGTGGACGTGGCAGGTGATGTTTGGAATGTTCAAGCTGCTATAGGTTCATCTCGAGGTCAACCAAGATATTATCTGCAAGGAATGAGAAAGTTTGTGAAGGATAAAGGCTTGGCTCCAGGTTATGCATTTACACTTAACTTTGTGAAAGGTAAAAAGCTTTTTATGTTCGGATGAATGTTCATGTGATTGAAGAAGGTAAATGCAGAAGGATACTTGGAACCAAGTTTTTGGGTTGTAGTTCTTTGCTTTTAGAAACTGATGGCAGACTTGTTTGTTTAGTTTTGAAGTTGTGATTGTAAAACTATATATGTAGATGTAAATTATTGGGTCCATGTCTAACGGAAACAATGTGGCGATGTAAGCTAAAGACAGTATATTCAGTTACTTGCTTGAAACGATTCCTTGATGAAAAATATAGTACAAACTAATAGCAAAATCTTGTTCAAAGTTATAAGCCCTATTCTTTGACAATGATAAGCTAGTTAATTATGCCATTAAAGGAATAAAAACATCGATTTCTATTCTCTAATAATCATTTCAAGCAAATAGAAACACATACAGTTTCGATTATATTAAGAAACATATCGCCTTTTGCTGGGACTAGTGTCCACAATTTCCAAACTAAAACTAAAATTGATCAAATGAGATACGTTAAATATGTATAAGAAATCATGTATGGGTCACTTCATTTGACTTTTGGTGAACATCTGCTTGACTTTTGGTGAACATCTGCTTGACTTTTGGTGAACATCTGATTGAATTTTGGTCAACATCTCATTTAGTATTCAATAGACGTTTGAATAACTCAAACAGTGGTTTTAACATCTGTTTGACTTTTGGTCAACAGTTGATGGAAACCTATGTTAGGTTGAATAGTGTTTTGAAGAGGAAAACAGTGCTAAAATATAAGAAGACAGTGGATCTGGTTAAACATTTGTTTCACTTTTGGTCAACAACTGTTTGACTTTTGGTCAACATCTGTTTGCCCGATCAGATTGGGTGTTAAATTATAGTTCTTTAAGTCATTGTTTTGTTTTCTTGAATTCTATGTAATTTTGTTAAGAAGTACAAGAACAAACATTTTTACAAAATCCCAAATCACCCGATCACGTAACTGCATTGAAGTAAAAGTGGAAATGATGTTATTCATGTAGTCCTGTTGCGCTTTTGTTTGACCTCTAATATGGGTTCATGATCTAATCCGGTGATGTGAAGACATTGTAATTGAATCCAATGAGATGCTTGATGTAATGAGATCGTATTAATAACAAATAATAATTAATATAACTAAGTTTCCCGAGCCCGGGAAGCAATCCCGGGTAATAACCTAGTCACACATAGGTAAATTTGTTTGTTTGTCCATTTTCAATTCATAATTTTTTTACCTATCATAAATGATAATGAAATTAAGGAATTTTTTAGTATTTTACAATTCATAGAGCATCCCATGTTTATCTATAGTTTCAAATCTATATATAATATATAATATATAATAATTATATAAAGGAAATGTGATGGATAAGATTGTAATTTTACCATACATACAAGTTATCAAGCATCATATACAAGGATGAGTAAGCCATTTTAGAGGGGTTAAATCTATATTTCACTCAAACTTTTAAGACACTAGAAGGTTAATTAGGGGATTTCAGCCTACTTATTTAATGCTCCAGTTTCTAATGATTCATAATGCTCCACAGTGTCCTTAAATGGATTATTAAGGGGGTGTTTTGCCTAGCTTTTATTTTTTTGGCTTACACTTATATTTTAAAGTAACTTATGCTTATGCTTATTATTATTTTTTTTTTGATAAGTTATTTTTAAGTGTTTGGATTAACTTACATTCTATAAGTTGATAAGCTATTTTTAAGTGTTTGTGTTAGCTTTTTTTTATTTAGCTTATGTTAGTAAAATGACTAAAAGGGGTATGGTTACATATTATCACATAACTTATACTTTATATGTATCTACTTTGTTTTTATGAGTTATACCATCATTTTTGGATAAATTTATGTTGAGGATGACGTAAAACTTCTACAAAAATACATTAATATTCAATAAACATTCATCTTGGTTTGGTTAGATCTTCTGCAATCATATCTCTAACTGCACTCATGTATAAATCATCTATTCTACGTTGTGTACTTGTGTCTTAATTTATTTCATTATTGTCATTAGATCCTCGACCATTATTTGGAGTGTATGATTCTTGTTGCGCCCTGGTAAATTCTTCATCACATGTATCTTTTTTTCTAATATAATTATGAATTGCCATAGATGCTAGCACGATCTTCACTTGTGTCTCGTAGGTGTAATTGCCATGCATATGTTGTAATATCTCCCATCTAGCCTTCCATACTCCAAAAGTTCGTTCAATGACATTTCTCAATGATGATGAATGATGGTAGTTAAATATTTCTTTAGGTCCTTTGGGAGCATGACTATGTGATTATGTCATTGAGTCAAAATAATTAATAATTAAATATTTAGTTGTTTGTTAAGTTATTTTGTATTATGGGAAGGGGTATAATACCATTGTGTGTATCAGATTCAAATGAGTTAATCCACCATTTGAGGGCAAATGAGTAAAAAACCATCTTCTTCAAATAAGCTAAAAAACCATCTTCCCCATAAGCTTCTTGGAATTAGCTTATATAAGCTAATATGCATAAACTTAAAAAGCTAAACCAAACACCCAAATAAACTAAAAAAGCTATAAGCTTAGATAAAAAAGCTAGGACAAACACCCCCTAAGACAATCGTTACCTTTGCCCTCCCCCAGCAAGCTACCACCCTCAACGGCCGGAGAAATCAAGAGCACCTGTATTAAACTCGTTTTCCTATATACGAATGGGGAGAGAGCCTACACCCCGCTCCGCCAGTCATCCCCCTTTTGATCTTCTCTTTTCTCGTGATATTATTGTTTCTATATACGTTCAGATTCAAAATTAGGGTTTTTACTTTTGCAAACTATAGGAATTCCTAATGGCTTCGAAACGGATCTTGAAAGAACTCAAGGATCTCCAGAAGGATCCTCCTACCTCCTGCAGTGCAGGTATTGATTTGATTTTGATCTGTTAGATCCTGATTTTTTTTTATTTTAGGGTTTTGTTTTTGATCTGTTATTTTCTAGGGTTATAAGTTGTTTTGTTTGTGAGTTTATGTTTTGTGGTTGAAAAGTCAGGGCTATTGAATTTAGGGTTAATAGGTTTTGCAAATTACAACTTCTTGTAGAAATTTACTAATGTCTTACTGGAATTGTATTTAAGCTCTGAGAATTAGATTAAATTCTACAATAACTTTCTAAGATGAAGTTTTTGTTTCAACACATTTATTAGTTTTTTGGTTTTAAGTTTTAACATTGTAGAGGTTTATTGTCATTATTTGTTGAGTAAACTTCCATTTTGCTCCCTGTGATTTGGTCGTTTTAACGATTTTGCCCCAATCCTTTAAAAATAGCCATTTTACTCCCTGATCTATAACGCTTATCTCTATTTCACTCCCTACCCCTAACGCCATCCAATTCAACTGTTAAATCATGGTCACATGCCCCTCACATGAGGGGCATTTTAGTCTTTTCCCACTCAAACTTATTAATTTTCTTATTTAATTTTCACACACTTTCTCTCTCTGTTTCCCACACCTTCATCATCCCCAATTCTCAAACCCTAATCTTTCCTAACAAATTCTCTGATGAACAAGGGAATTTACCCACAATTGAATCAGATATAGATACAGATAATAGACATTGTATATGGCAATTCAATTTATGGGAATTTAACAGGTAAGATGATGTTTACGCGAACGATTCGGTCGAGCTTTTGAGAGAGAGCGGTATAGATTTTAAGAAGAACAACAAAAATGGTATAGATGTTAGGAGATTCGGGGAGTTTTTAATGTCTTTCGACATTGTGTTGAACGGCAGTGTGTATTGGGTGACATTTCACGGTGGTATGATTTTGGTTATTTGTTGAGGGTTTTGACTTGCAGGAGTCTGCGGATACACAAACCGGATTCTTTAATTTGATCAATATGTTTTTCCCGGCCGTTTATGATATTAAGCATTTGATGAAGTTTTATAACAGTCTTCATGGAGGATTGAATAAGCTTGCGCAGCTGTTGGAGGGGGAGAGAATTGGGATCTGTCATCAGGCGGGTTCGGATAGTTTGCTTACTTCGTGTACCTTCAGGAAGTTGATAGAGAATTTCTTTAGTGGTTCATTGGAGAAATATGCTGAGGCCTTATGAAGTAAATACTAAATAGCAGCTACAAATTGTATCAATAAATCAGCTGTAAGATTGAAGATGCAATTACAACCATAAAAGCCTATGAAAAGTTGCATATCTGATTCAATTGTGGGTAAATTCCCTTGTTCATCAGAGAAGTTGTTAGAGAATTAGGGATGATGAAGGTGTGGGGAATAGTGAGAGAAAGTGTGTGAAAATTAAATAGGAAAATTAATAAGTTGAGTAGGAAAAGACTAAAATGCCCCTCATGTGAGGGGCATGTGACCAGGATTTAACAGTTGAATTGGATGGTGTTAGGGGCGGGGAGTGAAATAGAGATAAGCTTTATAGATCAGGGAGTAAAATGGCTATTTTTAAAGGATTGGGGCAAAACCGTTAAAACGACCAAACCACAGGGAGCAAAACGAAAGTTTACTCTTATTTGTTATACGCAGTTCTTAGAGGGATTTCTGACGGGTTAGCTAGAGGAAAGAAACCTGATGAAATGGAGAAATTGGTTAGTGATAGCTTTTTTATTAGATATATATTTTTTATTTTTATGGTTTTTACTTTTTTTGGGCTCTTTAATATATTGTGTTTTTTTTTTGGACCAAGTAGGTGATTGATCTATTGAAGGCTCATATGAGACATCCACAGGCATCAGAGGTTAACAACAAAGATATCATATCTCATTTTGTTTTGCATCTCGTGTATTGTCGATCGTAAGCTTTTGAACTTTTTGCCATTTGTTTATTTATTTATTTTTTATTTTTTGCTTTGAAGTCTTATGTAGATTTGAATTGATTGTATGATCTCTTATTCTTGTGATATTTTAGAGAAGAATTGAGGAAATGGTTTCTTTCAATGGAAAGTACTCTTTTTAGCTACCGGTTTCGAAGTGTGAATTCTAATGTACATGTATGATTAATTAAGTTTTTTTTTATACTTATAAGTTCAAATTCTTTTAGTTTTGCTAATTATTGATGTTTTGAGCTTTGAATTCCAGTTGTCATTGATGATCGGACTTGGCATTCCGTGCAAAGTTGTCTCCCAAAAAGAATTTGTGGTATTGTTTTGTTAGGCTCCCCTTATTCCCACACCCCCTGTATCTTATTTTCACAACCCCTAGTGTATACGGGCCGTATACACTTATATGGCCCGTATAGAATGTTTTTGAATAGGAAAATGCACAGAGAATGTTTTTTTGAATTTATTATATATGGCCCGTATGTAGTTATACGAGTCGTATACATCGGCACACGATTTGTAAAACGTATACGGCTCAATGGATTTATTTTGGGAGGTTTGTGTTCTTACCACATTTATACGGGCCGTATAACTGTATACGGGCCGTATAAAATGGGGTTTTTTCAAGTATCACGTTTTTTCCGGTAAAAACACAATCATTCTAGGGTTTCTAAACTCTTCATCAACTTTAACAATGTCGATAAACGTTGATCGAGACACGCCGCTTAAATCGGAGCATAGGTAGAGTAACGTTACCGATCATTCCGTTGATGGAAACCTTAGCGATCACAGAGATCTTCGTGTTGGTTATTTATCGATTCCGAATAACTAGCAGAAGAACCCGACACAAACAAGTTCTCCACAGTTTGTTATTCGGATCTCTATTCGGTCATCATTCCAAACTACAACACATGATAACTTTAAATTTTATATTATGTGATTTGACCAGAAAATGATTGGAGGTGATTGCTACTTTTAATAAGCTGTCATAGTTGTCAAATTCGATTTCAACAAATCTTTTCCTTTTCCTTCAATTTCTAGAACATTCTCCGTAACATAAAGACGTGTCGGGTTCTTCTACTAGTGGTATTTTAATGAAGTATTGAAGATTGAATGTGCAAATCGCAACCGTTTTTTACTACGAAAACGGTGACTATGCGAAATACAAACCACAGGCATTTTTTACTATGGAAACGATGGCTATGCGAAATACAAACTGCAATCTTTTGTGACTATGGGAAACACAAGTTTTCTTTTTGAGCTTGATGGATGTCCGTTATCTCAGTTGAGGCGTGCATTGTTTAAATCTGAATATAACTAGATGTTACGTGTAAGTTCATTAAACCAAGAACAAAGCCTATTTCAAAACACATGTGTTCGTATCAGCGTTGTTTATCACCCTGTGTGAGCATTGGAAACCCGACAAACAGTCTTGACAACTGTGACAGCTTATCTATCTGTGTGTGTCACATCCATCCTGTTATAGCAATCGATATGATTAATTTTACAGATTTTTTCCTAATTAGCGTTGTTAACTACCAAAAGAATGCATACACAAATAGTTCTAGTAGACGAAGCAAAGAGACCTTTGCTTTCTGCAATTCAAGCAGGCACGAATGGTTTGTTCGGGAGTAAATCACCACCCAAAGATCAACAACTTGTGAGTGGGAATATGGCTATGAAGAATAGTATGGATAAGAAATCATCGGTTCGAGTGATAAGGAAAGTTGCCTCGTTGAAATCGAAGAAAAGAGTAACTAGCAGAAGACGTGTCGGGTTCTTCTGCTAGTTATTCGGAATGTTTCGAATCATAACAAAAGACGGATGCGGTTTGCATATTCAATCTTCATTGCTTCATTAAAATTACAACACACGATAAAATGCTTGGAAATTGCATCAACTCTCCTATATCAACATACTCTTCTCCAGACGCTTAGTTGTTATGAATGACAACTTGAGGGGTCTAGTTAACTTTCAGATTCAGATTCAGGAAGCAGATGATTTGTCAAAGAACATGGTCAACGTAGTAAAATGTGAGCTTTTACACCAACCATATCGAGATACTTTGTGTTAGTTGCTTCTCTTGTTAAGTTTCTGAACCAGCCGAAATCCACAAATTCCAACAGTTTCTTTGTAGATTCCGTCCGGTTTCAAAGCCGGTTGAGGATTACGAGTGTTCTACACTCGTTCAAAGCCGGTTGATGATTACAAGGATCGTTCTAATAGATTAAAGAGAATAAACCATTTTTTACCAATTTTTACCCGTAGTATACGGGCCGTATAATATTATACGGCCCATATACAATCATCGTATGCATTGTATACGATCGGTTAAAGGGTAAAAAATAATCTGGTAAATTTTTTTCACATGGTGTATACGGGCCGTATAATAGTATACGGCCCGTATACTTAGGGTAAAAAATGGTTTATTCGGTCATCTTTCCAAACTATAACACACGAAAAGTTTACACTTTATATAGTGTGTGATTTGACCGGTTGTATTCAGTTATTTCTGTTGATCCACAAATTCCAACAAATCTTTCACTCCAGCGCAGGAATCAATTCAAAACCCTCACCCTCCCCTGTCTCTCTCTCTCTCTCTCTTTCTCAAAATCAACCAGAAAACCAAAGGAAAAAGGGCAGATAATGGCTAATGGTTTTTCGTTGAGGAAACCAAACGTAGACGGAGATGTTAGGCCTGGTAACCGGTAGAGAAAAAACCCCAGCGACGACGTCAACTGAGATAACGGACATCCATCAAGCTCAAAAAGAAAACTTGCATTAGACAAAATTTGTTGGAATTTGTGGATCAACATAAATAACTGAAAATACACATTCCGAATAACTTCACAAAGATTTGTTGAAAACCCAACTCTCTCTATAGATATGACTGAGAGTGAGGGTTACTATGTTATATACATCAGCAAATGATTGGTTTAATACCAACTGCTCGAAATCCCTTTCGTTTTTTGGATCGTTCTAATAGATTAAAGAGACTAAACCATTTTTTACCACATTTATACGGGACGTATACAATTATACGGGCCGTATACACAAAGTGAATTTTTTTTTACCAGATCGTATACAGTGTATACGATGATTGTATACGGCTCGTATACTATGGGTAAAAAATGGTAAAAAATGGTTTGTTCTCTTTAATCTATTAGAACGATCCTTGTTTCACATGGTATTGAACCAAGAACAACGCCTGATTCAGATCTCTATTCGGTCATCTTTCCAAACTACAACACACGATAGTGTGTGATTTGACCGGTTGTATTCAGTTATTTCTGTTGATCCACAAATTCCAACAAATCTTTGTGAAGTTATTCGGAATGTGTATGTGCTTGTGCTTGTGCTGTAGTTAAACAGACTGTTTCACTCAAAGTTAATATTCACTGTGGTGGATGCAAGCATAAAGTTAGAAAAATACTCAAGAAGATTGAACGGACGATATGTATCAGGAAGCTCAACTTGAACGGACGATACATATCTTCTATCATGCGACGGAACCAATTCGACCGAGTAATCAGTTATATGAAACCGAAGCTGTTATTTCTGTTGTTCAGTACTTCCGAGATCTTAACCAACCGAAATCCACAAATTCCAACAAGTTGTATCTGTGACAACTGGCACCAAACCGGTAATTTCCGTACACTTTAATCATTATTTAATGACTGCAATTATGTGCTTAGTTGTCAGCAATGTCTGAACACATACTAAACAAGTGAATTCATGTACGTTGTATAGTACAAAATATTGCTTTATGCATAAATGAGAGCGTTGCGTCAAAAATACTAAGTAAACTCACCGGTAAGACACTATGTGTCAACAGAACTGCAGAAAGCAGCCAGTCAATAAAATTGGAGCCTAGGTGTAGGTCTAACAACAAGAATACATCAAAACCCAAGAGTACATACAAGGGTTTAATATATGTACTCTCCGGAAGCAAAAATAAGCACTAAAAAGCACCCGAAACGCACTTTAAGTGCAGAATTTTATACAATTCGGCTCAAATCAGCTTTTAAACGTATAATTATCATGCAGAAATTACGTTTTATCATTCAGAATACTTCCCTAAGTGTCGGGAACTGAAAAGGGTACAAAAGGGTACTTAAAAGACACTAAAAAGTGTGATTTAACACTTTAACGAATCGGTATCTAACCGAACAACCGGACTTTACCCGGAGCATAAAAATATTGTCAATGACATTGTTTATACTTTACTGAGCTAGTTAGGGTCCCCGAACACCCTAACACCTGTTATATTTCATAACACACTAATAACTTACTTAAGTTCCTAACTAACATAACTAGACACTAACTAGTTGGTTGAAATCTAACTAAATACCCCCCCCCCCCAAACCGATCGGTTCCCCCATGTGGGACACACCACCCATTTCTTTGATTATTCTATTAATCATGTCTAATATCTATAGAACACATTACATGATGGACAATGAGGAAGTTAGTTTATAAGTAAACTCAAGGGTTAATTAGTTTCATTTTCACAAACCACTCAACAAACAAACCACTCCCTTCTCTCTTTCCCTTGTTCGGCCGAAACCATAGCCCACACCACCACCATCATCAAGTTTGATCCTAGCTATTTTACATACATACAAGTGTGCAAGGGATCATACAAGAAGGCTCGGTGCACTCGGAAGCTCAAAGACCTCTCTAGATTTCTTTTATCCACCTTGTTTACGCCTTGATTCTTCCCTAGCCACGAGCTAGTAGTAAGTGCTTCTAAACATCCTCTTGTTCTTGTTTAAAGTGGTTAATAGGTGATTTAATGGTTAAAACTCAAGAACACACAAGATCAAAACTAAAAGTCTTGAAAGAAAGATAAATAAGTTGGATAAAGAGAAACTAGTTGTGTAAATCTTGTGAAACTTGTCTAGTTGTGATTATGTGATGTTGCTTGTTACTAGAAGTGGGATGGATCATCATCTAACCATACTAGATTATGCTCGAGAACATGAACTAGTAGTATGTTAGTGTAAAAATTATAAAAGATGGTGAACCCTTCCACTCATGAAACATGAACTTGAGTAAAAGTAATTTTTCTTGTAAAATAAGACTCTAAACATGTAGATCTAAAGATCTACAAGTGGTTTTTCGGAAGAACCAAGCAGAAAATGCTAGTTTTGTTAAAACCCGGACCTTACATAAACTAAAAGCATTTTAGTGAATAAGCAAGTGTGTAAACACTTGCATCACAAGAAAAATTTAACAAGAAATATGTTTGGTAAATCATGACTAGAAGTTGTGAAACTTCAAGATCTTTAAAAATAAAGTTTTTAAGAAACTAAACTTATTTTTAGAGGTAACAAGACTTACTAAATGTGCTAGTAAGTTACTACATATTTTTACAAACTTTCAAGTTCATAAGTTGTGGTATATGCTTGTTTTGACAAGTTGGTAAATAAAGATTGTGTTGTTGATATTGTTGATGAATTAAAAGAAAATAAACACATGTGTTGAAAACATGGGAAACCTCCATTTTTAGGGGAAACTCTGTCAAAATTTTATAAATTTTGACACTTAGAAAAATCTAAGTTTTTGAGAAACTTATTCCCTAAAAATGTGTCTAAAAATATTACCAAGGTTTCCCAAATTTTTGGTGATAAGAAATGGGGATTTCTTCAAGAATAAAAATGGATATTAAGTATGTATATATTTTTGAGAAAAATATATATATTATTTGATCACTAACTTTTGTGTTAAGTGTATATAGTATGTGTTATACGTGCTAGTGTATTAAGACTTAAAAATACACTAAATACTCATGAGAAGTATAAACACAAAAATACACATACAAGATACATAATTCGGGTGCAAAGTGCAAAATACAAAAAGCTTATATTTATTTTTGAGAAAATAATATAAGTAAGACACTTAGTTAAAAATATAAAATATTTTTAACACAAGAATATATACACAAAGGAGAGTGACTGTACTTGTGCGACACAAGTCTAGTGACTAACGTTAAGAAAACGCGTATAGGTTACGACGTTAATTAAGCAAATCCGGTGAAGTTTACGACGCAAGGAACGCAAAGTTGTGAGTTCATGCTCCCCCTTTTCTTTTAACTGTTTTCAGTTTTATAACTTCGGGGGTGAAATACATGTACAGATATTACTATGTTTATAAATGGTATGATAACAAGAAGCACACTTGGTGAGGACGAGAACCAAGTGTGACGAGATATAAGAATACGAGAAACGCACTTGGTGAGGACGAGAACCAAGTATGATGCGTTATGAGAAATGATACGAGAAATCGTGTCACGAATAGGGTACATAAGCACCATTATCAACAATATACCTAGACCGCAGAACAAAAGGTTAGATCTAACGGGTGCCGGGCAGCCACACTCTCGGTGAGGGCGAGAATCGAGTAGTGCTTTTGTGTCTCAGAATATGCAAACTAGAAAAATGCCTAAGGTTTGGTGACTTCCTATGTCGTGTCACATGTTAATGGCCTTGCAACCCATTAACAATCCTGATACTTACAGGAATACTTTATTTACATAAAATTCATACCATACTAAAACTTGATTTATACTTGAAGTACGTGGGGTACTCAAGAAAACCTGAATGATACTTGAGTACGTGGGGTACTCAAGAAGACGAGAATTATACACCTGAGTACGTGGGGTACTCAAGAAAAACTTGAATTATACATGGGTACGTGGTGTACACCTGAATACTTGATTTATATATGAAAACTTGATTTTACATGACACAAACTATGTTTTCATACAAAGTATACAAATGTGAAATACAAAAACTGCATGAATTCACACCAACATTATGTTGACGTTTTTCCAAAACTCACATGTATTTCAGGTAACTAGGATGGATGTGCGCGTGGTCTTACTCATGCTCGTGGATGTCTCTTTGTTTATCGTTAAATAAAGTTGTAACTTTTAAAACAATATGCTATCTCGTGTTGTAAACACTTGACTTATGTTTTCAGTAATGTAACGTTTGAAGTTACTTTTGAGCATGTAGTATGTTTACTCTTCGTATGCAATGAGAACCTTTCATGATCACACCTCGTGCTTCCACCGCAGAAAGGGGTGTGACAGATTGGTATCAGAGCTGCGATTGTAGTGAACCAGGATTCCTTCTCGAGTCTAGTCTACAATCTCTAGGATCCTTTCACGAAAACAATTTTTCAAAGAGTTTTCATTGCATAAAACGTCCCGCGACATCCACTACCTGAAACTGTCTACATGAGTCTAGAAAAGACACTACGAGACTTAGAGTGCACTTGAGTAGCACTTGTAGTTGACTAGAAACTACTTGCAATTATGTGTGATAATTAGCATATACTAGATGAAGAATGTCACAAGTATACGTGACTTTATCTGAAAGCAATGGCCCATCTGAAGGAAGAAATACGAGGATGAAACGAACTGTGCAGACTATGCAAGGAGTTACGTAATTATGGATGCATACATAATTATGGAATTCAGTGCACAGAAACCACAGCAAGTCTTGTCACGTGTAGATTCCCTCAGTGCAAGCCTACTAAGTACTCTTCTAGAGTAATAGTTGTTTGATGTCACTTATGTGGTATATACCTTTGAGTATATATACTACTACTGTCTAGTATGACGATATCAAACAAATGTTTAACCCTGTTGTGTTATGTTCTTCAGAACATGGCACCAAAAAGAGCTGTGAACGCTCGTGACCAACCTCCTCCTTCCCCACTGCCAAGAATTGCCGAAGAGCTGGAAGCTCTACTGGAAGAAAGGATCTCCGCTGCTATCGCCCAGTACGAGGCAAACCGAACTCAAGACAGTGGCGGCCCAAGCAACGCTAGACGTAATGGGAACGGAGATTCATCTGGAGGCAATGCAACTCCAGGCTGCACTTTTAAGCAGTTCCGCGACTGCAAGCCGATGAACTATTACGGCACAGGAGGTGCAGTAGCATTTGTACGCTGGACGGAGAAGACTGAAGCTACTATCCGCATGAGCAAGTGTACCGCGGATCAGCAAGTCACTTTTGCTACTGGATTGTTTGTCGATGAAGCTCTAACTTGGTGGAACTTGCAAGCCCAAACTTTGGTCGATGATGCCGCTTATGGCCTAACCTGGGAGGAACTGAAGGAAAGAATGAGAGAGAAGTATTGCTCCCGTGCTGAACTCCAAAGACTGGAAACGGAGTTCTGGCACCTAACCATGGAAGGTGCTGACATTAATGGATATACTCGAAGGTTCCACGATCTGTCTAGAGTGCTTCCCTACATGGTGACTCCCGAATTCAAGCGCGTTGAATGCTACATTTGGGGACTGGCCCCAGAGTTTCGCGGCATGGTAACTTCGGCCAAACCTCAGACAATCACCGAGGCTGTAACCCTGGCTGTCAGCCTTACTGAGGATTGTGTTCGTATGAAGAAGTTATCATTGAACCCAACAGAGAAGACCGAGACACATGCTGAGTCGTCCGGTGACAAGAAAAGAAAGCATTCGAATCTGAATCAAGCAGCTCGCAACAACAAAGGTTTCAACAACAAGAAGCGTGATGTTAACCCAAAGCATACCAAGGCTCCATGCCTAAAAGCCAAAAATGTAAGTTTCATCATGAAGGAGCTTGTCGCATTCCAAGGTGCGACAAATGTGGTAGATTGGGTCATCAAGCAGAAAACTGTTGGGGAAAAGGAAAGAACGGGAATGGTGTAAGACCCTTAACAATTTAAACATTTCTATACCATTAAAGTAAGCATTTTATAAGAAAAATGCCACTTAACAAAAACTTTTACATTGAAAGTAATTAGACATGTTTAAAACATTCAAACATAGTTAAGAGTGCTTACATAATACACTGTGTATAAACAATCAAGATCAAATGCGGAAGCTTTGTTTAGTCGTGTTTTCGGTTCTTGTTCTTCGCTTGATCGTCATCCGGAGACCCATAACGTTCACCTAAGTTCAAAACCAACATAAACATTAGTTATGTGGCCTTGAAAACCATTTAAAACAAGTTCCATGATCAAAACAACAATAATTAAAGATTTTTTGCCAGTTCAGAGGTCCCTCGCGCACCGCGAGAGACTTGAGTCACTTTGTCGCGGGCTGCGACTAGGGTCGCGTGACGCGACTGAGATCCCTGCTTGTGGTCGTGTAGCGCGACAGTGCCATTTCGACAGAAGGTTCCTTTTGTTGAGCTGTATTTTACCCAGCTATACATCCTTCCCAACTATTAACTTAAACATTCATAATTTTCAATCTACAAATCCGTTTTTCAACCTGTTTCTTCCTACGTGATCGTAATTTAATTCTCCATCATATGGAGTCATAACCCGATATTTGAATGCACAAAATTCTGGATTTTTAAGCTCTAGGCTTGAAATTCATTTATAACCCTTTTGACCCGTTTCATGATTTATCAAACCACTTGCATCTAAATCGTTATAAAACCTTGGAATATTTCTTATCTCAAAATCTTTAACTCGTGAGTTATAATTTTCATGAATTATGCGACCAATAATCAAGCTATGCACAGTACTTTATTTTGACCCGTTAGAGAGGATTTAATCATTTAAGTTTAAATCCCACTCTCTACTTTCACATGTCATTTTTTTACATTAAGGTATTCACATATCTTCCACCAAATTTACGCGTACCTGGCTCGGGTCAAAGTATTGACCCGTTTTAATACCTTGCCTTAATAATTTGCTGATTCATAGCCACGTAAATTCCATAAGCCGTTTTACCCTGTGAGCATTAGACTCGACAAGCACTTGTTAGTCGTTATTCGTCAAATGGTGTTAACATTACCATTTGACCTGTTTCGTCTAAACGACCAAACATTTTGCACTTATATTTGAATGGTATTTATTTACCATTTCATTATTTAACCCATTTCGCCCCTTTTTGCCATTAAACATGGTTTTTATCCTTTTATTCGTCCCGACCCGTATCATTTCGTGTCGGAACCCATATTTCGGATATAACCTTGGTCGTGTTTATAATCTATAAAGTAAATACGTATCCTAAAAAAAGGTGTAAGCTTTACTTACCTCGCGTCCGCGCAAACATTCTTCGCATCCATGATCCGTTTGACCCGTTCCTTTCCAAGCTCCCACCTAGCTTGTTTAGAGTCAACTATATCATAACATCCATAAGATGGTTAGATTGGTCATTCTATATAATGGCCATCACCCTATGGACCCTTTTTTTTACACACTTATCAATCAAAGCATGCCATATATTCAACAACTAGTTTCATACCATAATTATTTTCATTCACTAACCGTTTGACCCGTTAGTGAAATTACTTATATAACAAGTTAGTAAGTGATTTTAAACACTTTAAGCATGTCACATAAAGTGCTATTTGTTCCCAACAATCAATACTTCATGCCTAAAGCAAGTATATGCAATCATATGCCTTTTTCTTGGTTAATAAGAACATTATTTATGTGCAGCGATTTTATATTTAGCTGCTGTAATTGACCATTTTGACCCGTTTAAAATCTGAATTAGATCAACATGTTCAAAGATGGATCGTAGAACACTCCAATACCTTCGCAAGCATATAAGGTACACCTTCTAGCAAATTTTCTATGATTTTTTATGATTTTTATAAAATCAGCTCATCAACTATATTTTCATTTTTCAACAGCTTTCAAGTTCTGAACAGCAGGTTTAATTCGCCTTTTTGGCCTATTTAACAACCACATTTGTTTCTTATGATTGAAAACAGTAAAAATTTACTTCATAAGCTTTCCGAAAAGCTATAGAACACCCAAATCGGATAAACGGTTGATTTTATAAGATTTTTTTAAGATTGGTCAAAATCCATATAAAAAGCTACGGAAATCATGTTTAGGGTCCTTTCAAATTCGACCCAAATCATCAAATGCAACCCATTTCCATGGCTAAAACCCTTATTAAACTCTTGGTAATGGTTAGAAACCTATAACACAGTGATTGTAGGCTAAGAGGTGTCAAAAACATCATCTATTTCAAGAAGTCATCATATAAATCCTAATTTTACCATCTTCTCAACTTCATCTTTGTCAATTTAAGAACTAGAACTAAAATTAACATATATTCAAGTCCTATTTGGTGATTCTCATACACCATCATATTTAATTTCATACATATCAAAGATTTGTCATAAACCCACTACTCATGAAATCATCAAATCAAGCTCTACATACGAACTAGTAGACAACACGGTTTCACTTAGTCATTTTAACGAGCACCTTGTGGGCATGATTTTTATACCTCTTCTATTTAGTTCATGGCTAATCTTTTTAACCAAGTTTCAATCATTAAATCAAACCCTTATGTCTAGCACTCATGAACAATATCAAATCTTGCATCATAACATCAATTTTTCACAATCTAGCATACAAATTCTTGTGTTTATCACTTTGTTCTAAAAACCCACTACACACATATATGGGTGATTATCAATTTCATAGTTTTTATCACTATATCATCAAACTTTTAACTAGGGTTTGTTCCTAGACATTGTTTCAACATAACAACACTCATACATTCAACATTCAAGCATGAATTTCAATTATGAGTGTTTATCGAAATTTCAAGATAACACCAAATGATGAAATTGAACATACCTTGTGATCTCCTAAGCTTGGTGATCACGAATTTAGTTAAAGCCCCAAAATCTTAGCTTGATTTCCCTTGATTTTGATCCAATTTGTGAGTTTAGGGTTCACTTGGAAGAACCCCTTTTTGCTCATGTGAAGATGTCTACTAAACACACCTTTTTGTGTGTGTTTTGTTTTTTTTTTTCTTTTCTTTTAATTAAACTTCATTCACATTTTGCCCCTTTTAGTCCCTCTAGTTTCGATTTTGTAAAAAGGCTACTAGTTCATGCTTCTTTATTGTTTTAAAACAATTTAATTAACTAGGTTAATCTTTCCTAGTTACTTAGTGGGTTCAGGGGAGTCATAACCCGTTTTATTTTTAAGTCCCGTTAACTCGGGCTTCTTATAAACTTTGTTTTCTCAAAGCGTTTATTCTTCTTTTTTTTATTAATATAGGATTATTTATTTAAATCCAAATAATTACCGGGTTAATTATTTTTTTTTTTATCACTCACGGTATTTACCCGTCCATTAATATTAACGTGGTTTGATTACCAAACCCGTTTTTGGGGTGTTACAAGTCTACCCCCCTTAAGGAGGTTTCGTCCCCGAAACCTTTCTTACATAATTCCCACAGATTCTACGTTAATCCTGAAATGTTAAGCGCTTTTATTAAGTTATAATTACTATTTTGACCTTAAATGGTCTTTACGACTAGACTTACTAGTCACCGGCTGCTTTATACCTCCTTGCTCAGGTATACATCCATATCGCCATCCTCGTCCTTATGTGTGTTTAGGATTTCATATCCCGTAACTCACGTTAAATCATGATCATATTCTACATCACTTTTCTTGACCGTGTTCGCGTCACGTCACGTTTAAGTTTATATCAACTTTTCTTTATCATATTTCTCCTTTTCGAATGTATGGTCTTGCACCTATCAATGTTAAGACCTATATCCTTTAATATTAATCATTTCCAAATTCGTCTCATAATATTCATATCTGTTAAAACGTCGTTTCTTACTAAAACTGAATTTTAGTTTAACGTTTTATCTTAAACTTATGTCAATTACTTATACCAAGGAAATTGACATCCAGTAATTTATTCTTTTCCGTTCTCGTTTTACACGGGGAATAATAACCAGTTCCCTCGCTTTACACTATTGACCCGTAGGTTCTTTCACTTAGCCTCGTAGGCTATTTCCTTAGATTTTTCACCTTTTTACCTTATTAAGGTGAGACCCCAACAGTTCGTTTCTTTCTATCTGTGACCCAAGGGTCTTTTTGGTCCCGTAGACCTTAACACTACTTGTAATCCTGAAGGTTTTGATGATCCCGTAGATTCATCTTTTACTCGTGTCATTATTAAGAACGTGTGTGTGTGTATATATATATATATAGCATCAAGGCACCCCTTGTTATGTTTGGAAACATTTATTTTCGCTTTTGAATTTCAATTGACCTTGACCGTAGTCTAAGGCTTCATTCATTTATTTTCGGACTAATCTTCCGACTTTATGACTCCTTACATCATTTACACGTCGGTTTGTTCTACACTTACCATTTCTCGGTTCATACTTATACTACTTTACAACCCATTACCCAGGTTCTTTTATCTTAATGTTTTTACCCTTTACATAGGTTTATTAATATTTCACGCTTTTATTTATTCGGTTCGCGCTTACTTACATTAGCAAGCGTTATTCTTTATTTAACTCGTTTGACTTGTTCGTGTGAAATTTCATCACTTATGACAGTCAAACTTTATCCCCACGCCTTAGCATTCTTACTAGTCGGTTTGTATTTTCATTTACTTTGATTCTTGTCCCTTTTCTTGGGCTCGTTATTCCGACGTAATATGCTTCCGTTACCCGGCTTGCATTTACATTTATTATCAAATATCTTACTTGTTTGATCTGTTTTATGTACTTTTTTGTCCCATTCACCCCATCCTTACTACATCGGTTGTAAATGTGTCCATCATAAGAAGTTCATGGTATCATATGTTCACTACTTACTTGGCCAGAGCAAGCGATCAACACATGACACACATGACCTTTTTATAATTTTCACATCACGCCCTATGTAAGTAACACCTTTATTTATTTCTATATCTTTGATTTCATTCAGTAAAACTTTATTTAATTACTAAACAACAATCATTAGTTTTACTCGTTTTGCACTAGAACATATAAAATGTTTTCTTTTTTTATCAAACTATTATGCAATCATATTCGTTAATCTAATCGCTACTTTTCCCAATAGTATTTTATTGAGAATTATTCACTTGGATAATTATTCCCGTCCAAGTTTCCACATAAACTATTTCTATTATTGTCTTGTTATTCACAATCGTGAATAACACATGTTTCTATTTGATTTTTTCTTGGAAACATCATCCTAAATAGATATCCTATTCAGGTTTTCCAAGTTTTATTCTACATATGCGACCGTCATTCTCTACGTGTTTGTTGCATATTACTATTTGTGCGATTAAATGTAAAACGTGCACCTGGTAATGCTTGCCCTTACGCGATTTTGTCCTTGGTGAGCATGCTCTACTTGTCATACTTCGGACCGTTCCTCTAGCATATCTGTCGCTTGTTACACTCTCGCCATCTTTAGATGCGAGTATCCTTCAATTAAAACATTTACAAGGATTAGTAATGTCGACTTCAATAAATGCCCGTATCATAATACAAGGCTTTTCTTTTATACGTGTCAACGTACGTAATTTCGTTAACTATATCTATCATTTTAATTGAGGTAACGTGTATTACACGATAACCCTATGTGTTGTTTTCAACACTTTAACATGCTAAACCATTAATATACATATAACTTACCGGATTATGCGATCAAGTCTCGAACCGAACACACTTTACTCTTAAACCATGAGCTCTGATTACCAACTTGTAAGACCCTTAACAATTTAAACATTTCTATACCATTAAAGTAAGCATTTTATAAGAAAAATGCCACTTAACAAAAACTTTTACATTGAAAGTAATTAGACATGTTTAAAACATTCAAACATAGTTAAGAGTGTTTACATAATACACTTTGTATAAACAATCAAGATCAAATGCGGAAGCTTTGTTTAGTCGTGTGTTCGGTTCTTGTTCTTCGCTTGATCGTCATCCGGAGACCCATAACGTTCACCTAAGTTCAAAACCAACATAAACATTAGTTATGTGGCCTTGAAAACCATTTAAAACAAGTTCCATGATCAAAACAACAATAATTAAAGATTTTTTGCCAGTTCAGAGGTCCCTCGCGCACCGCGAGAGACTTGAGTCACTTTGTCGCGGGCTGCGACTAGGGTCGCGTGACGCGACTGAGATCCCGGCTTGTGGTCGTGTAGCGCGACAGTGCCATTTCGACAGAAGGTTCCTTTTGTTGAGCTGCATTTTACCCAGCTATACATCCTTCCCAACTATTAACTTAAACTTTCATAATTTTCAATCTACAAATCCGTTTTTCGACCTGTTTCTTCCTACGTGATCGTAATTTAATTCTCCATCATATGGAGTCATAACCCGATATTTGAATGCACAAAATTCTGGATTTTTAAGCTCTCGGCTTGAAATTCATTTATAACCCTTTTGACCCATTTCATATCAAACCACTTGCGTCTAAATCGTTCTAAAACCTTGGAATATTTCCTATCTCAAAATCTTTAACTCGTGAGTTATAATTTTCATGAATTATGCGACCAATAATCAAGCTATGCACAGTACTTCATTTTGACCCGTTAGAGAGGATTTAATCATTTAAGTTTAAATCCCACTCTCTACTTTCACATGTCATTTTTTTACATTAAGGTATTCACATATCTTCCACCAAATTTACGCGTACCTGGCTCGGGTCAAAGTATTGACCCGTTTTAATACCTTGCCTTAATAATTTGCTGATTCATAGCCACGTAAATTCCATAAGCCGTTTTACCCTGTGAGCATTAGACTCGACAAGCACTTGTTAGTCGTTATTCGTCAAATGGTGTTAACATTACCATTTGACCTGTTTAGTCTAAACGACCAAACATTTTGCACTTATATTTGAATGGTATTTATTTACCATTTCATTATTTAACCCATTTCGCCCCTTTTTGCCATTAAACATGGTTTTTATCCTTTTATTCGTCCCGACCCGTATCATTTCGTGTTGGAACCCATATTTCGGATATAACCTTGGTCGTGTTTATAATCTATAAAGTAAATACGTATCCTAAAAAAAAGGTGTAAGCTTTACTTACCTCGCGTCCGCGCAAACATTCTTCGCATCCATGATCCGTTTGACCCGTTCCTTTCCAAGCTCCCACCTAGCTTGTTTAGAGTCAACTATATCATAACATCCATAAGATGGTTAGATTGGTCATTCTATATAATGGCCATCACCCTATGGACCCTTTTTTTACACACTTATCAATCAAAGCATGCCATATATTCAACAACTAGTTTCATACCATAATTATTTTCATTCACTAACCGTTTGACCCGTTAGTGAAATTACTTACATAACAAGTTAGTAAGTGATTTTAAACACTTTAAGCATGTCACATAAAGTGCTATTTGTTCCCAACAATCAATACTTCATGCCTAAAGCAAGTATATGCAATCATATGCCTTTTTCTTGGTTAATAAGAACATTATTTATGTGCAGCGATTTTATATTTAGCTGCTGTAATTGACCATTTTGACCCGTTTAAAATCTGAATTAGATCAACATGTTCAAAGATGGATCATAGAACACTCCAATACCTTCGCAAGCATATAAGGTACACCTTCTAGCAAATTTTCTATGATTTTTTATGATTTTTATAAAATCAGCTCATCAACTATATTTTCATTTTTCAACAGCTTTCAAGTTCTGAACAGCAAGTTTAATTCGCCTTTTTGGCCTATTTAACAACCACATTTGTTTCTTATAATTGAAAACAGTAAAAATTTACTTCATAAGCTTTCCGAAAAGGTATAGAACAGTAGAACACCCAAATCGGATAAACGGTTGATTTTATATGATTTTTTTAAGATTGGTCAAAATCCATATAAAAAGCTACGGAAATAATGTTTAGTGTCCTTTCAAATTCGACCCAAATCATCAAGTGCAACCCATTTCCATGGCTAAAACCCTTATTAAACTCTTGGTAATGGTTAGAAACCTATAACACAGTGATTGTAGGCTAAGAGATGTCAAAAACATCATCTATTTCAAGAAGTCATCATATAAATCCTAATTTTACCATCTTCGCAACTTCATCTTTGTCAATTTAAGAACTAGAACTAAAATTAACATATATTCAAGTCCTATTTGGTGATTCTCATACACCATCATATTTAATTTCATACATATCAAAGATTTGTCATAAACCCACTACTCATGAAATCATCAAATCAAGCTCTACATACGAACTAGTAGACAACACGGTTTCACTTAGTCATTTTAACGAGCACCTTGTGGGCATGATTTTTATACCTCTTCTATTTAGTTCATGGCTAATCTTTTTAACCAAGTTTCAATCATTAAATCAAACCCTTATGTCTAGCACTCATGAACAATATCAAATCTTGCATCATAACATCAATTTTTCACAATCTAGCATACAAATTCTTGTGTTTATCACTTTGTTCTAAAAACCCACTACACACATATATGGGTGATTATCAATTTCATAGTTTTTATCACTATATCATCAAACTTTTAACTAGGGTTTGTTCCTAGACATGGTTTCAACATAACAACACTCATACATTCAACATTCAAGCATGAATTTCAATTATGAGTGTTTATCGAAATTTCAAGATAACACCAAATGATGAAATTGAACATACCTTGTGATCTCCTAAGCTTGGTGATCACGAATTTAGTTAAAGCCCCAAAATCTTAGCTTGATTTCCCTTGATTTTGATCCAATTTGTGAGTTTAGGGTTCACTTGGAAGAACCCATTTTTGCTCCTGTGAAGATGTCGACCAAACACACCTTTTTGTGTGTGTTTTGTTTTTTTTTTCTTTTCTTTTAATTAAACTTCATTCACATTTTGCCCCTTTTAGCCCCTCTAGTTTCGATTTTGTAAAAAGGCTACTAGTTCATGCTTCTTTATTGTTTTAAAACAATTTAATTAACTAGGTTAATCTTTCCTAGTTACTTAGTGGGTTCAGGGGAGTCATAACCCGTTTTATTTTTAAGTCCCGTTAACTCGGGCTTCTTATAAACTTTGTTTTCTCAAAGCGTTTATTCTTTTTTTTTATTAATATAGGATTATTTATTTAAATCCAAATAATTACCGGGTTAATTATTTTTTTTGTCACTCACGGTATTTACCCGTCCATTAATATTAACGTGGTTTCATTAACAAACCCGTTTTTGGGGTGTTACAAATGAGAACCGCAACGGTGCTGGAACTGGAAACAATGGTAGAAATGGGAATGGCAATGGTAACCGGAATGGCCATGGAGTTGGGCAAAGCCAAGGATGCTTTGGTTGTGGAAGCATGGATCATTTCAAGAAAAATTGCCCAAGGGGAAACAACGTTCAGACTCGAGCGTTTGTGATTGGGGCAAGGAAAGCATGCGAGAACCTTAACGTGGTCCCCGGTACGTTCCTCATGAACAATCACTTTGCATCCATATTATATGACACTGGCGCCAATTTTAGCTTCATGTCTGTGGAGTTTAAACACATGTTTGGAATAGAATCTAGTAGATTAGAAATTCCTTATTCCATAGAACTAGCCAATGGTAAACTTGTTGAATCGGGCGAAGTTGTTAGAGGCTGCACACTAGAACTTGGTGAACGAAGATTTAGCATCGACCTCTTACCTATTCAATTGGGTAGCTTCGATGTGGTGGTCGGAATGGATTGGTTGTCCAAGAACAAAGCTGAGGTTATTTGTCACGAGAAAATCATTCGCATCCCGTTGGCGAATGATGAAACTCTCATCGTACATGGAGAAAAACGAAACGCGCCTCTTCGAATCATCAGTTGCATGAAGGCACAGAAGTGCTTAAGGAAAGGATGTGTTGCCTTCCTAGCACACGTTGTAGATAAGAAGGCTGAGGAGCCGAAACTCGAAGACATTCCGGTGGTGAAGGAATTTCCTGATGTTTTTCCCAAAGATCTGCCAGGACTACCTCCGCAAAGACAAGTCGAATTCCGTATAGACTTGGTTCCAGGAACCGCTCCTGTAGCCAAGGCACCCTATCGACTTGCACCATCCGAAATGCAAGAATTATCTACACAACTCCAGGAGTTGTTGGATAAGGGATTTATAAGGCCAAGCTTCTCGCCCTGGGGAGCTCCGGTATTGTTCGTAAAGAAGAAGGATGGAACTCTGCGGATGTGTATCGACTACAGGGAACTAAACAAGCTCACGATCAAGAATCGGGATCCACTACCAAGGATTGATGACTTATTTGATCAATTGCAAGGATCCAGTTACTATTCCAAGATCGACCTTCGATCTGGATACCATCAGCTAAGAATCCAAGAAGAAAGCGTGCCAAATACTGCTTTCAGAACGCGATATGGGCATTACGAATTTCTTGTGATGCCATTCGGGCTGACGAATGCACCAGCGGTCTTTATGGATCTGATGAACCGCGTATCCCATATCTCGATAAATTCGTGATTGTATTTATCGATGATATCCTGATTTATTCGCGAACAAAAGAAGAGCACGAGCAACATCTCCGGACCATCTTGGAACTACTGAAGAAAGAGAAGTTTTATGCAAAGTTCTCGAAATGCGAATTCTGGATTCGCGAAGTACAATTTCTTGGTCACGTTGTGAATGAGAAGGGCATTCATGTAGACCCGTCCAAGATAGAAGCAATAAAGAATTGGGAAGCTCCCAAGACCCCAACTGAAGTTCGACAATTTTTGGGCTTAGCGGGCTATTATCGTCGATTCATCGAGAATTTCTCAAAGATAGCTCAACCGCTAACGACCCTTACGCAGAAAGACAAGAAATACGACTGGGGTCACAAACAAGAAGAAGCCTTCCAGTTACTTAAAAACAAGCTATGCGATGCACCGATACTATCATTACCCGAAGGCACTGATGACTTCGTGGTATACTGTGACGCTTCACGACAAGGTTTGGGTTGCGTGCTCATGCAACGCCAGAAAGTCATCGCATACGCTTCGAGACAGTTGAAGGTTCATGAAAGAAACTATACCACTCACGACCTGGAGCTGGGCGCAGTGGTATTCGCCTTGAAGATCTGGCGACATTATTTATATGGTGCTCGATGTACAATTTTCACAGATCACAAAAGCTTACAACACATATTTGACCAGAAGGAATTGAATACGCGCCAGCGGCAATGGGTCGAGCTGCTAAATGATTACGACTGTGAGATGAAGTACCATCCTGGAAAGGCAAACGTTGTAGCGGACGCGTTGAGCCGAAAAGAAAGGGTTAAGACCCTAAGGGTTCGAGCATTGGAAATGACTATTCGAACGAACCTCACTGCACGCATTCGTAATGCATAACAAGAAGCTCTTAAAGGAGAAAACCGTAAAGCTGAATACCTTCGGGGTATGTTGAAATACATGATGCCAAATGAAGAGGGAACCTTATACTTTAAGAAGCGTATTTGGGTTCCGCTCTATGGTGGCGTACGAGAAGTCATTCTTGACGAAGCGCACAAATCAAGATACTCGATCCATCCAGGATCAGATAAAATGTATCAAGATTTGAAAGAGTATTATTGGTGGCCGAGACTCAAGAGCGACGTTGCTGTCTATGTTGGAAAATGCCTAACCTGTGCTAAGGTTAAGGCTGGATATCAGAAACCGTCCGGCCTACTACAACAACCAGAGATACCCATGTGGAAGTGGGAGCAAATCTCGATGGATTTCATAACGAAATTACCCAGGACCCCGAGAGGGCACGATATGATATGGGTGATAGTTGATCGATTAACGAAATCTGCGCATTTCCTACCGATCCGAGAAAAAGACAGCACTGGAAAGCTTGCTGAGATATACTTAAGAGAAATTGCGGCACGACATGGAGTGCCTATCTCAATCATTTCAGACAGAGATGGATGCTTTGTCTCAAGAATCTGGCAATCATTTCAGGAAGCCTTTGGATCTCGGTTAGATCTAAGCACGGCCTTCCATCCACACACAGACGGCCAGAGCGAATGGACTATACAAACGTTAGAAGATATGTTTCGTGCATGTGTCATGGATCTGGGCGGCAGCTGGGATACTCATCTACCTTTAGTTGAGTTTTCCTACAATAACAGTTATCATACAAGCATAAAGGCCGCGCCGTTCGAAGCTCTGTATGGCCGCAAGTGCCGATCGCCCTTATGTTGGGCAGATGCTGGAGATAAACGTATGGTTGGTCCTGAACTTGTACAAGATACAACCGACAAGATTGCGCAGATCCGAGAGCGCATTAAGGCGGCTCGAGATCGACAAAAGAGCTACGCTGATCTGAAGAGAAAACCAATAGAATTCGAGGTGGGAGACAAAGTGTTGTTAAAGGTCTCACCTTGGAAGGGCGTAGTAAGATGTGGAAAGCGTGGAAAGCTGAACCCACGATACATCGGACCATTCAGAATATTGGAAAGAATTGGTACCGTGGCATACAAGTTGGAATTACCGGAAGAACTTAAAGGAGTACATGATACGTTTCATGTATCCAACCTCAAGAAGAGTCCAACACAAGAAAACGTGATCATCCCGATGGATGAAGTGCATATTGATGACGCTCTCCGATTTACAGAACAACCCGTTGAGGTTACCGACTGGAAGGTCAACAAGACCAGGAGGAGCTCTGTTAAACTTGTCAAAGTACGTTGGAACTCTAAGCACGGGCCCGAGTACACATGGGAACATGAAGACCAGTTCAAGGAAAAGTATCCCCACCTATTCAAGAAGACTCCAGCGAGAGTTAGTTCAGCCTGAATTTCGGGACGAAATTCTTTTAACGGGGGAGACTGTGACAACTGCCTCCAAACCGGTAATTTCCGTACACTTTAATCATTATTTAATGACTGCAATTATGTGCTTAGTTGTCAGCAATGTCTAAACACATACTAAACAAGTGAATTCATGCACGTTGTATACTACAAAATATTGCTTTATGCATAAACGAGAGCGTTGCGTCAAAAATACTAAGTAAACTCACCGGTAAGACACTACGTGTCAACAAAACCGTAGAAAGCAGCCAGTCAATAAAATTGGAGCCTAGGTGTAGGTCCAACAACAAGAATACATCAAAACCCAAGAGTACATACAAGGGTTTAATATATATACTCTCCGGAAGCAAAAATAAGCACTAAAAAGCACCCGAAACACACTTTAAGTGCAGAATTTTATACAATTCTGCTTAAATCAGCTTTTAAACGTATAATTATCATGCAGAAATTACGTTTTATCATTCAGAATACTTCCCTAAGTGTCGGGAACTGAAAAGGGTACAAAAGGGTACTTAAAAGACACTAAAAAGTGTGATTTAACACTTTAACGAATCGGTATCTAACCGAACAACCGGACTTTACCCGGAGCATAAAAATATTGTCAATGACATTGTTTATACTTTACTGAGCTAGTTAGGGTCCCCGAACACCCTAACACCCGTTATATTTCATAACACACTAATAACTTACTTAAGTTCCTAACTAACATAACTAGACACTAACTAGTTGGTTGAAATCTAACTAAATACCCCCCCCCCCCCCTAACCGATCGGTTCCCCCATGTGGGACACACCACCCATTTCTTTGATTATTCTATTAATCATGTCTAATATCTATAGAACACATTACATGATGGACAATGAGGAAGTTAGTTTATAAGTAAACTCAAGGGTTAATTAGTTTCATTTTCACAAACCACTCAACAAACAAACCACTCCCTTCTCTCTTTCCCTTGTTCGGCCGAAACCATAGCCCACACCACCACCATCATCAAGTTTGATCCTAGCTATTTTACATACATACAAGTGTGCAAGGAATCATACAAGAAGGCTCGGTGCACTCGGAAGCTCAAAGACCTCTCTAGATTTCTTTTATCCACCTTGTTTACGCCTTGATTCTTCCCGAGCCACGAGCTAGTAGTAAGTGCTTCTAAACATCCTCTTGTTCTTGTTTAAAGTGGTTAATAGGTGATTTAACGGTTAAAACTCAAGAACACACACGATCAAAACTAAAAGTCTTGAAAGAAAGATAAATAAGTTGGATAAAGAGAAACTAGTTGGGTAAATCTTGTGAAACTTGTCTAGTTGTGATTATGTGATGTTGCTTGTTACTAGAAGTGGGATGGTGTCACACCCCGAAATATCAGAGCATCGGCGTGACTGGACTGGTATCGTCATTGCACAGCGGAAGCAAATAAGCTAAGTCTTCTAGAAAATGAACGCCACTAAGTACTCGTATCTCCAATGGTTCTCCTATTCCAACCGTGCCTTGTCTTAGAACTGTAACCTGAGAAAGAACATGCGAGAAAAATCAACATAAAGTTGAGCGAGTTCATAGTTTGTTTGTAAAAGATTTGAAATAAATCTTTTGAGTTGTGAAAGATTTGAAATAAATCTTTGGAGTAACTGGTTTTTGAAATAGTATTGAGAAAATGAATTTAAAAGTCATTTTCTTGCCAAGTTATATGGAAACGTTGTGTTTGTAACACGTTATGTTCATGAAACCATGTATTTGTAAAGCCTTGTATTTGTAATGTTCGCATAACCGTCAATGCCCACCCTGACTTTGACTCCATACCCGCATAATGCTTTGAATTTGTATAAAACATGATAGTTAATTTGTATGAACAAGAAGTTTCCGTAAGTATAAAATCCCTGGTATGTAGCAGATAAGGAAAAAGAGATCACCAATGGTTTGCAAGGCCATTGATATGTGTGAAGTGCAAGTAGGAAGACTCAAACCTAGTGGATTTATGCGTCGGGCACAAAGTCACCCCGAGGTCTATTAACTGTTTGGCCTGGGGGCTGGGCTCGCTACACCCAGATAGATCTACCGCTCCTGTCCCTCGGTCCTACAATGAGGATTAATGATCCCAAGTTGCGCCTACCCACTCACATGATCTAAGTAGTAACCCTCCTTACGCTAACCATACCATGTATAAAATAAATCCCCGGTCACCCTGACCGAATCCCTGGTCACCCTGACCAAATCCCTGGTCACCCTGGCCGAATATCATTCATATTTCGAAAATAAGCATTTGTTTTGTAAAAACCGGTATGTTTAGTATAAACCTTGCGTAATTCATTTGTGTTCCCCGAAATCCCTTCGTAATATGATTTAGAAATACGAGTTTTGCGTTTGTTCAAAACTTTGTATGTTTTTGCAAAACGTGCATGTCTTTCCACCCCGAAAACATTTACAAAAATGTAAAACAGTAAAAAGTGGGGTTATGAACTCACTTGAATTTCCATGTGCAAAGCTAGCTAATATGCGACTTCGTGATGTCGTTTCCAAGATGAGACTCGCTAGCGTGCATTCTACAATATTCCTAACACGGAATACCTTATAAGTTTCTAAATAAACGTAGTAACTACTACGTGTCACCGAGCTCTACCGAATCGTTAATTGAACGATTCAACGGTAAGTTGTTATCTTAACGAAAATATCTAAGTTAAACTTTGTTTAGTTTCGCTTAATGTCGTAAGAAATCAGTAAGTCTCGAAAAGACTTGATTCTCGAGAGATTTAAAGACAAATAAATATTTATAAAATTATAAATATGTCGTGGTAATTGCGTTAGCCGTCTCGAGAAGTCGTCGTGTATGTCATACGAAAAATAGCATGTAATAAACTCGTAAGCGATACATATGATATATAGTGTGCCGTTTAGGCGTATAAAATAAATATGAAAAGTTATATTTATTTTATAAAGGAATCGTCGAGTAGTCGTGTTTGAAAATAAATATGACTATATTTATTTTATAAAAGAATTCGACTTGTTTGTGTCGGAAATAAATACATAGCTATATTTATTCATAAAAGGATTCGTTTTGTACGATATTGGAAATAAATATATAAGCCATATTTATTTTCATAAAACGAATTCGTGTCGTTTAATATTTCGAATAAATATATAAAATATATTTATTTTATTAACCCCATCGTCGTGTCGTTTGATCTTCGAAATAAATATATATAAACTATATTTATTTTTATAAAAGAAGTCGTGTTGTTCGGAAATAAATATAAACTATATTTATTTTATAAAACGAATTCGAGTCGTAAGGTATTTGAATTAGATAGAATAATCATATTTATTCTATAAAAAGTTTTCCGTATTCTTGATGTTTAAACCAAACCTCGTAGTCGCTCATGAAAAATATCCGCTTTTGGATGTTTGAAATAAGTATATAAACTATACTTGTTTTTATAAAAGATTTGCCTTTATAAAAGTTCCTTGGATCCAAAAAGTTTTGTCTTATAATATAAAACGCGCTTTAAGTTTACGGATTTTCTCGAAAAACGGGCAGAGTTTCCTCTGTTTTTGGACGCACCAGACAACCAAGTTGTCGTTATTTATCAAGATTCAATATTTAAAATTTCATAAATACGACAAGGTATAAGATAAACACTTAATTCAATTTGGTTCGAGCTCGTTCACGTATGATTAAAATTATAACTTAATGAAATCATAACTTTAGCTATTACCAAAAACTCTCGTCGAGTCGTCTAAACGTTGACTGAGTTGACCCGCTGAGTCGACTCGGTTTGACCGAGCCAACCGAACCGAACCGTCTGACCGAAATCACAAGACCCGAACCGAAGCTTGAACCAACTGAGTCGACATGCTGAGTTGACCGAGTCAACTCGCTGAGTTGACCGAGTCAACCCGAACCGCTTCCGAAGCTGACAATTGACCAAACCGAGCCCGAAACTTTGACCCGCTTCCTGAACACATAATCTGACCCATCACCGATCTGAACCAAAGCTGAAACAATACTCCCGAAATTTGACCCGAATAAAACCCGAAACCAACTCACAACTACATACCTTTCGGACAACCAAGCTGAACTGAACCTGCTCGAACCGTCATCACCACCTCCGCTTGTCCTGTCGCTCCGGTGGTCGACCGGAGAGTGTCGCCGCCGTGTGTGGCGGTGCTGCCGCCTAGCTCCACCACTCTCTCTCTCTCTCTCATCAGCCTCTCTCTCTCTCTCCGTCTCGTCTCTTTCTCTCTCCGTCTCTGTCTCCACCGACGCACCACCACCGGATGGTGGTGGTGGTTGTTCCTGGTTACACATCCTAGAAGAAGAAGGGGGGCTGTGATGGTTGACGGAGGAGCCGGTGTCCAATCGTCGGTCTGAACCATGGCCGGAGGTCACTCCGGTGACCTGTTGTGACGAGATAAGCAGGAACTTAGGGGGTGTTGGGGTTGTCGGAGGTGAGAGAGTCGAAGGGTGCGTCTGGGGGTATTTGGGTGCCGGAAAACGGCAACAAGCCGGTGTTTGGTCACGGGAGAGGAGACAGAACAGGGACTTCATGGTGTGTGTGTTTTGGGTGCAGGTATCATCGAGAGGAGGGGGGGTGTAGAAGGTGTTCTTCAAAAATGCAGGGAAGTATAGAGGGTCTTGGGTGTTTTATAGAGACTTGTAGAGATCTCTTGAGATTTTGTATGATCTTTTAGAGATCTTGAGTACAAAAAAAAAATCTCTTGTAAAGATTTAATAGAGATTTGCATAGATTTGGTATAGATTTATAGAGATTTAGTAGGATCTTGTAGGATTTTTAGAGATCTAACATATTATGTGTAGGTTTAGGCTTGGGCCCAGGGCCCACAAGCCCATCTCGTGCGTAAGCGGCCCGTAATTCCTACGAGACCCGTTGTCAAATCCAGAACTCCGTTTAACGTCAAAAATTAAAATACACAAAAATACGGTCGATAGTCGTTGTTTGCACGCCCGTTCGTCGGTCACGGTAATAATCGCGAAAAATTGTATCGTTGCCATCCTTAATCCGTTTTTCGATTCGGTTTCGACTGTAGTCACTAAAATTAATTACGGAGCTAAATATAGCGTAAAAATTTAATATTTGTCGGCGTTGTCAGTATTCTGTTCGGTTTTAATCCGTTGCCGTTTAACGTTTCACCGGTTTCTCTGTAAACCACCATTCGCGCACTGTAAAGACGGATAGACGTTCCCAGGCACTCCAAAGGCCTAATTAAGTTAATTCGCGCTGTAAACACTATTTATTATCGCGTTAATTACTTGTTAATCACGTAATTAGGTGCCGTAAATCACGGGTTGTCACATTCTCCCCCTGTTACAGAAATTTCGTCCTCGAAATTTAGACTATGTTATCCCCTCAGAATTGTGTTATTCGTAGGTAAGTCCGAATAATAACAAAGTGAATGACCGCGTAATCGAAACAAGACTTAATGGTATAGTCACCTGTGCGACTAAGTTAACAAGGATCCAACAATGAACAGGAACTTCGACCAATCGAATTCCATATGAACGTTTATAACATGTAAATGAGTTCTAGAAGCAATAACATCCACTGGATGAACTTAGAATCAACAATCTCAAATATAATAGTTTGCATGAAACGCTCGATCGTGATCAGCGCAAGCTGCAAGTCATACCGACGCCACAAGGTGTCGCAATGAATGAAACAATTTAATAATAGAGGTGATTGAACAAGTATCACCTGTGTTTTGTACCAATCATAATTAGCCCAAGCTACAAGTTTGTACTGACACCACAAGGTGTCGTAGTGATTGAAATAATTCAATAATAGCGGTGATCAAACAAATTCACCATGTTTGAAGTCAATTAAAAGCGCATTGAAGTAAATATGAATGTTTGTTCCAAACAAACATCAAAGAATTTTCAATTGAAGATGGAACACCAAAGAATTACTGTTTCGATCGAAGAGGAAGGAGCAATGAATATCGCAAGACTTTCGATCGATAATGAAAGAACCGTTATGAGGTACACCGGAATATGAAATGAATTTGTGTACTATTGTCTTAACACACAATTGTATTAAGACTTGTTGTAATGTGATAAATCAACGCGGATTTAGAACAAATTAATAAGGAAATAATTAAATCCGTGCATGAGACGCGTAAACGAGTTTAGCGCAAGCTTCAAGTTAATGAATACACCACCACAAGGTGTCGAAATCAACAAATGACTTATTGGAGTCGTAGACCAAACAAGTCTACTACGACTCGGAACAAATGAAACTCTTGTTAAAACGAATTTGAATATGATGTCTTCAATACATCATATGGTATCTTGAATCGAGTATGTGTAATGCAGAAGTTCAAACAATCGAACTTGGTTTTAGCGCAATCCGAAAATATATGTATTGACAAGAAAACTTTAGGCATGGTTACAACGAAAAACCATGTATGTAACTTGTAAAGAAATGATTGTAATACAATGACCATTAAAAGGAGTAGAGATACGAAAATCTACTCAGTAAGTGTGAAATTCGAAATTTCAATAAAGAAATTTGAGGACTTTACCTGGGGTTTCGTGTGACGGCCAATTGTTAGGTGACATTACCATGGAATGTCGAACATAGCGTACTCGTCATTAATTAGGTGGGGGGGGGGGGGGAATGCGGAGACAATCGTCTTCTCCCTGGCGTGATTCGTGTCGTTGCAGGATCGCGTGACAAGTTGTCGTTTCCTGATCGTTAGTCCTCCTGCTGACAGGGATCTAGCGTCGTCGTTAGATTTGTGTCATCGTTCCTTCTCAAAGGCCTCGCCTCGATAGTCGTATGTGTCGTACTTCAACCTCCGTTGATGTATAGCTTAAGTTTCACGTATACCTGTGCACTAGCGTTACGTCCTGCGTAGAAGGTGATGCACCCCGACATCCGTTGACGTAAAATTTGAGTTTCATGTATTCTTGTGCGCTAGCGTTTCGTTATGCGTAGGCTGCCTGCTCGGGAAGTTAAAATATCATAGACAATATGGATAATAGTGTGTGCCCGAGTTTATATTCGCGGTTCCTACGTGATGACCTTTAATAAACACACACATGCACAAATAATCAATCATATAACCGAATGAACATGTTAGTCACCAATAAGCAATCAAGTAATTCCCCTAGTCCCACTAGTCTATCCTCCCAGCCTCTCAGACTAAACTTCCTAGTCCCACTAGACTATCATCCCAGCCTCTCAGACTGAATCTCCTAGTCCTACTAGACTATCCTCCCAGCCTCTCAGACTGAATCTCCTAGTCCCACTAGACTATCCTCCCAGCCTCTCAGACTGAATCTCCTAGTCCCACTAGACTATCCTCCCAGCCGCTCAGACTGAATCTCCTAGTCTCTCAGACTGACTCCCTGTTCCGAAGGTCTTAAATGCATGTTTCCTAAATTCTCAGAGTGTTGTGTACTGTATGTAACCGTTTCGTGTACCGTGTGTAAAACACAACTTTAGCGTATGGTTGAAAACAAAATTTTGACTGTTTGCTTTTCGGCAACGGTTGGAGACCATATTCGAGTACTAGGCGTTCTGTATGTATTCAGGTTTCAATAATCTAAGTTCCCAGAGGAAAGTGAGGTTAGAGCCTAGGTATCACAACAGAAACCTAATTCGCTGTAACCTATAGCTCTGATACCAATCTGTCACACCCCGAAATATCAGAGCATCGGCGTGACTGGACTGGTATCGTCATTGCACAGCGGAAGCAAATAAGCTAAGTCTTCTAGAAAATGAACGCCACTAAGTACTCGTATCTCCAATGGTTCTCCTATTCCAACCGTGCCTTGTCTCAGAACTGTAACCTGAGAAAGAACATGCGAGAAAAATCAACATAAAGTTGAGCGAGTTCATAGTTTGTTTGTAAAAGATTTGAAATAAATCTTTTGAGTTGTGAAAGATTTGAAATAAATCTTTGGAGTAACCGGTTTTTGAAATAGTATTGAGAAAATGAATTTAAAAGTCATTTTCTTGCCAAGTTATATGGAAACGTTGTGTTTGTAACACGTTATGTTCATGAAACCATGTATTTGTAAAGCCTTGTATTTGTAATGTTCGCATAACCGTCAATGCCCACCCTGACTTTGACTCCATACCCGCATAATGCTTTGAATTTGTATAAAACATGATACTTAATTTGTATGAACAAGAAGTTTCCGTAAGTATAAAATCCCTGGTATGTAGCAGATAAGGAAAAAGAGATCACCAATGGTTTGCAAGGCCATTGATATGTGTGAAGTGCAAGTAGGAAGACTCAAACCTAGCGGATTTATGCGTCGGGCACAAAGTCACCCCGAGGTCCGTTAACTGTTTGGCCTGGGGGCTGGGCTCGCTACACCCAGATAGATCTACTGCTCCTGTCCCTCGGTCCTACAATGAGGATTAATGATCCCAAGTTGCGCCTACCCACTCACATGATCTAAGTAGTAACCCTCCTTACGCTAACCATACCATGTATAAAATAAATCCCCGGTCACCCTGACCGAATCCCTGGTCACCCTGACCAAATCCCTGGTCACCCTGACTAAATTCCTGGTCACCCTGGCCGAATATCATTCATATTTCGAAAATAAGCATTTGTTTTGTAAAAACCGGTATGTTTAGTATAAACCTTGCGTAATTCATTTGTGTTCCCCGAAATCCCTTCGTAATATGATTTAGAAATACGAGTTTTGCGTTTGTTCAAAACTTTGTATGTTTTTGCAAAACGTGCATGTCTTTCCACCCCGAAAACATTTACAAAAATGTAAAACAGTAAAAAGTGGGGTTATGAACTCACTTGAATTTCCATGTGCAAAGCTAGCTAATATGCGACTTCGTGATGTCGTTTCCAAGATGAGACTCGCTAGCGTGCATTCTACAATATTCCTAACACGGAATACCTTATAAGTTTCTAAATAAACGTAGTAACTACTACGTGTCACCGAGCTCTACCGAATCGTTAATCGAACGATTCAACGGTAAGTTGTTATCTTAACGAAAATATCTAAGTTAAACTTTGTTTAGTTTCGCTTAATGTCGTAAGAAATCAGTAAGTCTCGAAAAGACTTGATTCTCGAGAGATTTAAAGACAAATAAATATATATAAAATTATAAATATGTCATGGTAATTGCGTTAGCCGTCTCGAGAAGTCGTCATGTATGTCATACGAAAAATAGCATGTAATAAACTCGTAAGCGATACATGTGATATATAGTGTGCCGTTTAGGCGTATAAAATAAATATGAAAAGTTATATTTATTTTATAAAGGAATCGTCGAGTAGTCGTGTTTGAAAATAAATATGACTATATTTATTTTATAAAAGAATTCGACTTGTTTGTGTCGGAAATAAATACATAGCTATATTTATTCATAAAAGGATTCGTTTTGTACGATATTGGAAATAAATATATAAGCCATATTTATTTTCATAAAACGAATTCGTGTCGTTTAATATTTCGAATAAATATATAAAATATATTTATTTTATTAACCCCATCGTCGTGTCGTTTGATCTTCGAAATAAATATATATAAACTATATTTATTTTTATAAAAGAAGTCGTGTTGTTCGGAAATAAATATAAACTATATTTATTTTATAAAACGAATTCGAGTCGTAAGGTATTTGAATTAGATAGAATAATCATATTTATTCTATAAAAAGTTTTCCGTATTCTTGATGTTTAAACCAAACCTCGTAGTCGCTCATGAAAAATATCCGCTTTTGGATGTTTGAAATAAGTATATAAACTATACTTGTTTTTATAAAAGATTTGTCTTTATAAAAGTTCCTTGGATCCAAAAAGTTTTGTCTTATAATATAAAACGCGCTTTAAGTTTACGGATTTTCTTGAAAAACGGGCAGAGTTTCCTCTGTTTTTGGACGCACCGGACAACCAAGTTCTCGTTATTTATCAAGATTCAATATATAAAATTTCATAAATACGACAAGGTATAAGATAAACACTTAATTCAATTTGGTTTGAGCTCGTTCACGTATGATTAAAATTATAACTTAATGAAATCATAACTTTAACTATTACCAAAAACTCTCGTCGAGTCGTCTAAACGTTGACTGAGTTGACCCGCTGAGTCGACTCGGTTTGACCGAGCCAACCGAACCGAACCGTCTGACCGAAATCACGAGACCCGAACCGAAGCTTGAACCAAGTGAGTCAACATGCTGAGTTGACCGAGTCAACCCGAACTGCTTCCGAAGCTGACAATTGACCAAACCGAGCCCGAAACTTTGACCCGCTTCCTGAACACATAATCTGACCCATCACCGATCTGAACCAAAGCTGAAACAATACTCCCGAAATTTGACCCGAATAAAACCCGAAACCAACTCACAACTACATACCTTTCGGACAACCAAGCTGAACTGAACCTGCTCGAACCGTCATCACCACCTCCGCTTGTCCTGTCGCTCCGGTGGTCGACCGGAGAGTGTCGCCGCCGTGTGTGGCGGTGCTGCCGCCTAGCTCCACCACTCTCTCTCTCTCTCATCAGCCTCTCTCTCTCTCTCCGTCTCGTCTCTTTCTCTCTCCGTCTCTGTCTCCACCGACGCACCACCACCGGACGGTGGTGGTGGTTGTTCCTGGTTACACATCCTAGAAGAAGAAGGGGGGCTGTGATGGTTGACGGAGGAGCCGGTGTCCCATCGCCGGTCTGAACCATGGCCGGAGGTCACTCCGGTGACCTGTTGTGACGAGATAAGCAGGAACTTAGGGGGTGTTGGGGTTGTCGGAGGTGAGAGAGTCGAAGGGTGCGGCTGGGGGTATTTGGGTGCCGGAAAACGGCAACAAGCCGGTGTTTGGTCACGGGAGAGGAGACAGAACAGGGACTTCATGGTGTGTGTGTTTTGGGTGCAGGTATCATCGAGAGGAGGGGGGGTGTAGAAGGTGTTCTTCAAAAATGCAGGGAAGTATAGAGGGTCTTGGGTGTTTTATAGAGACTTGTAGAGATCTCTTGAGATTTTGTATGATCTTTTAGAGATCTTGAGTACAAAAAAAAATCTCTTGTAAAGATTTAATAGAGATTTGCATAGATTTGGTATAGATTTATAGAGATTTAGTAGGATCTTGTAGGATTTTTAGAGATCTAACATATTATGTGTAGGTTTAGGCTTGGGCCCAGGGCCCACAAGCCCATCTCGTGCGTAAGCGGCCCGTAATTCCTACGAGACCCGTTGTCAAATCCAGAACTCCGTTTAACGTCAAAAATTAAAATACATAAAAATACGGTCGGTAGTCGTTGTTTGCACGCCCGTTCGTCGGTCACGGTAATAATCGCGAAAAATTGTATCGTTGCCATCCTTAATCCGTTTTTCGATCCGGTTTCGACTGTAGTCACTAAAATTAATTACGGAGCTAAATATAGCGTAAAAATTTAATATTTGTCGGCGTTGTCAGTATTCTGTTCGGTTTCAATCCGTTGCCGTTTAACGTTTCACCGGTTTCTCTGTAAACCACCATTCGCGCACTGTAAAGACGGATAGACGTTCCCAGGCACTCCAAAGGCCTAATTAAGTTAATTCGCGCTGTAAACACTATTTATTATCGCGTTAATTACTTGTTAATCACGTAATTAGGTGCCGTAAATCACGGGTTGTCACAGATGGATCATCATCTAACTATACTAGATTATGATCGAGAACATGAACTAGTAGTATGTTAGTGTAAAAATTATAAAAGATGGTGAACCCTTCCACTCATGAAACATGAACTTGAGTAAAAGTAAATTTTCTTGTAAAATAAGACTCTAAACATGTAGATCTAAAGATCTACAAGTGGTTTTTCGGAAGAACCAAGCGGAAAATGCTAGTTTTGTTAAAACCCGGACCTTACATAAACTAAAAGCATTTTAGTGAATAAACAAGTGTGTAAACACTTGCATCACAAGAAAAATTTAACAAGAAATATGTTTGGTAAATCATGACTAGAAGTTGTGAAACTTCAAGATCTTTAATAATAAAGTTTTTAAGAAACTAAACTTATTTTTAGAGGTAACAAGACTTACTAAATGTGCTAGTAAGTTACTACATATTTTTACAAACTTTCAAGTTCATAAGTTGTGGTATATGCTTGTTTTGACAAGTTGGTAAATAAAGATTGTGTTGTTGATATTGTTGATGAATTAAAAGAAAATAAACACATGTTTTGAAAACATGGGAAACCTTCATTTTTAGGGGAAACTCTGTCAAAATTTTTATAAATTTTCACACTTAGAAAAATATAAGTTTTTGAGAAACTTATTCCCTAAAAATGTGTCTAAAAATATTACCAAGGTTTCCCTAATTTTTGGTGATAAGAAATGAGGATTTCTTCAAGAATAAAAATGGATATTAAGTATGTATATATTTTTGAGAAATATATATATATTATTTGATCACCAACTTTTGTTCTAAGTGTATATAGTATGTGTTATACGTGCTAGTGTATTAAGACTTAAAAATACACTAAATACTCATGAGAAGTATAAACACAAAAATACACATACAAGATACATAATTCGGGTGCAAAGTGCAAAATACAAAAAGCTTATATTTATTTTTGAGAAAATAATATAAGTAAGACACTTAGTTAAAAATATAAAATATTTTTAACACAAGAATATATACACAAAGGAGAGTGACTGTACTTGTGCGACACAAGTCTAGTGACTAACGTTAAGAAAACGCGTATAGGTTACGACGTTAATGTCACACCCTGGCTTTGCGGAAGCGTGGTTATTTTGGTGTGACTTCTTAATACCATAGCTTAATCATAACAAGCTATATGAAATAAAAACCATGCAAGATCATCCATTAAAATAAGTTTGACGAGTAAGGAACCACAACATCATCTTAACGAATATCACATCCTAACAAACATAAACAGTGTTCAAAAGACACAACACCAATAAGAAATAAACACAGTTTAAGAACTGTGACTCGTCCAGGAAAAAGTCACTTCCCTTAAACTCGGATGACCTCGAAACTAATGCAGCGGGAAAACGTGTCATACCGCGCCAGATCCTTTAATTCCCTGAAATACATGTAAGTTGAAAAATCAACAATAATGTTGAGCGAGTTCATGTGTAAGTGAGTAAATAAACCTTTGTATGTATAAAAACCCTGGTATGTAGCAAATAAGGAAAAAGAGATCACCAATGGTTTGCAAGGCCATTGATATGTGTGAAGTGCAAGTAGGAAGACTCAAACCTAGCAGATTTATGCGTTGGGTACAAAGTCACCCTGAGGTCCGTTCTGTTTGGGCCTGGGGCTGGGCTCGCTACACCCAGATAGATCTACCGCTCCTGCCCCTCGGTCCTACCCTAAGGATTAATGGCCTCAAGTTTCCGCCTACCCACTCACATGATCTGAATAATAACCCTCCTTACGCTAACCATACCATGTAAGAAATATTCGTAATCATAGTAACATGTATTTCACCCCCGCAGTTTAGAAAACTGAAAACAGTTAGAGAAAAGGGGGACATGAACTCACAGTGGTGCGTCTCTACCAAGTATATCTCCTGATCAAGCAGCTGTGCGACGACCTACACGTACTAAACCTATTAGACGGACGGCCGTGCCTTAGCTTAAGATTTAAGTTTTTGTGAAATAGTTAGACAACTATTTCGTGTTTATATTTTTGTAAATACTTGGTAATTATTTTCCTTCCCAAGGATGGGGGATTTAATACATGCGTGTTCGTAAAATTCGAAATATATTATTAAGTCTTACTTAATATATTTTATTTCTTACTCCAAAATATAAATATTCTTCCCAAAAATATTATATTTTAATACATGTGATTCTCCCAAAATAATACTTTGACAAAAATACGCGCTCATAAATATTTTCTTAAAATGCGTAAGTTACGTTTTAAAGATCGGGTGGTAATAATTATACCGTTGTAACTTAGTAATTATTGTGAAGGCGTTTGTATTATTTTGGAATCGTTATCATTCGGTAATATTATTTTTACCCTAAAAATAATATTTGTATAGTTCACAAAATAATCATAGAAATTCACAAGTGTTGTTATGAAAAACATATATTCTAAATATATATATTTCAGGTTTTATTTTGTGAAAATCCCACCTCCGACACTTAGAAATTTTGTAAATAGAATCGTGGCGAAATTTACATTTTCGAAAACAAGTTAGAAATATATTTATAATACTTGTGATGAAAATATTTTCAAGTGTTAGGTTTTTGGAAAAATTTCGCCAGAGTTTCCCCTGTAACTGGAGGTGGCCACGCTTTCAAGCGTATCATTTTCTTTTAAAATCCAAATCAACAATTTCCTCAATCAACAATAAACAATATTCAACTAGTTAAAATAGATATAATCGCAAAAATACATGAACTTGTGGTTTTTCCAAAATATGTAGTATCTTTCCATTATTTTTAGTGGATCTTTGTATAGATCAATTCGGTTACTTGAAAGTCTCGTTTTTAAAGAAGTTACATCTTTACAACTTCTTGTCAACATTTACAAAAATAGTTCTTTTGTCAAAACTTTGTGTTACACAAGTGTCTACACACTTGTGTGTTTACAAAAATCACTCTTGTTCAAGTAAAATCCGGTTTTAGAAAATAAGATTTCCTTGACACTTGGTCCTTTGAAAATACCACTTGTAGATCCGTAGATCTACTAGTTTTAAACACTATTTCATAAGTAAAGTCGATTTTACACAAGTTCATGTTTAGTGTGTGGTAGAGTTTCATCATTTAACCCTTTGTACACTTAAACAAACTCTATGCCATGATCCTTGATCATGACTAATCCGGGTTAGATGACGATCCGAGCTACTACAATCATAGATCAACACTAAATAATCACAACAAAACAAGTCTTACAAGTTTTACACAACTCTATAGCTTTTATCCAACTTATTTCTCATTCTTGTAAACTTTTAGTATGTGATTTAGTATGTTCATGATTTTCACCCGAAAAAGTTCATATTAACCACTTTAGAATAGATCAAGAGTGTGTTTGAAGTCACTTACTACTAGCTCGAGGCTAGGGAAGAAACTAGTCGAAAATCGAGTGGATAAAAGCAATGGGGTGAGGTCCTTCGCGTTCCGAATGCACCGAGCTCCTTTGTATGAGATCCTTAACACTTGTATGCACTTGGAATGGTTTGAAGGAAATAAAAAATGGATGGATGGTTGTGGTTGGTGTTCGGCCGAGAACCAAGAGAGAGGGAGAGAGTGTTTTGTGGTTAAGTGTTGTGATGAAATGAACATGATGGTTTAAGATGGTTACTTATAGACAAAACCTTTAACAATTAACCAATGGTTTTAGTGTCTACTAGATATTAAACACATATGATTATTATAATCAACAAAGGACAAGGGTGTCCCCCTAGGGGACGAGTTCGGTTGAGGGGGGGGGGGGTTATCCGGTTCCATTTCAACTACTAGTTAGGATAAAGTTAAGTGATTAGAAGGTGTAACCATTTACTAGCATGTTATGCATTGTGACGGGTGTTAGGGTATCCGGGGACCCTAACTGGTTTAGAAAAAGAAAAACAATGTTAATGGCAATATTTTTATTTTCCGGGTAAAATCCGGTTGTTTGGTTGGATAATAATCCGTTAAAGTGCTTAACAAAGCTTTAAAGTGTCATTATTATTATTTTTAGTGACACAACTTATTCCCGACACTTTGGAAAGTGTCTAGTAATGTTTTTCTCATGTTTTGGCACTTTATTAGTTAGCTAGATGCTGAATTTTAATTAAAGTGCTGAATTGTCTACTTAAAGTACGTTTTAGGCACATCCGGTCACTGTAATCTCATTCCTAGTGACGCAGTTCTACAACCCTTATATCCCTACACTCACCACTAGTGTAGCAAACTATCTCAGGGTCTTACAGGCCTTAGAGGCAGTACCTGCTTGGTGCTAGTCATGACAGCACGTTTAATAGGTTATCCGTTCATTGTGCTACTGTGCTTTTGGTGCATCAAGGTTGTCACAAAGGTGCTGTAAGCAAAACATGGAGTGACAGCAAGTAAAGTATGATGCAAGTAAGTACATGTATCAGCATTCAAGTAGCAGTTTATCCACAAGTTCAAGTAAGCACAGTAATTAAGCAGTAATTAATTATTAATTAATTCGTACGGATACCTGGTTTAGTGAGGGTTGTCACATTCTCCCCCCGTTAGAAAAATTTCGTCCCGAAATTTTAAGTTCTGCTTCTAGAAGCAGGGTTGTTGGGAAATAAGTGGGGGTATTTCTCTTTCATCCGGTCCTCACGCTCCCAGGTGTATTCAGGACCATGTCTGGCATTCCAACGAACCTTGACACTGCTCCGGCGGGTCTTGTTTACTTTCCAATCCGTAACCTCAACAGGTTCTTCAACAAAATGGAGCGTGTCGTCAACATGAATCTCGTCGGTGGGAATGACAACGGTATCTTGAGTTGGACTTTTCTTCAGGTTGGATACATGAAATGTATCGTGAACTCCATTCAGTTCAGCAGGTAAATCCAACTTGTATGCTACTAGCCCTATTCTTTCCAAAATTCTGAAAGGGCCAATGTAACGCGGATTCAACTTCCCAAGCTTTCCGAAGCGTGCCACACCCTTCCAGGGTGAAACTTTCAATAAAACCATATCTCCAACTTGGAATTCCAAATGTTTCCGGTTTGGATCTGCATAGGCTTTCTGTCTGTCGCGAGCTGCTTCGATGCGTTTTCGAATCTGCGCAATCTTGTCTGTCGTCTCTTGGACGATTTCGGGACCAACAAGCTGCCTATCACCTGCGTCAGCCCAGCATAGGGGTGATCGACACTTGCGTCCGTAAAGAGCTTCAAATGGCGCGGCTCCAATACTGGTGTGGTAGCTGTTGTTGTATGAAAATTCGACCAGTGGCAAATGCTTATCCCAGCTACCGCCCAAATCCATAACACATGCTCTCAGCATATCTTCCAAGGTCTGAATAGTCCGCTCGCTTTGACCGTCGGTCTGAGGGTGAAATGCAGTGCTCAGATTTAATTGTGAGCCAAACGCTTCTTGGAAGGATTGCCAAATCCTTGATATGAAACGTCCATCTCTATCAGAGATGATCGAGAGAGGCACTCCATGACGTGCGACGATCTCTCGCATGTATATTTCCGCCAGTTTGCTGGTGTTATCCTTCTCTTTGATTGGCAGAAAGTGTGCGGACTTTGTTAGGCGGTCAACTATCACCCAAATAGTGTCATGAACTCTTGGCGTTCTTGGCAACTTTGTAATAAAATCCATGGAGATTTGTTCCCATTTCCACTTGGGAATCTCAGGTTGTTGCAGAAGTCCTGAAGGCTTCTAGTATTCCGCTTTCACCTTAGCACACGTTAAACATTTGCTAACATATACAGCAACGTCGCCTTTCATCTTAGGCCACCAATAGTAATCCTTGAGATCTTGGTACATCTTATCCGCTCCTGGATGGATAGAGTACCGCGATTTGTGAGCTTCATCAAAAACAACTTTCCTTAAACCACCAAACAGAGGAACCCAAATCTTTTTCTCAAAACATAACGTTCCTTCCTCGTTTGGCACCAATAGCTTCTCCATCCCACGGAGATACTCTTCTTCAAGATTTCTTTCCTTAAGAGCTTCTTTCTGCGCGGCACGAATGCGCAAGGAAAGATCGGTTTGGATAATCATTTCTAAAACCCTAACCCTTATGGGCTTAATCCTCTCTTTTCGACTTAGGGCGTCAGCAACCACATTCGCCTTCCCTGGATGATACTTTATCTCGCAATCGTAATCATTTAACAACCTAACCCATCGTCTTTGTCTCATATTCAACTCCTTCTGGTTGAATATGTGTTGTAGGCTCTTATGATCAGTAAAAATTGTACATTTCGTACCATATAGGTAGTGTCTCCAGATCTTTAAAGCAAATATCACTGCGCCTAGCTCCAAATCGTGCGTGGTATAGTTCTTCTCATGTACCTTCAACTGACGTGATGCGTAAGCAATAACCTTCTGGCGTTTCATCAACACGCAACCCAATCCTTGACGCGAGGCATCACAGTATACCACGAAATCATCAGTACCTTCCGGTAGTGCTAGGATTGGCGCATTGCAGAGCTTATCCTTCAACAGCTAAAACGCTTCTTCCTGTTTGATTCCCCAATCAAACTTCTTATCTTTCTGGGTGAGGAGCGTCAATGGTTGAGCGATCTTCGAAAAATCCTCAATGAACCTTCGATAGTAGCCAGCCAAACCCAAGAATTGTCGAATCTCGGTTGGCGTCTTTGGCGTTTCCCAATTCTTGATCGCTTCGATCTTGGTTGGATCCACATGGATTCCATCTCCATTTACCACATGTCCAAGAAATTGGACTTCACGTAGCCAAAATTCGCACTTAGAGAATTTGGCATACAGCTGTTCTTTCTTCAGCAGCTCTAAAATAGCTCTTAGATGTTGTTCGTGCTCAGCCTTTGTCCTTGAATAAATCAAGATGTCCTCGATAAACACAATCACAAACTTGTCCAAGTACGGCTTGCAAACTCTATTCATCAAGTCCATAAAGACTGCAGGTGCGTTTGTCAACCCAAATGGCATAACAAGGAACTCGTAGTGTCCATAACGAGTTCTGAAGGCTGTCTTCGGGATACTCTCCTCTTGTATCCTTAACTGATGGTATCCAGATCGCAAATCGATCTTTGAGTAAAAGCTTGAACCTTGCAGTTGGTCAAATAGATCATCAATTCTTGGCAGAGGATATCTATTCTTGATCGTCAGCTTGTTCAGCTCCCGGTAGTCTATGCACATTCGAAAACTACCGTCCTTCTTCTTGACAAACAGGACCAGAGCTCCCCAAGGCGAGAAGCTTCGTCGGATAAATCCCTTGTCTAACAACTCTTGAAGTTGTGTCGACAATTCTTGCATCTCAGACGGGGCAAGTCTATAAGGTGCCTTAGCCACAGGCGCGGCGCCTGGGACCAAATCGATGTGAAACTCCACTTGCCTCTGAGGTGGCAGTCCAGGAAAGTCCTCCGGGAAAACTTCCGGATACTCCCTCACGACAGGGATGTCTTCGATCTTCGGTTCTGCAGCTTTCTTGTCTACAATGTGTGCCAGGAAGGCAGCACACCCTTTTTGCAAACACTTTCGCGCTTTGAGGCAGCTGATAATTCTTAACGGCGTATCGCGCTTTTCGCCATGTACCACAATTGTTTCGCCATCTTCGGTCGGGATACGAACGACCTTTTCGTGACAAACAATTTCTGCCTTGTTGCTTGATAACCAATCCATCCCTACTACCACGTCAAAGCTCCCCAGCTGGACTGGTAGTAGATCCAAAGCAAACTCACGTTCTCCCAACTCGATTGCACAACCTCTGATCACTTCATTGGCTTCTACTAACTTCCCATTAGCCAATTCGATTGAGTAGGGAATATCTAACTTACTAGCGGCTAACCCAAGCATATTCTTAAATTCTAACGATACGAAGCTATAGTCGGCACCAGTATCAAATAAAACGGATGCATAGCGTTGGTTTACAGGGAACGTACCAGTAACGACATTGGGATCCTGGCGCGCTTCCCTCGCTTCGATATTGAACACTCTTCCACGGGCTTGGTTCAACTCTGGGCAGTTCCTCTTAAAGTGCCCGATATCACCACAGTTAAAGCATCCAGGTCTTTGCCCGTTTCCACCTCCATTTCCAGCTTGGTTATTTCTTTGGTTATGATTCACAGCGCCCGCTTGATTCACATTGTTGCCTCGATTCCCATTACCTCCATTGTTTCCTTGTGGGCGATTTCCATTTCCACCCCGGTTATTGTTTCTGTTTCCAAATCCTCCTTGGCCTCCCTGGCCAACAGTGGCCCAACAAGAATCCTTCAAGTGGCCAGGTTTCCCACACGCTTCACACACCTTCAAACCACATCGGCCAGAATGGTGACGCTGGCAGGTGTTGCACTTGGGCTGGGTGCCCATATATCCCTTTCCTTTCTTTCCACTACCAGCTGTAACTTGAGCTGGCGCGTTTGGCTCTCCTTTCTTAACAACACCATTAGTGCCTTGTTTGAAGTTCGAGAACTTTCGTTTGTTACCTCCGGATGACTCGACGTGAGTCTCTTTCTTCTTTGTCTCGATCTCATCGAACTTGTTTATGCGGATAGCCTCCTCAGTGAGAGCCACGCTCAAGTCGATTGCCTCAGTAATTGTTGCAGGCTTGGAGGAGGTCACCATGCTTATGATTTGAGGAGCTAATCCCCAAATGAAGCGTTCAATCCGCTTGAATTCTGGAGTGACCATATAAGGAACCACATGAGATAAATCGTGAAACCTCTGAACATATTCCGCAATTTTCGGACCTTCCATCTTCAAATGCCAGAACTCAGTTTCCAATCTTTGGATTTCAGCGCGAGAACAATACTTTTTGCGCATTAGTTCCATCAGTTCGGTCCATGTTAGTGCGTAGGCAGCAGCTTCACCAAGTGTCTGCACCTGCAAATTCCACCAAGATAGGGCTCCATCCAAAAATAGCCCAGAAATGTAGGTGACTTGTTGGTCTGGTGCACATTTGCTCATGCGGAGAACAGATTCAGTCTTCTCGGCCCAACGAACAAAAGCGACAGCACCTCCGGTGCCATCAAAGTTGACAGGCTTGCAGTCTAGAAACTGCTTGTAGGTGCACCCTGCACATACGTTACAACATATGAATGGCATTAGCATCCTTGCTAGAGATATCCAATTAGATCATGGTATGTCTTAATGACTTAGTATTACCATGAGGTGGATTGTTGTTGCCATTGTTGTTTGAGCTGCTTCCGCTGGGTCCTCCTTGCGAGGCGGCGTATTGCGCGATGGCAGCAACGATGACTTGTTGGAGTTCTGCCTCATTGGTAGGCATCGGCGTTTGACGTCTCGGCGGCATCTTCTAAAAGATGGGTTCACGTCAGTCAGGCCATAGCAAAGCGTACGTATATAATGATAGTAATAGTACATAACATCTCATGTTATAATCATATCAATCACACAACATCCCATGTTATAAAACATAAATAATCAATCAAAACATCACATATGATGAGAATACTGCGATTGCATTGCCAAAATCGAGACCACATGGTAGAGTGTACAAGTACATAATAGTGTCATACATCATCATCGACTAAGGGCTACATCACCCCAGTCCAAAAGAATATCAAATCAGTGTCAATACATCCCATATACATGATCAACAAAAGTCAGAATCAGAATGCAGTCTCCAAAAATGCTGTGTGGTCAGAGCAATCGCCGTCTTCTCACCAACGTCCACCCATGCTGTACTAAAGATGCCCTAAACTGATGGTGGTGGAGGAGGGGGAGAATGGGTGTAGAAAAAACGTCGGAAATGGAGCCAGTCCTCCTCCATGGCTCTCTGGGTATGCAACCAAGAAGCAACCTACTGCTCAAGTGCCAAAAGGCATGCAGCATAGTCAGGTAACAATGGTCGAGGGTGCTGCGAAGAAGCAGGGTGGGTCTGACCCTGACACTGGCACGGCGGTGGCTGAGCTCTCTCAAGCTCCTGAATACGCCGTGTGAGTGCCTCCTGCTGGACAACAAACGACATCAGAACGTCCTCAATAGAATACCCCATATGGAAAGGATGGTAGGGGTCGGTCGGTGGCATAACAGGCGGTGACGTCCAGAGAAACGGCTCGCTGGCTGGATCAAAAGGTGGCACAAAGAATGGTGGTGCAGGGGGAATAGCAAATGAAGACTGTGGCATAACTGGAATAGATGTCGGCACATGTCCAAAAGGATGAGCTGATGAACCCTCTCCAGGTCGAGCTGGAGGTGTGTACTGTGCAAATGAAAAAGAGAAATCAACGTGACGTGCATCGGTGGTATGAGGAGGAAAAGGTGGAAGCTCATCATCCGCAGGAATCCACCCATGCTGGGCGTGCTCATCTCGTGGGTCAATCTGTGCCTCAAAAAGTGCTCGATCAAACTGTACAGGCATAGGGTCAAGGTGGGGTGCAACAAGAGGGTCAGCAGGTATATCAGCGATAAGTGGGGGATCAACATGATCAGCAGCAATAACATGGTCACCCTCCAGTAGTGGTGCATCAGCAGGGTGATCATCAATGGGTAGGTCAGCAATCACAGGATCAATGGGCATGCCAGCATGAACAGGGTCATGCTCAAACACTGGGTCAGGAGCAGCTACTGGCTCAAGGGCCATGGCAGGCTCGGGATCAACGAACTCCATATTAAAATCTGCATGATCAGCGAATGCAGGGTCAACTGGGTCTACTGGGTCAACCATAGGCTGATCCAAGTGGATGAACTCTATCTCCTGGTCCGGGTCATATCCAGGGGGAAAAACAGGGTCTGAATCCTCATCGAGGTCGTGATCGAAAGCAAATCTAGGAGCAGAGGCAGCAGATGATGCCCTGTCGGGATCTGAACCGTGTGAATAGTGCTGTGCGCTCCGAGTGTGTGACGGTGCGGAGGCCACAGGCTCGAAGGAGTCTGGAGCGGGTGAGTGTGCAGGTGACTCCTCAGCTGGAGCATCTGCGAGTAACAAAAGACCACCGTCAGCTAGAAGGGCCTCGCCCTCAACATCGTCCTCCAAGGGCTCATCATCAAACAGATCGACGTCGTCGTCAACGTCGGTGTCGAGGAGCATAACATAAGCAGGATAAACGGCCAAAGGTATGGGAGCAGGGATCTCTACGAGTGGTAGGTACCCAGCAAAAGGGCCATCAGCGGGCTCATCGACAGCGTCGGGCAGCGCAAAGGGCTGAAAGTCATCCTCGTCTGTGCTGGTAACATCTGATGTGTGGACCTCGTGCTCTGAAGACTCTAAGTCGTCTGATACTATGGGTCTAGGGTCCGTGGTGTCCGAATCACCTGTGCCGGACGAGTCCATGGTGTCTGTAACACAAACACAAATATGTATAAATAATCAATCATATAATCAGATAAGCACATTAGTCACCAAGTAAGCAATCAAATAATTCTCCTAGTCCCACTAGCCTCCCAGCCTCTCAGACTGCGCTTCCTAGTCCCACTAGCCAAATTCTCCCAGCCTCTCAGACTGCTCTTCCTAGTCCCACTAGCCTATTCTCCCAGCCTCTCAGACTGACTCCCTAGTCCTACTAGACAACTACCTCGGCCTCCTAGACCGAGCCTCGGTCTTCCAGACCGAGCCTCAGCCTCCCAGACTGAGCCTATAAATAATAAATAAATATGCTCAACATTTGTTTGTAAAAAGTTTTGGATCTGGACTTAAGTGGTATGCAGTGTAAAAATGTTTTCGTGAGAGCCCTAGTGATCATAGTCTAGACTCAAGAAGGAATCCTAGTTCGCTATGATCAGAGCTCTGATACCAAGCTATCACACCCTGGCTTTGCGGAAGCGTGGTTATTTTGGTGTGACTTCTTAATACCATAGCTTAATCATAACAAGCTATATGAAATAAAAACCATGCAAGATCATCCATTAAAATAAGTTTGAAGAGTAAGGAACCACAACATTGTCTTAACGGATATCACATCCTAACAAACATAAACAGTGTTCAAAAGACACAACAACAATAAGAAATAAACACAGTTTAAGAACTGTGACTCGTCCAGGAAAAAGTCACATCCCTTAAACTCGGATGACCTCGAAACTAATGCAGCGGGAAAACGTGTCATACCGCGCCAGATCCTTTAATTCCCTGAAATACATGTAAGTTGAAAAATCAACAATAATGTTGAGCGAGTTCATGTGTAAGTGAGTAAATAAACCTTTGTATGTATAAAAACCCTGGTATGTACCAAATAAGGAAAAAGAGATCACCAATGGTTTGCAAGGCCATTGATATGTGTGAAGTGCAAGTAGGAAGACTCAAACCTAGCAGATTTATGCGTTGGGTACAAAGTCACCCCGAGGTCCGTTCTGTTTGGGTCTGGGGCTGGGCTCGCTACACCCAGATAGATCTACCGCTCCTGCCCCTCGGTCCTACCCTGAGGATTAATGGCCTCAAGTTTCCGCCTACCCACTCACATGATCTGAATAATAACCCTCCTTACGCTAACCATACCATGTAAGAAATATTCGTAATCATAGTAACATGTATTTCACCCCCGCAGTTTAGAAAACTGAAAACAGTTAGAGAAAAGGGGGACATGAACTCACAGTGGTGCGTCTCTACCAAGTATATCTCCTGATCAAGCAGCTGTGCGACGACCTACACGTACTAAACCTATTAGACGGACGGCCGTGCCTTAGCTTAAGGTTTAAGTTTTTGGGAAATAGTTAGACAACTATTTGGTGTTTATATTTTTGTAAATACTTGGTAATTATTTTCCTTCCCAAGGATGGGGGATTTAATACATGCGTGTTCGTAAAATTCGAAATATATTATTAAGTCTTACTTAATATATTTTATTTCTTACTCCAAAATATAAATATTCTTCCCAAAAATATTATATTTTAATACATGTGATTCTCCCAAAATAATACTTTGACAAAAATACGCGCTCATAAATATTTTCTTAAAATGCGTAAGTTACGTTTTAAAGATCGGGTGGTAATAATTATACCGTTGTAACTTAGTAATTATTGTGAAGGCGTTTGTATTATTTTGGAATCGTTATCATTCGGTAATATTATTTTTACCCTAAAAATAATATTTGTATAGTTCACAAAATAATCATAGAAATTCACAAGTGTTGTTATGAAAAACATATATTCTAAATATATATATTTCAGGTTTTATTTTGTGAAAATCCCACCTCCGACACTTAGAAATTTTGTAAATAGAATCGTGGCGAAATTTACATTTTCGAAAACAAGTTAGAAATATATTTATAATACTTGTGATGAAAATATTTTCAAGTGTTAGGTTTTTGGAAAAATTTCGCCAGAGTTTCCCCTGTAACTGGAGGTGGCCACGCTTTCAAGCGTATCATTTTCTTTTAAAATCCAAATCAACAATTTCCTCAATCAACAATAAACAATATTCAACTAGTTAAAATAGATATAATCGCAAAAATACATGAACTTGTGGTTTTTCCAAAATATGTAGTATCTTTCCATTATTTTTAGTGGATCTTTGTATAGATCAATTCGGTTACTTGAAAGTCTCGTTTTTAAAGAAGTTACATCTTTACAACTTCTTGTCAACATTTACAAAAATAGTTCTTTTGTCAAAACTTTGTGTTACACAAGTGTCTACACACTTGTGTGTTTACAAAAATCACTCTTGTTCAAGTAAAATCCGGTTTTAGAAAATAAGATTTCCTTGACACTTGGTCCTTTGAAAATACCGCTTGTAGATCCGTAGATCTACTAGTTTTAAACACTATTTCATAAGTAAAGTCGATTTTACACAAGTTCATGTTTAGTGTGTGGTAGAGTTTCATCATTTAACCCTTTGTACACTTAAACAAACTCTATGCCATGATCCTTGATCATGACTAATCCGGGTTAGATGACGATCCGAGCTACTACAATCATAGATCAACACTAAATAATCACAACAAAACAAGTCTTACAAGTTTTACACAACTCTATAGCTTTTATCCAACTTATTTCTCATTCTTGTAAACTTTTAGTATGTGATTTAGTATGTTCATGATTTTCACCCGAAAAAGTTCATATTAACCACTTTAGAATAGATCAAGAGTGTGTTTGAAGTCACTTACTACTAGCTCGAGGCTAGGGAAGAAACTAGTCGAAAATCGAGTGGATAAAAGCAATGGGGTGAGGTCCTTCGCGTTCCGAATGCACCGAGCTCCTTTGTATGAGATCCTTAACACTTGTATGCACTTGGAATGGTTTGAAGGAAATAAAAAATGGATGGATGGTTGTGGTTGGTGTTCGGCCGAGAACCAAGAGAGAGGGAGAGAGTGTTTTGTGGTTAAGTGTTGTGATGAAATGAACATGATGGTTTAAGATGGTTACTTATAGACAAAACCTTTAACAATTAACCAATGGTTTTAGTGTCTACTAGATATTAAACACATATGATTATTATAATCAACAAAGGACAAGGGTGTCCCCCTAGGGGACGAGTTCGGTTGAGGGGGGGGGGGGGGGGTTATCCGGTTCCATTTCAACTACTAGTTAGGATAAAGTTAAGTGATTAGAAGGTGTAACCATTTACTAGCATGTTATGCATTGTGACGGGTGTTAGGGTATCCGGGGACCCTAACTGGTTTAGAAAAAGAAAAACAATGTTAATGGCAATATTTTTATGTTCCGGGTAAAATCCGGTTGTTTGGTTGGATAATAATCCGTTAAAGTGCTTAACAAAGCTTTAAAGTGTCATTATTATTATTTTTAGTGACACAACTTATTCCCGACACTTTGGAAAGTGTCTAGTAATGTTTTTCTCATGTTTTGGCACTTTATTAGTTAGCTAGATGCTGAATTTTAATTAAAGTGCTGAATTGTGTACTTAAAGTACGTTTTAGGCACATCCGGTCACTGTAATCTCATTCCTAGTGACGCAGTTCTACAACCCTTATATCCCTACACTCACCACTAGTGTAGCAAACTATCTCAGGCTCTTACAGGCCTTAGAGGCAGTACCTGCCTGGTGCTAGTTATGACAGCACGTTTAATAGGTTATCCGTTCATTGTGCTACTGTGCTTTTGGTGCATCAAGGTTGTCACAAAGGTGCTGTAAGCAAAACACGGAGTGACAGCAAGTAAAGTATGATGCAAGTAAGTACATGTATCAGCATTCAAGTAGCAGTTTATCCACAAGCTCAAGTAAGCACAGTAATTAAGCAGTAATTAATTATTAATTAAGTCGTACGTATACCTGGTTTAGTGAGGGTTGTCACAGTTAATTAAGCAAATCCGGTGAAGTTTACGACGCAAGGAACGCAAAGTTGTGAGTTCATGCTCCCCCTTTTCTTTTAATGTTTTCAGTTTTATAACTTCGAGGGTGAAATACATGTACAAATATTACTATGTTTATAAATGGTATGATAACAAGAAGCACACTTGGTGAGGACGAGAACCAAGTCTGACGAGATATAAGAATACGAGAAACGCACTTGGTGAGGACGAGAACCAAGTGTGATGCGTTATGAGAAATGATACGAGAAATCGTGTCACGAATAGGGTACATAAGCACCATTAATCAACAATATACCTAGACCGCAGAACAAAAGGTTAGATCTAACGGGTGCCGGGCAGCCACACTCTCGGTGAGGGCGAGAATCGAGTAGTGCTTTTGTGTCTCGGAATATGCCAACTAGATAAATGCCTAAGGTTTGGTGACTTCCTATGTCGTGTCACATGTTAATGGCCTTGCAACCCATTAACAATCCTGATACTTACAGGAATACTTTATTTACATAAAATTCATACCATACTAAAACTTGATTTATACTTGAAGTACGTGGGGTACTCAAGAAAACCTGAATGATACTTGAGTACGTGGGGTACTCAAGAAGACGGGAATTATACTTGAGTACGTGGGGTACTCAAGAAAAACTTGAATTATACATGGGTACGTGGTGTACACCTGAATACTTGATTTATATATGAAAACTTGATTTTACATGACACAAACTATGTTTTCATACAAAGTATACAAACGTGAAATACAAAAACTGCATGAATTCACACCAACATTATGTTGACGTTTTTCCAAAACTCACATGTATTTCAGGTAACTAGGATGGATGTGCGCGTGGTCTTACTCATGCTCGTGGATGTCGCTTTGTTTATTGTTAAATAAAGTTGTAACTTTTAAAACAATATGCTATCTCGTGTTGTAAACACTTGACTTATGTTTTCAGTAATGTAACGTTTGAAGTTACTTTTGAGCATGTAGTATGTTTACTCTTCGTATGCAATGAGAACCTTTCATGATCACACCTCGTGCTTCCGCCGCAGAAAGGGGTGTGACAATATCCAATGCAAGGATCTTCGAATGCGGTGTTTATATGAAGCTATGGACCAGACACATGTCACATAGTTTGTCAGTGAACAAAAGATATAGATGTAGATCTCTGCCTTAGATCGGTCATTCCTTGTGATACATGAACGTTGTATTCTTGTCTTTCAGAAGAGTTGGTATTGAACCAAGAATACTTCAAACATTCTAAACCCTACCTGGAAACAAACCAACAAAATCCTGATAGCGAAAAACATCAGAAACATTTTTTTGTTTTCCTTCAATTTCTAGAACATTCTCCCTGTGTATGTGCTTGTGCTGTAGAAACCGGTGGTGAATTTGCGTACACAACTGAAGGTTCAGTGCACGAAAAGTTTCTTACGAAATGTACGTGACAAAACGAGTATGTTGGGAATTAAACGCATGTACGTGACAAAACAAGGATCGTTCTAATAGATTAAAGATAATAAACCAACTTGAACGAACGATATGTATCAGGAAGCTCAACTTGAACGAACGATATGTATCAGGAAGCTCAACTTGAACGGACGATATGTATCAGGAAGCTCAACTTAAACGGACGATATGTATCAGGAAGCTCAACTTAAACGGACGATATGTATCAGGAAGCTCAACTTGAACGGACGATATGTATCTTCTATCATGCGACGGACCCAATTCTGGCTCAACTCTTGTGGGCCCGTATCGGAATCAGGCGTTGGAAGGATTGTAGTAGTAGGACATTGGAACCACATATAATGAACGTATTATTGGCCATTATTCGACCGAGTAATCAGTTGTATTTTTTTTAGTTGCTTCTCTTGTTAAGTTTCTGAACCAACCGAAATCCACAAATTCCAACAGTTTCTTCGTAGATTCCGTCCGGTTTTCAAAGCCGGTTGATAACAGTATACGGCCCGTATACGCATTCGTATACATTGTATACGACCAGGCAAAATATTTACACATGGTGTATACGGGCCGTAAGCAGACTTTGTCAGTTTTTTTTAATTCCATACGGGTCGTATAACAGTATACGGCACGTATACACCATGTGTAAATAAGTTTTCCCCATGTGTTAATATTAGGACCCTTTTGTTATCCATCTGATTTTTACAATAATTTATCCTATTTGTTTTTATTTTCTGAGATTTTGTTTCATGCTTATCCAACCTCAAAACGTTAACTACCGATAATTTATTAGGCTGCAGGGTATGGGGGACGTCCCCATCCCCGTCTTGGTTCGGCGCCGGCGTCATCCCCCCCCCCCCGGTCTTCATCCCGTCCCCGTCTTCAACGTCGAGGAACAGACGTTCAGGACGATCCAAATGGTGGGCCCCCTTTTATCAAGTGGGGACCGTTTCACTAGATGACCGTTTAAAAAAAAAAATTCAAATTCAGAATTTAAGATCTAACATATGCAATGAACAAGAACTAACCTGGTAAAAAAGGTGATATTTTTCCTGTTGATTGTTGCAAATTCTTGATCTTTCTTGTCTTAAACACCACAAGGAACAAAACCCAGAAATCTTTTTGCATGATTTGTAAAAATTGAAGAGAATTTGAGAGATTTGTGAAGAACAAACCCTAGAAATATTGAAAAGGGGTCAAAAATGAAAAGAGGGGGGTGGGTGGAGATCTTTGAAGATAGGGAAAGTTTGGGGGAAAGATTCAAGAGTTGGAGTACTGTGCACTTTTATGTTTTTTTTTATTAAGTGTATGTTTTTTTTTATTAAGTTTATGTTTTTTTTAAGTTTATGTAATGTGGTTATAATATTAATGAAAAATATTTTGTTAGTTTATTTGTTAAATGTTAAAAAAAAAGTAGAAGATTAAAAAAAAACATAAAAGTGGTGGGGAGGACTATGAATAGGACCATCCTCCATACCCTTTACTTTTGTGGGATGGATCATCCTTGGGAGGACTATGACGTGGCTCCTACGTGGCAAATCATCCTCCCTTGGAGGACCATCACCATACCCTCTAGCCTTATGATGACGCAAACATTTTCTTTTTTATGATTCTTTTCAGGATTTGCGTGATTAACTGAACTCAGTTCACTCTCAGCTAACCAGCCGTTACCCACTCGTATGTCATAAACGCATTATCATCAATAATCTATGTTTGTTGCTTTTGTTATCTGTTTCAAGTGTTCTAACTTTATTTATTTTATTTGTGGTTTTATTAAAGGGGTTAGTAGGCTAACATGTTTACATAATTTGATCGGGTTTCAATCCGTGTTCACAATTTTTTTTACATAAATTCCTAACATTTTTTTCTAAGGGGTGCGAACGAAAATTTCCAAGGGGTGCGGTCTGGATTTTTTCGCGAAAAATACCACTAATTTTTTTTTTTTCAAGGGGTGCGGCCGCCCACCCACCCCATAACTTGGGTCCGCCCCTGGTAGGTTTCATTTGAAGAAGTTCCAGAACTGGTGGCAACCCGTAAAGTGTTCATCCAGAAAGGATATGCATATGCTGCTCTGAATCAGGTAAGTGAAGTATTACTAGCTGGTTTTCTTGTTATATTATTGTAATACAAAAGATATATAAGTGATGTTTTTACTGTTATTCAATTAGGTTGTCTCATTTGTTGTTCCACACTTCCGTAGCCATCTTTCAAAAGCTCTTGTCCTCACAAACAGGTTATTCTAGAACTCGTATTGGATGCTTTAAATAATTCAAACTGTTTGCTTATTGTTATAGTTGGCAAAGTGGGCGAGTTGGGTTGGATTGAAACGCGTCTGGTTGGGTTGGTTGGGTTGGCCTGAAACACTTTTCTCCATATAGCTCAAGTTGCTTAGAAGAGTAAAGTACATGGATGGTCCCTGTGGTTTACTAAAATTTTAGATTTGGTCCATATCTTTTGAAATGTACACGGATGGTCTATGTGGTATGCATTGTGTAACACATTTAGTCCCCAGCTGACAAATCTAAAGCTGTTAGCATGTCCAAGTTAGGGACTAAATGCGTTACAAAGTGCAAGCCAAATGGATCATCCATGTACTTTTGGAAAAAGCTGGAGACCAAATGCGTTACAAAGTGCAAACCACAGGAATCATCCGTGTACTTTTAGAAAGCCAGGGACCAAATTCAAAATTTAAATAAACCATAGGGGCCATTACTTTACTCTTCTTAGAAATAGTTATGCTGTTAATAGTCAAATGATCTTACACAATTTATATGTGTTTTTGAATAATATATTTGTTTGAATCAAATGATTTAGAAGGTTTTTGCATCAAAATATACTTTAGGTTGACTTTCAACCTGCTTCACGGTTTTGCCTGTTAATTTATAAGCTATTTTACTTGTTTGACTCAATAGAGTTTAAACATAACCCGAGTTGACCAATGAAGTTAAGTGAGTGCACATTTTTTACTTTTTAGTAAGTGGACGTCCATGATTAGAGAACAAGAAAAGGACCGTAACACCCGTAAGTTACAATTTTACTTTAATTAATTTTTGTTTTTGCATGAAATAAAAAGCGAATTATTTAATTTGTTACGAACCAGATAGTTGAAACTCTATTTTTTTTTTAATTTTATTGATTTTTTTTTATTTTTTGATTTTTTTTTATTTTTAAATTTTTTTGATTTATTTATATTTTTAGCCTATCATGCCCAAATCCATCTTGACAAAAACCTATCTTGACCTAAACTCATTCTAACCCATTTCTTATCAAACTCATCCTAACCAATACCCATCCTAACCCATTACCCAAATCCACCCATTTTGCCACCCCGAATGCTAAGAGAAGAACACGTCTCTTTAAAACGGTTAGTGTTCAAAACTAAGAAATTAAATATTTGTTTTCTCAGAAACCGTTATCATATGTTGCATTTTAGGCATAGGTTCGAGATCCGTATTTGATTTGGGTACATAAAATGACCACATTTGAAGGGTGTTTGATCAATTGCCTGATGCAGGTTCAAGTCGACCACAGTGACTACAACAATGTCATAGGGGCATTGCCCTATCTGAAGGTTAACCGGGCCCAATTAGCCCAAACCGTTAAACCGTTTTGACTTGGCTTGCAAGCTGTGTGCAGAGTTAATAGCTTTGTTGTATTTATAGTTAGGTGTTTCTACTCGTTTGCCTTGTTCATGTAATTCATAGCCACTGCAGATACAAAATTTATTATGTAATGTGCTTTGAGAGGCACCATCTTTTATGAAGCATTACATGTATATTTTCACCCGCTTCAACTTTTGAAAACCCACATACAGTGAAGGATGTAGCGCCGCAATGGATTATCTTTCCAGTCAGTTACGGATACCACATCCATTCAATGTCATAGCGCGTGGTCTAAGCATTGACTACTTACTTGTACAAAAAAGAAGCTATTGTATGTTACGGCTTACAACCAAATATGTAGAAATTTAATGCCCAAGGTTAGCCACTTAGGTTACAACCACATATAGTTAAGTAGAAATTTTAGTATAATTTTTATGTTATTACATATATATATATATATATATAGGGAGCCGCTAGAATGAGAACCACCACGAGTTATGAGAACCGCGAGAACCGCGACCCGCGGGTGGCCGTTGACCACGAAATTTTTTTTACGACTAGATGTGTATATTTTAACACCATACGTAAAGTTTGGGTTCAAACGGCGTGCCCGAGGGGGTAGTTTTTTACGCCCAAAGTTTGCTTAAAAAAAAAAGAAAAATTAAAAAAAATAAAAAAACCCAAACTTTGGGCGTAAAAAACTACCCCCTCGGGCGCGCCGTTTGAACCCAAACTTTACGTATGGTGTTAAAATATACACATCTAGTCGTAAAAAAAATTTCGTGGTCAACGGCCACCCGCGGGTCGCGGTTCTCATAACTCGTGGTGGTTCTCATTCTAGCGGCCCCCTATATATATATAGGGGACCGCTAAAATGAGAACCACATCCAGTTGTAAGAACCGTGATATATATATATATATATACTTTTTTTGCCATGACTTTGTGGTTTAGTGACGTTGGTGATTGTTCCCCTCTCACAAATGTGACGTGGGTTCAAATCCCTCTAACTACTAGTTAATTAAGTATTAGTTAAGAGTAAAAAGAAAATAGAGTAAATTACAAGTTTTGTCCTTTATATTTGTCCTAAATTTCAGGCGCTGTCCTTTACCTTCAAAATTGATGAGTTTTGTCCTTAATATTTCAAAATCTTGCACGTTATGTCCTTTAGGGCAAACCCAGTTAATTTTTTTTGTTAAATCTGATCATGTGCAAGGCACATGAGGTCATTTTTGACATTTTACCCTATTATGTAAAAAAATATCTTAAAAGAAAAAATAAAAATAATATATATTAACTCAACTCTCTCTAAACAAAACCTTCTCTCTCTACAACATCTAACTCTCTCTCCTTCTCTCTCTACCACTTCCACCACCTCCTTCCACCACCACCACCTTCTTCCACCGCCACCTCCAGGTCCTCACCCGCCACTCTACATCGCCCCCACAACCAGTCATTCTCCCTCACCTCTCTCTCTATATCATTCTCTCTCTAAAAACACCACCTACCTTCTTACATCTGATGAGAAGTATAACATGATTCAACAAAAAAATCCCCAAATCTTTGAACAACCAAAAAATCCCCAAATCATCTGAACAAACAACCCCCCCCCCCCTTTTTAATAAATCATTACGAACCCTAATTCCCAAATTTTAAAATCATCAAATTTCTAATGCCCCATTTGGGTACAAATTCCAAATTCCCATATTCTAAAATCACCAAATTCCAAATAATAGTTATTAGCAATGAAAGTTTCAAAAGTGTTTTATCTGTTGCCCAGTGACTTTCTTGCACCACATGGGCACATATCAATTCATTATCCAAAAAACAGAGCAGCATTACAAATCAACAATAAGAACCAATCATCAACAGCTAAGGTAATCCACTCCGTTGACGGAAAACTACAAGAATTCTGGCAACCAATTACGGCCAGCCACATCCTCTCCGACCACCCAGATACATTTTTCCTGTGCAGCTCTGAAAACATGTTCGTGAACTGGCACGTGCCTCATGTGTCCGGTGATGAAGAGCTTGAACCGGTGATGAAGATGCGGTGGTTAGAGGCGGTAGTTGTAGGCGATGAAGGGTGGAAGGTGGAAGTGGTGGAGGGTGGAGGCGGTAGTCGTAGGCGTAGGCGTCGAAGGGTGGAGGCGGTGGTTGTAGGTGGTGTCTGTAGGCGGTGCAGGGTGGAGGCGATGGTTTATAGCCAATGAAGTGATGATTAGGTGTTGTGAATTGTGGTTGTAGTCAACTGACAAGAAAGAGGGAAAAAGAGGTGAGAGTGAGTTTAGAGAGAGAGAAGAGAGAAAGAGTGATTTCAGTTGTTTATATTTTTTTATAAAATAGTCCTTGAATAGTAATTATTTACATATTAGTCCCTTTAAAGGTGAAATGACAAGAATGACCTCATGTGCCTTGCACATGATCAGATTTAACCAAAAAAATTAACTGGGTTTGCCCTAAAGGACATAACGTGCAAGATTTTGAAACATTAAGGAAAAAACTCATCAATTTTGAAGGTAAAGGACAGCGTCTAAAATTTGGGACAAACATAAAGGACAAAACTTGTAATTTACTCAAGAAAATACCTTTAAGTAAAAAAATTTTGGTGGATATTCATTTCAGGTTCCAAAAACGAAATTTCTCAAATGCTAAGAATAAATATGAAAGATTTTTTATGCTAGTTACAACCTAATTATTGAGTAAATGTTACTATATGAATTTGTTAAGTCGTTAGTTATGAATTTTCATGAGAACTAACACCCTCCCAAAACTTGTTTCGCAATCGACTACCTAAGAAGAAATATGATTTCTTTTTCTAGAAATTAATGAAACATGTAACATATTTTTTCCATACTGTTGTTTGTAGGGGAGGTTAGTATTGGTCAAAAATTGTTTACAAATATCACATTGCGTCTCACTTTAATCTTTGTTTTGAGTTTTGTACCAATTATCAATTGTTAGTTTTAGATCTTTTCTTACTAATGTTCTTTAAATATGACTTTATATGTTCTTTACTTTGACCCCGCCACAAGTTCACTGGAAACAAAGAAAGAAAAGGAGAAACTTTATGTTGTAAAACATAAGGTATAAATAAACCACAAACGTCATACACACACCACAAATCCTATCAAGAGCTATGAGACGACAAAACAAAAGCACCCGCTGCAACGGCGGTCATTCCCACTAGTAAATATAGAAGAACCATATATTTTGTTAATAAAACTAACATGTGCCGAATATAATTACAAATTACGATATGTATTTTTTGAAATATGATTATATCTTACTAAGTTTTTACCCGGGATTGCTTCTCGGGCTCGGGAAACTTAGTTATATTAATTACTATTTGTTATTAATACGACCACATTACATCAACCATCTCATTCGATTCAACAACAATGTCTTCAAATCACCGTATTAGATCATGAATCCATATTATAGGTTGTTAGAATCTGAGTTTCTTTTTTATTGTGTTTTTGTTTAAGAATTAAGAAGATGAACAAGTAATGTAGCAGAATTAAAATGGAAATAAACTTTGCACACAATCAAACAGGAGAAATGCTTTCAACACACATTTTAACATAGAACCGAATGATTGAATTTATTTTAGATGTTTATGAGTTTGGAGATGGTGGCCTGGTAATAACTGGCTGAGCAGTGGTTGAAGCAGATTCAAGTCTTTCTTCAATCATCCGTTTAACCCCTTCTTTCACAAGGTAATCCTCTGCTTCTTTATCTGCTGCTGTTATTTTATCCATCTGCTTTTGTTTTCTTCTTTGGTAAAGGATGGCAGCAGGTGGAGCAGTGGATCTCCTGAATTGTTGCTTTTGTGGCTCAGCTGAAACAACTGCTTCAGGATAATCAGGCTTTTGTGGAATATTAGGATTTTTCTTCCTTAGTTCTTCCAGCCTTTTGTAAGATGCAAACATTTTATTCTCTGTCCATCTTGACACTTGATTCCTTGACCCAAAATCTGCTGTAATCAGCTCTTCTTTCATCCTCTTCAGCTGCAGAGTTCTTTCTGGTACATTTTTCTTAAACTTTTCCCGGATAGGAGGAGTCTGCTTCACCTTGTTTTTGATCATATCTTGAATTCTGGCTGCTTTACTTTCAAGCTCACTAATGGTCCATTCTTTGTACATGTACCTTTCTCCTTTATACTTTTTGTGAGCCATGATGTTATCAAGATAATCTTTTCTCAAGGTTTCATCTGCTCTTTCTGATAGTTGCTGACAAAGATTTTTTGCAAACTGCTCCAATGTTTTGACCTGAGTTAGCAGGTATTGATAGTATATGTTTGTATTTCCTTATCAGATTTACCATGTGAATTCCTTTTAGAGATATCCCCTGCTTTTTGAACTTTTAACCTCATATATTCTTCAATGTTGTTTGGCATAGGATATCCTTCAAAAGATGGCAAACTCCTTTTAGCAGGGTCATCTTCAGTGTAGAAGAATTTGATCTCCTCTCTAACTGTTATAAGCTCTAAAGGGTACTGAGCACCTGCAGGAGTGATGGCAGTGATTGGTTTTTGAACTTGAGCTGAAGAAAGAGGAACAGGGTTTGGAATAGGTACAAGAGGCAGTGATTGTGTGGTTGTTTGTGGTGGTGAAGTGTCATCATCTAGGACAATATTGGTTACCCTTCTCCTTTTGGCTTTTGGAGAGCTTGGTGGTGTTTTGATGGATTGAGTGGTAGTGATTTGAGTGGAAGGTTGCTGACTAACAGTTGTTGGAACAACTGGTGTTTCAACCACTGTTGTCATTACAACAGATGATGTGTCATCTGAAGTCTTCTGCTTTTTAGCAGGAGATGATGGTAGTGATGAAGTTGTTTTTGGTGGTGAGGTGATTTTTGGTGGTGATGATGTTTTGGGTGAGGCAGTGGTTGAAGTGGGAGCAGTAGTTGTAGTGTGTGTTGAAGTGGTGGCATGTAACACCTGTGCCTCCACGGCCATCAAACAAATACCGAACCAATGAAATATTATATTTCATACTTGGGATTTGTAAAAAATATGTGTATCATTTGCACATATCAATTCTTGTTCAATTTCAAACTCTAAATCGCTTTCTGGAAGGTTATACGCGCACCGATGCGTAAATATAACCAGTTTAATGCAACAAACACTCCGGAATGGTGACATAGGCTTAACATACCTTAAATAACCTTTACATAACTTAGAAATAAGTTTTGAAGGCTTTGGTATGGCAAAAACAAGTTAATTCGCTTACAGGGACTAAACTTGACAAACTGCGAAAGTATGTCAATTTGAACTGTAACGAACATTCCGGAACATGGCCATAAGTTAAACATACCATAAATATCCTTTACATAGCTTAGAAATAGGCTTTGAGGGGTTCGGTGTGCTAAAATAAACTTTTGTGTCATTCAGGGACTAAAAGTGTCAAAAAGTGCACAAGTTTGCATTTTCGCGCATAACTTACGTTCTGAATACATCCGGACATCCAAAAATTTATGTAAGCACTAAAATATTTTATTTTAGTGTTCGGCATAAGAAAAATCCATTCGTCGCGTCATTTGGATCGTTTTTCGCACTTATGCGCATTCTGTCGTAATTAAGCGAACATCGCGTTCGTACGACCAAACGAACCGACATCCGAGATATTTTTGAGCATGTTTTGAGTCCCCTATACTTTAACTTCATTTTAGAGCCTTGAAATGAGGTTAACGGGGTTCAAACGCATCGAAAAAGGTCTTAAAACACCACAGGGACCAAAACTGTCAATTTTGAAACTTTTCTGAAGCTGGTGCATGGTGGCGTAGCGCGACTGCATAGGGCCTTTACCGTCGCGCTACGCGAGCGCCTTATCTGGGTAGAAATATCAGTTTTGCACTTTCGGGACCAGATTCGATGTATAAACAGCTGTTTAATTCACAACCACACATTCTAACATGCTTAGTCAGCTGATAAGGATGGAATTTAGGCACCATAACTTTCCGACACTTGTACGGATACGATTAAGGCACGATATTCGACAAGCGATCTTAACGGTTCGGGTATTCCTATAAATACCCATCCACCCCCATTGCTAAAATCACTAGAATCTTGATCTTAGGAACTCTAAGTTGAAACCATTGTTTCATACCTGAGATTCTTAGATCGAGATTAGCATTCGGGGACCCTTCGTAAGTATTCTTTCGTTCTTTTCCTTATTTTATTGCTTTTCGAGTCAGAAAGTCAAACTTTGTTTGACTTTCAGCGTTGACCAGTAATGGTCAATGCGAAGTTCGTTTGAACTTCGCAACGTGAGTGTAATCACGTTGGTCATAGTCCCTTGGGACTATGCCCACTGATTACCACGTTGTCTAGGGTCGTAGGGTAGGCGATCTAATAAATCGCCTATACCTTCGAACTCGACCCATTTGGTCGATCATTAGGATCCGACCAAATACATTAGGTGACCATAGTAGGTAGGGAATAACCTTCCGAGGTTATACCCTATGGTCACTTCGTTTAAGTAGTTGTATGATAGGTAGTTTATATGCCTTAGGTAAATTACCAGAATACCCTTTTCATGTATAATTGGTAATTAAGCATATGTAACCTAAATTTTTGTCACATAACTGATTATGTAACATGTTTAGGCATATAACACTTGTCATAGGACTAGTTAGACGGTCCGAACGCGTTTCACGCGCACGACGCGTTAAAGCAGCATATGTTACCTTAATGGGTCGCGATGGGTCGAAAGCACTTAGGTTTGGTTTCATTGTAGTATGTAGGCCTTGTTAAACCATATCATATGAGTTCCAACACTCATTTGGGTTACCAAGCCTCATCCTATCCGATCTCCCGATTTAAGTCCGGTTTATTTATATAGTTTTAGATTGCCGACTGATTCCGTGCTCTCTCTAGCTTTGTTTGGTTGTTGTTCAAGACCTCCAAGCATTCTCAGGCGAGTACATTATTCCCCTCTTTTACTGTTTTCTAAACTGTTTTGGGGTGAAGCATGTGTACCTATCTGTTATTTTCATGATTCCAAAAGTATAATTGATTATACATGTTATTACTTATCATATGACAAACTGAATGATTAATTATAGTTTAAACATTGATTTCTCAAAGAACATAAAATAAATTGTTGAATTGTACTTATTTTATGTTCACCAGACCGATTGTTAGTATGATATAGTGCTATAGGATTTGACACCCCATTCCTGTTGTCATGGAATGTCTGAAACCAATTTGTTGCTCCATCCAAATAGGGATTTCCTTTGTGGTATTCCTATAGTCTCAAAGGTGTATTTTGATGCACTAGGTCTGAATGAATTCTTAAATCACACTATTAAAGTATAGTTGAATATACTCTCATGTGTGGTATTGTACAAAACCAACATATATTTATGAAACCAAAAACATAGTTTAATATGTTATTTATCACATCTAAAGCATATTTTGATATGTTATATATGAAACCAAAAAACATAGTTTAATATGTTACTTACAAATCCAAAGTATACTTTTAATATGCTACTATAAGGTTATTTGTTTAATCTTACATTTATTTATACAAATCACATTGAATACATATTACATGATTTACATTAGACATGAACATTGTACATCTTGATGGTTTGGTTTGAATAAGTGATTAAGTAACGATGCGTGGGTAATATGATACAAGCATGGTGGATACGCCGCTGGTACTTCCTATATATAAGTGTTTGTATGGTATTACATATATCGCAGCGTTATTTGAATCATTTTAGTTTGATACATATAAACATTTTATACAAATAACATACTTTTCACAAGACATTGTTTTACAAACAACATATCTTATACAAACTCATTTTACATGGTTATTCATTTAATCATGCATTATTCTCTTATTTATACATATCATCTGAACTTATCATTGTTTTTCAAATAATTTACTAAAACAAATGTTTTTGGGTTAAGAGTCACGGCTACGAGGTTTTACAAATTATAACCCGCTTGATTTGAGTTGGTTAAATTAAGTTGCAATATTATACTCTTTTCAAAACAAGGTTTTTAAATAAAGTATTGCAACGTCTAAACTAGCCATGATTTCGACACTCCTACAAAACCAATGTATTCGCCAGCATTTCTTTGCTGACCTCGTTTTTACACATGTTTCAGGTACTGCTTTGCAATGATTGTTGATACATGCTACATTTAGGAGGGACTCGTGCCTTAGCGACTTAAAACGAGACAATAACTAGTTAACTTATGTTATGTACCCTTTGTTTCTTGTTTAAACAATGTAAACTCTCATAATTGATTAATAAAACGAAACTTTAATTGCCATGGATTTGAAACGATTAATTCTGTTACAACACTCCCCGATATTTCCGCCACGTTTTGTATGTTCTACGTGGTCGGGGTGTGACAGAAAAGATGGTATCAGAGCCAATGGTTATAGGGAATTAGGTTATTAGTAATGTTTTGACCTAGTCTATAACCTTTCTAGGACCCTAACGCGAGTTTACTTGTGTTTAGTCATAAAACAATACTGTCGCCTATCCTTAGGCGACAACCACAACAAGAACATAAATTTCAAAACCGCTTTGAAAACTAATCATCTGTTCTAGGATGATTGATTACTAGGTTTTGAACCCTCTGTTATATGGTTTTGAACCCCTTTAAATTTTCAAAAATCTCGTCAAGGTTTTGGGTTTTAAATAATGTGAACACGTGCAAACTGGAAGGGTGAATGCCTGTATTCTGGGTTTTCTGTCTAGGCAAGCACTTCGTATATATCTCATCAGACGCGAGACCAGTTGTGCTTACCTGGGAATTCTTGGGATGAGTGTTCACTTATAGGCGAGCATGTCTTCGCGATACATTATTTTTGATCCATTTACTTTGATTAGTCACCAGGGTCGTTCGTTGCTTTGTAGTGACAAACAAATGACCACTATCCTTGCTGTCATCAGATTTGTTTCATCTCATTCTTTTCGTCTAAATCTCTCACCCGTTTCCTTTCATGTTTCCTCTTTTAGAATGCCTCCTCGACGCGACAATCAGATGGAAAATGCCGAACTGGCGGAAATCATCGCGCAGCAAATGGCTGTTGCCTTCCCAAATCTTTATGCTCAAATGATGCAAGCCAACAACAACAACAATGCTCCATGCAATTTCAAGAGTTTCAACTCGGCAAAACTGCTCAAGTTTAGTGGTTCTGAGGGAGCAACTGGGCTTCTTCAGTGGTTCGAGAGCATTGAGAATACCTTCCGTCATGTTCTGTGTCCTGAAAATCGTAAGGTTGAGTTTTCTTCAAGTGTGTTTCAGAAGAGGGCTCTCACATGGTGGAACGGAGTGATGAGAGACCGCGGTGCTGAGGTTGCATTAGCACAGACTTGGGCTGAGCTTAGGGCTCTTATGATGAAGGAGTTTTGCCCTCGTCATGAACTGCGAGCTTTGGAGAGGGAGTTTGATGATTTGAAGCAAGACAGTGGTGAACATCGAGCCTATACTGACCGTTTTGAAGAATTGAGCCTGTTGTGTCCTGCTATGGTTACTCCTGTGGATAAAGCGATCGAGAAATATACGGATGGTCTTCCTGACCTAGTTCAGGATATTGTTACTGGCAGTAACCCTACTACTGTCAGACAAGCCATTGAACTGTCTGCCACCCTAACTGAATCCCACATCAGGAAACGTAAGCTGTTTCGAAAAGGCGACCCAAGACCATCTGACAAGACTGCTCAAGTGGAACCAAAGGAAGAACATGCTGAGGTATCCAAGAAGAAGAAGCGCAAAGCCTCTCAGAACTGCGCTGTAACTGCTCAAGACAAACAGGTTGCACGAAACCAACCAGCACAACCTCGCAAAAGGCAAAACTATGTTGGTACTGCACCTTTGTGCAACAAGTGTAACCGTCATCATCTAGAGCAAGAGCAGTGTCACAAATGTACCCACTGTGGACGGTTGGGACATTTGATCAATGTTTGTCGCTATGCGAATCAAGCTGCTGCAAACCCTGCTGCTGTTCAAGCACGGTTCCCTCCGGGGTCATGTTATAACTGCGGTGACCTTACCCACTACAGGAACAATTGCCCAAGGCTTGTTAACGCACCTCCAGCACGTGGAAGAGTGTTTAACATCAATGAGGCAAACATGAACAATGATGCGGCAGTGAACAACTAGTGTTTTGTTATTTCCCTTGGTTGTTATCTTTGACGTTTAAAGACAAGTCAGTTGTAATATAAATAAAAATTCGTCGTTTTTTTTTATTTTTGCAAAACTGATACGATTGTGTGAACGTTGGATACAATCTTATGATGTCAACTCAAAGACAAACTACTCGTATGGTTCTGTCATTTTATGAATATTTGTGATCTCCCCAAGAACCTTAAACACTCGTTTCTTTTAAGAAACAAATCCAAACTTTTATTAAGAATCCTTCTATCTTTATAGATGGATCCTTGAAAATGATTAAAGTACCTAATGAAATTCATGGATTGGATTTCTAGTGTGCTTTAATTATCCATGCTCAAAGACAACAAATTAAAAAAATCAAGTTAACTAATTTTTGTGCTTATGTGTTTTCTTACATGTTTGTGGTTGTATGTGATCCATCCAAATCCTCGTAAAATCTTTCATATCTCATACGAGAGATTCATAATAGGATATCCAAAGTTACTATCTTAAATCCTTAATGGACTTCTACGTTGTAGTCAAGTCCCTTGGATTTTAAAGTACTATTCTATAATTAGATCCCTTAAGTGGTCTATTTAAGGAGATCGTACGACGGTTTAGTTAATAAGATCATGAGTTGGTCTAGTTAAAAAGATCGTTCGTTGATCAAATTAAAAGGACCCTTTGGTGGTTTAGTCAAGTCACTTCATGTTTATTCAATTGATTTTCCTCTACGCATTCTGAAATGAACTGTGCGGACTGTGCAAGGAATTAAGTAATTATGGAGGCCTACATAATTATGGAATTCAATGCACAGAAACCACAGGAAATTTTGTCATGAGTTAAGACCCATAGGGACAAGAATAATGATACGGGAGAAGTCTTGGACCTTGACCGATGTCATTTTATCTTACACTCCCCAATTCTGATTTCTAGCACACACAAGTTTCCTATGATAAGTCTTCATAAGAAACGTTTTTCTATCCATAGTTCAAAAATTCCATGTTTTACTACTACAAGGAATTCACTTTAAGGGTTAACAAATTCGCTAAAAATCCTAACATGGCCCAGAGTTTTACTTAAGGGTTCAATGGATCTATTAGAAGGCGAAACCGTCACAGTTGTCTTCACAAGTTTCCTCTAAATAAATTTCGGGACGAAATTTCCTAAAGTAGGGGAGACTGTAACACCTGTGCCTCCACGGCCATCAAACAAATACCAAACCAATGAAATATTATATTTCATACTTGGGATTTGTAAAAAATATGTGTATCATTTGCACATATCAATTCTTGTTCAATTTCAAACTCTAAATCGCTTTCTGGAAGGTTATACGCGCACCGATGCGTAAATATAACCAGTTTAATGCAACAAACACTCCGGAATGGTGACATAGGCTTAACATACCTTAAATAACCTTTACATAACTTAGAAATAAGTTTTGAAGGCTTTGGTATGGCAAAAACAAGTTAATTCGCTTACAGGGACTAAACTTGACAAACTGCGAAAGTATGTCAATTTGAACTGTAACGAACATTCCGGAACATGGCCATAAGTTAAACATACCATAAATATCCTTTACATAGCTTAGAAATAGGCTTTGAGGGGTTCGGTGTGCTAAAATAAACTTTTGTGTCATTCAGGGACTAAAAGTGTCAAAAAGTGCACAAGTTTGCATTTTCGCGCATAACTTACGTTCTGAATACATCCGGACATCCAAAAATTTATGTAAGCACTAAAATATTTTATTTTAGTGTTCGGCATAAGAAAAATCCATTCGTCGCGTCATTTGGATCGTTTTTCGCACTTATGCGCATTCCGTCGTAATTAAGCGAACATCGCGTTCGTACGACCAAACGAACCGACATCCGAGATATTTTTTAGCATGTTTTGAGTCCCCTATACTTTAACTTCATTTTAGAGCCTTGAAATGAGGTTAACGGGGTTCAAACGCATCGAAAAAGGTCTTAAAACACCACAGGGACCAAAACTGTCAATTTTGAAACTTTTCTGAAGCTGGTGCATGGTGGCGTAGCGCGACTGCATAGGGCCTTTACCGTCGCGCTACGCGAGCGCCTTATCTGGGTAGAAATATCAGTTTTGCACTTTCGGGACCAGATTCGATGTATAAACAGCTGTTTAATTCACAACCACACATTCTAACATGCTTAGTCAGCTGATAAGGATGGAATTTAGGCACCATAACTTTCCGACACTTGTACGGATACGATTAAGGCACGATATTCGACAAGCGATCTTAACGGTTCGGGTATTCCTATAAATACCCATCCACCCCCATTGCTAAAATCACTAGAATCTTGATCTTAGGAACTCTAAGTTGAAACCATTGTTTCATACCTGAGATTCTTAGATCGAGATTAGCATTCGGGGACCCTTCGTAAGTATTCTTTCGTTCTTTTCCTTATTTTATTGCTTTTCGAGTCAGAAAGTCAAACTTTGTTTGACTTTCAGCGTTGACCAGTAATGGTCAATGCGAAGTTCGTTTGAACTTCGCAACGTGAGTGTAATCACGTTGGTCATAGTCCCTTGGGACTATGCCCACTGATTACCACGTTGTCTAGGGTCGTAGGGTAGGCGATCTAATAAATCGCCTATACCTTCGAACTCGACCCATTTGGTCGATCATTAGGATCCGACCAAATACATTAGGTGACCATAGTAGGTAGGGAATAACCTTCCGAGGTTATACCCTATGGTCACTTCGTTTAAGTAGTTGTATGATAGGTAGTTTATATGCCTTAGGTAAATTACCAGAATACCCTTTTCATGTATAATTGGTAATTAAGCATATGTAACCTAAATTTTTGTCACATAACTGATTATGTAACATGTTTAGGCATATAACACTTGTCATAGGACTAGTTAGACGGTCCGAACGCGTTTCACGCGCACGACGCGTTAAAGCAGCATATGTTACCTTAATGGGTCGCGATGGGTCGAAAGCACTTAGGTTTGGTTTCATTGTAGTATGTAGGCCTTGTTAAACCATATCATATGAGTTCCAACACTCATTTGGGTTACCAAGCCTCATCCTATCCGATCTCCCGATTTAAGTCCGGTTTATTTATATAGTTTTAGATTGCCGACTGATTCCGTGCTCTCTCTAGCTTTGTTTGGTTGTTGTTCAAGACCTCCAAGCATTCTCAGGCGAGTACATTATTCCCCTCTTTTACTGTTTTCTAAACTGTTTTGGGGTGAAGCATGTGTACCTATCTGTTATTTTCATGATTCCAAAAGTATAATTGATTATACATGTTATTACTTATCATATGACAAACTGAATGATTAATTATAGTTTAAACATTGATTTCTCAAAGAACATAAAATAAATTGTTGAATTGTACTTATTTTATGTTCACCAGACCGATTGTTAGTATGATATAGCGCTATAGGATTTGACACCCCATTCCTGTTGTCATGGAATGTCTGAAACCAATTTGTTGCTCCATCCAAATAGGGATTTCCTTTGTGGTATTCCTATAGTCTCAAAGGTGTATTTTGATGCACTAGGTCTGAATGAATTCTTAAATCACACTATTAAAGTATAGTTGAATATACTCTCATGTGTGGTATTGTACAAAACCAACATATATTTATGAAACCAAAAACATAGTTTAATATGTTATTTATCACATCTAAAGCATATTTTGATATGTTATATATGAAACCAAAAAACATAGTTTAATATGTTACTTACAAATCCAAAGTATACTTTTAATATGCTACTATAAGGTTATTTGTTTAATCTTACATTTATTTATACAAATCACATTGAATACATATTACATGATTTACATTAGACATGAACATTGTACATCTTGATGGTTTGGTTTGAATAAGTGATTAAGTAACGATGCGTGGGTAATATGATACAAGCATGGTGGATACGCCGCTGGTACTTCCTATATATAAGTGTTTGTATGGTATTACATATATCGCAGCGTTATTTGAATCATTTTAGTTTGATACATATAAACATTTTATACAAATAACATACTTTTCACAAGACATTGTTTTACAAACAACATATCTTATACAAACTCATTTTACATGGTTATTCATTTAATCATGCATTATTCTCTTATTTATACATATCATCTGAACTTATCATTGTTTTTCAAATAATTTACTAAAACAAATGTTTTTGGGTTAAGAGTCACGGCTACGAGGTTTTACAAATTATAACCCGCTTGATTTGAGTTGGTTAAATTAAGTTGCAATATTATACTCTTTTCAAAACAAGGTTTTTAAATAAAGTATTGCAACGTCTAAACTAGCCATGATTTCGACACTCCTACAAAACCAATGTATTCGCCAGCATTTCTTTGCTGACCTCGTTTTTACACATGTTTCAGGTACTGCTTTGCAATGATTGTTGATACATGCTACATTTAGGAGGGACTCGTGCCTTAGCGACTTAAAACGAGACAATAACTAGTTAACTTATGTTATGTACCCTTTGTTTCTTGTTTAAACAATGTAAACTCTCATAATTGATTAATAAAACGAAACTTTAATTGCCATGGATTTGAAACGATTAATTCTGTTACAACACTCCCCGATATTTCCGCCACGTTTTGTATGTTCTACGTGGTCGGGGTGTGACATGGCAGTTGTTTGGGTAACAGCTGTTGAAACCACTGAAGTACCAACAGTTGTTGATACAACATGAGTTTTAACATCTGTTGGTTTGGGAGATTGATGTGTGGAGTTTTTAGTGGGCTGCTTTCTTTTGACCTTAGGATTTTCTTCATCCTTTGGTTCTGAAGTACCCTGCTCATTCATTTCCATAAAAACTCTCTTCTACTATTCAAACCTTGCTTTATCCTTTGCCTCCATATCCTTTTTTACCATTGCTTTGGCATCAGCAATGGCATTTGTGGTTACATCAATCTTTTCAGTACCATCTGGCAAGGGGATGTCTGCAAGCATACTTGACTTGTCTGGTTCAATGTACAGACCATCTTCATATCCCTTCTTTTTAAACTGCTTCAATTTCTCCCCCTTTTTGGCATCAGCTGGTGGTGGTTCATCCACAAAGATGATAGAGGGAGGAGCAGTGCCAGTGGTATTCAGTAAATGGGCCTTGATTGCCTTGATATCTGCCTTTGTGTCTTTAAACCTTGCTTCCATGAGATTTCTGATCTTTTGAAGTTGTATCTCATGTTGCTGATCAGCTAATTCTCTTTGGTGGTGTAGCAGAGGTTGAAACAAACTCCACAGCTCATTTGGAGTGGGAGCAGATGATGGAGCAGTTGTTGGAGTTGGTGCAGCAGGGGATGGTACCTTTTGTGCTTTCAACAACTGTTGCAGCATGTCTTTGATTTCTGCAACAGATGTATCAAGCTTGTCAACTCTATCTGTCAATTCTCGGTACATTAAACCATCACCCAACTTAATGGGATCATCTGATTTCCCACTAACAATGGTTGTATCAGTGGTTGCCTTAGGAAAATTTTCCCAAAAGTCATCCAATAATGCCCCTTGTTCTCGGTACTGGGGACTTCTTTCCTCAGCAATTAATAACCTTTTAAATGTACCAGCGGTTGGAACAAACACACCAGTTATTATCAGAGTTGCTGGAGAGGAAATTGCCTTCAAGGAAGTCTGATTTATGAAACAACTGGCCAGGTGTAGATCAGTGGATCCAACACCTGTAGTTGCTGCTTCGCTTAAACTACTGACAGGAAGTACTTGTACATCCTGCAATGTAACCTCCTCTGGTGTTGTTGGTGGATTAGCAATGATAGGGAGTTCAGACTCAGTCACTTGTGGTGGCATGCACTCAGTGATAGGTGGTTGAGAGGAACTGATTTCTGTCTGAGCTATATCAAGTGCATCCAACAAAAGTTTTGTTTGTGGGGGAATTTGAGAGGTGAGTATGGGTGTGGAAAGAGAATTTGCCCCGGGCAGTGGGAATTTGGTGTCCCGGTTCTTACAACCTGTTCTTTTTTAGAAGAAGTAGGAGGAGTTTGAGGCTTGGGTTGAGATCTTTCTACCATCTGCTGTGAGGAAGTAGCAGCAATGGTTTCTGGTGACTTTTGTGTTGTCACTGGCAGTTGCTCTGGGATCTCATCTTCCAGAGTTGCCTTTGTTTTAGGTTTGGGGGCTTTTGTGTTTTCTTTTGTCTTGGTCTTTTGGTGGATTTAGGTGTGGGTTTCACAGCAGTTGTTTTGCTGCTGTGATCACCTTGAGCAGTGGTTTCAGCAGCAGGTGCCTGATGAGCAGTGGTAGCTGCTAAAGTCTGCTCAGGAGCCTCTGCTTGTGTTTTGGACACTTTTGATAGCTGTGTAAATGTTTCAGGTGTAAGGACATTTATTTGAAAAGGTTCACCCTGGATGAGTACATGAGCATCATCATTTCCAAATTTCTTTTGAAAATAAAAGCTTAGGAACCTTGGAAATAGTAAAAATGATTTGCTAGTAACATTTTTGACCAAGTCATCAAAGATCTCCTGGGAATAGTTAAAGTTTTCCCCATGCAAGATAGCATAACCCAGGTATTGGATCTTTAATGGAATTTCATTGAAAGTAGTGGTCTTATTAGAAACACACATTAAGAGGGTATGAAACAAAAACCTTGTGGCAGGGAAAACTACCTTTTTGCAAAGTGTCTTTTTTCATTTGCTTTGCATACCCTCTTTCTAAAAAATCGGTTTGATAGTCTATTTTAGGGAAAGAAGTTTTACCTTGAAAATCATTGAGTTCAAAGACTTCAGAGATGGTTTGTGGTGTGATTTTAACTTTAACACCCTTTATCGAGGAATTGATGGCTATGGGTGTTTCACCTTGAGATTCAAGTTTTGTATTTTTCCAAAATTCCCTCTGGGTTGCCAAATAAATCGGGGCATCAGAAGTCAACAAAGTTTTGTACTTTGAAGACGAAAGAGCATCTATGACGGAATTGAAGGTTTCAGTGTGACTTGGTTTTTTCAAGAGACCCAAGTAGTTATGGGGAGCTTTGTATGGAATTTCTATGGCCTTTTGAGAGGATTTCTCAGATGATGAAGACGGTGATTTTGCCATTTGAGGAAGAAGGATGATGAGGAATTTTGTGAGAAATGGAGGATAACTGCTTTTAGAAAGGAATTTTGAATTCGATTCGACAGTAAAAACCTTGTTTGGGGGTTTTGATCAGGGTTTTATAGGGGAAAAAGTGAATGCTGACGTGGCAGCGGTTACAAAAGATCTTACCGCTATGTACTGTCCACGTGCCAACCACTGATGAATAATGGAAGACAGTTGTTTTATGAAGCCACTGATGGAATAACATCAGTGGTTGCAATGGTTACAATGAAAACAGTGGGAGACTTTAAGCTATCAGTGGATAGCCAACAGTGATTGAAACACAGATGTTTGGTCACTCAGTGTTCAACATGAAAAATGAAGAAACAGAGGTTTTCTTTCAACAGTGGATAACATTTAACAATCAGATGTTTGAACCAAAACAGTGGTTGTAACAGACTTTTAAGGATTAATGAAAACTATTATTTTTAACAATTTTGAGGATGTTTGACGTTAAACAGATATTTGACCTTAAACATCTGTTTGGACATAAACAAATGTTTTCACTTAAACAAATGTTTGACCTTAAAAAGAAGTTGGCCCATAAACAATTGTTTGCAAAGAAGACCAATTTCAAAAATACTATACCCAAACAATCAAAATGAGGAGCTTAATAATCAGTTAGCATGCTGGGGTGATGTGATAAATACTATTACATATAAACATCTCAGTGATATGAAATCTAACAATCTAACAGAGTATAAAACACTGATGTGATAAACACTGTTACATATAAACACTATTAACATAAACAAAGGTAGAATATCTGTTGTTGATGCTGAACCACTGTTGTTGTTGTTGGGCAGTGGTTCGTCTTTGAGTTTGTATAGGGTTTGTCTCGAGAGATAAACTATAGCGAACCACTGCTACACTAAACACTGTTACATAAGAAACACTGATACATAAATACTAAAGTTGAATCCGCTGTAGATGCTGAAGCACTGCTACTACTGAGCAGTGGTTTTCCTTTCGTTGATCAGGCTTTAGGTACATAAGTGCTTGTCTTTAACAGGGCTTTGTCTTCAACAGTGGATAGGCCTCATCAGTCTTTAAGTCCATCAGTCTTTATAAGGAGCAGTGGTTAATTATAACAGTCCTTAGCATGATCAGCTGTTATAAGCACATCATAACCCTTTGAGAGGAAGCAAGTGTCCGTCTATTCATTTGAGAGGACTCATTGCATTACATCCCTGTTGAAAAACAGAATCCATAAATTTAGGGAAAATGGATTTGAAAGATGATAACCCAACAGTGGAGGATCTCATTCTACGGCTCCGATAAATTTAGGGGTATTCTCAAATAATGGTTCCTATATGTTTGAAGAACGACAAAGACATACAAATGTCCACAGTGCTGCTTCTTTGAACATTTGTCGGTCTTCAAACATCCACGAATTTATGAAGCATTATCTAATTGGAATGTAACGATTAGGTAAAATTGTAATTTCATTTTAATTCTAGTTTTCATTTGAAAATTTAATTCTATAATTAATTAACCACATCAACAATAAAAATGTGAGCAGTTGATGTTTTTTAGGAAAACCAGTGATTGTCAATATCAGTGGATGTCAACAATAAAAATGTGAGCCGTGACTATTTTTTAACTATCAGTGGATAGCCAACAGTGATTGAAACACAGATGTTTGGTCAGTCAGTGGTCAACGTGTATATTTAATATAAACATATTAATGTATATTTAATATAAACATATTAATGTATATTTCAAAACAGCAGTCCTTTAATGCACAAACCTTTTCAAACCACAACTTTTATGGGAAAACTGTAAAATTAAATACCAAGAAACCCAAGGGACAAAATTTCAAAGTTCAAAGAACAAAAGCATATTATCACAACTACAATTAACCTCTTCATTTACCAAGCAGACACGTTTTTAAATTCTATAAAAGACCGATGATTACTTTTGATTTAAAACATCAACAAATTGTCCTACAAATCACTTTTTGTCAAAAATTGTTCCAAATCACAAAACCAAAAAAACATCTACATGGCAAACTTCAGCTTCTACCACTAGTCAGACACCAACGATGCTAAAACACAATTCTCGATGTGGTCACTCAAAGAACAAAGAACAGACGAAGAACTAATCAGGAAAGTCGACAACATCAATGACACTAATTACAACAAAACTTGGAACAGCATAGCATTGCTCGATGAAGTCCTCCACTCTCCTCCATCAGAGTTCCAGAAGAATGCCGAAGAGTTTCTGACACAACTTCTAAAACAGGATCAGAAAATCTGCTACATGCTAACTGACCTGAAATTCAAAAGAGAGCATGAAATCAAATGGAGAAAGGCTAGAGTCTACGAAATCCTAGCAAGTGTTAACTCTAGCGTGTAATACTTTATAAGTATTTCATTAAATTTCTATTTTTCTATGTAGTAGTTCATTTTAATAATATAAACATGCATCTTAACATTTTCTAAAATGTCAGTGTAAATAAAAACTCTCAACATCATCAATAGTTAATCAAAATAAGAAACAAACCTGAAATGCAAAGGTCTCTTCTCAACTGTTGTAGCACATCTAACTTTTCAAGATATTGCACGAATCTATACTTTCTATAAAAGGAGAAAATCTTCCTGGCGCAACAAAACCTGACTTTCGATTTAACGAAAATCGAACAATGCAACTCTCCCATCAAAGAAGATAGCACATGCAACTTTTCATGATAGAAGATACATATCGTCCGTTCAAGCTGCAACTCTCCCATCAAAGAAGGTAGCACATGCAACTTTTCACGATGTTGCAACAATGATACTGCAACATCGATATTGAAAGGTTGATGTGTGATGGGAAGCTTCATTGAAACGACGATGTTGGAACAATGATACTGGAACGATAACATGTAAACATAATCAACAAACATTCGAACAAAGAAGTGTAATCGGAGATTAGCGGCTGAATCACGAGAAAGATGCATTTGAGAGAGAGATACGCTCACATATATGAGCGACCGAGATTTGAATGTGAAACCAGATAATTATATCTTATTTATAGGATTAGAATATATGGTTATAAAAAGTTGATTATAAAATGTTGAGGGCAGATGTTTATTGGGAATCGAGAGTAGTGTATATCCTTATATCCTGCTTTATGAAACTAATTAAATATTAGAAATGATATGCAAAGTAGGAAAAAAAGAGAGAGAACGTCAATTTTAAATTACCATTTTGCATATTTTGAATTTCAAAATTACTGATATTATCAGTAATTACTGATCTGATTTGAAAGCAAATGTCATGATGACTTTTCTAATTTTTATTTTAACTTTAATTAAGAGATAATAACCATCAGTTTGGAATGTAACGATTAGGTAAAATGGTAATTTCATTGTAATTCTAGTTTTTATTTGACAATTTCAATCTATCACTAATTAACACCATCAATAATAAAAATGTGAGCAGTGGATGTTTTTTAGGAAAACCGCTGATGGTCAAAATCAGTGGATGACAACAATAAAAAAGTGAGCAGTGGCTATCAACAGTTTTTTAAACACTGATGTTTGGTCAGTCAGTGGTCAACACGAAGATTGAAGAAACAAAAGTTGTATTTCAACAGTGGATAACTTTTAACAATCAAATGTTTGAACCAACACAGTGGTTGTAACAGGCTTTTAAACAGATGTTGGGGCTTAAACAGATGTTTCGCTTTATATATCAGTTGTCTGGACTTAAACAGAAGTTTGACCTTAAATAGATGTTTGCCCATAGTACAGATCAAACCATTGAAGTGATGTGATAAATACTGTTACATATAAACACTGTTGTCATAAACACTGTTACATATAAACACTGATTTCATATATATTGTTACATATAAAACACTGAGGTGATGACATCTAACAACCTAACAGACTATAAAACACTGATGTGAAAAACACTATTACATATAAACACAGTTAACATAAACAAAGGTCTGAGCTTAAACAGATGTTTGCCCATAAACAAAAGTTTGGCCATAAACAGATGTTTGGCCTTTAACAAATGTTTGAGCTTAAACAAATGTTTGCCCATAAACATCTGTTTACAAAAAAGACCAATTTGAAGAATACTATACCCAAACAATCAAATTGAGGAGCTTAATAATCATCCAACTGTACTTGATTTTTATTTATTAGTATAAAGATGAAACAACAATGTCTTCAAATCACAGGATTAGATCATGAACCCATATTAGAGGTCAAACAAAAGCACAACAGGACCACATGAATAATATCATTTCCACTTTTACTTCAATGCACTTAAATGATAGGGTGATTTGGGATTTTGTAAAAATGTTTGTTTTTGTACTTCTTTACAAAATAAGATGTTGACCAAAATTCAAACAAATGTTGACCAAAAGTCAATCAAATGTTGACCAATAGTCAAATAGATGTTGACCTTAAACAGATGTTTTGTTTAAGGCCAAACATTTGTTTATGGCCAAACATCTGTTTAAGGTCAAACATCTGTTTAAGTCCAAATATCTGATATAGAAGGCGAAACATCTGTTTAAGGCAAAACATATGTTTAAGGTCAAACATCTGTTTATGGCCAAACATGTGTTTAAGGTCAAACAATTGTTTAAGTCTAAACCTCTGATATAAAAGGCCAAACATCTGTTAAAGGCCAAACATCTGTTTAACCCTGAACAGATGTTTAACTTAATAAGATCTACTGTCTTCTCACATTGTTTTCCTCTTAAAAACACTATTCAACCTAACATGGGTTTCCATTAACTATTGACCAAAATGCAAACAGATGTTCAAACCCCTGTATGTTATTGTACTTCTTTACAAAATTACATAGAATTCAAGAAAACGAAACAATGACTTAAAGAACTATAATTTAACACATAATCTAATCGGGCAAAGCAATCTATTATCTGATAATTCCCTGGTTTTTACAACATGAAACACAACATCATCATCTACAATAATCAGATGATATTAAATATACATAATAATACTTATTCAGCTTAAAATTACAACGAAATTTAAAATCTAAGAACAACACCAAGAAATTTACGAACCTAACAGCAAAATTTAGTGCTTTTAGCTTAAAATTTAGTGCTTTTAGCTTTAAACTCCATCAATGTATATCTTCGACAATCGCCATGAACTCCACTGAAGTACTCAATGTATTATCATCAGAAATTATAGAAACCTGATCTCTCATCAACAGACCAAGATGCAGTACATGAAAACACTTCTTCAGCTATTGAAGAGTAGCCCTGTCCTCATATAATTAATCCTTAACTTTGTTCATAAAGAGCTGCTTCAAACCAAACTTTATGCTTCTTTTAATATAAAAAAGGCAGGAAAGGCCATTACTCTAGTAAGATAAAATCTTATCTTACAGCAGTGGCAGATCCTTTCTTGCATTTAGTAGGAACTACTATGGGTTCTACATCATCATCATCTGCCCAGAGTCATGTATAATCATCATTTAGTCACCAGCAAAAATTATCTTAAATGTACATGTAAAAATCTTTCTTTGTGTTTAATTTAACTTTATGCTTCTTTTAATACAAACCTATAATAACCCGCAGCAAATTGTATTAATTTCAAACAAGTGTGATTAGACTGAAATATAAAGCGAGAATTAGAGTATATCACTTCAAAATTAAAAACTCAAAATTTCAAAATTGGAGTAGCAAAAAACACATACTTTAAACGATGTTGGAACAATGATACTGGAAACAACCGTAGAACAATCATCATCATCATCTGTAGTAGATCATTCACAATCATCATTTAGTCACAACTCAGATAACAAAACTTTAGTAAAAATCAAAAACAAAAACACATACCATGATCAAGGCAAACCACATATCACCAAAAAAATTTCTGAAAGTGGGTCAGAGAGAGCTACAGTTTTCTCTTATCCTTTATGAACAAATGCCGAGTATTGAGTACTCACCATTAATGTAATGACCAATATAAAATCAAAACCTAAAAGCATACAAATCATAATGAAATATGAAATCAGAAGGATCGGCTTCAAAGGCTTCAACAATCGGAAGATTCAAATCTCAAGCAAATAAACCCTAATTTCAAAAAGAATAATCGGTGAACATATTCACAGATCAATAATCAACAGATTTTGTACTCATATCATCACCGTTAAGAAAAATCAACACAGATCTATAAACATACAAATCAAACCTCAAGATGAAAGAATCTTGTAAGAGAAACACCGCAGAACCCTTAGCCGTCGCCCCATCTCTCGATCTATCTCTCGAACGAAACCCTAGCAATGGTTACATGAAAAAGACCCAAAACACAAAGGATTAGTATAAATAAGAGGAAATCATGGAAGTATTTCAATAAAAAAAGAAGAACAAACCTTTTGAATGAAGATAATCGATGAACAAAAGAAGATTTTATGGTGGCGTCTGGAAGAAGATTAGGGTTTGGATGGAGAGAATGATCTCAATAATTGAAGGATGTAGGCCAAAATCTAATTTGAAGAGATGATAAAGGAAAAAAAAAGGGGACGGAGAACTGTTGGGCGGGAAATGGAACTGAGGATGCCCTAATCAAGTGACACGTGGACCAAATCATCATCATCATCATCATTTATTATATATAAAATAATAATAATAATAATAATAATAATAATAATAATAATAATAGATATATGGTTTAAATTTTGAATGTGAAACCAGAATATATGGTTTGAATTATATCTTATTGGGAACTGATGTTTGATTATAAAATGTTGAGGGCAGATGTTTATTGGGAACTGATGTTTATTGGGAATCAACAGTAGTTTGGATTTTAAAGTGGGCCAGACCTTTGAAATTTTAATGTAGAGCAGTGGTTTGGATTTTAAAGTGATTTTAAATTAGGCTTTATGATGTAATAATGACATAAGAAAAGCATTGTTGGACAGCTTCTCTTGCTGACACATCAGCTTTTCTTATATCATTGAGATTTCTCCTTATATAGAAAGTATAGATTTGGGTATTCATATGTCCAAAATAATTATAATTATAAGACAATTATATACGGTACCATCTCATCCATGAAGATCATATCAAGACGAAATATTTCATTTTTGTTTTCATTCATCATCTTCATTTTTGAAAGATAAGTAATGTATATCCTTATATACTATTTTATTAAAGTAATTAAATATTAGAAATGATATGCAAAGTAGGAAAAAAAAAGAGAGAGAACATCAATTTTAAATTACCATTTTACATATTTTGAATTTCAAAATTACTGATATTATCAGTAATTACTGATCTGATTTGAAAGCAATTGTCATGATGACTTTTCTAATAGTATTAGTTACTGATTTGATTTGCAACAAATAGTCATCAAGAATTTTTTTTTATTTTTTAATTTAACTTTAAATTTTATCATGAAAACAATGTTGGAGGAACTCTTATCTCATTGGAATGTAACGATTAGGTAAAATGGTAATTTCATTGTAATTCTAGTTTTTATTTGATAATTTCAAATATATCAGTAATTAATACCATCAATAATAAAAATGTGAGCAGTGGATGTTTTTTAGGAAAACCAATGATGGTCAATAACAGTGGATGTCAACAATAAAAATTTGAGCGGTGACTATTATTTAACTATCAGTGGATAGCCAATAGTTATTGAAACACTGATATTTAGTCAGACAGTGGTCAACATGAAGATTGAAGAAACAGAGGTTGTCTTTCAACAGTGGATAACATTTAACAATCAGATGTTTGAACCAAAACAGTGGTTGTAACAGACTTTTAAGGATTAATGAAAACTATCATTTTTAACTATTTTGAGGATGTTTGACCTTAAACAAATATTTGACCTTAAACATCTGTTTGGACATAAACAGATGTTTGAACTTAAACAAATGTTTGACCTTAAAAAGAAGTTGGCCCATAAACATCTGTTTGCAAAAAAAGACCAATTTCAAGAATACTATACCCAAAAAATCAAAATGAGGAGCTTAATAATCATCCAAGTGTACTTCATTTTTATTTAGTAGTATAAAGATCAAACCACTGTTCAATTTATAGTACAGATCAGTTAGCATGCTGGGGTGATGTGATAAATACTGTTACATATAAACATCTCAGTAATATGACATCTAATAATCTAACAGAGTATAAAACATTGATGTGATAAATACTGTTACATATCAACACTGTTAACATAAACAACGGTAGAATATCTGCTGTTGATGCTGAACCACTGTTGTTGTTGGGCAGTGGTTCATCTTTGAGTTTGTATACGGTTTGTCTCGAGAGAGAAACTGTGACAACCCGAGTTTTCAAGGTCTCTATTCGACTTAACTTATCTGATATGCAAAATACGTGTTGTTTATAGATTCGTATGGTCTGTTATATGTGTGCATGTATTGATATAAGTTGGTATGAATAATATGAATAATATGTTTTATTTAATGTGTGTGGAACCTTGCCAAACAACCCCTCACGAAATCACCCCAGCTGAATTCATCCACCCACTCACGAAAACACTTGATGTGTTTTCGTCCACATGTGGCCAACGAAAAACCAAATGGGCTTTGGCCCAGTAGTGATTAGTTATAAGGTTTGTACTTAACCTGTACGCGATTATAGCAATTAGAAAACCCTAATCACCTCTCACTCTCTCTCGCTCTCCTTTGTAACCTAACGGCAGTCGTGAGCACTCGAGTCTGTTACGTCGATCGATTTACTGTTTCTCCTGTTGAGGTTAGTGATCGAGCATGTATGATTAATTGATTTAAAGCACGTGATTATCTGTTGGTGTCATGAATTAACTGTATGTGATTCTTATTTGTGGTTTGGATAGATTGGATATGATAGGAATCCTTATAATCTGATGTATGATCGGTTGTGTTTTTGCATATTGTTTATGTTTGAATTGATGTTGACGGTATGATGATAGATGTCTGGCAGGTTAGGGTTATATGTTAAAGGATATGACGAACATTTGATGATCGCAACAACCTATTGATGATTGAATGACGGTTGAATAATTCATGATTGAATAGTAATTAAGTAATTATTATGAATTGATCAGGTTGTATGTTTATGCTGATGATTGATTCGTAACTGTTAGATAGACGATTAAGGTCCTGTATTACGTATCTGTGTTGATGATGTTGATGTACCAGCGAAAACACAAGGGTCAGACGAAAACACTAGGTGTAACACCTGTGCCTCCACGGCCATCAAACAAATACCGAACCAATGAAATATTATATTTCATACTTGGGATTTGTAAAAAATATGTGTATCATTTGCACATATCAATTCTTGTTCAATTTAAAACTCTAAATCGCTTTCTAGAAGGTTATACGCGCACCGATGCGTAAATATAACCAGTTTAATGCAACAAACACTCCGGAATAGTGACATAGGCTTAACATACCTTAAATAACCTTTACATAACTTAGAAATAAGTTTTGAAGGCTTTGGTATGGCAAAAACAAGTTAATTCGCTTACAGGGACTAAACTTGACAAACTGCGAAAGTATGTCAATTTGAACTGTAACGAACATTCCGGAACATGGCCATAAGTTAAACATACCATAAATATCCTTTACATAGCTTAGAAATAGGCTTTGAGGGGTTCGGTGTGCTAAAATAAACTTTTGTGTCATTCAGGGACTAAAAGTGTCAAAAAGTGCACAAGTTTGCATTTTCGCGCATAACTTACGTTCTGAATACATCCGGACATCCAAAAATTTATGTAAGCACTAAAATATTTTATTTTAGTGTTCGGCATAAGAAAAATCCATTCGTCGCGTCATTTGGATCGTTTTTCGCACTTATGCGCATTCCGTCGTAATTAAGCGAACATCGCGTTCGTACGACCAAACGAACCGACATCCGAGATATTTTTGAGCATGTTTTGAGTCCCCTATACTTTAACTTCATTTTAGAGCCTTGAAATGAGGTTAACGGGGTTCAAACGCATCGAAAAAGGTCTTAAAACACCACAGGGACCAAAACTGTCAATTTTGAAACTTTTCTGAAGCTGGTGCATGGTGGCGTAGCGCGACTGCATAGGGCCTTTACCGTCGCGCTACGCGAGCGCCTTATCTGGGCAGAAATATCAGTTTTGCACTTTCGGGACCAGATTCGATGTATAAACAGCTGTTTAATTCACAACCACACATTCTAACATGCTTAGTCAGCTGATAAGGATGGAATTTAGGCACCATAACTTTCCGACACTTGTACGGATACGATTAAGGCACGATATTCGACAAGAGATCTTAACGGTTCGGGTATTCCTATAAATACCCATCCACCCCCATTGCTAAAATCACTAGAATCTTGATCTTAGGAACTCTAAGTTGAAACCATTGTTTCATACCTGAGATTCTTAGATCGAGATTAGCATTCGGGGACCCTTCGTAAGTATTCTTTCGTTCTTTTCCTTATTTTATTGCTTTTCGAGTCAGAAAGTCAAACTTTGTTTGACTTTCAGCGTTGACCAGTAATGGTCAATGCGAAGTTCGTTTGAACTTCGCAACGTGAGTGTAATCACGTTGGTCATAGTCCCTTGGGACTATGCCCACTGATTACCACGTTGTCTAGGGTCGTAGGGTAGGCGATCTAATAAATCGCCTATACCTTCGAACTCGACCCATTTGGTCGATCATTAGGATCCGACCAAATACATAGGTGACCATAGTAGGTAGGGAATAACCTTCCGAGGTTATACCCTATGGTCACTTCGTTTAAGTAGTTGTATGATAGGTAGTTTATATGCCTTAGGTAAATTACCAGAATACCCTTTTCATGTATAATTGGTAATTAAGCATATGTAACCTAAATTTTTGTCACATAACTGATTATGTAACATGTTTAGGCATATAACACTTGTCATAGGACTAGTTAGACGGTCCGAACGCGTTTCACGCGCACGACGCGTTAAAGTAGCATATGTTACCTTAATGGGTCGCGATGGGTCGAAAGCACTTAGGTTTGGTTTCATTGTAGTATGTAGGCCTTGTTAAACCATATCATATGAGTTCCAACACTCATTTGGGTTACCAAGCCTCATCCTATCCGATCTCCCGATTTCAGTCCGGTTTATTTATATAGTTTTAGATTGCCGACTGATTCCGTGCTCTCTCTAGCTTTGTTTGGTTGTTGTTCAAGACCTCCAAGCATTCTCAGGCGAGTACATTATTCCCCTCTTTTACTGTTTTCTAAACTGTTTTGGGGTGAAGCATGTGTACCTATCTGTTATTTTCATGATTCCAAAAGTATAATTGATTATACATGTTATTACTTATCATATGACAAACTGAATGATTAATTATAGTTTAAACATTGATTTCTCAAAGAACATAAAATAAATTGTTGAATTGTACTTATTTTATGTTCACCAGACCGATTGTTAGTATGATATAGCGCTATAGGATTTGACACCCCATTCCTGTTGTCATGGAATGTCTGAAACCAATTTGTTGCTCCATCCAAATAGGGATTTCCTTTGTGGTATTCCTATAGTCTCAAATGTGTATTTTGATGCACTAGGTCTGAATGAATTCTTAAATCACACTATTAAAGTATAGTTGAATATACTCTCATGTGTGGTATTGTACAAAACCAACATATATTTATGAAACCAAAAACATAGTTTAATATGTTATTTATCACATCTAAAGCATATTTTGATATGTTATATATGAAACCAAAAACATAGTTTAATATGTTACTTACAAATCCAAAGTATACTTTTAATATGCTACTATAAGGTTATTTGTTTAATCTTACATTTATTTATACAAATCACATTGAATACATATTACATGATTTACATTAGACATGAACATTTTACATCTTGATGGTTTGGTTTGAATAAGTGATTAAGTAACGATGCGTGGGTAATATGATACAAGCATGGTGGATACGCCGCTGGTACTTCCTATATATAAGTGTTTGTATGGTATTACAGATATCGCAGCGTTATTTGAATCATTTTAGTTTGATACATATAAACATTTTATACAAATAACATACTTTTCACAAGACATTGTTTTACAAACAACATATCTTATACAAACTCATTTTACATGGTTATTCATTTAATCATGCATTATTCTCTTATTTATACATATCATCTGAACTTATCATTGTTTTTCAAATAATTTACTAAAACAAATGTTTTTGGGTTAAGAGTCATGGCTACGAGGTTTTACAAATTATAACCCGCTTGATTTGAGTTGGTTAAATTAAGTTGCAATATTATACTCTTTTCAAAACAAGGTTTTTAAATAAAGTATTGCAACGTCTAAACTAGCCATGATTTCGACACTCCTACAAAACCAATGTATTCGCCAGCATTTCTTTGCTGACCTCGTTTTTACACATGTTTCAGGTACTGCTTTGCAATGATTGTTGATACATGCTACATTTAGGAGGGACTCGTGCCTTAGCGACTTAAAACGAGACAATAACTAGTTAACTTATGTTATGTACCCTTTGTTTCTTGTTTAAACAATGTAAACTCTCATAATTGATTAATAAAACGAAACTTTAATTGCCATGGATTTGAAACGATTAATTCTGTTACAACACTCCCCGATATTTCCGCCACGTTTTGTATGTTCTAAGTGGTCGGGGTGTGACACTAGGTGTTTTCGTCACACCTTATGCTCGACGAAAACCAAGTGTTTTCGTCCCAAAAGAGTTTTCGTCCAAAGTGTTTTCATCCCAAGTGTTTTCGTCACAAGGGTTTTCGCCCAAAATGAGATTTCGTCGCATATGTTTTAGTTTGTAATTCTGAACAGTAACTCTGTTAAGCTTCGCATGCAACTCTGTTAGTTTGTAACTCTGTTAGTTTGATAAACCTGTTGAGTGGTTAACTCAGTTAAGTAGGTTAACTAGGTGATGTTAACTATGTGTAGTCTGTTAACTTGGTTAAGTATGTTAACCTGATTAAACCTGTGAACTCTGTCGAGTTTATAAACTCTGTTAAACTTACTAACTCCGTTAAGATATGTATGTAACTCTGCTAAGCATATAACACCGTTAGTGTGTTAACTCTGTTAGGTCGTTAACCCTGTTAAACCTGTTAATTGATTTAACTGCTTACGTGATACATGATGTTAACTGCCAAACACTTTGTGACATAGATTGCATGTGAAACTTTACCAACATGTACTGACTGTGTATACATGCATACTCTAGGCTTTGATTGGTTGTTTGCGAGCACGTAGTTTAGCATACCGAGCAAACCAAGGTGAGTTCACACTCTATCCAAGGCCTGGGATTCCCAAGGGTTGGGAATGGGTTAAAGAACTGAATGGTAACTACAAACTTGCGTATTCCCCATACAACAGGATACGTACGACCATAAGACCATCACTCTATCACTTTAAGTCCCTCATTTATCGACTTAATCACCGAGGCCTATGGCGAGCGGGTCATTAGTAGATAGCGCTATTAGGTTTAACAAACCTCACACCGTGTCGTCTGAACGGGCGTGTACTAATGGACTATGGGCAAAGGGTCAATGCTGATAGACATTGACTTAGGGCACCGCTTACATTTTCGTAGCAGTCGATACGCGTGGTCTAGTAACACATGGGAAGCCCCCACTAATCTTCGCAAACATGTCTGGGAGACCGCGATACGAATCAATACGATACATGGTTTATGTGACACCCCAGGAAAACCAGGAAAACCATGCAACTTAACTAGCTTCCTCAGTGAGTACGTACCAAATTTCGGGATGAAATTTCTTTCAACTTGGGGATAATGTGACAACTCGAGTTTCCAAGGTTCCATCTTTGCATTAATTGCACGTAATTGTTTAAGTTGTTTGTTTACACGACTTTTGTCTCACAACTGTACACGTTTGTTAGATGTTAAATCGTTTTGTGATGGATATGTTATATGTTTGGTGTGCATTACATAAGTGTGTGTGTAATTTATATATTTTTTGTAAATGATATGATGTATATAATTAATAAAGCATGAATTCTATGCCAAGCAGTCCACTCGAAATCACCTTTCCCCTAGCCGAAAACACCCAAGTGTTTTCGTTAGGTATTGAGCCGGCGAAAACGGAAACGGGCTTGGCCCAGTAACGTCATGATATACTGTTTTGATTATAACCTTTACGCGAGAACATTCGGCAAAAACCCTAACCACCTATCACACTCCTTTTCTCTCTCGCCCTCCTATGAAAACCGAATGGCAGCCGTGAAAGACTTGAGCCATACATCAATCGAATTGTTGTCTCTTCTGTTTAGGTTAGTAATCGACTACCGATGATTGGTTGATCGAAATCATTATTGATTGTTTGTTTGGCATTCTGTATTGACTGCTACATGAGATATGTATGAGCATATGATTGAATTTATTTGCATGCTAGGAATCCTTATAATCTGATACAAGGTCGGCTATGTGATACCTATTGTCTATGTTCGATTAATATTGATGATCTTGTTATGATGATGTCATGAGTAACATATTAGGGTTCTAGGTTTAAGTATATGTTGACTATTGAATGATATGCATGTGATCTACTGACAAATTTTAGGAATATGTGAATTCTTTAATATTGAGTGAATGGATAATAGTGCATGTTGAGTGTGGTTACACATGTCAGTAGACATGTGATTTTCATGGGAATGTGTAATTTGATAAAGTCATACATGTATGATTAGGTTGAGTGGAATCAGCTAAGTGCTCTCTTTGATCGATGAATTTATGATTGGGTCTAATGATTGACTTCAGAATATGTTTGTTATGTGTTGATGATTAATCATGAAATTCTTAGTGAGGATTAGGGTCTCTTGTTGTAACTGGACGAAGACTTTACCAGACGAAAACACAAGGCCCAGATGAAAACACTATGTGTTTTCGCCAAACTTGGAGTTCGACGAAAACCCAAAGGGTTTTCGCCACGCAAGGGATTTCGCCATGCACGTGAATTCGTCCAATGTTTGATACAGTAGTTCTGTGAAGTTATTAACTCAGTTAGTTTAGTAAACCCAGAAGTTTATTAACTGAGTTAAGTTTATTAACTCTGTTAACTCTATTAGCCTTCCTAAGAAATGTATGTAACTCTGTTAAGTAGTTAACTCTGTTAAGTTGTTAACTCTGTTAAGTGTAAACTCTGTTTAGTATGATGATTCTGTTAAGTCTGTTAACTGTGTCAATTATGTTAATATCCATGTTAGACTAAACTGTGAAATCAAAGATGTGACGCATGTATTATGTGAACATGATTAAGATGTTTATGTGATGTATGACGTTAACTACCAAACACTTTGTGGCATTGATTTCATGCGAAACTTTACGAACTTGAACTGATTAAGTATACGTGCTTACTATAGGACTTGATTGATTAATTGCGAGCACATAGTTTAGCATACCGAGCAAACCAAGGTGAGTTCACACTTTCTACAAAGCATGGGATTCCCAGGGGTTGGGAATGGGTTAAGGAACATGGATTCCTCGTCATTTCTTGGGTAGGACAGTACTGGTTAAGGAATATAATTCCTCGTCCTCATGGACAGTTAACTTTTACTAGACCAAAACTCTATCACGAAGTCCCTCCTTTTTATATCGACTTAATCGCCGGGCCAATGGCGAGCGGGTCATTAGTTAGATAGCGCTATTTAGGTCTGACAAGCCTCACACCGTGCCGTAGAGGACGGGCGTGAACTAATGGATCTGGGCACGTCAATGATGATAGACATTGATAGTTAAGGGCACCTAAACATGACTACAGTCAGCAGTCGATATGGTAACGAGTCTAGTAGTACATACATGGGGTAGCCCCCACGGCCGAAAAGCCAGATAACTAAACATGGGGTAGGCCCCACGACTGGATTGCCAGAGTAAACGGGAATAAACAAAACACATTTTTAACTATGGGGTAACCCCCACGGCAGGATGCCAGTTAAAGGAAACTATTTTCGAAGCAACTTAAAACAAACACCCAACTGTGAACTCGCTCAACATTATTGTTGACTCGTTACTACATGCTTTGCAGGTCAATAGGTACTTAGCTGGAGCTTGCATGGGGAAGAGTCGTTGTGGGACATGGATAATTGTGTGCCATGTTAAACATTGAAACATTTGAACTTATATTTGGTTTTGGATTTTAATCGTTATGCTTCCGCTTGCAACTTAAACTATATTTTGTTTGGACACCAATTGTATTGGTTGGATTTTTATACTTACTTACATGCTTGTTCAATATGATTGGTGGCTGGATCCTGGTCAGTCACGTCTCCAAGCGATGATATTCCGCAGGTGGATTTTGGGGGTGTGACAGATTGGTATCAGAGCCATTGGTTATAGTGAACTTGGTTTTAATAAGGGAAACAGTTTTTGTTAAAACTAGACTATAACCTGAACAGTGCTCAATGATCCACAACGACGCTTCGCTCCACGTGCAAGACTCGACATTCTAGGTGATATGAATTATGTTTACATTGCCTACTTGCTAGATTACATAGAACTTTGCTCATGGTATGCTTAGATGAACGTAACAACTATTGATTGAAAACACATGTGTGCTTACTCTCTTCTGTCATCGCACTTTCGCGAACCTCTCTCACTCATGTTTTCCTTTGATATGAAGATCATGAGTGGACGCGTTAACCTAACTCAAGCCCAGTTGGCGGCTTTGATCACTGAACAAGTTCCTGCAGCACTCGCAACTGCCCAGGCAGGAGGTATAACCTGCCATCACAACTTACTCTAGGATCTTTAGATCCTACTCTCGTAAACCAACACTTGTGCTAAATTTTGTTTACTCTTGCGCACACGACAGATCAACATGCTCAGCCTCCTGTGTGTACTTTCAAGACCTTTATGGACTGTCATCCCAGTACTTTCAGTGGCACTGAAGGGGCCGTTGGACTCCTCCACTGGTTTGAAAAGCTCGAATCTGTTTTCGAGATGTGTGAATGCCCTGAGGCACGCAGGGTGAAGTATGCTACCGGTACTCTCGAGGGTTTAGCGCTCAGGTTCAAATGCTAGGGTTGGTTGCTGCTAACGCCACCCCATGGAACAACTTTAAGGAAATGATCAAAGAGGAGTATTGCAATCGTGATGAAATTCACAAACTGGAAGTCGAGTTCTTCAACCTCAAGATGACGGGGTCGGAAATTGAAGCATACACGAAAAGATCGAATGAGCTTGCTATTCTGTGTCCTACTACGGTGGATCCTCTTATCAAACGCATTGAACTATACCTTAAGGGCTTAGTGCCAGAGATCCAAAGTCATGTGACTTCGGCTAACCTCGCCACCATTCACCAAGTTGTTCAATTGGCTCATCGTCTCACTGATCAGGCGGTGGAACAAAACAGGTTACCAAAGCGCATAAGTGCCACAGCTACTTCGGATGCTCCTACTGACAACAAACGGAAATGGGATTGAGCTTCAAGCAAGGGTTCGACTTCTGTTCAATCTCAGTCTCAGCAGAGAAGGACTGACGACTACAAGAGCCCTAGTCAGCAATCATCTGGTAGTCAAAGTCATGGTGGGTACAAGGGAAATCACCCCAAATGCAATCGCTGTAACCTACACCACAGCGGGCCATGCACCAGGAGTAACTGTCATCGGTGCAACAAGCCAGGTCACGCCGCAAAGGATTGCAGAAGTTTATACCCTGCAAACCAGAATCGTCCGCGATAACAAGCCTCACAGAATCAGCGCCAGCAGCAGCAACAAGTTAACAACAAAGGGTGCTTTCAGTGTGGAGCTGAAGGCCATTTCAAGAGAGATTGTCCCCAACTGAACCGGAACCAGAACAACAACAATAACAACAACCAGGGGAATGGAAACAACGGGGTTAACAACGGCAATGGTGCAAGGGGTCGTGTGTTCGTTATTGGCCAGGGTGAAGCGAGGAATGATCCCAATGTTGTGACGGGTAAGTTCCTTCTCGACGACTTTTACGTTACTGTCTTATTTGATTCGGGTGCCGATACTAGCTACGTGTCTTTAAAAGTTAGCCAAATGCTTAAGCGTACCCCAACTCTGTTGAACACCAGACACACTGTAGAGCTAGCTAATGGTAAAAGTTTAGAGGTCACACATATAGTCAAGGGTTGTAATCTTGTTCTTGCTGGTCACACTTTCTCTATCAACCTCCTTCCTATCGTTTTGGGTAGTTTCGACGTTGTCATTGGGATGGACTGGTTATCCCAACACCAAGCAGAGATTCTTTGCAACAAAAAGATTGTCCGTATTCCTCGTTCAGGTGATGAACCTCTTATGATTCGTGGCGACAAGAGTGGTGCTGTTGTGAGCATCATCTCCTTCCTTAAGGCCCAGAAGTGTTTACGAAAAGGCCACACTGCTATTTTGGCTCTCGTTACGGACACCTCGAAGAAAGAGAAGAAGATAGAAGATTTTCCGATCATACGTGACTATCCGGAGGTATTCCCTGAGGAATTACATGGCCTTCCGCCTCATAGACAAGTCGAGTTTCAAATCGAGCTAGCTCCTGGAGCAGCACCTATAGTTCGTGCACCTTATCGTCTAGCTCCATCAGAATTGGAAGAACTGTCCACGCAACTACAAGAACTTTTGAATAAGGGTTTTATTCGTCCTAGCTCTTCGCCATGGGGAGCTCCAGTGCTATTCGTGAAGAAGAAAGACGGTACCTTCAGGATGTGTATCGATTATCGAGAACTCAACAAGGTGACTGTGAAGAATCGCTATCCTCTTCCACGTATTGATGACCTATTCGACCAGCTGCAAGGGTCGAGCTTCTATTCAAAGATTGACTTGAGATCGGGATATCATCAACTGAGAGTCCGGGACGAGGACGTCTCCAAAACAGCATTCAGAACACGCTACGGCCATTACGAGTTTCTGGTCATGCCATTCGGATTAACAAACGCACCGGCAGTCTTCATGGACCTTATGAACAGAGTGTGCAAACCTTATCTTGACAAGTTCGTTATTGTTTTCATCGACGACATCCTGATCTATTCTAAGAGTCAGGAGGAACACGAGCAGCATCTACGACTTATTTTGGAACTCCTTCGAACAGAACAGCTTTACGCAAAGTTCTCGAAATGCGACTTCTGGCTTCGTGAAGTCCATTTCCTAGGCCGTGTAGTAAACAAGGATGGGATTCACGTTGATCCATCCAAGGTAGACTCGATTAAGAACTGGCCTGCACCTCGTACACCAACGGAAATTCGCCAATTCTTGGGTTTGGCAAGTTACTACAGGAGGTTCATTAAGGATTTTTCCAAGATTGCACAGCCTCTCACCTCACTAACGCAGAAAGGCGTTGTTTATCGATGGGGAAATGCACAGGAACTAGCATTTCAGCACTTAAAGGATAGACTTTGCAGTGCACCTATCCTTTCATTGCCAGAGGGCACATACGACTTTGTGGTTTACTGCGACGCATCAATTCAGGGTCTTGGTTGTGTATTGATGCAACGGGATAAAGTTATAGCCTACGCCTCATGCCAACTTAAAGTTCATGAAAGGAACTACACTACACATGATTTAGAGCTGGGAGCTGTTGTTTTTGCACTTAAGATATGGAGACACTACCTGTACGGTACCAAGTGCGCCATCTACACCGATCACAGGAGTCTCGAGCATATCTTCAAACAGAAGGAACTGAATATGCGACAACGACGATGGGTCGAGCTACTGAATGACTACGAATGCTCGATCAGGTACCACCCAGGCAAAGCCAATGTTGTGGCTGACGCCCTCAGTCGAAAGGACACTACGCCTAAGCGCGTACGAGCTTTACAACTCACTATTCAATCTAGTCTTCCTGCACAGATACGAGACGCTCAGGTAGAAGCATTAAAACCAGAAAACATCAGGGCTGAAGCCCTACGCGGCTCAAGGCAATGATTAGAACAAAAGGAAGACGGTGCTTACTACGTAACAGGACGCATTTGGGTCCCACACTATGGCAACCTACGAGAGCTTGTGATGGATGAGGCACACAAGTCTCGCTACTCAGTACATCCTGGTTCGGATAAGATGTACCACGACCTCAGAACTACATACTGGTGGCCTAGCATGAAGGCCCACATAGAAACTTACGTCAGCAAGTGTTTGACTTGTGCGAGAGTCAAAGTCGAATACCAGAAACCTTCAGGCCTACTCCAACAACCTGAGATACCACAATGGAAATGGGAACAAATTTCCATGGATTTTGTTACTGGCCTGCCTAGATCTCAGCGTGGTAACGATACTATTTGGGTGATCGTGGATCGACTCACAAAGTCTGCACACTTCTTGGCTATCAAGGAAACGGATAAGTTCTCCACTCTAGCAGACGTATACCTTAAGGAAGTTGTCTCGAGGCACGGGGTGCCCACCTCTATTATCTCGGATCGTGATGCACGTTTTACTTCAGAACTGTGGCAAGCAATGCACAAGTCCTTTGGCTCATGTTTAGATATGAGCACAGCTTATCACCCGCAAACGGATGGGCAGTCTGAACGCACCATCCAGACCTTTGAAGACATGCTTAGGGCATGTGTAATTGACTTTGGCAACGGCTGGGAAAAGCATCTGCCACTTGTGGAATTTTCGTACAATAACAGCTACCACACCAGCATTAAAGCTTCTCCGTTTGAGGCATTGTACCGGCGTAAATGCCGATCACCTCTTTGTTGGGCAGAGGTGGGGGATAGTCAGATCACTGGCCCAGAACTTGTGGTAGACACAACAGAAAGAATTGCTCAAATACGACTATGAATGGCGGCAGCTCGTGACCGTCAGAAAAGCTACGCCGATAAGGGCAGGAAACCACTCGAGCTCCAGGTTGGGGAGCGAGTGCTACTCAAAGTTTCACCCTGGAAGGGTGTGGTTCATTTTGGTAAACGAGGCAAGCTTAACCCACGATACGTCGGACCTTTTGAAATCATCGAGAAAATAGGCAAGGTGGCCTACAAACTGAACCTACCAACAGAACTCAGTGCAGTTCACAACGTTTTCCATGTGTCGAATCTGAAGAAGTGTTTGTCAAATGAGACCCTCATAGTTCCTTTGAAGGAGCTCACTATCGACGAGCAGTTACGATTCGTCGAGGAACCAGTTGAAATCACGGACCGGGATGTTAAGGTCCTCAAGCGTACTAGAATTCCTCTCGTTCGAGTTCATTGGAACTCATGTCGTGGCCCAGAGTTCACCTGGGAACGCGAAGATCAGATGAAACAAAAGTATCCCCAACTATTCGCAAAGAGTACAACCACTACTGAGGCTGAAGCTACGAAATTTCGGGACGAAATTCCAGATCAACGGGGGAAGGATGTGACACCCCAGGAAAACCATGCAACTTAACTAGCTTCCTCAGTGAGTACGTACCAAATTTCGGGACGAAATTTCTTTCAACTTGGGGATAATGTGACAACTCGAGTTTCCAAGGTTCCATCTTTGCATTAATTGCACGTAATTGTTTAAGTTGTTTGTTTACACGACTTTTGTCTCATAACTGTACACGTTTGTTAGATGTTAAATCGTTTTGTGATGGATATGTTATATGTTTGGTGTGCATTACATAAGTGTGTGTGTAATTTATATATTTTGTGTAAATGATATGATGTGTATACTTAATAAAGCATGAATTCTATGCCAAGCAGTCCACTCGAAATCACCTTTCCCCTAGCCGAAAACACCCAAGTGTTTTCATTAGGTATTGGGTCGGCGAAAACGGAAACGGGCTTGGCCCAGTAACGTCATGATATACTGTTTTGATTATAACCTTTACGCGAGAACATTCGGCAAAAACCCCTAACCACCTATCACACTCCTTTTCTCTCTCGCTCTCCTTTGAAAACCGAACGGCAGCCGTGAAAGACTTGAGCCATACATCAATCGAATTGTTGTCTCTTCTGTTTAGGTTAGTAATCGAAAACTGATGATTGGTTGATCGAAATCATTATTGATTGTTTGTTTGGCATTCTGTATTGACTGCTATCATGAGATATGTATGAGCATATGATTGAATTTATTTGCATGCTAGGAATCCTTATAATCTGATACAAGGTCGGCTATGTGATACCTATTGTCTATGTTCGATTAATATTGATGATCTTGTTATGATGATGTCATGAGTAACAGATTAGGGTTCTAGGTTTAAGTATATGTTGACTATTGAATGATATGCATGTGATCTACTGACAAATTTTAGGAATATGTGAATTCTTTAATATTGAGTGAATGGATAATAGTGCATGTTGAGTGAGGTTACACATGTCAGTAGACATGTGATTTTCATGGGAATGTGTAATTTGATAAAGTCATACATGTATGATTAGGTTGAGTGGAATCAGCTAAGTGCTCTCTTTGATCGATGAATTTATGATTGGGTCTAATGATTGACTTCAGAATATGTTTGTTATGTGTTGATGATTGATCATGAAATTCTTAGTGAGGATTAGGGTCTCTTGTTGTAACTGGACGAAGACTTTACCAGAAGAAAACACAAGGCCCAGACGAAAACACTATGTGTTTTCGCCAAACTTGGAGTTCGACGAAAACCCAAAGGGTTTTCGCCACGCAAGGGATTTTGCCATGCACGTGAATTCGTCCAATGTTTGATACAGTAGTTCTGTGAAGTTATTAACTCAGTTAGTTTAGTAAACCCAGAAGTTTATTAACACTGTTAACTCTATTAACCTTGCTAAGAAATGTATGTAACTCTGTTAAGTAGTTAACTCTGTTAAGTTGTTAACTCTGTTAAGTGTAAACTCTGTTTAGTATGATGATTCTGTTAAGTCTGTTAACTGTGTCAATTATGTTAATATCCATGTTAGACTAAACTGTGAAATCAAAGATGTGACGCATGTATTATGTGAACATGATTAAGCTGTTTATGTGATGTATGATGTTAACTACCAAACACTTTGTGGCATTGATTTCATGCGAAACTTTACGAACTTGAACTGATTAAGTATACGTGCTTACTATAGGACTTGATTGATTAATTGCGAGCACATAGTTTAGTATACCGAGCAAACCAAGGTGAGTTCACACTTTCCACAAAGCATGGGATTCCCAGGGGTTGGGAATGGGTTAAGGAACATGGATTCCTCGTCCTTTCTTGGGTAGGACAGTACTGGTTAAGGAATATAATTCCTCGTCCTCATGGACAGTTAACTTTTACTAGACCAAAACTCTATCACGAAGTCCCTCCTTTTTATATCGACTTAATCGTCGGGCCAATGGCGAGCGGGTCATTAGTTAGATAGCGCTATTTAGGTCTGACAAGCCTCACACCGTACCGCAGAGGACGGGCGTGAACTAATGGATCTGGGCACGTCAATGATGATAGACATTGACAGTTCAGGGCACATAAACTTGACTACAGTCAGCAGTCGATATGGTAACGAGTCTAGTAGTACATACATGGGGTAGCCCCCACGGCCGAAAAGCCAGATAACTAAACATGGGGTAGCCTCCACGGCTGGATTGCCAGAGTAAACGGGAATAAACAAAACACGTTTTCAACTATGGGGTAACCCACACGACAGGATGCCAGTTAAAGGAAACTGTTTTCGAAGCAACTTAAAACAAACACCCAACTGTGAACTCGCTCAACATTATTGTTGACTCGTTACTACATGCTTTGCAGGTCAATAGGTACTTAGCTGGAGCTTGCATGGGGAAGAGTCGTTGTGGGACATGGATAATTGTGTGCCATGTTAAACATTGAAACATTTGAACTTATATTTCGTTTTGGATTTTAATCGTTATGCTTCCGCTTGCAACTTAAACTATATTTTGTTTGGACACCAATTGTATTGGTTGGATTTTTATACTTACTTACATGCTTGTTCAATATGATTGGTGGCTGGATCCTGGTCAGTCACGTCTCCAAGCGGTGATATTCCGCAGGTGGATTTTGGGGGTGTGACAGTTTACAAAACGAACATACGATTTACGAAACGAATGCTATAACTAAATAACCAACTGTGAACTCGCTCAACTTTGTTGTTGAGTCGTTGTTACATGCCTTGCAGGTCGTTAGGTACTCGTGGAGCTTGCACAGGGAGGCGCAGTCGTTGTGGGACATGGCAGTGTGTGCCATGTTAAAAACATTTCTTTATTTCGTACTTAATACTTGCATTGGATTTTACAATTATGCTTCCGCTAAACACTTAACTACGTTTTTGATTTGAAATACCTCTCATATTGTGTGGTTGAATTTTACTTATTACTTGTTATGTTCAATATGATTGGTGGCTTGATCCTGGTCAGTCACGCCTCTAAGCGGTGATACTCCGCGTATGGATTTTGGGGGTGTGACAGATTGGTATCAGAGCCATTGGTTATAGTGAACTTGGTTTTAAAGAGGGGAAAAACTTTTTGGTAAAACCAGACTATAACCTGTACAGTGCTCAACGATCCACAACGACGCTTCACTCCACGTGCAAGACTCGACATACTAGGTAATATGGTTTATGTTTGTATTGCCTACTTGCTAGTTACATAGAACTTTGCTTATGGTATGCTTAGATGAACGTAATAACTGTTAATTGAAAACACTTGTGTGCTTACTCTCTTCTGTCATCACACTTTCGCGAACCTTTCTCACTCATGTTTCCTTTGATATGAAGATCATGAGTGGACGCGTTAACATGACACAGGCCCAGTTGGCGGCTTTGATCACTGAACAAGTTACTGCAGCATTCGCAGCCGCTCAGGCAGGAGGTCAACCTGTTCAACCTCCTGTGGGTGCTTTCAAAACTTTTATGGACGGCCGACCTACTACTTTCAATGGCACTGGGGGAGCTGAAGGCCTCCTCCACTGGTTCGAGAAACTCGAATCTGACTTCGAGATGTGTGAATGCCCTGAGGCTCGTAGGGTGAAGTATGCTACTGGAACACTGGAAGGCATTACGTTAACTTGGTGGAAGGCGCAAGTCCAAATGCTAGGGTTGGCAGCTGCTATTGCCACCCCATGGAACGACTTCAAGGAACTGATTAAGGAAGAGTATTGTAGCCGCGACGACATCCACAAGCTAGAGGTGGAGTTTTTCAACTTAAAGATGACGGGGTCAGAAATCGAGGCATATACGAAAAGATCAAACGAGCTGGCAATTTTGTGTCCCACTATGGTAGACCCTCCCATCAAACGAATCGAGCTATATCTCAAGGGTCTTGTGCCAGAAATTCAGAGCCATGTGACTGCGGCTAATTTGGGCACCATCCAGCAAGTCACTCGACTTGCTCACCGTCTCACTGATCAGGCGGTGGAGCAGAACAAACTGCCAAAACATGTTAATGCTGCTACAGCCACTTCGGATGCTCCTAGTGACAACAAACGTAAGCGGGATGGAAATTCGGGCAAGGGTCCCACTTCGGTTCAGTCTCAATCCCAGCAGCGAAAGACGGATGAGTACAGGAGTCCCAGTCAGCAATCTTTTGGTAATCGAAGTTAGGGTGGGTACCGGGGAAACCACCCTAAGTGTACTCGATGTAAATTGCATCACAGCGGGCCGTGTAACAAAGGTCGTTGTCAGAAGTGTAACAAGCTTGTCCATAAAGCCAAAGATTGCAGAAGCTCACGTCCTCCAAACCAGAATCGACAACAACAACCACCAGCTCCACAGAACCAGCAGCGACAGCGAGATAACAGAGGATGCTTTCAGTGTGGTGCTGAAGGCCACTTCAACCGGGACTGCCCCCAGTTAAACCAGAATCAGAACAACAACAACAATAATCAGGGCAATGGGAACAACAACGGGGGAAACAATGATGGAAACAATGGTGCCAGGGGTCGAGTGTTCGTGCTGGGTCAGGGTGACGCAAGGAATGATCCTAACGTGGTGATGGGTAAGTTCCTTCTTGACAAATTTTACGTTACTGTCTTATTTGATTCGGGTGCCGATACCAGCTACGTGTCTCTAAAAGTTAGTCAAATGTTAAAGCGCACACCAACACTTTTGAACACCAAGCATGTTGTAGAGTTAGCAAATGGTAAAAGTCTAGAGGCCACACACATAGTTAAGGGTTGTAATCTCATCCTCGCTGGTCAGACTTTCTCTATCGATCTCATTCCTATAGTTTTGGGTAGTTTCGACATCGTCATTGGGATGGATTGGTTATCCCAACAGCAAGCAGAGATCCTATGCAAAGAGAAGATTGTTCGTATTCCCCGTTCTGGCAAAGAACCTCTCGTAATTCAGGGCGACAAGAGTGGTGCTGTAGTGGGCATCATCTCCTTCCTTAAGGCCCAGAAGTGTTTGCGAAAGGGTCATACCGCTATCTTAGCATTTGTTACTGACGCATCAACGAAAGAGAAGAGACTAGAGGATATTCCAATAGTGCGCGACTTTCCTCAAGTGTTTCCTGAAGATTTACCTGGGCTACCGCCTCATCGCCAGGTCGAATTTCAGATCGAGCTAGCTCCTGGAGCAGCACCCATAGCTCGAGCACCTTATCTCTTAGCTCCAACCGAACTGGAAGAACTGTCTAAGCAATTGCAAGAACTTTTGGAAAAGGGTTTTATTCGTCCTAGCTCTTCGCCCTAGGGAGCTCCAGTAGTATTTGTAAAGAAGAAAGACGGTACCTTCAGAATGTGCATCGACTACCGCGAACTGAACAAGGTGACTGTGAAGAATCGCTATCCTCTCCCACGCATTGACGACTTGTTCGACCAGCTGCAAGGGTCGAGCTACTATTCAAAGATTGATCTGAGGTCAGGCTACCATCAACTGAGAGTCCGGGACGAGGACGTCTCCAAAACAGCATTCAGAACACGCTACGGCCATTACGAGTTTCTGGTCATGCCATTTGGGTTAACAAATGCCCCTGCAGTCTTCATGGATCTTATGAACAGAGTGTGCAAGCCTTACTTGGATAAGTTTGTGATTGTATTCATCGACGGCATTCTGATCTACTCTAAGAGTCGGGAGGAACATGAGCAGCATTTACGACTCATTTTGGAACTCCTTCGAACAGAACAGCTGTACGTCTAGTTTTCAAAATGCGACTTCTGGCTTCGTGAAGTCCACTTTCTAGGCCACGTGGTAAACAAGGATGGGATTCATGTTGATCCATCTAAGGTAGACTCGATTAAGAACTAGCCTGCACCTCGCACACCAACGGAAATTCGCCAATTCTTGAGTTTGGCAGGTTACTACAGGAGGTTCATCAAGGATTTTTCCAAGATTGCGCAACCTCTCACTTTACCAACTCAGAAAGGCGTTATTTATCGTTCAGGAAATGCACAGGAATCAGCATTTCAGCACTTAAAGGATAGACTTTGTAGCGCGCCTATTCTCTCATTTCCGGAGGGCATAGACGACTTTGTGGTTTATTATGACGCATCAATTCAGGGTCTGGGTTGTGTATTGATGCAACGGGGTAAGGTCATTGCTTACGCCTCGCGCCAACTTAAGATTCACGAAAGGAATTACACTACACACGATTTGGAGCTGGGAGCTGTTGTTTTCGCACTTAAGATATGGAGACATTACCTTTACGGTACCAAGTGCACCATTTACACCAATCACAGGAGTCTCGAGCATATCTTCAAGCAAAAGGAGTTGAACATGCGACAACGTCGATAGGTCGAGCTATTGAATGATTATGAATGTGCCATCAAGTACCATCCGGGCAAAGCCAATGTTGTGGCTGACGCCCTCAGTCGAAAAGATACCACACCTAGGCGTGTGCGAGCACTACAACTCACCATCCAATCTAGTCTTCCTTCACAGATACGAGATGCTCAATTAGAAGCATTGAAACCAGAAAACGTCAGGGCTGAAGCTCTACGCGGCTCAAGGCAACGGTTAGAACAAAAGGAAGATGGCGCCTACTACGTGATGGGACGCATCTGGGTCCCACACTATGGAAACTTACGCAAGCTTGTGATGGATGAAGCGCATAAGTCTCGCTACTCAGTACATCCTGGTTCAGATAAGACGTACCACGATCTCAGAACTACGTATTGGTGGCCTAGCATGAAAGCTCACATAGCAACTTACGTTAGCAAATGTTTGACTTGTGCGAGAGTCAAGACCGAATACCAGAAACCATCAGGCCTGCTCCAACAACCAGAGATACCACAACGGAAATGGGAGTAAATTTCCATGGATTTTGTTACTGGCCTGCCTAGATCTCAACGTGGGAATGATACTATTTGGGTGATCGTGGATCGACTCACAAAGTCTGCACACTTCTTGGCCATCAAGGAAACGGATAAGTTCTCCACTCTAGCAGACGTCTATCTTAAAGAAGTGGTTTCGAGGCACGAGGTGCCAACCTCCATTATCTCTGATCGTGATTCACGTTTTACATCAGAACTTTGGCAAGCGATGCACAAATCCTTTGGCTCACGATTAGACATGAGCACAGCTTATCACCCTCAGACGGATGGGCAGTCTGAGCGCACTATTCATACTTTAGAAGACATGCTTCGGGCATGTGTAATTGATTTTGGCAACGGCTGGGAAAAACATCTCCCGTTGAGGCATTGTACGGGCGTAAATTCCGATCACCTCTTTGTTGGGCAGAAGTGGGTGATAGTCAGGTCACAGGTCCAGAACTGGTAGTAGACGCAACGGAAAGGATTGCACAGATACGACAACGCATGGCGGCAGCTCGCGACCGTCAGAAAGCCTACGCAAACAAGCGCCGGAAACCACTCGAGTTCCAAGTTGGGGATCGAGTGCTACTCAAAGTTTCACCCTGGAATGGTGTGATTCGTTTTGGCAAACGGGGCAAGCTCAATCCGCGATATGTCGGACCGTTCGAAATCATTGAGAAAATAGGCAAGGTGGCCTACAAACTAAACCTGCCCGCAGAACTCAGTGCAGTTCACAACGTCTTTCACGTGTCAAATCTGAAGAAGTGTCTATCAGATGAGACCCTCATAGTTCCTTTGAAGGAGCTCACTATCTACGATCAGTTGCGATTCGTCGAGGAACCAGTTGAAATCACGGACCGAGACGTTAAGGTCTTCAAACACACCAGAATACCTCTTGTTCGAGTTCGTTGGAACTCCCGTCGTGGCCCAGAGTTCACATGGGAACGAGAAGACCAAATGAAACTTAAGGATTCCCAGTTATTCGGAAACAGTGCAACCACTACTGAGGCTGAAGCTACTACAGAATTTCGGGATGAAATTCCAAATCAACGGGGGGATGATGTGACACCCCGGGAAAACCAGTAAACTACACAACACAACTAGCTTCCTCAGTAACCACGTGCTAAATTTCGGGATGAAATTTCTTTCAAGTTGGGGATAATGTGACAACCCGAGTTTTCAAGGTCTCTATTCGACTTAACTTATCTGATATGCAAAATACGTGTTGTTTATAGATTCGTATGGTGTGTTATATGTGTGCATGTATTGATATAAGTTGGTATGAATAATATGAATAATATGTTTTATTTAATGTGTGTGGAACCTTGCCAAACAACCCCTCACGAAATCACCCCAGCTGAATTCATCCACCCACTCACGAAAACACTTGATGTGTTTTCGTCCACATATGGCCAACGAAAAACCAAATGGGCTTTGGCCCAGTAGTGATTAGTTATAAGGTTTGTACTTAACCTGTACGCGATTACAGCAATTAGAAAACCCTAATCACCTCTCACTCTCCTTTGTAACCTAACGGCAGTCGTGAGCACTCGAGTCTGTTACGTCGATCGATTTACTGTTTCTCCTGTTGAGGTTAGTGATCGAGCATGTATGATTAATTGATTTAAAGCACGTGATTATCTATTGGTGTCATGAATTAACTGTATGTGATTCTTATTTGTGGTTTGGATAGATTGGATATGATAGGAATCCTTATAATCTGATGTATGATCGGTTGTGTTTTTGCATATTGTTTATGTTTGAATTGATGTTGACGGTATGATGATAGATGTCTGGCAGGTTAGGGTTATATGTTAAAGGATATGACGAACATTTGATGTGTGACAACCCGCACTAAACCAGGTATCCGTACAACTTAATTAATGAGTAATTACTGCTTAATTACTGTGCTTGATTTAACTAGCTGATGAACTGCTACCTGCATACTGATACATGCACTTACTTGCATCATACTTTATATGCTGTCACTACATTATTTACATACGGCACCCTAGTGATAAACATGATGCACAAAAAGCACAGTAGCACTAAACGGATACACAGTGAACATGCTGATATGACCAGCATCAGGCAGACACTGCCTCTAAGGCCTGTTAAGAGCCTCAAATATTTTGGCTACACTGGTAGTGAGTGTAGGATATAAGGGTTGTGGTACCGCGTCTCTAGGGATAAGATACACTGATTCGGATGTGCCAAAAACGTACTTTAAGTACCAAACACAGCACTTTAATAATTAATCCAGCTTCTAGCTGACTAGTAAAGTGCCAAATTATGGGAAAATAACACTAGACACTTTCTAAAGTGTCGGGAAAATAAATTGTGTCACTAAAAATGTTAATAACGACACTTTAAAGCTTTTGTAACGCTTTAACGAATTACTATCCAACCGGACACCCGGACTTTACCCGGAACATGAAAATATTACTATTTTCACTAAAAATATTTTTCTGAGCCAGTTAGGGTCTCTGATTACCCTAACACCCGTCATAACACATAACAGACAACTAACTAAGTTAAATACTTAGTTAACCTTCTTAACCTAAACTAACCACCTAACTAAACTAGTTAAGATCAAACTAACCCCCCATTCCCTAACCGTCCCCTTGTATGGGGGACATGTTTGTACAAGTTTGATTTCCATAATCTAGAATTGTATAATATCTTGAAGACACATTGACCATTGGATATTAGCACATGAGTTTGGCCTATAAATACATGAGATTACATAACATAACCTTTCACTAAACACCACTCACCAACACACCTCTCTCCCTCCCCATACCACTCTCGGCCGAACCCCCTTACAAGCACCCACCCATTTTCGATTCTTGTTCACCCCATTCCAAGATCATTCAAGCTTCACGGGTCGCGTATTAGGAGCTCTGGTGCACTCGGAACGCGAAGGACCTCTACCGTTAGCTTTTATCCACCTCTTTTTCGCCAAAGATCTTCCCTAGCCTTGAGCTAGAGGTATATCACTTAAAACTTGTTTTTAAGCTTATCTAAAGTGGTTAAAAGAAGTTATGCCGGTTGAATCTCGTTAAAACGAAAGATGATGATCAAAAGTCTAGTAAAAACTATAAAAGTGGTGGTTAATAGCTCATAACTTGTGTAAAAGTGGTAGTATTTGGAATTTGTGTTTATCTAGACCCGATCTATGATGTGGTAGCTCGGATCTCCGTTTAACCCGACTTTGTAAGATCATGTATCTTCACATAAGCTCGTTTTTGACTAAATACAAGGGTTAAAGGTGAAACCCTACCACACAAGATACATGAACTTGTGTAGAAACATTTAACTTGTGTAAAAGTGATTTAACCGGTACAATGGTGTTTATAACTAGCAGATCTACGTATCTGCAAGTGGTATTTTCGAAGAACCACACATTAAAGAAGTCATGTATTTTAAAAAGTGGATCTTACACAAACAAACATGATTTTAACAAACCACAAGTATGTAAATACTTGTGAAACAAAAAGATCCGACAAAGGACTAGCTTTGTCACTTGTTACTAGAAGTTGTAAAGACGGATTTCTCTAAACACGAGGGTTTTTATGAGATTAAAACTACTTTATATAAAGATCTACATATATAAAGGGGATTTACATTATAGATTCGGAAAAACTACAAGTTCATGCGATTATGCAATTTACATACTTATCGACTAGTTTGATGTGTCGGAAATTGTTTGTTTGGATAAAGAAATTGTTGAATTGATTTGTTAAAAGAAAATGATACGCTTGAAAGCGTGGCCAACTCCAGTTACAGAGGAAACTCTGGCGAAATTTTCTAAAAACCTAACACTTAGAATTATTTACACAACAAGTGTTAGAACTATTTTTGGACATATTTTCGAAACATAAAACTTCGCCATGACTTTAATTACTAAATATTCGGAGGTGGGATTTTCACAAAGATTAACGTGATAAGTATATTTGTCACAACACTGTTTATGATTATTTTGTGAAAATACATAAATATTATTTTAGAGTAAAAATAATATTTACAAGCGTTAATGATTCCAAAACCTTACGAACGCTTCCACAAACATATAAGTTACACCGGTAATTACATTACCACAAGTTTGATAAAACGTAACTTACGCACATGTATTGTATCCCCCATCCTTGGGAAGAAGTATAACTACCAAGTGTATACGGAACATAAACACGAAATAGTTGTCTAACTATTTCCCAAAGACTCAAACTATAAAGCTAAAGCACGGCCGTCCGTCTAATAGAATTAGCACTTGTAGGTCGTTGCACAGCTTACTGTATTGGAGACACTTGGTAGAGACGCGCATTCACTGTGAGTTCATGTCCCCCTTTTCTCTAACTGTTTTCAGTTTACTTAACTGCGGGGGTGAAATACATGTTACTATGATTTACGAGTACTTTACAACGGTATGTTTAACGTAAGGAGGTGTTATACGATCATGTGAGTGGATAGGAACAACATGGGGCCATTAGTCCTCATGGAGGGACCGAGGGACAGGAGCGGTAGATCTATCTGGGTGTAGCGAGCCCAGCCCCCGGCCAAACTAGAAACGGACCGTGGGGTGACTTTGTCCACATACTTTGCCGTGGCGAAATCTGCTAGGTTTGAGTCTCCCTATTTGCACTTCACATATGTCAGTGGCCTTGCAAACCATTGGTGATCACAAGTCCTCTTACACTGCTACATACCACAACTATTTTTATACTCACAAGTGTTTTACATACTCACTTACACATGAACTCGCTCAACATTATTGTTGATTTTTCAACTCACATGTATTTCAGGAAATTAAAACGGATCTGGCACGGTATGGAACGTTTTCCGCTGCACTTGTCATGGAGTCATCAGGGTTTAGGGGATGTGTCTCTTTCCTGGACAAGACACAGTCCTTAACCCACGTTTATGTTATGTTATAAGTTGTAATGTCTACTGAACAAGGTTATGGTTGTATGTTAAAACAATGGTAATGTGTTTGATTTTCAAAACTTAATGGATGACTTGCATGGTTTTTAAGTTCATATAGCTTGTTATGGTTAAGCTATGGTATTAAGAAGTCACACCAACATTAACCACGCTTCCGCAAAGCCAGGGTGTGACAGCTTGGTATCAGAGCTCTGATCATAGCGAACTAGGATTCTTTCTCGAGTCTAGACTATGATCACTAGGGCTCTCACGAAAACATTTTTACTGCATACCACTTAAGTCCAGATCCACAACTTTTTACAAACAAATGTTGAGCACATTTTATTTATGATTCTAGGCTCAGTCTGGGAGGCTGAGATAGTTGGCTAGTGGGACTAGAAGTGTTGACTAGTGGGACTAGAAGTGTTGGCTAGTGGGACTAGAAGTGGGACTAGAAGGGTTGGCTAGTGGGACTAGAAGTGTTGGCTAGTGGGACTAGAAGTGTTGGCTAGTGGGACTAGAAGTGTTGGCTAGTGGGACTAGAAGGATAATTTGAATGCTACGTGGTGACTACATGTTTATATGACTATATGATTGATTATTATACGTATATGTGTTTGTGTTACAAACGTCATGCTTTCATCAAGTACTAGAAAGACGGACACTACAAATCCCATGACCATAGTATCAGACGACATAGACCATCAAAGCACGAGGTGTACATTTCTGATATTACCGGCACAGACAACGACGACTCTCAGCCCTCTGTGCGCTGCCTGAAGTCATAGCAGAGCCTACTAATGGCTACCTTATTGGGAATTTGCCCCCCCCTGCCGCTTATCTCGTTGTTGATATGCCCCCGACGTTGTCTCTGAAGACGATGTCGAACTACTAAGAAGAGGACCCACTTGAGGGCGAGGCCCCATTGCTGCTGGTATTAGACTACTGCATGCGGACGCTCCTGTAGGGGGAAACTCATGTCCATTCCCCTATCCCAGACTCATTTGAGTCTCTGACATCCGCATCTTCGCACATACAGGGAATGCAGCACCACTTACACGACGCCGACCCTGATATGGCATCAGCAGCTGCACCAGATCCCGTACACAGTTTTGAGTTTGATCGCGATATTGAGGACAATCCTGTTTTTCCGCCTGGTGTTGATCCAGACCATGACCTTGAGTTCATGCATTTAGACCAGCCCTTGGGGGATCCTGTAGCCCTGTCGACCCCTGTGTGTAGATCCAGCTGATTTTGAGATGGAGTTTTGATTCGGAGCTAACCATGGCCCCAGAGCCAAGCATTGCTCCTGACCCTGCATTGGAGCATGACCCTGTTCCTGCCAATGCACCTACTGTTGCTCCTTGATTGATCATCCGCTTGGACGAGAGAAAATTTAGGGTAACTGTGCAAGACAATTTATTATTACGGGGGCCCACGTAATAACGACTTGTAGTGCACAGGAATCCTGGTGGACTCTGCGGGTCAAGCTAATGATAACCCATGCAGCAGGAAATAACCTAAACACGAATGACCAAGGCGATGTAGCCTCAAGTTCATTCTATTACAAGCAACAAGCCAAATTGACAAGTCTATGTGAAGGCTCAGGAATTTATTTCCCCACTTATACAGTGAGTATATTTTCATGTGAAATGGGGTGATTACATGATGGCTTACGTTGCTATATATACCCCATAGACAATTGAAACATTGTCCAACCCGCTTCACACTATTTCGACAAAAAGGGAATGTCACCCAGACGTGACACAAGCACCAGTACGTTACTAAGGACAGAAGACGAGCTGCAAGAACGCATCTCACAGATAAATGCACGACAGGAAGCCCTCCACTCTATGTACAACGATGACATTACTGGAGATAACCCTCCAACTGGCTGCACCTATAAACAGTTCCTGAACTGCAAGCCTTTGAACTTTGTCGGAACCGGAGGCACCGTTGCATTTGTTCGTTGGTCCGAGAAGACCGACTCCACTCTAAGAATGAGTAACTGTTTGCCCCAACAGAGTGTTACCTACCTCTCAGGGATATTTCTAGATGACACACTCTCTTAATGGAACCTCCAGGTTCAGACCCTTGGCACATACGCTGCTTATACACTGAGCTGGGACGAGCTCAAGGAAACGATTGAGAAGAAATGTTGTTTTAGGACAGAAATTCAGAAACTTGACGTGGAGTCCTGAAATTTGAGAAAGGACGAACCAGAGACTCCTGAACATGACCAGCGATCGCACGACTTGTCTAGGGTCGTCCCCTACTAAGTCAATAATGTAGTGTGCTATAGTGGTGTACTTGTAAGCTGTACATTGTGGTCTCGAATTGTGGCAATACAATCGCAGTATTCTCATCACATGCGATGTTCAATCAATTGTTTATGTCCTATAGCATAAGAGGTTATGTGATTGACTTGTTGATAACATGAGATGTTATGTGTTGGTATTGTTGAATGCATACGTACACTTCACTTGCTATGACCTAACCTATGTGAAACATCTTTTAGAAGATGCCGCCAAGACGCGAAATGCGCATGCCCACCTCTGAGGCAGAACTTAAAGAGATAATTGCTGCAGCTATAGCACAGCACGAGGCCCTACGCTCCGAACCAATCAAAGGTACCTCAGAAAATAACGGTTGTTCCTACTGGCACTTCCTCAACTACAAGCCTCCGAAGTTCGACGGCACTGGGGGTGCCATAACTTTTGTAAAATGGATTGAAAGTATGGAATCCATCTTTCGAATGAGTGGCTGTACGCCAGAACAACAGGTCCCATACGTTTCTGAGTTGTTTCAAGATGGAGCTCGATTATGGTGGAATCTTCAGGTTCGAATAATGGGCCTAACTACAGCATACGCGTTAACTTGGGATGAGTTGAAAGGAATGATGCATAAGAAGTATTGCCCCCACACGGAAACCCAGAAGTGGGAAGATGAATTTCGGAGCCTAATGATGGAAGGTCCGAAGGTGTTGGAGTACGTGCAACGACTCCATGATCAGTCACAAATTGTTCCATACCTGGTAAAACCAGAACTGAAGAAATTGGAACAATTCATTTGGGAACTGGCGCCTCAAGTCTTGAGCTTGATGACAGCATCTACGCCACCAACAACCATTGTTGCAAATAAGATGGGTTTGGCACTCGTTACGGAAGCAAATAGACTAGAAAAACTTGCAAACCCTGACAAGAAAACTCAGGAAGAGTCGTCTGGAAAGAACAAAAGGAAGCTTACCGAAGATACCCAAATGAACAACGATGAACAAAGATCTATTCGAGGTTGCTTTGACTACGGGGACAAAGGGCATTTCAAGAAAGATTGCCCTAACAAACAGGCCAGTGATAAGATTTACTTAGAAACCAAACCAAGATGTGCTGAGTGCAAGTGTCACCGTGATGGTGGATGTCAGAAGCCTTGGTACGGGAGGAAAGGACACAACAAGGAAGGTTGTGGGATGAAGAGTTCCATACAAGGAGAAAACAGTAACAACGCTCTAGGTGGAAATGGGAAAGGAAATGGCCGAATGATAGGATGCTTCCATTGTAAGGAAGTTGGACATTTTAAGAGGGAATGCCTGAAGTTGAAACAAGACCGTGAGAGGAAATCCAACATCAGAGCTTGTGAGGCATGCCAGGATCCAGGTGTGGCTTCTGGTACGTTCTCTAACAACCAAAACTTTTACACCTATTTTGTTTGATGCTGGTACCGATTATGGCTTCGTGTCATTAGAATTTAAGAATATACTTGGTTTAACCGCTAGTAAGTTAGATATCCCCTACTCAATCAAATTGGTTAGCGGAAAGTTAGTCGGAGCCGACGAAGTAATCAGAGGCTGTGTGATAGAATTAGGAGAACGTGAGTTCGCTCTAGATCTACTACCAGTCCAGTTGGGAAGCTTCGACGTGGTAGTAGGAATGGATTGGTTATCAGGCAACAAGGCTGAGATAGTATGTCACGAGAAAGTTGTTAGTATCCCAACCAATGATGGTGAGACAATTGTGGTTCACGGAGAGAAGCGTGACACACCGCTAAGATTTATCAGCTGCTTGAAAGCAAGGAAGTGTTACAGAAGGGATGTGTCGCTTTTCTAGCACGCATCGTGGATAAAAAGGCTGCTGAGCCAAGAGTCGAAGACATCCCTGTCGTAAGGAGATATCCAGAAGACTTCCCAGAAGACTTGCCTGGACTGCCACCTCAGAGGCAAGTAGAGTTTCACGACGATTCAATTCCAGGCACTGCACCCGTAGTCAATGCATCATAGCGACTTACATTTTCGGGGGTGCAACGATCGACAGAGAAGTGTTGGCAACGGATGGAGAAGGAAGATAACAGACCAAAAAATTCCTTTTTGGGGTAATCCCATTGTTACCCATCAAAAAGGAGGATGATGATTTTCAAATAAACATCAACTACAGAGAATTGAACAAACTGACGATCAAGAACAGGTATCCTCTGCCAAGAATCGATGACCTGTTCGACCAACTTCAAGGTTCAAGCTGTTACTCTAAGATCGATCTTCGATCTGGATACCATCAATTAAGGATACAGGAGGAAAGTATCCCGAAAACAGCCTTCCGAACTCGCTATGGACATTACGAGTTCCTCGTTATGCCATTTGGTTTGACGAACGCACCTGCAGTCTTTATGGACTTGATGAATAGGGTTTGCAAGCCATACTTAGACAAGTTCGTGATTGTATTCATCGACGACATCTTGATTTATTCAAAGATGAAGGCTGAACACGAGCAGCATCTTAGAACCATATTGGAGCTGCTAAAGAAGGAACAGCTGTACGCCAAATTCTCCAAGTGCGAGTTTTGGCTACGCGAAGTCCAGTTTCTCGGACATGTGGTTAATGGGGATGGAATTCATGTTGATCCCACAAAGATCGAGGCAATCAAGAATTGGGAAACGCCTACAACGCCAACCGAGATTCGACAATTCTTGGGTTTGGCTGGCTACTATCGAAGGTTCATCGAGGATTTCTCGAAAATCGCTCAACCTTTGACGCTCCTCACGCAGAAGGACAAGACGTTTGATTGGGGAATCAAACAGGATGAAGCGTTTCAGATATTGAAGGATAAGCTTTGTAACGCGCCAATCTTAGCTCTACCAGAAGGCACTGATGACTTTGTGGTATACTGCGACGCATCGCGTCAAGGATTGGGTTGTGTGTTGATGCAACGCCAAAAGGTCATTGCTTACGCATCACGCCAACTGAAAGTGCACGAAAAGAATTATACCACACACGATTTAGAGCTTGGCGCAGTGGTTTTCGCTTTAAAGATCTGGAGACACTACCTGTATGGTACGAAGTGCACAATCTTCACGGATCACAAAGGCCTACATCACATATTCAACCAGAAGGAGTTGAATATGAGGCAAGGACGATGGGTTGAATTATTGAACGATTACGACTGCGAGATAAAATATCACCCAGGGAAGGCGAATGTAGTCGCCGATGCCCTAAGTCGTAAGGAAAGGATCAAGCCCATAAGGATTAGAGCTTTGGAAATGATTATACGAACCGATCTTTCCTTGCGCATTCGTGCTGCACAAAAGGAAGCTCTCAAGGAGGGAAACCTTGAGGAAGAATATCTCCGTGGAATGGAGAAGCGTTTGGTACCAAACGAGGAAGGAACGTTATGTTTTGAGAAAAGGATTTGGGTTCCTCTGTTTGGTGGATTAAGGGAAGTTATTTTCAACGAAGCGCACAAGTCACGGTACTCTATCCACCCTGGATCGGATAAGATGTACCAGGATCTCAAAGATTACTATTGGTGGCCTAGGATGAAAGGCGACGCTGTTTACGTGAGCAAATGTTTAACGTGCGCTAAGGTTAAAGCGGAATACCAGAAGCCTTCGGGACTTCTGCAACAACCTGAGATTCCCAAGTGAAAATGGGAACAAATCTCAATGGATTTTGTTACAAAACTGCCAAGAACGCCAAGAGGCCATGATATGATTTGGGTGATTGTTGACCGCCTAACAAGGTCCGCACACTTTCTGCCAATCAAGGAGAAAGACAGTACTAGTAAACTTGCGGAAATTTACATGAGAGAGATCATAGCACGCCATGGAGTACCTCTCTCAATCATCCCTGATAGAGACGGAAGGTTTGTGTCAAGGATATGGCAATCCTTCCAAGAATCTTTTGGCTCACAATTGAATCTGAGCACTGCGTTCCATCCGCAAACAGACGGCCAGAGCGAGCGAACGATACAAACCTTGGAAGACATGCTGAGGGCATGTGTTATGGATTCGGGAGGTAGCTGGGATAAACACTTACCTTTGGTCGAATTTTCATACAACAACAGCTACCACACCAGTATGGGTGTCGCGCCATTTGAGGCCCTATACGGACGCAAGTGCCGATCACCACTATGTTGGTCTGACGCAGGTGATAGGCAGCTTGCTGGTCCCGAGATCGTCCAAGAGACGACAGACAAGGTCGCGCAAATACTTAAACGCATCGAAGCCGCTCGCCACAGACAAAAGGCCTACGCGGATCCAAACCGGAAACACGTGGATTTCCAAGTTGGGGAAATGGTGTTATTGAAGGTTTCACCCTGGAAGGGGGTGGCACGCTTTGGTAAGCATGGAAAGTTAAATCCGCGCTACATTGGTCCCTTCAGAATTCTGGAAAGAATTGGGACAGTAGCATACAAGTTGGACCTACCTACTGAACTGAATGGTGTTCACGATACATTTCATGTATCCAATTTAAAGAAAAGTCCAACTCAAGTTGACGTTGCCATTCCTACCGACGAGATTCATATTGACGACACGCTCCACTTCGTAGAAGAACCTGTCGAGGTCACAGATTGGAAAGTTAACAAGACCCGCCAGAGCAGTGTCAAACTCGTCAAAGTTCGTTGGAATGCCAGACATGGTCCTGAATTCACATGGGAACGTGAGGACCGGATGAAAGAGAAATACCCCCACTTATTTCCTAAGAACTCTGCATCTACAAGCAGAACTTAAATTTCGGGACGAAATTTATTTAACGGGGGGAGAATGTGACAACCCGCACTAAACCAGGTATCCGTACAACTTAATTAATGAGTAATTACTGCTTAATTACTGTGCTTGATTTAACTAGCTGATGAACTGCTACCTGCATACTGATACATGCACTTACTTGCATCATACTTTATATGCTGTCACTACATTATTTACATACGGCACCCTAGTGATAAACATGATGCACAAAAAGCACAGTAGCACTAAACGGATACACAGTGAACATGCTGATATGACCAGCATCAGGCAGACACTGCCTCTAAGGCCTGTTAAGAGCCTCAAATATTTTGGCTACACTGGTAGTGAGTGTAGGATATAAGGGTTGTGGTACCGCGTCTCTAGGGATAAGATACACTGATTCGGATGTGCCAAAAACGTACTTTAAGTACCAAACACAGCACTTTAATAATTAATCCAGCTTCTAGCTGACTAGTAAAGTGCCAAATTATGGGAAAATAACACTAGACACTTTCTAAAGTGTCGGGAAAATAAATTGTGTCACTAAAAATGTTAATAACGACACTTTAAAGCTTTTGTAACGCTTTAACGAATTACTATCCAACCGGACACCCGGACTTTACCCGGAACATGAAAATATTACTATTTTCACTAAAAATATTTTTCTGAGCCAGTTAGGGTCTCTGATTACCCTAACACCCGTCATAACACATAACAGACAACTAACTAAGTTAAATACTTAGTTAACCTTCTTAACCTAAACTAACCACCTAACTAAACTAGTTAAGATCAAACTAACCCCCCATTCCCTAACCGTCCCCTTGTATGGGGGACATGTTTGTACAAGTTTGATTTCCATAATCTAGAATTGTATAATATCTTGAAGACACATTGACCATTGGATATTAGCACATGAGTTTGGCCTATAAATACATGAGATTACATAACATAACCTTTCACTAAACACCACTCACCAACACACCTCTCTCCCTCCCCATACCACTCTCGGCCGAACCCCCTTACAAGCACCCACCCATTTTCGATTCTTGTTCACCCCATTCCAAGATCATTCAAGCTTCACGGGTCGCGTATTAGGAGCTCTGGTGCACTCGGAACGCGAAGGACCTCTACCGTTAGCTTTTATCCACCTCTTTTTCGCCAAAGATCTTCCCTAGCCTTGAGCTAGAGGTATATCACTTAAAACTTGTTTTTAAGCTTATCTAAAGTGGTTAAAAGAAGTTATGCCGGTTGAATCTCGTTAAAACGAAAGATGATGATCAAAAGTCTAGTAAAAACTATAAAAGTGGTGGTTAATAGCTCATAACTTGTGTAAAAGTGGTAGTATTTGGAATTTGTGTTTATCTAGACCCGATCTATGATGTGGTAGCTCGGATCTCCGTTTAACCCGACTTTGTAAGATCATGTATCTTCACATAAGCTCGTTTTTGACTAAATACAAGGGTTAAAGGTGAAACCCTACCACACAAGATACATGAACTTGTGTAGAAACATTTAACTTGTGTAAAAGTGATTTAACCGGTACAATGGTGTTTATAACTAGCAGATCTACGTATCTGCAAGTGGTATTTTCGAAGAACCACACATTAAAGAAGTCATGTATTTTAAAAAGTGGATCTTACACAAACAAACATGATTTTTACAAACCACAAGTATGTAAATACTTGTGAAACAAAAAGATCCGACAAAGGACTAGCTTTGTCACTTGTTACTAGAAGTTGTAAAGACGGATTTCTCTAAACACGAGGGTTTTTATGAGATTAAAACTACTTTATATAAAGATCTACATATATAAAGGGGATTTACATTATAGATTCGGAAAAACTACAAGTTCATGCGATTATGCAATTTACATACTTATCGACTAGTTTGATGTGTCGGAAATTGTTTGTTTGGATAAAGAAATTGTTGAATTGATTTGTTAAAAGAAAATGATACGCTTGAAAGCGTGGCCAACTCCAGTTACAGAGGAAACTCTGGCGAAATTTTCTAAAAACCTAACACTTAGAATTATTTACACAACAAGTGTTAGAACTATTTTTGGACATATTTTCGAAACATAAAACTTCGCCATGACTTTAATTACTAAATATTCGGAGGTGGGATTTTCACAAAGATTAACGTGATAAGTATATTTGTCACAACACTGTTTATGATTATTTTGTGAAAATACATAAATATTATTTTAGAGTAAAAATAATATTTACAAGCGTTAATGATTCCAAAACCTTACGAACGCTTCCACAAACATATAAGTTACACCGGTAATTACATTACCACAAGTTTGATAAAACGTAACTTACGCACATGTATTGTATCCCCCATCCTTGGGAAGAAGTATAACTACCAAGTGTATACGGAACATAAACACGAAATAGTTGTCTAACTATTTCCCAAAGACTCAAACTATAAAGCTAAAGCACGGCCGTCCGTCTAATAGAATTAGCACTTGTAGGTCGTTGCACAGCTTACTGTATTGGAGACACTTGGTAGAGACGCGCATTCACTGTGAGTTCATGTCCCCCTTTTCTCTAACTGTTTTCAGTTTACTTAACTGCGGGGCTGAAATACATGTTACTATGATTTACGAGTACTTTACAACGGTATGTTTAACGTAAGGAGGTGTTATACGATCATGTGAGTGGATAGGAACAACATGGGGCCATTAGTCCTCATGGAGGGACCGAGGGACAGGAGCGGTAGATCTATCTGGGTGTAGCGAGCCCAGCCCCCGGCCAAACTAGAAACGGACCGTGGGGTGACTTTGTCCACATACTTTGCCGTGGCGAAATCTGCTAGGTTTGAGTCTCCCTATTTGCACTTCACATATGTCAGTGGCCTTGCAAACCATTGGTGATCACAAGTCCTCTTACACTGCTACATACCACAACTATTTTTATACTCACAAGTGTTTTACATACTCACTTACACATGAACTCGCTCAACATTATTGTTGATTTTTCAACTCACATGTATTTCAGGAAATTAAAACGGATCTGGCACGGTATGGAACGTTTTCCGCTGCACTTGTCATGGAGTCATCAGGGTTTAGGGGATGTGTCTCTTTCCTGGACAAGACACAGTCCTTAACCCACGTTTATGTTATGTTATAAGTTGTAATGTCTACTGAACAAGGTTATGGTTGTATGTTAAAACAATGGTAATGTGTTTGATTTTCAAAACTTAATGGATGACTTGCATGGTTTTTAAGTTCATATAGCTTGTTATGGTTAAGCTATGGTATTAAGAAGTCACACCAACATTAACCACGCTTCCGCAAAGCCAGGGTGTGACATGATGATCGCAACAACCTATTGATGATTGAATGACGCTTGAATAATTCATGATTGAATAGTAATTAAGTAATTATTATGAATTGATCAGGTTGTATGTTTATGCTGATGATTGATTCGTAACTGTTAGATAGACGATTAAGGTCCTGTATTACGTATCTGTGTTGATGATGTTGATGTACCAGCGAAAACACAAGGGTCAGACGAAAACACTAGGTGTTTTCGTCACACCTTATGCTCGAAGAAAACCAAGTGTTTTCGTCCCAAAAGAGTTTTCGTCCAAAGTGTTTTCATCCCAAGTGTTTTCGTCACAAGGGTTTTCGCCCAAAATGAGATTTCGTCGCATATGTTTTAGTTTGTAATTCTGAACAGTAACTTTGTTAAGCTTCGCAGGCAACTCTGTTAGTTTATAACTCTGTTAGTTTGATAAACCTGTTGAGTGGTTAACTCAGTTAAGTAGGTTAACTAGGTGATGTTAACTATGTGTAGTCTATTAACTTGGTTAAGTATGTTAACCTGATTAAACCTGTGAACTCTGTCAAGTTTATAAACTCTGTTAAACTTACTAACTCCGTTAAGATATGTATGTAACTCTGCTAAGCATATAACACCGTTAGTGTGTTAACTCTGTAAAGTCATTTAACTCTGTTAGGTCGTTAACTCTGTTAAACATGTTAATTGATTTAACTGCTTACGTGATACATGATGTTAACTGCCAAACACTTTGTGACATAGATTGCATGTGAAACTTTACCAACATGTACTGACTGTGTATACATGCATACTCTAGGCTTTGATTGATTGTTTGCGAGCACGTAGTTTAGCATACCGAGCAAACCAAGGTGAGTTCACACTCTATCCAAGGCCTGGGATTCCCAAGGGTTGGGAATGGGTTAAAGAACTGAACGGTAACTACAAACTTGCGTATTCCCCATACAACAGGATACGTACGACCATAAGACCATCACTCTATCACTTTAAGTCCCTCATTTATCGACTTAATCGCCGAGGCCTATGGCGAGCGGGTCATTAGTAGATAGCGCTATTAGGTTTAACAAACCTCACACCGTGTCGTCCGAACGGGCGTGTACTAATGGACTATGGGCAAAGGGTCAATGCTGATAAACATTGACTTAGGGCACCTCTTACATTTTCGTAGCAGTCGATACGCGTGGTCTAGTAACACATGGGAAGCCCCCACTAATCTTCGCAAACTTGTCTGGGAGACCGCGATACGAATCAATATGATACATGGTTTACAAAACGGACATACGATTTACGAAACGAATGCTATAACTAAACAACCAACTGTGAACTCGCTCAACTTTGTTGTTGACTCGTTGTTACATGCCTTGAAGGTCGTTAGGTACTCGTGGAGCTTGCACAGGGAGGCGCAGTCGTTGTGGGACATGGCAGTGTGTGCCATGTTAAAAACATTTCTTTATTTCGTACTTAATACTTGCATTGGGTTTTACAATTATGCTTCCGCTAAACACTTAACTACGTTTTTGATTTGAAACACCTCTCATATTGTGTGGTTGAATTTTACTTATTACTTGTTATGTTCAATATGATTGGTGGCTTGATCCTGGTCAGTCACGCCTCCAAGCGGTGATACTCCGCGTGTGGATTTTAGGGGTGTGACATAAACTATAGCGAACCACTGCTAAACTAAACATTGTTACATAAGAAACACTGATACATAAATACTAAAGTTGAATCCGCTGTAGATGCTGAACCACTGCTGTCACACCCCGACCACGTAGAACATACAAAACGTGGCGGAAACGTCGGGGAGTGTTGTAACAGAATCATTGTTTCATAACACATGAAAGTTAAGTTTCGTTATATTCATCAAACAAGCGAGTTACATTGACTTTAAACAAGAAATAATGAGTACATAACAAAATTTAACTAGTCTGCATCTTTTATTGTCACTAAGGCCCATGTCCGCCTAAGTGTATCTTGATCAATCCTATGCTTCATTTCCTGAAACACATGTGAAAATAGGCACGTCAGCATAAAAATGCCGGCGAGTACATAGGTTTTGTGAAAATAAGATTCATGACTTCTGTTTAAGAAAATGTTTAGTCATGAACCTTGTAATTTGATTTGTCTTTGTAAATCATTTGAAAAACAATAAGTTCAGATGATACGTATAAGTAAGAGAATAATGCATGGTTAAATGAATAACCATGTAAAATGAGTTTGTATAAGTTAAGTTGATTGTAAAACAATGTATTGTGAAAAGTATGTTATTTGTATAAAATGTTATATGTCATAAACTGAAATGATTCAAATAACGCTACGATATGTAATACCATACAAACACTTATATATAGGAAGTACCAGCGGCGTATCCACCATGCTTGTATCATATTACACACGCATCGTTACTTAATCACTTACTTAAACCAAACCAACAATGTAAAATGTTCATGTCTAATGTAAATCATGTAATGTATAACCAATGTCAAAAGTGTTTATGTGTCGAATGTAAACCATGTAATATGTAACTAAAATGATATGTATGGCTAGTGAAAATGTATCAACTAAACCATAGATGAAATGCACAAGAACATAGTATTGAAGTAAAACTTGGTTTAAATCAAAGCTATGTTTTGTGGAAATGCATGATCAATGTAAATCATGTAATATGTAACCAAAATGATATGTATGGCTAGTGAAATGTATCAACTAAACCATATGCACAAGAACATAGTATTGAAGTAAAACTTGGTTTAAATCAAAGCTATGTTTTGTGGAAATGCATGATCAATGTAAATCATGTAATATGTAACCAAAATGATATGTATGGCTAGTGAAATGTATCAACTAAACCATATGCACAAGAACATAGTATTGAAGTAAAACTTAGTTTAAATCAAAGCTATATTTTGTGGAAATGCATGCTATACTGATACAAACATCTATGAGGTGTTGTGAAAATGCATACATCCAAGCCTTGAGACTGCGGCGATAAACCCTTAAACAACTTAAAGGTTTATCTAAGTTATGTATATCGAATTCGGTCATTCCTTCCAATCCCCATACCCAGGATTTCAGGAACGGGAGTTGTCAATTCCTATGGTACCACTACCTACTAACGAACGGCGTAGCTAATGTTAATGAATGTATTGTTCCATTGTAAACAACCCAAATGTCATAACAAAATGTAAGCATGTGATGAAAACGATGTACTAAGTATGCACGCAATGGACATACATAGCATAAAATGTAAATGTAAAACGATGTACTAAGTATGCACGCAATGGACATACATAGCATAAAAACAATGAAATCATGTAAAACAATGTACTATAAGTGTACTATTGAACATAGCATGTATCTGATGTGAAAACATGAAAGCATGAAAGTAACAAGTAGGCACATGTGTTTCACCCCAAAACAGTTTGGAAAACAGTAAAAGAGGGGTCTATGTACTCACTTGAGATTGTTTAGTAGTCCTAAGATAACCACCAAGTAATGCTAGAGATCTCGGAATCAAACGGCACCTAATATAGGTAACTATGTTAATAAACCGGACCTAAATCGGAAGATCGGATAGCATGAGGGTTTGTAAACCAAACGAGTGTGGAGACTCGTGTGATATGGTTTAACAAAGCCTACATACTAAATGAAACCTAACATAACTGCTTACGACCCATTACGACCCGTTTAGGTAGCTTATGCTACTTTAACGCGTCGTTCGCGTAAAACGCGTTCGGACCGCCTAACTAGTCCTATGACAAGTGTTATATGCCTAAACATGTTACATTATCAGTTATGTGACAAAAGTTTAGGTTACATATGCTTAATTACCAATTATACATGAAAAGGGTATTCTGGTAATTTACCTAAGGCATATAAACTACTTATCATACAACTAATTAAACGATGTGACCATAAGGTATAACCTCGGAAGGTTATTCCCTATATACTATGGTCACCTAATGTATTTGGTCGGATCCTAAAGATCGACCAAACTAGGTCGGGTTCGAAGGTATAAGCGATTTATTAGATCCCTTACCCTACGACCCTAGACAACGTGGTAATCAGTAGGCATAGTCCCAAGGGACTATAACCATCGTGATTACAATCACGTTGCGAAGTTCAAACGAACTTCGCATTGACCATAAGCTGGTCAACGCTGAAAGTCAAACAAAGTTTGACTTTCTGACTCGAAAAGCAATAAAATAAAGAAAAGAACGAAAGAATACTTACGAAGGGTCCCCGAATGCTAATCTCGATCCGAGAATCTCAGGTATGAAACAATGGTTTCAACTTAGAGTTTCTAAGATCAAAATTCTAGTGGTTTTTGAAGTTGTGGGGTGGGGTATTTATAGTTTTCTGGTAACCGTTAAGATCATTTGTCGAATATCGTGCCATAATCTCATCCGTACAAGTGTCGGAAAGTTATGGTGGCTAAAAATGGTTCTTATCAGCTGACTAAGCATGTGTGAGTGTGTGGGTGTGGATTAAACAGCTGGATTTGCTGTTAAATGCAGTTAATCTGGTCCAGAAGGCGGACGCGGCCCGCGTGGGGATTTACAGAAACTGAGGCGGGCCGCCTGGCCTGCACAGATCAGAATTAAGTTTGCAGAATGACAGTTTCAGTCCCTGCACGTGTTTAAGGCCATTTCTGACACTTCTAAGGCCCGTAAAGCCAACTTTAAGGCCCTAAAATGATGCCTAAACATTGTGGACATGAAACATGCTCAAAAATATGCCGGATGTTGGTTCGTTTGGTCGTACGAACGCGATGTTCGCTTAATTACGACGGAATGCGCATAAGCACGAAAAACGACCCAAATGATGCGACGAATGGATTTTTGGCAAGCCAAACACTAAAGCATAATATAGTCATGCTTACATAAATTTTTGGATGTCCGGATGTATTCAGAACGTAAGTTATGCGCGAAAATGCAAACTTGTGCACTTTTTGACACTTTTAGTCCCTGAATGACCCAAAAGTTTATTTTAGCATACCGAACCCCTCAAAGCCTATTTCTAAGCTATGTAAAGGAAATTTATGATATGTTTAACTTATGTTCATGTTCCAGAATGTCTGTTACAGTTCAAATTGGCATACTTTCGCAGTTTGTCAAGTTTAGTCCCTGTAGTCGAATTAACTTGTTTTCGGCATACCAAACCATCCAAAACTTATTTCTAAGTTATGTAAAGGTTATTTAAGGTATGTTAAGCCTATTTCACTATTCCGGAGTGTTCGTTGCATTAAACTGGTTATATTTACGCATCGGTGCGCGTATAACCTTCCAGAAAGCGATTTAGAGTTTAAAATCGAACAAGAGTTGATATGTGTAAACGATACACATATTTTTACAAATCCCAAGTATGAAATACAATATTTCATTGGTTTGGCATTTGTTTGATGGCCGTGGAGGCACAGGTGTTACAGTCTCCCCTACTTTAGGAAATTTCGTCCCGAAATTTATTTAGAGGAAACTTGTGAGAGTTTGAAAACATGAAGTTGAAAAAGATCGAACAACATTGGTTTGGGTTCTGAACTTCTAGTAACTTTAATAACATCATGCTTGCAATGTAAGAGGGATACTTATATACAAGTATATGAAGCGTCATTGGTGCGTCCACCGTACCTCCATTACATCGTTCTCATTTTGTTATTGTTGTCACTATCGGTTCTTACACATAATAAATCCTACTGGGTTTCTATGCACTAAATTTCATAATTATGTACGCGTCCATAATTAGACAATTCCTTGCACAGTTCACACAGTCTATTTTATAATGTGTAGGGTAAAACCAAATGAACGATCCTATGATGAGTGTGACTAACCGCCATAGAATCCTTTTAATTAAATCAATAAATGATCTAAATAGACTATCAAGGAGTCTGTTCAGCTACATCACTAGATGTCGTTCTTTAACCAAATTGTGAATCAATCTTTTTGACTTGACCACTAAAGGGTCTCTTATGAATCATGGAGTGGTACTATATAATCCAAGGGTCTTAACTATTACATAGAAGCCCATTAAGGATTTAAGGTAGCGCCTTTTGAATATCCTGCTATGAATCCATCATATGGAGATATGAAAGATTCTACGAGGATTTGGATAACGAATATCCGGAGTATACAAAAACACAAAAATGCATAAAAGAAAACATAAGATGAATAAACACATAGTCACATAACCACAAAATTGTTTGTTAATTTGTTCTGCTAACAGAGCACATGTATTTAAAGCATACTAGGAATCCATTTCTTGGATTTCATTTGGTACTTTAAACATTATCAAGAATCTAACTATAAAGATAGAAAGATTTTTGAAGAGAGAAATCGACTTTGATTATAAGAAACCGAAATGTTCGAATTTAGGTACGCAAGGAATCCAATTAAGGACTCTGATTTGTATGACAATTATCCACAAAGATCTAATTGTGAAAATAAAAAGATCCCATATGGATTTAAAAGTTGAAGATGTTTTGAAACCTTGCACTGGATGTGCTTAGGAAACATGATGTAAAATGCTTATGAAGTTGAGATGCTTGATATGTCAAGGCGACATATGAAGCAGAATTTGAAGGTTAAGTCAATGTATGAGGATAATATTTTTGAAAACTATGCATGGGGTTCTTTTAAGAAAAATGTGTTTAACGTTTTTGAAACCTTATATAATACTTTTGAAATCATAACGTAGGTGTATTAGATAGATATATTTACAAAAATGTTTTAAAATCATGCGAGATAAATTTTGAAATTATGTATAAGGTTTTTGAAAGACATGAATGATGCTTTTCGAAATCATGCACTTGATAAGAAAATGTATTGTGTTAATATTGTCTTCAGACTATATGAAATATTTTGAAATTAGAAAGGTTGGTTTTGATAACATGGCCAATGTTTTTGAAATAACATAGACAATGTATCTAGAAAAATTGTTTTCAAACTATATGAAATGTTTTGAGATCATGAAGATTGTGTTGAAATACTTGTACTGTGTATGTTGAAAAAAATCAAAACATAATGGGTATGAGATTTGAAAATACCCTTAGTTATCTAACCAAGGATCCAAAGGCACAGATGTGCAGAAGCATGATCACTCATAATGTCACTTTATTTTCTGTACTTTGTTTCTTAGAATGAAACGAGTACTTAAAATTTTCGAGGGACTCATGAGCGATCATTTGAAAGAGAGAATCACAAGAGTAGTTTGTAAGGAACATAGTTCCTTAATGCAGGTATTATAGGGAAATGCCATAAACACTTGTTATTATACTTGTATATCAGAATTGTGATCAACAACTTTTATTTATGAACAAGACATATTGTTTCACAATACACGAAAACAAAAGAAACAAAGGCATAAGACAGCAACATCCTTTGTTCAGCCGAATGCTCATCCAAGGGTTGGATTTACACTGACTATCTTCGGGCAGTTGTTCCTGAAATGGCTCGTCTCGCCACAGTTGTAGCAAGTACCAGGCAGAAAACGAGCTTGAGTGGGGTTGACTTGGAGTTGGGTAGCAGCAAGATTTGCAACAGCTTTGTTTTGGATAGCAAAGCGGCATGTGTTAATCAAATGTCCCCTCCGACCACAGTAGGTACATTTGAAGCAGGGTATGAGGTTTGAATGATGACCGTTGCATCGCTTGCACCTAGGAGCAGTTCCTAAGTACGGCTTCCTAGCTGGTGGCCTTGCCACTTGGCTAGGTCCCGCTTGATTAGGTGTAACCGCTGCGGGTTTCCTTGAAGCCTTACGCTTCCTTGATGTTGGTGCAAGCTTGACTTCTGCTTCCTTTGGTGGCTCTTGAGTGGCTTCATTGTCGAGACGAGAGGCTTCATTGTTGAGATGAGCCATGGCAATACATAAATCCACAGTCTTCTGAATCACTTCGCCTATTTGCGGGACAAATTTGGCTGTTCGCTCGGGCATTTGACCCGTGCTGAAAGGAATAGACATTCTAGAAGGAAATGAAAGTCATAGGAAGAAATAAGTGAAAGGTTATTGGAAAATCAATACAGAATGGTAACGAATGAAAATTGTGATCATTTGTTTGTTACCTAAGGCAAACAAATGAGATGGTGACAAATCAAAGTAAATGGGTCAAAAATAATGTATCGCGAAGACATGCTCGCCTATAAGTGAACACTCATTCCAAGAATTCCCAGGTAAGCACAACTGGTCTCGCGTCTGATGAGATGTATACGAAGTGCTTGCCTAGACAGAAAACCCAGAATACAGGCATTCACCCTTCCAGTTTGCACGTGTTCACATTATTTAAAACCCAAAACCTTGACGAGATTTTGAAAACTCAAAGGGGTTCAAAACCATATAATAGAGAGTTCAAAACCTTACAACAGAGGGTTCAAAACCTAGTAATTAATCATCCTAGAATAGATGATTAGTTTTCAAAGCGGTTTTGAAATTTATGTTCTTGTTGTGGTTGTCGCCTAAGGATAGGTGACAGTATTGTTTTATGACTAAACGCAAGTAAACTCGCGTTAGGGTCCTAAGAAGGTTATAGACTAGGTCAAAGCATTACTAATAACCTAATTCCCTATAACCATTAGCTCTGATACCAACTTTTCTGTCACACCCCGACCACGTAGAACATACAAAACGTGGCGGAAACGTCGGGGAGTGTTGTAACAGAATCATTGTTTCATAACACATGGAAGTTAAGTTTCGTTATATTCATCAAACAAGCGAGTTACATTGACTTTAAACAAGAAATAATGAGTACATAACAAAATTTAACTAGTCTGCATCTTTTATTGTCACTAAGGCCCATGTCCGCCTAAGTGTATCTTGATCAATCCTATGCTTCATTTCCTGAAACACATGTGAAAATAAGTACGTCAGCATAAAAATGCCGGCGAGTGCATAGGTTTTGTGAAAATAAGATTCATGACTTCTGTTTAAGAAAATGTTTAGTCATGAACCTTGTAATTTGATTTGTCTTTGTAAATCATTTGAAAAACAATAAGTTCAGATGATACGTATAAGTAAGAGAATAATGCATGGTTAAATGAATAACCATGTAAAATGAGTTTGTATAAGTTAAGTTGATTGTAAAACAATGTATTGTGAAAAGTATGTTATTTGTATAAAATGTTATATGTCATAAACTGAAATGATTCAAATAACGCTACGATATGTAATACCATACAAACACTTATATATAGGAAGTACCAGCGGCGTATCCACCATGCTTGTATCATATTACACACGCATCGTTACTTAATCACTTACTCAAACCAAACCAACAATGTAAAATGTTCATGTCTAATGTAAATCATGTAATGTATAACCAATGTCAAAAGTGTTTATGTGTCGAATGTAAACCATGTAATATGTAACTAAAATGATATGTATGGCTAGTGAAAATGTATCAACTAAACCATAGATGAAATGCACAAGAACATAGTATTGAAGTAAAACTTGGTTTAAATCAAAGCTATGTTTTGTGGAAATGCATGATCAATGTAAATCATGTAATATGTAACCAAAATGATATGTATGGCTAGTGAAATGTATCAACTAAACCATATGCACAAGAACATAGTATTAAAGTAAAACTTGGTTTAAATCAAAGCTATATTTTGTGGAAATGCATGATCAATGTAAATCATGTAATATGTAACCAAAATGATATGTATGGCTAGTGAAATGTATCAACTAAACCATATGCACAAGAACATAGTATTGAAGTAAAACTTAGTTTAAATCAAAGCTATATTTTGTGGTAATGCATGCTATACTGATACAAACATCTATGCAGTGTTGTGAAAATGCATACATCCAAGCCTTAAGACAGCGGCGATAAACCCTTAAACAACTTAAAGGTTTATCTAAGTTATATATATCGAATTCGGTCATTCCTTCCAATCCCCATACCCAGGATTTCAGGAACGGGAGTTGTCAATTCCTATGGTACCACTACCTACTAACGAACGGCGTAGCTAATGTTAATGAATGTATTGTTCCATTGTAAACAACCCAAATGTCATAACAAAATGTAAGCATGTGATGAAAACGATGTACTAAGTATGCACGCAATGGACATACATAGCATAAAATGTAAATGCAAAACGATGTACTAAGTATGCACGCAATGGACATACATAGCATAAAAACAATGAAATCATGTAAAACAATGTACTATAAGTGTACTATTGAACATAGCATGTATATGATGTGAAAACATGAAAGCATGAAAGTAACAAGTAGGCACATGTGTTTCACCCCAAAACAGTTTGGAAAACAGTAAAAGAGGGGTCTATGTACTCACTTGAGATTGTTCAGTAGTCCTAAGATAACCACCAAGCAATGCTAGAGATCTCGGAATCAAACGGCACCTAATATAGGTAACTATGTTAATAAACCGGACCTAAATCGGAAGATCGGATAGCATGAGGGTTTGTAAACCAAACGAGTGTGGAGACTCGTGTGATATGGTTTAACAAAGCCTACATACTAAATGAAACCTAACATAACTGCTTACGACCCATTACGACCCGTTTAGGTAGCTTATGCTACTTTAACGCGTCGTTCGCGTAAAACGCGTTCGGACCGCCTAACTAGTCCAATGACAAGTGTTATATGCCTAAACATGTTACATTTTCAGTTATGTGACAAAAGTTTAGGTTACATATGCTTAATTACCAACTATACATGAAAAGGGTATTCTGGTAATTTACCTAAGGCATATAAACTACTTATCATACAACTAATTAAACGATGTGACCATAAGGTATAACCTCGGAAGGTTATTCCCTATATACTATGGTCACCTAATGTATTTGGTCGGATCCTAATGATCGACCAAACTGGGTCAGGTTCGAAGGTATAAGCGATTTATTAGATCGCTTACCCTACGACCCTAGACAACGTGGTAATCAGTAGGCATAGTCCCAAGGGACTATAACCATCGTGATTACAATCACGTTGCGAAGTTCAAACGAACTTCGCATTGACCATAAGCTGGTCAACGCTGAAAGTCAAACAAAGTTTGACTTTCTGACTCGAAAAGCAATAAAATAAAGAAAAGAACGAAAGAATACTTACGAAGGGTCCCCGAATGCTAATCTCGATCCGAGAATCTCAGGTATGAAACAATGGTTTCAACTTAGAGTTTCTAAGATCAAAATTCTATTGGTTTTTGAAGTTGTGGGGTGGGGTATTTATAGTTTTCGGGTAACCGTTAAGATCGTTTGTCGAATATCGTGCCATAATCTCATCCGTACAAGTGTCGGAAAGTTATGGTGGCTAAAAATGGTTCTTATCAGCTGACTAAGCATGTGTGAGTGTGTGGGTGTGGATTAAACAGCTGGATTTGCTGTTAAATGCAGTTAATCTAGTCCAGAAGGCGGACGCGGCCCGCGTGGGGATTTACAGAAACTGAGGCGGGCCGCCTGGCCTGCACAGATCAGAATTAAGTTTGCAGAATGACAGTTTCAGTCCCTGCACGTGTTTAAGGCCATTTCCGACACATCTAAGGCTCGTAAAGCCAACTTTAAGGCCCTAAAATGATGCCTAAACATTGTGGACATGAAACATGCTCAAAAATATGCCGGATGTTGGTTCGTTTGGTCGTACGAACGCGATGTTCGCTTAATTACGACGGAATGCGCATAAGCACGAAAAACGATCCAAATGACGCGACGAATGGATTTTTGGCAAGCCAAACACTAAAGCATAATATAGTCATGCTTACATAAATTTTTGGATGTCCGGATGTATTCAGAACGTAAGTTATGCGCAAAAATGCAAACTTGTGCACTTTTTGACACTTTTAGTCCCTGAATGACCCAAAAGTTTATTTTAGCATACCAAACCCCTCAAAGCCTATTTCTAAGCTATGTAAAGGATATTTATGATATGTTTAACTTATGTTCATGTTCCAGAATGTCTGTTACAGTTCAAATTGGCATACTTTCACAGTTTGTCAAGTTTAGTCCCTGTAGTCGAATTAACTTGTTTTTGGCATACCAAACCATCCAAAACTTATTTCTAAGTTATGTAAAGGTTATTTAAGGTATGTTAAGCCTATTTCACTATTCCAGAGTGTTCGTTGCATTAAACTGGTTATATTTACGCATCGGTGCGCGTATAACCTTCCAGAAAGCGATTTAGAGTTTAAAATCGAACAAGAGTTGATATGTGTAAACGATACACATATTTTTACAAATCTCAAGTATGAAATACAATATTTCATTGGTTTGGCATTTGTTTGATGGCCGTGGAGGCACAGGTGTTACAACTGCTGCTACTGAGCAGTGGTTTTCCTTTTGTTGATCAGGCTTTAGGTACATAAGTGCTTGTCTTTAACAGGGCTTTGTCTTCAACAGTGGATAGGCATCATCAGTCTTTATAAGGAGCAGTGGTTAGTTATAACGGTCCTTAGCATGATCAGCAGTTATAACCACTCCATAACCCTTTGAGAGGAAGCAAAGCACGGTCTATTTAATTTAGAGGAATAATTGCATTACATCCCTGTTGAAAAATAGAATTGATAAATTTAGGGAAAGTGAGGTTGAAAGATGATAACCCAACAGTGGAGGATCTCATTCTACAGCTTCGATAAATTAAGGGTATTCACATATAATGGTTCCTGGATGCTTCCAAAGAATCAGCACTTTGGACATCTGTTGTTCTTCAAACATCTATTATCTATTCTATCTGTTATATATAATAAATGAAAGTAATTTGGTCCAAGTGGCCCAAATAACTTTCATTATTATATATAATAGATAGAATAGATAATAGATAATAGACGTTTGAAGACAACAGATGTCCAAAGTGCCGCTTCATTGGAAGCATCAAGGAACCATTATATGAGAATACCCTTAATTTATCGAAGCTGTAGAATGAGATCTCCACTGTTGGGTTATCATCTTTCAACCTCACTTTCCCTAAATTTATCAATTCTATTTTTCAACAGGGATGTAATGCAATTATTACCTTATTTAAGATACCTTCAACTGCATCTTTTGATAAATCAACATTTATTTCACTCAAATGATAACTTCAACTGCATCTTCAATCATGAACTATCTAAAGAAATGGATGAAATTATCCAAAAATACCCAAAATAAATCTAATTAAACCATCCAATATTCTTGAGTACTCACCATTAATGTGATGACCAATATAAAATCAAACCCTAAAAGCATACAAATCATAATGAACTATGAAAGAAACAGACTAAAAAACTTGTTGGGCGATTAAAATTAAAAGGATATCATACGCAATATTCAGGTAATTAGAATGGACATTTTTACCTTACTTAACAACAATAGCAAACAACATCAAACAACAACAGCAAGTGACACATAAATCAACCTCAAAATCATATAGAAGGCTAAAAATAAAATGAAAATTAGATAAGTGAACATCAAAACTGAACAGGAAACCTGACCAAAAATTAACCAAACACCTGATGTTGAATCCACTGTAGATGTTGAATCCACTGTAGATGCTGAACCACTGCTGTTACAAACATATAATACCTTGGGAACTGGAAATTTAAAAGGATCGGCTTCAAACTCTTCAACAATCGGAAGATTCAAATCTCAAGCAAATGAAACCCTAATTTCAAAAAGAATAATCGGTGAACATATTCACAGATTCACAGATCAATAATCAACAGATGTTGTACTCATATCATTACCGTTAGGGTTTAATTAAAAACTTTGTATGAAAATAAGAAGAAATCAACATAGATCTATAAACATACAAATCAAACCACAAATAGAAGAACCTAGCCGACGAAGAAGATGAAAAAATCTTCCCAACTATAGGGCTACAATACTGATTCATGATGAACATACAAATCAAGAAAACCGAGTTAGGATTGCAACCAAAATTAGGGCTACAATACTGAAATAAATGAAGATATAGGGCTTACCTGGTGACGCTTGGAATGATTTATGATGAGATGATTTGGTTTGATCTTTGATTCAGAAGGGAGAAGAGTACAGGAGAAGGAGAAGAAGATTCAGATATAGGGTTTTGAAAAGGAAAAAAGGAGACGGAGGGAGTATAAAAGGGATGGAAGTGTGGTACTGTTGGGCAGGAAAAGAGAATTGAGGATGCCCTAATTAAGTGACACGTGGCCCAAATCACTTTCATTTATTATATATAATAGATGTTTTGCATCAATCATTCCGAAAATAAATAAGGATCATATATATATATATATATATATATGGGAAGGTTCAAATGAAAACCACTAGTTATCGCGAAAACTCGAAAACTAACTAAAAAGCCTAAAAAACATACCAAATATATATTTTTTTTTGCATATCAATTTTCGCTATTTAAATTATATAAAAAACTTTTTTTCAAAAATAATAATAAATTTTTTTTTGTAGTGCACATGTGTATGTATACTACACATGTGAATTATTACACATGTGCACTACAAAAAAAATTTTGAAAAAAAAGTTTTTTTATATATAAAAACTAGCGATTTTTATTAAAAAAAATTGTGTGTTTTTAGGCTTTTTTAGTTAGTTTTCGTAATAAAAGTGGTTTTCATTTGAACCATCCCCTATATATATATATATATATATATATATATAGGGGATGGTTCAAATGAAAACCACTTTTAACGCGAAAACTCGAAAACTAACTAAAAAAGCCTAAAAACCACACCAAATTCGAGAAGAAAAAGATGGAAACCGCTTTGGGAAAGGAATTTTTGTAAATTCGATTTGACAGTAAAACCCTGTTTGAGGTTTTGATCAGGGTTTTATAAGGAAAAAGTGAACGCTGACGTGGCAGCGGTTACAAAAGATCTGACCGCTATGTACTGTCCACGTGCCAACCCCTGATGAATAATGGAGGACAGTTGTTTTATGAAACCACTCATGAAGGAATAATAGTGGGTGTAATGGTAATAATGAAAACAGTGGGTGATTTTTACTATCAGTGGATAGCATATCAGTGGTTAAAAACACTAATTTTGAACAACAGTGATTACCAAGAAAATAAGAGAACAGGGGATGACTTTCAGCAGTGGACAGGCTTTAGTGGAACAGATGTTTGAACAAAGCAGTGGTTATGGCAGACTTTTAAGGATTTAATGAAAATTTCATTTTTAGCTATTTTTAAGGATGGATTTTTGATTTTCTGAAAACATTTTAATGCTTTTATTCATAGAAAAACAAGATTTTGCTTGTTATTCCATGTTTAGCATGCCGATCCTAGAGATCAAGCTTTCAAAGGTGGATGTGTCTAATGCTTTGGTTAGCACATCTGCTAGCTGATCCTTAGTTGGTACATGGTGCAGAGAAATCAAACCTTTTTCATAGCAATCCCTCACAAAGTGATGTCTGATATCTATGTGCTTGGTGGTTGAATGGGAGACTGGATTTTTGATGATATTTTCTGCTGCCTGACTGTCCAACATGAGAGGTGTCTTTAGGGCAGTGATACCAAAATCCAGCAATTGATTTTGAAGCCAAAGCAGTTGGGCTGTACAGCTTGCAGCAGCTATATACTCTGCCTCAGTAGTGGATGTGGAAACAGCTGCTTGCTTTTTGCTTTGCCAAGACACTAAGCAATTGCCTAGGAATTGGCACCCTCCTGAAGTGGACTTCCTTGTCTTGTCACATCCAGCAAAGTCACTATCTGAGAAACCTGAAAGCTCAATTTTACCATCAGCTGGATACCAGATACCAAGTGTGGGAGCACCTTTTAGGTATCTGAATATCCTTTTTACAGCAATAAGGTTTGACTTTCTGGGGGCTGATTGAGATCTTGCACAAACACATGTTGCAAACATGATGTCTGGCCTAGATGCAGTTAGGTACAATAAAGACCCAATCATGCTTCTATATAAAGTTTAATCAACCAAATCATCATTTTCATCAGACATGACAATTTTATTGGTTGCAATGGGTGTACTGCATGGCTTACAATCATCCATCTCAAATTTCTTTAAAAGTTCTTTTGGCATATTTGCCTTGATGGATAAAAGTGCCATTTTGCAGTTGCCTTACTTGGAGACCAAGAAAGCACTGGAGTTCACCCATTGCACTCATTTCAAATTCAGCTGTTATGAGTTGCCTAAACTCTTCACACATTTTATTACATGTGCTTCCAAAGATGATGTCATCCACATAAATCTGGACAATCATCAAATCCTTTCCTCTTCATTTTAAAAACAATGTTTTATCTATTTTACCTCTTGTGAAACCAATGGATAGTAGGAAAGTAGAAAGAGTTTCATACCAGGCTCTTGGTGCTTGTTTCAGGCCATACAAAGCTTTATTTAGCTTGTAGTGTCACACCCCGACCACGTAAAACATCAAATCGTGGCGGAAACGTCGGGGAGTGTTGTAACAGAATTATTGTTCCACAACCATGGTAATTAAAATTTCATTTTATTCAACAACCAAAGGTGGAATACAGTGTTTCAAAACAAGAACCAAAGAGTACACAACATAAGTAAACTAAGTCTATCTTTATTTTAAGTCTCTAAGGCACATGTCCGCCCTAGTGTCACGATCATCATCCTAAGCAACAGCTCTTGAAACACATGTGAAAATAGGTACGTCAGCAGAAAAATGCCTGTGAGATACATAGGTTTTGTGAAAATAGGATTCATGACTTAAGTTTAAGAAAAAGTTGTTTAACAAAAGTCAGTCATGAACCTTGTTAGTTGTTTTGTTTTATAAATCTTTTGAAAAGCGATGATAAAGTAGATGATATGTAAAAAGTGTAATGTGAGGTTAAATGAATAACCAAGTAAAATGAGTTTTGATTAAAATAAGTTGTTTGTAAACAATGTCTTGAAAAATATGTTATTTGTATAAAATGTTATATGTCTAATTTGAAATGATTCAAATAACGCTACGATATGTAATACCATACAAGCACTTATATATAGGAAGTACCAGCGGCGTATCCACCATGCTTGTATCATATTACACACGCCTACATACTAAAACGAAATGAGTATAGAAACTCATGTAATATGGTTTAACAAAGCCTACATACTAAAACGAAACTTATCCTAAGTGCTTTTGACCCGTTATGACCCGTTTAGGTAGCTTATGCTACTTTAACGCGTCGTTCGCGTAGAACGCGTTCGGAATGCCTAACTAGTCCTATGACAAGTAATATATGCCTTAACATGTCTAATATTGTTGCTAAATCAGTTTAGATGTCAAAATTTGGGTTACATAGGCTTAAAATGAATTATGGCGTAAAAAGGGCATTTTGGTAATTTACCTAAGGCATATATACTACCTATCATACAACTACTTAAACGACGTGACCATAAGGTATAACCTCGGAAGGTTATTCCCTATACTACTATGGTCACCTAAAGTGTTTGGTCGGATCCTAATGATCGACCAAATGGGTCGGGTTTGAAAGCATAAGCGATTGATTAGATCGCTTACCCTTACGACCCTAAACAAGCACAAATCTAAAAGTGACGAGCTAAACATGCTAGAACATGTTTAGTCAAGTTAGAAAACAGGTTTTGATATCAAAACAAACAGTTTTGATACCCTAGAGTAGTTTGGTTACAAAATACGCAAGAACACGCATTTTGCCCGAAACTACAACTCGTCACTGAGCCTAGATAACGTGGTAATCAGTAGGTATAGTCACTAAGGACTATGACCATCGCGATTACGCTCACGTTATGAAGTTCAAACGAACTTCGCATTGACCATAAACTGGTCAATGCAGAAAGTCAAATGCAGTTTGACTTTCGAGCTAAAAACGCATAAAAAGAACGAAGGAACACTTACAAAGGGTCCCCGCAAGATTGATTATCCAAGTATTTCTCAGGTATGAAGTGTTGCACACTTCAACTTAGAGAAAATCTCAGATATCAAGTGGGTTGCAAGTGAAATGGGTGAGGGGTATTTATAGGAAAGCTAGAACCGTTAGGATCGTTTATCGGGAAACGAGCTTCGATCTAGGCCGTCCAAGTGTGTCCCTTGTTTTACAAAACCATTAGAGCCCATAGAAATGGCCCATGGTGTTGCAAAAACCGTTTGCAAGTGGAGAATGAAGGTATAACAGCTAGAAACAGGCTATTAAACACTTTCTGCATATCTGGGAGGGCCACGCGGGCCGCGTAAGAGGCTGAGGAAGTCTACACGGGCCGCCTGAGCAGTACAGATCAGAAACAAGTTTCCAAAATGACAGTTTCAGTCCCTGTTGTGTTTTAAGGCCATTTCCGACACTTCTAAGGCCCGTTAAGTCAACCTTAAGGCCCTAAAATGATGCCTAAACATTGTGGACTTGAAACATTCTCAAAAATATGCTGGATGTCAGTTCGTTTGGTCGTACGATCGCGATGTTTGCTTAATTACGACGGAATGCGCATAAGCGCGAAAAACGATCCAAATTGCGCGACGATTGGATTTTTGACAAGCCAAACACTAAAACATAATATTTTAATGCTTAAATAAATTTTTTGGATGTCCGGATGTATTCAGAACGTAAGTTATGCGCGAAAATGCAAACTTATGCACTTTTTGACGCTTTTAGTCCCTGAATGAGCATAAAGTTTATTTTAGCACACCGAACCTCTCAAAGCCTATTTCTAAGCTATGTAAAGGATATTTAAGGTGTGTTTAACTTATGGCCACGTTCCGGAATGTCCGTTACAGTTCAAATTGGCATACTTTCGCAGTTTGTCAATTTTAGTCCCTGTAAGCGAATTAACTTGATTTTGCCATACCAAAGCCTTCAAAACTTATTTCTAAGTTATGTAAAGGTTATTTAAGGTATGTTAAGCATATGTTGATGTTCCAGAGTGTTTGTCGTGTTAAACTGATTATGTTTATGCACCAGTTTGCGTATAACTATCTAGAAAGCGATATGGAGTTTGAAATTGAATAAAAACCAAAACATGAAAAATGTAAAACATAAACAAACAAACATTGGGATTAAATAACTTTATTTCATTGATAACTGAATTGTTTACAATGATTACAAGCACATATGTCACAGTCTCCCCTACTTGTGGAAATTTCGTCCCGAAATTTGTTTAGAGGAAACTCGTGAGAAAAGATGCGGATACTTCGCCTTCATTTGATCTTCACGTTCCCAAGTAAACTCAGGTCCACGCTTAGATTCCCAGCGAACTTTAACCAAAGGAATGCACTTGCGTTTAAGCCATTTGACTATTCGGTCCATGATTTCCACGGGTTTCTCAACAAAATGTAGTGTTTTATCAACACGAATTTCGTCAAGTGGTATGTGGAGGTTCTCATCAGCTAAACACTTCTTGAGATTGGACACGTGGAAGGTTGGATGAACATTTCCAAGTTCAGGAGGTAACTCAAGTCTGTAGGCTACCTTACCGATTCTTTCGACGATCTTGAATGGTCCAACATATCTAGGTGCAAGTTTTCCCGTCTTTCCAAATCTGATCACACATTTCCAAGGTGAGACCTTAAGTAATACTCGATCACCAACTTGAAATTCCATGGGCTTGCGTCCTTGGTCCGCGTAACTCTTTTGACGGCTTCGAGCTGTCTGAAGGTTATCACGAACTTTCTTAACCTTATCTGTTGTCTCTAGAATGAGGTCAGGTCCAGTAAGCTGAGCCTCACCGATCTCATTCCAGCAGACTGGTGAACGACATTTTCGACCATAAAGAGCCTCGAAAGGAGCCATGTTGATGCTGGAGTGATAACTGTTGTTGTAGGAGAATTCAATCAATGGAAGATGTGAATCCCAACAACCACCAAAATCGATCACACAAGCTCTAAGCATATCCTCCAAAGTCTGGATTGTTCTTTCAGATTGACCATCAGATTGCGGATGATAAGCAGTGCTCAGATTAAGTTGGGTCCCCATAGCAGATTGCATGGTTCTCCAAAAATGAGAAGAGAAGCTAGCATCTCTGTCAGAAATAATGTTCAAAGGAACACCATGTCGAGATACGATTTCATCCACATAGATTTTAGCCAGTTTGTCAGCAGATAGATCCTCACGGATCGGCAAGAAATGTGCTGACTTAGTAAGACAATCAACAACTACCCAAATGGCATCATGACCTTTCTTAGTGCGCGGAAGTTTGGTAACGAGATCCATAGTGTAACAACTGTGCTTGTAATCACTATGAACAGTTCTGTTATCAATAAAACAATGTTATTTGATCCCAATGTTTGTTTGATTGTGTTTTACATTTTTCATGTTTTGACTTTTATGTAATTTTAAACTCTACATCGCTTTCTGGAGAGTTATACGCAAACTAGTGCGTAAACGTACTCAGTTTAATGCGAGAAATACTCCGGAACATCAACATATACTCAACATACCTTAAATAACCTTTACATAACTTAGAAATAAGTTTTGAAGGCTTTGGTATGGCAAAAACAAGTTAATTCGCTTACAGGGACTAAATATGACAAACTGCGAAAGTATGTCAATTTGAACTGTAACGAACATTCCGGAACATAACCATAAGTTAAACACACCTTAAATATCCTTTACATAGCTTAGAAATAGGCTTTGAGGGGTTCGGTGTGCTAAAATAAACTTTTGGAACATTCAGGGACTAAAAGTGTCAAAAAGTGCACAAGTTTGCATTTTCGCGCATAACTTACGTTCTGAATACATCTGGACATCCAAAAATTTATGAAAGCATGACTACATTATATTTTAGAGTTCGCCTTAAGAAAAATCCATTCGTTGCGTCATTTGGATCGTTTTTCGCGCTTATGCGCATTCCGTCGTAATTAAGCGAACATCGCGTTCGTACGACCAAACGAACCATCATCCTAGATATTTTTGAGCATGTTTTGAGTTCCCTATACTTTAACTTCATTTTAGAGCCTTGAAATGAGGATAACGGGGTTCAAACGCATCGAGAATCGCTTAAAAACACAACAGGGACCAATTATGCAAAATCTGCCAAAACAGGGGCCTAGCGTGACGCGACGGGCCTAGGCGTCACGCGAGCCCCTATCTGGACCAGATTCAGTGTTTTTATCACAAGTTGCAACCAATTAAACCACAACCACATGTTTGCAACTTGCTTAATCACTAAGATTAGGAGCATATGTGGCTCCATAACCTTTGTGACAAGTGTACGCACGAGATTAAGGCACGATAATCGACAAACGATCCTAACGGTGGTGCATATCCTATAAATACCCATCCACCCTCAACCCCAAAAACCCACAAATCTGATTAAGAAAGCTCTAAGTTGGAACCTTCGTTTCATACCTGAGCTATTTTGATCTGGGTTAGCATTCGGGGACCCTTCGTAAGTATTCTTTCGTTCTTTTCCTTATTTTTACTGCTTTTCGAGTCAGAAAGTCAAACTTTGTTTGACTTTCAGCGTTGACCAGTAATGGTCAATGCGAAGTTCGTTAGAACTTCGCAACGTGATTGTAATCACGATGGTCATAGTCCCTTGGGACTATGCCTACTGATTACCACGTTGTCTAGGGTCGTAGGGTAAGCGATCTGATAAATCGCTTATACCTCGAACCCGACCCAGTTTGGTCGATCATTAGGATCCGACCAAACACAGTAGGTGACCATAGTAGATAGGGAATAACCTTCCGAGGTTATACCTTATGGTCACGACGTTTAAGTAGTTGTATGATAGGTAGTTTATATGCCTTAGGTAAATTACCAGAATACCCTTTTCATACATAATTGGTAATTTAGCATATGTAACCTAAACTTTTGTCACGTAACTGATTATTTAACATGTTTAGGCATATAATACTTGTCATAGGACTAGTTAGGCGGTCCGAACGCGTTTCACGCGCACGACACGTTAAAGTAGCATAAGCTTCCTAAACGGATCGTAATGGGTCGTAAACAATTATGTTAAGTTTCATTTAGCATGTAGGCTTTGTTAAACCATATCACGTGAGTTCCGACACTCATTTGGTTTACAAACCCTAATGCTACCCAATCTTCCGATTTAGGTCCGGTTTATTAACATAGTTACCTATACTAGGTGCCGTTTGATTCCGAGATCTCTAGCATTACTTGGTGGTTATCTTTATACAACTGAGCAATCTCATGTGAGTACATAGACCCCTCTTTTACTGTTTTCTAAACTGTTTTGGGGTGGAACACATGTGCCTACTTGTTACTTTCATGCTTTCCTGTTTTCACATCATATACATGCTATGTTCGTTAGTACATTATAGTACATGATTTCATTACATTTCATGCTAGGTATGCCCATTGTGTGCATTACTTAGTACATCGTTTTACATGACATTTCATGCTAGGTATGCCCATTGTGTGCATTACTTAGTACATCGTTTTACAAGACATTTCATGCTAGGTATGCCCATTGTGTGCATTACTTGGTACATCGTTTTACATGACATTTCATGCTAGGTATGCCCATTGTGTGCATTACTTAGTACATCGTTTTACATGACATTTCACGCTATGTATGTTCATTTGATTACATACTTAGTGCATTGTTTTCACATGCTCACATTTTGTTATGACATTTGGTTTGTTTACATGGGACAATATATCCATTAACACTAGCTACGCCGTTCGTTAGTAGGTAGTGGTACCATAGGAATTGACAACTCCCGTTCCGGACATCCCAGGGTAAGGGGACAGAAAGGAATGACCGAATTCGTTGACATTAAGACAGATAGACCTTTAATTTGTTTAAAGGGTTTATCACCACAGTCGCCAGGCTTGGATGTATGCATTTTCACAATACCGCATAAATGTTCATATTAAATAGTTGCATGCATTTACACAAAACATAGCGTTGATTTAAACCATGTTTTACTTCAATACTTTGTTTTTGTGCTTATGGTTTAGTTGAGACATTTCACTTGCCATACATGACATTTTGACATAGACATTTGACATGGATATTTGACATAGACATTTGACATGGATATTTGACATAGACATTTGACATGATTTACATCTTGACATAAACACTTTGAAATATTACCCAATACATTTGACAATTGATTTAAACATAGACTTCTTACATTGTTTGGTTTGGTTTGATTAAGTGATTAAGTAACGATGCGTGTGTAATATGATACAAGCATGGTGGATACGCCGCTGGTACTTCCTATATATAAGTGTTTGTATGGTATTACATGGCGTAACGTTATTTGAATCATTTCAGTTTGATACATATAACATTTTATACAAATAACATACTTTTCACAAGACATTGATTTACAAACAACTTATCTTATACAAACACATTTTTACATGGTTATTTATTTAACCTGACATTTACTTATACATATCATCTGATCTTATTGTTTTCAAATGATTTACAAGACAAAGCAAATAACAGGGTTCATGACTAAACATTTTCTCAAACATAAGTCATGAATCCTATTTTCACAAAACCTATGTATCTCACAGGCATTTTTATGCTGACGTACCTATTTTCACATGTGTTTTCAGGTGCTTTTCCATAGGATGTTGATCATGATACTAGGGCGGACCTATGCCTTAGAGACTTTAAAAGATGATAGACTATGTTTAATTATGTTCTGAACTCTTTAATTTTCCTGTTTGAAACAATGTAACACCCTTGTTTATTAAATAAAATACACTTTGTGTGCCATGGTTATGAAACAATTAATTCTGTCGCAACACGCCCCGATGTTTCCGCCGCGGTTTGTTGTTTTACGCGGTCGGGGTGTGACAGAAGAGTTGGTATCAGAGCCAATGGTTATAGGGAATTAGGTTATTAGTAATGCTTTGACCTAGACTATAACTTTTCTAGGAACCCAACACAAGTTATCTTGTGTTTAGATCTTAAAACACGTACATCACCTATCCTTAGGTGATTAACAAAACATGGAACCAAAAATTTTCCGAAACGATTTTTGAACAACAATCATCTGTTTTTGAATAAATTTTTACAAGGTTTTGAACCCTCAATTGTAAGGTTTTTGAACCCTCTGTTTTATGGTTTTGAACCCTTTTCAAGTTTGGTTTTTGGCCTTGTGCCTTCTAATTTTAAAAAATCCCGTCAAACGTTTTGGGTTTTAAATAATGTGAACGTGTGCAAACTGGAAGGGTGAATGCCTGTATTCTGAGTTTTCTGTCTAGGCAAGCACTTCGTATACATCTCAACCAGACGCAGAGACCAGTTGTGCTTACCTGGGAATTCTTGGGATGAGTGTTCACTTATAGGCGAGCATGTCTTCATTATACATTATTTTTGACCCATTTACTTTGATTAGTCACTGTGAGTCGTTTGTTTGCTTTGTGATACGGACGAATGACCACCATCTTTGCTTTTGTTGATTTTGTTTCATCTCATTCTTTTCATCAAATCATCTCACTCGTTTCTTTACATGTTTTCCTCTTTTAGAATGCCTCCTCGACGCGACAATCTGATTGCGACTGCCGAACTGGCAGAAATTATTGCTGAGCAAATGGCTGCTCAATTTCCAAATCTCTTTGCTCAGTGGAACCAAGCCAACAACAACAACAATGGTCCGTGCAAGTACAAGGATTTTAACCAGGCTAAACCACTCAAGTTTAGTGGTTCTGAGGGAGCGACCGGGCTTCTTCAGTGGTTTGAGAGCATAGAGAATACTTTTCGCCATGTGCAGTGTCCGGATAATCGCAAGGTCGAGTTCTCCTCGAGCGTATTTCAGAAGAGGGCTTTGACATGGTGGAACGGGGTTATGAGGGACCAAGGTGCAGAAGTCGCTCTCGCACAGACATGGGCTGAACTTAGAGCCCTTATGATGAGGGAATTCTGTCCTCGTCATGAACAGCGAGCGTTGGAGAAAGAGTTTGATGTTTTGAAGCAAAATAGTGGTGAGCACAGGGCTTATACTGATCGGTTTGAAGAATTGAGCCTGCTTTGCCCAACAATGGTCACCCCACTCGACAAGGCTATCGAGAGATACATCGATGGTCTACCTGACTCGGTACAAGACATTCTTACTGGTAGTAACCCTGCCACACTTCGTCAGGCGATCGAGTTATCTGCAACATTGACTGAGTCGCAGATCCGGAAGAACAAGTTACACCGGAAGGGTGACAAGGGCAAGAAGCAGTCGGCTGACAAGGAAGATAGCAAGAAAGGTCAAAACTTGAATGGAAAGAACTCTGGTTCTTCAAAGAGGGCAAAGAAGCGTAAGGCTTCCCAAAATTTTGCTATCACTGCCCAAGCTAATCAGGCAGCCCTCAACCAACCCGCACAGCTTCCAGCAAAGAAACCCTATACAGGGAATGCACCTTTGTGCAATAGATGCAACAGTCACCACCAGCCGCAATTTCCATGCCGTTTCTGTACTAACTGTGGGAAATCAGGCCATCTCGCCAATGTTTGTCGATCTGCTCAGAATCCCGCGGTTCAGAACCCGGCTCAACAAGTTGCTCAGCCTCCTGCTCCGCAACAGGGTCAAGCTGCACGACCACAATACCCACCGGGTGCTTGTTATAATTGTGGGGATCTGACCCACTATAGAAACCGGTGCCCAAGACTAGCCAACCAGAACCAGAACCAGAATCAGGCTCCGGCTCGAGGCCGAGTTTTTAACATGAATGCCCAAGAGGCACAGGCTGACGATAATGTGGTGAACGGTACGTTCTTTATTAATAATCAGCCTGCATCTGTTCTTTTCGATTCCGGTGCCGATAAGAGTTTCGTGTCTTTGTCTTTTGAGCAAATGCTTCGCGTGTCTAGAACGAAACTAGGCAAATCTTTGACAGTAGAGGTTGCTAGTGGTGAACCCATTATTCTTGATTCTGTTCTTCGCAACTGCCAGTTGAATCTTAACGACCATCTTTTTCCTATTGACCTCGCGCCTATGCAACTTGGAAGCTTCGACGTTATTGTGGGAATGGATTGGTTATCCAAGCATCACGCAGAGATAGTTTGTTCTAAGAAGATTGTTCGTGTGCCACTTTCGACAGGCGAGATCCTGCAAGTTCAAGGTGAGAAGCCTACCGGTGGTCTCAAACTCATGTCTTGTTTTAAAGCTCGGAAGTATCTGCAGAAGAACTATGTGGCTTTCTTAGCACATGTTACAGAAGATAAAGGCAAGGATAAGTCTATTTCAGATATTCCTGTCGTTCGGGATTATTCTGAAGTGTTCCCTGAAGATTTACCTGGTCTACCTCCAGCACGCCAAGTCGAGTTCCGCATTGATCTCGTACCTGGTGCAAATCCCATTGCCAGAGCTCCATATCGTCTTGCACCGTCTGAGATGCAAGAGTTATCTAAGCAGCTTCAGGAGCTCTCTGACAAAGGTTTTATCCGTCCTAGCTTTTCACCTTGGGGTGCTCCCGTTCTTTTTGTCAAGAAGAAGGATGGATCCTTTAGGATGTGTATCGATTATCGTGAGCTTAACAAGCTTACCATCAAGAATCGATATCCCCTACCTCGCATCGACGATCTCTTTGATCAGTTACAAGGCGCTTCTTATTTTTCGAAGATTGATCTGCGATCTGGATATCATCAACTTCGGGTGCAAGAAGAAGACATTCCGAAGACAGCATTCCGTACTCGTTATGGACATTACGAGTTCACAGTCATGCCATTCGGTTTGACTAATGCTCCTGCTGTTTTCATGGACTTAATGAATAGGGTCTGCAAACCTTATTTGGATCAGTTCGTCATTGTTTTTATCGATGACATCTTGATTTACTCTAAGACGCGAGCTGATCACGAGCAGCATCTTCGTCTTACTCTGGAACTCCTGAAGAAAGAGCAACTTTTCGCCAAATTCTCCAAGTGCGAATTTTGGCTTAAAGAAGTTCAATTTTTGGGGCACATTATCAACGAACGAGGTGTTCATGTAGATCCCTCCAAGATCAGTGCGATTAAGGATTGGGATACACCTTCTACTCCTACTGAAGTTCGTTCTTTTCTGGGTCTAGCGGGTTATTATCGCCGCTTCATTGAAAACTTCTCTAAGATTGCAGTTCCTCTAACTGCTCTAACTCAAAAGAAAATGCCCTTTTATTGGGGAATCAAACAAGAGGAAGCTTTTCAACATTTGAAGCAGAAGCTTTGCGATGCGCCTGTTCTATCATTGCCTGAGGGTGATGATGATTTTGTTGTGTACTGTGATGCATCGAAATTGGGTCTTGGCTGTGTTCTTATGCAAAGGAACAAAGTCATAGCCTATGCATCAAGACAATTGAAGATACATGAGAAGAACTACACCACTCATGATCTTGAGTTGGGTGCAGTTGTCTTTGCTCTCAAGATCTGGAGACACTATTTGTACGGTACAAAATGTGTGGTTTTCACTGACCACAAAAGTCTTCAGCATATCTTCAACCAGAAAGAACTCAACATGAGACAACGACGTTGGGTTGAGCTTTTAAACGACTATGACTGCGAAATTCGCTACCATCCAGGTAAGGCGAATGTCGTAGCTGATGCATTGAGTCGTAAGGAACGTACTAAGCTTCATTGTGTACGTGTTCAATCTGTTATTCAAGCTCGATCCGATATTCAAGCACGCATTGCTCAAGCTCAACAATCTTGTGTTTCACAAGGTTCGATGGATAAGGAATTTCCCTATCACATAACACCTGCTCTTGAACTGAAGGACAATGGGTCATATTACTTCATGGACCGTTTGTGGGTCCCAAGCCAGGATGATATTCGTACCTTGCTTATGGATGAAGCCCATAAGTCTCGTTATTCTATTCATCCGGGCTCAGATAAAATGTATAAGGATCTTCGTATTCACTATTGGTGGCCTGGTATGAAGAAAGACATTGCCTTATACGTATCAAAATGCCTTACTTGTCTTAAGGTTAAGGCTAAACATCAGCGTCCTTCTGGTTTATTGGAGCAACCAGAGATCCCAGTTTGGAAATGGGAAAACATTACTATGGATCTTGTTACCAAACTCCCGTGCACAAAGAAAGGTCATGATGCCATCTGGGTAGTCGTTGATCGTCTTACAAAGTCAGCACATTTCTTGCCAATCCGCGAGGATTTTCCTACTGACAGACTTGCTCAAATCTATGTAGATGAAATTGTAGCTCGACATGGTGTTCCTTTGAACATCATTTCTGACAGAGATGCTCGTTTCACTTCTCATTTTTGGAGAACCATGCAATCTGCTATGGGAACCCAACTTAATCTGAGCACAGCTTATCATCCGCAAACGGATGGTCAATCTGAGAGAACAATCCAGACTCTGGAGGATATGCTTAGAGCTTGTGTGATCGATTTTGGTGGTAGCTGGGATTCACATCTTAAATTGATTGAATTCTCCTACAACAACAGTTATCACACTAGCATCAAAATGGCTCCTTTCGAAGCTCTCTATGGTCGAAAATGTCGTTCACCAGTCTGCTGGAATGAGATTGGCGAGGCTCAACTTACTGGACCTGCCCTCATTTTAGAGACAACTGACAAGGTCAAGAAAGTTCGTGATAACCTTCAGGCAGCTAGAAGCCGTCAGAAGATTTACGCGGACCCAAAACGCAAAGCCTTGGAATTCCAAGTCAGGTCTCACCTTGGAAAGGTGTGATCAGATTTGGAAAGAAAGGAAAACTTGCACCTAGATACGTTGGACCATTCAAGATCGTCGAAAGAATCGGAAAGGTAGCCTACAGACTTGAGTTACCTCCTGAACTTGGAAATGTTCATCCAACTTTTCACATATCAAATCTCAAGAAGTGTACAGCTGATGAGAACTTCTCCATACCGCTTGACGAAATTCGTGTTGGTAAAACACTGAAATTTGTTGAGAGACCAGTGGAAATCATGGAACGTGAAGTCAAGTGGCTTAAACGCAAGCGCATTCCTTTGGTCAAAATTCGCTGGGAAGCAAAACGTGGACCTGAGTTTACTTGGGAACGCGAAGATCAAATGAAGGCGAAATATCCACATCTTTTTCCACGAGTTTCCTCTAAATAAATTTCGGGACGAAATTTCCACAAGTAGGGGAGACTGTAACAACTGTGCTTGTAATCACTATGAACAGTTCTGTTATCAATAAAACAATGTTATTTGATCCCAATGTTTGTTTGATTGTGTTTTACATTTTTCATGTTTTGACTTTTATGTAATTTTAAACTCTACATCGCTTTCTGGAGAGTTATACGCAAACTAGTGCGTAAACGTACTCAGTTTAATGCGAGAAATACTCCGGAACATCAACATATACTCAACATACCTTAAATAACCTTTACATAACTTAGAAATAAGTTTTGAAGGCTTTGGTATGGCAAAAACAAGTTAATTCGCTTACAGGGACTAAATATGACAAACTGCGAAAGTATGTCAATTTGAACTGTAACGAACATTCCGGAACATAACCATAAGTTAAACACACCTTAAATATCCTTTACATAGCTTAGAAATAGGCTTTGAGGGGTTCGGTGTGCTAAAATAAACTTTTGGAACATTCAGGGACTAAAAGTGTCAAAAAGTGCACAAGTTTGCATTTTCGCGCATAACTTACGTTCTGAATACATCTGGACATCCAAAAATTTATGAAAGCATGACTACATTATATTTTAGAGTTCGCCTTAAGAAAAATCCATTCGTTGCGTCATTTGGATCGTTTTTCGCGCTTATGCGCATTCCGTCGTAATTAAGCGAACATCGCGTTCGTACGACCAAACGAACCATCATCCTAGATATTTTTGAGCATGTTTTGAGTTCCCTATACTTTAACTTCATTTTAGAGCCTTGAAATGAGGATAACGGGGTTCAAACGCATCGAGAATCGCTTAAAAACACAACAGGGACCAATTATGCAAAATCTGCCAAAACAGGGGCCTAGCGTGACGCGACGGGCCTAGGCGTCACGCGAGCCCCTATCTGGACCAGATTCAGTGTTTTTATCACAAGTTGCAACCAATTAAACCACAACCACATGTTTGCAACTTGCTTAATCACTAAGATTAGGAGCATATGTGGCTCCATAACCTTTGTGACAAGTGTACGCACGAGATTAAGGCACGATAATCGACAAACGATCCTAACGGTGGTGCATATCCTATAAATACCCATCCACCCTCAACCCCAAAAACCCACAAATCTGATTAAGAAAGCTCTAAGTTGGAACCTTCGTTTCATACCTGAGCTATTTTGATCTGGGTTAGCATTCGGGGACCCTTCGTAAGTATTCTTTCGTTCTTTTCCTTATTTTTACTGCTTTTCGAGTCAGAAAGTCAAACTTTGTTTGACTTTCAGCGTTGACCAGTAATGGTCAATGCGAAGTTCGTTAGAACTTCGCAACGTGATTGTAATCACGATGGTCATAGTCCCTTGGGACTATGCCTACTGATTACCACGTTGTCTAGGGTCGTAGGGTAAGCGATCTGATAAATCGCTTATACCTCGAACCCGACCCAGTTTGGTCGATCATTAGGATCCGACCAAACACAGTAGGTGACCATAGTAGATAGGGAATAACCTTCCGAGGTTATACCTTATGGTCACGACGTTTAAGTAGTTGTATGATAGGTAGTTTATATGCCTTAGGTAAATTACCAGAATACCCTTTTCATACATAATTGGTAATTTAGCATATGTAACCTAAACTTTTGTCACGTAACTGATTATTTAACATGTTTAGGCATATAATACTTGTCATAGGACTAGTTAGGCGGTCCGAACGCGTTTCACGCGCACGACACGTTAAAGTAGCATAAGCTTCCTAAACGGATCGTAATGGGTCGTAAACAATTATGTTAAGTTTCATTTAGCATGTAGGCTTTGTTAAACCATATCACGTGAGTTCTGACACTCATTTGGTTTACAAACCCTAATGCTACCCAATCTTCCGATTTAGGTCCGGTTTATTAACATAGTTACCTATACTAGGTGCCGTTTGATTCCGAGATCTCTAGCATTACTTGGTGGTTATCTTTATACAACTGAGCAATCTCATGTGAGTACATAGACCCCTCTTTTACTGTTTTCTAAACTGTTTTGGGGTGGAACACATGTGCCTACTTGTTACTTTCATGCTTTCCTGTTTTCACATCATATACATGCTATGTTCGTTAGTACATTATAGTACATGATTTCATTACATTTCATGCTAGGTATGCCCATTGTGTGCATTACTTAGTACATCGTTTTACATGACATTTCATGCTAGGTATGCCCATTGTGTGCATTACTTAGTACATCGTTTTACAAGACATTTCATGCTAGGTATGCCCATTGTGTGCATTACTTGGTACATCGTTTTACATGACATTTCATGCTAGGTATGCCCATTGTGTGCATTACTTAGTACATCGTTTTACATGACATTTCACGCTATGTATGTTCATTTGATTACATACTTAGTGCATTGTTTTCACATGCTCACATTTTGTTATGACATTTGGTTTGTTTACATGGGACAATATATCCATTAACACTAGCTACGCCGTTCGTTAGTAGGTAGTGGTACCATAGGAATTGACAACTCCCGTTCCGGACATCCCAGGGTAAGGGGACAGAAAGGAATGACCGAATTCGTTGACATTAAGACAGATAGACCTTTAATTTGTTTAAAGGGTTTATCACCACAGTCGCCAGGCTTGGATGTATGCATTTTCACAATACCGCATAAATGTTCATATTAAATAGTTGCATGCATTTACACAAAACATAGCGTTGATTTAAACCATGTTTTACTTCAATACTTTGTTTTTGTGCTTATGGTTTAGTTGAGACATTTCACTTGCCATACATGACATTTTGACATAGACATTTGACATGGATATTTGACATAGACATTTGACATGGATATTTGACATAGACATTTGACATGATTTACATCTTGACATAAACACTTTGAAATATTACCCAATACATTTGACAATTGATTTAAACATAGACTTCTTACATTGTTTGGTTTGGTTTGATTAAGTGATTAAGTAACGATGCGTGTGTAATATGATACAAGCATGGTGGATACGCCGCTGGTACTTCCTATATATAAGTGTTTGTATGGTATTACATGGCGTAACGTTATTTGAATCATTTCAGTTTGATACATATAACATTTTATACAAATAACATACTTTTCACAAGACATTGATTTACAAACAACTTATCTTATACAAACACATTTTTACATGGTTATTTATTTAACCTGACATTTACTTATACATATCATCTGATCTTATTGTTTTCAAATGATTTACAAGACAAAGCAAATAACAGGGTTCATGACTAAACATTTTCTCAAACATAAGTCATGAATCCTATTTTCACAAAACCTATGTATCTCACAGGCATTTTTATGCTGACGTACCTATTTTCACATGTGTTTTCAGGTGCTTTTCCATAGGATGTTGATCATGATACTAGGGCGGACCTGTGCCTTAGAGACTTTAAAAGATGATAGACTATGTTTAATTATGTTCTGAACTCTTTAATTTTCCTGTTTGAAACAATGTAACACCCTTGTTTATTAAATAAAATACACTTTGTGTGCCATGGTTATGAAACAATTAATTCTGTCGCAACACGCCCCGATGTTTCCGCCGCGGTTTGTTGTTTTACGCGGTCGGGGTGTGACACATAGCAATGTTTTCCCTTTTCCAAACTGGGATCTCTGGTTGCTCCAATAAACCAGAAGGATGCTGATGTTCAGCCTTAACCTTAAGACAAGTAAGGCATTTTGAAACGTACAAGGCAATATCCTTCTTCATACCAGGCCACCAATATTGAGTACGAAGATCCTTATACATTTTGTCTGAGCCAGGATGGACAGAATAACGAGACTTATGAGCTTCATCCATAAGTAAGGTGCGAAGACCATCTTGGCTTGGGACCCACAAACGGTCCATGAAATAATACGATCCATTGTCCTTCAGTTCAAGATCAGGCTTAATATGATAGGGTAATTCCTTACCCATCAAGTCTTGTGAAACACAAGCATGTTGAGCCTGAGAGATGCGGGCTTGAATATATGATCGAGCTTGGATATCAGATTGAACACGGATACAATGAAGCTTAGTACGTTCCTTACGACTCAATGCGTCAGCCACGACATTCGCTTTACCAAGGTGGTAGCGAATTTCACAGTCATAGTCGTTTAGAAGCTCAACCCAACGTCTTTACCTCATGTTGAGTTCTTTCTGATTGAAGATATGCTGAAGATTTTTGTGGTCAGTGAAAACCACACATTTTGTGCCATACAAATAGTGTCTCCAGATTTTAAGAGCGAACACAACTGCACCCAACTCAAGATCATGAGTGGTGTAGTTTTTCTCATGCACCTTCAACTGCCTTGATGCATATGCTATGACTTTGTTCCTTTGCATCAGAACACAGCCAAGCCCTAAATTGGATGCATCGCAGTACACGACAAAATCATCATTGCCTTCGGGCAAAGATAGGATAGGTGCATCGCAAAGCTTCTGTTTCAAGTTCTGAAATGCTTCTTCTTGTCTAGAACCCCATTCAAAGGGTTTATTCTTCTGAGTTAGAGCAGTTAAGGGAACTGCAATATTCGAGAAATTTTCGATGAAGCGGCGGTAATAATCCGCAAGACCAAGAAAAGAACGAACCTCGGTAGGAGTAGTAGGCGTATCCCAATCCTTAATCGCACTGATCTTGGAGGGATCTACATGAATACCCTGTTCGTTGACAATATGTCCCAAAAATTGAACTTCTTTAAGCCAAAATTCGCATTTAGAGAATTTGGCAAAAAGTTGCTCTTTCTTTAGGAGTTCCAGAGTAAGACGAAGATGTTGCTCATGTTCAGCTTGCGTCTTAGAGTATATCAAAATGTCATCAATAAAGACGATGATGAACTTATCCAAATAAGGCTTGCAAACCCTATTCATCAAGTCCATAAAAACAGCAGGAGCATTAGTCAAACCGAATGGCATAACTGTGAACTCATAATGCCCATAACGATTGTGGAACGCTGTCTTGGGAATATCTTCTTCATGCACGCGAAGTTGATGATACCCAGAACGAAGATCAATCTTCGAAAAATAAGAAGCACCCTATAACTGATCAAAGAGATCATCGATGCGAGGTAGGGGATATCGATTCTTGATGGTGAGCTTGTTAAGCTCACGGTAATCGATGCACATTCTGAAGGATCCATCCTTTTTCTTGACAAAAAGAACGGGAGCACCCCAAGGTGAAAAGCTAGGACAGATGAAACCTTTGTCAGAAAGCTCCTGAAGCTGTTTAGACAGTTCTTGCATCTCAGACGGTGCAAGACGATATGGAGATCTGGAAATGGGATTTGCACCTGATACGAGATCAATACGGAACTCGACTTGGCGTGCTTGGGGTAATCCGGGTAACTCTTCAGGAAACAACTCCGGATAATCCCGAACAACTGGGATATCTTGAATAGATTTACCCTTGCCCTTATCTGCTGTAACATGTGCCAAGAAGGCCACATAGTTCTTTCGCAGATACTTCCGAGCTTGAAAACAAGACATAAGCTTGAGGCTACTAGCAGGTCTCTCACCACGAACCTATAGGATCTCACCTCACGAAAGAGGCACACGAACGATCTTCTCAAAACAAACTACCTCTGCGCGATGCTTGGCTAACCAATCCATACCCACTATAATGTCGAAGCTTCCCAGTTGCATTGGCATGAGGTCGATAGGAAAAAGATGGTTGTTAAGGTTCAACTGGCAGTTGCGAAGGACATAATTTAGAACAATGGGTTCACCACTGGCAACTTCTACTGTCAAGGGTTTTCCTAGTTTCGTTCTAGACACGCGAAGTAATGGCTCAAAAGATAATGACACAAAACTCTTATCGGCCCCTGAATAAAAAAGAACAGATGCAAGTTGGTTATTAACAGAGAACATACCGTTCACCACTTCATTCTCTGCTTGCGCTTCTTGTGCATTCATGTTAAAAACTCGACCTCGAGCTGGAGCCGGATTCGGATTCGCATTAACCAGCCTTGGGCACTGGTTTCGATAATGGGTCAGGTCTCCATATTATAGCACGAGCCAGGAGGATAGTGAGGTCGTGCAGCTTGCTGTTGAACAGGTTGTTGAGCTACCTGTTGAGCTGGATTTCGAGCGACCTGAGCAGAACGACAAACTTCTGCAAGGTGTCCAGACTTCCCACAGTTGGTACAGAAACGGCACGAAAGTTGCTGTTGATGGTGACTATTGCACCTATTGCACAAAGGTGCATTCCCTTCATATCGCTTCTTTGCTGGAGGCTGCGCTGGCTGATTTGGTGCAGCTTGTGCAGTAACGACGAAATTTTGGGAAGCCTTACGCTTCCTAGAACCCTTCGAGGAACCAGAATCTTTACCCTTCTTGTTTTTACCTTTCTTACTCTCACTCTGATCAGACGCCTGCTTCTTACCCTTGTCACCTTTTCTATGCAGCTTACCCCTTCGAACCTGAGACTCGGTCAATGTCGCAGATAGCTCGATTGCCTGACGGACTGTGGTAGGGTTACTACCAGTAACGGTGTCTTGTATGGAGTCAGGTAGGCCATCGATATACCTCTCGATAGCCTTCTCGAGTGGGGTAACCATTGTTGGGCATAACAAACTCAGCTCCTCATACCTATCAGTATATGCCCGGTGCTCGCCACTATCCTGTTTCAAATCGTCAAACTCCCTCTCCAAAGCTCGCAGTTCATGACGAGGACAAAACTCCCTCATCATAAGAGTCCTCAATTCAGCCCATGTTTGTGCTAAAGCAACCTCAGCACCACGGTCTCTCATAACCCCGTTCCACCATGTAAGTGCCCTCTTCTGAAATACACTGGAAGCAAACTCGAATTTGTGATTATCAGGACACTGAACTTGACGAAAAGTATTCTCAATGCTCTCGAACCATTGAAGAAGCCCAATTGCTCCCTCAGTACCACTAAACTTGAGTGGTTTAGCCGAGTTAAAACTCTTGAAATTGCATGGAGCATTATTGTTGTTGTTGGCTTGGTTCCATTGAGAAATAAGATTTGGGAACGCAACAGCCATTTGCTGTGCGATGATTTCTGCCAGGTCGGCATTCGGTAGCGGATTTTTGCGTCGAGGAGGCATTCTAAAAGAGGAAACATGAAAGGAACGAGTGAGATGGTTAGATGAAAAGAGCGAGATGAAATGAAATCAACAAAGGCAAAGATGGTGGTCATTCGTCCGTATCACAAAGCAAACAAACGACTCACAGTGACTAATCAAAGTAAATGGGTCAAAAATAATGCTTCGCGAAGACATGCTCGCCTATAAGTGAACACTCACCTCAAGAATTCCCAGGTAAGAATGAATGGTCCGATTATGTGGATTTGTACGAACACTCTAGCCTTAGACAGAAAACCCAGGGTACAGGCATTCACTCTTCCAGTTTGCACGTGTTCACACTATTTAGAACCCAAAACTTTGACGAGATTTTGAAAACTTGGAAGGCACGAGGCAAAAAGAATCATTCAAAAACAAATGATAAATTTTCAAAATCAATTTAAAAATCAAAGAGTTCAAAACCATATAATAAATCATTTAAAAACAGATATTTGATTTTCAAAAATCATTTCAGGAAGTTGGGTTCTTGTTTTAGTGATCACCTAAGGATAGGTGAAGTGCATGTTTTAAAAATCTAAACACAAGACAACTTGTGTTGAGGACCAAGAAAGGTTATAGTCTAGGTCAGAGCATTACTAATAAACTAATTCCCTATAACCATTGGCTCTGATACCAACTCTTCTGTCACACCCCGACCACGTAAAACATCAAATCGTGGCGGAAACGTCGGGGAGTGTTGTAACAGAATTATTGTTCTACAACCATGGTAATTAAAATTTCATTTTATTCAACAACCAAAGGTGGAATACAGTGTTTCAAAACAAGAACCAAAGAGTACACAACATAATTAAACTAAGTCTATCTTTATTTTAAGTCTCTAAGGCACAGGTCCGCCCTAGTGTCACGATCATCATCCTAAGCAACAGCTCCTGAAACACATGTGAAAATAGGTACGTCAGTATAAAAATGCCTGTGAGATACATAGGTTTTGTGAAAATATGATTCATGACTTAAGTTTAAGAAAAAGTTGTTTAACAAAAGTCAGTCATGAACCTTGTTAGTTGTTTTGTTTTATAAATCATTTGAAAAGCGATGATAAAGTAGATGATATGTAAAAAGAGTAATGTGAGGTTAAATGAATAACCAAGTAAAATGAGTTTTGATTAAAATAAGTTGTTTGTAAACAATGTCTTGAAAAATATGTTATTTGTATAAAATGTTATATGTCTAATTTGAAATGATTCAAATAACGCTACGATATGTAATACCATACAAGCACTTATATATAGGAAGTACCAGCGGCGTATCCACCATGCTTGTATCATATTACACACGCCTCGTTACTCAAATCATTTTACCCAAACAAACCACCAATGTAAATTGCCCATGTCTAAACCATTTGTCAAATGTCTTTGTGTAAATCATGTCAAAATGTTTATGTCAAAACGTAGTCCATGAAATATGTATATCAATATCAAAAAGTCTATGTCAAATGTCAAATATGTAATGTGTAAACAAAATGTCATGTATGGCAGGTGAAACATATATATATATATATATATATCTACCGAGCCACAGATAAAAATGCACAAAACAATGTATTGAAGTAAAACGTGGTTTAAATCAACGTTATGTCTTGTGGAAATGCATGCTATACTGGATACAAACATTTATGCGGTATTGTAAAAATGCATACATCCAAGCCTTGTGACTGTGGTGATAAGCCCTTAAACAAATTAAAGGTCTATCTGTTTTATGTTTTATGTTTTATCGAATTCGGTCATTCCTTTCATCCAAACATACCTAGGATGTCAGGAACAGGAGTTGTCAATTCCTATGGTACCATTACCTACTAACGAGCGGCGTGATCAAAGTTAATGAATGTATATGGTCCCACTTAACAAACCAAATGTCATATCAAAATGTAAGCATGTGATGAAAATGTACTAAGTATGCGGCAAAACGGACATACATAGCATGTGATGAAAAACAAATGCACTAAGTATGGTGAACATACATAGCATAAAATGTCATGTAAAACGATGTACTAAGTATGCTACAAAGGACATACATAGCAAAAACACAATGAAATTATGTACTATAAGTGTACTAATGAACATAGCAAGTATATGATATGAAAGCATGGAAAGCATGAAATTAACAAGTAGGCACATGTGTTTCACCCCAAAATGTTTGAAAAACAGTAAAAGAGGGGTCTATGTACTCACTTGAGATTGCTCAATAGACTTTAGATATCCACCAAGCAAAGCTAGAAGGTTACGGAATCAAATGGCACCTAATATAGGTAATTACATTAACAAACGGACCTATTCGGAGGATCGGGTAGCATGAGGGTTCGTAAACCAAATGAGTGTAGGAACTCATGTAATATGGTTTAACAAAGCCTACATACTAAAACGAAACTTATCCTAAGTGATTTTGACCCGTTATGACCCGTTTAGGTAGCTTATGCTACTTTAACGCGTCGTTCGCGTAGAACGCGTTCGGAATGCCTAACTAGTCCTATGACAAGTAATATATGCCTTAACATGTCTAATATTGTTGCTAAATCAGTTTAGATGTCAAAATTTGGGTTACATAGGCTTAAAATGAATTTTGGCGTAAAAAGGGCATTTTGGTAATTTACCTAAGGCATATATACTACCTATCATACAACTACTTAAACGACGTGACCATAAGGTATAACCTCGGAAGGTTATTCCCTATACTACTATGGTCACCTAAAGTGTTTGTTCGGATCCTAATGATCGACCAAATGGGTCGGGTTCGAAAGCATAAGCGATTGATTAGATCGCTTACCCTTACGACCCTAAACAAGCACAAATCTAAAAGTGACGAGCTAAACATTCTAGGACATGTTTAGTCAAGTTAGAAAACAGGTTTTGATATCAAAACAAACGGTTTTGATACCCTAGAGTAGTTTGGTTACAAAATACGCAAGAACACGCATTTTGCCCGAAACTACGACTCGTCACTGAGCCTAGATAACGTGGTAATCAGTAGGTATAGTCACTAGGGACTATGACCATCGTGATTACGCTCACGTTATGAAGTTCAAACGAACTTCGCATTGACCATAAACTGGTCAATGTAGAAAGTCAAACGCAGTTTGACTTTCGAGCTAAAAACGCATAAAAAGAACGAAGGAACACTTACAAAGGGTCCCCGCAAGATTGATTATCCAAGTATTTCTCAGGTATGAAGTGTTGCACACTTCAACTTAGAGAAAATCTCAAATATCAAGTGGGTTGCAAGTGAAATGGGTGAGGTGTATTTATAGGAAAGCTAGAACCGTTAGGATCGTTTATCGGGAAACGAGCTTTGATCTAGGCCGTCCAAGTGTGCCCCTTGTTTTACAAAACCATTAGAGCCCATAGAAATGGCCCATGGTGTTGCAAAAACCGTTTGCAAGTGGAGAATGAAGGTATAACAGCTGGAAACAGGCTGTTAAACACTTTCTGCATATCTGGGAGGGCCACGCGGGCCGCGTAAGAAGCTGAGGAAGTCTACGCGGGCCGCCTGAGCAGTACAGATCTGAAACAAGTTTCCAAAATGACAGTTTCAGTCCCTGTTGTGTTTTAAGGCCATTTCCGACACTTCTAAGGCCCGTTAAGTCAACCTTAAGGCCCTAAAATGATGCCTAAACATTGTGGACATGAAACATGCTCAAAAATATGCCGGATTTCGGTTCGTGTGTTCTTACGATTGCGATGGTTGCTTAATTATGACGGAATGCGCATAAGCGCGAAAAACGATCCAAATTGCGCGACGAGTGGATTTTTGACAAGCCAAACACTAAAACATAATATTTTAATGCTTACATAAATTTTTTGGATGTCCGGATGTATTCAGAACGTAAGTTATGCGCGAAAATGCAAACTTATGCACTTTTTGACGCTTTTAGTCCCTGAATGAGCATAAAGTTTATTTTAGCACACCGAACCTCTCAAAGCCTATTTCTAAGCTATGTAAAGGATATTTAAGGTGTGTTTAACTTATGGCCATGTTCCGGAATGTCCGTTACAGTTCAAATTGGCATACTTTCGCAGTTTGTCAATTTTAGTCCCTGTAAGCGAATTAACTTGATTTTGCCATACCAAAGCCTTCAAAACTTATTTCTAAGTTATGTAAATGTTATTTAAGGTATGTTAAGCATATGTTGATGTTCCGGAGTGTTTGTCGCGTTAAACTGATTATGTTTACGCACCGGTTTGCGTATAACTCTCTAGAAATTGATATAGAGTTTGAAATTGAATAAAAACCAAAACATGAAAAATGTAAAACATAAACAAACAAACATTGGGATCAAATAACTTTGTTTCATTGATAACTGAATTGTTTACAATGATTACAAGCACAGATGTCACATGTAGACATGATTTGGATTAAATGGATCCTCAAAGCCTGGAGTTTAACAAACATAAACCACTTCTTGAATCTTACCATAGATGAATGCACATTTAATATCCATTTGATACACCTTGATGTTGTGGTTGACAGCAAAGGCCAGAAATAATCTGATAGCTTCAAGTCTTGCTACAGGAGCAAATGTTTCATCATAGTCAATGCCCTCTTCCTGTCTGAACCCTTGAACCACAAGCCTAGGTTTATTCTTGACAACAATGCCCCTTTCATCAAATTTATTTTTGAAGACCCACTTTGTGCCAATAGGACTTACACCCTCTGGTAGTGGTACATGTTCCCATACTTGTTGTCTTTTGAAATGTAGGAGCTCCTCTTGCATGGCTTCTACCCAGCTGTTGTCTTTCAGTGCCTCTTGGTACTTGACTGGCTGATGGAGAGATAGGAAACCAGCAAAAAGACAAATGTTTTGGGATTGACTTCTTGTGAGCACCCCTTCATTTATGTTGCCAATGATTTGGTCAGGTGGATGAGATTTTAAGAAGATAAGATCTCCTTGGTATGGAATAATGGCATTAAGTGGTGAAGGCTGCAGATGTGAATCATCTGAGCTAACCACTGCTGGTGACTTTGATGATCCAGCAGTGGCTTCAAAAGGTGGTGGAATAGGAGGTAATGGTGTGGACACATGCTGACTTTTATCCACTGTTTTGGGACTTTTGTCAACAGTGTTTGATGATGTGGAAGCAGGGGTTGATGGGCTACTTTGGTCAACAACTGTTGAGGTAGCAGTGGTTGAACTTTGACAACTGTTTTGAACATCTGCTGCTCTACCATTTGATGCAGACTTTTGTTGTGGAATGATGACTTCATATCCATAGTCTGATGATGAAGATTCTGATGGACCTGCACTGTTAGTCTTGACAACAATATTTTCAAAAGTGAATTTAACAAGATCAAACAATTTTGCAGGGTTTGCTGGGATTTTCATTGATGAAAGTTCATTGAACTTTACATTTAAAGTCTCTTCCACTATTTTGGTCCTTGTGTTAAACACTTTGTAGGCTTTAGCAGTGGTTGAGTATCCCAGATGATAACCACAATCAATTTTGGCTGCAAACTTTGAGATAGAATCTTTTAAGTTTAAAATGAAGCATGGGCAACCAAAAACTTTGAAATATGAAATCAATGGCTTTTTTTTATGCAGAAATTCATAGGCAGTCTTTTGATGCCTAGGGTTGATTAAAACTCTGTTTTGGACATAGCAAGAAGTGTTTACTGCCTCTACCCAAAAAGTTAATGGCAAACCCGAATCAGCAAGCATGGTTCTGGCAGCCTCAATCAAAGTCCTGTTCTTTCTTTCAACAACCCCATTTTGCTCTGGTGTTCTTGGAATGCTGTATTGCCTAACAATTCCTTTTGACACACAGAAATCATCTAACTCCTTGTTTCTGAACTCTGTGCCATTATCACGTCTGAAGATTTTTACTGGAAGGTCAAACTGCTTTTCAACCTGTTTCACAAAGTCTTGCAGAATGCCTGCAGTCTCATCTTTTGAGTGTAAAAAGTAAGTCCATTTAAACCTAGAAAAGTCATTAACAATAACCAGACAATATCTTTTCTTCCTAAGACTCATGACTTTAACTGGGCCAAACAAATCTATATGAAGTATTTGCAGACATTTGGTTGTTTTGGACTCTTCAATTGATTTGTATGAGCTTTTATGTTGTTTTCCTTTTAAGCAGGAAACACAATGCTCAGAACAGGTGAACAGTTTTTGAGGTAAACCTCTTACTAACCCCTGTTTTGAAATGGCAGTGATTGTCTTGAGATTTGTGTGCCCCAATCTCCTGTGCCATAATTCTGTCTTTGTTTGAAGCAGCTGAGAACACACAGGCATCAGTCCCGGGGCTCTCTTTTGACATATCCACCACATAAACATTGCCACTTCTTTGAGCAACAAGTTGGGTTTTTCCAGTTTTAATTATTGCTTCAATCTTTTCAACCATTTCTAGTCCAACAATCCTACAACAATCCTTTGTGAAGAAGGAGCCATAGCCCTTATCACTCATTTGAGAGACACTCAGGAGGTTGAATTTTAGATTGTCTATTAGATTGACATTTTCAAACTTAACTTTACCAGACTGCACAGTACCAGACCCCAGAACCTTCCCTTTACTATTATTGCCAAAGGATATATCACCCCCTCCAAGAATTTTGAAATCTTTGAGAATGGCTTTACATCCTGTCATGTGCCTGGAGCCTCCACTATCTATATACCAAAGACTATCTAAGCATGCAGAAGCTCCCTACACATGTAGTAAAGAGTTAGTTCATTAGGGTCTCCAAAGCCAATAGGGCTTTGGATGGGGTCTCAGCAGTGTCTAGGTTAAGTTCAGATGGATGGGTAGTGGTTAGGTCAGGGGTTTGGATAGTTTTGGGACTGTTTTTCTCTAACCACTGTTGGGGGGGGGGGGTCTGCTGATAACCAAAAGGATGCCTGTTCACTCTTGGTTTAGAGGGCCTTTTGTAAGCCTCCTAAACATGTGGGATCCTTTGGTATGGTGGTTATCCCTTACCTCTTCTGTATTTATTGGCAGGGGGTGCATCAGTCACCTGAACATCTCTTTTGACAGATGTTTGGTTCAGCTGTTTTTTAACAGCTGTTTGGATTGGCACAAATAGTGGTTGGTTCTTGGTGAACTAGACAGATGAATTTGATGAACTCAAGGATGTTTTTGCAGTGTACTCATTCTTTTTTACATCAAAGTTTTTGAGATACACACATTCTTGAGTTTTGTGGTTTGTTTTACCACAGATGGTGCAGCTCTCAGCAGGTATAATGACACTTGTTTTGTTTAGATCATATGCTTTTAGATGAAAACAGTCTTTTGTTTGATGATTCTTCTTTTCACAAAAATCACAAAACAGGTTTTTGATCTTTTCTCTTTTCTTCCTTTTCTCAGACTCCTTAGCAACAGAGTTTTGAACCACTGTTGGGATGTCTTTGAGAGGAATGGCCTTTGCTTTTGGAGCTGTGACACCATCAGTGGTTGTGAAATCCATAGGCTTGAAATTTTCAAGAATGTCACACTCATCAGACCATCTGGGTTTAAATTGATATTCCTCAATCTCTTCATAGGTTGAAGAGTCCAATGGTGTTTCAAGTGTGATTTTGTTGCCATTTTTGTCAGTTATTTTGATTTCTTGGCCATTCTTGTTTGTGGGTATGATTTCCACTGAACCAGATTCATTTGTAGCATTGTTTTCAACTTGGTCATGCTTTCTAAAACCTACACCAAATTTTACATTGCTTTTAGTCTGTTTTTCAAGCATTACTTCATAGCCTTTGCAAGATTCCACCCATTTTTCACAAGTGATTTGGGTGGATTCCAACTCCTTTTTGCAAACATGATATTTTTCTATCATAGTTTGGAGTTGGTTTTTGGTAATGCTTTGCTCTTCTTTTAGACTGCAAATTTCTTTGTCTTTTTCAGCCAACTTGATTTTAAGTTCTTTTAATGACTTCTCAAATTTGACTTCATCAGTTAAGACCTTATCCCTAAGGTTTTCATTCACCTCTTTAATGCTAGCAAATGCAATAATGCATTTGTCTGAACACAGATTTTTAAGAACCTGAGGTGATACCTTGGAAGCAGCCATCATGGCACAATCACATTGATGATCACTTCCTTCATCAGCTTTCTCTTCTTTCTCACCCTCTTTCTCCTCTTCCTTTCCTTCTTTGTCTTCTTTGGACCAGGGGTTAATCAGTGGTTCAATCAGGGTTTCTGAATTTTCTCCCAGCAGTGTTTCACCAATAACTGCAGTAACCACTGCTTCAGCCACTTCATCCACTGTTTCAACACTTAGCTGTTCTCCTTCAGCTTCTACCCCTTCTGGTATGGGCTCTAATGCCATAAGACAAAATTCATCATTAAAATTATCATTAGAAGCATAGAGTGCAAAATTTTCATCACCAAGCTCATCAGGCATACTTCTCCAGTCAACAAAACCTTGGGTAAAAAAGCTTTGTTGATCTGGTTGAACCACTGTTGGAGCAGTTTCTTGAGGTGCAACAAGTTGCACTAGAGCCTGAGGGACAGGGGCTTGAACATACTGAATTTGTGGAACAGTGGTTTGAACATAATGCACAGGCACAGGGGTTGCAGCATAATGAGCAGTGTTAACATGGGCTGCAGGGGTATATTGGGCATAGTGCACAGTGCTTTGGTGTTGTGGTCTAGGGTTTGAGCTGGGATGAGTTATAATTGGACCAGTGGTTTGACTCCTGCATTCCCTAGCAAAATGACCTAGCCTATTGCACTTATAACACTTGATTTTTTTACTTATCCAACCCCACCTTTAAATTCCCATGTAACCCTGGGAATTTTCTCCCTGTTCTTTTATAGAATTTGCTTGTTCTTACACTAAGCAAAGCCAATTGATGCAAGATGTCCATTTCTTCTAAGTCAGTGGGATCAAAGTGCTGCAAATCATTGAGTTTAAAACACAAATTATCAGAGTTCTGGCTTTCTCCATTTGCTATGAAAGCAAAGTTGGATGAGTGAGGATCAGAGTTGAAATTACCTCCAGCAGTTATGTCAAAAAAATGATCATAACTCTGATCCATACTGCTACCAGACTCTTCTTGACCCAGAAGAGCTGTGTTGCCAAATGAATAGTCATCTGTAACTTTGCCAGACTCTTGCAACCTCTTTTTCTGGTTTAACTCTCTTTCATAGGTTAGGAGTCTACCATGAAGTTGGGTCAGTGTTAGGTCTTTAAACTCAACAGAATTTCTAGTCACAAAGTCAATTGTATCCCATTTTTCAGGTAGTGATCTAAGAAACCTGCTATTTTGTGTGGATTTAGGAAATTCAACCTTAACAAGTCTTAGCTCACTAATGAGACCACTGAATCTCTCAAACTGTTGAGTCAATGACTCTCCCTTAATGTGACAAAAGGTTTCATACTGCTGATTCAGAATTTCCCTATTATTTTCAATTACTTCTTCAGTTCCCCCGAATTGTTCCTTAAGTGCATCCCATAGCTCTTTGGCACTGTTACAATGTAACAGCCCAGCATAAATTTCGTTGGGTAACGCAGATGCAATGATGCTGAATGCTTTGGCATCCAGTTCGAACTTTTAAAAGTCAGTTTTAGTATAGTTTTCATATTTTTTAGGTTCGAACTTCTTTGGATCCTCAGCACTCGGCACCATAGGAACATGGGGCCTAAAAACAACTGATCTCCAACATACAGTGTTTTGTTGAGCAAGGATGTGACCCATCCTTCTCTCCCAGATGTTATACTCATTTCGTTTCAACATGGGTGGTTTGAAAAGTGAACCGATGTTATTCTTATCATCTTGTGATTGTGACGTCATCCTGATTGTTTTACAGGTACTGATTAATCAACTTTGAACGTGATTAAACCTTACTCTGTTTTTCAACAAAACGAACAACTATTAGTATCAACGATTGTGAGCTGAACTATTTATGTCAAAATGATTGTTAGATCAAATTTGACTATCCGAACTCTGATACCAATTGTTAGGATCTGAGTTTGGATTGATTGTGTTTTACATTTGAGTTAAGATGAACAATGAACAAGTAATGCAGCGGAATATAAATGGAATTAAACTTTGCACACAATCAAATAGGAGAAATGCTTTTAACACACATTTTCACATAGAACCGAAAGATTGAATTTATTTCAACTACGTTTACAATGCATGCATGTAACAAACTCCCCCTCAGCCTGAGGTCACAGTGTTTGTTCGTACAGGAAGAAAAGTGGTGAAGAGCTAATAGAACAGTACAGGGTACTGTTCTATTTATAGGCACGGACAAACCACTGTGGCATCTTTGCTGACGTCACCATGAAAGTGACATCTAACCTCCTAACAAACTCTAAACAACTGATCTATACAAACACTGCTATGCTAACTACTGATAACAATACATTACATATGAACAACTAAACTACTGCTTTATCCTTCCACTGTTGTGACTCCAGCAGTACTTGATATCTTCAGTAGTGCTTGACCCATAGCAGTAGATTGATCAACAAAGCTTAAGTCTTCATCAGTCTTTGACTTGATCAGCAGTTGTAAGTGAGCAGTTGTTGTAAGGATCAGTGGATGGAGGCCATCAGATGTTGAAACCAATTTTAAGGGGAGAGAATGAAAACATAACATCTGCTTATTTTGGATCCACTGCTCTGATTCGGTTTTGGCTCTAATCAATTGTTCCTCTGATAGGGTTTAATCCCAACAATCTCCCCTGGAACAGATGATGCCAAAACCCTTCATTATTGTAGATCTTTATTGCCCCATCAGCAGTTCCCTTATCTGACCTTTAAGTTGCAATTCAAAGTCTAGGGCATCTGTGTCATCTTCATCCCTACACAGTGGAAGATCAAGGAGATCCTGCAGATCTTCAACACTTGATTGGTCCCTTGTTATTTTCTTCATTTCTCCACTAGACTTGACCACAGTCAGTACATGGGTCTGTTTGTCAGTTTTCCACTTTAGTACTTTTGAGTCCATTGGGTTCTTGGGAGATTTTTATTAGATGAGGTATTTGGAGATGCTGGCCTGGTGATGACTGACTGAGCAGTTCTTTGAGCTTGAGCAAGTTCAGTAATATCAGCCATCATTTGTTTGAAAACCATCTTTATAACTTCATTTCCAGCAGCTAATTCCTCTGCTGTTTCTGCATCCATCTGTTTTTGCATTTTTCTTTGATAAAGAACGGCACCAGGTGGAGTAGTGGCTTTCCTGATTTGCAGCTTTGGTGGTCTTATTGAAACCTCTGCTTCAGGATAGTCAGGTTTTTGAGAAATCTTTAGATTTTTCTTCCTTAGTTCCTCCAACTTTTTGTAAGTGGCCCTGACTTTGTCTTCTTTCCACCTCAACACTTGGTTTCTTGACCCAAAGTCAGCAGTGATTAACTCCTCTTTCATTCTCTTCAGCTCCAATACCTTATCAGATACATTCTTCTTGTATTTTGACCAATCAGGAGGAGTATGTCTAACCTTGTTTTTTATCATGTCTTGAATCCTGGCTGCTTCTCTTTCAAGCTCAGGAATGGTCCAATCTTTATACATGTATTTTTCTACTTTGTATTTCTTATAAGCCATGATGTTATCAATGTAGTCTTTTCTCAATGATTCATCTGCTCTTTCTGATATCTGTTGACATACATTTTTTGCAAACTGCTCCAAGGATCTGACTTGTGTAAGCAGAAATTGATAATGCCTTTGAATTTCTTTATCAGATTTTCCTTGTGAGTTTCTTTTAGAGATATCCTCTGCTTATTGAGCCTTAACTTTCAAATATGCTTCAATGTTGTTAGGCCTAGGATATCCTTCAACTGATGGCAAACTCCTTTTAGCAGGGTCATCCTCAAAGTAGAAGGATTTGATCTCTTCTCTAACTGCTATAAGTTCTAGGGGATATTGGAAACCTGCAGGAGTGATAGCAGTGATTGGTTGTTGAACTTGGGCTGAAGAGAGAGGAACAGGGTTTGGAATATTGACAAGTGAAAGAGATTGTGAAGATGTTGGTGGTGGTGATGGTGAATCATCATCGGGTAAAATTATCCTTCTCCTTTTTAGTTTCGGAGAGGCTGGTGGTGTGTTGGATGGTTGTGAAGTGGTGATTTGAGTGGTGGAAGGTGGCTGACTAACAGTTGTTGAAACAACTAGTGTTTTAACCACTGTTGTCATTACAATAGATGTTGTAACATCTGATGTCTTCTGCTTTTTAGCAGGAGGTGATGGTGTTAGGATCCGAGGCTCTCATGATTGTGCTTGTTTGTGAGATTTGAACAAATCAAATAGATATGAGTAGTTTTAAGTGCAGCGGAAATGAATAACAAACTTTGTAAACACAATCAAGGAGAAAATAGTTTTGAGAAAGCATATGCGATTCATTTAGTCAAAAGATTTACAATAAGAATCAAATGATTACAGATATGCTTACATACTAAGCTCCCCCTCAGCCAGATACTTCAGGGTTGGTTGCACAAGATGAAAGGATTGAATTGAGGAGAAGAACTCACTCAAAACGATCAAATATAACAGTACAGCGTACTGTCATATTTATAGGCAAACCAAACCACTGATGGACCTCAGCTGACGTCACCATGATAGTGACATCTAACAGCCTAACAACCTATAAACACTGGTCAATAGAAAACTACTGATGTCTATCAACTGATTGATAATTAATTACATAACAAGTCTAACACTGTTCACGTTCCACTGTTGTAGCCTAAGCACTGATTACTTGAACATCAGTGCTTTCTTCAAAAGGTGACCAGTCTTTGAATGAGCAGTGCTTGGGTCTTCAGCAGTACTTAAGAGACAGCAGTAGATAGAGCTCAGTGTTTGCCTTTTAGCAGTCTTTAGTTGTTTCATCAGTGTTTGGTTCATCAGTTGTTCTTCAGAGCAGTACTTAGAGCGTATCAGCAGATAGGTAACCACTGTCAAGGGGAGAGCTTAGTGTAAACATCTGCTTATTGTGAATCCACTGTTGTGAACCTGGTTTTGGCTTTCATTATCTGTTCCTCTGGTAGGGTTCAATCCCAACAATCTCCCCCTGGAACAGATAATGCCAAAACTCTTCATTATTGTGGAAATCTTTATTGCCTCATCAACAGTTCCCTTATCTGACCTTTAAATTGTAGTTCAAAGTCTAGGGCATCTGTGTCTTCATCATCCCTGCTAAGTGGAAGATCAAGGAGATCCTGTAAATCTTCAAGACTCAGGCCAAGAGCTTGTTCCCTTGATATTTTCTCCACTTCTCCACCAGACCTGAGCAAAGTCAATACGCAGGTCTATTTGTCAGTTTCCCACTTTTGTATTTTTGAGCCTGGTGGGTTTCTTGGAAGATGTTTATTTGCAGAGGTATTTGGTGAGGCTGGCCTATTCATAACTGGCTGAGCAGTACTTGCAGTTTGATCCAAACCAAGAGTTTCTATGATCATTTTCTTTATGCCTTCTTTTACAAGGTCATCTCCTTTTATCATCTCTTGGATGGTTTCACCTCTCAACTGTTTGTGTGTCCTTCTTTTATAGATGGCAGCACCAGTTGGAGCAGTGGCTCTCCTGATTTGCAGCTTTGTTGGTCTTTTTGAAACCTCTGCTTCAGGATAGTCAGGCTTTTGAGGAACATTTGGATCTTTCTTTCTTAGTTCCTCCAACCTTTTGTAGGTGATCCTGACCACATCTTCTTTCCATCTAGCAATTTGTCTTTTGTTTCCATATTCAGCAGCAACCAGTTCTTCTTTCATTCTTTTCAGTTCTACCTGTTTGTCAGGTACATTCTTTCTAAACTTTGCCCAGTCAGGAGGAGTGTGAGTGACTTTCCTTTTTATCATGTCTTGAATTCTTGCTGCTTCATTTTCAAGCTCAGGAACAGTCCACTCTTTGTACATGTATCTCTCTCCTTTGTACTTCTTGTGAGCCATGATGCTTTCAATGTAGTCTTTCTTCAAATTTTCAGCTGCTCTTTCTGAAATTTGTTAACTGACATTTTTTGCAAATTGTTCTACGGATCTGACCTGTGTGAGCAGATATTGATAGTTTCTTGAAATTTCTTTGTCAGATTTCCCTTGTGTGCTTCTTTTTGAGATATCCTCTGCTTGCTTGGCCTTGATTTTCAAATATTCATCAACATTTTTAGGCCAGGGATATCCTTTTATTGATGGCAAACTCCTTTTGGCAGGGTCATCCTCATAGTAAAAATATTTTATTTCTTCTCTAACAGCTGCTAGTTCAAGAGGAAATTGAACACCTGCAGGAGGTAAGAGCTTGTACATTTGAACTGGAGAGAGAGGAACAGGTTTTGGTATTGTGACAAGAGCTAAAGATTTTGAAGATGTTTGTGGTGGTGAAGTGTCATCATCTTTGAGAATTAGCCTTCTCCTCTTTGTTTGAGGAGGGGCTGATGATGTTTTGGATGGAACAGTGGTGGTGGATGTAGTGGCAGTGGTTTGTGATTGACTAACAGTTGTTGAAACAACTGGTGTTCTAACCACTGTTGTCTTTACAGCAGATGTTGTAACAACTACTGTCTTCTGCCTTTTGGCAGGAGGTGATTTTGTTTTTGGTGGTGATGCTGATAAGGCAGTGGATGTAGTGTGTGTTGAAGTGGGAGCAGATGTTGAAACCACTGAAGTACCAACAGTAGTGGGTACAACAGTAGTTACAACAGCTGTTTTAGGTGGTGGTTTTGGAACAGACTTTGAACGTCTGGTTGGAATGGATTTGGGTAGCCTTACTCTTCTTGTAGGCTTCTTCTTTTCATCAACAAGATTTTCATCATCTTTTGACCCTGAAGTACCCTGATCCGGATAATCCACCCTGGCTTTCTTTTTGGCCTCTCTATCCCTTTTTACACTTGCAACTGCTTCTGCCAGTGCATTTGTGGTCACATCAATTTTCTTGCTTCCATCTGGCAGAGGGATCTGTTTGGTCATGTTTGCATTTTCTGGTTCAATGTAGAGACCATCATCTATTCCCTTCTTTTTCCACTCCTGAATTTTCTCCCCCTTTTTGGCATTATCTGGGGGAAGTTGATCAATGAATAGAATTGTTGGAGTAGCAGTGCCAGTGGTGTGCAGGATCTGAGTTTTGAGAGCCTTTAGATCAGCCTGAGTGTTCTTGAACCTGGACTCCATTGCATTTCTCAGCTGTTGAACATGTTTTTCATGTTGTTGATCTGCTATTTGTGCTTGATGATGGAGAAAAGGTTGAAATAAGTTCCAAAGCTCATTTGTAGCAGATGCTTGTTGTGGAGCAGGTGCTTGAGATGGAACAGCAGTTGATTGTACCTTTTGTACTTGTAACAACTGTTGTAGCATATCTTTGAGTTCTGCAACAGAGTTATCAAGCTTTTCAACACGATCCGTTAATTTCTGGTACTTTAAACCATCACCCAATTTAATGGGATCATCTGATTTCCCACTATTAGTGGTTTTATCAGTGGTTGAGGTAGGGAGTGTACTCCAAACTTTAACCACTGATGCCCCTTTTTCTTGGTACTGGGGTCTTCTCCCTTCAACACTTGGCAACCTTTTGATGTTGCCAGTAGGATAACTAAATCCACTGGTGGTTGGCAGAGGTGCTATAAAAGGAATTGCCTCCAAGGAAGACTTATTGATGTAACCACTGTCCAACTGTAAACCAGTAGGTTCAACAGTTGTAGTGGCTGCTTCACTTGGATTACCACCAAGAGTTACTTGTAACTCAAGGGGTGTAACCTCCTCAGGTTGTGTTGGTGGGTTAGCAAGGAATGATACATCAGGCTCAGTCAGTTGTTGAGGCATATTCTCATTAACAGGTGATTGAGAAGGACTGAGTAATGCCTGGTTCAAATCTATTGCATCCAACAAAAGTTGTGTTTTTGGTGGAATTGTGGATGTGAGGTGGGGTGCAGAAAGAGAATTTGGCCCGGGCATTGGGATGTGGATGATGGAAACGAGTGTTTCCAGAGCATCATAATGTGGTGGCCCTATGTGTACAACCTGTTCTTTTTGTGAAGAAGCAGGAGGAGTTTTGGTTATGGGTTGAGATATTTGTACCAACTGCTGTGAGGAAGTAGCAGCAGTGGTTTCTTGTGACATTTGTGTTGTCACAGGCAGTAGCTCTGGTATCTCATCCTCCAGAGTTGCCTTTTTGATTGGTTTGGGGGGTTTTTGATTTTTCTTTTTGTTTGGCTTTTTGGGATTTGTAGGTGTGGGTTTCAAAACAGTTGGTCTGCTGCTTTGATCACCTTGAGCAGTGGGCTCAGCAGCAGATACCTGAGGAGCAGTGGGAGCTGCTAAATTCTGCTCAGGCACCTCTGCTTGTGTTTTGCAAGGTGCTAACATTCTTGAAAAAGTTTCAGTTGTTAAACTGTTTATTTGAGTAGAATCACCTTGAATTATTGATGTTAAATCATCCTTACTGAATTTCTTTTCAAAATAGTAACTTAAAAACCATGGAAACAGTAAGAATGATTTTGTTTCAACATTATTAACCAAATCTTTAAAGATTTCCCGAGAATAGTTAAAATTTTCTTCTTGAAGAATTGCATATCCCAGATTTTGAATCTTTAAAGGGATTTCATTGAAAGAAGTGGTTTTGTTTGAAACACATAGTAGGAGGGTATGAAATAAAAATCTGGTTGCAGAAGGAAAATAACCTTTTTGTAAGGTAAGTTTCTTCATCATTGTGGCTTCATACCCTCTTTCAATGAAGTCAGTTTGTAACTCGTTTTTAGTGAAAGAAGTTTTACCTTCCTGATCATCGAGTTGAAAGACATCTGAAATGGATTGTGGCGTGATTTGGACAGCTTTACCCTTTATAGAAGAGTGTATGGTGGTTGCAGTGTCTCCTTGTTTTTCAAGGGTTGCATTCTTCCAGAACTCCCTTTGGGTCTCCAAATAAATTGGTGCATCGGCGGTGAACAAAGTTTTGTACTTTGATTTTGCCATGGTGTCAATGATGGAATCGAAAACATTGGTGGTTCCTGGTTTTGTGAGAAGACCCAGGAGATTGTGAGATGATTTATATGGGATTTCAGTGGAGATTGCCTTTTGAGAGGCTGTTTTCGATGATGATTTGGATGTGGGTTTTGCAGATGGCTTCGATTTTGTCATTTTTGAAGAGAATGATCGAAGAAATTTGTGAAAGATGAGATGAAAAACTGCTTTGAGAAGAGAATTTTTAAGAATTCAATTCGACAGTAAAACCCTGTTTTGGTGGTGAGTGGGGGATTTTTATAGGGAAGAAAGTGAATGCTGATGTGGCAGCGGTTATTTTGATCTGAAGGCTAAAAACTGATAACGTGTCAAACACTGATGAAATGGATGAAGGGTGGAGAACAGTTGTTTTAAGAGCCACTGATGAATCAAGCATCAGTGGTTACAACGGTAATAATGTGAAAACAGTGGAAGATTTTTACTATCAGTGGATAGTATATCAGTGGATAAGACACTGATTTTGAGCATTAGTGCTTGTCTTAGCAAAATGAGGAATCGGTGGTTGACTTTCAGCAGTGGATAGTATTTAGTGATCAGATGTTTTGAACAAAACAGTGATTAGGGTAAATGATACAGATTTGAAGAACAAATATTTCAGCAACTGTTTTGAGAATTTTCATTCAAGGTTTTTGCCACATGTCAATTTTGAAGAACAGTGGTTAAGTACCCCAGATGATGAAAACTTTTTACTAAGGCATCTCATTATCGTTTAATATTCAAATTAAAACATAAATACCTCAGTAGTTTAAGCACTGTTTAGCAATCAACCTTTGATGTTTAAAACAACCCTGAGAATGACATGACCTTGACATATGTACCATTTCCTCTTGACCCATTTATGAGGACAATAATACCAACAAAAATAAGGTATTATATCCTGACAGGTAACTGAAACTATTGCCAACAAAAACAGGCAAAATTTCAAAATATATTATTCTGAAAAAAAAATTGAATAATATATCCTGGTTATTTGAGAAAATCCTTTGAAAAAAATGGTTAAAGGATTTTCTGAAAACAGCATCAAAGAGGATCTGGTAAATTTTTCAATAAAATACGTAATCATATCATTCTTAAGTTTAACAAAATGGTCAGTGGTTTGGCAGCAGTTGGTAGAACATTCTGAATACGTTCTGACCACTGTATGGTACCATTTTCTTTGTCAGTTGATTGCAAACATGAGGACACATGGATGAATTTTTGAACATTTGTCTAGTCCTCTTTTGGAGTTCATTCACCGGAATCAAAACCTTTTCCTGAACGGATGAATGCACACAGTTTCTTTATGATCATTATTACCCTAAACTATGACTCATAAGTGTTTTATGTTTATACTCTTTTCTTTTGACTTGAAAAGTTTTGAGATAAACACACTTCTGAGTTTTTGTGAATTTTCTTCTTCCCTTTTTACCCTTCCCAATCATAAGTATTGAAATACTTACTGAGGGGTATTTATTGAAGGAATACTTGTTCCAGAATCATTTTGCAGTAATGTTTTGAGAGATTTGGTCATTTCTACACATGCTTATGCCAACCTTCTCATTACCTATGATCTGGACATTTTTGACTCCTGATTTTCTTAATGTATTTTAACATAGTTGATTTTGTCCTTTTGAGGAACTCAACCTGTTTTCAACACATAAGATCTGAATGACTAAAGTTTTAATTTCCCTCTTTTTATGTTATCAAAAACACTAATGTTTTAAGAACATAGGTTTTTGTTAATCTGAGGTTCATACTTTAGCATTTTAATAAGGCGACATCACAATTTTCATAACAGCAATTGAGATCAATTTTGAAAATATGAAATTATCTCATAATTTAACAGATATGCTTTCAGATCTAGAAACTATGAGTGTCTTGTGCATGAAATCACTTGTTGTGTGAATTTTGTGTGTCATATGACATCTTGGTTGATTTACAGAATATTTGAGTAACCACTTTGAACATGATTTACTCGATACTCTGTTTTTCAACAAAATACAACCAACCTTAGTATCAATGAATTTTGAGCCGAACTGTTATGTCAAATTGATTGTTAGATCGAATTTGACTGTCTAGGCTCTGATACCAATTGTTAGGATCTGAGGCTCTCATGATTGTGCTTGTTTGTGAGATTTGAACAAATCAAATAGATATGAGTAGTTTTAAGTGCAGCGGAAATGAATAACAAACTTTGTAAACACAATCAAGGAGAAAATAGTTTTGAGAAAGCATATGCGATTCATTTAGTCAAAAGATTTACAATAAGAATCAAATGATTACAGATATGCTTACATACTAAGCTCCCCCTCAGCCAGATACTTCAGGGTTGGTTGCACAAGATGAAAGGATTGAATTGAGGAGAAGAACTCACTCAAAACGATCAAATATAACAGTACAGCGTACTGTCATATTTATAGGCAAACCAAACCACTGATGGACCTCAGCTGACGTCACCATGATAGTGACATCTAACAGCCTAACAAACTATAAACACTGGTCTATACAAAACTACTGATGTCTAACAACTGATTGATAATTAATTACATAACAAGTCTAACACTGTTCACGTTCCACTGTTGTAGCCTAAGCACTGATTACTTGAACATCAGTGCTTTCTTCAAAAGGTGATCAGTCTTTGAATGAGCAGTGCTTAGGTCTTCAGCAGTACTTAAGAGACAGCAGTAGATAGAGCTCAGTGTTTTCCTTTTAGCAGTCTTTAGTTGTTTCATCAGTGTTTGGTTCATCAGTTGTTCTTCAGAGCAGTACTTAGAGCGTATCAGCAGATAGGTAACCACTGTCAAGGGGAGAGCTTAGTGTAAACATCTGCTTATTGTGAATCCACTGTTGTGAACCTGGTTTTGGCTTTCATTATCTGTTCCTCTGGTAGGGTTCAATCCCAACAGATGGTGGTGATGAAGATGTTGTTGGTGGTGAGGTGATCTTTGGTGGTGGTGGTAAGGCAGTGGTTGTGGTGTGTGTTGAAGTGGTGTGTGTTGAAATGGTGGCAGTTGTTTGGCTAGCAGTTGTTGAAACCACTGAAGTATCAACAGTTGTTGACACAGCAGGAGTCTTAACAACTGCTGGTTTGGAAGATGGATTTTTGGAGCTTTTGGAAGATTTGGGAGTATGCTTTGTGGGTCTGGATGGTGTGTGTTTGGGTTGCCTCACTTTTCTAGTGGGCTGCTTCTTTTTGGGCTCAGGGTTTCAGATTTTGGATTTTCCTGATCAGCCTTAGGCTCAGAAGTACCCTGCTCGTTCAGCTTCATAAAAGCTCTCTTCTCCTGTGCAAATCTTGCTTTATCCTTAGCCTCCTTATCCTTTTTCACATCAGCTTTTGCCTTAGCAATTGCATCAGTGGTGACAACAATTTTCTTAGAACCATCTGGCAAGGGTATGTCTGCAAGCATGCAAGAATTGTCTGGTGCAATGTAGAGACCATCATCATAACCCTTTTTCTTCCACTGCTTTATTTTCTCCCCCTTTTTGGCATCAGCTGGGGGTGGTTCATCCACAAATATAATAGAGGGAGGAGCAGTGCCAGTGGTTTTCAACAAGTTAGCCTTGATAGCTTTAATGTCTGCTTGAGTATCCATAAACCTTGCATCCATGGCATTTTTGATCTTTTGAATCTGAATCTCATGTTGCTGATCAGCTAATTCTCTTTGATGCTGGAGCAGTGGTTGGAATAAATTCCATAGCTCATTTACAGCAGGTGCAGGTTGTGGTGCAGGTGCTTGAGCTGGAGCAGCAGTGGGTGGTACCTTTTGAGCTTTCAACAACTGTTGCAGCATATCTTTAATTTCAACAGATGTATCAAGTTTATTAATTCTACCCGTCAATTCCCGGTACATTAAACCATCACCCAACTTAAAGGGATCATCTGATTTCCAACTAGCAGTGGTTGTAACAGTGGTTGACCCAGGAAAAGTATCCTAGAAATCATCCACTGATGCCCCTTTGTCTTGGTACTGGGGACTTCTTCCTTCAAATTGAGAAACACTTTTTAGTGAACCAGTAAAGACCGGATACACAAATGTTCCCAGAGAAGGAATTGCCTTCAAGGAAGTCTGATTGATGAAACCACTGTCCAAATGCAAACCAGTGGGTTCAGCACTTGTAGTGGCTGCTTCACTTGAACTACCACCAAGAGTTACTTGTAACTCAAGGGGTGTAACCTCCTCAGGTCTTGTTGGTGGGTTAGCAATGATTGATACATCAGACACAGTCACTTGTTGAGGCATATTCTCATGATTAGGTGATTGAGAAGGACTAGTTTGTGTCTGGTTCAAATCAAGAGCATCCAACAATAATTTTGTTTGTGGGGGAATTGTGGAGGTGAGGTTGGGTGTAGAAAGCGAATTTACCCCGGGAAGTGGGCTGTGGATGATAGAATCAAGTGATTCTAGAGCTTCATATTGTGGTGTCCCTATATGTACAACATGTTCTTTTATAGAAGAAGCAGGAGGAGTTTGAGGCATGAGTTGAGATATTTCTACCATCTGCTGTGAGGAAGTAGCAGCAGTGGTTTCTTGTGACTTTTGTGCTGTCACGTGCAGTTGCTCTGGTATCTCATCCTCCAGAGTTGCCTTTGATTCGGGTTTAGGGGACTTTTGAGTTTTCTTTTGTCGTGGCTTTCTGGTGGTTTTAGGTGTGGGTTTCACAACAGTTGTTTTGCTGCTGTGATCACCTAGAGCAGTGGGCTCAGCAGCAGATGCCTGAGGAGCAGTGGTAGTGGTACCTGCTAAATTCTGCTCAGGGACCTCTGCTTTTGTTTTGGAAGGTGTTGATAATCTTGTAAAAGTTTCAGCTGTTAAACTATTTATTTGAAAAGATTCACCTTGTTGAAGCAAATGAGCATCCTCCTTTCCAAATTTCTTTTGAAAGTTGTTGGTGCACTTGTGTCTGTACTTTGTCTGTATTTTGTAATGATATAAAACGATGTCTTTTGTTGTCGTGTTACGTCTTAGATGTGTTTATGTGTGTGCTTAATGTAAGTTTGACCAGTCAACCATCCTCCTGGTTTGACCTGGTCAAACAGTTAGAAAAGGTTTGTAAATTTGTGTGTGTCGAAGGATGGTCATCGAAGGATTATTTATATCCTTCGATGAGCTCGAAGGATAACCTTCGATGGATACAGATGGACCTCGAAGGATGCCAATCCTTCGAGGTATGTGTGGATCCTTCGATAGGTTGTATCTCGATAGATGATCTTTCGATCAATCTAATTGATCCTTCGACCAGATGAGCTGTGAAGGTTATATATACTGATGTAATGTGTTCACTTCATTGGTGTGAGTGAACTTAGTCTTGTAGAGAGCGTATTTTCAGTTTGGTCAAGGGCTGTAACCGTGTCCACTGAAATACAAGAGAAAACTTTGATATCTTGTGTGTCTACCCTTTCTCTTTGTAGCTTGTGTTCTCATTATAAACTACCGGTTTGCATTCTAGCTTGGATTCCGCACTTGCTAGTGTGTTAAACATAACAAGGATAAGGTTTAACCTCAACCTCCGAGGGACCTACAATTGGTATCAGAGCCATGGTGCCCGATTTAGTAAATCTAACCGTTTACTAAGTCACATGTGCTCTAGATCTGTGATTTTCGTGGTTTTTGTTCAAGATGTAAAAATGGGAAAAATGAGAAAAACTCAGATCTGGACCCGAATATTCAGATCTGTGCTGAAACAAGTGTTCGGTTTTATGTTTTTCACCAATATAATCAAGTTATCATCATCAAAAATCAAAAAATACAAAGTTTTTGTCAAATCTACATAAGAACAGTCGCTGTGTTCTTGATGTTCTTGGCGGCTGCTTGAAGATTCGAAAGATAATCAGTTCCAAACAACCCGAAAGATGATCCACTCCCGAAAGATGAAACAGTGCTCGAAAGATGAGATTTTGTGGGAACCCTCAACACTTCGAAAGATATCTGATCGAAAACTCGAAAGTTTGTGAACTCGAAAGATGATCCTCGAAAGATATACTCGAAGGATATCTTTCGGATATCTTTCGACCTTCCATCTTTCGTTGATTCATCTTTCAAGCATCATCAATCATCCAACATGTGTTTCGAAAGATGATCCTTCGATCCTATATAATCATCTTTCGAAACACAGAAAAGTCATGATCCTTCGAAACTTTGCTGAGTTTTGAAAGTGAAATCGGAGATGAGTTCGTTGAGTGAAACTGCTGTTAGGTTAGAGACTGAAAGAGGATGCGATGACTGATAAAGAGTTGAGGAAAATCTGCATTTTGTTAGTGGGTATCTAAAGAGAACTTGGATGAAGATGAAAGAGAATTTGGGAAAGTTAAAGATAGAAGATGTACCAAGTTAGATGTCGACAGTGTAATGTGTTTGGCAGCTAAGTACTTTGACTTTTGGATCTCCCATTATCTCTTTTATTTGGGCCGAATGATAAGTGGAGTTGGGCTGAATTTTTTTTTTTACATATCTCTAAACAAGGCAGGTTAAGAACCCTTTTTTTTTCATGGTGGGCCTCAACAGCAACTAGCAATGATAATGATGGTTGGTATCGAGTAGTTAGTAGAGGATTTTGCAAAATATAAAAAAAAAAAAAATAGAAATTTTGTGATGATGGAATGTTGATCAGTTTCGGGTCGGGTGGTCGCGAAAGATATTGGAGTTAATTTTTGACGTCATATTCGTACGGGAAAGCGCGGGATGTTGCGGCATGATGAAAAGAAAACAAAAGATGATGATACTTGATGGTTGAAAAATTGTGGGGTAGTCACGGTTACCGATGAAAATGTCAAAAAAAAAAAAAATGGTGACGCGACTATTATGGGCCAAAAACCAAAAACGAGAACGGTATGTTCACTTCCGCACGTCGATAGTTTATGATTGTTATTGGTTATTCGAAAATGTTCGAAAGCATTTTGTTATTTGTCATATTCTCGCATTTGAAGACGAACGTATGAACCTTGAACGCCAACACCGGTCCTAACGAGTTCACAAAGTCTTTGGAGGGATACAAGTCGGATCCGATGGGGTACTAGGCGATATTGCTTTATCAACTAGAATATGCAACGAAGAAATCCTTTTTGTTTATTGTCATATTCTCGCATTTGGTAACGAATGAATGAACCTAGAATGTCAACACCGGTCCTAACGAGTTCACAAAGTCTTTGGAGGGATACAAGTCGGATCCTACGGGGTACTAGGGGACGTTCTTATTCAACTAGCTTATGCAAAGAAGAAATTCGTTTTCGTGATTTTTCGAAAAACCAAGAACATTCAACGGAGATTGATGACAGTTCCGCTTAGTGGAGGGAACTGGTGAACATTTGACGACAGTTTCTTTGAAGTGGAGAGAATCTGTTAAGGTTTAGAAATCTTACCAAAGAAATAGGGGGAATAAAAATTTCGTATGTTGAATTTCTTCGGTAAATTTCTAAACGCAATCACAGGTGGTAGAGTTTGTGATTTTCTGGTGATACAAACGGTTCGGCGTGGAATGTTTTGCACATACACATATTTGAGGATTTTAATTAATTCTCCAGCCAGCGTGAAGGGTTTTGCACGGAAAAATACAGGTTTCTAAAGTCTACAGTAGTTACAAAAGCGCTGTTCACTGAAGACCTGGGGAATCTTTCTGAAAGCTGATAGTTCAAGACTGAAGACCTGCAGGATTCGGTTTTGGGTTTGATGTTTCCTTGGGATTTTACAGGGATCTGGGGGTAACTCAATTCGTTGAGTTTGCAAACGATGTACTTGGTCAAGCTGACTTCCTGAGTACTGATGCTGAAGATCCGTAGTGCATTACGTGGTCAACTTCACAAAGGCGAGACAATGAGATCTGGATGTAGTTCAACTAAGCATGCTGGTTGAGCTTGCAAGGGATACACTTGGTCTAGCTGACTTTCCTGAGTGTTGATGCTGAAGATTAAAGTGCATTACTTGGTCGATTCCACAAAGACGGTTTACAGAAGACAGTTCACCAGAAATCTCTATCAATGTAGTATGCTTGAATGAAATGAAGTTCTTATGACAGATCAAGACTTGATGCAGTTCTTAAAGATTGGAACCCTTATCAAATGCCGGTTGGAGTATTGGAAGATCAGCGGAAGATCGGTCAATTAAGCCTTGTGAGGAAATTGCACAACACCCAACACGGATACGCGTACTTTAAGGGGGAAATATTATACAAGGAGCATCAAGATACTACTTACCTGGATCATCGGTCAAGGGGGAATTTGTTATCACAGAGAAGATGAATACTTGACTGAAGATCGATTGCAGTTGCATTTTCAGCATTCGACAGCAACGGACAAGGGGGAATTTGTTGATGCAGATTTTGTGTCCGATGCTTGTCGAATAGATTAGTTTTATTTTACGCTGAATTTGTAATAGTTAGTGAAACGGTCTATCGAACGTGTATAGACCCGCTCGTTTGAAGTGGTCAAACGAGAGGGTTATTCGGTTGACCGTGTGGGTTTTGCTAGACAAACAGTTAGATTATGGTTGTATAATGTTTGGTGTCGAAGGATAAGGCATCGAAGGATTGTGTATATCCTTCGATGAGCTCGAAAGATATCCATCGATAGATGAAGATGGACCTCGAAGGATATGTCATCCTTCGAGGTATATGTGTATCTTTCGATAGCTGGATGATCGACAGATGATCTATCGATCAATCAGTTAGATCCTTCGACCATACAACCTGTGTTGGGTATAAATACCAACACTTTGTCATTTGCAAGACCAAGAGAGTGAGTGAAGGTTTGAGACCTCACCCGGGGAGAGATCACCACTTGATCTCTCCCGGAATGTATACTCCTTTGGTATTAGTTCGGTTATCATGTAATCGGGCCGATTTGTAACGTTTTACTACCGGATTAATACAAAGTTGTTTGTTTATCATTGCTAATCTCTTCCGTCTTTGAACATAATCACAAGAATCACGGTTTCGGTCCCCCAAACCCGGTCCTACAAAAGTAAAAACTTAGAAATCTTGGAAATAGTAGAAATGTTTTTATATCAACATTTTTAACCAAATCATTAAAGATCACCTGGGAGTAGTTAAAAGTTTCATTTTGTAGAATAGCATAACCCAGGTATTGTATCTTTAATGGTATTTCAAAAAAAGCAGTTGTTTTATTTGAGACACACACCAAGAGGGTAAGAATCTTGTTGCAGGAGGAAAACTACCTTTTTGTAAGGTATCCTTTTTCATTTCACCTGCATACCCCCTTTCAAGAAAATCAGTTTTATACTCGATTTTGGGAAAAGAAGTTTTACCTTGCTGATCATCGAGTTTGAAGACTTCTAAAATGGATTATGGGGTGATTTTCACGCTTTACCCTTTATGGAGGAATTGAAGGCTATTGCTATTTTACCTTGAAGTTCAAGGGAGACATTCTTCCAAAATTCTCTCTGGGTTTCCAGGAAGATCGGAGCATCAGCAGTCAACAAAGTTTTGTACTTTGATGCTGACATAGTATCAATAATGGAATCGTAGATATCAATGTTACCAGGTTTTGTGAGTAAACCCAGATAGTTGTGAGGAACTTTGTACGGAATTTCAATGGGTTTGGGGTCCGTTTCAGCGTCTTTTTAAGAAGACGAGGACGGTGATTTTGGAGAAGAAGACATGAGTGGTTTGTAAGAAGATGAAGACGAAGATGAATTCGAGAAGAAAAAGATGGAAACCGCTTTGAGAAAGGAATTTTTGTGAATTCGATTCGACAGTAAAAACCCTATTTGGGGTTTTGATCAGGGTTTTATAAGGAAAAAGTGAACGCTGACGTGGCAGCGGTTACAAAAGATCTGACCGCTATGTACTGTCCACGTGCCAACCCCTGATGAATAATGGAGGACAATTGTTTTATGAAACCACTGATGAAGGAATAACAGTGGGTGTAATGGTAATAATGAAAACAGTGGGTGATTTTTACTATCAGTGGATAGCATATCAGTGGTTAAAAACACTGATTTTGAACAACAGTGATTACCAAGAAAATAAGAGAACAGGGGATGACTTTCAGCAGTGGACAGACTTTAGTGGAACAGATGTTTGAACAAAGCAGTGGTTATGGCAGACTTTTAAGGATTTAATGAAAAATTCATTTTTAGCTCTTTTTAAGGATGGATTTTTGATTTTCTGAAAACATTTTAATGCTTTTATTCATAGAAAAACAAGATTTTGCTTGTTATTCCATGTTTAGCATGCCAATCCTAGATATCAAGCTTTCAAAGGTGGATATGTCTAATGCTTTGGTTAGCACATCTGCTAGCTGATCCTTAGTTGGTACATGGTGCAGAGAAATCAAACCTTTTTCATAGCAATCCCTCACAAAGTGATGTCTGATATCTATGTGCTTGGTGGTTGAATAGGAGACTGGATTTTTGATGATATTTTCTGCTGCCTGACTGTCCAACATGAGAGGTGTCTTTAGGGCAGTGATACCAAAATCTAGCAATTGATTTTGAAGCCAAAGTAGTTGGGTTGTACATCTTGCAGCAGCTATATACTCTGCCTCATTAGTGGATGTGGAAACAACTCCTTGCTTTTTGCTTTGCCAAGACACTAAGCAATTGCCTAGGAATTGGCACCCTCCTGAAGTGGACTTCCTTGTCTTGTCACATCCAGCAAAGTCACTATCTGAGAAACCTGAAAGCTCAATTTTACCATCAGCTGGATACCAGATACCAAGTGTGGGAGCACCTTTTAGGTATCTGAATATCCTTTTTTACAGCAATAAGGTTTGACTTTCTGGGGGCTGATTGGGATCTTGCACAAACACATGTTGCAAACATGATGTCTGGCCTAGATGCAGTTAGGTACAATAAAGACCCAATCATGCTTCTATATAAAGTTTGATCAACCAAATCATCCTTTTCATCAGACATGACAATTTTATTGGTTGCAATGGGTGTACTGCATGGCTTACAATCATCCATCTCAAATTTCTTTAAAAGTTATTTGGCATATTTGCCTTGATGGATAAAAGTGCCATTTTGCAGTTGCCTTACTTGGAGACCAAGAAAGCACTGGAGTTCACCCATTGCACTCATTTCAAACTCAGCTGTCATGAGTTGCCTAAACTCTTCACACATTTTATTACATGTGCTTCCAAAGATGATGTCATCCACATAAATCTGGACAATCATCAAATCCTTTCCTCTCCATTTTAAAAACAATGTTTTATCTATTTTACCTCTTGTGAAACCAATGGATAGTAGGAAAGTGGAAAGAGTTTCATACCAGGCTCTTGGTGCTTGTTTCAGGCCATACAAAGCTTTATTTAGCTTGTAGACATGATTTGGATTAAATGGATCCTCAAAGCCTGGAGTTTGACAAACATAAACCTCTTCTTGAATCTTACCATAGAGGAATGCACATTTAATATCCATTTGATACACCTTGATGTTATGGTTGACAGCAAAGGCCAAAAATAATCTGATAGCTTCAAGTCTTGCTACAGGAGAAAATGTTTCATCATAGTCAATGCCCTCTTCCTGTCTGAACCCTTGAACCACAAGCCTATCTTTATTCTTGACAACAATGCCCCTTTCATCAGTTTTATTTTTGAAGACCCACTTTGTGAAAATAGGACTTACACCCTCTGGTAGTGGTACAAGTTCCCATACTTGTTGTCTTTTGAACTGTTGGAGCTCCTCTTGCATGGCTTCTACCCAACTGTTGTCTTTCAGTGCCTCTTGGTACTTGACTGGCTGATGGAGAGATAGGAAACCAGCAAAAAGACAAATGTTTTGGGATTGACTTCTTGTGAGCACCCCTTCATTTATGTTGCCAATGATTTGGTCAGGTGGATGAGATTTTAAGAAGATAAGATCTCCTTGGTATGGAATAATGGCATTAAGTGGTGAAGGCTGCAGATGTGAATCATCTGAGCTAACCACTACTGGTGACTTTGATGATCCAGCAGTGGCTTCAAAAGGTGGTGGAATAGGAGGTAATGGTGTGGACACATGCTGACTTTTATCCACTATTTGGGGACTTTTGTCAACAGTGTTTGATGATGTGCAAGTAGGGTTTGATGGGCTACTTTGGTCAACAACTGTTGAGGTAGCAGTGGTTGAAGTTTGACAGTTGTTTTGAACATCTGCTACTCTACCATTTGATGCAGACTTTTGTTGTGGAATGATGACTTCATATCCATAGTCTGATGATGAACTTTCTGATGGACCTGCACTGTTAGTCTTGACAACAGTATTTTCAAAAGTGAATTTATCAAGATCAAACAATTCTGCAGGGTTTGCTGGGATTTTCATTGATGAAAGTTCATTGAACTTTACATTCAAAGTCTCTTCCACTGTTTTGGTCCTTGTGTTAAACACTTTGTAGGCTTTAGCAGTGGTTGAGTATCCCAGATGATAACCACAATTAATTTTGGCTGCAAACTTTGAGATAGAATCTTTTAAGTTTAAAATGAAGCATGGGCAACCAAAATCTTTGAAATATGAAATCAATGGCTTTATTTTAATACAGCAGTTCATAGGCAGTCTTTTGATGCCTGGGGTTGATTAAAACTCTGTTTTGGACATAGCAAGCAGTGTTTACTGCCTCTGCCCAAAAAGTTAATGGCAAACCCGAATCAGCAAGCATGGTTCTGGCAGCCTCAATCAAAGTCCTGTTCTTTCTTTCAACAACCCCATTTTGCTCTGGTGTTCTTGGAATGCTGTATTGCCCAACAATTCCTTTTGACACACAGAAATCATCTAACTCCTTGTTTCTGAACTCTGTGCCATTATCACTTCTGAATATTTTTACTGGAAGGTCAAACTGCTTTTCAACCTGTTTCACAAAGTCTTGCAGAATGCCTGCAGTCTTATCTATTGAGTGTAAAAAGTAAGTCCATGTAAACCTAGAAAAGTCATCAACAATAACCAGTCAATATCTTTTCTTCCTAAGACTCATGACTTTAACTGGGCCAAACAAATCCATATGAAGTATTTGTAGACATTTAGTTATTTTGGACTCTTCAATTGATTTGTATGCGCTTTTATGTTGTTTTCCTTTTAAGCAGGAAACACAATGCTCAGAACAGGTGAACAGTTTTTGAGGTAAATCTCTTACTAACGCCTGTTTTGAAATGGCAGTGATTGTCTTGAGATTTGTGTGCCCCAATCTCCTGTGCCATAATTATGTCTCTTTGTTTGAAGCAGCTGAGAACAGACAGGCATCAGTCCTGGGGCTCTCTTTTGACATATCCACCACATAAACATTGCCACTTCTTTGAAAATAAGTTGGGTTTTTCCAGTTTTAATTATTGCTTCAATCTTTTCAACCATTTATGGTCCAACAATCCTACAACAATCGTTTATGAAGAAGGAGCCATAGGCCTTATCACTCATTTGAGAGACACTCAGGAGGTTGAATTTTAGATTGTCTATTAGATTGACATTTTCAAACTTAACTTTACCAGACTGTACAGTACCAGACCCCAGAACCTTCCCTTTACTATTATTGCCAAAGGATATATCACCCCCTCCATGAATTTTGAAATCTTTGAGAAGGGCTTTACATCCTGTCATGTGCCTGGAGCCTCCACTATCTACATACCAAAGACTATCTAAGCATGCAGAAGCTCCCTGCACATGTAGTAAAGAGTTAGTTCATTAGGGTCTCCAAAGCCAATAGGGCTTTGGATGGGGTCTCAGCAGTGTCTAGGTTAAGTTCAGATGGATGGGTAGTGGTTAGGTTAGGGGTTTGGACAGTTTTAGGACTGTTTTTCTCTAACCACTGTTGGGGGTCTTGCCCAATGATCTGCTGATAACCAAAAGGATGCCTGTTCACTCTTGGTTTAGAGGGCCTTTTGTAAGCCTCGTAAACATGTGGGATCCTTTGGTATGGTGGTTATCCCTTACCTATTCTGTATTGATTGGCAGGGGGTGCATCAGTCACCTGAACATCTCTTTTGACAGATGTTTGGTTCAGCTGTTTTTTAACAGCTGTTTGGACTGGCACAAACAGTGGTTGGTTCTTGGTGAACTCGACAGATGAATTTGATGAACTCAAGGATGTTTTTGCAGTGTACTCATTCTTTTTTACATCAAAGTTTTTGAGATACACACATTCTTGAGTTTTGTGGTTTATTTTACCACAGATGGTGCAGCTCTCAGCAGGTATAATGACACTTGTTTTGTTTAGATCATATGCTTTTAGATGAAAACAGTCTTTTGTTTGATGATTCTTCTTTTCACAAAAATCACAAAACAGGTTTTTGATCTTTTCTCTTTTCTTCCTTTTCTCAGACTCCTTAGCAACAGAGTTTTGAACCACTGTTGGGATGTCTTTGAGAGGAATGACCTTTGCTTTTGGAGCTGTGACACCATCAGTGGTTGTGAAATCTATAGGCTTGAAATTTTCAAGAATGTCACACTCATCAGACCATCTGGGTTTAAATTGATATTCCTCAATCTCTTCATAGGTTGAAGAGTCCAATGGTCTTTCAAGTGTGATTTTGTTGCCATTTTTGTCAGTTATTTTGATTTCTTGGCCATTCTTGTTTGTGGGTATGATTTCCACTGAACCAGATTCATTTGTAGCATTGTTTTCAACTTGGTCATGCTTTCTAAAACCTACACCAAATTTTACATTGCTTTTAGTCTGTTTTTCAAGCATTACTTCATAGCCTTTGCAAGATTCCACCCATGTTTCACAAGTGATTTGGGTGGATTCCAACTCCTTTTTGCAAACATGATATTTTTCTATCATAGTTTGGAGTTGGTTTTTGGTAATGCTTTGCTCTTCTTTTAGACTGCAAATTTCTTTGTCTTTTTCAGCCAACTTGATTTTAAGTTCTTTTAATGACTTCTCAAATTTGACTTCATCAGTTAAGACCTTATCCCTAAGGTTTTCATTCACCTCTTTAATGCTAGCAAATGCAATAATGCATTTGTCTGAACACAGATTTTTAAGAACCTGAGGTGATACCTTAGCAGCAGCCATCATGGCACAATCACATTGATGATCACTTCCTTCATCAGCTTTCCCTTCTTTCTCACCATCTTTCTCCTCTTCCTTTTCTTCTTTGTCTTCTTTGGACCAGGGGTTAACCAGTGGTTAAATCAGGGTTTCTGAATTTTCTCCCAGCAGTGTTTCACCAACAACTGCAGTAACCACTGCTTCAGCCACTTCATCCACTGTTTCAACACTTAGTTGTTCTCCTTCAGCTTCTACCCCTTCTGGCATGGACTCTAATGCCATAAGACAAAATTCATCATTAAAATTGTCATTAGAAGCATAGAGTGCAAAATTTTCATCACCAAGCTCATCGGGCATACTGCTCCAGTCAACAAAACCTTGGGTGAAAAAGCTTTGTTTATCTGGTTGAACCACTCTTGGAGCAGTTTGTTGAGGTGCAACAGGTTGCACTAGAGCCTGAGGGACAGGGGCTTGAACATACTGAATTTGTGGAACAGTGGTTTGAACATAATGCACAGGCACAGGGGTTGCAGCATAATGAGCAGTGTTAACATGGGCTGCAGGGGTATATTGGGCATAGTGCACAGTGCTTTGGTGTTGTGGTCTAGGGTTTGAGCTGGGATGAGTTATAATTGGACCAGTGGCTTGACTCCTGCATTCCCTAGCAAAATGACCTAACCTATTGCACTTATAGCACTTGATTTTTTACTTATCCAACCCCACCTTTAAATTCCCATGTAACCCTGGGAATTTTCTCCCTGTTCTTTTATAGAATTTGCTTGTTCTTACACTAAGCAAAGCCAATTGATGCAAGATGTCCATTTCTTCTAAGTCAGTGGGATCAAAGTGCTGCAAATCATTGAGTTTAAAACACAAATATCAATGTTCTGGCTTTCTCCATTTGCTGTGAAAGCAAAGTTGGATGAGTGAGGATCAGAGTTGAAATTACCTCCAGCAGTTATGTCAATAAAATGATCATAACTCTGATCCTTACTGCTACCAGACTCTTCTTGACCCAGAAGAGCTGTGTTGCCAATTGAATAGTCATTTGTAACTTTGCCAGACTCTTGCAACTTCTTTTTCTGGTTTAACTCTCTTTCATAGGTCAGGAGTCTACCATGAAGTTGGGTCAGTGTTAGGTCTTTGAACTCAACAGAATTTCTAGTCACAAAGGCAATTGTATCCAATTTTTCAGGTAGTGATCTAAGAAACCTGCTATTTTGTGTGGATTTAGGAAATTCAACCTTAACAAGTCTTAGCTCACTAATGAGACAACCGAATCTCTTAAACTGTTGAGTCAATGACTCTCCCTTAATGTGACAAAAGGTTTCATACTGCTGATTCAGAATTTCCCTATTATTTTCAATTACTTCTTCAGTTCCCCCGAATTGTTCCTTAAGTGCATCCCATAGCTCTTTGGCACTGTTACAATGTAACAGCCCAGCATAAATTTCGTTGGGTAACGCAGATGCAATGATGTTGAATGCTTTGGCATCCAGTTCGAACTTTTGAAAGTCATTTTCAGTATAGTTTTCATATTTTTTAGGTTCGAACTTCTTTGGATCCTCAGCACTCGGCACCATAGGAACATGGGACCTAAAAACAACGGATCTCCAACATACAGTGTTCTGTTGAGCAAGGATGTGACCCATCCTTCTCTCCCAGATGTTATACTCATTTCGTTTCAACATGGGTGGTTTGAAAAGTGAACCGATGTTATTCTGATACCAATTGTTAGGATCTGAGTTTGGATTGATTGTGTTTTACGTTTGAGTTAAGATGAACAATGAACAAGTAATGCAGCGGAATATAAATGGAATTAAACTTTGCACACAATCAAACAGGAGAAATGCTTTTAACACACATTTTCACTTAGAACCGAAAGATTGAATTTATTTCAACTACGATTATAATGCATGCATGTAACAAACTCCCCCTCAGCCTAAGCTCACAGTGTTTGTTCGTACATGAAGAAAAGTGGTGAAGAGCTAATAGAACAGTACAGGGTACTGTTCTATTTATAGGCACGGACAAACCACTGTGGCATCTTTGCTGACGTCACCATGAAAGTGACATCTAACCTCTTAACAAACTCTAAACAACTTATCTATACAAACACTGCTATGCTAACTACTGATAACAATACATTACATATGAACAACTAAACTACTGCTTTATCCTTCCACTGTTGTGACTCCAGCAGTACTTGATATCTTCAGTAGTGCTTGACCTATAGCAGTAGATTGATCAACAGAGCTTAAGTCTTCATCAGTCTTTGACTTGATCAGCAGTTGTAAGTGAGCAGTTGTTGTAAGGATCAGTGGATGGAGGCCATCAGATGTTGAAACCACTTTCAAGGGGAGAGAATGAAAACATAACATCTGCTTATTTTGGATCCACTGCTCTGATCCGGTTTTGGCTCTAATCAACTGTTCCTCTGATAGGGTTCAATCCCAACATATATAAACAAATAACATGTTATAAACAAATAGGTCAAAAAAAAGATGGAAAAAAATGATGTATAAAGAATGATGTAAAACGCCAAACTAAGATCTGTGTGTGTTCTATAAGAATGAAAAATATAAAACTGCAAACTACTCTTCACTGGCTCTCGAAGACCATCTGTGTGTGTTCTGTAAGAATGAAAAATACAAAACGCCAAACTACTCTTCACTAGCTCTCGAAGACCTTCTCAATATTCTTTTAATTACGGCTTGTTTGCATGTTGATGCATAGTGTCCATAGCCTTTGCAGTTCTGACACTGTCTTTCTTTGGCCACGGGTTTCGACTTTGATTTCTTTTTCTCGATTGCTATCTCCTGTTTAGATTTCAGGCGCTTCCGAGAACCATAACATTTGGATTTATACCCAACAGGGACTCTTATCGGATTCTTGCCGTTTTTTATATTGACCGGTTATCTCGGCAAATCTATCCCTAGTACTAGCGGGAGGAACAACAATCTGCATATCTTGAACCTTCTTCATATAAGATTGAACATGATCCTTGTATAAGGATAGCTCCTCTTTATTACCAGATAAACGGTTAAAAGTATATTCCGTTGAAAAAATAATATCTCGCATTATACTTTGCACATCGGGGTCAAGCTTGGCCATATATTCACGTCTAATTGAGTATTCGGGAGAGCAGTTTGGGGAAGCCTCTTTGCGCCATCTATTCAAAATGTATTGTTTTGGAAATTCCCTAATGTCCATAATTCTCAAAGCATATAATATATGTCTACATAGAAAACCAAACTGCTCAAAACGCCTGCATGAGCAACTGCATGTGCAATCTGACTTACGGTACATTACCTGAAAAAACGCCAAAAACAATATCTCTATAATGCCATACCGAAATGTTTATCTAAAAAAACAAAAAAAAAACACAATGGATATGATAAAACGCCATGCACAGAAAACGCCATATAAAAAACAAAACGCCATTGTTTACCTCAAATAAGGATGTACAAGGCTGCTGGAAGTCATTTATGTAAAACTTAACAAACCCATCGGGCTGATCTTCGTAACATTGATTTATGCAATCCGCAATTCCAATTAGCTCAGCTTGAACGTAAAAAAAAATACTTTTTGTGTATATGTCAGCAGCTTGGCCTTCCAACAATTGGTAATTACTCTTCAACTAGGGTCGTTTGTATCGAGATTCATGATCGTTTTTCTGGTGCGTGTGATGATGTGCTTCTATTGCAGTTTCGTAATGAGTCATGAACTCAACAAGAGTAGCTTTCAAATTGCACACTTGACCAAAAAAATGATTCTCACTCTCCGACCTCGATGTCGTTCGCATAAGACCCGACATCTCTTCCATTCTATAGTATGCAGGGATCCAAGATTCCATGAGTGCAAAAATATCAGATAGCCAGTCATTATCTGCTAAATTGAACTCTCCGATAACCATTTCCTATTCTGATTCAAACTCATCAGGTATGAGAATATCCGTCCACACAACACCACAATACGTTCTTTGAAATTGGTGGAATTGCATAGCCTAACACCGACCTATGTATATCACGAAAACGCCATGCATAAAAAAAGCATATATATTACACAAAGACAAAACTTAATTAAAAAAAATAGTAACAAGGTACAGAACGCCATGTATTTAAAATGAAGTGTATCCTAAAACATCAAAGGTAAAAATAAGCATACCAACCTTCAAAGAAAATTTATGCATCACATGCCACATGCATAACCGATGCCTCGTGTCAACAAATACAACAGAAATAGCCTTCTTCATTGTTGGATCTTGGTCAGTGACAACAACGTTTGGTTGAGAACCAACAGCTTTTAGAAAAACTCTCAACAACCAAATATACGTATCAGCAGTTTCCGACGCCAATAATGCAGCACCAAATGTAACATTACAGTGATGATTGTCTATACCAGTGAACGGTACAAACACCATAACGTATCTGCATATGAAAACGCCATGAGAACTGAAACAATAATAAAATGCCATTGCATGTAAACTAATAAAACGCCATTGCATGTAAACTCATAAAAACGCCATTGCATGTAAACTCATAAAACGCCAAAAAAAAAACAAAAGAAGTTGAATTATTAAATATTACTTGTTGGAACGATACGTGGCGTCAAACGAAATCACATCACCAAACACGTGGTAATTACGTTTGGCTTGATCGTCACACCAAAAAAGTCCCTTCAAATGATTGTCTTCGTCTGTGAACTAATCATACGAGAAATTAGGCTGGGAATGTTTTTTTTTTCATCCAAATGTCTCACAACCATATCGGCATCATATTCCCCTATAAACAAAGTTAATTTGCCTCTTGTAGTTCTTAAATTCAACTTTACTTGCACCCACGTCTCAAAACCAAGTCTTCATAACATTAAACGCCTTGACTGGACCCAAATTCAACTTAGACATGTTGTGTATAACATGCTTCTGGAGCTGAGTGAGGTGTCGTTCAGTTGGAAGAAAATGCTTATCAGGATGTTCAACAAGATCATGGTTGTACTCCTCGACAAACTTATATACCTTCCGTGATCCAGCCTCAAAAATTACACCTAACAGTGCACCACAATCAGTCCTCTTTGAAAAGTTGGATCGCACTAACCGCTCCTTTTGATTAGGGTCCAACGTATCAACCTTCTTGTCCTTATATAACCCAGCTCTCGTACACAAGTAATACTTAATATGTAACACACCTTTGGAGTTTGTCTTTGTAGCCCTTTCCTGACTAAAAACCCACACTTCTTGGTATACTTAACATACATTGAATAACAATCATCGAGGCTTGTGAATACCATATCCATTGTGGGCTTTATTTCTTCACTAACGTCAGGAATGATAAATGGTAATCTAGTTTTGGGGCAAAACCTTTGACTCGAGGAAGCAACTTCGTCTGAGAAAACACAGTGAGGAACAGAAAAAAAAAACGCCATTAAAAATAGAAAATGTCTTGTAAAAACATTATAGATTAAAACGCCATTAATTGAATAATAAACAAGACATAATAAACACATAATTTGAAAACGCCATGATGAAAAGCCAAAATATGCACACCATAGCTTTATTGATTAACAAAAATACTAATGTGACTTGATAATGAAAACGCCATGAGATGAATAATTAAAAACACTCAACAACATAAATAATTAACAAAAATATAACATCATAATGAAAACGCCATAGTTAACAAAACTGATATTTACACAAATTAACAAATAGTAATAACTGATGTTTACAAATATTACTAAATAATATTCAAAACTAATCAAAGAGATGTAAAACATCAATGATCGTAAAAACATAAGAAATATACTAGAACCTAAACGACAATTAAAATTAATATTGAAAACTCCAATTATCAGTTCTTACTAATTGTTTAACTACCAATTAAAACGCTATTAAATTGGATAAATGAACAACGCCATTGAAATCATACAACACATTTTGAAATATTAATTTTTTTTTACGAAATCAATTTTCATTCATACTTGTCAAGTTACATCAAAACAAAAGGTAGACGGGCAACAAGCTGCGCCGCCACCCCTTTCTGAATTGCAATGAAACAAGCATAAAAGAACAAAACGCCATATCTGTTGTATGATTTTCTGTAAAAAAAATAGGAAACGTCATCGAATTTTACTTTGTCGAACAGAATCCACGTTAGACGCCATAGATCTGAGAAAGCTTGCAAAGGAGGTAACAGCTAACAGAAAATCTTTGGAGTTTTAATTTGAAAGAGATTTATAACGCGAATAAGGAGGGAACGTATAAAAGGACAATCGTACCCCTAGATATTAATTAGCGCCCCTTGCCACGTGTTGGGCCACGATCCATTCTCACATTTTTCACCATTCTCTCCTGATCCCGTATATATATATATATATATATATAGAGAGAGAGAGAGAGGGAGAGAAACGTGATTGGGAGAAAACGCTCAAAAGTGTGAGAATGGTGAGAACGCTTCCTGGCCTAACATGTGTCACGCCGCTTAGAGAAGGGCGAAGGGGCTTTTTTGTCCTTTCATCTTCTGCTTTTCCAGTTCTGCTTTTCCCAATATTGTTTTAATTTTTGGTTTTTAAGATTTTTGGCGTTAACCAAATTCAATACTTTATGGCGTTTAATGGTTTCATTGTATCAACATTTTGGCGTTTATGGCGTTTATTCACATCGTATGCCATTGGAACCCAGGGGGCAGGAAATCTATATGAATGGTGTTTTTCAAGGGGTTTTAAACAAGATGGCCCATTGTTCTATTATTTTTTATAAACATTTTGGCGTTTGGGTTATCTTGGCGTTTTTCAATTGTTGGATTATATTTCAGCCACAGTAAAAAAATACAAGCGAAGAAAATAAATTAAAAATCCTAATCGGATCTCTCTTCACAATATTCACTGTCATCAGTCTCTCTATTCTTTAATACTACAAGAACTGACACCAAAATATGGCGTTTTATGTAAAACTTAACAAACCCATCGGTTTGATTATTTTGCTTGCTCGTCTGTTGAAGTGGCTTTTTTTGTGGATGTTTGGGGACATAGATCTATGACGTATGGGTGGGTTTTTCGCTTTTTCTTCATGTTGATCTTCATCTTTATCATCATCCCACTCTTCAGTGTCATTGATCTCTTCTCCTCATCCAAGCCTTCTTCAAGAACAAAAAATACAAAATGCCATATGACTGGCATTAGTATCTTTTTCTTGAATTTTTGTCCATCTCATGCAGCAAAATCTTACTGAGTTACTCGCCTCCCCTAACAATTCATTCAGTGAAACTTGACGAATAACAATACTGAATATCCAAGAAAGCATATTAGCCATCTTTGATTTTTTTGGCGTTTTACAGTGAGTGGTATTTTAGTAGTATTGGCGTTTGTTTTTTTTTTTTTTTGTTTGATCAAATGGAAGTTGCTGAGATGTATCATTTTATAGGATCTCTTTTTGGCGCCTAAGTTAGGCGGTGCGTTATTATAATAAAGTATTCGCCTTTTCAGTTACTGTTTGTAATTATTGTTTTTGACAAGCTTTATCTCTGAAGTCTGTAACACGTCCCATCTTTCAATATTGGCATTTTAGATTCTAATATAATAAATTTTCCCTATCTTCAGTTTTTCTGATTTGAAGTTACTGTTTTCTAGTTACATTTTCAAGTTTGTTTTTTATTTTTTTTATTTTTTTGGGTTTTTTTATAATACTTTTTCAAACTAATTTTATTATAGTTGGGAGTTTTTTGTCACACCCTGACTTTTGCGGAAGCGTATGATATGTGACTGGTTTAATATCATTGCATTCAATCATAATAAACGACTACATGATCAAAACGATGTTCATCCATTCATAAAATTTGAGTATTACAAACACTGGTTATTTAAGTTTTAAAACACAACATTCGACTAGGTTACAAACCAACAAAAGTGGATGACATCTAAACTTGAAGTCTACTTCTAGAGACAACACCCGCGTCCAAGATCCAACCTGTCACCTGAAATACATGTAATTTTGGAAAACATCAAAAAAAGTTGAGTGAGTTCCTGCGTTTTGTGTGAGTACTTGTAATCTTGTAAACTTTTGAGAGACTCCTTTGAAAACAGGTATAAAAAGCGTGTATGAACATACCAAATAAATGTTTTACAAGGACATTAAGGCATGTGAGGACATAAGGAGCACTCAAAATGAGTAGGCTTATACCCTTGTCGATTTTCCCTCGACTATATCGAATTTCCCTTCGACTATGTCAATTTACCTTGACTATGTCAATTTCCCTTGACTATGTCGATTTCCCTCGACTAGGACACAGAAGCACTCAAGTGATCACATGAGGACCATGAGTGGGGCTCGGCCGTACCCGTTAGATCTAACCTTCGTCCCTAATTAAGTATTAATGGCATTTCAATATTTAGTCTATGCTCACATGATCTAATAGTGCATTTCATACCGTTTAAGCATTCGTAACATGTATTCCACCCCCCGAGAGTTATAAAACCAAAAACAGTTAAGAGAAAAGGGGGACATGATCTCACTGTTTTGCGTCTTCGATACTCGTAACTCAAATCTCCTCAGCAAACATGACTCCTACAATGTACTAGGGTCTATTAGACGAACGGGCCGTGCCTTGCCTTAGTATTTACGTTTTTTAGTTACGTTTCTTTTATGTCTCCAATATTATTCCAAGTTATAATTCCTTGTTAAAATAATAATTATTTTAACTTTAAATTATATTTAATTTTGGAATAATAGTTTAACAATATTTTTGTAACAATACTTCTCAAGTATTTATTTTCGTATTTCATTCCCAAGAATGGGGGTATTCTCATACATGTGTATTCATATTCTCGTATTTGTAGTTTCTAAAATAATATATTTTCAAATCTTACTTTAGAAAATATATTTAAACTTGTTTTGTCCCAAAAATAATGTATTCCAAGAAAATATATATTTTTCTCAAAAATCATATATCTTCTAAATACGCTAGGAAAATATATTTTTACTTCTCAAAAATAATATATCTTCTCCTTGTCGAAAATATGATATACTTTGTAATAGTACAAAAAAATCATACTTTCATTTCTTTCGTATCCAAAATAATATTTACCAAAAATATATTTATAACGGTATTTTCCGGAATATTTGTAAGTTACATTCTATCGTTCGGTTCCACAATATTAAGTGGGTAACTTATATATGTATTCCTTGTGATTTTTGGTATTATTTTGGATTGTAAGTTTCTTGGTATTTTGTTAAGTCATATCATTTTAAATCCTAAAATAATACAACTAATACACAAAGTATACAAATAATCACACACAACGTGTTATAAATGTAAATATATATTCTAAATACATATTTATCCATTTTTATTTATAAAAACCAACCTCCGATACTTGTATTTTTGTAACAAAACCTATAGCAAAGTTTGTATTGAAAACCATAGTTAAAACTCACTTGTAAATACTTGTTTAGAAAATATTTTTCTAAGTGTTTGTATTTTTAGAAAATTTTGCCATAGTTTCCCCTAAAAATGGAGGTGTCCATGCTTTTTAAGCATATCATTTTCTTTTCAAAAATCATCATAAGCAATCAACAATCAACCCTAAACAACTTTCACTTACCAAGTGCCAAAATATTGCATTTTACTTAATAGTCATGAACTTGAGTTTTCATAAAAACTTGTAGTAACTTGGTAGTATGTTTAGTAGACTTAGTTACCCTTTAAAGTGTGTTTATTTCTTTAAAAATCTCATTCTTGAAAGATTTGAGTGTTTACAACTTGTTAGATGATTTTTTCAAAAATCATTCTTTTGAATTTTTCTTGTAAACAAAGTGTTCTTATACTTGTTTTATCACCAAAAATAGTGTTTATTTAAGTAAGAACCAAGATCTTCTAAAAATCACATTTTGAACTTGGTTCTTTTGGAAAACCATTCATAAATCTTAGATCCATAAGATTACTAACTCACTTTGTTTATTATTTTTCAAGAAATTACTTTATTCTTCAAGTTCATGCTTAACACATGTGGATGATCATCTTGTTTTATCACATAATCATCCTCTCACTTGCTAGATCATGTGTTTAATCACAATCTAGCAAGCTCCTTATGATGATCAACATCAAAATCCTAAGAAGACAAAAATCAAGTATCATACATACATTAAACAATATTATTTCATCAAGAGTTCATCATATGACAAGCTTATGTTAGAGTTTTATGAATATGTTCTTTAGTGTTCAACAAGATTAACATTGCTCATCATCTTTTAACCATCATAATAAGAAGTATCAAGAGATCATGAGGGCTTTACTACTAGCACAAGGCTAGGGAAGAACACTTGAAGTTGTAGATGACAAAAGTGTTGGATAAAAGCAAATGATGAAGGTCCTTCAAGATCCGCAAGCACCAAGCTTCCTTAATCACCTCCTTACACCTTGAAATGAACTTGGAATGAATGGATTTGAGTTGAAAATGATGGTGGTGGTGGTGCTAGCTCTCGGCCGAGAGGGAGAGAGCAAGGGAGAGAGTGGTGGTGTGTGGTGATTATGAGAGGATCATGTATTCTTATAAACCATAAAATGTTATTATCCATTGTGTCTTCTGTTCCTTATAGTACATACACAATCTTTAAGCAAATCAAGAGAAGATCACATAAAATCTAGCAAGATCATGTAGCATCCACCATTTAGGCCATGTGGGCCGATTACTAGCTTGGGGGGGTCTAAGTGTAAGTTTAAATGGGTAGTTAAGAGATTAAGTTAGATTCCAAGTATATTAGTTAGGTGTTTATATGTATGATGTGTTATATAGTGTGTTAGGGTGTTCGGGGATCATAACTAGTTCAGAAATAATAAAACAATGCTTCTTGTATAAATTTGGTGTTTCGGGTAATGTCCGGTTGTTTGGTTAGATACCGGTCCGTTAAAGTGTCAAACTATTCCGTTTAGTGATTTTTAAGTACCCTTTTGTGACACTTTTAGTTCCCGACACTTAGGAAAGCATTCAGGACCATTTAGTCATATTTTTGCATGTTACTAGCTTATTAAAATGCTGAATTTTGCTGAAATGTGCTGAATTCAGCACTTTAAGTGGGTTTTAGGCACTTTCCGGCACTTAAACTATCACCTAGTGAAGCAGTTTTATGGTCCTCACTGTCCTACACACTATACTAGTGTGAAACTTAGTCTCTGGCTCACACTGGTTCTCAAAACATTTCCTGTCTCTGTACTGAACTCCCGTCAGTGCTTTTAGTTTATCTGATAATGGTGCCAATTCTGTTCTGTGCATTATTAGAACTATATCGTGTTGCATGTAGTAATGATAAAAGTCTTGCAACATGAACTGCCATTGTATGTATATAACAGTAATCAGAAATTTGTTTGTCTTGTAAACTAGATCATGCACAGTTATTAAAGCACAGATTACTATTCAATTAGTGTACGAAATGTACGGAAAAGTGACGGTTGTCACAGACTCCCCCCGTTAAATGAATTTCGTCCCAAAATTCAAGCGATGGCATCAGTCGCAAGGGAGTTGTTAATCAAATGTGGTCACTTAGGTTTAAAATTTGTTCCCATGTAGCTCTGGGTCATGATATGAATTCTAACGTTGTTGGATCTGAGTTTCTTTCTGATTGTATTTTCGTTTGAAATTAAGATGGAAATGAAAGAGTTGTGCAGCGGAATTAAGATGAAAACAAACTTTGCATACAATCAAACGAGAGTAATACTTTAATCAAACATCTTTACACAATGAATCGAAAGATTGAATTTGTTTCAACAACGATTACAATGATTGATGAATGAATGCAAACTCCCCCTCAGCCAGAGCTCAGTAGTTTGTTCGTGCAAAGAAGACGATGTGGTGAAAGAGCTGATAGAACAGTACAAAGTACTGAACTATTTATAGGCACTTGCAAACCACTGAGCATCTTAGCTGACGTCACCATGAAAGTGACATCTAACCTCCTAACAAACTCTATCCTCCGATCTATACAAACTCTGATGTACTAACTACTGCTATTACATTTCTTTACATAAAAGACACTTAAACAGCTGTTGCATCCTTCCACTGCTGTGAACCCAACAGTGCTTGTCCGGATCAGCAATACTTGACTCAAGGCAGTAGATTGAGTCATCAGAGCTTTGGTCTTCCATCAGTCTTTGACATTGGTCAGTAGATGCAAACCAGCAGTTGTAGGTCAGCACTTAGTAAGATCAGCAGATAGGAGGTCATCGGATATAAAACCACTTTCAAGGGGAGAGATTTGCATGAACTAACTGTAATCGTCTGCTTATTCTGGATCCACTGCTCTGATCCAGTTTTGGCTTTAATTATCTGTTCCTCTGATAGGGTTCAATCCCAACAATCTCCCCCTGGAACAGATAATGCCAAAACTCTTCATTATTTGTGGAATTCTTTATTGCCTCATCAACAGCTCCCTTATCTGACCTTTAAATTGTAATTCAAAGTCTAGGGCATCTGTATCTTCATCATCCCTGCTAAGTGGAAGATCAAGGAGATCCTGCAAATCTTCAAGACTCGGGCCAAGAGCTTGTTCCCTTGATATTTTCTCCACTTCTCCACCAGACCTGAGCAAAGTCAATACGCAGGTCTGTTTGTCAGTTTCCCACTTTTGTATTTTTGAGCCTGGTGGGTTTCTTGGGAGATGTTTATTTGCAGAAGTATTTGGAGAGGCTGGCCTATTCATGACTGGCTGAGCAGTACTTGCAGTTTGATCCAAACCAAGAGTTTCCATGATCATTTTCTTTATACCCTCTTTTCCAAGGTCTTCACCTTCCATTAACTCTTTGATGGTTTCAGCAATCAGCTGTTTCTGTGGCCTTCTTTTGTAGATGGTAGCACCAACTGGAGCTGTGGATCTCCTGATTTGCAGCTTTGATGGTCTTTTTGAAACCGCTGCTTTAGGATAGTCAGGCTTTTGAGGAACTGTGGGATCTTTCTTTCTTAATTGTTCCAACTTTTTGTAAGTAGCCCTGACCACATCTTCTTTCCATCTAGCAACTTGTCTTTTGTTTCCATAATCAGCTGCTACCAGTTCCTCTTTCATTCTCCTCAGCTCTTCCTGTTTGTCAGGTACATTCTTTCTAAACTTTGCCCAGTTAGGAGGAGTGTGAGTGACTTTCCTTTTTATCATGTCTTGAATTCTTGCTGCTTCATTTTCAAGTTCAGGAATAGTCCACTCTTTGTACATGTATCTCTCTCCTTTGTACTTCTTGTGAGCCATGATGCTTTCAATGTAGTCTTTCTTCAGAGTTTCAGCTGCTCTTTCAGAAATTTGTTGACTAACATTTTTTGCAAATTGCTCTAGGGATCTGACTTGTGTGAGCAAATATTGACTTCTCTGTGCAATTTCTTTATCAGATTTCCCTTGTGTGTTTTTCTTTGAGATATCCTCTGCTTGCTTGGCCTTGATTTCCAAATATTCATCAACATTTTTAGGCCAGGGATATCCTTTTATTGATGGCAAACTCCTTTTGGCAGGGTCATCCTCAAAGTAAAAAGATATTATTTCTTCTCTAACAGCTGCTAATTCAAGAGGAAATTGAACACCTGCAGGAGGTAAGGGCTTGTACATTTTAACTGAAGAGAGAGGAACAGGTTTTGGAATTGTGACAAGTGCTAAAGAATTTGAAGATGTTTGTGGTGGTGAATTGTCATCATCTTTGAGAATTAGTCTTCTCCTTTTTGTAGGAGGGACTGATGATGTTTTGGATGGAACAGTGGTGATAGATGTAGTGGCAGTGGATTGTGATTGACTAACAGCTGTTGAAACAACTGGTGTTTCAACCACTGTTGTCATTACAACAGATGTTATAACATCTGCTGTCTTCTGCTGTATGTCAGCAGGTGTTGTTTTTGGTGGTGATGATGGTAAAGCAGTGGATGTTGTGTGTATTGAAGTGGTGTGTGTTGATGGAACAACTGTTTGGCAAGCAGTAGTTTTTGTAACTCCTGTTGCATCAGCTGTTTTGTATGGTGGTTTTTTAGCAGACTTTGAATGTCAGGTTGGAATGGATTTGGGTTGCCTTACTTTTCTATTAGGCTTCTTCTTTTCCTCAACAGGATTTTCATGATCCTTTGACCCAGAAGTACCCTGATCTGGATGATCCATTCTGTCCACCCTGGCTTTCCTTTTGGCCTCTCTATCCCTTTTTACACTTGCAACTACTTCTGCTAGTGCATTTGTTGTCACATCAATTTTCTTGCTGCCATCTGGCAAAGGGATCTTTTTGGTCATGTTTGAATTTTCTGGTTCAAGATAGAGACCATCCTCTATACCCTTCTTTTTCCACTCCTTAATTTTCTCCCCCTTTTTGGCATTATCTTCTGGGATTTGATAAATGTAGCGTACTTTTGGAGGAGCAGTGCCAGTGGTGTGCAAGATCTGAGTTTTGAGAGCCTTTAAATCAGCCTGAGTGTTCTTGAACCTTGACTCCATTGCATTTCTCAGCTGTTGTACATGTTTTTCATGTTGCTGATCTGCTAATTGTGCTTGTTGTTGGAGAAAAGATTGAAATAGATTCCAGAGCTCATTTGTAGCAGGTGCCCTTTGTGGAGCAGGTGCTTGAGGTGGAACAGCAGTTGATTGTACCTTCTGAACTTGTAACACCTGTTGTAGCATATATTTGAGTTCTGCAACAGAGTTATCAAGCTTTGCAATATGATCCGTCAACTTCTGGTACTTTAAATCATCACCCAAGTTAATGGGATCATCTGATTTCCCACTAGCAGTGGTTTTATCAGCGGTAGATGTAGGGAGTATACTCCAAACATTAACCACTGATGCCCCTTTTTCTTGGTACTGGGGTCTTCTTCCTTCAGCACTTGACAACCTTTTGATGTTGCCAGTAGGGTAAATAAATCCACTGGTGGTTGGCAGAGGTGCTATAAAAGGAATTGCCTCCAAGGAAGTCTTATTAATGTAACCACTGTCCAACTGTAAACCTGTAGGTTCAACAGTTGTAGTGGCTGCTTCACTTGGATTACCACCAAGAGTTACTTGTAACTCATGGGGTGTAACCTCCTCAGGTTGTGTTGGTGGGTTAGCAAAGATTGATACATCAGACCCAGTCAGTTGTTGAGGTATATTCTCATTATTAGGTGATTGAGAAGGACTGGTTAATGCCTGATTCAAATCAATTGCATCCAACAGTGGTTTTATTGGTGAGGGAATTGTGGATGTGATGATTGGTGTAGAAATAGGATGTGTCCCGGGCATTGGACTGTGGATGATAGAAACGAGTGTTTCCAGAGCATCATGATGTGGAGACCCTATTTGTACAACTTGTTCTTTTTGTGAAGAAACAGGAGGAGTTTCGGTTATGGGTTGAGATATGTGTACCAACTGCTGTGAGGAAGTAGCAACAGTGGTTTCTTGTGACTTTTGAGTTGTCACTGGCAGGAGCTCTGGTATCTCATCCTCCAGAGATGCCTTTTTGATGGTTTTGGGGGGTTTTTGTGTTTTTCTTTTTGGTGGCTTTTTGGTGATTTTAGGTGTGGGTTTCAAAACAGTTGTGCTGCTGCTTTGATCACCTTGAGCAGTGGGCTCAGCAGCAGATACCTGAGGAGCAGTTGTAACTGCTAAAATCTGCTCAGGCACCTCTGCTTGTGTTTTGCAAGGTGCTAACATTCTTGAAAAAGTTTCAGTTGTTAAACTGTTTATTTGAGTAGAATTTGGAGAGGCTGGCCTATTCATGACTGGCTGAGCAGTACTTGTAGTTTGATCCAAACCAAGAGTTTCCATGATCATTTTGTGGACTCTTAGTCCGCATCCTTAACAGGTTCTATAGTAAATTGGAGTTTGTCGTTGATGTGAATCTTGTTTGTGGGAACAACGGCTGTTCCTTGAGTCGGACTCCTCTAAAGACTAGACAGAATGTGTCGCGATCACTACTGATCTTTTCTGGAAGTTTCAGTTTGTGAGCAATGGTCCCGATCCCTACCGGGATCTCGAAAGGTCTAATATACCGGGGGTCCAACCTTCCACGTTTTCCAAATCGCATCACGCCTTCTCAAGGCGAGGCTCCCATTAAAGCCATACTCCTTATCTCAAATTCCTACGATTTCTGCCGCTTGTCGGCGCAATCTTTCTGTATTCCGCGGGCTGTCTTGATATGATCACATATCTGAACGATCTTGCCCCTAATTTTTCCTGAACCAACTTGGGCCAGTAGATTGTTTATCTCCGGTCTCCGTTTAACACAACGGGGATTGACTTATTATGTTCCATCTAAAGCTTCACACGAAGCGGTTTAAACAGGGGTGTGATAAATAATGTTGTAGGAAAACTCCACTAAGGGCAAGTAGGTAATCCATATTTTCATCTGAGTTTATCACACAAGCACGTAACATGTCCATACAGTCTGCATCGTTCAGTAGCTCAGTCCATCTTCGTTAATATTTAAGTTCTTACGATCAACGGTGTGCTGCAACCCTTGTGATCAGTAAAGGTCGTGCAGCGTTTTCTTACAGGTAATGACGTCAAATTTGCGGCGCGCAATTACTGTATCTAGATCAAGGTTTCTTCTCATGATCCTTTAATCAACGTGACGCGTATGCAATGCCGTGGTCTCGTTGCATCGACGCACAATCGAGACTTTGTCCAGAAGCGTCACATAATTGCAACTCTACTCCTTAGCTCTTGATTGCAGGGTTGGCATGAATCTCGTTCTTATCCACCATGTATCCCAAAGTTCTTACCTCGCGAATTTGGAATCCGCTTTTCGACATCTTAGCACATAACTGTTCTTTCTCTAAGAGTCGCAAGGTAAATTGTAGATGTTCCTCACGACCTTCCTTGGTCGTTGGGTATATAAGAATGTAGTCAATAATTATAATCGTGATCTATCCCAGCATGGCCTACACGTTCGATTCATGAGGTCCATGAATACTGTCGATGCATGTGTTAAGCCAAACGGTATGACAAGGAACTCGTAATGCTTGAAGCGAGTCCTTAAGGTCGTTTTAGGGATATTTCCTTCTTGTATTCACAGTTGAGGACATCCTGACCTCAAGTCAATCTTTGAGTAGTAACTGGAACCTTACAATTGGCTCGTTCATGTCATCAGTCCTTGGCAAAGGATTCCGATTCTTAATTTTTTTTGAAATTTATGCGAAGTGGAAACTGCCGACTTTCTTCTCGTATCCTTAACTAAGGGTTTCATGTCCTTAATTCCCTCTGTCTAGTAGCTCTCGCAGTTATATCGGAGGCTCATGCTTCTCGGATGAAGCTAGTCGGTAAGGCGTCATTTGGCACTGGTGCCGCTCCTGGCACGAGGTTTATCCTAAACTCCTCTTGTCGCTGTGGAGGTATTCCTGGAAAGTCTTCAGAAAAGGATTCTGGAACTTCTTCCATCATGGGGATGTTCTCAGGCTTTGGCTCCTTGGTCTCCTTATGGGCAACATGAGCTAGGAAGGCTCTGCAGTCTACTCGGAGGCGCTTCTGTGTCTCTTCGACCAATGAGAGATGTCGCAGACCCACGGTCTTATGGGGCCTAGTACCCTTGCACCTAATGCAAGAAGGTTGTGCACTATAAGTGTTTCATCATTCGCAAGAGGGATGCGACTGATTTTCTTTATATCGAACGACTTCAGCTCTATACTTGGATTTTCAATCCATGCTGACTATCATATCATGACTTCCCAAGTCAATGGTAATAGAAGGTTCTGGCCTTCTGAGTCCCCAAAATATAATCCTTAATTGCTTCGTCTGCTTAAACTAGCCTTCTATATGCCCATTTCTAAAGAATACGGGACGTCTATTCTACTTGAAACTAGGCCAAGCAGTTTCTTAAGTTCTAAGAATACAAGGTTAAAGTTGATGCCAGTATTAATCAGAAATGGATGCATAGAATTTGGTTAGTAGGGAACGTACCCATAACCGCATCTGGATCATGGCGTGCTTCATGAGCTCCGATCGTGGAGTCCCTTCCTAGCTTGGTTCTTCCTAGGGCAATCTTTCCTAAAGTGCCCTGCTTCACCACACCTGTAGCAGCCTGGAATTTTCCCATTATCTCTTCCATCTGGATCCTTCACCCAACAGGCATCCCTGTTGTGCCCTTCCTTTCCACACTTCCAGCACTTAGGCCTCAGACAACGACCTTCATGGTAAAAATTGCATTCCTCGCATCTCGGCTTATTTCCCAAATAAACCTTACCACCGGCCTTATTGGCGGCTCCATAAGCTTTCCTACCACGAGGCAGGTTCACTTCCTTTCTTTTATTCTCCTTGGAGCTTCCATAGCTGGCTTGGGTGCCTACCTTTAGGTTTGAAGACTTCCTCTTCTTGTTGCCTGATGACTCCACATGAGTCTTCTTCTTGTTATCCTCAGATTCTGAAAATTTTCCCATGCGTAGAGCTTCTTCAGTAAGAGTGACACTCAAATCGATAGCCTCTGTGATGGTTGGGGGCTTTGAGGTAGTAACCATGCTCCTGATCTGAGGTGCAAATCCCCAAATGAATCGCTCAATCCTCTTGAATTCCGGCTTGACTAAGTAGGGAATGACCCTAGACAAGTCGTGAAATCGCTGGACGTACTCAGAAATCTTCGGTCCATCCATTTTCAAATTCCAGAAATCCACCTCAAGCTTCTGGATTTCAGCCCTAGAACAGTATTTCTTCACCATCATTTCCTTGAGCTCATCCTAGCTCAGTGCATGAGCAGCATCTGCACCAAGGGTCTGAACCTGAAGGTTCCACCAGGAGAGTACGCCATCCAAAAACAAACCCGAGATAAAGGTAACACTCTGCTGGGGTGAACAGTTACTCATTCTTAGAACGGAGTCAGTCTTTTCTGTCCAACGGACAAATGCAACTGCACCTCCTGTGCCATCAAAATTCAATGGCCTGCAGTCCAGGAACTGTTTATAGGTGCAGCCAGTTGGAGGGTTATTTCCGGTAGTGCCATCGCTGTGCTTAGAGCAGAGGGCTTCATGTCGTGCAATTGCCTGTGAGATGCGTTCTTGAAGCTCGGCTTCTGTCCTTGGTAACATACTGGTGTCTGTGTCTCGCCTGGGCGGTATTCTCTTCTGTCAAAAGGTATGAGGTAGGTTAGACAACATTCCATAATTGTCTATGAGGTACATAGCACCATAAGCCAACATGTAATCACCCAATATCACATGCATATACACTCAACAATGTACGAGTGAGGAAACAATTACTGAGTTTTCATATTATGAAGGTAGTAGTGATTTTCCTTCTACGTTAGCTCTACAAGACGGGTATACTTTCCCTGAGGTGGGGGGGTTGTTCATGTAGGGGTGATAGAGAGTGTAACGTCACTGAATCTTTTCGAATGTTATCCATCTTCACTTGCTTCAATATCAGTTCTCAAACGTCTCGTACACGGGTAGAAGTGTCAGACACGAAGTAGGCAAAAATAGGTTTCCTACTTTATAAAGTGCTAAAGCAATGGTATTGTTCTACCAGATAAAGGTGTGAACACCTATAGATTATTTTTGGAGGGATGGTGATCATTAACCTGACCCACAGAGTCCACCAGGATTTCCATGCACTACAAGTTGTTATTACGTGGGCCCCCGTAATAATAAATTGTCTTGCACAATTACCCCAATTTTCCCTCGTCCAAGAAGATGATCAATCAAAGAGGGGACGCTACTGTCCTTATACCTCTGACATGGAAAGGACCATTGCGGTGGTCCACGCACTAACACTCGTTATCGTTACGCGTGAATAGGCACGATGATTAAACGAAATAGGAATAAGGAGAATTCCTAGTAGTTGGGGGGCACCTTCAAGATGAATACTTCATCTTCCTTGTCTGGTCAGGTGTTTCGTCAATCTCGCTTCACAAAAGCCGCAGGGATCTCATCCCGCTGATTAAGAAGTTGTTCAAAGTTGCCGCCTCTGCCTCGTCATCACTACCGTAGTCGGGCACCTTCACGATCGAGAGGAAAGAGCAGCCATCTCCTACAGAAGCAAGCTCAGAATCTCGTTTGGTAATCACTCCAGCCACGAGCTTTGCAATGAACGCGAGGTCGATAGCTTCATCGTGCGAGTAAGAATAATAATAGGATTCGGAGTCGAAGGTACATTATTCACGTCAATAATCATTCCGTACACTTATTCGTATGTATATATCAATAAATAAGTATGTTACTTAGCATAAACAGGCAATTCGATGCATCATATCACATATAACTCTCGTTTATCCTTTGGGGGGTCATTTTGTCTTTGGCAAGTCTATCTCGTGTAGACTATGCCTTAGTTGGCACCTTATTTTGGGGTATTCCCTACTAATGTCCTTGACTTGTCTCTTCTTTGAAAAATGTTTGACTCATGGATCTTGACGCTTACATGAATGCAATGAAAAACCCCTTTTTTTTGTAAAAGTGTTTTTGTGAGAGAGTTCTAGTGATTGTAGTCTAGACTCGAGAAGGAACCCTAGTTCACTACAATCGAAGCTCTGATACCAAACTGTCACACCCTGACCTTTGCGGAAGAGTATGATATGTGACTGGTTTAATATCATTGCATTCAATCATAATAAACAACTACATGATCAAAACGATGTTCATCCATTCATAAAATTTGAGTATTACAAACACTGGTTATTTAAGTTTTAAAACACAACATTCGACTAGGTTACAAACCAACAAAAGTGGATGACATCTAAACTTGAAGTCTACTTCTAGAGACAACACCCGCGCCCAAGATCCAACCTGTCACCTGAAATACATGTAATTTTGGAAAACATCAACAAAAGTTGAGCGAGTTCATGCGTTTTGTGTGAGTACTTGTAATCTTGTAAACTTTTGAGAGACTCCTTTGAAAACAGGTATAAAAAGTGTGTATGAACATACCAAATAAATGTTTTACAAGGACATTAAGGCATGTGAGGACATAAGGAGCACACAAAATGAGTAGGCTTATACCCTTGTCGATTTTCCCTCGACTATGTCGATTTCCCTCGACTATGTCGAATTTCCCTTCGACTATGTCAATTTACCTTGACTATGTCAATTTCCCTTGACTATGTCGATTTCCCTTGACTGGGACACCGAAGCACTCAAGTGATCACATGAGGACCATGAGTGGGGCTCGGCCGTACCCGTTAGATCAAACCTTCGTCCCTAATTAAGTATTAATGGCATTTCAATATTTAGTCTATGCTCACATGATCTAATAGTGCATTTCATAGGCATTTCATACCGTTTAAGCATTCGTAACATGTATTCCACCCCCGAGAGTTATAAAACCAAAAACAGTTAAGAGAAAAGGGGGACATGAACTCACTGTTTTGCGTCTTCGATATCGTAACTCAAATCTCCTCAGCAAACACGACTCCTACAATGTACTAGGGTCTATTAGACGGACGGGCCGCGCCTTGCCTTAGTATTTACATTTCTGAGTTACGTTTATTCCAAGTTATAATTCCTTGTTAAAATAATAATTATTTTAACTTTAAATTATATTTAATTTTGGAATAATAGTTAAACAATATTTTGTAACAATACTTCTCAAGTATTTATTTTCGTATTTCCTTCCCAATGATGGGGGTATTCTCATACATGTGTATTCGTATTCTCGTATTTGTAGTTTCCAAAATAATATATTTTCAAATCTTACTTTAGAAAATATATTTAAACTTGTTTTGTCCCAAAAATAATGTATTCCAAGAAAATATATATTTTTTCTCAAAAATCATATATCTTCTAAATACGCTAGGAAAATATATTTTTACTTCTCAAAAATAATATATCTTCTCCTTTTCGAAAATATGATATACTTTGTAATAGTACAAAAAAATCATACTTTCATTTCTTTCGTATCCAAAATAATATTCACCAAAAATATATTTATAACGGTATTTTCCGGAATATTTGTAAGTTACATTCTTTCGTTCGGTTCCACAATATTAAGTGGGTAACTTATATATGTATTCCTTGTGATTTTTTGTATTATTTTGGATTGTAAGTTTCTTGGTATTTTGTTAATACACAAAGTATACAAATAATCACACACAACGTGTTATAAATGTAAATATATATTCTAAATACATATTTTCCATTTTTATTTATAGAAACCAACCTCCGATACTTGTATTTTTGTAACAAAACCTATGGCAAAGTTTGTATTGAAAACCATATTTAAAACTCACTTGTAAATACTTGTTTAGAAAATATTTTTCTAAGTGTTTGTATTTTTAGAAAAATTTGCCATAGTTTCCCCTAAAAATGGAGGTGTCCATGCTTTTTAAGCATATCATTTTCTTTTCAAAAATTATCATAAGCAATCAACAATCAAACCTAAACAACTTTCACTTACCAAGTGCCAAAATATTGCATTTTACATAATAGTCATGAACTTGAGTTTTCATAAAAACTTGTAGTAACTTGGTAGTATGTTTAGTAGACTTAGTTACCCATTAAAGTGTGTTTATTTCTTTAAAAATATCATTCTTGAAAGATTTGAGTGTTTACAACTTGTTAGATGATTTTTCCAAAAATCATTCTTTTGAATTTTTCTTGTAAACAAAGTGTTCTTATACTTGTTTTATCACCAAAAATAGTGTTTATTTAAGTAAGAACCAAGATCTTCTAAAAATCACATTTTGAAATTGGTTCTTTTGGAAAAGCATTCATAAATCTTAGATCCATAAGATTACTAACTTACTTTGTTTATTATTTTTCAAGAAATCACTTTATTCTTCAAGTTCATGCTTAACACTTGTGGATGATCATCTTGTTTTGTCACATAATCATCCTCTCACTTGCTAGATCGCGTGTTTAATCACAATCTTGCAAGCTCCTTACGATGATCAACATCAAAATCCCAAGAAGTCAAAAATCAAGTATCATACATACACTAAACAATATTATTTCATCAAGAGTTCATCATATGACAAGCTTATGTTAGAGTTTTATGAATATGTTCTTTAGTGTTCAACAAGATTAACATTGTTCATCATCTTTTAACCATCATAATAAGAAGTATCAAGAGATCATGAGGGCCTTACTACTAGCACAAGGCTAGGGAAGAACACTTGAAGTTGTAGATGACAAAAGTGTTGGATAAAAGCAAATGATGAAGGTCCTTCAAGATCCGCAAGCACCAAGCTTCCTTAATCATCTCCTTACACCTTGAAATGAACTTGGAATGAATGGATTTGAGTTGAAAATGATGGTGGTGGTGGTGCTAGCTCTCGGCCGAGAGGGAGAGAGCAAGGGAGAGAGTTGTGGTGTGTGGTGATTATGAGAGGATCATGTATTCTTATAAACCATAAAATGTTATTATCCATTGTGTCTTGTGTTCCTTATAGTACATACACAATCTTTAAGCAAATCAAGAGAAGATCACATAAAATCTAGCAAGATCATGTAGCATCCACCATTTAGGCCATGTGGGCCAATTACTAGCTTGGGGGGGGGGGGTCTAAGTGTAAGTTTAAATGGGTAGTTAAGTGATTAAGTTAGATTCCAAGTATATTAGTTAGGTGTTTATGTGTATGATGTGTTATATAGTGTGTTAGGGTGTTCGGGGATCATAACTAGTTCAGAAATAATAAAACAATGCTTCTAGTATAAATTTGGTGTTTCGGGTAATGTCCGGTTGTTTGGTTAGATACCGGTCCGTTAAAGTGTCAAACTATTCCGTTTAGTGATTTTTAAGTACCCTTTTGTGACACTTTTAGTTCCCGACACTTAGGAAAGCATTCAGGATCATTTAGTCATATTTTTGCATGTTACTAGCTTATTAAAATGCTGAATTTTGCTGAAATGTGCTGAATTCAGCACTTTAAGTGGGTTTTAGGCACTTTCCGGCACTTAAACTATCACCTAGTGAAGCAGTTTTATGGTCCTCACTGTCCTACACACTATACTAGTGTGAAACTTAGTCTCTGGCTCACACTGGTTCTCAAAACATTTCATGTCTCTGTACTGAACTCCCGTCAGTGCTTTTAGTTTGTCTGATAATGGTGCCAATTCTGTTCTGTGCATAATTAGAACTATATCGTGTTGCATGTAGTAATGATAAAAGTCTTGCAACATGAAATGCCATTGTATGTATATAACAGTAATCAGAAATTCATTTGTCTTGTAAACTAGATCATGCACAGTTATTAAATCACAGATTACTGTTCAATTAGTGTATGGAATGTACGGAAAAGTGACGGTTGTCACATTTTTGGTGGCGTTTAACGGGATGATATCGTTTAAACAAGCATTTTAGCTATTTTGGCGTTTTTATTATATATGGCGTTTTTATTATACAGCAATCAACTGAAAAGGAAAATAAAAAAAAGAATACATAAAAAAAATTATAATACTTGTCCAAAGTAAATTTATGATGGTTTGATAAACGCCAAAGTTGTAAGGCATTTGCCTTTTTGGCGTCTTTATTAGATATGGCGTTGTTTATTAAATAACAATCAACTAAAAAATAAAATTAAACAAAATAAATATTGATCTTCAAATATTCACTGTCACTAGTCTCTTTCTTCTTATGAAGCATCTTCACTGGTTGTTTTGACTTTCGTTTGAAATCAACCTCTTTTTCTATAATTTTTGTCCATCTCATGCAGCAAAATGTTATTGAGTTTACAGCCTTTCAGCCAAAATGTTATATTTTTTGGCGTTTTACCGAGAAAAAGAACGCCACAAAATAAACCATCTTAAAACTGCAAATTTGATCATGCTAAAATCAATAAAGTGTTGTTGTATGGTGTTGGATAACATTGTTAATCCTCAGTTAAGAAAGTTAATTGACAATGTTGTCCACACCATACAGCTACACTTTATTGAGAGCCATATATTTGATGTTTGGGTTTTCTGGCGTTTATCAGTTGAATGGTATATATTAAATATGGCGTTTGGGGTTTTTGTTTGTGTTTTTTAATTGAAGGTCTGAGTTGTTGTATATATAGGATTTTTTTTGTCACACCCCGACCGCGTAAAACAACAAATCGCGGCGGAAACATCGAGGCGTGTCGTAACAGAATAAATTGTTTCATAACCATGGCATACAAAGTTGTATTTTATTCAACAAACAAGGGTGTTACATTGTCTTGAACAGTAAACAAAAGAGTTTATAACATAATTAAACCGATCAGTATAAGCCCTGTGCTCACCACTATCTTGCTTCAAAACATCAAACTCCTTCTCCAAGCTCGCTGCTCATGACGAGGACAGAATTCCCTCATCATAAGGGCTCTAAGTTCAGCCCATGTCTGTGCGAGAGCAACTTCCGCACCTCGGTCTCTCATTACCCCATTCCACCATGTAAGAGCCCTCTTCTGAAACACGCTCGAAGAAAACTCGACCTTGCGATTATCCGGGCACTGCACGTGGCGAAAAGTATTCTCAATGCTTTCGAACCACTGAAGAAGCCCAGTTGCTCCTTCAGAACCACTAAACTTGAGTGGTTTAGCCTGGTTAAAATCCTTGTATTTGCATGGAACATTGTTGTTGTTGTTGGCCTGGTTCCATTGAGCAAAGAGATTTGGAAATTGAGCAGCCATCTGCTGCGCAATGATTTCTGCCAGCTCGGCAGTTGCTATCTGATTTTCGCGTCGAGGAGGCATTCTAAAAGAGGAAAACATGAAAGGAAACGAGTGAGATGATTGGATGAAGAGAATGAGATGAAACAAAATCAACAAAAGCAAAGATGGTGGTCATTCGTCCGTATCACAAAGCAAACAAACGACACACAGTGACTAATCAAAGTAAATGGGTCAAAAATAATGTATAATGAAAACATGCTCGCCTATAAGTGAACACTCATCCCAGGAATTCCCAGGTAAGCACAACTGGTCTCGCGTCTGGTTGAGATGTATACGAAGTGCTTGCCTAGACAAAAAACCCAGAATACAGGCATTCACCCTTCCAGTTTGCACATGTTCACATTACTTAAAACCCAAAACGTTTGACGAGATTTTGAAAATTTGAAGGCACAAGGCCAAAAAAACCAAACTGAAAAGGGTTCAAAACCATATAACAGAGGGTTCAAAACCTTACAATAGAGGGTTCAAAACCTTGTAATAAATCATTCAAAAACAAATGATTGTTTTTCAAAAATCGTTTCGGAAAATTTGGTTCTTGTTTTGATAATCACCTAAGGATAGGTGATGTACATGTTTTAAGATCTAAACACAAGATAACTTGTGTTAGGGTCCTAGAAAAGTTATAGTCTAGGTCAAAGCATTACTAATAACCTAATTCCCTATAACCATTGGCTCTGATACCAACTCTTCTGTCACACCCCGACCGCGTAAAACAACAAATCGCGGCGGAAACATCGGGGCGTGTCGTAACAGAATAAATTGTTTCATAACCATGGCATACAAAGTTGTATTTTATTCAACAAACAAGGGTGTTACATTGTCTTGAACAGTAAACAAAAGAGTTTATAACATAATTAAACAAGTCTATCTTCGTTTTTAGTCTCTAAGGCACAGGTCCGCCCTAGTGTCATGATCAACATCCTACGGAAAAGCTCCTGAAAACACATGTGAAAATAGGTACGTCAGCATAAAAATGCCTATGAGATACATAGGTTTGTGAAAATAGGATTCATGACTTGTATTTGAGAAAATGTTTAGTCATGAACCTTGTAATTTGCTTTGTCTTGTAAATCATTTGAAAAACGATAAGATCAGTTTATATGTATAAGTAAATGTAAGGTTAAATGAATAACCATGTAAAATGAGCTTGTATAAAATAACTGTTTTGTAAAAACAATGTCTTGTGAAAAGTATGTTAGGTATATAAAATGTATTATGTCTATACTGAAATGATTTAAATAACGTTACGCTATGTAATATTATACAAACACTTATATATAGGAAGTACCAGCGGCGTATCCACCATGTTTGTATCATATTACACACGTATCGTTACTCAAATCACTTACCCAAACAACCACCAATGTAACTTGTTCATGTGCAAACCAATTGTCAAGTGTTGTTGTGTAACCCATATCAAAATGTCTATGTCCAATGTAAACCACCAAATGTGTATATCAATGTCAAAATGTTTATGTTCAATGTAGATCATGTGATGTGTAACCAAAATGTCATGTATGGTAAGTGAAATGTATCAACTAAACCATATGTAAAATGCACAAAAACAAGGTATTGAAGTAAAGCATAGTTTAAATCAAAGTTATGTTTTGTGTAACAAATGCATGCTATACTGATACAAACATCTATACGGTATTGTTAAAATGCATACATCCAAGCCTTGAGACTGTGGCGATAAACCCTTAAACAAATTAATGGTTAATCAGAGTTATGTATATCGAATTCGGTCATTCCTTTCATCCCCATACCCAGGATGTCCGGAACGGGAGTTGTCAATTCCTATGGTACCACTACCTACTAACGAATGGCATGATCAATGTTAATGAATGTATTGTTCCGTGTTTAAACAAACCAAATGTCATAACAAAATGTAAGCATGTGAAAATGATGCACTAAGTATGTAATCAAATGAACATACATAGCGTTAAATGTAATGTAAAAACGATGTACTAAGTAATGCACACAATGGGCACACCTAGCATGAAATGTAATGTAAAACGATGTACTAAGTAATGCACACAATGGGCACACCTAGCATGAAATGTAATGTAAAACGATGTACTAAGTAATGCACACAATGGGCACACCTAGCATGAAATGTAATGTAAAACGATGTACTATAATGTACTAACGAACATAGCATGTATATGATGTGAAAACAGGAAAGCATGAAAGTAACAAGTAGGCACATGTGTTCCACCCCAAAACAGTTTGGAAAACAGTAAAAGAGGGGTTTATGTACTCACTTGAGATTGCTCAGTTGTCTAAAGATAACCACCAAGTAATGCTATAGATCTCGGAATCAAACGGCACCTAATATAGGTAACTATGTTAATAAACCGGACCTAAATCGGAAGATTGGGTAGCATGAGGGTTTGTAAACCAAACGAGTGTAGAGACTCGTGTCATTTGGTTTAACAAAGCCTACATACTAAATGAAACCTAACATAATTGTTTACGACCCATTACGACCCGTTTAGGAAGCTTATGCTACTTTAACGCGTCGTGCGCGTGAAACGCGTTCGGACCGCCTAACTAGCCCTATGACAAGTGTTATATGCCTAAACATGTTACATAATCAGTTATGTGACAAAGGTTTAGGTTACATATGATTAATTACCAATTATACATGAAAAGGGTATTCTGGTAATTTACCTAAGGCATATAAACTACCTATCATACAACTACTTAAACGATGTGACCATAGGGTATAACCTCGGAAGGTTATTCCCTACCTACTATGGTCACCTAATGTGTTTGGTCGGATCCTAATGATCGACCAAAAGGGTCGGGTTCGAGGTATAAGCGATTTATTAGATCGCTTACCCTACGACCCTAGACAACGTGGTAATCAGTAGGCATAGTCCCAAGGGACTATAACCAACGTGATTACACTCACGTTGCGAAGTTCAAACGAACTTCGCATTGACCATTACTGGTCAACGCTGAAAGTCAAACAAAGTTTGACTTTCTGACTCGAAAAGCAATAAAATAAGGAAAAGAACGAAAGAATACTTACGAAGGGTCCCCGAATGCTAACTTCGATTCAAAAATCTCAGGTATGAAACAATAGTTTCAACTTAGAGTTTCTCAAATCAAAGTTCTTGTGATTTTGAAGCATGGGGGGTGGGGTATTTATAGTATTCGGTCCACCGTTAAGATCGTTTCTTGGAAAAGGGGGCACGATCAAGGCCGTACACTTGTCGGAATGTTATGGTGCCTCAAAATGCTCACCACCATAAGGAATTGACATGTGGAAGTGGGATTAGAAGTGCAAAACAGCTGCAACCAGCTGTTAAATGCAGTTAATCTGGTCAGAAGGTGCCATGCGGCCCGCTTCAGGATGTTCAGAAGCTCAGGCGGGCCGCCTGAGGGTCCTGATCAGACAACAAGTTTGAAAAATGACAGTTTCAGTCCCTGCACGTGTTTAAGGCCTTTTCCGACACTTCTAAGGCCCGTAAAGCCAACTTTAAGGCCCTAAAATGTTGCCTAAACATTGTGGACATGAAACATGCTCAAAAATGTGCCGGGTGATGGTTCGTTTGGTCGTACGAACGCGATGTTCGCTTAATTACGACGGAACGCGCATAAGCACGAAAAACGATCCAAATGACGCAACGAATGGATTTTTCTTATGGCGAACACTAAAATATAATATAGTCATGCTTACATAAATTTTTGGATGTCCAGATGTATTCAGAACGTAAGTTATGCCCGAAAATGCAAACTTGTGCACTTTTTGACATTTTTAGTCCCTGAATGACCCAAAAGTTTATTTTTTTGCACACCGAACCCCTCAAAGCCTATTTCTAAGCTATGTAAAGGATATTTAAGGTGTGTTTAACTTATGGTTATGTTCCGGAATGTCTGTTCCAGTACGAATCGTCATACTTTCGCAGTTTGTCAAGTTTAGTCCCTGTAAGCGAATTAACTTGTTTTTGCCATACCAAAGCCTTCAAAACTTATTTCTAAGTTATGTAAAGGTTATTTAAGGTATGTTGAGTATATGTTGATGTTTCGGAGTATTTCTCGCATTAAACTGAGTACGTTTACGCATCAGTTTGCGTATAACTCTCCAGAAAGTGATGTAGAGTTTGAAATTACATAAAAGTCAAAACATGAAAAATGTAAAACACAACCAAACAAACATTGGGATCAAATAACATTGTTTTATTGATAATAGAACTGTTCATAGTGATTACAAGCACAGTTGTTACAGTCTCCCCTACTTGTGGAAATTTCGTCCCGAAATTTATTTAGAGGAAACTCGTGGAAAAATGTGGATATTTCGCCTTCATTTCATCTTCGCGTTCCCAAGTAAACTCAGGTCCACGTTTAGCTTCCCAGCGAACTTTGACCAAAGGAATGCGCTTGCGTTTAAGCCACTTGACTTCACGTTCCATGATTTCCACTGGCTTTTCAACGAATTTCAGTGTTTTGCCAACACGAATTTCGTCAAGCGGTATGTGGAAGTTCTCATCAGCTGAACACCTCATGAGGTTGGACACGTGAAAAGTTGGATGAACATTTCCCAGTTCAGGAGGTAACTCAAGTCTGTAGGCTACCTTTCCGATTCTTTCGACGATTTTGAATGGTCCAACGTATCTAGGTGCAAGTTTTCCTTTCTTTCCAAATCTGATCACCCCTTTCCAAGGTGAGACCTTAAGTAATACACGATCACCGACTTGAAATTCCAAGGCCTTGCGTTTTGGGTCCGCGTAAATCTTCTGACGGCTTCTAGCTGCCTGAAGGTTATCACGAACTTTCTTGATCTTGTCAGTAGTTTCTAAAATGAGGGCAGGTCCAGTAAGTTGAGCCTCGCCGATCTCATTCCAGCAGACTGGTGAATGACATTTTCGACCATAGAGAGCCTCGAAAGGAGCCATTTTGATGCTGGTGTGATAACTGTTGTTGTAGGAGAATTCAATCAATTTAAGATGTGAATCCCAACTACCACCAAAATCGATCACACAAGCTCTAAGCATATCCTCCAGAGTCTGGATTGTTCTCTCAGATTGACCATCCGTTTGCGGATGATAAGCTGTGCTCAGATTAAGTTGGGCCCCCATAGCAGATTGCATGGTTCTCCAAAAGTGAGAAGTGAAACGAGCATCTCTGTCAGAAATGATGTTCAAAGGAACACCATGTCGAGCTACAATTTCATCTACATAGATTTGAGCAAGTCTGTCAGTAGGAAAATCCTCACGGATTGGCAAGAAATGTGCTGACTTTGTAAGACGATCAACGACTACCCAGATGGCATCATGACCTTTCTTGGTGCGTGGAAGTTTAGTAATGAGATCCATAGTAATGTTTTCCCATTTCCAAACTGGGATCTCCGGTTGCACCAATAAACCCGAAGGACGCTGATGTTCAGCCTTAACCTTAAGACAAGTAAGGCATTTTGATACGTATAAGGCAATGTCTTTCTTCATACCAGGCCACCAATAGTGAATACGAAGATCCTTATACATCTTATCTGAGCCTGGATGAATAGAATAACGAGACTTATGGGCTTCATCCATAAGCAAGGCACGAAGATCATCCTGGCTTGGCACCCACAAACGGTCCATGAAGTAATACGATCCATTGTCCTTCAGTTCTAGAGCAGGTGTTATGTGATAGGGAAATTCCTTATCCATCAAACCTTGTGCAACACAAGATTGTTGAGCCTGAGAAATGCGTGCTTGAATATCGGATCGAGCTTGAATAACAGATTGAACACGTACACAATGAAGCTTAGTACGTTCCTTACGACTCAATGCATCAGCTACGACATTCGCCTTACCAGGATGGTAGCGAATTTCGCAGTCATAGTCGTTTAGTAGCTCAACCCAACGTCGTTGCCTCATGTTGAGTTCTTTCTGGTTGAAGATATGCTGAAGACTTTTGTGGTCAGTGAAAACCACACATTTTGTACCGTACAAATAGTGTCTCCAGATCTTGAGAGCAAAAACAACTGCACCCAACTCAAGATCATGAGTGGTGTAGTTCTTCTCATGAATCTTCAACTGCCTCGATGCATAGGCTATGACTTTGTTCCTTTGCATCAGAACACAGCCAAGACCCAATTTAGATGCATCGCAATACACGACAAAATCATCATCACCCTCAGGCAATGATAGAACAGGCGCATCGCAAAGCTTCTGCTTCAAGTGTTGAAAAGCTTCCTCTTGTTTGTATCCCCAATAAAAGGGCATTTTCTTCTGAGTTAGAGCAGTTAGAGGAACTGCAATCTTCGAGAAGTTTTCTATGAAGCGGCGGTAATAACCCGCTAGACCAAGAAAAGAACGAACTTCAGTAGGAGTAGTAGGTGTATCCCAATCCTTAATCGCACTGATCTTGGAGGGATCTACATGAATACCTCGTTCGTTTATAACATGCCCCAAAAATTGAACTTCTTTAAGCCAAAATTCGCACTTGGAGAATTTGGCGAAAAGTTGCTCTTTCTTTAGGAGTTCCAGAGTAAGACGAAGATGCTGCTCGTGATCAGCTTGCCTCTTAGAGTAAATCAAGATGTCGTCAATAAAAACAATGACGAACTGATCCAAATAAGGTTTGCAGACCCTATTCATTAAGTCCATGAAAACAGCCGGAGCATTAGTCAAACTGAATGGCATGACTGTGAACTCGTAATGCCCATACCGAGTACGGAACGCTGTCTTCGGAATGTCTTCTTCATGCACTCGAAGTTGATGATATCCAGATCGCAGATCAATCTTCGAAAAATAAGAAGCGCCTTGTAACTGATCAAAGAGATCATCGATGCGAGGTAGGGGATATCGATTCTTGATGGTAAGTTTGTTAAGCTCACGATAATCGATACACATCCTAAAGGATCCATCCTTCTTCTTGACAAAAAGAACGGGAGCACCCCAAGGTGAAAAGCTAGGACGTATAAAACCTTTGTCAGAGAGCTCCTGAAGCTGTTTAGACAACTCTTGCATCTCAGATGGTGCAAGACGATATGGAGCTCTGGCAATGGGATTTTCACCAGGTACGAGATCAATGCGGAACTCGACTTGGCGTGCTGGAGGTAGACCAGGTAAGTCTTCAGGGAATACTTCAGAATAATCCCGAACGACAGGAATATCTGAAATAGACTTACCCTTGCCTTTATCTTCTGTAACATGTGCTAAGAAAGCCACATAATTCTTCCGTAGATATTTCCGAGCTTTAAAACAAGACATGAGCTTGAGACCACCGGTAGGCTTCTCACCTTGAACCTGCAAGATCTCGCCTGTCGAAAGCGGCACACGAACAATCTTCTCAGAACAAACTATCTCTGCGTGATGCTTGGATAACCAATCCATTCCCACAATGACGTCGAAGCTTCCAAGTTGCATAGGCGCGAGGTCAATAGGAAAAAGATGGTCATTAAGGTTCAACTGGCAGTTGCGAAGAACAGAATCAAGAATAATGGGTTCACCACTAGCAACTTCTACTGTCAAAGGTTTTCCTAGTTTCGTTCTAGACACGCGAAGCATTTGCTCAAAAGACAATGACACGAAACTCTTATCGGCACCAGAATCAAAAAGAACAGATGCAGGCTGATTATTAATAAAGAACGTACCGTTCACCACATTATCGTCAGCCTGTGCCTCTTGGGCATTCATGTTAAAGGCTCGGCCTCGAGCCGGAGCTTGAACCTGATTCTGGTTAGCTAGCCTTGGGCATCGGTTTCTGTAGTGGGTCAGATCCCCACAATTGTAACAAGCACCTGGTGGGTATTGTAGTCGTGCAGCTTGACCCTGTTGCTGAGCAGGAGGCTGTGCAACTTGTTGAGCCGGGTTTTGAACTGCGCGATTATGAGCAAACCGACAAACATCGGCAAGATGACCCGACTTCCCACAGCTAGTACAGAAACGGCACTGATGTTGCGGCCGATGGTGACTGTTGCATCTATTGCACAAAGGTGCATTCCCTGAATAGGGTTTCTTTGCTGGAAGCTGTGCGGGTTGGTTGAGAGCTGCCTGATTAGCTTGGGCAGTGATAGCAAAATTTTGGGAAGCCTTACGCTTCCTTGACCTCTTCGAAGAACCAGAGTCCTTCCCATTCCTGTTTTGACCTTTCTTGCTATCTTCCTTGTCAGCCGACTGCTTCTTGCCCTTGTCACCCTTCCTGTGTAGCTTTCCCTTTCTAATCTGCGACTCAGTCAATGTCGCTGATAACTCGATCGCCTGACGGAGTGTGGCAGGTTCACTACCAGTAAGAATGTCTTGTACCGAGTCAGGTAGGCCGTCGATGTATCTTTCGATAGCCTTGTCAAGTGGGGTAACCATTTTCGGGCAAAGCAAACTCAACTCTTCAAACCGATCAGTATAAGCCCTGTGCTCACCACTATCTTGCTTCAAAACATCAAACTCCTTCTCCAACGCTCGCTGCTCATGACGAGGACAGAATTCCCTCATCATAAGGGCTCTAAGTTCAGCCCATGTCTGTGCGAGAGCAACTTCTGCACCTCGGTCTCTCATTACCCCATTCCACCATGTAAGAGCCCTCTTCTGAAACACGCTCGAAGAAAACTCGACCTTGCGATTATCCGGGCACTGCACGTGGCGAAAAGTATTCTCAATGCTTTCGAACCACTGAAGAAGCCCAGTTGCTCCTTCAGAACCACTAAACTTGAGTGGTTTAGCCTGGTTAAAATCCTTGTATTTGCATGGAACATTGTTGTTGTTGTTGGCCTGGTTCCATTGAGCAAAGAGATTTGGAAATTGAGCAGCCATCTGCTGCGCAATGATTTCTGCCAGCTCGGCAGTTGCTATCTGATTTTCGCGTCGAGGAGGCATTCTAAAAGAGGAAAACATGAAAGGAAACGAGTGAGATGATTGGATGAAGAGAATGAGATGAAACAAAATCAACAAAAGCAAAGATGGTGGTCATTCGTCCGTATCACAAAGCAAACAAACGACACACAGTGACTAATCAAAGTAAATGGGTCAAAAATAATGTATAATGAAGACATGCTCGCCTATAAGTGAACACTCATCCCAGGAATTCCCAGGTAAGCACAACTGGTCTCGCGTCTGGTTGAGATGTATACGAAGTGCTTGCCTAGACAGAAAACCCAGAATACAGGCATTCACCCTTCCAGTTTGCACTTGTTCACATTACTTAAAACCCAAAACGTTTGACGAGATTTTGAAAATTTGAAGGCACAAGGCCAAAAAAACCAAACTGAAAAGGGTTCAAAACCATATAACAGAAGGTTCAAAACCTTACAATAGAGGGTTCAAAACCTTGTAATAAATCATTCAAAAACAGATGATTGTTATATGCCTAAACATGTTACATAATCAGTTATGTGACAAAGGTTTAGGTTACATATGATTAATTACCAATTATACATGAAAAGGGTATTCTGGTAATTTACCTAAGGCATATAAACTACCTATCATACAACTACTTAAACGATGTGACCATAGGGTATAACCTCAGAAGGTTATTCCCTACCTACTATGGTCACCTAATGTGTTTGGTCGGATCCTAATGATCGACCAAAAGGGTCGGGTTCGAGGTATAAGCGATTTATTAGATCGCTTACCCTACGACCCTAGACAACGTGGTAATCAGTAGGCATAGTCCCAAGGGACTATAACCAACGTGATTACACTCATGTTGCGAAGTTCAAACGAACTTCGCATTGACCATTACTGGTCAACGCTGAAAGTCAAACAAAGTTTGACTTTCTGACTCGAAAAGCAATAAAATAAGGAAAAGAACGAAAGAATACTTACGAAGGGTCCCCGAATGCTAACTTCGATTCAAAAATCTCAGGTATGAAACAATAGTTTCAACTTAGAGTTTCTCAAATCAAAGTTCTTGTGATTTTGAAGCATGGGGGGTGGGGTATTTATAGTATTTGGTCCACCGTTAAGATCGTTTCTTGGAAAAGGGGGCACGATCAAGGCCGTACACTTGTCGGAATGTTATGGTGCCTCAAAATGCTCACCACCATAAGGAATTGACATGTGGAAGTGGGATTAGAAGTGCAAAACAGCTGCAACCAGTTGTTAAATGCAGTTAATCTGGTCAGAAGGTGCCATGCGGCCCGCTTCAGGATGTTCAGAAGCTCAGGCGGGCCGCCTGAGGGTCCTGATCAGAGAACAAGTTTGAAAAATGACAGTTTCAGTCCCTGCACGTGTTTAAGGCCTTTTCCGACACTTCTAAGGCCCGTAAAGCCAACTTTAAGGCCCTAAAATGTTGCCTAAACATTGTGGACATGAAACATGCTCAAAAATGTGCCGGGTGATGGTTCGTTTGGTCGTACGAACGCGATGTTCGCTTAATTACGACGGAACGCGCATAAGCACGAAAAACGATCCAAATGACGCAACGAATGGATTTTTCTTATGGTGAACACTAAAATATAATATAGTCATGCTTACATAAATTTTTGGATGTCCAGATGTATTCAGAACGTAAGTTATGCCCGAAAATGCAAACTTGTGCACTTTTTGACATTTTTAGTCCCTGAATGACCCAAAAGTTTATTTTTTTGCACACCGAACCCCTCAAAGCCTATTTCTAAGCTATGTAAAGGATATTTAAGGTGTGTTTAACTTATGGTTATGTTCCGGAATGTCTGTTCCAGTACGAATCGTCATACTTTCGCAGTTTGTCAAGTTTAGTCCCTGTAAGCGAATTAACTTGTTTTTGCCATACCAAAGCCTTCAAAACTTATTTCTAAGTTATGTAAAGGTTATTTAAGGTATGTTGAGTATATGTTGATGTTCCGGAGTATTTCTCGCATTAAACTGAGTACGTTTACGCATCAGTTTGCGTATAACTCTCCAGAAAGTGATGTAGAGTTTGAAATTACATAAAAGTCAAAACATGAAAAATGTAAAACACAACCAAACAAACATTGGGATCAAATAACATTGTTTTATTGATAATAGAACTGTTCATAGTGATTACAAGCACAGTTGTTACATTTTTGGCGGTTTTTTTAGGCGGGATTTTACTATAATTAAGTTTGGCGTTTTATATCTAATGGCGTTTTTAGCAGAATGTTGTGTGATTTTTGTTTTGGCGTTTTATTTTCATGAGATGGCGTTTTGTTTGGAGTAGTCAAAAGACGCTTTTACCCTTAATGAAGCGTGTCCACGTAATAAAATTGATGTTATTTACGAAAATGCCACCGCGTCAATCTAGTCCATAGATTGTTTTGATCGGACGATCGATAAGCGTTCTCACCGTTCTCACACTTTCTACCGTTTTCTCTAAATCCCGACCCTTTATATATATATATATATATATATATATATATAAAACTGAGTGAACTAATCCTGGCCATACACGTGTGTAGATCAATGGCCAGGATTTGATGTTGAGATACACTAGTGTATTTTGCGATTTGATGATGAGATCCTGGCCATACACGTGTGTAGATCAATGGTCAGGATTTGTTCACTCAGTTCGCAAATACACTAGTTTTCACTCTAGAACCCACCCTATATATATATCCATCTATACTATCAATAAAAGGAGAAAATGCAGTGACATAAGAAAAGCTGAGTTGGCAGCCATAGAGGCTGTCCAACAAGGCTTTTCTTATGTCATTACTACATCATAAATCGGAATATAAAAATCACTTTCTAATACATTTAATTTCAAACCACAGCCCTATATTCAAATTTCAAAGGTCTGGCCCACATTCAAAAGGGCAAACCTCTGCCCACATACAAAAGGGCAAACCTTTGCCTATCATTCAAAATTCAAAATCTCTGCCCATATTCAAATTATGGCTCCAGATTCAAAATTCAAACCGTATACCTATAAAGAGTTCTTTTTAGTTTCAGTGAGCTTTTATAACTCTCAACTCTCTCCCTCTAAAACTCATTTTCTCTCTCTCAGAATCCAGATTCTTCCACGCCTAATTCTTCAAATATCATATTTACTGTATCAATCACTGATTAGCCTGTTGTATCTGCTGCAGTGAGTCGTCGCCAACTGATTCCGGTGTGAGGGTTGTTCGGGAGATAGTGACAAGAATATGATGGGTTGTGAGGGTGTGGAGTTTGATGAAATTAGGGATGCAGTACATCAAACACAGGTGAGTAAAGATCTGATTTACCATGATTTCTTGAATTCAATATAGTTTCTTGATTAATTTGTAATTATGGGTCTTGATTAAATCACATTTAACATTTCTATACTGTGTTTAATTTATGCACACAAGTTGTTCATGAAATGCCAGAGTTTCTAAAGGCATAATTTTTTTGAAATTCTTTGTAATCTTTGCCATGAATTGCTTTGTTGAAGGGTACAACATTGGTGGCATTTGTTACAGGAGTATAATGTATATGAATGCATAAATGTTGTATAAATCAATGAACTCACAACCAAATTGAATGCATAACATAGTTCAGATGGTTTATGAATGCATAAGACAGTTCAGATGGTTTACAAGTGTATTACGGACCATCGCCAGTCAAACATCCGGCCAAATTGAATCGACTTACGTTTCGTTTTTTTAATCATTCAAGTAATCAGCAATTAAAGGCATTAAAACTCAATTTCCTCTGTTTGATTTATGCACGTCGACAGAATCGGTTCGCCGGACTACGTGCAGCCGATCACCATCATATTCCACTTTCTCGTCGTCCTTTTTGGTAATTCTTACATGCTTTTTGGTCATTTTTACGTGAAGAACCGAAGTCTCATAATTAACATTATGATGCTTAACAGTTTTGTATTCAATTTTGTTGACGAATTGGTTAGAGTTCTTGTGCTTATACCATTTTGGAAATAGGCTAATCAGTATTGGTTTACAAGTGTATTACGGACTATTTGTTTCATAGGCTAATCAGTATTGGTTTACAAGTGTATTACGGACTATTTGTTTCATAGGCTAATCAGTATTGGTTGACAAGTGTATTACAGACTATTTGGTTCAAGAAGCAGTGGAAGTCATATTACAGAGCTTCATACCGTACAAGTAGGATTGAAGTGAATATCTATGAAAGGTGGGAGGAAGAATCTGAAGAGAGTGGTTAATGACGAGACATTAACTCTTCAACCGTGCCAAAGCATTATGCAAGTTATTTCTCTGCAAGGCTCTAATCTGATCGAGGTATAAATATGCTCATTCGTCACATATTCATCATTTTTGTTTGATTAATTGATTTCCGTTTGGTACTTAATTGATGCTAATGGAGAGAAAGCATTGGCCATTTTCCCAGCTAAATTTCAGAAAAGCATGTGGATAAAACGAGGTGTGAGTTGTACAGTTCATAATGTTTCCTATGATGAATGATTTATCTACTAAATCTTTACATACTTTTGGATCCAGAATTGTTTAATTCTTGCTCCACCTAAATACAAAATTCCTCATAGATGGCCTGCTGGAAGAGATGTAATCTGGATTGATAATGTTAAAATTACTTCACAGGAGGTACTTTCATCTGGAAGCTTGACAAAAAGGTTGGTAATGTTTGTGTTATATAACTGAATATCTCTTCCATACCGACTAACAGTTGTACTAATTTGATTTAATTAATGTTTACTATAATTAAATCTTACAGGATGATGATGTTAGATGAAGACCAAATATCATTTAGTTTTGCATCTTCTATGGTAGACGATAATATCGAAGATTACTCTCATCAAATCGCAGAGATGATTGGTTTAAGAAATGAATCATAACTCGTACAAGCTGGCGTAAGTAAATCCATAAAAGTCACTCTAGAACTATTATTCATTTCGTTTTTATGATGGTTATTATCCATTAATTTTTCAGGTGAGAATGGTATTGGATATAAGTTGCGGTTATGGTAGCTTAGGAGCACATTTATTTCCAAAAAACCTTTTAACAATGTGTATCCACATTTTTGTTTGATTAATTGATTTCCGTTTGGTACTTTATAAATATAGGTAATTGATGCTAAAGGAGAGAAAGCATTGGCCATTTTCCCAGCTAAATTTCAGAAAAGCACGTGGATAAAACGAGGTGTGAGTTGTACAGTTCAAAATGTTTCCTATGATGAATGATTTATCTACTAAATCTTTACATGCTTTTGGATCCAGAATTGTTTAATTCTTGCTCCACCTAATACAAAATTCCTTATAGATGGCCTACTGGAAGAGATGTAATCTGAATTGATAATGTTAAAATTACTTCACATGAGGTACTTTCATCTGGAAGCTTGACAAAAAGGTTGGTAAAGTTTGTGTTATATAACTGAATATCTGATTATAACGACTTACAGTTGTACTAATTTGATTTAATTAATGTTTACTATAATTAAATCTTACAGGATGATGATGTTAGATGAAAACCAAATATCATTTAGTTTTGCATCTTCTATGGTAGACAATAATATCAAAGATTACTCTCATCAAATTGCAGAGATGATTGGTTTAAGAAACGAATCATATCTCGTACAAGCTGGCGTAAGTAAAACTATAAAAGTCACTCTAAATCCATTATTCACGTCGTTTTTATGACGGTTTTCATCCATTAATTTTTTCAAGTGAGAATGGTATTGGATATAGGCTGCAGTTATGGTAGCTTAGGAGCATATTTATTTCCAAAAAAAACTTTTAACAATGTGTATAACAAATTACGTCTTCGGGGAGCCAAGTTGAGATAGCACTTGAACTTGGTCCCCCTGCACTTGTTGGTTCTTTCGCTTCGAAATAGTTGCCGCTACCTTCACTTTCATTTGACATGATACATAGCGCATGGGATGGTGTTGAATGGGATAAAAAAAGTACATTCTCTAACACATATTTGCATATATTTGTTGATGTCATGAAAAGTGAGTTTAAATTTAGTTATATTTTGTTTTGTTTTGTTTCAGATGGCATATATTTGATAGAGATTGACCGAGTTTTGAGGCCCGGTGGATACTTTGTCTGGACCTCACCATTTGCTAACATGCCAGCTTCTGTTCATGATAAAGAAAACTTAAAAAAATGGGAGTTTGTTCGTAATTTTGCTAAAGATTTGTGTTAGGATTTATTATCACAACAAGATAAAATAGTAGTGTAGAAAAAACCTAGCAAGAAAAATTGTTATGCTTCTAGGTATATCTCTCTCTCTCTCTCTCTCTTTTATATTAAGAATTATATAAAATTTCAACTTGTGAGTCATCTTGATTTTGTTCTTGAGATATTATAATTAATAGGAAACATGGATCAGGTCCTCTAATTTGCAAAGAGGGACGTGATGTTGAATCGCCTTATTACCATCCACTTGAAGCATGCATCGGTAGGACCTGTAGCCGTAGATGGATTCCTATTGAAGAAAGGGCCAGTTGGCCTTCTAGAGCTACCTTGAGCTCCAAGGAACTTGCGGTTCATGGTAATCTTTTGTTATATTCTTGAGGAGTAAATGCCATTTCCGAGCTTCCAAAGTGGAACTACGATGGATCATGTCGCCACCCCCGATCCCTAAGTCCCGGGAACGGGCGGCCGCGAGCCAGTTTCGGTGGTATCGCAATGTTTGTCTAATTTGGCAGCGGAATTTTTCATCAGGACCGTAGTTAGGAAATATTTATCAGAGTAAGACCACCATATTTGATATTAATAATAACATGGGCAAAACCCAAGTTTCTTATTACAATACACTTATAGGGATAAACCCTATTTTATTAAAACATCGTTTATTAGGTAACTTTTATAGCCACATTTTTTCCAAGCCTTCAGTGCTCTCCAGCTGGCTTTTTACTAATTGGCTGTCACATTGGGTTACCTGAAACGCGTTTTAAAAACATTTGTCAGTCGGAAATACTGGTGAGTGAATCCCAGTTTAATCAAGAAACATTTTATCAATTAAAACAGTATTGAGAGCGATCACATTGTTTATGTCTACACAATTACTCCATTTGGTACAATCAATCCACTGACTTGTGGGTCATATTACACATTGGCTAACTCATTGTCCAATGGTAACGTACTGTCAACCTTGACTTACTACTCACAGTGTAGTAAATTTTGTATACAAAACCCCAACATACCGGCAGTAATTGAAGAACTACAAAGACTCAATCACCGCTTAATCGCATTGTAAAACATTTAAGGTTTTGTAAAACATTACAAAAAGGTTAGCAAAAAGAGGATAAACTCACATTGCTAACTTAGGCTTCTCGTAAGGGTTTCCTGGATATAATATATAATTCATACAAATGTACATTGGTTAGTATCATAACCCTTTGAAAATATTAATGATACCCTCCCCGAGACGACATTCCAACAATTACGTCGGGCAGAACCACGACAGTTGTTACGGAACCCTAAATCAATCGGGCAGCGTAACTATTACGAAACTGGGGTTATAATACTTACAACGGAGCAGATACTCGCTAATTAGGGGTATAATACCCAACTATAATGTTTCTTCTACAGAATTTCGAGATTGAGAATGAATTGTGAGCGACGGAAAACGAAAACTGATGCGTTCTATTTATAGTTACTGAATTCGACTTTCACGCGGCCTGCGTAAGCGTAGCCATAGGGCTACGTGGCCCGCGTCAACATATGGTCAACGTATAGCTTGTCCCGGTCACCAAGTAGATCCACCACGATGTCGACACGTGTCGGCCTGGGATGTCTCCGCGTTGTAGGTCTATCGCGGCCCGCGTTAACTTAAACGAAGTCTTACGCGGCCCGTATGAACTAAAGAAATCAACGATATCAGGTTTCCACCCTGATACCGCCCGTGTGAATGGTTGGGGTGGGTCTACGCAGCCGCCTCAACTTACTATTTCTTGTTTTTAATTTATTTTATAAACTATAACGTATTTCGGGCTTGGTTTTCTCATACGGGGTGTAATATAAGACATATTGGGACATTCTAAAATATACTAAATTGTTAGACACATTATGAGAATGTCGGTTTTACCGAGGGTTGTTACATTCTCCCCACCTTGTTTTAGAGCTCGTCCGCGAGATCTACTGGAACAAGTACGGATATTTCCTTTGCATTTCAGATTCAAGTTCCCATGTGTATTCAGGTCCTCTTTTGGAATCCCACTTCACTTTGACCAGAACTAATCTCTTATGTTTGAGATTCTTGATTTTCCTGTCTTCAATTTGTAGAGGTCTTTCTACAAACTTAAGTTGTTCATTTACCTCTATATCCTTAAGAGGCACTATCAGTGATTCATCAGCTAAACACTTCTTGAGATTAGATACATGAAACACATCATGTATTCCTGCCATTTCCTCTGGCAGTTGTAGCTGATAGGCTACAGGTCCTATTCTTCTAATAATCTCAAAAGGTCTAACATACCTGGGACTTAGCTTTCCCCGTTTAATGAATCTTACTACTCATTTCCAAGGAGAGACCTTCAACAATACTTTATCTCCTACTTTAAACTCTAATGGCTTACGTCGATTATCAACATAACTCTTCTGTCGATCACGTGCTGCTTTCAGTCGTTCCTTGACTTGAATAATCTTATCAGTTGTTTCTTGCACAATCTCAGGTCCAGATAGTTGCTTTTCCCCAATTTCTGCCCAACAGACTGGGGTTTGACATTTTCGTCCATAAAGTGCTTCGAATGGTGCAGCATTGATACTTGTGTGATAACTATTATTATAAGAAAATTCTATTAAAGGTAAGTGATCGTCCCAATTACCTCCAAAATCAATTACACAAGCTCTAAGCATGTCTTCCATTGTCTGAATTGTCCTTTCACTTTGTCCGTCCGTTTGAGGATGATAAGCGGTGCTTAACTTTAACTTGGTTCCCATAGCTTTTTGGAAACTTGACCAAAAATGAGAGGTAAATCGGCTATCCCTATCAGAAACAATTGATAAAGGAATACCATGTAAAGAAACAATTTCATTTACATATAATTTAGCTAATTGTTCCATACTAATTGTTTCCTTCATTGGTAGGAAATGAGCTGACTTGGTTAGTCTATCTACAATCACCCAGATTGTATCATTTCCTTTCTTTGTTTTGGGTAATTTAGTAACAAAATCCATTGTTATTAATTCCCATTTCCACACTGGCATTTCTAATTGCTGTAACAAACCTGAGGGTTTCTGGTGTTCACCCTTAACTTGTGAGCAAGTTAAACATTTAGAAACATAAGCTGCTATGTCTTTCTTCATTCCTATCCACCAGAAATTTTTCCTTAAATCCTGGTACATTTTATCACTTCCTGGATGCATCGTATATTTAGACTTATGGGCCTCTTCTAGTATACGATGATGTAGGTTTCCTAATTTAGGTATCCACATTCTCTTTTCATGAAATCTTCAAATTCCATCTGTTCCTTGTTTTAATTCTTTCAACATACCTTTTAATTTTTCAGAATCGTCCTTGATTACTGATTCTTGTGCTTCTCTTATTTGATCATTTAAATCTACTTGCAGATTTAATTTAAGAGAACGTACCCTTTTTGGTTTTTCATGATATTTTCGGCTTAAAGCATCTGCTACTACATTTGATTTTCCTTCGTGATACTGGATATCACAATCATAATCACTAAGCATCTCCATCCATCGTCTTTGTCTCATATTTAATTCCTTTTGCTTGAAGATATACCTTAAACTCTTATGATCAGTGAATATGGTAAACTTACTACCATAAAGGTAATGTCTCCAAATCTTAAGAGCAAAAATTATAGCTCCTAACTCTAAATCATGGGTTGAATAGTTCTCTTCATGATTTTTAAGTTGTCTAGATGCGTAAGCTATAACCTTTTGTCGTTGCATTAATACACATCCATAACCTAATTTAGAAGCATCACAGTAGACTACAAAGTCTTCAGTTCCTTCTGGTAATGCTAATATGGGTGTATGGGTTAATCTTTGCTTAAGGATTCTAAAGGCTTCTTCTTGTTTTAATCCCCATTCAAACTTAACAGATTTACAGGTTAACTTAGTTAAAGGAATGGCTATTCTAGAAAAATCTTGAATAAATCTTCTATAATAACCGGCCAATCCTAAGAAACTTCTAACCTCGGTTGGTGACTCAGGGGTTTTCCATTTAGTAATTGCCTCAATTTTTGTTGGATCTACATGAATTCCTTCATGGTTAACTAAATGTCCAAGGAATTGTACCTATTCTAACCAAAACTCACACTTAGAGAATTTAGCGTAAAGCTTTTCCTTTCTTAATAGACTTAAAAGTGCGTGCAAATGCTTTGCATGATCTTCTTTACTCTTAGAGTAAATTAGAATATCATCTATGAAAATAATTATGAATTTATCCAAATATGGCTTACATATTCGGTTCATCATGTCCATAAATGCAGCTGGGGCATTGGTTAAACCAAATGGCATGACAGTAAATTCATAATGGCCATACCTCGTTCTGAATGCGGTTTTAGGAATGTCCTCTTCCTGTACCTTTAATTGATGATATCCTGACCTTAAATCGATTTTTGAGAAAAATCGAGCTCCTTGCAGTTGATCAAACAGATCATCGATTCTCAGTAATGGGTACCGATTCTTAATCGTGACCTTGTTCAATTCACGGTAGTCAATGCACATACGCATTGATCCGTCTTTCTTTTTAACGAACAGTATCGGCGCTCCCCATGGCGACGAACTTGGCTGTATAAATCCTTTCTCTAACAATTCATCTAATTGTTTCTTCAATTCTTGCATTTCTGCAGGTGCCAAACGATAAGGTGCTTTGGCAATTGGTGATGTTCCTGGTAGCAAGTGAATTCTGAATTCAACTTCTCTGTCTGGAGGTAGTCCTGGTAATTCTTCTGGAAAGATATCTGAAAACTATGACACTACTGGAATGTCTTTTAGTTCTTTTCCTTTAGTGTTAGTGATTATGGAAATCAAATACACTATAGAACCTTTTTCTTATACAACTTGCAGTTTTCATCACAGATATGAATTTTGTGGATCTAGAGGGCTTATCTCCTTTAATTGTGATCGTTTTACCTTTTGGTGAATTTACTTGAATTGACTTTTGATCACATAAAATATTGGCTTTATTGGCTATTAACCAATCTATTCCTAAAACAATATCGAATCCTGCCAGATTCATGGGATATAGGTTTGCTATAAACATTTGGTTAAAAATTTCTATTCTTGCTCCCTGCAAGATTTCAGAAATCCTAATAGTTTCTCCATTAGCTGTTTCTAGTAGACATTCTTGTGGTAGTTTAGTTAATGACTGATTTAGAATTTTGCAAAACGAAGTATTAATAAAACTTTGGTTCGCACCAGAGTCAAATAATACTTTAGCAAATATATCATTAACTAAAAATGTACCAGCTATAACGTCTGGGATCATCTTGGCTTCTTCTGTAGTTAGAACAAATGCTCTAGCATTTTTAGTATTCTTGTTGTTTGCAGCTGGGGCCAATTTCGGACAGTTTGGCCTGATATGACCTTTTTCTCCACAGTTGTAGCATAATCCATTACTGGATTTCCTCTTGCAATTTTCTTCCTTGTGTCCTGGCATCTTGCAATAATTGCAGAGAGTGGAACATTTTCCCGAATGCTTTTTCTTGCAGACCTTGCAGTATGGTGCAGAAGTCGAACCCATATTCCTACGACTATAATTTCCAGAACGAAAATCGTGAGTAAGCCTTTGGGTTAGGTTTCTCCTCGGTCTTCTTCTCTAGTACGGATTAATTCATCTGTCAAGGTATTTGCTAGTTCTACAGCTTCTTCTATAGTTTGAGGTCTAGCTGCCTTGACTACATGTCTAATCTCTCCAATTAATCCCCAGATATAACGGGAGATTAACACCAGTTCTGGTGAAGCAAGGGTTGGCACTATTCTAGCATATTCAAAGAATAACTTTGTGTACCCCTTACTATCCACACCAGTCATCCTAAGGTTTAGGAATTTGTTTGCTATCTGCTCCTTTTCATTTGGAGGGCAGAATTTCCTTTCTACCATATTCCTAAATTCTTCCCAATCCATACTATAAACCTTATCACTTCCTCTAGACTGAAGGATAGTGTTCCACCATTCTAAGGCTGCATTCTTAAATAGATTGGAAGCAAACATTATCTTGTCCTCTTCCGCACATTTACTTATTTTCAGAACAGCCTCAGTCTTTTCTATCCAGCGTAGAGCTGCAATAGGTTCTTCATTGCCCGAGAATTCTATTGGTTTACAAGACCAGAATTCTTTGTAAGAACAACCGTAAGACACGGTTCTTCTTCTTTTGGGAATGGGCATTTTAAGTAATGGTCCATTGTTCACGTTGTGTTCTGGTTCAATTGGTCGCTTACTGCTATGTTTACTTTTATTATTCACTTCTTGAACCGTTTGAAGAATAAATGGCATTGCATCTATAATTCCTTGTGCCACTATGTGTTGGATAGCACTATTATCCACTTGATTTCCATTGTTATTAATGCTTGGATTTTCATTAACCACGTTAATGTTACTCTGATTATCGTTATTCAGATTTCCTTGATTTTCTTCGTCGGCCATCTGAATTTTAAACATTTACCCCATATTAATATCACAAATAATAGTTAATATAGTAAATCACATGACACGCAATCTAGCCAAAAACGTCGATCATTGCGACTTGTACTCTATTTCATATACTATGCGTCTATTACACACTAGTACTAATAGTACTATGCATCCGTACACACATATTTTATTTTATTTTTATTTTATTATATTATTATTATTATTATTATTACTACCATTTCCTCAATTCTCACATTCACAGATATGGATTTATCCAAAAATCCATATTGCGCTCATCGTATTTCCATACGAGACGCTCTCCCACCTGACGCATTCTCTCACTGCTCTCTAAAATTACCTCCCCAAAAGTCCTAAGTTCTTGGACGTTTTCTGCACTCATTGGGGGTGCAGGTTCTCGGACTGGGTTTGGAATCTGGTGTGCGGGTTCCTGATAAGGGGGTGAAAGTTCCTGAAATTGGTAAGGATCCTCTAAGATCTCCCTAATGTAGTTATTATGGTAATAGGGATCTAAAGGGTCCATACCTGGGTAGGCTTCTATGTTCTGTATGGGTGGGTATTCCTGGATAGGGTAACGTTGCACAAAGTCCCTATTATCGTCCCACCAGGGGTCGTAATTTGGGTCGAGGGGGTTTGGTGCAGGTATCCTAGGGATTTCTTCAGGGTTAAAGTCATGCATCTCCACTTGGTTGTCAAAATTTTCTATCTCCATGGGTTGTTCTGGGTTTTGTGGTTGTGGGGCTACCAGTTGTTCCAGACTCGGGTCAGCAGCAGTTGTAGCTAGGATATGGAAATTAGCTAGGCTTCTATTAAGCATATCCTGTGTATGGGCATCTGTCTCTCGCTTAGCAGCTGCTAAAACTCTTTGCTGTTGTAACTTTCGCATTCTCTTCCTACGAGCAAAGGCTTCCTTACTGAACCATTCTCGTTTCTTAGGAGGGAATGGCTCTTCTGACTGAGCTTTGAAAGCAAACATTCCTTCTTCCTGATTAGCAGTATACCCCGAAAGGGCAAGCTGTGAAGAAGTACCTTCACTCCTAGGTGATTCAGACAACTGACGACTCATGTCTGAGGGTCCTTGATCACTCATACTGTAAACTAACAGATAGTCAAATAACACATAACAAATAATTACAGTTATGCACGTATTTCTGTAATTTATTTCCTAACACTAAATTTTAGAATTTAAGTGTCAGCAGAACACTTCTTTGGCTCAGACCAGTGGCTAGGCTCTGATACCACCTTCTGTCGCCACCCCCGATCCCTGAGTCCCGGGAACGGGCGGCCGCGAGCCAGTTTCGGTGGTATCGCAATGTTTGTCTAATTTGGCAGCGGAATTTTTCATCAGGACCGTAGTTAGGAAATATTTATCAGAGTAAAACCACCATATTTGATATTAATAATAACATGGGCAAAACCCAAGTTTCTTATTACAATACACTTATAGGGATAAACCCTATTTTATTAAAACACCGTTTATTAGGTAACTTTTATAGCCACATTTTTCCCAAGCCTTCAGTGCTCTGCAGCTGGCTTTTTACTAATTGGCTGTCACATTAGATTACCTGAAACGCGTTTTAAAAACATTTGTCAGTCGGAAATACTGGTGAGTAAATCCCAGTTTAATCAAGAAACATTTTATCAATTAAAACAGTATTGAGAGCGATCACATTGTTTATGTCTACACAATTACTCCATTTGGTACTATCAATCCACTGACTTGTGGGTCATATTACACATTGGCTAACTCATTGTCCAATGGTAACGTACTGTCAACCTTGACTTACTACTCACAGTGTAGTAAATTTTGTATACAAAACCCCAACATACCGGCAGTAATTGAAGAACTAGAAAGGCTCAATCACCGCTTAATCGCATTGTAAAACATTTAAGGTTTTGTAAAACATTACAAAAAGGTTAGCAAAAAGAGGATAAACTCACATTGCTATCTTAGGCTTCTCGTAAGGGTTTCCTGGATATAATCTATAATTCATACAAATGTACATTGGTTAGTATCATAACCCTTTGAAAAGATTAATGATACCCTCCCCGAGACGACATTCCAACAACTACGTCGGGCAGAACCACGACAGTTGTTACGGAACCCTAAATCAATCGGGCAGCGTAACTATTACGAAACTGGGGTTATAATACTTACAACGGAGCAGATACTCGCTAATTAGGGGTATAATACCCGACTATAATGTTTCTTCTACAGAATTTCGAGATTGAGAATGAATTGTGAGCGACGGAAAACGAAAACTGATGCGTTCTATTTATAGTTGCTGAATTCGACTTTCACGCGGCCTGCGTAAGCGTAGCCATAGGGCTACACGGCCCGCGTCAACATATGGTCAACGTATAGCTTACGAAACTGGGGTTATAATACTTACAACGGAGCAGATACTCGCTAATTAGGGGTATAATACCCGACTATAATGTTTCTTCTACAGAATTTCGAGATTGAGAATGAATTGTGAGCGACGGAAAACGAAAACTGATGCGTTCTATTTATAGTTGCTGAATTCGACTTTCACGCGGCCTGCGTAAGCGTAGCCATAGGGCTACACGGCCCGCGTCAACATATGGTCAACGTATAGCTTGTCCCGGTCACCAAGTAGATCCGGCGCGATGTCGACACGTGTCGGCCTGGGATGTCTCCGCGTTGTAGGTCTATCGCGGCCCGCGTTAACTTAAACGAAGTCTTACGCGGCCCGTATGAACTAAAGAAATCAACGATATCAGGTTTCCACCCTGATACCGCCCGCGTGAATGGTTGGGATGGGTCTACGCGGCCCGCCTCAACTTACTATTTCTTGTTTTTAATTTATTTTATAAACTATAACGTATTTCGGGCTTGGTTTTCACATACGGGGTGTAATATAAGACATATTGGGACATTCTAAAATATACTAAATTGTTAGACACATTATGAGAATGTCGGTTTTACCGAGGGTTGTTACAGATCAAGTACCAGACAAGCACCCGGAGAAGACAGAGAAGTTATCTTATAGTAAGTCTTAAAAACTCATAAATTTTAATAATTTTTTGTGGTTATGTAACTGTAGTTGAAATTCAATTTTTCAGCCCCATGCGATCTTTAGGGATCATTTTGGCGGTGGGAACAACATATTGGTTAGTGTAATATTTATGAATCTTAAGTACTTTGTCTATATATAAGCTTCAAGTAAAATGGTATTATAGATTAGCTTAACTATAACTTGTATTTTTTATAGGTAATATGTGATGCTTACACACCACAAGGCGAGCCCATCCCTACTAGGGGCAATCAAACCCGAACTCGCTGAGTAAACCCGAAACCCGACACATTTGGGACGGGTTTGGGGTCGGTTAATCGGGTTTGAGAATAGTTTTTATTTTTTTTCGCGGGTTTGGGATTTAGTGATATACCCGTTTACCCGACCCAATTACCCGATAAAGTGTACCCGTTTACCCGATTGTATACCCGATATAATTTCTTTAATATTATTAAATATGTATATATATGATACATCCATTATTTACACATATATGTATTCTATTCCGTATACATTGTAGTTATTTGATATATATATTTTTATAATGACAATACAAAATGTAACCGGTTAGTAGTTACCCGATAAATACCGAATGGGTTTTGAGATGAGTATACCCAACGTGTAATCTTTTTAAATTAACGGGTTTACCCGAAACCCGCAGGTATACCCGATACCCGATGGGTATTTACCCGCTAGAAACCTGACGGATTTTGAGACGGGTTTGGGACAAGCTTATCTAACCAGGTTTGGATTTGGGATTACCTAAACCCGTCCCAAACCCGACCCATTTTCATCCCTAATCCCTACAAACAAACGTGCTAAGATTGCTGAGATTTTCAGTGATCCTAAAGTCGTACACCAGGTGCCCTAGTAGGTTTTTTTGTTGAAAATCTTTTTAGTACAACTAAACTTTAAAGATTAACTACAAATGGCTGTTGACGTTTATGTTTTCCTCAAATTTTAAACCAATATTGTTGTTTTTCTCAAACTTTAAAGCAAAATAATACTTGATGTCATCTGCAAATCATTATAAGTGTTCTTATTAAACTCACCTAATTATATGAAGCATTTGAAATATTGAAATGTTAGGTTAGATATTTGTTCATATGATTATGATTCTGTTCATATGATTATGATTCTCATAACCAGTTTCATCTTATTTCTTTTGTAGGATCATGTGGTGAAGGTTGTATTTTAAGAAACGAAGATGAAAAAATTATGTAACTCTATACCCCAACAATGAAGGATCTTGTATCAAGAGATGTTTCAAGATTTACGATCACAAAATATAGAACAATGAAAGCAAATATGATTTTCTATTATTTTTTCAATATGATTTTGTATGATTTTTTCAATATGATTTTGTATTATTTTTTTATAACTAATGCTCATGAATTTAAAACCATTGTTGTTGATACATCTATTGATACAGTGGTTGATACATCAACAGATGGATGAAAGCAGATGTTTGAAACCACTGTTGGGTTAAACAGTGTTTTGTGGAGAAAATAGTGGTTGCATTTTTTGCAAACAGTGGTTTGACTATGGTCAAACAGTGGTTTGACTTTAGTCAAACAGACTTTTGAACCACTAAGAATCATAGTTTTGCAAACAGTGGTTTGACTTTGGTCAAACAAACTTTGTTCAAACAGACTTTGTTCAAATAGACTTTTTTTGCAAACAGTGGTTTGACCTTGGTCAAACAGTGGTTGCATACTAATGCTATTTCCTTTCATCATGTTCACTCAGTTACTTACCATCATTCGTTAATTTAATTACATCACATGCAACTTATATGAGGTTTAATTCTAATCTTGATTTCTTGGTGGAAAACAGTACCTAGCCTTAAACTAAAAATTACACATGGGTATCACTACTAGCCTTAAACTAAAAATTACAATATCTATACACATATCTATACTTTCTATTAAAATGTGTTATGCATGGTTTTCTAACAACCACCCGTGTTTGCACACGGGTCTTACTACTAGTACTATATAATAAAAGAAACCAATGGAGGGACACTTGTCATTATTCTAGACCATTCTTAATTGTAGATAATTAGTATTTAATTTAAATTATTAATATTAATTAAATTAATGTAAATCTTATCAACTATAAATCATTGGCATAAACTTAACTTCAAATCGTAAAGTCTTATCTAAACTAAAAAGCATTGTTTCACTTAACAGTAGATAAACATGCATATTATTTATTGTAATGTTATTATTGTTAACTATGAGAAATTATATTAAACAACTTATTAATCAAACCAAAAAATTTAAATAATATTAAACTAATTTAAAAAATAATAAAAAAAATCTATTTTGATTTAAAAAGATTTTTTTAACAATAGATAAACCCGTGTAATACACAGGGTTTTTTAAAGATATAACATTTTTATTATTATTTGCTATATAAAATTAAATTTATTCAACCCGTACAATACACAAAGTTTTTTTAAATATAATTTTTTTATTATTTAGTATATAAAATTACATTTCTTTCACCCGTGAATACGCAGGGTTTTTTTTTAAATATAACTTGTTTATTGTTTGGTATATAAAATTACATTTATTCTACCTGCACAATACACGAGGTTCTTAAAGATATAATTTTTTTATTATTTAATATATAAAATTATATTTACTCAACACGTGTAATAAATGAGGTTTTTACAAATATATTATTTTTTATTTAGTATATAAAATTACATTTATTAAACCTGTGTAATAGACGAGGTTCTAACCTAGTATATATATAGGATAATGATCATGTGAGAAGTAGTATGCTAATTGAGAAACTTGATAAGCATTCTGGACCACACATTTCCCTAAGCAAAAAAATGCAAAAAAAAGGTGCAAACAATGCAAAAAAAAAATTTATTTATTTATTTATTTATTTTTTTGAAAAAATCGCAGCTTTTTCTTTAAGGTTTTGATTTTTTTTTTGGATTTATACAAATGTGTATATTGTTAATCTTTTAACTATACATATGTGTATATTGTCAAATATACATATATGTATATACATGTTTAAAATTGAAAAATAAGTGTTATTTAGGGTTTAGCATTAGTATTTAGGGTTTAGCATTAGGGTTTAGGGTTTAGTATTAGTATTTAGGATTTAACTTTAGGGTTTAGCATTAGGGTTTAGCAATAGTATTTAGGGTTTAGCATTAGGGTTTAGCTTTTGTGTTTAGCATTAGGGTTTAGCTTTAGGGTTTGCATTAGGGTTTAGTATTAAGGGTTTAGCATTAGGGTTTACCTTTAGGGTTTAGCATTAGGGTTTACCTTTAGGGTTTAGCTTTAGGGTTTAGCATTAGGGTTTAGCTTTTGGGTTTTGGGTTTAGGGTTTAGAATTAAGGTTTAGCTTTAGGGTTTAAGGTTTATAACACTTACTTTTCAATTTTAAATATGTATATACATATATGTATAATTGACAATATACATATATGTATAGTTAAAAGATTAACAATATACACATGTATATAAATCCCCAAAAAAAATTAAAACCTTAAAGAAAAAACTGTGATTTTTCTCAAAAAAAAATTGCATTTTTTCACTTTTTTTTTTTTTTTTTTTTTTTTTTTTTGCATTTTTTGTTTAGGGAAAATGTGTAGTCCAAATTGTTTCTTAAGTTTTTCAAATAGGGTGGACTTCTCTTAGGATCCTTGTATATATATATATATATATATATATATATATAGTGTTAACTAAGGTAATGATCAATTACCTAAAATTATGAATGTAATATAAATATTCGAACACAAATCAAATTTGAAACATAACCCAACAGAGAATTATTTTTTCTTTCATGCGTTTGAGAAGGTAAAAAGTATACTTCGATTTTTTTTTTCTAATAAGTCTTTTATTATATTACTTTGAGATAATTCTCCTTCAATATTTTTAAGTTCTAAAAGTATATTGTATACATTTCTATAGATGCTAATTGATGATTTTCTCACTAAAACACGTTTTAGAAATGTTGGTGATGTTTGGGAAATTATGTAGGTAAAGTATTTTTTGTTTTTTTTTTTTGTTTCTACTCAATTATTTAGTATAAATTCATTCTGATTTTATTTTAATTGTTTTATAGCCTCAATCGGTTATTATAATTGGTTCTGTAAAGGCTGTATTTAAAAATTTTGGTTGGCACTATATGGAGTGTCCTACATGTTCAAAGGAGATGATTACTGATTTTCTTGTATGTACTTATATGGATGAACATTTGTTCTATATGTGCAAGAATCAAGATTGTCATGAGACACTACCTTTAGATCCTGTGCCATGGTATTCTCAGTTTATTATTTTCCTATTTCGATTCTTCTTTAATATCTTAAAGAATTTAATTTTATCATGTTTACGATTATATTTGGTAAATGCATTTTAATATTTTTTGATTGTTTTTTACGTAATTTCACCGGATTTAAATTAAAGTTCAAGTTGAAGACGTTAGTGGTGATGTCTCAATAATATTGTTTCATCGTTTGGTTGACCAACTTATTGAGAAAATTATTCTTAAACCTGCGGAGCAACTGATTGAAGAAAAGACAACCACAATATAGATTTTTAGTATTTAACTTTGTTATATAATATTTGTGATTAAATTTTTTATGTTATATATATAAAATCATATACCTACATTTTTGTTTAGGATGTTGATTATGTCGGATTTGCCAATGATTTAAACAAGTTGATTGGAAAGACTTTTGCTTTTAAGATTAACAAGTAATAACTTGGCAGCCTTTTGATGAAGTCTATGGTGTTACAAACATTACTGGTGATTAATCAATTAACAAAGAGCTAAAAGAAAAGATGAAGATTAACGAGGTATTATTTATACAATGAATTATTTCTCATGTTAAATAAATATTTGTATTTTATCAACATTATGTAATTACTTATTCATTTTTATCATTTTGTCATAGGAAAACATTTGTAGCATTATCTAAAAGATCCGCCACACTAGACTGCATATTCTTTTTTATTCATTTTTAGCATTATCTCTAAAAATGAATATGCAGTCTAGTGTGGCGGATCTTTTGGATGATTTGGGTAACTGGAAATGGCCACAAGCGTGGTATGACTTATTTCCGGTTCTAATCAATCTTCCTCCTCCAAATCTAGTGCAACATGTGAACGATAAACTCACCTGGAAGGATTTGCAAGGTAAAGATTCTTATTTCAGTTCAGCTCAAGTGTGGAATAACATTAGGCCTCGGGTTGATGTAGTTCCTTGGTCTAACATGGTGTGGTTCTCGCAATGTATTCCTCGTCATTCGTTTCATATGTGGTTAGTGATCAGAAACAAACTCAAGACTCAGGATCGTCTAACCGTGTGGGAAGCTGGTAGCGGTACAAATTTGAGGCTCATGTGTTGTCCTCTATGGAGTTATGATCGAGATTCACGTGACCACCTATTCTTCCAATGTGTTTTTGCGTCACAAGTGTGGAGCAATGTTAAAAAGATGGTGAATTTGGATAGTGTAGATGACTCTTGGCAAGCCATTGTTGCATGGATGGAGCAAAATGATGGCTCTAAGAAGAGTGACATTATTATTTGTAAGCTCGTGATTGTGGCATCTTCGTACTTTATATGGAAAGAAAGAAATAATAGGCTGTTTTCTAACAACCACAACACGGTTGCTACGGTTACGGAATGGATTAAGAGCACGGTCCGGTTGAAGATCATGGGGTTCAAGTTTCGCGAAGACACTTGCCGTCGAAGGACCTTTAAGGCTTGGAAGATCGATCCTTGTGAGGACGAGGAAGACCCAGGCTAGATGTGATTCAAGTTTTTCGGTCTTTGTTGCTTTATGCTTGGTTGTTTTGTTTTTGTGGGTTTTGGTGTCATGTTTGTATGTGGCAAACTGGTTGTGTGGTTTTGTGTTTCTCCTAGACTTGGCATGTCAAGTCTAGTTGGTGTGTCAATTTAGGCTCACCCTTGTACTGATTTGGTTGATTTATAAAATTCACCGGGGTAACCCTTTACCCAAAAAAAAAACATTTGTGAAGATGACAAAAATGTAACTCCAATCGCCAGCATTAAACTTGATGATGCTAAAGCCATTAGTGATAAAATTTATCAAAAGTTTTCTAAAGATAATATAAACAAGCGTAAACTGGTTGATGTTTACATCATTGATGGAGACTCAAGTATGTCTAATTCTACAACTCAAAGTGACTTCAATGATGTGGATCATGTTAACAAGAAAAAGATTAAGCTTCCTAACTCAAAGAATGAAAAATAGTTGATATGGTTTTTTTTTTTTTTTTTTTTTTTTTTTTTTGCATTTTGCATTTTGCATTTTGAGCTTATTTTTTTGGTTGTTTCTTTTCTTCAATAATTTTCGTAGACACTTTACATCTTTATTTTCGAATGTTCACATTATTGGTTGATGTTTATCTATTATATATTATAATTTTGAAACACATTTGTGCAATAAATAGATGTACTTCATACTTAAAGTGTGTTTTGTGGATATGTGAAGTGTACATGTGGGTATGTTCTGGTTGTATTTTCTTTCTGCCCTACCACGTTGTTGCTCTGCAGGAGGTGACCACTACGTGTCTTAACCAGGCTTTCTTTGTCACTGTTCTTTCATGTTCTGCTCTGCCACCATACCACAAATTTGCAGCAGATCCCTAGATCTAGAACAGCCTTCGCCTCTTTCATCAAACAAAACCCTAATTTCATCAAATCCTTTGTAAGTTAATCTCTCCATGTTATGATATCCTTTTATTATATCCTCTCTGATCACAATTCGTGTAAATCTATAGCTATTAATTATTGACAGTGAAAGAGAATGGATCAGATGGAGATGGTGAAGGTGGGTCTGCTTTTCTGCTCCAACGAATAAGGCTAACACGATGGTGGTGCTCTTATTTCTCCAGTGTTCCACTCGCTGACGGAAGAGTCTGGCCCCGGCGTCTTCGACGTCCCTCCGCAGATGAACATGTTTATTGAGGTTTCATAAGCAGTTATGTTTATAAGAAGGTATGTCAGAAGAGTTTGGTCTCGGCGCCTCCGCCGTGCCTTCTTTTTCTGAGTTTATGGGTTTTACAATCGATCGGTTTATAAGCAAGTGTGTTTATCATAGTCTTTTGTCTCTGATGGCTAGGTGGATGTCAACGATGATGATTCAGAAACTGTAACAAAGATTAGGGTTATTCTCAAAGAAACTTGCCTTGAATAAGGAATATTGTACACTTTCAGGTATGCAATAGGTTATTGTAACTGAAATTTGCAGATGTGAGCCAAATTAATTAGGTAGGGTTTGATTCAAGTTGTTCCACGACACATTGAGGTAATTTAGTTTGTTGTTATGAGTGGTTCACAATGGTGATGAAATTCAATTATCACCAGGGCCGTCCCTGTAAATGATATAAAAAATTTGGGCCTCGTGAGAGACAAAAAAATTGGGCCCCTCACAATAATATAAACTCATCAATCATATATCAAAAAACCACAATACGACTCTAATTGTACCACAATTATCCATGTTCATAAAGTGAATGCAGAACTGAAATTAGCATTGATTAAAAACAATAAATCCTAGTTTTATCTTACAAATAAATTGATACACCTAATATTAGTTTCAACCCCCTCCGGATAAGCAAAAATAACTAACACTAAAAAGAACTGTGATATATGTGTAATATATCCAAATTAGTTTAGCAACACGAACCTTATCATACGAATAAAATAAATAGAACTAGATATTGAATTCTTCTAAGTTTATATTGTAAATGGTTAAATGATAAATGTGAAATAAATACCTACAAATTTAAACAAATAAACATGAAAAGTTTGTTATGTAAATTGTTAAATAGAAGAAAAAAATCAAAGAACTTAAGGCCAAAATTTAAATGTAAAAATCAAAATTAAAACTAAAAAATGATTGCAAAGTTGCAATTGGTATGAGTTTCCACAGTTAATAAAACAAGCTTATATTCTTAGAAAACAAAAGAAAATATGGAGAGACTAGAAAACAAAAGATATGGTGGGATTCGAACCCGGAATGGCCAATTCATAACATGATTGCCGCATCCATTAAGCCAAAGGAAAGATTTGTGTTCTTTCTTTCTACATTAACTTTATATATTAAAAACATTTATATTTTTTAAACAACTTTGGGCCCTTAGATGCTTTGGGCCCTGTGCAGTGGCACCTCCCGCTCAGGCCCAAAGTCGGCCCTGATTATCACCAACAACGGAGTTAGCTACATATAGTATTAATATTCAATAATAGTATTAGTATTTAATTAGTAAGGTTCCAATGGTGTCATCTAAGATTAAATGAATGGCTCCATGGTATCCAAATTAGTTTAGCAACACGAACCTTATCATACAAATAAAATAAATAGAACTAAATATTGAATTCTTCTAAGTTTATATTGTAAATGGTTAAATGATAAATGTGAAATAAATACCTACAAATTTAAACAAGTAAACATGAAACGTTTGTTATGTAAATGGTTAAATAGAAGAAAAAAATCAAAGAACTTAAGGCCAAAATTTAAATGTAAAAATCAAAATTAAAACTAAAAAATGATTGCAAAGTTGCAATTGGTATGAGTTTCAACAGTTAATAAAACAAGCTTATATTCTTAGAAAACAAAAGAAAATATGGAGAGACTAGAAAACAAAAGATATGGTGGGATTCGAACCCGGAATGGCCAATTCATAACATGATTGCCGCATCCATTAAGCCAAAGGAAAGATTTGTGTTCTTTCTTTCTACATTAACTTTATATATTAAAAACATTTATATTTTTTAAACAACTTTGGGCCCTTAGATGCTTTGGGCCCTGTGCAGTGGCACCTCCCGCTCAGGCCCAAAGTCGGCCCTGATTATCACCAACAACGGAGTTAGCTACATATAGTATTAATATTCAATAATAGTATTAGTATTTAATTAGTAAGGTTCCAATGGTGTCATCTAAGATTAAATGAATGGCTCCATGGTATCCAAATTAGTTTAGCAACACGAACCTTATCATACAAATAAAATAAATAGAACTAGATATTGAATTCTTCTAAGTTTATATTGTAAATGGTTAAATGATAAATGTGAAATAAATACCTACAAATTTAAACAAGTAAACATGAAAAGTTTGTTATGTAAATGGTTAAATAGAAGAAAAAAAACCAAAGAACTTAAGGCCAAAATTTAAATGTAAAAATCAAAATTAAAACTAAAAAATGATTGCAAAGTTGCAATTGGTATGAGTTTCAACAGTTAATAAAACAAGCTTATATTCTTAGAAAACAAAAGAAAATATGGAGAGACTAGAAAACAAAAGATATGGTGGGATTCGAACCAGGAATGGCCAATTCATAACATGATTGCCGCATCCATTAAGCCAAAGGAAAGATTTGTGTTCTTTCTTTCTACATTAACTTTATATATTAAAAACATTTATATTTTTTAAACAACTTTGGGCCCTTAGATGCTTTGGGCCCTGTGCAGTGGCACCTCCCGCTCAGGCCCAAAGTCGGCCCTGATTATCACCAACAACGGAGTTAGCTACATATAGTATTAATATTCAATAATAGTATTAGTATTTAATTAGTAAGGTTCCAATGGTGTCATCTAAGATTAAATGAATGGCTCCATGGTATCCAAATTAGTTTAGCAACACGAACCTTATCATACAAATAAAATAAATAGAACTAGATATTGAATTCTTCTAAGTTTATATTGTAAATGGTTAAATGATAAATGTGAAATAAATACCTACAAATTTAAACAAGTAAACATGAAAAGTTTGTTATGTAAATGGTTAAATAGAAGAAAAAAAATCAAAGAACTTAAGGCCAAAATTTAAATGTAAAAATCAAAATTAAAACTAAAAAATGATTGCAAAGTTGCAATTGGTATGAGTTTCCACAGTTAATAAACAAGCTTATATTCTTAGAAAACAAAAGAAAATATGGAGAGACTAGAAAACAAAAGATATGGTGGGATTCGAACCCGGAATGGCCAATTCATAACATGATTGCCGCATCCATTAAGCCGAAGGAAAGATTTGTGTTCTTTCTTTCTACATTAACTTTATATATTAAAAACATTTATATTTTTTAAACACCTTTGGGCCCTTAGATGCTTTGGGCCCTGTGCAGTGGCACCTCTCGCTCAGGCCCAAAGCCGGCCCTGATTAACACCAACAATGGAGTTAGCTACATATAGTATTAATATTCAATAATAGTATTAGTATTTGATTAGTAAGGTTCCAATGGTGTCATCTAAGATTAAATGAATGGCTCCATGGTATCCAAATTAGTTTAGCAACACGAACCTTCTCATAGAAATAAAATAAATAGAACTAGATATTGAATTCTTCTAAGTTTATATTGTAAATGGTTAAATGATAAATGTGAAATAAATGCCTACAAATTTAAACAAGTAAACATGAAAAGTTTGTTATGTAAATGGTTAAATAGAAGAAAAAAAAATCAAAGAACTTAAGGCCAAAATTTAAATATAAAAATCAAAATTAAAACTAAAAAATGATTGCAAAGTTGCAATTGGTATGAGTTTCCACAGTTAATAAAACAAGCTTATATTCTTAGAAAACAAAAGAAAATATGGAGAGACTAGAAAACAAAAGATATGGTGGGATTCGAACCCGGAATGGCCAATTCATAACATGATTGCCGCATCCATTAAGCCAAAGGAAAGATTTGTGTTCTTTCTTTCTACATTAACTTTATATATTAAAAACATTTATATTTTTAAACAACTTTGGGCCCTTAGATGCTTTGGGCCCTGTGCAGTGGCACCTCCCGCACAGGCCCAAAGTCGGCCCTGATTAACACCAACAATGGAGTTAGCTACATATAGCATTAATATTCAATAATAGTATTAGTATTTAATTAGTAAGGTTCCAATGGTGTCATCTAAGATTAAATGAATGGCTCCATGGTTAAAATGACACCAACAAATAGACGGGGAAAAGTGTGTGTCGAGGTGATATGAAGATTTATTTTGAGCACAGTTCATGTTATTTCATGAAGTCCAGTTTACAGGTTCAGTTGACCATTTCTATGTTGTTATGTGTATGTTGGTTATTTTCATTTTGTAATGGTGATGATTAAAGTAATGTTAGTGGATGGGGGCATAAAGAGATATAGGTGTTACTAATTCATAGGTTAGAATAGGTGCTGGACTAGAAGTGGACCACTACGAATACTAGGTCAAGGACGGTGATTTCACCGTACATAAGATGTTTAAGTTTCGATCTGCTTAGTTTTTGCGAGGTTTTTGGTTTTGTAGGTTGTTTCTAAACTTATGCATACATTTTGTTTCTTCTTCATTGGTAATTGCTTATTCGTATATATTTTTTGTCTTGATTAGGTTTGACGCTGGTGTTTGTTGTCTTCAATCGGTGATTATGCATTGAGGATTCATGTCTAGGTATGTGTCGAGGTTGTTGTTTTCTTGATTTCAGTTTATTACACTGTGTTTTCTTTTAATTTTTGGGTCCTACAATAATGTGTTACAAAGTCTTCGGTACTTATGTTTTCCTTTCTTCCGGATTCAAAGTTTCACTAATCATTTTGATTGATTTAATCAGAATGAAAGTTGAAGAAGGATTGGGTAGAAAAAGCTTTGATGATTTCAAAATTGAATTTTGTGTGTTATGTGGTGTTTGTTTATAGTGCGTGCATTTGAAGCTTTATATTTTTTTTATAGGTCGATGTGGATATATTGGCCATGTATTTTTTTTTTGTTTGAATTTTTTTTTTGTTTAGTTGGACTTGGAGTTGGGACATTCTTCAAAGTGTGAACTGCTGAGATGGCGATGATCCAACAGCAACCTTGGTAGACCTTAAAAAATGGTGGTGTTGTGTCTTTCCTTTGATGCCCCTTGCTTTGTTTAGTTATATTAAGCTTTTTTTGTTGCTGTAAATTAACTTAACATTGCGTTTTTGAATACCGCTATGTTGTATTTTTTTGTTTTGGTTGTGACTGAGATTTTGTTGCTCTTCTTCCTTTTTTGTTTGGCTGTCGAGTTCTCAACATCTCAGAACGAATTGTTTTACTTCAAACAAGAATCATATAATAGGGATGTGTTAGTGGCAACATATAACAAATCTTATTATAGATGTAGTTATACGAAGTTACTGAATGATTTGTCCCGCTCTGTCGGCACATACGTAAGAACCCCATCGCAATGCCGACACATATGTAAGAACCCCGCCGCAAAGGGTACTAATTCTAGTTTTTTTATATTTATCAACAAATGTCGATTTAATAGAAATTGTGTGTTTTTTAACATGTTTAAAGTTATGCATTTTAGTTTCTGAATTTGTTTTTTTATGTGAATAAACAATATTGAATAATTGTTTCTTATAAATTGTTTTTAGGTTCCGTTTAAAATCCTACATATACACAAACTTTATGTACAAAACTCAAAGGAACAAAATAATCAAAATCTAGAATTACTAAAAATCCATCTATCATCCTATTGTTAATTTCGATTTCCGTTTCATATTATATCACATCATCTACACATGTCATTTAATTTAAAAAAAAACATAAATCACTTAACTTTTATAAAACTATATATTTTTTCATTTATACCGTCTTTCGTTGCAAATTATCTCATTTACACATGTCAATTAAATTATAAAATAAGATGAATCAGTAAAATATTTGTAAACATAATTTTTTATATAATATAGCGACACAACTCGATTATTTAAAATTAAAATTTCTTGCCCAGGAAGTTCTCGGGTTATAACCTAGTTAGATATTAATTAAATAATTATTAATGAATTGAATAAGAAAATGTTATGTGGCATTAGTTGGAATTCTTTATTAGAATTAGAAGATTAGGGATTTGTATATATAATTATTAGCATTGTTGGAAATTCATTATTACTAAAATTCAAAACCTACAAAAAAAATGTGATAGTATAACTAATGTTATTGCATCTTGAATTAATATTACTAAGCAAAATTACTTTTATCTATATACATATTTCATTTCATATAAATTTTTAGGATTAGGAAATTTTATATATAATTTTGCTTTTACACAAAAGTCCCCAAATCATTAGTTGTGTTATATTATTGTTTTCATTTATTTAGAATATTTGTTATATATGTATATTTTAGGGTGATTTTGGTCATTTGAGTTACTCATTCTCATACGGTATCTTTATCATTTATGGAATACTTTGCAAACCGTGAGTAAATCTTTTTCCCCTTTTTACATTTAACTGTTTGGAGTGTATCAATGTGTCATTAAATTTCATATCCATTTTATCAATTATCAATTATCAATTATTATAGGCATTTAGGTTATTAGACTATAACCCGCCGACCTAGACTATAACTTAATTAGGTGTCTTATGTGTATTAGGTACTTAATTGTTTATTCTAGCTTATTATTATTTAATTTCACATGTTTTAAAATTCTAATGTCACACACATATTTATGAGAGCACTTTTAGTTATTATGCATGTTAAATGTTATGTACTTACATGTTATTATATGATTTATTGCTATTATATGATATATATGATTTATTTTAATGTCACACACATATAAAAATATAGGAATATCAAATCCTTTATCCAATCCCTATTTCTTTATTTTTCAACTAGGTTATAACTCCGTGTATTACACGGGTTGAATAAATAAATTTTATATACTAAATAATAAGACAATATATCTTTAAAAACCTCATTTATTGCGTGGGTTGAATAAATATAATTTTATATATTAAATAACAAAAAATTATATCTATAAAAACCATATTCTACGTGTTGAATAAATGTAATGGTCTAATATCAAGTGTCCCTAAAGTGGTTTCTTTTATTATATAGTAAAGATAAAAAAAAAAGTTATATCTTTAAAACCACGTGTATTACACGGGTTGAATAAATGTAATTTTATATACCAAATAATAAAAAAATTACATCTTTAAAAATATGCACATTACACGGTTTGAATATATGTAATTTTCTATCCTAAATAATAAAAAAAAAATATATCGTTAAAAAACCCCGTGTATTGTACGAATTGAATAAATCTAATTTTGTATATCAAATAATAAAAAGTTATATATTAAAAAACCTCATGTATTACATGGGTCGAGTAAATGTAATATTGTATAGTGAAAATAAAAAATATTTAATATATTAATACAAAGTTTGGTTTTCGTGATAAAAATAGATTATCATGTTGTTGCAAAGTTTGTTAACGAAGTCTCAATAAATTTAACCCTTTATTTAAAGCTCCGCAAATGTATAAATGATAAATAATATTAGTTAATTTTATTTAAAGTTTCGTAAAATCTATTTGATACCAAACTAAACAAAACGTTCAAATATAATTAATTCAAATCTATACTATATAATAAAAGAAACCAATTAAGGGACACTTGTCATTATTCTAGACCATCCTTAATTGTAGATAATTATTATTTAATTTAAATTATTAAATATTAATTAAATTAATATAAATCTTATCAACTCTAAATCATTGGCATAAACTTAACTTCAAATAGTAAAGTTTTATCTAAACTAAAAACCATTGTTTCACTTAACAGTAGATAAACATGCATATTATTTGTTGTTAATGTTATTATTGTTAACTATGAGAAATTATATTAAACAACTTATTAATCAAACCAAAATTTTAAAATAGTATTAACCTAATTTAAAAAATAATAAAAATCCATTTTGATTTAGAAAGATTTTTTTAACAATAGTTAAACCCGTGCAATACACAAGGTTTTTAAAGATATAACATTTTTAAATTATTTGCTATATAAAATTGAATTTATTCAACCCGTACAATACACAGGGTTTTTTAAAATATAACTTTTTTTATTATTTAGTGTATAAAATTACATTTCTTCCACCCGTGAATACACAGGATTTTTTAAAAATATAATTTTTTCATTGTTTGTTATATAAAATTACATTTATTCAACCCGCACAATACACGAGGTTCTTAAAGATATAATTTTTTTTATTATTTAATGTATAAAATTATATTTAATCAACACCTGTAATAAATGAGGTTTATAAAAATATATTGTTTTTTTATTTAGCATATAAAATTACATTTATTAAACCCGTGTATACATAGGGTTTTTAAATAATATAATTTTTCCATTGTTTGTTATATAAAATTACATTTATTCAACCCGCACAATACACGAGGTTCTTAAAGATATATTTTTTTATTATTTAATGTATAGAATTATATTTACTCAACACGTGTAATAAATGAGGTTTATAAAAATATATTGTTTTTTTATTTAGCATATAAAATTCATTTATTAAACTCGTGTAATACACGGGATTATAACCTAGTAAATAATATTATAAATGAGAAGGAGATTAAACTAAATAATAATTATCCATACGATATTAAACTGATAATATTTAGTAGATGAGTTATCTATAATATAAGATATTAAACTAAATAATATATAGTAGGAGGGTTATCTATAATTAATTAAAAGAGATTAAACTAAAATAATAATTATCTATAAAAGATGGTCTAATATGATGACAAGTGTCCCTAAAGTGGTTTCTTTTATTATATAGTAAAAAGTATTTTAAATTTTCAATGAATTTCATTTATTCTTGAATGTTTTTCTTTTATTTATTTATTTATTTTGAGATTTCATATGAGTTTTCAATCTTGTCAACAATGACGGCTCCAAAATATTTTGTCAGGGGGTGCAAAAAAAAAAAGAAAAAGAAAAAAAAAGGCTCATTCTATTCCCACCCCCCCTATTTACTAATTACACCCCCCTATCTAAAACATCACATCCATCAATCATTTGGTTTTTGTTTTTAGCCTGTTTTGTCTTTTTGTTGTCTTTTTTTTATTCATTTATTTAATTATTAGTTATTTAGTATTTGTTTATTATTTAATTAGTTATTATTATTATTATTATTATTATTATATTTATTATTATTAGTAGTAGTAATGATATAGTTTTTATTGTTATAATTTATCAAATTATATTTATAGCTGTAACAAAAGCTATATAAAAATAAGTACTTTTTTACAAAATTATTATCATTTAATAATTTACATACCGAGGTTTAATCTATACACCCCCCAAATGTAGCAGGTTGTGCTATCCAAGACTTATACATATTTTGACGTGATTCAAATATATTCTCCCAGCCAGCTGCATCATTTTCTCTCATTAATTTCCATAGGTTGTTTGTGCTGGCAATTGGATACTCTCCTTGCAATTCTACCATTATAAAATGGTTACCATTCACGTGTGCAATTGTAATTATTTTTTTTTTCTGGGAACTCGTGAGGGCCTCTCCAAAGCGAAAAACAAATAGAACTGTTTCTTTTTTCTTGAGATAAAAAATGAACGATCACATTAAACTTGTTCGCAATCAAGAATCCTGCCTCTGGCATAATCATCCAGTGTTTTTCAGGTGCAAACCCCGATCCTGACCAAGCCAAGGACGTGAACACATCTTTGAATGAGCCTAAGAAAGCCTTAGTGTACTTATTTCTAAACTCGAGTAGCTCTTCCATCAGTGATCTCCGGATAAATAACCATTCATCTTCACCGTACCCGAGAGCAGAAGCTGTCACCCGAAACCCACAATTTCCATCACCTAACACGTTATGTATGCGTGTAACATACGCATGGAAGATTTTTGGAATTAGATGAATATAGTTGTGTATCACCTGTGATGCTTGATCTTGGTTCAACCCCATGAAGTCATAGCCTGGCGCACTTGTAGAGTTGGCGAAAGAACTTTGTCCGACAATATCTTGGTTCAACCCCATGAAATCATATCCCGGTGTGTTTAAAAGGTTGGTAAAAAAACCTTGTCCGTCTGTATCTTGTGTCATGAACGGACTTGGTTCACCAGGATCGTCCTTGAATGGTTTTTTTTCCGTAAATATCTTGATTTATGAACGGACTTGTTTCACCAGGCACTTGATAGTTCACGCCTGGACTGATGTAACCAACATAATCATCAGTCTCTAGATACCCGAATGAACTATGTCTCCAAGGCTCTTGAGTGTAATCATGATCTTGGGAGTTCACAAATGAACTATGCCTTGCAGGTTCTTGAGTGTAATCCTGCTCTTGATAGTTTGTAAATGAACTATGTCTCCAAGGCTCTTGAGTGTAATCATGATCTTGGGAGTTCACAAATGAACTATGCCTTGCAGGTTCTTGAGTGTAATCCTGCTCTTGATAGTTCGTAAATGAACTATGCCTTGCAGGCTCTTGAGTGTAATCATGATCTTGGGAGTTCCCAAACGGACTGTGCCTTGGAGGCTTCTGAGAGTAGGTTCGTTGAAGGGGCGGTTTAGCAATTGCAGGGTTCGGTATTGTTTGTTGTTTGGATTTTGTAGTTGGTCGTCCACGAGTATTTTTTTTAACATCAGGTTCTTCAACAAAAGGTATACTTGGATTGGTTAATGCTTTTAACTTTTGTAGTAAACTTTTCTTTCCAGGCTTGGATCGATTATCGAAGGCTTGTTTAAAACTTTCCAACTCGACATCACAAGTAATATCCTCACAATATACTGGTAACTCGAGTTTCCTCCAAAATTCATCGACCAAATCTAAAGGAATAGATTGACCTGCATTAAAACATAAGTTGTCAGCTTTTAAATATTACCAAGCACATCGACCGAATCTTAGTTTAATACACTGACCTGCTTTCTTATACTTTGAGATTTCACAAGCACATGGTAATCCATAACACTTACGAACTTGACAACGACAATGTGAACGCTTTAAATGACGCTCTTCTATTATTATATCAAGTGCTTCATGAGAAACAGAGCCATGTAATAGCTTCAACATTGGTAGGTTGTGTTTATGCATTAGAACAGTTCTACTTTTTTCGAAGCTATCTTTAACAATTGTATATTGCGAGTTCACTACTTCATCAATGTGACGAACAATCTTATCTAAGGTACAATTTGCTGAATTCAAGAATTTTTTTAGCTTGGCATGTTGGCTTTCAGCTCTGTTAGTTGTCTGATTTCCGAAATGTAAGCATTCGTTAGTCCATACGGACACAAACATTTCTTTATACTTGTTTAACCAAGTACTATTCAAGTAATCCAAAACATCTGCAAAGATAATAATGATGATAACGATGGTAACAATAATACTAACAGAATTATAGTAATAATACATACCTTGATGATGGATTAACATTGACTGAAGTTGCTTGTAATTTTGGAGGAATGATGTCCACGTTTGAGATTCAACGAGTGCATTCCACATTATATTGAAGATTTTCCAATCATGATCCGTGGTGAAAAATGATTTGCAGTTTCTAAATACACTTTGAGAAACGTGCCACCTACAAAGTAATCGGGTAGCATTCGGAAAAACTTTCTCGCATGCATTCATCAGAGCTAACTCCCTGTCCGTAACTATAACACGTGGTTGTTGCATGCTCCTCTCATCTAGAGTTGATTTTAAACAATTTAATGCCCAAAGATATTTCTCCTCTGTTTCTTTACGCATAACTGCAAAAGCTATGGAGATTGTCTTGTTGGTAGAAGTTACACCAACAATTTCAAGAAAAGGCAATTTATACTTGTTCGTATTGTATGTGACATCCATAAGCAACACATGTGGAAAATCAAGGAAGTACTTGTATGATATTTTAGGAACAAAGAATAAGTCTTCCAACATGTTTGAAACTCTATTGGTAGAAATTTCAAAAGTATACCCTTTATCATTTAAATGAGACATTAGCACCTCCATCAAAGATTTCCCTATATGATCCGTTGCTCGAATTTTATCACATGCGTTATATATGTTTTTAATTGTAGAGACATTATTTTCATCATGCTTCTTCATAACACCTAAAATATCTTTTGGGAACACACCCTTCCCCGTCAACTCTGCCACCAATTGGTGTTCATTAGGTGTCAATCGTTTGAGGATTGGGTGTCCCTCCATATATTCTCCGGGTGGATGATTATGCTCACCAGGTTTTACTTTTAACGTCCAAGAACCATTCTTTTTTGAAAATTTCCCTACCATTTCAAACGGGCAATTTATCTTTCTAGTGCCGGTCTCTCTACTTGAATCTTTATCTGATTTATACACACCACCACGATCACACATAAGTACAACTTTAGACACGTAGCCATTTTTAGCTATCGATCTTTTAGTCACAATAGCGTAACCAAGACTACGTCTGGTGTTTCTAACCCATTCCATCAACTCTTCACGAGACTTGAACACCTAAAAGTGAACTAATATTAGTTACAAAATATTAGGTGAACAAGCTTGAGTAGTTACAAAATATATATTATCCAAACAAACTCATTTAAACTAAAACAAGACCCTTAACCTAGCTAGATTATATAACTAAGTTGAAACTTGAAACATGGGAATTAAAAACTATACCTGATCTGTTGAAAATCCAGACATCTCTTTAACTTTTCTGAATGCTATGATGAAGCATAAATAGATCACTCTTTGAACAAGTAAATTTATGCAGCTCTTTGAATAGCTTTCTCAAGTATATGAAGCGAATGCACTGAAGTGAAAACAATAATATCACCGATAGTATGAGAATATGATCATCTTCATTATCATTAGTTGTAGCACCGATAGAAATGAAGCTTACGAAACATTGCACCAATTATATGTAGCACCAATAATTTGAGGCTGATACTTTTTACCTAGCACCAACTATATTATTATTTACTACATACAGGTTCATGGTACTACATACAAACAATAATTTGAGGCACCATGTAGCACCAATTATATGATCCCTTTTACACGTTTTTTTTTTCAATTTTAATATAGCACTAATTATATGATCCCTTTTACACGTTTTTTTTTCAATTTTAATAATAATAATAATAATTCATTACTAATAGTAAATAATAATAATAATAATAACAAAAAAACACTAAAATATACTAAAAAGACAACAAAAAGACTAAAAACAAAAAGTAAATGATTGATTGATGGATTGATGGATGTGATGTTTTTGTAGGGTGGGTGTAATTAGTAAATAGGGGGGGTGTGTATAGTATCACCCAAAAAAAAACATTAGTCGAATTAGATAAAGTTGAGTTAAAAAGGGTTGGCTAAAATTAAGTCGAGTAAAATGGACAAGATAAAGCAATTCACACTTGTTTACTTAACAATAATGTAAAACTAATCCTATAAACAACAACAACAACCATACCCAGTAAAGCCCACAAATAGCAAAACTACTTATAGGGTCTGGGGAGAATGGGATGTAGACAGATCTTGCCTCTATCCTTAGGGATAGAGAGGCTGCTTTCAAAGAGACCCCAACGGCTCCAAAACAAATCATATATATTACTCAATGATATCATAACTTGACATGTTTTGATTAAATCAAACGTGTTAGAAAATAAACATGAATACAAGACTAATCCAAAACAAAACACATTGCTCATCTATATAGTTTAATTCTAATACCTAATATTTTTCATTAGTGAAGTAATGGCCCATATGGTAAAAAGATATGTTAACGTTGTTTAAAATTCAAATAAAACTTCAAGGTTTTAAATGTGAATATACTACAACTAGAGGGGCTAATATATAACTCTAATTTTGAAACTTGCAATAAGCTAGCTGACAAAATTGGATAGATTCGCCCCTGCTCGTCAAAGTGAGTTCTTGTGACGGACATTTAGTAACTGGAAGGGTTAAGTACCGGTAGTCGAGACGTTCTTGTCACACCCTGACTTTTGCGGAAGCGTGATTATGGTGTGACTTTCTTAATATCATTGCATTCAATCATAACATCAACTATATGATAAAACCATAGGTTTGTCATCCATTAAATAAGTTTAAAACATAACAACATTGTTTTAAAACGTAGACTTCAAATTCAAGTTTTACAAACCGTACAAATTGTTTATGAGTTCATTAACGACTCATCAAAAGATATTGAATAACATCAAGGTTTGGAAGACGTGTCTCGTCCAGGAATAAGACACACTGACCAAACTTAAAGACCATAGATGACATCTTTATTTCTAACGCAGCATAAAAACTTCCAACGCCCGCTAGATCCACTTACAAATTCCCTGAAATACATGTAGTTTGAAAACATCAACAAAAGTTGAGCGAGTTCATGTGTTTGTTTGTGTGTATGAGTAACCTTTGAAATCGTTGTAAGTATGTATGTAAGTTTATAAGTCCCGGTATGAAAGCAACAAGGAAACAGATCGATTAACGTGTAGCTAATACATTAATATACGTGAGATGGTGCAGGAAGACTCAAACCTAGCAGACTTTGTACCGGGCTTCCAGCTGTAAGACATAGTCACCACATGGCCCATTCGGTGGACTCATGGATGGGGCTCGCTACACCCAAATAGATCTATCACTCATGCCCCTCGGTCCTTATACGAGGATTAATGGTCCCAAGTATCCGCCTACCCATTCACATGATCTATGGTTCTTTCCTAGGATAACCATACCAATTGTATTTGTATGTAATCCTTTTGTAACATGTATTTCACCCCGAAGTAAATAAACAAAACAGTTTAAAGAAAAGGGGGACATGAACTCACAGTTTTGCGTTCCTTGTATCCGATGTAACTCAAAGCTTCCTCTAGAACGCACGACTACCTACATGCGTACTACGGTCCGTTAGACGAGCGGGTCGTGCCTTGTCTTAGTATTGATTAGTGCCCTTGAGTTACGTTTTAAAGTGTCCTTGTTATTATTCCAAGTATATAATTATTTGTTAAAATAATTAATATTTTAACTTAAATTATATTTATTAAATTTTGGAATAATTGTTAAACAATATTTTTGTAACAATACTTCTCAAGTATTTGTATTCGTATTTCCTTCCCAAGGATGGGGTATCTCTTACATGTTTATCCGTATTCTTGTATTTGTATATCTTGCCATGTATTGGCGTCGTATTCCGGTGTGTACGTATTTTCTTAATAAATATCCCATATATATTTCCAAAACAATATATTTTCAAGTCTCACTTAGAAAATATATATAAACTTATTTTATCCCAAATGTATTTCAAGTTTATCCAAGAAAACATATTTTTTTTTTCCAAAATTCATACATCTTCTAAAAACTCTAGGAAAATATATTTTTACTTCCCAAAATAATATATTTTCTACTTGTCAAAAACATGATATAACTTGGTAATAATACTAAAAATCACACTTTCATTTCTTTTGTATCCAAAATAGTATTTACCAAAAATATGCTCATAAATGTATTTTCCGGAATATTGGGTAAGTTACATTTCTTGTTCGGTTTCACAATATCATGTGTGTAACTTGTGTATTTATTCCTTGAGACATTTGGTAATATTTTGGATTGTAATATCTTGGTATTTGTTAAGTTATATTATTTCAAATCCTAAAATAATATAACTATCACACAAAGTATACAAGTAATCACACACATGTGTCTTCTATATACATATTTAGTTATTTTTATTTACAAAAACCAACCTCCAAGATTTGTATTTTTGTAACAAAAATTATGGCAAAGTTTATATCGAAAACTCATGGTCAAAATACACTTTTAAATATTTGTTTGTAAATATTTTTCTACGTGTTTATATTTTTAGAAAATTTTGCCATAGTTTCCCCTAAAAATGGAGGTGTCCATGCTATCAAAGCATATCGTTTTCTTTTTAAAATCATCACAAACAATCAACAACTTAACCAACACTTACCAAGTGTCAAAATTATGCAATTTATACACCAACATGAACTTGAACTTTTATAAAAACTTGTAGTAACTTGGTAGTGTGTCTAGTAGGTTTAGTTACCCTTTAAAATGTATTTACTTCTGTAGGATCGTCTTTTGACCCGAACGAGTCGTTCAGAGGTGTTCTTCTCTGTTTCAGGTGCGGAATAACAAGAAACAAAGGTAGATACAACTGATTCTTCACTTTAACTACTGTTTGTATTGATTATAACATGAATACAAGTAGTTCTTCACACCGGCAGCACCTCGGTATGGAATTGTACAACCTTACAAATGATTTCGTTCAAGGGTTATATATAGGGACTAGGTTTCGCTCATATGGACATGTCCACAAAAGCGAAACCCCCCATTGTACATATAAGCGAAACCATCTACTAGGTTTCCCACATACGGACATGTGATTTCCCACATATGAACATCAGTGATTTCCCACATATGGACATGTCCATATATGTGAAATCAACTTTCTTGGGAAATCACCACTACTACTCTATATTCCCGAACAATGTACAATCAGCCCTAAACTAAGACACGAACTAAGATGTAGTCGACAGACAACTGCACCAACAACTTCTTTGAAAACTTCATTTTTAAAGAAGTTGGGCGTTTACAACTTCCAAACTCATTTTCTAAAAATGCTTCTTTAAGCAATCTTCTTGTTACACAAGTGTTTCTATGCTTGTTTAACTATTAAAAATAGTGTTTGTTTAGGTAAGAACCAAGATCCACTAAAATTCATATTTTAAGCTTGGGTCTTTATGAAAAACCATTCATACATCTTAGATTTATATGATCATTATCATTTTTCAAGAAAAACACTTTAGTCTTTCCAAGTTCATGATTCAAGTGTGGATGATCTTTCATCCTACAACCTTCTTACTTTCTCATCTTGCTAAACTATGTTTCTAATCATGGTTTAGCAAGATGTTATGATGATCAACATCATTTTACAAGCAAACAATGATCAACAAGCAAAACAACACTAAACAACATGTTTTCTTTAAGATTTCTTATAGTTTTATGCTTATGTTCATGATTCATCTTCAAGTCTCTTAGTGTTCTTCATAATAATCAACGTGAATCTTCTTTTAACCACTAATATAAGATGAACAATGGAGTGTATGAAGTTCTTACCACTAGCTCAAGGCTAGGGATGATTCAAGAGGGGAAAATAAGTGGATAAAAGTAAATAAGAGTGGTCCTTCAACTTCCGAAAGCTCCAAGCCTCCTAATCGTGCTAGAGACACCTTGTGAACACCTTAGAATGGAAGATGGAAGCTTGACAAGAGTGGTGTTGATGGTGGTGGTCTTGGTCGTAGCTTATGAGGGAGGAAGAGAGGAGGTTATGTGTTTTAGTGGGTGAAAGATAATGAGGGTTATGATCTTCTTATATCCATGTTTAGCTTATATCCATTGTATTTTATGTTCCCATAGTACATAACAAAATCTTAACAAATCTAGGGAGATCACATAATATCTAGTAGGATCAATAAAGATCATGGGTGGGGCCACCTTGTGACCGTCCACCATGGGGGGGGGGTATATGTTGGGTGGTGATGGATAGTTATGCTAATTAGTTAGATTCTAAGTATATAGGTTAGATGTTATGCATATTATGTGTTATATAGTGTGTTAGGGTGTTCGGGGATCATAACTAGCTCAGAAACATTAAAACAATGCTTCTAGTATAATTTTGGTGTTTCGGGTAGTGTCCGGTTGTTTGGTTAGATACCGTTTCGTTAAAGTGTCAAACTATACCGTTTAGTGTTCTTTATGTATCCTTTTGCGACACTTTTTATTCCCGACACTTAGGAAAGTATTCAGGACCATTTAGTCATATTTTCACATGTTACTAGCTTGTTAAAAAGCTGATTTTTGCTGAATTATGCAGAATTCTGCACTTTGGGTGAGTTTTAGGCACTTTCCGGCACTTTAACTATCACCTAGAAAAGCATTTTTGTGGTCCTTACTTCCTTACACACTATACTAGTGTAGAACTTGGTTTCTGGCTCATACTGGGTCTTAAAACAACGTCTGTCTATGTACTGAACCCCGTCAGCATATTCCTGATTTATCCGTTAACTGTGCTAACTGTGCTTTGTGCATCATGTATGTCAATATGGGTTGCATGTAATGATGATGTGACATTATGAAATATGTGATGCACATGTAAGTATGATGCAGTAAACAGAAAGCAATTCAAGTCATAAATTGTAAATCAGCACAGTCATTAAGCACTAATCATCATTTAATAATTGTACGGATGCATGCAAATTTGACAGTTGTCACATTCTCCCCCTGTTAAGAAAATTTCATCCTCATAATTTATACTACCTTAACTCCTTTGGGTTTCATTATGTGTGTATGTATATGAATAACACTGAGGTAGATAACCACGAAACCGAATCAAAACTTATTCGAATCGGGCGAATCCAAGGACATCTTACTATGTTAAGAACCCAATGGTTAAAAGATATGTCTCTCAGAATTTGACGTTAAAGGACACGAGATGTATAGATGTATAATCTAGCGTAACTTAGTTAACAGGGGTGCAACAAAGGAGTATTGACCAAAGGATTTTCAAACAATCGGTCACAATATGCAAATGAGTTTTCACAAACCATAGCATCCGCTATATGAACTTAAAATAAACAACTTGAACATGAAAATGATCTGTCAACTTTTGAATAAATAAATGGTAAGGATTTATGTGATGACATTCTTGAATTGCGAAAATACACCGAATGAAATACAAGCGAATCTGGTGTATCATTGTCTTAATTCGTAGTTGCGTTAGGAATGTTTAAATGACAAGTCAAACAAGAGTATGTGTAGTTTTGTATGAAACGGTTGACCATGATTAGCACAAGCTACAAATTTGTAATGACACCACAAGGTGTTGTAATAACATAATTCAATAATAGTGGTGACTGAACAAGTTCACCGTGTTTGAAATCAAATGAAAGTGTACTGAGACAATCTGAAGATTTGATTTACACAATGTCATAGATTTTTCAATTGAATACGGAACATCAAAGAGCCACTGTTTTTTATTGAAGATGAAAAAATATTAAGTACCGCAAGGCATTCGATTGACAATGAAAGAATCGTTAGGAGGTACATTGTGATATGAAATGAATCTATGTACCATTGCCTTAACACACAACTGTGTTGAGACTGCTTTAATTGTGGTAAACAAAACGGATTTAGAGCAAGTCAATAAATAAACAATTAAATCCGTGTATGTAGTGCGTAACCAAATTAGCGCAAGCTTCAATTTTGTGAAAGTATCACCGCAAGGTATCGAATTCAACAAACGATTTAGTTGGAGTCGTAGACCAATCAAGTCTACTATGACTCGAAACAAAAGAACCTTTGCAAAAAAAAATGTTTGAATATGATGCTCTCAATACATCATATGGCGTCTTAAATTAAATATGTGAAATGGATAAGTTCAAGCAATTGAACTAGGTTTCAGCGCAATATGACAATAAACGTATGTATCAACAAGGGAATTTTCAGCATGGTCACGAAGATAAACCATGATTGTAACTTGAAAGAAATGAAGTCTCAAGAAAGTGTGTTGACTTGATAACAAGGAAGCCAACAATTATCATAATGTAGGTCATTCGAATCACAAATTAGAAATTAGATTTAGCAACATAATATTTGAACTTCAATGAAGCGTTTATTTGAAATGAAACTGCATGCGTAGCAAATGGTGCATGCGTAACAGATAAGTTTTCAAGTAATGATACAATGAGTATTTGCTAAAATGAAGAAATGACCAAGTATCGAAGCAAATGTGTGTTCGCTCTCAGCGAAGAGAATTAACGCGATGCAACCACCATTAAGGGGAGTAGAGATGCAAACATCTACTCACTAGAAGCCAAAAGTGAAGATTTTAAGGAAAGAAATTTGAGTATTTTCTGCTTGGTTAACTGAAATAGCATATATGTCAGGATAATGGGGTTTGCTTGAGTTAGCAGGTGTGGTTCCTAGGCAACCTTTATGAGTTTGGACCTGGGTTCCCAAGGGTCCTAAGTACAAGTTTTCTAGATTCTCAAAGTTTCGTATTCTGTGTAAAACTGTTTTGTGCATCGTGTAGGAAACACAATTTTTGTATACGTTTAAAACAAGTTATTGTACCACAATTTCCCCGGTATACTTTCTTCCCAAATTCACAGCTAATGACACTCGATCATTGATCAGTTGTGAAAATAGCAGTTGGGTCCTCACAGTTAGTTACATAATTAATTTCGTTAATCCTTAACAAGAGTTATCGACTCTTGTTGGTTAGCTTGTTCGGCTCCTGGTAGAAATCATCGTCCTTCTTCTTGACGAGCAGAACTAGGGTTACTTAAAAAACGGGAAACTTGGTCTGTTAACTTCCTTCTCTATCAACTACTGAAGCTTATACTGAAAATCCTTGCATCTCCGAAGGTGTAAGTTACTAGGGTGCATTGACTGCAGGCGCGGCGCCTGGAATTAAATCGATGCGAAATTCGACTTATCGTTGAGGAGATAATTCTGGCAAGTCTTCGGGGAAGACTTCAGGATATTCTCTTATCACAGGGGTATCTTCGGGTTTTGGTTCTTCGGCTCCCTTGTCCATGACATGAGCCAAGAAAACAATACATCCTATTCGCAACAACTTTCGTGCCTTCAAGCAATTAGTAATTTGTAGAGGCGTATCCTGCTTCATGAGTCACGATCGTTTCTTCGTTCGCCATCAGGATGCGGATATCAATCTCCGCTCGACTGTTCGACAACCAATCCATCCCAATTTCCACGTCGAAGTTTCCCTTTAACTAGTCCTATCGAGTACGGGTTATCTTACTTACTTGCTACTAACCAAGTATACTTTCAAACTCTAGAGATGCGAAGCTAAAATTTGTAATAATATCAAGTAGCACAGATGCATAATGTTGACTAATATGGAACGTATGGATAACCTTGTTTAGATTCTGGCGTGTTTCCCTAGCTCCGCTATTGAGCTTTCATCCTGGTGCCTGATTCTTCTTAGGGCAGTATTTTCTGAAATGCTTTTTGCTCCCACAGTTATGAAAACCTTGAGCACGTTTTTGTTTGTCACTCGTCCTGCCTTGATAGTTGTCGTTGTCGTTGTTTCCTCCGTGATTCTCGCTACCATCTTGGCCTCCATTTCTAGGTTCAGTACCTTGCCTACAAGTCTCCTTGGGATGCCCCCTCTTGCCACAGTTATCACATTTTCCATATTTACATCGTCCGACATGATAACGTAGACAATTGTCGCACTTAGGTAGGATACCTATGTAGTCTTTTCCCTTTTTGGCCCTATTCTTGCTATTCACCCGAGTGCCCTTCTTGAAGTTTGCGAACTTTCTCTTGTTGTCTCCAGATGACTCTACAGGAGTCTCCTTTTTCTCTTCCGTCGTGGAAAATTTTCCTAGTCTAACCGCTTCTTCAGTGAGCGCCACACTTAATTCGATAGCATCGGTGATCGTTAAGGGTTTAGATGTTGTCACCAGGCTTAGAATCTGCGGTGCCAATCCCCCGATGAAGCGTTCGATCCTCTTAAACTCTGGTTCCACCAGATGCGAAGCAACTTGTGATAAATCGTGAAATCTCTGCACATACTCAGCTATCTTTGAACCTTCCATTTTCAAGTTCCACAGTTCAGTCTCCAACTTTTGGACTTCTGCCCTAGAGCAATATCTATTACGCATCAGTTCTTTCAGTTCGTCCTACGTCAAAGCATACACAGCAGTCTCGCCCAACGTCTGAACCTGAAGGTTCCACCATGACAGAGCCCCATCTAGAAATAGTCCAGCTATGTACGTGGCCTGATGTTCGGGGGCGCATTTACTTAATCACAAAACATAATCCATCTTCTCAACCCAACGCACAAAAGCTATGGCACCCCCAGTGCCGTTGAAGTCTCGAGGTTGGTAGCTCAAGAACTGCTTGTAGGTGCAGCGGTTGGGTGGGCTATTTCCTGGGGTACCTCCGCCGCGTTCGGAGTGAAGGGCCTCATGCTGTGCAATGGCCTGCGAGATGCACTCTTGTAGTTCTGCCGCTGTCGTCGGTAGAGGGTTGTTGGTATCGACGTTCCCTTGTATCGACATCTTCTAAGAAGGAGATCGGTTAGGTCAGGCCTTATTTGTTCAGGGAGTGCATATAGTTATTTAAAGGTCATATGTACATACACGTATTAGATGTTTATATCAACCAATCAAGGCATAATCATAGCAAAACCAAGTAATTTGGGAATTGTAGCAAGTAGGCATGTAGCATTATAATTATAGCACACACATGCATATCAACAATATGCTTAACGAAGACATAGAGACAGAGCTTTCATTGGTTATTGACCACAAAGTATTGTCGCATGTTTAATGATGATTGGGCTTTCGACAATTACATTGTCTTACAAACTGTATTACATCAAAAGGGACACAGGGTCACCCTACCCTTGTCCAATAAGTGTATCAGTGTATCAAAATCACGTAGTCAAAAGTGGTCTTCAAAAGTCTCCACAGTCTCGGCTCTTTATTAGTGTCTTTACATCAAAAGTAATGCAATCCGCATAAATCCAGAAACTAACTATACTGGTGACTGAGGTGGAGGAGGGAGGAAAAGCAAACTGCTAATCATGCGCGAGCTCCTCCTCGAGCTTGTATACACGTCGAAGTAATTATCTGATCTGCTGCTTGATATTAAGGAAACGAGCATTGAAACCTGGGAAAGGTGTAATAGCAGCAGGTGGGAGTGCAAAAGGAATCTTTGATAAATGTGGAGGATTAAAGTATACTAGCAATAGACAGGGTGGAGGACGTGGTGTCAGCTCAAGCTCCAAAATTCCGCGACTCATAACCTCAAACTGTAGCTGATGTGACAGGAGCATCTCATTCTGTGTATAGCCTCCATAATGTGAGGGGTGGCAGGGGTCTGAAATCAACATAGTGTATGGTAGGGACCATCGGAATGGCTCGTTCATCGGTGAAGTATTGAAAGGAGCAAACGGTGCGGCCTGTGAGGTCGGGGGAAATGCTGCTATAGCAAAAGGATCGTCATGCGGGTGCTGACCTAGAGTACCTTTCCGGGGTGCGGGTATGTCCTATTAGGCATGTTGGTGCAATGGACGTCGGTCTCCATAGGGGAAAAGGAGCAACATCAGCGGGTGCGGGTGCAGGAACAAATGTCTCATCAAAAGAGAAGATCACCAGGTGCAGGTACTGGGTTAGGTACAAGGGGTGCAATGTCTGGTAAACCAAAAGAAATGGGGTCATGATTAAGCAAGGGCTCAGGATCCGCAGGTGCAACATCAGACTGACCACAAAAGGAACAGGCGCTGGCTCAAGAGCAGGCTCTGGGTCATGTAAATGTGTGGCATCTCGAGCAGGTCATAGTGCAGTAGTCATAGCGGTGTCGTCATCTGAGTCAGTAGTAGAAAGCTGCAATCCGGCCGTCTGTAAGGCTGCAGATGTCACAGACTCAAAGGAGTCTGAAATTGAGTGTAAAATGGAGGCAAAGAATATACTTTAATGGCATGAATCTTAGGAGGTAGCATAGCAACGACATCCTCAGCTACCTCTCCATTTCCCTGGGCGTCAACAAGTCAATGTCATCATCAAAAGAATCGTCAAAAGGCAGATCCTCAGGAGGAATGACCACAAGAGGTACGGTGTCGAGGATCGGAGTCATAATGTGCTCACCATCGGGATGACCAGTGATGAATTGGTCATGGACTGAAACAAGAGTGACAGAAGGATTCTTATCAGAGAAACCATCAGCAAGGGTAAAGCATCACCCAAAATCTGGTAGCGCGGACGGTTGGGAGTCGTCCTCGACCTTGGTCAGCATATCAGGATCACTCTCAGTGTCTGACGTAAATATCTCTGGCGCAGATGCAATCTCATTATCTGTGGCGGTGGCCGAGGGTTATCAATGTCTGATATCTCGTTTTCTAAAATAAAGTGACATGTGTGTCGGTACATAATAATCATCGCATGTATATCCATAGTAATCACTAACACTTAGTCTATTGCAAGCAAAGACAATTCATCATGTAATCATGTATTCACATTATTTTTCATAAAACTTTCTATCCTTCCTAGTCTCCCAGACTAAACCACCCAGTCTCCCAGACTAAACCAACCAGTCTCCCAGACTAAACTACCTAGTCTCCCAGACTAAACTAACCAGTCTCCCAGACGGAACCGTCCATTCTCTCGGGCTGAAACACCCAGCCTCTCAAGCCTCTCAGACTGAACCACCTAGTCTCTCGGATTAAAATACCCAGCCTCTCAGACTGAACCACCCAGTCTCTCAGACTGAAACACCCAGCCTCTCAGACTGAACCACCTAGTCTCTCGGACTAAAATACCCAGCCTCTCAGACTGAACTACCCAGTCTCTCAGACTAAAACACCCAGCCTCTCAGACTGAACCACCCAGTCTCTCATACTGAAACACCCAGTCTCTCATACTAAACTCCCCAGTCTCTCAGACTGTCCCAACTAGTCTTTCAGACTCCCCAGTCTCTCAGACTGCCCCAGCTAGTCTCTCAGACTAACTCCCCAGTCTCTCAGACTGAATTACCCAGTCTCTCAGACTGAACCATAAATGGATTCCTTGAAATGTATTTTGTGTCTTTTATTTGTAAAAATGTTTGTTTCCTGGATCTGGGCATTGTATGCAATGAAAACATGTTTGTAAAAACATTTTCGTGAGAGCCCTAGTGATTGTAGTCTAGACTCGAGAAAGAATCCTAGTTCGCTACAATCGAGGCTCTGATACCAAGCTGTCACACCCGGACTTTTGCGGAAGCGTGATTATGGTGTGACTTTCTTAATATCGTTGCATTCAATCATAACATCAACTATATGATAAAACCACAGGTTTGTCATCCATTAAATAAGTTTAAAACATAACAACATTGTTTTAAAACGTAGACTTCAAATTCAAGTTTTACAAACCATACAAATTGTTTATGAGTTCATTAAGGACTCATCAAAAGATATTGAATAACACCAAGATTTGGAAGACGTGTCTCGTCCAGGAATAAAACACACTGACCAAACTTAAAGACCATGGATGACATCTTTATTTCTAACGCAGCATAAAAACTTCCAACGCCCGCCAGATCCACTTACAAATTCCCTAAAATACATGTAGTTTGAAAACATCAACAAAAGTTGAGCGAGTTCATGTGTTTGTTTGTGTGTATGAGTAACCTTTGAAATCGTTGTAAGTATGTATGTAAGTTTATAAGTCCCGATATGAAAGAAACAAGGAAACAGGTCGATTAATGTGTAGTTAATACATTAATATACGTGACATGGTGCAGGAAGACTCAAACCTAGCAGACTTTGTACCGGGCTTTCGGCTGTAAGACATAGTCACCACATGGCCCATTCGGTGGACTCATGGATGGGGCTCGCTACACCCAAATAGATCTATCACTCATGCCCCTCGGTCCTTATACGAGGATTAATGGTCCCAAGTATCCGCCTACCCATTCACAAGATCTATGGTTCTTTCCTAGGATAACCATACCAATTGTATTTGTATGTAATCCTTTTGTAACATGTATTTCACCCCGAAGTAAATAAAAAAAAACTGTCACACCCCAACTGATGGCGGAATCATCGGGGCGCGGCACTGAGCGAAACAGATTGTCCAGGAGTTTCCATAACAACTATCATTACCATTTAATTTAAGTTAACATGTCCCATACCATGTCTCAAATAGTAAAACAAGTTATTACAGACAAAAACTAAACAAATATTCTGTTCCGACAACTCAGATTCAAACATAACTAGTTTATTTATTGGTTTCTAGGACTCCAATTCCTAGCTTCGATTTCATCACAGCGCAAAGAGCAAACATGCAACCTAAGCACCTGTCACATACGTTAAAATAAAGTCAATACATAAAATGTAAAGGTGAGCATACAAGTTTGATAATAGCATATAGAGTTTGAATTCGTTTACGCATAACCTGCACGTACACATAGTGAAATGAAGCACGTTAGTTATCGACATAGATCCATCGATACCAATGACTGCGGGTTGACTGCCCAAGGCAGTTCGCAATACATGATTACCACTGTAATCCATGCAAGTAAAAGATCCTTAACAACCCCCGTGTGAACGGGTGCTGAGTCCAAACTATAGTACTATCGTTGCTAAGGCAGGTAGACAACATTCCATGTGTAAACATAACAAACAAGCATTCATAAGCCACGTATAACATGCAATAATGGTTAAGCGTTAAAATAGCTTGAGTAGTGTGATAGTTGTAGTTTGAATAGTTGTAACGTATGTAACACCCAAAAGTGCTGAAAGCAAAAAGGGTTCGAGTATACTCACAGTGGTATGGATTGAAGGGAGCGCTTTTCAGCGAGTTCGGTTAGCCTGAATAGATTCGATAACGTAACGATAAGCGGCGCGTAAAACAGTACAAGTGAGAGTGGGCAACATGGCTGATCGTGCGGATCAGTTGTCCGTGAATAGAAGTCATCCGTGCGCATGACCTATCCGTACGGATGGTGATGCGTGCGGATGGTGATGCGTGCGGACGGTGTTCCATCCGGATAGGTCATCCGTGCGTGTGACTGTCCGTGCGGGTGGCAACCCGTGCGGACTAGTTATACGTGCGGATGACTTATCCATACGGTTGGATTGCTTGTGTGGATAAATGTTCAAGTGGATTGTTTCTTCCTAAGATGTGTTTGTGTATGATGGCTTGTGCTTTGAAGTTTTCGTTGTAGCATTTAGAAAACACCAAAGTGTTTCTACCTTTCAAGCCGGCCGCGCGGACGGCGGTCCGTGCGTGTGGTAGTCCGTGCGGCCAGCCTGTGCGCGCGGACAGAGTCAATCCGTCCGGATAGCCTGTCCGTGCGCACGGCTTGGCCGTGCGGGTGGGGTTTGCTCGATTTTCATTTTAAGGCCTTAGTATCTCATGATCCGATGAGTAATCCATTCAGAGGTCGTCTGTCCGGATTGCTCGTTCGTCGATACTCAAACCTCGCTTGGAAAGTGGGTCCCAAGGGTAGTCCGTGCGGGTGACAACCCGTGCGTATGACCTGTGCGTGCGGATGGTAATCCGTGCGCACAGCTTGTCCGTGCGGATGGCTAGTCCGTGCGGGTAGCTTGTCCGTGCGGACAACTGCTCTGGTTGTTCCGTTCGTCTACACTTGGTTTCCGTTGTCGTTTATCGAGACGTTCTGATTACGCGGCAACCACTTGGAGTTGTGTTCTCACCCGCGTGACTAGACCGGTTAGGAACCACCCTAACTCGGCCCGTCGGCGACTCAGAACGGTCGTCCCGGTTGACCCCGAAATCAGTTGTCTCTGGGTAGAATTCCAGATTTGGGACTAGGGCATTACTATTGACGAGTAGCACTCTAGGACTGATCGGATTCGTACCGGTTCTAAGGGTAAAAGAAGGAGAGAACTTAGGTTTATTTCTTTCAACTCTTTTATCCTTAGAAAAGTTTAGATCTAGGTGAAATTATTGTAAAACTTGTAGAAATCGCTTAGATCTGAGACATTCTTGGTGGAATGGAGCCAAGCATGAAGTTCTTATGAGCTTCATGATGACGTCACCCGTGAATACCTCAAATCAGGATGATTTCATGGTTAGAATTGAGGATTTGAAAGATAGAAGTGTGTAGAATCGTGTAGTGATTAAAGATGTACAAGAATTAGTGCAAGATCTTACCTGGATTGAGAGTAATCTGAGAAAAGGTGAAGAATGCGTGTGGTTCGGACGTCACTTGCCAAAAGTGGAAAAAGTGGAGAGTGACCCGTGTATTTATAGGATGCCAAAAAGGGAAAGGATGAGCCGTGCGCATGGCACGCACCCGGGCAGGTTATCCGTGCGGACTGGCCATCCGTGCGGACTGGCAATCCGTGCGGACTGGCCATCCGTGCGGATGGGCCATCCGTGCGGATGCCACCACCTTGGGCGAGCTCGATGCGATGTTGATTCGGCTCGGATTTACGAGCGGTTTGATAGGGTTTCCTAATTCAAATTACTTTCAGTCCCGACTACTTCTTATACGGTTCGATTCGGGATTCGAGTTCGGGTTCGATCATATTCGAGTTAGACTTCGAGTTCGATTGAGTTCGCTTGATTTATACAACATGAAATGATATAAAAATAACATGCACAGGTAACACGTAAGGCACACACACATATAACCACAAGTAAAAAAAAAATACGTAGTTCGAGTTACGATTTGGTGTCGATTTGATTAGCTTGCTTGATTAACTTTATCGCATTGTTACTTCCTATCGTTCACAGTCGTAGGTCGATTGAAATACGATTGGTGAGGCTTGATTATTGTAATGTACAACATTTACTCCACATAATCTAAATATAATAGAAACAATTCTACGAGTCACGTTGCGCGAAATCGGTCGTTGACTTTGACCTTGACTTTCACTCGTGAAAACACGGGGTGTTACAGCCTCCCCTTGTTTAGGAAATTTCGTCCCGAAATTAAGCCGGAAGCTGTAACTAATTCGTGAATCACGTGTGGAGAATCGCCAAATTAACCAGGATTTTACGGTTAAAATCGGCTGATTTAAAAGCCTATGAAGTCGTTTGAGAGAAGTCTTTTTCAATCTTTAATTTTTCATTTTCAAAATCCTTTTTCTTTTTCTTTCAAAACCTTGATCATTGTGGGTTCTAGTTTGAATTCGCTTTGATTGCGATCCGACTCGTACGACGTGCGGAATTCGTGCACGAGTGAGATCGATGCACAAGAATGTACTAATGACGTGATTCTATTTATAATATTCAATCTTCATTAGTTTCGGCCGTTTCTGTTGGCTTCCATACATATTGTCATATTTCAAATTCTCTGAAAAACTCTCTCGAATACTCGCTGTTTTAGCTGGACGTTGCTTCTTCGTTAAACAGCTGTGGATACTTTGCCTTCATGTCGCTTTCGAGTTCCCAAGTGAACTCCGCGCCTTGTTTGCCTTCCCACCGGACTTTCACAATGGGAATGCGTGAGCGCCTGAGTTCTTTGGTTTGGCGATCCATGATTTCGACAGGCTTTTCCACGAAGTGCAATGTTTCGTTCACTCGTAAATCATCTAGAGGAACATGTACGGCTGGTTCGTAGATGGTCTTTCGGAGGTTTGACACGTGGAAGATTGGATGGACATTGTTAAGTTCTTCCGGTAACTCGAGTCTGTAGGCGACTTTTCCGATCCTTTCCAGAATCTTAAAAGGTCCCACATACCGAGGCGCAAGTTTCCCCTTTTTGCCGAATCGGACTACACCCTTCCAAGGTGATACCTTTAGGAGTACGTAGTCACCAACGCCATACTCACGGTGCTTGCGCTTTTTATCGGCGAGAAGCTTCTGTCTATCTCGAGCCTTCGCTAGATTGTCCCGAATTTGGAAGATTTTGTCTGTCGTTTCTTGTAGCAGTTCCGGACCGGTTAGTTGCGAGTGACCGATCTCGTGCCACACAATAGGCGATCGACATCTTCTCCCGTATAAGGCCTCAAAAGGTGCCATCTGGATGCTAGCCTGGTAGCTGTTGTTGTACGAGAATTCGACTAACGGAAGGTGTCTATCCCAATTACCACCGAAGTCCAGGACACATGAACGGAGCATGTCTTCAAGCGTACGAATCGTTCTTTCGCTCTGACCGTCAGTTTGTGGGTGGAACGCAGTGCTTAGATTAAGCGTCGTACCTAGTGCCGTTTGAAACGTTCCCCACAATCGCGAAGTGAATCGAGCATCACGGTCAGAGATGATGTCACGAGGCGTCCCATGTCGACAAATGATCTCGTCAGTGTAGATTCGGGCTAATCGTTCCACCTTGTAATCTTCTCGTATTGGCAGAAAATGGGCTGATTTGGTCAAACGGTCAATAACAACCCAAATGCTGTCGTGACCTGATGACGTGGTTGGAAGCTTGGTTACGAAATCCATAGCTATGCTTTCCCACTTCCACATGGGGATTGGAGGTTGTTCGAGCAAGCCAGAGGGTCGTTGATGTTCAGCCTTGACTCTAGCACAGGTTAGGCATCTTCCGACGTAGAGAGCGATATCCCGTTTCATGCCCGGCCACCAGTACCTATATCGAAGGTCATGGTACATTTTGTCGGCACCAGGATGAATAGAGTATCGGGATTTGTGGGCTTCGTCCATGATGATCTGTCGCAGGTTAGTTCGCTTGGGAATCCAGATTTTGTCTAAGAAGTGGAATATCCCGTTTGATTTGCTCACAAGTTGGGCTCCATCGTGGTAGATTCTTTCTTTCTTCAAGGTGCGCTCGTTGAAACATGCATGCTGGGCGTCGCGGATAAGAGCTTCTAGATTGTGCTGGGCTTGGACATTACGAGTGCTAAGCAGATAACTCCGTCTGCTAAGTGCGTCGGCAACAACATTTGCTTTGCCTGGGTGATAACGAATCTCGCAGTCGTAGTCGTTGAGAAGCTCTACCCATCGGCGTTGACGCATATTTAGTTCCCTCTGATTAAAGATGTGTTGTAGGCTCTTATGATCGGTGAAGATCGTACACTTGGTACCATACAGATAGTGTCGCCAAATCTTTAATGCGAAAACAACTGCGCCTAGCTCGAGATCGTGGGTTGTATAGTTCTTCTCGTGGATTTTGAGCTGACGGGATGCGTAAGCAATAACCTTGTCTCGTTGCATTAAGACACAACCGAGACCAAGGTTAGAAGCATCACAGTAGACAATGAAATTATCGTTTCCGTCGGGTAGCGTGAGAACAGGAGCATTGCAAAGCATGTATTTGAGGGTTCGAAAGGCAGACTCTTGTTTGGTTCCCCAGACAAAAGGCTGATCCTTATGAGTAAGAGAAGTAAGTGGTACAGCAATCTTCGAGAATCCGTTGATAAATCATCGATAATAGCCCGCCAGCCCGAGAAAGGAACGGACTTCAGTCGGGTTCTTAGGCGTAACCCAGCTTTTAACAGCTTCAATCTTCGCAGGATCGACGTGAATGCCCTGACTATTGACGATGTGACCCAGAAATTGGACCTCCCCCAACCAAAATTCACACTTGGAGAATTTGGCGTAGAGTTGATTTCCCTGGAGTAACTCGAGAACCAAACGTAGATGCTGCGCGTGTTCGGATCTTGTTTTGGAATAGATCAGGACATCGTCGATGAATACGATGACGAAACGGTCAAGATACGGTTTACACACTCGATTCATCAGATCCATGAAAACTGCTGGTGCATTGGTTAGGCCAAAAGGCATGACAACGAATTCATAATGGCCGTAACGAGTGCGAAACGCTGTTTTGGGAATGTCCTCCTCCTGTATACGCAGCTGATGATATCCGGAACGCAGGTCGATCTTCGAGAAATACGTAGCGCCCTGTAGTTGATCAAACAAATCGTCGATTCGAGGCAGAGGATAGCGATTCTTGATAGTCAACTTATTCAATTCCCGGTAATCGATGCACATCCGGAACGTCCCATCCTTCTTTTTGACGAAAAGGACTGGTGCGCCCCACGGAGAGGTGCTCGGGCGAATAAAGCCTTTTTCAAGCAATTCCTGGAGTTGGGTTGAGAGTTCGCGCATTTCGGACGGCGCAAGTCGGTAGGGAGCTCTGGCAATAGGGTTTGCTCCAGGAATAAGATCAATGCGAAAATCGATATCACGCTTTGGAGGTAGTCCGGGAAGATCCTCGGGAAAGACTCGAGGAAATTCTCGAACCACTGGAACGTCCTTCACTTTCTTCTTCTCTTTCTTTTCCTTCTCCGCTGCTACGACATGAGCCAAGAAAGCCCTGTACTCCTTACGGAGATACTTGCTGGCTTGTAGGCATGATATAAGTTTGAGACCCTTCGAAGTAGTATCTCCATAGACGCACAATGAATCCCCGTTGGCGAGCGAAAAACGAATCATTTTATCGAAGCACACAACTTCGGCATGGTTTTCGCGAAGAAAGTCCATACCTATTATGACGTCAAAACTTCCTAGTTCCATTGGAATAAGATCGATCGAGAAGACGTGATTGTTGAGTTCGAGCGTGCAATCACGAATAACAGAGTTTACAGCGACGGTTCTCCCGGTAGCGACTTCAACTTCGAATGCAAAGGAGAGTCGAGAGCGCTTACGACTAAGGAGTTTCTCAAATTCGAGTGACACAAAGCAATTATCGGCTCCAGTATCAAACAAACATGAAGCATAAATACCATTCACAGGGAACGTACCATTGACCACGTTGTTGTCGGCCTGGGCTTGACGCACGTTGAGATTGAAAGTTCTGGCACGTGCGGCCTGTTGCTGTTGCTGTTGCTGTGGTTGCTGCTGTTGTGGTTGCTGCTGTGGCTGCTGGGGTTCTTGTTTCACTACCCTGTTCGGGCACATGTTGGCGAAATGGTTCGGGTCGCCACATGTGAAGCATGCTCTGGCTTTGACTGCGGGTGCCGGAGGAGCTTGTTGACCCTGTGGGGCAGCGAGTAGAGCTTGATTGGCAGGAGCTTGACGAATACGGCAGTTGGCAGTAAAGTGGCCGTAGACGTTGCAATGAGCACAGAAGCGGCATTGAATAGCAGTTGGATGATGATAGGTGCAAGTAGGGCAGAGTGGGTGTGGTCCCGTATATGCACGCTTTGCAGGCGGCGCATTGGCCACAGGTGCCACTACTTGACGCTGTTGAGCAGGTACCGCTTGGATCGGTGCAGCAGAAATTGCACAGTTCTTGTTGGTGGAGTTGTTCTTCCTCTTGTTCTTTCTCTTGTTGCTTGATGACGTGGGTTCAGCAGTTGGTGTAGCAGCAGTGGCTTGATGTAGATGCTTGGAGGTCTTATCCCACATCCCAGCCTTGACCCTTTTGTCATTGATTTCAGCGGCCAGCAGATAGGTTTCTTCGATCGTGGTAGTCTTAGCCGCTTGCACGAAATCAGCAACGCAGTCGGGCAGGGCTCGGATGTATTTCTTGATGGTCATCTCAGGGGTCTTGACCTGGTCAGGACAGATAATGCTGAGCTGTTTGAAGCGAGCAGTGAGACCAGCATTGTCTCCATCCTTCTGATGTATGTGCCAGAATTCATCTTCAAGCTTTTGTCGTTCGTGAGGAGGGCAGAATTCCTCCAGCATGACTTCCTTGAGCTCATCCCACGACAACCCGTAAGCTGCATCATTCCCTCTCTTGTTCCTCTCGGCCGTCCACCAGTCCAAAGCACGGGACTGAAAGACGCCGGTAGCGTTCAGAGTTCGAAGGTCATCAGGGCAACCACTTTGTCGCAGGGTAACCTCGATAGAGTCAAACCAGTGGAATAGAGCAGTAGGACCTCCTTCGCCCGTGAATTCTTTCGGTCCACATGACTTGAATTGTTTGAAACTGAAAGGTCTCGCGGCAGCTTTGGGACCCTCAGTCCTCGATTCCTCGGATGACTTGCTGGCATTCTCGCAGACACCGCTCACAGCCTTTGCTACCGCTTTCGCGACGATGGAAGCAAGGCGTCTGTCCCTCTTTTCCTGACGAGAGAGTTGATGACGGGATCCAGACGACATTGTCTGCAATAGACACCGCCATGGAACTCAACATATGTATTCGAATCTCACCTCACACGTCTAGGATTACTAAAGCTCAGTAACACGTACCATGTAAACGCATATAGTCACAAATTTACAGAGTTGCACAAAATCACATAGACATATAGAGCACATAGTTTCAGTATCCCTAATTATATGGGCACAATAAGCAAGAAACACATGAACTTAGTCACTAAAAGCACCTACGAGCGTACAAAGTATCCTAATTGTTCCTATTGTTGAGTTGCTAGCGAGGAGAGGTGTGGGTTTTGTGTTTTAGCAGAAGAAATAGCGTTGGGTCGAAACCAATAATATCTCAAAACGTTAACAAATAACAGAAAAAGCATAAAGTTTTCATAAAGATCGATAATCGAAGGTGGATTGTCTGCGGCTACTAGACTTCGACATAACCAATGTAGCTCGACTATTCTTAAGGATCCTGCATAACGACCTCCAGGACTATGCCTTTGCCTCGATTCTTGGGCGTTGGCGCAATTCCCTTTGGTTAGGTTGTGTCTTTAGACCGTTGGAGTCCATCTAACTTTGGTGGAGTTTTGTATAAAAGCGGGACGAGTCGTCAAGGTTAGGGTTTCACCCCTATCTTGAAACTCCCGTCCTCGTTTCTGATAAAAATTGAGGAGATTATTCATCAAAATATGGATTTCACTCCTGATTTGGTATAATTCTCCTCGTTTGTAGCTAAAAACGCCAGCTGACTAGGCAACTTAGTCGAGAGTTTGCGGTTTTCACACCTATTCTCGGCCTCATCGCCTGTTCGCAACTTGAAAATTTGAGTGTAGTGCTAGAAAAGAGTAAGTGATAGTGGTGAGTTTACGCATACGCGTGAGTTGGTCTGTTGGTTCTTAACTATAGCCTAGGTCTCTAAGACTTTGACCCGGACTAGGTCGAGTCTTGCCTAATTCCCTATAGTTATGGCTCTGATACCAATCTGTCACACCCCAACCGATGGCGGAATCATCGGGGCGCGGCACTGAGCGAAACAGATTGTCCAGGAGTTTCCATAACAACTATCATTACCATTTAATTTAAGTTAACATGTCCCATACCATGTCTCAAATAGTAAAACAAGTTATTACAGACAAAAACTAAACAAATATTCTGTTCCGACAACTCAGATTCAAACATAACTAGTTTATTTATTGGTTTCTAGGACTCCAATTCCTAGCTTCGATTTCATCACAGCGCAAAGAGCAAACATGCAACCTAAGCACCTGTCACATACGTTAAAATAAAGTCAATACATAAAATGTAAAGGTGAGCATACAAGTTTGATAATAGCATATAGAGTTCGAATTCGTTTACGCATAACCTGCACGTACACATAGTGAAATGAAGCACGTTAGTTATCGACATAGATCCATCGATACCAATGACTGCGGGTTGACTGCCCAAGGCAGTTCGCAATACATGATTACCACTGTAATCCATGCAAGTAAAAGATCCTTAACAACCCCCGTGTGAACGGGTGCTGAGTCCAAACTATAGTACTATCGTTGCTAAGGCAGGTAGACAGCATTCCATGTGTAAACATAACAAACAAGCATTCATAAGCCACGTATAACATGCAATAATGGTTAAGCGTTAAAATAGCTTGAGTAGTGTGATAGTTGTAGTTTGAATAGTTGTAACGTATGTAACACCCAAAAGTGCTGAAAGCAAAAAGGGTTCGAGTATACTCACAGTGGTATGGATTGAAGGGAGCGCTTTTCAGCGAGTTCGGTTAGCCTGAATAGATTCGATAACGTAACGATAAGCGGCGCGTAAAACAGTACAAGTGAGAGTGGGCAACATGGCTGATCGTGCGGATCAGTTGTCCGTGAATAGAAGTCATCCGTGCGCATGACCTATCCGTACGGATGGTGATGCGTGCGGATGGTGATGCGTGCGGACGGTGTTCCATCCGGATAGGTCATCCGTGCGTGTGACTGTCCGTGCGGGTGGCAACCCGTGCGGACTAGTTATACGTGCGGATGACTTATCCATACGGTTGGATTGCTTGTGTGGATAAATGTTCAAGTGGATTGTTTCTTCCTAAGATGTGTTTGTGTATGATGGCTTGTGCTTTGAAGTTTTCGTTGTAGCATTTAGAAAACACCAAAGTGTTTCTACCTTTCAAGCCGGCCGCGCGGACGGCGGTCCGTGCGTGTGGTAGTCCGTGCGGCCAGCCTGTGCGCGCGGACAGAGTCAATCCGTCCGGATAGCCTGTCCGTGCGCACGGCTTGGCCGTGCGGGTGGGGTTTGCTCGATTTTCATTTTAAGGCCTTAGTATCTCATGATCCGATGAGTAATCCATTCAGAGGTCGTCTGTCCGGATTGCTCGTTCGTCGATACTCAAACCTCGCTTGGAAAGTGGGTCCCAAGGGTAGTCCGTGCGGGTGACAACCCGTGCGTATGACCTGTGCGTGCGGATGGTAATCCGTGCGCACAGCTTGTCCGTGCGGATGGCTAGTCCGTGCGGGTAGCTTGTCCGTGCGGACAACTGCTCTGGTTGTTCCGTTCGTCTACACTTGGTTTCCGTTGTCGTTTATCGAGACGTTCTGATTACGCGGCAACCACTTGGAGTTGTGTTCTCACCCGCGTGACTAGACCGGTTAGGAACCACCCTAACTCGGCCCGTCGGCGACTCAGAACGGTCGTCCCGGTTGACCCCGAAATCAGTTGTCTCTGGGTAGAATTCCAGATTTGGGACTAGGGCATTACTATTGACGAGTAGCACTCTAGGACTGATCGGATTCGTACCGGTTCTAAGGGTAAAAGAAGGAGAGAACTTAGGTTTATTTCTTTCAACTCTTTTATCCTTAGAAAAGTTTAGATCTAGGTGAAATTATTGTAAAACTTGCAGAAATCGCTTAGATCTGAGACATTCTTGGTGGAATGGAGCCAAGCATGAAGTTCTTATGAGCTTCATGATGACGTCACCCGTGAATACCTCAAATCAGGATGATTTCATGGTTAGAATTGAGGATTTGAAAGATAGAAGTGTGTAGAATCGTGTAGTGATTAAAGATGTACAAGAATTAGTGCAAGATCTTACCTGGATTGAGAGTAATCTGAGAAAAGGTGAAGAATGCGTGTGGTTCGGACGTCACTTGCCAAAAGTGGAAAAAGTGGAGAGTGACCCGTGTATTTATAGGATGCCAAAAAGGGAAAGGATGAGCCGTGCGCATGGCACGCACCCGGGCAGGTTATCCGCGCGGACTGGCCATCCGCGCGGACTGGCCATCCGTGCGGACTGGCAATCCGTGCGGATTGGCCATCCGTGCGGATGGGCCATCCGTGCGGATGCCACCACCTTGGGCGAGCTCGATGCGATGTTGATTCGGCTCGGATTTACGAGCGGTTTGATAGGGTTTCCTAATTCAAATTACTTTAAGTCCCGACTACTTCTTATACGGTTCGATTCGGGATTCGAGTTCGGGTTCGATCATATTCGAGTTAGACTTCGAGTTCGATTGAGTTCGCTTGATTTATACAACATGAAATGATATAAAAATAACATGCACAGGTAACACGTAAGGCACACACACATATAACCACAAGTAAAAAAAAATACGTAGTTCGAGTTACGATTTGGTGTCGATTTGATTAGCTTGCTTGATTAACTTTATCGCATTGTTACTTCCTATCGTTCACAGTCGTAGGTCGATTGAAATACGATTGGTGAGGCTTGATTATTGTAATGTACAACATTTACTCCACATAATCTAAATATAATAGAAACAATTCTACGAGTCACGTTGCGCGAAATCGGTCGTTGACTTTGACCTTGACTTTGACTTTCACTCGTGAAAACACGGGGTGTTACAAAAACAGTTTAAAGAAAAGGGGGACATGAACTCACAGTTTTGCGTTCCTTGTATCCGATGTAACTCAAAGCTTCCTCTAGAACGCACGACTACCTACATGCGTACTACGGTCCGTTAGACGAGCAGGTCGTGCCTTGTCTTAGTATTGATTAGTGCCCTTGAGTTACGTTTTAAAGTGTCCTTGTTATTATTCCAAGTATATAATTATTTGTTAAAATAATTAATATTTTAACTTAAATTATATTTATTAAATTTTGGAATAATTGTTAAACAATATTTTTGTAACAATACTTCTCAAGTATTTATATTCGTATTTCCTTCCCAAGGATGGGGTATCTCTTACATGTTTATCCGTATTCTTGTATTTGTATATCTTGCCATGTATTGGCGTCGTATTCCGGTGTGTACGTATTTTCTTAATAAATATCCCATATATATTTCCAAAACAATATATTTTCAAGTCTCACTTAGAAAATATATATAAACTTATTTTATCCCAAATGTATTTCAAGTTTATCCAAGAAAACGTATATTTTTTTTCCAAAATTCATACATCTTCTAAAAACTCTAGGAAAATATATTTTTACTTCCCAAAATAATATATTTTCTACTTGTCAAAAACATGATATAACTTGGTAATAATACTAAAAATCACACTTTCATTTCTTTTGTATCCAAAATAGTATTTACCAAAAATATGCTCATAAATGTATTTTCCGGAATATTGGGTAAGTTACATTTCTTGTTCGGTTTCACAATATCATGTGTGTAACTTGTGTATTTATTCCTTGAGACATTTGGTAATATTTTGGATTGTAATATCTTGGTATTTGTTAAGTTATATTATTTTAAATCCTAAAATAATATAACTATCACACAAAGTATACAAGTAATCACACACATGTGTCTTCTATATACATATTTAGTTATTTTTATTTACAAAAACCAACCTCCAATATTTGTATTTTTGTAACAAAAATTATGGCAAAGTTTATATCGAAAACTCATGGTCAAAATACACTTGTAAATATTTGTTTGTAAATATTTTTCTAAGTGTTTATATTTTTAGAAAATTTTTCCATAGTTTCCCCTAAAAGTGGAGGTGTCCATGCTATCAAAGCATATCATTTTCTTTTTAAAATCATCACAAACAATCAACAACTTAACCAACACTTACCAAGTGCCAAAATTATGCAATTTATACACCAACATGAACTTGAACTTTTATAAAAACTTGTAGTAACTTGGTAGTGTGTCTAGTAGGTTTAGTTAGCCTTTAAAATGTATTTACTTCTTTGAAAACTTCATTTTTAAAGAAGTTGGGTGTTTACAACTTCCAAACTCATTTTCTAAAAATGCTTCTTTAAGCAATCTTCTTGTTACACAAGTGTTTCTATGCTTGTTTAACTATTAAAAATAGTGTTTGTTTAGGTAAGAACCAAGATCCACTAAAATTCATATTTTAAGCTTGGGTCTTTATGAAAAACCATTCATACATCTTAGATTTATATGATCATTAACTCACTTTGATTATCATTTTTCAAGAAAAACACTTTAGTCTTTCCAAGTTCATGATTCAAGTGTGGATGATCTTTCATCCTACAACCTTCTTACTTTCTCATCTTGCTAAACTATGTTTCTAATCATGGTTTAGCAAGATGTTATGATGATCAACATCATTTTACAAGCAAACAATGATCAACAAGCAAAACAACACTAAACAACATGTTTTCTTTAAGATTTCTTATAGTTTTATGCTTATGTTCATGATTCATCTTCAAGTCTCTTAGTGTTCTTCATAATAATCCACATGAATCTTCTTTTAACCACTAATATAAGATGAACAATGGAGTGTATGAAGTTCTTACCACTAGCTCAAGGCTAGGGATGATTCAAGAGGGGAAAACAAATGGATAAAAGCAAAATAAGAGTGGTCCTTCAACTTCCGTGTAACAACCGGTAATTTACGCCCTTAATTACGTGATTAATAGGTGATTAACGCGACAATAAATAGTGTTTACAGCGCAAATTAACTTAACCAGGCCCTTGGAGTGCCCAGGAACGTTTGTTCAGCTATACAGTACACGTATGAAGATTCGCGTGGAATCTGCGAAACATCAAATGACAACGGACTGAAACCGTATGAAATACTGACGACACCGCCAAATATGGATGTTACACGAATATTTTGTGCTTATGGAGTATGGGTCGCGATATCAGGTCTCGTAGGGATTACGGGCCACTCACACGTGAGATGGGCTTGTGGGCCCTGGGCACAAGCCCAAAACCCACAAGCCTAAACCCGCACATATCATACAAAATCTCTATGCAAAACTTATAAAATCTCATCAAATCTCTGAAAAATCTTTACAAAATCTCTAAAAGATTTTTGGTCTCTAAAGTTTGGAACATAAAAACTTATGGTTAATAAATTGCTGGAATATAATGATCTTAACCACTAGACAAAACCCATATGTGAGTTTATAAATAGGGGGCATGCTAATGTTTTAGTGGTGCAAGAGTTAATACACACAAACACAACACAGACTTATAGTCTGTCATCTCTCTCTCGATATCACATACACACACACAGAAGTTCATATTCTCAAACAAAAGTCACAGCCAAACACCCACCCCATTCGATCTCCACTCCCCTCTCGGTCCCCCCTTTCTTCCCCGATCGCACCCGACAAACAGCCCCCCCTCCTTCGTACAACAGGAACGACCACCACCACCACCACAGTCCGGTGGTGTTGTGGCGACGAAGACAAAGAGAGAGAAACAGAAGGGAGGAGAGGAGAGAGAGAAGTGGTTGTGGTGGTGAGAGACGGCGGTGGTGGCGACGAAGTCAGGCGGCGGAGGTCGGAGACTCAGATCGGCAATCTGCGTCTCGGACCGGTGGTAGACATCTCGGATTGGCAGTCGACATCTCAGTCCGACGGTTTGTCTCACGGACCGGTGGCTCGTGTCTCGGCCCGGCGGTCTGTAACTTGGACTGGCGGTTCTTATCATTACCCGACAGATTTCCGGTAAATACCCCCCCCCCATTCCTTTTCTCCGTTTTTTTAATTCCAAATAATGATGAAATATTGCTGTTTGTTATGATGATGATGGTGGCGGTGGAATGAAGGTGGTCCGTCAGGTGGCTCGGTTCCATTTCAGACTTGGGGTCGGGTCATGGCTCGAGGCTTGACTCTGATTTGATTTATGGTTTAAGCTTTTCGGGTCAGATTATGGTGCGGGTCAAGTATGGTTCAAGTATTTCAGCAGATTTCGGGTGAACCCGGGTCAAACTCAGTCCGACTCAGCTTGACTCGGTCCGACTCGGCTTGACTCGGTCCAACTCGGCTCGACTCGGTTCAACAAGAGCTGACGCGGTCAACTCAGTTGACCCGGTCAACTCAGTCAGTCGGTTCGACTTTTCGGCATGAAGACTTGGTAAAGAATTTAGCACACGAACATTATTTACGTTGATTAATTTTTATTACTTACGTGACAATCGAGCTCGAAACGATTTAGTTATAGTTTACACTTTATGAAATATTTGGCGTTTTGATATAGTTGACAAAGTTATATATACATATTGTTTGAATTTTGAATAAATAACGACAACTTGTGTTGTCAGGGGCGTCCAAAAACAGAGGAAACTCTGCCCGATTTTCGAGAAAATCCTTTAAAACTAACGCGTTTTATTAAAAGACGCAACTTTTTGTATCCGAGAAACTTTAAACACGAATAAATAATTATTACAACGGCACTTTACAACTTACAACGATTCGGAAACTATTTTGTTTTGAACTTCGGAAATTCGAGGAATCCTTTATAAAAATAAATATAATTTATATATTTATTTCAAACGTAAACTCGAATTCTTTTATAAATAAATATAGTATATATATTTATTTCAAACATCGCGTAGCACGAATTCTTTTACAAACTAGATATAGTTTATCTATTCAACGACTCGATGATACTTTCGCAAAATAAATACAACTTTTATATTTATTACAAGTGCCGAAACGGCATATACGTATATTTTGGAAAATATATACAAGACGCAACATATATAATACAAGTTTATTATATATTACTTTCATACGAATCTTCCGATATACACAAACGACTTCTCGGGACTTAACAAGTTTAACTTAATCATTTTTATTAAGTTAACAACTTATCGTCAAATCGTTCAGTTAACGATTTGGTAGAGCTCGGTAACACGTAGATTTGTTACCGCATTAATTAGAAACTTATAAGATGTTCCGTGTTAGGAATATTGTAGAATGCACGCTAGCGAGTCAAGTCTTGGAAACGACATCACAAAGTCGTATATAGCTAGCTTTGCACAGGAATATTCAGGTGAGTTCATAACCCCACATTTTTACATTTTTCTAAATGTTTTCGGGGTGGAAAGACATGCACTTTTTGCAAAGCATACAAGAATTACATATTTCTAAACCATTTTACAAGCAAGTTTAAATGACACAAATGGTTTACGAAAAGCTTATGTTTTATACCGGTTTTTCAAACAAGCGTATTTTTTGAAATATGCATAAACACGAGATTCTAGTTTTATAAACTACGGGAAAATACAAATACAAGAGTTTACAAAATACAAATGTTAAAATGTATACAAATGGTATGATAAAAATATAAGAAGCACACTTGGTGAGGACGAGAACCAAGTGTGACGAGATATAAGAATACGAGAAACGCACTTGGTGAGGACGAGAACCAAGTATGAGGCGTTATGAGAAATGATACGAGAAATCGTGTCACGAATAGGGTACAGAAGCACCATTAATCAACAATATACCTAGACCGCAGAACAAAAGGTTAGATCTAACGGGTGCCGGGCAGCCACACTCTCGGTGAGGGCGAGAATCGAGTAGTGCTTTTGTGTCTCAGAATATACCAATTAAATGCCTAAGGTTTGGTGACTTCCTATGTCGTGTCACATGTTAATGGCTTTGCAACCCATTAACAATCCTGATACTTACAGGAATACTTTATTTACATAAAATTCATACCATACTAAAACTTGATTAATACTTGAAGTACGTGGGGTACTCAAGAAAACGAGAATTATACTTGAAGTACGTGGGGTACTCAAGAAAAACTTGAATTATACTTGAAGTACGTGGGGTACTCAAGAAAACGGGAATTATATTTGAAGTACGTGGGGTACTCAAGAAAAACTTGAATTATACATGAAGTACGTGGGGTACACATGAAAACTTGATTTATATATGAAAATGATTTTAAATTCGTTTTCACAACAATACTTTAAAAACCGGTTATTCAAAGAGATTTATTTCAAATCTTTTACAAACAAGCTATGAACTCGCTCAACTTTATGTTGACTTTTTCGCATGTTTCTTTCTCAGGTTGCATTTCTAAGACAAGGCACGGTTGGAATAGGAGAACCATCTGGAGTCGAGTACTTAGGGGGCGTTCACATACTAAAAGTCTTAGCTTATTTGCTTCCGCTGTGCAATGAAGATACCAGTCCAGTCACGCCAATGCTCTGATATTTCGGGGTGTGACAGATTGGTATCAGAGCTATAGGTTACAGCGAATAGGGTTGTCTGTAGAGATACCTAGGCTCTAACCTCAATTTCCTCTGGGAACTTAGAATATTAAAACCCGAATATACAGAACGCATAGTACTCGAATATGGTCTCCAACCGTTGCCGAAAAACAAACAGTCAAAATTTTGTTTTCAAACATACGCTATAGTGGTGTTTTATACACGGTACACAAAACAGTCGCATACAGTACACAAAACCCTGAGAGCTTAGGAAACATGCATTTAAGACCTTCGGAAACTTATGTTAAAGTTCATTAAAGGTCATCACGTAGGAACTGCAAATATTAATTCGGGCACACACAATTATACATATTGTCTATGATGTTTTAACTTCCCGAGCAGGCAGCCTACGCATAACGAAACGCTAGTGCACGAGAATACATAGAACTCAAATTTTACGTCAACAGATGTCTGAGTGCATCACATTCTACGCAAAACGAAACGCTAGCGCACAGGCATACGTGAGACTTAAGCTATACATCAACGGAGGTTGAAGTACGTCACATGCGACTATCGATCAGGAAGCGGCAGTTGGCACGCGGTCCTGCAAACGACACAAGTCATGCTAAGGAAAAGACGCAAGTCACCGTATTCCCCCTATTTCAGTTAACGACGAGTACGCTATATTCGACATTCTATGGTAATGTCACCTAACAAACGGTTATCACATGTAACCCCAGGTAAAGTCCTTAAATTTCTTTTATTGAAATTTTGACTTTCATATTTACTGAGTAGATTTTCGTATCTCTACTCGTCTTGATGGTCATTGTATCACGGTCATTTCTTTCAGTATAGCGAATATTCGATTGCTTCATTTCTTGAAAATTCATATGTTTCGCATGCATCGTTTGTTACGCATGAGGTTTCATTTCGAATAAAGCATTTCATTAAAGTTCAAATATTATTTCGCTAAATCTAATTATTGATTTGTGACTCGAATGACCCGCATTATTGTATTTGATGGCTTCTTTGTTATCAAGTCAACACATTTTCTTGAAATTTCTTTTCTTTTCAAGTTACATACATGGTTTTTCGTTGTAACCATGCCGAAAGCTTTCTTGTCAATACATGTATTTATTGTCGGCTTGCGCCGAAATCAAACCCAATTGTTTGAACTTGTTCATTACACACATTCAATTCAAGACATCATATGATGTATTGGAAACATCATATTCGAATTCGTTTTAACAAGCGTTTCATTGTTCTGAGTCGTAGTAGATTTGTTTGGTCTACGACTCCATTAAGTCGTTTGTTGATTTCGACACCTCGTGGTGTCAGTACAGACTTGTAGCTTGGGCTAATCATGATTGAGCGTTTTATGCAAAACACAGGTGATACTTGTTCGATCACCGCTATATTTGAATTGTTTCATTCACTACGACACCTTGTGGCGTCGGTAGAACTTGCAGCTTGGGCTGATCATGATCGAGCGTTTCATGCAAACTATTACATTTGAGCTTGTTGAAACCTAAATTCATTTATTGAATGCAATCATTTCTAGAATTCATTTGTATCTTGGGATACATCTTTGAACTCACATCATTCGAATAAAATTCATACCATACTAAAACTTGATTAATACTTGAAGTACGTGGGGTACTCAAGAAAACGGGAATTATACTTGAAGTACGTGGGGTACTCAAGAAAACGGGAATTATACTTGAAGTACGTGGGGTACTCAAGAAAAACTTGAATTATACATGAAGTACGTGGGGTACACATGAAAACTTGATTTATATATGAAAATGATTTTAAATTCGTTTTCACAACAATACTTTAAAAAACCGGTTATTCAAAGAGATTTATTTCAAATCTTTTACAAACAAGCTATGAACTCGCTCAACTTTATGTTGACTTTTTCGCATGTTTCTTTCTCAGGTTGCATTTCTAAGACAAGGCATGGTTGGAATAGGAGAACCATCTGGAGTCGAGTACTTAGTGGGCGTTCACATACTAAAAGTCTTAGCTTATTTGCTTCCGCTGTGCAATGAAGATACCAGTTCAGTCACGCCAATGCTCTGATATTTCGGGGTGTGACATTCCGAAAGCTCCAAGCCTCCTAATCGTGCTAGAGACACCTTGTGAACACCTTATAATGGAAGATGGAAGCTTGACAAGAGTGGTGTTGATGGTGGTGGTCTTGGCCGTAGCTTATGAGGGAGGAAGAGAGGAGGTTGTGTGTTTTAGTGGGTGAAAGATAATGAGGGTTATGATCTTCTTATATCCATGTTTAGCTTATATCCATTGTATTTTATGTTCCCATAGTACATAACAAAATCTTAACAAATCTAGGGAGATCAGATAATATCTAGTAGGATCAATAAAGATCATGGGTGGGGCCACCTTGTGACCGTCCACCATGGGTGTGACAACCCGTGATTTACGGCTCTTAATTACGTGATTAACAGGTGATTAACGCGATAATAAAGAGTGTTTACAGTGCAAATTAACTTAATTAGGCCTTCTGAGTGCCTAGGAACGTTTATCCAACTTTACAGTACGCGTATGAAGATTCGCGTGGAATCTGCGGAACATCGAACGACAACGAACTGATACCGTACAAAATACTGACAACGCCGACAAACACGGATTTTCTATGAATATTTTATATTTATGAAATTAATGTTGTGAATTTATCGTGCTTCCGAACGACACAAAACGCAGACGCGAACGAAAAACGCGGAAACGGTAACGCACCGACAACCGACAACGGAACTGACGCACCGGACTTGAATTTTGTCTCGATATTAATATATTATGATACAATTGGTTTCGTTTTCAAATTTTAATACCCGTAGTCGAAACCGGATCGAATAACGATTTAAAACGGCAACAACGCAAATTTACGCGACTATTATCGTGAACGACAGACAAACGCACCTAACGCGACTACCGACTCAGATTTTCGTAACTTGATACTGAAATTTTGATTTACGATGTTTCGCGGAGCTCGGGTTTGGAAAACGGATCTTGTAGGAGATTTCGGGCCACTTACACGTGAGATGGGCTTGTGGGCCCTGGGCCCAAGCCCAAAACCCACAAGCCTAAACCTGCACATAGCACATTAGATCTTATAAAATCCCTACTAAATATTACCAAATCTATTAAAAATCCTAGAAATCTCTATTAAATCTTTTGCCAAGATTGTTATAAGATCTCTGTAGATCTTTACACTCAGAACAAAAGGGATTCACATTAGACATTACACACTTGATCGAGTATAAAGCATTACCAGGTCTCCTCCCATCTCCACAAAACAAAACAAAACAAAACCTCATCTTCTAAAATTTCTCCCCAACATACACACATACAGAAGACTATCAGACATCCTCCTCTCAAATTGAAGCTCACAACCGGCCACCGGCCTTCTTGTTTCTCCGACACACCACCCGCACAACCATCCCCCTTCCCTCTCTGACGGTCGGAGCCGCACCCCGGTGACACCCACCTGTTTTACCCCACCCCCACTCACTCGTTCCCCTCTCCCTCACTCTACGATGCTCAGCCGGCCACCACGGTTGGTGGCGGCGCTTGATGATGGCAGCGACTACAAACAGAAAGGAGAGAGAGACAGCGGAGAGAGAGAAACGGTGGCGCGTGGTGGCACGGGGCGACGCGTGACGGCGTGGCGTCAACCAGAGAGAGAAAGAGACCGAGAGTCAAGAGATAGAGAACCAGCAGTCCCTGTCTCGGACCGGTGGTCCCTGTCTCGGACCGGTGGTCCTTGCTTCGGTCCGATGGGTTTCCGACGATGAAGACGGTGGTGGTACGTTTTCGTTTCCGACGAGTTCTGTTTTACGGTAACCCACAAAACCCCTCGATTCTTTTATGCTTTTCTGATGAGTGATGATGTTGAACGACAGTGGTGGTGGAGGTTATGTTTCGGGTCAGGTTACGGGTCAAGGTCAGCCGCGGTTCAGAATTCGGTTCGGGTCAGATTTTGTTCGGGTCAACACCGGGTCAAACCCGGTCAACGCTGGTTAACAAAAGTCAAACATCAGTTTCGGTCAACTCACGGTTCGGTGATTCGACATGAGGATCTGGTAAAGATTAGTGACGTGATTTATTTAATTACGTTTTACATAATTTTAACGTCTCATGTGAACGAGCTCGAACCAAATTGAATTAAGTGTTTATCTTATACCTTGTCGTATTTATGAAATTTTATATATTGAATCTTGATTGAATCTTGTTAAAATAACGACACTTTAGTTGTCGGGGGCGTCCAAAAACAGAGGAAACTCTGCCCGTTTTTCGAGAAAACCCGTAAACAAATGTGTTTTATTACAAGGCGAACTGTACGGATTAGAACTAAATTACGAAACAATTAATGTTATCACAATTGTTTTGAAACAAAACAACGATTCGGAAATTATTTGCGACGATACGTATAGTTATTATATTTATCTTATACTTAAAAAATTCGACAACTTATTTACCAAAATAAACATAGTTATATGTTTAGTTTAAACATCGAAAATTCGAGAATATCTTTTGTAGAAATAAATGTAGTTTACACATTTATTTTGGATATCGAACAACACTAATTCTTTTACGAACGGCCCGTATTCTTTTACAAAAATAAATACGGTTTATGAATTTGTTTTGAATACCAAAAACACGACGGTGCTTTTATAAACTTAAATAAAGTTTATATGCTATTTCGGATATCAAGCGACATGACTACTGTTTTCCAAAATAAATATAGTTTTATATATTTATTTCAAGTATCGAACAATCCGAAATCTTTTATTAAAATAAATATAGTTTATATATTTATTTTTAACATCAAACGACTCGTACTATCATATAAAAGTAAATATAGCTTGTATATTTATTTTTAAACACAAACAACTCGATGGTGCTTTTGTAAAATAAATATATCTTCTATATTTATTTCAAATGCCTAAACGGCACACTAGATATCATATGTATCGCTTACGAGTTTATTACATGCTATTTTTCGTATGACATACACGACGACTTCTCAAGGCGACTAATGAGATTCTACCGATATATTTATATATTTTTATATAAATATTAATTTATTTTTAAATCTCCCGAGGACCAAAGTCCTTTCAAGACTTATTAGTTCTTACCAACAATAAGTGAAACTAAACAAAGTTTAACTTAGTCACTTTCATTAAGTAACAACTTACCGTTGAATCGTTCGATTTACGATTCGGTAGAGCTCGATGACACGTAGTTTAGATACTGCGTTATTTAGAAACTTATTAGATATTCCGTGTTAGGAATATTGTAGAATGCACGCTAGCAAGTCCAGTCTTGGAAACGACATCACGAAGTCGTAATTAGCTAGTTTCGCACAGGAATATTCAGGTGAGTTCATGACCCCACTTTTACGGCTTTACATTTTTATAAATGTTTTCGGGCTGGAAAGACATGCACGTTTTGCAAAAACATACGAAGTTTTGAACAAACGCAAAACTCGTATTTCTAAATCATATTACGAATGGATTTCGAGGAACTCAAATGATTTACGAAAGGTTTATACTAAACATACCGGTTTTTACAAAACAAATGCTTAATTTCGAAATGTGAATGATTTACGGTCGGGGAGATCAGGGATTTGGTCGGGGAGACCAGGGAATTGGTCGGGGAGACCAGGGATTTGGTCGGGGAGACCAGGGATTTGGTCGGGGAGACCAGGAATTTGGTCAGGGAGGCCAGGGATTTTTATACATATAGACATATTACAAAAGGATTATAGACATTTTTATACATGGTATGGTTAGCTTAAGGAGGGTTAGGACGTACAGATCATGTGAGTGGGTAGGCGGGAACTGGAGGCCATTAATCCTCATTGTAGGACCGAGTGTCATTAGCGGTAGATCTATCTGGGTGTAGCGAGCCCAACTCCAGGCCCAACAGAACGGACCTCGGGGTGACTTTGAGCCCGACGCAAAAATCTGCTAGGTTTGAGTCTTCCTACAGCACTTCACACATACCATTGGCTTTGCAAACCATTGGTGAAGTACGATACATACGACTATCGAGGCGAGGCCTTTGAAAAGACACGATGGCGCAATTCAACGACGAAGCTAGATTCCTGTCAGCAGGAGAACTATCGATCAGGAAGCGGCGGCTCGGCATGCGATCCTGCAACGACACGAAACACGCCAAGGAGAAGACGAATGTCTCCTCATTCCCCCTAACTCATTACGACAAGTACGCTATGTTCGACATTCCATGGTAATGTCACCTAACAACCGGTCATCACGCGAAACCCCAGGTAAAGTCCTTAAATTTCTTTTATAGAAATTCTGATTTTCGCATCTAATGAGTAGATTTTCACATCTCTACTCCTCTTAAGGGTCATTGTATCACGATCATTTCTTTACAAGTTACATACATGGTTTTTCGTTGTGACCATGCCGAAAGTTTTCTTGTCAATACATGTATTGATTGTCGGATTGCGCTAAAACCAAGTTCAACTGTTTGAACTTGTCCATTACACATATTCACTTCAGAGCATCATCTGATGTATTGGGAGCATCATATTCAAAATTCGTTTTAACAAGTGTTCCAATTGTTCCGAGTCGAAGTAAACTTGTTTGGCAGCCGACTCCATTAAATTGTTTGTTGATTTCGACACCTTGTGGTGGTATTTTCACTTATTTGAACCCTGCGCTAAAATCGTTTACATATCTTATGCACGAATTTAATTATTTATTTATTGATTCAGATTAATTCTGCTTTAATTTATCACATTACAACAGTCTTAACACAATTGTGTGTTAAGACAATGGTACACAAATTCATTTCATATTCCGGTGTACCTCATAACGGTTCTTTCAACATCGATCGAATGCTTTGCGACATTCGTTGCTTCTTCACCTTCGATCGAAAACATTGTTTCATTGGTGTTCCATTTTCAATTGAAAATCCTATGATGTCATTTGAAACAAACTTTCAGACTCACTTTATTACGCTTTCATTTGACTTCAAACACGGTGGATTTGTTTGATCACCGCTATTCTTGAATTATTTAAATCACTACGACACCTGGTGGTGTCAGTACAAACTTGTAGCTTGGGCTAATTATGATTGAGCGTTTTATGCAAAACACAGGTGATACTTGTTCGATCACCTCTATTATTAAATTGTTTCATTCATTACGACACCTTGTGGCGTCGTTATGACTTGCAGCTTGCGCTGATCACGATCGAGCGTTTCATGCAAACTAATACATTTGAGATTGTTGATTCTAAGTTCATCCAGTGAATGTTATTGCTTCTAGAACTCATTTACATGTTATAAACGTTCATATGGAATTCAATTGGTCGAAGTTCCTGCTCATTGTTGGATCCTTGTTAACTTAGTCACACTGGTGACTGTATCATTACGTCTCGTTCCCTTTGACATTAATTACTGAGACACGTTTCTTTTAAACCATTGGGATTCCTATTGTTGAGGAATGTCATTAAATTCACATGATTCGAATAAGTCTTGTTTCGATTGCGCGGTCATTCATTTTATTATTATTCGGACTTACCTGCGAACAACACAATTCCGAGGAGATAACATAGTCTAAATTTCGAGGACGAAATTTCTTTAACAAGGGGAGAAGGTGACAACCCATGATTTACGGCTCTTAATTACGTGATTAACATGATAATAAAGAGTGTTTACAGTGCAAATTAACTTAATTAGGCCTTCTGAGTGCCTAGGAACGTTTATCCAACTTTACAGTAGGCGTATGAAGATTCGCGTGGAATCTGCGGAACATCGAACGACAACGAACTGATACCGTACAAAATACTGACAACGCTGACAAACACGGATTTTCTACGAATATTTTATATTTATGAAATTAATGTTGTGAATTTATCGTGATTCCGAACGACACAAAACGCAGACGCGAACGAAAAACGCGGAAACGGTAACGCACCGACAACCGACGATGGAACTGACGCACCGGACTTGAATTTTGTCTCGATATTAATATATTATGATACAATTGGTTTCGTTTTCGAATTTTAATACCCGTAGTCGAAACCGGATCGAATAACAATTTAAAACGGCAACAACGCAAATTTACGCGACTATTATCGTGAACGACAGACAAACGCACCTAACGCGACTACCGACTCAGATTTTCGTAACTTGATACTGAAACTTTGATTTACGATGTTTCGCGGAGCTCGGGTTTGGAAAACGGATCTTGTAGGAGTTTTCAGGCCACTTACACGTGAGATGGGCTTGTGGGCCCTGGGCCCAAGCCCAAAACCCACAAGCCTAAACCTGCACATAGCACATTAGATCTTATAAAATCCCTACTAAATATTACCAAATCTATTAAAAATCCTAGAAATCTCTATTAAATCTTTTGCCAAGATTGTTATAAGATCTCTGTAGATCTTTACACTCAGAACAAAAGGGATTCACATTAGACATTACTCACTTGATCGAGTATAAAGCATTACCAGGTCTCCTCCCATCTCCACAAAACAAAAAAAAACAAAACCTCATCTTCTAAAATTTCTCCCCAACATACACACACACAGAAGACTATCAGACATCCTCCTCTCAAATTGAAGCTCACAACCGGCCACCGGCCTTCTTGTTTCTCCGACACACCACCCGCACAACCATCCCCCTTCCCTCTCTGACGGTCGGAGCCGCGCCCCGGTGACACCCACCTGTTTTACCCCACCCCCACTCACTCGTTCCCCTCTCCCTCACTCTACGATGCTCAGCCGGCCACCACGGTTGGTGGAAGCGCTTGATGATGGCAGCGACTACAAACAGAAAGGAGAGAGAGATAGCGGAGAGAGAGAAACGGTGGCGCGTGGTGGCGCGGGGCGGCGCGTGATGGCGTGGCGTCAACCAGAGAGAGAGAGAGACCGAGAGTCAAGAGATAAAGAACCAGCAGTCCCTGTCTCGGACCGGTGGTCCCTGTCTCGGACTGGTGGTCCTTGCTTCGATCCGATGAGTTTCCGACGATGAAGACGATGGTGGTACGTTTTCGTTTCCGACGAGTTCTGTTTTACGGTAACCCATAAAACCCCTCGATTCTTTTATGCTTTTCTGATGAGTGATGATGTTGAACGACAGTGGTGGTGGAGGTTATGTTTCGGGTCAGGTTACGGGTCAAGGTCAGCCGCGGTTCAGAATTCGGTTCGGGTCAGATTTTGTTCGGGTCAACACCAGGTCAAACCCGGTCAATGCTGGTCAACAAAAGTCAAACATCAGTTTCGGTCAACTCACGGTTCGGTGATTCGACATGAGGATCTGGTAAAGATTAGTGACGTGATTTATTTAATTACGTTTTACATAATTTTAACGTCTCACGTGAACGAGCTCGAACCAAATTGAATTAAGTGTTTATCTTATACCTTGTCGTATTTATGAAATTTTATATATTGAATCTTGATTGAATCTTGTTAAAATAACGACACTTTAGTTGTCGGGGGCGTCCAAAAACAGAGGAAACTCTGCCCGTTTTTCGAGAAAACCCGTAAACAAATGTGTTTTATTACAAGGCGAACTGTACGGATTAGAACTAAATTACGAAACAATTAATGTTATCACAATTTTTTTGAAACAAAACGACGATTCGGAAATTATTTGCGACGATACGTATAGTTATTATATTTATCTTATACTTAAAAAATTCGACAACTTATTTACCAAAATAAACATAGTTATATGTTTAGTTTAAACATCGAAAATTCGAGAATATCTTTTGTAGAAATAAATGTAGTTTACACATTTATTTTGGATATCGAACAACACTAATTCTTTTACGAACGGCCCGTATTCTTTTACAAAAATAAATACGGTTTATGAATTTGTTTTGAATACCAAAAACACGACGGTGCTTTTATAAACTTAAATAAAGTTTATATGCTATTTCGGATATCAAGCGACACGACTACTGTTTTACAAAATAAATATAGTTTTATATATTTATTTCAAGTATCGAACAATCCGAAATCTTTTATTAAAATAAATATAGTTTATATATTTATTTTTAACATCAAACGACTCGTATTATCATATAAAAGTAAATATAGCTTGTATATTTATTTTTAAACACAAACAACTCGATGGTGCTTTTGTAAAATAAATATATCTTCTATATTTATTTCAAATGCCTAAACGGCACACTAGATATCATATGTATCGCTTACGAGTTTATTACATGCTATTTTTCGTATGACATACACGACGACTTCTCAAGGCGACTAATGAGATTCTACCGATATATTTATATATTTTTATATAAATATTAATTTATTTTTAAATCTCCCGAGGACCAAAGTCCTTTCAAGACTTATTAGTTCTTACCAACAATAAGTGAAACTAAACAAAGTTCAACTTAGTCACTTTCATTAAGTAACAACTTACCGTTGAATCGTTCGATTTACGATTCGGTAGAGCTCGATGACACGTAATTTAGATACTGCGTTATTTAGAAACTTATTAGATATTCCGTGTTAGGAATATTGTAGAATGCACGCTAGCAAGTCCAGTCTTGGAAACGACATCACGAAGTCGTAAATAGCTAGTTTCGCACAGGAATATTCAGGTGAGTTCATAACCCCACTTTTACGGCTTTACATTTTTATAAATGTTTTCGGGGTGGAAAGACATGCACGTTTTGCAAAAACATACGAAATTTTGAACAAACGCAAAACTCGTATTTCTAAATCATATTACGAATGGATTTCGAGGAACTCAAATGATTTACGAAAGGTTTATACTAAACATACCGGTTTTTACAAAACAAATGCTTAATTTCGAAATGTGAATGATTTACGGTCGGGGAGATCAGGGATTTGGTCGGGGAGACTAGGGATTTGGTCGGGGAGACCCGGAATTTGGTCGGGGAGGCCAGGGATTTTCATACATATAGACATATTACAAAAGGATTATAGACATTTTTATACATGGTATGGTTAGCTTAAGGAGGGTTAGGACGTACAGATCATGTGAGTGGGTAGGCGGGAACTGGAGGCCATTAATCCTCATTGTAGGACCGAGGGTCATTAGCGGTAGATCTATCTGGGTGTAGCGAGCCCAACTCCAGGCCCAACAGAACGGACCTCGGGGTGACTTTGAGCCCGACGCAAAAATCTGCTAGGTTTGAGTCTTCCTACAGCACTTCACACATACCATTGGCTTTGCAAACCATTGATTATCTCTTTTTCCTTATTGCTACATACCAGGGACATATATACTTACAAAACTACTTGTTCATACAAATTAAATACCATGTTTTATCCAAATTCAAAGCATAGGATTATGCGGGTATGGAGTGAAAGTCAGGGTGGGCATTGACGGTTATACGAACATTACAAATACAAGACTTTACAAATACATGGTTTTTATGAACATAATGCGTTACAAACACAACGTTTCCATATAACTTGGCAAGAAAATGATTTCTAAATTCGTTTTCTCAATGTTATTTCGCAAACCGGTTATTCAAAAGATTTATTTCAAATCTTTTACAAACAAACTATGAACTGGCTCAACTTTATGTTGACTTTTTCGCATGTTTCTTTCTCAGGTTGCATTTCTAAGACAAGGCACGGTTGGAATAGGAGAACCATTGGAGATTCGAGTACTTAGCGGGTGTTCGCATACTAAAAGTATTAGATTATTTGCTTCCGCTGTGCAATGAAGATACCAGTCCAGTCACGCCAATGCTCTGATATTTCGGGGTGTGACAATGGGGGGGGGGGTATAGGTTGGGTGGTGATGGATAGTTATGCTAATTAGTTAGATTCTAAGTGTATAGGTTTGATGTTATGCATATTATGTGTTATATAGTGTGTTAGGGTGTTCGGGAATCATAACTAGCTCAGAAACATTAAAACAATGCTTCTAGTATAATTTTGCTGTTTCGGGTAGTGTCCGGTTGTTTGGTTAGATACCGGTTCGTTAAAGTGTCAAACTATACTGTTTAGTGTTCTTTATGTATCCTTTTGCGACACTTTTAATTCCCGACACTTAGGAAAGTATTCAGGACCATTTAGTCATATTTTCACATGTTACTAGCTTGTTAAAAAGCTGATTTTTGCTGAATTATGCAGAATTCTGCACTTTGGGTGAGTTTTAGGCACTTTCCGGCACTTTAACTATCACCTAGAAAAGCATTTTTGTGGTCCTTACTTCCCTACACACTATACTAGTGTAGAACTTGGTTTCTGGCTCATACTGGGTCTTAAAACAACGTCTGTCTATGTACTGAACCCCGTCAGCATATTCCTGATTTATCCGTTAACTGTGCTAACTGTGCTTTGTGCATCATGTATGTCAATATGGGTTGCATGTAATGATGATGTGACATTATGAAATATGTGATGCATATGTAAGTATGATGCAGTAAACAGAAAGCAATTCAAGTCATAAATTGTAAATCAGTACAGTCATTAAGCACTAATCATCATTTAATAATTGTACGGATGCATGCAAATTTGACAGTTGTCACAGTTCTGTCTAGGCTGGCATTCTTATAAATCTAATCAACCGACATACCTGTTTGCCTACCTGGTTAAGTACCGGTAGTCGGGACATCATGTCACACCAAACGTCACATGAACTAACAACACTTTGATACATCAATGTGTCCGTGTTAATTCATGGATACCATCCAAACATCATTTCATTTCAATTCAACTCAAGTCATTCACTATTTCATGATTTTTCTTTGGGTTAAGTTGTATATCAACGGGGAAAATATGCGGACCATGCGAAAGCTCGGTAATTGTGGGTGCACACGTAAATTACGAAAATGATGCATGGAAGTCATACTAAACCCTATGGTGTGCCAAACCTAGGAATTTTCAATATTTCAAGTTTGAAATATCATTTTATCATAAGTATTATCATCTCATCATATTTCATGAGGTTGCAAGCTGTGAATTTTTAATATTTCATGTGATGTCTCACTTGAAATTATAATTTTATCATCAGTTTCATGTTTTGTGGAGATTATTTATTTAATTTATCAATCAATTTTTATCACAAATTCATAAATTGTTTGTGTTGATCCCTATAGATCTCTACTAGAGGTCACCACACCGAAAAACGCTTTGGAAACTCTAGCCGACGAATGGCTGCTCAGATCATGGAAGAAATGGCCGCCATCATTCCTAATAGTGTGGTTTAAGTTCAACAAGCTCTAACCAATCAAGCAGTAATCAAGCGAACCCTAGTGGTGCAAACGCACCTAAGTATACCTATAACAATTTAACTCATGTGACCCTCCTCGTTACGAGGGAAATGAGTGTGCTTTTGCTCTATTACGTTGGTTCAAGAAAATGGAAAGCACTTTTCTGAACTGTGATTGTCCCGATGACCGCAAGGTCCGTTACGGAACTGGTCTTCTGATAGGTCAAGCGTTAACTTGGTAGATGTAACACCTCGCAAAAATCATGTCCAAAATAGTATCGACACGTGTCATGGACTTTAAACGTGTAACGGATTGATTATGAGGGACTAAAGTTGACAAACGGAGAAAGTATATGTATATAAGGATACAAAGTGTCAACATTTGATAATTATGCCTTTCAACAAACCTACATGATGTTTATACCCTAAAATGGATGTATCATAAAGCGTGTGAAACCGTTTGTGGAAGAAAGTGAAAGTTTACAAGACGCGAGGGTTAAATGTGTCAACATGTTTAAGTTATACCTCTGAGTGACCTTTTAGCGAACCCGGAGCCTTGTAACGATTAATTATACTTCCAAGAATAAGTGGTAAAAATTTCACAAGGTTTCGATATCGTATGAGAAAGATATGCTAACTTTCGTAATTAAGGGGTTAAAAGCGTCAACGAGGCAAAACTTGTGTTTTTGGTTATCGTTTAATGAAACCGGACCTAGTGATGATTGGTTTTATCTCATGGATCATAGAAATAAAAATTTCATGGGTTAAAAGTGCCTAAAATGGAAGAAATTACGCATTAGAAAGTCCAGGGGTTGAAAATGTCATTTTTCAAACTTGAATTGCTGATCAGCTACATCCTGGCGCTGCGCCAACACCTGGGGTACCTCCACGTCGCGCGGCGCGAGTGACTGCCAGTTCAGCAAAAGTGTTTTTAACGTGGCAGCTTGCATGTATGCCGAATTCCGCGAGTTTGCCACCCTCTAGCTCCTTGAAACACGTCCCTAGGCACTTGTCTTCATCCCTGGAGTTCCCTTAACACCTGGATCAATCTCCATGATCTTCCTTGGCTATATATAGAGCTCATTGTTGCACTTGTGAACTCACATTTGAGCAATTCACTTGGAAAGCTTCCAAACACTTGTTCTGAAGATTTCTGGAGCTCAAGAGCACTTCCTAAGGATCCCTAGTCGTGCATAGGACTTCAGTAAGTGTCCTTAACCTTTCTTAATTCAGTTTTACTTAGTTAATTAGCCTAAAGTCAAACCGTCGTAATTAAGGTTTGACTTCGTGATTAATTAAAATTTGTCCAGTCAAATCTCGAATTGAAAGTACCTATGAGTTGGTAATTATGTGGGTAATAAACCCTTAAAAGGGCACCCTCTGATTCCCACTCTAACTAGGTCAATTGTCGGGTCAAAGTTAATTTTAAAAAGTCAACAGAAAGCTAATTTTCGCATAAACACATAATTAACAATATAGAAGCTATGAAACCTGTTTTATCACTTGTATAACTTGGTAATTAATGTAAGAACATGTCTAGGCATGTTCAACCCGGCAATTTTCAGTTTAATCTCGGTTTGGAACCGAAAGTCGCATAAGTGGACTTTTGCTTTGACTTTCAGTTCTGACCCATTAGAGCATATTTTAGAAATGCCTTAGAGCTTTATTAGGACCAGGTTACATGTTAGTATAACCATCCGTGATTATACAACTTGGTTCATGAGTTATCCGATTCATATGCATGTTTCCGTTATATGCCTAAATGTTGACTATTATGCCCTTTTGACCTTAAAACAAGAATTTTGAAAATGTGAGAGGACAATAATCTTTATTACTGATATATAAACATGTCCCTAAATTTTCACATCAATTGGAGGTCTAGATTAAGAGTTATGCTCAATAGCGTAATTAGAAAGCTTTTTATTAATTTAACGGCATAATTAGCATAAAGCCTATCTAAACCCAATTTTTGATATCAAACTTTTTACCTACTGATGTAAAATAATATTTTGGGATTTTTGAAGATTTTTATTTATTTTTAGGCTGAGCATAACATAGGGTTATGATTCGGTAATTGTCGATTTTGCCCTTTTGGCCTATAAAATGAGTTTTACAAAACATTTGGACACCCAACATTTTGCTACTGATTTTTTATGATAAATAAAACATTTTAAGCTTTCTGGAATGATAAAAATAGCAGCTTTTCATATAAAACCCGAAAATCGCTTAAAATCGCCTTTTTACGCGTTTTTAACGCCTAGTATAAGTTAAAACTATTTTTAACATATAAGGTTTGATACCTACTGATGTTTTAAGTAAATTTATATATTTTAACAGTAAAGAAAAGTTTTTAAACTCAGATTCCCTATTTTGACCTTTAAAGCCTATGTGAAATTACCAAAATGCCCCTACGGTGCATAGTTTAGTTATAAAAGGTAAATTTCACCTATATACCATACCCTACTGTTATAACTTATAAAAATAAGTATTTTTACTGAATACATCAGACCTGAAACTCAGATTTATATTTAAACTCTTTTATAAGCTTTAAAATGACCAAAATGCCCCTACGAGGCATAGATTGAGTTTAAATTCATTTTAGGCATAATGGAAGGTATCCTACTGATATCACAACATATTTAAGGCATATTAACTCAGGAAACCTGTTCATGAATCATTTGGTTACCCGTTACGCATTATTCGCGTTCGGTGCGATTTATGTAACTAGTTTGCATAAATTAACCAAAACGGGTCAAACCATACCATTTTTTTTGTCTCAAAATCCAGAATGTGGTTAGTTTACCCATATTATATAAGTATTCAAACTTGTCGGGTCTAAACCACACTCTAATCCGGTCATCGCTTAATCGTGCGTTTTGAACCGTATATCTTCCTTTAAAACTAACCGGTCTAAGTTTAGACTTATTTAAGACCCGTTAGGAATCTAATAGGTCATTAAAAACCTTCGTTCCAGATTAGGATCCCAGTAAAAGCTACGTGCACTTGCTGTTTGTGAATTATACTTGCTCAGGTAAATACTTTTAACTTATTTTCCCTATACGGGCTTGGGATACGGTATTATAATAATACCGCTTGGTCGGGTATGTAGTTGTTTAAATCGGAATGTGATTAATATATTAACATAACCCGATTTAATCTGTTTTATTTGGTATATGGCCCTTGGGGGGTTAAATGACCATGTCCCGGATATCCTTGGCATCATTCAAAGAAATGGCCACGACCTAAGCACGGGGTGTAAGCATACACCTGACAGTTGCATTATGTAAAAACTGGTAATCCACTATAAAGGAATCAACCTTGTGGGCATTATACCTGTGGCGTGTCAATTAATCTTGGCCGGCTCTTCTAACCGGCACTGACGGACGACAAATAAGTAAAACTGTATACAAGATTATTTCTAAATAATTGTCCCAAGTTATAAAAGATATTTTGTGCCATGTGCATTCAAACTAATTTTCTTAAACTCTTTTCAAAATGAGTCAGTTAATTGTATTTACCAGTGTAAACTGACGTATTTTCCAAAAAGGCTAAGTGCAGGTACTAGACGAAATAGGCTGGCTACTCCTGGCATCATTAATCAAGTCTTGCAAGCTCTAGATGTTAAAGTCTGTTGAATAATGATCTTTTTATCTTTTGATCCGCCTATGGATCCATTACAGTCCGTTGTGATACTTTGATATTACTATTTATTCGGTTTGTAATGCGATTCATCTTTTGCTTCCGCTGTGCATTTAAATTTGTGTTGTTTTACTATGATGATATCAACTACGTCACGATACTCCCCACCGGGCCCACCGGTAATACGTGGAAATATCGGGGTGTGACAGTAGAATAGTGAAAAGAACACTCATGGTGCCAAAGTGGCAGTAGCCTTGACTTGGGAACAACTGAAGGAAATCATGACTCAAGAATCTTGTCCACGTAACGATATCAAGAATTTAGAAGACGATTTTTGGAACTTGAAGCAAGATAGTGGGGAAAATTTATCCTATAACAAACGTTTCCGTGGGTTGAGACAATCGGTTCCTTACCTAGCTACACCTCTCTCTAAACTCATAGAGAGGTACATCAGGGGTATCCCGGTGATAATCCAAGACCCAGTTCTTCGTAGCAACCCTGCCACCCTTGAAGCTGCTATTCGATTAGCTACTCAACTCATCAATAACCTTGTCAAGTCAGGAGATCTAATGCGAAAAGGGTACAAGGGTAACTCTGCCAAAGCACCAGTTGAGGAAACAAAGGAAACCAAAGCGAAGTCATCCTCTCGCTTCAACAAAAAGAACCGAAAGGGCAACAACAATGACTATGCCGTAACCACAACCAATACTCCCATATCAGCCACTCCAATAACCCAAGTCACACCCACCACTTACCCAAACAAAAAGCCTTACCTGGTCCTCATCCCTAATGCAATTACTGTCATTTCCATCATCTACCCAACACTCCTTTCCGACAGTGCACTGGCTATGGACGCTATGGCAACTTGGTCAGTACATGTCGCATTATCCAAAAACAAGCAACTAACCAGCCTCGAAACCAATAAAATGCTCAAATTATGGTTCAACCTTTCCACCATCCTAATCAGATGATGGCTCCACCAGCTTAACCAAATGATGGCTCCACCTTAGTAAATTTTAAAAGAAACTAGTTATCAAGGTTAGAAAAATGGGTTAGTGTAGTTAGAAACATGGGGGACCAGAACTGCCATTTAAACAATCCTTTTCCCACACCACTCGTCGGCCACGCACCATTACCCCAGCCCCTACTCGCCCTAAGTCGTGACCCCAACACGCCAAACAACCCCCCCCCCCCCCTTCGTCACTCCCACCTACGCGACCCGAATTGACCCAGCAACCCGAACCGATCTCCGGTGTTCGAAAACGTGATGATTAGCTTTCTAATTGATCTCAATCGACTCGGTTTTTATGGCGAAACTGATCATTGAAAGTTCAGGATCTGGCGGGTTTAGACGAAAGTTTAGATAGAATAAAGCTAATTCGGTAGAAGTCTCGTAAGAATAGTCATAAGTAGAAAGCTTTCATTAATACCGAAAAAGCATACATCATTGACTGGTTGGAGAGAGCATCAGCAATCTCTCCAGCCAAACTTCCAAAACTTAACAACTAACGAACACACGACACTATATATACATGTGAGATTGGGAAGGACGAGTACTTCCGTGCGGATGTGCTTGTCCGTGCGGATGTAGTTACATCCGCACGAATGAGTTACATCCATACGAAAGTGTTACATCCTTACGAAATTACATCCGCGTGAATAAGTTACATCCGTACGCATGTGTTACATCCATACTAACCTCTCTCGTCCTCTCCAAAGACATGTGTTCGTATATCAACTATACAATATTCAACACACGCTCTATCTAGTCTATTCGCACAGTGGCGAACATACATAATATGCACTAACAATCATTAACATCAATTCGTTCATTATTATCCTTAACTAACCTATTCAATTCCAAATTAAGACCACCATTAATGTAACTCTAAAACCCAAAATAATTTTAACAAATTCGGAAATCATCGCTTATAATTTCGATATTATACGAATCCTTGGATCTTTTCACAACTTTCCCCACTCTCAAAACCTGATAACACTCTCCCAAGACCTAGTTCTTACTCAAACACAACATCTCTACAAAATTTGATGATTTATCGAATCCGTTTGATATTTTCTTGAATCAACACCACTAAACACCAACACATTCGCCAAATATTCTCAGGATTTCTTAAAATTACCAAAATTTTCATGATCTTTATTTTCATCATATATGACCAGCCTATAAAATTTCAAGTCCTAAAAATACCCACGCAAAAGCAAATTTTAAAGCACCCAAATTCGGTTTTCGGGTATTATACCTCTCGTTTCTCGATCTTTGAAGCGGTCTCCAAGCTTTCAAAGCTTGAGTTAGGCTCTATACAACACCTACACATCATGTATAACATAAACATGTATTCATCATCATAAATTAAGCCCTTTTCCTAAACTTTTTTAATTAGGGTTTGTTTTGTCCGATTATTGTCGAGTAAGTCGGGTTTTGGTTCATAATCTGAGGTTTTTCATCATTAAAAACATCATGTACGACCTTATTACATATTATCTAACTTTTATGTAACACCCCAAAAACGGATTTGGAAACCAAACCACGTTAAAACTAATGACGGGTAAAATACCGCTAGTGGTGAAAAATTTATACGGTAAATGTTAGAATTTAAATAAATAAATCTAATATTAATTAAAAAGGAGGATAAATACTTTGAGAAAACAAAGTATATAAAAGGCCCGAGTTAACGGGACCTAAAATAAAACGGGTTAGGTAACACCCCAAAAATATATAGGTTATATATATATATATATATATATATATACTAGTGGGAAACCCGCGCGTTGCGGCGGAGCCAACGATACGTGACGGAAAAAAGATACACATCAAGATTACCCGTTTAGTTTCACTATGGGATCTGAAGCCATCAAACAAAGTCCTTATCACCAATATGAGCCTAGTTGTAACTGATAACACCATAAAATGTTTGATTTCAAAGAAACTACATAATTGATTGGAACAATAAGCTAAGAGATTGTCTAAAATTTGAAATCGTTCTGCCTTGATAAAGGTTTGAATAGTTGTATCACGAATCATCTAGCATCTGTACAAGACTACAAGCATCCTTTCTCGAGGCAAGTCTTGGATGCAGGCTGCTGAAATAGATTGCTGGTAGATCTGGACACAACCGAAATTTATAAAATATAAATCATTTATTAATCTATATTACATATTACAATATTGACCTAAGTATGCATACATTGTAAACGCAAATCTAAAAGCTACCTTATTTGTCACAACACACTATTAATATCAATCAAGAACATAGCATTACGTAAAACCTTGGTCGAATCACATATGGAAAATAGGATTACAGACCATGACGACCGAAACACACCTATGGCCATTCTAAACACCACGACTGATACTCCTAAAAAATTACTCATCATACCTGTGAAGAATAATACAGTGAGGTTTGTCCAATTGAACTCTTAAAAGATATCAAAAGCTCTTTGCAAAAGCAAGTTAGATGGAAAAAAAAAATTAATCCAAGTGATGCCTCGAGACTGCAGATGTATTGCTGCAAATGTAAAGCTAGCAGTTGAGCATACTTCTTATTTCACTCACTTTCAATACAAAGCAAACATATAATAGATGTAGGAATGGCCGCTCGTATACTTGTAAACGGGTGAATTTACCTCAAAAACGGATAAAAGTTGGCTGTTACAGGAATGAGTAAAAACAGTATAATCTGAATCTCTCTCCAAAATCCCAATAATCAATTTCAAATCACAAGCCCAAACACCGCTCAATATTCCTTCCAGTTTACAACACCCACAAATTCAACCCTCTAAACAAAGATCAAACTAAAAATAACTCAAGTAAAACTCAATTTCCCTACCGTGCCGCCGCCACACTACCTAGAACCCCATCGGGAACTGCATAAATCACAAGTTTCGTTTCTCAACCCAATTATATATACACAAGTTGATTTGGGTTATGTTTTATCTCTAACGGGTCAAATGGGTTTAGGTCATTATCTTGATTAGGGGATGAAAATGAGCCAAGTCATTCGTAAGCTACTCGAGATTGGCTTGCTAAAGACTCAAATCGAGAGCTCGGGCCCAAGCAGCCGAGCTCGAGCCTAAAAATAAGCCTGTTTAATATATTAGCATGCTCAAGTAGGCTCGCAAGCTTAAACGGGCCTACTATTTATATGTTTTTACTTTATATATCTACATAATAATTATTGTATATATAAATTATGATACAAATAACTAAAAATATTTATATATTTTTGTAATAAAGTCATAGTTATAAATATATATGCATATAATTATAAATAAATAATAAACGAGCCAAGCTCAAGCTTGAGGTTGAAAAATTACTCACGAGCTCGAGTTCTTGTTTACACCCCTAATGTTGATAATATAGTTTTGTCTTTATATTTAACAGATTAACAGAATTTGTGTTGTCCAGTTTGATACGCTTATCATAGTTTCATATTTTAACTTGACCTGTTACCCAACCCGTATAATTTCCAGTGGTAAACAGATCCTGAAAAATTTGTGGCTCACCTGGTGTCCGCCCACTCGCCAACCCAACCAAATCCATGATGAGCCCTATTGAAAAAACAAGATACACGAAGAAAAGCTAAAACTGATTAGTTTGCCAGCTGAAATGGAAAGGGTAAAGCGGGTCAACTTTGTTTACTTTGCTGTGTTTACGGCTATTGGGGAAAACCAACATAGCGTTTTTTTTTTTTTTCAATTTCGGCTTTAATAGCAGGAACATCGAGCTGCAGAAACAAATAATATAAATTTCTAGAACATAATCAAGGCTTTGGGTCGAAATGGTACATTTTAATATCGCTTTGGGCCCATTTTCAAGACTTTTTTTTTATAAATAATCAATGCAATTTAGGAGGTTGTACGTCTTTGAATACACTTTGACCTGTTAACCATTTCTACCAATTTCACTTGTTTCCTAATTAGTTATATTTTCTAGTTTCGGCCCGTTAAAATATAACCTAAATCGACCCGTTCATAAGCAAATAAGGTTCAGCTAAAGACAAGGTTAACATTTAGCGTACCTCTTTATCTACATGAAATAAAGCTAGTCTGGACCGATAAGATAATTCTATATCAGGAGGTAGGCTCAGGTATAATGTGCTTCTTACAATGGAAGTCTCCAAGTTGTTAACTTTAGTATCTACACCTGATGCTACGTATGAGCCTGCAAAAATCTGGATGCTTCTGAACGTAAACGGTCTTTTCATTAAACAATGCAAGTACACCAGGAAGAGCGAGGATGCTTATAAAGCAATGGTCACAACTCTTGTCGTTGTGGCAAATTTCTTCTTTCCATACGAAAATTGATAATAACCATGTCAACGTACAAGTTGCAGCAAATAGATCGAAGGAACATTATAAAAACTTTTTGTTTCCTTGATGCATAACCTATTCCCAAAAAGAAAAAGGTATCAAACATTGTATGCCATAAAAAATGCTATTTGCAATGCAGAATTATTCAAATTATTAAAGATTATAGAACGGTACCTGTATGCCGATGCTAAACTAAAGGCAGAGAGATTCACGGGAACGGGTCGTCGAACTTCGCTTACCGAGGCATCGGAATGTGATTGTTGGATCATTCAACTAAACTTTTAATAATTACATCGAAATATTTCAATCTAACATTTTTTTGTGTTTTGTGAATGCTTATTCCACCATTTTTTCGTCTTCCGTTAGTCAAAATCTCCAAAACAACCTCCCCGAAGCCGAATACATCATCTTTCAGGTCATGATCCATGAGACCCTTGTATTCACCTGTCATATAAATATGTAGACTTAAGATTTCAAGATCTGTAAAGTTGAATGATTTATAGATTATTACGAATGAGCTGATTCGGGTTGTTTTTTTCTCTAATGGGTCAAACGGGTCGAAAATCATTCATCGTATAGTTTTTAGACATAAACTCACCTAAACGGTCGAAACTCGTTCATTGTTTATTTTTTTAAACATAAACGGGTCGAAACGGGTTATATTTTTCTCGTTCATGGGTCAAACGTGTCGAAACTCGTTCATTGTATGGTTTTTAGACATAAACGGGTCGAAACAGGTTATTTTTTTCTCGTTCATTGTATGTAATCCTATTAGATGAACTAAATTTTTTATTAAAAAATAAATAATTTTTGAAAATAATTACACAATCAAACTGACCCGTTTCGATTATTACACATCATGTTTGTTGGGTGCTATTAAAGTAAAAAAAAAATAGTTATTAAAATCGGGTTTTTAGGTAAGAAAGGACCTCATACCTGTTTCCATTGCAGATATTGTTTTAAACCCGAATTCTGCCAAACAGGGCTCCATATATTCAACTTCATCGTTTTAAACGTGTTTCCGTTCGGGATCGAACCCGAAAGATCGTTATACGACAGATTAAGAAACTTCAACTTCATCAAGCTTCCTAACTTCACTGGTATCTCACCGGATAGATTATTTTCAGCGAAATTTAACGTTTCGAGATTCTCACAAACCGAAATGCTGGTGCAGGCAGTGCGGACGGTTCAGATGATGGTGATGGTGCTGGTGCAGACGGTACGGATGACGGTGCTGGTGCAGGTGCAGACAGTACGGATGACAGTGCAGGTGCAGACGGTACAGATGACGGTGCAGGTGGTCCGAATGATGGTGCTGGTGCAGACAGTCCGGATGAGTCAACAAGGCATCCACAACACTCAGCCAAAACCCAAACCCAAAATCTACACTGAGTCAATCCAGTTCCGTAATGCATATCGGAATCCTAATCGACCCAACTGTTTTCAATCCTTAATAAAAATATATGAAGCTGAACTTAAATTGAATGTAAACCTGAAGGATCTTGGACGTTCAGCCTCCTAGATCAAACAAAATCATCCCAAATATATAATCATCTTGCTGGTTTCTACAATTAAACATTAGATTAGAGAAGTTCAAATCTACGGGATCTGAAGAACTAAATCGAAAATTAATGTCCACAAACGTAATTAGTGAAATCAATTAACCTATTAAAAAACACTGAAAATCGTATACCTTGGCAGCGGTGGTGGAGACTAAGTTGATTTTCCTTCCGTCTATTTGTACTGAGTGGACTTTGACGTGCACGGTTTGAGCAAAGGGCTTCGTGAGGGATCAGAAACCGCCTGATCATTGAAGATGTACCTGTGGTGCAACTGGATTCCTGCAATTTGAAAAGTAAAAAAGTCAGTGGGTGATTCACCAACGCTTGCCATACACTACCTCCGATCGGACCACAAACACCAAGCTTCGTCGCCTATCTTGAACTCTAGTCCGCCCTTGCATCTTTTCTATCACAACCAAACAATCGGAGTAACGGTTGTACTCTCCGAAAACAACCCTACCACTCTTGTAATGACGAAACCGACACCGGAAAATGGAATCCTCGTTATTCCATTAGTGTGTAGGAGCAGAAGAGAAGAGCAGACCTGCAATCTCGCTTTGCTTGGCTCGCCTACGTATTAACATGTCAGCATCTTCAAGTGTCAAAAATCTGATTAACCGGTCCCATTCATCCAAAATTGGCCCATCGATAATGCAAATAAGTTACTCTGCTCCAAGCGCCAACGCACAAGCAGTAGCAACTTCCTACATGCTGCATTATTATTTACCACAAAAATCAATTAATAATTAAAAATTTTGCATCAAAACTATGTCTCCAACATAATCATGGGTCACCAAAAACCTATTTTTATTACTCGGGTTAAAAAACTTGGGATGGAGCAACGATAATCTTGTTATTTTTATATTCGGTTAAAAATGGCCATTCTGAACTGGTCGTTATAGTTGGATTATTGGATTATATTGACCTACAAACCAATTGTCAATCTCTTAAAGACTTTTAATAAATAGTTAATGTGATCGACAATTTTGCTTTTTTTTCTAGTTTGTAATCTCTTTGGTGCTTATTAAATGGCTGTTTTTGTTAGAAATTTTTTGACTGCGAATATATCTTATGTTAAAACAAAAAGCGATGTATTTTAGAAAGAAGGCCAAGAAATTATATCTTACTTCTTATGATGATTGTTCTTGTGCTTGATTCTTTGACATTTGGATTCTACGTGACTGAATTTGTGTTTGGACTCTAACCAACAGCTGCATCTGCTTCATGGCAGTCACCATTAGTCGCTTCACATTTTTACTTGTTAATACTCTTTGAAGCCTCACAAAGCCTGTACAATCATCATTTTAATGCTGCAACTATATATTAAACCAGTAGGTATCTTCAAAATTTCAGAATCTTTGCACAAACCGTATCGTCCTATTGTAAAGGCCTCCTAGTTCATATGAACCGTATCATCTTATTGTAAGAGGTGTGAAATCCGTATACATTTGGTTCTTTCAAGAAAGGACCAGGGAGCTTGACATGGGTACCTATTCTAAACAAACAAACAAACATCAAAACCCTCGCTCTTCAGCAAAATGTGTTGTTAAAGGTGAAAGGCGCATTGATGGTATAAAAACAAAAGATGAAAAAATAAAACATGAATTGAGGTGGGTGTAAGTTCTTTCTGCATCAGAATTATCAACCACTAATACAAAGTAAAACAGATAGCTCCTAAATGAAAGATTCAAACAGCAATAGCCATATGATATCAAAGATAATTTTATTGCAAAACATTAAGGGTCATATTTATTTTACCATCACATAAACACACTTACACCACCCTAGCCGCAACAAAGGTTGCAACTGCAGTATGAAAGACATATCTTGCAGTTACCATCCTCTGAATCTGCCACGCCAAATGCGGTGAATCTGAAACCCGATCAAATCAAATTTAGTCATCATTGCCTCTTATTGATTGTCTTTTATCATCAAACCTCACAAGATCAAATCAAAAACTATTGATTTTAGAGAATCGTACCAAACACCAAGCATAAATTATATATTCCAGTGATCTTGTAAACTGTAATCAAGTGCAGATCAACAAAAGGGGTTGAAAATGATGTTAAATAATTATAGCAAATACCAACCATAAACGATAACGACTTACAGAACGGAAACTCAGGGAAATTCCCAGAAATATTACACGATGAGGCCGGAAAATTGCGAAGAACCGGCAATGACCATGCTTTTTCGGGAAGTATTCCTCCTAGATTCGGATTATTTGACACGCTAAAATGCTCAAGACTTAAAGCATGAAATATATCATAAGGAATCCCACCAGTAAACCTATTTCCAGATAAATCAACATAAGAAATATCACTAAGAATCCTAAAATCCAAATCAGTATCACCTGAAAACAAATTATCTTCAAGTCGAATTCGAAAAAGTGAGGAACAATTCGAGATAGACGAAAGCCCATCCAAAAAATAATTTGAAAACAGCATTAACCTACTCAACTCCCCCCCTGAACAAATACCTGGTGGAATCACACCCACAGAAGTACTAATTTACTCTGTTTTCATAAGGCCAAAATAGCGCGCGCACAATAATCAGTACTCGAATATTTATGTTCAACAAACTATTGCTAAAAGGAAGCACAAATTAGCATGCTCTATAATTTAGTGATTTTCTTACCAGTAAGCGTGAGAACCAATCAATAAAGCTGGTTACAAAAGATCCATGTAACGCAAAAGTTAAGGTTCATCGCATCGCAAAAAGAAATGACACAAACAAACTATTAATAAGAAAAGATTAAACGATGAATAACTAACGACAAAACAATGAAATAATAAAGATAAATTGCACCGAAGATCATTTGTTAAAGATTAACCTAATCCAGTTTAGTGAATCAAGATCAAAAGAATAAAACTCCTCGACCTGCATAACCAATTTATATTAAGAATTATTACCAAGAGATATCAATGCAACCAACACCTAACTAACACTCCATATGCTTCCTCAAAAAACATAAAAAATTATTTCATTTATACAGATGTATAACAACATGAACATTATAAGAAAAACTGCAAACAAAAAACTAAGATAGGAATTTAGATTCATTTAGTGTTTGGTTCAGAAAATACAGGGTACGAATGTAGAACAATTAGGACTATTCACTAATAATGATGGAAATAGAATCATAGAAAACGAAGGAACAAGTATATACTTCAAATTTGCACTCCTTTTACATGCATCTGAGGAACGGTTACCGAAAAGAAAATAAAGATTCGACCAGATTGCAACTCAAAAACAACAAATAATGAAACGAAAATTACCTGGCAAATGCTTCTGCATATCAAATCACAACTGCAAAATAATCTAAATTTCTTCCTCCAGAGCCTGATTCCAAATCGATCTTGCTTCGAAACGCCAATTGCTTGAAGGACGAATGGTACAACACACAAAAATAGGCTTAAAGTGGCTTCAATTGATAGGGATAGGGGGATTCAATTGCTGGTAAATGGAGGGGGTAGGGTAATTTGAAGCGACGCAGGTGAAGCTTTCAATCTCGTATTGATTTCAGTATTAATTGTTTCCACAGTTACATCTGCGTCATCAATTTCACATATTTTGTTCGATGAAGACATTGAATGGGGACATATTTGGGAGAGGTGATGAAAAATTAAATCTCTATTGTATTGGCTTCCAGTATCTTGTAAATGTTGCTTCAAAACTTGTATATAAGGGTAGAAAAGGAAGAAAGTTGTAAAAATATAGGAATTTGTTCTAGCTTTTGGTATGCCATCTTAAAAAGTTGAGGTTAAATTACTATTTTAGACATAGGAAATGCTTATATATAGTATATATATATATATATATATATTAAATAGCGGTTATGAACAAGATAAAATTAACTAGGAAATAAATAACCTAGTTAGTTACAAGTATTATAGTTATGTGAAACTTTGGTTACAACATGTTATATGCAACAAGGATAAACTAGAAGGGCCAAAAGGGGAAAGTTAGAATCTTAATTTTTATTAAAATTAAAACACTACACACACACTAGGTGTGTGTGCGTGTAATCGACCAGAGGAAAGGAAAAAGGGAGCCAAACCCTAAATTGTCAAGAATCATCAAATTGAAGATCGATTCGAGCTAGAAATCAACGAATAAACACATATTAGTAATCACCTAAACTAGAGGATCATGAGGTATGTCAAAATTTATAGTTTGGTGGTATTTTGAAATTGTGATAATCTTGCATGAATGAATGATTAGTGTGAATATTGAATGTTGTAGTGAAATTGACACTAGTACAAGTCTAGGAACGAACCCTAGATGTGAAATTTGGTAAATTAAGTGTCGTGAGCTAGTGATTGAAGGAATAACCTTGTAAGTGGTAAATGGGTTTTATAAAGATATGATGAACACTTGAGTTAGAGTGGTAAAATTGTGAAACTCGATGTAATGATACAAGTGCTAGATGTAGTTCGTGAACACTAGACATAGAGAATTGATTTTTTATGTTGAAACTTGGTTAAAAAGATTAGCCATGAGCTAAATAGAAAAAAAAAGTATAAAAATCATGCCCGTAAGGTGTTTGTTAAAATGCCTAAACGAATGTTGATATGTTGAAATTATGAAAGAAACATGTAATTGGCTAATTTGACTAATTACGTATGATATGAAATAGTACGGGGTCAAAACATAATGTTGATTTAAACTTAATCACACATATCGTATAATTAAAGATAGTTAGCTTTTGGAAAGTTAAACTAACCAATGATTAAGTCGAATAATAGTTTCGACATAAATCCGTAAGATGGAAAAGTAGTAAGTAAGGATGACCAAATCTAACCATCTTACGAATTATGATGATAGTTTGACGCTTAACAAGCTAGGTGAAGGCTTGGGAAAGAAGCGAGTCAAACGGATCGAGTACGCGGAAAAAGAGCCTAACCGGATGCAAGGTAAGTAAAGCTTACGCCCTCTTTTGTAAGTTATGCATTTATTCATAAGTTATAAATACGACAAAAGCTATATCCGAGTTATGGTTCCGACACGAAATGAAACGGGTCGGAACATATAAAATAATGATAAACCATGTTTAATGGTAAAACGGGTGAAATGGTAATTGGTCACGAGATGACATATTTATAAAATGAGTTTTTTTTAACGAAATGGTAAATAAATACCATTCGAATATAAGTGCAAAATGTTTGGCCGTTTAGACCAAACGGGTCAAATGGTAATGTTATACCATTTGACACATAACGACTAACAAGTGCTTGTCGAGTCTAATGCTCACAGGGTAAAACGGCTTATGGAAATTTGCGTTGCTATAAATTAGCAAATTATTGAAGCAAGGTGTTAAATGGGTCAATATGTTGACCCGAGCCAGGTACGTATAAATAGGTTTATAGTTAAGAATGAGTTTTTGGTCAAATAATTAGTAAGTCCTTTGTAGAAAAAGAGTGACTAAAAGTTGACCAAAAAGCCCTTGATGGGTGAACCGGGTAAACGACCCTTAGAGGTTGTCTAGGAACTTGTTTATTGATTATGAAATCCTTAGATACATATAAAAGTTATAGGAAAAAACATGCGTGGGTCGAATGCCTAAAAATGGGTCATTTGCGTAAAATGACTAGTTGAATGGTAGAATTGGGATTTGGGGTTCCTTACGTTAAATCCACCACAAAAATAGTTGTGGTAGAAGACAAGTAGTTAACTAGTATGGAAATGCGAGGTACGAAAGGAAAATAGCGAGTTTGATGCTCAGATGCTTAAAAGTCCACTAAACGGGTCAAAATAAATTAAGAAGTTAAATGTGAATTAAGTGATTAGAAAGATACATATCAATCGGTGAATGTAAATGCGTACGCGAACCCCGTAATGGGAGTGAAAATGCTAATGTTTGACTAGTCCGGGATGGGTAGAAAGGACCAGACATGTTTTTGTCATATAAGTTATAGTGTGATGTTATAACCAAACGGGTCGAACAATCATAAAAAGGGAATTATAAGCCTTAAGCTTATAAATCTGATTTTGATGCGAACAAAGATGACAAACGGTCCGTAATTAAATTACGGACGTGTAGGAAAAAGAATTTCACAAAACGGACTTCTAGAATGAAAGATATGGAAATTTTAAGTTTGAAAATTTGTAAAGAATGGAGCTGGGCATTTGCAGCACCAGCTAGCTAATTTGCTGTCGAAAAGATGGTGTCACGTCACGCGACGAGAAGGCTTAGTCATCGTCGCGCAACTCGATGAATGTCGCGCCCCGCGAGAGCCGGGGGTATAAACTGTAGCGTCCCGCGAGGGCCTTGAAAGCTGGAAAAACTTATTTTGGTTGTTCGATTTGTCTATGGACATGTTTTAATATGTTATGAACATAATTTAACTAAAATCATTTCATGTTTATGAACTGTAGGTGTGAGTTGAAGTGCCGGATGACGATCAAGCTCAACGAAGAACCGAACATGATCAATATACAAGCTTCCGCATTATGTGTCATCGCTATTTTAAATGACGAATTTACACGTGTTATGTTGTATAATTTTAATTCTGTAAAAGTTTTTTTAAACTCGTATTTTTTTTCCATTGTATGTAAAAAGGACATTTACACGTTTTTATCCAAAACTAATATAATAATAGCAAATGGAAGTAAGGGTGTTATAAGTTGGTATCAGAGCTCCAGTTTAAAAGAATAAAGTGTTCGGTTCGAGGCTTGATCGCAAATCCGGTAAGTACATGTATGTTAATGGTTTGGTATGATTAAAGTGTTGTGAACAACACATAGGGTTATCTGTAATACACGTTACCCCAATGAAAATGATTAGTATAGTTAATGAAATCATGTGCGTTGACACGTATAGTAAAAAAAAACCTTGTATTACAATACGGGCGTTTATTAATGTCGAAATTACTAACTTTTGTAAATGTTTAGTTGAAGGATACTCGTATCTAAAGATGGCGAGGGTGTAACAAGTGACATATATGATAGAGGAACGGTCCGAAGTATGACAAGAGGAGCATGCTCACCAAGGACCAAATCGCGTAACAATCGCGAATAAGAGTAATGGCAAGGAAAGCCCGCCGGGGCAAGCATTACCAGGTGCACGCTTTAAATATAATCGCACAAGTAGTAATATGCAACAAATACTTAAGGAATGACGGTTGCATATATATGATAGAACTTAGAAAACCTGAATAGGATATCTATTCAGGATGATATTTCCAAGAGAAATTTAATAGAAAATGTGTTATTCACGATGATGAATAACAAAGAAATAACAGGATCAGTTCATATGGAAACTTGGACGGGGGTAATATTCCAACTGGAAAACTCTCAATATAATGCTATTGAGAAAAACAGCGATCACAATAACGGGTGTGATTATATAATAGTTCAATAAAAAGGAAAACATTCTATATGTTTAAAAATGACACGGGTAAAACTAATGATCGTTAAATAACAATTAAATAAAGTTTTACCAACTAAAACCATGAATAAGGGAAGAATTAGTGCCGTTACTTACATGGGGTGTAATGTGAAAATTATAAAAAGGTCATGTGTGTCTTGTGTTGATCGCTTACTCTGGCCAAGTAAGTAGTGAACACATGATGTCATGAACTTCTTATGATAGACACATTTACGTCCGATGTAGTAAGGACGGGGTGAATGGGATGAATTAAAAAGGTACCCAAATAAATCAAATAAGTAAGATGTTTGATGGTAAACGTAAACGCAAGTCGGATGACGGAAGCGTATTACATTAGAATAACGAGCCCGAGAGAAGGGACAAAGATTAAAGTAAATGAAAATACAAACCAACTAATGTGAATGCTAAGGCATATGGGATAAAGTTTAACTGTCATAAGTGATGAAATTCACACAGACAAGTCAAAGGGGTAGAATAAAGAATAAAAGACTAGGTCGAATAAAAGCAATGAAATTCGCTAAGACGACTAAATAAATCGAAACGAAATTTTAATGCATACCGGAAGGGTTGCAATAATAGTGACTTCGGTAAAATACCCGATTGATGGGTAGGGATTCAGAAGTATGCGTAAACCAAGAGACGGGAACGCGAATTAAAAGTCAAAAGACTCGGATTAAGAGTTATGACTAAAAGATGACAAGATTTTTTTGCAAACATAAATTTTGATAGTTACGTTCAACTGTTTCAAAGTTGGACGGGTTGAATAAAGAACGAAGTTTGACACTCATAAGTGATGAAATTTCACCCAAAATGAGTCAAATGAGTTAACTAAGGAATAACGCTTGATATAGTAAGGAAAACGCAAACAGGTGAAACCGGAAAACTAAAAACATTTAGATAAAAGAACCCGGGTAATGGGTTGCCAAGAAGTATAAGCATGAACCGGGTAACGGTAAGCTTAGAACGAACTGACGTGTAAATGACGTAAAAAGTCATAGAGTCGGAAGAATAGTCTAGAAAGAAAACGAATGTAGCCTTAGACTACGGTCAAGAAATTCTAAATATAAAAAGGGGTGCCTTGATGCCATATATGTACATTTGAATAAAGACATGAATAAAAGATGATCTACGGGATCATCATAACCTATGGAACTAAAGGTAGTGTTAAGGTCTACGGGACCAAAAAGACCATTGGGTCACAAATAGAAAGAAACAAACTGTTGGGATCTCACCTTAAAAAGGTGAAAGTCTAAAGAAATAGCCTACGAGGCTAAGTGAAAGAACCTGCGGATCAATAGTGTAAGGCGAGGGAACTGGTTACGATTCCCCGTGTAAAACGAAAACGAAAAAGAATAAATTATTGATTGTCAATTTCCTTGAGGTGAGTAATTGACGAGAGTTAAAGAGAAAAATGTTAAACTAAAATTCAGTTTTAGTAAGAAAAAATGTTTTAACAAGTATGAATATTATGAGACGAATTTGGAGATGATTAATAATAAAGGATACAAGTTGAAGTTAACGGCCCGCAAGGCCTTACACATGAAAGACGTACGCGTCAATATAAATGAAAACACTAGACCGAAAAGAATAAATGCCTTGAAAACGAAACTATGTTCGTTTAGTCTAAAATTAAAAGAACTACGTAAATAAGGTTTCGGGGACGAAACCTCTTTAAGGGGGGTAGACTTGTAACACCCCAAAAACGGATTTGGAAACCAAACCACGTTAAAACTAATGACGGGTAAAATACCGCTAGTGGTGAAAAATTTATACGGTAAATGTTAGAATTTAAATAAATAAATTTAATATTAATTAAAAAGGAGGATAAATACTTTGAGAAAACAAAGTATATAAAAGGCCCGAGTTAACGGGGCCTAAAATAAAACGGGTTAGGTAACACCCCAAAAATATATAGGTTATATATATATATATATATATATATATATTAAATAGCGGTTATGAACAAGATAAAATTAACTAGGAAATAAATAACCTAGTTAGTTACAAGTCTTGTAGTTATGTGAAACTTTGGTTAAAACATGTTATATGCAACAAGGATAAACTAGAAGGGCCAAAAGGGGAAAGTTAGAATCTTAATTTTTATTAAAATTAAAACACTACACACACACTAGGTGTGTGTACGTGTAATCGACCAGAGGAAAGGAAAAAGGGAGCCAAACCCTAAATTGTGAAGAATCATCAAATTGAAGATCGATTCGAGCCAAAAATCAACGAATAAACACATATTAGTGATCACCTAAACTAGAGGACCATGAGGTATGTTGAAATTTATAGTTTGGTGGTATTTTGAAATTGTGATAATCGTGCATGAATGAATGACTAGTGTGAATATTGAATGTTGTAGTGAAATTGACACTAGTACAAGTCTAGGAACGAACCCTAGATGTGAAATTTGGTAAATTAAGTGACATGAGCTAGTGATTGAAGGATTAACCTTGTAAGTGGTAAATGGGTTTTATAAAGATATGATGAACACTTGAGTTAGAGTGGTAAAATTGTGAAACTTGATGTTATGATACAAGTGCTAGATGTAGTTCGTGAACACTAGACATAGAGAATTGATTTTTGATGTTGAAACTTGGTTAAAAAGATTAGCCATGAGCTAAATAGAAAAAAAAGTATAAAAATCATGCCCATAAGGTGTTTGTTATAATTCCTAAACAAATGTTGATATGTTGAAATTATGAAAGAAACATGTAATTGGCTAATTTGACTAATTACGTATGATATGAAATAGTACGGGGTCAAAACATAATGTTGATTTAAACTTAATCACACATATCGTATAATTAAAGGTAGTTAGCTTTTGGAAAGTTAAACTAACCAATGATTAAGTCGAATAATAGTTTCGACATAAAATCTGTAAGATGGAAAAGTAATAAGTAAGGATGTCCAAATCTAACCATCTTACGAATTATGATGATAGTTTGACGCTTGACAAGCTAGGTGAAGGCTTGGGAAAGAAGCGGGTCAAACGGATATTGTACGCGGAAAAAGAGCCTAACCGGATGCAAGGTAAGTAAAGCTTACGCCCTCTTTTGTAAGTTATGTATTTATTCATAAGTTATAAATACGACAAAAGCTATATCCGAGTTATGGTTCCGACACGAAATGAAACGGGTCGGAACATATAAAATAATGATAAACCATGTTTAATGGTAAAACGGGTGAAATGGTAATTGGTCACGAGATGACATATTTATAAAATGAGTTTTTTAACAAAATGGTAAATAAATACCATTCGAATATAAGTGCAAAATGTTTGGCCGTTTAGACTGTCGCTCCCCGCGAGGGCCTTGAAAGCTGGCAAAACTAATTTTGGTTGTTCGATTTGTCTATGGACATGTTTTAATATGTTACGAACATAATTTAACTAAAATCATTTCATGTTTATGAAATGTAGGTGTGAGTTGAAGTGCCGGATGACGATCAAGCTCAACGAAGAACCGAACATGATCAATATACAAGCTTCCGCATTATGTGTCGTCGTTATTTTAAATGACGAATTTACACGTGTTATGTTGTATAATTTTAATTATGTAAAAGTTTTATTAAACTCGTATTTTTTTCCATTGTATGTAAAAAGGACATTTACACATTTTTATCCAAAACTAATATAATAATTGCAAATGGAAGTAAGGGTGTTACATTTTAACAACCTTTAAGTCTAAAATGAATCAAGATTCATGGAACACAACTTGTTTTCTTTTGTTAAAATCATGTTTTATTATGAAAAAGGCATGAAAACCTCATAAGAAAGCATGTTATACCTCAATATTTGCATGTGTATAGATGTATTCTTGCTGGATCAGAAAGTATAAAGGTCTTGAAAGTGTTTTGTATTGCATAAAGTTCACAAAGATGAAAGGGGATACTCCTATATTCCGATCGGAATTATTCTAGGAGGTTCTAACCTCCGTAGACCAACTTTGACCAAGAAATTTTGCAGATGGATAATATTAAGTTGGTATTTTATGTTTATAATAATTATCGAGCCTTAAACGCGCCCCTGGTTTGGTAAACGGATGCGAAACAACGCGGTTTTCGTGGTTTTAAAATGTCACACCCGCCAGAGGCGGAAGCGCGAGGTGTGATCGTGATTGATTCTCATTGCATACGAATAAGCAAACATACTATATGAATTAAATAAACTCCAAATGCCATTACAATAAGTTTCAAAACACAACCATAAGTTAAAAATATTGTTTACATCCTTTCAAAAGAAATTAAGTTTTTAAAATGCCATATAACATAGTTCCAAGTTTAAAAGATCAAGGTTTTGTTCCCTATATCACCGCAAGGAGTCGGAATATAACGAACAAATCCTTCAAAAGGTGGCATGGAGTTTCTAGCACTTGACATCTTGATATGAAATCCCCGTAAAGATCCACTAATTTCCTGAAATACATGTAAGTTTGAAAAATCGTCAACAAAGTTGGTGTGAATTCATGCAGTTAATTTGTATGAAATGTGTAAGTTGTATTTGTATAAAGTGTGGTATGTAACTGTAAAAATGTGTAAAGTGAATGTAAAATGTAAGGAAATAGAGATCGCTAATGTTTAGCTAGGACATAAACATGTGTGACGACATAGGAAGAATCCAAACCTAGGCGCTTTATACGTCGATTACCCTTCGACTGTGACACAAAAGCACTCTTCCGTGTGGGTCAATGTGGACCAAGAGTGAGGCTGCCAATACCCGATAGATCTAACCTTTTGTTCCTTGGTCTAAACTTATATTAATGGTGCTTACGTATCCCCTATTCGCACATGATCTATTGTATCATTCCTTAGTTTAACATACCATTTGTACATGTATTTTCCCCAAAGTTTAGAAAACTAGAAAGAGTTTAAAAGAGGGGACATGAACTCACCGTTTTGCATCTTTGTGCATCCTAACTTCACCGGTGATCACCTAGGGTCGTGACATAACCTATGAGTGTTCTACATATGTTAATCATCTAAACTTGTGATTTACTATGTACAAGTTATTCATCTTGTTTTATGTATTCACTTTGTTTTAGATGTATATGTTCTTGAGTTGTTAGTATATATTTTACAAAATATCTATAAAGTTTTGTATACTTGTGAGTTGTGTTAATGGACCTAATTCTTATTGCGGCTTCGTGCCTCGCACGAGTAAGATGTGCATGTCCGAGACATGTGTGGGCCGTGCTCACCCGTTCATCGGGTTATCATTAACTTAAGTTGTATTTTCTATTTGTCATCATATATATTTTTATTCTCAAATATATATATATATATATATATATATATATATAGAATTTAAAGGCGATATGTGTTAAAAATAATATATTTTTAACTTATCCCCGTATATGTATACTTGTATTATTTCCTAAAAATAAGTGTAAGTAAATTGTTAAATAATATTTCTAATATTATTTTTAGTATGAATACATTTGAAATCTTACCAAATGTATACTTAGGCAAGTATACATGTATTTAGGTATAAATACTTATGTATCTTGTATTTAATATCAAAAATCGTTTCTTATGATTTTTATACTAAGAAGAATTATGTTTCCTAAAAATATTATATTTTTAAGACTTGTTGGTAATATATATATTTTTATCATACTTTGTTAAATATATATATTTTATCATTTGTCCGAATTTACATAATTACCATTAATTCTTGTAAATATATATACTTTGCTCATTATATATATAATTGTCCAATTGTCCAAAGTCCATAAATTTGACAAGGAATATATATAAATATATATTCTGGTATTTTTGTCCAAGCACCCATGTATGAGTAATTATGTAATTATGTGTATATTATTCATAAATATATCCTTTTGTATTTTAAGTGTATTTGGTGTTTATACTCCTTGGGAGTATTTAGTGTATTTCAAATCCTTACATGTACACTAAAATATATATATATACACATAATATACAAATAGTACATAATTTTGGTGACAACTATATATATATATATTAGGGGAAGGTTCATTTGAAAAGAAATTTAATGTGAGAAGAAAAAGAAGAAAGGACATATTAGTAAAATACTATTTCATTTATAACTCATATCATTAATTTTTCTCTCTTTAATTAATTAGTCAACTAATCATTAATTATTTTACATATAATCTACAAAACCTTCACATATAAAAATTTTCGTACATATACCCTACACATTATAGAATTTTGTCCTACACAGCCAAAATTTATCCTACACACCTCGAAATATATCCGACACAACTAGTAATTTATTCTACACTTTAAATTAAGTTGTTGTTTTTTTAATTTGGAAAAAGTATATATTTTGAAAAGGAGTTACAAATTTAATTTAGTTAGTTATTAAAGGGGAAGAATACATATTAATGATTTATGTAAGTTTACCAATATACCCTTATATTAAAATTAAATGCATATATTAAATGAAGTAAAATGAAGCATTCTTATTGGTTGAAACTTCTTCTTTTTTCTTCTTACAAAAAAATTCTTCTCATTTGAACCCTCCACATATATATTAATACTTATTTTAATCTTTTAAGAAAATTCTATTTCTTAACTTAAATTTTTGTATAAAAATTAGGGAAAACCAGGTTTAACTTCCTTAAACATTTTGTTAGTAAAAGTCTTGCAAAAATTATATTTTTCTAAGTGTCAAAATTTTATAAAAATTTTGACATAGTTTCCCCTAAAATTAGTGGTTTTCCCATGTTTAAAATGTGTTTATTTTCTTTTCAAGATCAAAACTCAATCATCAACAAACTTTGCTAGTAATAAATATCAAAATCATTCATACTTTTCATGTAACTGGTGTGTGTGAAGCGTGATATGATTTTATTGATATCTTGAGTCCATTTTACGCATTCGTCAAGTTTTAAATTTATAAAACACGGTATTCTACTAACACTAAACACACACATGGGCAAGTACACAAGAGCTTTTAGTACCGGTAAGATACCGGTTTTAGTACCGGTTTATTCTCAATATCTAATCAATCTAATTTTTTTTAGAAAAGTTTTAAAGTATGAAAATAAAAACTAAAAAATGCAGAAATAAAATAAAATAAAAACAGATAGACAAGATGAATCACTTGGATCCGATTCGTCTTTAATGTATCCTTTGAGGATTTTCGCACTTTCGGACTTTTTAAGAGATTATCTTAGTTATAGTAGTAGGCCCCTCTTTTGAAGGTGACGTTACCCTCAACCCAGTGTTTTGAGTCAGCAGGGATACAATCCCAAAGGGTCGGAATATTGAAAGATAATTAATTAAGTTATTAATGCAAAAAGTGGTAGGCCCCTCTTTTGAAGGTGACGTTACCCTCGGCTAAGTGATTTGAGTCAGCAAGGGTACAATCCCAAGAAGCCGGTTTAATGTATTAATAGTAGTTTACATATGAGGGGTTCAAGCTATTCACACCCCCGCCATCCATTACCAGAGGGTATTGAAGGAGGTCCTAGTAAGCTTGAACCAGGTCCTTGTAGGATCTATACACTGAACAAGGCAAGAACCTTACTAAATAATTCCCTTAACCCCCGACCAGGTAGCCAACATGCCTCTATATAAACCATAGAGACATGAATGATACAATCTTTTACTTTATATAGACAGTAAAGTAACCTCAAGACACCACAGACAAATGATAAAGAAAATTCACCTTCAACATAAGAAACTAGTTATTAAAGTCATTAATACAAAACCAAATAAAAAGTGCCGAAAGATTAAAGATTAAAAGTAATACATAAAAGACTTGTCTTTACCAAATGATGTAATAGGCTTAACCAAATATGGCCATTGATTGGCAAGAACCCTTACGATCAATCTTGGATCCCGAGACTACTACACACTCTAAAGATGGATGATGGATGATGGTGGTAGGTGATGGTGTTGTAGTGGTGGTGGAGTGGTGGCAAAGTGGGAGAGTAGTGGTTTGCCAAGGGATGCCTTTGAAGTGAACCAAGCACCCCTATTTATAGCCTGCATAGAGCTCTGGCCACGGCCCCGTGTCCAGCGGGCACGCCCCCGTGGTCAGCCTTTTATCTTCCTTCATTAAATGCATGTGTAAGCAGAGGGTTCTACACGGCTCGTGTCCAGTGGGCACGACCCCGTGGTCAGCAGCGTATCTGTACAATCAAGATTTTGCATGATTTTGCGTATCTTAGCGTTGACCACGCCCCATGCTGAGCTGGGCACACCCCAATGGTGGGCGTAGAAGCTTCTACAGGTTTGTCTTTTCTGCAAGCTCCTGACCACGCCCCCGTGTCCTGCTGGGCACAACCCCGTGGTCAGTCTTCTGTTTCTTTGTTTTTGCTTTGGGGATGCTGCCGAGGGGTCGGGCATGTCACGTTTATTCCTTTTCTTTGTATTTATGTTGGTTTTAGCTTCTCATTTGTTCCTTTTGTACGTTTAAGCTCATTTGGTCCTGTAAATTCAAAAGGATGACAAAAACAAGCTTTTTCCAACATTAGTACAAAAAAAGGGTTAGTTTTATACCTCATTTGATGTAATTTATATGTTACATTTTACACACATTAAATACCCCAACACTTGAATCTTTGCTTGTCCTCAAGCAAAACTCTTTAATATGTGGCTTACACACCCAAATGGAAGAGGTATAGGAGAAGTTTTGGGCTCATGTTGAGTGTCGGGAATCCAAGATCGTTTATTGGGTTCTATTTTTATTTTATTTACAATCCTATTTGTCATGATTTATTTAGAACATTTTATAAGAAAAATTACTTATTTGGGCATAACATGCCTCTTTAAAATTCCATTTATATACAAGTTCACATACCTCACGGGAGATCACTCAACACTCGGCCGAAGATGTATTTTTGTGAAACACTCGAGACCGGCATGGAACTTACTTCTACTATATGCTTGCCAAGCGATCAATCCTCCTCCTTTTTAACTATAAACCTTTGTAAATATCAAGAGGACTTGGGGAAGGGTTAGGCATGGGCTAAGGGTAGGTGGTTTTGGTTAGTGGTTAGTAAAAATGGCGAAAAGCGTAAAAAGCGTCGGTCGTCATAAAACTTTTTGTTTTTGTGACTTTTATTCAAACTAAGCATATTCAAACAAGATTTCTTTGAAGAACTTCTTTGTTTATTGAAAGACTTTCATTTTTTTTATAGGATACGTCACACGATAACCGAGCTTTTTACTAAAACAAAGGGGTTGAAAAGAAAAGGGTTTTGGTGGGTAAAGGGTGTTTGTTTTGTGGGTTTTGAAATGAAAAGGTTTAGGATCAAAGAGGATAACTAGGGGGATTTTGGGTAGGTGGTAAAAAAAAATGGAAAATAATGGCGTTGAAAGAAAAATGGGTTAGTCCTAATGCCTCTATCATTTACTTACTTGGGTTTAAGTTGGTAAAGACCGGGAATGTATCATCGTGGCAAGTTCTAGAGTCGTAAGAACCGAGCGGCTATTCACACAAGAAACGAAAAATGAGCATTTAGTTAAAAGATATATGTTTGTATGCTCAATAAAGGCTCAAAACTCACTTGTTGTGGGAATGGGTTTATAATGTGATCAAGTATATATAATCAAATTTTAATTAGATTTGTCATGCCTTTTCATAATTTTCTTATTTGGATCTTTTTATCACGACGCTATCGGTTGTAAATTTGTAAAAATATAACCTTTTTAGAACTTGTTATTCCCAAATTAAACCAAGACAAGTAAAAAAATTCAAAAAAAAAATTGAAAAAAAAATTAGGGTGATTAGCGGTTCCAATAGAGTTTTGTGTAAGGCTTGTTATTAGGACTTGCGAGATTCAAGGTTTTAGCATCCCCCCCCCACACACACACTTAAATTACACATTGTCCTCAATGTGTCCCAAAAATAAGTTTTTAGGTTGATTGAATGTGTAAAAGGGTGTTGAAAAACAAATTTTTATGTTACTGGGCGTCTGGCCACGCCCCCCGTGTTGGTCCAGGCACGGCCCCGTGATCAGATTTCTAGTAACAGAATTAAACAGAAGGTTGGCCACGGGGTGTGTTCAGTGAGCACGGCCCCGTGGCCAGTTACCTGAACTAGGCAAATTTCTGCAGAGCCTGGGCACGGGGCGTGTTGGGCTGAGCACGGCCCCGTGCTGAACATGCTGAAAGGCTGGAAAAGTTGTCGGTAGGCTCTATTTTCGTGCATGGGGTGCGGTTTTAACGTTCCCTTGGTAACCTCCATCTTTCTGAGTGTGATTTATTCCTGAAAAGTAAAAAAAGACTAGAAAACATAAAAGTTATACTAAACTAAAGACTACGGATAGTTCCTCGGAATGCCTCCGTGGTGCGCCACGTTTATAAGGGTCCTTGGCAAGACCCATAGTCAGTCATATGTTACCCGAGCGGGATGTCTCGCATCCCGTGTTGAACCGTCGAATAGCGTCATCCAAACTTGAGTCTATGACATACATGTAGTTGACCGGGTCCTCCTCTACTCTTTTCCCAACCCCGAATTTCATCTCCTTGTCTCCAACCCTCAATGTTAACTTCCCATCACTCATATCCACCATTGCATGAGCGGTGGCAAGGAATGGTCCTCCTAGAATGAGTGGTACTTCAGTGTCTTCCTCCATGCAGAGTATAACAAATTCGGCCGGGAAGACAAAGTCTCCGACTTTTACCAATAAATTCTCGACTACACCTTGTGGGTATTTGATAGATCTATCGGCAAGTTGTATACTCATCTTTGTGGGGCTTGTCTTACCTAGTCCGAGTCGGTCAAACATTGATGCGGGCATGAAATTGATGCTAGCCCCAAGGTCGGCTAGTGCATTTCTTACAGGTGATCCCCCGATGGAACAGGGGATGGTGAAACTTCCGGGATCGATTTTCTTTTGTGGGAGTTTGTTGAGGAGTACGGCGGAGCATTCTTCACTTTGATTGACCAATTGCAATGTTTCAATCTTCCTTTTGTGGGTGAGGAAGTCTCTCATGAATTTCGAGTATTTTGGCATTTGATTGAGGACTTTCGCAAATGGAAGATTGATATGGAATTGTTTTAGTAAGTTTATGAATTTTGTGAATTGCTCGTCGGTCTTTAGGTGAAGTAACCGACCGGGGTAGGGTACCGAGGGGTCTTTGGTGGGTTCGGAATTTGGCAGAGGGGTTGTTTCCTTATGGGTCGGTGACGAGGTCGTTGTTTGGATCGGTGGACTTTTGTCGGTTGAGGGTAGTGGGGCCTCCTCGGGACCTACGGCATGGTTTGTTAGTGTTATGAGATGTACTTGCGCTTTTGGGTTGGTTTCGGTATTGCTAGGTAATGCGCCTTGTGGTCTCTCAGAGAAATTTTGGGCTAGTTGGTTTAGTTGTTTTTCAATGTTTTGAATACTAGTTTGCTGATTTCTAAAGTTGGATTCCGCTTGTAGGAATCGATCCGAGTACCTTTTTTCGGTTTCAGAGATGAGGCGTGAAACGATGTCTTCAAGCCTCTCCCGTCCCCCTTGTTGTTGTTGAGTGAAATTTTGTGACTCATTTCTTTGTTGTTGTTGAAAGTTTGTTCGTTGATTTTGATTTTGTTGGTTACTACTATTGTCGGGCTCCCTCCAACCAAGGTTAGGGTGGTTGCGCCATCCTTGGTTGTAGGTGCCCGTTGGGGGACCCGACGGCCTAGATCTATTATCAATGTAGTTTACCATTTTCGTTTGATTATCCATTTCTTTCATACAACTCCAATTTTTATGTGGCCCACCACACCCTTCACAAGCCATAACCGAGGCCGTTTTTGCCATTTCTAACTTTTTGATTTTTGAAGATAAGGCCTCGATTTAGGCTTATAAAGAGGTGTTCTCATCTACCTTATGGGCTCCCGGGGCAATAGATTTTGTGCCTCGGGGGGTGTGCCATTGAAAATTGTTTTGAGCAATTTCCTCAATTTGATTATAAATTTTATTTGGGCGATGATTACCTAGGAGTCCCCCGGAGGTAGAGTCGAGTGTTTGTCTTGTATGTGGCAACAATCCATTATAGAAAGTGGATACTTGTTGCCACACTACAAGACCATGATGAGGACATTTCCTCAAGAGCTCTTTGAATCTTTCCTAAGTTTCATATAAGGATTCCCTGTCCTCTTGTGAATATGTATTGATTTCAGTCATTAACTTAGCGGTTTTAGAGGGCGGGAAATATTTATATAGAAATTTTTGGGCAAGTTCATCCCAAGTGTTTACCGAGCCACTTGGGAGGGTGTTAAGCAAAGCCTTAGCTCGGTTTTTTAGTGAAAATGGGAAAATTCAGAGGCGGATGGCGTCGTTTGATGCTCCGTTGATCCGAAAAGTGTCACATATTTCCAAAAAGTTGGTTATATGTGAATGGGGATCTTCATCAGCTAGGCCATGGAAGGTTGCTGAATTTTGGAGCATTTGACTCAAATGCGGCCGAAGTTCGAAGTTGTTGGCATCAACAATCGGTGCTTTGATGGCGGCTCCGAGATTACCAACCGTGGGCCGTAGGTAATCCATCAGGGTACGCTGATCCGCCATTGGGAGTTGGTCCCCCAAAACTTTCTCTTGAATTTAAGCTTTTAGTCTCTTTCTTAGAAAGCGTTCAGGTTAGTCTAGAGGCTCTTTTATGTCTTTATTGGAACTGGAGCTCATGCACTGCGTATGAAGTTCAAGTGCTGCGACTGGGTTCCAAGTCCTGTGATAAAAACAAAAAGAACGACGGTCAGATTCCTCACCACGGCCCCGTGGTCGCTGACCACGGTCGGTGGTCGTGGTTACAGTGGTTGCTTTCTGGATCCCAATTATTGGGGAGCTCAGCACGGCCCCCTGGTGCACCGCCACAGCCCCGTGGTCACTCTTCTGTAACTCATAAAACAAGAACTGCCAGTAAGATTGATGAGCACGGCCCCGTGCCCGACTGGGCACGGCCCGTGCCTGAAGTCTGCAGAAACTGAAAAATTTAAGAAAAACCTAAAAAATAGAAAAAATAAGTAAAAATAATTAGGCCGTTGATTTTAAACTTCCTTAAAATCCTTGTGTCCCCGGCAACGGCGCCAAAAACTTGGTGTGTGCGAAGCGTGATATGATTTTATTAATATTTTGAGCCCATTTTACGCATTATTCAAGTTTTAAATTTATAAAACAAGATATCCTACTAACACTAAACACACACATGGGCGAGTGCACCCATCGTGAGCGTAGTATAGCGTTGGTAAGATACCGAGGTCATCTAAGGACACAAGAGCTTTTAGTACCGGTTTATCCTCAACGTCTAATCAATCTAAATTTTTTTGAGAAAAGTTTTAAAGGATGAAAATAAAAACTAAAAATGCAGAAATAAAATAGAATAAAAACAGATAGACAAGATGAATCACTTAGATCCGACTGGTCTTTAATGTCCTTTGATGATTTTCGTTCTTTCGGACTTTTTAAGAGATTATCTTAGTTATGGTAGTAGGCCCCTCTTTTGAAGGTGACGTTACCCTCAACCCAGTGGTTTGAGTAAGCAGGGATACAATCCCAAAGGGTCGGAATATTGAAAGATAAAATTAATTAAGTTATTAATGCGAAAAATGGTAGGCCCCGCTTTTGAAGGTGACGTTACCCTCGGCTAAGTGGTTTGAGTCAGCAAGGATACAATCCTAAGAAGCCGGTTTAATGTATTAATAGTAGTTTACATATGAGGGGTTCAAGCATTCGCACCCCCGCCATCCAATACCAATGGGTATTGAAGGAGGTCCTAGTAAGCTTGAACCAGGTCCTTGCAGGATTTATACACTGAACAAGGCAAGAACCTTACTAAACCATTACCTTAACCCCCGACCAGGTAGCCAACATGCCTCTATATAGACCGTAGAGACATGAATGATGCAATCTTTTACTTTATATAGACAGTAAAGTAACCTCAAGACACCACGGACAAATGATAAATAAAATTCACCTTCAACATAAGAAACTAGTTAATAAAGTCATTAATACAAAACCAAATAAAAAGTGCCGAAAGATTAAAAATCAAAAGTAATACATAAAAGACTTGTCTTCACCAAGTGATGTAAGAGGCTTAACCAAACATGGCCTTTGATTGGCAAGAACTCTTATGATCAATCTTGGATCCCGAGACTACTACACACTCTAAAGATGGATGATGGATGATGGTGGTGGGTGATGGTGTTATAGTGGTGGTGGAGTGGTGGCAAAGTGGGAGAGTAGTGGTCTGCCAAGGGATGCCTTTGAAGTGAACCTGTAACGCCTCGCATTTCCGTATCTCTATATTTTAGAAATTCGTGTTTGTTTTCTATTCTTTTGGAATCAGGTCGAAAAACGGATTAAAAACAGAGAACAACGCTTTTTACACGCTTTCAATGCAACCGACAAACGTACGCGACTAAAATCGGCTCCCGACACTATTTTACGTATTTTCGAAACTAATATAATATTATACGACATTTTATAAAGTTCGGGTTCGAAAACAGGTTCGTGAGTATGGTAGGACCACCTAAAACACGGGGATTGGGCTTGTAGGCCTTGGGCCCAAGCCCACTAACTAAAACCATGCATAATATAGAACCAAACCCTAACCCTTGTCATTTTTGAATCAGCCGCACACCTTATCCCTGTTCACTCTCCTTCTCTCAAACTCATTACACAAACACAGAGAAGTCATCTTCTCAATAAAGGAACCCTATTTCTTTTTTTTTTCTTCACAAGATTGCAGTCAAACTACACCTTCACCTTCCCCTCCCTCTCGTTGTCATCTGGTAACCACTCAAGCTTCCACCCTCTTTCCCTTCCACACATCCGATCACCGGAGCTAGTTACTGGCCGCTCTCCAGCAAGCAAGCCGCAACCAAACACCCCATTCTCCTCCGACGTCAGTTCAGCCGACGACACACCCACCCCTGATTTGATATCTCTCTCTCGCGAACATGGCAACGTATGACGACAAGGCCACAGAAGGGAGAAAGGAGAAATCAGAAGAGAGGAGTGGCCGGAAACGCAGCGTCGCCGGCGACGAAGGCGGCGGCAGTTTGCTTCGATTCGGGTATAACCCGTTTCCGTTTTGGGTCGCGTTCTTCCCCGGTTCGAGTCCTGGTCGAGTTCCGATTTAGTTCAGTCGCGAGTTCGGGTCAGCACCAGTCAACATCAGGTCTGGTTGTCTCAGTTCAGGTACGGGTTTTGAGTTATTCGATTCAGTCCGGTCAGTTTGTTTCAGCTATAGTTACGTTTATTTCGTTCCGGTTCGGTTCAATTTTGAGTCTCAGTTTTGGTTCCGGTTTGTTTTGCTTCAGGTCCGGAGACAGCTGTGAACCCGGTCAACTGTCGGGTCAAACCCGGTCAACTGTCGGGACATTGAGTCAAACCCGAGACTTGGTATACAATAACGTCACAAATATTTCAATTATATTTCTCACAATTAATTTTGTTACCGCAAAACCGAACTTCATGTAACTGTTCATAAATACATAGAAATATATATCTTTATTGTTTTGAATAAAATGTTGAATTTTGAGATTATATCGACAACTTGCGTTGTCAAGTTGTCGGGATCGTCCAAAAACAGAGGAAACTCTGCCCGATTTTCGTAAAAATCCATAATTTAAAATGCGTTAAAATTATAAAACTAAACGTATCGGTTTCAAATAATTTTTATAAAAATAAATATAGATGTATATTTATTCTTGACAATACTCCTTAAATACTCTTGATGGATTTAATTTAGAATTTTTTTTGCATAAACTATATAACACACATACATACACACACACACACACACATATATATATATATATACAAATATTTTATACCTTTCGCCAAAATATAAATACATATATACCAAATATGCTTTTCGTCAAATATATATATATTCATTATTTTAACAACACACCTGCAACCCTTTTTTATGAAATCAATTTAGAGTTTTCTTTCATAAACGGTGTTAATTATATACGTACATTCTAATTCCACTTCGAATCCTCCGTCATTAATCAGTTTTACTCATGCACCTTCGTTTACCCATATAGGGTGACTTCGGTGTTCCATCCTCCTAATCTCATCAACTCGTCATATGGATAATCGAAAGACTTAGCAATTCTGTGAGTATACTCGATCCCATTTTTATTTTTAACACTTTTGGGTGCAACATGTATTCTATACAAAAACACGTAACGCTTGAATCTTGTTTTTATCACACTCTATCCACATTTAAACATGAAACAATTTGATGCTTGTAATCTCATATGCTATGCAAGTTGAACGTGTTAATCTCAATACTCTTGAGTCTTGGGGTATTGTGAAGTTGAACGATATTTGAACGATGAACGATTTTGAACGACGTTGAACGATGTTGAACGATATTGAATTGCAAAGTAGTAACTTGTATCATTGTATTCATGTTGGATATGAGCACATTTAAACATTTTATTCTACTATATTATGTATTAAACTTGTATACTCGCCAACATATTTTGTTGATTTTATTTTAATACATGTTGCAGGTTGATAGACAAGATGTTGAAGAAACAAGATTAGGATGGACTAGAAACTCACCTAGAAAATAAACTATGTTTGAAATTTAAATTATGTTTTGATTATGTTTGAACAATGTATGACATTTAGTCATTTATGAAATTTGATTTAATCTATATTGTCACAATTAGTGTTATGATGCTTTTGAGCGATTTGTTCGTCTCATCCCGATGTTTCCGCCATCGGTTGGGGTGTGACAGATTGGTATCAGAGCCATAACTATAGGGAATTAGGAAAAAGTAGGAGTGCTTTAACCTAGTCTATAGTTTAGAGCTTATTCTATGCTTTGCTTGACACTACATGCGTACTACTTTATTGTTTTTAGTTATTCTCTTCTGTTCTTTAAAACATATATCCCATTTATGCGTTAATACTTGACATGCTATTCTTGTGTGTAAATACTTGCTTTATTATGTGTCAATACTTATTTTATTGTCCCACTCTTTATGTGCTATTCTTGATATGCCTTCTTATGTGTTTATACTTGTTTGTGTGTTCTGTTAACATACGCCCTTTCTAAGGCATTTTACTCGATTTTTGTTAAACACGAAAACACTCATATTATACAAACGATACGAGTTTACCAAAATAGGCGTGAAACCCACAATTTGGTAAACGACTTTCATTCCGTTTGATTCTATTTTTTCACGAAATTCACCATTAAGTTAGGAGTGAAATCCACATCTTAATGGAAATTTCAAATTTAAATTCGTCAAGTAGGGTACGAAGTTGTCAAGTTAGGGGTGAAACCCGCACCTCGTCGACTAGTTCCACTCCTTGATTTTTACAAATCCCGCCAGGTCTCGAATTTTCGATTGAATTGGAACGTGTAGTAACCGGAAGGGTAAATACCGTTAATCGACACTTCGGCGAGAGTATTTCACCTATTAGGCCAAAGCATGCTCTCACATTCAAAAGAATTTCGACCACTTTGGTTAGTCAATGTTCCGTTTGGAACCATCCGAGTTTTATTCGAGCTTACGCTTTATTATTTTTGATCTTTTGACAAATTTGAATAATTTTTCGAGATTTCATTTTGCGCACACATCATACTCTTACTTTTCATACGATTATACATTATTAGCATGCATGATTTCACGTAATTTTAATTACACTTTTGTAACGAGCAGAGACATATCATCGAGATGGGAGTGATTTCCTTACCTTGACGCTTAACTCCGCTTCTTTTCTCATCTTACAACGACCTCACCAACGGATTTGGGGTGATTCCCTTACCTAGGTGATTGTTACCAACGCTCTCTTTTAATAGACTATATTATGTAAACACGATCATGTTTATACCTAAATCATTTATCATGTATTTCAAATGCTTCATTTATTTAAACGTACCTCTTATTCTATAATCTAATTTCACATCACTCGCATACACAAAATTTTAATGTTACCATAAACGTGTGTCCCTCGACTTTCAAAATTTCACGAAATACTACCTGTCAGCCTAGTCGGTTTAATAAATTCGTTGCCCACAAATTCACCAATCAACGTAAACATTGAAACACGCTCCCCTCACACCATTAAACTAGAGATTGTTATTCTCAATTGAGAATCAAATCAACTTTTTCGCACACGCCTATAAAATATTACCAATATTATTCAATCATTTACTAAAATTCCTTTTCAAAACCAATGAAACATTTTTCGACAATCACTAAGTTCATGTACCAAATTCCTTTTTCTAAGGATCAACTTTTTCACAAGAAGCTGTAAGTTTCAAAATTTTCTAACACAAAGTTACTTAAAACGATGCAAACTTATTAATCTCTAGAACATTTTCAAAACCTCACTCGATACGTCAATAAAATTCAAAACACGTGGGCAAGGAAACTTCATAAGAACCGACAAATTTTCAACTTATGTAAACTCTTTTAAAACCGCAGTAACATTTCCATTCCTTTACAAAGTACTTTCCATATAACCAATAGACGTTTTATACTCTCTTTACATTCACAAACTAGAGTCTATATTTCGTGACAATTCAATCTATTTTAACTCCACGTTTTGCGCAAACACCTATTTATGCATATCATTTTACACGTTTTAGACAATATATCACAACAATCTCATACGTGTCACTCTTTCTCCTTTCTTCATACTCAAACTTTTAATCTTTTACGCGCATAAACCCGTGCATTTCGATTTATACTAAAACAAAATCATTAGTTCCTACATCCATACTTATACATTCTAGGCCTTTACTTATGTTCACCCTTACACATTTATGTTATACTCATGATTCAAAATTCATACGTCTTACGTTATACATACACCCACAGTTATACATTTACGATGTACTTACATTCATGTTTATATTACATTCATATTTATGTTCATACATTTTATGTTCTCATTTACGCATATACGACCTTGTTTACACTTATATACATACAACATATATTTTATTCATACTTAAACCTTCATGTTTTACACCTATATTCACGTTCATATCTATGCACATACATCTTATGTTCACACTTATACTCGTATTCATACTCATACGCTTTGTGTTTATACTTATACTCATGTTTGTACTCACACTTATACTTATTTTTCATACACATTATGCTTATCATTTTTCTCATACTCATGCCATGCGTGTTGTGTTTATGCTCACGTGTGTATTCATATTTAAACTTATGCTATGCTTATGCTTCATTTATACACAAGATTTATACTTTCGCACCCATACGCGAGAGAAACCTGAGGGATTCGCTTACGTTGATCTTATGCTATTTGGAACACAAACATGCTTATATGCTACATTTCTTTCACACGTAGTCTTATTTTCATAATTTATGCATACCTTAATTCATACACAACTAGTACAAGCTATGCGGATCATGCGACGATCAATATAATCGCGGGTGCACACGGGATTATAGTGATGGGCGTATGAGAAACCATAGAGTGTACTACTGTGTATGGTAAGACACGGGATGTAACATGACACCGAATACGAAACGGACGTAACGTGGTCAAAACATGGTGGATACGCTGTTGGTACTTCCTATGTATAAGTGTTTTCACCATTTTACCAAACTTTCGTAAAACGTGCCGTGAGAAATTCAGTGTTTTGTAGAACTTTTGGACCTAATACAAACTTTAAACAACTCACAAACGCATTATATCCGATTATCCACGACGAGACCTCATTCCTAACACACTGCTTTCGTCTATTCATTACTTATGCTATTCTTATACTCGCATCCGTTTATTAAAATCAATCGTTCGCTTTTATACTCCTATGATTCTCCATTATTCTTTTCTTTCATACGAACCTCGTTCACAATCAAGTCTGTTTAAACATTCGAATCCCAACCTATCCTTCCATCCTTCTTAAAGTCTTCCCCTTGAATAAATTTCGGGACGAAATTTCCTAAAGGAGGGGAGACTGTAACGCCTCGCATTTCCGTATCTCTATATTTTAGAAATTCTTGTTCGTTTTCTATTCTTTTGGAATCAAGTCGAAAAACGGATTAAAAACAGAGAACAACGCTTTTTACACGCTTTCAATGCAACCGACAAACGTACGCGACTAAAATCGGCTCCCGACACTATTTTACGTATTTTTGAAACTAATATAACATTATACGACATTTTATAAAGTTCGGGTTCGAAAACAGGTTCGTGAGTATGGTAGGACCACCTAAAACACAAGGATTGGGCTTGTAGGCCTTGGGCCCAAGCCCACTAACTAAAACCATGCATAATATAGAACCAAACCCTAACCCTTGTCATTTTTGAATCAGCCGCACACCTTATCCCTGTTCACTCTCCTTCTCTCAAACTCATTACACAAACACAGAGAAGTCATCTTCTCAATAAAGGAACCCTATTTCTTTTTTTTTTCTTCACAAGATTGCAGTCAAACTACACCTTCACCTTCCCCTCCCTCTCGTTGTCATCTGGTAACCACTCAACCTTCCACCCTCTTTCCCTTCCACACATCCGATCACCGGAGCTGGTTACTGGCTGCTCTCCAGCAAGCAAGCCGCAACCAAACACCCCATTCTCCTCCGACGTCGGTTCAGCCGACGACACACCCACCCCTGATTTGATATCTCTCTCTCGCGAACATGGCAACGTATGACGACAAGGCCACAGAAGGGAGAAAGGAGAAATCAGAAGAGAGGAGTGGCCGGAAACGCAGCGTCGCCGGCGACGAAGGCGGCGGCAGTTTGCTTCGATTCGGGTATAACCCGTTTCCGTTTTGGGTCGCGTTCTTCCCCGGTTCGAGTCCTGGTCGAGTTCCGATTTAGTTCAGTCGCGAGTTCGGGTCAGCACCAGTCAACATCAGGTCTGGTTGTCTCAGTTCAGGTACGGGTTTTGAGTTATTCGATTCAGTCCGGTCAGTTTGTTTCAGCTATAGTTACGTTTATTTCGTTCCGGTTCGGTTCAATTTTGAGTCTCAGTTTTGGTTCCGGTTTGTTTTGCTTCAGGTCCGGAGACAGCGGTGAACCCGGTCAACTGTCGGGTCAAACCCGGTCAACTGTCGGGACATTGAGTCAAACCCGAGACTTGGTATACAATAACGTCACAAATATTTCAATTATATTTCTCACAATTAATTTTGTTACCGCAAAACCGAACTTCATGTAACTGTTCATAAATACATAGAAATATATATCTTTATTGTTTTGAATAAAATGTTGAATTTTGAGATTATATCGACAACTTGCGTTGTCAAGTTGTCGGGATCGTCCAAAAACAGAGGAAACTCTGCCCGATTTTCGTAAAAATCCATAATTTAAAATGAGTTAAAATTATAAAACTAAACGTATCGGTTTCAAATAATTTTTATAAAAATAAATATAGATGTATATTTATTCTTGACAATACTCCTTAAATACTCTTGATGGATTTAATTTAGAATTTTTTTGCATAAACTATATAACACACATACATACACACACACACACACATATATATATATATATACAAATATTTTATACCTTTCGCCAAAATATAAATACATATATACCAAATATGCTTTTCGTCAAATATATATATATTCATTATTTTAACAACACACCTACAACCCTTTTTATGAAATCAATTTAGAGTTTTCTTTCATAAACGGTGTTAATTATATACGTACATTCTAATTCCACTTCGAATCCTCCGTCATTAATCAGTTTTACTCATGCACCTTCGTTTACCCATATAGGGTGACTTCGGTGTTCCATCCTCCCAATCTCATCAACTCGTCATATGGATAATCGGAAGACTTAGCAATTCTGTGAGTATACTCGATCCCATTTTTATTTTTAACACTTTTGGGTGCAACATGTATTCTATACAAAAACACGTAACGCTTGAATCTTGTTTTTATCACACTCTATCCACATTTAAACATGAAACAATTTGATGCTTGTAATCTCATATGCTATGCAAGTTGAACGTGTTAATCTCAATACTCTTGAGTCTTGGGGTATTGTGAAGTTGAACGATATTTGAACGATATTTGAACGATGAACGATTTTGAACGACATTGAACGATGTTGAACGATGTTGAACGATATTGAATTGCAAAGTAGTAACTTGTATCATTGTATTCATGTTGGATATGAGCACATTTAAACATTTTATTCTACTATATTATGTATTAAACTTGTATACTCGCCAACATATTTTGTTGATTTTATTTTAATACATGTTGCAGGTTGATAGACAAGATGTTGAAGAAACAAGATTAGGATGGACTAGAAACTCACCTAGAAAATAAACTATGTTTGAAATTTAAATTATGTTTTGATTATGTTTGAACAATGTATGACATTTAGTCATTTATGAAATTTGATTTAATCTATATTGTCACAATTAGTGTTATGATGCTTTTGAGCGATTTGTTCGTCTCATCCCGATGTTTCCGCCATCGGTTGGGGTGTGACAGAACCAAGCACCCCTATTTATAGCCTGCATAGAGCTCTGGCCACGGCCCCGTGTCCAGCGGGCAAGCCCCCGTGGCCAGCCTTTTCTCTTCCTTCATTAAATGCATGTGTCAGCGGAGGGTTCTACACAGCCCGTGTCCAGTGGACACGACCCCGTGGTCAGCAGCGTATCTGTACTATCAAGATTTTGCAAGATTCTACGTATCTTAGCGTTGACCATGCCCCGTGCTGAGCTGGGCACGCGCCCGTGGTGGGCGTAGAAGCTTCTACAGTTTTGTCTTTTCTACAGGCTCCTGACCACGTCCCCGTGTCCAGCTAGGCACGGCCCCATGGTCAGTCTTCTGTTTCTTTGTTTTTGCTTTTGCTTTGGGGATGCTGCCGAGGGGTCGGGCATGTCACGTTTATTCCTTTTCTTTGTATTTATGTTGGTTTTGGCTTCTAATTTGTTCCTTTTGTACGTTTAAGCTCATTTGGTCCTGTAAATTTAAAAGGGAGACAAAAACAAGCTTTTTCCTACATTAGTACTAAAAAGGGTTAGTTTTATGCCTCATTTGATGTAATTTATATGTTACATTTTGCACACATCAGTAACAAACTTGAAGTTTCACATAAACTTGTAGTAATTTAGATCTACACTTTAAACATGTAGATCTACTTAAGACAAAGCTTACTTGTTAATTTTTATAAACTTTGTTGAAACTTTAATTTGTAAACTTGTTCATCCTCTTAGTTAGTAGGTTTATGAACATGGTCATTTCATTTTTAAACAACTTACAAGTTCATTTTTAAGATCTTTAAGTTTACTAGCATGTTTATCATGGATCTTTCAAGATCCATGTTTACACTTGTTATATCTATGTTTCTAACAAGCTTGCATATGATGGGTCTTAACAAAATCACAAAATAAACAACAACTTCATCGCATACTTTATATAACACTAGAGACACTTTATTTTCTTTAGATTATGTTGTTTCTTTAAGTGTTCGTCTTTTAAAGTTAAGTCTTCTTGATGGTTTAACTTTTACACATATAACATACTACTTATAAGCATCAAAATGAAGATTAGAAGACTCACTACTAGCTCTTGTGGCTAGGGAAGTTGCAAGAGAAACAAGAAGTTGAAGATGTGACAAAGTTGGTGGTTAAAAGCTCCACAAGAAGGTCCTTGCACTTCCAATACTTGTAGCTTCCTTAGATGATCTTCTTACACCTTAGGATGGTCTTGAAATACTTGAAAGATGATTGAAAATGGAAGATGAGATGGTGGTGTTTAGGGCCGAGAGTTAGAGATGGAGAGGAAATGAAGATGTTGTTTGAAATTGTGTTGGTGAAATGATAAGATTCTTGATCCTTAGGTTTCTACTTATAATCACCTACTCACATTAACCCTTTGGATAAAATCTAAGCATCTTTGACCACACAAGGCAATGGTCAACATGAGGAGGTGGGTCCCCATTCATGGGGACGGTTATGGTGGGGTGGGGGGGTAAAATGTTAAAAGTTGGAAGATGAGGGTTTATATGTGTACATTAGAGGTTTAATTATGTATTAAATGGGTTTAAGTGTTTTTAAGTGTTAGAAGGTGTTGTATGACCATAAATAGTTCAATAACACTAAAACAATGTTTCTAGTTCATTTTCGGTGTTTTGGTAGTGTTCGGATAATTGTTCGGTTGTCAGTTTGTTAAGATACTAACTTGTGTAATTTATACGGTATGTTATGCTTTTGTGTCATGATTTCATTCTTAACACTTTTCAAGTTATTCTGGATGTTTAATATTATTTCTGAATCTAGTATAAATAATCAAATGCTGAATTTTGCAGAAATTGTTATTTATAGTCCGTTTCAGACAGTTTTAGTGCTTGTATGATTTCCAGAAAGTATTAACTAATATACTTGTACTCCCAATTGGGATTTATTATGTCTTTGATGTCGAACCTACATCTAAGTCCTAAATCTACCATTTAGCTGAGTACTGAGCCTGTGCTACCACAGCCTGTCTAACCGGTGAGTTTACTAATTGTTTCGACGCAACACTTAAATTGTTTCATAATGCGATAAATGAAATGTATAACATGCATGATTTAAATGTATGACATGCAATCATATAATGTTGATGTTAAAACACATAATTGCAGACAATAAATAATTATTAAATTGTACGAAAGTTATCGAATTTTGTCGTTTGTCACATACTCCCCTGTTAAAAAAAATTATGTCCGGAAATTCAAGACGAGTTATCCCTTGCAGGAGTTTCCTCGAATAGGTGGGGTACTTGGTTTTAAATTGATCCTCACATTCCCAAGTATACTTGGGTCCGTGTCGAGAGTTCCAACGGACTTTGACCAATTTGATTCGACTTCTCCTTGTTTTATGGACCTTCCAGTCCATAACCTCAGCGGGTTCTTCTGTGAATCGGATTTTGTCGTCGATTTCATCCGCAGGGATGATGACCGTCTCTTGTGTTGGACTCTTCTTGAGGTTTGACACATGTAATGTGTCGTGTATGCCATTCAGTTCATCTGGTAGCTCCAATTTATAGGCAATAGTACCGACCTTTTCCAAGATCTCAAATGGCCCAATATATCGTAGATTTAACTTTCCACACTTTCCAAATCTGGCTACACCCTTCCAAGGCGAGACTTTTAACAAGACTTTGTCTCCTACCTCGAAGGATAACGACTTTCGTTTTCTGTCGCCGTAGCTCTTTTGTTGATCACGAGCCGCCTTGATATGGTCTCGGATCTGAAAGATTTTATCGGTCGTCTCTTGGACTAACTCGGGATCGATTAACTGTTTATCCCCAGCTTCCGCCCAACATAGCGGAGAGCGACACTTTCGACCATATAGAGCTTCAAACGGTGCGTCTTGTATACTCGTGTGGTAGCTGTTGTTATAGGAGAACTCAACCAAGGGTAGGTGAGTATCCCAATTGCAGCCTAAGTCCATCACACATGCACGAAGCATGTCTTCAAGTGCTTAAATGGTTCATTTGCTATGGCCATCAGTTTATGGATAGAAGCCCATGCTTAGATCTAGGCGAGATCCAAAGGCCTATTGAAAAGATTGCCAAATCCTTGATATAAAACGACCGTCTCGGTCCGAGATTATCGAAATAGGCACTCCATGACGTGCCACTATTTCCTTTAGATACAACTCAACAAGCTTTTCTGTACTATCCTTTTCCCATATTGGCAGGAAGTGTGCGAACTTGGTTAGTCTATCGACTATTACTTATATCATGTCATGTCCTCTGGGGGTCCTGGGTAATTTTGTTATGAAGTCCATAGATATTTGCTCCCACTTCCAAACGGGTATCTCGGGTTGTTGCAGTAAGCCTGAGGGTTTTTGGTACCCGGCTTTAACCTTTGCGCAAGTTAGGAACTTTCTAACATAGGCAGCAACGTCGTTCTTGAGGTTAGGCCACCAATAGTACTCCTTCAAGTCTTGGTACATCATGTCCAATCCTAGATGGATCGAGTACCTTGACTTATGTGCTTCATCAAAAATAATCTCCCGAAGACCACCAAAGAGTGGAACCCAAATGGCCCCATGAAGTATAAGGTTCCATCTTCCTTTGGCACTAATTATTTCTCCATACCCCGAAGAAGTTCAACCTTGATATGTTCCTCCTTGAGTGCTTCTTGTTGTGCGTCATGAATAAGCGTGGTAAGGTTCGTTTGAATTGTCATCTCTAAAGCTCGAACCCTTAATGTCTTGACTCGTTCTTTTTGAATCAAGGCGTCCTCTACGACATTCGCCTTTCTTGGATGGTACTTAATTTCACAATCGTAATCATTAAATAGCTCAACCCAATGGAGTTGACGCATATTTAATTCCTTCTGACTAAATATGTGTTGAAGACTTTTGTGGTCCGTGAAGATAGTGCACTGAGTACCATAGAGATAATGCTGCCAAATCTTCAAGGCGAATATCACCGCGCCTAACTCCAGGTCGTGAGTGGTGTAGTTCTTCTCATGAACCTTCGATTGACGCGATGCGTATGTGATGACCTTTTGTCGTTGCATAAGTACGCAACCCAAGCCTTGACGCGAAGCGTCTCAGTATACCACAAAGTCCTCGGTACCTTCAAGTAGAGATAATATTGGTGCATCGCATAGCTTATCCTTGAGAAGTTGAAATGCTTCTTCTTGCTTTTCTTCCTAATCAAACTTCTTTTCTTTCTGCGTGAGGGAAGTTAGCGGTTGGGCAATCTTAGAAAAATTCTCAATAAATCTCCGATAGTAGCCCGCTAATCCCAGAAATTGTCGTACTTCAGTTGGAGTTTTGGGCGCTTCCCAATTCTTGATCGCTTCTATCTTAGATGGATCCACCTGTATGCCCTTCTCATTTACAACATGTCCAAGGAATTGTACTTCACGAATCCAAAATTCGCACTTAGAAAACTTCGCGTAAAGCTTCTCTTTATTTAAGAGTTCCATAATGGTTCTCAAATGTTGCTCATGCTCCTCCTTCGTTCGTGTGTATATCAATATATCATCGATAAACACTATCACGAATTTATCGAGATATGGCTTGCACACGCGATTCATTAAATCCATAAAGACCGCCGGTGCGTTTGTCAATCCGAATGGCATAACAAGAAACTCGTAGTTGTTGGGTGTCGAATCCAGCAAATAAATATAAATAAACCTAATTGACACACTAAAAATAGTATGAATGGAAGTGGAGTTCGTGTCCACAGGGATACAAGATTAATTAATTATACCAAAATGTTTTGAACACAGATACGATTGTATTGAAAGGGGGGTTTTTAGTTTAACTAAAATGTAAAAACAATTTATAATTTTTAGATTAAATAGAAAAAAACTAATGAAAGTGGTTGGAAAATTTCAGATGTTAAAAACTAATTTCAACACCAGGGCAATTTCTTGATTCGGTTCGACTTACGATCATTAACGGTCACGGTGCAATGATCCTTTTTAAATAATAGTTTGTATCGACACTAGACGTCACGCAGTTCGGACATCCACTCTATCTAATGTCTAACCAAACGCCGTTCGTTGATTAGAGCCAACCCGCTACTCTAAACTCACGTCGTTTGGATTTTAGCGTGCGGGTTGCGGGATAGAAGTATCAATTACAATCAAACACTCACGCTGTTCAGAGTGTTTAATTATATTATATAATTCTATAATAGTTTGGGTTCATAGACAAACTCAAATTATTATTTTGTTCCTAGTATCAAAAATTAAAACTTTATTAGAGTTCTAAAAATTGATTGAACTTTATTAGAAAAATTAATAAGTTGATCAGGATTATTAACAATCTAATATTTTCCGGATCAGATCCGTATAAAAACAAGAATCATACAAACAAACCACTAAAATAATCGGATCTAACATAACCGTTTCACATAAGTTTATAAACCAAATCAAAGAAAATAAACTCTGATGTCGAAACTATATGGTACTAGCCGGACATAATGGCTAGTTCAATCAATACAAATGCTAAATAAAATACCAAAGTTGAAATTTACAAAACAAAATAAAATGTTTTCTAGAAAATCACCCAAAAGAAAAAGAAAAAATGCTTTCTTATTGTTTTTTCTACTTGCTGCCGTCCAAAAAGAATTCCCAGGTGTTGCAAAATTTTCGTCCCTTTAAACTCAAAGTTGTTGGTGATAAAAATTAGAAAAATTACAAGTTTTGTCCTTTATCTTTATAGTACTTTATAGGCGGTGTCCTTTTTTTCAAATGTTGACAGGCGGTGTCCTTTAGTAGGTATTTTGTTACAAGTTTTGTCCTTTCCACCCAACCAGGTTAAAAACTCAGTTAATTTGTGGCACATGATAAGCACATGAGGGTAATTATGTCTTTTCCACCCCACCACTTCATTTCCCCCTTTTATAACCCCCACAAACCCTAATTTCCAATGTGCAGTAAAAAATCTTCAACTTTTAGGGTTTTCTGAATACGATCTGCAGAAAGAAATCAAATCCACTCTCTCTCTCTAAAGCTCTTCCCCTCTCTATATATATATACAGAAAGAAATCGAATCTCCAGCGATGTAGTTGTATTGGCGATGTAGTTGTATCGACGATGAAGATGATGTTGGGCAGTTGGGTGGTCGGCGATCTGCTGTGAGCTCGATCTGCTGTGGAATCGAATCTCCTACTCAGCTGCACCACCATCATCAAAAATGTTCAAAATCACACACCATACCTTCAAGTCAACCCTTTCATTCCCCTGCACTATCGAAACCGCATACAGATCCAAACAAGGTAATCTCTACACACTCGAATTTGAATCTTGCACCGGTTGATGATGTTAATTTTGATGAGGGTGAACTCTGATAATTTTGATGAGGGTGAAACCGCATACAGATTCACTTTTGTTCCGTTGAGATCCGTTGACAGTAGCTAGGTGTTTGGTTAGGGTTGGGGTGGGTGCGGCGGCAACAGATGGTGTGGTTGTGGTGGTGTTCGGAGGTGGGAGATGATGATGGTGGTTGATGTGTGGGTGGCGGCGGATGGTTGTTGTGGAAGGTGGGAGATGATGTTGGTGGTAGATGTGTGGGCAGCGACAGATGGTTGTGGTTGTGATGGGAGGTGGGAGATGTATGGGCGACGGCGGATGGTTGTTGTGGTGGTGGTGGTGGTGGTGGGAGGTGGGAGATGATGTTGGCGGTAGAAGTGTGGGCGACAGCAGATGGTTGTGGTGGGAGGTGGTGGTGGATGATGGTTGAGAAGGATGGCGGATGGTTGTGGTGGTGGAAGGTGGGAGATGGTGGTGGTGGGAGGTAGGAGATGGTGGTGGTAGATAAAGGCTGAGTGAGAGAGAAATAGAGAGAACTCTGTGTGTTTGTAGAGAGAGAGAGAGAGAGATTTTAATTTTTTAAATAGATATTAGTTTTTTAAATTCTTTTTGTTTTATTTTATTAAAAAGATTTATAAATAAATAGGTAGAAAGACTAAACTACCCCTGTTTGACCAGACTTAACAAAAAAACCTAACTGGGTTAGGGCTAAAGGACAAGACGTGTAACAAAATACCTACTAAAGGACACCGCCTGTCAACATTTGAAAAAAAGGACACCGCCTGTAAAGTACTATAAAGATAAAGGACAAAACTTTTAATTTTTCCCATAAAAATTCCTCCTTAATTCTCGTTCAAAATCATATCCCCTTCCTATCCCATCCATTCCTCTAAGTTTGTTTTTTTTTTCTTTCTTTTGGAGGCCGATCCACCAAATTCCCTAAGCCCATGCCAATATACTTTTAAGCCCAACAATTTTATTAAGATTTCTATCATCAAATAAAATCAGTTAACTTAATTCCCAAGTTTATAACTTCAATTTGTCTTGGATGAGGCTAGTCTCGAGCTCCCAGATTGCACTTGTAGATCCATTTAAAGCTTTATTTTCTTGAGCTCTTTATAGTTTGGTACCTTCCATTATGTTTACAACATCTGACCACATTGTTCCTTTTTTGACCCTTAGGCTTTCCCATCCCCATTGTGATCGACGACGGTCACTCCACATCTACAAAAACATCAAAAATAATCCAAAGTAGATTCCATTCCGCAAAAAATGTGTATTTCAAAATTATGCAATATCTGTGGTTTAAATGCTTAAAATGCAATGGAAATATATGCTAAAGTTATGATAAAATATGCCTAAAAATGCATCTAACAGTAGTGCCCATAACGAGTTCGGAATGTCGTCTTTGGTATGCTCTTTTCTTGAATTCTCAACTGATGATAGCCAGACCTTAGGTCTATCTTGGAGTAGAAGCTTGAACCTTGCAATTGGTCGAATAAATCGTCAATCCTCGATAGCGAATACTGATTCTTAACAGTGAGTTTATTCAACTCTCGGTAGTCTATACACATCTTGAAAGTTCCATCCTTCTTCTTCACGAATATTACTGGAGCTCCCCAAGGCGACAAAACTTGGTCTAATGAATCCTTTATCCTACAACTCTTGAAGTTATGTGGATAATTCTTGCATCTCGGATGGTGCAAGTCAATATGGTGCCTTGGCCACATGTGTGGCTCCCAGTACCAAGTAGATGCGAAATTCGACTTGTCGTTGTGGTGGTAATCCCGGCAAATCTTCGGGGAAGACTTTGGGGAATTCCTTAACCACAGGAATATCTTCAAGTTTCGGCTCCTCAACCTTCTTGTCAACCACATGAGCCCAAAAGGCAACACATCCTTTTCACAAACATTTTTGAGCTTTCATACAATTGATGATCTGCAATGGTGTGTCGTGCTTCTCTTCGTGCACAATGAGTGTTTCCTCGTTCGCAAGCGGAATGCGAATAATCTTCTCGTGGCAAACAACTTCAGCTCGATTCTCGGATAGCCAATCCATGCCAACTACTACATCAAAGCAACCTAACTGGATGGGTAAGAGATCGATGCTAAATTTCCATTCGCCAAGTTCCAATAAGCACCCTTTAACGACTTCTCCCGACTCAACAAGTTTACCATCGGCTAATTCTATCGAGTAAGGAACATCTATCCTACTAGACTCAACTCCGAGTATATTTTTAAATTCCACAGACATAAAGCTATAATCAGAACCAACATCAAACAATATGGATGCAGAGTGATTGTTGACAAGAAATGTACCGGTGACCACGTTAGGGTCTTGGCGGGCGTTCGTTGCTCCAATGACAAAAGCTCTTCCTTGAGCGTTATTTTCTTTCGGGTAGTCTTTCTTGAAATGTTCCTTAATGCCACAGCCATAGCAGCCTTGCCCGCGTCCATTCTCGTTTCCATTACCATTCCGGTTCCCATTGCCATTACCATTACCATTCCCATTTCCATTACCGTTTCCCGCTCCATTCCTAGTTCGGTTTCCACTACCAGCACCACCTCCATTTCCCGTTCCCTAACAATTTTCGGTATGATGACCCAACTTTCCACACTTATCACACTTCACCACACGGCAAGCTCCCAAATGGTGGTACTTGCACTTGTCACACTTGGGCAGAGTGCCCTGATACTGGGGATGGCAAAAATACACGAGCCCGATGGGTATACCTGAAACCCGACACAAATGGGACGGGTATACCCGATACCTAACGGGTATTGGGCTGGGTATGGGTTAGTTCAAAAAATTTTCACGGGTATGGGTCGGGTATGGGATTAGGTGATACCCGACCCGATTACTCGAAACCACATACCCGTTTACCCAATCATATACCCGATTTTTTTAATTTATATTTTTATTTTCCATGAACCCTTGTCTATTGGTGATTTATTTTAGTATGTTCATAAAGTAAAAAATAATAATTCTTTTAGTATATGCATTCGGTAATAGTATAACATTTTGTATATTGTGAAGTATATACATGTAAGTGTATAAATATTATAAAGTTATTATTAATTTATAATAAAATTATATGTATGTAATGTACATTTTTAATTTATAATAGTTGTTGTATCAATAAATTATATAATAATTATAATAGTAAAAAAATGTATTTAGAAATCCCAACGTATATCTTTTATAACAAACTAATGGGTATACCCGATACCCGCGGGTATACCCGATACCCGATGGGTAATTACCCGACAAATACCCGACGGGTATTGGGTCGGGTATGGAACATGATTTTATAACCGGGTATGGGTATGGGATTACCAATACCCGACCCGAACCCGACCCATTGCCATCCCTACCTGTCACACCCCAACCGATGGTGGAAACATCGGAGTGAGACGAAATAGATTGCAAGAGACTTCATAACACTATTTGTAACAAGTATTTAAATAATAAGTTTTCATTTCATTTCTAAAGATTCAATTACAAGGATTTGAAACAAATACAACATGAATAATGAAATACAATACAATAAGAATACAATATTTAAAGTGTGTATCTAGGCATCCTACTAGATTCCATGCATCACCAACATCATCGCTAAACCTGCAACATGTTTTAAAAGTGTAGTTCAATACAAAAAGTATTGGCGAGCATACAAGTTTGGTGCGTAGTATAAGTATAAAAATAATAAGGAACAATCCACATGGCAAACCTAGTTATCAAGATTAACGTATAAACTAGCATGCGATTTACAAGTCAACCCTCAGTTTACGCAAGTATGAATGAAATTTAACATGACCACCAGTCTACGGGCGGTGCGTTACTCCTGTAGCGCTATACATGTTAAATGGAGACTCGTACAAAGCTAATGACAAGTTTATCACATAAGTATGGTCCAGAAAACACGAATCAAGCATAACAAATAGTAAGCATGTATTGGATTGTTTGTTTGTACATTTGCATAAGAATATGTATAGTAAGTGTGTTTTGTATATAATAACATGTTACACCCAAAAGTATGAAAACGGTAAAATGGGTCAAGTATACTCACATAATTGCTAAGTCTTCCGATTATCAAAGTGTTGACGAGTGTATGAGATTAGGAGGATGGAACACCGAGGTCGCCCTATATGGGCAAACGATGGTGCATTAGTAAACGAGATTAATAACAGAGAATTTGAATTAGAATTTACAGTGCAACTTGTGGATATATATATATATATATATATATATATATATATATATATATATATATATATATATATATATATATAGGGCAAGGCTACATAGGAAACCCTATCTATATGAAAAACCCTAGAAAACCCAACCTCCCGACATTTTTTTTTTTTGAAAAAATTAACACATGTAATATAAATGTTTTTAAGAGTTTTGGGCCAAAAAAATCAAAAAAGCGCCGAAGGGATCTTTTAAAAAAAAAAAAAAAAATTCAGCAACTTTCAGCATTGTTGACTAACACATGTTAGGCACTGAAATTTGTTTATTTTTTTTTTAAAAATCCCTTCGGCGCTTTTTTGTTTTTTTTGGACCAAAACACTCTAAAACATGTATATTACATGTGTAATTTTTTTCAAAAAAAAAATGTCGGGAGGTTGGGTAAAAATGGGTTCCCATTTGGGTTTTCAGAGTTTTCTATGTAAATAGGGTTTTCTGTCTATCTTTATCCTATATATATATATATATATATAGTTTAGACAATAATTCTAAATTAAGATTATCAAAAATATTATAGGAGTGTCGTAAAAAAATATACATTTATATTTATAGCCATAAAAGTTATTTGAATTCGATAGGTTTCCATTAGTGGTTCGTTTAAAAAGTGTATATATATATATATATTAATGAAAATCGGGCAGAGTTTCCTCTGTTTCTGGACGATCCCGACGATACAAGTCGTCAATGTTTTTGTCAAAATTCAACAATAATGAAACAATATATAATATATAATTATATAATTCTATGTATGATTACATACGAGTTATAAGGTTCGGTTTCACGATTATACAATAACAATTATAATTTATATTTGCGCCACTTTTGTTCGAGCCTCGTGTTTAACCCGATGACCCGACAGTTGACTAGGTTTGACCGGTTGACTGGCGTTGACCACGTTTGACCGAACCGAAGCCCGAACATCAAGCCGTAACCCGAGCTACAATCTGCCCCGACACGCCTCTTGAACCGAACCCAAATCCGTGTGAACCGAACACGAGAATCTGAGCCGAGATCAAACTTTGAGCCAAACCCAAACCCGAACAAACGGAACATTATCAGTATCTTCTTACATTAGATCAAAAGAAAGGAAACCGAAATGAAAGAAGAAGGTGAAGGGTTTACCAGTTGTTTCACCGGAGTCGAAACACCACCGCCGCCGTCACGGCGGCACCGTCGCCGACGGTTCTGTCGAGCACCACCACAGTTGCAGTCGTTCCCTCTCTCATCAACATCTCTCTCTGTCGATCACTTGAACCGCCTCTGTCACTGCCATCTCGAGCCCCGAAACCACCACCGTCATTGTTGTAGCCACTTGAGCCATCGAGAAACTGACGCCGCCGCCACCTGGAGTGGTGTCAGCCATCTGTTGAAGGGAGGGAGGGAGATGAGCGAGAGGGGGAGGGTGTCTGTGTGTGGTCGGAGAGCTCACCGGAGCTAGATAGGAGACAAAGGGTGCGGGTGAGAGTGTAGTCGGTCGAAAATGGACGCCGTAGAAGACGGTGTGCCGGAGTTCGGCCGGAATTCCGGCTCCGGTCGCCGGTTATGTGAACGAGAGGGTGAGAGCAGGGAAGGGGCTAGGGTTTTTTTTTGTGAAGGAGAAGGGGGTTTGAGGTGTTTAAATAGTTAGGGTTAGGTAGTGTGTTGGGCCCAAGGCCTGTTAACCCGTTCTAGCGTTTTTGAGCGGTCCGGTCACATCTGCAAGGCCCGTTTTCGATCCCGAGAGTCGTAAAGTGTGGTATAACGTTTATTTAGGGTTGTAAATACATAAGTGGTGTCGGAAATCGATATTAGTCGCGAACGATTGTCGGTTGCGTTAAAGTCACGTAGGTGGCGTCGTTTGTCATTTTAAATCTGTTTTCTTTTTCGATCCGATTTCGACTATGATTCCAAAAAAAAGGTTAACGAGGACGTATTTTCTAAAATAGAAATACGGAAAGAGCGAGGCGTTACAGTCTCCCCTCTTTTAAGAAATTTCGTCCCGAAATTTATTCTAGAGGAAGACTTTAGGAAGGATGGAAGGATAAGTGTTGCTAAAAGGGGTTTGTTTGACTAAAACGACTTAAAGTGTTAAGCATAAGTGTAACGTGCAAGTGCGCGCATAGGCAAATGTGTTTAAGCAAGTTTGAGTAACTCAAAATGAATGGGTAACTTTAAAATATGATATCCAAGGAGTAAATCTTTCGTATAAAACGGTAAGCATTTCGATGAAAAGTGTGGCCGTACTGTAAATTGTAAGAAGAATCTCGAGATTTCAAAGAAGAATAATAAATCACTTGTTTGTAAGAAACTATCTATTGACGTGGAACGAGAACATTAGGTATTCTAAGTAAAACGATTTTGGAGGTAACGGCCAATTAAGTACGTTTTCACATAAATAAAGAATAGAAAGATAGTTTTAACCAAAAAGTACTTTTTGACTTCGCATGTGTAAACAGATTTGTTCGTAACAAGGTTTGTATGAAGGACAACGGATAACGGGGAATAACGGAGGCAAGAGAGGGTATGTGTATTGGACGAATGAAAGCAATATGTTAACAATGAAGTCTCGTCATGGATAATCAGATATAATGCGTTTGTGAGTTGTTAAAGTTTGCATTTTAGGTCCAAGTATGGTCTGCAAAATGTCACACCCTGACTTTTGCGGAAGCGTGGTTACTGGTGTGACTTCTTAATACCATAGCATTCAATCATAACAATGCTATATGATAAAACCAAAAGATATTCATCCATTAAAATTAAGTTTGAAAATAGCACAACATAAATTGTCTGAAACGTTGACACCGAATTCAAATTACAAACCATAACATGTTTTAATGAGTTCACGAAGACTCGACAACATAACTTAAACCAACCCGAGCTTAGAACCATGTATCTCGTCCAGGAGTAAGATACATCTCCTAAACTCAAAAAGACTTGGATGACATCTTTTATTTATAACGCAGCTTGAAAACATGCAACACCTGCCAGATCCACTTAGTTTCCTGAAATACATGTAGTTTAAAAACATCAACAAAAGTTGAGCGAGTTCATGTGTTTCGTGTATGAATAAACCTTTAAAATATGTTGTATGTATGTATGTCCCTGGTATGTAGCAATAAGGAAAAACAGATCACCAATGGTTTGCAAGGCCATTGATATGTGTGAAATGGTGCAGGAAAACTCAAACCTAGCAAATTTGTACCGGGCCTCCGGCTGGAAGACATAGTCACCCTATGGGCCACCCTGGTCCCCATGGGTGTGGGCTCGCTACACCCAAGTAGATCTATCACTCATGTCCCTCGGTCCTACGACGAGGATTAATGGCCTTAAGTGTTATACCCACCTTTCACATGATCAAGCAGTAACCCTCCTTAGCTAACCATACCATGTATAAAACGTTTGTAAACAATTGTAACATGTATTTCACCCCCAAAGTATAAAACAAAACAGTTTAAAGAAAGGGGGACATGAACTCACAGTATTGCGTCTTCAGAATCGTAACCCAAATCTCTTCAGCAAACCCGACTACCTACAGCGTACTAATGTCTATTAGACGAACGGGCCGTGCCTTGCCTTAGTGTTTACGTTTCTTTTAATATTCTCCCAAGTTATAATTACTTGTTAAAATAATAAATATTTCAACTTAAATTATATTTAAGTTTTGGAATAATTGTTAAACAATATTTTTGTAACAATACTTCTCAAGTATTTCCTTCCCAGTGATAGGGGTATTTCATACATGTATTTTCGTATTCCAAGAAAATATATATATTTTTCCCAAAATATTATATCTTCTAAATTTCCAAGAAAATATATTTTTACTTCCCAAAAATAGTATATTTTCTCCTTGTTGAAAATATGATATACTTTGTAATAAAAATCATACTTTCATTTCTTTTCGTATCCAAAATAATATTTACCAAAAATATATTTATAACGGTATTTTCTGGAATATTTTGTAAGTTACGTTCTATCGTTCGGTTCCACAATATTATGTGTGTAACTTATATGTATTTATTCCTTGTGATTTTTGGTAATATTTTGGATTGTAATTTTCTTGGTATTTTGTTAAGTCATATTATTTTAAATTCTAAAATAATATAACTAATACACAAAGTATACAAATAATCACACACAATGTGTCTTCTAAATATATATCTTTCAAATACATATTTAGTTATTTTTATTTATGAAAGCCAACCTCCAATACTTGTATTTTTGTAACAAAATCTATGGCAAAGTTTATATTAAAAATCATAGTTAAAACACACTTGTAAATATTTGTTTAGAAAATATTTTTCTAAGTGTTTATATTTTTAGAAAATTTTGCCATAGTTTCCCCTAAAAATGGAGGTGTCCATGCTATCAAAGCATATCATTTTCTTTTTAAAAACATCACAAACAATCAACAATCAACCTGCACTTACCAAGTGCCACATTAATGCTATTTACATAACAATCATGAACTTGATCTTTCATAAAAACTTGTAGTAACTTGGTAGTGTGTTTAGTAAACTTAGTTACCCTTTAAAGTGTGTTTATTTCTTTCAAACTCTCATTCTTGGAAGATTTAGGTGTTTACAACTTGTAAACATGTTTTACAAAAATGCTTCTTTATGAAATCTTCTTGTTTCTCTAGTGTTTCTACACTTGTTTTATCACCAAAAATAGTGCAAGTTTAAGTAAGAACCATGATCTTCTAAAACTCACATTTTGAACTTGGTTCTTTTGGAAAACCCATCCATAAATCTTAGATCTATAAGATTATCAACTCACTTGATTATTATTTTTCAAGAAATCATTTTATTTTTCAAGTTCATGCTTACACATGAGGATGATCATTCTTGTTTCATCACATAATCATCCTCTCACTTGCTAGATCATGTGTTTAATCACAATCTAGCAAGCTCCTTATGATGATCATAATCTTCAAGAAAATAACAATCAAGTATCATTCATACACTAAACAACATAGTTTCATCATGATTTCATCATATATCAAGCTTATGTTCATGCTCTTTGTTTATGTTCTTTAGGTGATTAACAACATACTACATCTTTTAATCAACTACATTAGAAGTAACAAAGGGTTGTAAAGAGTCTTACTACTAGCTCTATGGCTAGGGATGAACACAAGAGATTGAAGGTGATGAATGTGGTGGATAAAGGCAAGCAAAAGAGGTCCTTCAAGTTCCACAAGCTCCAAGCTCCCTTGAATGAAGTTTAACACCCTTGTATGTGCTTTGAATGGATGAGAAGGTTTGAATGAAGGTGGATGTATGGTGGGTGGTGTTCTGCCAAGAGCAAGAATGAGAGGGGAAGAAGAAGTGTGATGAGATGAAGTGTTGGTGAATGATAGTTAAGGCCTTAGGGTTAATATAAACTCACTTCCAACATGTGTTTATCCTTTGGGTTATATGTTCACATAGTACATGACACAATCTATTAAACAACTCAAATAAAATCCACCATTTAGACATGTGGGCCGATTACTAGCTTGTGGGGGGGGGGGGTCTATGTGTAAATTTGAACCATGTAGTTAGATTACAATTCAAATCCAAGTGTATAGTTAGTTAAGTTAGTTACTAGATATTTTAGTGGGTGTTAGGGTGTTCGGGGATCATAACTAGCTCGGAAATAATAAACAGTGCTTCTAGTATAATTTTGGTGTTTCGGGTAGTGTCCGGTTGTTCGATTAGATACCGGTTCGTTAAAGTGTCAAACTATTCCGTTTAGTGATCTTTATGTACCTTTTTGCATGGGTGCAAAAATCGCGACTAGCCGGCGATTAATCGCTGACTAGTCGCTAGTCGCCCATCAACTGAGTAATTTTCAACTAATCAGTAAAAAAATCGCTAGTCGGCCTAGTCGGCCCTAATCGCGACTAGTCGGTCGGGAAAAATCGGAAAAAATCGGGAAAAAACAAAAAAAAATCGGAAAAAAACACATATTCCGGCCAAAACCTCCTAGATTCCGGTCAAAACTTGTCCACTTAAAAAAATTACGTATAAAAATATATGTATATATGTATAAAAACTTAAAATTATACATAAAAAGTCCGATCCGATTAATCCCGAGTAATCCTGAGTAGTCGCTAGTCCCTACCTCACCGACCCGCTAGCGACTAGCGAGTTCTCCAACCTTGCCTTTTTGTGACACTTTTAATTCCCGACACTTAGGAAAGCATTCAGGACCATTTAGTCATATTTTTACATGAAACTAGCTTGTTAAAAAGCTGATTTTATGCTGAATTATGCAGAATTCTGCACTTTATGTGGGTTTTAGGCACTTTTCGGCACTTTATCTATCACCTAGAAAAGCAGTTTTGTGGTCCTTACTTCCCTACACACTATACTAGTGTAGTACTTGGTTTCTGGCTCATACTGGGTCTCAAAACACTGTCTGTCTATGTACTGAACCCCGTCAGCATATTCCTGTTTTATCCGTCAACTGTGCTAACTGTGCTTTGTGCATCATATATGTCAATAAGGTTTGCATGTGATAACGAGGTGACATTATGTAATATGTGATGCACATGTAAGTATAATGCATTAATCAGAAAGTAGTCTAAGGCCCTGTTTGGTAGGCTCTTAATAGCCTCTTAATATCTTATGTCTGACCGAGTCAGATTTAGGGCTGTTTGTTTCATCCATCTTAATACCCCATACCTCTTACCCAGCCTCTTAATTATCTCTTACCCGGTCATACATTACAAGGAGTCTGACCAAATACCCTCTTCATTCTTCTCCTCCACAGCCAACATCATCTTTCTCCTCAATACACAAACATCATCCTTCTCCTCCACAGCCAACATCATCTTTCTCCTAACAGCCGCCATCATCTCAAACTCTCATCGACAACTCCGCCACCCTCCATCCACGTCGCAATAGTCCTCCATCGCAGCGCCCTTACAGCCTCCGTTCTCCTCCGCCGCCCTCCACCACTCCGCCGCCCTCTATCTCCACTGGCTCCTCCATCCACCGGCCTCCTCCCTCCACCGGCCTCCTCCCTCCACCGATGCTTCTGGGTGTTTGATTTTAGAACAGTTGATTTTAAGGGTTTTAGCTTCTGGGTGTTTGATTTCACAACTATTTCTTTTAAGGTATTTATAATTTTCACTTTTTTGGGTGTTTTTTTCACACCAATTTGTGCAGGTTGTGGCTGTTTCAGTGTTTCTGGCATTGGGGTTTGCTTTCTATGTGTTCTTTGCACCTTTTGTGGGGAAGAAAAAGATGTATGAGTATATTGTGATGGGTGTCTACACTCCTCTAGTAAGCTCTCCTTTATCCCAATTGTTTATATAATTTCATGTTTCATGTAACTTTTATAAAACTCGAGTCACTTGTTTATCTTCTTACCAGATTACATGTGCATTTGTGGTGATCTCCAAAGCATGTATTGGTGATCCGTTGTAATTTCGTTGTAATTTTTTATAGATTTTGTATGTTGTTTGTAGTTTCGTTGTAATTTTTTATAGAAACAGATTGTTAATTGTTTGGTTAGATTGGTATATTGATTTTTACAAAGTAGTTCAGAGGGGTAAAAAGTCATTTACACTGTCATTCAGAGGTGCAACCAAACATCAGTTTACTGGTTCAGCACTTATTGGTTCAGAGCCTCTTACCCATTCAGACCTCTTATTCATTCAGCACTTTTTGATTCAGATGTTGCCAAACAGCCCCTAAGTTATCAGTTATAATTCAGCACAGTCATTAAGCACTAATTTACATTAATTAATTGTATGGATACCTGGATTTTTGACGGTTGTCACACAAAACACCGAATTTCTCATGGTACGTTTTACGAAAGTTTGGTATCGTGGTGAAAACACTTATATATAGGAAGTACCAGCGGCGTATCCACCATGTTTTGACCACATTACGTTCGTTTCATATTCGGTGTCATGTTACGTTCCGTGTCTTACCATACACAGTAGTACACTCTATGGTTTTCATAGGCCATCACTATAATCCTGTGTGCACCCGTGATTATATTGATCGTCGCATGATCCGCACAGCTTGTACTAATTGTGTATGAATCAGGGTATCCATAAATTTGAAAGTAAGAATGAATACGTATATGAATGTAGTTTATATGCATGTTTATGTTTAAGCATGTGTGGGACCCACGTAAGCGAATCCCTCGAATTCCACTCGCGTACGGGCACGAATGTATGAATCATAAGTATGAAGGAAAGTATGAGCATAAATATAAGTGTAAGTACAAATATGCATGTGGGTGTAAGTATAAATATAAAACGTGTGAGTATGCGTGTAGGTACGAATAATAAAGATTGCGTAAATAGTATAAATTGAAACACAACGAATTTAGGCATGTGAAAACGATAGAAAGGTTGAGTATGTAAAAACGAACGATTTAAGTGGAGTTGTCGTGAGATTGTGACTAAAACATGTACGATGATATACATGTATGGTTGTTTAAGCGAAACGTTGAGTTTATCGAATCAAAAATAGATTGTGTTTGACTAGTAATGTAGATTCTAGTTTGTAAATGTAAAAAGAATATAAGGTACTTATTGGTTATACATAACGTATTTTGTAAGGAATGGAAATGCTACTTTTGTTTTGAAAGAAGATTTATGTAAGTCGAAGATTGTCGGTCTCCATAAAGTCTTCTTGCCCACGTGTTTAGAAATTTGAATGACGTATTGAGTGGTGTATAAAAGTTCATTGTAAATAATAAGTTTGTATTATTTCAAAGGATATTTGCATTAAAATATGAAATTTGAAATTTAGAGGTTCTTGTGAAAACGTTGGTTCTTAAAAGAAGTTTAGCAATGAACTTAGTGTTCGTTGAAAAGAGTTTTTAACAAAATGAGTTGTTGGTTTTGAGAAGAGTTTGTGGTAAAACGATCTTATAACATCTATAAGATCTTATCAATTATATAAGAAGTTGGTTTAATTTACGACTGAGAATGAAAGTCTTTAGTATAATGATATAATGTGAGCGCGTTTTAGTGATTAGGTTAAATGTGAAATTCATGGGCAAGAGATCCATTAGACCGATTAAGTTGATAGGTAGCATTTCGCATGGTTTTGAAATTCGGGTGATAAAACGTTTTAAGGCATGATTACGAATTTTCGCGTATATGATTTACGTGAAATGGATTATGGGATAAATAATACATTTGATAAAATATTAAATTTTGAAATTCGCATAAGTAGGGATTTTGACGAATGATAAACGATTTAGGTGTGAAATATGATTGTTTTGTATGAGGAAGTCTCTTTTGAAAGAAAATTTTGGTAACGATCACCTAGGTAAGGGAATCACCCCTAACTCGTTGGTGAGGTCATTTTAAGAAAAGAATGAGTGGTGTTAATCGTCAAGGTAAGGAAATCACTCCTATCTAGATGATATGTCTCCATTTTGGTGTTACAAAGAATATAAACAAAATTGAGTGTCGTTTTGAAATCATGCATATGTATAAATGTATGAAAAGATTTAGTATGATGTGTGTGTGAGAAAAATGATCTTGAGAATAAATTTGAATTTGAAACGAGAGAATTGTATCATATAAAAGCGATGATAGTAAAGCATAGGTCTGATTAAAACTTGGATTGTTCCAAAACGGAACTTTGACTAAACCAACGGGGTCGAGTACTCTTTTGAATTTGAGAAACATGTTTTGGCCTAATAGGTGGAATACTCTCGCCGATATCTCAGTTAACAGTATTCACCCTTCCAGTTACTACATGTTCCCAATCCATCGAAAATTCGAGACTTTGCGGGATTTTTGAAAATCAAAGAGCAGAACTAGTCGACAAGGTGCGGGTTTCACAACTAACTTGACGATTTCGTACCCTAAGTGTGGTTGACACTCATCAAGTCAAAATTTAATTTCGACACTTTGACGAGGGTCCACTAGAATTTGAAATGGAAATTCTCCATCAAGGTGAGGGTTTCACTCCTAACTTGGTGGCGAATTTCGCGTAAAAAAGAAAGATTGAGAGTCGTTCACCAAATTGTGGGTTTCACGCCTATTTTGGTGAAGTCGTCTCTTTTGTGTATTACGAGTGGTTTTAAGTTTAGTATAGACGAGTAAAATGCCTTAGGAAGGCGTATGTTTGAAATATTAAATCAAGCATAACACATAATGCATTTCAAGAAATTAACACGTAGGATACGTTTTCAAGAAGTTAACTCATAAACAACATTTCAAGAATAGAATGTAAAGATGTTTCATACAAGTTGCATGTGAAGCAAATATGGTCGAATTTGGTGCTTAACTATAGACTAGGTCAAAAGCATGGCAATTTTCCTAATTCCCTATAGTTATGGCTCTGATACCAATCTGTCACACCCCAACCGATGACGGAAACATCGGAGTGAGACGAAATAGATTGCAAGAGACTTCATAACACTATTTGTAACAAGTATTTAAATAATAAGTTTTCATTTCATTTCTAAAGATTCAATTACAAGGATTTGAAACAAATACAATATGAATAATGAAATACAATACAATAAGAATACAATATTTAAAGTGTGTATCTAGGCATCCTACTAGATTCCATGCATCACCAACATCATCGCTAAACCTGCAACATGTTTTAAAAGTGTAGTTCAATACAATAAGTATTGGCAAGCATACAAGTTTGGTGCGTAGTATAAGTATAAAAATAATAAGGAACAATCCACATGGCAAACCTAGTTATCAAGATTAACCTATAAACTGGCATGCGATTTACAAGTCAACCCTCTGTTTACGCAAGTATGAATGAAATTTAACATGACCACTAGTCTACGGGCGGTGCGTTACTCCTATAGCGCTATACATGTTAAATGGAGGCTCGTACGAAGCTAATGATAAGTTCATCACATAAGTATGGTCCAGAAAACACGAATCAAGCATAACAAATAGTAAGCATGTATTGGATTGTTTGTTTGTACATTTGCATAAGAATATGTATAGTAATTGTGTTTTGTATATAATAACATGTTACACCCAAAAGTGTGAAAACGGTAAAATGGGTCAAGTATACTCACATAATTGCTAAGTCTTCTGATTATCCAAGTGTTGACGAGTGTATGAGATTAGGAGGATGTAACACCGAGGTCGCCCTATATGGGCAAACGATGGTGCATGAGTAAACGAGATTAATAACGGAGAATTTGAATTGGATTTTACAGTGCAACTTGTGGATATATATATATATATATATATGTATATATAGTGTGTGAGGTTCATTGGGGAACACTAAAAAGGTGGGGAACAATGGGGAACCGACTCAAACGAACTCCGATTGGACTCATTCCAGCGGCGTTGGAACCGTCTCGTCGAACCCTAACTAGGATCTCTTAACCCTAAATCCTAAATCATAACCCCTAAACCCTAAATATATTAGGGTTTGGCTTTTAGGGTTTAGCCTTAGGGTTTAGCCTTAGGGTTTAGCTTTAGGGTTTAGAGTGTAGTTTTAGTGTTTAGGGATTAGCTATAGGGTTTAGCTTTAGTTTTAGCCTTTAGGGTTTAGTTTTTAGGGTTTATAGTTTAGATTTTACGGTTTAGCTTAGGTTTTAGCCTTATTTTTTAGCTTTAGGGTTTAGAGTTTAGGAGTTAGGATTTAGGGTTTAGGGTTAAGAGATCTTAGTTAGGGTTCGACGAGCCGGTTCTAACGCCGCTGGAATGAGTCCAATCGGAGTTCGTTTGAGCCGGTTCCCCGCTGTTCCCCACTTTTTTAGTGTTCCCCAATGAACCTATTCTCGGCACGGTTCGCCTCGTACTGGGCGATAGCTTTAGAAATCCTTTCTTCAATTAGGGAGTTTAGCTCTTCAGTAGTCCTCGGCATTAGTGGGGGTGGGGTTTGGTTCATTCCCCTAGTGCGAATCATTCTTCTGGGAGGCATGATCTTCCAAAATATAACACAATAATAGTTAGGTGTTTATTAAATAACCACCATTCTTTTTATTAAATAAATAATAAAAGAAATATATATGTATATATATACACACACACACATATATATATGTATACACAACCAAACAATACACCAAACATATAAATCAATTTATACAAGCAAATAGGCATGCATAAACAGATAAATAATAATGCGTCGTAAAGATAAAACCAAGTTTTTATATATCAAGACAACTTGTTACATGATTGTTTGTAAAGGAAAACAACAATGTACTTGGGCTACATCACCCAATCATACAAGTTTAATACATAAAATGGCAAAAATCTTCCTTCATATTTGGCGATCTTAGATCTTCAAGTTGTCTTCAAAACTCGGCATCTAGTCTTCATATCCAAAAACGGCGTAGCTCACCGTGCAAAAGTACCTACAAAAGAAAGCCTAAGGTGCAGGGGAGATGGTGATGGGGTAAGGAAGGCTAAACTATGAAGGTGGGTTGCCTCCTCCTAGAGCTCATAGACTCGACGGAGTAGGAAGCTCACTTGCTGCTCAAGTAGTAGAACTCGAGCAGTTAGGTCATCGGCTGGCATGTGAACAGGTGGTAGTGGTGATGCTGGTGGTAGTGAAGATGGTGGTGGTGTAACTGGTGGTGGGTAATCCGGTAGGGGCGGACGTCTGGCATCCGCCTCCTTCTCGAGGTCGTAGACCCTTTTGCAAAGGATCTCAACTTGGAGCTGGAGGAAAAGGAGAAGATCGTCTCGTGTGTAACCAGTGTGGTGAGAGGGATGGTACGGGTCAGACAAAGACATGACACGCGGTGGTGAAGGTGGGAGGGGCTGGGACGACTAATAAGATGAACTCGTCCCATGGTGGGGTACTGGTGGCTACCGTGAAGGCTCGGCCTCTTCTATAGGGTGAAAGTGGGATCGAATCGAATAAATCCGTAAGGTTCATATCCAGCTAGTCGGTCCAATGGGAACAGGAGGCTACGAGCTCTCGTCACCAGTGGTGTGAACATGGGTGTGTGAAGGAGTAGGGGTGGGGGTAGATGTAGGTGTAATGGGGGCGGCAGAAGAGGCGTCGTCAGTAGGGTATGCCTACAGGCCGACGACCCGTAAAGCAGATGAAGTAACTGACGCTCGAGAGTCATCGTCTGAGTTAGAAGATATATCTACCACCAAAATCACTAGAGATGCGACCTCTAAGATGGCAATGTCAAAGACCTCCCCATCGCCGAGGTCCTCGTCGGGGTGGTCTACATGAAACACTGGGACCTCGTCATCGTCTAGATCGACGATGAATGACCAATCCTCCAGAGGGATCGCGGAAAGTGGAATGGCTGGGATGGGTATAACCTCAACGATGTGCTCACCGTCGGGATGTCCTATGATGAGCTGATCATGTAGCTGTGGGGGCAAGGCGATAACATCGTCCACCAGAGGGACGTCACCATCAGCAAGGTCGGGCAAAGCAAAAGGATGAAAGTCTTCCAGGTCGTCGTCATCTGACATAAAGTCGGGGTCCTCCTCGGGATCTGAGTCGGTGTCGGAGGTAAAGACCTCCTCAACTGGTCCAACCTCTTCATCGGAGACAAGCTCCATAGGGTCGTGATTGTTAGATAAGCCCTATTCTTAGATGATGATGACTTGCTGACCTGTAAGATAAATGTTATGACATATGTATATATTAATCATTTCTACTTAATGTATATATAGTTACACACAATATGTAAGTAGCACGTATGTTCATTTTAAGTTAGCCTATTTGTATCATGTGGACTAACTTAAGTTCTTACGTCTACTTTTTGTAGTCTAAGTCACGTAGCGGTCCTCGCTTTGTTTTTGTAAAATGAATTTATATAGTGGACTTTGCGAAATGTTTTATGCAATGAAAACCTCTTGTTTTTTGTAAAAATTGTTTTCATGAGAGGATCCTAGGGATTGTAGACTAGACTCGAGAAAGAATCATGGTTCACTACAAATGAAGCTCTGATACCAATCTGTCACACCCGCTCAGAGGCGGAAGCACGAGGTGTGATCGTGATTGATTCTCATTGCATACGAATAAGCAAGCATACTATACGAATAAAATAAACTCCAAATGCCATTACAATAAGTTTCAAAACACAACCATAAGTTAACAATATTGTTTACATCCTTTCAAAAGAAATTACGTTTTTAAAATGTCATACAACATAGTTCCAAGAATAAAAGATCAAGGTTTTGTTCCCTATATCACCCGCAAGGAGGCGGAATATAACGAACAAATCCTTTAAAAGGTGGCATGGAGTTTCTAGCACTTGACATCTTGATATGAAATCCCCGCAAAGATCCACTAATTTCCTGAAATACATGTAAGTTTGAAAAATCATCAACAAAGTTGGTGTGAATTCATGCAGTTAATTTGTATGAAATGTATGAGTTGTATTTGTATAAAATGTGGTATGTTACTGTAAAAGTGTGTAAAGTGAATGTAAAATGTAAGGAAATCGAGATCGCTAATGTTTAGCTAGGACATTAACATGTGTGACGACAAAGGAAGCATCCAAACCTGGCGATTTATACGTCGATTACCCTTCGACTGTGACACAAAAGCACTCTTCCGTGTGGGTCAATGTGGACCAAGAGTAAGGCTGCCAATACCCGATAGATCTAACCTTTTGTTCCTTGGTCTAAACTTAGATTAATGGTGCTTACGTATCCCCTATTCGCACATGATCTATTATATCATTCCTTAGTTTAACATACCATTTGTACATGTATTTTCCCAAAAGTTTAGAAAACTAGAAAGCGTTTAAAAGAGGGGACATGAACTCACTGTTTTGCGTCTTCGTGCGTCCTAACTTCACCGGTGATCACCTTGGGTCACGACGTAACCTATAAGTGTTCTACATATGTTAATCATGTAAACTTGTGATTTACTATGTACAAGTGGTCCATCTTGTTTTATGTATTCGCTTTGTTTTAGATGTATATGTTCTTGAGTTGTTAGTACATATTTTACAAAATATCTATAAAGTTTTGTATACTTGTGAGTTATGTTAACGGACCTAATTCTTATTGCGGCTTCGTGCCTCGCATGAGTAAGATGTGCATGTCCGAGACATGTGTGGGTCGTGCTCACTCGTTCGTCGCATTATCATTAACTTAAGTTGTATTTTCTATTTGTCATCATATATATTTTTATTCACAAATATATATATATATATATATATATATATATATATAGGATTAGGTTCAAACGTGAACATTTTCTCCAGCGTGAACTGCGTGAACTGATCTGGGCCCTTAATTTTGTAGATGATAGATCTTAGATCAATGGCACAATTGTAATTAAAGGTATAATAAATTTAATTTAAATTTTAATCTAAAGGGTAAAATAGGGAACTTTCATATTAAAGATATGGAAACTAATTCATTTGTAATTCCCTAAAATCTCTGTATCAGTTTCAAAACACTCAAAACAAGATTCCCTCAACCACCACCTCACCCGATCTCTCCCTATTATCTGCATATGGCTGGATTTCCGGCGACTGTCGGCTGTGTTTTACAGCGAAAGAGCCCCCCACCCTCTCGTTTCTACTCTGGCGCCACACAAGACCGGTGACCGGGTTAACCAGTAGAGCCGCCGCTCACGACGGCGCACGACGACGACAGTCGGAGGGAGAGGAAGAGAGACGGTGGCTGTGGAGGTGGTTAAGCCAGAGAGATGAGATATCAAGAAGATCAAGCGACAGAGACGGAAGCGCCGCCGCTCACCATGTTTTCCGGCGACAGAGACGGAAGCGACAGAGGCGGTGGCGGTTGTGCTTTTCCGATGACCTTCATGTTTTCCGGCGACGTGGTGAGGTTGATGTTGATTATGAAGATGGTGGCGATGTCGGAAGGTCATCAGTGGTGACAACTCAGTGTTGTATGACCATGACTTAGGTAATTTTTGCCTGCCTTTCTAGTTAGCGTACCTTTCTGTTCTTTTTACATAAATATTCATCTAGCACAAGAATATTTCATTTGCATGTGATAAATCTGGTGATAATATGTTTGCAATTTAGTTCAGTTACCATGATGAGAATTACATATAGTCATTTACTAGTTCATCATAACCCGAAAGAAAATAATAGTAAAATTGGAGAGTGACACAACCTCGTTTGTCTTAATTTTGGAGAAGATGCTTCTCACATCTACTTTTCGTTTTGAAAATCAATAATAAAAGGAAAATTTTATTTTATGTGACTACTTCTAATATATTGATGAAAGCTTTTAATTTGATTTTGAAAACTTCATTTAGACTTAATTCTAATTTTACGTTATTTGTGTATTGAAAGACATCTTTTGACCAAGACTTTTGATAAGAAGAAAGCATTAAATCAGCAACTTATTTTAGGGCTATACCATTTAAGTTTTCTAGATTTCAATTTTTTTTATTTTTGCTATGTTTTTAATGCGATGTACACATGTGTATAGCGTCCGTTTTTCGTGATATCTTAGTTTTTTTTTTGTGTATTGAATTTGTAAAGTTGTTGATGTACACTTGTGAATTATGCAAAGTATTAGTTGTTGAGTTTTTTTTGTTCAATTCTTTGATTTTGCTCTGTTTTTAACGCGATGTACACATGTGTATTCTGATTTTGCTCTGTTTTAAATGCAATGTACACATGTGTATTCTACTTTTTGCTCTAATTTTAACCCAATGCACACATGTGTATAGCGTCTGCTTTTGTGATATCTCATAATTTTTTGTGTATTGAATGTGTAAAGTTGTTGATGTACACCTGTGAATTATGCAAAGTATTAGTTACTGAGTTTTTTTGTGCTATTTTAGGAAATGTCGTTAACGAGAAAAGCGGAGATGAAATGTCGATAAGGATGATTCACGTATGAGGTCGATAAGGATGATTCACGTATGTTTGTTTGCTTGGCCGATAAGGATGATTCAGCATACAAGGTGGCGAATAGTTGTAAAAGATTATGTTTTTTTGTTTTTTCGATTATGTTGGGTTTATTGTTTTTACGAAACTGGAACTTGTAATTATATGTTTTTTGTTTGGTTTGGAAAACATTATGGAACTTGTAATTTGTTAAATATAAAATAGTTTTACGGGTATTGTTTCTATGTATGTATTATGTAGCTAATTACACATATGTACGATGCTGAGTACACATGTGTACTGTTCTATTTATATCCAAGTACACATGTGTATACCGTTGAAATACGAAGGTTACGTGGATCTTAAAAATCAAAATTCGAATTCTGGTGATGAATCTGAAATAAAAATTAAAATTGAAATATGGTGATTTGTTGTTTGTTTTGATAATTATCTTATTAATAAATAAAACATAATGTGGATAATGAATTTAAATTAGGAAAGATGTAAAGAATTTAAATTAGGAAAGATGTATCTTATTAATAAATAAAACATAATGTGGATAATAATTTAATTATTAAAATAATGATTTAAATCTAATTTCTTGCACAATTACAATCCTACCCTTAACAACTAAAAAGGAAATCAAGGGTCCAGATCTGTTCACGCAGTTCACTCTTGGGAGATTGTTCACGCTGGAACCCTACCCTATATATATATAGAATTTAAATGCGATATGTGTTAAAAATAATATATTTTTAACATATCCCTGTATACATATACTTGTATTATTTCCAAAAAATAAATGTAAGTAAATTGTTAAATAATATTTCCAATATTATTTTTAGTATCAATATACTTGAAATCTTACCAAATGTATACTTAGGCAAGTATACATGTATTTAGGTATAAATATTTATATGTATCTTGTATTTAATATCAAAAATCAGTTCTTATGATTTTTATACTTTCCGGAATTATGTTTCTTAAAAATATTATATATTTAAGACTTGTTGGTAATATATATTTTTTTATCATGCTTTGTTAAATATATATATATATATATATATATTATCATTTGTCCAAATTTATATAATTCCCATTAATTCTTGTAAATATATATACTTCGCTCATTATATGTATAATTGTCCGTGTAATTGTCCAATTGTCCAAAGTCCATAAATTTGATAAGGAATATATATAAATATATATTTTGGTATTTTTGTCCAAGCACCCATGTATGGGTAATTATGTGTATACTAGTTGTAGGACCCGTGTTACCACACGGGTAGTTTAATAATGATCGAAATCAAATACTAAAAAACATGTTATAATATATCATAGTTGTAGGACCCGTGTGAACACACGGGTAGGTTTAATAACGATCGAAATCAAACACTAAAAAACAGATTATAATATATCATTTAAATTGTTTGCGTTTAGTTACATATCTTTATAACCGTTATGACGAATGGACCTTTCCGCCAGCTGGCTTGCATAGCCAACACACAGAGACTTTCCTCGGTGTTCAAGCAGTTGTTTTTTCCCCAGGTTTGAGTTCAGCACAGACTTTGGCAACCTCAATACAAAATTTTTCGGTTTCAACTGTTAAAGATAAGAAACATAACTTATAATCACTGCTTAAAATATAGAACAGTGTCTTGATATTAGAACATACCTTGAGGTCTCCACAATTTCCTCCAATATTTTATATATCCTCTTCCAACAATATATAGGATTATCTTCCACGAGTTTATTAATGAGTGGTAAACATTTAGAACTGTAAAGTTTGGATGTAGAAGAAATGGGCCAAAAGACCGAAAGCCGTATATTAGAGTAAATTGCTAAAATCGTCCCTGACGTTTGTTCACATTTGCTAAATCCATGCCAAAAAGTTTTTTTTCTCATAGAGACCACTGAGGTTTTTAAAAAGTTGCTAGATACATCCAAAAATGACTAAGACTATAACAATTGCATCTGCTGTTAAGTGCTGTTAACTGCTATTAACTGCTGTTAGCTGCTCGTTTACTGCTGTTTACTGCTCGTTAACTACTGTTAACTGCTGCTCGTTAACTAAAGGTCATACATATTGTCCACTGTTGGTTAACTCCTGCTCGTTAACCGCTGCTCGTTATCTGCTGCTCGTTAATTGCTGCTCGTTAACTGCTGTTAACTGCTGCTCGTTAACTGAAGGTCGTACATATTGTCCACTGTTGGTTAACTGCTGCTCGTTAACCGCTGCTCGTTATCTGCTGCTGTTCGTTAACTGCTGCTCGTTATCTGCTGCTCGTTATCTTCTGTTGTCCGTTAACTGTTGCTCGTTATCAGCTGCTCGTTAACAGCGAATAACCCATTTAATAACCTTGTAAAAAAGGGGGTAAATTTAAATGATCCATATCTTTATAAGTAGTTAACCTGATGGTAAAAGCAAAATCTCAAAGTGGCTTGACAACCTCATCAATGATAAATTACTTAAGAGTCCTTTTGACCTGTTTGAACATATTGAACTGTTTTCCTTATTAGCGGATTATACCATTATGACTGGTAAAAAAGTAAAACATAACCCAAATTGCACATTCGTAAGTAAACGAATTACTCACATCTAAAAATGTGGATCAAAAAGTATCTTTATTTTTGCTTACCATTGTCATGATTTACTCCTACAATTCCGAAGTCTGCATCAGATGCCAGCTCTTTTCTTGCCATTGTCATGATCAATCGTCGAGTTCTGTCCATTCGCAGACTCATACGTTCATTCATCCGAATTCAGATTCGAGCTACATCCGCTGATTAAGTGTCTGTTCATTGCAAAGCTGTTAAATCAGTTCACTCAGTTCACTCGCTAGATCGTTAGCAACAATAATATTATAATTCAGTTAGCAACAATACGATTATAATTCTGTGAAACCTCTGTTTTTAAACCACTGTTTTTATAACCTCTGTTTGGCTAAAAATTCATCCACTGCTGAAAGGTATCCTCTGTTCTCATAACCTCTGTTTATCCTAACCACTGTTGTCTATCGACAGTGGTTAGGATAAATAGAGGTTGAGAACAGAGGATAACTTTCAGCAGTGGATGAATTTTCAGCCAAGCAGAGGTTTTAAAAATAGTAGTTTAAAAACAGAGGTTTCCTAACATAAATGAGGTTTCCAACAGAGGTTTCCTATTAGTATAAACCAAAAAACATTCGAAAAACAAATCTAAGAATTCGAAATACAGATGACTCAAACCAGAATTCGATACTATCAAACCTTTAACCGTCAATCACCGAATCAAACCAGAATTCGATCAAATCAGACCGATTTCACCGAAATAATGCCGATCGCCGCTAACACCAGCACTATCTCCGCCACTTTCTTCAACTACGGAATCAACAAAATACAACAAATCATATTAGCAAATTAAGAACGATTATGGCTCAATTTATCACATCACAAATCAACCAACAGAGGTTTCCTATTAGTATAAACCAAAAAGCATTCCAAAAACAAATCTAAGAATTTGAAATACATCTAAGAATTTGAAATACATCTAAGAATTTTCGAACTAAGTTTCATTCAATAAACACAACTTCACTCCTCCCAGATCTGAAATCACGATTCACATATCATTTTGTTTCAATATCAGATTTAAAAAAATGTATTCTTACTTACATATGTTGGTGATTTAGATGAGAAATTATGAATTACTTACATTAATTAATTAAGACAAAAGAATGAGATTTTCCTCTTATTAAATGTTGATGATTTAGATGAGAAATTATGAATTACAAACGAACATATCATGAAACAGTAAGAAGTATTCTTACTTACATGCTGCTCAGATCTCGGCGTTCATAGCGTTCAGCTTGCTCGGCGTTCATAGCGTTCAATTTGACCTGAATTTTGGAAACAGATCTAGAACGTTCAGTACACTAACCTCAGATCCTAATTTAAGCACTTTTTTACATAACGGGAAAGTGGCACTACTTGAAATTGCTCTACCTGCTGAACTGATTAACAAAGTTGCAATATTGCCAACTTTATCTTTTTTTACGCCTTCCGAAATGTATCGTATGCCAAAAAAAAGATTTATAAAAATAAGCATGACTATCAGAACGAATAAATTGGTTTTGAGCACCAAGCCGAACCCGAGCTCGACCAGGATCGAGCTCGAACTCGATTAACTTATTCGAGCTCAAGCTAGGCTCGGCTCGTTTATTATTTATTAGTTAATATATTAAATAAAAATAATATAAATAATAGACTCGTTTAGGCTCGCAAGCTCAATAAGTGAAGCTCGAGCTCGGGCTTGTTTATCAAACAAACTTATTTTTAGGTTCGCGCTTGGCTTGTAAAGATGGACTGCAATGGAGGTATGAGTTCTTTGTTTTACATTCTTCCTTAATACACATTGTCAGCAAACCTGTTGTGTCAAAATGTAGACATTTTTAAGCAAATTATATGGTTGAAACTGATGGTGTTTGCAAGATAGATGTACATACATACCTGCATCTGTTGTTAACTAATGTCATTGAGTTCTTTGTTTTACATTCTTCCTTCATACACATAGTTGGTTCACTGATTCGTCCTAAGGATATATAAAAAAATATACATTAATTAATTAAGACAAAAGAATGAGATTTTCCTAGAAGGTGATTTTAAACTATTAGTACCTAACTATGTTATTTTGTGCAAACCACAGGGACTAACTATGTAATTAACTCTTAGTAAAATAACGTTAAAATTAGTGCAGTTTCACTTTTCCCCCCTAAAGGCCCACACATATATACATTATATCGCATACCGCAGGCGGGGCGTGAACTGTTTTTATAACTTGGTAACTAAATCTCACAAATCAATTTATTATAACTTGGTTTTGATTGAAATCATAGTAAAGTTCTATCCGTATTTGACACAGAACTGTTTATAAGAGAAAAAAATGGACAAAATGTGTTATGGGGCTGCCAAACCCGACCCGCTTTGACACGTTACCCTCAACCCAGCTAACCGACTGATTTCTTATATTTAGATGATCGAAGGAAGATTCTATTTCTCACCTTTATGATGACTGCCAAGTAGAAACTGCCACCAAGGTCAACATTTCAACAAAGCCGTAATTCACAATCATGTCACCATTTTTAATACCTTTAAACTTCTCAACGATGGCATTCCACCAATCCGCATGAGGACAACCTCCACCTTTGAGCAACTGCAACTCATAGATCGCTTTGTTTAGAGATCTAAATCACCCTCGTTTATTTCATTATTTATAAAATAAAAATAAATAAAAACCGTACAAAATATGTTAGCACGTCAACCCAACCTATGCCCAGCACATTTTGACCATTACTTAAAAACTGACCCATTTCATCCCGAGTCCTTTTCTTTATGAAGGGGAATCAGAGACCCTTACTTTTATATCTGGATGATCAACTTGTTTCTCGGGATCTGAACTTGTCATTCTTCGAGCGTCTACATCATCTGATTGACCGGATGCCACATCATATTTTACCCGGCTGCTGTCTTTACCTGAGGTTGCTCTGTAAGCAGAATCTGTGTGGATTGTTTTAATGACTGAACCAAAGAAATTTGTCACCGGTACCTGATGATAAGATAATCGAAAGTCAACTATTAGTTCCTGATTGCATAGTGTGTAATCGATCACAACTTGCATTGTCATACATATTTAGCCTCTCAAAGAAAGCTAAGATATAAAACGTGAACCGATCCACAACTGAGACACCAACCTGTATCACAACAATTTGAACAACGTTAGTGTGCAAGTTAAATATATAGAAGCTTTGCTGTACACCAATCCGTTCAGAAGTAAATGGGTCGAATATAAGCTTTTCAAGTTATTAACTATTTAACAACATCCAGAATCTGAGATCATACTCACATCAGAATCCAAGTGATGTGAATACGAGTTTTCCCCTTTCATGCTACTTCCAATAGCCAAAACACCAGGTGATTGAAGCTGAAAAAGAAGAAACAATCCACACTGTGATCAATACTCAGACAAATATGAATCGGGCTTGTTACATATATAACTATGAAGACCAGTTTTAACTCATTAAAACATCATAAAGTTGTCAAAAAAAGACCTCAAATAAATTTTATAAATATTACACTATGCATTATGGGCGTAATATTATAATGACACAATAAGATTTAACTAAAAATAAACAATTAGCAACGTTAAAAGTGATGTTCAAAACAAAGTGGTTTTCATCTTACAAAATGTTGTTTGGCATATCAAAATTAATTTATAAAAATTAGCATGATCAAGATTTGACATTTTCTTTCTTTTTTAACTTTTGGTAGTTACTTTCGTCTACTTAGGTGGCCTATGTGAACATTCAAGTGCTGAATGCAAAAGAAAGGAGTCAATATATTCAACAACCAATTATGGTTTTCATAACTCGAGTAGATGAATCTACGTAACATATTAAAGCTTGACGTACTTTCTATATAAAAAAAATATTGTGATGTAATGGATTTTTAATATTATGAAGAAGCTAGAGCCTTTAAGAAACAGACTCAGACCTGCGAAAAGAGCGTTGCAGCTTGACAAGTATCTACCATAATCAACAGTTCCTTGAACCTAAACATGAAAACAAAACCACAAAGTAAGTAAGGGGTTGTTTGGTAGCCTCTGAATGGTTATTAAGAGGCTACCTCTTAATGAAACTATTAAAAAATTTACCAATGAGAAGGTAGATGAATGTGACATGTGATGATTTATCATTCAGAGGTTACCTCTTAACCATTCAGACTTGAGGTTACCTCTTATTCATTCAGAGGTTTTAAACCATTAAGAGGTAGCATCTGAATGGTTATTAAGAGGCTACCAAACAGCCCCTAAATCACATGCTTACTACTGCGTATTATCTGAATTTATATATTCAATATCAAAAAATCATTTCCAAAACTCAAAACCAAACATGAGGTATCTCACCTACGCTTTTCTTTCATCTGTTTGACTGCATCAGCCAAATCATGACTCTGAAGTTCTTCCGAGTCCTGAAACTTCAAGAATTCATCTCCACCATGTCCTGTCATGTATAGCAGTATGTGGCTTCCTTCATCACTCAAGAGACGTTTGGATCTTGGTACAGCATTTTCATGGCGGCCATGAAAGGGTACTACCGCTGCCAACGCCATCGCTTATCATCACAACCTACCCGCCACATTCATTCATTAGATACATAACACGAAAGCACATCATAACTAACTTCTTAATCGTGGGTCATTAAACAATTAATTAGAATATAACTAATTAACTACTAAATAAACATTCAAATTAGCACAAAACTTAAAACTTAAAACCATGATTTAACCACTGAGATACTACAAATCAGATCTAACTAAAGCTACAGCCATTGAATCACTAAAACAAATACAATCTATCAAAACATAAAATAAATATGCAAAAAAACATCTTCATTATCATCGAAACCAAACCCTAATTCAAATCCAGAAATAACACACACGTACATATGTAAACACAAATGTAAACTTATCAGAAGCTAAACAACACTACAATAACATCAAATCAAGTACCCAACAGACTTTGGAAGTCAATATTAACAACCTATAAAAAGAATGACTCTTTAATGGATAGTACCTACAATTCATCATATGGATTTTAATGAAGCGCTGATTAAAACAAATTTACAAAGAATGTATAAACTGATTATTATGATATGAATTTTAGGTATAGATCATCTGAATAAAAAATTCCTAGATAGATCATTTTTTTTCTTTTTTATTTTTCGCAACTGAGAAACCGATTCGATCAACTAATCACCATTCCATTAACCAACTATTAGAAATTTACCGATACATTTCCTTGATTAACAATAGACATATTAAATCAAGTTCTTACAAACATGTATTCTTATCATCAGACCGCTGCTGGAAGACCCCAAGTTTTAAGAATCACCTTTTTTTACTGGTTTGTCTTCTTTATTCAAATCACACATTTCTTCTGACCTTAAAAAAAACAAACAATAAAAACCCTAAAACGATTAGAACTGAAGAACTCACAGTAAATCATGAACAAAATTATATGAAAATAGATTGTTCCACATATGATAAATCAAGAACTTGTATTAATACCAACTCGAATATGTTAAGAGATATACATTATAAAATTTATGAATTCTGCATAACCCTGTTATAAAAGGGATTTTTAAAATCAGATCAATCTTTTAAATTTCAAGAGCATAACTGATTACCCTGTTACAAAAAAAAAACCCATAACTGATTACCTGTTAAGAAGAACAAAACCGGTTACTCTGTGCAAAAACTTGAAGAAATCCTAATCGAAAATCAAGAACAGAATCGATTACCTTGTTACGAAGAAGAACACAACTAATTCTCTGTTAAGAAAAACATAACCAATTACCCTATTTCTAAGAAACGATCGTAAATTAGGGTTAAGTTATAGTGAAGTACCGGATTGCAGTGGACGGCTGGTGTATAGATGGTTCTGCCATTGGATATTCCAGCAGCCGACGAGATGAACGGCGATTTCATGGGCGATTTTGAATTTGAGAGAGAGAGAGAGAGAGAGAGTGAAGTTTTAGAGAGAGAGAGTTGAGAGCTGAATTGCTCACTGAAATCATTGAGAGGGAGATTATAATCGGTTGTTTGAATTTGAAATTTAAAATACCCGCTTTTTTTCAACTCCCCTTTACATTAACATTTTAAATTGTTGAAATATAGTTTATTTATTATTTATATCTAAATATACAAAAATCTAAATATACAAAATGGAATTATGACATCAGCACTGACACTTGGCATACCTTAGAAATTGATACGTAGGCAGATTTACATCAGCCCATTTTCTCTTATTATAGATAGTATAGATTATTCATAAATATTTCCTTTTGTATTTTAAGTGTATTTGGTGTTTATACTACATGGGAGTATTTAGTGTATTTCAAATCCCTACATGTACACTAATATATATACACATAATATACACATAGCACATAATTTTGGTGACAACTAAATATATATATAGGGAGAAGATCATGCGAGAACCACCTCTTATTGCGAGAACCGCGAGAACCAATGTGAGCACACCAAAAATGCCTAAAAATAGCTAAAAATCACACAAAAATTTTTTTTTGATTTTTTTAATATTTTTTAGGTTAAAATCGCTACTTTTCGCACCCAAAAAAAAAAAAACTTTTTTTTTTAAAATTTTTTTTTTGGCTTCTAAAAGTAGCGATTTTAACCTAAAAAATCAAAAAAAAAATTTTTGATTTTTTTAGATTTTTTTTAGGTTTTTGGGGGGTTTAGTTTTTAGCATTTTAGCTTGGGGGGTGGGGGGGGTTTAGGTTTTTGGGGGGGGGGGGGTTAGGTTTTTTTAGGTTTTTTTAAGTCTTTTTTAGGTTTTTTTTAGCTTGGGGGGGGGTTAGGTTTTTTTAGGGTTTTTTTAGGTTTTTTTAGCTATTTTAGGTTGTGTTCACATTGGTTCTCAAGGTTCTCACAATAAGGGTGGTTCTCGCATGAGCCCCTCCCTATATATATAAAAGTAGCGATTTTAACCTAAAAAATATTAAAAAAATCAAAAAATAATTTTTTGTGTGATTTTTAGCTATTTTTAGGCATTTTTTGTGTGTTCACATTGGTTCTCGCGATTCTCGCAATAAGAGGTGGTTCTCGCATGATCTTCTCCCTATATATATATATATACTTGTTTTAATATTTTAAGAAAACTCTATTTCTTAACTAAAATTTTTATATAAAAATTAGGGAAAACCATGTTTAACTTCCTTAAACATTTTGTTAGTAAAAGTCTTGCAAAAATTATATTTTTCTAAGTGTCAAAATTTTATAAAAAATTTATAAAAATTTTGACATAGTTTCTCCTAAAATTAGTGGTTTTTCCATGTTTAAAAACATGTGTTTATTTTCTTTTCAAGATCAAAACTCAATTATCAACAAACTTTGCAAATATTTATTATCAAAATCATCCATACTTTTCATGTAACAAACTTGAAGTTTCACATAAACTTGTAGTAATTTAGATCTAAACTTTAAACATGTAGATCTACTTAAAACAAAGCTTACTTGTTAATTTTTATAAACTTTGTTGAAACTTTAATTTGTAAACTTGTTCATCCTCTTAGTTAGTAGGTTTATGAACATGGTCATTTCATTTTTAAACAACTTACAAGTTCATTTTTAAGATATTCAAGTTTACTAGCATGTTTATCATGGATCTTTCAAGATCCATATTTACACTTGTTAGATAATTGCTTCTAACAAGCATATATGTGATGGATCTTAACAAAATCACAAAATAAACAATAATAACTTCATCACATACTTCATATAACACTAGAAACACTATAATTTCTTCAGATTATGTTGTTTCTTTAAGTGTTCATCTTTTAAGTTAAGTCTTCTTGATGGTTTAACTTGTACAAATATAATATACTACTTATAAGCATCAAAATGAAGATTAGAAAACTCATTACTAGCTCTTGTGGCTAGGGAAGTTGCAAGAGAAACAAGAAGTTGAAGACATGACAAAGTTGGTGGTTAAAAGCTTCACAAGAAGGTCCTTGCACTTCCAAGACTTGTAGCTTCCTTAGATGATCTTCTTACACCTTAGGATGGTCTTGAAATACTTGAAAGATGATTGAAAATGGAAGATGGGATGGGGGGTGTTTAGGGCCGAGAGTTAGAGAGGGAGAGGAAATGAAGATGTTGTTTGAAATTGTATTGGTGAAATGATAAGATTCTTGATCCTTAGGTTTCTACTTATCACCTACTCACATTAACCCTTTGGATAAAATCTAAGCAACTTTTGTAACATCCGGCCCCTCTCATCACCAATATTGTCCGCTCTGCCCCCGATGGGTTGCCTATCCAGGAACTCACGGATTTGTTTTTGGTTGCTCCTGTGGAGACTTCCCAGGAGGTCACCCATCCTGGTACTACTTCCACCTGAGCACGCTTAACTGTGGAGTTTTCATGTGCTCCACAGCCAACTAAGCCCAAAACGCGTTAGTGATTTAAGAGGCAGGGCATTCCTTAAGAACCGAGGATCTCTCCTGGCCACGGCCGATGTGGGATTGCCTAGTGTGTCACAATGTGTAACACCTCGCAAATTTCGGGTTTAATATTAAAACGACACGTGTCATGTAAGACAAAAACGCGTTGAAAACCCGGATTTAATAAAGATGTTTTCGGTAGGATTTAAAGTGGCGTCATGTTAAATTGTTACCTCTGAACACCTCAATAATAAATCCCAAGACCCGATTAAATGTTATATACATCTAATATACCCTCAATTCAGAAAAGGGTTCACAATAATGAACTTTCAAATGCATGATGTGATCCCATGACGAAATGAACGATAAACCGTTATTTTCGGGTCTTGTAAATGCAATCAATTGAAACAAGGGATAATGGTAGGGTATGTTCAAGCATATAGACACTTATGGAAGGCCCCTACTGATAATTTAAGTCAACAAGTCGATTATAACGGCTGCCCTTTCGATCCAACAACAAACAACAAAATTCGGATCAGAGCAAGGCGTCGCGTAGCGCGACAGCCCCTCGCGCTACGCGAGGGTGCGCCCAGCGACAGCAAACCTGCTGTTGGCTGTTTTGTGCGAATGTGACCTCCTTGGCCGGTTTTTCTTGCACATGCATGGCCCCTAGACATCCCTAAACACTACTAACATGTGTTGATCAGTTGTGGATGGCCCTAGGCTTGGTTGTCACTTGTTTGTGGTGTTTGAAACTTGTATATAAAGCCCCATTCATTCACAACTTATTCACACATCAATTGCAAAGCATTTGGAGCATTGGAGGAGCTTACAATCTGATTGAAGGCCTTCCTAGTCATCCATTAATCATCTAGTAAGTCTCTAATCCCTTCTAAATTAATTCTAGTTTAGTTTTTAGCTTAAAAGTCAACATATCGTATTAAACGGTTGACTTCGGGTTTAGTTATCGATAGCTCAGTCGTAACCCGAATTAAAAGCACCGTTAGATAGGTAATTATATGGGTATTAAACCCTCATATGGGCAAGTACCAAATCCAGACCTAACTAGGTCGTTTGTCGGGTCAAACGTTGACCGAAAAAGTCAACAGAATTTCAATATGCGATTTAATGCACGACTAGCAATCCGCGAGGCGTGCAACCTGTTTTAAACTTAATATAACTTAGTAATAAGTATAAAAAACTTGTTTACGCTTGTCCGACTCGACAAATTTCTATTTAGAACCGATTCGGAGCCGAAAGACGCAAAAGTTTGACTTTTGCGTTGACCTCAGTTCTGACCCGATTCTTATAGGTTTAGACATGCCATAAGGTTCCTTTAGGACCTAGATACATGTGTGTATAAGCCTCTGCGTTTATACCACTCGAATCCCTAATCGTTCGATGTTTCCGTTAATCGCCTAAATATTGACCGTAATGCCCTTATGACCATAAAACGGGATTTTTGGAAATGTGGAAGTGCCATAATCTTAGTTACTGATTATTAGGCATGTCCCGAAAATTTCACGTTAATCGGAGGTCTAGAATAGGAGATATGCTTAATGACGTAATTAAGAACGCTTTTATTAATTAAACGGCGTCATTAGCATAAAGCCTATCTAAACCCAATTTTTAACACCAAACCTTTTACCAACTGATGTAATATAATATTTTGGGATTTTTGAAGATTTTTAATTATTTTTAAACTGATCGTAAGCTTGGATTAGCGCCTTAATTCGGTTAATACCGAATATACCCTTTTCGGCCATAAAATGAGTTTTTCAAATCCTTTTAACGCCAATCCAATTGCTACTGATTTTAAATATTAAATACAATGTTTTGAACCTGTTTAACTGATCAGGAAACTCAGAATCGTATTTTAAACCGTACGTCGCTTAAAACGGCTTTATACGCGTATTATACGCATAGTTTGGGTTTAAAAACTATTTTGACATATAAGACTTATAACCAAATGCTATAACCTGTTAAAATAAGCTATTTTACTGATGTAATCAGACCTGGTTCATAGAAACCTAATTAAATCCTTTTATAATCTTTAAAATGACCAAAATACCCCTGCGGGGCTTATTAAGAGATTAAACTCGTTTTGGGCATAACGGAAGGTATCCTACTGATATCACAACTTATTTAAGGTGTATTAACTTAGGAAACCTGTTTAGGACTCTTACGGATACCCGTTACGCTTCATGCGCGTTCGGTTCGGTTTATGTAACTAGTTTACATAAATTAGCCGAAACGGGTCAAACCTTATCGGTTTATTCTCAAAATCCAGAATGTGTATCATATACCCATATTAAACAAGTCTCCAAACTTGTCGGGTCTAAATCACATTCTATCCGGTCTTCGCTTAATCGTGCGTACGAACCGTATCTTTAAAACTAACCGGTCTAAGCGTAAGCTTAACTAAAGACCCGTTAGGATTCTAATAGGTTATTAAAAACCTTCGTTCCAGATTTAGGAGCTCAGTAAAAGCTATCTGTACTTGCTGATTTGATACGGCTGGGATTGAATTTATATTTAAGCTCAGGTAAATACTTTTAACTTATTTCCCTATACGGGCTTGGGGTACGGTATATAAAATACCGCTTGGTCGGGCGTTGAATATTTAATCTTACTATGGTTAAATGATTGAGATGTCTCCGTTTAATTTGTTTTGTTTGCTTAAAGCCTTTGGGGGTTAATGACCGTTGTCCCGGATATCCCTGGCATCATCTTACGAGATGGCCACGACCTTAGCACCCGGCGTAGGCGTACGCCGTCGGTGTCTCATAATTAAATGTGGTGTGTCCATTAATCTTTAACCCGGCTAGATCCGGCCTACTGAACGCATAAGGAACATGTAAATCCTGTACAAGTTTATATATTAGATAAGTATCCCAAGTTATAAAATATTAATTGTGCCATGTGCATTCAAATCAATCATTTTCTTAAACCCTTTTCAAAATGAGTCGGTTGATTGTATTTACCAGTGTAAACTGACGTATTTTCCCAAAAAGGCTAAGTGCAGGTACTATTTGGAATTGGCTGGCCACTCCTAGCATCAATAAAGAGTCTCGCAAGCTTAGATGCCTAAAGTCTGTTGAACCATATTATTTTATTTGCAATCCGCCTGTGGATCCTTTACTTCCGTTGTAATACTTTGATGTTACACTGTTACGGATTGTAATATATTTATCCTTTTGCTTCCGCTGTGCATTTATATATTGTGTTGTTTGACTATGATGTTGCCAACCACGTCACGTTACTCCCCTACCGGGCCCACCGGTAACACGTGGAAATTTGGGGTGTGACAGGTTGGTATCAGAGCCAACATTGAGTGAATTAAACACTATCCTTTTGTGTTTAATCTCAATGACACATTAGCATATACCTTGACCTTCTGAGTCTAGACTTAACATAGGAATACTCTCAATCCTCATCTGGAAATTTTTCTTCCAAATCTTTATATATTGGATACGTCGCCAAGCGAAGAAGCCATAATAGGAATCCTCCACACCTGAAGCCTTATATTGCTGACCTTCGTACAGCGGCTAGGATGAAACGTGCAACCAAGGAGAAAGCATTCAGGAATTGAATAAAGAAGAAACTCCTTTGCTAAAGATCATTTCCTCAATAGTCCTTATAAAGACGTATTTATCTTTTCAGTCCCTTCGAGGACAACATTATTCCTTTCAAGTCCCGCTTAGGGCAACTCTGTACTTTTATTTTTTTTTATATAATGGATTTTCCAATTTTCTTATTTAGTCTATTGATTTAGAAATCATAGCTTATAGCATCCAATAAGATGATCGTATTATAACCATCCCTTAGAAGGGAAGTGCCTACGGGCTATAACGTATTGTCCATCTGAGACACTGACATTGTGATCTTTATGATTCCTTGTCTATGGTGGTGAGCTCTGCTCAAGCCTATTAGCCTAAATGATCAATGTGATCATGACTAATATGTCTCTGACATTGTGATCTTTATGATTCCTTGTCTATGGTGGTGAGCTATGCTCAAGCCTATTAGTCTATATGACCAATGTGATCATGACTAATATCATCAATATGATGATCATATTATCGACATCCTTAGTGATGAAGTGCCTACTGACTATACTTTATAATATTGTCACTACGACAATGACAGTAGTAAATCTTAGGGTTCTTGTCTAAGGCAGTGGGCTATGCCCAAGCCTCATAGTCAATATGATCAATATTATCATGACTACTATCACCAGTGTGATGATTATTAATTTCTCAAAAAAAAATCGTTTTGTAATGTCAATTGATCCGCCTACGGGCCATATTGTATCGTCAATTTGACAACGACAGTAGTAGTCTTTGACTCTCTGTCCAGGAAAGATAATGAACTATGTTCAAACCTAAATGCTTTGATTCTCTGAAATCATGGCTTATAAATTAAACTCGTCTACTTGACTAAGCCTTTTGTACTATTACTAACTTATAATTTAGGATTAATAAGTGAGCATCCTGAATAAGATAAATATCATTCTCTTCCTGTCAGTTTAAATATTAAAAGAGAATCTTAAAAGGTTTGACCTAGCCTGAATGTTATTATAGACCTTGCTAAGATGGTAAAACCTGGTTAAAAAGAGATTCAGATCATTGTTAACGCTTTAAAATGTGTTGACACTCCCGACAACAATGATAGGATAAAATCACACTTGTCATCCCTATATTAAGATTTTTCCATATCTCTTAGCTAGTGTAAGTGATCAATAGGAATCATGGCTGGAAAACGCCGAAAATGAAGTACGCATCAAAACATCCATTTGGGATGTATATAAACGAGGAAAGATGAATACATGAAAAAGATAGTTTTATTTCATAACTTCTTGTCAAGACAATGAACTATGAAATTTTCCGACCCAAAGGAATCATCGATTATGTTTTAAAATTTCCCTAGTGACAAGGTCTCTGAGCCATCATAAGTCCTTTGGGACAAGCCCTTGTGCTATATATAAAAGATGTCAGTATGACATTGGCAGTCGTGACTATGTCCCCTGCCTAATAAATATGAAGGATTATATTCCGCTTAAATGCCAAAGATGGTTATTTAAACTTAGGCAAAACATAATCAAATAAATTAAATTCTATCTATTGGCCTATATGGTTTAATTACGCCATGGCTATTTATTCATCAAATTCGACAATTCGCCATATACTTAAAGCAAATTACTACTTCTTAGTTTGTAGCCTCAAAGCTTCACCATGGCCGACTCCTCTGAAGCTCACAATCGCCTAGTTGATCAGAATGATGATGTAAGACTGAACATAACGAGCACCGAGTTAAAGGCTGTGTTAAATACAGCCATAAATAACGTTGTAGATCGTGTACTGAAGGATCACAAGCGAAAGGGCAATAATACCCCAATGCAAATTTGTAAAAAGGGTAAGACCGGTTTAAACTATAACCAGTCCAAGCCAAAGGAGGCTAAACCCGAATGTAAGATTTGCGGGAAGAAGAGGCACTTCAGTAAATGTATATATGAACAGATCAGGGGATGTGGTATCTGTAAAGAGAGGAATCACAAGACCCATGAATGCAAGGGATTGAAAAACAACCGACAGTCAGGTGAAAAACCCAGATGTAAGAATTGCAGGAAGCAACATGTTGGAAAATGCACAATCGACCCACGTACTAATTTATGCGGAATTTGCAAAACCAAGGGTCACAAGGCCTTGGATTGCAAGAAATTGGAAAATGCGACCTATCATGGCTGTGGCAAAAAGGGCCATATCAGTACTAATTGCCCTACGGCTGCCAAGGGAAAAGCAATTAAGTCTGGATCTAACAAGGGTAATCAGCGAACAGAGGGAAAGCCAAGGTGCTCGACTTGCCAAAAACGCCACTTTGGAAAATGCAGGCTTGAGACCCAGTCTCAATCAGGATCACCTGCATGTGGGTTATGCAAGTCTAAAGACCACAAAACGATAGAGTGCAAGAAGATAAAGGATGCAACATGCTTCAACTGCCATGATAAGGGGCACATTAAGACCAACTGCCCTAAGTACGCTAAAAAGCCTGAGGAAGGCAAGAAGACCAATGCGAGGGTCTTCAGAATGGATGCAAGGGAAGCCGTTCAGGATGACAACGTTAGCAAAGGTACCTTTCTTGTAAATGATGTATAAACTAGAGTACTTTTTATACAGGTTCAGATAGGTCTCTTGTAGACAATAGATATTGTAAATCTTTAAATCTGCCTGCTAAAACTCTAAGCGTTAAGTATGAAGTAAAAAAAAAAAAAAAAAAATTTTTGGTCGATAATACCTCCGAGACTACTGCAGCAATATTAAATGGATATTTAATATCCATTAGGAATTACTCTTCTCCGCTGTCCTTGTTGCGTTAATAAGAGGACTTTATATAGTAATAGGAAAGGGTTGGTTGCCTTCAAAATCAAGCCATATTGTGAGTGTTATGAAGCAATTAATTATCAAGACTCCGTATGAGACCACTCTCATAATTACACGTATTCGTACGAGTAATTAATATTAAACATAAAAAAATGGTGGAACTGGCCGTCCCCGGAATCGAACCTGGGTCTAGGCCGGCCGCACCCTTTCGCGCGCCTAGCCAACTGAGCTAGGTGCCTAGTTTGTGAAAATCTCCATTCTAATTTAATATAAGCACTTGTACTATAAACTTCCTTATCATTTAGCAATAATAAAGTCTGCTAAGTGTCCTGTTTTTAATACAGGCAATAATAAATTTTCATGAACCATAAACTTAGCAAAATTTTATTATCATCCACAAGGTATAACTACCAAGGAGACCATAGTAACCGATTCGTATAAACCGGCAAGGAATAGTTCCGAAAATCTAAGAGCACTCTTTCTTTGCATAGAGTACGACAATGTATATTATTTTATTTTATTATTTTCTCATTGTTTTCTATCGCCTGCGAATGCCAAACTATGTTTGATAAAAGTGCCATATGAGGAGTGGCGTATCCTAGTGTGTCCCATAGATTGCTTTCATGCCTGATCAGTATGGAGGTTAAATGCATGGAACCTCTGAGATATCCCAATAGTCATATCGTACTAAAGTCGACTAGTGGTATTCAAAGAAGATATCCCGAATGAAATTATCCAAGTAAATGTTCCAGATCAAGAAATTCGTGGACTCGTAACGTAAAAGTGTCACTTAATTGACACAAACAATGATGGATGAACTGGAGCCTGAGATTTGGAAAATCTCTGTAACCTCCTTATATCTTGTTTATCTTCTCCTAATATTACCCTGTTACCCTTGAGAGGCAGGTAGAATTAAGAATTTTATCCCATTTAGAGCTGCATTATTTTGAAATCTCCAAGACAGCTAGTACCATTTTAGGCAGAATTGAAAACCCTGGTCAAATAAGATTTAAGATATAGATTCATATAGCCTAACTCAATATCCTGGGAACCCGGTATAGTTAAGTATGAAAAACGGTTCATTCTGCTTATGCATTGTCACCGCAACCCTAATTAGGCAGCGATTAAGAATTTGCCATCAGCTGCCCAGGATAGTCGAATTGTTCGACTAACGGCAAGGATTAGATATTCCTTAATTTTAGTTTTGAGCAGTGGTTGGAATAACCATCTCACCTTAAAAATAAGCTTTTCTATAATAATTGATATGTAAGTATTAAGGCTACTCCTTTGGAGACCTTGTATAGATGGAATGTTAAATGTCTAGTGTTAGATAGAGAATTGGTAAGTCCAATTATCAGGATCTGAAAGTTGCCTGGGGGACAACAAATAAGATGATACAAAATCCATAATCGATTGTAGGTTGCCAGTATATGGCAAGAAATCAAGGAGTTATGAAAATAGCAAACTTTCTAAGTTCTTGTTAAAGAAAATGGTTTAACAAAAGATATCACCCAGGAAGGGTGTACCAAATTTGTTAAATTATCAGGCTAGTTAAGCTCTGAATATATGAAAATCGTTCGAAGGAAATCGAATGTATCAAGATCAAGTAGCTTGTAAGCTAAAACCTACTTGAGGAATAGTGATTGGAGGATGTGTTCCGCCAATAAGTAAAGGAGCACTATCACACATTGGTATACGGATTTACGATGTGATAAACATCCTATATCGATTGAGGATCGACAAGTAAGGAAGCTTCGAAGGAAGCATATACCTTTTGTAAAGGTCAAATGGGATGCCCGTAGAGGTCCCGAGTTCACGTGGGAGGTTGAGTCCACGATGAAAGAAAAGTACCCTTACTTGTTTCAGTAAATCTCGGGTCGAGATTTATTTTAAGGGGGTGAGGATGTAACACCTCCCAAATTTCGGGTTTAATATTAAAACGACACGTGTCATGTAAGACAAAAACGCGTTGAAAACCCGGATTTAATAAAGATGTTTTCGGTAGGATTTAAAGTGGCGTCATGTTAAATTGTTACCTCTGAACACCTCAATAATAAATCCCAAGACCCGATTAAATGTTATATACATCTAATATACCCTCAATTCAGAAAAGGGTTCACAATAATGAACTTTCAAATGCATGATGTGATCCCATGACGAAATGAACGATAAACCGTTATTTTCGGGTCTTGTAAATGCAATCAATTGAAACAAGGGATAATGGTAGGGTATGTTCAAGCATATAGACACTTATGGAAGGCCCCTACTGATAATTTAAGTCAACAAGTCGATTATAACGGCTGCCCTTTCGATCCAACAACAAACAACAAAATTCGGATCAGAGCAAGGCGTCGCGTAGCGCGACAGCCCCTCGCGCTACGCGAGGGTGCGCCCAGCGACAGCAAACCTGCTGTTGGCTGTTTTGTGCGAATGTGACCTCCTTGGCCGGTTTTTCTTGCACATGCATGGCCCCTAGACATCCCTAAACACTACTAACATGTGTTGATCAGTTGTGGATGGCCCTAGGCTTGGTTGTCACTTGTTTGTGGTGTTTGAAACTTGTATATAAAGCCCCATTCATTCACAACTTATTCACACATCAATTGCAAAGCATTTGGAGCATTGGAGGAGCTTACAATCTGATTGAAGGCCTTCCTAGTCATCCATTAATCATCTAGTAAGTCTCTAATCCCTTCTAAATTAATTCTAGTTTAGTTTTTAGCTTAAAAGTCAACATATCGTATTAAACGGTTGACTTCGGGTTTAGTTATCGATAGCTCAGTCGTAACCCGAATTAAAAGCACCGTTAGATAGGTAATTATATGGGTATTAAACCCTCATATGGGCAAGTACCAAATCCAGACCTAACTAGGTCGTTTGTCGGGTCAAACGTTGACCGAAAAAGTCAACAGAATTTCAATATGCGATTTAATGCACGACTAGCAATCCGCGAGGCGTGCAACCTGTTTTAAACTTAATATAACTTAGTAATAAGTATAAAAACTTGTTTACGCTTGTCCGACTCGACAAATTTCTATTTAGAACCGATTCGGAGCCGAAAGACGCAAAAGTTTGACTTTTGCGTTGACCTCAGTTCTGACCCGATTCTTATAGGTTTAGACATGCCATAAGGTTCCTTTAGGACCTAGATACATGTGTGTATAAGCCTCTGCGTTTATACCACTCGAATCCCTAATCGTTCGATGTTTCCGTTAATCGCCTAAATATTGACCGTAATGCCCTTATGACCATAAAACGGGATTTTTGGAAATGTGGAAGTGCCATAATCTTAGTTACTGATTATTAGGCATGTCCCGAAAATTTCACGTTAATCGGAGGTCTAGAATATGAGATATGCTTAATGACGTAATTAAGAACGCTTTTATTAATTAAACGGCGCCATTAGCATAAAGCCTATCTAAACCCAATTTTTAACACCAAACCTTTTACCAACTGATGTAATATAATATTTTGGGATTTTTGAAGATTTTTAATTATTTTTAAACTGATCGTAAGCTTGGATTAGCGCCTTAATTCGGTTAATACCGAATATACCCTTTTCGGCCATAAAATGAGTTTTTCAAATCCTTTTAACGCCAATCCAATTGCTACTGATTTTAAATATTAAATACAATGTTTTGAACCTGTTTAACTGATCAGGAAACTCAGAATCGTATTTTAAACCGTACGTCGCTTAAAACGGCTTTATACGCGTATTATACGCATAGTTTGGGTTTAAAAACTATTTTGACATATAAGACTTATAACCAAATGCTATAACCTGTTAAAATAAGCTATTTTACTGATGTAATCAGACCCGGTTCATAGAAACCTAATTAAATCCTTTTATAATCTTTAAAATGACCAAAATACCCCTGCGGGGCTTATTAAGAGATTAAACTCGTTTTGGGCATAACGGAAGGTATCCTACTGATATCACAACTTATTTAAGGTGTATTAACTTAGGAAACCTGTTTAGGACTCTTACGGATACCCGTTACGCTTCATGCGCGTTCGGTTCGGTTTATGTAACTAGTTTACATAAATTAGCCGAAACGGGTCAAACCTTATCGGTTTATTCTCAAAATCCAGAATGTGTATCATATACCCATATTAAACAAGTCTCCAAACTTGTCGGGTCTAAATCACATTCTATCCGGTCTTCGCTTAATCGTGCGTACGAACCGTATCTTTAAAACTAACCGGTCTAAGCGTAAGCTTAACTAAAGACCCGTTAGGATTCTAATAGGTTATTAAAAACCTTCGTTCCAGATTTAGGAGCTCAGTAAAAGCTATCTGTACTTGCTGATTTGATACGGCTGGGATTGAATTTATATTTAAGCTCAGGTAAATACTTTTAACTTATTTCCCTATACGGGCTTGGGGTACGGTATATAAAATACCGCTTGGTCGGGCGTTGAATATTTAATCTTACTATGGTTAAATGATTGAGATGTCTCCGTTTAATTTGTTTTGTTTGCTTAAAGCCTTTGGGGGTTAATGACCGTTGTCCCGGATATCCCTGGCATCATCTTACGAGATGGCCACGACCTTAGCACCCGGCGTAGGCGTACGCCGTCGGTGTCTCATAATTAAATGTGGTGTGTCCATTAATCTTTAACCCGGCTAGATCCGGCCTACTGAACGCATAAGGAACATGTAAATCCTGTACAAGTTTATATATTAGATAAGTATCCCAAGTTATAAAATATTAATTGTGCCATGTGCATTCAAATCAATCATTTTCTTAAACCCTTTTCAAAATGAGTCGGTTGATTGTATTTACCAGTGTAAACTGACGTATTTTCCCAAAAAGGCTAAGTGCAGGTACTATTTGGAATTGGCTGGCCACTCCTAGCATCAATAAAGAGTCTCGCAAGCTTAGATGCCTAAAGTCTGTTGAACCATATTATTTTATTTGCAATCCGCCTGTGGATCCTTTACTTCCGTTGTAATACTTTGATGTTACACTGTTACGGATTGTAATATATTTATCCTTTTGCTTCCGCTGTGCATTTATATATTGTGTTGTTTGACTATGATGTTGCCAACCACGTCACGTTACTCCCCTACCGGGCCCACCGGTAACACGTGGAAATTTGGGGTGTGACACAATGGTCCTGTTAATCTTTCGATAGTCAGTATCCGTATTGTTACATCTTTGACCACACAAGGGAATGGTCAACATGAGGAGGTGGCCCCCCCTTCATGGGGACAGTTTTGGTGGGGTAGGGGGGTAAAATGTTAAAAGTTGGAAGATGAGGGTTTATATGTGTACATTAGAGGTTTAATTATGTATTAAATGGGTTTAAGTGTTAGAAGGTGTTATATGACCATAACTAGTTCAATAACACTAAATAATGTTTTTAGTTCATTTTTGGTGTTTTGGTAGTGTCCGAATAATTGTTCGATTGTTGGTTCGTTAAGATACTAACTTGTGTAATTTATACAGTATGTTATGCTTTCGTGTCATGATTTCATTCCTAACACTTTTCAAGTTATTCTGGATGTTTAATATTATTTCTGAATCTAGTATAAATAATCAAATGCTGAATTTTGCTGAAATTGTTATTTATATTCTGTTTCGGACAGTTTTTAGTGCTTGTTTGATTTCCAGAAAGTGTTAACTAATATACTTGTTCTCCCACTTGGGATTTAGTATGTCTTTGATGCCGGAGCTATATCTAAGTCCTAAATCTACCATTTAGGTGAGTACTGAGGCTGTGCTGACACAACCTGTCTAACCGGTGAGTTTACTAATTGTTTCGACGCAACGCTTAAATTGTTTCACAATGCGATAAATGAAATGTATAACATGCATTAAATGTATGACAAGCAAGCATATAATGTTGACGTTAAAACACATAATTGCAGACAATAAATAATTATTAAATAGTACGGAGGTTACTAGATTTATGTCGTTTGTCACATAAAATACGAACATGTCTTTAACAAAAAGTCGAACGCTTTCACGTGTTTGTTTGAAATACATTATATTATGTTCTATAAGTGTTATAGGCTTGACTGATGGTACAACGCATGTTTGGTTAACAACGTACGTGTTAAAACCGAAGGCGTTTCGTTAACCGGAAACTACTTCGTTTAACTTGTTTGCTAAGTGATAAGGCGTCAATGACCCTATGTTATAGTCTATGGATCATATCTACATAATTCTGCTCCTCAGGACTCGTTTACGGCATGCCAATTCGTGTTTAACTGTTAACCAGAAAATTTTCCGTTTAACCAGTTTTCTGTGTTCTAAGGCCCCAATATCAGTCTGTTAACTATTCTTATCCATATGTTCACTATAACATGCCATCGGATTCGTCCAAGGCATGATCAGTATCGTTTCGTTAATCGTGTAAGCCGTGCATATCGATTAGGGTTTACTTAGTTTTGCCCTAGTTGTGACAAGAAAACTGATCTGATCGCTTCAACTTCACCAAATATAATGAGTAAAGAGTGGATCTAGGGATTGAAGTTTATAATGGGAGTTGATAGCGGTCAAAGCGTATGGGTAACTGGGTCGAAACTCTTATCTTTAATCTCAACCACATCTTTAGTTTTGAAAATATTTGAATTTCAAAAAAAATTACAAGTGTTATCTACAGCCATAAAATTTAGGGATAATTGTTAGGGTTAGAATTTATACTCAGGATCCTGAGGTTCTTAGCATACGACATAATCTTGATATGACTAAGGATCCTGAACATCTTTCTTATTGATTAGTTTCTTGTGCCTCTTAAGAATATTTCATAGGTATATTCCATTGCAAACAACTAGTGGATGACTTGTTGTGGAATTCTCGTGAAGGTGGTTGAGGAAGACTTCTCAGGATCCTAGAAATCTCAGAAGCTTAGTTAGGATTTGTTTTTTTTACTTCATACTATAAATAAATATGATCTGATCGAATTAGGGACACAACATTCACACTCTACCCACTCGCAAACCCTACAAACAACATTGTAACACTTAGTCTCCGATTGATCAAGGCTCACTCTTGTAATTTTTACATCGGTAATAGTTGTGGGGCTGTGTAGTTTCCAGCTTCTGGTTTTTTTTTTGTGCCGGAGATCAACTTCACGAAGAAGATCAAGAGCTTTTTTCCTATGATAAATCACCTGTATTCATTGCATTCATTTTGATCTCGTTACATTTTACCTTTATTTGCTTAACAAACCGTTTTCAACACTAAGGATCCTAACTGTTAATCCAGAATTCTGAAAACTAAAATCGTTAATTTCACAAGCACATCACCTCACTTTCTCAAGTCGATTAAGTAAACACTCTTATAAATTTTAACTAAAACATTTCTTACTCATAAAAAACTTATTTTATTATTATTTTTATATACATACAATAAAAATATAGAGAGCTGAATAAAAACCTCTAAATACAAACGTGTGCTTTTTATCTATTATAGAGATTTTTAATGTATGATATTTTTGTCGTTTACTGTATTGTTTTCTATATATTACATAGAATAAAGCTTCAAGTGAATGCTGTTAGACCATATGTAGTGGAAGACACAAATAATGACCTCATCATTGGGCGTTTTGCATCATGTGTCAGTCCAGTCAGCAATGGGGTATTATATGACGTTTTTTCTAAAATAGGTGTAGTGGAGATATGGGCATTGTGGGGCATTATGTTAAAAGATATATAAAAAATTAAATAAAAAAAATCATAAAAAAAAAGATATTGGCCAACTAAATAATATATTACATGACGTGGCTAAAGGACAATATCGTAATTAATCACAAAAGAATGGTCATTCCACGTAAAAGGAACACATGTCTGAACACTTGTACGCGAATACAAACAAAGCTACGGTTAGTGGCGCGATCGTGAATAACTCCACTTCCAAGGGTAATGTCCTAACATAAAACGCAAACAAGCACCTCAATCGTGGCAGAACCGTAATAAACCACACAACCAAGGGCAAGAATTTAGAAAAAAACAAAATTGCATTTAACGGTAAAACAGGGAACACAAGAAAAGTGAAAAAACAGGCGTTTTTCTTGCATTTCACTTATCAAATTCCTGTCCTCCTGAAGAAACAAAAACAATTCAGATCCATTATCCCTCTTCAACCCCACAATCAACCCTCATTAGGTTTGTTTTTCTTCAACATTTTGTTTCATTTCTTTTCATTTTAATCAATTATTGTTTGATGGGTGTTTAGAATTTGTGGGTTTGGAATAGATTTAATTAAACGGTGAAATTGACGGTGTTTAGCAATTACATGCATCGCTGTTCGTTGATTAATGTTTTTGTTTGATTTGATTAACGTTGTTGGTTGATTGTTGTTTTTGTTTGTTGAAATGCAATTAGGGCTTTTCGGTTGAAGGGGCACAAATTAACTCTATTCAAGTTCTGGTGTCCGTTGATGATAAGAAGGTATGCACATTTTTGGAATTTTTATTATTTTTTGCTCATTTTGATGTTTTTTCTATTTTTATTTTATTTTCTGGTTGGTTGTTGATGGTTGAAATTGGGGAATATTTACATGAATTTGTTTTTGATAATAAAAAAAATGGAAAAATTGTTTAAAATTTTGGCAAATAGTATGATGAATTTCGTTGTAGATGGGTAATTTTTACTAGTTAATGCTGAATTGTTTGTTATATTGCGCCATAGCATTGTAGCGATTAACGTGTATATGTTGGCGTTGCATGTTTACTTTGGTTGATTAAGGTTTTACAAGCAACTTATCGTCGAAAATGAGGCAACGGAACATGGCTTACACCGGTCCAATGATCGATAACGAAATAGAACATGCCCATCTTCACCCCGAACCTTGTGTAATTCCTTACGGTCATGGACCGATGTCGTCTGGGATCACGTTCATGGCGGCAGCTCCGCCTGGGCCTAGGGTGGTTCCGTTCGGGCCGCATAATCCGCTACCTTTTCCTAGCCACCAGCTTATGGATGATGCGTTTAAGGGGAAGATTAGCGAAGGGTTACATGTTAACTCGCAGTACTCGTATCCTGCACCTAGCTCGAATCCTTTTGTGGTTCCTGAGTACATTGGGTTCAATGTGATTCCTGTTGTGATGGGCCCTGGGCACCACAGAGGTGCAAGGACCCGGACTGCTGGTGCCGTTGATCTTAACCCTGGCGTACAGTTCATGCCCATGAGCCATGGTACGATCGGGCAACCCGTTCAGGTGGTGCCTGGCCCGTGGTTGGACCAGCAGTTTTGTGGCAATGTTCCTGGAATGCCTTATATGCAAGGTCATTAATATATACCGTTTAGTAATTCAATTAAATAGCTTCCTTTTTCGGCTGCGTAATATCTATTCTTTATCGTTTAATTTCAGGATATACCAATGGAGGTCCGGTCGCTTTCATGCATCAACCACTGCCGCCTATGCCACCACTGCAACCTATGCTGCCTAGGTTTGCGCGACCGGTTCCACGTACAGGTGATAGGGTCTACCCACCTCATGGTCAACAACTCGTGATCGAGTCAAATTCAAGACAGCGCGGTTTAATGGCTCTCCCTGAAGCTGTAACATTTTCTTTCCATATCATGCAAATTTCACTCGTGCTTATGACGTGTTAATGTTAATAATTGTTCATGTGTTTTATATATGTAGGAAGTTGCCATGCTCAATTTTGGTAATTATGGACATCGAGTCGACCATCATAGAGATATGCGTTTGGATATAGATCATATGTCATATGAGGTAATTAGTAATTGTGTTTCTTATTAGTCAATCCCAAAAAAAGAAACTAAATTTATATTCTGTGTAGGAACTTGTTGCATTAGGTGAGCAAATCGGGAATGCTGGCTCGGGTTTATCTAAGGATTTCATTTTAGGTCATCTGAAAATGCGAATATTTACCACTTCTAATCTGCAAGACACGCCATCAACTGATCAGAATCTTAGTTTCTGCACAATTTGTCAGGTATTTCTTTAGTAGGAGCAAATTTGAAATATAGTTATGATGTTGCCTTTGATCCATGTGTTTTATCTTTAATGAGTCGAAAAACAATTTACACAACATCTTAAATTGTTTTATTTAAATGTTTAGACCAGCGTTGTTATATACAAGTTTTGTAATCATACTTAACGTACAAAAAGCGGGTTAACGTGACCCGTTTTCACCTTCACAAAAGTCGCACTTACCTGTTACTTGAGCCGTCCATCTTGGCACCTTTACTAAATACTACGAACATTCCATCGGTTTCATGGCGCTTGAAAACGAGAAATATCTGAAAATCCATTATAAACGAGAAATGGTTTTTTTGGAGCCGAGGGGTTTCAACACGAGCAACCTCTCTATTTTCCCGCTATGAGTGGGACTTTATGCGGTATGTTTGGTTGTTTGCTTTATCTGCAGAGGCAGACATTACCGTTGATTAAATGGATTTTTTACAGGATTCTTCTAATTTATGAACATTAGATATCCATCAAGTTCTCTAATTTAACGTAGGGTTTTGTAGTGGAATAACTAACCATTCAACGGTAACTTGGGTTTTTTAGATGGACTACAATGATGAAGAAAAGATCGGCATGCTGGATTGCAGCCACGAGTACCATGTAGACTGCATTGAAAAGTGGCTAGTTGAGAAGAACAGTTGCCCCGTATGCAAATGCACTGGGCTGGCTGCACAAGGAAAGGAGTTGTGAGACCTTCAAAGAACCGGAGGCATGTTATAAAAAAAAAAAAAAAACTGCAAATTATGGTAAATATAACAAAGTTAGTAGACTGGTGGTATTTATGTTTATAAACTACCCTAGGTTGTTTTGTTTCTTTTGATGTGGTTTCATGAGATGCAATTGTCAACAACTGTATTAAACCGTGTTTTTGTTGGCGACTGGCCTTAAGGTCTCATGCGCCCTTGAAACCTTTTTGTATATACCTTTTTGGTGTTGTGTAACTCCAGGTTTTGGAATGCTAATACTAGGTTGAACATTCATTCATTCTCTTCTCTTGCATATGATAAATGTTGGTATGACTTGCCTTATATGACCGGTTTGGTTTGTTATGTTTGCTTTAGCACTCTAACGGGTCAGATATGTGTTTGAAAGTTGGTTGGCCAGATCTTGGTTCAGTCGAACCAAACCAAACCAAACCGCTTTTTTAGGTGACGATGTATTAACTAGACGCCACTTTAGAAAAGGATATAAATACGAATTGAAGATGGCGATTTCTATCAAGATGCTCGACGTTCACCACCCTCCGTGATCGTGTAAGGTTGGATTGCCTTTATATGTTAAAGTCTTGTTAGATTTGGCCATACAGTCTCATATAGCTCACTTTTTCTCGGGTAAACTTATATTTTTCAACTGGTTTACTGTATCATAAAAACTCGGAAATAAAACGATTCATATGCTCAATGGAAACCTAAATTCTTATTTTTGAGCAAACCCAAAATTTGTCGTCAAAACATTTTTGAGTCAAGTCATTGATTGATCAAATATATTTGTTCCTTAACCTACTCTTTACCGAACTTATTATAATATAACTATACTATTCTAACAACCATACTATACCGTACAAATGTATGAATAAAGGTAAAGTTCAGATTAGTTATCATTTAAAGTGTTAAACCAATCAAGAAAGAAAAAGTGGCAACATGAGAAATTTTTCATCCCAAACTAGTACACCCAAAAGAAAAATGACTTGGAAGTCCATCGACAACATGAGAAGATTTTCATCCCAAACTAGTACAAGCAAACTAAGGAGTAAACAAAAAGAGACGAACCCCTTAAGAATCGCTTAAACAATAGTCATGGCCAAATTAGAACATATGAAAATAAAAGTACATGTCCTACATAATATTATTGAAGCTAAAGAGATTGTGATGGATCATTAAAATAAGGTAATATGCTAGTTCAGTGGTATTGGAACAACACAAAGAGGATTCGCCTTGGATAAGATGATTCCAAATTTCTTATTCATTTCTAAAGCGTCGTGTTGATTTCTCCATATATTAATTTTAGACTTCTTAGAACTTCAATGTACATTAATTAATACCAAATCAATCCAAATAACATTTTGATTCATTTAAACATATGTTACATTAGTACGGACGGATTTTAAAATGGCCGGGTATCGTAATACATACATACACGAACACGAACACGAACACTAACACTAACACTAACACTAACACTAACACTAACACTAACACTAACACATACACGTACGCATACTTACACTTACATACACATACATATACATACATACACTAACACATGCACATTTATATGCACATACACTAACACATACACATTTATATGCGCACATAAATACACATACATTAACACATATGCATGCAAATATACAGTAACATATACACATGCGTATACATGCATACATACACATACACATCCACACACATACATGCGCACATTAGTCATCTTTAATATTATGTAAGTTTTTTTTTAAGGTTTATGTAGGTTTTTAATTAAGATGTATGTGGTACTCATAAATAAATATACATATAAAAGTATACATACATACAAATACATTCTTATACATACACATACTTACAAATACATACATACACACATGTGTACACAAATACACACATATATACACATTCAATAAATATAATTTTGATTATATAACCAAGTTTTATGTTAATTATAAATTTAGTATATTAATAATAATAATAATAATAATAATAATAATATTTTTTTCTAATAGTAATAATAACAGTTTTTATATTAATTATAAAATTAGTTATATTAATCAATCAAGAATTAAAAAAACCAAAACAATTATAACTAAAACAAAATTGGATTTTTTTGAAGTATATAGGCGACAAGTCGTCTCTACAAGTGAAAACTTTTTTTTTTTGTTATTTATCAATCAACAAATAACAAAATAAATATAATTTTTATTATAAAACCCTATAGAAACGACATGTTGTCTCTATAGTTATTTTTTTTTTAATTTTGAAAATATTTTGGTAGATTAGTAGGAAAGTTTGGCTCCTAATTTTTTACTAGTTAAAATTTTTAGAGATGACATATCGTCTCTATACGTTTAATGAATACTACAAAACTATTAAAAAATAATTTGCCCTGTGTCATCTCTACTAGCGAATATATATTTTGATCATGTCGTCTCTACCGATTGAACCTTGTTATAACAACGCTCCTAAATTATTTCCGACCCCCCAATATATTTGGAACGTCCCTATACGCTTTAAAATACACCCCGTATATGAGATTTGACCTTAAATACCTTTGTTTTTATAAAAATTAAATAAAAATTAGTTTTTACAGTCTCTCGCAGGCCGTGAAGACTTACTCTTCATCCTACGCGGGCCGCGAGCGAGTGGACATGAGGCAAGACCCGGAGCTGCCACGTGTCAAACGCGTGTCGAAGCTAGATTAGTGACCGGGCCAAGCTAGGGCCTACCCGGCCTACGTCGCGGGGCGCGAAGGCCCCTTCTGTTTCTTACGCGGGCCGCGAGAAAGCCAAGATCAGACCTTATAAATAGGATCGATCGGCCTTCAGTCCCAACTCGTTCATATCTCGATTTCTCTCTCTAATTTCTGAAGTATAGGCATAATATCGGGCATTATACCCACTAAAATAGCGAAGCTTTGCCTCGTTGTAAGTATTTTAACCCCCAGTTACGTATTGGATATGCTGCCCGATTGATCTAGCGCTCCGTAACGGCTGTTGAGGCTCTGCCCGACGTAGTCGTTGGAGTTCTGTCTCGGGGAGGGTATAACTAATTTAAATATTGGGTTATTATACTAACGCGTGTGCATTGTTTAAATTATTAGATTATAATCAGGAAAACACCAAGGAAAACCCTAAAGTAGCAATGTGAGTAATCCTCCATTTTGTAAACCGTTTTTACAAAACCTCAATTGTTTTATATTATAATTAACAGTGATTGAGTATTTGTAATTCTACAATTATCGTCGGTATGTTGGAGTTTTGTATACAAAATTTGTTACTACACTGTGAGTAGTAACATGACCACAAGTCGGGTCGACAGTACCGTGGGTGGTAATTAAGGTAGAATAATAAACAAATGTAATTGCTGATTGCCCTCAATGCTGTACAAGAATAAAATCGGTTATGATTAAATTGGGATTCACTCACCAGTATTTTCCACTGACAGATGTTTTTAAAACGTGTTTCAGGTAACAAAATGCGAAAGCCAAAATAGAAGCCAGCTGGAGAGCACTGAAGGCTTGAAAAATGTGGCTATAAAAGTTACCTAAATAAACAAAGATGTTTTATTCAATAAAATAGGGTTTATCCTAATATGTTTATTATAAAAAGGTGGTATTTTACTCTGATAAAATATTTCCTAACTACGGTCCTGATGTAAATTCCGCTGCCAAATAATGATAAACACCGATACCACCATCTCTGAGTAGGTCGCGGCCGCCCGCCTCCCGAGGCAGGGGTCGGTGGTTGCGACACTTGTAGAGGCGACATGTTGTCTATATTTATTTTTATAATTTGATCATTAACAAAAGAATATCAAAAAATAAAAGTTCAAGTTGTAGGGACGACATGTCGTTGCTACAAGTTGAAACATTTTTTTAGGGTTGCTGATATATCAAATTAGAATAAAAAAACAAAAGAAAATTATTCACCGTAGAGGGACGGTTTGTTGTGTCTATATAGGAAAACATAGCTAAAAAGACACAAAAACCCTATAGAGTCGACATGTCCCCCCTATAGGGTGAACTATAGAGACGACCTTTGTCGTACCTATAGGTGTTGTCTCCATAAGGTGTTTTTATTGTACTGAAAATTTTGAGACAAATGTGATTTTTTAGCCAAAAGTAAACGGTATGAACAAGGATTCCAATCTTAATACTTTAATTACATGTATATGTTCCACCATGTAATTCCACACATGTATTACTTGCAAAATAGGATTGTGATTTATATAAAGATGAACCAGCATCTAGATCTCTCGCTTTGCGATGGGACTGTTAAACTGAAAGAAAAGGGAACGTAAAAGTGCTGGACAATATGCATTATTGTAAAAACTAATAACCAAGTCAAAACAAAAAAACAACACATAAATTGGGAATATCAAAACTAAAAAAAACTTTACCTCAGAAATAATAATAATAATAACAACAACAACAACAACAACAGCAGCAGCAACAACAACAATAATAATAATAATACACTGTGTCAAAAGTGACCTACGACCACAGTTTTGGCAAACCGCCTTGCCACACATTGGAATAAATGTATGGCTAAAGGTCATTCATAACATTTGATAACACTTTTAACCAAATATTTTAGTATTAATGTGACAATCGTATAACAATTCAAAACCTTTAGCCACACTTTTTTTTTTAAATGTGACATTTAATAACCACATCTTTTCTAAACCTTTAGCCACATTTTCCTTAAAAAAATGTGACAGTTACTAGGTACAGTAGAAAAGTGTGGCCAAATGTTACTAATTGCCACACTATGTTTTTAATGTTGTGGCTAAAAGATAATACTTACGAATTTGTGTGACCAAAGAGTATTGTTTATTAGCCACTTATTGAAAAGGGAAAAAGTAATTTTTGGTCATGGTCATTATTTTTGTTAGACCTACAAAAAAAAAAAAAAAAAAAAAAACAGATGATATCCAAAAGTCAAGACATGACTTAAAGATCAAGAAATAAACAGTTGATGAAGCAATTCTCTTCTCAAAGATAATGAATCTTGAACACCTAATCAGAACATCTGTTGAAGAACAAAACAAACATTTGATCAAGGCTTGGAACCACTGTTAAAAAAGAAACAACATCTGTTGAAGGCTAAAGTGTGTTGAAGCCAAAGGTCTGAAGAAAAAGACCAAACATATGTATGGCCAAAGAGATGTTTGGATCACAGCAACAGAGGATAATCTAGACAGTGGTTTCCCAATATAACAATATTTATCTTGTATCAGTGTTTAGGCTAGTTAGAATAGATGATAGGATTTGCACAATGTTTGCAACATCTGTGGAATCTTTTCGGTTAGGAATGTTAGATGTCACTATTAGGGTGATGTCAGCTTATCATGAACAGAGCTTTAGTAATTAGTATAAATAGATCTCACCTGTTAGAGACTATTTCATCACTTCACACATTCTCTTTTGTACGAATAGTTTTAGTGAATGATCAGGCTAAGGGGGAGATTGTAGAATCGTTCTGTAAAACATTTGTGTTAGCATAAATCAAGACCTCAATCTCTCCTCAATCATAGCCTAGTCAATCTTGTACATTTCTGTATTTAGAGAGAGAGAGAGACTTTCTCTCCTTGACACTAACCACTGTTGTAGTATATATTCTTCTATTGTAAGTTACACAAATCAGTTAAGTCTAACAATTATCTCATGGTATCAGCCTGAGATCCTCACCCACCCCTCCTCTTTTTTTCCCTTTCCTCCTTCCTGTCCGATTACCCCTCTGTCCACCTCTGTTCTTCTTTTTTTCTTTGTCCGATTACTCACCATGGCTGCAGACTTGTCTGCCATTCCCCTTCACTCTTTGACCCACATTGTCAACATAAAACTCACCTCTCAAAATTACCTAACCTGGGAAACGCAGATCGTTCCAATGCTCACCTGCCTCGATCTCCTCAGTCATATCGATGGCACTCTTTCCATTCCCACCGAAACCATAACAAAGGATGAAAAAACATCTGTGAACCCTGAATACTGTCACACCCTGTCTTTTGCGGAAGCGTATGATGTGTGACTGGTTTAATATCATTGCATTCAATCGTAATAAACAACTACATGATTAAAACGATGTTCATCCATTCATAAAATTTGAGTATTACAAACACTTGTTATTTAAGTTTTAAAACACAACCTCCGTCTAGGTTACAAATCAACAAAAGTGGATGACATCTAAACTTGGAGTTTACTTCTTGTTACGACACTTGCGCCCAAGATCCATCCTGTTACCTGAAATACATGTAATTTTGGAAAACATCAACATGAAGTTGAGCGAGTTCATGCGTCTTGTTTGTATATCGTAATTCTTGTAAATATTTGAGAGACTCCATTGTAAATAGGTATGAAAAGTGTGTATGAACATGGATGTTTTACAAGGACTTTAAGGCATAGGGAGCACTCGTAATGGTTCCTTTAAGGCATGTGAGGACATAGGGAGTACTTGTTATGACTCCTTGAGGACATGGGGAGTACTTGTTATGACTCCTTGAGGACATGGGGAGTACTTGTTATGACTCCTTGACTGTGTCGATTACCCTCGACTGTGTCGATTAACCTCGACTGGGACTCCGAAGCACTACTAGGTACTAGTTGTGACCATGAGTGGGGTTCGGCCGTACCCGTTAGATCTAACCCTCGTCCCTAATTATGTATCTACAACTTGGCACTAGTTTTCACCAAGAATTTATGGCATTTCAATATTAAGTCTAAGCTCACATGATCTAGTATTTCATGGGCATTTCTTAAAACGCGTCATACTTGGTACTCGTTCTCACCAAGAGTGCTTCTTGTTTTTGTATCATACCATTTGTAAATATTGTAACTTTTGTGACATGTATTTCACCCCCGATAGTTATAAAACCAAAAACAGTTAAAGAAAAGGGGGAGCATGAACTCACAACTTTGCGTTCCTGCGTCGTAAACTTCACCGGATTTGCTTATCTAGCGTCGTGACCTAAACGTGTTTATTAACGTTAGTCACTAGACTTGTATCGCACAAGTACAAGTCACTATCTTTTGTATATGTGTTCTTGTGTTAAAAATAATTTATATTTTTAACTATGTATCTTACTTATATTATTTTCTCAAAAATAAATATAAGTATCTTGTATTTTGCACCCGAATTATGTATGTTGTCCAAGTAATATATTTTCATAAATATATCTTCTTGTATGTGTCTAAGCATGTTGTATGTGTATTTTTGTATTCTTACTCTAATGAGTATTTAGTGTATTTTCAAGTCCTAATACACTATTCATGTATAATACATACTACATACACTTAGCACAAAATTTAGTGATCAATAGATACATATATTTTTCCTCAAAAATATACATACTTAATATCAATTTTAATCTTGAAGTTTTCAAAAAAATTGGGAAACCTTGGTAAATATTTTTAGGTACATTTTTAGGGAACAAGTTTCACAAAAACTTATATTTTTCTAAGTGTCAAAATTTATAGAAATTTTGACAGAGTTTCCCCTAAAAATGGAGGTTTCCCATGTTTTCAAAACATGTGTTTATTTTCTTTTAAAACATCATTAACAATCAACAACAAATCTCTAAACCATATTACACTAGTCAAGTGCAAAAACAATGCATTTTACATAACAATATGAACTTGGTTTTTCATAAAAACGCGTAGTAACTTAGTGGGGTGTTTAGTGGGTTTAGTTACCTTCCAAAGTATAATTATCTCTTTAAAAACCACCTTCTTGCAAAAGTTTAGTGTTTACAACTTGTAAACAATTTTTACAAAATTTAACCCCTTTGAACTCTCCTTGTAAATAAAATATTCTCATACTTGTCTTATTTCTAAAAATAGTGCAAGTGTTTGTAATAGTCATGATTTTCCAAAAACCGCTTCTCTAACTTGGCTTCCTTACAAAAACCCTTTGTAACTCTTGGATTTACAAGATCATCAACTTACTAGTTTAATTATATTTCATGAAAAATCATTTTTATCAAGTTCATATTTAACTAGAATGTGGTTATTTTATGTAACACATAACCACTTTCTAATCTTGTTAAATCATATTCCCAAATATTATTTAACAAGGTCCATATGGTGATTAACATCACACAATCAAGAATCATCATAAAATTAACAACATATTCACTACAACATCATACTAGTAACATTTCATCTTCATGTAACTTCTATGTTCAAGCTTCATGTTCATATTTTTAGTTCTTGTTTCTTTAGTGTTATAACCATCATACTACAACTTTTAACTATGAAACAAGATGAACAAGAGTGTAACAAGGACTTACTACTAGCACAAAGGCTAGGGGTGATTCTAGTGAAGAAGATGATGAAAAAAAAATGATGATGAAAAGCAAGAAACAAAGTCCTTTGAAGCTCCACAAGTTGCAACTTCCTTGAATCACCTTAGAAGCTTGAATGGACTCAAAGTTTGATGAAGATGGTGATGCTATGGTGGAGGTGGGGGCGGATATGGGTGTGGCGGAGAGGAGGGAGGAGGTGTGAGGGGTGATGGTGTGAAGATATGAAGTATGATGAAGGATCTAGACCATGCTTTAATAAGATACATTCATATATTTTGTCAAGTTCTACAAGTAAAAAATCAAAAAAACTAATGGGATAAAATCTAGCACAAGATTGAGGCATGGTGTAAATATTTGTTGATGATCTTGTGGGTCCTCTTGGGACCGAATTCGGTTGGCGGGGGGGGGGGGGGGGGGGTTGGTTGTAACTTTTTGTAACTAAATGGTAAAGACTAGTTAGATTTCCAAGTATAAGCTTACATATGGTATTTATTTGATATTTAGTGGGTGTTAGGGTGTTCGGGGATCACGACTAGCCAAGAAATAAATAAACAATGTGTTTGGAAAAAAAATTGGTGTCCCGGGTAATGTCCGGTTGTTCGGTTAAATACCGGTTCGTTAAGTGTTAAATTGCACCGTTTAGTGTCTTTCTTGTACCCTTTTGTACCCCTTTCAATTCCCGACACTTAGGGAAATATTCTGGACGATAAAACGTAAATTCTGAATAATATTTTGGGGTTAAAAAGCTGATTATAGCTGAATTTAGTAAAATTCTGCACTTAAAGTGCGTTTCGGATGTTTTTTAGTGCGTATTTTAATTTCCGGAAGGTCTATATGTTAACCCTTGTATGTACTCTTGGGTTTTAGTGTATTCCTGACGTTGGACCTACACCTAGGCTCCAATTTTATTGTCTGACTGCTTTCTGCAGAATTGTTGACACAGTGTGTCCTACTGGTGAGTTTACTAGTATTTCTGACGCAACGCTATCATTAATGCATAAAGCAAATTTTTGTAGTATAAAACGTGCATGAATTTACTTGTATAGTAATCAGAAATTTATTTTTCTGGTAAACTAGATCATACACAGTCATTAAAGCACAGATTACTGTTTGTTTAGTGTACTGAATGTACGGAAAAGTGTCGGTTGTCACAGTCTCCCCCCGTTAAAAGAATTTCGTCCCGAAATTCAAGCGATGCCATTGGTCGCAGGGGAGTTGTGACTCAAGTGTGGTCACTTAGGTTCATGATTGTCTTTATGTTCCCATGCACTCTGGGTCATGATATGAATTCTAATGCACTCAAGTAAATCAATTATGTCTTTTCTGTGTCTTGTGGACTCTTGGTCCGTAACCTTAACAGGTTTTATAGTATTGTGGACTCTTGGTCCGAAACCTTAACAAGTTTTATAGTAATTTTGTCGTTTATCATTGACGTGAATCTTATTTGTGGGAACAACGACTGTTCCTTGAGTCAGACTCCTCTAGACACACGGAATGTGTCGCGATCACTACTGATGTTTTTCTGAAAGTTTCATCTTGTGAGGTATGGTTCTGATCCCTACATCGGGGATTCAACCTTTACGTTTTCCAAATCACACTACGCCTTCTCTAGGCGAGGTTCCCATTAAAGCCATACTTCTTAACTCAATTTTGTACGATTTCTGCCGCTTGACGGCACAATTTTTCTGTATTCCGCGGGCTGCCTTGATATGTTCACATATCTAAACGGTTTGCCTCTAGTTTTTCCCAAACCAGGGCGGGTTAGTAGGTTGTTTATTCCCGGTCTCTGATCAATACGACGGGGATCGACTTATTATGTTCCATCTGAAGCTTCAAACGAACCAGTTTGAACGGTGGTGTGATAAATACTGTTGTAGAAAGACTCCACTAAGGGCAAGTGAGTGTTCCAACTTTTCATCATAGTTCATCACACAAATACGTATCTTGTCCATACAGTTTGCATCGTTCAGTAGCTTAGTCCATCTATGTTAATAGTTAAGTTCTTACGATCAACGGTGTGCTGCAATCTTTGTGATCAGTAAAGATCGTGCAGCGTTTTCTTTCAGGTAATGACGTCAAATTTTGCGGCGCGCAATTATTGTATCTAGCTCAAGTTTTCTTCTTATGATTCCTTAATCAATGTGCTGTGTATGCAATGTTGTGGTCTCGTTGCATCGACGTACAACCGAGATTTTGTCGAGAAGCGTCACATAATTACAACTCTAGCTCCTTAGCTCTTGGTTGCATGGTTGGCATGACTTTTTGTTCTTATCCACCATGTATCTTAAAGTTCTCACTTCGCGAATTCGAAATCCGCTTTTCGTCATCTTAGCACATAACTGTTCTTTTCTCTAGGAGTTGCAAGGTAAATTGCAGCTGTTGCTCACGACTTTCCTTGGTCGTTGGCCATATAAGAATGTAGTCAATAAGTATAATCATGATTAATCCAGGTATGGCTTACACGTTCGATTCATGAGGTCCATGAATATTGTCGATGCATGTGCTAAGCCAAATGGTACGACAAGGAACTCGTAATGCTCGAAGCGAGTCCTAAAGGTCGTTTTAGGGATATTTCCTTCTTGTATTCACAGTTGAGGACATCCTGTCCTCAAGTCGATCCTTGAGTGGTAACTAGGATCTTACGATTTTTCTGTTTCATGTCATCAGTCCTTGGCAAAGGATTCTGATTCTTAATTTTCTGAAATTTATGCAAAGTGGAGTCTATCAACTTTCTCCTTGTGTCCTTAACTAAGGATGTCATGTCCTTAATTTCCTCTGTCTTGCAGCTCTTGCAGCTATATCGGAGGTTCATGCTTCGCGGACGAAGCCAGTCGGTAAGGCGTCATTTGGCACTGGTGCCGCTCCTGGCACGAGTTTTATCCCAGACTTCTCTTGGCGTTGTGGAGGCATCGCTGGCAAGTCTTTAGAAACGGCTACTGGTACTTCTTCCATCACGGGGATGTTTTCGGGCTCCGCAGTCTACTCGGAGGCGTCTCTGTGTCTCTTCGACCAATGAGAGATGTCGCAGATCCGCTGCCTTGTGGGGTCTAGCACCCTTGCACCTGTTGCAAAAAGGTTGTGTACTATATTGTTTCATCATTCGTAAGAGGGATGCGACTGATTTTTCCTTATAACAAACGACTTCAGTTCTATACTTGGATATTCAATCCATGCTGACTATCATATCATGGCTTCTCAAGTCAAGGGTAACAGAAGGTTCCGACCTTCTGAGTCCCTAAACACAATCCTTAATTGCTTCGTCTGCTTAAACTAGCCTTCTATGTGCCCATTTCTAAAGAATACGGGACGTCTATTTTACTTGAAACTAGGCCAAGCAGTTTCTTAAGTTCTAAGCATGCAAGGTTAAGGTTGATGCCAGTATTAATAAAAAATAGATGCATAAGGTTGGTTAATAGGGAACGTACCCGTAACCGCATCTGGATCCTGGCGTGCTTCACGAGTTTCGATTGTGGAAACCCTTCCTTGCTTGTTTCTTCCTAGGGAAATCTTTCCTAAAGTGCCCTGCTTCACCACATCTGTAGCAACCTGGTACTCTCTTATCTCTTCCATCTGGGTCCTTTGCCCAACAGGCATCCTTGTTGTGTCCTTCTTTTCCACACTTTCCGCACTTAGGCCTCAGACATCGACCTTCATGGTGAAAATTGCATTCCTCGCACCTCGGTTTAGTCCCCGAGTAAACTTTACCACCTGCCTTATTAGCGGCTCCTTAGTTTTCCTGCCATGCGGCGGATTCACTTTCTTTCTTTTGTTTGTTTTAGAGCTCCCATAGCTGACTTGGGTGCTTATTTTTAGGTTCGACGACTTTCTCTTCTTGTTGTCTGATGACTCCACATGAGTCTCTTTCTTGTTATCCTCAGATTCCGAAAATTTTCCCGCACGTAGAGCTTCTTCAGTAAGTGTGACGCTTAAATCGATCGCCTCTGCGATGGTTGGAGGTCTTGAGGTAGTAACCAAACTCCTAATTTGAGGTGCAAGTCCCCAAATAAATCGCTCAATCCTCTTGAATTCCGGCTTGACTAAGTAGGCGACGACCCTAGACAAGTCGTGAAATTGTTGGATGTATTCAGGAATCTTTGGCCCGTCCATTTTCAAATTCCAGAACTCTACCTCAAGTTTCTGGATTTCAGCCCTAGAACAGTATTTCTTTTCCATCATTTCCATGAGCTCGTCCCAGCTCAGTGCATAAGCAGCATCTGCACCAAGGGTCTGAACCTGAAGGTTCCACCAGGAGAGTGCGCCATCCAAAAACAACCCTGAGATATAGGTAACACTCTGTTGGGGCGAACAGTTACTCATTCTTAGAATAGAGTCAGTCTTTTCTGACCAACGAACAAATGCAACAGCACCTCCTGTGCCATCAAAATTCAATGGCTTGCAGTCCATGAATTGTTTATAGGTGCAGCCAGTTGGAGGGTTATTTCCGGAAGTGCCACCGTTGTGTTCGGAGCGGAGGGCTTCATGTCGTGCAATTGCCTGTGAGATTCGTTCTTGAAGCTCAGCTTCTGTTCTTGGTAACGTACTGGTGTTTGTGTCTCGTCTGGGCGGCATTCTCTTCTGTCAAAAGGTATGAAGTAGGTTAGACAATATTCCATAATTGTCTATGAGGTACATAGCACCATAATCCATCATGTAATCACCCAATTTCACATGTATATAAAATCAATGTATGAGCGAGGAAACAATTACTGAGCCTTCACATAGGCTTGCCAACTTGGCTTATTGTTTGTAATAAAATGAACTCGAGGTTACATCACCTCGGTCATTTAGGTTTCAGTTATTTCCTGCTATATTAGCTTTATTGATGTGTATATTTTTCCCAGAGATGGGGTTGTTCGTGTAGAGGTGATAGGGAGTGTAACGTCGCTGAATCTTTTTGAATGTTACCCATTTTCACTTGCTTAAATGTCGTTTTCTCAAACGTCTCGTATACAGGTAGAAGTGTCAGTCACGAAGTAGGCTAAGACAGGCTTCCTACTTTATAACGCGCTAAAGCACTGATCTATGTATTGTTCTACCAGATGAAGGTGTGAACACCTATAGATTATTTTTGTGTGGTTTTCATTAGCTCGACCCGCAGAGTCCACCAGGATTTCTGTGCACTACAAGTCGTTATTACGTGGGCCCTCGTAATAATAAATTGTCTTGCACAGTTACCCCAATTTTCTCTCGTCCAAGCAGATGATCAATCAAGGAGGGGACACTACTGTCCTTATACCTCTGTCATGGAAAGGACCATTGCAGTGGTCCACGTGCTAACACTTGTTATCGTTACGCGCGAATAGGCACGATGATTAAATGAAGTAGGAATAAAGAGAATTCCCAGTAGTTTGGAGGGGCACCTTCAAGATGAATACTTCATCTTCCTTTTCTGGTCAAGTATGTCGTCAATCTTGCTTCACAAAAGTCACAGGGATCTCGTCCTGCTGATTAGAAGTCGTTCAAGGTTGCCGCCTCTGCCTCGTCATCATCACCGTAGTCAAGCACCTTCATGATCGAGAGGGAAGAGCAGCCATGTCCTACGGATGCAAGCTCAAAATCTTGTCTGGTAATCACTCTAGCTATGAGCTTTGCAATGAACACGAGGTCGACAGCTTCATCGTGCGAGTTACATACAGTAATAGGAGTCGGAGTTGAAAGTATCTTATTCACGTCAATAATCATTCCGTACACTTATTTGTATGTATTCATGTCCATATTTATTCCATACACTTATTTGTATATATGTATATCAATAACAAATATGCTACTTAGCATAAACAAGCAATTTGATGCATTATATCACGTATAACTCTCGTTTTGGGGGGGGGGGGTCATTTTTCTAGTTGTCGATTTACGACAAAAACACTACTTGGTACTAGTTGTCATCAAGAGTGTATTTTATCATTGGCAAGTCTAACTCGTGTAGACTATGCCTTAATTGGCACCTTATCTTGAGGGTATTCCCTACTAATGTCCTTGCCTTGTCTCTTCTTTGAAAAGTGTTTGACTCGTGGGTCTTGGCGCTTACGTGAATGCAATGAAAACCTTTTTGTAAAATGTTTTTTGTGAGAGAACTCTAGTGATTGTAGTCTAGACTCGAGAAGGAATCCTAGTTCACTACAATCGAAGCTCTGATACCAAACTGTCACACCCTGTCTTTTGCGGAAGCGTATGATGTGTGACTGGTTTAATATCATTGCATTCAATCGTAATAAACAACTACATGATTAAAACGATGTTCATCCATTCATAAAATTTGAGTATTACAAACACTTGTTATTTAAGTTTTAAAACACAACCTCCGTCTAGGTTACAAATCAACAAAAGTGGATGACATCTAAACTTGGAGTTTACTTCTTGTTACGACACTTGCGCCCAAGATCCATCCTGTTACCTGAAATACATGTAATTTTGGAAAACATCAACATAAAGTTGAGCGAGTTCATGCGTCTTGTTTGTATATCGTAATTCTTGTAAATCTTTGAGAGACTCCATTGTAAATAGGTATGAAAAGTGTGTATGAACATGAATGTTTTACAAGGACTTTAAGGCATAGGGAGCACTCGTAATGGCTTCTTTAAGGCATGTGAGGACATAGGGAGTACTTGTTATGACTCCTTAAGGACATGGGGAGTACTTGTTATGACTCCTTGACTGTGTCGATTACCCTCGACTGTGTCGATTAACCTCAACTGTGTCGATTAACCTCGACTGGGACTCCGAAGCACTACTAGGTACTAGTTGTGACCATGAGTGAGGTTCGGCCGTACCCGTTAGATCTAACCCTCATCCCTAATTATGTATCTACAACTTGGCACTAGTTTTCACCAAGAATTTATGGCATTTCAATATTAAGTCTAAGCTCACATGATCTAGTATTTCATAGGCATTTCTTAAAACGCGTCATAGTTGGTACTCGTTCTCACCAAGAGTGATTCTTGTTTTTGTATCATACCATTTGTAAATATTGTAACATTTGTGACATGTATTTCACCCCCGAGAGTTATAAAACCAAAAACAGTTAAAGAAAAGGGGGAGCATGAACTCACAACTTTGCGTTCCTGCGTCGTAAACTTCACCGGATTTGCTTATCTAGCGTCGTGACCTAAACGTGTTTATTAACGTTAGTCACTAGACTTGTATCGCACAAGTACAAGTCACTATCTTTTGTATATGTGTTCTTGTGTTAAAAGTAATTTATTTTTTAACTATTTATCTTACTTATATTATTTTCTCAAAAATAAATATAAGTATCTTGTATTTTGCACCCGAATTATGTATGTTGTCCAAGTAATATATTTTCATAAATATATCTTCTCGTATGTGTCTAATCATGTTGTATGTGTATTTTTGTATTTTTGTATTCTTACTCTTATGAGTATTTAGTGTATTTTCAAGTCCTAATACACTATTCATGTATAATACATACTACATACACTTAGCACAAAATTTAGTGATCAATAAATACATATATTTTTCCTCAAAAATATACATACTTAATATCAATTTTAATCTTGAAGTTTTCATAAAAATTGGGAAACCTTGGTAAATATTTTTAGGTACATTTTTAGGGAATAAGTTTCACAAAAACTTATATTTTTCTAAGTGTCAAAATTTATAGAAATTTTGACAGAGTTTCCCCTAAAAATGGAGGTTTCCCATGTTTTCAAAACATGTGTTTATTTTCTTTTAAAACATCATTAACAATCAACAGCAAATCTCTAAATCATATTACACTACTCAAGTGCAAAAACAATGCATTTTACATAACAATATGAACTTGGTTTTTCATAAAAACGCGTAGTAACTTAGTGGGGTGTTTAGTGGGTTTAGTTACCTTCCAAAGTATAATTATCTCTTTAAAAATCACCTTCTTGCAAAAGTTTAGTGTTTACAACTTGTAAACAATTTTTACAAAATTTAACCCCTTTGAACTCTCCTTGTAAATAAAATATTCTCATACTTGTCTTATTTCTAAAAATAGTGTAAGTGTTTGTAATAGTCATGATTTTCCAAAAACCGCTTCTCTAACTTGGCTTCCTTACAAAAACCCTTTGTAACTCTTGGATTTACAAGATCATCAACTAACTAGTTTAATTATATTTCATGAAAAATCATTTTTATCAAGTTCATATTTAACTAGAAGGTGGTTATTTTATGTAACACATAACCACTTTCTAATCTTGTTAAATCATATTCCCAAATATTATTTAACATGGTCCATTTGGTGATTAACATCACACAATCAAGAATCATCATAAAATTAACAACACATTCACTACAACATCATACTAGTAACATTTCATCTTCATGTAACTTCTATGTTCAAGCTTCATGTTCATATTTTTAGTTCTTGTTTCTTTAGTGTTATAACCATCATACTACAACTTTTAACTATGAAACAAGATGAACAAGAGTGTAACAAGGACTTACTACTAGCACAAAGGCTAGGGGTGATTCTAGTGAAGAAGATGATGAAAAAAAAATGATGATGAAAAGCAAGAAACAAAGTCCTTTGAAGCTCCACAAGTTGCAACTTCCTTGAATCACTTTAGAAGCTTGAATGGACTCAAAGTTTGATGAAGATGGTGATGCTATGGTGGAGGTGGGGGCAGATATGGGTGTGGCCGAGAGGAGGGAGGAGGTGTGAGGGGTGATGGTGTGAAGATATGAAGTATGATGAAGGATCTAGACCATGCTTTAATAAGATACATTCATATATTTTGTCAAGTTCTACAAGTAAAAAATCAAATAAACTAATGGGATAAAATCTAGCACAAGATTGAGGCATGTTGTAAATATTTGTTGATGATCTTGTGGGTCCTCTTGGGACCGAATTCGGTTGGGGGGGGGGGGTGGTTGTAACTTTTTGTAACTAAATGGTAAAGACTAGTTAGATTTCCAAGTATAAGCTTACATATGGTATTTATTTGATATTTAGTGGGTGTTAGGGTATTCGGGGATCACGACAAGCCAAGAAATAAATAAACAATGTGTTTGGCAAAAATTTGGTGTCCCGGGTAATGTCCGGTTGTTCGGTTAAATACCGGTTCGTTAAGTGTTAAATTGCACCGTTTAGTGTCTTTCTTGTACCCTTTTGTACCCCTTTCAATTCCCGACACTTAGGGAAATATTCTGGACGATAAAACGTAAATTCTGCATAATATTTTGGGGTTAAAAAGCTGATTATAGCTGAATTTAGTAAACTTCTGCACTTAAAGTGCGTTTCGGATGCTTTTTAGTGCGTATTTTAATTTCCGGAAGGTCTATATGTTAACCCTTGTATGTACTCTTGGGTTTTAGTGTATTCCTGACGTTGGACCTACACCTAGGCTCCAATTTTATTGTCTGACTGCTTTCTGCAGAATTGTTGACACAGTGTGTCCTACTGGTGAGTTTACTAGTATTTCTGACGCAACGCTATCATTAATGCATAAAGCAAATTTTTGTAGTATAAAACGTGCATGAATTTACTTGTATAGTAATCAGAAATTTATTTTGCTGGTAAACTAGATCATACACAGTCATTAAAGCACATATTACTGTTTGTTTAGTGTATGGAATGTACGGAAAAGTGACGGTTGTCACAAATACACTACCTGGAAAGAAGCTGATCAAAAGGTTTTGTTGTTGATAAACTCAACAATCACTGAAGAAGCAATGTCCGAAACCATCAGACACAACACGGTTCACTCCGTCTGGAAAGCCCTAGCTAACGCGTACAGTCACTGTTCCGTTGAGCGTATTCACAATCTCAAAGATCCTCTCTTAAACCTTCAAAAAGGAACCTCAACTGTATCCGAATTTGGCCAAAAATTTAAAGCCATTACGGATCAACTTGTAACACCCCGAAAAATGCAAATCATTTATTTGAATATAAAGTTGATAAATAAACTAGTTAACTAACTAGGATTTTAAATAACCCAATTAGGTGAAAGCCTTGTAGTAACCTACAAATGGGTTAAAATGCTACATTAGAACCAAAGGAAAGTCTAGGGACCAATTGTGTTCAAAATGAAACTAATATTGATATAATTAAAATAAATAAAACACAAACATTTGTCTGTGTTCTTGGTGGAGATCGACCAGGAGCGACCCCAAGCTCATACAAACCCTAGTCAGCATAAAAACTCTAAATTGAAGGATCAAACTCAGTCCAAATCAAAATCCGAACATAGATTATTGATCCTCATCACAAGAGGATCACAAGGTATGTAAAATTTTGATAAATCTATCAACTTGAAATTCTCATGAATTGGGAAAAAATCTGAAATTAGGGTTGCATGTGTATGTTATGATGATTAAGGAACAACTATAGTGTCTATGGACAAACCCTAGACCAATATAAGTTGAAATCATATGAAATTTTAGTGAAACCTATGAACACCATTGTAGGTGATTAGTGGGTTATGTGTAAATTGATGAACACTAGGAAATAGATTGTTAATCTAGTGTAAAATGACAATTTTGAAGTGATTCCAGAAAATTAGAAGTTAACAATCATGTAAAAAGGTTGAATGATGTGAAATTAGGGCTAAATGGTAATCTAGAGATTTGATATTCAATCTTGTAAAAATCTGCACATGAAGTGTTTGTTGAAATGCCTCTATGAAGGCTTAAAAACTGAAATTCCAAGTTAAAACGCATAATCATGATGTTTGGTGTATTATGCGAATTATGATTTAAAGAGAGTTCTAAACACATCATAAATGAACTCTATAGGAACGGGCGCAGGAGCGTCAAGCGGACAAGCGGGTGGCGAACCACGTTTGAAGGGCATACTTTGAAGGTATGTAACTTGATCCGTTACATTTGGTGAATTGTTGTTAAACTATGCGTTGTTGATAAAATTGTGTTGGTTGTAGCAATCATGTATAATACTTAAATCCGTAGGTTAAGAATTGGTTTGTAGTCGTTTGGTAGCCATCAAAATGGAGAATTTCCGTAGATGGATCAAACGGGTCGAATCATGATACTTTGTAGTATTAATATTGTAAAGTAGAAAGAAGAGGCGAAAATAGTCACAAAAGCACGAAGCCATAAGTTTGGTAATGAAGTGCTGATGACAATAAGCCCCGGAGTTAGGGTAATAAGCACCTTAGGTTTACTAGTTAAATGGTAGTAAAATGGCTAAGTTAGTATGGGTCGAATAATTGTATATGGACATATAGTCTTTCGGTCCGTAATCAAATGTTTCGGTATGAAATTGGTAATAGGCATGTCGGTAACGAAATTACAGACGCGTAGGAAAAAGAATAACCTAAAACGGACTTACGAGTCAAAAGTTATGGCTATTTAAAGTTGGAACTTGAATTGAACTTGGAGCTGGGAATGTACAGCATCAGAAAATAAACATTCTGTGAATTTAGGGGCTAGGCGTCGCGCGAGCCCCCTTGGCGTCACGCGACGCCCTTGTTCCGGAATTTTTTTTTTCTTGAATGTTGACTCATGGAACTAGTTTTTAACCCATTTAACTTGATCAAAACTAACTTTTGTTGGGTTTTTGATCTTAGGTGATGAAGGAAACTAACCGGAAGATGGTCGAGCAAACTTTTGAAGAACCGAACACTATTTACAAGCTTCCGAAATGTTTTAAATCTTAATTAGACTTGGTTTATGGGTTGTAAACAATTGTTAAACAACTTTTGAAATGTTTTAACTTAGTCGTTAGTTGACTAAGGATTATGCTACTTATGAACTTCTTGTTGAAACTTTATGTTAATTAAGAAATTTTCTTTTTACAAAGGTATAATCTATTATTAAATCAAGTAAATTGATACGGGTCTTACAAATTGGTAATCAGAGCTTAAGGTTGTCAACAAAGTGTTCGGTTCAAGCTCGATCAATCGTCCGGTAAGAATTAACTTATTATGCTAATAAATTAGGTCTTATGTAAGAAATGAGAAAGGAATTGAGATGCATGGGAAGAGTGTGTTAACACACTCAAACCCGGAAAGTGCATTAAATGAGAACGGTTAAAGCAAGTTAGGAACTTGGCTAAACCGAAACAAATGAAGCAATGTTATAAATGGAATGTTTAACGTTTAAATGTAAACATTTCAGTTTCAAGATGTCTGATGGGAATGATGATAATCCGGTGCAAACAAGCACCGAGCAAATGAAAGAGATAATTGCCGAAGAGGTAGGGAAGGCAATTGAAGGAAGTCTATCCGGGTTTATAGACAAAATTCAAGGCACGGTGTTGTCGCTTGTCGAAGAGCGAGTTAAAAGGTTGGAGGATATTGTCAACCTTATGAAGGAGAAAACGGGAGAACACAAAGGGTGTTCGTACAAGGAATTCATGGCGTGTAAACCGCCAATCTATAATGGGGAGGTTGACCCGATAATTTGTCAAAGATGGATAAGTGATGTTGAAGGGGTGTTTGAACGGACCCATTGTGAAGTAGGAGACTTTGTTGCCTACGGAACGGGTCAATTGAGAGGCCAAGCTAAAGATTGGTGGGATAATAAAAAGAAAGAAATGGGAGCCGAAGCGGTGAGGGTTATGACTTGGGACGAGTTTAAGGTACCATTCCTTAAACACCACAGTCCCAAAGCGGTTATTAACAGGATCAAAGAAGAATTCATCCAGCTAAGACAAAAGGGTGAAACAATTGATAAGATCACGGGCATCTTCATGGATAAGCTGAGATTCTGTGACGAGTTAGTCACCACTGAAGAGCAAAAGATATACTATTATTACAACATGCTGAGTGCCGAATACCGTGAGTTCATGACTCCGTCAAAGTATGAAACCCTCACGGAGATTATCAACACCGCCCGGGAGCGGGAAATCGAGTTAAAGAAACAAGTTGAAAGAGGTGAACGAAGGGCACAGGATGTGAATCCAAGCCCTACAAAGAAAGCTAGAACTGCTGAATCGGGAAAGAAAGTGGATGCTAAAGGCGGGTCGCCGAGTTGCAAAGTATGTGGAAAGGGGCACAAAGGTGAGTGCCGCTTCAAAGACAAGCCGTGTCCGGTATGTGGGAAGACAGGGCACACTACATCGCTATGTCCTGGGAAGGTTTCCGTTTGTTACAAGTGTTATCAACCCGGTCACAAGAAATCTGAATGCCCCGAGTTGGTGGGAAAGAGAGACACAAAAGAGTCTCCAACAGAAGCTCCCAAAGCAAAGGCTAGGTCCTTCCAACTTACCGCGGCTGAAGCGAAGACAGAACCCGATGTGGTTTCAGGTATATTCACAATTAATTCAATTCCAGCACGTGTATTGTTTGATACGGGTGCGAATAAATCCTTCATTTCACACGGATTTATTCGACATCCTTCATTTGTATTGACGAAATTACCGGTGCCCTTAGAAGTTGAAATAGGGGACAACAAAAGTTTTATAGTTTGTGATGTTTGTCGAGGCTGCAAATTAAGCATCGACGATGAGGAATACTTGATAGACCTAATCCCGATGTCAATGGGGGAATTTCAAGTAGTCGTTGGGATGAATTGGCTAGCCCAGCACCATGCAAAAGTCGTGTGTTTTCGTAAAGAGATAAAACTAACATCTCCGAGCGGGAAACACGTCACCATTTATGGCGAAAAAGGAGGTAACCCCATAGTGTGCTCAATAATGAAAGCTCACAAGCTTATGAAGCGAGGATGCAAGGCATTCATGATATACGCAAATGAGCCCGAGAAAGAATCATGATTGAAGATGTACCGGTAGTACGAGATTATGGAGATGTGTTTCCGGAGGATTTACCGGGGATACCGCCTGAACGGGAAGTAGAGTTCGGGATCGAATTGATTCCGGGCGCAAAACCCGTAGCAAAAGCCCCGTACCGACTCGCACCGTCAGAATTACAAGAGTTGATGTCCCAAATTCAAGACCTGCTTAACAAGGGATTCATAAGGCCGAGTGTGTCTCCTTGGGGTGCACCGGTATTGTTCGTGAGAAAGAAGGACGGAAGCATGCGCATGTGTATCGATTACCGGGAGTTAAACAAACTCACGGTAAAGAACCGATACCCGCTTCCGAGAATTGATGATTTATTCGACCAATTACAAGGTGCGAACTGGTTTTCAAAAATTGACCTTAGATCTGGGTATCATCAACTAAAGGTCAAGGAAGAAGATGTACCTAAGACGGCTTTCCGTACGAGATACGGACATTACGAATTCCTCGTAATGTCATTTGGGCTAACAAATGCACCCGCGGCTTTCATGGACCTCATGAACCGGGTTTGCAAGCCAATGTTGGATAAGTCGGTCATCGTGTTTATCGATGACATCTTGGTGTATTCGAAAAGTGAAGCGGAACATGCACACCATTTACAAGAGGTGTTGGAGACACTTAGGCGAGAGAGGTTATATGCAAAATTCTCTAAATGTGCCTTTTGGTTACGAGAGGTATAATTTCTTGGCCACGTCATAAGTGCCGACGGAGTATTGGTGGATCCGTCCAAGATCGAGGCTGTGTCAAAATGGAATCCCCCGAAGAACCCTTCGGAAATTAGAAGCTTTTTGGGGCTTGCAGGATACTATAGGAGATTCATTCAAGATTTCTCCAAGATTGCGTCACCGCTAACAAAGCTAACCCAAAAGAAAGAGAAGTTCATTTGGGGTGTCGATCAAGAAAAAGCGTTTCAAACGCTAAAAGAAAAGTTAACTCAAGCTCTGGTACTGACATTGCCGGACGGAGTCGAAGATATGGTGGTTTATTCGGATGCTTCACTGTCGGGGCTCGGGTGCGTTTTAATGCAACGGGGCAAGGTTATAGCTTATGCCTCGAGGCAATTGAAAATACACGAGAAGAAATATCCCACGCATGATCTTGAGTTGGCTGCGGTGGTATTTGCCTTAAAAATATGGAGGCACTACTTATATGGGGTAAAGTGCACCATATTCACCGATCACAAGAGCTTGAAATACTTCTTCGATCAGAAGGAGTTAAATATGCGACAAAGGCGATGGCTAGAAACGGTGAAAGACTTCGATTGTGAAATACATTATCACCCCGGAAAGGCTAATGTGGTGGCGGATGCTCTGAGCAGAAAAGCGGACTATGTTCCAATACGAGTAAGATCGATGCAACTCGTGGTGACCTCGGGTATACTTGAACGTATTCGAGAGGCGCAATTAGAAGCAATGAAAGAAGAGAATTGGAAGAAAGAAAGAATAATCGGTCAGTTGAAAGATTTGTCGGATGGGAATAACGGGTTGAAGACTCGATCCGGAAGGATATGGGTCCCACATACTTGTGGGGTGAAGGCGCTTCTACTTAATGAAGCTCATAAATCCCAATATTCAATTCATCCGGGTGCGACCAAGATGTACAATGATCTAAAACAAAATTATTGGTGGCCTGGAATGAAGAGGGGGGTGGCAAAGTATGTGGAGAAATGCTTGACATGTTTACAAGTCAAGGCAGAGCACCAGAAACCATACGGCAAACTCCAACCGTTAGAAATTCCGGTTTGGAAATGGGAACATATTACAATGGATCTGTTAACCAAGTTGCCTAAGACAAATCGTGGTTTCGATGCCATATGGGTAGTGGTGGATAGATTGACGAAAAGTGCTCACTTCATTCTGATCCGTGAGACTTATACGTCAGAAAAGATGTCAGAAGTTTACACTAATGAAATAATAGCACGTCATGGGGTGCCGGTATCCATCGTGTCTGATAGGGATACCCGGTTTACTTCAAATTTCTGGCGAGATTTCCAAGAGAAAATGGGAACCAAATTGTTCATTAGCACTGCGTACCATCCTCAAACAGATGGACAGAGTGAAAGAACGATACAAACATTGGGGGACATGCTACGGGCATGTATAATCGACTTTGGAGGAAGTTGGGATGTTCACCTACCATTAGTCGAGTTTTCGTATAATAACAGCTACCAATCTAGTATTAAGATGGCACCGTACGAAATGCTTTATGGTAGGAAGTGTCGAACCCCGGTATGTTGGGGTGAAGTGGGTCCACGTGAACTCGCCCACCAAGATATAGTACGAGCCACGAATGAAAAGATCGATATAGTTCGGGCACACTTGAAAGCGGCTCAAGACAGGCAAAAGGCGTATGCTGATAAAAGGAATAGGCCAATCGAATTCCAGGTTGGTGACATGGTCATGCTAAAGGTTTCCCCATGGAAGGGCGTTATTAGATTCAGAAAAAGGGGGAAGCTAAGCCCGAGGTTTATTGGGCCATTTAAAATCATCGGAAGGGTCGGCAAGGTAGCTTACCGCCTTGAGCTACCGGAGGAACTAAGTGGAATTCATAGCACGTTTCACGTGTCACAATTACGAAAGTGCCTAGCGGACGAAACAACTTATATCCATTACGATGATATCGAAGTGGATAATAGTCTGAATTATGCTGTGAGACCGGTGGAGATTTTAGATCGAAAGGTCAAACACTTACGAAATAGACAAATCGACCAAGTCAAAATCAAATGGGAGCATAGGAAAGGTTCGGACACTACGTGGGAGTCCGAAGAGGAGATGCGACGTCTTCACCCTACATTATTTGGTACGTACTTTGGTTTCGGGGACGAAACCCTTTTTAAGGGGGGTGGACTTGTAACACCCCGAAAAATGCAAATCATTTATTTGAATATAAAGTTGATAAATAAACTAGTTAACTAACTAGGATTTTAAATAACCCAATTAGGTGAAAGCCTTGTAGTAACCTACAAATGGGTTAAAATGCTACATTAGAACCAAAGGAAAGTCTAGGGACCAATTGTGTTCAAAATGAAACTAATATTGATATAATTAAAATAAATAAAACACAAACATTTGTCTGTGTTCTTGGTGGAGATCGACCAGGAGCGACCCCAAGCTCATACAAACCCTAGTCAGCATAAAAACTCTAAATTGAAGGATCAAACTCAGTCCAAATCAAAATCCGAACATAGATTATTGATCCTCATCACAAGAGGATCACAAGGTATGTAAAATTTTGATAAATCTATCAACTTGAAATTCTCATGAATTGGGAAAAAATCTGAAATTAGGGTTGCATGTGTATGTTATGATGATTAAGGAACAACTATAGTGTCTATGGACAAACCCTAGACCAATATAAGTTGAAATCATATGAAATTTTAGTGAAACCTATGAACACCATTGTAGGTGATTAGTGGGTTATGTGTAAATTGATGAACACTAGGAAATAGATTGTTAATCTAGTGTAAAATGACAATTTTGAAGTGATTCCAGAAAATTAGAAGTTAACAATCATGTAAAAAGGTTGAATGATGTGAAATTAGGGCTAAATGGTAATCTAGAGATTTGATATTCAATCTTGTAAAAATCTGCACATGAAGTGTTTGTTGAAATGCCTCTATGAAGGCTTAAAAACTGAAATTCCAAGTTAAAACGCATAATCATGATGTTTGGTGTATTATGCGAATTATGATTTAAAGAGAGTTCTAAACACATCATAAATGAACTCTATAGGAACGGGCGCAGGAGCGTCAAGCGGACAAGCGGGTGGCGAACCACGTTTGAACGGCATACTTTGAAGGTATGTAACTTGATCCGTTACATTTGGTGAATTGTTGTTAAACTATGCGTTGTTGATAAAATTGTGTTGGTTGTAGCAATCATGTATAATACTTAAATCCGTAGGTTAAGAATTGGTTTGTAGTCGTTTGGTAGCCATCAAAATGGAGAATTTCCATAGATGGATCAAACGGGTCGAATCATGATACTTTGTAGTATTAATATTGTAAAGTAGAAAGAAGAGGCGAAAATAGTCACAAGAGCACGAAGCCATAAGTTTGGTAATGAAGTGCTGATGACAATAAGCCCCGGAGTTAGGGTAATAAGCACCTTAGGTTTACTAGTTAAATGGTAGTAAAATGGCTAAGTTAGTATGGGTCGAATAATTGTATATGGACATATAGTCTTTCGGTCCGTAATCAAATGTTTCGGTATGAAATTGGTAATAGGCATGTCGGTAACGAAATTACAGACGCGTAGGAAAAAGAATCACCTAAAACGGACTTACGAGTCAAAAGTTATGGCTATTTAAAGTTGGAACTTGAATTGAACTTGGAGCTGGGAATGTACAGCATCAGAAAATAAACATTCTGTGAATTTAGGGGCTAGGCGTCGCGCGAGCCCCCTTGGCGTCACGCGACGCCCTTGTTCCGGAATTTTTTTTTCTTGAATGTTGACTCATGGAACTAGTTTTTAACCCATTTAACTTGATCAAAACTAACTTTTGTTGGGTTTTTGATCTTAGGTGATGAAGGAAACTAACCGGAAGATGGTCGAGCAAACTTTTGAAGAACCGAACACTATTTACAAGCTTCCGAAATGTTTTAAATCTTAATTAGACTTGGTTTATGGGTTGTAAACAATTGTTAAACAACTTTTGAAATGTTTTAACTTAGTCGTTAGTTGACTAAGGATTATGCTACTTATGAACTTCTTGTTGAAACTTTATGTTAATTAAGAAATTTTCTTTTTACAAAGGTATAATCTATTATTAAATCAAGTAAATTGATACGGGTCTTACACAACTCGCCGCTATCGGGCACCCCGTAAGCGACGAGGATAAACGCCACTGGTTCTTATGTGGTATTGGCGCCTCCTATGAGAACTTTTCTACCTCTCAAAGGACTATCCATCCAGCCCCAACCTTCCACGACCTACTTGCAAATGCTGAAAATCAGGAGATATTTCTCCAAAAACTTCATAGAAACACTCATCCTGAAGCGGCTTTCTATGCCCATCAGCCCACTCGCGGATGTTTCACCAGCTCCTCTCGGGACGTGGCAGATCTTCTTCATCTCGGGGCCGAGGTAGAAGCTACAATAAAAGGCCTCCTCTTTTCCAATTATGCCGAAAAGAAGGGCATTATACCACCACATGTCCGACTCCTGTTTCTTTTGCTCAAAAACAACTTCCTCTAGATGCCAATCTAGCCCACGCCTTCCATGCTCAATGCACCATTGGCTCGGACATCTCGGATTGGACCGCCGACTCAGGTGCCACAACCCACATGATATATCATGTAAACGGTTTAAATAATTCTCAACCACAATCCGATAACTTGCGTGTAACGTTTGGTAATGGTCAATCATTACCCGTTACACATTTTGATAACTCAAACTTAAACAATGATATAACTTTACAAAACGTTATTGTTGTTCCCAATCTCACCAAAAATCTACTTTCAATTAGCAGACTTACAAATGACTCACCTGTTGATGTATTATTTTCTAACGATTATTTTCATATCCAGGACCGAAAAACGAGTCAAGTTCTAGCTAGAGGCATTTGTGAAAATGGCTTCTACGTTCTCACCCAAGGTCACAAGTCGCTCGTTGCCGCTCTTTCCGCTTCACATCTCCGTGCCTCCTTTAATAAATGGCATAGTCGTTTAGGACATGTGTCTTTCGATACTATTTTGAATTTGAATAAACGAGGTCATGTTTTTGTTACTTCATTATTGCCTAAACCCGGTTTATGCACTTCTTGTGAAATGTCTAAAGCTAAGCATTTACCTTTTAACGAAAACACAAAACGTGCCCAACATGTCTTAGAACTCATCCATTGTGACCTTTGGGGATCCGCAACTGTCATGTCAACGGATGGTTACCTATATTATGCAATATTTATCGATGACCATTCCCGGTTTACTTGGTTCTACCCTTTAAAAGCCAAATCGGATTTTTATAATATCCTAATCACTTTTCTAAATTTTGTACAAAATCAATTTTCGTGCAACGTTAAAATTTTCCAAAGAGATGGTGGCACCGAGTTCACAAACCAACCAACGGGTGCAACGATGTTTTTTTACAACATGGCATACATCACCGTTTGTTTTGCCCTTACACACCGCAACAAAACGGTAGAGCTGAGCGTAAACATCGGCACCTAACCGAAACCGGTTTGGCCATGATGTTAAACGCCAATGCCCCACCAAAATTATGGGTCGATGTCTTCACTTCCGTTACCTACATCATAAACCACCTTCCCACTATCACTCTTGACAACAAATCACCATATGAAATTTTATTTCATCAATCACCAATTTACTTAAACCTAAGAATTTTTGGATGTCGAGTCTTCCCATATCTTCGGGACTACAACAAAAATAAACTCCTCCCTCGTAGTACGCCTTGACATTTGGGTAGCTTGTTCGAAGGAGACGAGCGTTTCAAACCCGACTGTTTAACAGCGGGTGGTTGTGGCTGGTGGTAGTCGGCTGAAAATGGTGTTTGGGTGGTGGTAATGGTGGTAGGTGGTGGCACCGGGGTGGTGGGTGGCGGGCGCCGGGCTGTGCCGGTGATGTCAGGTGATGGGTGGTGAGTGTAGAAGAGAGAGATCTTGTAGAGAGAGAGAGAGAGAGAGAGAGAGAGAGTGTGAGTGAGTAGAGATGTGTATTTGTTGTGCGTATACCTTACATTTAAATACAAATTACCAAAGTACCCTTATTTTATATTTGTAATTTCCAAAATACCCTTTCAGTTAACATACAATATGGATGGAGTTAAGGCCTTGGAGCAAACTGGCGACGAAATCGAAACATTAGGGAGTAAAATGACTATTTTTAAAGAATTGGGGCAAAACCATTAAAACGACCAAACCACAGGGAGCAAAACGGAAGTTTACTCTATAAATAAATTTATATATTTTTTAATAATTTAATCCTGTATTATTTTTAAATGTTTTTACTTTCATAACTTTTATTAGATTATTTATTATCTAACCCGGTTCTTAAAACCGGTTGAACCAGTTCGACCAGTAAAGAAGACGGTTTGATGACCGATCCGGTTTTAAAAACAAAAACACTGATCAAATCACTCTATTTTGTTTTCAACCGTCTACATCCATCTCTATTTCAAAAGCACCTGCAAACACACACTCGACAGCGACAAAGTTGTCATAATCTTCTACATGGCGTACACTTGGCTCCTCCTGATCACACTTTCCACCTTCCTCATCTTCACCGTCACCAGCCGTACAATCACCACCACTTCTTCACCAGATCTGCTTACGGACGGCCTTAAACAGGAACGCACACTTGGTCTGAACCCGTTGGTTTCAGCTGATGAAGCAGAAACTTGCGAGCAAAGCTACGGATTCTTACCGTGCACCAGCACAGCACTCGGTAATCTGTTTCTTATTCTGGTGTACGGTTACCTCATGTTTCTTGCTGCTACTTATCTCTCTTCTGGAAGTGAGCTGTTGTTGGAGATTTTAGGGCCTGGTCTTGTTGGTGGTCTCTTGCTTCCGAGCCTCGGGGCTCTTCCTGACGCTATGCTTATTCTCGGTAAAGTTATAGTTTGGAATTATTCTTTGTTTTGGTACAGATTTGTTAATGTGTTGACTTTTGGAAGTACATTAAATAAATTCTGTTATACTTCATTAATAGTTTATCACTGTTATGTTGACTTTTGGAAGTGCATTACATTACATTCTGTTATATTTCACTATTTTATTTTTATTATTTATTTATTTATTTTTTTGCTTTTTCACCTTGAAACTAGATTTTCTCATAGGCGCAAGAAGGCTGTTTTTGGCCATGCGCACAGTATAAATAGGGCACAATTCTAGGGATTTTAGATATGTTTTAGGCTGGCTCAGGCCACATTTGGATGTTTCAGACCACATTTAGCTGCTCTGTTCTGGCTGAAATTTGCAGAATCTGGCTGGAACCTTCATGGCTGCACCTCGCCTTGCCTGGGTCGCCTTTGACTACTATGCTTTTCTCCTAGGTAGATAAGCCTAGGCGCTGTTTTTAAGCAATGCACACAAATTTAGGGGTTTTAGAGGCTTGTTTTAAGTTTTATGGCTACTTTAGGCTTGTTCCAGACAATTTTTGGATTTTTGAGACCAGTTTTAGCAGTTCTGTTCAGGCTAGAATTGCATAATATGACCAGAAACTCGCCGGAGCACCTTGGTGGCTCCAAGGCGTTTTAGCTGCGACTCGCCTTGCCTGGGTCGCCTTTGACGGCTATGCTTTTCTCCATCTTTGTTTAGCTGATGAACTGTAGATGTGTAATTCTGAAGCAAAAATTCAGTTCCCAATGAGCATCCATGGCTGAGTGGCTAGAACACACAACTCATTATTGGCACCATTTGAAATGTTCTATTTAAACTTGGAGACTTATTAAATTAAGTTGCTTAGTTAAATCTTTGAAATGGAGCACTTATCAACATGTTTAACTATAACTAAAAATGTACAATCTCCATGAATAATACTTATTAGAACTTCATTGGAGCTTAGGGGAGTAGTTCTCAAGCATTTCCGAATTTGGATTTGCCACTTCATTTTACTGAAAGTATATGTTTTTGTTCTTTCAAGCTATCTTCTATATATTTTAACCAATTTCCTCATGATTTACTTGCTTCTTGTAGTATCTGGACTATCTGGAAGTGTTGAAGTTGCTCAAGAACAGGTCTCTGTAGGAATGGGTTTATTAGCTGGTTCAACAGTCATGCTTATTACCGTCATATGGGGAACCTGCGTCACTGTTGGCAAGTGTGATATACAAAACTCAGTTGCTGTAGATAACCAAGATACTAAAGGCTTTAGCTTAGTAGGTTTGTCCATCCTCTTATTCAACATCAGTTGTTATCAATTTCTTGTTTCTTGAAATCACGCACATATGGAGGGGTACGCGATTATGTTCCGTCTTTCATACTGCAGGCTCTGGTGTGAGTACTGATATTTGGACAAGCTATTCTGCCATGATTATGGCTGTATCTGTGCTTCCCTTTATCGTTGTCCAGTTCCCCCAAATTATGCATTCAGATTCCGGAAGACACTTGGCAGTTTTACTCGGTCTTATTGTCTCTGTTTCGCTTTTTATCGCGTACTGTGTTTACCAGGTTAACAGTGATTCTAAAATTTAGGATTATTGTTCTAGACTGTGCTCTTTGGTTAGCGGATGAATATTCTTCATGCGTTTTTCAGGTTATCCAGCCTACATTGCAGAGAAGACGCCTTGCATTTGCAAAGCATAAGCATCTACGATCCAGAATTCTCAAGTACTTAAAAATGCGTGCACTTGGAAGACTCATGGATGATCATGGAAACCCTAACTTTGATGTTCTTAAGAAGTCGGTCCATTCACAATTATTTATATTTGCATATGTGCGACATTTTACTAACCGTTCACCAAAATCAATGACAGGCTATTTAAATCCATCGACGTAGATGAAGACGAACATCTTTCACATTCTGAACTAAGGGCACTGGTTGTAGGAATGCGATTATCTGAAATAAATTTAAGCGAAGATGATGCTGTTGATAAAGTTATGAAAGATTTTGACCAATCTGAGAATAATCTGGTTGATGAAAAAGAATTCACTGCTGGAATCGGAAAATGGCTTGAGGAGGCCAAGAGTTCCAAGATAGATGTTCATCTAGCTGGCCCCGACACATTGAAGTACATCCATGAGTACTATGAGGTACCAGTCATGTCACGTCGGGTTGGACGATCGCTTCTTATCGTATTTTTATAACAACCGTACCTAGTAAATCCCACAAATAGCAAAAACTATTCTTATCCTATTTTTATGAATTTATAAAATAATGTATTTTTCAGGAGACCAAGAAAGAGCATGATCTGCTAGGAGATGATGGCGGTGAAGATGATGAAGAGGCAGGGGTCGACGATCCACGCAGGACATCGATAAAGGCTGTTTTATATTTATTATTGGGCACTTCTATTGCTGCCGCTTTTGCTGATCCGCTTGTAGATGCTGTTGGTGGTTTTTCTACTGCTACAAGTATTCCTTCCTTTTTCATTTCGTTCATTTTTTTGCCTTTAGCAACCAACTCAAGTGAAGCAGTGTCTGCAATCATCTTTGCGACACGCAAGAAGCAGAGATCTGCATCTCTTACATTTTCAGAGGTTCGTCTCTCTTACATCCATTAGATTTGGTTAGGTGCCAAAATGGGCGGGTGGGAAATGGATCATCAAAATGGGTTGTGTCTATTATGGGTCGTGATGGGTCATGCCAGGTTGGGTTGCGGCGTGAACCCTTATAATTTTTATATTTTATTTAATGCTAGCAAAATCCAATATTTTTAACAACTTAGACTGATTCATAATTAATTGGCTGAAATTGCCACAACTAGTTTAGAAAAGTTTGTAGAAGTTGGTTTTTATATTGCAACTTTTTGGAATATAGATACATGATGCTGACAAAAATTCGCATTTTCTTGGCATGTGTTTGTGGTGCAGTTATATGGGGCGGTAACCATGAATAATATACTTTGCCTATCAGTCTTCCTAGCACTTGTTTACGCGCGGGGATTAACATGGGATTTTTCATCCGAGGTGCTGGTGATTCTAATTGTTTGCATTGTGATGGGCGTTTTCGGAAGCTTACGTACCACTTTTCCTCTATGGACATCTTTCATTGCCTTTGCCCTCTATCCATTTTCCCTTGTCCTGGTATATGTTCTTGACTATGCTTTTGGTTGGTCATAGATTTGATGTCTTTTTGGGACACCTTGTGGCTGTTATTATAGTTATTGATCTTGTATAATATTGTAATATGAAACAAGATTTGAGAGTGAGTTTGTATTATGTTTTGTATTTGTAATATATCTCTGTTTCGGGTTTTTCTGTTTTAACACAACCCCCTTCAAGATCGGCTTATAGAATTGGATCTGTTTCCATCTTTTTTGATGTTGATTCAGCTCGTCGAACCACGTGATAGCTCATTTTATAAACAACCTGAGTTTTAGCTTAAACACCAGTAGGGTATTTCATGCTCCGATTGTTTAAAATTTGAAACGAGCTTGAGTTAACCCTTACTAAGAGGGTGTTTGGCTTAGCTTATTTTATCAACTTATGACTTATTTTTGAGGTAAAAGGACTTTTGAAAGTGTTTGGCTTTCCTTTTTTTGGCAAAAGTCCTTGTAAATTTCCAAAAGTCAGGAAATCCTGACTTTTTTTTGGCAAAAGTCCTTCTCCAAAAGTTGAAAATAAGGTAAGCCAAACATGCCCTAAGCTTGTGAACAACCCCAGTTCTGCTATTAGCATATTTAGAAATACAATTTGCTCCATTTCATGCGACACTTTTAAGAGCTTTCGTCTCTTGTGGATTATGGTTTAATTCCAGGCGTGGCATAGATTATGATTAATGTAACGCTAACACTCCAACACGGAAGGGAAGGGCTGACGTGTCTCTATAATAGTAAGCAACAGAAGATATACTTTCATTTATTAACGGGTAAGGTGCTATTTGCGTGGTTTGATGGTGGGATCAAGTTGAGTCTCCCAACTTTTATTTGCTACCTGTGTCCTTGTGTTTTCAAAAAAGAACAATTTGAGTCATTCCGTCTGTTAAACTTTGGATTTTATTTAAAAAGGTGGTGAAATGACGAAAATATCCTTTTATTATTATACATTTGGATTTTATTTAAAAAGGTGGTGAAATGACGAAAATATCCTTTTATTATTATAACATGTGCTTTCAATATTTTTTCAAACGATTCACAAACACTTTCCCTCCAAATGGCATACCCACCTTAAACAAGCAACTCTGCTTTTATTTCTAAAACATATTTCTTTTTCAAGATTATGAGTTCTTGTAGCGTTAATAATTGAATTAGGTTTATAAATTTGAAAGTTAATGCTTTTATTTCTAAAACATGTTTCTTTCTCAAGATTATGAGTTCTTGTAGCGTTAATAATTGAATTAGGTTTATAAATTTGAAAGTTAATAAGTAATTATGGTATTGTAGTTCATTAGCGTTAATAATTGAATTAGGTTTATAAATTTGAAAGTTAATGCTTTTATTTCTAAAACATGTTTCTTTCTCAAGATTATGAGTTCTTGTAGCGTTAATAATTGAATTAGGTTTATAAATTTGAAAGTTAATAAGTAATTATGGTATTGTAATTCATTCAAGTTAATTTTTTTAACAGCAAATTTCTTTTATTCTGACGTCTGTGGGACTTGAACCCAAGATCTCTCCATCCCAAGGTGTTTAAAGACTTTGTCTTTGCCAATGGACCACCACCCTATTGGTAATTCAAGTTAATTTGATTGATATAATTACTAGGTTCACCCGTGAATACTCACGGGTTCGGATATTTAAATTTTATCAAACACAAAAGTATACATATTTTAAAAAATGAATAATGATTGACGAATAAGGTATATTAATTAAAACTTAACAACGTCTTTGATACCCTGTTTACCAAGACGTGTGATTTAAAGACGCGTAACATTACATATATAACATCCGTCAAAAACGGATATCCAAAATCCGACCCGTTTTGAAAATCCGAATCCTGACCTTTAAAACCTCATAATTTTTTTGCAAATTTATTTAACCGATTTAGAAATTCTATGCTTTTTAATCTAATTATCAAGATAGTTATTTATTTAGTTAGTTAATTAACAAATTTAATTAATCTTTATGGCAATTTAAAATTTTTAATTATTATGTCATGATATAACATAGTTAGGTTGAAAGGTTTTAATAAAAGTTTTTATATATATATATATATATATAAAGAGAGAGAGAGAGAGAGAGTAGGAGTTCTGCGGAAAGTGTGTTTTTTCTAGAAAGTCTAGGAAGCGATTTGGGCCATCCGATTGGTGTTTTTAATGGCTTAGATCAAATGGATGGCATTTTCGTAATATCTGAGTTATATAATTAGAGACTTTTAATATAGTGAGGGTATTTTGGTAATTGGAAGTGTTTTAAATCAGTCAAGAAACTGCCTCAATAACCAATCCCTAAAATCATGGGATTTCTCCTCTTTCTCTCTCTCTCTCTCTCTCTCCCTAACCGCAACCAAAGAAGAACCAGCCATATTTCCTGCAAATATTCTTCTCTGATTGGTCATATATCGGTTCCTTCAAGGTATAAGCCGATCATGACGTCATCAGGCACGCCTTCTGTTTGACAGTTGATCAGTGTTGTTGATGTTGCTGACGGTTGTCGTTCAAACAGTAGTCGGAATCGTTGGTCGGCCGGTGATGTTTCCATATCGGTTGTTGTTTTTCATACTTGTTTCAATTTTTTTTATCTATCATTGAATCGGGTTCTTATTTTTAGTCAATGGACCTCAATGCTTGACATCTTAGAGTGGGCTCTAGATGTAATTGGGGTTACCTACAGACGTCTTGATGGCAGTACCTACAGATGTAATTGTGTTTTAAAATGACATCTGAATATGTTGATGATGGCAGTGTGTTTTAAGGTTTATGTGTTTTACCATTTTAATGTTGATGATGACAGTGTGTTGAAGACGAAGACACTGGGTTGTGTTGAAGACGAAGACACTGACAGTGTGTCCAACAATCTGCTTGCTGTTAAAACACAATGTCAAGAAATATGATTGCTGTTAAAACACAGTGTCAAGAATCCTCTAGCAATCTGCTTGCTGTTAAAACACAGTGTCAAGAATCCTCCAGCAATCTGATTGCTGTTAAAACACAGCGTCAAGAAATCTGCTTGCTGTTAAAACACAGTGTCAAGGAAATCTGCTTGCTGTTAAAACACAATGTCAAGAAATCTGCTTTGCTGTTAAAACACAGTGTCAAGAATCCTCCAGCAATCTGCTTGCTGTTAAAACACAGTGTCAAGAATCCTCCAGCAATCTGCTTGCTGTTAAAACACAGCGTCAAGAAATCTGCTTGCTGTTAAAACACATTGTCAAGAAACACAGCGTCTTGTATGATTTAAATTGAAACTGTCAATTTGATTTAAATGGAATATTTAGTTTCCATAATTTTCTGGTTAGTTAGTTATCCTAATAAAATAATCCATAATTAAAATAATATTCAAATTACACACTTGCCCTTTTAGTTAAAATCCTTCAATGCCACATGTCGCGTTCTTATTGCTTCCTAGACTTTCTAGGAAAAACACACTTTCCGCAGGAACCCTACTATATATATATATGGAGCCGCTAAAATGAAAACCACCCCCAGTTGTAAGAACCGTGAGAACCACTCTCCACCAATCATATTCAGCCAACAAAAAGGGTAATTGGGTCATTTACCCCATTTGTCAAATCCTACCTCTCTCCACATTAAATACCACCAGCTTTTTTTAAAATGTCAGATTGTATTTAAAACCCATCTTTTGTCTCTCTCTCCTCATTCTCATTTGAAACTCATCTGATGAAGTTTTTGAAGACCTTCATCTTTATCCTCTACAAAAGCAAACATCCCTGCTCCCTCTCTCTCTCGATGACATCCAGCCCCAACCTCACACCCACCACCACATCGCAACCACAACCCCCCATCCCCCGTTACACGCTGAAGAACCATCACCACCACCGTCTGGTGGTGGTGCGACGACGGAAAGTGGCGGTGGTGGGTTTTTGACGGCGAGCTCCGGCGACGGTCCGATTTACCAGTAAGTTGACCCTCTCCGATTTACCAGTACGGTGGTGGTGGGTTTGACGGCGGCGGTTGTGGTGTTTGAGGTTTGACGGAGACGGTGGTTGTGGTGGTGTTGGAGGCGATGGCTGTGTGAGCGGTGGTGTCGTCGATGTCAGAGGTTCCTTGAATATGTGGGTATTTGATTCTCCGGCGGACCTCCAGCCGGTCAACCTTTCGTGAGTCAAAAGGTTCGATTTGTTTCTATTGTGTTACAATTACAGAAATTTTGTTGTTATTGTTGCTGGGTTTTCCTTTGATTTGATTTTTGGTATGTACAACTTGTTTGGTTGTTTTTGTTGCTGGGTTTTCCTTTGATTTTGGGTATTCTTTATTCTTTGGTGGGTGTGGTGGTATGTACAGCTTGTTTGGTTGTTATTGTTGCAGTGGTTGATTTTGGGTATTCTTTATCCTTTGATTTTGGGTATTCTTTATTCTTTGATTTTTGTGGTTGATTTAGAGTAATTGTTTGATTTTCTGGTTGAAAACTTGATTTAGAGAAACTGGTGATTTGTGGTGCCGGTGGTGCCCCGTGGTGCCCGCGCGGTGTCGGTGGTGCCCCGTGGTGCCGGTCGTTGATTGAAGTGTGGCTGTGATGATGCAAAAAAAAAAAAAAAAAAACGCATATTTTGATGACGATGGCGCGGCAAGGACGGCGGAGGGTAGGTTTTTTGAACCTGCAACCCCACTTTTGCAGCCTTTTGATTATCGGATAATCTGAGCCAAACCCCGTTTTTTTTCGAGATACACTTTGTTTTGATTTTGTTGTTTTCCCCCCTAGTCAATGATGATAACGATATATCTGAGACACCTCCCGAGTGTGCAATTTTTGGGTACGTTCGTTTTTGCGTAAAAAAGATTTTGAAAAAAAAAAGTTAAACCGTAAACTTTTTAACGTAACACGTAAAAACGTAAAACGTAAAAAGTTTTACGTAAAACGTAAAAAGTTTTACGTAAAACGTAAAACGTAAAAAGTTTAGGTAAAACGTAATTTTTTTTTAAGTAAAACGTAAAAACGTAAAAAATTTTAACGTAAAACTTAAAACGTAAAAAGTTTAAAAGTTCAACGTAAAAAGTGTCAAAAACGGCGCGTCTAGAAAACGTGTAAAAAACGGCGCGTTAAAATTACGGCGCTTGAAAAAACGGCTCGTTAAAAAACGACGTTTGAAAAAGCCCGGTGTAAAAACGGCGCGTTAAAAAAACGACGATTGAAAAAGGCCGACGTGCAAAAACCGGCGCGTAAAACGTAAAAATGTAAAAAGTATAAAAAATATTTTTTAAAAAATCTGAATTTAAAAATGCTTTCAATAAAAAAATTATGTTTAAAAAATAAAAACTAATATAATAATACAAAAAACTAATAAAAAACAATAAAGACAAAAAGACAAAATAGAGTTATTTTACTAAATTACCCTTTTGGATTAAAATATTAAAAACATAATAAGACAAAAAGTATTTAATATTATTTTTAGTTACTTTTAATCTTATCCATGGATCTTGAAGATCTAATGGCTAGGAACTGGTTCTCGCGGTTCTTAAAACTGGAGGTGGTTTTCATTTTAGCGATCCCCTATATATATATATATATATAGAGAGAGAGAGAGAGAGAGAGAGAGAGAAACGGGATTAGGAGAAAACACTCAAAAGTGTGAGAACGGTGAGAACGCATCCTGGCCCAACACATGTCCCGCGGCATAGAGAAGGGCGGAGGGGCTTTTTTGTCTTTTCATTCTTGTTTTTATTTCCCAACGCGGTATAATATTTTTATGGCGTCTAAATTTTTTTGGCGTTAATTGTATTTTTTAAACTTTTTGGCGTTGGATTAATTTTTTTGTGTCACATATGTAATTTTTTGGCGTTATAGCGTTTTCTGGTTATTTTTTTTTTGGCGTTTATGGCGTTTTGTATAATAATTCACTACGAGTCACTATTATTTGCATAAGATTACAATAAGTCCAATTTTTTTTGGCGTTTAGTGAATTTTTTGGCGTTTAATACCCTTTACAAGGTGTTTTGCCGGCAGCTGTTTTCCCAGTTTTCATACTTCTATCGTTTTGGTGTTTGTAGTTTTTGGCGTTTTATATAATAATGTATTTTATTTATAGAGAATTAGATAACAATTCAACATATAACTTGATATCAAGACAATATAAAATGAAAACAAAAATAATAAAAAATGGTAATCTAATTTCTCTTCCGAATCTTCACTGTCATCAGCCTCTATCTTTCTTGAATTTGTTTTGGCGTTTTGAACCTTTTTTGAATACTTTAGCTAGATGCCAACTTTCCTACATAAACCCCGTCTTTTTCAGAAGAAGCTGCTTAGTGGCATCCTGTTTTTTGGTGTGATATTCTTGTTTGGTGGCATGTCATTAAAGATCAACTCTTGCTTGATGCTATTTGTAATAATGGAGTCCAAAATAGCATTTTTCAGTTGTGTTGAACCCTTTCTTCCATGCCTATAATCATCAAGAAGAAAACTCACATGATGGCATATCACTGTCATCAGTCTCTTTTTCTTGAATATTTGTCCATCTCATCCAGCAAAATATTATTGAGTTAACCTCCTTAGAAAAATGATCCATTTCAGTTAAAGCTTTAACATCTGTGGCGTTTTAAAGGGAGTGGTTTCTAGAGGATATGGCGTTTTTGTGTTTTTCAGGGTGTGATTAATTTCATAGTGTATAGACCCTTCTCTTATAGGAGTTTTTTGGCGCGTAGTTTAGGCGGGAGTTTTTTATTGTAATAAATGATAGTAATAAAGTAACTGTCTTTTCAGTTACTGTTTTTTGTATTTAGTTTGTTGATCAGCTTTTATCGGTTTTATAGGTTATAGACGTCCCATCTTCTAAGTTTGGCATTTTTTTTAAATGGCCTTATGCAGACCAACATGACAAAATACAATAACGGAGTAAATAAAATATTAAGCTGGAAAAATATTTTTTGTTATTTTTGACGTTTTGTTAGGGTTAACCAATTTTTAGTATAATTTTGGCGTTTTGCTAATAAAGATAGAAATATATCATTTAACTATCTTAAAAAAAATATTACATAGAAGAAAAAAAAGAGGAAAAAAAATCAAAATCCTCCGTCAGAAGGCACTTTATCTGAATAGTATCCATCACTTGTGTCATCTTCTTCCTCCTTGGATTCTTCATCTTGATCTTCATCCATGTCATCCCATTCACCTTCACCAGCTTCTTGTTCCTGAAGATTCTGAAGCCTCCACCTGAACATGTCTTGCATTAACTCTAATTTTGAGTCTATTTCTGTGTTGGTACATTTGGCGTTATGCAATTCTTCCATGAAACCCAGTCGCTGCTTTGTCATGATGTTCACTAGCCAGTAGACTTCCTCCTCTCCGTTGTCGTATGTAACCGTCACCATGTCTGTTTCATCATCAAAACGCCATGATGTCATGACAGGGTCTGGCTTCATATCTCGTTTGATTGGTCCAAATTTGCTGGTTAATGCTTTCATAAGCATATGCGTTTCATGTCAATGGTTGTCTAGAGCGATGCCAATGGATAAGATTTGCCTCTGTATCTTTTCTTCCATTTTTAGAATTGCCTTGACCGTCTTAACATACACCCTCCTTCTGTTGTCAAAATGGAGGACGTATCGCCTGAACCCCAGAGTGTATCTCCACGAAACCATTGTTGCCATTTTTGGCGTTTTGGTTAAGGATGTTTTTTTGTAGAAAATGGATAGATTGAAGTGATTATGGAAGCTATGTTTTTTACGTTTGTTTATATAATGATATTTTTGGCACGTAATTTAGGAGGGAATTTCTTCTAATAAATGTTATTAATTGAAATCCAGTTATTTGTGTTGTTTCATATTCCTGTAATATTCAACACGTTTTATTTTAAATTTTTTGGCGTTTTGTTTTTAATGGCGTTTTATTTTTTTGTTTGGCGTTTTATCATTTGATGGCGTTTTGAATATGAGGTGTAAAAGACCCTTTTACCCTTAATGAAGCGCATCCCACCTAATAATATTGATGTTATTTACGAAAACGCCACCGCGCAATCTAGTCCATGGATTGTTTTGATCGGACGATCCATAATCGTTCTCACCGTTCTCACACTTTTCACCGTTTTCTCTAAATCTTGACCTTATATATATATGGGATGGTTCAAATGAAAACCACTTTTATTGTGAAAACTCGAAAACTAACTAAAAAAAAACCTAAAAGACGCACCAAAAAAAGTTTTTTTTTCAATTTTTTTATATAAAAAAACTTTTTTCAAAAAAAAAAAATATTTGTAGTACACATGTGTAATAATACACATGTGTAGTATTACACATGTGCACTACAAAAATTTTTTTTTTGAAATTTTTTATATATAAAAATGGCGAAATTGGTATGCAAAAAAAAAAAAAAAATTTGGTATGTTTTTTTGGCTTTTTTAATTAGTTTTCGAGTTTTCACAATAACTAGTGGTTTTCTTTTGAACCTTCCCCTATATATATTGTTAAGTTAAACATATTAACCTCCCGTTATTCTTTGGGATAGGCAACATTAACGTGTTGTATTCTAGGGTTTGAACATATAGTGACACCGTATTCATGTTGGATATGAACATTTAAACTTTTTATTCTACTTTATGCTATGTATCAAACTTGTATACTCGCCAACATTTTTGTTGATTTTATTTTAATACGTGTTGCAGGTTGATAGACGAAGTGACGAAGAATCAAGTTAGGATGGATGTAGAAACCCACCTTAATAATAAACAATATTTGAATCTTGGTTTATGTTTGTTACAAGAGTAAATTACAAGTTTTGTCCTTTATGTTTACACCAAATTGAAGGCGCTGTCCTTTTGGACAAAAGTTTACAGGTGATGTCCTTAACCTTTCGAAATCTTGCACGTTTTGTCCTTTAGGCCAAAGCCAGTTAGAATTTTTGGTTAAATCTGGTCATGTGCCTTGTACTTAAGGGCATTATTCTCATTTCATCTCTTCAGAGACCATGGTGTAAAAAACTTATGTTTAGAGACTAGTTTGTAATAAATAAAAAAATAAAGAAATATAATATATCTCTCTACCTCTCACAAAACTACTGGATGTCCCTCTCTCTCTTCCCCCCCACCTCTCTCTCTCTAACATAACCTGCCACCACTCTCCACCACCGTTAACACATCACCGCCACCATAAGCATCCGTTCACTGTCACCACCCCCAAATCACCAACCATAACCTGTGATCAGAGATGGCGAAACAGGGCTGGGATAGGAGACGACGAAACATATCTAAGATCGGAGACGATGAAACAGATCTGAGATCGGAGACGACGGAACCGGGCTGAAATAGTCCCACATATTAAAAAAAAACTTAAAGTGAAAAGTGGCCGATGGATGTTCGGGATAACACTCGTGGGATTAGCCAGAAGCTGGATATAACCCTCACAGTAAGATGATCAAAATCATGATGATGAATTTACATGAAGGAGATGAATGGTGTTTGTTTAAATATAAAGGGACAAGGATTATGTTGGGAAGATGAGTTAGAGCCGGACCAAAGAATGGTGAAGGAGTCAAAAAGGACGTGTATAGTTACGATTACAATATTCATTCAATCTTGGACAATTTCAAATTAATTAATATATTTAGTCAATTTTTGTTTTTGTTTTAGTTTGAACATTTACTTCTACCCTTGAAGAAAGATTATGTGCTAGAAGCAGATAGGTAGAGAGAGCAGGGAGGGAGTGAGAGAACAGAGAGATGGATAGATGAGTTTAGAGAGAGATATTGAAGGTTTTTATTTTTTATATTTTACAGAAATAGTCCCTTGTTATAATTTATTTACTAATAGTCTCTGAGAATATAAAATGATAAGAATACCCTTATGTGCAAGGCACATGACCATATTTAAATAAAAATCTAACTGGGTTTGGCCTAAAGGACATAACGTGCAAGATTTTGAAAGGTTAAGGACACCGCCTGTAAACTTTTAGCCAAAATGACAGCGCCTGCAATTTGGTGTAAACATAAAGGACAAAACTTGTAATTTACTCTTTTTTACAATTTGTCTTATTTGGAACAATGTATTTGAATTTAGTTATTTATGAAATTTGATTTAAACTATATTGTAACAATAGTGTTATGATGCTTTTGAGCGATTTGTTCGTCTCATCCCGATGTTTACGCCATCGTTTGGGGTGTGACAACATAAACTATTTTGTTGATCAATGTTTCTCAAAAGCGTTAGTGGAACACCCAATTTTAAAACTAATTTATTGTTTGGTAATCCAGAAACTTTGATATTGTTTAACACGTCGAGAGCGTTTAAATCTTGATAGAAATCGACCATTCATAGATAAGGGTGTTGAGCTATTGTTGAAATTCTGAGTAGCTGAACAAAAGATTAAATAAGAAAGTTCTTCAATACTGATTTCAAAATTCACTAAGAACAACTATATTAAATAACATGTAGGTATAACAAAATGGGTTATTACATGATTATAAAAAATGTTGAACATACCTGGAAGGAAAAAATGGATTCAGAAAAATAAAACCATATGAGGTTTAGGAGCTGAGTAAAACCTTATGCAGAACACAAAGAATAAAAAAATAGATTGATGTAACCACTTTTAGAAGATAATTAAGACCAATCAACATAATAACCAGAATATTCAAAAGTTATAAAAAACAATTTTAAACTAAATTTCGGTTTCAATACTATAATGGGAATTAATTATATGCTTATCTAAACACCATTAAAATTAATAAATGAAGTTACATATCAATTTATCTTTATCGTAATTATTTCTATTGTTGAAAGTCTAATAACAAAGAAACAAAATTAATCAAACAATAAAATCACAATGATTTAAAATAAATTATACATCCTCGAAACAATTTAAAAAAGACAGGAATGAAAATTGCTATTAATAATGTAAGTTAAACAAATAACATATAATTTTTTGGAATCATAAAAGCCACAGCTTCAGGTAGAATCCACATTGTCTTTTTCATCGCTAATACGACACTTGGTTGAAGAGCAAGCTAAAGAGGAATTGGTATAAGAGACTTCATAAAGATTTTGTTTAAGAGATTCAGGTATATGTTCCTGTAAATACATAACCAAAAGGTTAGATAGTTAAGATTGAAATACAAATTAGTATAAAAATAACATTTTTATATAATGATATATAGGATGTTCTTTGAAATGTTATGATTACCTATCCAATCTTAAACTTATTTTAATGTGAAAAATAATAGATTCATCATCAGATATATGGGTAACCATACACTTCATCTAAATATTTCAAATTATAGTCAATAACGTCAATCTTAAAAGTAAAAAGTTTTCTAATCAATGAGTTTAGTTCATCTGAAAATGTCACGGTATCACCTTCCTGTAAACATTGTAATAAACTGTTAAATATCATAAATTTAAATTAATGTTATTAAAGTAAAAATAAAAGGTAAATGTATTTAAAAAATGCATACAACCAATGTGTTCTCTTCTAGCAACTGCTTTGAAGATTTTCTAATAATCGTAGAATCCTAATCATGACATAAGATAAGTAATATCAAATCATTGATGTCGTCAACTTGATTCTTAATCTTAAACCTAGGTAGAGGCTCAACAACACATTCATGACAATTCTTATTAAAGCACACGTATTCATTAAATAACTTAAAATCAATAAAACCATCTGGTGCGAAGACTTCAAATGTATCCAATTCCGCCTCGAGTATACATGTAGGACATGACTTATGGTGCCAACCAAAACCTTTTAACGGCTCTAACGGTACCCAACACAATCACAAATTTTGGCTATAATCATCAGAAACAATTATGTTAAGTATATTTATAAATAGATTGAATTAAAATTAAAAGAAGTAACGTCACCTCTGTTATCTCCCAAACATCGACAATGTTTCTAAAAGAAGTAGTCCTCATAAGAAAATGACATCGATTGGTATGCGGTTTAGTAGACATAATAATTTGTGCATATACGTATTTAACGTTAACAATGTAATAATGGAATAGAATGAAGAAAAAATTATAAAAGATGGGCGGATAGACTTTGTTAAGAATTCAGAATAACAAATAAAAATTACTTTTTAGATAAAATACTTTGATGATTAAATGTTAATGAGCACATAAAATTTAAATGTTAATGATGTAAATTTTGGGAACAATTTATAGATTAATAATTACTATTATTTTTCAACATAATTACAAAATTTTATATGTCATTTATTGAATTTTTTACTTAAAAGAGAATATTAATAGGATGACTTAGAGGTTGTTTGGCAACATCTGAATGGTTTAGTGCTGAACAAGTAAGAGATCTGAACCATTAAGTGCTGAACGAGTAAGAGGTCTGAACCATTAAGAGGTTGTATAATGCTTAACCTTTCAGAGGCAAATGTCTGACCAATTCAGATTAGAGGTCTTAACCATTGAGACTTTGTATAATGCTTAACCACTCAGAGGCAAATGTCTGAACCATTCAGACATCTGCTCGTGAAACAAACAGTCTGAACCATTAAGTGTTGAACCAATAAGAGGTTTGAACCATTAAGAGCCTTATTAAGAGGTAAACAAACAGCCCATTAGTTTCCACAATTATTATACATACCGTGTCATATACAATATAACATAAAATCTATCAAATATATAAAGATTTTACATAATGATTATTATTTAAGATTAAATTCGATTGTATTGAAAAAACATATATTATAATATGTCGAATTAAAATTGATTAATATTGTTATCTTTAATACAACTATACTAAAAAACTATCACGACAATAGATTAGGAGATTGTAATTGATTTAAAAAATATGTAACAAATTAAATAAATAAATAAATTTAAAAGACAAAAAATTATTTTGATTAATTTGTTTTGTTTAATATCATTTAAAAATTTAATGAAATTTCACAAATAGAAGCAATTTATTAATGTAATCAATCGCCATAAAACAACAAAACTTAATCGCATAATTAGATGATTCTTCAAACATTATTTACTAATTTGGATTTGTACGTGTAACGTTTTTTAATGAGTTTTGTAAATGGGTAAAAATAGATTCATACGAATTGGTAACATTATTTTTAAATGAAACTCAAATACCTTATTTTGTAATATCTGGTTCAATAAAATATCAATATGTTTAAATTGTCACACCCCAGTAAAATCAGAGTTGGCGTGATCTGACTGGTATCTTTATTGCACAGCGGAAGCAAATAATGCTAAGACTTCTAGAAAGCGAACGTCCACAAAGTACTCGAATCCACATGGTTCTCCTATTCCAACCGTGCCATAATTTGAAAAGGTAACCTGAGAAAGAACAAGCGAAAAATCAACATAAAGTTGGCGAGTTCATAGTTTGTTTAGAAAAGATTTAGAATAAATCTTTTTGAATAACCGGTTTTAAAATATTGTTGAGAAAACGAAAGAATTTTTTTTTTCTTCGGCATGTTATGAAAACTTTGTATTTGTAAAATTTTGTGTTTGTAAAACTCGTGTAACCGTAAAATGTGAGATGTATTTGTATGAAAAGTGTATTCATAAAATGAGATTTCTAGACACTTTCCAACCTAATACACTTGACATGCGATACCACTAGGCTATATACACATTATGTATTAGCAAGCTCCCCATTGGATATAGTCAGCAGTCTTCATGTTCGGTCTTTATTTCCAAGTCATATATATATATATATATATATAGTATGTGTGTGTAACATAATACCTAAAACAAGCATTTCTATACACTTTCCAACCTAATACACTTAACACCCGATACCACTAGGCTATATACACATTATGTATCAACAAGATCCCCTTTGGATGTAGTCAGCAGTCTTCATGTTCGGTCTTTACTTCCAAGTCATCTTCCAGTCACTGCCAGCATGTATCTTAAAAGCAAACAAACCTAAACAACTCTTTAAAACTTCAATGCATGTTCCATGTCTCTTGTTTGATAAAAGATCAACATCTTGTATAAACGTTCAATATCATTCTCAGACATGTTTACCAACCACAACAGATCGTAAATTCGAACACTCATGTTATCTTCTTCTAAAATAATAACCGCTTCACTTGTTTGATCATCATAATACCATACCCTATTGTTAATCAATATTTGTAAATGTGCCACATTTTACTAACCTTTTACAAAAATCAATGAAAAGCTATTTAAATCCATCGACGCAGATGGAGACGAACATCAACTAAGGGCACTGGTTGTAGGAATGCGGTTATCTAAAATAAATTTAAACGAAGATGATGCTGTTGATAAAGTTATAAAGATTTTGACCAATATGGAATATATTAATGTAACACCTCGCAAAATCATGTCTAATACAGTGGTGACACGTGTCATAAAGACTGATCATGTTAAAAGTTAACTGGAGGGACTAAAATTGTCAAACAATGAAAAGGTGTATGTGGAAGGACTAAAAGCATCAACATGCCAAACTTGTGCCTCTAAATGACCTCATATGATGTTCATATTCTTTATTGAATAAATTGTCGGATACAAGAAGCCGTTTGTGCTTAAAATCAAAAGTTTACAGAACAGGGGTTAAAAGTGTCAACATGTTAATTCTTACCTCTGAGTGACCTTTTAACAATCCCGAGGCTTTGTAATATATTATCATACTCTCATGAATATCAGATAATGTTTTCATGAAGTTTCGGTTCAATCTTGTAATGTAATTTGCAATTTCCAAGAAGAGGGGTTAAAAGTGACAATGTGACAATTCTTCATACGGGAGACCTTTTCAATATATCCAAAACATATGAATGCATGTTTCCACTCCCAAAAACATCTCAGACCTGATTATGTGGGCCCCTCATGTTGGAAATGACGGTTATACGAGTTCAGAAAGTACAGGGACTGATCTTGCAACAAAACAAAAATGTTTGAAACTGGGCTGCCTCGCGTGGCGCGCTAGTTCCTCTCCTCCCTGGCGCATGGCGCGACGGGGACTGTTTTCCAGCCAGTTACTGGCAGCTTGCATGCAACCTGAAATCTTTATTTGATTCTCTGCAAGTCTGGGGCGAATTCAGCTGCATGTTGATGGTTTTTAAAAACCATTTGGACACATGTTTGCATCAAATATCATCAGGGACACTTGGAACAATCCTACATCATTCAATTCTCCTATAAAAGGCCATCATTTCTCATTGTGGAACTTGCTCATTCAAGTTTTATCTCAAACAAACTCTCAAGCTTTGTCTCTGGAGCATCCTGGTTCATAAGGAAGCTCTCATAGTTCAAAATTTCGTGCTAAGGACCCTTGTAAGTGTTCTTGGCTCCTATAGTTCAGTTTTTGTATGTCTAAGGACCGAAAGTCAAAGATAGCATAATTCTACTTTGACTTATAGTTTATTCATAAACGGTCCAGCCATGATTCCAAACGAAAGTGGCTATATGTTGGTAATTATGTAGGTGATAAACCCTCAAAAGGTCACCTCCTAATTATCACATTTGCTTGGTCAATTGTCGGGTCAAAGTACTTAACAAGAAAGTCAAACGAGTCAGTTTTTATTTAAAAAATGCATAACTGATAATGTAAAGGTTATAAAATACATTTTATCACTTTAGTTACTTGGTAAATATTATAAGAACATGTTTAGACATGTTCAATCCGACAATTCTGAGTTTAGGCTCGGTTCGCAACCGAAAGTCGCAAAAGTTGACTTTTGCTTTGACTTTCAGTTCTGACCCGAATTAGCTTAGTTTAGTTATGCCTTAGGGTTCCTTTGTGACCATATTATATGTTAGTATAACCCTCTGAGGTCATACTACATGGTCCCTTATAAATCATAGTTCATTTGCATGTTTCCGTTAAATGCTTAAAAATTGACTATTATGCCCTTATGTTATAAAAACGAGATTTTTGAAAATGTCAGAGGACAAAAAGTTTTATTTCGGATATATAAGTATGTCAAATAAATTTGACATTAGTTTCTGGTCTCAAACTAAAGTTATGCAAGATATCGTAAAACGAAACTTTTTGTTAATTAAATTACATTTTTTGTATAAATCATGTTTAAACCCAAATTTTGGCACCAAACCCATTGCCTACTGTTTTAATATAATTTTTAGGGATTTTTGGAATTTTTTGTCAGATTTTATACTGACCATAACATAGAGTTCTTGCATGAATTCGGTAATTGACGACAAAACCCTTTTCATTAATAAAATGAGATTTACATATCATTAACATGGCAAACCTTTTTCTACTGAGTTTATATATTAAATAAAATATTCTAAGCATTCAAGACTGATAAAAATCTCAGATTTCCATAAACATCTTAAATATTGTCAATTATCGACTTTTACGCAAATTAGGCGCATAGTATGGTTTAAAACCATAGTTAGCACCTAAGACATGATACCTCCTGATTTTATAAAGGAATTTTAATATTTTAACAGTAAGTATAAGGGGCTGTTTGGTAGCCTCTTAATGACCATTCAGATGCTACCTCTTAATGGTTTAAAACCTCTGAATGAATAAGGGGGTAACCTCAAGTCTGAATGGTTAAGAGGTAACCTCTGAATGGTAAATCATCACATGTCACATTCTTCTACCTTCTCATTGGTAAAATTCTTAATGGTTCCATTACGAGGTAACCTCTTAATGAGCATTCAGAGGCTACCAAACAACCCCTAAGTCTTGAACTCAGACTTCCAATTTGGTCCCTAAAAGCATATGTGAAATGACCAAAATGCCCCTACGGTGCATAGTTTGTCCATAAATGATAAACCTCACATATGTATGATATCTTACTGATGTAACATGATAAAATAAATATTTTTACGGAATATTTTAGACCAGAACCTCAGTTTATGTTTAAACCTCTTTTATAAACTTTAAAATGACCAAAATACCCTTACGGGACTTAAATTGGTCTTAAATTTATTTCAGGCATAATTGTTGATATACTACTGATATCACAACATATTTTAAGCATAATAACTTATGGAACTTGTACTTGACTCATCTGGTTACCCGTTGTGCCTATACGCGTTCGGTACGATTTATGTAACTAGTTTGTATAAATTAGCCGAAACGGGTCAAACCTTATCATTTTTACTTCAAAATCCAGAATGTATTTAGTTTACCCATTTTATACAAGTCTTCATACTTGTCGGGTCTAAATCACATTCCAATCCGGTCACCGCTTAATCTAGCGTTTTGTGCCGTAAACCTTTCTTTAAAACTAACCGGTCTAAGTTACAACTTAAATAAGACCCGTTAGGAATCTAATAGGTTAATAAAACCTTCGTTCCAGATTAAGAGCCCCGGTAGAAGTATTTGCACTTGTTTGAGTAGAATTTATGGCCGAGAATACTAAATTGCATTTAAGCTCAGGTAAATACTTTTAACTTATTTTCCCTTATACGGGCTTGGGATACGGTAAATTATTACCGCTTGGTCGGGTGTAGAAACCTTTTAATCGAATATGGTTAAATTGTATAATCCCGCTTTAATCAGTGTTGCTTGATAACAAATAACATTGGGGGTTAACGACCGTGTCCTGGATATCCTTGGCTCATTTAAAAAGCGTAAATGGCCACGACTTAAGCACGGGGTGTAGGCATACACCTGTCCATTGCGTATGTAAAAGATATACTCATTTGCTGGGATGACCCGCCATGAGTTTATATTTGTGGTGTGTCGATTAATCTTGTTCGACTTTTATACCGGCCCTAAATGTTGGACAAACATGTAAATCTGATACAAGATTGTTATTAATATAATTGTCCCAAGTTATAAAATGTTTGTGCCTTGTGCATCTAAACCAATTTTCATAAATGTTTTCAAAAGAGTCGGTTAATTGTATTTACCAGTGTAAACTGACGTATTTTCCAAAAAGACTAAGTGACAGGTACTGTACGTAATTGGCTGGGAGCTCGAGGTGTTAATAAATAATCTTACAAGTTCTGAACGTTTAATGTCTGTTGAACAATAATTTATATTTCTGTTTTTAGATCCGCCTGTGGATCCGCATACAACCGTTTGTATAATATTTATTTATACTTTGAATTTCAGTTTGTAATATTATTTTTATCCAAGACTTCCGCTGTGTATTAAACTGTGATTATTTGACTATGATGATATCAACTACGTCACGATACTCCCCGCCGGGCCCACCGGTAGTACGTGGAAATATCGGGGTGTGACAGGTTGGTATCAAAGCCAACATTGAGTGAATTAAATACTAGCCTTTTGTGTTTAATCTCAATGACACAGTTGCACATTCCTTGACTTCCGAGTCTAGGCAAACAACTTAGGACTAATCCTAATCTTAATCGTTTTGTTTTATTTGTTTTTGTTTTGACAGGACTTCAATCAACATGCCGCCAAGATTTAGGGGAAGGAGTGGACGAGGAAAAGCCCCGATGAGGGGTAGGAATGATAACGAGGCTGGACTATCTCACCGCGCACACCATCGGCAACACTCAGCTCCAGCCCACACGAAGACTGGAGGACCTACCTGGAGCCCGCGAGACGCTCTGTCTCGCTTAGCTCCTCACCATCTTACCAACATTCATTCGGGCCGCATCAGGATGAAGAGCCTCACGATTCACACCATTCTTACATTCCTTTACAGCGTTCGGGTTCACACCATTCCTTTCAGAACCCAACACCCTATTTTCAGAGCCGGTTCAACCCGATGAACTAAATCGAAGAACCAGAGGGCCAAAACCCTTTGGGACCAGCTGACCATTTTCCCGAGTACCAAAACATGGATGTGGACGAGGATCCAGATCCTGAGATGCAGCCATTAGGGACGCCGACGCATCCCATCGAGATTTCTAGCGGATCATCTTTTCATGGTTCACCTTACAGGGGCCCTGATATCTGGGCCGAAAGATGGAGCACATACAAGTGGGAGTATACTCCCCCTCACCGCAACTCACCACCACACCAGCAGGTCCCTTCTGAGGACCCACATTTTCAGGCGGTCACGCCACCGCCACCACCAGCGCCAGAGCAGCCACCGCCTCCAGAACCATCGTGGCGGAGAAGAAGTGCACGGATGTTCGTGCGTGGAGGTTTCCATTTCAGCACCCCCCAACACTCCAGCAACTACCCGCCGCTCTATGAAGACCCGCAAATGGGTGGGCCTTCAACGCCTTTTCTGAAGTCGACTCTGCACCAGTCGCACCTGCACCACCACCCATGGGTTATGAAAACCCAATCCCATCTTACCTAGGTGCAGCTGGGTACAACCCGTTTGAGCAGCAAGCTTATTCGGGTTATAACTACAACAATTCCCCTGCCGTCGACCCATACGTCGAGGCAACAAACTTTAATGCTCTCTACCCCGGGCCCTTTCCACCTACGTACCCGACTGGATACCCTGCATATAGGTATCAATACCCACCACCTCCTCAACCTCAACAGTAGCTGTCACACCCCGACCACGTAAAACAACAAATCGTGGCGGAAACATCGGGGAGTGTTGTAACAGAATTATTGTTTCACAACCATGGATACAAAAGAGTTTCGTTTTATTTATTCGATAAGTAATTTACATTGTTTTAACACAAAAAAAGCGAGTTACATATCGACTATCACTGTTATTATGTCACTAAGGCCTCGTCGAGATCCTATGTGACTCATGCATCCTAGTAATCAACATCAAGCAACATCACCTGAAACATATGTAAAAACAAAGTCAGCAAAGAAATGTTGGCGAGCACATAGGTTTTATAAGAGTGTCGGATTCATGGCTAGTTTACATGTTGCAATATCTTATTAAAAACCTTGTTTTGAAAAGTGTATAATATTGCAACGTAATTAACCAACTCAAATCAAGCGGGTTATTATTTATAAAACCTCATAGCCATGATTCATAACTAAAAAACATTTGTTTTAGTAAACCAAATTGTAAAACATCTCGTAATAACTCGTTAATAAAAATCGTATGGTTTATAACTTCTCGAAAACATCGTTATGTGACATCGTTTCAAAATCGTTTCCCAGTGAACTAAATAATGACACAAAATGTAGTATGATAAGAGCACTTATATATAAGATGTACCAACGGCGTATCTACCATGCTTTTATCATGCTACACCCGTCCCATTATGTTGGTGCATAATGTCTATAGCCTACGTCTAAAGTCTAGGTCATGTCGGTAGCTTGTACAGGGGTCAAAATGTAATTTTATGATGTTTTGAAGTAATTTCGCACGAAATAGCATGTTGCTATTTCGCACGAAATTAAGTAGTGTAATTTCGAATGAAATTACAAGTGGTTATTTCATGCGAAATTAGCTGCCTATATATATGGCAGTGGTGCTTCTCATTTGGTACAAAATTAGTGAAGGTGTAACGAAGTGCTGTCCAATTTTCACCGTGTAATCAAGTCAAATATCAATGAGAAGCTTGTTTTAAGTATCATACTCTGTTTCTACACATTCTTACACTGATTTGAGGTTGTTTGACTGTTTCCGCCTTTCAAACAGCTTTGTGTTGACTCTGAACGACTCATTAGGTCGCAAAACGATCCTACAAGTGGTATCAGAGCCCAGGATGAGTCAATACACTTGAATCAGTGCTCTTTTCTACTCATTTTTGGACTTCTGGACAAATTCATGGACAAAATGGGCTGATCTTTTGATATTGTGTGTAAAATACAGTTTTAACAAACCCTTGAAAGAATCAGACTTAAATTCAGACTAAAAGTGACAAAAATGGGCCAAAAGGTTGATTTCGTTTGAATGAGCCTCTATTTCGTTTGAAAAGTTGAGGTTATTTCTCATGAAATAACTGATTTAGTTTGAAAAATAATTCCGTTTGGCTAATTTCGCACGAAATTAAGTTTTGAGATTAATTTCGTACGAAATAACACTTAATTTCGCTTAAAGGTGTTATTTCGTTTGAAAAGTTGATTTCGTGTGAAAGTTGTTTTCGCATAAAAGTTGATTTCGCTTGAAAGCCTGTTTTCGTGTGAAAGTCCATTTCGTTCGTGGTATTTCGTTTGAAGTTCATTTCGTGTAGAAAGTGGTTTTGCTTGAAAGTAACAAGTTTTCAAAACTTGAAAATTTTTTCCGTAAACTATTTTCGTAAAATGGATAACCAAGAGTTTTACAACTTCTTTGCGGGTGGGGGAATGACGACAGCACAAACACCAGCCAGTATAGTGCAAATTGTGAACATGGAAAATGAACTCGGTACTATGCAGAAACCGCCGAAGTTGATGAGCATTGATGAGTATGCTGGGTGGTCGGAAAGGTTTAAAACTTGGGTGCAAGCCAACCATTTTGAATGCTGGATGAAAATCGAGTCTAAATATGTTCCTCCAAAGAATGGTTTGGGAATTGAGAAAATGATTAGCAGTTTGACTCCAATTGAACAAGATGATTTCAAAGCAGAAAAGAAAATGATGAGCATTCTACAACAAGCCATCAAAGAGGATATATTAGTTCTGCTACAACATCAGGGTGATTCACAGTCAGTTTGGAATTCTTTGAAAGTAAAGTTTCTTGGAAGCGTGTCTATGATAAAAAGGAAAACTGCTTTGATGAGGAAAGAGTTTGATATCTTTACGGGTATAAAGGGTGAAACAACAAAACAGTTGATTGAAAGATATTGCCATCTGGTTGTTGAGATGAAGAGGTTGGGAATAACCAAAACGGATGAGGAATGGGTTGATAAATTGGCGGATGCATTGCCATACGATGAATGGGGCACTTATCTGTTGGTATTGAAGAATAATTTGGAGTATGTGGGATTCAACCTTAGCACATTCATTGAAAAGATTGAGTCACACGAGCTTGAGTTGACAAAGATTAGAAAGATGAAGTCTTCAAGTGTTCAACAAGATGTCTCATTGTATTACAAAGGAAGTACTCCAGCAACATCGAGTCTAAGTCCAAAAGTGCAGACAACCTTTAGTGCAGATTCAACATCCGGAGTATCATCTGTCACATCAAGCAACAACAACTCACCATTTGCAAGTTTTGAACCAAATCCAAAGGTTCAAAATTCACCTGATCAATCTTACACTCAAAGTTCGTCAGGATCAAACAGTCAAAGTCAAGGTCCAGGAATTCTGTGCAACATAGCAGTGAACATAAAGAATGCTCAAGACTTTACTGAATCATCAGTGAAGCATCACATAGCACTTCTTGCTTCGGTGCTTGAATCGTATGAAAGCTTGGTTGCAGGTAGAATTGGGAACCCCGATATGACAAAGGAAGACTATGATCAGATCGATCCAGAGGAGCTGGAGTTGATCGACATCAAATGGGGAATGGCAAGCTTGGTGAGAAGAGCTCAACGATTTATGGAAATAACTGGTCGGAACAGTCTTTCAGGACCTAGTCAAAAACTTGGGTTTGATAAATCAAAAGTCACATGTTTCAAATGTAAAGAGAAGGGACATTTCAAGCGGGAATGTCCAAACAGGGAGGTCAACAACCATAAAAATCCGTTCTCAAATGATTATTACAAACAAGCGATCTATCATAAGACAAGTCAACAACCATTCACCCAAAGACCTCAGATCGAAAACAAGCCGGAGAAGGCTCTCTTAGTCAATAAAGATGATGAGAAGGTTGCTGAAGGTTTTAGTTGGGATAAGTACATTCCTGGTAGTGAGGGTAGGGCAATGATGTCAAAGATTGTGGAACAACCGGAATGCGTTGTTGAGACAGAAGAAGTCAGTGAAGTGACATCTGAAGAAAGTTTAGCTGATCTTGAAGAAGTTGCTGCAGAAATCTATTACTACCAGTCTGAACAGGAGATTATTGCTAGTTCTTTCAAATCAATAATGCTTCCTAATATGTTTGATTCTTTTGCAGGTTTTTTCAATGAGCCAACCACATGATTCTGTCCACGATACGACGTTGAGAAAGCTCCAGTTGAAGAGATAATAGACGTCTCCAAAGAAATGAATGAAGAGACTCTTAAAGAGATTGCTGGCAAAGCATTGATGGGCAAGCTAAAAGAGGTAGAAACAAAATCTGTTGAATCAAAGTTTGTCGAAACAGAGTCAGTTGAAAGTGTGTCTGTCGAAACGGTCAAAAAGGAGTCTGACGAGAAATCGGAAAATGAGGAGATCAAATCAATAGAAAAGTCTGAGTCAGAGTCTGATGGTTTTGGTAAAACAGATATTAAAATTGATCAAGAAGAAAAGGTTACCAAAAAGGTTGTTTCGATTCTTGAAATTCCATGCAAAAACTGTTCAAAACCATGCATGGACTGTCTTGAAAAAGACAAGAAATTTCAAGAATTGAAGAAATTTACTGATGAAGTAAAATTTGATCTCAGTGAGATAAAAGATGCATATGACACGTTGGCACGATCAATCAAAATGATTAAACAGGAAAGTTTTGAAAATGATAAAGCCACGAAATTGCTAAAATCTACTGTCATGGATAAACAGATGGAAATTAACATCCATCTGGACACAATTGCTTCTTTGAAAATAGAACTTGAGTTAATGAGAATTGAAACTGAGAGAATTGAAACTAAGAGAATTGATAAGAAACTAATGAGTTATGATGCTTCATCATATGTGATTGATCAAATTCTTCCAAAACAACATGATGCAAAACCTGTCTTCAAAAGTGTTCCACCCCCAATGTGGAATCATTACACTCAAAAGTATCCAGATGGGGTGGAATCTGCTTTGAATCTAAAGTTGAGAACCGTTGAGAATGAATTACCAGAGAATATCGATGTTACATTTTCTCCGTCCGATACTGATAATGAGTCTCAAGTGATCAAAACCGTTGTTGACCAAGTGTTAGATGAAGAAAGTGATAACTCGGAGTTTGATACTGTGAAAACTCATTTTGAAAATTCCATTTCTGATTCTAAAGAAGATGGTAACTTCTTAGACAAGTTCATACCAAAATCAGATACTGTTGAGAATGATGATTCGATCACTGTGGTTTATACAATGACCGGAACTGACAAACTTTATTCTGATTTTGAGTATCCAATTCAAAATGCCAGAATTGAAAATGTTGAAAAGGTGTTTAAACTTGTTGAGATTGATATTACAGAGGCTAATAACAATGAGTTTTTTTCAAAACCAAAGAGGTCTTTTGTGAAACAAACAACCAACCCGGGAAAGAAAGAATGGGTGGGTAATCATGGTCAGACCAAAAGACATGGTAACAACTTTAAAAAGAAGGGTGTCGGTTTTGAAAGAAAGATGGCTAAAAATGATGTTAAGCCAAAAGAAAAGATGAGTGATATTTTTGTTGCAGGTCCTAGTGTTGATGCTGAAAAGGATTATATTTTCAGTCAAAAAGCCGTTGATGATTTCAATGCGGCTAAAAGGTTAAGAGAAGAGACCTACAAATCAACTTTTGTCGAATATGACAAAAGAATCTGTTACCGCTGCAATGAAATTGGTCATATGGCAAAGCAGTGTGTGAAAAAGATTGAAAAACCAGTTTTGCAAAAACCAAAACCTAAAACTCCAACTGATGTCAAGGGTAAAACACCAATGGTTTCTCTCGTTCGTATTTTGAAAAGAGGTGAATCTTTGAAGACCGAGGATAAGCCGAAATCAACATTTGAGATTTGTGAATCTTCGAAAACCCAAAAGACTTCAAAGGTTTATCCAAAGACGAAAATTTTTGAAAACCAATCATGGGTGGCAAAATCAAAACAATCAGTTGAAGAGAAGAAGATGGAAAATTTTTTGAAATCTGAATCAAAAGTTTTTGAAAATAATGTTGAAAAACTGGAATTTGAACTAGACAAATTGCTAGAGGAATTCCCACCAATTAAGGAGGGAGATTCAAAACTAAAATCCGAATCTGCTGTTCCAAATGTCATTTTTAACATTCCGAAAGTTGATGTGAATTGTGATCTTGTGTTTGGTAGTGTTCTAAAAGTAAAGAAATCATGGGCTTCATTGTTTGAATGAATTTCTTTCATGTTTGTAGAGGCTTCCGAGGTCAATAATCTCAAAGTGGATCATGGACAGCGGAGCTTCAAGGCATATGACTGGAATGTTGGCTTTGCTCTACGACGTTAAATCTATCAACGGAGGATATGTTGGATTTGCAGGGAATCAGGGTGGCAGAATAGTTGGTGAAGGAACTCTAACAAATGGAGTCGTGACGTTTGACAAAGTGAACTATATCATCGAACTTGAAAACAATTTGTTGAGCATCTCACAGATCTGTGACAAGTCTTTTACAGTACACTTTACTAAAAATGAATGTTTAATCATAAAACCTGGTTTTAAAATTCCTGAGGACATGGTGTTGATGCGAGCTCCACGAGAAAATGATTTGTATGTTCTCGATATGAGTGTCGCAACAACAACAGATCATCAGAAACAATGTTTTGTGACAAAATCAAAAGCGACTGAAAAAGAGTCAAGAATGTGGCATCGAAAGATGGGCCACATTCATGTCAGAAAAATGAATTTTCTTGTGCACAATGATCTCGTAGAAGGTGTAAATCTGAAAAACTTTCATTTAAATGATGATTGTGTAGAGTGCAAGAAGGGAAAACAAACGAAGAAGACACACCCACAGAAGCTATTGAATTCAATTAGAGTTCCGCTCGAAAGGCTACACATGGACCTTTTTGGACCAGTCAATGTAAAAAGTGTGAGCGGAGACTTGTACTGTCTTGTGGTCACTGACGACTTCACAAGGTTTTCATGGGTAGTGTGTATGGAAAGTAAAGATCAAACTTTTGAGTCGTTGATGGTTCTATTCAAGAAGATGGAAACGCTGTACAAAGTGCCGATCAGAAGAATTCGGAGTGACAATGGAACGGAGTTTAAGAACAATCGGATGCTCGAGTTTTGCAATGAGAAAGGAATTCTTCATGAATTCAGTGCACCATACACTCCACAGCAAAATGGTGTAGCTGAATGAAAGAATCGCACCTTAATTGAAACAGCTCGAACGATGCTCGCCGATTCCAAGCTGCCGATATTTTTATGGAGTGAAGCAGTTGCAGCAGCGTGCTATACATTGAATCGCGTTCTCACAGTGAAGAAATACAAGAAAACATGTTTTGAACTTCTTCATCGTTATAAACCAAATTTGAAGTTTTTAGAACCTTTTGGATCGCCTTATACTTTCATTGATCCAGATGGTAAGTTTGGTGCTAAAAGTAATGAGGGTTTCTTTGTAGGTTATGCGAGTCCGCTGAAGAGGGTGTTCGTACCATGCCTGGGGAAGATAATTCAAGTTCAGTATGTTGATTGTCAGAAGCATACTGCTCCACCACAACTTCCCGGACAAAGATTTATGTTCGATTATGATAAACTCTGGGAGTCTTTCCAACTGCCGACTGAGCCAAGCATAGAGGAACTCGTTTTACTCTACCAACATCAACAATCTATGTCACAAGATCAGGTGCCAAGACCGTTGGTAGTTTCTCAGCCCGACGTGGGTACAAGCGACCCTACAAGTGGTACAAACGATGTCACAACCCCCGATCCCTGATTCACGGGAACGGGCGGACGCGAGCTCAGAGTTTGGTGGTATCAGTTTGTTTAGTCTCGCAGCGGAATTTCATCAGGACCGTAGTTAGGAAATGTTTATCAGAGTAAAACCACCATACTTGATATTAATAAATACATGGGCAAAACCCACGTTTCTTATTACAATACATTTATAGGGACAAACCCTATTTTATTGAATTTAAAACATCGTTTATTAGGTAACTTTTATAGCCACATTTTCCCAAGCCTTCAGTGCTCTCCAGCTGGCTTTTTCACTAATTGGCTGTTCACATTGTGTTACCTGTAACGTGTTTTAAAAACATTTGTCAGTCGGAAATACTGGTGAGTGAATCCCAGTTTAATCAAGAAACATTTTATCAATTAAAACAGTATTGAGAGCGATCACATTGTTTATTTCTACACAATTACTCATTCAGTATTTGCCACTCGACCGGATCTATGGCTATGGTCAAATTACCCATTGGCTAACTCGTCGTCCAATGTTAATGCACTGTCATTCAGACTTACTACTACTACTCGTAGTAAATTTTGTATACAAAATCCCATAATACCGGCATTAATTGAAGAACTACAAAGACTCAATCACCGCTTAATTTCATAGTAAAACATTTAAGGTTTGGTAAAACATTACCAAAAACATTAACAAAAAGAGGATAAACTCACATTGCTGTCTTAGGCTTTTCGTAAGGCTTTCCTGGGTATAATCTATAATTTATACAAATGTACATTGGTTAGTATCATAACCCTTTGAAATTATTAATAATACCCTCCCCGAGACGGCATTCCAACAACTACGTCGGGCAGAACCACGACAGTTGTTACGGAACCCTAAATCAATTGGGCAGCGTAACTATTATGAAACTGGGGTTATAATACTTACAACGGAGTAGAACCTCGCTAATTAGGGGTATAATACCCAAATATTATGTCTCTACTACAGAAATTCTAGATTGAGATTGAAATGTGAGCGACGGAAATCGAAAACTGATGCCTGCGATTTATAGTTGTGATATTGAGTCCTGTCGCGGCCCGCGTAAAAGATAAGGGACCCTTACGCGGCCCGCGTCAACATCGGTCAACATATAGCTTAGCTGGGTCAGCTAGTAGGTCCGCCACGATGTCGACACGTGTCGGGCTCTGGTGTAATCGCGTGTTATGATCTGTCGCGGCCCGCGTCAAAGACCTATACACCCTTACGCGGCCCGCTTCAACTTAAGAAATCAGCGCAGTCAAGTCCAGCCTTGATACGACCCGCGTGAAGTTGAGGTGAGGTCTTTCGCGGCCCACCTCAACTTACACTTTCAAAATTTTATTTATTTAATATACTATAATATAATTAAGGCTCGGTTTTCACATACGGGGTATAATATAAGACATATTGGGACAATTTATAATATATTAAAGTGTCAAAATATTATGAGGGTATTGGTTTTACCGAGGGTTGTTACATTCTCCCCACCTTGTTTTAGAGCTCGTCCTCGAGATCTACTGAAACAAATGCGGGTATTTTCTTTTCATTTCTGACTCTAATTCCCATGTGTATTCAGGTCCTCTTTTGGAGTCCCACTTTACTTTGACTAGAACTAGTCTCTTATGCTTGAGATTCTTAACTTTCCTGTCTTCAATTTGTAGAGGTCTTTCTACAAACTTGAGTTGTTCATTTACCTCTATATCCTTAAGAGGTACTATCAATGATTCATCAGCTAAATACTTTTTAAGATTAGATACATGAAACACATCATGTATTCCTGCCATTTCCTCTGGCAGTTGTAGCTGATAGGCTACAGGTCGTATTCTTCTAACAATTTTAAAAGGTCCAACATACATGGGATTTAGCTTTCCTCTTTTAATGAATCTTACCACTCCTTTCCAAGGAGAGACTTTCAATAATACTTTATCTCCTACCTGAAATTCCAATGGCTTGCATCGGTTATCAGCATAACTCTTTTGTCTATCACGTGCAGCTTTCAGTCGTTCCTTGACTTGAATAATCTTTTCAGTTGTTTCTTGCACTATCTCAGGTCCAGATAATTGTTGTTCCCCAATTTCTGCCCAACAGACTGGGGTTCGACACTTTCTTCCATAAAGTGCTTCGAATGGTGCAGCATTGATACTTGTGTGATAACTATTATTATAAGAAAATTCTATTAAAGGTAAGTGATCGTCCCAATTACCTCCAAAATCAATTACACAAGCTCTAAGCATATCTTCCATTGTCTGAATTGTCCTTTCACTTTGTCCATCTGTTTGAGGATGATAAGCTGTGCTTAACCTTAACTTGGTTCCCATTGCCCTTTGGAAACTTGACCAAAAACGAGAGGTAAATCTACTATCTCTATCAGAAACAATTGATAAAGGAATGCCATGTAAAGAAACAATTTCATTTACATACAACTTAGCTAATTGTTCCATACTAATTGTTTCTTTCATTGGTAGAAAATGAGCTGACTTAGTTAGTCTATCTACAATCACCCAGATTGTATCATTTCCTTTCCTAGTTTTGGGTAATTTAGTAACAAAATCCATTGTTATTAATTCCCATTTCCAAACTGGCATTTCTAATTGCTGTAACAAACCTGAGGGTTTCTGATGTTCAGCTTTAACTTGTGAGCAAGTTAAACATTTAGAAACATAGGATGCTATGTCCTTTTTCATTCCTATCCACCAGAAATTTTTCCTTAAATCCTGGTACATTTTATCACTTCCTGGATGCATCGTATATTTAGATTTATGGGCTTCTTCTAATATACGATGGCGTAGATTTCCTAATTTAGGTATCCACATTCTCTTTTCATGAAATCTCCAAATTCCATCTGTTCCTTGTTTCATTTCTTTTAGCATACCTTTTAATTTTTCAGAATCATCCTTGATTACTGATTCTTGTGCTTCTCTTATTTGATCATTTAAATCTACTTGTAGATTTAATTTAAGAGAACGTACCCTTTTTGGCTTTTCATGATACTTTCGGCTTAAAGCATCTGCTACTACATTTGCTCTTCCTTCATGATACTGGATATCACAGTCATAATCACTTAGAAATTCCATCCAACGTCTTTGTCTCATATTCAATTCTTTCTGCCCGAAAACATACCTTAAACTTTTGTGATCAGTAAATATGGTAAACTTACTTTCGTAAAGGTAATGTCTCCAAATCTTAAGAGCAAAAATTATAGCTCCTAATTCTAAATCATGGGTTGAATAATTCTCTTCATGATTCTTAAGTTGTCTAGATGCATAAGCTATAACCTTTTGTCGTTGCATCAACACACATCCATAACCTAATTTAGAAGCATCACAATAGACTACAAAGTCTTCATTTCCATCTGGTAATGCTAATATAGGTGTATGGGTTAATCTTTGTTTAAGAATTCTAAAGGCTTCTTCTTGTTTTAATCCCCATTCAAACTTAACAGATTTACAGGTTAGCTTAGTTAAGGGAATGGCTATTCTAGAAAAATCTTGAATAAATCTTCTATAATACCCGGCCAATCCTATGAAACTTCTAACCTCAGTTGGTGATTCAGGGGTTTTCCATTTAGTAATTGCCTTGATTTTTGTTGGATCTACATGAATTCCTTCATGATTGACTAAGTGTCCAAGAAATTGTACCTGTTCTAACCAAAATTCACACTTAGAAAATTTAGCATAAAGCTTTTCCTTTCTTAACAAACTTAAAAGTGCGTGCAAATGACATGACAGTAAATTCATAATGGCCATACCTCGTTCTGAATGCGGTTTTAGGAATGTCCTCTTCCTGTACCTTTAATTGATGATATCCTGACCTTAAATCAATCTTAGAGAAAAATCGAGCTCCTTGCAGTTGATCAAACAGATCATCGATTCTCGGTAATGGGTACCGATTCTTAATCGTGACCTTGTTTAATTCACGATAATCAATGCACATACGCATTGATCCGTCCTTCTTTTTAACAAACAGTATCGGCGCTCCCCATGGCGACGAACTTGGTTGTATAAATCCTTTTTCTAATAATTCGTCTAGTTGTTTCTTCAATTCTTGCATTTCTGCAGGTGCCAAACGGTAAGGTGCTTTGGCAATTGGTGATGTTCCTGGTATTAAATGGATTCTGAATTCAACTTCTCTATCCGGAGGTAGTCCTGGTAATTCTTCTGGAAAGACATCTGAAAACTGAGATACTACTGGAATATCTTTTAGTTCTTTTCCTTTAGTGTTAGTGATTATAGAAATCAAATACACTATAGAACCTTTTCTCATACAACTTGCAGTTTTCATCACAGATATGAATTTTGTAGTTCTAGATGGTTTATCTCCTTTAATTGTGATCATTTTACCTTTTGGTGAATTTACTTGATTTAACTTTTGATCACATAAAATATTGGCTTTATTGACTATTAACCAATCCATTCCTAGAACAACATCGAATCCTGCCAATTTCATGGGATATAGGTTTGCAATAAATTTCTGATTTAAAATTTCTATGCTTGCTCCCTGCAAGATTTCAGAAATTCTAATAGTTTCTCCATTAGCTGTCTCTACTACGCATTCTAGTGGTAGTTTAGTTAATGACTGATTTAGAAATTTGCAAAACGATGTATTAATAAAACTTTGGTTTGCACCAGAGTCAAATAATACTTTAGCAAAAACATCATTAACTAAAAACGTACCAGCTATAACGTCTGGGATCATCTTGGCTTCTTCTGCAGTCAGAACAAATGCTCTAGCATTTTTAGTATTCTTTTTATCTGTAGCTGGAGCTAATTTTGGGCAGTTCAGTTTGATATGACCTTGTTCTCCGCAATTGTAACATACCCTGCTGTTAGCTTTCTTCCTGCAGTTTTCTTCCTTGTGTCCCGACATTTTGCAAAAGTTACAATATATGGAGCATCTTCCTGAATGCTTTCTTTTGCAATACCTACAGTAGGGCGTAGAGGTAGATCCTATATTTCTCCCACGGTTAGAATTTCCAGAACGAAATTCTTGAGTTAATTTCTGGGTTAGGTTTTTCCTTTGATCCTCTTCCCGGGTACGGACTAATTCATCAGTCAAGGTATTCGCTAGTTCTACAGCTTCTTCTATAGTTTGAGGTCTAGCTACCTTGACTACATGTCTTATCTCTCCAATTAATCCCCAAATATAACGGGAGATTAACACTGGTTCTGGTGAAGCAAGAGTTGGCACTATCCTAGCATATTCGAAAAATAGCTTTGTGTACCCTTTGCTATCTACACCAGTCATCCTAAGGTTTAGGAATTTGTTTGCTATCTGTTCTTTCTCATTGGGTGGGCAGAATTTCCTTTCTACCTTGTTTTTAAATTCTTCCCATTCCATATTATAGGTTCGATCACTTCCTCTTGTCTGGAGGATAGTGTTCCACCATTCTAGTGCTGCATTCTTAAACAGATTAGAAGCATACAGTATCTTGTCTTCTTCAGCACACTTGCTTATCCTTAAGACTGCCTCAGTCTTTTCTATCCAGCGTAAGGTTGCAATGGCCCCTTCATTGCCCGAGAATTCCATTGGTTTACAAGACCAGAATTCTTTATAAGAACAACCGTTAGGCACGGTTCTTCTTCTTTTGGGAATAGGCATTTGAAGTATAGGCCCATTGTTCACGCTGTTTTCTGGTTCAAGTGGTCGCTTACTGCTATGTTTACTTTTATTAGCAGCATCCTTAACAGTTTGAAGTATAAATGGCATTGCATCTATAATTCCCTGTGCTACTATGTGTTGGATAGCACTATTGTCCACTTGATTTCCATTGTTATTGACACTCGGATTATCATTAACCACGTTAATGTTACTATGGTTATCGTTATTCAGATTTCCTTGATTTCCTTCGTCGGCCATCTGAATTTTAAACATTTATCCCATATTAATATCACAAGATAGTAAGTAATATAGTTGATCACATGACACACAATCTAACCAAAAACGTAGATCATTGCTACTTTACTCTTTTCATATACTTATGCGTCTATTACACACTAGTACAGAAATAAAGATTACAATACCAACAGAAATAAAATAGTAATATGCATCCGTACACACATATTTTTATTTTATTTTTATTATATTAGTATTACTACCATTTCTTTAACATTCACGGATATGGATTTATCCAAAAATCCATATTACGCTCATCGTACTTCCATACGAGACGTTCTCCCACCTGACGCATTCTCTCACTGCTCTCTAAAATTTCCTCCCCGAAAGTCCTAAGTTCTTGAACGTTTTCTGCACTCATTGGGGGTGCAGGTTCTCGGACTGGGTTTGGAATCTGGGGTACGGGTTCCTGATATGGGGGTGACAATTCCTGAAATTGGTAAGGATCCTCTAAAATTTCCCTAATATAATCATCTTGATAATAGGGATCTAAAGGGTCCATACCTGGGTAAGCTTCTATGTTCTGTATGGGTGGATAATCCTGGATAGGGTAACGTTGCACAAGGTCCCTATTGTCGTCCCACCAGGGGTCATAATTCGGGTCTAGGGGGTTTGGTGCAGGCACTCTAGGGATTTCTTCTGGGTTAAAGTTGTACATCTCTTCTTGGTTTTCCTGATTTTCTATTTCCATGGGTTGTTCTGGGTTTTGTGGTTGTGGGGCTACTAATTGTTCCAGACCTGGGTCAGCAGCAGTTGTAGCTAAGATATGGAAATTTGCTAGACTTCTATTTAGCATATCTTGAGTATGAGCATCTGTCTCTCTCTTAATAGCTGCTAAAGCCCTTTGCTGTTGCAATTTTCTCATTCTTTTCCTACGAGCAAAAGCTTCTTTACTGAACCATCCTCGTTTCTTAGTAGGAAATGGTTCTTCAGATTGAGCTCTAAAGGCAAATATTCCGTCTTCCTGATCAGCAACATACCCCGAGAGGGCAGGCTGTGATGATGTACCTTCACTCCTAGGTGAATCAGCTAACTGACGATTCACATCTGATGGTCCTTGATCACTCATACTGAAAACTAACAGATAGTCAAATAACACATAACACATAATTACAGTTATGCATGTATTTCCTTATTTTATTTCCTAACATTAATTCAAAATTTAAGTGTCAGCAGAACACTTCTTTGGCTCAGACCAGTGGCTAGGCTCTGATACCACCTTCTGTCACAACCCCCGATCCCTGATTCCCTGGAACGGGCGGACGCGAGCTCAGAGTTTGGTGGTATCAGTTTGTTTAGTCTCGCAGCGGAATTTCATCAGGACCGTAGTTAGGAAATGTTTATCAGAGTAAAACCACCATACTTGATATTAATAAATACATGGGCAAAACCCAAGTTTCTTATTACAATACATTTATAGGGACAAACCCTATTTTATTGAATTTAAAACATCGTTTATTAGGTAACTTTTATAGCCACATTTTCCCAAGCCTTCAGTGCTCTCCAGCTGGCTTTTTCACTAATTGGCTGTTCACATTGTGTTACCTGTAACGTGTTTTAAAAACATTTGTCAGTCGGAAATACTGGTGAGTGAATCCCAGTTTAATCAAGAAACATTTTATCAATTAAAACGGTATTGAGAGCGATCACATTGTTTATTTCTACACAATTACTCATTCAGTATTTGCCACTCGACCGGATCTATGGCTATGGTCAAATTACCCATTGGCTAACTCGTCGTCCAATGGCAATGCACTGTCATTCAGACTTACTACTACTCGTAGTAAATTTTGTATACAAAATCCCATAATACCGACAGTAATTGAAGAACTACAAAGACTCAATCACCGCTTAATTTCATAGTAAAACATTTAAGGTTTGGTGAAACATTACCAAAAACATTAACAAAAAGAGGATAAACTCAGATTGCTGTCTTAGGCTTTTCGTAAGGGTTTCCTGGGTATAATCTATAATTTATACAAATGTACATTGGTTAGTATCATAACTCTTTGAAATTATTAATAATACCCTCCCCGAGACGGCATTCCAACAACTACGTCGGGCAGAACCACGACAGTTGTTACGGAACCCTAAATCAATCAGGCAGCGTAACTATTATGAAATTGGGGTTATAATACTTACAACGGAGCAGAACCTCGCTAATTAGGGGTATAATACCCAAATATTATGTCTCTACTACAGAAATTCGAGATTGAGATTGAAATGTGAGCGACGGAAATCGAAAACTGATGCCTGCTATTTATAGTTGTGATATTGAGTCCTGTCGCGGCCCGCGTAAAAGATAAGGGACCCTTACGCGGCCCGCGTCAACATCGGTCAACATATAGCTTAGTTGGGTTAGCTAGTAGGTCCGCCACGATGTCGACACGTGTCGGGCTCTGGTGTAATCGCATGTTATGATCTGTCGCGGCCCGCGTCAAAGACCTATACACCCTTACGCGGCCCGCTTCAACTTAAGAAATCAGCGCAGTCAAGTCCAGCCTTGATACGGCCCGCGTGAAGTTGAGGTGAGGTCTTTCGCGGCCCGCCTCAACTTACACTTTCAGAATTTTATTTATTTAATATACTATAATATAATTAAGGCTCGGTTTTAACATACGGGGTATAATATAAGACATATTGGGACAATTTATAATATATTAAAGTGTCAAAATTTTATGAGGGTATTGGTTTTACCGAGGGTTGTTACAAACGATCACGAGGCCAGTCCAAGTGGAACGACACACGAAACCCCAGAGGAACTAGCTCCAACGTTTGATAATTCTGACGACTCAGAATCGGAAGACGGTCCGATTTTTGACGAGGAACCAAATGTTGCAATGACTGAAGCTGAGGATCACACCGGTGATCAAGATATTACGAACTTACAATCGGAAGTGAGCGTGCCTGACACTGCCATGCAAAGAACTTTGTCATATCATCCTTCAGAGCAAATTATTGGTGATCTTCAGAGTGGAGTAAAAACGCGGGATCAGATCAACAGAGCTCTTACATGTTTTTGTACAACTGTCACTCCTTTACAAGTTGATTTCTCACTAAAATGTTTCATCTCGCAGGTTGAACCAAAAACATATAAAGAAGCTTTAACTGAAGAAAGCTGGGTAAACGCTATGCAGGAAGAGCTGTAGCAGTTTGAAAAGCTGGGAGTATGGAGACTGGTAGACCTTCCTGAAAATAAAAAACTGATCAAAACAAAGTGGGTATTCAAATGTAAAAGGGATGATAGAGGAGTAATTGTAAGAAATAAAGCACGTTTAGTAGTACAGGGATTCAGTCAGCAAGAAGGCATTGATTTTACCGAAGTGTATGCGCCTGTTGCTAGACTTGAGGCGTTTAGGATCTTTCTGGCGTTCGCGTCTTGGAAAGGATTCAAAGTCTACCAATTAGATGTGAAATCTGCATTCCTGTATGGAAAAATCAAAGAAGAAGTGTATGTTGGACAACCGCCAGGGTTCACTGATCCACTACACAAAAACAAAGTCTATCTTCTGGATAAAGCGCTTTACGGACTACACCAGGCCCCGAGAGCCTGGTATGAGACGCTTTCCCAACATTTGCTGGCCAACGGGTTCATCAGAGGGACGGTTGATAGTACTCTGTTTACAAAAGAGGTTGCATGACATCTATTGATCGTGCAGATTTACGTCGACGACATCATCTTTGGATCGACAAATGATGATTTGTGTAAAGAATTTGAGAAAGTGATGAAAAGAAAGTTTGAAATGAGTTCAATAGGGGAGATGAAGTTCTTCCTAGGGCTACAGGTGGAGCAAATGCCCGAAGGAATCTTCATTCATCAAACCAAATACGTAAATGATGTTCTGGAATAGTTCAACATGTCTGAATCTACTCCAACATCGACCCCTTTGGCTCAGAATCACGGGATTTGTCCGGATGAGAGTGGAAAGAAAGTGGACGAGACGTATTATCGGTCGATAATTGGATCCTTGATGTATCTGACTGCTTCCCGCCCGGACATCATGTATCCGACTTGCTTATACGCCCGATATCAGTCCAGCCCACGCCAGTCACACTTGACGATCGTGAAATGCATTTTACGGTATTTGAAAGGCTGCCCAAGCACCGGCTTGTGGTATCCTAAGTCTGATGACTTTTCTCTCACAGGTTTTGCTGATTCGGATTTTGGTAGTTGCAAGCAAAATGCAAAGTCCACCACTGCTGGTTGTCAGTTCTTTGGAACTCGACTTGTCACCTGGCAGTGCAAGAAACAAACCTCAGTCGCTCTTTCTACATGCGAGGCTGAATACGTTTCGGCCTCTAGCTGTTGCTCTCAGATCCTCTGGATCCAGCAGCAGATGAGGGACTTTGGTTTGCAGTTCTTGGATACACCCATTTATGTGGACAATGAGGCAGCGATAAACATAACTAAAAACCCGGTTCACCATTCTAAAACAAAACATATTGAAATTCGACTTCATTTCATCCGTGATTGTCACAAGAAGAAATTGATTCGCATTGAACATATTCACACCGATGATCAGAGGGCTGATTTTTACACCAAACAGTTTGACAGATCAAGATTTAACTATCTTTTAAAATTAAACGGGATGAAAAATTTGTTTTCTGGGAGGGTAATAGAATGTGAAGCCGAGGTGGACGGCGATCTGAAGTGATCCACGTCATGTTGTCAAGTTTTTGTATAGTTTATTTTCTGCTTTTGATAAAAACCAAAAAACACAAAAATATGTTTTTGTTTTTAGGGGGAGAAAGTTTGCAGAAAATCCAAAAACATGATAAAATGTCAAAATACAAAAACATTGAAATACTGAAAAAGAGTTTGTGTAAAAAGGGGAAATGATAGTACATCAGCTAGACAGATGCAGTACGCTAAAGAAATGTAATGTTTAAAATGTGTTAAGCAGTCTCGCTGATGATGTGCCAATAGGTTTTTACACATTTAGTAGATTTGTTTGGGATATAAACATAAAAATCATAACTTGCTTTTACGTGGGGAACATCTCTCGGATATATGGGTAACCCCCGAAATCTTGTTTGAAAGGTCCCTCTTTCTGAGATACTAGGTCTTTATGCTTAGTGATATCTGGGGTATTATCCCGGGACTTCTGATTTTGCGGAAGCAATGGCCTAGTCCCCGGAGAATACTTTATGCTGCTTGAAATATAAGCCTCCCCTCAGCATAAAAAATGATGAAACATTGAAAAATGCTAATCATGTGCTTTTGTAAAAGAAGATCTCCAAAGGGGACACACCTAAAGTCGAAGCCATCATCTCTCTGATTTTGCGGAAGCAATAGCCTGAGCTCTCATGGCCCTCGCATTTAACCCTTTACAGATATCATCTAGGTATATTCACCTGTAAGACTGAATATTGGGATCTGGATACGGGAGTATATTCTGAGGTGGGACACGCGTATAAGTTAAGTCTTTAAAACACTAAATTCATATCCTGAACAGATTGAAATTTGTGTGAGAATTTAAGAGGATCAGTATATCGACAATTAAAGTGAATTGTTTAATGCTGAGTATGTAATCAAAGCTTAACGGTACTCGTATCTTGTCGGCAGCTGATATGATCCCCTAACACGCTCACCAAAAAATATTTTTTGTACAGTTCATTGCTTATAAAAAATCCAAAAAGATTGTCTGTTTGTTTAGCAAAATTAAAATCCAAAAAGATTTGTTTTTCATCTTATTTTCTACAACGGACGTTGGGGATCTGATGATCAAATTCTCAAAGTGCTGAACAAGTCTGGATCATGAGGGTTGGATAAGCAGATAAATGTGAAAAGCTGTTGGTAATTGCTTGAAAGTTTAAAAGTTCATTAACTTGAACTTAAATCTGTTTCAAAAGTCAGCAAACTTCATAAAATGGTCAGCCAAGGTCATTAACTTGGACTTGGCAGGCTAAACAGTTGACCAGGGTCATTAACTTGGACTTGGTTAACTGGGTGTGATGGTAAAATAACAAAAAGTTAAAAAAAATTTGAAAAATTTGAAAATTGTCATTTCAAACGAAATGACTATTTCGCACGAAATAGTCATTTTGCTTGAAACCTTGATTTCGCTTGAACATGTTGATTTCACTTGAACCGGTGATTTCGTTTGAAAAGGTCTCAATGTCTATTTCACACGAAATAGAGAAGTCTATAAATAGCAGGGTATTTCACTTGAACGGTTCAGTCTTCTTATTTCGTTTCAAAACCACTGTCAAGGCGATTTCATACGAAATCTCCATCATCATCATTTTAAGCCGTTATTCTGCCCGATTTGTTGCTCGTAATCTGATTTTAGTTGGTTTACTCAACTATAATCATGGGAAAGGTGAGAAAACTTGTTGATTTGACCCAGATCTGAACTGATTTCGTTTGGTCGGCGATGAACAGGAACAATAACTTAGATCTAGGGTTTGATTGTTAAATAAAATGAACGATAATCATACTCTTGAACTCGGAATGTGTAGTAAATAAGATCTAGGGCTCCAATTTGATGTTGATGACTTGATTCCGTTTGAAAACGGTAGATCTGAAAGTTTGAACTCAGATCTAGATCAAATTGTTGGGTAAAATTGAACATAAAACAGATCTGTGTGCTCGGAATTTGATATAGAACAAACCCAGATGATTAATTTCATCATCAGATCATGAAAAATCATTGTGTTGATATTGTGAGTTTCAAACGAAATAAGAGTTGATTTCAAACGAAACTATAACCTATTTCATACGAAATAAGCATTCCGTTTCAACATGGTATTTCGTTTCAAATGGCTATTCCGCTTCAACATGATATTCCGTTTGAAATGTATATTTCGTGTAAAACAGGCTATTTCGTTTCAAACTGTGATTTCGTTTCAAAATGTGATTTCGCTTCAAACTGTCATATGTGATTTCGTTTGAATTGATTCATTTTTCATGAAATGTGATTTCGTATGAGGGTATTTTGTTTGAATGTAGTATTTTGTTAAAAATTATTCTAAGTGTTAATTTGAATGTATGTTGTTGTTTTTCAGGCATCTAATGTGCAGTTCGATCCATTGCACAACATTTGTTGTGTTTATGATGAGAAAATTCCAAAGATGGCCAATTTCAAAAGTATTCTGGAGTTTATGAAAAGAATACCGATACAGAAAGCTTTGACAAATCAACATCTTATATTCGGTTCGCACATTGAACGTTTTTGGGAGAATGCAACGTATGACAAAGAAAGTAAAGTGATCAACTCAATTGTTGAACTGAATGGTGTAGAAAAACCAATCATCATCACTGAACAGCTTGTACGTGAGGTGATAAACTTTCCGGATGATGAGAATTCTCCTACAAAGTTCCCAGAAAGGATGGTCAAAGGTTGCATGTTGCGGATGGGTTACAATGGTCCACTGAACAAGGCCAACTACTTGAAAGCGTGTTTTCCAAAGCCTTACAAGTTTCTTATTCATTCAGTGTTGCATGCTCTTAGTCACCGAAAAGGAGGTTATGATGTGATGCGGGATTATCAAATGAATATGGTGACTGCACTCGTGCTAAACAAGAAGTATAACTTTTCAAGGATTGTGTTCCATTACATGGTAGAAAATATCACTTCGAAAAGCAAGACTTGGGTTTATCCACGATTTGTTCAAATGATGTTAGATCACGCTTATCCTGATTTGGAGAGAGATGAAAACAATGATCAGTTGGTATTATTTCATATGGATAATGAGTCTTTGAAACAATTGGCCAGATATCACCCAAATCATCCAGAGCCATCAACAAAAGCTGAATTCTTTGGGTTTGTCAAAGGCAAGAATTATCAAGATCCAGATCCAATCAATCATCAGAATTGGAGGAATGACAAAGAAATAAAAGAAAAGAGTTATGCTGATGAGTTGAAAGTACTTGAAAATTTAAAAGAAACTCTAAATGAGTGGTACTTGAAAGAAGAGAAAAAGAAGAGGAGCAGGAAAGCAACTCCTAAAGTTCAAGCAGAGGAGGGTTCATCATCTCAGCCAAAGAAAAAGCGTCAAAAGAAGAATGTTGAGACTATGCTTGTTGATGAACCAGAAGAAGATGAAGCTGAAGCTGAAGCTGAAGCTAATGTTGAAGGAGATGTTCGTTTGTCTCCTGAATCTACAAAGTTTTTGAAATCTCTTAATGAATATAATGCTGAAACAGAAAAGACAGCTGGTGATGAAGGTGATGATGTAGATAAAAGTTCATCAAGTTTATCTGATGAAGATATTGATGAAAATGAACGTGCAGAAAGAATTAGAGCTGAGATTGAAAAAGAGAAGCAGCTCAAGAGAAAGAGGAGAGAGGATAAGGATGATGAATTTGTCACACCCCCAAAAATCCACACGCGGAGTATCACCGCTTGGAGGCGTGACTGACCAGGATCAAGCCACCAATCATATTGAACAAGCATGTAAGTAGTATATATAATCAAACACAATACAATTGGTGTCTAAACAAAACATAGTTTAAGTTGCAAGCGGAAGCAAAATGTTAAAACCAAATCATAAGTTTAAACGTTTCAAATGCTTAGCATGGCACACATCTGTCCATGTCCCACAACGACTCTTCCCACTCCGATGCAAGCTCCATAGATACCTAACGACCTGCAAGGCATGTAACAGAGAGTCAACAACAAAGTTGAGCGAGTTCACAGTTGATTGTTCAGTTATTGAGTTCGTTTCAGAAATCATAAGTTCGTTTCATAACCATGTATTACCCAGTATCCTTGTTTACCACACCTTTTCACAATATTTAGTGGGGGCTTCCCATGTTGTAATTTACTAGACTAGTTGTATCCATAAGTGTCGTTCCCAATCCGAGGACAGTGTTAAGTATGAGTGTACGTAGGTTTTACGTACGTGCCCTTCCCAATCCGAGGACAGTAGCAAGTATAAGTGTACGTAGGTTTTTACGTACGTGTCCTTCTAAATCCGAGGACAGTAGCAAGTATGAGTGTACGTAGGTTTTACGTACGTGCCCTTCTCAATCCGAGGACAGTAGCAAGTATGAGTGTACGTAGGTTTTACGTACGTGCCCTTCTCAATCCGAGGACAGTAGCAAGTATGAGTGTACGTAGGTTTTACGTACGTGCCCTTCTCAATCCGAGGACAGTAGTAGGTAGTCTAGTCGTGTTGATAATATAAATAGTTATTCAATCCCATTTCCAACCCACCGGGAATCCCATGCCTTAGAAGTGTGAACTCACCTTGGTTTGCTCGGTATGCTAAACTATGTGCTCACAAGTAATCAGTCAAATCCTATAGTTATGCACGTATACAAAATCAGTACATGTTTGCAAGGTTTCACATACAATCTATGTTACAAAGTGTGCTTGGCAGTTAACATCGTGCATCATGTAAGCAGTTAATCAATTTTATGAAATTCATGCTTCACATAAATGTCCTTCACAGTTTATTCTAACATGGTTATTCTTTAACCTACTTAACAAGGTTAACAAACTTAACTGGATTGATATACATAACAGGGATAATAAACTAACAGTGTTAGTTAACTAACAGAGTTAACAAACAAATAGAGTTAACAACTTAACAGGAGTTTACATGTTTAACAGAGTTACATATTTAACAGAGTTACATGCATAACTTATCAGAGTTAACAACTAACAGAACTACTGAGTCAGACACTGAACGAAATCACATGTAACGAAATCACATATTGGCGAAAACACACGGGACAAAAACGCTTGGTCGAAAAACCTATTTCTGGTGAAATCACATTTGACGAAAACCTTGGGTTTTCGTCAGACTTAAGGCTTGGCGAAAACACCTTGTGTTTTCGTCTGGGACATCATCATCAACAGCAGTTACGTATACCAAAACCCTAACGCATCATCTAACAATCATTCAAGCGGACCAAACTATGTAATCATATAAATTACCAAATCACTAAACAATCATAATTATCATTCAATTATTATTCAATCATCCATCATCAGCAAGCTGTTGTGATCATTAAGTTTTTGTCATATCTTTTAACATAAAACCCTAATCTGCTAGACATATCAGATCAACATTATCAAGCATAAATCGTATGCATAACACAACCGATTTTTACATCAGATTATCGGAATTCCTATCGAATCTATCCATTCAATTTACCATCGTTCAACATAACAGTTAACTCATGATATCACACCAATAATCCATAATGATTTCCATTAAATAACTATCACTATTTGATAACTAACCCGAACAAGAGAAGCAATGAACCAGACATAGTGAGAGGCTTCAAGGGCTTCAAAGTTGCCATCGCAGGGTGGGAGATGACTAGGGTTTTCGGATTAAACTTCTACGTAAAGGTTGGAACTCAAAACATATAATAGATCGTCACTGGGCCAAAGCCCATTCCTGTTTTAGTTGGCCCCAAAGTGGACGAAAACACTTAGTGTTTTCACTAAGGTGTTTTCGTGGGTGGGGTGTTTGGCAAAGGGTCCATGTTTTAATTTAAGCAATCATAATATTAATACCAAATATATTATTAACTTACACTCAAATATAATGCACACCAAATATATAAAACACACTTTGCACTTAAATACCAAGTTAAGTCGAATAGAGACCTTGAAAACTCGGGTTGTCACAGAATTGTACAATCCATCTCATGAGAATGTTATAGAATCTCAGACACCTCCATCATCTGGTGGCAAGAAGAAGGTTAGTGCAAGAAAGCGTGTGATTTCTCCAAAAGCAGCAAGAAGAAATTTGATTGTCAAGTTTCCTAAACGTACACCAAAATCAAAACCTCCTACACCACCAAAACAACCTACACCACCACCATCACCTCCACCACAAACTGAACAACAATTTTCACCACCACATCAACCACCACATCAATCACAATCACATCAATCACCACCACAACAACCACCACAGTCACCATCATAACAAATTCAAATTACTTCATAACATATTTTCCAAACACCACCATCTTCACAACCGAAAGTACAATCAACTCCTGGATCTTCTGGTTTCAAAAGTTTTCCACGTGTTCCTGATAATTTTGCACTTGATGAAATTGGAGATTTCAGTTTTGTAAATGAGGAGCAAGTAAAGAGGTTGGAAAAGCAAGTTGAAGAAGTGTTAGCTGATAATAAAAAGTTGGTTGATCGTGAGAAGAAATTGGAAAAGCATGTTAAGTTTGTGGAAGCTGAAAATTCTTCATTGTTAAAGAAAGTTGAAGCTGATCAGGCAGAGATTGATATTCTTAAAGTGAAAGTTGCTGAGTTAGAAGAAGAGAAAGCACGTAGAGATGAGCAGAACAAGTACTTTGAGTTAAAGAACAAAGAATTGGAAGCTGCTAAAGCAATGAAAGAACACGAGACTTTGAGTAGCACTCGATCCCCAACCTGGAACTCGAGTGGTTTCCTGCGGTTATCAGCGTAGCTTTTCTGATGGTCACGAGCCGCCGCCATTCGTTGCCGTTTCTGAGCAATTCTTTCCGTTGTGTCTACTACAAGTTCTGGACCCGTGATCTGACTATCCCCCACCTCTGCCCAACAAAGAGGTGATCGGCATTTACGCCCGTACAATGCCTCAAATGGAGCGGCTTGAATGCTGGTGTGGTAACTGTTATTGTACGAAAACTCCACTAAAGGGAGGTGTTTTTCCCAACCATTGCCAAAGTCGATTACACATGCTCTAAGCATGTCTTCAAGGGTTTGGATGGTGCGTTCAGACTGTCCATCCGTTTGCGGGTGATAAGCTGTGCTCATGTCTAATCAAGAGCCAAAAGATTTGTGCATAGCTTGCCACAGTTCTGAAGTAAAATGTGCATCACGATCAAAGATAATAGAGGTTGGCACTCCATGCCTCGAGACAACTTCCTTATGATAAACGTCTGCTAGAGTGGAGAACTTATGCGTTTCCTTGATAGCCAAGAAGTGTGCAGACTTTGTGAGTCGATCCACGATCACCCAAATAGTATCATTTCCACGTTGAGATCTAGGCAGGCCAGTAACGAAATCCATGGAAATTTGCTCCCATTTCCATTGTGGTATTTCTGGTTGTTGGAGTAGGCCCGATGGTTTCTGATATTCAGTCTTGACTCTCGCACAAGTCAAACATTTGCTAACGTAAGTTGTTATGTGGGCTTTCATGCTAGGCCACCAGTATGTTGTCTTCAAGTCGTGGTACATCTTATCCGAACCAGGATGTACTGAGTAACGAGACTTATGTGCTTTATCCATTACAAGTTCTCGTAGATTGCCAAAGAGTGGGACCCAAATGCGTCCTGTAACGTAGTAGGCACCGTCTTCCTTTTGTTCTAACCGTTGCCTTGAGCCACGTAGGGCTTCAGCCCTGACGTTTTCTGGTTTCAATGCTTCTACCTGAGCATCTCGTATCTGTGCAGGAAAACTAGATTGGATAGTGAGTTGTAAAGCTCGCACGCGCTTAGGCGTAGTATCTTTTCGACTGAGGGCGTCGGCCACAACATTGGCTTTGCCTGGATGGTACTTGATCGCACATTCGTAATCATTCAATAGCTCGACCCATCGAAGTTGTCGCATGTTCAACTCCTTCTGCTGAAAGATATGCTCGAGACTCCTGTGATCGGTGTAAATGGTGCACTTGGTACCGTACAGGTAATGTCTCCATATCTTGAGTGCAAAAACAACAGCTCCCAGTTCTAGATCGTGTGTAGTGTAATTCCTTTCGTGATTCTTAAGTTGGCGCGAGGCGTAAGCAATGACTTTATCCCGTTGCATCAATACACAACCAAGACCCTGAATTGATGCGTCGCAATAAACCACAAAATCGTCTGTGCCCTCTGGCAATTAAAGGATAGGTGCACTACAAAGTCTATCCTTTAAGTGCTGAAATGCTGATTCCTGTGTATTACCCCAACGATAGGTAACGCCTTTCTGAGTTAGCAAAGTAAGCGGCTGCGCAATCTTGGAAAAGTCTTTGATGAACCTTCTGTAGTAGCCCGCCAAACCCAAGAATTGGAGGATTTCTGTTGGTGTACGCGGTGCAGGCCAGTTCTTGATCGAGTCTACCTTGGATGGATCAACATGAATCCCATCCTTGTTTACCACATGGCCTACAAAATGGACTTCACGAAGCCAAAAGTCGCATTTCGAAAACTTAGCATAAAGTTGCTCTGTTCAAAGCAGTTCCAAAATAATCCACAGATGCTGCTCGTGTTCCTCCCGACTCTTAGAATAGATCAGGATGTCATCGATAGAAACAATAACAAACTTATCCAGGTAAGGTTTGCACACTCTATTCATAAGATCCATGAAGACTGTCGGTGCGTTCGTCAATCCGAAAGGCATGACTAGGAACTCGTAATGGCCGTAACGAGTTCTGAATGTTGTCTTAGAGATATCCTCATCTCGGACTCTCAGTTGATGGTAGCCTGATCACAGATCAATCTTTGAATAGAAGCTCGACCCTTGCAACTGGTCGAATAAGTCATCAATGCACGGGAGAGGATAACGATTCTTTATGGTCACCTTGTTGAGTTCACGGTAATCGATACACATCCTGAAGGTACCGTCTTTCTTCTTTACAAATAATACTGGAGCTCCCCAGGGCGAAGAGCTAGGACGAATGAAACCCTTATTCAAGAGCTCTTGCAGTTGTGTAGATAGTTCTTCCAATTCTGATGGATCTAAGCGGTACGGTGCACGAGCTATTGGCGCTGCTCCAGGAGCCAGCTCAATTTGAAATTCAACCTGACGATAAGGCGGAAGACCAGGTAAATCCTCAGGAAATACTTAAGGAAAGTCGTGTACAACTGGAATATCATCTATCTTCTTCTCTTTCGGTGTTGCGTCAGTAACGAGTGTTAAGATGGCAGTGTGGCCCTTTCGCAAACACTTCTGGGCCTTGAGAAAGGAGATGATGCCCACAACAGCACCACTCTTGTCGCCTTGAATCATGAGAGGTTCTTTACCAGAACGGGGAATACGAACAATCTTCTCTTTGCAAAGGATCTCTGCTTGCTGTTGGGATAACCAATCCATCCCAATAACGATGTCGAAACTACCTAAAACTATAGGAATGAGATCGATAGAGAAGGTTTGAACAACTAAGATGTGATTACAACCCTTAACTATGTGTGTGGCTTCTAGGCTTTTACCGTTTGCTAACTCTACGGCATGCTTGGTGTTCAAAAGTGTTGGTGTGCGTTTAAGCATTTGACTAACTTTTAGAGACACATAACTGGTATCGGCACCCGAATCAAAATAAAACAGTAACATAAAAGTCATCGAGAAGAAACTTACCCATCACCACGTTAGGATCATTCCTTGCGTCACCCTGACCAATCACGAACGCTCGACCCCTGGCACCATTGCCGTCGTTATTACCCCCATTGTTATTCCCATTATTGTTCCTGTTTCCTTGGTTGTGGTTCTGATTCTGATTCTGATTTAACTGCGGGCATTGTCTCCTGAAGTGACCTTCAGTGCCACACTGATAGCATCCCCTGTTGCCCTGTTGTTGTTGCTGATTCTGCGGTGCCTGCTGTTGCTGCTGACGATTCTGATTTGCAGGCCGTGTGCTCCTGAAATCCTTGGCTTCATGACCCATCTTGAGACACCTCTAACAACGTCCCTTGTTGCACTGACCACTGTGGTTCCTGTTGCATTTGTTGCACTTTGGGTGGTTTCCTCGATATCCACCCTGCCCTTGACTACCAGAAGATTGCTGACCAGGACTCTGGTAGTCATCAATCTTTCGCTGCTGTGCCTGGGACTGAACTGTAGTCGAACCCTTGCTGGAGGCTCCATCCCATTTTCGTTTGTTGTCACTGGGAATAGCAGAAGTAGTAGTAGCAGTAGCACCTATACGCTTAGGCAGCCTGTTCTGTTCCACTGCCTGGTCTATGAGACGATGGGCAAGACGAGTAACATCCTGGATGGTAGCAAGGTTAGCAGCAGTTACATGGCTTTGAATCTCTGGTACTAAGCCTTTGAGGTACAGCTCGATACGCTTGATGGGAGGATCCACCATAGTTGGACATAACACTGCCAGTTCGTTGGATCGCTTCGTATACGCCTCTATCTCTGACCCCGTCATCTTCAAGTTAAAGAACTCCACTTCCAACTTGTGGATGTCATCACGATTACAGTATTCTCGCTTGATCAGTTCCTTGAAGTCGTTCCATGGGGTGGCATTAGCAGCTGCCAGCCCTAACATTTGAACTTGCGCGTTCCACCAAGTCAACGCAACGCCTTCGAGAGTACCAGTGGCATACTTCACCTTGCGAGCCTCAGGGCATTCACACATTTCGAAGACCGATTCGAGCTTCTCGAACCAGTGGAGGAGTCCAACGGCCCCTTCAGTGCCATTGAAAGTATTAGGACGACAATCCTTAAAAGTCTTGAATGTGCATACAGGTGGCTGAGCGTTCTGACCTGTTGTGCATAAAAACAGGACAAGGTTAAAAACAAGAGTTGGTTTACGAGAGTAGGATCTAAAGATCCTAGAGTAAGTTGCGACTGCAGGGTATACCTCCTGCTTGAGCGGCTGCAAGTGCCGCAGCAACTTGTTGGTTGATCAAAGCCGTCAGCTGGGCTTGAGTCATGTTTACACGTCCACTCATGATCTTCATACCAAAGGAAACATGAGTGAGAGTGGTTCGCGGAAGTGCGATGACAGAAGAGAGTAAGCACGCATGTGTTTCAAGCAATAGTTGTTACATTTATCTAAGCATACTATGAGCAATGTACTATGTAAGTAACATGTAAGCAATATATACATGAACCATATCACCTATAATGTCGAGTCTTGCACGTGGAGCGAAGCGTCGTTGTGGATCGTTGAGCACTGTTCAGGTTATAGTCTGGTTTTATCCAAAACGTTTTCCCCTTTTTAAAACCAAGTTCACTATAACCAATGGCTCTGATACCAATCTGTCACACCCCCAAAAATCCACACGCGGAGTATCACCGCTTGGAGGCGTGACTGACCAGGATCAAGCCACCAGTCATATTGAACAAGCATGTAAGTAGTATATATAATCAAACACAATACAATTGGTGTCTAAACAAAACATAGTTTAAGTTGCAAGCGGAAGCAAAATGTTAAAACCAAATCATAAGTTTAAACGTTTCAAATGCTTAGCATGGCACACAGCTGTCCATGTCCCACAACGACTCTTCCCACTCCGATGCAAGCTCCATAGATACCTAACGACCTGCAAGGCATGTAACAGAGAGTCAACAACAAAGTTGAGCGAGTTCACAGTTGATTGTTCAGTTATTGAGTTCGTTTCAGAAATCATAAGTTCGTTTCATAACCATGTATTACCCAGTATCCTTGTTTACCAAACCTTTTCACAATATTTAGTGGGGGCTTCCCATGTTGTAATTTACTAGACTAGTCGTATCCATAAGTGTCGTTCCCAATCCAAGGACAGTGTTAAGTATGAGTGTACGTAGGTTTTACATACGTGCCCTTCCCAATCCGAGGACAGTATCAAGTATAAGTGTACGTAGGTTTTACGTACGTGTCCTTCTAAATCCGAGGACAGTAGCAAGTATGAGTGTACGTAGGTTTTACGTACGTGCCCTTTGTGACACCTGTGTCACTTCAACCATCCAACAAATGCCAAACCAATGAAATATTGTATTTCATACTGGTGATTTGTAAAAATATGTGTATCAATTGCACATATCAATTCTTGTTCGATTTCAAGCTTTAAATCGCTTTCTAGAAGGTTATACACGCACTGATGCATAAATATAACCCGTTTAATGCAAAAAACACTCCGGAATAGTGAAATAGGCTTAACATACCTTAAATAACCTTTACATAACTTAGAAATAAGTGTTGAAGGCTTTGGTATGGCAAAAACGAGTTAATTCGCCTACAGGGACTAAATTTGACAAACTGCGAAAGTATGCCAATTTGAACTGTAACAAACATTCCGGAACATGACCATAAGTTAAACATACCATAAATATCCTTTACATAGCTTAGAAATAGGCTTTGAGGGGTTCGGTGTGCTTAAATAAACTTTTTGGTCATTCAGGGACTAAAAGCGTCAAAAAGTGCACAAGTTTGCACTTTCGCGCATAACTTACGTTCTAAATACATCCGGACATCCAAAAAATTTATGTAAGCACTAAAACATTTTATTTTAGTGTTTGGCATAAGAAAAATCCATTCGTCGCGCAATTTGGATCGTTTTTCGCGCTTATGCGCATTCCAGATCCATCAACAAAAGCTGAATTCTTTGGGTTTGTCAAAGACAAGAATTATCAAGATCCAGATCCAATCAATCATCAGAATTGGAGGAATGACAAAGAAATAAAAGAAAAGAGTTATGCTGATGAGTTGAAAGTACTTGAAAATTTAAAAGAAACTCGAAATGAGTGGTACTTGAAAGAAGAGAAAAAGAAGAGGAGCAGGAAAGCAACTCCTAAAGTTCAAGCAGAGGAGGGTTCATCATCTCAGCCAAAGAAAAAGCGTCAAAAGAAGAATGTTGAGACTATGCTTGTTGATGAACCAGAAGAAGATGAAGCTGAAGCTGAAGCTAATGTTGAAGGAGATGTTCGTTTGTCTCCTGAATCTACAAAGTTTTTGAAATCTCTTAATGAATATAATGCTGAAACAGAAAAGACAGCTGGTGATGAAGGTGATGATGTAGATAAAAGTTCATCAAGTTTATCTGATGAAGATATTGATGAAAATGAACGTGCAGAAAGAATTAGAGCTGAGATTGAAAAAGAGAAGCAGCTCAAGAGAAAGAGGAGAGAGGATAAGGATGATGAATTTGTCACACCCCCAAAAATCCACACGCGGAGTATCACCGCTTGGAGGCGTGACTGACCAGGATCAAGCCACCAATCATATTGAACAAGCATGTAAGTAGTATATATAATCAAACACAATACAATTGGTGTCTAAACAAAACATAGTTTAAGTTGCAAGCGGAAGCAAAATGTTAAAACCAAATCATAAGTTTAAACGTTTCAAATGCTTAGCATGGCACACAGCTGTCCATGTCCCACAACGACTCTTCCCACTCCGATGCAAGCTCCATAGATACCTAACGACCTGCAAGGCATGTAACAGAGAGTCAACAACAAAGTTAAGCGAGTTCACAGTTGATTGTTCAGTTATTGAGTTCGTTTCAGAAATCATAAGTTCGTTTCATAACCATGTATTACCCAGTATCCTTGTTTACCACACCTTTTCACAATATTTAGTGGGGGCTTCCCATGTTGTAATTTACTAGACTAGTCGTATCCATAAGTGTCGTTCCCAATCCGAGGACAGTGTTAAGTATGAGTGTACGTAGGTTTTATGTACGTGCCCTTCCCAATCCGAGGACAGTAGCAAGTATAAGTGTACGTAGGTTTTACGTACGTGCCCTTCTAAATCCGAGGACAGTAGCAAGTATGAGTGTACGTAGGTTTTACGTACGTGCCCTTCTCAATCCGAGGACAGTAGCAAGTATGAGTGTACGTAGGTTTTACGTACGTGCCCTTCTCAATCCGAGGACAGTAGTAGGTAGTCTAGTCGTGTTGATAATATAAATAGTTATTCAATCCCATTTCCAACCCACCGGGAATCCCATGCCTTAGAAGTGTGAACTCACCTTGGTTTGCTCGGTATGCTAAACTATGTGCTCACAAGTAATCAGTCAAATCCTATAGTTATGCACGTATACAAAATCAGTACATGTTTGCAAGGTTTCACATACAATCTATGTTACAAAGTGTGCTTGGCAGTTAACATCGTGCATCATGTAAGCAGTTAATCAATTTTATGAAATTCATGCTTCACATAAATGTCCTTCACAGTTTATTCTACCATGGTTATTCTTTAACCTACTTAACAAGGTTAACAAACTTAACTGGATTGATATACATAACAGGGATAATAAACTAACAGTGTTAGTTAACTAACAGAGTTAACAAACAAATAGAGTTAACAACTTAACAGGAGTTTACATGTTTAACAGAGTTACATATTTAACAGAGTTACATGCATAACTTATCAGAGTTAACAACTAACAGAACTACTGAGTCAGACACTGAACGAAATCACATGTAACGAAATCACATATTGGCGAAAACACACGGGACAAAAACGCTTGGTCGAAAAACCTATTTCTGGCGAAATCACATTTGACGAAAACCTTGGGTTTTCGTCAGACTTAAGGCTTGGCGAAAACACCTTGTGTTTTCGTCTGGGACATCATCATCAACAGCAGTTACGTATTCCAAAACCCTAACGCATCATCTAACAATCATTCAAGCGGACCAAACTATGTAATCATATAAATTACCAAATCACTAAACAATCATAATTATCATTCAATTATTATTCAATCATCCATCATCAGCAAGTTGTTGTGATCATTAAGTTTTTGTCATATCTTTTAACATAAAACCCTAATCTGCTAGACATATCAGATCAACATTATCAAGCATAAATCGTATGCATAACACAACCGATTTTTACATCAGATTATCGGAATTCCTATCGAATATATCCATTCAATTTACCATCGTTCAACATAAAAGTTAACTCATGATATCACACCAATAATCCATAGTGATTTCCATTAAATAACTATCACTATTTGATAACTAACCCGAACAAGAGAAGCAATGAACCAGACATAGTGAGAGGCTTCAAGGGCTTCAAAGTTGCCATCGCAGGGTGGGAGATGACTAGGGTTTTCGGATTAAACTTCTACGTAAAGGTTGGAACTCAAAACATATAATAGATCGTCACTGGGCCAAAGCCCATTCCTGTTTTCGTTGGCCCCAAAGTGGACGAAAACACTTAGTGTTTTCACTAAGGTATTTTCGTGGGTGGGGTGTTTGGCAAAGGGTCCATGTTTTAATTTAAGCAATCATAATATTAATACTAAATATATTATTAACTTACACTCAAATATAATGCACACCAAATATATAAAACACACTTTGCACTTAAATACCAAGTTAAGTCGAATAGAGACCTTGAAAACTCGGGTTGTCACAGAATTGTACAATCCATCTCATGAGAATGTTATAGAATCTCAGACACCTCCATCATCTGGTGGCAAGAAGAAGGTTAGTGCAAGAAAGCGTGTGATTTCTCCAAAAGCAGCAAGAAGAAATTTGATTGTCAAGTTTCCTAAACGTACACCAAAATCAAAACCTCCTACACCACCAAAACAACCTACACCACCACCATCACCTCCACCACAAACTGAACAACAATTTTCACCACCACATCAACCACCACATCAATCACAATCACATCAATCACCACCACAACAACTACCACAGTCACCATCATAACAAATTCAAATTACTTCATAACATATTTTCCAAACACCACCATCTTCACAACCGAAAGTACAATCAACTCCTGGATCTTCTGGTTTCAAAAGTTTTCCACGTGTTCCTGATAATTTTGCACTTGATGAAATTGGAGATTTCAGTTTTGTAAATGAGGAGCAAGTAAAGAGGTTGGAAAAGCAAGTTGAAGAAGTGTTAGCTGATAATAAAAAGTTGGTTGATCGTGAGAAGAAATTGGAAAAGCATGTTAAGTTTGTGGAAGCTGAAAATTCTTCATTGTTAAAGAAAGTTGAAGCTGATCAGGCAGAGATTGATATTCTTAAAGTGAAAGTTGCTGAGTTAGAAGAAGAGAAAGCATGTAGAGATGAGCAGAACAAGTACTTTGAGTTAAAGAACAAAGAATTGGAAGCTGCTAAAGCAATGAAAGAACACGAGACTTTGAGTAGCACTCGATCCCCAACCTGGAACTCGAGTGGTTTCCTGCGGTTATCAGCGTAGCTTTTCTGATGGTCACGAGCCGCCGCCATTCGTTGCCGTATCTGAGCAATTCTTTCCGTTGTGTCTACTACAAGTTCTGGACCCGTGATCTGACTATCCCCCACCTCTGCCCAACAAAGAGGTGATCGGCATTTACGCCCGTACAATGCCTCAAATGGAGCGGCTTGAATGCTGGTGTGGTAACTGTTATTGTACGAAAACTCCACTAAAGGGAGGTGTTTTTCCCAACCATTGCCAAAGTCGATTACACATGCTCTAAGCATGTCTTCAAGGGTTTGGATGGTGCGTTCAGACTGTCCATCCGTTTGCGGGTGATAAGCTGTGCTCATGTCTAATCAAGAGCCAAAAGATTTGTGCATAGCTTGCCACAGTTCTGAAGTAAAATGTGCATCACGATCAAAGATAATAGAGGTTGGCACTCCATGCCTCGAGACAACTTCCTTATGATAAACGTCTGCTAGAGTGGAGAACTTATGCGTTTCCTTGATAGCCAAGAAGTGTGCAGACTTTGTGAGTCGATCCACGATCACCCAAATAGTATCATTTCCACGTTGAGATCTAGGCAGGCCAGTAACGAAATCCATGGAAATTTGCTCCCATTTCCATTGTGGTATTTCTGGTTGTTGGAGTAGGCCCGATGGTTTCTGATATTCAGTCTTGACTCTCGCACAAGTCAAACATTTGCTAACGTAAGTTGTTATGTGGGCTTTCATGCTAGGCCACCAGTATGTTGTCTTCAAGTCGTGGTACATCTTATCCGAACCAGGATGTACTGAGTAACGAGACTTATGTGCTTTATCCATTACAAGTTCTCGTAGATTGCCAAAGAGTGGGACCCAAATGCGTCCTGTAACGTAGTAGGCACCGTCTTCCTTTTGTTCTAACCGTTGCCTTGAGCCACGTAGGGCTTCAGCCCTGACGTTTTCTGGTTTCAATGCTTCTACCTGAGCATCTCGTATCTGTGCAGGAAGACTAGATTGGATAGTGAGTTGTAAAGCTCGCACGCGCTTAGGCGTAGTATCTTTTCGACTGAGGGCGTCGGCCACAACATTGGCTTTGCCTGGATGGTACTTGATCGCACATTCGTAATCATTCAATAGCTCGACCCATCGAAGTTGTCGCATGTTCAACTCCTTCTGCTGAAAGATATGCTCGAGACTCCTGTGATCGGTGTAAATGGTGCACTTGGTACCGTACAGGTAATGTCTCCATATCTTGAGTGCAAAAACAACAGCTCCCAGTTCTAGATCGTGTGTAGTGTAATTCCTTTCGTGATTCTTAAGTTGGCGCGAGGCGTAAGCAATGACTTTATCCCGTTGCATCAATACATAACCAAGACCCTGAATTGATGCGTCGCAATAAACCACAAAATCGTCTGTGCCCTCTGGCAATTAAAGGATAGGTGCACTACAAAGTCTATCCTTTAAGTGCTGAAATGCTGATTCCTGTGTATTACCCCAACGATAGGTAACGCCTTTCTGAGTTAGCAAAGTAAGCGGCTGCGCAATCTTGGAAAAGTCTTTGATGAACCTTCTGTAGTAGCCCGCCAAACCCAAGAATTGGAGGATTTCTGTTGGTGTACGCGGTGCAGGCCAGTTCTTGATCGAGTCTACCTTGGATGGATCAACATGAATCCCATCCTTGTTTACCACATGGCCTACAAAATGGACTTCACGAAGCCAAAAGTCGCATTTCGAAAACTTAGCATAAAGTTGCTCTGTTCAAAGCAGTTCCAAAATAATCCACAGATGCTGCTCGTGTTCCTCCCGACTCTTAGAATAGATCAGGATGTCATCGATAGAAACAATAACAAACTTATCCAGGTAAGGTTTGCACACTCTATTCATAAGATCCATGAAGACTGTCGGTGCGTTCGTCAATCCGAAAGGCATGACTAGGAACTCGTAATGGCCGTAACGAGTTCTGAATGTTGTCTTAGAGATATCCTCATCTCGGACTCTCAGTTGATGGTAGCCTGATCACAGATCAATCTTTGAATAGAAGCTCGACCCTTGCAACTGGTCGAATAAGTCATCAATGCACGGGAGAGGATAACGATTCTTTATGGTCACCTTGTTGAGTTCACGGTAATCGATACACATCCTGAAGGTACCGTCTTTCTTCTTTACAAATAATACTGGAGCTCCCCAGGGCGAAGAGCTAGGACGAATGAAACCCTTATTCAAGAGCTCTTGCAGTTGTGTAGATAGTTCTTCCAATTCTGATGGATCTAAGCGGTACGGTGCACGAGCTATTGGCGCTGCTCCAGGAGCCAGCTCAATTTGAAATTCAACCTGACGATAAGGCGGAAGACCAGGTAAATCCTCAGGAAATACTTAAGGAAAGTCGTGTACAACTGGAATATCATCTATCTTCTTCTCTTTCGGTGTTGCGTCAGTAACGAGTGTTAAGATGGCAGTGTGGCCCTTTCGCAAACACTTCTGGGCCTTGAGAAAGGAGATGATGCCCACAACAGCACCACTCTTGTCGCCTTGAATCATGAGAGGTTCTTTACCAGAACGGGGAATACGAACAATCTTCTCTTTGCAAAGGATCTCTGCTTGCTGTTGGGATAACCAATCCATCCCAATAACGATGTCGAAACTACCTAAAACTATAGGAATGAGATCGATAGAGAAGGTTTGAACAACTAAGATGTGATTACAACCCTTAACTATGTGTGTGGCTTCTAGGCTTTTACCGTTTGCTAACTCTACGGCATGCTTGGTGTTCAAAAGTGTTGGTGTGCGTTTAAGCATTTGACTAACTTTTAGAGACACATAACTGGTATCGGCACCCGAATCAAAATAAAACAGTAACATAAAAGTCATCGAGAAGAAACTTACCCATCACCACGTTAGGATCATTCCTTGCGTCACCCTGACCAATCACGAACGCTCGACCCCTGGCACCATTGCCGTCGTTATTACCCCCATTGTTATTCCCATTAGTGTTCCTGTTTCCTTGGTTGTGGTTCTGATTCTGATTCTGATTTAACTGCGGGCATTGTCTCCTGAAGTGACCTTCAGTGCCACACTGATAGCATCCCCTGTTGCCCTGTTGTTGTTGCTGATTCTGCGGTGCCTGCTGTTGCTGCTGACGATTCTGATTTGCAGGCCGTGTGCTCCTGAAATCCTTGGCTTCATGACCCATCTTGAGACACCTCTAACAACGTCCCTTGTTGCACTGACCACTGTGGTTCCTGTTGCATTTGTTGCACTTTGGGTGGTTTCCTCGATATCCACCCTGCCCTTGACTACCAGAAGATTGCTGACCAGGACTCTGGTAGTCATCAATCTTTCGCTGCTGTGCCTGGGACTGAACTGTAGTCGAACCCTTGCTGGAGGCTCCATCCCATTTTCGTTTGTTGTCACTGGGAATAGCAGAAGTAGTAGTAGCAGTAGCACCTATACGCTTAGGCAGTCTGTTCTGTTCCACTGCCTGGTCTATGAGACGATGGGCAAGACGAGTAACATCCTGGATGGTAGCAAGGTTAGCAGCAGTTACATGGCTTTGAATCTCTGGTACTAAGCCTTTGAGGTACAGCTCGATACGCTTGATGGGAGGATCCACCATAGTTGGACATAACACTGCCAGTTCGTTGGATCGCTTCGTATACGCCTCTATCTCTGACCCCGTCATCTTCAAGTTAAAGAACTCCACTTCCAACTTGTGGATGTCATCACGATTACAGTATTCTCGCTTGATCAGTTCCTTGAAGTCGTTCCATGGGGTGGCATTAGCAGCTGCCAGCCCTAACATTTGAACTTGCGCGTTCCACCAAGTCAACGCAACGCCTTCGAGAGTACCAGTGGCATACTTCACCTTGCGAGCCTCAGGGCATTCACACATTTCGAAGACCGATTCGAGCTTCTCGAACCAGTGGAGGAGTCCAACGGCCCCTTCAGTGCCATTGAAAGTATTAGGACGACAGTCCTTAAAAGTCTTGAATGTGCATACAGGTGGCTGAGCGTTCTGACCTGTTGTGCATAAAAACAGGACAAGGTTAAAAACAAGAGTTGGTTTACGAGAGTAGGATCTAAAGATCCTAGAGTAAGTTGCGACTGCAGGGTATACCTCCTGCTTGAGCGGCTTCAAGTGCCGCAGCAACTTGTTGGTTGATCAAAGCCGTCAGCTGGGCTTGGGTCATGTTTACACGTCCACTCATGATCTTCATACCAAAGGAAACATGAGTGAGAGTGGTTCGCGGAAGTGCGATGACAGAAGAGAGTAAGCACGCATGTGTTTCAAGCAATAGTTGTTACATTTATCTAAGCATACTATGAGCAATGTACTATGTAAGTAACATGTAAGCAATATATACATGAACCATATCACCTATAATGTCGAGTCTTGCACGTGGAGCGAAGCGTCGTTGTGGATCGTTGAGCACTGTTCAGGTTATAGTCTGGTTTTATCCAAAACGTTTTCCCCTTTTTAAAACCAAGTTCACTATAACCAATGGCTCTGATACCAATCTGTCACACCCCCAAAAATCCACACGCGGAGTATCACCGCTTGGAGGCGTGACTGACCAGGATCAAGCCACCAGTCATATTGAACAAGCATGTAAGTAGTATATATAATCAAACACAATACAATTGGTGTCTAAACAAAACATAGTTTAAGTTGCAAGCGGAAGCAAAATGTTAAAACCAAATCATAAGTTTAAACGTTTCAAATGCTTAGCATGGCACACAGCTGTCCATGTCCAACAACGACTCTTCCCACTCCGATGCAAGCTCCATAGATACCTAACGACCTGCAAGGCATGTAACAGAGAGTCAACAACAAAGTTGAGCGAGTTCATAGTTGATTGTTCAGTTATTGAGTTCGTTTCAGAAATCATAAGTTCGTTTCATAACCATGTATTACCCAGTATCCTTGTTTACCAAACCTTTTCACAATATTTAGTGGGGGCTTCCCATGTTGTAATTTACTAGACTAGTCGTATCCATAAGTGTCGTTCCCAATCCAAGGACAGTGTTAAGTATGAGTGTACGTAGGTTTTACATACGTGCCCTTCCCAATCCGAGGACAGTATCAAGTATAAGTGTACGTAGGTTTTACGTACGTGTCCTTCTAAATCCGAGGACAGTAGCAAGTATGAGTGTACGTAGGTTTTACGTACGTGCCCTTTGTGACACCTGTGTCACTTCAACCATCCAACAAATGCCAAACCAATGAAATATTGTATTTCATACTGGTGATTTGTAAAAATATGTGTATCAATTGCACATATCAATTCTTGTTCGATTTCAAGCTTTAAATCGCTTTCTAGAAGGTTATACACGCACTGATGCATAAATATAACCCGTTTAATGCAAAAAACACTCCGGAATAGTGAAATAGGCTTAACATACCTTAAATAACCTTTACATAACTTAGAAATAAGTTTTGAAGGCTTTGGTATGGCAAAAACGAGTTAATTCGCCTACAGGGACTAAATTTGACAAACTGCGAAAGTATGCCAATTTGAACTGTAACAAACATTCCGGAACATGACCATAAGTTAAACATACCATAAATATCCTTTACATAGATTAGAAATAGGCTTTGAGGGGTTCGGTGTGCTTAAATAAACTTTTTGGTCATTCAGGGACTAAAAGCGTCAAAAAGTGCACAAGTTTGCACTTTCGCGCATAACTTACGTTCTAAATACATCCGGACATCCAAAAAATTTATGTAAGCACTAAAACATTTTATTTTAGTGTTTGGCATAAGAAAAATCCATTCGTCGCGCAATTTGGATCGTTTTTCGCGTTTATGCGCATTCCGTCGTAATTAAGCGAACATCGCAACCGTACGGCTAAACGAACCGACATCCGAGATATTTTTGAGCACATTTTAAGTTCCCTATACTTTAACTTCATTTTAGAGCTTTGAAATGGGGTTAACGGGCCTTAAACGTGTCAGAAATAACTCAAATGCATAACAGGGACCAAAACTGACAATTCTGTAAAGTTGTTAGCTTACGGACCTCAACATTTTAAGTGTTACGGTCCATAAGCAGTCTCCAGACAGCAGAATTGCAGAAACATTGGATCTGGTCCATTCCTCTTGTTGCACATGGTTTTGGGGAAATCTATGGGCTCAAATGGTTTTAGAAAACCAGGGTTTGTAGGTGTATGGCCAAGATCAAATCACGGTTTCCAAAGAAACGATCTTAACGGCTCTACGAATCCTATAAATACCCCCTTGCCTTCATTTGCAAAACCCACAAGAATCTTGATTTGAGAAGCTCTAAGTTGAAACCATTGTTTCATACCTGAGCTACTTGGATCGAGATTAGCATTCGGGGACCCTTTGTAAGTGTTCCTTCGTTCTTTTATTGCTTTTCGAGTCCGAAAGTCAAAATTTGTTTGACTTTCTGCATTGACCAGTTTATGGTCAATGCGAAGTTCGTTTGAACTTCGCAACGTGATTGTAATCACGATGGTTATAGTCCCTTGGGACTATGCCTACTGATTACCACGTTGTCTAGGGTCGTAAGGGTAAGCGATCTAATAAATCGCTTATACCTTCGAACCCGACCCATTTGGTCGATCATTAGGATCCGACCAAATACATTAGGTGACCATAGCATATAGGGAATAACCTTCCGAGGTTATACCTTATGGTCACGACGTTTAAGTAGTTGTATGATAGGTAGTTTATATGCCTTAGGTAAATTACCAAAATACCCCTTTGATGCCAAAATTCATTATAAACATATGTGACATAACTTTTGACATCTAAACTGATTTGGCGACAATATTAAACATGTTAAGGCATATTCTACTTGTCATAGGACTAGTTAGGCGGTCCGAACGCGTTTCACGCGAACGACGCGTTAAAGTAGCATAAGCTACCTAAACGGGTCGTAATGGGTCGTAAGCACTTAGGTTAGGTTTCATTTAGTATGTAGGCTTTGTTAAACCATATGACACGAGTCTCCATACTCGTTTGGTTTACGAACCCTCATTCTATCTAAATCTTCCGATTTAGGTCCGGTTTATTAACATAGTTACCTATATTAGGTGCCGTTTGATATCCGTGATCTCTAGCATTGTTTGGTTGTTACTCAAGGACTACTAAGCAATCTCAAGTGAGTACATAGACCCCTCTTTTACTGTTTTCAAACTGTTTTGGGGTGGAACACATGTGCCTACTTGTTACTTTCATGCTTTCCATGTTTTCACATCATATACCTGCTATGTTCGTTAGTACATTATAGTACATGTTTTCATTGTTTTCATGCTATGTATGCCCATTGTGTGCGTACTTAGTACATTATTTTACATTACATTCTATGCTATGTATGCCCATTGTGTGCGTACTTAGTACATTATTTTACATTACATTACATTTTATGCTATGTATGCCCATTGTGTGCGTACTTAGTACATTATTTTACATTACATTTCATGCTATGTATGTCCATTGTGTGCATACTTAGTACATTGTTTTACATTACATTTCATGCTATGTATGTCCATTGTGTGCATACTTAGTACATGGTTTTACATTACATTTCATGCTATGTATGTCCATTGTGTGCATACTTAGTACATTGTTTAACATTACATCTTGATGGTTTGGTTTGAGTAAGTGACTTAAGTAACGAGGCGTGTGTAATATGATGCAAGCATGGTGGATACGCCGCTGGTACTTCCTATATATAAGTGTTTGTATGGTATCACATATTGTAGCGTTATTTGAATCATTTCAATTTGAGACATATAACATTTTATACAAATAACATACTTTTCACAAGACATTGAATTACAAACAACTTATCTTATACAAACTCATTTTACATGGTTATTCATTTAACCGTACATTATTCTCTTATTTATACATATCATCTGATCTTATCGTTTTTCAAATGATTTACAAGACAAAGCAAATTACAAGGTTCATGACTAAACATTTTCTCAAACATAAGTCATGAATTCTGTTTTCACAAAACCTATGTATCTCACAGGCATTTTTATGCTGACGTACCTATTTTCACATGTGTTTTCAGGAGATGATGCATAGGACTTATCAAGACATACTTAGGCGGACCTGTGCCTTAGTGACTTAAAACGAGACAAGAACTAGTTAATTTATGTTATGTACTCTTTGGTTCTTGTTTAAAACAATGTAAACTTTCATGTTTGATTAATAAAACGAAACTTCAATTGCCATGGATTTGAAACAATTAATTCTGTTACAACACTCCCCGACGTTTTCGCCACGTTTCGTTGTCTCACGTGGTCGGGGTGTGACAGAAAAGATGGTATCAGAGCCAATGGTTATAGGGAATTAGGTTATTAGTAATACTTTGACCTAGTCTATAACCTTTCTAGGACCCTAATGTGAGTTCACTTGCGTTTAGTCATAAAACAATACCGTCACCTATCCTTAGGCGACGACCACAACAAGAACATAAATTTCAAAACCGCTTGAAAACTAATCATCTGTTCTAGGATGATTGATTACTAGGTTTTGAACCCTCTATTGTAAGGTTTTGAACCCTCTTTTATAAGGTTTTGAACCCCTTTGAGTTTTCAAAATCTCGTCAAAGTTTTGGGTCCTAAATAGTGTGAACACGTGCAAACTGGAAGAGTGAATGCCTGTACCCTGAGTTTTCTGTCTAAGGCTAGAGTGTTCGTACAAATCCACATAATCGGACCAGTCACTGTTACTTGGGAACTCTTGGGGTGAGTGTCCACTTATAGGCGAGCATGTCTTCGTGATACACTATGAGGATCTATTTGCTTGGATTCAGCCTTTGAGTTGTTTGTCTGCTTCGTGGTTCAAACAAATGACCATCAACCATGATTATGGTCGGTAATTGTAACATCCTTTTCTTACCCAATGCCATTTCATTTGTTTCCTCTCTTATTTCACTTTTTTTTAGAATGCCTCCTCGACACGAAAATCCGGTATCTATTGAAGAGCTGGCAGCTGTCATTATACAGCAAATGACTACTGCAATCCTGAACATCGTTGCTCAATGTAACCAAGCCCTCAACAACAATAATGCCCCCCTGCAATTTCAAGGCGTTCAACTCGGCTAAGCCATCAAAGTTTTCTGGGTCTCAAGGAGCGACTGCACTTCTGCAATGGTTCGAGAGTTTAGAGAGCACCTTCAGACATGTTCAATGTCCAAATGAGCGAAAGGTAGATTTCGCATCTAGTGTCTTTGAGAAACGAGCTTTGACATGGTGGAACGGTGTGATGAGAGATAGGGGTGCCGAAGTGGCACTGGCTCAAACGTGGGAAGAACTTCGAGCACTGATGATGAAGGAATTCTGTCCTCGTCACGAGATCAGAGCCTTGGAAAGGGAATTCAACGATCTGATGCAAGACAACGGTGAACATCGAGCATACACTGATCGGTATGAGGAGCTGAGCCTGTTGTGTCCTACCATGGTTACGCCTTTGGATAAGGCGATTGAAAAATACATTGATGGTCTCCCTGACTCAGTTCAGGACATTGTTACTGGTGGTAACCCCACTACGGTTAGGCAGGCCATTGTGTCACACCCCGACCACGTAGAACATACAAAACGTGGCGGAAACATCAGGGAGTGTTGTAACAGAATTAATGTTTTACAACCATGGAAATTAAAGTTTCGTTTTATTGATTATAAGTGTTACAATGTCTTAACAAACAAAGAAATACAACATAATTAACTAGTCATGCATCTTTTATTGTCACTAAAGCCCAAGTCTGCCTATGTGTATCTTGATCATCTTATGCAACAGCTCCTGAAAACACATGTGAAAATAGGTACGTCAGCATAAAAATGCCTGTGAGATACATAGGTTTTGTGAAAATAGGTTTCATGACTTATGTTTGAGAAAATGTTTAGTCATGAACCTTGTAATTTGCTTTGTTTTGTAAATCATTTGAAAAACAATAAGTTCAGATGATACGTATAAATAAGAGAATAATGCATGGTTAAATGAGTAACCATGTAAAATGAGTTTGTATAAGTTAAGTTGTTTGTAAAACAATGTATTGTGAAAAGTATGTTATTTGTATAAAATGTTATATGTATCAAAATGAAATGATTCAAATAACGCTATGATATGTAATACCATACGAACACTGATATATAGGAAGTACCAACGGCGTATCCACCATGCTTGTATCATATTACACACGCATCGTTACTTAATCACTTAATCAAACCAAACCATCAATGTAATAAGTCTATGTTTAAACCGATAGTCAAAAGTCCTTGTATAAACCATGTCAAATGTTTATAGTCCAAAAGTAATCAAGTAATGTATAACCAAAATGATATGTATGGTAAGTAAAATTTAGACTACTTAAACCATAAGTAAAAATGTACAAAACAAAGTATTGAAGTAAAACTTGGTTTAAATCAAAGTTATGTTTTGTAAAATATATGCATGCTATACTAAATATGAACATTTATGCGGTATTGTGAAAATTCATACATCCAAGCCTTGAGACAGACGAATAACTATGTAAAAGTGAGTTATCAAGAGAATATGTATTCGGATTCGGTCATTCCTTTCATCCCCTTTCCCTGGGATGTCCGGAACGGGATTTGTCAAGTCCTATGGTACCACTACCTACTAACGAACGACATGATCGGTGTTAATGAATGTATAGTATAGTTTAAACAAACCAAATGTCATACCAAAATGTAAGCATGTTTTATGAAGATAATGTACCTAGTATGCTAGAGTAAACATACAGGGTAGAGCGGTAAAACAATGTGTCCATATGTTACTGGAACATATGCAACAGAGATGCAGTATAAAACAATGTACTAAGTATGCAAAGTCATCATACAAAGTAGAAAAGTCATGTAAAACAATGTACTAAGTATGCAAAGTCATCATACAAAGCATAGAACACCATGAAATCATGTACTATAAATGTACTAATGAACATAGCAAGTATATGATGTGAAAACAGGAAAGCACGAAAGTAACAAGTAGGCACATGTGTTTCACCCCAAAACAGTTTGGAAAACAGTAAAAGAGGGGTCTATGTACTCACTTGAGAATGCTCAGTAGTCCTTGAGTGACAACCAAATAATGCTAGAGATCACGGAAATCAAACGGCACCTAATATAGGTAACTACATTAATAAACCGGACCTAAATCGGAAGATCGGATAGAATGAGGTTTCGTAAACCAAACGAGTATAGAGACTCGTGTCATATGGTTTATCAAAGCCTACATGCTAAATGAAACCCAACCTAATAGCTTACGACCCATTACGACCCGTTTAGGTAGCTTATGCTACTTTAACGCGTCGTTCGCGTGAAACGCGTTCGGACCGCCTAACTAGTCCTATGACAAGTATTATATGCCTAAACATGCTACATAATCAGTTATGTGACAAAAGTTTAGGTTACATATGCTTAATTACCAATTATACATGAAAAGGGTATTCTGGTAATTTACCTAAGGCATATAAACTACCTATCATACAACTATTTAAACGATGTGACCATAGGGTATAACCATCGGAAGGTTATTCCCTACCTACTATGGTCACCTAATGTATTTGGTCGGATCCTAATGATCGACCAAACTGGGTCGGGTTTGAGGGTATAGGCGATTTATTAGATCGCCTACCCTACGACCTTAGACAACATGGTAATCAGTGGGCATAGTCCCAAGGGACTATGACCAACGTGATTACACTCACGTTGCGAAGTTCAAACGAACTTCGCATTGACCATTACTGGTCAACGCTGAAAGTCAAACAAAGTTTGACTTTCTGACTCGAAAAGCAATAAAATAAGGAAAAGAACGAAAGAATACTTACGAAGGGTCCCCGAATGCTAACTTCGATTCAAAAATCTCAGGTATGAAACAATAGTTTCAACTTAGAGTTTCTCAAATCAAAGTTCTTGTAAGTTTTGCATTGGGGTGATGGGGTATTTATAGTAATACCCGAACCGTTAGGATCGTTTTATGGAATAACGTGATTGAATCATGTGCGTACACTTGTTGGAAACTCATGGTAGCTAAGAATGATCCTTATCTTCATGACTAAGCATGTGTGAATGTGTGGGTGAGAATCAAACAGCTGCAACCTGCTGTTTAAATACTCTGCATCTGGTCTGAACTTGGCTAGCGCACCGCTACGTTAAAAGTGTAGCGCACCGCTAGGCCATAGTTTAGCAGATTTACACTTTTGGTCCCTGCAGTGCAATAAGCCCATTTCTGACACGTTTAAGGCCCGTTAACCCCATTTCAAAGCTCTAAAATGAAGTTAAAGTATAGGGTACTTAAAATGTGCTCAAAAGTATCTCGGATGTCGGTTCGTTTAGCCGTACGAACGCGATGTTCGCTTAATTACGACGGAATGCGCACAAGCGCGAAAAACGATCCAAATGACGCGACGAATGGATTTTTCTTATGGCGAACACTAAAATATAATATATTCATGCTTACATAAATTTTTGGATGTCCGGATGTATTCAGAACGTAAGTTATGCGCGAAAATGCAAACTTGTGCACTTTTTGACACTTTTAGTCCCTGAATGACCCAAAAGTTTATTTTAGCACACCTAACCCCTCAAAGCCTATTTCTAAGCTATGTAAAGGATATTTATGGTATGTTTAACTTATGGTCATGTTCCGGAATGTCTGTTTCAGTTCAAATTGGCATACTTTCGTAGTTTGTCAACTTTAGTCCCTGTAAGCGATTTAACTTAATTTTTGCCATACCAAAGCCTTCAAAACTTATTTCTAAGTTATGTAAAGGTTATTTAAGGTATGTTATGCCTATGTCACTATTCCGGAGTGTTTGTTGCATTAAACTGGTTATATTTACGCATCGGTGCACGTATAACCTTCCAGAAAGCGATTTAGAGTTTGAAATTGAACAAGAATTGATATGTGCAAATGATACACATATTTTTACAAATACCAAGTATAAAATATAATATTTCATTGGTTCGGCATTTGTTTGATGGCCGTGGAGGCACAGGTGTTACACATTGAGCTAGCTGCAACCTTGACTGAATCTCAGATCAGGAAACGTAAACTTTTCCGAAAGGGTGACAAGAAACCGGTCGAGGAATCGAAACCAATCGAGGAATCAAAGACCATGGATGAACAGACTGGATCCCCTAAGAAGTCAAAGAAGCGAAAGGCTTCTCAGAACTTCGCCATGGTTACTCACAATGATCAAGCCGTCCCCAACCAACCTGCTCAACCCCCTGCTAGGAAACCATACAATGGAACTTCACCCTTGTGCAACCAATGTAACCTTCATCATCATGCTAGTGTGAAGTGCCGCGAATGCCAAATTTATGGACGTAAAGGTCATACGGCAAAAGTTTGCGTAGCAGCAGTTGCAACAAATCAAGCTGACAACAATCCTGCTCAAGCTCGCTTTCCACCAGGTTCTTGCTACAATTGTGGCGAGATGGGTCATTTCCGAAGAAATTGCCCAAAGCTTGTTAATGCTAATCCAGCACAGGGATGAGCATCTGACCGACTAGAAGACAACACCCTTTAGAAATAATCACGTCTTATGTATTATTTTCTTTTGTTGTCGAGGTCCATGAAACAGTTGTTATCATTGTTTATAAATAAATCTTTTATTTACATTGCGATGTATTTATGTGGTTGTATGTATAAACAACATATCCCTTACAATACCGACAATCAAGGAATCGTATTCCTTGAAAAGCAAACTACCCCCCAAGATTTTTTCTATTTTATGATCTCTTGCGTTGTCCACAAAATTCATAAGTACCCGTTTCTCCCAAGGAAACGAAGTACAAGGCGCAAGTTACAACACTGGACGAATACCCAAAGTACCTCTATAAATCATTAATAGGGTGCCTAAGGGTATTTTCGTAAATCCTAAAATTTTTGTGTTCCTTAATTCAAATATTACGTTTCTTTGAAAACAAAATCGAATTTTTGGGAGATCTTCCTATCTTTTTCAGATAGATCCCAGAGGATATCGAAGTCTATCAACTGGTTTCCACATCCATTTTCAATCGATAACAAGTTAATAACAAATTAATAATCAAATTAAACAACTATGTGATTATGTGCTTATGTGTTCCCTTTTATGTTTTTGTGTAATCCAAGTTTTGTTATCCAAATCCTCGTAGAATCTTCCATATCTTCGTATAAGGAATTCATAGTAGGATATCCAAAAGTACTGTATTAAATCCTCAATGGGATTTTACGTAATAGTAAAGACCCTTGGATTATATTGTACTATTCCATAATTAGACCACTTGAGTGGTCTAGTTAAACAGGTTGATCCAAAAATCTGGTTAGGAATATCATGTGATGAGATAGCTGAAAGGACTCCTCGGTGGCCTAATTAAAAGGATCATTTGTCGATCTAATTAAAAAGACCTTATGGTAGTCTAGTCACACTCATCACAGGTTTGATTTTTCCTCCCCTTCACATTACAAACAAATTGTGCGGACTGTGCAAGGAATTGCGTAATTATGGATGCATACATAATTATGAAATTCAGTGCACAGAAACCACAACAAGTTTGGTCGTGTGTCTAGAAATGACTCATTCAGTGCATTTTCATTTCTGAAGAAATGGTGGAAAATGACTCATTCCGTTCATTTTCGTTCCTGAAGAAATCGTGGGAAAATGACTCATTCCGTTCATTTTCGTTTCTGAAGAAATGGTGGAAAATGACTCATTCTGTTCATTTTCGTTCCTGAAGAAATCGTGGAAAATGACTCATTCCGTTCATTTTCGTTTCTGAAGAAATGGTGGAAAATGACTCATTCGGTTCATTTTCGTTTCTGAAGAAATCGTGGAAAATGACTCATTCCGTTCATTTTCGTTCCTGAAAAAATCGTGGAAAATGACTCATTCCGTTCATTTTCGTTTCTGAAGAAATGGTGGAAAATGACTCATTCTGTTCATTTTCGTTTCTGAAGAAATGGTGGAAAATGACTTATTCTGTTCATTTTCGTTTCTGAAGAAATCGTGGAAAATGACTCATTCCGTTCATTTTCGTTCTTGAAGAAATCGTGGAAAATGACTTATTCCGTTCATTTTCATTTCTGAAGAAATGGTGGAAAATGACTCATTCTGTTCATTTTCGTTCCTGAAGAAATTGTGGAAAATGACTCATTCTGTTTATTTTCGTTTCCAAAGAATGTCCGTTAAGGAAATGTCAGGATTATGCCTTTCATATCTCTGGTGGTTATTTGACAACAAAGTCACAGGTAGACTCCTACGAATAAATTTCTGGACGAAATTTCCTAAAGTAGGGGAGAGTGTGACACCTGTGTCACTTCAACCATCCAACAAATTCCAAACCAATGAAATATTGTATTTCATACTGGGGATTTGTAAAAATATGTGTATCAATTGCACATATCAATTCTTGTTCGATTTCAAGCTTTAAATCGCTTTCTGGAAGGTTATACACGCACTGATGCGTAAATATAACCCGTTTAATGCAACAAACACTCCGGAATAGTGAAATAGGCTTAACATACCTTAAATAACCTTTACATAACTTAGAAATAAGTTTTGAAGGCTTTGGTATGGCAAAATCGAGTTAATTCGCCTACAGGGACTAAATTTGACAAACTGCGAAAGTAAGCCAATTTGAACTGTAACAAACATTCCGGAACATGACCATAAGTTAAACATACTATAAATATCCTTTACATAGCTTAGAAACAGGCTTTGAGGGGTTCGGTGTGCTTAAATAAACTTTTTGGTCATTCAGGGACTAAAAGCGTCAAAAAGTGCACAAGTTTGCACTTTCGCGCATAACTTACGTTCTAAATACATCCGGACATCCAAAAAATTTATGTAAGCACTAAAACATTTTATTTTAGTTTTTGGCATAAGAAAAATCCATTCGTCGCGCAATTTGGATCGTTTTTCGCGCTTATGTGCATTCCGTCGTAATTAAGCGAACATCACAACCGTACGGCTAAACGAACCGACATCCGAGATATTTTTGAGCACATTTTAAGTTCCCTATACTTTAACTTCATTTTAGAGCTTTGAAATGGGATTAACGGGCCTTAAACGTGTCAGAAATAGCTCAAATGCATAACAGGGACCAAAACTGACAATTCTGTAAAGTTGTTAGCTTCACCTCAACATTGTGAGTGTTACGGTCCGTAAGCAGTCTCCAGACAGCAGAATTGCAGAAACATTGGATCTGGTCCATTCCTCTTGTTGCACATGGTTTTGGGGAAATCTATGGGCTCAAATGGTTTTAGAAAACCAGGGTTTGTAGGTGTATGGCCAAGATCAAATCACGGTTTCCAAGAAACGATCTTAACGGCTCTACGAATCCTATAAATACCCCCTTGCCTTCATTTGCAAAACCCACAAGAATCTTGATTTGAGAAGCTCTAAGTTGAAACCATTGTTTCATACCTGAGCTACTTGGATCGAGATTAGCATTCGGGGACCATTTGTAAGTGTTCCTTCGTTCTTTTATTGCTTTTCGAGTCCGAAAGTCAAACTTTGTTTGACTTTCTGCATTGACCAGTTTATGGTCAATGCGAAGTTCGTTTGAACTTCGCAACGTGATTGTAATCACGATGGTTATAGTCCCTTGGGACTATGCCTACTGATTACCACGTTGTCTAGGGTCGTAAGGGTAAGCGATCTAATAAATCGCTTATACCTTCGAACCCGACCCATTTGGTCGATCATTAGGATCCGACCAAATACATTAGGTGACCATAGCATATAGGGAATAACCTTCCGAGGTTATACCTTATGGTCACGACGTTTAAGTAGTTGTATGATAGGTAGTTTATATGCCTTAGGTAAATTACCAAAATACCCCTTTGATGCCAAAATTCATTATAAACATATGTGACATAAATTTTGACATCTAAACTGATTTGGCGACAATATTAAACATGTTAAGGCATATTCTACTTGTCATAGGACTAGTTAGGCGGTCCGAACGCGTTTCACGCGAACGACGCGTTAAAGTAGCATAAGCTACCTAAACGAGTCGTAATGGGTCGTAAGCACTTAGGTTAGGTTTCATTTAGTATGTAGGCTTTGTTAAACCATATGACACGAGTCTCCATACTCGCTTGGTTTACGAACCCTCATTCTATCTAAATCTTCTGATTTAGGTCCGGTTTATTAACATAGTTACCTATATTAGGTGCCGTTTGATATCCGTGATCTCTAGCATTGTTTGGTTGTTACTCAAGGACTACTAAGCAATCTCAAGTGAGTACATAGACCCCTCTTTTACTGTTTTCAAACTGTTTTGGGGTGGAACACATGTGCCTACTTGTTACTTTCATGCTTTCCATGTTTTCACATCATATACCTGCTATGTTCGTTAGTACATTATAGTACATGATTTCATTGTTTTCATGCTATGTATGCCCATTGTGTGCGTACTTAGTACATTATTTTACATTACATTCTATCCTATGTATGCCCATTGTGTGCGTACTTAGTACATTATTTTACATTACATTTTATGCTATGTATGCCCATTGTGTGCGTACTTAGTACATTATTTTACATTACATTTCATGATATGTATGTCCATTGTGTGCATACTTAGTACATTGTTTTACATTACATTTCATGCTATGTATGTCCATTGTGTGCATACTTAGTACATGGTTTTACATTACATTTCATGCTATGTATGTCCATTGTGTGCATACTTAGTACATTGTTTAACATTACATCTTGATGGTTTGGTTTGAGTAAGTGACTTAAGTAACGAGGCGTGTGTAATATGATGCAAGCATGGTGGATACGTCGCTGGTACTTCCTATATATAAGTGTTTGTATGGTATCACATATTGTAGCGTTATTTGAATCATTTCAATTTGAGACATATAACATTTTATACAAATAACATACTTTTCACAAGACATTGAATTACAAACAACTTATCTTATACAAACTCATTTTACATGGTTATTCATTTAACCGTACATTATTCACTTATTTATACATATCATCTGATCTTATCGTTTTTCAAATGATTTACAAGACAAAGCAAATTACAAGGTTCATGACTAAACATTTTCTCAAACATAAGTCATGAATTCTGTTATCACAAAACCTATGTATGTCACAGGCATTTTTATGCTGACGTACCTATTTTCACATGTGTTTTCAGGAGATGATGCATAGGACTTATCAAGACATACTTAGGCGGACCTGTGCCTTAGTGACTTAAAACGAGACAAGAACTAGTTAATTTATGTTATGTACTCTTTGGTTCTTGTTTAAAACAATGTAAACTTTCATGTTTGATTAATAAAACGAAACTTCAATTGCCATGGATTTGAAACAATTAATTCTGTTACAACACTCCCCGACGTTTCCGCCACGTTTCGTTGTCTCACGTGGTCGGGGTGTGACACCCTTCTCAATCCGAGGACAGTAGCAAGTATGAGTGTACGTAGGTTTTACGTACGTGCCCTTCTTAATCCGAGGACAGTAGCAAGTATGAGTGTACGTAGGTTTTACGTACGTGCCCTTCTCAATCCGAGGACATTAGTAGGTAGTCTAGTAGTGTTGATAATATAATTAGTTATTCAATCCCATTTCCAACCCACCAGGAATCCCATGCCTTAGAAGTGTGAACTCACCTTGGTTTGCTCGGTATGCTAAACTATGTGCTCACAAGTAATCAGTCAAATCCTATAGTTATGCACGTATACAAAATCAGTACATGTTTGCAAGGTTTCACATACAATCTATGTTACAAAGTGTGCTTGGCAGTTAACATCGTGCATCATGTAAGCAGTTAATCAATTTTATGAAATTCATGCTTCACATAAATGTCCTTCACAGTTTATTCTAACATGGTTATTCTTTAACCTACTTAACAAGGTTAACAAACTTAACTGGATTGATATACATAACAGGGATAATAAACTAACAGTGTTAGTTAACTAACAGAGTTAACAAACAAATAGAGTTAACAACTTAACAGGAGTTTACATGTTTAACAGAGTTACATATTTAACAGAGTTACATGCATAACTTAACAGAGTTAACAACTAACAGAACTACTGAGTCAGACACTGAATGAAATCACATGTAACGAAATCACATATTGGCGAAAACACACGGGACAAAAACGCTTGGTCGAAAAACCTATTTCTGGCGAAATCACATTTGACGAAAACCCAAGGGTTTTCGTCGGACTTAAGGCTTGGCGAAAACACCTTGTGTTTTCGTCTGGGACATCATCATCAACAGCAGTTACGTATTCCAAAACCCTAACGCATCATCTAACAATCATTCAATCGGACCAAACTATGTAATCATATAAATTACCAAATCACTAAACAATCATAATTATCATTCAATTATTATTCAATCATCCATCATCAGCAAGTTGTTGTGATCATTAAGTTTTTGTCATATCTTTTAACATAAAACCCTAATCTGCTAGACATATCAGATCAACATTATCAAACATAAATTGTATGCATAACACAACCGATTTTTACATCAGATTATCGGAATTCCTATCCAATCTATCCATTCAATTTACCATCGTTCAACATAACAGTTAACTCATGATATCACACCAATAATCCATAATGATTTCCATTAAATAACTATCACTATTTGATAACTAACCCGAACAGGAGAAGCAATGAACCAGACAAAGTGAGAGGCTTCAAGGGCTTCAAAGTTGTCGTCGCAGGGTGGGAGATGACTAGGGTTTTCGGATTAAACTTCTACGTAAAGGTTGGAACTCAAAACATATAATAGATCGTCACTGGGCCAAAGCCCATTCCTGTTTTCGTTGGCCCCAAAGTGGACGAAAACACTTAGTGTTTTCACTAAGGTGTTTTCGTGGGTGGGGTGTTTGGCAAAGGGTCCATGTTTTAATTTAAGCAATCATAATATTAATACCAAATATATTATTAACTTACACTCAAATATAATGCACACCAAATATATAAAACACACTTTGCACTTAAATACCAAGTTAAGTCGAATAGAGACCTTGAAAACCCGAGTTGTCACAGAATTGTACAATCCATCTCATGAGAATGTTATAGAATCTCAGACACCTCCATCATCTGGTGGCAAGAAGAAGGTTAGTGCAAGAAAGCGTGTGATTTCTCCAAAAGTAGCAAGAAGAAAGTTGATTGTCAAGTTGCCTAAACGTACACCAAAATCAAAACCTCCTACACCACCAAAACAACCTACACCACCACCATCACCTCCACCACAAACTGAACAACAATTTTCACCACCACATCAACCACCACATCAATCACCATCACATCAATCACCACCACAACAACCACCACAGTCACCATCACAACAAATTCAAATTACTTCACAACATATTTTCCAAACACCACCATCTTCACAACCGAAAGTACAATCAACTCCTGGATCTTCTGGTTTCAAAAGTTTTCCACGTGTTCCTGATAATATTGCACTTGATGAAATTGGAGATTTCAGTTTTGTAAATGAGGAGCAAGTAAAGAGGTTGGAAAAGAAAGTTGAAGAAGTGTTAGCTGATAATAAAAAGTTGGTTGATCGTGAGAAGAAATTGGAAAAGCATGTTAAGTCTGTGGAAGCTGAAAATTCTTCATTGTTAAAGAAAGATGAAGCTGATCAGGCAGAGATTGATATTCTTAAAGTGAAAGTTGCTGAGTTAGAAGAAGAGAAAGCACGTAGAGATGAGCAGAACAAGTACTTTGAGTTAAAGAACAAAGAATTGGAAGCTGCTAAAGCAATGAAAGAACGCGAGATATACATGATGAATAAAGTGTTAGAAAACTTGCTTGGAAAGTCTGTTGAGCAAAAGTTTGAAGAAATCCAGCTTGAAGAGGTGAGAGCTCGTCGTCAAGCTGCGATTGATGCTGATATGAAAAATAAGGGTAAAGGTGTTGAAGGTGTTTCTGAGAGGGCAATTGTTCTATTTACTGTTTCTGAATCATCAATTCAGAATCCTCATCCTATCTCTGCAATTTCTGCTATATTTGAAGAGGATGTGTTAATTGATGATGTTATTGATGATGAGGAAGATATTGAAGAGGATGATGAAGAAGAGGATGTTGATGAAGATAAAACAGATGATGCAGATGATGTATTCTCTGCTAGTAGTCACAGTGATGATGATAATGATGATGATGGTCAGGGTGGTACATGAATTAAAGTAACAGAAGCGTCGAATGAAGAGAATGTCGATGATTATCTTCACGATGATGTGAATGAAGAGCCAGAGAATGCTGATGGAGAGGGGGAGAACGTTGATGATCAAAATGTTGAAAGTGAAAGATTGATTTTGCGTCTAGAGCCTGAAGTTGAGGAAGGAGAAATCAGGCATACTTACACCATGAATGATATTATTGAGATGACGCGAATTGATGATCCTAACTTCAAGTTTGACTTTGAAGAATAGTTGAATGCATTTGATATGAATCAACAGCCTGACTATCAGTACAAGTATGTTGATGAGGCAGACAACTATGATAGAGTTGAGGTTGAAGATTGCAGTGATGAAGAAAGTGGGAATATTGATACTTCTGAGTTTCCAACACTTGTTGAATTTTTCAGTAAGGAAAACATTGATGAATTGAGAAGAAAAGTTGAAGAATGTTTGAAAGATAAAAACTTTGATGGTACACTGAAAGATGAACAGCAGGAAGAGAAGAAAAAATGGTTTAGAAAGAGTACTGAACGTAAGTTTAAAAGACCACTGAAGTTCTACAAGAGAGATAGAGCTGTGTCACTGGTTGACATTATAAGTTGGGGATTTCTACCATAGGTCAATGCATATGCTATTCGTAGAGAGTATGGTGTTCAATACTTTGAATACATTCAGGATATCATGACCTTGCCCTGGTGGGATGTTGAAGAACTTGCAAAAGTCAGATCTTTGGATTATCCTATCAGAAAGCATGATGTGCCTGTTTGGGGTTTAATCAAGTTTGAAGCTTTCAGAGAATTCAAACACTGGAAGCCTCATTATCCAAAGAAAGTGAGGACGATAAATCCAGTGACTGGTGATGAAGAAACCATTCTACAGATAAAGAAACCTAGGGTGATCAAGAATATTCCACTTCCAAAGATGGAGCAAGAGTTTTACAAAGGGTTTGTGTGTTGGGTGTACAGTTACTTGTCGATTGAAGCGGTAATCACATACAAGGTGGAGAATGAAGTCAGATATACCCACTTGTATGATCCGATGTGGATTATCAACTGCTCTGCAAAAGACATTGAATGTTTGTTTGTAAACAAGATCTGCTACAAAGCTGAAAATAAAGAGCAGGCGATGCAGTTTCAGAAGGTTGTAGCTATTTGTTTCCAGAAAGGAATTAATGCTGAAAATAAATGGTCAACAAAGTGGAGAGAGATTGAGAAAGAGGAAGTGTTGAAAGCTGAGAAAGAAAAGAAGAAACTTGAAGCGAACAGAGGTAAATGGATGAGATTGCAAGCTGAAGAAAAGATGAAAGCTGCTAAGGAAAACGAGATGCTGAAAAGTGCATTGAGAAGAAAACCGAAGCAGAGGGAAGAAAGATTCAAGTCTCTGTGAAGAAAGTACTGAAGACCTGACTGAAGACTCCGGCAATATCCAAGGGGGAGTTTGTTGGTGCATAATGTCTATACCCAACGTCTAAAGTCTAGGTCATTTCGGTAGCTTGTACAGGGGTCAAAATGTAATTTTATGATGTTTTGAAGTAATTTCGCACGAAATAGCATGTTGCTATTTCGCACGAAATTAAGTAGTGTAATTTCGCATGAAATTACAATTGGTTATTTCATGCGAAATTAGCTGCCTATATATATGGCAGTGGTGCTTCTCATTTGGTACAAAATTAGTGAAGGTGTAACGAAGTGCTGTCCAATTTTCACCGTGTAATCAAGTCAAATATCAATGAGAAGCTTGTTTTAAGTATCACACTCTGTTTCTACACATTTCTTACACTGATTTGAGGTTGTTTGACTGTTTCCGCCTTTCAAACAGCTTTGTGTTGACTCAGAACGACTCATTAGTGACTTAGTGACTTAAAACGAGACAAGAACTAGTTAATTTATGTTATGTACTCTTTGGTTCTTGTTTAAAACAATGTAAACTTTCATGTTTGATTAATAAAACGAAACTTCAATTGCCATGGATTTGAAACAATTAATTCTGTTACAACATTCCCCGACGTTTCTGCCATGTTTCGTTGTCTCACGTGGTCGGGGTGTGACACCCTTCTCAATCCGAGGACAGTAGCAAGTATGAGTGTACGTAGGTTTTACGTACGTGCCCTTCTCAATCCGAGGACAGTAGCAAGTATGAGTGTACGTAGGTTTTACGTACGTGCCCTTCTCAATCCGAGGACATTAGTAGGTAGTCTAGTAGTGTTGATAATATAATTAGTTATTCAATCCCATTTCCAACCCACAAGGAATCCCATGCCTTAGAAGTGTGAACTCACCTTGGTTTGCTCGGTATGCTAAACTATGTGCTCACAAGTAATCAGTCAAATCCTATAGTTATGCACGTATACAAAATCAGTACATGTTTGCAAGGTTTCACATACAATCTATGTTACAAAGTGTGCTTGGCAGTTAACATCGTGCATCATGTAAGCAGTTAATCAATTTTATGAAATTCATGCTTCACATAAATGTCCTTCACAGTTTATTCTAACATGGTTATTCTTTAACCTACTTAACAAGGTTAACAAACTTAACTGGATTGATATACATAACAGGGATAATAAACTAACAGTGTTAGTTAACTAACAGAGTTAACAAACAAATAGAATTAACAACTTAACAGGAGTTTACATGTTTAACAGAGTTACATATTTAACAGAGTTACATGCATAACTTAACAGAGTTAACAACTAACAGAACTACTGAGTCAGACACTGAATGAAATCACATGTAACGAAATCACATATTGGCGAAAACACACGGGACAAAAACGCTTGGTCGAAAAACCTATTTCTGGCGAAATCACATTTGACGAAAACCCAAGGGTTTTCGTCGGACTTAAGGCTTGGCGAAAACACCTTGTGTTTTCGTCTGGGACATCATCATCAACAGCAGTTACGTATTCCAAAACCCTAACGCATCATCTAACAATCATTCAATCGGACCAAACTATGTAATCATATAAATTACCAAATCACTAAACAATCATAATTATCATTCAATTATTATTCAATCATCCATCATCAGCAAGTTGTTGTGATCATTAAGTTTTTGTCATATCTTTTAACATAAAACCCTAATCTGCTAGACATATCAGATCAACATTATCAAACATAAATTGTATGCATAACACAACCGATTTTTACATCAGATTATCGGAATTCCTATCCAATCTATCCATTCAATTTACCATCGTTCAACATAACAGTTAACTCATGACATCACACCAATAATCCATAATGATTTCCATTAAATAACTATCACTATTTGATAACTAACCCGAACAGGAGAAGCAATGAACCAGACAAAGTGAGAGGCTTCAAGGGCTTCAAAGTTGCCGTTGCAGGGTGGGAGATGACTAGGGTTTTCGGATTAAACTTCTACGTAAAGGTTGGAACTCAAAACATATAATAGATCGTCACTGGGCCAAAGCCCATTCCTGTTTTCGTTGGCCCCAAAGTGGACGAAAACACTTAGTGTTTTCACTAAGGTGTTTTCGTGGGTGGGGTGTTTGGCAAAGGGTCCATGTTTTAATTTAAGCAATCATAATATTAATACCAAATATATTATTAACTTACACTCAAATATAATGCACACCAAATATATAAAACACACTTTGCACTTAAATACCAAGTTAAGTCGAATAGAGACCTTGAAAACCCGGGTTGTCACAGAATTGTACAATCCATCTCATGAGAATGTTATAGAATCTCAGACACCTCCATCATCTGGTGGCAAGAAGAAGGTTAGTGCAAGAAAGCGTGTGATTTCTCCAAAAGTAGCAAGAAGAAAGTTGATTGTCAAGTTGCCTAAACGTACACCAAAATTAAAACCTCCTACACCACCAAAACAACCTACACCACCACCATCACCTCCACCACAAACTGAACAACAATTTTCACCACCACATCAACCACCACATCAATCACCATCACATCAATCACCACCACAACAACCACCACAGTCACCATCACAACAAATTCAAATTACTTCACAACATATTTTCCAAACACCACCATCTTCACAACCGAAAGTACAATCAACTCCTGGATCTTCTGGTTTCAAAAGTTTTCCACGTGTTCCTGATAATATTGCACTTGATGAAATTGGAGATTTCAGTTTTGTAAATGAGGAGCAAGTAAAGAGGTTGGAAAAGAAAGTTGAAGAAGTGTTAGCTGATAATAAAAAGTTGGTTGATCGTGAGAAGAAATTGGAAAAGCATGTTAAGTCTGTGGAAGCTGAAAATTCTTCATTGTTAAAGAAAGATGAAGCTGATCAGGCAGAGATTGATATTCTTAAAGTGAAAGTTGCTGAGTTAGAAGAAGAGAAAGCACGTAGAGATGAGCAGAACAAGTACTTTGAGTTAAAGAACAAAGAATTGGAAGCTGCTAAAGCAATGAAAGAACGCGAGATATACATGATGAATAAAGTGTTAGAAAACTTGCTTGGAAAGTCTGTTGAGCAAAAGTTTGAAGAAATCCAGCTTGAAGAGGTGAGAGCTCGTCGTCAAGCTACGATTGATGCTGATATGAAAAATAAGGGTAAAGGTGTTGAAGGTGTTTCTGAGAGGGCAATTGTTCTATTTACTGTTTCTGAATCATCAATTCAGAATCCTCATCCTATCTCTGCAGTTTCTGCTATATTTGAAGAGGATGTGTTAATTGATGATGTTATTGATGATGAGGAAGATATTGAAGAGGATGATGAAGAAGAGGATGTTGATGAAGATAAAACAGATGATGCAGATGATGTATTCTCTGCTAGTAGTCACAGTGATGATGATAATGATGATGATGGTCAGGGTGGTACATGAATTAAAGTAACAGAAGCGTCGAATGAAGAGAATGTCGATGATTATCTTCACGATGATGTGAATGAAGAGCCAGAGAATGCTGATGGAGAGGGGGAGAACGTTGATGATCAAAATGTTGAAAGTGAAAGATTGATTTTGCGTCTAGAGCCTGAAGTTGAGGAAGGAGAAATCAGGCATACTTACACCATGAATGATATTATTGAGATGACACGAATTGATGATCCTAACTTCAAGTTTGACTTTGAAGAATAGTTAAATGCATTTGATATGAATCAACAGCCTGACTATCAGTACAAGTATGTTGATGAGGCAGACAACTATGATAGAGTTGAGGTTGAAGATTGCAGTGATGAAGAAAGTGGGAATATTGATACTTCTGAGTTTCCAACACTTGTTGAATTTTTCAGTAAGGAAAACATTGATGAATTGAGAAGAAAAGTTGAAGAATGTTTGAAAGATAAAAACTTTGATGGTACACTGAAAGATGAACAGCAGGAAGAGAAGAAAAAATGGTTTAGAAAGAGTACTGAACGTAAGTTTAAAAGACCACTGAAGTTCTACAAGAGAGATAGAGCTGTGTCACTGGTTGACATTATAAGTTGGGGATTTCTACCACAGGTCAATGCATATGCTATTCGTAGAGAGTATGGTGTTCAATACTTTGAATACATTCAGGATATCATGACCTTGCCCTGGTGGGATGTTGAAGAACTTGCAAAAGTCAGATCTTTGGATTATCCTATCAGAAAGCATGATGTGCCTGTTTGGGGTTTAATCAAGTTTGAAGCTTTCAGAGAATTCAAACACTGGAAGCCTCATTATCCAAAGAAAGTGAGGACGATAAATCAAGTGACTGGTGATGAAGAAACCATTCTACAGATAAAGAAACCTAGGGTGATCAAGAATATTCCACTTCCAAAGATGGAGCAAGAGTTTTACAAAGGGTTTGTGTGTTGGGTGTACAGTTACTTGTCGATTGAAGCGGTAATCACATACAAGGTGGAGAATGAAGTCAGATATACCCACTTGTATGATCCGATGTGGATTATCAACTGCTCTGCAAAAGACATTGAATGTTTGTTTGTAAACAAGATCTGCTACAAAGCTGAAAATAAAGAGCAGGCGATGCAGTTTCAGAAGGTTGTAGCTATTTGTTTCCAGAAAGGAATTAATGCTGAAAATAAATGGTCAACAAAGTGGAGAGAGATTGAGAAAGAGGAAGTGTTGAAAGCTGAGAAAGAAAAGAAGAAACTTGAAGCGAACAGAGGTAAATGGATGAGATTGCAAGCTGAAGAAAAGATGAAAGCTGCTAAGGAAAACGAGATGCTGAAAAGTGCATTGAGAAGAAAACCGAAGCAGAGGGAAGAAAGATTCAAGTCTCTGTGAAGAAAGTACTGAAGACCTGACTGAAGACTCCGGCAATATCCAAGGGGGAGTTTGTTGGTGCATAATGTCTATACCCAACGTCTAAAGTCTAGGTCATTTCGGTAGCTTGTACAGGGGTCAAAATGTAATTTTATGATGTTTTGAAGTAATTTCGCACGAAATAGCATGTTGCTATTTCGCACGAAATTAAGTAGTGTAATTTCGCATGAAATTACAATTGGTTATTTCATGCGAAATTAGCTGCCTATATATATGGCAGTGGTGCTTCTCATTTGGTACAAAATTAGTGAAGGTGTAACGAAGTGCTGTCCAATTTTCACCGTGTAATCAAGTCAAATATCAATGAGAAGCTTGTTTTAAGTATCACACTCTGTTTCTACACATTTCTTACACTGATTTGAGGTTGTTTGACTGTTTCCGCCTTTCAAACAGCTTTGTGTTGACTCAGAACGACTCATTAGGTCGCAAAACTTTGACAACCCTCACCAAACCAGGTATCCGTATGACTTAATTAATAATTAATTACTGCTTAATTACTGTGCTTGTTTGAAATTACTGATGAACTGCTACTTGATTAATGATACATGCACTTACTTGCATCATACTTTACTTACTGTCACTACACTATTTACATGATGAACCTTAGTGACAAACATGATGCACAAAAGCACAGTAGCACTATAAACGGATAACCTATTGAACATGCTGATAGAGCCAGCATCAGGCAGACACTGCCTCTAAGGCCTGTATGAGCCAGAAATATTTTACTACGCTAGTGGTGAGTGTAGGGATACAAGGGTTGTAGAACTGCATCTCTAGGAATAAGTTACAATGACTGGATGTGCCTAAAACGTGCTCTAAACACAAAATTCAGCACTTTACATAATAATTCAGCATTTAGCTACCTAATAAAGTGCCAAAACATGAGAAAAATATTACTAGACACTTTCCAAAGTGTCAGAAATGAGTTGTGTCACTAAAAAGGTAATAACGACACTTTAAAGCTTTGTTAACACTTTAACGGATTACTATCCAACCGAACAACCGGACTTTACCCGGAACATGGAAATATTGTCATTTTCATTGTTTATCTTTTTCTGAGCCTGTTAGGGTCCCTGAATACCCTAACACCCGTTGCAACACACTACACACTAGTAACCGGGTTAATCCCTAAACTTAACTAGGTTAACCTAACTATATACTTAACCTCTAGTTGGAATCGGACCAAGACCCCCCCCCCCCTTTACAAACCGTCCCCAAGAGGGGGGACATACCTTGTCCTTTATTTGAATATTATAATCTTGTGTTTAGTATCAAGAAGACATATGAACCTTTGGTTAATACTCACACTAATTGTCTATAAGTTAGATCATTAACACAACATAACATCCATCTCACAACTCAACACTCAAGCTCTCTCTCCCTCTCTACAAGGCTTCGGCCGAACACCCCTCTCAACATCCCACCATTTTCGAGTTTAGTTCAAGCAATTCCAAGCTCATACAAGTGTTAAGGATCGCGTATAAGGAACCTTGGTGCAATCGGAAGGCAAAGGACCTCACTACATTGCTTTTATCCACGCATTTTTCGCTTAGATTCTTCCCTAGCCTCGAGCTAGTAGTAAGTTGCTTAAATCACCTTCTCGAACTATTTTAAAGTGGTTAAAATGATATGTAACGGTTAAAGGTCGCAAACATACAAGTTGAATCTTAAAAGTCTACCAAAAACACTAAAAATGTTGGTTAAAAGCTCATATGTTGTGTAAATCATGTAGTAATTGATTTGTGTGATTATTTGGACCCGATCTATGTTGTGGTAGCTCGGATCGTCATTTAACCCGGGTTGGTCATGATCATGGATCATGACATAAGGATGTTCTGGAAGTAACAAGGGTTAAAGGACGAAACTCTACCACACACATATCATGAACTTGTGTAAAAGCGACTTTGATTGTGAAATAGTGTTTAAAACTAGTAGATCTACGTATCTACAAGCGGTATTTTCAAAGAACCAAGTATCAAAGAAATCATGTTTTCTAAAGACGGATCTTACACTAACACGAATGATTTTTAGAACACACAAGTGTGTAAATACTTGTGTAACACTAAGTTTCGACAAAGAACTAGTTTTGTCAAATTTTACAAGAAGTTGTAAAGATGGAATTTCTTTAAAAACGAGGTTTTTACAAAACCGGATTGTTTTATATAAAGATCCACTAAAAGTAATGGAAAGATACTACATATTTTGGAAAAACCACAAGTTCATGTATTTTTGCGATTGATATACATATTTTGACTAGTTTGTGGTTTGAACATTGTTTTGATTGAATAAGAAGATTGTTGGTTTGATTTATAAAAGAAAATGATACGCTTGAAAGCGTGGCCACCTCCAGTTACAGAGAAAACTCTGGCGAAATTTTTCCAAAAACCTAACACTTAGAAATATTTTCACTATAAGTGTTAGAAATACATTTTGACTTGTTTTCAAATTATAGATTTCGCCACGACTTATTTACAAAATACCGGAGGTGGGAATTTCACAAAATAAAACGTGATACATAAATATATTTAGTATATATTTTTCACAACATCACTTGTATAAGTGTTTATGATTATTTTGTGAACTACGTAAATATTATTTTTAGAGTAAAAATAATATTACTAAGTATTATTTTGGGAAAATCACATGTATTAAAATATAATATTTTTGGGAAGAATATTTATATTTTGGAGTTAGGAATAAAATATATTAAGTGAGACTTAATAGTGTAATCCGAATCATACGAACGCACATGTATTAAATCCCCCATCCTTGGGAAGGAAAATGACTACCAAGTATATACAGAATGTAAACACGAAATAGTTGCCTAACTATTTCCCAAAAACTTAAACCATAAAGCTAAGGCATGGCCGTCCGTCTAATAGAGTTAGTACGTGTAGGTCGTCATACAGCTGTTTGATTTGGAGGCATACTTGGTAGAGACGCACCACTGTGAGTTCATGTCCCCCTTTTCTCTTAACTGTTTTCAGTTTTCTAAACTACGGGGGTGAAATACATGTTACATACTGCTACGGACAATTACGAATGGTATGGTCAGCTAAGGAAGGAACTTTTAGGTTATGTGATTGGGTAGGTGAAATCTTAAGAACATTAGTCCTCGTAGTACGATCGAGGGATACAAGTGATAGGTCTATTCGAGCTTAACAAATCCCACCCATGAGCCCTAAGGTTGGACCATGTGGTGACCTTGTCTTAACACCACCAATGCGCCCTAAGGTTGGACCATGTGGTGACCTTGTCTTAACACCACCCATGCGCCCTAAGGTTGGACCATGTGGTGACCTTGTCTTAACACCACCCATGCGCCCTAAGGTTGGACCATGTGGTGACCTTGTCCTATCCCCTCCCATGCGCCTGCAGGTTGGACCATGTGGTTACACATTAACTGATATGTTTTCTTATTTTCTTTCATACCAGAGTTTACAAAACCTTCATACTAATAATGATTATAAAGGTTTATTCGCGCGCACATACTAAACACATGAACTCGCTCAACATTATTGTTGATTTTTCAACTTACATGTATTTCAGGGAATTAAAGGATCTGGCGCGGTATGACACGTTTTCCGCTGCACTAGTTACGAGGTCATCCGGGTTTGGGGAATGTGACTCTTTCCTGGACAAGTCACAGTCCTTAAACTGTGTTTATGTCATGTTGATGTTTGTGTTTGTTAAAACAATGTTGTTGTATTTGGTTTTTAAAACTTAATTAAAAGGATGATCTTGCATGGTTTATTTCATATAGCTTGGTTATGGTTAAGCTATGGTATTAAGAAGTCACACCAAATAAACCACGCTTCCGCAAAGCCAGGGTGTGACAGCTTGGTATCAGAGCTCTGATCATAGCGAACTAGGATTCTTTCTCGAGTCTAGACTATGATCACTAGGGCTCTCACGAAAACATTTTTACTGCATACCACTTAAGTCCAGATCCAAAACGTTTTTACAAACAAATGTTGAGCACGTTTTATTTATTAATTATAGGCTCAGTCTTGGAGGCTGAGGCTCGGTCTTGGAGGCCGAGGCTCGGTCTGAGAGATCGAGGTAGTTGGCTAGTGGGACTAGGAGAATTGGCTAGTGGGACTAGGAGAATTGGCTAGTGGGACTAGGAGAATTGGCTAGTGGGACTAGGAAGAGCAGTCTGAGAGGCTGGGAGGCTAGTGGGACTAGGAGAATTATTTGATTACTTACTTGGTGACTAATATGTTTATATGATTATATGATTGATTGTTATACGTATGTGTGTTTGTGTTACAAACGTCATGCCTTCATCATGTACTAGAAAGATGGACACTACGAATCCCATGGCCATAGTATCAGACGACATAGTTTCATCGGAGCACGAGGTGTACATTTCCGATACTACCGGCACAGACAATGACGACTTTCAGCCCTTTGCGCTGCCTGATGTCGTAGCAGAGCCTGCTGATGGCCATCTTGTTGGGAATTTGCCACTCGCGGTGATCCCTGCTCCTGTGCCCTTACCGCTTCTCCCGTTGTTGATATGCCCCCGACGTGGTCTCTGACGACGATAACGATCTATTAGAGGAGGACCCATTTGAGGGCGAGGCCCTATTGCTGTTGGTGATAGCCTGCTGCTTGCTGACGCTCCTGCAAGAGGAGGCTCATGTCCATTCACCTGTCCTAGACCCATTTGAGTCTGTGGCGTCCGCATCTTTGCATACATCGGGAGTGCAACATCACTCACACGACGCCGACCCTGATATGGCGTCATCAGCTGCACCAGTTCTCGCGCACAGCTTTGAGTTTGATCACGATATTAAGGATAATCCTGTTTTTCCACCTGGTTTTAATCCAAACCATGACATTGAGTTCATACACTTAGACCAGCCCTTGGAGGATCCTGTAAGCCCCGTGTTTGTGATCCAGCTAACTTTGAAATAAAGTTTGTTGATCTGGAGCCGGCCATGGCCCCTGAGCCAGGCGTTGCTCCTGACCCCGCATTGGAGAATGACACTGTTCATGCCGATGCACCTGCTATTGCTCCTTGATTTATCATCGGCTTAGACGAGAGAAAATTTGGGGTAAGTGTGCAAAACAATTTATTATTATGGGGGCCCACGTAATAACGAATTGTGGTGCACAGAAATCCTGGTGGACTCTGCGGGTCAAGCTAATGAAGACCAATGTAGCAGGAAATAACTAAAACACGAATGACCAAGGCGATGTGGCCTCGAGTTCATTCTATTACAAGCAATAAGCCAAATTGGCAAGCCTATGCGAAGGCTCAGAAATTATTTCCTCGCTCATACACCGAGTATATTTTGGTGAGTACACGATGGCTTATGGTGCCATATATCTCATAGACAATTGAAACATTGTCTAACCCGCTTCATACCACTTCGACAGAAGAGAATGTCACCCAGACGTGACACAAACACCAGTACGTTGCCAAGGACAGAAGCCGAGCTGCAAGAGCGCATCTCACAGGCAACTGCACGACATGAAGCCCTCCGCTCTAAGCACAGCGATGGCACCACTGGGAACAACCCCCCCCCAACTGGCTGCACCTATAAGCAGTTCTTGAACTGCAAGCTTTTGAACTTTGACGAAACGGGAGGCACCGTGGCACTTGTTCGTTGGTCCAAAAAGACTAACTCCATCCTAAGAATGATTAGCTGTTCGCCCCAACGGAGTGTTACCTATATCTCGGGGTTATTTCTAGATGGCACACTCTCATAATGGAACCTCCAGGTTCAGACCCTTGGTACAAGATACTGCTAATGCACTGAGCTGGGACAAGCTCAAAGGAATGATGGAGAAGAAATACAATTCTAGGGCTGGAAACCAGAAGCGTGAGGTAGAGTTCCGGAATTGAAAATGGACGGACCAGAGATTCCTGAATACATCCAGCAATCTCACGACTTGTCTAGGGTCGTCCCCTACTTAGTCAAACCGGAGTTCAAAAGGATGGAACGATTCATTTGGGGACTTGCACCCCAGATCAGGGGCATGGTTACCACCTCGAAGCCCTCAACCATTGCAGGGGCTATCAATATGGGTGATTGATTTATAACATGAGATGTTATGTGATTGATTTATTTATAACATGAGATGTTATGTGTTGATATTGTTGTATACTTACGTACACTTTACTTACTATGACCTAACCCATACGATCATCATTTAGAAGATGCCTCCAAGACGGGATGTACGCATACCCACCAACGAGGCGGAACTTCAGGGAATCATTGCTGCAGTCATCGCACAATACGAGGCCCATCACTCCGAGCGCAACGGAGGTACCTCAGGAAATAACCCACCCAACGGCTGCACCTACAAGCAGTTCTTAGGCTGCCAGCCCCTACATTTCGACGGCACTAGGGGTGCCGTAGCCTTCGTACGCTGGATTGAGAAGACGGACACTGTTTTGCGTGCGAGCAAATGCGCCCCAAGAGATCAGGTCACGTACATTTCCGGGCTGTTCCGAGATGGGGCTCTGTCATGGTGGAAACTTCAGGTTCAGACAATGGGCGAGGCTGCCACGTATGCTCTATCATGGGACGAGCTGAAAGAGCTAATGCATAAAAAGTACTGTTCGAGAACAGAAAGCCAGAAGGTAGAAACTGAGTTCTGGAACTTGAAGATGGAAGGTCCAAAAATAGCTGAGTATGTGGAGAAGTTCCAAGTTCTATCGCGTATCGTTCCTTACATGGTAGATCCGGAGTTTAAGAGGATTGAGCGTTTCATTTGGGGATTGGCACCCCAAATCATGAGCATGGTAACGACATCAAAGCCTGCAACAATCACTGAGGCCATCAATCTAAGTGTAGCCCTGACGGAAGAGGCAATCAGGATGAACAAATTTTCAACCTCTGAGGAGAAGAAGGAGACTCATTTAGAGTTATCTGGGGAAAACAAGAGGAAGTTGGCGAATTTCAAACAGGGTACCCAGTCGAGTAGCAACAACAAGGCCAAAAAGAGAAAAGAGTACACGGGTATCCTACCAAAGTGCGACAACTGTCGACGTCACCATAACGGGCGGTGTAGATATGGAAAATGTGGTAACTATGGCAAGGTGGGACATGTCAAGGAAACGTGTCGGCAAGGTACTAAACATGGAAATAGAGGTCAAGATGGTAGCGGAAATCGTGGAGGAAATAACGACGACAACAACTATCAAGGCAGGGATGGTGACGATCAAGGATGTGGCCAAGCATGTTTTAATTGCGGTGATGTGGGGCATTTCAAGAAGTATTGCCCTAAGAACACTCAGGCACGTGGATGAAAGCTCAACAGCGGGGATAGAATCCAAGCGCGGATATCGGTACGTCTCATAATAGTCAATGTTATGCTCTATTTGACAGTATTGTCAAATTTTAGCTTCAGAAAATATAGTTGCTTTAGTAGTAAGTAACCTAGATACCCAGTTCTCGATAGAACAAAGCCTAACGGAAGCTTCGATGAGATAATTGGGACGGACTGGTTGTCAAACAACCCGGCGGAGATTGTCATCCGCGCCCCGACGACGAATGGAGAAATGATTGTGATTCATGGAGCAGGATACGCTCCTACGGATTATCAGGCATAGAAGACACAAAATTTTTCGCACAAAGGATGTGTTGCGTTCTTGGCTCATGTCGTGGAAAAAGAAGCCGAAGAACCAAAACTCGAAGATATCCCTGTGATTGGAGAATACCCCGAAGTCTTCCTCGAAGACTTGCCGGAATCGTCTCCTCAACGATTAGTCGAATCTCGCGTCGATCTAATTCCAGGCACTGCACCCGTAGTCGATGCATCGTAGCGACTTACATTTTCAGAGATGCAAGGATTGACAGAGAAGTTTTAGCAATGGATAGAGAAGGAAGATAACATACCAAAATTTCCTTTTGGGGTAACCCCATTTCTACTCGTAAAAAAGAAGGATGATGATTTTCAAATAAACATCAACTACCGGGAGCTGAACAAGCTGACGATCAAGAATAGATACCCTCTGCCAAGAATTGATGATCTGTTTGATCAACTGCAAGGTTCAAGCTTTTACTCAAAGATCGACTTGCGATCTGGATACCATCAGTTAAGGATACAAGAGGAAAGTATCCCGAAGACAGCCTTCAGAACTCGTTATGGGCACTACGAGTTCCTTGTTATGCCGTCTGGTTTGACAAACGCACCTGCGGTGTTTATGGACTTGATGAATATTGTTTGCAAGCCGTACTTGGACAAGTTCGTGATTGTGTTCATCGACGACATCTTGATTTATTCAAGAACAAAGGCTGAGCACGAGCAGCATCTAAGAGCTATTTTGGAGCTGCTAAAGAAGGAACAGTTGTATGCCAAGTTCTCTAAGTGCGAGTTTTGGCTACGTGAAGTACAATTTCTTGGACACGTGGTGAATGGAGATGGAATCCATGTGGATCCAACCAAGATCGAAGCGATTAAGAATTGGGAAACGCCAAAGACGCCAACCGAGATTCGACAATTCTTGGGTTTGGCTGGCTATTATCGAAGATTCATTGAGGATTTTTCAAAAATCGCACAACCTTTGACACTCCTCACGCAGAAAGATAAGAAGTTTGATTGGGGAATCAAACAGGAAGAAGCGTTCCAAATATTGAAGGATAAGCTCTGCAATGCGCCAATATTAGCACTACCGGAAGGTACAAATGATTTTGTGGTATACTGCGACGCTTCGCGTCAAGGATTGGGTTGTGTGTTGATGCAAAGCCAAAAGGTTATTTCTTACACATCGCGTCAATTGAAAGTGCACGAAAAGAACTATACCACACATGATTTGGAGCTAGGCGCAGTAGTATTTGCATTAAAGATCTGGAGACACTACCTTTATGGTACAAAGTGTACAATTTTTACAGATTACAAGAGCCTACAACACATATTCAATCAGAAGGAGCTGAATATGAGGCAGAGACGATGGGTTGAGTTGCTGAACGATTACGACTGCGAGATAAAGTATCATCCAGGGAAGGCGAATGTGGTCGCCGATGCCCTAAGTCGAAAGGAGAGGATCAAGCCCATAAGGGTTAGGGCTTTAGAAATGATTATTCAAACCGATCTTTCCTTGCGCATTCGTGCCGCGCAGAAAGAAGCTCTCAAGGAAGGAAACCTTGAAGAAGAATATCTCCATGGGATGGAGAAGCTACTGGTACCAAACGAGGAAGGAACGTTATGTTTTAAGAAAAGGATTTGGGTTCCTCTGTTTGGTGATCTAAGGAAGGTTATGTTTGATGAAGCTCACAAGTCGCGGTACTCTATCCACCCAGGAGCGGATAAGATGTACCAAGATCTCAAAGATTACTATTGGTGGCCTAGGATGAAAGGCGATGTTGCTGTTTATGTGAGCAAATGTTTAACATGCGCTAAGGTTAAAGCGGAATACCAGAAGCCTTCAGGACTTCTGCAACAACCTGAGATTCCCAAGTGGAAATGGGAACAAATCTCAATGGATTTTATTACAAAGTTGCCAAGAACGCCGAGAGGCCATGACACTATTTGGGTAATAGTGGATCGATTAACAAAGTCAGCACACTTTTTACCTATCAGAGAGAAGGATAATACGAGCAAGTTGGCCGAAATTTATATGAGAGAGATCGTTACGCGCCATGGAGTACCTCTCTCAATCATCTCTGATAGAGACGGAAGGTTTGTGTCAAGGATATGGCAATCCTTCCAAGAAGCTTTTGGCTCACAATTAAATCTGAGCACTGTGTTTCATCCGCAAACCGACGGGCAAAGCGAGCGGACGATACAGACTTTGGAAGACATGCTGAGAGCGTGTGTTATGGATTTGGGCGGTAGCTGGGACAAGCATTTGCCTTTGGTCGAATTTTCATACAACAACAGCTACCACACCAGTATTGGTGTCGCGCCATTTGAAGCCCTTTACGGACGCAAGTGCCGATCACCCCTATGCTGGGCTGACGCAAGTGATAGGCAGCTTGTTGGTCCCGAAATCGTCCAAGAGACGACAGACAAGATTGCGCAGATTCTAAAACGCATCGAAGCAGCTCGCCACAGACAGAAAGCCTATGCGGATCCAAACCGGAAACACTTGGAATTTCAAGTGGGAGAAATGGTGTTATTGAAAGTTTCACCCTGGAAGGGTGTGGCACGCTTCGGAAAGCGTGGAAAGTTAAATCCGCGCTACATTGGTCCTTTCAGAATTTTGGAAAGAATAGGACTAGTAGCATACAAGCTGGACTTACCTACTGAACTCCATTCAGTTCATGATACATTTCATGTATCCAACCTGAAGAAAAGTCCAACTCAAGATACCATTGCCATTCCCATCGACGAGATTCATGTTGACGACACGCTCCATTTCGTTGAAGAACCGGTTGAGGTTACGGATTGGAAAGTAAACAAGACCCGCCGGAGCAGTGTCAAGCTCGTCAAAGTTCGTTGGAATGCCAGACATGGTCCTGAATACACCTGGGAGCGTGAGGACCGGATGAAAGAAAAATACCCCCACCTATTTCCTAAGAACCCTGCATCTACAAGCAGAACTTAAAATTTCGGGACGAAATTTTTCTAACGGGGGGAGAATGTGACAACCCTCACCAAACCAGGTATCCGTACGACTTAATTAATAATTAATTACTGCTTAATTACTGTGCTTGTTTGAAATTACTGATGAACTGCTACTTGATTAATGATACATGCACTTACGTGCATCATACTTTACTTACTGTCACTACATTATTTACATGCTGAACCTTAGTGACAAACATGATGCACAAAAGCACAGTAGCACTATAAACGGATAACCTATTGAACATGCTGATAGAGCCAGCATCAGGCAGACACTGCCTCTAAGGCCTGTATGAGCCAGAAATATTTTACTACGCTAGTGGTGAGTGTAGGGATACAAGGGTTGTAGAACTGCGTCTCTAAGAATAAGTTACAATGACTGGATGTGCCTAAAACGTGCTCTAAACACAAAATTCAGCACTTTACATTATAATTCAGCATTTAGCTATCTAATAAAGTGCCAAAACATGAGAAAAATATTACTAGACACTTTCCAAAGTGTCAGAAATGAGTTGTGTCACTAAAAAGGTAATAACGACACTTTAAAGCTTTGTTAACACTTTAACGGATTACTATCCAACCGAACAACCGGACTTTACCCGGAACATGGAAATATTGTCATTTTCATTGTTTATCTTTTTCTGAGCCTGTTAGGGTCCCTGAATACCCTAACACCCGTTGCAACACACTACACACTAGTAACCGGGTTAATCCCTAAACTTAACTAGGTTAACCTAACTATATACTTAACCTCTAGTTGGAATCGGACCAAGACCCCCCCCCTTTACAAACCGTCCCCAAGAGGGGGGACATACCTTGTCCTTTATTTGAATATTATAATCTTGTGTTTAGTATCAAGAAGACATATGAACCTTTGGTTAATACTCACACTAATTGTCTATAAGTTAGATCATTAACACAACATAACATCCATCTCACAACTCAACACTCAAGCTCTCTCTCCCTCTCTACAAGGCTTCGGCCGAACACCCCTCTCAACATCCCACCATTTTCGAGTTTAGTTCAAGCAATTCCAAGCTCATACAAGTGTTAAGGATCGCGTATAAGGAACCTTGGTGCAATCGGAAGGCAAAGGACCTCACTACATTGCTTTTATCCACGCATTTTTCGCTTAGATTCTTCCCTAGCCTCGAGCTAGTAGTAAGTTGCTTAAATCACCTTCTCGAACTATTTTAAAGTGGTTAAAATGATATGTAACGGTTAAAGGTCGCAAACATACAAGTTGAATCTTAAAAGTCTACCAAAAACACTAAAAATGTTGGTTAAAAGCTCATATGTTGTGTAAATCATGTAGTAATTGATTTGTGTGATTATTTGGACCCGATCTATGTTGTGGTAGCTCGGATCGTCATTTAACCCGGGTTGGTCATGATCATGGATCATGACATAAGGATGTTCTGGAAGTAACAAGGGTTAAAGGACGAAACTCTACCACACACATATCATGAACTTGTGTAAAAGCGACTTTGATTGTGAAATAGTGTTTAAAACTAGTAGATCTACGTATCTACAAGCGGTATTTTCAAAGAACCAAGTATCAAAGAAATCATGTTTTCTAAAGACGGATCTTACACTAACACGAATGATTTTTAGAACACACAAGTGTGTAAATACTTGTGTAACACTAAGTTTCGACAAAGAACTAGTTTTGTCAAATTTTACAAGAAGTTGTAAAGATGGAATTTCTTTAAAAACGAGGTTTTTACAAAACCGGATTGTTTTATATAAAGATCCACTAAAAGTAATGGAAAGATACTACATATTTTGGAAAAACCACAAGTTCATGTATTTTTGCGATTGATATACATATTTTGACTAGTTTGTGGTTTGAACATTGTTTTGATTGAATAAGAAGATTGTTGGTTTGATTTATAAAAGAAAATGATACGCTTGAAAGCGTGGCCACCTCCAGTTACAGAGGAAACTCTGGCGAAATTTTTCCAAAAACCTAACACTTAGAAATATTTTCACTATAAGTGTTAGAAATACATTTTGACTTGTTTTCAAATTATAGATTTCGCCACGACTTATTTACAAAATACCGGAGGTGGGAATTTCACAAAATAAAACGTGATACATAAATATATTTAGTATATATTTTTCACAACATCACTTGTATAAGTGTTTATGATTATTTTGTGAACTACGTAAATATTATTTTTAGAGTAAAAATAATATTACTAAGTATTATTTTGGGAAAATCACATGTATTAAAATATAATATTTTTGGGAAGAATATTTATATTTTGGAGTTAGGAATAAAATATATTAAGTGAGACTTAATAGTGTAATCCGAATCATACGAACGCACATGTATTAAATCCCCCATCCTTGGGAAGGAAAATGACTACCAAGTATATACAGAATGTAAACACGAAATAGTTGCCTAACTATTTCCCAAAAACTTAAACCATAAAGCTAAGGCACGGCCGTCCGTCTAATAGAGTTAGTACGTGTAGGTCGTCATACAGCTGCTTGATTTGGAGGCATACTTGGTAGAGACGCACCACTGTGAGTTCATGTCCCCCTTTTCTCTTAACTGTTTTCAGTTTTCTAAACTACGGGGGTGAAATACATGTTACATACTGCTACGGACAATTACGAATGGTATGGTCAGCTAAGGAAGGAACTGTTAGGTTATGTGATTGGGTAGGTGAAATCTTAAGAACATTAGTCCTCGTAGTACGATCGAGGGATACAAGTGATAGGTCTATTCGAGCTTAACAAATCCCACCCATGAGCCCTAAGGTTGGACCATGTGGTGACCTTGTCTTAACACCACCCATGCGCCCTAAGGTTGGACCATGTGGTGACCTTGTCTTAACACCACCCATGCGCCCTAAGGTTGGACCATGTGGTGACCTTGTCTTAACACCACCCATGCGCCCTAAGGTTGGACCATGTGGTGACCTTGTCCTATCCCCTCCCATGCGCCCGCAGGTTGGACCATGTGGTTACACATTAACTGATATGTTTTCTTATTTGCTTTCATACCAGAGTTTACAAAACCTTCATACTTATAATGATTATAAAGGTTTATTCGCGCGCACATACTAAACACATGAACTCGCTCAACATTATTGTTGATTTTTCAACTTACATGTATTTCAGGGAATTAAAGGATCTGGCGCGGTATGACACGTTTTCCGCTGCACTAGTTACGAGGTCATCCGGGTTTGGGGAATGTGACTCTTTCCTGGACAAGTCACAGTCCTTAAACTGTGTTTATGTCATGTTGATGTTTGTGTTTGTTAAAACAATGTTGTTGTATTTGGTTTTTAAAACTTAATTAAATGGATGATCTTGCATGGTTTATTTCATATAGCTTGGTTATGGTTAAGCTATGGTATTAAGAAGTCACACCAAATTAACCACGCTTCCGCAAAGCCAGGGTGTGACAGCTTGGTATCAGAGCTCTGATCATAGCGAACTAGGATTCTTTCTCGAGTCTAGACTATGATCACTAGGGCTCTCACGAAAACATTTTTACTGCATACCACTTAAGTCCAGATCCAAAACGTTTTTACAAACAAATGTTGAGCACGTTTTATTTATTAATTATAGGCTCAGTCTTGGAGGCTGAGGCTCGGTCTTGGAGGCCGAGGCTCGGTCTGAGAGATCGAGGTAGTTGGCTAGTGGGACTAGGAGAATTGGCTAGTGGGACTAGGAGAATTGGCTAGTGGGACTAGGAAGAGCAGTCTGAGAGGTTGGGAGGCTAGTGGGACTAGGAGAATTATTTGATTACTTACTTGGTGACTAATATGTTTATATGATTATATGATTGATTGTTATACGTATGTGTGTTTGTGTTACAAACGTCATGCCTTCATCATGTACTAGAAAGATGGACACTACGAATCCCATGGCCATAGTATCAGACGACATAGTTTCATCGGAGCACGAGGTGTACATTTCCGATACTACCGGCACAGACAATGACGACTTTCAGCCCTTTGCGCTGCCTGATGGCGTAGCAGAGCCTGCTGATGGCCATCTTGTTGGGAATTTGCCACTCGCGGTGATCCCTGCTCCTATGCCCTTACCGCTTCTCCCGTTGTTGATATGCCCCCGACGTGGTCTCTGACGACGATAACGATCTATTAGAGGAGGACCCATTTGAGGGCGAGGCCCTATTGCTGTTGGTGATAGCCTGCTGCTTGCTGACGCTCCTGCAAGAGGAGGCTCATGTCCATTCACCTGTCCCAGACCCATTTGAGTCTGTGGCGTCTGCATCTTTGCATACACCGGGAGTGCAACATCACTCACACGACGCCGACCCCGATATGGCGTCATCAGCTGCACCAGTTCTCGCGCACAGCTTTGAGTTTGATCACGATATTAAGGATAATCCTGTTTTTCCACCTGGTTTTAATCCAAACCATGACATTGAGTTCATACACTTAGACCAGCCCTTGGAGGATCCTGTAAGCCCCGTGTTTGTGATCCAGCTAACTTTGAAATAAAGTTTGTTGATCTGGAGCCGGCCATGGCCCCTGAGCCAGGCGTTGCTCCTGACCCCGCATTGGAGCATGACACTGTTCATGCCGATGCACCTGCTATTGCTCCTTGATTTATCATCGGCTTAGACGAGAGAAAATTTGGGGTAAGTGTGCAAAACAATTTATTATTACGGGGGCCCACGTAATAACGACTTGTGGTGTACAGAAATCCTGGTGGACTCTGCGGGTCAAGGTAATGAAGACCAATGTAGCAGGAAATAACTAAAACACGAATGACCAAGGAGATGTGGCCTCGAGTTCATTCTATTACAAGCAATAAGCCAAATTGGCAAGCCTATGCGAAGGCTCAGAAATTATTTCCTCGCTCATACACCGAGTATATTTTGGTGAGTACACGATGGCTTATGGTGCCATATATCTCATAGACAATTGAAACGTTGTCTAACCCGCTTCATACCACTTCGACAGAAGAGAATGTCACCCAGACGTGACACAAACACCAGTACGTTGCCAAGGACAGAAGCCGAGCTGCAAGAGCGCATCTCACAGGCAACTGCACGACATGAAGCCCTCCGCTCTAAGCACAGCGATGGCACCACTGGGAACAACCCCCCCCCAACTGGCTGCACCTATAAGCAGTTCCTGAACTGCAAGCTTTTGAACTTTGACGAAACGGGAGGCACCGTGGCACTTGTTCGTTGGTCCAAAAAGACTAACTCCATCCTAAGAATGATTAGATGTTCGCCCCAACGGAGTGTTACCTATATCTCGGGGTTATTTCTAGATGGCACACTCTCATAATGGAACCTCCAGGTTCAGACCCTTGGTACAAGATACTGCTAATGCACTGAGCTGGGACGAGCTCAAAGGAATGATGGAGAAGAAATACAATTCTAGGGCTGGAAACCAGAAGCGTGAGGTAGAGTTCCGGAATTGAAAATGGACGGACCAGAGATTCCTGAATACATCCAGCAATCTCACGACTTGTCTAGGGTCGTCCCCTACTTAGTCAAACCGGAGTTCAAAAGGATGGAACGATTCATTTGGGGACTTGCACCCCAGATCAGGGGCATGGTTACCACCTCGAAGCCCTCAACCATTGCAGGGGCTATCAATACGGGTGATTGATTTATAACATGAGATGTTATGTGATTGATTTATTTATAACATGAGATGTTATGTGTTGATATTGTTGTATACTTACGTACACTTTACTTACTATGACCTGACCCATACGATCATCATTTAGAATATGCCTCCAAGACGGGATGTACGCATACCCACCAACGAGGTGGAACTTCAGGGAATCATTGCTGCAGTCATCGCACAATACGAGGCCCATCACTCCGAGCGCAACGGAGGTACCTCAGGAAATAACCCACCCAACGGCTGCACCTACAAGCAGTTCTTAGGCTGCCAGCCCCTACATTTCGACGGCACTGGGTGCTGTAGCCTTCGTACGCTGGATTGAGAAGACGGACACTGTTTTGCGTGCGAGCAAATGCGCCCCAAGAGATCAGGTCACGTACATTTCCGGGCTGTTCCGAGATGGGGCTCTGTCATGGTGGAAACTTCAGGTTCAGACAATGGGCGAGGCTGCCGCGTATGCTCTATCATGGGACGAGCTGAAAGAGCTAATGCATAAAAAGTACTGTTCGAGAACAGAAAGCCAGAAGGTAGAAACTGAGTTCTGGAACTTGAAGATGGAAGGTCCAAAAATAGCTGAGTATGTGGAGAAGTTCCAAGTTCTATCGCGTATCGTTCCTTACATGGTAGATCCGGAGTTTAAGAGGATTGAGCGTTTCATTTGGGGATTGGCACCCCAAATCATGAGCATGGTAACGACATCAAAGCCTGCAACAATCACTGAGGCCATCAATCTAAGTGTAGCCCTGACGGAAGAGGCAATCAGGATGAACAAATTTTCAACCTCTGAGGAGAAGAAGGAGACTCATGTAGAGTCATCTGGGGACAACAAGAGGAAGTTGGCGAATTTCAAACAGGGTACCCAGTCGAGTAGCAACAACAAGGCCAAAAAGAGAAAAGAGTACACGGGTATCCTACCAAAGTGCGACAACTGTCGACGTCACCATAACGGGCGGTGTAGATATGGAAAATGTGGTAACTGTGGCAAGGTGGGACATGTCAAGGAAACGTGTCGGCAAGGTACTAAACATGGAAATAGAGGTCAAGATGGTAGCGGAAATCGCGGAGGAAATAACGACGACAACAACTATCAAGGCAGGGATGGTGACGATCAAGGCTGTGGCCAAGCATGTTTTAATTGCGGTGATGTGGGACATTTCAAGAAGTATTGCCCTAAGAACACTCAGGCACGTGAATGAAAGCTCAACAGCGGGGATAGAATCCAAGCGCGGATATCGGTACGTCTCATAATAGTCAATGTTATGCTCTATTTGACAGTATTGTCAAATTTTAGCTTTAGAAAATATAGTTGCTTTAGTAGTAAGTAACCTAGATACCAAGTTCTCGATAGAACAAAGCCTAACGAAAGCTTCGATGAGATAATTGGGATGGACTGGTTGTCGAACAACCCGGCGGAGATTGTCATCCGCGCCCCGACGACGAATGGAGAAATGATTGTGATTCATGGAGCAGGATACGCTCCTACGGATTATCAGGCAAAGAAGACACAAAAATTTTCGCACAAAGGGTGTGTTGCATTCTTGGCTCATGTCGTGGAAAAAGAAGCCGAAGAACCAAAACTCGAAGATATCCCTGTGATTGGAGAATACCCCGAAGTCTTCCTCGAAGACTTGCCGGAATCGTCTCCTCAACGATTAGTCGAATCCCGCGTCGATCTAATTCCAGGCACTGCACCCGTAGTCGATGCATCGTAGCGACTTACATTTTCGGAGATGCAAGGATTGACAGAGAAGTTTTAGCAATGGATAGAGAAGGAAGATAACATACCAAATTTTCCTTTTGGGGTAACCCCATTTCTACTCGTCAAAAAGAAGGATGATGATTTTCAAATAAACATCAACTACCGGGAGCTGAACAAGCTGACGATCAAGAATAGATACCCTCTGCCAAGAATTGATGATCTGTTTGATCAACTGCAAGGTTCAAGCTTTTACTCAAAGATCGACTTGCGATCTGGATACCATCAGTTTAGGATACAAGAGGAAAGTATCCCGAAGACAGCCTTCAGAACTCGTTATGGACACTACGAGTTCCTTGTTATGCCGTCTGGTTTGACAAACGCACCTGCGGTGTTTATGGACTTGATGAATAGAGTTTGCAAGCCGTACTTGGACAAGTTCGTGATTGTGTTCATCGACGACATCTTGATTTATTCAAGAACAAAGGCTGAGCACGAGCAGCATCTAAGAGCTATTTTGGAGCTGCTAAAGAAGGAACAGTTGTATGCCAAGTTCTCTAAGTGCGAGTTTTGGCTACGTGAAGTACAATTTCTTGGACACGTGGTGAATGGAGATGGAATCCATGTGGATCCAACCAAGATCGAAGCGATTAAGAATTGGGAAACGCCAAAGACGCCAACCGAGATTCGACAATTCTTGGGTTTGGCTGGCTATTATCGAAGATTCATTGAGGATTTTTCAAAAATCGCTCAACCTTTGACACTCCTTACGCAGAAAGATAAGAAGTTTGATTGGGGAATCAAACAGGAAGAAGCGTTCCAAATATTGAAGGATAAGCTCTGCAATGCGCCAATATTAGCACTACCGGAAGGTACAGATGATTTTGTGGTATACTGCGACGCTTCGCGTCAAGGATTGGGTTGTGTGTTGATGCAAAGCCAAAAGGTTATTGCTTACGCATCGCGTCAATTGAAAGTGCACGAAAAGAACTATACCACACATGATTTGGAGCTAGGCGCAGTAGTATTTGCATTAAAGATCTGGAGACACTACCTTTATGGTACAAAGTGTACAATTTTTACAGATCACAAGAGCCTACAACACATATTCAATCAGAAGGAGCTGAATATGAGGCAGAGACGATGGGTTGAGTTGCTGAACGATTACGACTGCGAGATAAAGTATCATCCAGGGAAGGCGAATGTGGTCGCCGATGCCCTAAGTCGAAAGGAGAGGATCAAGCCCATAAGGGTTAGGGCTTTAGAAATGATTATTCGAACCGATCTTTCCTTGCGCATTCGTGCCGCGCAGAAAGAAGCTCTCAAGGAAGGAAACCTTGAAGAAGAATATCTCCGTGGGATGGAGAAGCTACTGGTACCAAACGAGGAAGGAACGTTATGTTTTAAGAAAAGGATTTGGGTTCCTCTGTTTGGTGATCTAAGGAAGGTTATGTTTGATGAAGCTCACAAGTCGCGGTACTCTATCCACCCAGGAGCGGATAAGATGTACCAAGATCTCAAAGATTACTATTGGTGGCCTAGGATGAAAGGCGATGTTGCTGTTTATGTGAGCAAATGTTTAACATGCGCTAAGGTTAAAGAGGAATACCAGAAGCCTTCAGGACTTCTGCAACAACCTGAGATTCCCAAGTGGAAATGGGAACAAATCTCAATGGATTTTATTACAAAGTTGCCAAGAACGCCGAGAGGCCATGACACTATTTGGGTAATAGTGGATCGATTAACAAAGTCAGCACACTTTTTACCTATCAGAGAGAAGGATAATACGAGCAAGTTGGCCGAAATTTATATGAGAGAGATCGTTACGCGCCATGGAGTACCTCTCTCAATCATCTCTGATAGAGACGGAAGGTTTGTGTCAAGGATATGGCAATCCTTCCAAGAAGCTTTTGGCTCACAATTAAATCTGAGCACTGCGTTTCATCCGCAAACCGACGGGCAAAGCGAGCGGACGATACAGACTTTGGAAGACATGCTGAGAGCGTGTGTTATGGATTTGGGCGGTAGCTGGGACAAGCATTTGCCTTTGGTCGAATTTTCATACAACAACAACTACCACACCAGTATTGGTGTCGCGCCATTTGAAGCCCTTTACGGACGCAAGTGCCGATCACCCCTATGCTGGGCTGACGCAGGTGATAGGCAGCTTGTTGGTCCCGAAATCGTCCAAGAGACGACAGACAAGATTGCGCAGATTCTAAAACGCATCGAAGCAGCTCGCCACAGACAGAAAGCCTATGCGGATCCAAACTGGAAACACTTGGAATTTCAAGTGGGAGAAATGGTGTTATTGAAAGTTTCACCCTGGAAGGGTGTGGCACGCTTCGGAAAGCGTGGAAAGTTAAATCCGCGCTACATTGGTCCTTTCAGAATTTTGGAAAGAATAGGACTAGTAGCATACAAGCTGGACTTACCTACTGAACTCCATTCAGTTCACGATACATTTCATGTATCCAACCTGAAGAAAAGTCCAACTCAAGATACCATTGCCATTCCCATCGACGAGATTCATGTTGACGACACGCTCCATTTCGTTGAAGAACCAGTTGAGGTTACGGATTGGAAAGTAAACAAGACCCGCCGGAGCAGTGTCAAGCTCGTCAAAGTTCGTTGGAATGCCAGACATGGTCCTGAATACACCTGGGAGCGTGAGGACCGGATGAAAGAAAAATACCCCCACCTATTTCCTAAGAACCCTGCATCTACAAGCAGAACTTAAAATTTCGGGACGAAATTTTTCTAACGGGGGGAGAATGTGACAACCCTCACCAAACCAGGTATCCGTACGACTTAATTAATAATTAATTACTGCTTAATTACTGTGCTTGTTTGAAATTACTGATGAACTGCTACTTGATTAATGATACATGCACTTACTTGCATCATACTTTACTTACTGTCACTACATTATTTACATGCTGAACCTTAGTGACAAACATGATGCACAAAAGCACAGTAGCACTATAAACGGATAACCTATTGAACATGCTGATAGAGCCAGCATCAGGCAGACACTGCCTCTAAGGCCTGTATGAGCCAGAAATATTTTACTACGCTAGTGGTGAGTGTAGGGATACAAGGGTTGTAGAACTGCGTCTCTAGGAATAAGTTACAATGACTGGATGTGCCTAAAACGTGCTCTAAACACAAAATTCAGCACTTTACATAATAATTCAGCATTTAGCTACCTAATAAAGTGCCAAAACATGAGAAAAATATTACTAGACACTTTCCAAAGTGTCAGAAATGAGTTGTGTCACTAAAAAGGTAATAACGACACTTTAAAGCTTTGTTAACACTTTAACGGATTACTATCCAACCGAACAACCGGACTTTACCCGGAACATGGAAATATTGTCATTTTCATTGTTTATCTTTTTCTGAGCCTGTTAGGGTCCCTGAATACCCTAACACCCGTTGCAACACACTACACACTAGTAACCGGGTTAATCCCTAAACTTAACTAGGTTAACCTAACTATATACTTAACCTCTAGTTGGAATCGGACCAAGACCCCCCCCCCCTTTACAAACCGTCCCCAAGAGGGGGGACATACCTTGTCCTTTATTTGAATATTATAATCTTGTGTTTAGTATCAAGAAGACATATGAACCTTTGGTTAATACTCACACTAATTGTCTATAAGTTAGATCATTAACACAACATAACATCCATCTCACAACTCAACACTCAAGCTCTCTCTCCCTCTCTACAAGGCTTCGGCCGAACACCCCTCTCAACATCCCACCATTTTCGAGTTTAGTTCAAGCAATTCCAAGCTCATACAAGTGTTAAGGATCGCGTATAAGGAACCTTGGTGCAATCGGAAGGCAAAGGACCTCACTACATTGCTTTTATCCACGCATTTTTCGCTTAGATTCTTCCCTAGCCTCGAGCTAGTAGTAAGTTGCTTAAATCACCTTCTCAAACTATTTTAAAGTGGTTAAAATGATATGTAACGGTTAAAGGTCGCAAACATACAAGTTGAATCTTAAAAGTCTACCAAAAACACTAAAAATGTTGGTTAAAAGCTCATATGTTGTGTAAATCATGTAGTAATTGATTTGTGTGATTATTTGGACCCGATCTATGTTGTGGTAGCTCGGATCGTCATTTAACCCGGGTTGGTCATGATCATGGATCATGACATAAGGATGTTCTGGAAGTAACAAGGGTTAAAGGACGAAACTCTACCACACACATATCATGAACTTGTGTAAAAGCGACTTTGATTGTGAAATAGTGTTTAAAACTAGTAGATCTACGTATCTACAAGCGGTATTTTCAAAGAACCAAGTATCAAAGAAATCATGTTTTCTAAAGACGGATCTTACACTAACACGAATGATTTTTAGAACACACAAGTGTGTAAATACTTGTGTAACACTAAGTTTCGACAAAGAACTAGTTTTGTCAAATTTTACAAGAAGTTGTAAAGATGGAATTTCTTTAAAAACGAGGTTTTTACAAAACCGGATTGTTTTATATAAAGATCCACTAAAAGTAATGGAAAGATACTACATATTTTGGAAAAACCACAAGTTCATGTATTTTTGCGATTGATATACATATTTTGACTAGTTTGTGGTTTGAACATTGTTTTGATTGAATAAGAAGATTGTTGGTTTGATTTATAAAAGAAAATGATACGCTTGAAAGCGTGGCCACCTCCAGTTACAGAGGAAACTCTGGCGAAATTTTTCCAAAAACCTAACACTTAGAAATATTTTCACTATAAGTGTTAGAAATACATTTTGACTTGTTTTCAAATTATAGATTTCGCCACGACTTATTTACAAAATACCGGAGGTGGGAATTTCACAAAATAAAACGTGATACATAAATATATTTAGTATATATTTTTCACAACATCACTTGTATAAGTGTTTATGATTATTTTGTGAACTACGTAAATATTATTTTTAGAGTAAAAATAATATTACTAAGTATTATTTTGGGAAAATCACATGTATTAAAATATAATATTTTTGGGAAGAATATTTATATTTTGGAGTTAGGAATAATATATATTAAGTGAGACTTAATAGTGTAATCCGAATCATACGAACGCACATGTATTAAATCCCCCATCCTTGGGAAGGAAAATGACTACCAAGTATATACAGAATGTAAACACGAAATAGTTGCCTAACTATTTCCCAAAAACTTAAACCATAAAGCTAAGGCACGACCGTCCGTCTAATAGAGTTAGTACGTGTAGGTCGTCATACAGCTGCTTGATTTGGAGGCATACTTGGTAGAGACGCACCACTGTGAGTTCATGTCCCCCTTTTCTCTTAACTGTTTTCAGTTTTCTAAACTACGGGGGTGAAATACATGTTACATACTGCTACGGACAATTACGAATGGTATGGTCAGCTAAGGAAGGAACTGTTAGGTTATGTGATTGGGTAGGTGAAATCTTAAGAACATTAGTCCTCGTAGTACGATCAAGGGATACAAGTGATAGGTCTATTCGAGCTTAACAAATCCCACCCATGAGCCCTAAGGTTGGACCATGTGGTGACCTTGTCTTAACACCACCCATGCGCCCTAAGGTTGGACCATGTGGTGACCTTGTCTTAACACCACCCATGCGCCCTAAGGTTGGACCATGTGGTGACCTTGTCTTAACACCACCCATGCGCCCTAAGGTTGGACCATGTGGTGACCTTGTCCTATCCCCTCCCATGCGCCCGCAGGTTGGACCATGTGGTTACACATTAACTGATATGTTTCCTTATTTGCTTTCATACCAGAGTTTACAAAACCTTCATACTTATAATGATTATAAAGGTTTATTCGCGCGCACATACTAAACATATGAACTCGCTCAACATTATTGTTGATTTTTCAACTTACATGTATTTCAGGGAATTAAAGGATCTGGCACGGTATGACACATTTTCCGCTGCACTAGTTACGAGGTCATCCGGGTTTGGGGAATGTGACTCTTTCCTGGACAAGTCACAGTCCTTAAACTGTGTTTATGTCATGTTGATGTTTGTGTTTGTTAAAACAATGTTGTTGTATTTGGTTTTTAAAACTTAATTAAATGGATGATCTTGCATGGTTTATTTCATATAGCTTGGTTATGGTTAAGCTATGGTATTAAGAAGTCACACCAAATTAACCACGCTTCCGCAAAGCCAGGGTGTGACAGCTTGGTATCAGAGCTCTGATCATAGCGAACTAGGATTCTTTCTCGAGTCTAGACTATGATCACTAGGGCTCTCACGAAAACATTTTTACTGCATACCACTTAAGTCCAGATCCAAAACGTTTTTACAAACAAATGTTGAGCACGTTTTATTTATTAATTATAGGCTCAGTCTTGGAGGCTGAGGCTCGGTCTTGGAGGCCGAGGCTCGGTCTGAGAGATCGAGGTAGTTGGCTAGTGGGACTAGGAGAATTGGCTAGTGGGACTAGGAGAATTGGCTAGTGGGACTAGGAGAATTGGCTAGTGGGACTAGGAAGAGCAGTCTGAGAGGCTGGGAGGCTAGTGGGACTAGGAGAATTATTTGATTACTTACTTGGTGACTAATATGTTTATATGATTATATGATTGATTGTTATACGTATGTGTGTTTGTGTTACAAACGTCATGCCTTCATCATGTACTAGAAAGATGGACACTACGAATCCCATGGCCATAGTATCAGACGACATAGTTTCATCGGAGCACGAGGTGTACATTTCCGATACTACCGGCACGGACAATGACGAATTTCAGCCCTTTGCGCTGCCTGATGTCGTAGCAGAGCCTGCTGATGGCCATCTTGTTGGGAATTTGCCACTCGCGGTGATCCCTGCTCCTGTGCCCTTACCGCTTCTCCCGTTGTTGATATGCCCCCGACGTGGTCTCTGACGACGATAACGATCTATTAGAGGAGGACCCATTTGAGGGCGAGGCCCTATTGCTGTTGGTGATAGCCTGCTGCTTGCTGACGCTCCTGCAAGAGGAGGCTCATGTCCATTCACCTGTCCCAGACCCATTTGAGTCTGTGGCGTCCGCATCTTTGCATACACCGGGAGTGCAACATCACTCACACGACGCCGACCCCGATATGGCGTCATCAGCTGCACCAGTTCTCGCGCACAGCTTTGAGTTTGATCACGATATTAAGGATAATCCTGTTTTTCCACCTGGTTTTAATCCAAACCATGACATTGAGTTCATACACTTAGACCAGCCCTTGGAGGATCCTGTAAGCCCCGTGTTTGTGATCCAGCTAACTTTGAAATAAAGTTTGTTGATCTGGAGCCGGCCATGGCCCCTGAGCCAGGCGTTGCTCCTGACCCCGCATTGGAGCATGACACTGTTCATGCCGATGCACCTGCTATTGCTCCTTGATTTATCATCGTTTAACTCGTTTTAATTGTGAAAACTACTTTTGGTCGTCTCGCTAATAACATTCAAACCTTCGTGACTCGACTATCTCGCTTCTCGCATTAACAAACCACCAAAGGGTAAGTTAACAATCAGATTCAGTCATTACCCACCTAACCCACACATAACCATGGGTGCAGTACGATAACGGGATTTGTCAGATCCTATGGTACCATAACCTAATACTGGTCGACTTGATCAGTGCTAATGAATGTCATTCGTTATGTAACTACAACCAACGAGTTTGTTCCCTTTATCGAAATCGTTATTATTTTAGTATAAACCATTTTAATCGCTTTTGAAACCATCGTTTAAACCTCGAAAATCGTTTAACATATGAATCACCCCAAAACAATTGAAAACAGTAAAATAGGGGAACTATGTACTCACATGAAGTGCATAGTAATCGAATCACTAGAACTTCAACAAACTCAAGTAAACCAGAGAAATCAAGCAGCACCTAGTAATCGAATCACTAGTAAATAATTTGACACCTCAATCGGAAGATCGGATAGAATGAGGTCTTGTAAACCAAATGAGTGTTGGAACTCATGTGATATGGTTTAACAAAGTCTACATTCTAGATCGGAACCTAACCTAAGTGCTTTCGACCCATTGCGACCCATTAAGGTAGCTTATGCTACTTTAACGCGTCGTTCGCGCAAATGCGCGTTCGAGAGGTCTAACTAGTCCTATGACAAGTATTATATGCCTAAACATGTTGCATAATCAATTAAGTGACAAAAGTTTATGTTACATATGCTTAATTACCAATTATGCATAAAAAGGGTATTTTGGTCATTTACCTAAGGCATATAAACTACTTATCATACAACTAATTAAACCTAAGTGACCATAAGGTATAACCTCGGAAGGTTATTCCCTATGCAACTATGGTTACTAAACACGTTTGGTCGGATCCTAATGATCTACCAAACGGGTCGAGTTCGAAAGTCTAAGCGGGTGTTTAGTCCGCTTGACTTACGACTCTACACAAGCACTAAACTAAAAGTGACGAGCTAAACATGTTAAGACATGTTTAGTTAAGTTAGAAAACAGGTTTTGGTATCAAAACAAATGGTTTTGATACCCAAGAGTAGTTTGGTTACAAAATACGCACAAATACGCATTTTGGCAGAAACTACGACTCGTCACTATGCCTAGTCAACGTGGTAATCAGTAGGTATAGTCACAAGGGACTATAACCATTGTGATTACACTCACGTTGCAAAGTTCAAATGAACTTTGTGTTGACCATTGACTGGTCAAAGCGGAAAGTCAAACTCTGTTTGACTTTCATGCTTGAAATACAAGAACAAGCAAGAAGAGGACTTACAAAGGGTCCAAGAAGGTGTTTTGATTCCAAATATTCTCAGGTATGAAGTGATAACACCTCAACTTAGAGAAATTTCAGTATCAAGTGTGAAGAACCGAAATGAGGAAGCTTGCTATTTATAGGAAGTTGAGATCAATAGGATCATTCCACGTGTTTAGAGGGTGTAATCTTGGCCATACATGTGGGTACATGGTATTAGAATATAATGGGGGTCGAACACCAGCTCAAGGTTTTGCAAAAGTTACAAAAAAGACCCCCAAGTTCAATCCCATTGCTGAAAAATGCTGAAAATCAAGTTTTCTGCCCAGATAGGGTGCTCGCGTCGCGCCACGGCAGAGACAGATGCTGGTGGCGAAGCGCCACCAGGTGCCAGATCTAGAAAAGTTTAAAAATGGCAGAAATGGTCCCTGCAGCCCATTTAAGCCATTTTCGATGCGTTTAAACCCCGTTAACCCCATTTCATGGCTCTAAAATGATGTTGGTCGTACGGTTGCGTTATTCGGTTAATTACGACGGAAGTCGTAACGAACGCAAAAACGTTCCAAATTACGCGACCAATGGAATTTTATCAAGCCAATCACTAAAATAAAATATTTTAATGATTACATAAATTTTTGGATGTTCGGATATATTCAGAACGTAAGATATGCGCGAAAATGCAAACTTGTGCACTTTTTGACGCTTTTAGTCCCTATTGATCAATAAAGTTTATTTTAGCATACCGAACCCATCAAAGCCTATTTCTAAGCTATGTAAAGGATATTTAGGGTATGTTTAACTTATGATCAAGTTCCAGAATGTTTGTTACTATACAAATCGATATAGTTTCACATTTTGACACAATTAGTCCCTGTGATCGAACAAACTTGATTTCAACACACCAGACCATCCAAAACTTATTTCTAAGTTATGTGGAGGTTATTTAAGGTATGTTAAGCCTATGTCACTATTCCAGAGTGTTTGTCGTATTAAACTGACTGCGTTTACGCACCAGTTTGCGTATAACCTTCCAGAAAGCGATTTAAAGCTTGAAATCGGAATCGAATCAAATCGTAAAATCATCAAACACAAATACACACATAATAACACCACACCAAAACACATATAATAACACCAAAGCACATTTTTTATTGATAATTGACATTGTTTTACATTATACGACGATTACAGACCACAGTTGTCACAGTCTCCCCTACTTTAGGAAATTTCGTCCCGAAATTTTAACTAGAGGAAGCTTGTGAAAACAATTGTGGATAATTCGTCTTCATCTGGTCCTCACGTTCCCAAATAAACTCTGGGCCACGTTTGGATTTCCAGCGAACTTTGACCAATCGAATCCGTTTGTTCTTCAACTGTTTGAATGCACGGTCCGTTATCTCCACATGTTTCTCGACAAAGTGCATCGTTTCATCGATTTGGATTTCGTCGAGTGGAATGTGAAGATCAGCGTCAGCTAAACACTTTCGCAAATTGGATACGTGAAAATTCGGATGAATATTTCCAAGCTCTGGAGGTAGCTCTAGTCGATAGGCAACCTTCCCAATCCTTTCCACAATCTTAAATGGTCCAACATATCGAGGTGCAAGTTTTCCTTTCTTTCCAAATCTCACCACTCCCTTCCAAGGTGACACCTTGAGTAGGACACGGTCTCCGATTTGAAATTCTAAGGGTTTGTGTCGCATATCCGCATAACTCTTTTGATGGCTTCGAGCTGTCACAAGATTATCGCGGATTTTCTTGATTTTGTCTATTGTTTCCAGAATGAGCTCAGGTCTAGTAAGCTGAGCTTCACCGATCTCATTCCAACAGACAGGTGAACGACATTTTCGGCCGTAGAGAGCTTCGAATTTGTGCCATATTAATACTAGCATGATAACTGTTGTTGTAAGAAAACTCGATCAGTGGAAGGTGAGAATCCCAATTACCACCAAAGTCTATCACGCATGCTCTAAGCATATCCTCCAAAGTTTGAATCGTCCTCTCAGATTATCCATCTGTTTGGGGATGATAAGCAGTGCTTAGATTTAGTTGGGTTCCCAAAGCAGATTGCATGGTCTTCTAGAAATGAGATGAAAATGGAGCATCACGATCAGAAATGATATCCAAAGGAACACCATGTCGAGATACTATCTCATCAACATAAATATTTGCGAGTTTATCAGCAGATAGATCCTCGCGAATTGGAATAAAATGAGCTGATTTCGTTAAACGATCGATAACAACCTAAATCGCATCGTGACCCTTAGACGTACGTGGTAATTTAGTGATAAGATCCATAGCAATGTTCTCCCACTTCCAAACCGGTATCTATGGTTGTACAAGCAAACAAGATGGTCGTTGATGTTCAGCCTTGACTTTGAGACAAGTTAGGCATTTCGACACATACAAGGCAACATCCTTCTTCATACCACCAATACTAAGTACGGAGATCCTTGTACATTTTATAAGCACCAGGATGGATAGAATATCAAGACTTATGAGATTCGTCCATCACTAAAGTGAGGAGATCGTCTTGTTTCGGAATCCATAATTGATCCTTGAAGTAGAGCAAACCATCGTCTTTCCTTTCGAGTTTAAGCTCGATTTGAAGTGGTAGCTCATATTTTAACAAGCCTTTGATCACACAAAATCGTTGAGCTTGAAGGACACGAGATTGAATATCAGATAGAGTTCAAACAGAATGAATCTTGACTCGCTCTTTTCGACTAAGAGCATCGGCCACGACATTCGCCTTACCAGGATGGTAGCGAATTTCACAATCGTAATCGCTCAAGAGCTCAACCCATCGTCGTTGCCTTATGTTCAGCTCCTTCTGATTGAGAATGTGTTGGAGACTTTTGTGGTCTGTGAAAACCACACACTTCGTGCCATAGAGATAGTGTCTCCAAATTTTAAGAGCGAAAACCACAGCTCCCAACTCAAGATCATGAGTTGTGTAGTTCTTCTCATGAACTTTCAGCTGTCTTGATGCATAAGCTATAACTTTACCTCGTTGTATAAGAACACAACCAAGGCCTAAGTTGGACGCATCACAATAGACAACAAAATCATCGTTTCCCTCAGGTAGAGATAAAACAGGAGCATCACAGAGCTTTCATTTCAGCGTTTGAAACGCTTCTTCTTGCTTAGGTCCCCACTCAAAAGGCTTATTCTTCTGAGTCAAAGCAGTGAGTGGAACTGAAATCTTCGAGAAGTTTGAAATAAACCGTCGATAATATCCAGCAAGACCAAGAAAAGATCGAATCTCTGTAGGTGTCGTCGGTGTATTCCAATCCTTAATAGCAGATATCTTGGATGGATCTACATGAATACCCTGCTCGTTGACTATATGACCCAAAAACTGAACTTCTTTAAGCAAGAATTCACACTTGGAGAATTTAGGAAAAAGTTGTTCCTTCTTTAGGAGTTCCAATGTCAAACGAAGGTGTTGCTCGTGATCGGCTCGAGACTTCGAATAAATGAGAATATCGTCGATGAACACAATGATGAACTTGTCTAAATAAGGTTTACAGACCCTATTCATTAAGTCCATGAAGATAGCTGGGGTATTCGTCAAACCGAAAGGCATGACAGTGAACTCGTAATGCCCATATCTTGTGCGGAAGGCAGTTTTGGGAATATCTTCTTCGAGAACACGAAGTTGATGATACCTAGAATGTAGATCGATCTTGGAAAAGCATGAAGCACCTTGCATCTGGTCGAAGAGATCATCAATTCGAGGTAGGGGATATTGATTCTTGATGGTAAGCTTATTAAGCTCACGATAATCGATACACATTCGAAAAGATCCATCTTTCTTTTTCACACAGAGGACAGGAGCTCCCCAAGGCGAAAAGATCGGACGGATGAATCCTTTATCAGATAACTCTTGAAGCTGTTTCGATAACTCTTGCATCTCAGACGGTGCAAGACGATAAGGTTCTTTCGTAATCGGGTTAGCATTGGGTACAAGGTCAATATGAAACTCGACTTGACGAACTGGAGGCAAACCAGGCAGTTCATCGGGAAACACCTCTGGATAATCTCGAACAATCGGAATATCCTGAATACTCTTGCTCTTGCTTTTCTCCTCGGTGACATGTGCCAGAAAAGCAACATATCCTTTTCGTAAATAACTTTGGGCTTTCGTACACGACATGAGTTTCAATCCACCGGATGGTTTCTCGCCACGAACTTCCAGAACATCGCCAGATGAAAGAGGAATACGAATGATCTTATCGAAACAAATCACCTCTGCATGATGTTTGGTTAACCAATCCATCCCAACGATAATATCGAAACTCTCAAGTTGCATCGGTGTGAGGTCAATAGGAAAAAGATGGTCATCAAGGTTCAACTGACAATCACGAATAACATAATCGAGAACAAGAGGTTTACCAGTAGCAACTTCGACAGATAAGGGTTTCCTCAGTTTAGTTCTAGGTATCGCAAGAAAAGGCTCAAATGATAATGAAACAAAACTTCTATCGGCACCAGAATAAAAAAGAATAGATGCAGGTCGATTGTTAACAAGAAACGTACCTTTGACAACGAGGTTGTCAGGTCGAGCCTCGTTAGCGTTTAGATTGAATGCTCGTCCATGAGCGGGATTCACATTCGCGTTTGCATTGGCATTTGCATTTGCATTTGCATTCGCGTTCACCAACCCCGGGCAGTTGTTGCGGAAATGACCAATTTCACCGCAATTATAACACGAACCAGGTGGGAATCTCGCAGCATTCCCCTGAACCTGTGCTGGATTCTGAGCGGCTTGATTCTGGCCCAAGCGACAGATGTTGGCCAGATGCCCAAGTTTACCACACGTAGTGCATTGCTTGCAAGCTTGTTGTGCAACATGATGACCGTTGCAGCGAGCACAATGAGGTGCGGTACCAGCATACACTTTCTTCACAGGCGGTTGAGCCGGTGGGTTCTGAGCTGTTACTGCAAAATTCTGAGCACCCTTTCGCTTTCTAGACTTCTTCAACGACTCACCTTTCTTACTCTTACCCTTTTCCTTGACAGAATCGGTCGACTTCTTCTTATCACCCTTGCGGGTAAGTTTACCCTTCCTGACTCGAGACTCAGTGAGGGTAGCAGACAACTCGATCGCGTGACGAACAGTAGTAGGATTAATGCCAGTCACAATATCCTGTATGGAATCGGGTAAACCATCGATATACCTCTCTATCGCTTTCTCCAACGGGGTAACCATTGTAGGACACAAAATACTGAGCTCCTCAAAACGATCCGTATACGTACGGTGTTCTCCCCCATCTTGCTTTAGATCGTCAAACTCTCGTTCCAATGCTCGAACCTCGTGACGGGGACAAAACTCTTTCATCATGAGAGCTCGAAGCTCTTCCCATGTTTGTGTTAATGCCACTTCGGCACCCGTATCGCGCATTACTCCGTTCCACCACGTAAGAGCACGCTTCTCAAACACACTTGATGCAAATTCAACCTTACGCCCATTCGGACATTGCACATGTCTGAATGTGCTCTCGATACTTTCAAACCATTGAAGGAGCGCAGTTGCTCCTTGCGACCCAGAAAACTTAAGCGGTTTAGCAGAATTGAAATTCTTGAAATTACACTGTGCATTGTTATTATTATTGTTGTTGTATAACTCGTGGATTTGGGTCACAATGCCTGGAAGCACAGCAACCATTTGCTGAGAGACAAGGGCTGCAACTTCTTTAGCAGTAAAAGATTGTGCATCACGTCGAGGAGGCATTGTCTAAAAGGAAATATGAGAAACGAGTGAGGTTGACAATTAGGAAAAACAAAAGAGGTATTGAAAATATCGACAAAACACAAGGAAGGCGATCATTTGTTTATTACCTCGAACAAACAAACGACACGCAGTGACTAATAAAAGTAAATGGGTCAAAATAACGTATCGCGAAGACATGCTCGCTTATAAGTGAACACTCACCCCAAGAGTTCCCATGTAAGAGTGACTGGTCCGATTATGTGCATTTGTACGAACACTCTTGTCACACCCCCAAAATTCCACACGCGGAGTATCACCGCTTGTAGGTGTGACATGACCAGGATCAAGCCACCAATCATATTGAACATATCATAATAGTAATTGTAACACCCAACCTCAATATAACTGGTGTTCAAATCAAAACATAGTTTAAGTAGTAAGCGGAAGCATAATGTTTAAAACCCAAGTATAAGTTCAAAAGTATTGTAAATGTTTAACATGGCATCCACGATTCATGTCCACAACGACCGCGCCTCCCAGTGCAAGCTCCATGTGTACCTATTGACCTGCAAGGCATGTAACAATGAGTCAACAACAAAGTTGAGCGAGTTCACAGTTGGTTGTTTAGTTATAGTATTCGTTTCGTAAACCGTATGTTTGTTTAGTAAACTATGTATCGTATTTATTTGTATCGCGGCCTTCCAGGCATGTTTGCGAAGATTTGTGGGGGTTTCCCGTGTATTCTAGACTAGTTGTATTTGTATCGCGGCCCTCCAGGCATGTTTGCGAAGTTTAGTATTCGTATCGCGGCCATTCCAGGCATGTGTGCGAAGTTTAGTATTCGTATCGCGGCCATTCCAGGCATGTTTGCGAAGATTAGTATTCGTATCGCGGCCATTCCAGGCATGTGTGCGAAGATTAGTATTCGTATCGCGGCCATTCCAGGCATGTGTGCGAAGATTAGTATTCGTATCGCGGCCATTCCAGGCATGTTTGCGAAGTTTAGTATTCGTATCGCGGCCATTCCAGGCATGTGTGCGAAGATTAGTATTCGTATCGCGGCCATTCCAGGCATGTTTGCGAAGATTAGTGGGGGCTTCCCATGTGTTACTAGTCTAGCTGTATCTATAAGTGACCTTCTCCTAACGAGGTCAGTGGTACGTATTCCAGTAACGATGAAAGTACAAGTAATCATTTAACCCCATTCCCAACCCCGGGAATCCCATGCCTTGGTAAGAGTGTGAACTCACCTTGGTTTGCTCGGTATGCTAAACTATGTGCTCACAAGTAATCAGTTAAGTCCGAGATGGGATGTCACTAGCTTGATCGAAAGGAAAGGTTTGGAGACTTGCAGTTGCCGTCGCACGGGGAGAAACAATAGGGCTCTAGGGTTTGGCGATTCAGTTTACACGTAAAGGTTGAGAATAATTTAACTGATCCACTACTGGGCCTAAAGCCCATTGGATTTCGCTGGCCATAGTTGACGAAAACACTAATGTGTTTTCGTGAGGAAGGTGATTTCGGATGGGGGTGTTTTCGGCCAAGTTTTCCCATATTTTAATTAAGCAATCATAATATTAATACTACATATATTACTAACATTCACTTAAATGTAATGCACACCACTATATATATATATAGGGAGAAGATCATGCGAGAACCACCTCTTATTGCGAGAACCGCGAGAACCAATGTGAACACACCAAAAATGCCTAAAAATAGCTAAAAATCACACAAAAATTTTTTTTTTGATTTTTTTAATATTTTTTAGGTTAAAATCGCTACTTTTCGCACAAAAAAAAAAAAAATTTTTTTTTTTAAAAAATTTTTTTTCTTTAAAATTTTTTTTTTTTTTGTGCGAAAAGTATCGATTTTAACCTAAAAAATATTAAAAAAATCAAAAAAAAATTTTTGGATTTTTTTTTGATTTTTTTAGATTTTTTTTAGATTTTTTTAGGTTTTTGGGGGGTTTAGTTTTTAGCATTTTAGCTTGGGGGGGGGGGGGGTTTAGGTTTTTGGGGGGGTGGGGGAGGGGGTTTAGGTTTTTTTTGTGGGGGGGGGGGGGGTGGGGTTAGGTTTTTTAAGGTTTTTTTAGGTTTTTTTTAGGTTTTTTTAGCTTGGGGGGGGGGGTTAGGTTTTTTTTTGGGGGGGGGGGGTGGGGGGTTTAGGTTTTTGGGTGGGGGTTAGGTTTTTTTAGGGTTTTTTTAGGTTTTTTTAGCTATTTTAGGTTGTGTTCACATTGGTTCTCAAGGTTCTCACAATAAGGGTGGTTCTCGCATGAGCCCCTCCCTATATATATATATATATATATATATAAAACACACTTTGTAATTCAGTACAGGATTAAGTCAAATAGAGACCTTGAAAACTCGGGTTGTCACATTATCCCCAACTTGAAAGAAATTTCGTCCCGAAATTTAGCACGCGGTTACTGAGGAAGCTAGTTGTGTTGTGTAGTTTACTGGTTTTCCTGGGGTGTCACATCATCCCCCCGTTGATTTGGAATTTCGTCCCGAAATTCTGTAGTAGCTTCAGCCTCAGTAGTGGTTGCATTGTTTCCGAACAACTGGGGATACTTGAGTTTCATTTGATCTTCTCGTTCCTAGGTAAACTCTGGGCCACGACGGGAGTTCCAACGAACTCGAACAAGAGGTATTCTGTTGTGCTTGAGGACCTTAACATCCCGGTCCGTGATTTCAACTGGTTCCTCGAGGAATCGCAACTGATCGTCGATAGTGAGCTCCTTCAAAGGAACTATAAGGGTCTCATCTGACAGACACTTCTTCAGATTCAACACGTGAAAGACGTTGTGAACTGCACTGAGTTCTGCTGGTAAGCTCAGTTTGTAGGCCACCCTGCCGATTTTCTCAATGATTTCGAACGGTCCGACATATCGCAGATTGAGTTTGCCCCGTTTGCCAAAACGAACCACACCCTTCCAGGGTGAAACTTTGAGTAGCACTCGATCCCGAACCTGGAACTCGAGTGGTTTCCTGCCCTTATCGGCGTATGCTTTCTGACGGTCGCGAGCTGCCGCCATGCATTGTCGTATCTGAACGATCCTTTCAGTAGTATCAACTACGAGTTCTGGACCCATGATCTGACTATCACCCACCTCTGCCCAACAAAGAGGTGATTGGCATTTACGCCCGTACAATGCCTCAAACGGAGCAGCTTTAATGCTGGTGTGGTAGCTGTTATTATACGAGAATTCCACAAGTGGTAGATGCTTTTCCCTACCGTTACCAAAGTCGATGACACATGCCCTAAGCATGTCTTCAAGTGTCTGGATGGTGCGTTCAGACAGCCCATCCGTTTGCGGGTGATATGCTGTGCTCATATATAAACGTGAGCCAAAGGACTTGTGCATTGCTTGCCACAGTTCAGAAGTAAAACGTGCATCACGATCAGAGATAATAGAGGTGGGCACCCCGTGCCTCGAGACAACTTCCTTAAGATAAACGTCTGCTAGAGTGGAGAACTTATCCGTTTCCTTGATAGCCAGGAAGTGTGCAGACTTTGTGAGTCGATCCACGATCACCCAAATAGTGTCATTTCCGCGTTGAGATCTAGGTAGGCCAGTAACGAAATCCATGGAAATCTGCTCCTATTTCCATTGTGGTATCTCAGGTTGTTGGAGTAGGCCTGAAGGTTTCTGGTATTCGACTTTGACTCTCGCACAAGTCAAACACTTGCTGATGTAAGTTGTGATGTGGGCCTTCATGCTAGGCCACCAATAAGTAGTTTTGATATCGTGGTACATCTTATCCGAACCAGGATGTACTGAGTTGCGAGACTTGTGTGCTTCATCCATCACAAGCTCTCGTAGGTTGCCATAGAGTGGGACCCAAATGCATCCTGTTACATAGTAGGCACCGTCTTCCTTTTATTCTAATCGTTGCCTTGAGCCGCGTAGGGCTTCAGCCCTGACATTTTCTGGTTTCAATGCTTCTACCTGGGCATCGCGTATCTGTGAAGGAAGACTAGATTGGATGGTGAGTTGTAGTGCTCGCACGCGCTTAGGCGTAGTGTCCTTTCTACTAAGGGCATCAGCCACAACATTGGCTTTGCCTGGATGGTACTTGATTGCACATTCGTAATCGTTCAATAGCTCAACCCATCGACGTTGTCGCATGTTCAATTCCTTTTGCTTAAAGATATGCTCGAGACTCCTGTGATCGGTGTAGATGGTGCACTTGGTACCGTACAGGTAATGTCTCCATATCTTGAGTGCGAAAATAACAGCTCCCAGCTCTAAATCGTGAGTAGTGTAATTCCGTTCGTGTACCTTAAAGTTGACGTGACGCAAAAGCAATAACCTTGTCACGTTGCATCAACACACACCCAAGACCCTGAATGGATGCGTCACAATAAACTACAAAGTCATATGTGCCTTCAGGCAATGAGAGGATAGGTGCGCTACAAAGTCTATCCTTTAAGTGCTGAAATGCTGATTCCTGTGCATTTCCCAACGATAAATAACGCCCTTCTGAGTTAGTGAGGTGAGGGGTTGTGCAATCGTGGAGAAGTCTTTGATGAACCTTCTATAGTAGCCCGCCAAACCCAAGAATTGGCGGATTTTCGTTGGTGTACACGGTGCAGGCCAGTTCTTAATGGAGAGTCTACCTTAGATGGATCAACATGAATCCCATCCTTGTTTACCACGTGGCCTAGAAAGTGGACTTCGCGAAGCCAGAAGTCGCATTTTGAAAACTTGGCGTACAGCTGTTCTGCTCGAAGGAGTTGTAAATGCTGTTCGTGTTCCTCCTGACTCTTGGAGTAAATCAAAATGTCGTCGATGAATACAATCACAAACTTATCCAAGTAATGCTTGCACACTCTGTTCATAAGATCCATATAGACTGCAGGCGCGTTTGTTAACCCGAATGGCATGACCAGAAACTCGTAATGGCCGTAGCGTGTTCTGAATGCTGTTTTGGAGACGTCCTCTTCCCGGACTCTCAGTTGATGGAAACCTGACCTCAGATAAATCGTTGAATAGTAGCTCGACCCTTGCAGCTGGTCGAACAAGTCATCGATGCGTGGAAGAGGATAGCGATTCTTTACGGTCACCTTGTTTAGTTCACGGTAATCTATGCACATACGAAAAGTACCGTCTTTCTTCTTCACAAATAATACTGGAGCTCCCCAGGGCGAAGAGCTAGGACGAATAAAACCCTTTTCCAAAATTTCTTGTAATTGCTTGGACAATTCTTCCAGCTCGGTTGGAGCTAAGCGATAAGGTGCTCGAGCTATGGGTGCTGCTCCAGGAGCTAGCTCGATCTGAAATTCGACCTGGCGATGAGGCGGTAGCCCAGGTAAATCTTCAGGAAACACTTGAGGAAAGTCGCGTACAACTGGGATATCCTCTATCTTCTTCTCTTTCGATGATACGTTAGTAACAAGTGCTAAAATAGTGGTGTGGCCTTTTCGTAAACACTTCTGGGCCTTAAGGAAGGAGATGATGCCCACTACAGCACCACCCTTGTCGCCTTGAATTTCGAGAGGTTCTCTGCCAGAACGGGGAATACGAACAATCTTCTCTTGAAATGGCCTTCAGCACCACACTGAAAGCATCCCCGGTTGCCTCGCTGTTGCTGCTGCTGGTTCTGTGGAGCGGGTGGTTGTTGTTGATGATTCTGATTCGCAGGTCGTGAGCTCCTGCAAATCCTTAGCTTCACGATCCATCTTGAGGCACCTCTGGCAACGACCCTTGTTACACTTACCAGTGTGGTGTCTGTTACATTTGTTGCACTTAGGGAGGTTTCCTCGATATCCACCCTGTCCTGGACTATCGGAAGATTGCTGACCAGGGCTCTGGTAGTCATTGATCTTTCGCTGCTGTGCCTGGGACTGAACCGTAGTCGAACCCTTGCTAGAGGTTCCATCCCACTTTCGTTTATTGTCACTAGGAATAGCAGAAGTAGTAGTAGCAGTAGCACCAATACGTTTAGGCAGCTTGTTCTGTTCCACTGCCTGGTCTGTGAGACGATGCGCAAGACGAGTAACATCTTGAATAGTAGCAAGGTTAGCAGAAGTCACATGACTTTGAATCTCTGGTACTAAGCCTTTGAGGTATAGCTCAATGCGTTTGATGGGAGGATCCACCATAGTTGGACATAACACTGCCAGTTCTTTAGATCGCTTCGTATACGCCTCTATCTTTGACCCCGTCATCTTCAAGTTAAAGAATTCCACTTCCAGTTTGTGGATGTCATCACGGTTACAGTCTTCACGTTTGATCAGTTCCTTAAAATCATTCCATGGGGTGGCATTAGCAGCCGCCAGCCCCAGCATCTGAACTTGCGCGTTCCACCAAGTTAGCGCAGTGCCTTCGAGAGTACCAGTGGCGTACTTCACCCTACGAGCCTCAGGGCATTCACACATCTCAAAGACCGATTCGAGCTTCTCAAACCAGTGGAGGAGTCCAACGGCCCCTTTAGTGCCACTGAAAGTAGTAGGACGACAGTCCATAAAAGTCTTGAACGTGCACACAGGTGGCTGAGCGTGTTGACCTCCTGCCTGGGCAGCTGCGAGTGCTGTCGTAACTTGTTCGTTGATAAGAGCCATCAGCTGGGCTGGAGTTAGGTTCACACGTCCACTCAGGATCTTCACATCGAAGGAAATATGAGTGAGAAAGGTTCGCGAAGGTGCGATGACAGAAGAGAGTAAGCACACAAGTGTTTTCAAACAACAGTTGCTACGTTTATCTAAGCATACCCTGAGCAAAGTTCTATGTAATCTAGCAAGTAGGCAATGTAACATAAATCATATCACCTAGAATGTTGAGCCTTGCACGTGGAGCGAAGCGTTGTTGTGGATCGTTGAGCACTGTTCAGGTTATAGTCTGGTTTTAACAAAACTTTTTCCCTTATTAAAACCAAGTTCACTATAACCAATGGCTCTGATACCAATCTGTCACACCCCCAAAATTCCACACGCGGAGTATCACCGCTTGTAGGTGTGACATGACCAGGATCAAGCCACCAATCATATTGAACATATCATAATAGTAATTGTAACACCCAACCTCAATATAACTGGTGTTCAAATCAAAACATAGTTTAAGTAGTAAGCGGAAGCATAATGTTTAAAACCCAAGTATAAGTTCAAAAGTATTGTAAATGTTTAACATGGCATCCACGATTCATGTCCACAATGACCGCGCCTCCCAGTGCAAGCTCCATGTGTACCTATTGACCTGCAAGGCATGTAACAATGAGTCAACAACAAAGTTGAGCGAGTTCACAGTTGGTTGTTTAGTTATAGTATTCGTTTCGTAAACCGTATGTTTGTTTAGTAAACTATGTATCGTATTTATTTGTATCGCGGCCTTCCAGGCATGTTTGCGAAGATTTGTGGGGGTTTCCCGTGTATTCTAGACTAGTTGTATTTGTATCGCGGCCCTCTAGGCATGTTTGCGAAGTTTAGTATTCGTATCGCGGCCATTCCAGGCATGTGTGCGAAGTTTAGTATTCGTATCGCGGCCATTCCAGGCATGTTTGCGAAGATTAGTATTCGTATCGCGGCCATTCCAGGCATGTGTGCGAAGATTAGTATTCGTATCGCGGCCATTCCAGGCATGTGTGCGAAGATTAGTATTCGTATCGCGGCCATTCCAGGCATGTGTGCGAAGATTAGTATTCGTATCGCGGCCATTCCAGGCATGTTTGCGAAGTTTAGTATTCGTATCGCGGCCATTCCAGGCATGTGTGCGAAGATTAGTATTCGTATCGCGGCCATTCCAGGCATGTTTGCGAAGATTAGTGGGGGCTTCCCATGTGTTACTAGTCTAGCTGTATCTATAAGTGACCTTCTCCTAACGAGGTCAGTGGTACGTATTCCAGTAACGATGAAAGTACAAGTAATCATTTAACCCCATTCCCAACCCCGGGAATCCCATGCCTTGGTAAGAGTGTGAACTCACCTTGGTTTGCTCGGTATGCTAAACTATGTGCTCACAAGTAATCAGTCAAGTCCGAGATGGGATGTCACTAGCTTGATCGAAAGGAAAGGTTTGGAGACTTGCAGTTGCCGTCGCACGGGGAGAAACAATAGGGCTCTAGGGTTTGGCGATTCAGTTTACACGTAAAGGTTGAGAATAATTTAACTGATCCACTACTGGGCCTAAAGCCCATTGGATTTCGCTGGCCATAGTTGACGAAAACACTAATGTGTTTTCGTGAGGAAGGTGATTTCGGATGGGGGTGTTTTCGGCCAAGTTTTCCCATATTTTAATTAAGCAATCATAATATTAATACTACATATATTACTAACATTCACTTAAATGTAATGCACACCACTATATATATATATATATAACACTTTGTAATTCAGTACAGGATTAAGTCAAATAGAGACCTTGAAAACTCGGGTTGTCACAACTCTAGCCTTAGACAGAAAACTCAGGGTACAGGCATTCACTCTTCCAGTTTGCACGTGTTCACATTATTTAGACCCAAACTTTGATGAGATTTTGAAAACTCAGAAGGCACTAAGCCAAATATGAGTCAAACTGGAAGGGTTCAAAACCTAGTAATCAATCATCCTAGAACAGATGATTAATTTTCGAAGCAGATTCGAAATTTGTGTTCTCGTTGTGGTTATCACCTAAGGGTAGGTGACGGTTTTGTTTTTAAAAAATCTAAACGCAGAAAACTTGCGTTGGGGTCCTAGAAAGTTATAGTCTAGGTCAAAGCATTACTAATAACCTAATTCCCTATAACCATTGGCTCTGATACCAACTCTTCTGTCACACACCGACCACGTAAAACAACAAATCGTGGCGGAAACGTCGGGGAGTGTTGTAACAGAATTATTGTTTCACAACCATGGATACAAAAGAGTTTTGTTTTATTTATTAGATAAGTAATTTACATTGTTTTAACACAAAACAAACAAGTTACATATCGACTATCACTGTTATTATGTCACTAAGGCCTCGTCCAGATCCTATGTGACTCATGCATCCTAGTAATCAACATTAAGCAACATCACCTGAAACATATGTAAAAACAAAGTCAGCAAAGAAATGCTGGCGAGCACATAGGTTTTATAAGAGTGTCGGATTCATGGCCAGTTTACATGTTGCAATATCTTATTAAAAACCTTGTTTTGAAAAGTGTATAATATTGCAACGTAATTAACCATCTCAAATCAAGCGGGTTATTATTTATAAAACCTCATAGCCATGATTCTTAACCCAAAAACATTTGTTTTAGTAAACCAAATTGTAAAACATCTCGTAATAACTCGTTAATAAAACTCGTATGGTTTATAACTTCTTGAAAACATCGTTATGCGACATCGTTTCAAAATCGTTTCCCCAGTGAACTAAATAATGACACAAAATGTAGTATGATAAGAGCACTTATATATAAGATGTACCAGCGGCGTATCTACCATGCTTTTATCATGCTACACCCGACCCATTATGTTGGTGCATAATGTCTATAGCCTACGTCTAAAGTCTAGGTCATGTCGGTAGCTTGTACAGGGGTCAAAATGTAATTTTATGATGTTTTGAAGTAATTTCGCACGAAATAGCATGTTGCTATTTCGCACGAAATTAAGTAGTGTAATTTCGCATGAAATTACAATTGGTTCCAACTCAGGTATGAAACAATGGTTCCAACTTAGAGTCTTTTTGATCAGATTCTTGTGGGTTTGAAGCAAATGCGGGTGGGGTATTTATAGTATTTCCCGAACCGTTAAGATCGTTTCTTGAATAACGTGATCGAATCTCGTGCGTACACTTGTTGAAATGTTGTGGTGACTAAAAATGGCCCCTAATGAGCTGAAAGGGCAAGTGTGAGTGTGTGGATGAGGTTTAATCAGCTGAAATCTGCTGACTAATCAGTCTTATCTGTTCTGGGACCCTGACGCGGGCCGCGTAAAGATGTACACAAACCTTACGCGGGCCGCATGGCCATGTCTGATCAGAACCAAGTTTGTTAAATGACAGTTTCAGTCCCTGTTAGGTGTTTATGCCATTTCCGACACTTCTAAGGTCCGTAAAGCCAACTTTAAGGCCCTAAAATGATGCCTAAACATTGTGGACATGAAACATGCTCAAAAATATGTCGGATGTTGGTTCGTTTGGTCGTACGAACGCGATGTTCGCTTAATTACGACGGAATGCGCACAAGCGCGAAAAACGATCCAAATGACGTGACGAATGGATTTTTCTTATGCCAAACACTAAAATAAAATATTTTAGTGCTTACATAAATTTTTGGATGTCCGGATGTATTCAGAACGTGAGTTATGCGCAAAAGTGCAAACTTGTGCACTTTTTGACGCTTTTAGTCCCTGAATGACCCAAAAGTTTATTTTAGCACACCGAACCCCTCAAAGCCTATTTCTAAGCTACATAAAGGATATTTAAGGTGTGTTTAACTTATGGTCATATTCCGGAATGTTCGTTACTGTTCAAATTGGCATACTTTCGCAGTTTGTCAAGTTTAGTCCCTGTAGGCGAATTAACTTGTTTTTGCCATACCAAAGCCTTTAAAACTTATTTCTAAGTTATGTAGAGGTTATTTAAGGTATGTTAAGTATGTGTTGAAGTTCTGGAGTATTTTTCGCATTAAACTGATTACGTTTACGCACCAGTTTGCGTATAAACCTCCAGAAAGCGATGTAGAGTTTGAAATTACATAAAAGTCAAAACATGAAAAATGTAAAACACAACCAAACAAACATTGGGATCAAATAACATTGTTTTATTGATAATTGAACTGTTCATAATGATAATAAGCACAGATGTTACAGTCTCCCCTACTTGTGGAAATTTCATCCCCAAATTTATTTAGAGGAAACTCATGGAAAAAGATGCGGATACTTCGCCTTCATTTGATCTTCGCGTTCCCAAGTAAACTCGGGTCCACGTTTAGCTTCCCAGCGAACTTTGACCAAAGGAATGTGCTTGCGTTTAAGCCACTTGACTTCACGTTCCATGATTTCCACAGGCGTCTCAACAAATTTCAGTGTTTTATCAACACGAATTTCGTCAAGTGGTATGTGGAGGTTCTCATCAGCTAAACACCTCTTGAGATTGGACACGTGAAAGGTTGGATGAACATTTCCAAGTTCAGGAGGTAACTCAAGTCTGTAGGCTACTTTTCCGATTCTTTCGACGATCTTGAATGGTCCAACGTATCTAGGTGCAAGTTTTCCTTTCTTTCCAAATCTGATCACACCTTTCCAAGGTGAGACCTTAAGCAATACTCGATCACCGACTTGAAATTCCAAGGGCTTGCATTTTGGATCCGCGTAACTCTTTTGACGGCTTCTAGCTGTCTGAAGGTTATCACGAACTTTCTTAACCTTGTCAGTTGTCTCTAAAATGAGGGCAGGTCCAGTAAGTTGAGCCTCGCCGATCTCATTCCAGCAGACTGGTGAACGACATTTTCGACCATAGAGAGCCTCGAAAGGAGCCATTTTGATGCTGGTGTGATAACTGTTGTTGTAGGAGAACTCAATTAACGGAAGATGTGAATCCCAACTACCACCAAAATCGATCACACAAGCTCTAAGCATATCCTCCAGAGTCTGGATTGTTTTTTCAGATTGACCATCCATTTGCGGATGATAAGCCGTGCTCAGATTAAGTTGGGTCCCCATAGCAGATTGCATGGTTCTCCAAAAATGAGAAGTGAAACGAGCATCTCTGTCAGAAATGATGTTCAAAGGAACACCATGTCGAGCTACAATTTCATCCACATAGATTTTTGCAAGTCTGTCAGCAGGAAAGTCCTCACGGATTGGCAAGAAATGTGCTGACTTAGTAAGACGATCAACGACTACCCAGATGGCATCATGACCTTTCTTTGTGCGTGGAAGTTTGGTAACAAGATCCATAGTAATGTTTTCCCATTTCCAAACTGGGATCTCTGGTTGCACCAATAAACCAGAAGGACGTTGATGTTCAGCCTTAACCTTAAGACAAGTAAGGCATTTTGATACGTATAAGGCAATGTCTTTCTTCATACCAGGCCACCAATAGTGAATACGAAGATCCTTATACATCTTATCTGAGCCCGGATGAATAGAATAACGAGACTTATGGGCTTCATCCATAAGCAAGGTACGAAGATCATCCTGGCTTGGGACCCACAAACGGTCCATGAAGTAATATGATCCATTGTCCTTCAGTTCAAGAGCAGGTGTTATGTGATAGGGAAATTCCTTATCCATCAAACCTTGTGAAACACAAGATTGTTGAGCCTGAGAAATGCGTGCCTGGATATCGGATCGAGCTTGAATAACAGATTGAACACGTACACAATGAAGCTTAGTACGTTCCTTACGACTCAATGCATCGGCTACGACATTCGCCTTGCCAGGATGGTAGCGAATTTCGCAATCATAGTCGTTTAAAAGCTCAACCCAACGTCGTTGCCTCATGTTGAGTTCTTTCTGATCGAAGATATGCTGAAGACTTTTGTGGTCCGTGAAAACCACACATTTTGTACCGTACAAATAGTGTCTCCAGATCTTAAGGGCGAAGACAACTGCACCCAACTCAAGATCATGAGTGGTGTAGTTTTTCTCATGTATCTTCAACTGCCTCGATGCATAGGCTATGACTTTGTTCCTTTGCATCAGAACACAGCCAAGACCCAATTTCGATGCATCGCATTAAACGACGAAATCATCATTGCCTTTAGGCAAGGTCAGAACAGGCGCGTCACAAAGTTTCTGCTTCAAGTGTTGAAAAGCTTCCTCTTGTTTGAATCCCCAATCAAAGGGTTTGTTCTTCTGAGTTAGAGCAGTTAGAGGAACTGCAATCTTTGAAAAGTTTTCTATGAAGCGGCGATAATAACCCGCTAGACCAAGAAAAGAACGAACTTCAGTAGGAGTAGTAGGCGTATCCAAATCCTTAATCGCACTGATCTTGGAGGGATCTACATGAATACCTTGTTCATTGATAATATGTCCCAAAAATTGAACTTCTTTAAGCCAAAATTCGCACTTGGAGAATTTGGCTAAAAGTTGCTCTTTCTTTAGGAGTTCCAGAGTAAGACGAAGATGTTGCTCGTGATCAGCTCGTGTCTTAGAATAAATCCAGATGTCGTCAATAAAAACAATGACGAACTGATCCAAATAAGGTTTGCAGACCCTATTCATTAAGTCCATGAAAACAGCAGGAGCATTAGTCAAACCGAATGGCATGACTGTGAACTCATAATGCCCATAACGAGTACGGAATGCTGTCTTGGGAATGTCTTCCTCATGCACCCGAAGTTGATGATATCCAGATCGCAGATCAATCTTTGAAAAATAAGAAGCGCCCTGTAACTGATCAAAGAGATCATCGATGCGAGGTAGGGGATATCGATTCTTGATGGTAAGCTTGTTAAGCTCACGATAATCAATACACATCCTAAAAGATCCATCCTTCTTCTTGACAAAAAGAACGGGAGCACCCCAAGATGAAAAGCTAGGACGGATAAAACCTTTGTCAGAGAGCTCCTGAAGCTGCTTAGACAACTCTTGCATCTCAGATGGTGCAAGACGATATGGAGCTCTGGCAATGGGATTTGCACCAGGTACGAGATCAATGCGGAACTCGACTTGGCGTGCTGGAGGTAGACCAGGTAACTCTTCAGGGAAAACTTCAGAATAATCCCGAATGATAGGAATATCTGAAATAGACTTACCCTTGCCTTTATCTGCTGTAACATGTGCTAAGAAAGCCACATAGTTCTTCCGCAGATATTTCCGAGCTTTAAAACAAGACATGAGCTTGAGGCCACCAGACGGTTTCTCACCTTGAACCTGTAGGATCTCGCCTGTCGAAAGCGGCACACGAACAATCTTCTCAGAACAAACTATCTCTGCGTGATGCTTGGATAACCAATCCATACCCACAATGACGTCGAAGCTTCCAAGTTGCATTGGCGTGAGGTCGATAGGAAAAAGATGGTCGTTAAGGTTCAACTGGCAGTTGCGAAGAATAGAATCAAGAATAATGGGTTCACCACTAGCAACTTCTACTGTCAAGGGTTTTCCTAGTTTCGTTCTAGACACGCGAAGCATTGGCTCAAAAGACAATGACACAAAACTCTTGTCGGCACCCGAATAAAAAAGAACAGATGCAGGCTGATTATTAATAAAGAACGTACCGTTCACCACTTCATTGTCTGCTTGTGCCTCTTGAGCATTCATGTTAAAGACTCGCCCTCGAGCCGGAGCCTGATTCTGATTTGCATTCTGATTCTGCTTAGCTAGCCCTGGGCACCGGTTTCTGTAGTGGGTCAGATCCCCACAGTTATAACAAGCACCTGGTGGGTAGTGTGGTCGTGCAGCTTGACCCTGTTGCTGAGCAGGAGGCTGAGCAGCTTGTTGAGCCGGGTTCTGAACTGCCCGATTCTGAGCAAACCGACAAACATCGACAAGATGACCTGACTTCCCACAGTTAGTACAGAAACGGCACTGATGTTGCGGCTGATGGTGACTGTTGCACCTATTGCACAAAGGTGCATTCCCTGAATAGGGCTTCTTCGCTGGAGGCTGTGCGGGTTGGTTGGGAGCTGCCTGGTTAGCTTGGGCAGTGACAGCATAGTTTTGGGAAGCCTTACGCTTCCTTGCCCTTTTCGATGAACCAGAATCCTTTCCATTCTTGTTTTGGCCTTTCTTGCTATCTTCTTTGTCAGATGTCTGTTTCTTGCCCTTGTCACCCTTCCTGTGTAATTTATTCTTCCGAATCTGCGACTCAGTCAATGTCGCTGATAACTCGATCGCCTGACGGAGTGTGGCAGGGTTACTACCAGTAATGATGTCTTGCACTGAGTCAGGTAGGCCGTCGATGTACCTTTCGATAGCCTTGTCGAGTGGGGTAACCATTGTTGGGCAAAGCAGACTCAACTCTTCAAACCTATCAGTATACGCCCTGTGCTCACCACTATCTTGCTTCAAATCATCAAATTCCTTCTCCAACGCTCGCTGTTCATGACGAGGACAGAACTCCCTCATCATAAGAGCCCTAAGTTCAGCCCAAGTTTGTGCTAGAGCAACCTCTGCACCACGGTCTCTCATTACCCCATTCCACCATGTAAGAGCCCTCTTCTGAAACACACTCGAAGAAAACTCGACCTTGCGATTGTCAGGACATTGCACGTGGCGAAAAGTATTCTCAATGCTCTCAAACCATTGAAGAAGCCCAGTCGCTCCTTCAGAACCACTAAACTTGAGTGGTTTAGCCGAGTTAAAATCCTTGTATTTGCATGGAGCATTGTTGTTGTTGTTGGCTTGGTGCCATTGAGCAAAGAGATTTGGGAATTGAGCAGCCATCTGCAGCGCAATAATTTCTGCCAGTTCGGCAGTCGCTATCTGGTTTTCGCGTCGAGGAGGCATTCTAAAAGAGGAAAACATGAAAGGAAACGAATGAGATGATTGGATGAGGAGAATGAGATGAAACAAAATTAGCAAAAGAAAAGATGGTGGTCATTTGTCCGCATTACCCAGCAAACAAACGACACACAGTGACTAATCAAAGTAAATGGATCAAAAATAATGTATCGCGAAGACATGCTCGCCTATAAGTGAACACTCATCCCAAGAATTCCCAGGTAAGCACAACTGGTCTCGCGTCTGATGAGATATATACGAAGTGCTTGCCTAGACAGAAAACCCAGAATACAGGCATTCACTCTTCCAGTTTGCACGTGTTCACACTATTTAGAACCCAAAACTTTGACGAGATTTTGAAAATTTGAAGGCACAAGGCCAAAAATTTAGTCAAACTGGAAGGGTTCAAAACCTTACAAAAGAGGGTTCAAAACCTTGTAATAAATCATTCAAAAACAGAAGATTGTTTTTCAAAAATCGTTTCGGAAAATTTTGGTTCTTGTTTTGATAATCACCTAAGGATAGATGAAGTGCATGTTTTAAAATCTAAACACAAGATAACTTGTGTTAGGGTCCTATAAAGTTATAGTCTAGGTCAAAGCATTACTAATAACCTAATTCCCTATAACCATTGGCTCTGATACCAACTCTTCTGTCACACTCCGACCACGTATAACATACAAAACGTGGCGGAAAACGTCGGGGAGTGTTGTAACAGAATTAATTGTTTCATAACCATGGCATACAAAGTTGTATTTTATATATGAACATAAGAGTTACATTGTCTTAAACAGGAATTAAAGAGTTCAGAACATAATTAAACTAAGTCTATCTTCATTTTTATGTCTCTAAGGCACAGGTCCGCCCTAGTGTCACGATCATCATCCTATGCAAAAGCTCCTGAAAACACATGTGAAAATAGGTACGTCAGCATAAAAATGCCTGTGAGATACATAGGTTTTGTAAAAATATGATTCATGACTAGTGTTTAAGAAAATGTTTAGTCATGAACCTTGTAATTTGCTTTGTTTTGTAAATCGTTTGAAAAACAATAAGTTCAGATGATATGTATAAATAAATGTATGGTTAAATGAATAACCATGTAAAAATGGGTTTGTGTAAGATAAGTTGTTTGTAAACAGTGTCTTGTAAAAAGTATGTTATTTGTATAAAATGTCATGTGTCATAAATTGAAATGATTTAAATAACGCTAAGATATGTAATACCATACAAACACTTATATATAGGAAGTACCAGCGGCGTATCCACCATGCTTGTATCATATTACACATGCCTCGTTACTTAAATCACTTACTCAAACCAAACCACCAATGTAAATTGTTTATGTATAATCAAATGTCAAACTGTTATTGTGTAAACCATATCAAATGTCTGTGTTTAATGTAAATCATGAATTGTGTATATCAATGTCAAAATGTTTATGTCTAATGTAAATCATGTAATGTGTATCCAAAAATGTCATGTATGGTATGTGAAATATATCAACTAAACCATATGTAAAATGCACAAAAACAAGTATTGAAGTAAAACATGGTTTAAATCAAAGTTATGTTTTGTGGAACAAATGCATGCTATACTGATACAAACATTTATGCGGTATTGTGAAAATGCATACATCCAAGCCTTGAGACTGTGGTGATAAACCCTTAAACAAATTAAAGGTTTATCTAAGTTATGTATATCGAATTCGGTCATTCCTTCCAATCCAAACAAACCCAGGATTTCAGGAACGGGAGTTGTCAATTCCTATGGTACCAGTACTTACTACCGAGCGGCGTAGCTAATGTTAATGAACGTATATAAGTCCCGTTTGTGCAAACCAAATGTTATAGCAGTTGTATACATGTCATATGAAAACAATGTACTAAGTATGCTAAGTTAACATACAAAGCAGAAAAGTCATATAAATCAATGTGCCAGCATGCTATCAGTCAACATACATAGCAGAAATGTAATGTAAAACAATGTACTAAGTATGCACACAATGGACATACATAGCATGAAATTTAATGTAAAACGATGTACTAAATACGCACACAATGGGCATACATAGCATGAAATGTCATGAAATCATGTACTATAAATGTACTAATAAACATAGCAAGTATATGATGTGAAAACATGGAAATCATGAAAGTAACAAGTAGGCACATGTGTTTCACCCCAAAACAGTTTGGAAAACAGTAAAAGAGGGGTCTATGTACTCACATGAGATTGCTCAGAAGTCCTAAGATAACCACCAAGCAATGCTAGAGATCACGGAATCAAACGACACCTAATATAGGTAACTATGTTAATAAACCGGACCTAATATTGGAGGATCGGATAGAATGAGGGTTCGTAAACCAAACGAGTATGGATACTCGTGTAATATGGTTTAACAAAGCCCACATACTAAAACGAAACTTAACCTAAGTGTTTGTGACCCATTACGACACGTTTAGGTAGCTTATGCTACTTTAACGCGTCGTTCGCGTGAAACGCGTTCGGACCGCCTAACTAGTCCTATGACAAGTAATATATGCCTTAACATGTCTAATATGGTCGTCAAATCAGTTTAGATGTCAAAAGTTATGTTACATATGATTAAAACGAATTTTGGCATCAAAGGGGTATTTTGGTAATTTACCTAAGGCATATAAACTACCTATCATCAACTATTTAAACGAAGCGACCATAAGGTATAACCTCGGAGGGTTATTCCCTATATACTATGGTCACCTAATGTGTTTGGTCGGATCCTAATGATTGACCAAATGGGTCGGGTTCGAAGGTATAAGCGATTTATTAGATCGCTTACCCTTACGACCCTAGACAACGTGGTAATCAGTAGGCATAGTCACAAGGGACTATAACCATCGTGATTACAATCACGTTGCGAAGTTCAAACGAACTTCGCATTGACCATAAACTGGTCAACGCAGAAAGTCAAACAAAGTTTGACTTTCGGACTCGAAAAGCAATAAAAGAACGAAAGAATACTTACGAAGGGTCCCCGAATGCTAATCTAGATCAAAATAACTCAGGTATGAAACAATGGTTCCAACTTAGAGTCTTTTTGATCAGATTCTTGTGGGTTTGAAGCAAATGGGGGTGGGGTATTTATAGTATTTCCCGAACCGTTAAGATCGTTTCTTGAATAACGTGATCGAATCTCGTGCGTACACTTGTTGAAATGTTGTGGTGACTAAAAATGGCCCCTAATGAGCTGAAAGGGCAAGTGTGAGTGTGTGGATGAGGTTTAATCAGCCGAAATCTGCTGACTAATCAGTCTTATCTTTTCTGGGACCCTGACGCGGGCCGCGTAAAGATGTACACAAACCTTACGCGGGCCGCATGGCCATGTCTGATCAGAACCAAGTTTGTTAAATGACAGTTTCAGTCCCTGTTAGGCGTTTATGCCATTTCCGACACTTCTAAGGTCCGTAAAGCAAACTTTAAGGCCCTAAAATGATGCCTAAACATTGTGGACATGAAACATGCTCAAAAATATGTCGGATGTTGGTTCGTTTGGTCGTACGAACGCGATGTTCGCTTAATTACGACGGAATGCGCACAAGCGCGAAAAACGATCCAAATGACGTGACGAATGGATTTTTCTTATGCCAAACACTAAAATAAAATATTTTAGTGCTTACATAAATTTTTGGATGTCCGGATGTATTCAGAACGTGAGTTATGCGCAAAAGTGCAAACTTATGCACTTTTTGACGCTTTTAGTCCCTGAATGACCCAAAAGTTTATTTTAGCACACCGAACCCCTCAAAGCCTATTTCTAAGCTACATAAAGGATATTTAAGGTGTGTTTAACTTATGGTCATATTCCGGAATGTTCGTTACTGTTCAAATTGGCATACTTTCGCAGTTTGTCAAGTTTAGTCCCTGTAGGCGAATTAACTTGTTTTTGCCATACCAAAGCCTTTAAAACTTATTTCTAAGTTATGTAGAGGTTATTTAAGGTATGTTAAGTATGTGTTGAAGTTCCGGAGTATTTTTCGCATTAAACTGATTACGTTTACGCACCAGTTTGCGTATAAACCTCCAGAAAGCGATGTAGAGTTTGAAATTACATAAAAGTCAAAACATGAAAAATGTAAAACACAACCAAACAAACATTGGGATCAAATAACATTGTTTTATTGATAATTGAACTGTTCACAATGATAATAAGCACAGATGTTACAGAAACCATCGTTTAAACCTCGAAAATCGTTTAACATATGAATCACCCCAAAACAATTGAAAACAGTAAAATAGGGGAACTATGTACTCACATGAAGTGCAAAGTATCCTCAATCAATAGAACTTCAACAAACTCAAGTAAACCAGAGAAATCAAGCAGCACCTAGTAATCGAATCACTAGTAAATAAATTGACACCTCAATCGGAAGATCGGATAGAATGAGGTCTTGTAAACCAAATGAGTGTTGGAACTCATGTGATATGGTTTAACAAAGTCTACATTCTATATCGGAACCTAACCTAAGTGCTTTCAACCCATTGCGACCCATTAAGGTAGCTTATGCTACTTTAACGAGTCGTTCGCGCAAATGCGCGTTCGAGACGTCTAACTAGTCATATGACAAGTATTATATGCCTAAACATGTTGCATAATCAATTAAGTGACAAACGTTTATGTTACATATGCTTAATTACCAATTATGCATAAAAAGGGTATTTTGGTCATTTACCTAAGGCATATAAACTACTTATCATACACTAATTAAACCTAAGTGACCATAAGGTATAACCTCGGAAGGTTATTCCCTATGCAACTATGGTTACTAAACATGTTTGGTTTGGATCCTAATGATCGACCAAACGGGTCGAGTTTGAAATTCTAAGCGGGTGTTTAGTCCGCTTGACTTACGACTCTACACAAGCACTAAACTAAAAGTGACGGGCTAAACATGTTAAGACATGTTTTGTTAAGTTAGAAAACAGGTTTTGGTATCAAAACAAACGGTTTTGATACCCAAGAGTAGTTTGGTTACAAAATACGCACAAATACGCATTTTGGCCGAAACTACGACTCGTCACTAAATACGCACATGTTTAGTTAAGTTAGAAAACAGGTTCGTTTGGTCGTACGATTGCGTTATTCGGTTAATTACGACGGAAGTCGTAACAAACGCAAAAACGATCCAAATTACGCGACGAATGGAATTTTATCAAGCCAAACACTAAAATAAAATATTTTCATGTTTACATAAATTTTTGGATGTCCGTATATATATTCAGAACGTAAGATATGCGCGAAAATGCAAACTTGTGCACTTTTTGACGCTTTTAGTCCCTATTGATCAATAAAGTTTATTTTAGCATACCGAACCCCTCAAAGCCTATTTCTAAGCTATGTAAAGGATATTTAGGGTATGTTTAACTTATGATCAAGTCCCGGAATGTTCATTACTATACAAATCGATATAGTTTCATAGTTTGACACAATTAGTCCCTGTGATCGAACAAACTTGATTTCAACACACCAGACCATCCATAACTTATTTCTAAGTTATGTGGAGGTTATTTAAGGTATGTTAAGCCTACGTCACTATTCCGGAGTGTTTGTCGTATTAAACTGACTGCGTTTACGCACCAGTTTGCGTATAACCTTCCAGAAAGCGATTTAAAGCTTGAAATCGGAATCGAATCAAATCGTAAAATCATCAAACACAAATACACACATAATAACACCAAAAAAACATATAATAACACCAAAGCACATTGTTTTATTGATAATTGACATTGTTTTACATTATACGACGATTACAGAACACAGTTGTCACAGCAGCAGCCGCCGCAACCTCAAATCCAGCAACCTCAGCAGCAAGAAATCATCCAGAGGTTGAATGAGGTGGAGTAAAGGGTAGACGAAGAGCGTAGAAGTCGCCGCGGTCTTCTAAAGGGATTGGCAAACCTCATTAAGGGGAAAAAGAAGAGGGATTATTAGAAATCCCTTTTTATTGTTTTGTAATTTTTAAATTTCAATTAAGTCCCTGGGTGGACTTGTTTCTTTATTTAGTCCCTGCGAGGACGAGTTATTTATTTAAAAGTCCCGTTTAGGGCAACTGTTGTACTTTTTAAGACACTTTATGCAATGTTTCATTTTAAGTCTTTATTTGTCATTATATATATATGCATGTACAATATAACGCAAATCAAAATATCATTTCAAATTTATAATTGATCTACCATTTAAAAATCTCAAAAGAAAATCTTAAAGGGATGACCTAGCCTATATGTCATTTTAGACATGGCCATGATGGTAAAGCCTTTCTAAGTTAATAAATCTTTGTTAACACCTAAGAACGTGTTAGCACTCCTGGCAGATGTGACTCGAGAAAGTCACACTAGTCATCCTTATATTGGATTCTTCCAATTCCTTATTTAGCCCAATGATCTAGAAATCATGGCTTATATCATCAAATGTGATGATCACATTATAAACATCCATTAGTGATGAAGTGCCTACGGGCCATATTTATTGTCCAATAAGACAAATGACAGTTGTAGTGTATGACTCCCTGTCAAGAAAGGTGATGAACTGTGTTCGAGCCTTAATACCTCAATCCTATAAGATCATGGCTTATAAATTTAAAACTGTCCTTGTGACTAGGCCTTTTGTGCCATAGTAATTATCCATAATTGTTTATGACTGGGATTAATTATAATGAAAGTTTAAGTAAACTAAATTATCAAATTTACCAATATGGTTTATACTTACCAAGGTTAATGAATCATCGAAAATGATGATTCCATAATAGACTTCTGAATAAATTGTTGTCATCATTTTTATAGCAATCAAGCTTCATGGCTGAATCTCAAGAGGTTAATAGTCATCCAAGGGAGAGAAATGACAACACCAGAATGAATGTAACAGGTGCAGATCTACAAGCAATGATAGACAATGCTGTCACTAGAGCCGTTAACAAAATGTTCAAAGAACCAAGTGGTACTCATGCTAGGACCCAATCTGTACCCACACTAAACCTCCTTCCAAAACACATACATCTCATAGGGACGATTCTCGGCATTCGTCAAATCAGAAGAGTCTGCCATCTAAGCAAATTGTGCTTAATCAGGAACCGCGTTCAAAGACCTGCTCTTGTAAATACTTTGTCTCTTGCAAACCAAGGGATTTTACAGGCAAAAAAGGTGCCATTGACTGTATGACATGGCTTGATAAGATGGACACCATTGTGGATATCAGTGGTTGCGTGGAGCAAGATATTGTGAAGTTTGTTCACAGTCATTTAAAGGGGAGGCATTGGCTTGGTGGAGATCATTAATTCAAGCCACGGGGAAGATTCCAGTATATAACTTGTCTTGGGAATAATTTATGGCACTAATAAAAGAAAACTTCTGTCCTCAGCATGAGGTAGAGAAAATTGAAACCGACTTCTTGACTCTGGTCATGAAGAATTTGGATTGCCAAGCTTATGTCACGAGTTTTAATACCATGTCCTGACTGGTTCCCTATTTGGTAAGCCCTAAACCTAAGCGCATAGCGCGCTTCATCGGAGGTCTGGCCCTGGAAATCAAAGGGAACGTAAAAGCTTCCAGGCCTACTACCTATAGGTTCGTGGTGGATTTGTCCTTATCCCTCACCCTTTATGCAATAAGGAATAAGTCTGTTAAGACTTCTGATGAGGGAAAGAGAAAAAGGGATGATGAGAGCTCGCATCGCTCTTACAATAAGAAAAAGGGAAATTCCGAGCATAAGAAAGGATCGGAGTTTAAGAAAAACTCAAATCAGACAGATAACAGGCCCAAGTGCAAGAATTGCAGAAAACACCATTCAGGAAAATGCACGATTGACCCGTATGCTAAACTATGTGGGATTTGCAAGACCAAGGGTCACAAGACTTTAGAGTGCAAGGAGTTGAAGAACGCAACTTGTTACAACTGTAACGAGAAAGGGCATATCAAAACCAACTACCTAAAACTTGCAAAGAAGCCATAAGAGGCCAAGAAGACAAACGCTCGAGTCTTCCAGATGAATGCCCAGGAGGCAGTACAGAATGATAATGTTATAACAGGTACTTTTCTCATCAATGATGTTTATGCTAGAGTTCTATTTGATTCTAGCGCAGATAAATCCTTTGTTGACAATAAATTTAGTAAACTGTTAAATCTGCCTGTTAAAACTCTAGACATAAAATATGAAGTAGAATTGGCCGATGGTACCTTAGAGACTGCTTCAACAATTTTAGATGGATGTTTCATATCCATTAGGAATCACTCTTTTCCGTTGTCTTTGTTACCAATGAAGTTGGCAGGATTCGATATAGTTATAGGCATGGATTGGTTATCTCTTAACCAAGCCCAAATTGCCTGTGACAAAAAGCAAGTTCTTATCAAAACTCCTTATGGTGAATCACTTACAATTCAAGGAGATACACAGTATGGATTTCCTGAACAAGTATCTATGCTCAAGGCATCAAAGTGTTTGAAGAAAGGTTGTGTCATTTACATGGCACAGGTGACCATGGATGAACCAAAGCCCAAGATAGAAGATATCCCTGTTATTTCTGAGTACTCAGACGTTTTTCCTGAAGAATTACCTGGTTTACCTCCCGACAGGCAAGTGGAATTCAGAATTGATATCATTTCAGGAGCAGCCCCAGTAGCACAAGCTCCTTATCGGTTGGCACCGACTGAGATGAAGGAATTAAGAACACAGTTGGATGATCTATTGGAGAAAGGTTTTATTCAACCAAGCTCGTCTCCTTGGGGAGCGCCTATCCTGTTTGTGAAGAAGAAAGATGGCTCGATGCGTCTATGCATCGATTATCGTGAGCTGAACAAAGTTACAATCAAGAACATATATCCATTGCCCAGGATCGACGATCTGTTCGATCAGCTTCAAGGGGCAAGTTTCTTTTCAAAGATAGATTTGAGGTCAGGATACCATCAGTTGAAGGTCAGGACAAAAGATGTACACAAGACCGCCTTCAGGATCTTATGAATCGTGCCTGCAAGCCGTATCTGGACAAGTTTGACATTGTCTTCATTGATGACATACTCATATACTCCAGGAACCAATCTGATCATGAAAAACACCTCCGATGTATTCTTAAACTTCTACAACAAGAAAAGCTCTATGCAAAGTTCTCTAAATGTGAGTTCTGGCTCCGAGAAGTCCAATTTCTTGGACACGTGGTAAGTGAGCGTGGTATCCAGGTGGATCCCGCTAAGATTGAAGCGATTATGAATTGGCAAGCACCTAAGATGCCCACAGAAATACGCAGCTTCTTAGGTTTGGCAGGTTACTAGAGACATTTCATTGAAAACTTTTCAAAAATTGCTGCACCTTTGACTTCGTTGACTCGCAAGAATATAAAGTTCGACTGGGGTCCCAAACAACAAGAATCTTTTGAGATTCTCAAGCAGAAATTAAGCAATGCTCCTGTGTTGACATTGCCAGAAGGGATAGAAGAATTTGTCGTTTACTGCGACACATCGCACACTGGTATGGGTTGTGTGCTTATGCAGAGAGGCAAGGTCATTGCGTACGCTTCTCGTCAACTGAAGGTGCACGAAAAGAACTACACCACCCATGATTTAGAATTGGGTGCCGTTGTATTTGCACTAAAGCTTTGGAGGCATTACCTATATGGAACCAAGTGTGTGATTTACTCCGATCACAAGAGCCTCCAACATTTGTTCAACCAGAAAGATCTTAACATGAGACAACATCATTGGATGGAGACATTGAACGATTATGATTACGAAATTCGCTACCATCCGGGCAAAGCGAATGTTGTTGCTGATGCACTAAGCAGAAAGGAAAGGATCAAACCTATTAGGATCAATGCCAAAAGCATTGAACTAAGGAACAACTTGAATGAAAAGCTGTTAGCTGCTCAAAAGGAAGCTATATTGGAGCCTAGCTTTTCAAATGAAAAGTTAGGCGTAACTGCTAATCAATTTTCTTATGGAAAAGATGGAATCCTTAGATTGAATGGTCGAATCTGGGTTCCAATTCATCGAGGACTTAGAGATGTAATTCTCCAAGAAACTAACACTTCTAAATATTTAGTTCATCCGGGCAGTGATAAGATGTACCAGGATTTAAAGGCGAATTATTGGTGGATAGGTTTGAAGAAATCTATAGCTACATATGTAGCTAAATGTCTGACGTGCGCACAGGTTAAAGCCGAGCATCAAAAGCCGTCAGGTTTACTTCAACAGCCTGAACTTCCCACCTGGAAGTGGGAAATGGTAACTATGGATTTTATTACCAAGCTACCAAAGACGAAACATGGGAATGACACAATATGGGTCACAATCGATAGACTGACGAAGTCAGCTCATTTTATACCCATAAAGGAGACGCATAGCTCCGATAAACTAGCCCAGCTATATTGTGACAACTGGCACAAAACCGGTAATTTCTGTACAGTCTAATTATTATTTAATATCTCCAATTATGTGCTTAAATGTCAACACTGTCTGATTACAGTCTATACATGTGAATTCATGCACGTTTTATACTTCAAATATTGCTTGTTGCATTACTTTAAGCGTTGCGTCAGAAAGACTAGTAAACTGTAACACCCCGTGTTTCAGAAAGTCAAAGTCAAAGTCAAGATTGAAGTCAAAGGAAGACAAGATTGCTAATTGCGATCTGTCTCTCCTTGCTCAATTCCTGTTTTGACTTCTTTGACTTGTAATTAGTCTATTTTATTTTCTCTTTAGTTGTATTATGTGGAGTATCTATTAATAATCGCATGGTAATAGCTATTAATCGCATATTTAATCGCTTTATCGCTAACGCAATCGCAACCTGATTTACGCATTTTGGTTATTGTATACGTGTGTGTGTGCCTTATGTGTTACTTGTGCATGTTTAAATTATGTTATGTGTGGTAATCAATCGAATCGCAATCGAAACTCAAACGCAATCGAACTTAATCGCAATGAAACAGTATGATAATTGGTAGAGAAGAGACAGTGCGAGATATGAGTAGTTGGGATTAAAAGTAATTTGACTAGGAAAATCTATCGCATCGCAACGCTCGCAATCGAAATTGAAACATCAAAAATCATCGCGTCGAACACCTGAACGAGGTGACTGATCGACCAGGCTGCCAGCCGTTCGATCAGCTGACCGTTCGGACTGCCGTCCGATCGGACGGGCTGTCCGCACGAGCTGCCTAGCCGATCGACCAGCCCTTTCCTCTTTGGGTAACCCTATAAATACCCCTTGTCACTTTCAAACTTTCTACTTTTGGAAACTGACGTCCGACCAGCTCGTTCTCCTCACTTTTCTTCAGATTTCTCGTGATTCTGGTAAGATCTCGTCCTAAATCTCGTACTTCCTTAATCTACACGCACTCCTACACCTTTCTATTCTTTGAATCTTAACTTTTAACTGTGAAATCATCAAGATTCAAGGTGTTCTAGGATGACGTCATCATGTGTTCTTGAAGAACTTTATGTTTTGGCCTCATTCCACCAAGAACAACTTAGATCTAACCGATTTCCACATAAACAAACAAGGATCTTTCATAGATCTAAACATATTCACAATAAAAAGGAGTGAAAGATGGTTTTCAACTTTCTTTCAACTCTTTTACACTCAATGCACTCAAAACCGATAGAATCGGGACTTGTGCCGACTTACTACTCATTATTGTGGTTGTGTTGGTTCAAGATCCGTACTCTATCCACGAGATTATCGATTCCGGGTTAAACGTGGAACATCGTCTCGAACCGTCCACTGATCGGGTTTGGGTGATTCCTGTCCGATCAAGAGCACCAAGTATTGACGAGGTTTCTGTTGCTTAACACGTTATCAAAATATCTCGATAAAACGACAAACTAACAAAAACAACCAAGTGTAAGACGAACAGGTTAACCAGGATGGAGTGCCGTCCGCACGGACTGCTATCCGAACGGACAACCAAACCATACGACTGGCCACCCGTGCGACTTGCACCTTGCTCCCACACAACCATTTTGCCAACACTTGAAGTTTGAATGTTGAACGAATTGCTGTCCGATCGGACTACCATCCGATCGAACTGCCAATCGAATCATGAGACATTTAAACTTCAAACACTTAAACAATTTTTAACATGTTCAATGCACCAAGGATGCCACCCGACCGGATGTCCGTCCGATCGAGTGACACCCTGCTGTGAACTTGTTCTCACTGAAGTGCCAACCGAACGGGTTGCCATCCGATCGAACGACTGTCCGATCGACCGGCCTGGAAGGTAGAGGTACTTCTCTGTTTTCAAAATGCTACAACGAAACCTTCAAAAGTCAAGCCATCATACACAAACACATCCTTCCCAAAGGAAGAAACAATCCACTCGAACAGTCATCCGACCGGACGACTATCCGAACGGACTACCAACCGCACGACTGGCTGTCCGATCGGACTACCGTCCGAACGGACTGCTGTCCGAACCACTTGTACTTTGAATCGTTTTGCGCATCACTTATCGTTATGCTATCGATCTGTTCAGGCTAACCCTACTCTCTAGCGCTCCCTTCAATCCATCAATCGCTGTGAGTATACTCGATCCCTTTTTTCTTTACGCACTTTTGGGTGTTACATACGTTACTTATACTAAATCACAATGAACACACTACGCAATACTTTAAACGCTAACCGTTATCGCATGTATACGTGACTAAATGAATGCTTGTTTATTATGTTTACACATGGAATGCTGTCTACCTGCCTTAGCAACGGTAGTACTATAGTTTGGACTCAGCACCCGCTCACGCGGGGGTTGTTAAGGACAATTATTTGCTTGGATTACAGCGGTGATCCTGTATTACGAACTGCCTTGGGCAGTCAGCCCGCAGTCATTGGTATCGATAGGTTCATGTTGATAACTAACATGCCTCATTTCACTCTGTGTACGTGCTGGTTATGCGTAACGCTTTCGAACTCTATATGCTATTATCAAACTTGTATGCTCACCTTTACACTATGTGTATTGACTTTATTTTAACGTATGTGACAGGTGTTTAGGATGCTTATCTGCTAGGAAATCGAGGCTAGAACAAGGTCTTAGAGGCCAACAAATAGTTGTCTGTACAAATGAAATCTGAGTTGTCGGAACATAACTATTTGCCTAGATTTTGTCTGTAATAATTGTATTATCTTTTAAGACATGGTATGGGACATGTTACTTTAAATTAATTGGTAATGATAATTGTTATGGAAACTTCTGGACAATCTGTTTCGCTCAGTGCCATGCCCTGATGTTTCTGCCATCGGTTGGGGTGTGACAGATTGGTATCAGAGCCATAACTATAGGGAATTAGGCAAGACTCGACCTAGTCTGGGTCGAAGTCTTAGAGACCTAGTCTATAGTTAGGAACCAACAGACCGACTCGTACATGTCCAGAAGGGATTATGTATGAGCGTACTACTATTTCTCGCTATTCTCGCCTATGCTACACTATCACTGCACTCGAATTTTCAAATAGGAACGAGCGATTAAGTCAAGATTAGGTGTGAAAAACCGCAAACTCTAGATTAAATTGCTTGTTCAACCCACATTTTTATATATAAACACGAGAAATTGCGTTGAAATAGGAGTGAAATCCATACTTTGACGCATAATTCTCTTTTATCTTATAAAAAACAGGAACGAAGTTGTTAAGCTAGGGGTGAAACCCTAACCTTGACAATTTGTTCCGATCCTTATTTGGTTTTACAAAACTCTCACCAAAGTCTCGACGGACTCCAACGACCTGAAGTCACGAAATGACTAATGAGATGTGTGCCAAACGCCCAAGAATCGAGGCAAAAGCACAGTCCTGAAGGTCGAAATGTGTACAACAAGTTCTTGAGAATAGTCGAATCACTTTGGATAGTCAATGTCTAATAGCCGCAGACGATCTATTTCTCGATTTTTATGTGTTTCGATTCTGAGCCCGCAACTGCTGACTCTGATGATTCGTTGATTTTATGTGTTTATACGTGTGATTATTTGTTTATATGTTTAACTTTGGAGACTTGTTCGATTTTTGCCTTCACTTCGATCGACACGCACGACTCGCACGACTCACACAACATTTCTATCTCAAAACGCTGACAAATCGCTAAAATATGGACGACCTTATACTATGATATACGCTTATGCTATACTACTTGCTATGCTATTCACGATCGCTATGCTCGAACGCTCGACGACTTTGAATGATAGGTTTCTATATTCTGATCGCCTCTGTGTGCATCTAGACAAGTTGCACGCCTATATGTTTCCAGGTGATGTGTCCTACGTGTTTATGTGCTTCTGTGATTCTGTGCCCTAAGTGCTTATGTGCTTCTGTGTTTATGTGAATTTGTGATTATGTGCCTATGTGTTTATGAGATACATGTTACATTGTGTTCCTGAGCTTTAGTAAGTATTAGACGTGCGAGGTGAGATTCGATTATGATGTGTCTGAAACCTAGGACGATGTCTGTTGCAGACAATGTCAACTGGACCATCATCTGGATCCCGTCACCCACGACTCTCTCGCCAAGAACAGAGGGATAAACGCCTTGCTGCCATCCTCGCGAAACAAGTGGCCAAGGTTATGCCTCAGATCGTGAGTGAGATTTACGAGAACGTTAGCAAATCGTCTGAGGAGTCTAGAACCGAAGCTCCTAAAGTTGCAGCCAAGACTGCTTTCAGCTTGAAGCAGTTCAAGGCATGTGGTCCGAAGGAATTCACTGGAGAAGATGGCCCGACGGCTATGTTTCAATGGTTCGATTCCATCGAAGTCACTCTGCGCCAGAGTGGATGTCCGGAAAATCTCCGCACTCTAAACGCTACCGGCGTCTTCCAGTCCCGCGCCTTAGATTGGTGGACGGCCGAGAGAAACAAACGCGGGAATGATGTAGCTTATGAGCTGACATGGGAAGAGTTGAAGGCCATCATGATGGATGAGTTATGTCCTCCCCATGAACGCCAAAAGCTATAGGACGAATTCTGGAATATTAAGCAGAAAGAAGGTGACAACGCTACCCTGACTGCTCGCTTTAAGCAGCTCAGCATCATCTGTCCTGATCAAGTGAAGACGCCCGACATGGCGATCAAGAAATACATCCGAGCTCTACCCGACTGTGTTGCGGATTTTGTGCATGCCGCAAAGACAGCAACGATCGAAGAGACTTACTTGCTTGCCGCCGAAATCAACAACAAGCGGGTAAAATATGGTTTTTGGGATAAAGCTTCAAAGAACCTGCACCAAGTCACCACCGCACTAGCCGCTGAAACCGCCGCTGCTCAACCGTCAAAGTCCTCACGCCACAAGAAGAACAACAACAACAGCTCCAGCAATAAGAACTTTGTTGTCACTACCACTACTGCTCCACTCCAAGCCGTACCGGCTCAGCAGCATTCCCATCACCGTCCAGCACCAATTGCTTACGCACCGCCAGCAAAGCGCGCATACACAGGCCCCCACCCGGCTTGCCCAACATGTTCTTATCATCACCCGGTGGGTCTCGCCTGTCGTTTTTGCGCTCACTGCAACCAGTACGACCACTTCACTGCTAACTGCTGTACTGGTCCCCGTCAAGCCCCAGCTCAAGTCACTGCTCATCAAGCTCTGCTCCTAGCCCCGCAAGGCCAACAAGCGGCTCAGGCACCCGCGATCAACGCCCGAGTCTGCTTCGCATGTGGTGATCCCAACCACTTTGCAAACATGTGCTCGAACAGGGTGGTGAAACAAGAGCTCCAGCAGCAACAACAACACCAGCAGCAACAACATCAGCAGCAGCAACAAGCCGCACGCGCCGGAACTTTCAACATCAATGTGCGCCAAGCCCAGGCTGACAACAACGTGGTCAATGGTATGTTCCTTGTGAATGGTATTTATGCTTCATGTTTGTTTGATACTGGAGCCGATAATTGCTTTGTGTCGTTCGAATTTCAGAAACTCCTTAGTCGTAAATGCTCCCATCTCCCCTCGACGTTTGATGTTAAAGTCGCTACCAGAAGAACTGTCGCCGTTAATTCTGTTCTTCATGATTGTACTCTCGAGCTCAACAATCACATCTTCCCAATCGACCTTATTCCGATGCAACTCGGAAGTTTTGACGTCATAGTAGGCAAGGACTTTCTTCGCGAAAACCATGCTGAAGTCGTGTGCTTTGAAAAGATGATTCGATTCTCGCTCGCGAATGGTGATTGATTGTGTGTTTATGGCAAAACCGCTTCGAAGGGTCTCAAGCTCATGTCATGTGTCCAAGCTAGCAAGTATCTCCGCAAGGAATACAGAGCTTTCTTGGCTAACATTGTAGTAGCGGAGAAGGAAAAGAAAGGAAAGACAGAAGTGAAAGACGTTCTTGTGCTTCGTGAATTTCGTAATGTGTTCCCTGACGATCTTCCAGGACTACCTCCGAGTCGTGATATCAACTTTCGTATCGACCTCATTCCTGGAGCCAACCCTATTGCCAAAGCTCCTTACCGACTCGCACCGTCCGAAATGCGTGAACTCTCGAACTAACTCCAGGAATTACTTGAAAAAGGCTTCATTCGCCCGAGCACCTCTCCTTGGGGCGCGCCAGTCCTTTTCGTCAAAAAGAAGGACGGGTCGTTCCGGATGTGCATCGACTATCGGGAATTGAATAAGTTAATTATCAAGAACCGCTATCCCCTGTCTCGCATTTATGATTTGTTTGATCAGCTACAAGGTGCTACGTGTTTCTCGAAGATTGATCTACGCTCAGGCTACCACCAACTACGCATTCAAGAGGAAGATATACCCAAAACCGCATTTCGCACTCGATACGGCCATTATGAATTCATTGTTATGCCTTTTGGTTTAACCAACGCACCCGCGGTTTTCATGGATCTGATGAATCACGTGTGTAAACCATATCTCGACCGTTTCGTCATCGTATTCATCGACGATGTCTTGATCTTTCCAAATCGAAGACTGAACACGCGCAGCATCTACGTTTGGTTCTCGAGCTACTCCAGGGGAATCGACTCTACGCAAAGTTCTCCAAGTGTGAATTTTGGCTGGAGGAAGTTCAGTTTCTGGGTCACATCATAAATAGTCAAGGCATTCACGTCGATCCCACAAAGATTGAAGCCGTTAAGAGTTGGATTACACCTAAGAACCCGTCCGAAGTCCTTTCTTTTCTTGGACTAGCGGGCTATTATCGACGATTTATCGAAGGATTCTCAAAGATCGCTGTGCCGCTTACTGATGCGTGTGTGGTGTGTATATAATTTTAAGTATATTTTAAGCCCTTTTTACACGTTAGTCAAGTTTTAAATTTATAGAACACGATATTTACTAACACCAAACACACATATGGGCTAGTGCACCCATCGTGAGCGTAGTATAGTGTTGGTAAGATACCGAGGTCGTCCAAGGACACAAGAGCTTTTAGTACCGCTTTATCCTCAACGTCTAATCAAATCAAAAGTTAGAAAAAGGTTTTAAAATAAAAAAAATAAAAACTAACTAAAATGCTGAAAAATAAAATAAAAGTAAAAACAGATAGACAAGATGAATCACTTGGCTCCGACTCTTGTTTAGTGTAACCTTTGATTATTTCCTCACTTTTGCACTTTTTAAGAGATTATCTTAGTTATTGTAGTAGGCCCCTCTTTTGAAGGTGACGTTACCCTCAACCCAGTAGTTTGAGTCAGCAAGGATACAATCCTAAAGGGTCGGATTATTGAAAGATAATTAATTAAGTTATTAATGCATATTATGGTAGGCCCCTCTTTTGAAGGTGACGTTACCCTCGGCTAAGTAGTCTAAGTCAGCAAGGATACAGTCCTAAGTAGCCGGATTAAAGTATTAATAGTAGCTTACATATGAGGGGATCAAAGAGTTTGGACCCCCGCCATCCAATACCGGTGAGTATTGATGGAGGTCCTACTAAATTTGACCCAGGTCCTTGCAGGATCTATACACTGAACAAGGCAAGAATCTTACCAAACCGTTCCCTTAACCCCCGACCAGGTAGCCAACATACCTCCATATAGACCGTGGAGATATGAATGGTGAAAATCTTTTATTTTATATAGACATTAAAATAATGCCAAGACACCACGGACAAACGATAAGGAAGACTCACCTTCAACATAAGAAACTAGTTATTAAAGTCATTAATACATAACCAAGTAAAAAGTGCGAAAAGATTAAAAATAAAAAGTATTACACTAGACACTGTTCTTCACCAAGTGATGTAAGAGACTTAGGCAAACATGGCCTTTGATTGTCAAGAACTCTTACGATCAATCTTGGATCCCGAGATGACTCACACACTCTATGATGGACAATGGATGATGGTTGTGGATGATGGTGTTGTGATGGTGGTGGGTGGTGGGTGAAGTGTGAGAGAGGTGGTGTGCCAAGGGATGGTTTGCAAATGAGCCAAGCACCCCTATTTATAGCTTGAACAGCAGCCCGGGCACGACCCCGTGTCCATTGGGCATGGCCCCGTGTCCATCCTCTTCTCTTCCTTCATTAATTGCAGTTTGTCTGCATTAGTTGCCACGCCCCCGTGTCCGCTGGGCACGCCCCCGTGTGCAGAAGCATATCTGTACTAACAAGATTTTCCTGGATTCTGCGAATCTTATAGTTGACCATGGCCCCGTGTCCGCTGAGCACGGCCCCGTGGTGGGAGATAGAAGCTTCTATAGCTTTGTCTTTTATGCTGACACTTGGCCACGCCCCCGTGTTTACTGAGCACGGGGCGTGTTCAGCCTTCTGTTCTCTTGTTTTGCTTTGCTTGGGAAGATGCTGTCGGGGAGGTCGGGCATGCCACGTTTGTTCCTTTTCTTGTATTTATGTTAGATTTAGCTGTCTTTTTGCTTCTTTTGTTAATTTGAGCTCATTTAATCCTGAAAATACAAAAGGAAGACAAAAACACACGTTTTCCAACATTAGTACTAAAAAAGGGTTAGTTTTATGCCACAATTGATGTAATTTATATGTTGCATTTTGTGCACATCAAATACCCCCACACTTGAATCTTTGCTTGTCCTCAAGCAAAACTCTTTATAATGTGGCTTTACACTCTCAAATGGAATGGGTAGAAGAGAAGGTTTTTGGGCTTGTCATAGAGTGTCGGGATTTCCAAGATTCTTTATTAAGTTTTATTTTTATTTATTTACAATCTTATTCGTCATGATTTATTTAAAACATTACATAAGATAAATTACTTATTAGGGCACAACATGCCTTTTTAAAATTCCACTTATATACAAGTTCACATACCTCACGGGGGATCACTCAACACTCGGCCGAAGATGTATTTTAGTGAATCACTCGAGAGCGGCATAGAACTTACTCATACCATAGGCTTGCCAAGCAATCAATCCTCCTCCTTTTTAACTATATACCTTTGTAAATATCAAGAGGACTTTTGGGTGAAGGGTTAGGCTTGGGTTAAAGGTAGGTGGTTGGGTTAGTGGTTAGTAAAAGGGCGAAAGGCGTAAAAAGCGTCGGTTTTCGTAAGACTTTTTATTTTTGCAATTTTTATTTTGATGAAGCTATTATTCAAACAAAGTTATTTTGGATGAACTTGTTTGTTTATTTCTCTTTTGCTTCATCATCAACATTTTTTTTTTTGAAAAAAGTCATAAGAAAAACCGACCGTGTTACTAAAACAAAGGGTTTAAAATAAAAAGGGTTTTGGTGGGTAAAAAGGGTGTTTGTTTTTGGGTTAAGAAATGAAAAGGTTTAGGCTTAAAGGGGTTAACTAGGGGGATTTTGGGTAGGTGGTAAAAAGAAAAAAAGAAAAATAATGGTGTAGAAATAAAAAGGGTTAGTCCTAATGCCTCCATCATTTACTTACTCGAGTTTAAGTTGGCAAGGACCGGGAATGTATTGTCGTGGCAAGTTCTAGAGTCATAAGAACCAAGCGGCTATTCACACAAGAAACGAAAAATGAGCATTTAGTTTAAAGATATGTATTTGTATGCTCAATAAAGGCTCAAAACTCACTTTTTGTGGGAATGGGTTTTTATGTGATCAACTATATATAATCAAATTTTAACTAAGCTTGTCATGTCCTTTCATAATTTTCTTATGTTGGTTCTTTTTATCACGACGCTATCGGTTGTAAATTTGTAAAAATATAACCTTTTTAGAATTTGAAATTCCCAAGTTAAACCTAGACAAGTAAAAAAAATGAAAAATTTTGAAAAAAAATTGGGGTGATTAGCGGTTCCAATAGAGTTTTGTGTAAGGCTTGTAATTAGGACTTGCAAGATTCAAAGTTTTAGCATCCCCCCACACTTAAATTACACATTGTCCTCAATGTGTCCCAAAAATAAGTTTTTAGGTTGATTGAATGTGTAAAAAGGTGTGAAAAAGCAAAATTTATGTTACTGGGCGTCTTGACACGGCCAAGTGTCCGATGAACACGACCCCGTGTCGGAGTGCCAGTAACGAAAACTTGCAGAAGTTGGACACGGGGGCGTGTCCACTGGGCACGACCCCGTGTTTGGCAAAAAGTCTGCAGAATTAAACAAACAGCAGGTCTGGGGAAGTGGGCACGGGGGCGTGTCGGCTGGACACGACCCCGTGTAGACAATCTGCAAAGCTGAAAAACAGGTTTCTGGCTCTGGTTTTCCTGCTCCGGCTTTAATAGTACTAATATTTAGCACTCTAAGCCTCGTATGTACCTGTTTTATCAATAAACACTACACCAAACCATAGCAAACATCCTAAATTACCAAGTTCAACATCCACATCCCAAAGTTAAAAAGAAAAACAAATGCAGAAAATAAAAAGAGTTAAAGGAAAGTAAATTGTTCAACACACGGCACGTAGGCCAAAAATTGTTCAAGATAAAAGGGGGTTAACCTGTGGGATCACCAACCAGCTGCTCCTAACTCCGCTCCTCCCGCCTAGTCCATGTCCTCGTCCTCATCATCATCTCCTCCTCCACCGTGCCCCGCTATGTACTCCTGGATATTCCCAATATCATCTTGGATATCGGATATGTTTCTCTCGATTGCTCCAACCCGGGCATACGTGTTTCTTGCCATGTTATAGGTGTTCCTGGTGCACATGAGGTTTTCCTGCAATAAATCATGTAAACTTTGGAAGTTAGGAAAACCGCCTCCTTGTGTGGAGGATTGGCCCGGATCACCGTGGGGCTGGTACTGGTACTGATGAAGCTGTGGAGCGTGAAGGACGAGTGCCTCTTGTGGGTTCCATGCATGCCCTTGGACTCTTTGGAAGCTAACCGACCCGTCTTCGGCTTCATAGATCAAGTTCATAGAGCGGCAGATGTGTATGTCCACTCTTCCCGACCATGGGCTCTTTTGGAAGGACCTTGGCATGTTCATGAAGTGCTTGAAGAGACGGTAAATCCACCCCCCGAAGAAGATAGGGGTTGGTGGAGTAGCAAGCCGGTTCAAATGCATGTTTCGGAGCAGGAGGTATGGAACATCGAGGTGTCTGCGGTTATGAATGCAATGAAGGACAATCAGGTCTCTCAACCCTACAACGCCACCGCTGTCATGCCTTTGGCTAAGAGAGTAAGTGAGGACCCTATGAATGTAACGGTAAAGCGGGTCCCTCAGCTTAGTGCTCTTAGTGCTGCTCGGGTTGTAGTGCCCTTCTCCAATTTGAGCCCACGCGGCTTAGCGTTCGTTTTCATCCAACTCTCGCACCCCTCCGGTGTTCTCTTCATTACCCGCATCTTCCTCCGCATACAGCCCAACTATCGACCCAAATTGTGCCATCGAAATCGAGTACTTAGTTCCACCACATCGAAATCCCACCCCATCATGTTCAAATGGGTCACACCTTGAATTGAACACGAATGTGCTGTAGAATTCCAGATTGTACTCGTGGACCGAGCGAAGTCGAGTGGTTAGGGCGACTCTTAGTGGGCCGGTAACAAGGTTGTTAAACCGGTCAAGTTGGTTCCCCAATGTCAAAAGATCCGTGCACACTTGTCTTGGGTATTCTTCCGGCCTGGTTTGAAGTACTTCGTATCTTGCCCTAGCATCGAGCTCAATTGCGTTGAACCTCGTGAATTTCTTCGACATCTGAAAGAATACACCAAAAGTTAGCACGAAACAATGGAATTTTCGGAGAAAACTGAAAACATTTAGCTGGACAAGGCCCCGTGTTCAGCGGACACGACCCCGTGTCCAGGCATCTGTTACTCAAAATCTTCATTTTTTGACCCGGTCCCGAAAACTTGAAATTTTTTTTTCCAATAGGTGCGGTTTCCCCCGAAAATGAAACCCCAAGTGCCGTTTTTCCAAAACAAACCGTTTACCCCTTCGATTTTATCTTTTTCGGTTCAAAAACAAGGGTTTGAGGTTTTTGTGAGAAATCGGGCAAATCTATGAACAATACAAGTGGATTTACTTCTGTAACACCTGTGCCTCCACGGCCATCAAACAAATACCGAACCAATGAAATAATATATTTCATACTTGGGATTTGTAAAAATATGTGTATCATTTGCACATATCAATTCTTGTTCAATTTCAAACTCTAAATCGCTTTCTGGAAGGTTATACGCGCACCGATACGTAAATATAACCAGTTTAATGCAACAAACACTCCGGAATAGTGACATAGGCTTAACATACCTTAAATAACCTTTACATAACTTAGATATAAGTTTTGGAAGGTTTGGTGTGGTGAAATCAAAGTTTAATCGCTTACAGGGACTAAAGTTGACAAACTGCGAAAGTATGCCAATTTGAACTGTAACAGACATTCCGGAACATGACCATAAGTTAAACATACCATAAATATCCTTCAAATAGCTTAGAAATAGGCTTTGAGGTGTTCGGTATGCTAAAATAAACTTTTGTGTCATTCAGGGACTAAAAGTGTCAAAAAGTGCACAAGTTTGCATTTTCGCGCATAACTTACGTTCTGAATACATCCGGACATCCAAAAATTTATGTAAGCACTAAAATATTTTATTTTAGTGTTCGCCATAAGAAAAATCCATTCGTCACGTCTTTTGGTTCGTTTTTCGCGCTTATGCGCATTCCGTCGTAATTAAGCGAACATCGCGTTCGTACGGCCAAACGAACCGACATCCGAGATATTTTTGAACACATTTTAAGTTCCCTATACTTTAACTTCATTTTAGAGCTTTGAAATGGGGTTAACGGGCCTTAAACGTGTCAAAAATGGGCTGAATGCATGACAGGGACCAAAAGTGTAAATCTGCCAAACTTAAGCCTAGCGGTGCGCTACACTTTTAGCGTAGCGGTGCGCTAGGGGTCTGCAGACCAGATGCAGAGTACTTAACAGCCTGTTTTCAGCAGATTAACCCACAACCACAAGTTCCAAATTGTCTAGTCATCTGATAAGGATGGATTTCCAGCCACCATAAGGTTCCGACAAGTGTACGGGTTGGATTCATGGCACGTTTTCCATGGAACGATCCTAACGGTTCGGGTATTCCTATAAATACCCAACCCACACAACCTCATTTTGCACAAGAATTCTGATTTGAGAGCTCTAAGTTGAAACCATTGTTTCATACCTGAGTTCTTGGATCGGGATTAGCATTCGGGGACCCTTCGTAAGTATTCTTTCGTTCTTTTCCTTATTTTATTGCTTTTCGAGTCAGAAAGTCAAACTTTGTTTGACTTTCAGCGTTGACCAGTAATGGTCAATGCGAAGTTCGTTTGAACTTCGCAACGTGAGTGTAATCACGTTGGTCATAGTCCTTTGGGACTATGCCCACTGATTACCACGTTGTCTAGGGTCGTAGGGTAGGCGATCTAATAAATCGCCTATACCTTCGAACCCGACCCAGTTTGGTCGATCATTAGGATCCGACCAAATACATTAGGTGACCCTAGTATAGGGCATAACCTTCCGAGGTTATACCCTATGGTCACATCGTTTAAGTAGTTGTATGATAGGTAGTTTATATGCCTTAGGTAAATTACCATAATACCCTTTTCATTTATAATTGGTAATTAAGCATATGTAACCTAAACTTTTGTCACATAACTGATTATGTAACATGTTTAGGCATATAACACTTGTCATAGGACTAGTTAGGCGATCCGAACGCGTTTCACGCGAACGACGCGTTAAAGTAGCATAAGCTACCTAAACGGGTCGTAATGGGTCGTAGACAGTTATGTTAGGTTTCATTTAGTATGTAGGCTTTGTTAAACCATATCACACGAGTCTCCACACTCGTTTGGTTTACAAACCCTAATGCTACCCAGTCTTCCGATTTAGGTCCGGTTATTTAACATAGTTACCTATATTAGGTGCCGTTTGATTTCCGTGATCTCTAGCATTGCTTGGTGGTTATCTTAGGACTTCTGAGCAATCTCAAGTGAGTACATAGACCCCTCTTTTACTGTTTTCCAAACTGTTTTGGGGTGAAACACATGTGCCTACTTGTTACTTTCATGCTTTCCTGTTTTCACATCATATACCGACTATGTTTGTTAGTACATTATAGTACATGATTTCATTACTTTTCTGCTATGTATGTTGACTGATAACATGCTAAGCACATTGATTTACATGACTTTTCTGCTATGTATGTTGACTGATAACATGCTTAGTACATTGTTTTACATGACTTTTCTACTTTGTATGATGACTTTGCATACTTAGTACATTGTTTTATACTGCATCTCTGTTGCATATGTTCCAGTAACATATGGACACATGGTTTTATAGCTCTACCCTGTATGTTTACTCTAGCATACTAGGTACATTATCTTCATAAAACATGCTTACATTTTGGTATGACATTTGGTTTGTTTAAACTATACTATACATTCATTAACACCGATCATGCCGCTCGGTAGTAGGTAGTGGTACCATAGGACTTGACAAATCCCGTTCCGGACATCCCAGGGAAAGGGGATGAAAGGAATGACCGAATCCGAATACATATTCTCTTGATAACTCACTTTTACATAGTTATCCGTCTGTCTCAAGGCTTGGATGTATGAATTTTCACAATACCGCATAAATGTTCATATTCAGTATAGCATGCATATATCTTACAAAACATAACTTTGATTTAAACCAAGTTTTACTTCAATACCTTGTTTTGTACATTTTTACTTATGGTTTAAGTAGTCTAAATTTTACTTACCATACATATCATTTTGGTTATACATTTCTTGACTACTTTTGGATATTTGACATAGACATTTGACATGGATATTTGACATAGACATTTGACATGGATATTTGACATAGACATTTGACATGGATATTTGACATAGACATTTGACTTGGATATTTGACATAGACATTTTGACATGATTTACATCTTGACATGAACATTTTACATTGTTTGGTTTGGTTTGGTTAAGTGATTAAGTAACGATGCGTGTGTAATATGATACAAGCATGGTGGATACGCCGCTGGTACTTCCTATATATAAGTGTTTGTATGGTATTATATGTCGTAGCGTTATTTGAATCATTTCAGTTTGAGACATAGAACATTTCATACAAATAACATACTTTTCACAAGACATTGATTTATAAACAACTTATCTTTTACAAACTTATTTTACTTGGTTATTCATTTAACCTTACATTTATTTATACTTATCATCTGATCTTATCGATTTTCAAATGATTTACAAAGACAAAGCAAATTACAAGGTTCATGACTAAACATTTTCTCAAACATAAGTCATGAATCTTATTTTCACAAAACCTATGTATCTCACAGGCATTTTTATGCTGACGTACCATATTTTCACATGTGTTTTTCAGGAGTTGTTGCATAAGATGATCAAGATACACATAGGCAGACTTGGGCTTTAGTGACAATAAAAGATGCAAGACTAGTTAATTATGTTGTATTTTCTTGTTTGTTAAGACATTGTAACACTTTGAATCAATAAAACGAAACTTCAATTACCATGGATTTGAAACAATTAATTCTGTTACAACACTCCCCGATGTTTCCGCCGCGATTTGTTGTTTTACGCGGTCGGGGTGTGACAGAAAAGATGGTATCAGAGCTAATGGTTATAGGGAATTAGGTTATTAGTAATGCTTTGACCTAGTCTATAACCTTCTTAGGACCTTAACGCGAGTTTACTTGCGTTTAATCATAAAACAATACCGTCACCTATCCTTAGGCGACGACCACAACAAGAACATAAATTTCAAAACCGCTTTGAAAACTAATCATCTGTTCTAGGATGATTGATTACTAGGTTTTGAACCCTCTATTGTAAGGTTTTGAACTCTCTATTATATGGTTTTGAACCCCTTTGAGTTTTCAAAATCTCGTCAAGGTTTTGGGTTTTTAATAGTGTGAACACGTGCAAACTGGAAGGGTGAATGCCTGTATTCTGGGTTTTCTGGCTAGGCAAGCACTTCGTATACATCTCATCAGACGCGAGACCAGTTGTGCTTACCTGGGAATTCTTGGGATGAGTGTTCACTTATAGGCGAGCATGTCTTCGCGATACATTATTTTTGACCCATTTACTTTGAATTGTCACCATCTCATTTGTTTGCCTTAGGTAACAAACAAATGATCACAATTTTCATTCGTTACCATTCGGTACTGATTATCCAATAAACTTTCACTCGTTTCTTCCTCTGTCTTTCATTTTCTTCTAGAATGTCTATTCCTCTTGGCACTGGTCAAATGCCCGAGCGAATAGCCAAATTTGTCCAGCAAATTGGCGAAGTGATTCAGAGGACTGTGGATTTAGGTATTGCCATGGCTCGTCTCAACAATGAAGCCTCTCGTCTCGACAATGAAGCCACTAAAGAGTCACCAAGACAGGCAGGACCTAGTCAGGCGACAACACCATCAGCCACTAAACCAATCGAGGAATCAAAGACCATGGATGAACGATCCCCTAAGAAGTCAAAGAAGCGAAAGGCTTCTCAGAACTTCGCCATGGTCGCTCACAATGGTAAAGCAGTCCCCAACCAACCAGCTCAACCCCCTGCTAGGTGTGTATGGCTTTTCCTATGATACCTACATCAAGGAACTATGTACCTTACAAACTACTCTTGTGATTTCTCTCTTTCAAATGATTGCTCATGATTCCCTCAAAAATTTTAAGTACTCGTTTCACTCTAGGAAACAAAGTACAGAAAATTAAGTGACATTATGAGTAATCGTGCTTTTCGCACATCTTTGCCTTTAAATCCTTGGTTAGATAACTAAGGGTATTTTCAAATCTCATACCCATTACGTTTTGATTTTTCAACATACACAGTACCAGTATTTCAAAACAATCTTCATGATCTCAAAACATTTCATATAGTTTGAAAACAATTTTTCTAGATGCATTGTCTGTGTTATCTCAAAAACATTGGCCATGTTATCAAAACCAACCTTTCTAATTTCAAAATATTTCATATAGTCTGAAGACAATATTAACACAATACATTTTCTTATCAAGTGCATGGTTTCGAAAAGCATCATTCATGTCTTTCAAAAACCTTATACATAATTTCAAAATTCATCTCGCATGATTTAAATTTTTTTTTATATCTATCTAATACACCTACTTTATGATTTCAAAAGTATTATATATAAGGTTTCAAAAACGTTAAACTCATTTTTCTCAAAAGAACCCCATGCATAGTTTTCAAAAATATTTTCCTCGTACATTGACTTAACCTTCAAATTCTGCTTCATGTGTCGCCTTGACATATCAGGCATCTCAACTTCATAAGCATTTTACTTCATGTTTTGACTTAAGCACATCCCGTGCAAGATTTCAAAACATCTTCAACTTCTAAAATTCATATGGGATCTTTTTATCTTTACAATTAGATCCTTGTGGATGATTATCATTCAAATCAGAGTCCTTAATTGGATTCCTTATGTACCTTAATTCGAACACTTCGGTTCCTAATAATCGAAATCGAATTTTCTTTTTGAATCTTTCTATCTTTATAGTTGGATTCTTGATAACATTTAAAGTACCAAATGAAATCCACGGAATGGATTCCTAGTGTGCTTTAAATGCATGTACGCAATTTACAAGACAAATTAACAAACAATTTTGTGATTATGTGTTTACTCATCTTATGTTTTCTTTTATGCATTTTTGGTGTTTTTAATACTCTGGATATTCTTTATCCAAATCCTTGCAGGATCTTTCATATCTTCATATGAGGGATTCGTAGCAGGATATTCAAAAGGTACTATCTCAAATCCTTAATGGGCTTCTATGTAATAGTTAAGACCCTTGGATTATATAGTACCACTCCATGTTTTATAAGAGACCCTTTAGTGGTCTAGTCAAAAAGATTGATTCACAATTTGGTTAAAAAAAAAATGACATCTAGTGATGTAGCTGAACAGACTCCTTGATAGTCTATTTAAATCATTTATTGATTTAGTCTAAAGGACTCTATGGCGGTCTAAGTCACGCTCATCACAGGATTGTTCATTTGGTTTTACCCTACACATTATAAAATAGACTGTGTGAACTGTGCAAGGAATTCTCTAATTATGGATGCGCACATAATTATGAAATTTAGTGCACAGAAATCCAGTAAGATTTATTATGTGAAAGAACCGATAGCGACAACAATAACAAAATGAGGACGATGTAATGGAGGTACGGTGGACGCACCAATAACACTTCATATACTTGTATATAAGTGTCACTCTTACATTGCAAGCATAATGTTATTAAAGTTACTAGAAGTTCAGAAACCTAGCCAATATTGTTCGATCTTTTCAACTTCATGTTTTAAACTCTTACAAGTTTTCTCTAAATAAATTTCGGGACGAAATTTCCTAAAGTAGGGGAGACTGTAACACCTGTGCCTCCACGGCCATCAAACAAATACCGAACCAATGAAATAATATATTTCATACTTGGGATTTGTAAAAATATGTGTATCATTTGCACATATCAATTCTTGTTCAATTTCAAACTCTAAATCGCTTTCTGGAAGGTTATACGCGCACCGATACGTAAATATAACCAGTTTAATGCAACAAACACTCCGGAATAGTGACATAGGCTTAACATACCTTAAATAACCTTTACATAACTTAGATATAAGTTTTGGAAGGTTTGGTGTGGTGAAATCAAAGTTTAATCGCTTACAGGGACTAAAGTTGACAAACTGCGAAAGTATGCCAATTTGAACTGTAACAGACATTCCGGAACATGACCATAAGTTAAACATACCATAAATATCCTTCAAATAGCTTAGAAATAGGCTTTGAGGTGTTCGGTATGCTAAAATAAACTTTTGTGTCATTCAGGGACTAAAAGTGTCAAAAAGTGCACAAGTTTGCATTTTCGCGCATAACTTACGTTCTGAATACATCCGGACATCCAAAAATTTATGTAAGCACTAAAATATTTTATTTTAGTGTTCGCCATAAGAAAAATCCATTCGTCACGTCTTTTGGTTCGTTTTTCGCGCTTATGCGCATTCCGTCGTAATTAAGCGAACATCGCGTTCGTACGGCCAAACGAACCGACATCCGAGATATTTTTGAACACATTTTAAGTTCCCTATACTTTAACTTCATTTTAGAGCTTTGAAATGGGGTTAACGGGCCTTAAACGTGTCAAAAATGGGCTGAATGCATGACAGGGACCAAAAGTGTAAATCTGCCAAACTTAAGCCTAGCGGTGCGCTACACTTTTAGCGTAGCGGTGCGCTAGGGGTCTGCAGACCAGATGCAGAGTACTTAACAGCCTGTTTTCAGCAGATTAACCCACAACCACAAGTTCCAAATTGTCTAGTCATCTGATAAGGATGGATTTCCAGCCACCATAAGGTTCCGACAAGTGTACGGGTTGGATTCATGGCACGTTTTCCATGGAACGATCCTAACGGTTCGGGTATTCCTATAAATACCCAACCCACACAACCTCATTTTGCACAAGAATTCTGATTTGAGAGCTCTAAGTTGAAACCATTGTTTCATACCTGAGTTCTTGGATCGGGATTAGCATTCGGGGACCCTTCGTAAGTATTCTTTCGTTCTTTTCCTTATTTTATTGCTTTTCGAGTCAGAAAGTCAAACTTTGTTTGACTTTCAGCGTTGACCAGTAATGGTCAATGCGAAGTTCGTTTGAACTTCGCAACGTGAGTGTAATCACGTTGGTCATAGTCCTTTGGGACTATGCCCACTGATTACCACGTTGTCTAGGGTCGTAGGGTAGGCGATCTAATAAATCGCCTATACCTTCGAACCCGACCCAGTTTGGTCGATCATTAGGATCCGACCAAATACATTAGGTGACCCTAGTATAGGGCATAACCTTCCGAGGTTATACCCTATGGTCACATCGTTTAAGTAGTTGTATGATAGGTAGTTTATATGCCTTAGGTAAATTACCATAATACCCTTTTCATTTATAATTGGTAATTAAGCATATGTAACCTAAACTTTTGTCACATAACTGATTATGTAACATGTTTAGGCATATAACACTTGTCATAGGACTAGTTAGGCGATCCGAACGCGTTTCACGCGAACGACGCGTTAAAGTAGCATAAGCTACCTAAACGGGTCGTAATGGGTCGTAGACAGTTATGTTAGGTTTCATTTAGTATGTAGGCTTTGTTAAACCATATCACACGAGTCTCCACACTCGTTTGGTTTACAAACCCTAATGCTACCCAGTCTTCCGATTTAGGTCCGGTTATTTAACATAGTTACCTATATTAGGTGCCGTTTGATTTCCGTGATCTCTAGCATTGCTTGGTGGTTATCTTAGGACTTCTGAGCAATCTCAAGTGAGTACATAGACCCCTCTTTTACTGTTTTCCAAACTGTTTTGGGGTGAAACACATGTGCCTACTTGTTACTTTCATGCTTTCCTGTTTTCACATCATATACCGACTATGTTTGTTAGTACATTATAGTACATGATTTCATTACTTTTCTGCTATGTATGTTGACTGATAACATGCTAAGCACATTGATTTACATGACTTTTCTGCTATGTATGTTGACTGATAACATGCTTAGTACATTGTTTTACATGACTTTTCTACTTTGTATGATGACTTTGCATACTTAGTACATTGTTTTATACTGCATCTCTGTTGCATATGTTCCAGTAACATATGGACACATGGTTTTATAGCTCTACCCTGTATGTTTACTCTAGCATACTAGGTACATTATCTTCATAAAACATGCTTACATTTTGGTATGACATTTGGTTTGTTTAAACTATACTATACATTCATTAACACCGATCATGCCGCTCGGTAGTAGGTAGTGGTACCATAGGACTTGACAAATCCCGTTCCGGACATCCCAGGGAAAGGGGATGAAAGGAATGACCGAATCCGAATACATATTCTCTTGATAACTCACTTTTACATAGTTATCCGTCTGTCTCAAGGCTTGGATGTATGAATTTTCACAATACCGCATAAATGTTCATATTCAGTATAGCATGCATATATCTTACAAAACATAACTTTGATTTAAACCAAGTTTTACTTCAATACCTTGTTTTGTACATTTTTACTTATGGTTTAAGTAGTCTAAATTTTACTTACCATACATATCATTTTGGTTATACATTTCTTGACTACTTTTGGATATTTGACATAGACATTTGACATGGATATTTGACATAGACATTTGACATGGATATTTGACATAGACATTTGACATGGATATTTGACATAGACATTTGACATGGATATTTGACATAGACATTTGACTTGGATATTTGACATATACATTTTGACATGATTTACATCTTGACATGAACATTTTACATTGTTTGGTTTGGTTTGGTTAAGTGATTAAGTAACGATGCGTGTGTAATATGATACAAGCATGGTGGATACGCCGCTGGTACTTCCTATATATAAGTGTTTGTATGGTATTATATGTCGTAGCGTTATTTGAATCATTTCAGTTTGAGACATAGAACATTTCATACAAATAACATACTTTTCACAAGACATTGATTTATAAACAACTTATCTTTTACAAACTTATTTTACTTGGTTATTCATTTAACCTTACATTTATTTATACTTATCATCTGATCTTATCGATTTTCAAATGATTTACAAAGACAAAGCAAATTACAAGGTTCATGACTAAACATTTTCTCAAACATAAGTCATGAATCTTATTTTCACAAAACCTATGTATCTCACAGGCATTTTTATGCTGACGTACCATATTTTCACATGTGTTTTTCAGGAGTTGTTGCATAAGATGATCAAGATACACATAGGCAGACTTGGGCTTTAGTGACAATAAAAGATGCAAGACTAGTTAATTATGTTGTATTTTCTTGTTTGTTAAGACATTCTAACACTTTGAATCAATAAAACGAAACTTCAATTACCATGGATTTGAAACAATTAATTCTGTTACAACACTCCCCGATGTTTCCGCCGCGATTTGTTGTTTTACGCGGTCGGGGTGTGACAACTTCCTATAACACTAATCTAAATTAAAGCTAACAGATTTATACAATAATTTGAGGTTCGATCCGGATGAAGTTCAAGAACCCTAGATTTTCCCCAAATTTTTGATGTTTTAACTACATGCAAATGCTTAATCTAACTACTAATGATGATATAATCATACCTTGGTGTTGTTAGAAGTAGAGGAGACGTCGAAAATCTACGGAAAATCGCCTTGAACCAGAGCGTTTTTGGGGAAACGGGGCGTGTGGAATGAAGTAACTGTTATGAAAAAGAGGTTTCATCCCGACAGTCGCACGGACACGGCCCCGTGTCCGGACACGGGGCCTCGTGCCGAGCAATTATTATTTTTTTTTATTTTATTATTTTTTTAGTGCTCGTGTGAGTGCCCTTTGTTTCCCAGAAACTTGGTTAGAAGACTTACCGATTTAGATGTCAACCCATTCGTTCGTAACTTACCAGGTATGATGTTGATGCTTTTATTCTTCGACTGTTTGAAGCGAGATTTCTTCCTCTTCATCCTCAATAAATCCTTGATAGAGTTTCAGCCGTTGGCCATTGACTTTGAATGGAATTCCATTCCGAGATTTAATTTCTACTGCACCGTGTGGGAAAATATGGGTGATGGAAAAAGGTCCTGACCACCTAGACTTTAATTTACCAGGAAGTAGTCAAAGTCGTGAATTAAACAAAAGAACTTGGTCTCCTACTCGAAATTCATTAGGTTTAATATGTTTGTCATGCAAATTTTTCATTCTTTCCTTATAAATTTCAGAGTTTGAGTATGCATAATTCCTAAGTTCGTCTAATTCATTTAACTGACAAAATCGATTTCTACCGACAAATTCTAAATCTAAGTTTACATTTTTAATTGCCCAGTAGGCTTTGTGTGCAATTTCTACTGGCAAATGACAGCTTTTTCCATAGACTGGCTTATATGGGGTTGTACCTATTGTTGTTTTATAAGCAGTTCAAAAAGCCCATAAAGCATCGTCTAATTTATCGGCCCATTCCTTTTTATTTAACCCTACGGTTTTTTCAAGTATTCGTTTTAAACCTCTATTGGTCACTTCGGCTTGTCCGTTTGTTTGAGGGTGATATGCTGTTGAGACCCGGTGATAGACCCCATATCTTGTTAAAATTTTTCAAGTTGATGGTTGTAAAAATGGGTACCTCTATCACTTATTAATGCTTTATGTCACGGCCCCGTCCCGGTTTTACCCGGTCCAGGAGCCGCGGGACAGAAACCCGTGGTATTTATTAATTGAGTTGACAACGGAAGATTTTGCAGGATCTTTTAAAACTTGAAATGCCCAATTATTTTTATTTCATAATTCGGGATATACCCCGTAATTTACAATAGAGGAATTTCACAAGGAAATTCCCTGATTTATAAAACATGTTTATTTATTTAACTGAGCCACTACTTCAAGCTTGTTATTGCTCCGTGGCACTTTTCCTTGGTTCACAGTAGTCACCTGAAACATGTTTTGAAAATATTTTATCAGCGGGGAAATACTGGCGAGTCATTCAAATTTGATAAAACTACACATAGTTATAAATTACAGCATAAGAGCGATTACAATGGCTTCTATCTTATTTTTATCTAGCGCCGTGTCACCTCCTGGTGACGATGGTCATACCACTATTGGGTCCTTTCACCCAAGTAGTGATGATTATCACTGTTAGGATTTATTAGCCTAACCGTGAGAAATTTAGTAATGTGCACAATACCCCACTAGCCAGTGATTCAAGATAACCACGACTTAATCCCTGTAATTATAACTTTTGAACATGGAGTATTGTAAAATACTTTTGATAAAAGAGAATGACTCACTTTGCAGATTTAAACGGGCAGAGTTTAGCCTAGTGATTAGCCTTGTAACCTAATTTAAACAACAATGCATACGAACTAGGTCAGTAACTAATACAGCATTTACGATAACTCACGAGATTAAAACCCTCACAATGAATGACAAAGTGCAATACTTAAACATCCATCGAATTCACGACGAATGACAAAGTATAGCCCTAATGTGGGCAGCACTTAAACATCCGTTGGATAGTTTCAATCGATCGGACATTGAATCATAGCAGCGATCGAGTTAATACCCTGTATCGTAGCAGAGGTTCGGGATTATAACTACCTTTGAACAAAACAGCGTATAAGTGAGTGTACGTAACGAAATTTAACGTCGAAATATGCAAACAGATCCAGTCCCAGGCCAGGGGCTTTATAGCCCGAATTGGAACCTCCCGTGTGTTTAGGAGGGTTCCTCCACCCCTGTCGCGAGTCGCGGGGCATACCCCCTAGCCTAGGGTAGCCTCGTGTCTTGTGTAGCCTTGGTGAGTCGGAATTTTTCGAAAATACGTGTTTTGTAACAGTTTCGAATGGATAAACGTAATTAGGGAATACCCCCCTTAAGTTTTAGGGGGCCCTGATCCTAGTTCCAACTATTCTGAAAATTTTAGGGGTCATGCAGTATCACTTGGGGTTTTCAATTAGGGTTTCCTATTGGACAAAAATAAAATAAGAAGTAACAATTTTAATGAGAGTTGTTACATCCTCCCCACCTTAATAAAAATCTCGTCCTCGAGATTTACTGGAACAAGTAGGGATATTTTTGCTTCATCTCTGATTCCAGCTCCCAAGTGTACTCAGGTCCTCTCTTTAAATCCCACTTAACTTTGACCAGTACTAGTCTTTTGTGTTTGAGAAACTTGACCTTTCTGTCTTCTATCCGTAGTGGCTTCTCCACAAATTTTAACTTTTCATTTACCTCTACATCTTGAAGAGGTACTACCAGGGATTCGTCGGATAGACACTTCTTAAGGTTGGATACATGAAATACGTCATGTACTCCAGCTAGTTCCTCTGGTAGTTGTAAGCGATAAGCAGCTGGTCCTATTCGCTGGATTATTGGGAATGGTCCTACGTACCTTGGACTTAGTTTTCCTTTCTTACCAAACCGAACTTCTCTTTTCCAAGGAGAAACTTTCAAGAGTACCTTATCTCCGACTTGAAATTCTAGCGGCTTTCGTCTATTATCAGCATAACTTTTCTGACGGTCACGAGCCGTTTTCAGTCTTTCCTTGATTTGAGTGATCTTGTCGGTGGTTTCTTGCACAATCTCGGGACCTGATAATTGACTTTCTCCTATTTCTGCCCAACAAACTGGAGTTCTGCACTTTCGTCCATATAGTGCTTCGAATGGGGCAGCTTCAATGCTTGCATGATAACTATTATTATAGGAGAATTCAATTAAGGGTAGGTGGTCATCCCAGTTTCCACCAAAATCTATCACACATGCCCTGAGCATGTCTTCCAAGGTTTGAATCGTCCTTTCACTTTGTCCATCTGTTTGTGGATGGTATGTAGTGCTTAAATTTAGTCGGGTTCCCATTGCTTCCTGGAAACTTGTCCAGAAGTGGGAAGTGAAACGACTATCCCTATCCGATACAATGGAGAGTGGAACTCCATGTAAGGATACTACTTCATCTACATACAACTTTGCCAACCTTTCCATGCTAAAGGTTTCTTTCATGGGTAGGAAATGAGCTGATTTGGTTAATTGATCCACAATTACCCAAATCGCGTCATTACCTCTTCTGGTCTTGGGTAACTTAGTAACAAAATCCATTGTTATGAGTTCCCATTTCCAAACAGGCATTTCTAATTGTTGTAGTAATCCTGAAGGTTTCTGGTGTTCTGCCTTAACTTGTGAACAAGTAAGACACTTAGAAACATATCTAGCTATGTCCTTTTTCATTCCTATCCACCAGAAGTTATTTCTGAAATCTTGGTACATCTTATTATTTCCCGGGTGCATGGTATACCTAGATTTATGGGCTTCTTCTAAAATCTTATTTCTTAATTCTCCCTGCTTAGGTACCCAAATTCTTCTTTCATGGAATCTCCAAATTCCATCACTTCCTTGCTCTAGTTCCTTTATTCTTCCTTTCATTCCTTCAGCATCATCCTTGATTGCTGTTTCCTGAATATTCTTCAGTTGTTCCATTAAATCTAACTGTAGATTTAATCTAAGTGCACGAACTCGTCGTTGTTTCTCATGGTACTTACGACTTAAAGCATCAACAACTACGTTTGCTTTTCCTTCGTGATATTGAATATCACAGTCGTAGTCACTTAGGATTTCCATCCATCTCCTTTGCCTCATGTTCAATTCTTTTTGCCCAAATATGTATCTTAAACTCTTATGATCAGTATAGACTGTAAACTTACTTCCATACAAATAGTGTCTCCAAATCTTAAGGGCAAAAATTATGGCTCCTAATTCTAAGTAATGAGTCGTATAATTTTCTTCGTGCTTTTTCAATTGTCTCGAGGCATACGCAATTACTTTCTTGCGTTGCATTAGCACACATCCTAATCCAAGCTTAGAAGCATCGCAGTAAACTTCAAAATCTTCGGTTCCTTCTGGTAAGGCAAGAATTGGGGCGTTTGTTAGCTTTTGCTTTAAAATCCTAAAAGCCTCTTCTTGCCTAGGTCCCCATTCAAACTTAACTGCTTTACAGGTTAGCTTAGTTAATGGTACAGCTATCTTGGAAAAGTCCTTAATAATTCGTCTATAGTATCCGGCTAAACCTAGAAAACTTCTAACTTCCATAGCTGACTGCGGAACCTTCCATTTAGTGATCGCTTCTATTTTAGAGGGATCTACGTGAATGCCTTGGTGATTCACCATGTGTCCTAATAATTGTACCTCTTGTAGCCAAAATTCACACTTCGAGAATCTGGCATAAAGCTTCTCTTTTCTTAACAAAGTTAAGAGTGCATGCAGGTGCCCACAATGCTCCTCCTGGCTTTTGGAATAAATAAGTATATCGTCGATGAAGACAATTACAAATTTATCCAAATACGGTTTACAGATTCTATTCATCATGTCCATAAATGCTGCAGGAGAATTTGTTAGTCCGAAGGGCATGACTGTAAACTCGTAATGACCATACCTAGTTCTGAAAGCAGTTTTAGGTATGTCTTCTTCCTGTACCTTCGATTGATGATATCCAGAGCGTAAATCTATCTTAGAAAAATATCTAGCTCCCTGAAGTTGATCGAAAAGGTCATCAATCCTAGGTAATGGGTATCGATTCTTAATTGTAACCTTATTTAATTCCCTATATTCGATACACATTCTCATTGAACCATCTTTCTTTTTCACAAACAACACTGGAGCTCCCCACGGGGATGAACTAGGTTGTATGAATCCTTTGCTTAATAATTCATCTAATTGCTTTTTCAATTCTAGCATTTCGGTGGGTGCTAACCGATAAGGTGCCTTGGCTATCGGTGTAGTTCCAGGAATTAGATGAATTCTAAATTCTACTTCCTTATCGGGTGGTAGTCCAGGTAGTTCTTCCGGGAAAACATCCGAGTATTCTGACACTACTGGAATCTCCTTAAGTTCTTTACCTTTAGTGTTAATGATTACCGAAATCATATACACTATTTCTTGATTTCTTGAATAACTGGCCATCTTCATTACTGAAATGAATTTCAGTGGCTTACGTGGCTTATCTCCTGTAATCTCCACTAATTCTCCTGTGGGTGTATGAATTTCTATGGAATTTTTATCACAGAGGATTCGGGCATGGTTGGCTACTAACCAATCCATTCCTAATACCACATCAAATTCGGCTAAATTCATAGGTAATAGGTTTGCAGATAATTTATGGCCTAAGAGTTCTATATTTCCTTCTCGCAAAACCTTATCTATGTTAACAGAATTCCCATCTGCCGTTTCTACCGTAAAAATTTGTCAAAGGTTGGTTAAGAGCTTGGCAGAATGAAGTATTTATAAAACTTTGGTTTGCACCAGAGTCAAATAATACTTTTGCATAAACGTTGTGAACTAGGAACGTACCAGTTATCACGTCAGGAATTAGTTCTGCTTCGTGAGTAGTCAACTGGAAGGCTCTTGCGTTTTTCTTGGTAGCTCCTTCTGCAGGTTTGGCTTTGTTATCAGCTGGTTTGACCAATTTTGGGCAGTCTGGCCTAAAATGTCCAGCTTCTCCGCAATTGTAGCAGATTGTTGCTTTCTTCTTCCTGCAATCTTCTTCTTGGTGTCCCGGGATTTTGCAGAAATTGCAATACCCCTTGCATCTACCAAAATGCTTTCTTTTACAGGCATTGCAAAATGGAACAGTGGAAGATTGCCTGGTTCCCTTTTTGTTGAAATTACTACGGTTACCCATACGGAATCCCTGGGTAATCTTTTGGGCTACTTCCTTCTTTCTATTTTCTTCTCGCGTACGTACTAGTCCGTTCGTCAAAGTGTTGGCTAATTCCACAGCATCGTCAATTGTGCGAGGTCTCGCAGCTTTAACGATATCACGAATTTCGCCAATCAATCCCCAAATATAGAGAGAAATAAGTACCGGCTCTGGCGAAGCCAGGGTAGGTACAACTCTAGCATACTCGAAGAATGTCGAAGTATACCCTCGACAGTCTACATCCACCATTCAGTGGTTTAGAAATTTATTTGCCATTTGTTCTTTCTCATATTCGGGACATAATTTTCTCTCCACTAGCCGCTTAAATTCTTCACAACTCATGGCATAGGCCACATCGCTACCCTTGGCTTGTAGTACTGTATTCCACCATTATAGCGCCCCTTCTTTAAAAAGATGCGACGCGTACATGACCTTGTCTTCCTCAGCACACTTACTTATTTTAATCACTGCCTCGGTTTTCTCTAACCAATGCCTTGCAGCAGTCACCCCTTCGTTGCCTGCAAATTCCACCGGTTTACAGGCAAGAAACTCCTTGTAAGTACAACCAGGCGTTGCAGCTTTCATTTTCTTAAGGAGTGGGGCTTGCATTCCATCGTTGTTGTTATTAGTATGGTTGCCGCCTCCGTTTACACTATTACTAAAATTGTCGCCATGTGTACGTTTGCTAGGAATAATTTGTTGAGGTTCAATTGGATTTTGGGCAGCAGCAAGGATTGCTGGAATAGCATTGGCTATTCCCTGAGCAACGATATTCTCGATATCTTGCCTATTCAGAAATTGATCTTCATTGTTTTGCCCAGATTGATTAACTTCATTAACGGGCTCATTACCAGCGTGTTCCATCTGGTAATTATTTTATATAAGCGATTAACATAAAATAATTAATAACCAAACATAATAAAATAATTGCACATAATCACGTCAACAAGTATAGCCAAAATTGTTGATTTTTCAACGTTCGATATTTTATATATTATAATAGGCATTCCTACAAACTGGTTATCTTACAAAAGTTTTATTTTTAGTTATTTCACATAATTATATTTTATTATTATATTATTATTAAACACACATTCCTATAACCACACAACCACAGTCACACCATCTTCGTTAGCTGGCATCTTAGAAACGGCGTTCCCTTTTGTCGTATTTCCAAGATATTCTTTCCCCTACTTCCCTAATTTGATTCCCTGCATCAATCAACTCTTTGCCATAATGACGGAGTTCCGCCAAGTTTTCTGCGCTCATAGGTGGATGTAATGGAGGTTCAGTATCAAATTGGGGGAAAAAGGTATTAGGGTTATTTAGGAGATTTTGAAACTGCCAGTCGGTGGTCCACCACTCTTCTAGTTCTGCTGGTAGAGGTTGGGAATGGATAATGGGATCTGGGATATCAGGCTCTAGATCAACTGGAAGTTGTGCTTCCGCTGGGTAATTAAAAAGGTTTTCACCGGCAGGTCTAGACATGGGCAAATAAACCGGTTTTTTAACCGAAACCGGTTAATAACCGTAACCGAAACCGGTTTTTAACCGGTACCAAAATAACCGGTTTAGGTTTCTTAATAACCGCCGGTTCGTAACCGGTTTTAGTTATTCATATCAATAACCGGCTTATAACCGGTTAATTAAAAACCGGTTTTTTAGAGTGTTAATAACCGGTTAACCGGTCTCAGCTTCTTGATCTTCAACAGCAGAAGCACAGCAGCAGCACAGAACAATTGCGCACCTGAATTGTTACCGTTTGAAGTGAAAAAAATGGTAATATTACCGTTTTGGACCTGTTTGGATGTATATAAATAAGATTTCAATGCATATGTATAATCCCACTTCAATTCTAGCTCAAAAACACACTTACAAAATACGTTTCAACTTTCAAATGGCGAGTTCGAGTGGCGATGCTTCGACCGTTGTTGGTTCATCTAGCGAGTTGTTTGTGAAGAAGATCTTGACCACGAATAGAGACCCGACACTATGGGTGAATTTTGATTTATGCGAGATGTCGATTGGAAAAGAAAAGGCGAGGTGCAAAAATTGCGGGGCGTTTCTTGCGGCGTCATCGAACTCTACTTTGAGAGCACATTTGACGTCGCATTGCAAGCCATTAAAAAAAATCCCGCCAATGATCAAGCGCAAATATCACGGGGTATGGGTGTTTGGAATTTCGACCCGGAGGCAGTTCGTTTAAGGATGGCTCAATTTGTTATTCAACAATCGTTGCCGTTCGATCACTTTGACAATTCGCGCTTGACTAAGTTGATTCAAGAGACGCTTCAACCACGTTATGTTCACGTAAGTCGTTCAACTCTTAGACGCGATTGTTTAATGATTTGGTCAAAAGCTAAAAAAGAAATGATTTTAGGTTTTGAAAAATTAAACACCGGTGTTAATTTAACAACCGACGTATGGTCGGCTCCATTTGGTTTACCGGATTCTTACATTTTTTACCGCGCATTGGATCGATCCCAATTCGTGGAACATGATGAAACGTACAATCGCGTTTGATATATTTGGTTATCCACACACGGGGGAAAATATATTTCATGTCTTAGACGATGTTATCAAAACATATAAATTAGAAAATAAAATAGTTTCTATTGCTTTTGATAATGCGTCGAACAACACAACCGCGGTGCAAATGTTAAAAATAAAATACAATCCGATTTGCGATGGAGAATTTTATCATAGCCGATGTGTTGCGCACATCATTAACATGGTTGTGCAAGATGGGCTAAATGTTGAGTCCGTTAAAGAAGTTAAAGAAACTTTTAAAGATATGTTACGTGACGTTTTTCAAGGTAGTCGAAAAAGATATGCGGATTATAGAAAATGGTGTAAAGCTTTAAATAAGAAATGCTATAGCGCACATTTTGACATGGTCGTCCGTTGGAACTCTACGTGGAAAATGTTTGATAGCGCGATAATGCAAAAAGAAACCTTAAAATCTTTCCACGATAGTCTTGCAACGTCCGGGTTGGTGGAACCATTTGATGACGATGGTTGGAAGTGTATTGAAACGTTAACACAATTACTTGAAGTTTTTAGAACCGCGACAAAGATTTTATCGGGAGTTTATTATCCCACTAGTTCTTTGGTGCTTAAACAACTATTTTTGATGTGTCAAAAAGTAAACGACTTTGAATTCCAAGGTGACATTTACGAACATATGATTGTTCTAATGAGAGAAAAGTTTAAAAAATATTTTCGAGAAATGCCACCGGTTTTTATATGTGCCGCCGCCTTGAACCCGACTATAAATATTGCGGGTGTTGAGATGATGATTTCGGATATTTGTTCGGATTTGGAGTTAAATGATGACGACCCACATTTTAAAAGAAATGCACTAAAACGTTTTGACGTTTCTTTAAACAATCTTTTTGATTATTACTTTCAAAGATATGGTAATGTGTCATCGTTACACCAACAAATGGCGGCGAGCTCGAAGGCGTCGAGAAAAGATGCGGAGTTAAATTTCTATAATTCGTTAAGAAATGAAAATAGTAAACGTTCTCGAGGTGATGCATCAAATAGTGAACTCGGGAGGTATAAATATACCGATTTTTTAGCAACCTTGTCACCCGACGAGTTTCACAACTTTGATATTTTGGCTTGGTGGAAAATACAAGAACCGCATTATCCCGTTTTAGCCGCCATGGCACGTGATCTACTAAGCTCCCAAGCTTCTACGGTAGCTTCGGAGTCGGTTTTTTCTCTTAGTGGAAGGGTACTATCTATTCGACGAACAAGACTTACACCGGAGGCGATGGAAATGTGCATTTGTTTGAAGGATTACTTGGATGGCGTGGAACGTATACAACATATTTCAAGTCTTGAGGGCGAGCTTGCGGTGGAAGAACAATTACATGATGTTGAAGTTTTTCAAGGACGGGCGCAACCACTTTCCGATGACGAACTCATGTACGATGAATCCGTACGCTCTACTAGCCCCCGAAGCGACTAAACGAAGAAACGAAGAAATGACGAAACAAAACTACAAGATGACAAGTTCATTCTAGACTAGTTAAGAAAATTGTATTGGATATTTTCATGTTTATTAATGTAATGTTACTTGATCTACTAATATAATTATAAAAAAACGTATTTTATTTTGTTTATTTGTGTGTTTAATATAATTCTGCATGTTTTTATATAATTCTGCAGGTTTTTATATGATTCTGCATGTTTTTAAATGATTCTGCATGTTTTTATATAATTCTGCAGGTTTTGTATATGATTCTGCAGCTTTTTTGTATGTTTTTATATAATTCTGCAGGTAAAATATAATTCTGCAGGTTAAAATATGTTTCTGCAGGATTTGTATAAGTTTCTGCAGGTTTTTATAAAATTCTGCATGTTTTTATATAATTCTGCAGCATTTTTTTTAACTTTCTGCAGTTTTAATATAATTCTGCATGTTTTTAAATGATTCTGCATGTTTTTATAAAATTCTGCATGTTTTTATATAATTATGCAACTTTTTTTTAACTTTCTGCAGTTTTAATATAATTCTGCATGTTTTTATAACTTTCTGCATGTTTTTAAATGATTCTGCATGTTTTTATAAAATTTTGCATGTTTTGTATATGATTCTTCAGCTTTTTTTTAACTTTCTGCAGTTTTAATATAATTCTGCATGTTTTTATAACTTTCTGCATGTTTTTAAATGATTCTGCATGTTTTTATAAAATTCTGCATGTTTTGTATATGATTCTGCAGCTTTTTTTTTTTTTAAATTTCTGCATGTTTTTATAAAATTCTGCATGTTTTATAAAATAACCGAAATAACCGGTTTTTATTAACCGGTTCACTAGTTAACCGGTTTTTCATAACCGGTCGGTTATTACCGGGTACTGATGTTCGGGGTTAATAACCGGTTATTAATCGGTCGGTTATTTTTGGCCCAATAACAGTCCCAACCGGTTAACCGGTTTAGGTTATTAAAAAAACCGATTTGAGCATGTCTAGGCAGGTCCGATGAGGTCACTAAGTGCCAGCTTATGATCCAACTCCTCCCAGGGTGGCATTTCCTGATCTTGCCTGGAACTTTCTCCAATTTCTATTCCCTTGCCTTTATCTTTGGGATCCTCCGTCTTTATAACTTTCCGTGTTGCTGGTTTCCTCCTGCGCACACGCCTCCAGCCCACTAATCTTCTTCTCTTCTTTGGCTTGGGTTTCTCCGGAGGTTGGGCTTGGAATTCCATAGGTTCCTCCATGTCGGCACAATAACCGGTAAAGTCTCTGGAAACTTCCACATTAACAGAATAGAGATTGAGATTCTGAAGAGCTTCAGACAACTCATTCATGCTGTTTAGCAGATATGAAGAAACACAAAAATTCTAGGTTAAAATTTTGTAAATTGAATTTTCACATAATCACAAAAAGGTAATCAGAAAAATTAAATATTAATTACAAATATCTAATATATTTATACAAACAGATTGATTAAAACAAAATATTGCGATTATATATATATATATATATATATATATATATATATATATATATTACAAATTACAACTGAACTTTAAAATATACTAGAGATTTATTTTAGTCTATCTTTTCTTACTAAGTTGTTTATCTAATGGGCAAGTTTCTTTAAAGTTTCTGGCTTATGGATGATATGGGTGCTAGTACTGGGTCAGGGTGTTGGTAGTTAAAGGTTAACATTTACTGCTGTAGTGGCTAACATATAGAGATTTGCCCATTGTTCGTCTAATTCATCTTCCCATGGTGGGTTATCACCTGTTTCCTGAGTCTCTTTATTACTCATCACTCCTTTTGGTTGTGACTTCTTTATTTTCTCTTGACTTTTTCTATTAATCCAACTTCTTTTATTAGGGGTAAGTGGTTTCTCAAACTGTGCCTTACGAACAAATATTCCTTCCTCAGTTTCTGCTGAGTATCTTGAGGAATTTGATTGAAATGAAATTCTCTTATCTTTTGGTGAACTATCTAATTGACGATAGATGTCCGAAATTTTGTGCTTACCCATACTGTAACTAACAAGTAGTCAGTTAATAAAACACATAATCACAAGATGGTATCAGGAAAATTAAGTATTTCTAAATACTTAATGGGCTTAAATTAGTGGCTCTGATACCACCGTTTTCTGTCACGGTCCCCGTCCCGGTTTTACCCGGTCCAGGAGCCGCGGGACAGAAACTCGTGGTATTTATTAATTGAGTTGACAGCGGAAGATTTCACAGGATCTTTTAAAACTTGAAATGCCCGATTATTTTTATTTCATAATTCGGGATATACCCCGTAATTTACAATAGAGGAATTTCACAAGGAAATTCCCTGATTTACAAAACGTGTTTATTTATTTAACTGAGCCACTACTTCAAGCTTGTTAGTGCTCCGTAGCACTTTTCCTTGGTTCACAGTAGTCACCTGAAACATGTTTTGAAAATATTTTATCAGCGGGGAAATACTGGCGAGTCATTCAAATTTGATAAAACGACACATAGTTATAAATTACAACATAAGAGCGATTACAATGGCTTCTATCTTATTTTTATCTGGCGCCGTGTCACCGCCTGGTGACGATGGTCATACCACTATTGGGTCCTTTCACCCAAGTAGTGATGATTATCACTGTTAGGATTTATTAGCCTAACCGTGAGAAATTTAGTAATGTGCACAATACCCCACTAGCCAGTGATTCAAGATAACCACGACTTAATCCCTGTAATTATAACTTTTGAAAATGGAGTATTGTAAAATACTTTTGATAAAAGAGAATGACTCATTTTACAGATTTAAACGGGCAGAGTTTAGCCTAGTGATTAGCCTTGTAACCTAATTTAAACAACAATGCATACGAACTAGGCCAGTAACTAATACATCATTTACGATAACTCACGAGATTAAAACCCTCACAATGAATGACAAAGTGCAATACTTAAACATCCATCGAATTCACGACGAATGACAAAGTATAGCCCTAATGTGGGCAACACTTAAACATCCGTTGGATAGTTTCAATCGATCGGACATTGAATCGTAGCAGCGATCGAGTTAATACCCAGTATCGTAGCAGAGGTTCGGGATTATAACTACCTTTGAACAAAACAACGTATAAGTGAGTGTACGTAACGAAATTTAACGTCGAAATATGCAAACAGATCCAGTCCCAGGCCAGGGGCTTTATAGCCCGAATTGGAACCTCCCGCGTGTCGCGGAGGGTTCCTCCACCCCTGTCGCGAGTCACGGGGCATACCCCCCTAGCCTAGGGTAGCCTCGTGTCTTGTGTAGCCTTGGTGAGTCGGAATTTTTCGAAAATACGTGTTTTGTAACAGTTTCGAATGGATAAACGTAATTAGGGAATACCCCCCTTAAGTTTTAGGGGGCCCTGATCCTAGTTCCAACTATTCTGAAAATTTTAGGGGTCATGCAGTATCACTTGGGGTTTTCAATTAGGGTTTCCTATTGGACAAAAATAAAATAAGAAGTAACAATTTTAATGAGAGTTGTTACACTTTAGGTGCACCAAAACGAGAGAATAATTTTTTCAGAAATCTTACCACGACTCTTCCATCATTTGTTGGAAGTGCCTCGGCCTCGGCCCATTTAGACAATTAGTCTACCGCCACAAGTATATATTTGTTTCCTTTTGACGGTGGGAAAGGTCCCATAAAGTCGAGTCCCCGCACATCAAAAAATTCACAAACAAGAATGCCATTTTGGGGCATTTCGTTTTTGGAAGAAATATTACCTGTTCTTTGGCAAGCATCACATGTCTTGGCAAGACTTTGCGCGTCTTTGTAAATGGTTGGACAATAAAACCCTGAATCAAATACCTTTTGTGCGGTACTAGCGGCACCATGATGTCCTCCGTATGGACCTTCATGACAATGGCGGAGAATTCTTCGTGCTTCGCTACCATGTACGCATCGTCGGATGAGTTTGTCGGCACACATTTTGAAAAGATAAGGGTCTTCCCAAAAATAATGCTTCACATGAGCAAAGAATTTTTTTCTTTGATGATGTGGCCAACCTTTTACGACTATACCGCTAGCTAGGTAGTTAGCATAGTCGGCGTACCATGGTTCTTCTTTGTACTCCACCATTTCAAGGGTCTCTGTTGGAAATTTTTCGTTGATTTACTCGTCCCTGGTTGCCTCCAAAGCTGGGTCTTCTAAGTGTGAAAGATGATCTGCTGCGGTGTTTTCAGCTCCTCTTTTGTCTTGGATTTCAATATCAAATTCTTGGAGGAGTAAAATCCACCGAATCAAACGTGGTTTTGCGTCCTGCTTTTTGAAGAGATATCGAATGGCTGCATGATCTGTATAGACTATTGTTTTAGAAAGAACAAGATAAGAATGAAATTTATCAAAATCAAATACCACAGCTAGTAATTCTTTTTCAGTTGTTGTGTAATTTTCTTGTGCATCGTTAAGTGTTTTACTAGCATAATAAATTGGGTGAAAATGCTTTTCTTTTCTTTGTCCCAAGACAGCTCCAACCGCAAAGTCACTTGCATCACACATGATTTCGAAAGGAAATTTCCAATCAGGCGCTATCATGATAGGTGCATTGACTAGCATTTCCTTTAGGGTTAGAAATGCTTGATTGCAATCCTTGTCAAAGATGAAAGGGGCATCTTTTTCAAGTAATTTTGTTAGAGGCCTTGAAATTTTAGAAAAGTCTTTGATAAAGCGCCTATAAAATCTAGCATGCCCTAGGAAACTTCTGATAGCTCTAACGGAGGATGGGGGTGGTAATCGAGAAATAGTGTCTATTTTGGCTCGATCAACCTCCATTCCTTCGCTTGAGATCTTGTGACCGAGTACTATTCCCTCCGTTACCATGAAATGGCATTTTTACCAATTAAGGGCGAGGTTAGTTTCCTCACATCGGGATAGCATTCGTTCAAGGTTATCGAGGCATTTGTCGTATGAATCCCCAAAGATAGAAAAGTTTCCATGAAGACTTCCATTGTCTTTTCTATCATGTCATGGAAGATGGCTACCATGCAACGTTGGAATGTTGCAGGGGCATTACATAGACCAAATGGCATGCGTCGATAAGCAAAAGTTCCATAGGGATATGTGAAGGTTGTCTTTTCTTGATCTTCGGGTGCTATCGGGATTTGAAAGTAACCTGAAAAACCATCCAAGAAACAGTAAAATTTAAGACCGGATAATCTTTCTAACATTTGATCAATAAAGGGCAAAGGAAAGTGATCTTTCCTCGTTGCTTCATTTAATCGTCTATAATATATACATACTCTCCATCCTGTGACGGTTCTCGTTGGTATTAATTCATTCTTTTCATTAGTTATTACCGTCATACCTCCTTTCTTTGGAACTACTTGGACGGGACTTACCCAAGGACTATCGGAGATAGGATAAATAAGTCCGGCGTCAAGTAATTTGATGACTTCGTTTTTAACCACTTCTTGAACATTTGGATTTACTCGACGTTGTGGTTGTATTACCGATTTGTAGTCATCATTCATTAAAATTTTGTGCGTGCACATGGAAGAACTTATTCCTTTAATATCTACAAGCTTCAAAGCAATCGCATTTTTGTGTTTTTTCAAAAGTTTAATTAATTTTTCTTTTTCTAAACTACTTAATTTAGACGAAATAATTACATGTGATTTACCATCTTTGTCTAGAAAAGCATATTCCAAACCTTTTGGAAGTTCTTTGAGCTCAAGAGGTGGGTCTTTAGAAGACTCCTTATTTGGTTGCTCATTTTGATCAAGAACTTTAAAAGTTTGTTCTTTGCCGACCTCTTCTTCAACAAAGTGGTCAAACTTTTCACTTGTATCGGGTGGTTCATCTTCATCTTCAATTAGGGGGTCATTATTGCCGAATGGATATTTCATTGACCGCTCAAGATCGATACTTTTTTTAGATGCCCCTAATTGAATAGGTAGATTGTTGTACTTTCAGTTTTTCAAAGCTTCGTGAGTTTTTACAAAGGGTCGTCCCAACACTAGAGGAGCGTCATCGAGGATGACAAAGTCGGTTGGGATTACCATTTGATTTGTTTGAACCAAGACATCCTCAACTACACTGATTGATTTTATTATTTTCCGATTAGATAGAAAAATGGGTATTTGAAGTGGAGAAAAATCACTAAGACTTAATTTTTCGAAAATGTAGTTGGGCATTATGTTAACACAAAGATCTTTATCAATTGTGACGTTACTAATAAAAGAATTTTGAAAAAAACATGGAACCGGTGTAATGTTGATTTCAAATGGGTCTTCTTTTATTAGTGAGGTTTGATCATTAGTTAACTTAACGCTTACCGTTTCGTCAATTTTAGTGTTAGTGTTTAACTCTTTTAAAAACTTAGCATGAGTTGGAACTAAACAATGATTTTCAAAAGAAGGTGACAAGAGATTAATTTCTTCAAAATTAGACTCTTCTTGAATTTTAACGTTGTCGGACTCTCCTTTTTCGTTGTATAACTCATGTGTCGGTTCTTCACTTATTTGTTCTTCCATTTTTACACTTTCAACTATCTCTTCTTTATTTAATTCTTCTCTTGCGTGGGACTCCTCTTCCCTTGCGCGAGATTCTTTTATGTAGCGCTCGATAGTTTTAAGGTGTTCTAATATCCTATCGGTCACTTCGGTGATAGAGTAAGGATCGGGATTTTCAAATCTTGAATCCGGTTGTTCGATCCTTTGTTCCTCATAATACTCATAGGAAGTAGATGGTTCATACCCTTGTTCTTCATTGTAAGTATAAGATGGATAAGGGTCATAATTTTGTTCTTCATAATACTCATATGAGGTGGGTTGTTCACGCCAAGGTTCCTCATAGTAAGCATATGAAGGTGGTGGCTCATATCTTGGTTCCTCAAAGTATGAGTATGAAGGCTCATACCTTGGTTCATCAAAATACGAGTATGAGGGAGGAGGTTCAGACCTTTGGTCTTCATAGGATGTGTATGAAGTCGATGGCTCGTACCTGGGCTCCTCATAGTAGGTGTATGAAGTGGATGGTTGATATAAGTTACAATATTGAACCGAGTGCGGGTTACCACAATTTGTCACACCCCTTTCTGCGGCGGAAGCACGAGGTGTGATCATGAAAGGTTCTCATTGCATACGAAGAGTAAACATACTACATGCTCAAAAATATCTTCAAATATTACATTACTGAAAAACATGTGTCAAGTGTTTACAACACGAGATAACATATTGTCTTAAAAGTCACAACTTTATTTAAAGATAGACAAAGCGACATCCACGAGCATGAGTAAGACCACGCGCACATCCAATCTAGTTACCTGAAATACATGTGAGTTTTGGAAAAACGTCAACATAAAGTTGGTGTGAATTCATGCAATTTTTGTATTTCACGTTTGTATACTTTGTATGAAAACATAATTTGTCTTTTGTATAAATCAAGTCTTTTGTGTACACCACGTACTCATGTATAAGTCAAATATTTCTGTATGTATCAAGTGTTAATGGGTTGCAAAGCCATTAACATGTGACACGACATAGGAAGTCACCAAACCATAGGCATTTTTCTGTAGTCGATTTACGACTGAGACACAAAAACACTGCTTGGTAAAAGTGTGGCCAAGAGTGGGGCTGCCCGGAACCCATTAGATCTAACCTTTTGTTCTGCGGTCTAAGTATGTACACGATTAATGGTGCTTATGGTACCCTATTCGTGACACGATTTCTCGTATCATTCTTGTATCCATCATACCATTTGTAAACATTGTAATATTTGTAACATGTATTTCACCCCCGAAGTTATAAAACTGAAAACAGTTAAAAGAAAAGGGGGAGCATGAACTCACAACTTTGCGTTCCTGTGCGTCGTAAACTTCACCGGATTTGCTTATTTAACGTCGTAACCTATACGCGTTTTCTTAATGTTAGTCACTAGACTTGTATCGCACAAGTACAGTCACTCTCTTTTGTATTTGTATTGTTGTGTTAAAAATATTTCATATTTTTAACTACGTATCTTACTTATATTATTTCCTCTAAAATAAATATAAGTCTTTTGTGTTTTGCACTTCGCACCCGAATTATGTATCTTGTATTTTGTATGTGTATTTTTATGTTTATACTCCTCACGAGTATTTAGTGTATTTTTAAGTCTTAATACACTAGCACGTATAACACATACTATATACACTTAGCACAAAAGTTGGTGATAAAATAATATATATTTTCTCTCAAAAATATACATACTTATATCTATTTTATTCTTGAAGAAATCCTCATTTCTTATCATCAAAAATTAGGGAAACCTTGGTACTACTTTTAAACACATTTTTAGGGAATAAGTTTCTCAAAAACTTATATTTTTCTAAGTGTCAAAATTTATAAAAATTTTGCAGAGTTTCCCCTAAAAATGGAGGTTTCCCATGTTTTCAAAACATGTGTTTATTTTCTTTTAAATCGTCAACAATTTCCTCATTCAACAATAAACAATATGCAACTAGTTAAAATAGATATAATCGCAGAAATACATGAACTTGTGGTTTTTCCAAAATAGGTAGTATCTTTCCATTATTTTTAGTGGATCTTTGTATAGATCAACTTTGTTTCTTGAAAGTCTCGCTTTTAAAGAAGCTACATCTTTACAACTTCCGGTCAACATTTACAAAAATAGTTATTTTGTCGAAACTTTGTGTTACACAAGTGTTTACATACTCGTGTGTTTGCTAAAATCATTCTTTTTCATGTAAGGCTCGGCTTTAGAAAATATGATTTCTTGGACACTTGGTCCTTTGAAAGTACCGCTTGTAGATCCGTAGATCTACTAGTTTTGAACACCATTTCATAAACAAAATTGCTTTTACACAAGTTCATGATTCGTGTGTGGTAGAGTTTCATCCTTTAACCCTTGCTACTTCCAAAACAACCTTATGTCATGATCCATGATCATGACCAACTCGGGTTAAATGACGATCCGAGCTACCACAACATAGATCGGGTCCAAATAATCACACAAGTCAATTACTACACGATTTACACAACATATGAGCTTTTAACCACCACTTTTAGTGTTTTTAGTAGACTTGTATGCTTCATCTTGTATGTTTGCGACTTTTAACCGTTACACGTCATTTTAACCACTCTAAAATAGTTCGGGAAGGTGATTTAAGCAACTTACTACTAGCTCGAGGCTAGGGAAGAATCTAAGCGCAAAATGAGTGGATAAAAGCAACGAGTAGAGGTCCTTCGCCTTCCGGATGCACCAAGACTCCTTATACGTGATCCTTAATGCTTGTGTGAACTTGGAATGTGAAGATCAAAATTGAAAATATGATGGGTGTTGAAGGGGGTGTTCGGCCGAAGCCTTGTGGAGAGGGAGAGAGAGGTGTGAGTTTTTGTTAAGTGTGGTGAAAGTGATAATGTGTTATGGTTAGAACTTATAGACAAATAAAATGGTCATTATCCAAGGGTTCTTATGTCTAATAGATTTTAGACATGAGAGATTAAAATATTCACAAGGTACAAAGGGTGTCCCCCTCTTGGGGACGGTTTGGTTAGGGGGGGGGGTATCCGGTTCCAAATCAACCATTTAGTTAGCATGTAGTTTGGTTAGTTTAGCTAGTTTAGGGATTAACCCGGTTACTAGTGTGTTGTGCTTTACAGTGGGTGTTAGGGTATTCGGGGACCCTAACTGGCTCAGAAAAAGAACAACTATGTTAATGACAATATTTTTATGTTCCGGGTAAAGTCCGGTTGTTCGGTTACATACCGATTCGTTAAAGTGCTAAATTGCACCTTTTAGTGTTTAATAAGTATCTTTTTGTAACACTATCGATTCCCAACACTTAGGGAAATATTCTGGGTAATAAAACGACATTTCTGCAAAATATTCATATGTCTAAATGCTGAATTATTGCTGAATTATATGAATTCTGCACTTAAAGTGCGTTTCGGGTGCTTTTTAGTGGTTAATTTTGCTTTCGCCTTGCATATATATTAAACCCTTGTATGTACTCTTGGGTTTTAATGCATTCTTGTTGTCGGACCTACACCTAGGCTCCAATTTTATTGTCTGACTGCTTTCTGCAGTTCTGTTGACACAGTGTGTCTTACCGGTGAGTCTACTAGTATTTTTGACGCAACGCTCTCGTTTATGCATAAAGCAATATTTTGTAGTATACAATGTGCATGAATTCACTTGTTTAGTAGGAAATCAGATATTGCTGACAGTTAAGCACATAATTGCAGTCATTAAGCAATAATTAATGTGTACGGAAATTACCGGTTTGGGCCAGTTGTCACAGTCTCCCCCCGTTAAAAGAATTTCGTCCCGAAATTCAGGCTGAACTCACTCTCGCTGGAGTCTTCTTGAATAGGTGGGGATACTTTTTCTTGAACTGGTCTTCACGTTCCCATGTATACTCGGGTCCGTGCTTAGAGCTCCAACGTACTTTGACAAGTTTTACGCTGCTCCTCCTGGTCTTGTTGACTTTCCAGTCGGTAACCTCAACGGGTTTTTCTGTAAATCGGAGGGCTTTATCAATATGCACTTCATCCATCAGGATGATCACGCTTTCTTGTGTTGGACTCTTCTTCAGGTTGGATACATGAAACGTATCATGTACTCCATTAAGTTCTTCCGGTAACTCCAATTTGTATGCCACGGTACCAATTCTCTTCAATATTTTGAATGGTCCGATATATCGTGGATTTAGCTTTCCGCGCTTTCCAAATCTGACTACACCCTTCCAAGGTGAGACTTTTAGCAACACCTTTTCTCCCACCTTGAATTCTACTGATTTCCTTTTCGGATCGGCGTAGCTCTTTTGTCAATCTCGAGCCGCCTTAATGCGCTCTCGGATCTGCGCAATCTTGTCGGTTGTCTCTTGTACAAGTTCAGGACCAACCATAAGTTTATCTCCGGCATCTGCCCAACATAAGGGTGATCGGCATTTGCGGCCATACAGAGCTTCGAACGGCGTGGCTTTTATGCTCGTATGATAGCTGTTATTGTAGGAAAACTCAACTAAAGGTAGATGAGTATCCCAGCTGCCGCCTAGGTCCATGACGCATGCGCGAAGCATATCTTCTAACGTTTGTATAGTCCGTTCGCTCTGGCCGTCTGTTTGTGGATGGAATGCCGTGCTTAGATCTAATTGAGATCCAAAGGCTTCCTGAAATGATTGCCAGATTCTCGAGACAAAGCGTCCATCTCTGTCTGAAATGATTGAGATAGGCACTCCATGACGTGTCACAATTTCTCTTAAGTATATCTCTGCAAGCTTTCCAGTGCTATCCTTCTCTCGGATTGGTAGGAAATGCGCAGACTTCGTCAATCGATCAACTATTACCCATATCATATCGTGCCCTCTCGGGGTCCTGGGTAATTTCGTTATGAAGTCCATCGAGATTTGTTCCCACTTCCACACGGGAATCTCTGGTTGTTGTAGTAGGCCGGACGGTTTCTGATATTCTGCCTTAACCTTAGCACAGGTTAGGCATTTTCCAACGTAGACAGCAACGTCGCTCTTGAGTCTCGGCCACCAATAGTATTCTTTCAAATCTTGATACATTTTATCTGATCCTGGATGGATCGAATATCTCGATTTATGCGCTTCATTAAGGATGACTTCTCGTATGCCACCATAGAGTGGAACCCAAATACGCTTCTTGAAGTATAAGGCTCCCTCTTCGTTTGGCACCATGTATTTCAGCATACCCCGTAGGTATTCAGCTTTACGGTTCTCTTCTTTAAGGGCTTCTTGTTGTGCATCACGAATGCGTGCAGTGAGGTTCGTTTGAATCGTCATTTCCAATGCTCGAACCCTTAGGGTCTTAACCCTTTCTTTTCGGCTCAACGCGTCCGCTACAACGTTCGCCTTTCCAGGATGGTACTTAATCTCACAGTCATAATCGTTTAGCAGCTCAACCCAATGTCGCTGGCGCATATTCAATTCCTTCTGATCAAATATGTGTTGTAAGCTTTTGTGATCTGTGAAGATTGTACATCGAGTACCATATAAATAATGTCGCCAAATCTTCAAGCCGAATACCACTGCACCCAGCTCCAGGTCGTGAGTGGTATAATTTCTCTCATGAACCTTCAGTTGTCTTGAAGCATAAGCGATGACTTTTTGGCGTTGCATGAGCACGCAACCCAAGCCTTGTCGTGAGGCGTCGCAGTATACCACGAAGTCTTCAGTGCCTTCGGGTAACGATAGTATCGGTGCATCGCAGAGCTTGTTCTTAAGTAGCTGAAAAGCTTCTTCTTGTTTGTGACCCCAGTCGTATTTCCTGTCCTTCTGCGTAAGGGCCGTTAGCGGTTGAGCTATTTTTGAGAAATTCTCGATGAATCGTCGGTAATAGCCCGCTAAGCCCAAAAATTGGCGAACTTCAGTTGGGGTCTTGGGAGCTTCCCAATTCTTTATTGCTTCTATCTTGGACGGGTCTACATGAATGCCCTTCTCATTCACAATGTGACCAAGAAATTGTACTTCGCGAATCCAGAATTCGCACTTCGAGAACTTTGTATAAAGCTTCTCTTTCTTCAGTAATTCCAAGATGGTTCTGAGACGTTGCTCGTGCTCTTCTTTCGTTCGCGAGTAAATCAGGATATCATCGATAAACACAATCACGAATTTATCGAGATATGGTTTACATACGCGGTTCATCAGATCCATAAAGACCGCTGGCGCGTTCGTCAATCCAAACGGCATCACAAGGAATTCGTAGTGCCCATAGCGCGTTCTGAATGCAGTCTTTGGCACGCTTTCATCTTGGATTCTCAGCTGATGGTATCCAGATCGAAGGTCGATCTTGGAATAGTAGCTTGATCCTTGCAGTTGATCAAACAAGTCATCAATCCTCGGTAGCGGATACCGATTCTTGATCGTGAGCTTGTTCAGTTCCCTGTAATCGATACACATCCGCAGTGATCCGTCCTTCTTCTTCACGAATAATACTGGAGCTCCCCAGGGTGAGAAGCTTGGCCTTATGAATCCTTTATCCAGCAACTCCTGGAGTTGTGTAGATAATTCTTGCATTTCGAATGGTGCAAGTCGATAGGGTGCCTTGGCTACAGGAGCGGCTCCTGGAACCAAGTCTATGTGGAATTCGACTTGTCGTTGCGGAGGTAGTCCTGGAAGATCTTCAGGGAACACATCAGGAAATTCCTTCACCACAGGAATGTCTTCGAGTTTTGGCTCCACAGCCTTCTTATCTACAACGTGTGCTAGGAAAGCAACACATCCTTTCCTTAAGCACTTATGTGCCTTCATACAACTGATGATTCGTAGAGGCGTGTTTCATCTTTCTCCATGTACGATGAGAGTTTCATCATTCGTCAGAGGGATGCGAATGATTTTCTCATGACAAATAACTTCAGCTTTGTTCTTGGACAACCAGTCCATCCCGACCACTACATCGAAGCTTCCTAATTGAATAGGTAAGAGGTCGATGCTAAATCTTCGTTCACCAAGTTCTAGCGTGCAGCCTCTAACAACTTCGCCCGATTCAACAAGTTTACCATTGGCTAGTTCTATGGAATAAGGAATTTCTAATCTACTAGATTCTATTCCAAGTATGCGTTTAAATTCCACAGACATGAAGCTATAATCGGCGCCAGTGTCGAATAATATGGATGCAAAGTGATTGTTAATGAGGAACGTACCGTTGACCACATTAGGGTCCTCGCGTGCGTCCCTTGCTCCAATCACAAATGCTCGGGCCTGAGCATTGTTTCTCTCTAGGCAGTCCTTCATGAAGTGATCTTTGCTTCCACATCTGAAGCATCCTTGATTTCGCCCATTCTCGTTGCCAGCACCGTTTCCATTTCCACCATTGTTCCTTTCATCAGCCCCAGTACGATTTCCATTCCCGTTCCTCTTACTCCAGCAATCTTCAGTGCGGTGACCCAACTTTCCACACTTGTCACACTTTGAGATGCGACAAGCTCCCTCGTGATGGTGTTTACACCGATGGCATTTGGGCAAGGTGCCCCGGTATCCCCTTGCTGGTGCGTCGTTCATGGCTGCAAGAGATTTAGCCCCTTGAGGTGGGTTAGGGTCACGCTTCTTGTTGGAACCTTTGTTGTTACGAGTTGCTTGATTCAAGTTTGCGTATTTCCTTTTCTTGTCGCCAGACGACTCAGCATGCGTCTCGGCATTTTCTGTTGGGTTCAGTGATAGCTTCTTCATGCGAACACAATCTTCAGTAAGGCTGACAGCCAGAGTTACAGCCTCGGTGATTGTTTGTGGTTTGGCCGACGTCACCATGCCACGAAACTCTGAGGCCAGTCCCCAAATGTAGCGTTCAACACGCTTGAATTCAGGAGTCACCATGTAAGGAAGCACTCTGGACAGATCGTGGAACCTTCGAGTATAACCATTAATGTCAGCACCTTCCATGGTCAAGTGCCAGAACTCCGTCTCCAGCCTTTGGAGTTCAGCACGAGAGCAGTACTTCTCTCTCATTCTTTCCTTCAGTTCCTCCCAAGTTAAGCCATAAGCGGCATCATCGCCCAAGGTTTGGACTTGCAGGTTCCACCAAGTCAGAGCTTCATCGACAAATAACCCAGTAGCAAAGGTGACTTGTTGATCCGCGGTACACTTGCTCATGCGGAAGGTAGCTTCAGTTTTCTCCGTCCAGCGCACAAATGCTACTGCACCTCCTGTGCCATCATAGTTCATCGGCTTGCAGTCGAGGAACTGCTTGAAAGTGCAGCCTGGAATTGATTCAACCAATTCACATGTGAGCAATCGAAGAAATAATGAAACAAAGACCGTTCATAAATTTCCTCATGCTTAGCACAGTGTCTTAAGGTTACCTTGAGCTGCATTGCCTCCAGACGAATCTCCATTCCCATTACGCCTAGCGTTGCTTGGTGCTCCACTGTCTTGAGTTCGGTTCGCCTCGTATTGGGCGATAGCAGCGGAGATCCTTTCCTCCAGTAGGGCGTTCAGCTCATCAGCGGTTCTTGGCAGTGGGGGAGGAGGAGGTTGATCGTCATTGCGAGCATTCACAGCTTTCCTGGGTGCCATGTTCTGACAGAACATAACACAACAGGGTTAGGCATTTGTTTGATATCGTCACACTAGACAGTAGTATCATATATATTCACAGGTATATATACCACATAAGTGACATCAAACAATTATTACTCTAGTAGAGTACTTAGTAGGCTTGCACTGAGGGAATCTATACGTGACAAGACTTGCTGTGGTTTCTGTGCACTGAATTCCATAATTATGTATGCATCCATAATTACGTAACTCCTTGCACAGTCCGCACAGTTCGTTTTCATCCTCGTATTTCTTCCTTCAGGTAGGCCATTGCTTTCAGGTAAAGTCACATATACTTGTGACATTCTACTTCTAGTACATGCTAATTATCACACATAATTGCAAGTAATTTCTAGTCAACGACAAGTGCTACTCAAGTGCACTCTAAGTCTCGTAGTGTCTTTTCTGGACTCATGTAGACAGTTTCAGGCAGTGGATGCCGCGGGACGTTTTATGCAATGAAAACTCTTTGAAAATTGTTTTCGTGAAAGGATCCTAGAGATTGTAGACTAGACTCGAGAAGGAATCCTGGTTCACTACAATCGCAGCTCTGATACCAATCTGTCACACCCCTTTCTGCGGCGGAAGCACGAGATGTGATCATGAAAGGTTCTCATTGCATACGAAGAGTAAACATACTACATGCTCAAAAATATCTTCAAATATTACATTACTGAAAAACATGTGTCAAGTGTTTACAACACGAGATAACATATTGTCTTAAAAGTCACAACTTTATTTAAAGATAGACAAAGCGACATCCACGAGCATGAGTAAGACCACGCGCACATCCAATCTAGTTACCTGAAATACATGTGAGTTTTGGAAAAACGTCAACATAAAGTTGGTGTGAATTCATGCAATTTTTGTATTTCACGTTTGTATACTTTGTATGAAAACATAATTTGTCTTTTGTATAAATCAAGTCTTTTGTGTACACCACGTACTCATGTATAAGTCAAATATTTCTGTATGTATCAAGTGTTAATGGGTTGCAAAGCCATTAACATGTGACACGACATAGGAAGTCACCAAACCATAGGCATTTTTCTGTAGTCGATTTACGACTGAGACACAAAAACACTGCTTGGTAAAAGTGTGGCCAAGAGTGGGGCTGCCCGGAACCCATTAGATCTAACCTTTTGTTCTGCGGTCTAAGTATGTACACGATTAATGGTGCTTATGGTACCCTATTCGTGACACGATTTCTCGTATCATTCTTGTATCCATCATACCATTTGTAAACATTGTAATATTTGTAACATGTATTTCACCCCCGAAGTTATAAAACTGAAAACAGTTAAAAGAAAAGGGGGAGCATGAACTCACAACTTTGCGTTCCTGTGCGTCGTAAACTTCACCGGATTTGCTTATTTAACGTCGTAACCTATACGCGTTTTCTTAATGTTAGTCACTAGACTTGTATCGCACAAGTACAGTCACTCTCTTTTGTATTTGTATTGTTGTGTTAAAAATATTTCATATTTTTAACTACGTATCTTACTTATATTATTTCCTCTAAAATAAATATAAGTCTTTTGTGTTTTGCACTTCGCACCCGAATTATGTATCTTGTATTTTGTATGTGTATTTTTATGTTTATACTCCTCACGAGTATTTAGTGTATTTTTAAGTCTTAATACACTAGCACGTATAACACATACTATATACACTTAGCACAAAAGTTGGTGATAAAATAATATATATTTTTCTCTCAAAAATATACATACTTATATCTATTTTATTCTTGAAGAAATCCTCATTTCTTATCATCAAAAATTAGGGAAACCTTGGTACTACTTTTAAACACATTTTTAGGGAATAAGTTTCTCAAAAACTTATATTTTTCTAAGTGTCAAAATTTATAAAATTTTTGACAGAGTTTCCCCTAAAAATGGAGGTTTCCCATGTTTTCAAAACATGTGTTTATTTTCTTTTAAATCGTCAACAATTTCCTCATTCAACAATAAACAATATGCAACTAGTTAAAATAGATATAATCGCAGAAATACATGAACTTGTGGTTTTTCCAAAATAGGTAGTATCTTTCCATTATTTTTAGTGGATCTTTGTATAGATCAACTTTGTTTCTTGAAAGTCTCGCTTTTAAAGAAGTTACATCTTTACAACTTCCGGTCAACATTTACAAAAATAGTTATTTTGTCGAAACTTTGTGTTACACAAGTGTTTACATACTCGTGTGTGTGCTAAAATCATTCTTTTTCATGTAAGGCTCGGCTTTAGAAAATATGATTTCTTGGACACTTGGTCCTTTGAAAGTACCGCTTGTAGATCCGTAGATCTACTAGTTTTGAACACCATTTCATAAACAAAATCGCTTTTACACAAGTTCATGATTCGTGTGTGGTAGAGTTTCATCCTTTAACCCTTGCTACTTCCAAAACAACCTTATGTCATGATCCATGATCATGACCAACTCGGGTTAAATGACGATCCGAGCTACCACAATATAGATCGGGTCCAAATAATCACACAAGTCAATTACTACATGATTTACACAACATATGAGCTTTTAACCACCACTTTTAGTGTTTTTAGTAGACTTGTATGCTTCATCTTGTATGTTTGCGACTTTTAACCGTTACACGTCATTTTAACCACTCTAAAATAGTTCGGGAAGGTGATTTAAGCAACTTACTACTAGCTCGAGGCTAGGGAAGAATCTAAGCGCAAAATGAGTGGATAAAAGCAACGAGTAGAGGTCCTTCGCCTTCCGGATGCACCAAGACTCCTTATACGTGATCCTTAATGCTTGTGTGAACTTGGAATGTGAAGATCAAAATCGAAAATATGATGGGTGTTGAAGGGGGTGTTCGGCCGAAGCCTTGTGGAGAGGGAGAGAGAGGTGTGAGTTTTTGTTAAGTGTGGTGAAAGTGATAATGTGTTATGGTTAGAACTTATAGACAAATAAAATGGTCATTATCCAAGGGTTCTTATGTCTAATAGATTTTAGACATGAGAGATTAAAATATTCACAAGGTACAAAGGGTGTCCCCCTCTTGGGGACGGTTTGGTTAGGGGGGGGGGGTATCCGGTTCCAAATCAACCATTTAGTTAGCATGTAGTTTGGTTAGTTTAGCTAGTTTAGGGATTAACCCGGTTACTAGTGTGTTGTGCTTTACAGTGGGTGTTAGGGTATTCGGGGACCCTAACTGGCTCAGAAAAAGAACAACTATGTTAATGACAATATTTTTATGTTCCGGGTAAAGTCCGGTTGTTCGGTTACATACCGATTCGTTAAAGTGCTAAATTGCACCTTTTAGTGTTTAATAAGTATCTTTTTGTAACACTATCGATTCTCAACACTTAGGGAAATATTCTGGATAATAAAACGACATTTCTGCAAAATATTCATATGTCTAAATGCTGAATTATTGCTGAATTATATGAATTCTGCACTTAAAGTGCGTTTCGGGTGCTTTTTAGTGCTTAATTTTGCTTTCGCCTTGCATATATATTAAACCCTTGTATGTACTCTTGGGTTTTAATGCATTCTTGTTGTCGGACCTACACCTAGGCTCCAATTTTATTGTCTGACTGCTTTCTGCAGTTCTGTTGACACAGTGTGTCTTACCAGTGAGTCTACTAGTATTTTTGACGCAACGCTCTCGTTTATGCATAAAGCAATATTTTGTAGTATACAACGTGGATGAATTCACTTGTTTAGTAGGAAATCAGATATTGCTGACAGTTAAGCACATAATTGCAGTCATTAAGCAATAATTAATGTGTTCGGAAATTACCGGTTTGGGCCAGTTGTCACACAATTAGTGCAATAGTCTTCCCTATAATCATCCTTCTCATAGGTGTAGTTGTAACCTCCTGAGTATTGATCCATAAGAATCACTCAGCAGACCACAACAATGTCTCGAGACCAGAAAACAAAAATAAAAACGAAAATAGAGGCTGGGCACGGCCCCGTGTTCAGTGGACACGGCCCCGTGTACATAATCTGTATCTGGGCGTTTTAATTAAAGTTACTGATTTCGTTGAGCACGGGGGCGTGTTCAGTGAGCACGACCCCGTGTTCAAGCTCTGTATCTGGGTGTTTTATGAAAAATATGCAGCACGGCCCGTGTTCAACTTTCTGTAAATGCAAAACTAAACTAAAATGCAGAAAAATGTGCGCGAGTTTTGAAAAAGTTTTGAAAAACTGATTAGGCTGTCGATTTTAAGCTTTCTTAAAATCCTTGTGTCCCCGGCAGCGGCGCCAAAAACTTGATGCGTGTGTGGTGTGTATATAATTTTAAGTATATTTTAAGCCCTTTTTACACGTTAGTCAAGTTTTAAATTTATAGAACACGATATTTACTAACACCAAACACACATATGGGCAAGTGCACCCATCGTAAGCGTAGTATAGTGTTGGTAAGATACCGAGGTCGTCCATGGACACAAGAGATTTTAGTACCGGTTTATCCTCAACGTCTAATCAAATCAAAAGTTAGAAAAAGGTTTTAAAATAAAAAAAATAAAAACTAACTAAAATGCTGAAAAATAAAATAAAAGTAAAAATAGATAGACAAGATGAATCACTTGGCTCCGACTCGTGTTTAGTGTAACCTTTGATTATTTCCGCAATTTTGCACTTTTTAAGAGATTATCTTAGTTATTCTAGTAGGCCCCTCTTTTGAAGGTGAAGTTACCCTCAACCCAGTAGTTTGAGTCAGCAAGGATACAATCCTAAAGGGTCGGATTATTGAAAGATAATTAATTAAGTTATTAATGCATATTATGGTAGGCCCCTCTTTTGAAGGTGACGTTACCCTCGGCTAAGTAGTCTGAGTCAGCAAGGATACAGTCCTAAGTAGCCGGATTAAAGTATTAATAGTAGCTTACATATGAGGGGATCAAAGAGTTTGGACCCCTGCCATCCAATACCGGTGAGTATTGAAGGAGGTCCTACTAAATTTGACCCAGGTCCTTGTAGGATCAATACACTGAACAAGGCAAGACTCTTGCCAAACCGTTCCCTTAACCCCCGACCAGGTAGCCAACATAGCTCCATATAGACCGTGGTGAAAATCTTTTATTTTTATATAGACAGTAAAATAATGCCAAGACACCACGGACAAACGATAAGGAAGAATCACCTTCAACATAAGAAACTAGTTATTAAAGTCATTAATACATAACCAAGTAAAAAGTGCGAAAAGATTAAAAATAAAAAGTATTACACTAGACACTTGTCTTCACCAAGTGATGTAAGAGACTTAGGCAAACATGGCCTTTGATTGTCAAGAACTCTTATGATCAATCTTGGATCCTGAGACGACTCACACACTCTATGATGGACAATGGATGATGGTGGTGGATGATGGTGTTGTGATGGTGGTGGGTGAAGTGTGAGTGAGGTGGTGTGCCAAGGGATGGTTTGCAAATGAGCCAAGCACCCCTATTTATAGCCTGAACAGTAGCCCTGGCACGGCCCCGTGTCCATTGGGCACGGCCCAATGTCCATCCTCTTCTCTTCCTTCATTAATTATAGTTTGTCTGCATTAGTTGACCACGCCCCCGTGTCCGCTGGGCACGCCCCCGTGTGCAGAAGCATATCTGTACTATCAAGATTTGCCTGGATTCTGCGAATCTTATAGTTGACCACGGCCCCGTGTCCGCTGAGCACGGCCCCGTGGTGGGCGATAGAAGCTTCTATAGCTTTGTCTTTTATGCTGGCACTTGGGCACGCCCCCGTGTTTACTGAGCACGGGGCGTGTTCAGCCTTCTTTTCTCTTGTTTTGCTTGGGAAGATGCTGTCGGGGAGGTCGGGCATGCCATGTTTGTTCCTTTTCTTGTATTTATGTTAGATTTAGCTGCCTTTTTGCTTCTTTTGTTAATTTGAGCTCATTTAATCCTGAAAATACAAAAGGAAGACAAAAACACACTTTTTCCAACATTAGTACTAAAAAAGGGTTAGTTTTATGCCACAATTGATGTAATTTATATGTTTCATTTTGTGCACATCACTTACCGCTCTCACGCATAAAGATAAGCCTTTTGTTTGGGGAACTGAACAAGAGTCTGCTTTCCAAACGCTCAAGCACATGCTCTGCAATGCTCCTGTTCTCACATTGCCCGACGGAAATGACGATTTCATTGTCTATTTTGATGCTTCCAACCTTGGTCTTGGTTGTGTCCTTATGCAACGAGACAAGGTTGTAGCTTACGCATCTCGTCAGCTCAAAATCCACGAGAAGAACTATACAACCCATGATCTCGAGCTAGGCGCAGTTGTTTTTGCGTTAAATATTTGGCGACACTACCTATATGGTACAAAATGTACGATCTTCACCGATCATAGGAGCCTACAACATATCTTTGATCAGAAAGAACTTAATATGCGTCAACGCCGATGGGTAGAACTTCTCAACGATTATGACTGTGAGATTCGTTATCACCCAGGCAAAGCGAATGTCGTTGCCGACGCTCTCAGCAGATGGAGTTATTTGCTCAGTATTCACAACATCCAAGCCCAATACGACCTCGAAACCCTCATCCGTGAAGCCCAGCATGCCTGTTTTAACGAACGCACCTTGAAGAAGGAAAGAATCTACCACGATGGAGCTCATCTTGTGAATAAACCGAATTGGATATTCCATTATCTGGACCGAATTTGGATCCCTAAACGAACCGATTTACGAAATATTTTAATGGACGAGGCCCATAAATCCCGGTATTCTATTCATCCCGGTGCTGAAAAAATGTACCAGGATCTTTGCTACAAGTACTGGTGGCCGGGCATGAAAAAGGATATTACTCTCTACGTTGGGAAGTGCCTGACTTGTGCAAAAGTCAAGGCTGAACACCAAAGACCCTCTGGCTTACTCGAACAACCTCCAATCCCCATATGGAAGTGGGAGAGTATAGCTATGGACTTCATAACAAAACTTCCGCACACGTCATCAGGTCACGACAGCATCTGGGTCGTTGTTGTGACAACCCGTGATTTACGTGTAACACCTGTGTCACTTCAACCATCAAACAAATGCCAAACCAATGAAATATTGTATTTCATACTTGGGATTTGTAAAAATATGTGTATCGTTTGCACATATCAACTCTTGTTCGATTTCAAGCTCTAAATCGCTTTCTGGAAGGTTATACGCGCACTGATGCGTAGATATAACCAGTTTAATGCAACAAACACTCCGGAATAGTGAAATAGGCTTAACATACCTTAAATAACCTTTACATAACTTAGATATAAGTTTTGGAAGGTTTGGTGTGGTGAAATCAAGTTAATTCGCTTACAGGGACTAAAGTTGACAAACTGTGAAAGTATGCCAATTTAAACTGTAACAGACATTCCGGAACATGACCATAAGTTAAACATACCATAAATATCCTTTACATAGCTTAGAAATAGGCTTTGAGGTGTTTGGTATGCTAAAATAAACTTTTGTGTCATTCAGGGACTAAAAGTGTCAAAAAGTGCACAAGTTTGCATTTTTACGCATAACTTACGTTCTGAATACATTCGGACATCCAAAAATTTATGTAAGCACTATAATATTCTATTTTAGTGTTCGGCATAAGAAAAATCCATTCGTTTCGTCATTTGGATCGTTTTTTGCGCTTATGCGCATTCCGTCGTAATTAAGCGAACATCGCGACCGTACGGCCAAACGAACCGACATCCGAGATATTTTTGAACATGTTTTAAGTTCCCTATACTTTAACTTCATTTTAGAGCTTTGAAATGGGGTTAACGGGCCTTAAACGTGTCAAAAATGGCCTAAATACAGTTCAGGGACCAAAACTGTAAATCTGCCAAAATAGTGCCTAGCGCACCGCTACCCTTATTATGTAACGGTGCGCTAGCCTGGGTGCAGACCTGATTCAGTGTATTTAACAGCAGGTTCCAGCTGTTCGATCCACATCCACACATTCTCAATCGTCTAGTCAGCGGATAAGAACCAATTTCTAGCCACCATAAGGTTCCGACAAGTGTACGGGTTGGATTCATGGCACGTTTTCCATGAAACGATCCTAACGGTTCGGGTATTCCTATAAATACCCAACCCACACAACCTCATTTCTTACAAGAATTCTGATTTGAGAGCTCTAAGTTGAAACCATTGTTTCATACCTGAGTTCTTGGATCGTGATTAGCATTCGGGGACCCTTCGTAAGTATTCTTTCGTTCTTTTCCTTATTTTATTGCTTTTCGAGTCAGAAAGTCAAACTTTGTTTGACTTTCAGCGTTGACCAGTAATGGTCAATGCGAAGTTCGTTTGAACTTCGCAACGTGAGTGTAATCACGTTGGTCATAGTCCCTTGGGACTATGCCCACTGATTACCACGTTGTCTAGGGTCGTAGGGTAGGCGATCTAATAAATCGCCTATACCTTCGAACCCGACCCAGTTTGGTCGATCATTAGGATCCGACCAAATACATTAGGTGACCCTAGTATAGGGCATAACCTTCCGAGGTTATACCCTATGGTCACATCGTTTAAGTAGTTGTATGATAGGTAGTTTATATGCCTTAGGTAAATTACCAGAATACCCTTTTCATGTATAATTGGTAATTAAGCATATGTAACCTAAACTTTTGTCACATAACTGATTATGTAACATGTTTAGGCATATAACACTTGTCATAGGACTAGTTAGGCGGTCCGAACGCGTTTCACGCGAACGACGCGTTAAAGTAGCATAAGCTACCTAAACGGGTCGTAATGGGTCGTAAACACTTAGGTTAAGTTTCATTTAGTATGTAGGCTTTGTTAAACCAAATGACACGAGTCTCTACACTCGTTTGGTTTACAAACCCTCATGCTACCCGATCTTCCGATATAAGTCCGGTTTATTTATATAGTTTTAGATTGCCGACTGATTCCGTGCTCTCTCTAGCTTTGTTTGGTTGTTGTTCAAGACCTCCAAGCATTCTCAGGCGAGTACATTATTCCCCTCTTTTACTGTTTTCTAAACTGTTTTGGGGTGAAGCATGTGTACCTATCTGTTATTTTCATGATTCCAAAAGTATAATTGATTGTACATGTTATTACTTATCATTTGACAAACTGAATGACTAATTATAGTTTAAACATTGATTTCTCAAAGAACATAAAATAAATTGTTGAATTGTACTTATTTTATGTTCACCAGACCGATTGTTAGTATGATATAGCGCTATAGGATTTGACACCCCATTCCTGTTGTCATGGAATGTCTGAAACCAATTTGTTGCTCCATCCAAATAGGGATTTCCTTTGTGGTATTCCTATAGTCTCAAAGGTGTATTTTGATGCACTAGGTCTGAATGAATTCTTAAATCACACTATCAAAGTATAGTTGAATATACTCTCATGTGTGGTATTGTACAAAACCAACATATATTTATTTATCACATCTAAAGCATATTTTGATATGTTATATATGAAACCAAAACATAGTTTAATATGTTACTTACAAATCCAAAGTATACTTTTAATATGCTACTATAAGGTTATTTGTTTAATCTTACATTTATTTATACAAATCACATTGAATACATATTACATGATTTACATTAGACATGAACATTTTACATCTTGATGGTTTGGTTTGAATAAGTGATTAAGTAACGATGCGTGTGTAATATGATACAAGCATGGTGGATACGCCGCTGGTACTTCCTATATATAAGTGTTTGTATGGTATTACATATATCGCAGCGTTATTTGAATCATTTTAGTTTGATACATATAAACATTTTATACAAATAACATACTTTTCACAAGACATTGTTTTACAAACAACATATCTTATACAAACTCATTTTTACATGGTTATTCATTTAATCATGCATTATTTCCTTATTTATACATATCACCTAAACTTATTATTTTTCAAATGATTTACAAAGACAAAGCAAATTACAAGGTTCATGACTAAACATTTTCTTAAACAGAAGTCATGAATCTTATTTTCACAAAACCTATGTACTCGCCAGCATTTCTTTGCTGACCTCGTTTTTACACATGTTTCAGGTACTGCTTTGCAATGATTGTTGATACATGCTACATTTAGGATGGACTCGTGCCTTAGCGACTTAAAACGAGACAATAACTAGTTAACTTATGTTATGTACCCTTTGTTTCTTGTTTAAACAATGTAAACTCTCATAATTGATTAATAAAACGAAACTTTAATTGCCATGGATTTGAAACGATTAATTCTGTTACAACACTCCCCGACATTTCCGCCACGTTTTGTATGTTCTACGTGGTCGGGGTGTGACATTATGGCACCTAATTACATGATTAGCAGGTGATTAACGCATTAATTAATAGTGTTTACAGCGCAAATGAACATAATTAGGCCTTTGGAGTGCCCAGGAACGTTTATTGGACATTACAGTGCGCGTGTGGGATTTATGGGAAATCTACTGAATATCAAGCGGCAACGGATTGAAACCGAACAGATTACTGACAACGCCGACAAATATTAAATTTTTACGCTATATTTAGCTCCGCAATTAAAATTTTTGTGACTACAGTCGAAACCGGATCGAAAAACGGATCAGAGACAACGATACAATCTTTCGCGATTATTACCGTGATCGACGAACGGGCGTGCAAACAACGTCTACCGACCGTATTTCATGTATTTTAATTTTTGACGTTAAAACGGAGTTCAGGATTTGACAACGGGTCTCGTAGGAATTACGGGCCACTTACACACGAGATGGGCTTGTGTGCCCTGGGCCCAAGCCCAACACCCACAAGCCTAAACCTGCGCATATATACTAGATCTCGAAAGATCTCTACAAGATTTACTACAATCTTACAAAATCTATTAAAATCTTGCCAAATCTTGCAAAATATTTACTAGATTTACAAAAGATTTTAACCCTAAGGGTAAAATACATGCCCTGAATGTAATATAATTACACAAAGAACTTTAATCCCCCAAATCTCTATAAAGGACCCCTTGTCTGCGTATCAACCTACACACAAACTTACAATTTAATCTCTTTCTCTCTCTCTCTCTCGATGGATACTGCACACAAAAGAAAAAAAAAATAATAAAGTCCTTCTCTCTCCCTCATTTTCAAATAAGCAGACCAAACAAACACCTCCACTCTCTTCTTCAAGATCAGCGAACACAGGAGCCGGCGAGCTTCTCCGGCGTCCCTATTTCCGGCGACACCCCCCCTCTCCTCTTCCTCGATAACAAGAACAGGCCCCCACCACCATCATCGGGTGGTGGTGAGCGATGGCGTCTGGTGCGGTGGTGCGGCAGACGAGACGAGAGAAAGAGCCAAGAAGAATGAGAGAAACCGGCGGTCGGTACCTTTGACCGCCGGACACTTTCTTTATCCGGCGAAATACACCGGTTTCGGGTTCGACTCGGGTTTATGACGAGTCGGTTTTGAGAATTCGAGCAGCAGAGAGCGAGGTGGAGACTCGGACCACCGGTCGGATTGTTTATCCGGTGGTCGGTAGGTTTATCCGGCTGGATTCAGTCAAAGATGATGATGAACAGTGGATTGGTCATGTTCGGTTCAGATTAGAGGATGGTTCAGCTTGGGTTCGGGTTATATCTTCTGATTTCGGGTTCCGGGTTCGGTCCGACGGGTTCATCGCGGTCAAATCCAACAGGTTCAGGCTCGACTTAGTCCAACTCGGCTCGACTCAGTTCTATACGGTTCGACTCGGTGTGTTTTAGCGCGACTCAGTTCGACTCAGTGATCGGGTCATGGTCCGGCTCAGTCAACAGGTTAAACTGGTCGACTCAGGTCTCGCGGTTCGGGCAGACGGTCAGCTTCAGTTTCGGCTCGGTCAACTCGGGTCAAACCCGGTTGACTCGGTCAAACTCAGTCCACCCGAGTCAACTCAGTTGACTCGGTCAACTCGGTCAGCATGTTCGGCATATCGACATGCGAAGATCGGTAAAGATTTTACGGCGTGAATTATTTCGTTATTTTATAGTTTTATTTATTTTCACGTGATAACGAGCTCGAACCAATGTGGTTATAGTTTACGAAATACTTGGCAAATTTGATATATATATATATATATATATATATAATGATTGAATCTTGACTAAATAACGACACTTTAGTTGTCGGGGCGTCCAAAAACAGAGGAAACTCTGCCCGTTTTTCGAGAAAGTCCGTAATATACAACGCGTTTTACTATAAAGTAAACATTCGGATTCGAATACTCTTTTAGAAAAATAAATACGAACATATAACGTCTTTTGACGATACTTTACAACTTGCTAAAAACGACGATTCGACGTTATTCACAACTAATAAATATAGTTATTATATTTATTCTAAATTTTGAAATTCCGACAACTCTTTTAAAAATAAATATAGTTTTATATATTTATTTCAAATGTCGAACAACATGATTTCGTTTTACAAAATAAATATAGCTTATATATTTATTTCGGGTATTGAACGAACTAAATCCTCTTTATGAAAATAAATATAATTTATATATTTATTTCGGATATCAAACGAGGACTCTTTATGAAAATAAATATGGTTTATATATTTATTTTCAAACTTAACGACTCGACGATTCTTTTATAAAATAAATATAATTTATCATATTTATTTTATACGCCTAAACATTGCATATACGGATATTTTGACAAAGATCATACGAAACGCGATTTATAATCCGAGTTTTTATATATCATTTTCGTGTAAACATTCTTTTATACACATACGACTTCTCGGGACGACAAGCGATCTTAACGATATATTTATATATTTTGATATAAATATTTATTTACTTTCAAATCTCTCGAGAATCAAGTCTTGTCAAGACTTATTGGTTATTATCGGCAATAAAAGGACACTTATCAAATACGACTTAATCATTTCCGATAAGTTAACTATTTACCATTGAATCGTTCGACTAACGATTCGGTAGAGCTCGGTAACACGTAGTTTAGTTACCGCATTATTTAGAAACTTATAAGGTATTCCGTGTTAGGAATATTGTAGAATGCACGCTAGCGAGTCTCATTTTGGAAACGACATCACGGAGTCGTAATTAGCTAGCTTTGCACATGGATATTCAGGTGAGTTCATAACCCCACTTTTTACGGCTTTACATTTTTATAAATGTTTTCGGGGTGGAAAGACATGCACGTTTTGCAAAAACATACAAAGTTTTGAACTAACGCAAAACTCGTATTTCTAAATCATATTACGAAAGGGATTTCGAGGAACACAAATGATTTACGAAAGGTTATACTAAACATACAGGTTTTTACAAAACAAATGCTTAATTTCGAAATATGAATGATTTTCGGTCAGGGTGATCAGGGATCTGGTCAGGGTGACCAGGGATCTGGCCAGGGTGACCAGGGATTTTTATACATGGTATGACTAGCGTAAGGAGGGTTACTACTTAGATCATGTGAGTGGGTAGGCGCAACTTGGGATCATTAATCCTCATTGTAGGACCGAGGGACAGGAGCGGTAGATCTATCTGGGTGTAGCGAGCCCAGCCCCCAGGCCAAACAGTTAACGGACCTCGGGGTGACTTTGTGCCCGACGCATAAATTTGCTAGGTTTGAGTCTTCTTACTTGCACTTCACACATATCAATGGCCTTGCAAACCATTGGTGATCTCTTTTTCCTTATCTGCTACATACCAGGGATTTTATACTTACGAAAAAAAAAATACTTGTTCATACAAATTAAACACCATGTTTTATACAAAAATTCAAAGCATAGGATTATGCGGGTCAAAGTCAGGGTGGGCATTGATGGTTATACGAATATTACAAATACATGGTTTTTATGAACATACTGTGTTACAAACACAACGTTTCCATATAACTTGGCAAGAAAATGATTTTCAAATTCGTTTTCTCAATACTATTTCAAAAACCGGTTATTCCAAAGATTTACTTCAAATCTTTCCCAACTCAAAAGATTTATTTCAAATCTTTTACAAACAAACTATGAACTCACTCAACTTTATGTTGACTTTTTCGCATGTTCTTTCTCAGGTTGCTTTTCTAAGACAAGGCACGGTTGGAATAGGAGAACCATTGGAGACTCGAGTACTTAGTGGGCGTTCAATTTCTAAAAGACTTAGCTCTTTTGCTTCCGCTGTGCAATGACGATACCAGTCCGGTCACGCCAATGCTCTGATAATTTCGGGGTGTGACAGATTCGTATCAGAGCTATAGGTTACAGCGAATTAGGTTTCTGTAGAGATACCTAGGCTCTAACCTCACTTTCCTCTGGGAACTTAGATTATTGAAACCTGAATACATACAGAACGCCTAGTACTCGAATATGGTCTCCAACCGTTGCCGAAAAGCAAACAGTCAAAATTTTGTTTTCAAACATACGCTATTGTGATGTTTTATACACGGTACACAAAACAATTACATACAGTACACAACACTCTGAGAGTTTAGGAAACATGCATTTAAGACCTTCGGAAAAGAGATTCAGTCTGAGAGGCTGGGAAGGTAGTCTGAGAGACTAGGAGATACAGTCTGAGAGGCTGGGAAGGTAGTCTGAGAGACTAGGAGATTCAGTCTGGGAGGCTGGGAGGATAGTCTAGTGGGACTAGGAGATTCAGTCTGAGAGGCTGGGAGGATGGTCTAGTGGGACTAGGAGATTCAATCTGGGAGGCTGGGAGGCTAGTGGGACTAGGAGATTCAGTCTGAGAGGCTGGGAGGATGGTCTAGTGGGACTAGGAGATTCAGTCTGGGAGGCTGGGAGGCTAGTGGGACTAGGAGATTCAGTCTGAGAGGCTGGGAGGATGGTCTAGTGGGACTAGGAGATTCAGTCTGGGAGGCTGGGAGGCTAGTGGGACTAGGAGATCCAGTCTGAGAGGCTGGGAGGATAGTCTAGTGGGACTAGGAGATTCAGTCTGGGAGGCTAGTGGGACTAGGAGGACTATTTGATTATATGATTGGTTATTTGCGCATGTATGTGTTTATTAAAGGTCATCACGTAGGAACCGCGAATATTAACTCGGGTACACACTATTATCCATATTGTCTATGATATTTTAACTTCCCGAGCAGACAGCCTACGCATAACGAAATGCTAGTGCACATGAATACATGGAACTCAATTTCTACGTCAACGGATGTCGGGGTACATCACCTTCTACGCGGCACACAACGCTAGTGCACAGGTATACGTGAAACTTAAGCTAAACATCAACGGAGGTTGAAGCACGTCACATACGACTGTCGAGGCGAGGCCTTTGAGAAGGAACGATGACACAAATTTAACGACGACGCTAGATCCCTGTCAGCAGGAGAACTAACGATCAGGAAACGACAACTTGTCACGCGATCCTGCAACGACACGAATCACGCCAGGGAGAAGACGACTGTCTTCGCATCCCCCCCCTTCCTAACTAATGACGAATACGCTATGTTCGACATTCCATGGTAATGTCACCTAACAATTGGTCGTCACACGAAACCCCAGGTAAAGTCCTCAAATTTCTTTTATTGAAATTTCGAATTTCACACTTACTGAGTAGATTTTCGTATCTCTATTCCTCTTAATGGTCATTGTGTCACGATCATTTCTTTACAAGTTACATACATGGTTTTTCGTTGTGACCATGCCGAAAGTTTTCTTATCGATACACATATCTATTGTCGGATTGCGCTAAAATCAAGTTCAATTGTTTGAACTTGCCCATTACACTTATTCGATTCGAGACACCATATGATGTATTGGGAGCATCATATTCAAATAAATTTTTAACGAGCACTTCATTTGTTTCGAGTCATGGTAAACTTGTTTGGTATTCGACTCCATTAAATTGTTTGTTGACTTCGACACCTTGTGGTGGTATTTTCCCTTATTTGAACTTTGCGCTAAACTCGTTTACATATCTTATGCACGGATTTAATTATTTATTTATTGATTCAGATTAAATCTGCTTTGATTATCACATTACAACAGTCTTAACGCAATTGTGTGTTAAGACAATGGTACACAAATTCATTTCATATTCCGGTGTACCTCATAACGGTTCTTTCAACATCGATCGAATGCTTTGCGACATTCATTGCTTCTTCACCTTCGATCGAAAACATTATTTCTTTGATGTTCAAATTTCAATTGAAAATTCTATGATGTCATTTGAAACAAACTTTCGGATTCACCTTATTACGCTTTCATTTGACTTCAAACACGGTGGATTTGTTTGATCACCGCTATTATTGAATTATTTAAATCACTACGACACCTTGTGGTGTCAGTACAAACTTGTAGCTTGGGCTAATTATGATTGAGCGTTTTATGCAAAACACAGGTGATACTTGTTCGATCACCTCTATTATTAAATTGTTTCATTCATTGCGACACCTTGTGGCGTCGGTATGGCTTGCAGCTTGCGCTGATCACGATCGAACGTTTTATGCAAATTATTACATTTGATATTGTTGATTCTAAGCTCATCCAGTGGATGATATTGCTTCTAGAACTCATTGAACGTTCATATGGAATTCGATTGGTCGAAGTTCCTGTTCATTGTTGAATCCCTGTTAACTTAGTCACATTAGTGACTGTACCTATACGTCTCGTTTCCTTTGACATCAATTACTGAGACACATTTCTTTTAAACCATTGGGATTCCTATTGTGGAGGAATGTTATTGAATTCACATGACTCGAATAAGTCTTGTTTCGATTACGCGGTCATTCACTTTGTTATTATTCGGACTTACCTGCAAATAACACAATTCCGAGGAGATAACATAGTCTAAATTTCGAGGACGAAATTTCTGTAACAGGGGGAGAATGTGACAACCCGTGATTTACGGCACCTAATTACGTGATTAGCAGGTGATTAACGCATTAATTAATAGTGTTTACAGCGCAAATGAACATAATTAGGCCTTTGGAGTGCCCAGGAACGTTTATTGGACATTACAGTGCGCGTGTGGGATTTATGGGAAATCTACTGAATATCAAGCGGCAACGGATTGAAACCGAACAGATTACTGACAACGCCGACAAATATTAAATTTTTACGCTATATTTAGCTCCGCAATTAAAATATTTGTGACTACAGTCGAAACCGGATCGAAAAACGGATCAAAGATAACAATACAATCTTTCGCGATTATTACCGTGATCGACGAACGGGCGTGCAAACAACGTCTACCGACCGTATTTCATGTATTTTAATTTTTGACGTTAAAACGGAGTTCAGGATTTGACAACGGGTCTCGTAGGAATTACGGGCCACTTACACACGAGATGGGCTTGTGGGCCCTGGGCCGAAGCCCAACACCCACAAGCCTAAACCTGCGCATATATACTAGATCTCGAAAGATCTCTACAATATTTACTACAATCTTACAAAATCTATTAAAATCTTGCCAAATCTTGCAAAATATTTACTAGATTTACAAAAGATTTTAACCCTAAGGGTAAAATACATGCCCTGAATGTAATATAATTACACAAAGAACTTTAATCCCCCAAATCTCTATAAAGGACCCCTTGTCTGCGTATCACCTACACACAAACTTACAATTTAATCTCTTTCTCTCTCTCTCTCTCTCGATGGATACTGCGCACAAAAGAAAAAAAAATAATAAAGTCCTTCTCTCTCCCTCATTTTCAAATAAGAAGACCAAACAAACACCTCCACTCTCTTCTTCAAGATCAGCGAACACAGGAGCCGGCGAGCTTCTCCGGCGTCCCTATTTCTGGCGACACCCCCTTTCCTCTTCCTCGATAACAAGAACAGGCCACCACCACCATCATCGGGTGGTGGTGAGCGATGGCGTCTGGTGCGGTGGTGCGGCAGACGAGACGAGAGAAAGAGCCAAGAAGAATGAGAGAAACCGGCGGTCGGTACCTTTGACCGCCGGACACTTTCTTTTTCCGGCGAAATACACTGGTTTCGGGTTCGACTCGGGTTTATGACGAGTCGGTTTTGGGAATTCGAGCAGCAGAGAGCGAGGTGGAGACTCGGACCACCGGTCGGATTGTTTATCCGGTGGTCGGTAGGTTTATCCGGCTGGATTCAGTCAAAGATGATGATGAACAGTGGATTGGTCATGTTCGGTTCAGATTAGAGGATGGTTCAGCTTGGGTTCGGGTTATATCTTCTGATTTCGGGTTCCGGGTTCGGTCCGACGGGTTCATCGCGGTCAAATCCAACAGGTTCAGGCTCGACTTAGTCCAACTCGGCTCGACTCAGTTCTATACGGTTCGACTCGGTGTGTTTTAGCGCGACTCAGTTCGACTCAGTGATCGGGTCATGGTCCGGCTCAGTCAACAGGTTAAACGGGTCGACTCAGGTCTCGCGGTTCGGGCAGACGGTCAGCTTCAGTTTCGGCTCGGTCAACTCGGGTCAAACCCGGTTGACTCGGTCAAACTCAGTCAACCCGAGTCAACTAAGTTGACTCGGTCAACTCGGCCAGCATGTTCGGCATATCGACACGCGAAGATCGGTAAAGATTTTACGGCGTGAATTATTTCGTTATTTTATAGTTTTATTTATTTTCACGTGATAACGAGCTCGAACCAATGTGGTTATAGTTTACGAAATACTTGGCAAATTTGATATATATATATATATATATATATATATATAATGATTGAATCTTGACTAAATAACGACACTTTAGTTGTTGGGGCGTCCAAAAACAGAGGAAACTCTGCCCGTTTTTCGAGAAAGTCCGTAATATACAACGCGTTTTACTATAAAGTAAACATTCGGATTCGAATACTCTTTTAGAAAAATAAATACGAACATATAACGTCTTTTGACGATACTTTACAACTCGCTAAAAACGACGATTCGACGTTATTCACAACTAATAAATATAGTTATTATATTTATTCTAAATTTTGAAATTCCGACAACTCTTTTAAAAATAAATATAGTTTTATATATTTATTTCAAATGTCGAACAACATGATTTCGTTTTACAAAATAAATATAGCTTATATATTTATTTCGGGTATTGAACGAACGAAATCCTCTTTATGAAAATAAATATAATTTATATATTTTTTTCGGATATCAAACGAGGACTCTTTATGAAAATAAATATGGTTTATATATTTATTTTCAAACTTAACGACTCGACGATTCTTTTATAAAATAAATATAATTTATCATATTTATTTTATACGCCTAAACATTGCATATACGGATATTTTGACAAAGATCATACGAAACGCGATTTATAATCCGAGTTTTTATATATCATTTTCGTGTAAACATTCTTTTATACACATACGACTTCTCGGGACGACAAGCGATCTTAACGATATATTTATATATTTTGATATAAATATTTATTTACTTTCAAATCTCTCGAGAATCAAGTCTTGTCAAGACTTATTGGTTATTATCGGCAATAAAAGGACACTTATCAAATACGACTTAATCATTTCCGATAAGTTAACTATTTACCATTGAATCGTTCGACTAACGATTCGGTAGAGCTCGGTAACACGTAGTTTAGTTACCGCATTATTTAGAAACTTATAAGGTATTCCGTGTTAGGAATATTGTAGAATGCACGCTAGCGAGTCTCATTTTGGAAACGACATCACGGAGTCGTAATTAGCTAGCTTTGCACATGGATATTCAGGTGAGTTCATAACCCCACTTTTTACGGCTTTACATTTTTATAAATGTTTTCGGGGTGGAAAGACATGCACGTTTTGCAAAAACATACAAAGTTTTGAACTAACGCAAAACTCGTATTTCTAAATCATATTACGAAAGGGATTTCGAGGAACACAAATGATTTACGAAAGGTTATACTAAACATACCGGTTTTTACAAAACAAATGCTTAATTTCGAAATATGAATGATTTTCGGTCAGGGTGATCAGGGATCTGGTCAGGGTGACCAGGGATCTGGCCAGGGTGACCAGGGATTTTTATACATGGTATGACTAGCGTAAGGAGGGTTACTACTTAGATCATGTGAGTGGGTAGGCGCAACTTGGGATCATTAATCCTCATTGTAGGACCGAGGGACAGGAGCGGTAGATCTATCTGGGTGTAGCGAGCCCAGCCCCCAGGCCAAACAGTTAACGGACCTCGGGGTGACTTTGTGCCCGACGCATAAATTTGCTAGGTTTGAGTCTTCTTACTTGCACTTCACACATATCAATGGCCTTGCAAACCATTGGTGATCTCTTTTTCCTTATCTGCTACATACCAGGGATTTTATACTTACGAAAAAAAATACTTGTTCATACAAATTAAACACCATGTTTTATACAAAAATTCAAAGCATAGGATTATGCGGGTCAAAGTCAGGGTGGGCATTGATGGTTATACGAATATTACAAATACATGGTTTTTATGAACATACTGTGTTACAAACACAACGTTTCCATATAACTTGGCAAGAAAATGATTTTCAAATTCGTTTTCTCAATACTATTTCAAAAACCGGTTATTCCAAAGATTTACTTCAAATCTTTCCCAACTCAAAAGATTTATTTCAAATCTTTTACAAACAAACTATGAACTCGCTCAACTTTATGTTGACTTTTTCGCATGTTCTTTCTCAGGTTGCTTTTCTAAGACAAGGCACGGTTGGAATAGGAGAACCATTGGAGACTCGATTACTTAGTGGGCGTTCAATTTCTAAAAGACTTAGCTCTTTTGCTTCCGCTGTGCAATGACGATACCAGTCCGGTCACGCCAATGCTCTGATAATTTCGAGGTGTGACAGTTGTTGACCGTTTAACCAAATTTGCTCACTTTTTGCCAATACGGGAAGACTACAAGGTAGAACGATTAGCCCGAATCCACACCAACGAGATCATTTGTCGACATGGGACGCCTCGCGACATCATCTCTGACCGTGATGCTCGGTTTACCTCGTGACTGTGGAAAATGTTTCAAACGGCTCTCGGTACATCGCTTAATCTAAGTACCGTTTTCCACCCTCAAACCAACGGACATACTGAAAGAACGATTCATACTCTTGAAGACATGCTCCGTTCGTGTGTCATAGATTTCGGTGGTAATTGGGATGCATACCTGCCGTTAGTTGAATTCTCGTACAACAACAGTTATCATTCCAGCATTCAAATGGCACCGTTCGAGGCCTTATACGGAAGAAGATGTCGATCGCCTATTGTGTGGCACGAGATCGGTCACTCGCAATTAACCGGTCCCGAGCTGTTGCAAGAAACGACTGACAAAGTCCTCCAAATTTGAGATAACTTGTTGAAAGCTCGAAGTCGACAGAAAAGTTACGCCGATAGACAACGCAAGCCCCTTGAATTTGACGTTGGTGACTACGTACTCCTAAAAGTATCACCTTGGAAGGGTGCGGTCAGATTCGGCAAGAAAGGGAAACTAGCGCCTCAATATGTTGGACCTTTTAAGATTCTGGAAAGGATCGGAAAAGTCGCCTACAGACTTGAACTACCAGAGGAGCTTAGTAATGTCCCCCCGACTTTCCACGTGTCAAACCTCCTAAAGTGCCTGGCTGAGCATGATTTAATTGTACCTCTCGATGATCTGCAAATAAACGAAACACTACACTTCGTGGAGAAGCCTGTCGAAATCATGGATCGCCAAACCAAGCAGCTCAGACGCTCACGCATTCCTATTGTGAAAGTCCGATGGGAAGGAAAACGAGGCGCAGAGTTCACTTGGGAACTCGAAAGCGACATGAAGGCGAAGTACCCGCAGTTGTTTGTTACGGCTTCAGACTAATTTCGGGACGAAATTCCCTCAACTAGGGGAGGCTGTAACACCCCGTGTTTCAGAAAGTCAAAGTCAAAGTCAAGATTGAAGTCAAAGGAAGAGAAGATTGCTAATTGCGATCTGTCTCTCCTTGCTCAATTCCTGTTTTGACTTCTTTGACGTGTAATTAGTCTATTTTATTTTCGATTTAGTTGTATTATGTGGAGTATCTATTAATAATCGCATGGTAATCGCTATTAATCGCATGTTTAATCGCTTTATCGCTATCGCAATCGCAATCGCACTCGCAACCCGATTTACGCATTTTGGTTATTGTATACATGTGTGTATGCCTTATTTGTTACTTGTGCATGTTTAAATTATGTTATGTGTGGTAATCAATCGAATCGCAATCGAAACTCAAACGCAATCGAACTTAATCGCAATCGAAACAGTATGATAATTGGTAGAGAAGAGACAGTGCGAGATATGAGTAGTTGGGATTAAAAGTAATTTGACTAGGAAAATCTATCGCATCGTAACGCTCGCAATCGCAATCGAAACATCAAAAATCGTCGCGTCGAACACCTGAACGAGGTGACTGATCGACCAGGCTGCCAGCCGTATGATCAGCCGACCGTTCGGACTGCCGTCCGATTGGACGGGCTATCCGCACGAGCTGCCTAGCCGATCGACTAGCCCTTTCCTCTTTGGGTAACCCTATAAATACTCCTTGTCACTTTCAAACTTTCTACTTTTGGCAACTGACGTCCGACCAGCTCGTTCTCCTCACTTTTCTTCAGATTTCTCGCGATTCCGGTAAGATCTCGTCCTAAATCTCGTACTTCCTTAATCTACACGCACTCCTACACCTTTCTATTCTTTGAATCTTAACTTTTAACCGTGAAATCATCAAGATTCAAGGTGTTCTAGCATGACGTCATCATGTGTTCTTGAAGAACTTCATGTTTTGGCCTCATTCCACCAAGAACAACTTAGATCTAACCGATTTCTACATAAACAAACAAGGATCTTTCATAGATCTAAACATATTCACAATAAAAAGGAGTGAAAGATAGTTTTCAACTTTCTTTCAACTCTTTTACACTCAATGCACTCAAAACCGATAGAATCGGGACTTGTGCCGACTTACTACTCATTATTGTGGTTGTGTTGGTTTAAGATCCGTACTCTATCCACGAGATTATCGATTCCGGGTTAAACGTGGAACATCGTCTCGAACCGTCCACTGATCAGGTTTGGGTGATTCCTGTCCGATCAGGAGCACCAAGTATTGACGAGGTTTCTGTTGCTTAACACGTTATCAAAATATCTCGATAAAACGACAAACTAACAAAAACAACCAAGTGTAAGACGAACAGGTTAACCAGGACGGAGTGCCGTCCGCACGGACTGCTGTCCGAACAGACAGGCAAACCGTATGACTGGCCACCCGTGCGACTTGCACCTTGGTCCCACACAACCATTTTGCCAACACTTGAAGTCTGAATGTTGAACAAATTGTTGTCCGATCGGACTACCATCCGATTGAACTGCCAATCGAATCATGAGACATTTAAACTTCAAACACTTAAAGAATTTTCAACATATTCAATGCACCAAGGATGCCACCCGACCGGATGACCGTCCGATTGAGTGACACCCTGCTGTGAACTTGTTCTCACTGAAGTGCTAACCGAACGGGTTGCCGTCCGATCAAACGACCGTCCGATCGACCGGCCTGGAAGGTAGAGGTACTTCTCTGTTTTCAAAATGCTACAACGAAAACTTCAAAAGTCAAGCCATCATACACAAACACATCCTTCCCAAAGGAAGAAACAATCCACTCAAACAGTCATCCGACCGGACGACTGTCCGAACGGACTACCAGCCGCACGACTGGATGTCCGATCGGACTACCATCCGAATGGACTGCTGTCCGAACCACTTGTACTTTGCATTGTTTTGCGCGTCACTTATCGTTATGCTATCGATCTGTTCAGGCTAACCCTACTCTCTAGCGCTCCCTTCAATCCATCAATCGCTGTGAGTATACTCGTTCCCTTTTTGCTTTACGCACTTTTGGGTGTTACATACGTTACTTATACTAAATCACAATGAACACACTACGTAATACTTTAAACGCTAACCGTTATCGCATATATACGTGATTAAATGAATGCTTGTTTGTTATGTTTACACATGGAATGCTGTCTACCTGCCTTAGCAACGGTAGTACTATAGTTTGGACTCAGCAACCGCTCACGCGGGGGTTGTTAAGGACAATTATTTGCATGGATTACAGTGGTGATCATGTATTATGAACTGCCTTGGTCAGTCAACCCGCATTCATTGGTATCGATAGGTTCATGCGATAACTAACATGCCTCATTTCACTCTGTGTACGTGCTGGTTATGCGTAACGCTTTCGAACTCTATATGCTATTATCAAACTTGTATGCTCACCTTTACACTATGTGTATTGAATTTATTTTAACGTATGTGACAGGTGTTTAGGATGCTTATCTGCAAGGAAATCGAGGCTAGAATAAGGTCTTAGAAGCCAACAAATAGTTGTCTGTACAAATGAAATCTGAGTTGTCGGTGTGACACCTGTGTCACTTCAATCATCAAACAAATACCAAACCAATGAAATATTGTATTTCATACTTGGGATTTGTATAAATATGTGTATCATTTGCACAAATCAATTCTTGTTCGATTTCGGGCTTTAAATCGCTTTCTGGAAGGTTATACGTGCACTGATGCGTAAACATAGCCAGTTTAATGCAACAAACACTCCAGAATAGTGACATAGGCTTAACATACCTTAAATAACCTATAAATAACTTAGAAATAAGTTTTGGAAGGTTTGGTGTGCCGAAATTAAGTTTATTCGCTTATAGGGACTAAATTCGACAAACTGCGAAAGTATGTCAATTCATACTGTAACGGACATTCCGGAACATGGCCATAAGTTAAACACACCTAAATATCCTTTACATAGCTTAGAAATAGGCTTTGAGGTGTTCGGTGTGCTAAAATAAACTTTATGCTCATTCAGGGACTAAAAGTGTCAAAAAGTGCACAAGTTTGCATTTTCGCGCATAACTTACGTTTTGAATACATCCGGTCATCCAAAAATTTATGTAATCATTAAAATATTATGTTTTTGTGATTGGCTTGTCAAAAATCCATTCGTCGCGCAATTTGGACCGTTTTTTTTTCGTCCATTACGACTTCCGTCGTAATTAACCGAACAACGCAATCGTACGGCCAAACGAACCGACATCCGAGATATTTTTTAGCACATTTTAAGTTCCCTATACTTTAACTTCATTTTAGAGCTTTGAAATGGGGTTAACGGGCCTTAAACGTGTCGGAAATGAGCTTATTACACAGCAGGGACCAAATCTGCCATTCTGCCAAACTAGGTCCTTGCGCACCTCAACACTATGAGTGTTACGGTGCGCAAGCGGTCCCCAGAACAGCAGAATGTTGCAAACAGCCTGTTTTCAGCTGTCATACACTCTTTTCTCACTTGCAACTGGTTTCTAGCAATCCTATGGGCTCCCATGGGTTTTTAAATAAGTGGGTATGTGTTGTACGGCCGAGATTTAACACTTAGGAAACAAGAAACGATCTTAACGGCTCTACATTTCCTATAAATACCCCCCCCCCCATGTCTTGCTCATTTCCCTCACATTTGAATCTAATTCAAAACTCTCTAAGTGGAGGTTTATATGCTTCCTACCTGAGAGTGAATCTGGTCAAATACTTGCGGGGACCCTTTTGTAAGTGTTCCTTCATTCTTTTTATTCGTTTTAGCATTAAAGTCAAACTGCATTTGACATTCTGCATTGACCAGTTTATGGTCAATGCAAAGTTCGTTTGAACTTCATAACGTGAGTGTAATCACGATGGTTATAGTCCCTAGTGACTATACCTACTGATTACCACGTTATCTAGGCTCAGTGACGAGTCGTAGTTTCGGCCAAAATGCGTTTTCTCGCGTATTTTGTAACCAAACTACTCAAGAGTATCAAAACCGTTTGTTTTGATACCAAACCTGTTTTCTAACTTAACTAAACATGTTCTAGCATGTTTAGCCCGTCACTTTTAGTTTTGTGCTTGTCTAGGGTCGTAAAGGTAAGCGATCTAATCAATCGCTTATACTTTCGAACCCGGCCCATTTGGTCGATCATTAGGATCCGACCAAATACATTAGGTGACCATAGTAGTTTAGGGAATAACCTTCTGAGGTTATACCTTATGGTCACGTCGTTTAAGTAGTTGTATGATAAGTAGTTCTTATGCCTTAAGTAAATTACCAAAATGCCCTTTTTAAGTCATAATTCATTTTAAGCCTATGTAACATAACTTTTGGTATCTAAACTGATTTAGTAACAATATTAGAAATGTCAAGGCATATCTTACTTGTCATAGAGCTAGTTAGGCATTCCGAACGCGTTCTACGCAAATGACACGTTAAAGTAGCATAAGCTACCTAAACGGGTCGTAACGGGTCAAAAGCACTTAGGCTAGGTTTCGTTTTAGTATGTAGGCTTTGTCAAACCATATTACATAAGTTCCTACACTTATTTGGTTTACAAACCCTCATGCTACCTGGTCCTCCGATTAGGTCCGTTTATTAATGTAGTTACCTATATTAGGTGACGTTTGATTCCGTAACCTTCTAGCTTTGCTTGGTGGATATCTAAAGTCTATTGGGCAATCTCAAGTGACTACATAGACCCCTCTTTTACTGTTTTCCAAACATTTTGGGGTGAAACACATGTGCCTACTTATTACTTTCGTGCTTTCCATGTTTTTATAACATATACTTGCTATGTTCATTAGTACATTATTAGTACATGATTTCATTGTGTTTCATGCTATGTATGTTCATTTAGCGCATACTTAGTACATTGTTTTCATTACATTTCACGCTATGTATGTCTATTTAGTGCATACCTAGTGCATTGTTTTACATTACCTTTTCATGCTATGTATGTTCATCATACTTAGTACATTTGCTTTACATTGCATCTCTGTTGCATATGTTCCAGTAACATATGGACACATTGTTTTACATCTCTACCGTGTATGTTTACTTAGCATACTGGGTACATTATTTTCATCACATGCTTACATTTGATATGACATTTGGTTTGTTTAAATGGGACCATATACATTCATTAACATTAGCTACGCCGCTCGTTAGTAGGTAATGGTACCATAGGAATTGACAACTCCCGTTCCTAAAGTCCTAGGTTTGTTTGGATGGATGGAATGGCCGAATTCGATTAAAACGTAAGACAGATAGTCCTTTCATTTGTTTAAGGGTTTATCACCACAGTCACAAGGCTTGAATGTATGCATTTTCACAATACTGCATAAATGTTTGTATTCAGTATAGCATGCATTTCCACAAAACATAACATTGATTTAAACCTCGTTTTACTTCAATACATTGTTTTGTGCATTTTTACCTATGGCTCGGTGGATATATATATATATATATATATTTATATATTTCACTTGCCATACATGACATTTTGTTTACACATTACATAATTGACATTTGACATAGACATTTTAATATTGATATACATATTTCATGGACCACATTTTGACATAAACATTTTGACATGGTTTACACAAAGACATTTGACATAGACATTTTGATATTGATATACACATTTCATGGACTATATTTGACATAAACATTTTGACATGATTTACACAAAGACATTTGACAAATGGTTTAGACATGGGCAATTTACATTGGTGGTTTGTTGGGTAAGTGGTTTGAGTAACGCGGCGTGTGTAATATGATACAAGCATGGTGGATACGCCGCTGGTACTTCCTATATATAAGTGCTTGTATGGTATTACATATCGTAGCGTTATTTGAATCATTTTAGTTTAGACATATAACATTTTTATACAAATAACATATTTTTCACAAGACATTGTTTTACAAACAACTCATCTTATACAAACTCATTTTACTTTGTTATTCATTTAATCTTACATTATTCTTCTACATATCATCGTTTTTCAAATGATTTATAAAACAAAACATTTTACAAGGATCATGACTGACTTTTGTTAAACAATCTTTTTCTAAACTTATAAGTCATGAATCCTATTTTCACAAAACCTATGTACTCGCCGGCATTTTTATGCTGACGTACCTATTTTCACATGTGTTTCAGGAAATGATGCATAGGATTGTTCAAGATACACTTAGGCGTACTTGGGCCTTAGTAACAATAAAAAGATGCAAGACTAGTTAATTTTGTTATACTTCCTTATTTGTTAAGATATTGTAACTCTTTTAAATCAATAAAATATTATTTCAATTTTCCATGTGTTATGAAACAATGATTCTGTTACAACACTCCCCGACGATTCCGCCACGTTTTGTTGTTTTACGTGGTTGGGGTGTGACAGAAAAGTTGGTATCAGAGCTCATGGTTATAGGGAATTAGGTTATTAGTAATGCTTTGACCTAGTCTATAACCTTCCTAGGACCCTAACACGAGTTTACTTGCGTTTAGTCATAAAACAATACCGTCACCTATCCTTAGGCGACAACCACAACAGGAACACAAATTTCAAAACCATTTTGAAAAGCAATCATCTGTTCTAGGATGATTAATTACAAGGTTTTGAACCCTCTAAGTTTTCAAATCTCGTCAAAGTTTGGGTCTTTTTAATGTGAACACGTGCAAACTGGAAGAGTGAATGCCTGTACTCTGAGTTTTCTGTCTAAGGCTAGAGTGTTCGTACAAATCCGCAGTATCGGACCAGTCACTCTTACCTGGGAACTCTTGGGGTGAGTGTTCACTTATAGGCCAGTATGTCTTCAGTGATACATTAATATGACCTGTTTACTTTGATTAGTCACCGTCTCATTTGTTTGCCTTTGGTAACAAACGAATAATCGCAATTTTATGCGTTGCCATTTTGTTTTGATTTTCCGATAACATTTCACTTGTTTCTTTCTATGTCTTTCATTTTCTTCTAGAATGTCTCTTCCTCTCAGCAACGGTCAAATGTCCGAGCAAACGGCCAAATTTGCCCAGCAAATAGGTGAAGTGATTCTGAAGACTGTGGATTTAGGCATTGCCATGTCTCGTCTCAACAATGAAGCCACTCAAGAGTCACTAAAGGAAGCAGAAATCAAGCCTGCACCAAAATCAAGGAAGCATAAGGCTCCAAGGAAACCCGTAGCAGTTACACCTAATCAAGCGGGACCTAGCCAAGTGGCAAGGCCACCAGCTAGGAAGCCATACATAGGAGCTGCCCCATGGTGCAGACGATGCAACCGTCATCATTCAAACTTCATACCCTGCTTCAAATGTACCTACTGTGGATGGTGGGGACATTTGGTTGATGTATGCCGCTTTGCTATCCAAAACAAAGCTGCTATAAGCCTTGCTGCTGCTCAACCTCCCGCCAGGAAACCTTATGACCGTACTGCCCTGATGTGCAACAAGTGTTATGTACCTCACAAAGCTTACCTGCAGTGTCGTCTGTGTGCTTCATGTGGACGACTCGGTCACCTGGCAAATGCTTGTCAATTCAACCCAATCCAAGGTGGTCCAAACCAACCCCAAGTCAACCCTGCTCAAGCTCGTTTACCGTCTGGTACTTGGTACAACTACGGTGAGACGAGCTATTTCAGGAACAAGCGATCAAAGATTGTCAATGCAAATCTGACCCACAGATGAGCATTTGGCTGAGTATAAGATGTGCTGTTTTAATCTTATGCTTTTGTTTCTTTGTTTTTCTTGTAATGTGAAACAATCTGTTTTGTTTATAAATAAATTGTTGTTCACAATTTTGATATACAAGTGTAGTTACATATGTGTATGGCATTTCCCTATAATACCTACATTAAGGAACTATGTCCCTTACAAACTACTCTTGTGATTCTCCCTTTCAAGTGATCGCTCATGATTTCCCCGAAACATTTTAAGTACTCGTTTCATTCTAGGAGACGAAGTACAAGAAATGAAGTGACATTATGAGTAATCGTGCTTTTGCACATCTGTACCTTAGAATCCTTGGTTAGAAAACTAAGGTATTTTTCAATCTCATACCCATTTACGTTTTGTTTTCTTTCAACATGCATAGCATAAGTTTCAAAAACAACCTCCATGATTTCAAAAGCATTTTCTAAGTTTTCAAAACAACCTGCATGATTTCAAAAACATTGTCTATGTTTTCAAAAACAACCTTCATGATTGCAAAATGTTATTAATACAGTATAATTACTTATATCAAGTGCATGATTTCAAAAGCATCATTCATGTTTTCAAAAACCTTATACATAAATTTCAAAATTCATCTCGCATGATTTTAAAACATTTTTTTTACCTACCTAATACACATACTTTATGATTTCAAAAGTATTATATATAAGGTTTCAAAAACATTGAACACATTTTTTTTTAGAACCCCATGCATAGTTTTCAAAAATATTTTCTTCATACATTGACTTAACCTTCAAATTCCGCTTCATATGTCGCCTTGGCATATCTAGCACCTCAACTTCATAAACATTTTACCTCATGTTTTGACTTAAGCACGTCTAGTGCAAGGTTTTGAAACGCCTCCCGCTTTTCAATTCCCAAAATCCATATGGGATCTTTTTATCTTCAAAATTAGACCCTTCTGGATGATTATCATTCAAATCAGAGTCCTTAATTGGATTCCTTGTGTACCTTAATTCGAACATTTCGATTCCTTATAATCGAAATTGAATTTTCTCTTTAAAAGAATCTTTCTATTTTCATAGTTAGATTCTTGCTAATGTTTAAAGTACCAAATGAAATCCACGGAATGGATTCCTAGTGTGCTTAAAATGCATGTACGCAATTAACAAAACAAATTAATTAAAGGTCTAGATAAACAATTTTGTGGTTATGTGATTATGTGCTTATACATTTTGTGTTTTCATTTATGCATTTTTGTGTTTTTGTATACTCTGGATATTCGTCATCCAAATCCTCGTAAAATCTTTCATATCTTCATATGAGGGATTCGTAGAAGGATATTCAAAAGGTACTACCTTAAAATCCTTATTGGGCTTCTACGTGACAGTCAAGACCCTTGGATTATATAGTACCACTCCTTGATTCATAAGAGACCCTTTTAGTGGTCTAGTAAAAAAGATTGATTCAGAATCTGGTTAAAAATGACATGTGGTGATATAGCTGAACAGACTCCTTGGAGGTCTATTTAAATCATTTATTGATTTAATTAAAAGGACCCTATGATGGTCTAGTCACAATCATCACAAGCTCGTTCATTGCTTTCTTCCCCTACACATTATAAGATGCACTACGTAACTATGGAAGGAATTACGTAATTATGGATGCATACATAATTACGAAGTTCAGTGCACAGAAACCTCGGTAAGACTTATTACGTGTAAGAACCGATAGTGACAACCATAACGAAATGTGAACAATGTAATAGAGGTACGGTGGACGCACCAATAACACTTTATATATACTTGTATATAAGTGTCTCTCTCACATTGCAAGCATGATGTTATTTAAAGTTACTAGAAGTTCAGGACTCTAACCAGTACTGTTTGTTCTTTTCAACTTCATGTTTCAAGCTCTCACAAGTTTCCTCTAAAATAAATTTCGGGACGAAATTTCCTGAAGTAGGGGAGACTGTGACACCTGTGTCACTTCAATCATCAAACAAATACCAAACCAATGAAATATTGTATTTCATACTTGGGATTTGTATAAATATGTGTATCATTTGCACAAATCAATTCTTGTTCAATTTCGGGCTTTAAATCGCTTTCTGGAAGATTATACGCTCACTGATGCATAAACATAGCCAGTTTAATGCAACAAACACTCCGGAATAGTGACATAGGCTTAACATACCTTAAATAACCTATAAATAACTTAGAAATAAGTTTTGGAAGGTTTGGTGTGCCGAAATCAAGTTTATTCGCTTACAGGGACTAAATTCGACAAACTGCGAAAGTATGTCAATTCATACTGTAACGGACATTCCGGAACATGGCCATAAGTTAAACACACCCTAAATATCCTTTACATAGCTTAGAAATAGGCTTTGAGGGGTTCGGTGTGCTAAAATAAACTTTATGCTCATTCAGGGACTAAAGGCGTCAAAAAGTGCACAAGTTTGCATTTTCGCGCATAACTTACGTTCTGAATACATCCGGACATCCAAAAATTTATGTAATCATTAAAATATTATGTTTTTGTGATTGGCTTGTCAAAAATCCATTCGTCGCGCAATTTGGACCTTTTTTTTCGTCCATTACGACTTCCGTCGTAATTAACCGAACAACGCAATCGTACGGCCAAACAAACCGACATCCGAGATATTTTTGAGCACATTTTAAGTTCCCTATACTTTAACTTCATTTTAGAGCTTTGAAATGGGGTTAACGGGCCTTAAACGTGTCGGAAATGAGCTTATTACACAGCAGGGACCAAATCTGCCATTCTGCCAAACTAGGTCGTTGCGCACCTCAACACTATGAGTGTTACGGTGCGCAAGCGGTCCCCAAAACAGCAAAATGTTGCAAACAGCCTGTTTTCAGCTGTCATACACTCTTTTCTCACTTGCAACTGGTTTCTAGCAATCCTATGGGCTCCCATGGGTTTTTAAATCAGTGGGTATGTGTTGTACGGCCGAGATTTAACGCTTAGGAAACAAGAAACGATCTTAACGGCTCTACATTTCCTATAAATACCCCCCATGTCTTGCTCATTTCCCTCACATTTGAATCTGATTCAAAACTCTCTAAGTGGAGGTTTATATGCTTCCTACCTGAGAGTGAATCGGGTCAAATACTTGCGGGGACCCTTTTGTAAGTGTTCCTTCGTTCTTTTTATTCGTTTTAGCATTAAAGTCAAACTGCGTTTGACTTTCTGCATTGACCAGTTTATGGTCAATGCAAAGTTCGTTTGAACTTCATAACATGAGTGTAATCACGATGGTTATAGTCCCGTAGTGACTATACCTACTGATTACCACGTTATCTAGGCTCAGTGACGAGTCGTAGTTTCGGCCAAAATGCGTTTTCTCGCGTATTTTGTAACCAAACTACTCTAGAGTATCAAAACCGTTTGTTTTGATACCAAACCTGTTTTCTAACTTAACTAAACATGTTCTAGCATGTTTAGCCCGTCACTTTTAGTTTTGTGCTTGTCTAGGGTCGTAAAGGTAAGCGATCTAATCAATCGCTTATACTTTCGATCCCGGCCCATTTGGTCGATCATTAGGATCCGACCAAATACATTAGGTGACCATAGTAGTTTAGGGAATAACTGTCACACCCCTTTCTACGGCGGAAGCACGAGGTGTGATCATGAAAGGTGCTCATTGCATACGAAGAGTAAACATACTACATGCTCAAGAAAATAACTTCAAATACCATAATTTGAAAACATACGTTAGCGTTTACATCGCTAAGTCGCTTAAAGCATTGTCTTAAAAGTTTACAACTTTATTTATAGATAAACATAAGCGACATCCACGAGCATGGGTAAGACCGCGCGCACATCCAATTCTAATTACCTGAAATACATGTGAGTTTTGGAAAAACGTCAACATAAAGTTGGTGTGAATTCATGCAGTTTTAGTTTTTCACGTTTGTATACTTTGTATGAAAACATAGTTTACGTCATGTAAAAATCAAGTTTTCATATATAAATCCAGTTTCATGTGTACACCACGTACACATGTATAATTCAATTTCTTCTTGAGTACCCCACGTACTTCAAGTATAATTCTCATTTTCTTGAGTACCCCACGTACTTCAAGTATAATTCAATCTTTTCTTGAGTACCCCACGTACTCAAGTATTCATCAATTTTTAGTATGGTATGAATTTCATGTAATTAAAATATTCCTGTAAATATCAGGATTGTTAATGGGTTGCAAAGCCATTAACATGTGGCACGACATAGGAAGTCACCAAACCTAAGGCGTTTAATTGGTATATTCTGAGACACAAAAGCACTCCTCGGTTCTCGCCCCGACCGGGAGTGTGGCTGCCAGGCACCCGTTAGATCTAACCTTTTGTTCTGCGGTCTAAGTATGTACACGATTAATGGTGCTTCTGTACCCTATTCGTGACACTATTTCTCATAACGCATCCTACTTGGTTCTCGTTCTCACCAAGCGCGTTTCTTGTTATCATTTCTCATAGCGCCTCATACTTGGTTCTCGTTCTCACCAAGTGCGCTTCTCATATTCTTATATTTCGTCACACTTGGTTCTCGTTCTCACCAAGTGTACTTCTTGTCACACTTGGTTCTCGTTCTCACCAAGTGTACTTCTTGTATTCTTATATTTCGTCACACTTGGTTCTCGTTCTCACCAAGTGTACTTCTTGTATTTATATCATACCAATTATAAATTTTGTACATTTGTACATGTATTTCACCCCCGAAGTTATAAAAACTGAAAACAGTTAAAGAGAAAAGGGGGAGCATGAACTCACAACTTTGCGTTCCTAGCGTCGTAAACTCCACCGGATTTGCTTAATTAACGTCGTAACCTATACGCGTTTTCTTAACGTTAGTCACTAGACTTGCGTCGCACAAGTACAGTCACTCTCTTTTGTGTATATTCTTGTGTTAAAAATATTCTATATTTTTAACTACGTATCTTACTTATATTATTTTCTCCAAAAATAAATATAAGTCTTTTGTGTTTTGCACTTTGCACCCGAATTATGTATCTTGTATGTTGTATGTGTATTTTTATATTTCTACTCCTCATGAGTAATTAGTGTATTTTTAAGTCTTAATACACTAGCACGTATAACACATACTATATACACTTAGCACAAAAGTTGGTGAGCAAATAATATATATTTTTCTTTCAAAAATATATACTTAATATCCATTTTTATTCTTGAAAAATCACCATTTCTCATCACCAAAAATTAGGGAAACCTTAGTAATACTTTTAAACACATTTTTAGGGAATAAGTTTCTCAAAAACTTATATTTTTCTAAGTGTCAAAATTTATAAAAATTTCGACAGAGTTTCCCCTAAAAATGGAGGTTTCCCACGTTTTCAAAACGTGTGTTTATTTTCTTTTAAAACATCATCAATCATCAATAATCATCAACAATAATCACTACTTTTCCCCACTTCATGAACTTGGATATTTACCAAAATTGTGTAGTATCTTACTAGCACATTTAGGAAGTCTTGTTATCTTTAAAAATAAGTTTAATTTCTTAAAAACTTTATTTTTAAGGAATATGAAGTTTTACAACTTCTAGTCGGTTTTTACGAAAACTGTTTCTTCGTTAAACTTTGGTTACACAAGTATCTACATACTTGGTTGTTCACAAAAACCACTTTTGTTTGTGTAAGATCCGGTTTAGAACATGTGATTTCTTTTGATGCTTGGTCTTTTGAAAATACCACTTGTAGATACATGGATCTACTAGTTCTAAACACTTTTGTACAAGTTAAAACATTTTTACACAAGTTCATGGTTTATGTGTGGTAGGGTTTCACCTTTTAACCCTTGTTACTTCTATAATAGCTTTATGTTAAGATCCATGATCTTACCAAACCGGGTTAAACGATGATCCGAGCTACCACATCATAGATCGGGTCTAGATAACCATATATTTCAAATACTACAACTTTTACACAACTTATGTGCTATTAACCACCATTTTTCATGCTTTTAGTAGACTTTTGTGCATCTTTTCGCATTTTAACGAGATTTAACCAACACAAATCCTTTTAACCACTTTAGATTAGTTCAAATATGAGTTTTAAGCATTATACCTCTAGCTCAAGGCTAGGGAAGAATCTATACGCAAAAGAGGTGGATAAAAGCTAGAGAAGGAGGTCCTTCGCGTTCCGTTTGCTCCAAGGCTCCTAATACGTGATCCTTATCACTTGTAGATACTTGGAATGTGATGAACAAAATCGAAAGATGGATGGATGCTCAAGGGGTGTTTGGCCGTAGCCTTTGAGAGAGGGAGAGAGGAGTTTTTGTGGGTTTTGAGGTGTTAAATGAATGGTGGTTTTAGTGAGGATCTTATAGACAAAGTTAAGGTCATTAACCTTTGGATCATGTGTCCTCTAGATATCATGCATGGATGATTTTTATAATCACAATTGTACCATGTATGTTCCCCTAGATGGGGACGGTTTGTAATGGGGGGGGGGTCTATGGTTCCATTTCAACTAAACATTAGTTATTAGTTAGGTTAACTTAGTTAGTTTCGGGATTAACCCGGTTACTAGTGTGTAGTGTAATATAAAGGGTGTTAGGGCATTCGGGGACCCTAACTAGCTCAGAAAAGTATAAACAATGTCATTGACATTATTTTTATGTTCCGGGTAATCTCCGGTTGTTCGGTTACATACCGATTCGTTAAAGTGCTAAATTACACTTTTTAGTGTCGTTTAAGTACCTTTCTTGTACTCTTTCAATTCCCAACGCTTAGGGAAATATTCTGGATAATAAAACGACATTTCTGCATAATATTTATATGTCTAAATGCTGAATTATATAAATTCTGCACTTAAAGTGCGTTTCGGGTGCTTTTTAGTGCTTATTTTTGCTTTCGTATTGCATATATATTAACCCTTGCATGTACTCTTGGGTTTTAATGCATTCTTGTTGTCGAACCTACACCTAGGCTCCAATTTTATTGTCTGGCTGCTTTCTGCAGTTCCGTTGACACATAGTGTCTTACCAGTGAGTTTACTTAGTATTTTTGACGCAACGCTCTTGTTTATGCATAAAGCAATATTTTGTAGTATACAACGTGCATGAATTCACTTGTTTAATCATGTGTTCAGACATTGCTGACAATTAAGCACATATTTGCAATCATTAAATAATGATTAAAGTGTACGGAAATTACCGGTTTGTGCCAGTTGTCACAGTCTCCCCCCGTTAAAAGAATTTCGTCCCGAAATTCAGACTGAACTCACTCTCGCTGGAGTCTTCTTGAATAGGTGGGGATACTTTTTCTTGAACTGGTCTTCACGTTCCCATGTATACTCGGGTCCGTGCTTAGAGCTCCAACGTACTTTGACAAGCTTCACACTGCTCCTCCTGGTCTTGTTGACTTTCCAGTCAGTAACCTCAACGGGTTTTTCTGTAAATCGGAGGGCTTCATCAATATGCACTTCATCCATCGGGATGGTCACGTTTTCTTGCGTTGGACTCTTCTTCAGGTTGGATACATGAAACGTATCATGTACTCCATTAAGTTCTTCCGGTAACTCCAACTTGTATGCCACGGTACCAATTCTCTTCAGTATTCTGAATGGTCCGATATATCGTGGATTCAGCTTTCCACGCTTTCCAAATCTGACTACGCCCTTCCATGGTGAGACTTTTAACAACACTTTGTCTCCCACCTTGAAATCTACCGATTTCCTATTTGGATCAGCGTAGCTCTTTTGTCGTTCTCGAGCCGCCTTAATGCGCACTCGGATCTGTGCAATCTTGTCGGTTGTCTCTTGTACAAGTTCAGGACCAACCATACGCTTATCTCCAGCGTCTGCCCAACATAAGGGCGATCGGCATTTGCGGCCATACAGAGCTTCGAACGGCGCGGCTTTTATGCTCGTATGATAACTGTTATTGTAGGAAAACTCAACTAAAGGTAGATGAGTATCCCAGCTGCCGCCTAGATCCATGACACATGCGCGAAGCATATCTTCTAACGTTTGTATTGTCCGTTCGCTCTGACCGTCTGTTTGCGGATGGAATGCCGTGCTCAGATCTAACTGAGATCCAAAGGCTTCCTGAAATGATTGCCAGATTCTTGAGACAAAGCGTCCATCTCTGTCTGAAATGATTGAGATTGGCACTCCATGACGTGCCACAATTTCTCTTAAGTATATCTCTGCCAGCTTTCCAGTGCTATCCTTCTCTCGGATTGGTAGGAAATGCGCAGACTTTGTCAATCGATCAACTATTACCCATATCATATCGTGCCCTCTCGGGGTCCTGGGTAATTTCGTTATGAAGTCCATCGAGATTTGTTCCCACTTCCACACGGGAATCTCTGGTTGTTGTAGTAGGCCGGACGGTTTCTGATATTCTGTCTTAACCTTGGCACAGGTTAGGCATTTTCCAACATACATAGCAACGTCGCTTTTGAGTCTCGGCCACCAATAGTACTCCTTCAAGTCTTGATACATTTTGTCCGATCCTGGGTGGATCGAATATCTCGATTTGTGGGCTTCATTAAGGATGACTTCTCGTATGCCACCATAGAGTGGAACCCAAATACGCTTCTTAAAGTATAAGGCTCCCTCTTCGTTTGGCACCATGTATTTCAGCATACCCCGTAGGTATTCAGCTTTACGGTTTTCTTCTTTAAGAGCTTCTTGTTGTGCATCCCGAATGCGTGCAGTGAGGTTCGTTCGAATCGTCATTTCCAATGCCCAAACCCTTAGGGTCTTAACCCTTTCTTTTCGGCTCAACGCGTCTGCTACAACGTTTGCCTTTCCAGGATGGTACTTAATCTCACAGTCATAATCGTTCAGCAGCTCGACCCAACGTCGCTGGCGCATATTCAATTCCTTCTGATCAAATATGTGTTGTAAGCTTTTGTGATCTGTGAAGATTGTACATCGAGTACCATATAAATAATGTCGCCAAATCTTCAAGGCGAATACCACTGCACCCAGCTCCAGGTCGTGAGTGGTATAATTTCTCTCGTGAACCTTCAGTTGTCTTGAAGCATAAGCGATGACTTTTTGGCGTTGCATGAGCACGCAACCCAAGCCTTGCCGTGAGGCGTCGCAGTATACCACGAAGTCTTCAGTGCCTTCGGGTAATGATAGTATCGGTGCATCGCAGAGCTTGTTCTTAAGTAGCTGAAAGGCTTCTTCTTGTTTGTGACCCCAGTCGTACTTCTTGTCTTTCTGAGTAAGGGTCGTTAGCGGTTGAGCTATCTTCGAGAAATTCTCAATGAATCGCCGATAGTAGCCCGCTAAGCCCAAAAATTGACGGACTTCGGTCGGGGTCTTGGGAGCTTCCCAATTCTTTATTGCTTCAATCTTGGACGGGTCTACATGAATGCCCTTCTCATTCACCACGTGACCAAGAAATTGTACTTCGCGAATCCAGAATTCGCACTTCGAGAATTTTGCATAAAGCTTCTCTTTCTTCAGTTGTTCCAAGATGGTTCTGAGATGTTGCTCGTGCTCTTCTTTCGTTCGCGAGTAAATCAGGATATCATCGATAAATACAATCACGAATTTATCGAGATATGGTTTGCATACGCGGTTCATTAGATCCATAAAGACCGCTGGTGCATTCGTCAGCCCAAACGGCATCACAAGAAATTCGTAGTGCCCATAGCGGGTTCTGAATGCAGTCTTTGGCACGCTTTCATCTTGGATTCTCAGCTGATGGTATCCAGATCGAAGGTCGATCTTGGAATAGTAGCTTGATCCTTGCAGTTGATCAAATAGGTCATCAATCCTCGGTAGTGGATACCGATTCTTGATTGTGAGCTTGTTCAGTTCCCTGTAATCGATACACATCCGCAGTGTTCCATCCTTCTTCTTCACGAATAATACCGGAGCTCCCCAGGGTGAGAAGCTTGGCCTTATAAATCCCTTATCCAACAACTCCTGGAGTTGTGTAGATAACTCTTGCATCTCGGATGGCGCAAGTCGATAGGGTGCCTTGGCTACAGGAGCAGCTCCTGGAACCAAGTCTATACGGAATTCGACTTGTCGTTGCGGAGGTAGTCCTGGCAGATCTTCAGGGAACACATCAGGAAATTCCTCACCACAGGAATGTCTTCGAGTTTCGGCTCCACAGCCTTCTTGTCTATAACGTGTGCTAGGAAAGCGACACATCCTTTCCTCAAGCACTTCTGTGCCTTCATGCAACTGATGATTCGAAGAGGCGCGTCTCGTTTTTCTCCATGCACGATGAGAGTTTCACCATTCGCTAAAGGGATGCGAATGATTTTCTCATGACAAATAACTTCAGCTTTGTTCTTGGACAACCAGTCCATTCCGACTACTACATCGAAGCTACCCAATTGAATAGGTAAGAGGTCGATGCTAAAATTTCGTTCGCCAAGTTCTAGTGTGCAGCCTCTGACAACTTCGCCCGATTCAACAAGTTTACCATTGGCTAGTTCTATGGAATAAGGAATTTCTAATCTACTAGATTCTATTCCGAGTATACGTTTAAATTCCACAGACATGAAGCTATAATCGGCGCCAGTGTCAAATAATATGGATGCAAAGTGATTGTTAACGAGAAACGTACCGGTGACCACGTTAGGGTCCTCGCGTGCGTTCTTTGCTCCAATCACAAATGCTCGAGCCGGAGCGTTGTTTCTCTCTGGGCAGTTCTTCATGAAATGATCATTGCTTCCACACTTGAAGCATCCTTGCCCTTTCCCGTTACCATTCTTGTTACCAGCACCGTTCCCATTTCGGTTCTTTCCTTTTCCCCAACAGTCTTCTGTTTGATGACCCAATTTACCACATTTGTCGCACCTTGGAATGCGACAAGCTCCATCATGATGATACTTACATTTTTGGCATCTAGGCATGGAGCCTTGGTATGCTTTGGTTGCATGGGTTTTCATCTCCTGGGGCGGATTAGTGTCGCGCTTCTTGCTGAAACTCTTGTTGTTGCGAGTTGCTTGGTTCAAACTTGTATGCTTTCTCTTTTTGTCGCCGGACGACTCAGCATGCGTCTCGGTCTTTTCTGTTGGGTTCAGTGACAGCTTCTTCATGCGAACACAGTCTTCTGTAAGGCTGACAGCCAGAGTTACAGCCTCGGTGATTGTTTGTGGTTTGGCCGACGTCACCATGCCACGAAACTCTGAGGCCAGTCCCCAAATGTAGCGTTCAACACGCTTAAATTTCGGAGTCACCATGTAGGGAAGCACTCTCGACAGGTCGTGGAACCTTCGAGTGTAACCATTGATGTCAGCACCTTCCATAGTCAAGTGCCAGAACTCTGTTTCCAGCCTTTGGAGTTCCGCACGAGAGCAGTACTTCTCTCTCATCCTTTCCTTCAGTTCCTCCCAAGTTAGGCCATAAGCGGCATCATCACCCAAAGTTTGGGCTTGCAGGTTCCACCAAGTCAGAGCTTCATCGACGAATAACCCAGTAGCAAAAGTGACTTGTTGATCCGCGGTACAGTTGCTCATGCGGAAAGTAGCTTCAGTCTTCTCCGTCCAGCGCACAAATGCTACTGCACCTCCTGTGCCGTCATAGTTCATCGGCTTGCAGTCGAGGAACTGCTTGAAAGTGCAGCCTTGAGCTGCATTGCCTCCAGATGAATCTCCATTACGCCTAGCGTTGCTTGGTCCTCCACTGTCTTGAGTTCGGTTCGCCTCGTACTGGGCGATGGCAGCGGAGATCCTTTCCTCCAGTAGGGCGTTCAGCTCATCAGCAGTTCTTGGCAGTGGGGGAGGAGGAGGTTGATCGTCATTGCGAGCATTCACAGTTTTCCTGGGTGCCATGTTCTGACAGAACATAACACAACAGGGTTAGGCATTTGTTTGATATCGTCACACTAGATAGTAGTATCATATATATTCACAGGTATATATACCACATAAGTGACATCAAACAATTATTACTCTAGCAGAGTACTTAGTAGGCTTGCTCTGAGGGAATCTATACGTGACAAGACTTGCTGTGGTTTCTGCGCACTGAATCCCATAATTATGTATGCATCCATAATTACGTAACTCCTTGCACAGTCCGCACAGTTCGTTTCATCCTCGTATTTCTTCCTTCAGATGGGCCATCGCTTTCAGGTAAAGTCACGTATACTTGTGACATTCTACTTCTAGTACATGCTAATTATCACACATAATTGCAAGTAATTTCTAGTCAACGACAAGTGCTACTCAAGTGCACTCTAAGTCTCATGGTGTCTTTCTAGACTCATGTAGTCAGTTTCAGGTAGTGGATGTCGCGGGACGTTTTATGCAATGAAAACTCTTTGAAAATTGTTTTCGTGAATGGATCCTAGAGATTGTAGACTAGACTCGGGAAGGAATCCTGGTTCACTACAATCGCAGCTCTGATACCAATCTGTCACACCCCTTTCTACGGCGGAAGCACGAGGTGTGATCATGAAAGGTTCTCATTGCATACGAAGAGTAAACATACTACATGCTCAAGAAAATAACTTCAAATACCATAATTTGAAAACATACGTTAGCGTTTACATCGCTAAGTCGCTTAAAGCATTGTCTTAAAAGTTTACAACTTTATTTATAGATAAACATAAGCGACATCCACGAGCATGGGTAAGACCGCGCGCACATCCACTTCTAATTACCTGAAATACATGTGAGTTTTGGAAAAACGTCAACATAAAGTTGGTGTGAATTCATGCAGTTTTAGTTTTTCACGTTTGTATACTTTGTATGAAAACATAGTTTACGTCATGTAAAAATCAAGTTTTCATATATAAATCCAGTTTCATGTGTACACCACGTACACATGTATAATTCAATTTCTTCTTGAGTACCCCACGTACTTCAAGTATAATTCTCATTTTCTTGAGTACCCCACGTACTTCAAGTATAATTCAATCTTTTCTTGAGTACCCCACGTACTCAAGTATTCATCAATTTTTAGTATGGTATGAATTTCATGTAATTAAAATATTCCTGTAAATATCAGGATTGTTAATGGGTTGCAAAGCCATTAACATGTGGCACGACATAGGAAGTCACCAAACCTAAGGCATTTAATTGGTATATTCTGAGACACAAAAGCACTCCTCGGTTCTCGCCCCGACCGGGAGTGTGGCTGCCAGGCACCCGTTAGATCTAACCTTTTGTTCTGCGGTCTAAGTATGTACACGATTAATGGTGCTTCTGTACCCTATTCGTGACACTATTTCTCATAACGCATCCTACTTGGTTCTCGTTCTCACCAAGCGCGTTTCTTGTTATCATTTCTCATAGCGCCTCATACTTGGTTCTCGTTCTCACCAAGTGCGCTTCTCATATTCTTATATTTCGTCACACTTGGTTCTCGTTCTCACCAAGTGTACTTCTTGTCACACTTGGTTCTCGTTCTCACCAAGTGTACTTCTTGTATTCTTATATTTCGTCACACTTGGTTCTCGTTCTCACCAAGTGTACTTCTTGTATTTATATCATACCAATTATAAATTTTGTACATTTGTACATGTATTTCACCCCCGAAGTTATAAAAACTGAAAACAGTTAAAGAGAAAAGGGGGAGCATGAACTCACAACTTTGCGTTCCTAGCGTCGTAAACTCCACCGGATTTGCTTAATTAACGTCGTAACCTATACGCGTTTTCTTAACGTTAGTCACTAGACTTGCGTCGCACAAGTACAGTCACTCTCTTTTGTGTATATTCTTGTGTTAAAAATATTCTATATTTTTAACTACGTATCTTACTTATATTATTTTCTCCAAAAATAAATATAAGTCTTTTGTGTTTTGCACTTTGCACCCGAATTATGTATCTTGTATGTTGTATGTGTATTTTTATATTTCTACTCCTCATGAGTAATTAGTGTATTTTTAAGTCTTAATACACTAGCACGTATAACACATACTATATACACTTAGCACAAAAGTTGGTGAGCAAATAATATATATTTTTCTTTCAAAAATATATACTTAATATCCATTTTTATTCTTGAAAAATCACCATTTCTCATCACCAAAAATTAGGGAAACCTTAGTAATACTTTTAAACACATTTTTAGGGAATAAGTTTCTCAAAAACTTATATTTTTCTAAGTGTCAAAATTTATAAAAATTTCGACAGAGTTTCCCCTAAAAATGGAGGTTTCCCACGTTTTCAAAACGTGTGTTTATTTTCTTTTAAAACATCATCAATCATCAATAATCATCAACAATAATCACTACTTTTCCCCACTTCATGAACTTGGATATTTACCAAAATTGTGTAGTATCTTACTAGCACATTTAGGAAGTCTTGTTATCTTTAAAAATAAGTTTAATTTCTTAAAAACTTTATTTTTAAGGAATATGAAGTTTTACAACTTCTAGTCGGTTTTTACGAAAACTGTTTCTTCGTTAAACTTTGGTTACACAAGTATCTACATACTTGGTTGTTCACAAAAACCACTTTTGTTTGTTTAAGATCCGGTTTAGAACATGTGATTTCTTTTGATGCTTGGTCTTTTGAAAATACCACTTGTAGATACATGGATCTACTAGTTCTAAACACTTTTGTACAAGTTAAAACATTTTTACACAAGTTCATGGTTTATGTGTGGTAGGGTTTCACCTTTTAACCCTTGTTACTTCTATAATAGCTTTATGTTAAGATCCATGATCTTACCAAACCGGGTTAAACGATGATCCGAGCTACCACATCATAGATCGGGTCTAGATAACCATATATTTCAAATACTACAACTTTTACACAACTTATGTGCTATTAACCACCATTTTTCATGCTTTTAGTAGACTTTTGTGCATCTTTTCGCATTTTAACGAGATTTAACCAACACAAATCCTTTTAACCACTTTAGATTAGTTCAAATATAAGTTTTAAGCATTATACCTCTAGCTCAAGGCTAGGGAAGAATCTATACGCAAAAGAGGTGGATAAAAGCTAGAGAAGGAGGTCCTTCACGTTCCGTTTGCTCCAAGGCTCCTAATACGTGATCCTTATCACTTGTAGATACTTGGAATGTGATGAACAAAATCGAAAGATGGATGGATGCTCAAGGGGTGTTTGGCCGTAGCCTTTGAGAGAGGGAGAGAGGAGTTTTTGTGGGTTTTGAGGTGTTAAATGAATGGTGGTTTTAGTGAGGATCTTATAGACAAAGTTAAGGTCATTAACCTTTGGATCACGTGTCCTCTAGATATCATGCATGGATGATTTTTATAATCACAATTGTACCATGTATGTTCCCCTAGATGGGGACGGTTTGTAATGGGGGGGGGGGGGGTCTATGGTTCCATTTCAACTAAACATTAGTTATTAGTTAGGTTAACTTAGTTAGTTTAGGGATTAACCCGGTTACTAGTGTGTAGTGTAATATAAAGGGTGTTAGGGCATTCGGGGACCCTAACTAGCTCAGAAAAGTATAAACAATGTCATTGACATTATTTTTATGTTCCGGGAAATCTCCGGTTGTTCGGTTACATACCGATTCGTTAAAGTGCTAAATTACACTTTTTAGTGTCGTTTAAGTACCTTTCTTGTACTCTTTCAATTCCCAACGCTTAGGGAAATATTCTGGATAATAAAACGACATTTCTGCATAATATTTATATGTCTAAATGCTGAATTATATAAATTCTGCACTTAAAGTGCGTTTCGGGTGCTTTTTAGTGCTTATTTTTGCTTTCATATTGCATATATATTAACCCTTGCATGTACTCTTGGGTTTTAATGCATTCTTGTTGTCGGACCTACACCTAGGCTCCAATTTTATTGTCTGGCTGCTTTCTGCGGTTCCGTTGACACATAGTGTCTTACCGGTGAGTTTACTTAGTATTTTTGACGCAACGCTCTTGTTTATGCATAAAGCAATATTTTGTAGTATACAACGTGCATGAATTCACTTGTTTAATCATGTGTTCAGACATTGCTGACAATTAAGCACATATTTGCAATCATTAAATAATGATTAAAGTGTACGGAAATTACCGGTTTGTGCCAGTTGTCACAATAACCTTCCGAGGTTATACCTTATGGTCACGTCGTTTAAGTAGTTGTATGATAAGTAGTTCTTATGCCTTAAGTAAATTACCAAAATGCCCTTTTTAAGTCATAATTCATTTTAAGCCTATGTAACATAACTTTTGGTATCTAAACTGATTTAGTAACAATATTAGACATGTCAAGGCATACCTTACTTGTCATAGGGCTAGTTAGGCATTCCGAACGCGTTCTACGCAAATGACACGTTAAAGTAGCATAAGCTACCTAAACGGGTCGTAACGGGTCAAAAGCACTTAGGCTAGGTTTCGTTTTAGTATGTAGGCTTTGTCAAACCATATTACATAAGTTCCTACACTTATTTGGTTTACAAACCCTCATGCTACCTGATCCTCCGATTAGGTCCGTTTATTAATGTAGTTACCTATATTAGGTGCCGTTTGATTCCGTAACCTTCTAGCTTTGCTTGGTGGATATCTAAAGTCTATTGAGCAATCTCAAGTGAGTACATAGACCCCTCTTTTACTGTTTTCCAAACATTTTGGGGTGAAACATATGTGCCTACTTGTTACTTTCGTGCTTTTCATGTTTTCATAACATATACTTGCTATGTTCATTAGTACATTATTAGTACATGATTTCATTGTGTTTCATGCTATGTATGTTCATTTAGCGCATACTTAGTACATTGTTTTCATTACATTTCACGCTATGTATGTCTATTTAGTGCATACCTAGTGCATTGTTTTACATTACCTTTTCATGGTATGTATGTTCATCATACTTAGTACATTTGCTTTACATTACATCTCTGTTGCATATGTTCCAGTAACATATGGACACATTGTTTTACATCTCTACCTTGTATGTTTACTTAGCATACTGGGTACATTATTTTCATCACATGCTTACATTTGATATGACATTTGGTTTGTTTAAATGGGACCATATACATTCATTAACATTAGCTACGCCGCTCGTTAGTAGGTAATGGTACCATAGGAATTGACAACTCCCGTTCCTAAAGTCCTAGGTTTGTTTGGATGGATGGAATGACCGAATTCGATTAAAACATAAGACAGATAGTCCTTTCATTTGTTTAAGGGTTTATCACCACAGTCACAAGGCTTGAATGTATGCATTTTCACAATACCGCATAAATGTTTGTATTCAGTATAGCATGCATTTCCACAAAACATAACGTTGATTTAAACCTCGTTTTACTTCAATACATTGTTTTGTGCATTTTTACCTATGGCTCGGTGGATACATATATATATATATATATATATATATATATATATTTACATATTTCACTTGCCATACATGACATTTTGTTTACACATTACATAATTGACATTTGACATAGACATTTTGATATTGATATACATATTTCATGGACCACATTTTGACATAAACATTTTGACGTGGTTTACACAAAGACATTTGACATAGACATTTTGATATTGATATACACATTTCATGGACTATATTTGACATAAACATTTTGACATGATTTACACAAAGACATTTGACAAATGGTTTAGACATGGGCAATTTACATTGGTGGTTTGTTGGGTAAGTGGTTTGAGTAACGCGGCGTGTGTAATATGATACAAGCATGGTGGATACGCCGCTGGTACTTCCTATATATAAGTGCTTGTATGGTATCACATATCGTAGAGTTATTTGAATCATTTTAGTTTAGACATATAACATTTTTATACAAATAACATATTTTTTCACAAGAGATTGTTTTACAAACAACTCATCTTATACAAACTCATTTTACTTTGTTATTCATTTAAGCTTACATTATTCTTCTACATATCATCGTTTTTCAAATGATTTATAAAACAAAACATTTTACAAGGATCATGACTGACTTTTGTTAAACAATCTTTTTCTAAACTTATAAGTCATGAATCCTATTTTCACAAAACCTATGTACTCGCCGGCATTTTTATGCTGACGTACCTATTTTCACATGTGTTTCAGGAAATGATGCATAGGATTGTTCAAGATACACTTAGGCGGACTTGGGCCTTAGTGACAATAAAAAGATGCAAGACTAGTTAATTTTGTTATACTTCCTTATTTGTTAAGATATTGTAACTCTTTTAAATCAATAAAATATTATTTCAATTTTCCATGTGTTATGAAACAATGATTCTGTTACAACACTCCCCGATGATTCCGCCACGTTTTGTTGTTTTACGTGGTCGGGGTGTGACAGTCGGAACAGAACTATTTGCCTAGATTTTGTTTGTAATAATTGTATTATCTTTTAAGACATGGTATGGGACATGTTACATTAAATTAATTGGTAATGATAATTGTTATGGAAACTTCTGGACAATCTGTTTCGCTCAGTGCCATGCCCCGATGTTTCCGCCATCGGTTGGGGTGTGACATAAACTCACCGGTAAGACACACTGTGTCATCCATTCTGCAGAAAGCTGTCAGATAATAGAATTAGGGCCTAGGAATAGGTCCAACATCTAAAATACATTAAAACCCAAGTGTGGATACAAGGGTTAACTTATAAACTTTCCGGAAGCTAAACCATGCACTAAAAAGCACCCGAAACGCACTTTAAATGTAGAATTTTGCATAAATCAGCACAATTCAGCTATAATCAGCTTTTTAACACATTAATATCATGAAGAATTTATGTTTTATTGTCCAAAATAACTTACAAAGTGTCGATAATTGAAACTGCCACAAAAGGTGCTTCATACCTAGTGAAACTGCGCAATTCAGCACTTTAACAAACCCGTAACAAACCGAACAACCGGACAATAACCGGGACATCAAAATTTGACTAGAAGTAATGTTTTTTATTGTATTAAACTAGTATTGGTTCTAGAACACCTTAAAAATCATAAAAACACCTAAACACACTTAAACTAAGTTAAACCCCCTCGTTTGCACTTTAAACCCCCCAACTTCCCAAATTTTACACCCCCCCCCCTCACCCTTGGCCAGCCCCAAGTGGGCCCACATGCTTTTGATTAGTTTATTTATCATGTTCCCTAATTTTGGTGCATAGAATCCTTAAAGAAGATCACATGTTGGAACTTTTCTTATAAAGACCTTAAGTAACTAAGCTTTGTCCATCATTCATAAAAATCACCATCTCCTTCATCTCCTACTTTCTGGTCTCGGCTCATATACACCACCATACCACCACCATTTCCAAGCTCTAAACTCATCATCCAAGTTCACTAGAAGGTGTAAGAAGCTCATCTAAGAAGGTGTAAGGTGCTAGAAGTGGAAAGACCTCACTTTAGAGCTTTTAACCTCTCATTTTCTTCCTTGATCATCATCTTCATTCTTGTGCCACTTCCCTAGCCATTAGAGCTAGTAGTAAGCCTCTTGATCACTAAAATAAGTCATGTTTATGTTATGTACAAGTTTCACCATCTAAACAACTTAACTTTTAATGATAAAAATGAGAAGATCTAACATATTCATGAGGAAAATAAGTGATTACATGAATTTTTAGTGTATGTAATGAAGTTGTTGATGTTATATCTTGTGTTTATGTTTAGATCAAGTATGTTAAAGCTTGGATCTAACAAGTTTAAGCATTGATCTTGAAGGATCCATGGTTAAACTTGAAGAAGAACATATGAAGCATTATATGAACATGAAAAATGAATTTTGATGCATAATCTTGAAGTCTTGAAGAAATAAAGTGTGTGTAGAACTAATTTTATGAAACTAAAACTCATGGAAAGTTGGTTAAAAATTTAACATAAAGCTTGTTTTTGAAGATCTAAAGTTATTAAGCATGATCTTGAAAGATCCATGGTGAAACATGATGTTAAAAATAATGATCTTTCTTATGAACATAAAAGTGGGTTTAGAACATGATTTACAAACTTTAAAGACCATTAAACTCATGGATGAGTTGGTTAATAAAATAAAGTTTCATAAAAATTTGTTTAAAATACTCAAAAACACTTATTTTTGGAAAGATCATAATATGTTAAGTGTAGATCTAAAAGACTACACATTTTTAACAAGAATCAAGTTCACCATGATGTTTCATATGAAAAAGTTAGTGTTTATTGTTGATGATTATTGTTGAAAATTGTTCTTGGTATTGAAAATAAAATAAACACATGTTTTGAAAACATGGGAAACCTCCATTTTTAGGGGAAACTATGTCAAAATTTTTATAAAATTTTGACACTTAGAAAAATATAAGTTTTGGTGAAACTTATTCCCTAAAAATTCACCTAAAAATATTTACCAAGGTTTCCCTAATTTTTGTAAGAAATTACAAGTTAAGTAGTGATGATTTCTTCAAGTAAAAATTGATATTAAGTATGTATATTTTTAGGGAAAAATATATATGTATTTAGTGATCACCAAATTTTGTGCTAAGTGTATATTATGTGTATTATATGTAGTAGTGTATTAGGGACTTGAAAATACACTAAATACTCACAAGGAGTATGAATACAAAAATACACATACAAATACATGAGAATACATAAGTATACACATATACAAAAATTCCTCACAAGGAAATACGTGGACAAGTACAAGAAAATATATTTGCGAAAATATAGTTCTTAACATATTCTTGAATTTGGACACTATGAACTTAAATATATATTTTTGGACAAATATATAACATATACCAAGTATTGGAATTTATACAAAATCGGGTGGATAACAAGTATTCTGGAAAGTAATAAAAATCGAAGTAATGATTTTTGGTGAAAAATATAAAATACACAAGTATTTACCTAAAATACAAGTATACTTTCCTAAGTATACTTGTACAAAAATAATATTGAGAATATTATTTTACAAAATATAATATAAGTAACATACATGAAAAGTTAAAAATATAAATTATTTTTAACACTTATTACCTTGAGAAAGACTTTATAAATGAATATATATTTGAGAAGGAAAATATATATTTACAAATAAACAATATATACTCAGGGGGCAAGACCCGACAAACAAGGGCACGACCCTTTCAAAGATTGAACATACAAAGAACATATACATAAACAAAAGATGGTGACTTGTACTTGTGTGATACAAGTCTAGTGACTAACATTAATAGAACATGTATAGGTCACGGCGCTACAAAGACCAACCGGTGAAGTTTACGGCGCAGGATACGCAAAGTTGTGAGTTCATGTCCCCACTTTTAAACTTTTACTTGTTTTCTAAACTTGGGGAAAATACATGTGTTATGGAATGTTGAATACAAAAACTAAGGAATGATACTTTAGATCATGCTACGAATAGGAATGATACCAAGACCGCGGAACAAAATGTTAGATCTAATGGGTTTCAGGCAACCACACTCTTGGCCACTCTTTTACCAAGCAGTGCTTTTGTGTCTCTAGTCGTGAATCGACAAGTAAAAATGCCTATGGTTTGGATGCTTCCTATGTCGTGTCACATGTTAATGGCCTTGCAAACCATTAGCGATCTCGATTTCCTTACATTTACAGAAGTACATATTTTAGTACAATTACATACCATGTTTTTCTACAACGAATGCTTAAATGTTTATACAAAACTGCATAAATTCACACCAACATTATGTTGACGATTTTCCAAAACTCACATGTATTTCAGGAAACAAGTTGGATCTTGGGCGCTGGTGTTGTTTTCAAGACGTAAATTTCAAGTTTAGATGTCATCCACTTTTGTTTTGTATCATAACTTGAGGGTTTTGGTTGAAACTTAAATGTCTTGTGTTAGTAATATTTCAATCTTATGAATGGATGAACATCTTGTTTTAATCATATAGTTGTTTATTATAATTGAATGCAATGATATTGAGCAAGTCACACATCATACGCTTCCGCAAAAGTCAGGGTGTGACAGTTTGGTATCAGAGCTTCGATTGTAGTGAACTAGGATTCCTTCTCGAGTCTAGACTACAATCATTAGGACTCTCTCACGAAAACATTTTTACAAATGGTTTTTCATTGCATTTACAAAAAGCGCCATGTCACACCCCGACCGCGTAAAACAACAAACCGCGGCGGAAACGTCGGGGAGTGATGCGACAGAATTATTGTTTCAACAACCATGGTAATTAAAGTTTTGTATTATTAAAATTAAAGTTCACATTGTCTTGGGATTCAACAAAAACATAACATAAATAACTGTCTTTTAAGTCACTAAGGCTCAAGTCCGCCTAAGTGTAGCACAAACATCATCATGCATTAGCACCTAAAACACATGTAAAAATAGGTACGTCAGCATAAAAATGCATGTGAGATACATAGGTTTTGTTTATGCAAGATTCATGACTTGTAGTTAAAAGAAGAGTTTTACAAAAATGTAGTCGTGAACCTTATAAAATGTTTTCCTTTACAAAATCATATGAAAATCGATGTGAAAATCAAATGATAATAAAAGGATAATGCATGGTTAAATGAATAACCATGTAAAGGTGAATTTGTATAAAATATGTAATTTGTAAAACAATGTCATGTTCTTGTATAAAATGTTTCATGTCTTTGTCAAAGTGGTTTAGATAACGCAACAATGTGTAATATAATAAAAGCACTTATATATAGGACGTACCAGCGGTGTATCCCCCATGCTTTTATCATATAACACATAGCCCCGTTACATAAGTCACTTATCAATAACCAACCAAAATGTCGTGTTCAATGTCAAAGATGTTTATGTGTAAACCATGTTCAATGTCTTGTGTGAAATGTATCACGTATAACGAAATGTAATGCATAGCAAGTAGAAAGTATCTACTCAAACTATGTGAAAATGTCAAGGTGAAAACAAATGTCATGTATGGTGAATAACTAGTAATTACTCAACCCCATAGGATAATGTATAAAACAAGGTTTTTGAATAAACCTAAGTTTAAATCAAATGTTATGTTTTGCAGAAAACAATGCTTTATGATTACAAACATTTATGCAGTAATGTTAATCGCATACATTCAATCCTTGCGACTGGGGCGACAAACCCTTAAACAAATTAAAGGTTTATCTAAATTATGTATATCGGATTCTGTCATTCCCAACTTCCAAACAAACCTAGGAAGTCGGAAACGGGATTTGTCAAGTCCTATGGTACCATTACATACTACCGAGCGGCGTGATCAATGTTAATGAATGTATTATTGTCCCAATTAAACATACCAAATGTCATAAACAATGTAAGCATGCTATGAAAACCATGTACTAGTATGCTAAGTAAACATACATAGTAGAAATGTTCATGAAATCAATGTGCTAGCATGCTCAGTAAACATACATAGTAGAAATGTCATGTAAATCAATGTGTCCATATGCTAAGTAAACATATGCAACAAATGTGTAATAAATCAATGTGCTAGCATGCTTAACATACATAGCAAAACATGGTTAAAATCATGTACTATATGTGTACTAGGTGAAACTAACATGTTTATGTCATAAAAGCATGAAAAGCACGAAAGTAAAACGTATGTACATGTGCATCACCCCAAAGTATTTGAAAGCGGTAAAAGAGGGGAAGTATGAAATCACTTGGGATTGTTTATTAGTCTTGAGAATAAGACCAATTTAAGCTCCAAGGATCCCAGAATCAACAAGGCACCTAATATAAGTAACTATGTTAATAATCGGATCTAAATCGGGAGATAGGATAGAATTATGTTCTATAAATCAAATGGGTAATTGAACTCATATGGTATGATTTAATAGAGCTAACATTCTGATTTGGAAGTCTACCTAAGTGCTTTTGACCCGTTTCGACCCGTTATGGTAGTTTAAGCTACTATAACGCGTCGGTTGCGCGAAACTATGGTCGGATGGTTATCAATGAGCTATGTCAAGTCTTAAATCCCCAATTATACCTAAACATGTTACCATATCAGTTTAGATGTCAAAAATTGTTCACATATGCAAAATACGGATTTATGCTTCAAAAGGGTATTTTGGTCATTTTCTATGGGCATGTAAACTACTTAACGAATAACTAACCAATCCTATATGATCATAAGGTATAACCTCAGAGGTTATTCCCTATGCAAATATGATCACTAAACATGCTTGGGCGGATCCTAATGATCGACTAAACGGGTCGGGTTTGAAAGTCTAAGCGGTTGTCTAGACCGCTTAACTTAAGACCCTAAACAAGCACTAAACTAATAGTGACGAGTTAAACATGTCAAAACATGTTTAACTAACTTAGAAAACTTATTTTGTATCAAAACAAAATGTTTTGATACCTAAAAGTAGTTCCTTTGCAAAATGCGTGCTAAAACGCATTTTGACCGAAACTTTGACTCGTCACTACACCTAGTTAATGTGGTAATCAGTAGGTATAATCGCTAAGGATTATAACCATCGTGATTACAATCACGTTACAAAGTTCAAATGAACTTTGTGTTGACCATTGACTGGTCAAAGCTGAAAGTCAAACACTGTTTGACTTTCACGGTTGGAAAGCGATAAAAGAACGAAAGAAGCTTACAAAGGGTCCAAGCTAGGGAGAACTTGATCTTACAATTCTCAGGTATGAAGTTAATAACTTCAACTTAGAGAAGATCAGATCAAGGGTGAGTGAAACAATGAAAGAGCTTGGCTATTTATAGTTAAGTTGAGTTAACAAGATCAATCCATGTGTTTGTTTGGCCATCAAGGAAGAAATCACAACCATACAAGTGTTTAGTGACAGGTAATATGCTTGGGAAGGTGTTAACTTGCTCCCCAAAACATGGAAATTGCATACAAGGGCCTGGTTTTGCAAAACAGCAGCTGAAATCAAGTTTCTGTCGCTGGGCATGCTGTCGCGCCCCGCGTAGAATGGGGTATGGGCTTACGCGGCCCGCGACCTCCCTGCAGATCAGCAAATGTTTCAACTTTGATGGTCCCTGCACATGCATAAGCCCATTTTTGGCACTTTTAACCCCCGTTAAGCCATTTTCAAGGCTCTACAAGGTGGTTAAAGTATAGAGGACACAAAATGTGCTTGGAAAACTCTCGGATGTTGGTTCGTTTGGTCGTACGGTCGCGTTATTCGTCTAATTACGACGAAACTCGAACGGACGCGAAAACGATCCAAATTAAGCGACGAATGGTATTTTTTCCTGCCGATCACTAAAATAAAAATATTTTAGTGTCTACAAAAATTTTGTGTGTCCAGATGTGGTCAGAACGTAAGATATGCGCGTAAATGCAAACTTACGTCTTTTTTGACACTTTTAGTCCCTGTATGATCAAGTAAGCATATTTTCGCACACCGAACCACTCAAAGCTTATTTCTAAGCTATGTTTAGGTTATATATGGTATGTTTAGCATATGATCATATTCCGGACTGTACGTTGCCTTACGAAATGGCAGACTTTTACAGTTTGACGCAAATAGTCCCTGTGAGCGAATAAACTTGTTTTTGCCATACCAAACCCTTCAAAACTTATTTCTAAGTTATGTAAAGGTTATTTAAGGTATGTTAAGCTTATGTTGCTGTTCTGGAGTGTTCGTCGCGTTAAAATGATTACGTTTACGCATCAGTTTGCGTATAACTTTCCAGAAAGCGATATAAAGTTCAAAATTGATTAAAAATCAAAACGTGCAAAATGTCAAACATAAATAACAAACATTGGGATCAAAACACACTGTTTTATTAATATTGAACTGTCCAGGGTTTGCACAATGATTACATAAGCCCAGATGTCACAGTCTCCCCTACTTTAGGAAATTTCGTCCCGAATTTTATTTAGAGGAACCTTGTGAGAATAAATGAGGATATTTCACTTTCATATGATCTTCACGTTCCCAAGTAAATTATGGTCCACATTTAGATTCCCAGCGAACTTTGATAATAGGTATGCGCTTGTGTTTGAGCTTTTTGACTTCACGGTCCATGATTTCCACAGGTTTCTCAATGAAGTGCATCGTGTTATCAACACAAATTTCATCAAGTGGTATGTGGAGGTTCTCATCAGCTAAACACTTTTTGAGATTGGACACGTGGAATGTTGGATGAACATTTCCAAGTTCAGGAGGTAGCTCAAGTCTGTAGGCTACTTTTCCGATTCTTTCAACGAATCTTGAATGGTCCAACATAGCGTGGTGCAAGTTTTCCTTTCTTTCCAAATCTAACCACACCTTTCCAAGGGGATACCTTGAGTAAGACGTGATCACCGACTTGAAATTCTAAGGGCTTGCGTCGTCGATCCGCGTAACTCTTTTGACGGCTTCTAGCTGTCTGAAGGTTATCACGAATCTTCTTGACCTTATCTGTAGTCTCTAGAATGAGTTCAGATCCAGTAAGCTGAGCTTCACCTATCTCATTCCAGCAGACCGGTGAACGACATTTTCGACCGTATAAAGCTTCGAAAGGAGCCATGTTGATGCTAGAGTGTTAACTATTGTTGTAGGAGAATTCGATCAACGGTAGATGCGAATCCCAACTACCACCAAAATCAATCACACAAGCTCTAAGCATATCCTCCAGTCTCTGGATTGTTCTCTCAGATTGACCATCTGTTTGAGGATGATATGTTGTGCTCAAATTGAGTTGGGTTCCCATGGAAGATTGCATGGTTCTCCAAAAGCGAGATGAGAATCGAGCATCTCTATCAGATATAATGTTCAAAGGAACACCATATCGGGATACAATCTCATCCACATAGATTTTAACAAGCTTGTCAGCAGATAGATCCTCACGGATCGGCAAGAAATGTGCTGACTTTGTTAGACGATCAACGATTACCCAAATGGCATCATGACCTCTTTTAGTGCGCGGCAGCTTGGTAATGAGATCCATGGCAATGTTTTCCCATTTCCAAACCGGAATTTCTGGTTGCTCCAATAATCAAGAGGAATGTTGGTGTTCTGCCTTAACCTTGAGACAAGTAAGGCATTTGGAAACATATAAGGCAATGTCTTTCTTCGTACCCGGCCACCAATACTGGGTTCGAAGATCCTTATACATTTTATCTGCACCAGGATGAATATAATAACGAGACTTATGAGCTTCATCCATTAGCAAGGTGCGAAGATTGTCTATACTTGGGACCCACAAACGGCCCATGAAAAAGAATATCCCAAAGTCTTTCAGTTCAGGCTCAGGCTTAATATGACACGGTAATTCTTTACCCATCAAGTCTCGTGTAACTCAAGTATGTTGAGCCTGAGAAATGCTGGTTTGAATATCAGATCGAACCTGAACACAGTGAAGCTTGACACGTTCCTTACGACTCAATGCGTCAGCCATGACATTCGCCTTACCAGGATGGTAGCGAATTTCGTAATCGTAGTCGTTTAGGAGTTCAACCCAACGTCGTTGCCTCATGTTTAGTTCTTTCTGATTGAAGATATGCTGGAGACTCTTGTGGTCAGTGAAAACAATGCACTTTGTACCGTAAAGGTAGTGTCTCCAGATTTTGAGAGCAAAAACTACTGCACCTAACTCAAGATCATGAGTCGTGTAGTTCTTCTCGTGTACCTTCAGCTGTCTTGATGCATAAGCTATAACTTTGTTTCTTTGCATAAGAACGCAGCTAAGGCCTAATTTGGATGCATCACAGTACACGACAAAGTCGTCGTTGCCCTCAGGTAAAGATAGAATAGGTGCATCACAGAGCTTCTGTTTAAAGGTCTGGAAAGCTTCTTCCTATTTGGATCCCCACTCAAAAGGTTTGTTCTTCTGAGTTAAAGCAGTGAGAGGAACCGCAATCTTGGAGAAGTTTTCAATGAAACGGCGGTAATAACCCGCTAGACCAAGAAATGAACAAACCTCGGTAGGAGTAGTAGGTGTATCCCAATCCTTAATCGCACTGATTTTGGCGGGATCTACATGAATACCTTGTTCGTTAACGATGTGTCCCAAAAATTGAACTTCCTTAAGCCAGAATTCGCACTTGGAGAATTTGGCGAAAAGCTGTTCTTTCTTTAGGAGCTCCATTGTAAGACGGAGATGCTGCTCATGATCAGCTCGAGTCTTAGAATAGATCAGAATGTCATCAATGAAAACAATGATGAACTTGTCCAAATAAGACTTACAAACCCTATTCATCAAGTCCATGAAAACGGCAGGAGCATTTGTTAAACCGAAGGGCATAACAGTAAACTCGTAATGACCATATCGCGTACGAAAAGCTGTCTTGGGAATATCTTCTTCGATCACTCGAAGTTGATGATACCCAGAACGTAGGTCAATCTTTGAAAAACAAGTTGCACCTTGTAGCTGATCAAAGAGATCATCAATGCGAGGTAGGGGATATCGATTCTTGATGGTAAGCTTGTTAAGCTCACGATAATCGATACACATTCGGAAAGACTCATCCTTCTTTTTCATGAATAGGACATGAGCGGCCCAAGGTGAAAAGCTTGGACGAATGAATCCTTTGTCAGAAAGCTCTTGAAGCTGCTTAGACAACTCTTGCATCTCAGATGGTGCAAGACGATAAGGTGATTTAGCAATGGGATTTGCGCTAGGCACAAGATCAATGCGAAACTCAACTTGGCGTACAGGGGGTAAACCAGGTAATTCTTCAGGAAACACCTCAGGATAATCCCGAACAACAGGGATATCTTGGACAGTCTTACCCTTGCCTTTCTCCTCTACGACATGTGCCAAGAAAGCAACATATTTCTTTCGTAGGTATTTTTGGGCTTGGGTACAAGACATGATTTTAAGGCTACTAGCAGGTTTCTCCCCACGAACTTCTAAGATCTCACCAGTCGAAAGCGGTATACGGACCAACTTCTCAAAACATACCACCTCAGCATGGTACTTGGATAACCAATCCATTCCTACTATTACATCGAAGCTCCCGAGTTGCATCGGTGTGAGGTCAATAGGGAAAAGATGGTTATTAAGGTTCAACTGGCAATTTCGAAGAACGGTGTCAAGTACAACAGGTTCACCATTAGCTATTTCTGCTATCAAGGGCTTTCCTAGTTTTGTTCTAGTCATCGAAAGAAAAGGCTCAAAAGCTAAGGACACAAAACTCTTATCGGCACCCGAATCAAATAGAACAGAAGCAGGATGATTGTTCACAAGGAACGTACCATTCACCACTTTGTTATCTGCACATGCCTCGTTTGCATTCAGATTGAAAGCTCTGCCACGAGCCGGTGCCTGATTTGCATTTGCCAACCTTGGGCAGTTGTTCCTGTAGTGGGTCAGATCCCCACAGTTGAAACATGAACCAGGCGGGAAGTGAGGTCGTGCAGGATTCTGGGCAGGGTTTTGTGCTGCTTGGTTTTGAGCTGCCTGATTTTGGTTCGGAGCAAAACGGCAGGTGTTTGCAAGATGACCAGACTTGCCATAGTTCGTGCAGATACGGCATTGCACCTGTGGTTGATGGTGGCTATTACATCTATTGCACAGGGTTGCATTACCAGCATACTGTCTCTTGGCAGCAGGTTGTGCAGCCTGATTAGGAGCAGCCTGATTAGTCTGAGCAGTGACGGCGAAATTCTTGGAAGCCTTACGCTTCCTAGATTTCTTTGAAGACTCAGCAGCCTTCTTGCCCTTTTTCTCATTGGTGCTATCAGACTGTTTCAGCTTCTTATCACCTTTTCTGTGGAGTTTACCCTTTTTGACTTGCGATTCAGTAAGGGTTGCAGCTAGCTCAATGGCCTGTCGGACGGTAGTAGGGTTGCTGCCAGTGACAATATCCTGAACAGGATCTGGCAAACCGTCTATGTACTTCTCAATAGCCTTATCCAAAGGCGTGACCATTGTAGGACATAGCAAGTTTAACTCCTCGTATGTATCTATGTAAGCCCGGTGTTCACCACTGTCTTGCATCAAGTCATGGAACTCATTTTCGAGTGCCCTTTTCTCGTGACGAGGGCAGAACTCTCTCATCATAAGAGCTCTAAGTTCCTCCCATGTCTGACCTAAAGCAACATCAGCACCTCTATCTCTCATTACCCCATTCCACTATGTGAGAGCCCTCTTTTGGAATACACTCGAAGCAAACTCGACCTTACGATTGTTAGGACACTGAACATGGCGAAAGGTGCTCTCAAGACTCTCAAACCACTGTAGGAGCCCAGTTGCTCCTTCAGAACCACTAAACTTGAGTGGTTTAGCCGAGTTAAAGCTTTTGAAGTTGCACGGAGCAGGTGCATTAACATTGTTATTGTTGGCTTGGTTTATTTGAGTGATGAGATTAGGTAGTATAGCAGCCATCTACTGTGCTATAATAGCTGCCAGTTCGGCATTGGGTTCCTGAACGTTACGTCGAGGAGGCATTCTAAAAGAGGAAAGATGAGAGAAAACGAGTGAGATGATGTGATAAAAAGGAGATATCATAAATATCAACAAAATGAAAGGATGGTGGTCATTTATTCGTTACGTCGTAACAAACAGTCGACACACAGTGACAAATCAAAGTAAATGGGTCATAATAATGTATCACCGAAGACATGCTCGCCTATAAGTGAACACTCACCCCAAGAGTTCCTAGGTAAGAGTGACTGGTCCGATACTGCGGATTTGTACGAACACTCTAGCCTTAGACAGAAAACTCAGGGTACAGGCATTCACCCTTCCAGTTTGCACGTGTTCACATTATTTAGACCCAAACCTTGACGAGATTTTGAAAATTTAGAAGGCACAAAGCCAAAAGAAATCATCTAAGGATACATGATTGATTTCAAAATCATTTTGGAATTTGTGTTCATGTTTTGGAAATCACCTAAGGATAGGTGACGTGTATTGTTTTAGGATCTAAACACAAGTAAACTTGTGTTATGGTCCTAGAAAGTTATAGTCTAGGTCAAAGCATTACTAATAACCTAATTCCCTATAACCATTGGCTCTGATACCAACTCTTCTGTCACACCCCGACCGCGTAAAACAACAAACCGCGGCGGAAACGTCGGGGAGTGATGCGACAAAATTATTGTTTCAACAACCATGGTAATTAAAGTTTTATATTATTAAGATTAAAGTTCACATTGTCTTGGGATTCAACAAAAACATAACATAAATAACTTTCTTTGAAGTCACTAAGGCCCAAGTCCGCCTAAGTGTAGCACAAACATCATCATGCATTAGCACCTGAAACACATTTAAAAATAGGTACGTCATCATAAAAATGCTTGTGAGATACATAGGTTTTGTTTATGCAAGATTCATGACTTGTAGTTAAAAGAAGAGTTTTACAAAAATGTAGTCATGAACCTTATAAAATGTTTTCCTTTACAAAATCATATGAAAATCGATGTGAAAATCAAATGATAGTAAAAGGATAATACATGGTTAAATGAATAACCATGTAACCATGTAAAGGTGAATTTGTATAAAATATGTAATTTGTAAAACAATGTCATGTTCTTGTATAAAATGTTTCATGTCTTTGTCAAAGTGGTTTAGATAACGCAACAATGTGTAATATAATAAAAGCACTTATATATAGGAAGTACCAGCGACGTAACCCCCATGCTTTTATCATATAACACATAGCCCCGTTACATAAGTCACTTATCAATAACCAACCAAAATGTCTTGTTCAATGTCAAAGATGTTTATGTGTAAACCATGTTCAATGTCATGTGTGAAATGTATCATGTATAACCAAATGTAATGCATAGCAAGTAGAAAGTATCTACTCAAACTATGTGATAATGTCAAGGTGAAAACAAATGTCATGTATGGTGAATAACTACTAATTACTCAACCCCATAGGATAATGTACAAAACAAGGTTTTTGGATAAACCTAAGTTTAAATCAAATGTTATGTTTTGCAGAAAACAATGCTTTATGATTACAAACATTTATGCAGTAATGTTGATCGCATACATTCAAGCCTTGCGACTGGGGCGACAAACCCTTAAACAAATTAAAGGTTTATCTAAATTATGTATATCGGATTCTGTCATTCCTAAGTTCCAAACAAACCTAGGAAGTCGGAAACGGGATTTGTCAAGTCCTATGGTACCATTACATACTACCGAGCGGCGTGATCAATGTTAATGAATGTATTATTGTCCCGATTAAACATACCAAATGTCATAACCAATGTAAGCATGCTATGAAAACCATGTACTAGTATGCTAAGTAAACATACATAGTAGAAATGTTCATGAAATCAATGTGCTAGCATGCTCAGTAAACATACATAGTAGAAATGTCATGTAAATCAATGTGTCCATATGCTAACTAAACATATGCAACAAATGTGTAATAAATCAATGTGTTAGCATGCTTAACATACATAGCAAAACATGGTTAAAATCATGTATTATATGTGTACTATGTGAAACTAACATGTTTATGTCATAAAAGCATGAAAAGCACGAAAGTAACACGTATGTACATGTGTATCACCCCAAAGTATTTGAAAGCGGTAAAAGATGGGAACTATGTACTCACTTGGGATTGCTTATTAGTCTTGAGAATAAGACCAATTTAAGCTCCAAGGATCACAGAATCAACAAGGCACCTAATATAAGTAACTATGTTAATAATCGGATCTAAATCGGGAGATAGGATAGAATGATGTTCTATAAATCAAATGACCGAAACTTTGACTCGTCACTACACCTAGTTAACGTGGTAATCAGTAGGTATAATCGCTAAGGATTATAACCATCATGATTACAATCACGTTACAAAGTTCAAACGAACTTTATGTTGACCATTGACTTGTCAATGCTGAAAGTCAAACACTCTTTGACTTTCACGTTTGGAAAGCGATAAAAGAACGAAAGAAGCTTACAAAGGGTCTAAGCTAGGGAGAACTTGATCTTAAAATTCTCAGGTATGAAGTTAATAACTTCAACTTAGAGAAGATCAGATCAAGGGTGAGTGAAACAATGAAAGAGCTTGGCTATTTATAGTTGAGGTGAGTTAACAAGATCAATCCATGTGTTTGTTTGGCCATCAAGGAAGAAATCACAGCCATACAAGTGTTTAGTGACAGGTAATATGCCTGGGAAGGTGTTAACTTGCTCCCCAAAGCATGGAAATTGCATACAAGGGCCTGGTTTTGCAAAACAGCAGCTGAAATCAAGTTTCTGTCACTGCGCATGCTGTCGCGCCCAACGTAGAATGGGGTCTGGGCTTACGCGGCCGGCGACCTCCATGCAGATCAGCAAATGTTTCAACTTTGACAGCCTTGGTCCCTGCACATGCATAAGCCCATTTTTGGCACTTTTAACCCCCGTTAAGCCATTTTCAAGGCTCTACAAGGTGGTCAAAGTATAGAGGACACAAAATGTGCTCTGAAAACTCTCGGATGTTGGTTCGTTTGGTCGTACGGTCGCGTTATTCGTCTAATTACGACGAAACTCGAACGGACGCGAAAACGATCCAAATTAAACGACGAATGGTATTTTTGCATGCCGATCACTAAAATAAAAATATTTTAGTGTCTACAAAAATTTTGGGTGTCCAGATGTGGTCAGAACGTAAGATATGCGCGTAAATGCAAACTTACGCCGTTTTTGACACTTTTAGTCCTGTATGATCAAGTAAGCATATTTTCGCACACCGAACCATTCAAAGCTTATTTATAAGCTATTTTTAGGTTATATATGGTATGTTTAGCTTATGATCATATTCCAGACTGTACGTTTCATTACGAACCGGCAGACTTTTGCAGTTTGACGCAAATAATCCCTGTGAGCGAATAAACTTGTTTTTGCCGTACCAAACCCTTCAAAACTTATTTCTAATTTATGTAAAGGTTATTTAAGGTATGTTAAGCTTATGTTTCTATTCCGGAGTGTTCATCGTGTTAAACTGATTACGTTTACGCATCAGTTTGCGTATAACTTTCCAGAAAGTGATATAGAATTCAAAATTGATTAAAAATCAAAACGTGCAAAATGTCAAACATAAATAACAAAAATTGGGATCAAAACACACTGTTTTATTAATATTGAACTATCCAGGGTTTGCACAATGATTACACAAGCACATATGTCACACGCCAAGATCCATGAATCCAACATTTTTCAAAGGAAAGAACAAATGAGAGCTATATGTGACATGTAGCATTTATTTGCTTGTATATACTAAGTAACGTTATTATATATTAATATATATGCATATATGTGTACGGAATGATTATTGACAGGAATGAGATACCTTCGACTTCGAATCCTATTATTGTTCTTGACTTGCGCAATGAGATTATCGACCTCGCGTACACTGCGGAGCTTATGGTTGATTACCAAACGAGGCCCCGAGCTTGATTCTGTAGAAAATGGTTGTTCTTCCCTCTTAAATGTGAAGGTGCCTGACTACGGCAGTGACGGCGAGGCGGAGGAAGCAACCTTGGACAGCGACCTTATCAGTGAGACGAGACCCCGGTGGCTTTTACGAAGCGTGATTGGCGACTCTCTTGTCCAGACAAGGAAGATGAGGTACTCATCTTGAAGGTGTCCCTTCAACTACTAATGCTAGGAACTCTCTTTGTTCCTATTTCGTCTAAGCATTGTGCCATTTCGTGCATAACGACAACGGACGTTGGCGCATGGACCATCATAAAGGTCCTTCCATGTCGAAGATGTGAAGACAATAGTTTTCCCCTCTCTGACTAATCAGCTGCTTCGAACGAGAGAAAATTAGGGTGACCATGCAAGACAATTTATTGTTACAGGGGCCCACGTAACAACAACTTGTAGTGCATGGAAATCCTGGTGAACTCTATGGGTCAAGCTAATGATCATTACACAATCAAAAATCCTAAGTTGTTCAAATCTCCATCTAGTAGAACACCAATCGAGATAGTTACTATAACACTCTACAAATGGGAAGCCTGTCTTTCCCTACTTCGTGCCTAACATCCCTACCTGAAGTACGAATCATTGGGAACCGGTATCCAAGAAAGTGAAGATGGTACAGAGCCTACGACACCTCAACCTTTAGGATTCTTGTGTTTAAATTTGTACAGAGCCTATGACACCTCAGGGAAGATTTTCCTTAAGGAAGATTTTCCTCAACACTTTAGGATTCTTGTGTTTAAATTTGTATAGAGCCTACGACACCTCAACCTTATCCATTATAGTTGCGATGATAGACCCCAACATTTGACATCCGTTTTACCCCAAGGAGGTAGCATGGCGCGAACTGTAGTGTAACCCATTTACTGCACTCTGTTCGTCATTCATGAAGATCGTACCAACTATACTGGGACTCTTGGAGCCCAAGCAAACTCAATGTAAAAGTCACACAGTCTAATGTGACAAAGGGGTCCTTCCTACGTCGGACAGTCAAGGTCCATGAAGCATAGAACACATGTTATAAGGACAAAAGCAACCACTCGATTCTCCTCTTCTTAACAGATTTCCCCTCCATATGGGCACATGGATGAAACAGACAGGAAGCTTCTTCCCGTCCTTCACCTCATAAGCACCCCGTCACCTACTACCCATATTACAACACCGACGCACCCATCAGTACTTCCGCCCTCTCTATCCTGTGGTGCACCCCACCATTTGGGTAGTGCATTCACACCCTGGAAACCACTTTACGGTTGCTACAAGACACAATTCGGTCCCGAGGTAGAAGTCATGCACCCTCGCGACCTTATCTCTGCGTTTTCACTATCACTTTCTCCTATACGTGGTAGTAATGCACAACCCCACCCCCATCTCCTGTGAAGCATACCCATTTATGTAAAACTAAAGACCATGGAACAGTCAGAGACTTGAGGAATAAACAAGGAACAAGTTGAAGGGAAGACCTCACCGTATTTTTATAGCCCTGGATGACTTGCATCAGTCAGAGTAAGGTGACTCCGAGGAGGTGTGCTACGCAAGACTAATTGCAACAAATTGATATGGTGTATGTAAAAGTCGATGTACCCTTAGCAAGATTTTGATGTGACTCATTTTACCTCCCTACAATGATGAGATGATTACGGTGGAAAGATTTGCATAAGATCATTAGGAATTGCCCTACCTTTATACTTGTGGTGCACGACGAATAAGATTTGCTTTCACAGAAAGACAACAACATTTATTCCAAAATAAATGTTTAATCTCGTCAATGTGTTTTATACATGAGAAGCACATGGAACCACAGCAAAGGAAACGCTGGCCGAGTCTAATCAGAACCTTTACCTACAACAAGAGCTGAGCCTGAAGCTCTGTGGAACCCACAAGTTGCTGAAGCAATCCTCCAATACGAAGCAAACAACACTGAAAACAACGGCGAAATAAGAGGAAGTGTACACATCCTAAGTAAAGCTCTAAAGTAAACAACAAACATAAGGAAACCGTTGCGACTAGGAAAGTCAAGGCATTCGTTGTCACGACTGAGATAGGTGATAAAAAAAACTACCAAGGAGAACTACCAAAGTGTGATAGATGTGGTTATTATCACACAAGTCCGTGCAGGACTCGTAGGTGTGAAATTGTGGCAAGACCGGGCATAGCAAGGAGGCATGCTGGTCCGGTATGAGATATGTGAATGGAATTTAGGACAGTAATGGCAATGGCAAAGGCCAAGAGTTGCTATGGATGTGGCAACAAAGGACACTATCGGAAGGACTGTTCGAAGAAAAGTTCAAGCTCTTGGGAGCATTTTCATGAAGGGAATACGCAAGGCACGCTAGGACCCGAACGTAGTTACGAGTACGTTCCTTATAAACCGACACATTGCATCCGTTCTATTTGATACCGGTGCCGACTTTGGTATTAAGTCTATGGAACTTAAGGATACCTGGCTTAGGAACAAGTAAGCTAGACTCCCCTCATGCTATAGAGTTGGCAAATGGGAAGTCAGTCGAAATGGATAAAGTTATTAAGGGTTGTATACTTGGACTTGGGGAAACGAAAATTCCCTATCAACCTTCTACCAGTTGGTTTAGGTAGTTTTGATGTGGTAGTCGACATGGATTGGATATCTAAGAATAAGGCTGAAGTTGTTTGTCACGAGAAAATCATTCGCATCCCTCTTGCGAATGATGAAACATGCATCGTGCATGGAGAGAAACGAGACACGCCTCTGCGAATCATCAACTGTATGAAGGCGCAGAAATGCCTATGCAAAGGATGCGTTGCGTTCTTGGCACACGTTGTTGATAAGAAGGCTGAGGTTCCGAAACTCGAAGACATTCCTGTGGTGAAGGAATTTCCTGATGTTTTTCCCAAGGATCTGCCAGGACAACCTCCGCAAAGACAAGTCGAATTTCATATTGACTTGGTTCCAGGCGCCGCTCCTGTAGCCAAGGCACCCTATCGACTTGCTCCATCCGAGATGCAAGAATTATCTACACAACTCTAGGAGTTGTTGGATAAAGGGTTCATAAGGCCGAGCTTCTCACCTTGGGGAGCTCCAGTTTTATTCGTGAAGAAGAAGGATGGAACATTGCGGATGTGTGTCGATTACAGAGAGTTGAATAAGCTCACTGTCAAGGATCGGTATCCACTACCGAGGATTGATGAATTATTCGATCAATTGCAAGGATCAAGCTGCTACTCTAAGATTGACCTTCGGTTTGGCTATCATCAGCTAAGGATCCATGGAGAGAGCATACCGAAGACTGCGTTCAGGACTCGTTATGGGCATTACGAGTTCCTTGTGATGCCATTTGGATTGACGAATGCGCCAGCAGTATTTATGGATCTGATGAATCGTGTTTGCAAACCATATCCTGATAAATTCGTGATTGTGTTTATCAATGATATTCTGATTTATTCACGAACGGAAGAAGAACACGAACAACACCTCAGGACCATTATGGAACTACTGAAGAAAGAGAAGCTTTATGCAAAGTTCTCAAAGTGCGAATTCTAGATTCGCGAAGTACAGTTCCTTGGTCGTGTCATGAACGAGAAGGGCATTCATGTAGACCCAGCAAAGACAGAGGCAATAAAGAATTGGGAAGCCCCCGAAACTCTAACTGAAGTTCGACAATTCTTGGGATTAGCGGGCTACTACCGCAGATTTATCGAGAATTTCTCCAAGATAGCCCAACCGCTGACTTCCCTTACGAAGAAGGATAAGAAGTACAACTGGGGTGATAAGCAGGAAGAAGCCTTCCAACTTCTCAAAAGCCAGCTATGTGATGCACCAATACTATCTTTACCCGAAGGCACTGAGGACTTCGTGGTATACTGTGGCGCTTCGCGTCAAGGATTGGGTTGCGTGTTCATGCAACGCCAAAAGGTCATCGCTTACGCTTCAAGACAGTTGAAAGTTCATGAGAAGAATTACACCACCCACGACCTGGAGCTGGGTGCGGTGGTATTCGCCTTGAAGATCTGGCGACACTATTTATATGGTACTCGATGTACAATCTTCACAGATCACACAAGCCTACAACACATATTTGATCAGAAGGAATTGAATATGAGTCAGCGACGGTGGGTCGAACTGCTAAATGATTATGATTGTGAGATTAAGTACCATCCTGGAAAAGCAAACGTAGTAGCAGACGCGTTAAGTAGAAAAGAAAGGGTTAAGACCCTAAGGGTCCGAGCATTGGAAATGACCATTCGGACAAATCTCACTGCACGCATTCATGACGCACAACAAGAAGCCCTTAAGAGGGAGAATATTAGAGCTGAATATCTCCATGGTATGGAGAAGAAATTGGTGCCAAATGAAGAAGGAACTTGTCACACCCCGACCGCGTAAAACAACAAACCGCGGAGGAAACGTCGGGGAGTCGAGCAACAGAATTATTGTTTCACAACCATGGTAATTAAAGTTTTGTTTTTATTTATAAACAAAGGGGTTACATTGTCTTAAAACAACAGAAACAAAGAGTACATAACATAATTAAACTATTCTAGCTTCATTTTATGTCACAAAGGCACAGGTCCGCCTAAGTGTATCTTGATCATTCCTATGCATCAGCTCCTGAAAACACATGTGAAAATAGGTACGTCAGCATAAAAATGCCTGTGAGTTACATTGGTTAATTGATTTAGGATTCATGACTTGTAATTGAAAGAATTGTTTTATAAAAGTTAGTCATGAATCTTAGGAAAATGTTTTCTTTTATAAACCATATGAAAAGTGATAAGAAAATCAGATGATATATAAAAGAAAGATGTATAGTTAAATAAGTAACCAAGTAAAAATGAGTTGTATAAATTAAGTTGTTGGTAAAACAATGTTTTTGAGACGATATGTTATTTTGTGTAAAATGTAATGTGTCTAAATTGAAATGGTTTAAATAACGCTACGATATGTAATATCATAAAAGCACTTATATATAGGAAGTACCAGCGGCGTATCCACCATGCTTTTATCATATTACACGCGCCTCGTTATTTAAATCACTTACCCAAACAAACCACCAAAATGTAATGTTTAGACAAATGTTAAAATGTTCATGTATAATCAAATGTTATATATGACAAGTGAAAATATCAACTTAAATCATAAGTAAAATGTACAAAACAATGTATTTGATATAAATCATAGTTTAAGTCAAAGATATGCTTTGCAAAAATCCATGCTTTACTGATACAAACACTTATGCGGTAATGTTAAACGTATACATTCAAGCCTTGAGACTGAAGGATAAACCCTAGATCAAATCAAAGGTTATCAAAATGTTTTCAGATTCAGTCATTCCTTACGTCCAAACAAACCTAGGATTTCAGGAATGGGAGTTGTCAAGTCCTATGGTACCATTACTTACTACCGAGCGGCGTGATCAATGTTAATGAACGTATTTCAGTTTCGTTAAACAAACCAAATGTCATACCAAATGTAAGCATGTTATGTGAAAATAATGTACCTAGTATGCTAAATGAACATACAAAGTATAAATGTAAAACAACGTGTCCATATGATGAGTGAACATATGCAACAGAAATGCAAAGTAAATCAATGTGTCCATATGCTGAGTGAACATATGCAACAAAAATGTTTATGAAAATCAGTGTGCTAGGATGCTAAGTGAACATACATAGCAAAACATAATGGAAATCATGTACTATATGCGTACTAATGAACATAGCAAGTATATGTTATGAAAGCACGAAAAGCACGAAAGTAACAAGTAGTCACATGTGTTTCACCCCAAAATATTTGAAAGCAGTAAAAGAGGGGACTATGTACTCACTTGAGAATGCTTAGAAGTCTTTGAATAACAGTCAAGCAATGCTAGAGAGATCACGGAATCAATCGGCACCTAATATAAGTAACTACGTTAATAAACCGGACCTAAATCGGAAGATCGGATAGAATGAGGTTTCATAAACCAAATGAGTATAGGAACTCATGTAATATGGTTTAATAAAGCCTACATTCTAAATCGGAACCTATCCTAAGTGCTTACAACCCATTAAGACTCGTTAGGTAGCTTACGCAACTTTAACGCGTCGTTCGCGTAAAACGCGTTCGGACCGCCTAACTAGTCCTATGACAAGTATTATATGCCTTAACATGTCTAATAATGTTGTCTAATCAGTTTAGATGTCAAAATTTTGGTTACATATGCTTAAAATGAAATGATGCGTAAAAAGGGCATTTTGGTCATTTTCCTAAGGCATATAAATTACCTATCATACACTAACTAAACGAAGTGACCATAAGTTATAACCTTAGAAGGTTATTCCCTATACAATTATGGTCACAAAACATGTTTGGTCGGATCCTAACGATCGACCAAACGGGTCGGGTTCGAAAGTCTAAGAGGTTGTTTAGACCGCTTATCTTACGACCCTATATAAGCATTAAACTAAAAGTGACGAGTTAAACATGTTAAAACATGTTTAACGAAGTTAGAAAACAAGTTTCATATCAAAACAAAGGGTTTTGATACCCAAAAATAGTTTGGTTTCAAAATACGCATAAACGCGTATTCTAACCGAAACTATGACTCGTCACTATGCCTAAATAACGTGGTAATCAGTAGGTATAGTCACAAGGGACTATGACCATCGTGATTACGCTCACGTTGCGAAGTTCAAATGAACTTCGTGTTGACCATTGACTGGTCAAAGAAGAAAGTCAAACACTGTTTGACTTTCACGCTTAAAAACGCATAAAAGCACGAAAGTAGCTTACAAAAGGTCTAAGCGATGAAGATATTGATCTAAAATACTCAGGTATGAAGCATAAGGCTTCAACTTAGAGTATAAATCAGATCAAGTGTGAGGATTGCAAGAATTCAAGGTGGGTATTTATAGATTTCTCAAAACCATTATGATCGTTTCTTGGAATACGAGCTTCAATCTTGGCCCTCCATGTTTACACACTGATTTAGTAAACTAGGGGAATCCAAAACCAGCTCATAGAATGAAAGAAACCATGTACAAAACAAAGGAAAAACTGGGTTTTGCAGAAAATGGTTTCTGTTGTTTTGGTCTGGGCTTACGGACCGTAAGCTCCTCCATACGGCCCGTATGGCATCTACTTGCAGGCAGCAACTTTCATTAATTTGCAGAACAGGCCCCTATGACTCCGAACTTGATTTTTGATGTGTTTTGGCACTTCTAACACCCGTCAAACCCATTTTTAAGCTCCATAAGGATGTTAAAACATAGGGAACTTGAAATATGCTTAGAAACATTACGGATGTCGGTTCGTTTGGCTGTACCGTTACGTTGTTCGGTTAATTACGACGGAAATCGTAACGGACGCGAAAACGATCCAAATTGCGAAACGAATTAAGTTTTAGCATTCCAATCACTAAAATATAATATTTTAATGATTAAAAAAAATTTTGGATGTCCGGATATGTTCAGAATGTAAGATATGCGCGAAAATGCAGACTTATGCACTTTTTGACGCTTTTAGTCCCTGATTGACCAAAAGTTTATTTTTGCACACCGAACCCATCAAAGCCTATTTCTAAGCTATGTAAAGGATATTTATGGTATGTTTAACTTATGGTCATGTTCTGGAATGTTCCTTACGGCACGAATCAGCATACTTTCGCAGTTTGTCGAAAATAGTCACTGTAAGCGAATAAACTTGATTTTGCCATACCAAAGCCTTCAAAATTTATTTCTAAGTTATGTAAAGGTATTTTAAGGTATGTTAAGCATATATTGATGTTCCAGAGTGTTTGTCGCGTTAAACTGATTACGTTTACGCACCAGTTTACGTATAACTTTCAAGAAAGCGATATAGAGTTTGAAATTGAACAAAAATCGAAACGAGCAAATGTCAAACATAAATAAATAAACATTGGGATCAAATAACATTGTTTTATTGATAATTGAATAGATTAGAGTTTGTACAATGATTACAAGCACATATGTCATAGTCTCCCTACTTGTGGAAATTTCGTCCCGAAATTTATTTAGAGGAAACTTGTGAGAATAGATGTGGATATTTCACCTTCATTTGATCTTCACGTTCCCAAGTAAATTCTGGTCCATGTTTAGATTCCTAGCGAACTTTGACAAGTGGAATGCGCTTGCGTTTGAGCCATTTGACTTCACGTTCCATAATTTCCACAGGCTTCTTAACGAAATGAATTGTGTCATCAACACGAATCTCATCAAGTGGTATGTGGAGATTCTCATCAGCTAAACACTTCTTGAGATTGGACACATGAAATGTTGGATGAACATTTCCAAGTTCAGGAGGTAACTCAAGTCTGTAGGCTACCTTTCCAATTCTTTCAATGATCTTGAATGGTCCAACATATCTAGGTGCAAGTTTTCCTGTCTTTCCAAATCTGATCACACCTTTCCAAGGTGAAACCTTGAGTAGAACGCGATCACCGACTAGAAATTCCAAGGGCTTGCGTCGTCGATCCGCGTAACTCTTTTTACGGCTTCGAGCTGTCTGAAGGTTATCGCGAACTTTCTTAACCTTATCTGTAGTCTCTAGAATGAGCTCAGGTCCAATAAGTTGAGCCTCACCGATCTCATTCCAGCAGATTGGTGAACGCCATTTTCGACCATATAAAGCCTTGAAAGGAGCCATGTTGATGCTGGAGTGATAACTATTGTTGTAGGAGAATTCAATCAATGGAAGATACGAATCCCAACTACCACCAAAATCGATCACACAAGCTCTAAGCATATCCTCCAAAGTCTGGATTGTTCTTTCTGATTGACCATCCAATTGCGAATGATAAGCTGTGGTCAAATTAAGTTGGGTCCCATAGCAGATTGCATGGTTCTCTAAAAATGAGACGAGAATCGAGCATCTCTGTCAGAAATGATGTTCAAAGGAACGCCATGACGGGATACAATCTCATCCACATAGATTTTGGCCAGCTTGTTGGCAGATAGATCTTCACGGATTGGCAAGAAATGCGCTGACTTTGTAAGACGATCAACAACTACCCAGATAGCATCATGACCTTTCTTATTACGCGGAAGTTTGGTAATAAGATCCATAGCAATGTTTTCCCATTTCCAAATTGGAATCTCTGGTTGCTCCAATAATCCAGAGGGATGTTGATGTTCAGCCTTAACCTTAAGACAAGTAAGGCATTTGGATACGTATAAGGCAATGTCTTTCTTCATACCAGGCCACCAATACTGAGTACGAATATCCTTATACATTTTTTCTACGCCAGGATGAATAGAATAATGAGACTTTTGAGTTTCATCCATTAGCAAGGTGCGAAGATTATCTTCATTTGGGACCCACAAACGGTCCATGAAATAATACAATCCATTGCCCTTTAGTTCAAGATCAGGCTTAATGTGATATGGTAATTCCTTACCCATCAAATCTTCTGACACACAAGTATGTTGAGCCTGAGAGATGCGGGTTTGAATATCAGATTGAACTCGAACACAATGAAGCTTGACATGCCCTTTACGACTCAATGCATCGGCTACGACATTCGCCTTACCAGGATGGTAGCGAATTTCGCAGTCATAGTCGTTTAGAAGTTCAACCCAACGTCGTTGCCTCATGTTAAGTTCTTTCTGATTGAAGATATGCTGAAGACTTTTATGGTCAGCGAAGACCACACGTTTTGTACCATACAAATAGTGTCTCCAGATTTTGAGAGCGAATACAACTGCACCTAACTCAAGATCATGAGTCGTGCAGTTCTTCTCGTGAACCTTCAACTGTCTCGATGTGTAAGCTATGACTTTGTTCCTTTGCATGAGAACACAGCCAAGACCTAATTTGGATGCATCACAGTATACGACAAAATCATCATTACCCCCAGGTAAAGATAGAATAGGTGCATCGCAGAGTTTATGTTTCAAAGTTTGAAAAGCTTCTTCCTGTTGGGATCCCCATTCAAAGGGTTTATTCTTCTGAGTTAGTGCAGTGAGAGGAACTGCAATCTTGGAGAAGTCTTCGATGAAGCGGCGGTAATAACCCGCAAGACCAAGAAATGAACGAACTTCAGTGGGTGTAGTAGGCGTATCCCAATCCTTAATTGCACTGATTTTGGAGGGATCTACATGAATACCTTGTTCGTTAACGATATGTCCCAAAAATTGAACTTCTTTAAGCCAGAATTCGCACTTGGAGAACTTGGCGAAAAGTTATTCTTTCTTCAGGAGTTCCAGAGTAAGACGAAGATGTTGCTCATGATCAGCTCGAGTCTTAGAATAAATCAAGATGTCATCAATGAAAACGATGATGAACTTGTCCAAATAAGGCTTACAAACCCTATTCATCAAGTCCATGAAGACACAGGAGCATTAGTCAAACCAAATGGCATAACTGTGAACTTGAAATGCCCATATTGAGTGCGGAATGCAGTTTTGGGGATATCTTCCTCGAGCACACGAAGTTGATGATACCCAGAACGTAGATCAATCTTTGAAAAACAAGTAGCACCCTGTAACTGATCAAAGAGATCATCAATGCGAGGTAGGGGATATCGATTCATGATGGTAAGCTTGTTAAGCTCACGATAGTCGATACACATCCTGAAAGATCCATCCTTCTTCTTGACAAAAAGAACAGGAGCACCCCAAGGTGAAAAACTAGGATGGAGAAAACCTTTGCCAGAAAGCTCTTGAAGATGTTTAGATAACTCTTGCATCTCGGACGGTGCAAGATGATACGGAGATTGAGCGATAGGATTAGCACCAGGTACAAGGTCAATACGAAACTCGACTTGGCGTGCTGGGGGTAAACCAGGTAGTTCTTCAGGAAACACTTCAGGATAATCCCGAACAACAGGGATATCTCGAATAGACTTACCTTTGCCTTTATCCGCTACAACATGTGCCAAAAAGGCCACATAGTTCTTTCGCAGATACTTCTGAGCTTGAATACAAGACATGAGTTTGAGACTACTAGCAGGTTTCTCACCACGAACCTCTAAGATCTCACCCGACGAAAGAGGCACACGAACAATCTTCTCAAAACAAACTACCTCCGCTTGATACTTGGCTAACCAATCCATTCCCACTATAACGTCGAAGCTTCCAAGTTACATAGGCGTAAGGTTGAAAGGAAAAAGATGGTTATTAAGGTTCTACTGGCAATTTCGAAGAACATAATCGAGAACAACGGGTTCACCACTAGCTACCTCTACTATCAAGGGTTTTCCTAGTTTCGTTCTAGACATGCAAAGAAAAGGCTCGAAAGATAAAGACACAAAACTCTTATCGGCACCTGAACAAAAAAGAATAGATGCAGGCTGATTATTAACAAAGAACATACCGTTGACCACTTCGTTGTCTGCTCGCACCTCGTTTGCGTTCATGTTAAAGACTCGACCACGAGCCTGAGCCTGATTTGCATTGGCCAATCTTGGACACTAGTTTCGATAGTTGGTCAAATCCCCACAATTGTAGCACGAACCAGGAGGATAGTGAGGTCGTGCAGCCTGTGCTTGTTGTTGAGCAGGCGGTTGAGCAGCTTGCTGAGCAGGGTTCTGAGCTGTTTGATTCTGATTAGCAGGGAGATGACATGTGGCGACAAGATGACCAGATCTTCCACAATTGGTACAATAACGACACTAAAAATGCGGCTGATGATGACTGTTACACTTGTTGCATAAAGGTGCATTGCCAATGTATTGCTTCTTGGCAGGAGGTTGCGCAGGGTGATTTGGAGCAGCTTGGTTGGCCTGCGCTGTAACAGTGAAGTTTTGGGAAGCCTTGCGCTTCCTAGACTTCTTCGAAGAACCAGATTTCTTGCCCTTCTTACTCTCACCCTTATCAGACGACTGTTTCTTATCCTTGTCACCTTTCCTGTGTAGCTTACCCTTTCTGATCTGAGACTCAGTCAAAGTCGCAGCTAACTCGATTGCCTGATGAGCTGTGGTAGGGTTGCTACCAGTGATGATGTCTTGAATGGGGTCAGGTAAACCATCATCATACCTCTCGATAGCTTTCTCGAGTGGGGTAACCATTGTAGGACATAATAAACTCAGCTCCTCGTATATATCGGTGTTCGCCACTATCCTGCTTCAGGTCTGACACCTGGGTCACTGCAACCGTCAAACAAATACCAAACCAATGAAATATTGTATTTCATACTTGGGATTTGTACAAATATGTGTATCATTTGCACATATCAATTCTTGTTCGATTTCGGGCTCTAAATCGCTTTCTGGAAGGTTATACGCGCACTGATGCGTAAATATAACCAGTTTAATGCAACGAACACTTCGGAATAGTGAAATAGGCTTCACATACCTTAAATAACCTTTACATAACTTAGAAATAAGTTTTGAAGTCTTTGGTATGACAAAATTAAGTTTAATCGCTTACAGGGACTAAATTCGACAAACTGTGAAAGTATGCCGATTTGAACTGTAACAGACATTCCGGAACATGACCATGAGTTAAACATACCATAAATATCCTTTACATAGCTTAAAAATAGGCTTTGAGGGGTTCGGTGTGCTAAAATAAACTTTTGGGTCATTCAGGGACTAAAAGCGTTAAAAAGTGCACAAGTTTGCATTTTCGCGCATAACTTACATTCTGAATACATCCGGACATCCAAAAATTTATGTAAGCATTAAAATATTTTATTTTAGTGTTTGGCATAAGAAAAATCCATTCGTCACGCAATTTGGATCGTTTTTCGCGCTTATGCGCATTCTGTCGTAATTAAGCGAACATCGCGATCATACGACCAAACGAACCAACATCCGGCATATTTTTGAGCATGTTTCATGTCCACAATGTTTAGGAATCATTTTAGGGCCTTAATGTTGGCTTAACGGGCCTTAAACATATCGAAATGAGCGTTAATCACCAACAGGGACTGAAACTGACAATTCAGCAAACTTGTGGCTGATCAGACATGCCCAGGAGGCCCGTGTAACCTTCTGGTGTTCCTTACGTGGGCCGCAAGGCCCTCCCAGGCCAGATTAAATTGTTTAAACAGCTGTTAACAGCTGTTATGCACCCAAAACTCAATTCCACATGTTGATACCTGATCATGGGGGGCCAATTTGAGTTACCTTAGTGTTGCAACAAGTGTAGGGGCAAGATCAAAGCACGGTATTCGAGGAACAATCCTAACGGTCCTAGAAATCCTATAAATACCCCTTTGATTCACTTGCAAAACCCACTTGAATTCTGAGTTTTTCTCTAAGTGGTTGTGTTTATACACTTCCTACCTGAGATTACTTGGAAGATCAAACTTGTGGGGACCCTTTGTAAGTGTTCTTTCGTTCTTTTCATTCATTTTAGCGTTAAAGTCAAACTTTGTTTGAATTTCTTCATTGACCAGTTTATGGTCAATGCGAAGTTCGTTTGAACTTCATAACGTGAGCGTAATCACGATGGTTATAGTCCCTAGTGACTATACCTACTGATTACCACGTTATCTAGGCTCAGTGACGAGTCGTAGTTTCGGCCAAAATGCGCATTCTTGTGTATTTTGTAACCAAAATACTCTTAGGTATCAAAACCGTTTGTTTTGATACAAAACCTGTTTTCTAAACTTAGTTGAGCATGTTTTAACATGCTTAGCTCGTCACTTTTAGTTTTGTGCTTGTCTAGGGTCGTAAGGTAAGCGATCTAAACAATCGCTTATACTTTCGAACCCGACCCGTTTGGTCGATCATTAGGATCCGACCAAACACATTAGGTGACCATAGTATATAGGGAATAACCTTCCGAGGTTATACCTTATGGTCACGACGTTTAGTTAGTTGTATGATAGGTAGTTTATATGCCTTAGTTAAATTACCAAAATACCCCTTTGTCATAGGACTAGTTAGGCGGTCCGAACGCGTTTCACGCGAACGGCGCGTTAAAGTAGCATAAACTACCTAAACGGGTCGTAATGGGTCGTAAGCACTTAGGTTAAGTTTTATTTTAGTATGTAGGCTTTGTTAAACCATATTACATGAGTTTCCATACTCATCTGGTTTACGAACCCTCATTCTATCCGATCCTCCGATTTAGGTCCGATTTATTAATGTAGTTACCTATATTAGGTACCGTTTGATTCCGTGATCTTCTAGCATTGCCTGGTGGTTATCCTAGGACTATTGAGCAATCTCAAGTGAGTACATAGACCCCTCTTTTACTGTTTTCCAAACATTTTGGGGTGAAACACATGTGCCTACTTGTTACTTTCATGCTTTCCATGTTTTCACATCATATACTTGCTATGTTCATTAGTACATTTATAGTACATCGTTTTACACTACATTTCATGCTATGTATGTCCATTATGTGCATACTTAGTACATTGTTTTACATTACATTTCATGCTATGTATGTCCATTGTGTGCATACTTAGTACATTGTTTTACATTACATTTCACGCTATGTATGTTCATTTGATTACATACTTAGTGCATTGTTTTCACATGCTTACATTTTGGTATGACATTTGGTTTGTTCAAATGGGATAATATACATTCATTAACATTGATCACGCCATTCGTTAGTAGGTAGTGGTACCATAGGAATTGACAACTCCCGTTCCTGACATCCTAGGTATGTTTGGATAGAAGGAATGACCGAATTCGATAAACATAACACAGATAGACCTTTAAATTCGTTTAGGGGTTTATCGCCACAGTCACAAGGCTTGGATGTATGCATTTTCACAATTCCGCATAGATGTTTATATCAGTATAGCATGCATTTGTTCCACAAAACATAACTTTGATTTAAACCATGTTTTACTTCAATACCTTGTTTTAGTGCATTTTACATATGGTTTAGTTGATATATTTCACTTACCATACACGATATTTTGGATACACATTACATAATTTACATTAGACATAAACATTTTGACATTGATATACACAATTCATGATTTACATTAGACATAAACATTTTGACATTGATATACACAATTCATGATTGACATTAGACATAGACATTAGACATGGTTTTCACACAAACATTTTGACATTTGATTATACATAAACATTTTACTTTGGTGGTTTGGATACGCCGTTGGTACTTCCTATATATAAGTGCTTGTATGGTATTACATATCGTAGCATTATTTATACCATTTCAATTTAGACATATAACATTTTATACAAATAACATACTTTTCACAATACATTGTTTTACAAACAACTTATCTGATGCAAACTCATTTTACTTGGTTATTTATTTAACCATGTATTATTCTTTTATACATATATATCATTTGGTTTATTTATCACTTTTCAAATGATTTAAAAGACAAAGCAAATTACAAGGTTCATGACTAAACATTTTCATAAACATAAGTCATGAATTCTATTTTCACAAAACTTATGTATCTCACAGGCATTTTTATGCTGACGTACCTATTTTCACATGTGTTTCAGGATATGATGCTTAGGATTTATCAAGATACACTTAGGCGGACTTGGGCCTTAGTGACAATAAAAGATGCATGACTAGTTATTTATGTTATGTTTCTTTGATTGTCAAGACATTGTAACTCTTTTGATCAATAAAACAATATTTCAGTTTCCATGTGTTATGAAACAATGATTCTGTTACAACACTCCCCGACGTTTCCGCCACGTTTTGTTGTTTTACGTGGTCGGGGTGTGACATCAGGTCATCAAACTCTCTTTCTAACGCCCTCTGTTCGTGACGGGGACAGAATTCCCTCATCATAAGAGCCCTAAGCTCTTCCCATGTCTGACCCAAAGCGACATTAGCACCATGATCCCTCATGACTCCATTCCACTAAGTAAGAGCCCTCTTTTGAAACACGCTAGAAGCAAACTCGACTTTGCGATTATCAGGACACTGAACATGACGAAAAGTACTCTCGATGCTTTCAAACCACTGTAGGAGCCCAGTTGTTCCCTCGGAACCACTAAACTTGAGCGGTTTAGCCGAATTGAAACTTTTAAAGTTGCATGGAGCATTATGGTTATTGTTGGTTTGGTTAACTTGAGCAATAATATTTGGGAGTATAGCAGACATTTGCTGCGCAATGATAGCTGCCATTTCGGCATTAGGTAACTGATTGTCGCGTCGAGGAGGCATTCTAAAAGAGGAAACATGAGAGAAAACGGGTGAGATGATTAGATGGAAAATGAAATGATGCAAAAATCGACAAAAAGCATGGATCGTGGTCATTCGTTCGTACCACAAAGCAAACAAACGACACACAGTGACTAATCAAAGTAAGTGGACACTCACCCCAAGAGTTCCCAGGTAACAGTGACTGGTCCGATTATGTGGATTTGTACGAACACTCTAGCCTAGACAGAAAACTCGAGATACAGGCATCCACCCTTCCAGATTGCACATGTTCACATTATTTAGACCCAAACTTTGACGAGATTTTGAAAACTTAGAGGGTTCAAAACCTTATAACAAATCAACTAAGAATAGATGATTGATTTTCAAAAATCGTTTTGGAAAATTGTGTTCTTGTTTTGGTAATCACCTAAGGATAGGTGAAGTGCATGTTTTAAGATCTAAACACAAGATAACTTGTGTTAGGGTCCTAGAAAAGTTTTAGTCTAGGTCAAAGCATTACTAATAACCTAATTCCCTATAACCATTGGCTCTGATACCAACTCTTCTGTCACACCCCGACCGCGTAAAACAACAAACCGCCGCGGAAACGTCGGGGAGTCGAGCAACAGAATTATTGTTTCACAACCATGGTAATTAAAGTTTTGTTTTATTTGTAAACAAAGGGGTTACATTGTCTTAAAACAACGGAAACAAAGAGTACATAACATAATTAAACTATTCTAGCTTCATTTTATTTCACTAAGGTAAAGGTCCGCCTAAGTGTATCTTGATCATTCCTATGCATCAGCTCCTGAAAACACATGTGAAAATAGGTACGTAAGCATAAAAATGGCTGTGAGTTACATAGGTTAATTGATTTAGGATTCACGACTTGTAATTGAAAGAATTGTTTTATAAAGGTTAGTCATGAATCTTAGGAAAATGTTTTCTTTTATAAACCACATGAAAAGTGATAAGAAAATCCGATGAAATATAAAAGAAAGATGTATAGTTAAATAAGTAACCAAGTAAAAATGAGTTGTATAAATTAAGTTGTTGGTAAAACAATGTTTTTGAGACGATATGTTATTTTGTGTAAAATGCAGTGTGTCTAAATTGAAATGGTTTAAATAACGCTACGATATGTAATATCATAAAAGCACTTATATATAGGAAGTACCAGCGGCGTATCCACCATGCTTTTATCATATTACATGCGCCTCGTTATTTAAATCACTTACCCAAACAAACCACCAAAATGTAATGTTTAAACAAATGTTAAAATGTTCATGTATAATCAAATGTTATGTATAACAAGTGAAAATATCAACTTAAATCATAAGTAAAATGTACAAAACAATGTATTTGATATAAATCATAGTTTAAGTCAAACATGTGTTTTGCAAAAATCCATGCTTTTCTAATACAAACACTTATGCGGTAATGTTAAACGTATACATTCAAGCCTTGAGACTGAAGGATAAACCCTAGATCAAATCAAAGGTTATCAAAATGTTTTCAGATTCAGTCATTCCTTACGTCCAAACAAACCTAGGATTTCAGGAATGGGAGTTGTCAAGTCCTATGGTACCATTACTTACTACCGAGCGGCGTGATCAATGTTAATGAACGTATTTCAGTTTCGTTAAACAAACCAAATGTCATACCAAATGTAAGCATGTTATGTGAAAATAATGTACCTAGTATGCTAAATGAACATACAAAGTATAAATGTAAAACAATGTGTCCATATGATGAGTGAACATATGCAACAGAAATGCAAAGTAAATCAATGTGTCCATATGCTGAGTGAACATATGCAACAAAAATGTTTATGAAAATCAATGTGCTAGCATGCTAAGTGAACATACATAGCAAAACATAATGGAAATCATGTACTATATGTGTACTAATGAACATAGCAAGTATATGTTATGAAAGCACGAAAAGCACGAAAGTAACAAGTAGTCACATGTGTTTCACCCCAAACTATTTGAAAGCAGTAAAAGAGGGGACTATGTACTCACTTTGAGAATGCTTAGAAGTCTTTGAATAACAACCAAGCAATGCTAGAGAGATCACGGAATCAATCGGCACCTAATATAGGTAACTACGTTAATAAACCGGACCTAAATCAGAAGATCGGATAGAATGAGTTTTCGTAAACCAAATGTGTATAGGAACTCATGTAATATGGTTTAACAAAGCCTACATTCTAAATCGGAACCTATCCTAAGTGCTTACGACCCATTACGACTCGTTAAGGTAGCTTACGCAACTTTAACGCGTCGTTCGCGTAAAACGCGTTCGGACCGCCTAACTAGTCATATGACAAGTATTATATGCCTTAACATGTCTAATAATGTTTCCTAATCCGTTTAGATGTTAAAATTTTGGTTACATATGCTTAAAATGAAATTATGCGTAAAAAGGGCATTTTGGTCATTTTCCTAAGGTATATAAATTACCTATCATACACTAACTAAATGAAGTGACCATAAGGTATAACCTCAGAAGGTTATTCCCTATACAACTATGGTCACAAAACATGTTTGGTCGAATCCTAACGATCGACCAAACGGGTCGGGTTCGAATGTCTAAGCAGTTGTTTAGACCGCTTATCTTACGACCCTATATAAGCACTAAACTAAAAGTGACGAGTTAAACATGTTAAAACATGTTTAACGAAGTTAGAAAACAAGTTTGATATCAAAACAAAGGGTTTTCATACCCAAAAATAGTTTGGTTGCAAAATACGCATAAACGCATATTCTGACCGAAACTTTGACTCGTCACTATGCCTAAATAATGTGGTAATCAGTAGGTATAGTCACAAGGGACTATGACCATCGTGATTACGTTCACGTTGCGAAGATCAAACGAACTTCGTGTTGACCATTGACTGGTCAAAGTAAATAGTCAAACACTGTTTGACTTTCACGCTTAAAAACGCATAAAAGCAATAAAGAAGCTTACAAAAGGTCCAAGCGATGAAGATATTGATCTAAAATACTCAGGTATGAAGCATAAGGCTTCAACTTAGAGTATAAATCAGATCAAGTGTGAGGATTGAAAGAATTCAAGGTGGGTATTTATAGATTTCTCAACCATTAGGATCGTTTCTTGGAATACGAGCTTCAATCTTGGCCCTCCATGTGTACCCACTGATTTAGTAAACTAGGGGAGTCCAAAACCAGCTCATAGAATGAAAGAAACCATGTACAAAACAAAGGAGCAACTGGGTTTTGCAGAAAATGGTTTCTGCTATTCTGGTGTGGGCTTACGGACCGTAAGCACCTCCATACGGTCCGTATGGCATCTATTTGCTGGCAGCAACTTTCATTATTTGGTAGAACAGCCTGTGACTCCGAACTTGATTTTTGATGCGTTTTGGCACTTCTAACACCCGTCAAACCCATTTTTAAGCTCCATAAGGATGTTAAAACATAGGGAACTTGAAATATGCTCAGAAATGTTACGGATGTCGGTTTGTTTGGCTGTACGGTTACGTTGTTCGGTTAATTACGACGGAAATCATAACGGACGCGAAAACGATCCAAATTGCGAAACGAATGAATTTTTAGCATTCCAATCACTAAAATATAATATTTTAATGATTACAAAAATTTTTGGATGTCCGGATATGTTCAAAATGTAAGATATGCGCGAAAATGAAAACTTATGAACTTTTTGACGCTTTTAGTCCCTGATTGACCAAAAGTTTATTTTTGCACACCGAACCCCTCAAATCCCATTTCTAAGCTATGTAAAGGATTTTTATGGTATGTTTAATTTATGGTCATGTTCTGTAATGTTCGTTACGGCACGAATCGGCATACTTTCACAGTTTGTCGAAAATAGTCCTTGTAAATGAATAAACTTGATTTTGCCATACCAAAGTCTTCAAAACTTATTTCTAAGTTATGTATAGGTATTTTAAGCTATGTTAAGCATATATTGATGTTCCGGAGTGTTTTTCATGTTAAACTGATTACGTTTACGCACCAGTTTGCGTATAACGTTCAAGAAAGCGATATAGAGTTTGAAATTGAACAAAAATCGAAACGAGCAAATGTCAAACATACATAAATAAACAAACATTGGGATCAAATAACATTGTTTTATTGATAATTGAATAGATTAGAGTTTGTACAATGATTACAAGCACAGATGTCACAGAACTCTATACTTTATGGGACGTATTTGGGTTCTGCTCTATGGCGGTACTCGAGAAGTTATCTTTGATGAAGCTCACAAATCGAGATACTCGATCCACCCAGGATCGGACAAGATGTATCAAGACTTGAAAGAATACTATTGGTGGCCGAAGCTTAAAAGCGATGTTGCTGTTTACGTTGGAAACTGCCTAACCTGTGCTAAGGTTAAGGCCGAATATCAGAAACCGTCTGGCATGCTGCAACAACCAGAGATACCCATGTGGAAATGGGAGCAAATCTCAATGGATTTTATAATGAAATTATCCAGGTCCCCTAGAGGGCATGATATGATATGGGTGATAGTTGATCGATTAACGAAGTCTGCACATTTCCTACCAATCCGAGAGAAGGATAGCACTGGGAAGCTTGCTGAGCTGTATCTTAAGGAAATTGTAGCATGACATGGAGTGCCAATTTCGATTATTACAGAGAGAGATGGACGTTTTGTTTCAAGGATCTGGCTATCCTTCCCGGAGGCCTTTAGATCTCAGCTAGATCTAAGCACGGCCTTCCATCCGCAAACAGACGGTCAGAGCGAACGGACCATACAAACACTAGAAGATATGCTTCGCGCATGTGTTATGGATCTGGGCGGCAACTGGGATACTCATCTACCTTTAGTTGAGTTTCCCTATAATAACAACTACCATAGTAGCATAAAAGCCACACCGTTTGAAGCTCTATATGGCCGCAAGTGCCGCTCGCCATTATGTTGGGCAGACGCTGGAGACAAGCAGTTGATTGGCCCTGAGCTTGTTCAAGAAACGACCGATAAGATCGTGCAGATCCAAGAGCGCATTAAGGCGGCTCATGATCGACAAAAGAGCTACGCTGATCGGAGACGAAAACCCTTAGAATTCGAGGTGGGAGACAAAGTTCTGTTGAAAGTCTCACCTTGGAAGAGTGTAGCAAGGTTCGGAAAGCGTGGAAAGTTGAATCCACGATACATTGGACCATTCAAGATCTTGGAAAGAATTGGTACAGTGGCGTACAAATTAGAGTTACCGGAAGAACTTAATGGTGTACATGATACATTCCAAGTGTCAAACCTTAAAAAGAGTCCAACCCAAGAAACAGTTATCATCCCTGCGGATGAGGTACATATCGACGACATACTCCGATTTATAGAACAACCTGTTGAGGTAACGGATTGGAAGATCCATAAAACAAGGAGAAGTCGCATTAAGCTTGTCAAAGTACCTTGGAACTCTAAGCACGGACCCGAGTACACGTGGGAACGTGAAGACCGGTTCAAAGCCAAGTACCCCCATTTGTTCGAGAAAGCTCCTGCGGGAGATAACTCAGCCTGAATTTCGGGACGAAATTCTTTTAACGGGGGGAGACTGTGACAACTGACACAAAACCGGTAATTTCCGTACAGTCTAATTATTATTTAATATCTGCAATTATGTGCTTAAATGTCAACATTGTCTGATTACATGCTATACATGTGAATTCATGCACGTTTTATACTTCAAATATTGCTTGTTGCATTACTTTAAGCGTTGCGTCAGAAAGACTAGTAAACTCACCGGTAAGACACACTGTGTCAGCCATTCTGCAGAAAGCAATTAGATAATAGAATTAGGGCCTAGGAATAGGTCCAACATCTAAAATACATTAAAACCCAAGTGTGGATACAAGGGTTAACATACAAACTTTCCGGAAGCTAAACTATGCACTAAAAAGCACCCGAAACGCACTTTAAATGCAGAATTTTGCATAAATCAGCACAATTCAGCTACAATCAGCTTTTTAACACATTAATATCTTGAAGAATTTATGTGTTATTGTCCAAAATAACTTACAAAGTGTCAGGAATTGAAACTGCCACAAAAGGTGCTTCATACCTAGTGTAACTGCGCAATTCAGCACTTTAACGAATCGTAACGAACCGAACAACTGGACAATAACCAGGACATCAAAATTTGACTAGAAGTAATGTTTTTATGATATTAAACTAGTATTGGTGCTAGAACACCTTAAAAATCATAAAAACACGTAAACACACTTAAACTAAGTTAAACCCCCTCGTTTGCACTTTAAACCCCCCAACTTCCTAAATTTTAAACTTTACCCCCCCCCCCTTTCACCCTTGGCCGGCCCCAAGTGGGCCCACATGCTTTTTATTAGTTTATTTATCATGTTCCCTAATTTTGGTGCATAGAATCCTTAAAGAAGATCACATGTTGGAACTTTTCTTATAAAGACCTTAAGTAACTAAGCTTTGTCCATCATTCATAAAAATCACCATCGCCTTCATCTCCTACCTTCTTGGTCTCGGCTCATATACACCACCATACCACCACCATTTTCAAACTCTAAACTCATCGTCCAAGTTCACTAGAAGGTGTAAGAAGCTCGTCTAAGAAGGTGTAAGGTACTAGAAGTGGAAGGACCTCACTTTAGAGCTTTTAACCTCTCATTTTCTTCCTTGATCATCATCTTCATTCGTGTGCCACTTCCCTAGCCATTAGAGCTAGTAGTAAGCCTCTTGATCAGTAAAATAAGTCATGTTTATGTTATGTACAAGTTTCACCATCTAAACAACTTAACTTTTAATGATAAAAATGAGAAGATCTAACATATTCATGAGGAAAATAAGTGATTACATGAATTTTTAGTGTATGTAATGAAGTTGTTGATGTTATAACATACTTGGATCTAACAAGATTAAGCATGGATCTTGAAGGATCCATGGTTAAACTTGAAGATGAACATATGAAGCATTATGTGAACATGAAAAATGAATTTTGATGCATAATCTTGAAGTCTGGAAGAAATAAAGTGTGTGTAGAACTAATTTTTGAAACTAAAACTCTTGGAAAGTTGGCTAAAAATTTAACATAAAGCTTCTTTTTGAAAGATCTAAAGTTATTAAGCATGGATCTTGAAAGATCCATGGTGAAACATGATGTTAGAAATAATGATCTTTCTAATGAACATAAACGTGGTTTTAGAACATGATTTACAAACTTTAAAGACCATTAAACTCATGGATGAGTTGGTTAATAAAATAAAGTTTCATAAAAATTTGTTTAAAATACTCAAGAACACTTATTTTTGGAAAGATCATAATATGTTAAGTGTAGATCTAAAAGACTACACATTTTTAACGAAAATCAAGTTCACCATGATGTTTCATATGAAGACGTTAGTATTTATTGTTGATGATTATTGTTGAAAATTGTTCCTGGTATTTGTTTTGGTCAAAAATTACCGAAGCAATTAAGTGATCAAATTAGTTAAGTGAGGTAGTGTGCTAAAAAGTGTGTTGAAAATATGTTGGTTAAGTTGTTTGGAAAAACAGTATTCAGGATACAGCTCAGAATATTGAGCTGTATCTATGATCAAACAATGAGCAAAAAGTAAAGGAGATGACACGAGATATACGAGGAAAGCCCTTGATCAATCTAGATCGCCGGCATAAAACCTCGGGAGCTGACAATCGCAGCTGCCTTGTTCTTCTCATTGCTTTAAACTTCAGGATACAGTGCAGGATATTGACCAGATCGCTAAGTGTTACAATGCTTTTATGCGAAAGTGAAAATTGCTAGAGAACGAGTATAAGAGTGTAGTGAGTGTTGATGTGATGTCCTATTCGATCTGGTATACCCACCTATTTATAGTAACAAATTACAAACGATAATTTCTATAAATATGGGAAACTCCGAATATTCCATAGTAAACGTTGTAGACCGAGTAATGCGGCTTCGACGTCTTTATTTGAACGACTTGGACCGAGTCTCCCGCAAAATGATTCCTTGTGAACGTTGCTAGCTTCTAACCCACGTACCTGCACATAATCCGTTAGTGATCCTGAGGATACCATTCAGGATGTTACCAATATCCTGAATCGGCATCCCGGATGTGAACAGACATCATATAAGCAAGATATAATTCAAGATACTTCTCAGGATATGGGTTCAGAATTTCACCCATAACAATTGTCCCCAAAAATGTTACCGTTTAGTATCCTCACCACTAACGGTTACATTTTTCACAGAGACCGAGGCAATTAAGAGATAAGACCCATGATGTGACTGTTTGCAACTACTCATCCTATATTTACTCATTGCACCCTATATCTTCTCATCCTCATCTCTTTTTTAATCACAATCGATAAGGAAAAAGGTAACATTCTCTCTCTAATCTCCATCTTTATCTTCATTCTTCTTCTCCGGTCAAAAATTCAAGCGATCAAATGCCGAGACAGACGAGATCTAGTTCCGGTGATTCAACCCCTACATTTATCCAGCAGAATCTTCTCCAAGAACCGGAGAAAGAGATATGCTCTTTTGATAGTGCCCACTTGGCAGCTCTCAAATCCTCCGGTATCTTTCCGGAAGGAACAGTATTCTGGCCATTCGACCGGGAAATCCGGTCGGATATGGTCTCCAACGAGTGGATATGCTTCAGTGCCTTTCCCTTCACCTTAGGGTTACAATTCCCCTTTCCGGACTTTATCACCGAATTCTTCAACATCACAAAAATCTCTTTTAGCCAAACAATGCCAATGCTTTGGCGTGTTCTGTCCGTCCTTGACCAAATCAAGAGAAACCACATCCCTGACCTTTCTGTCCATGATCTCCCCCTAGCTTACCGGCTTAGATGCCACGGATCATGTAGATTTCTATTTTATTCCACTTCCGGCGACCCACTGATACTTCGTGCCACCAGGAATGAGGATAACTGGCAATCTAAGTTCTTATTTGTAAAAAGAGACTCAATCCCTGGTGGAACGGAATATCCGGTGCAATGGTTGAAAAAGGGTAGGATTTAGGGTTTAAGGATGATCCTGCCTCTTATCTTGCTTCATATCCTGAACTGACCAACTTAATTTTTTCTGTTGTGCATGCAGCTGACTTTAGGAAGATTGCTCCTCCCCTTGCTGATTCAAAGAAAAGGATTGACGCCATCAGACTCCTTCCAGAGGCTGAAAGAAGTTTCAACCCATCTCCACCATCTCCAAGTCCCCTTTCTAGTGCAAACATGTCTGGTAAGGATCCTGCAAAATATCCTGTATATACATGTTCTTATTTGATATACTTAGGAGAAATTTTACTCCCTGTATGCAGACTCCAGCAAGGTTCCTGTCTACCTAGACCTTGAAGAACTTGACAGCTACCCCATTCCAGTCACGATCAAGAAAGAGACCTCTGCTGCCACCAGCTCCAAGCCACTCCCGGCTCCTAAAGCCAATCCGAGGACTCGTGCTTCCACATCAAAGAAGAGGAAAGCTCCTGAAATCAGTGCTCCAGGTCCAGAAGGGTTCTCCTATGACGAACTCAGCTTTTCTGACTCCTTAGAGCCAATGACATCCTTCCTCAACAAGGTAATATCCTGCTACATATCCTGCACATATATCCTGATAGGATATCCTGACAGGATATCCTGATTAACATATTCTAACTCATACCTAAACTTGATGTGCAGGGCCTCCAGCATTTGCTCCACCTGTACAATGATGCATGCGGTATTGCTGCACTCAATGAGGCCAGGATCAAACAGCTTGAAAGCACCGTTGCTGACCAAGGTGCCATTGCTGAAGCAAAGACCCGGCACTACGAGGGCATGCTGAAGAAGGTCACCCAAGATGCTGAGCTCAAACTTGCCACCGTCCAAATGGATCACGAATAGGCCATGGTTGCTTTTCGGGAAGGGATCAAAGCTTCTGCTATCGTCTCCTTGTTGCAAGCTCGCATCAAAATGGCCTACGAGGCCAAGGAGACAGGCCTTGTATGCCCATCCTGGCCGGTTGAATCCTGGGTGGCCAAGCTAAAGGAGCTTGGGGGCAAAGCTATGCCACTTCCTACTGAAGCCGGAGAGTCCTCTAAGTCAGCAGAGGTGGCGGACAAGGCTGGAGATAAGAAGGATGCTGGAGTGGATGCTGGGATGGATGCTGGTGAGGATGCGGCTCAAGATGCTGAAGCTGAGAAGGCAAAGAAGGTTGGAGAAGATGCCGTTGTGTGAGGGCATTCAGGTGGGCAATGATGGATATACGTGCCAAGGCCGGAGCCCACCTTTTTGAATTTGAATGTTGGTCTGTAATCCCCAAAACAATTTACTTTTTCCGCACTTTGCTTTTCTGCACCTGAACAATTTACATTTCCTGCATGCTTTTTGAACAATACAACAGTTGGAGGTGGATGGGTCTCGGTTTGAGATGAAACCTTCAACTGTTGGGTAAATATGGTAGGAACTATTAGTGCTCTTAGTGGATGGGCCTTGTTTTGAGGTGAAACGAAGAGCACATCTTTTGGTATGTTAATAATATAACTTCTCTTTTGACTTTATTATTGTTGTTATTAGTGCACAAATTCTACTTATGAAAATTGTTTTGTTTGAACATTTTTAAGAATATTATGGGATCATACTCTGAAAATATCCTGACAAGTATTCTAAGAGATATCCTGGTCAGGATATCATCATATAATTTAGAAGACTTAAATCATTTGAAAAAAAAAGAGATCATACCAAAGACTCTTAGAGAGTCAATTCCAATCTTCCACCTTAGGAATGTCCCCAGTGCATACTTACAAACTCGGATCCAACCTTTGAATAGTATAATGTATGTCCCATGTGTATGATACAGAATTGCAAACATATTCACACTTTGACTTGAATAAATTCCAAACACCCCGAGGCAAAAATCTTGATATCCTGAAATGAATCCTTAGCATACTGGGGATAAACCCTTAATATCCTGGGGATAAACCCTGATATCCTGGGGATAAAGCCTGAGTTTCATGCGCTACAGGCGAGAGTGTATAAACTCCGAATCTTAGAAAGGTGAAAACCTTTAAACCTTAGAGAGTATGAAAATACCCTTTCATGAGAGAGGGTGATCAATCCTCATATACCTTCAGGACCCAGGATATAGCCAACAGTAACGAAATTGTCAGCCACTTTTACATGAACTGGTCCCGCTACCTTGAACTATACCTAAATAACTTGCGCTCCAGGCGAGGTGTTTAAACCCAATTCGAAAGAAAGGTGAATACCTTTAAACCTTTGAAGGGATGAAGATCCCTTAAACCTGAGAGAGGGGGCCAATCCTCTAATCTTCCGATTTATCCTGAGTGCATGTCCTGGAGCTATATCCTGAAACATCTGCTGCAAAACAACTGTGAACTAAGGTGGGTGTTAGCCTGGCTAACACCCCTCCGATGCTTAAGTCAGTATTGGGTTCAAGATAATATACAAATATATTTAAAAGAGATAGAATACATACCATTCTGAGATAGAAATTACATTCTATTCTTACTTGAAATAGAGCTTTAAGTGTATTGCATTCCAGGATCTCGGTAGCATATCCCCTTCCATATTCTTGAGTCTATATGCTCCTTTCCCTGCTTCTGACTCAACTTCATATTGGCCTTCCCATTTTGGAGCTAGCTTGCCATCGGCGGGATTAGTGGTATTTTGAAAAGCCTTTCTTAGCACCCAATCACCAACTCGAAATCTCCTAGTCCTTATATTCTTGTTATGTGCTCTGGATATTCTTTGTTGATATGCTGCCATCCTTAGCCTTGTTGCATCCCTTTTTTCATCTATAGTATCCAAATCCTGACATAAGGCTTCAGGATTCTGTTCAGGATCCTGTAGGATAGATCTTGCAGTAGGTATCGCCATTTCCGTTGGAATCATTGCTTCTGCTCCAAATACCAAGGAAAATGGGGTTTGGCCTGTTGCATTCTTTACCATTGTCCTATCAGCCCATAAAACAAAGGGTAATTCTTCTGCCCATCTTCCTTTTTTGGCTCCAAGTCTCTTCTTTAAGTTATTGACAATTATCTTGTTTGAGGATTCTGCTTGTCCATTCGCTTGAGGATGTACCGGAGTAGACGTGATCATTTTGATTCCCCAACTCTTGCAAAAGTTAGTGGTCCTCTTGCTTATAAACTGGGACCCATTATCGCAAATGATTTCAGCTGGTACCCCAAACCTGGTCAGGATATTCCTCTTTATGAAGGATACTACTTCTTGGTCTCTAACTTGAACAAATGCTTCAGCTTCAACCCACTTAGAGAAATAATCCGTCATTGCTAGCATAAAGACTTTTCCTCCCGGAGCTTTTGGCAACTTCCCTACTATATCCATCCCCCATTTCATGAATGGCCAAGGGGAAGCTACAGGATATAGAGGTTCAGCTGGTTGATGTAGTATGTTACTATGCCTTTGACATGCATCACACCTTCGAGCATATTCTGCAGCATCTTTCCTCATCATTGGCCAATAATATCCCGTCCTTAATACTTTCGAGAATAATGATCTGCCCCCAGTATGGTTACCACAATCCCCTTCATGTATATCCTGAAGTACTTCTTTGGCTTCAGGATCCTCTAAGCACCTTAAATACGGTCCTGCAAGAGATTTCTTATATAAAACATTATTTATAATAGTGAATCGTGATACCTTCATCCTAAATGCCTTAGGATTTTCATCTCCGGGGATGTGTCCTTCCTTGAGATATCTCATGATTGGAGCCGTCCAGGATTTAGGATCCTTTTCAGGATACTCTGCCCCAGGATCCTGAATACCCGCTACTTCTTTATCCTGAGGATTCGTCGCAGGATATAAGATGTGTAATATTGGTATTTGGGTCCCTTCTGGTATCCTGATTGATGATCCTAGATTTGCTAAGGCATCTGCTTCAGCATTATCCTCCCTTGGTACCTGTTCAAGTGTAAAAACATCGAAATATCCTGCTAATTTTTTGAGAATATCGAGGTACTCGATTAATTTCTCACCCTTAACTGCATAGGATCCATTAAAATGGTTAGTAATTAACAAGGAGTCAACATATACTTGCAAATTCTTGATATTCATATTCTTAGCCAACTCTAATCTTGCAATTAAAGCCTCATATTCTGCTTCATTATTAGTAGCAGGAAATTCACACCTAATAGCCTGGGGTAGTATGTCCCCCTGTGGCGATTTTAGTAGTATTCTCAATCCTAATCCTCTTACATTAGATGCACCATCAGTATATAATGTCTAGGATCCTGAGGATTCTCCTAACTGTTGGACTTCTAGGTCTACCTCATCCTGAATGTCACTACTGAAAGCAGCCACAAAGTCAGCTAAAGCCTGAGACTTTATGGCATTTCTAGGTTCATATACTAAATCATAAGCACTCAACTTCACTGACCACTTGGCCATCCTGCCTGACATCTCCGGTTTCCTAAGCACATTTTTGACAGGGTAATTTGTTTTAACATGAATCCTATGTGTCTCAAAGTAATGTCTAAGCTTCGTTGATGCCATAACTAATGCTAGTATCAACTTTTCTAAATGAGAATACCTAGTTTCAGCATTTAACAAACTTTTACTAACATAATAGACAGGATATTGCTGACCTTCATGATCCTTTATAAGGACGGCACTTACAGCATTCCCTGATACTGCGAGGTATAGGGATAGTGGTTCACCATCTTCAGGCTTCATCAGTAGAGGTGCAGTTGAAAGATATTTCTTCAAATCCTGCAGGGCTGCTTCATGCTTCTCACCCCATTCGAATTTCTTGTTCTTCTTCAGGATATCATAAAACTCTTTGCATTTCTCTGAGGATCTTGAAATAAATCTATTTAATGCTGCCCCTCGCCCTGTTAATCGTTGGACATCCTTCATATTTGAGGGTGATTTAATATCCAAGATGGCTTTAATCTGCTCCGGGCTCGCCTCTATTCCTCTTTTGGTCACCATATATCCTAGAAATTTTCCTGCCCCCACTCCGAAATGACACTTAGCAGGATTTAGCTTCATGTTATATTGATCCAGGATATCGAATGCTCCTTTTATATCCTGGAGATGATCCTGAGCTTTCTTTGATTTTACCACCATATCGTCAATGTATACTTCCATGGTGTCCCCCAGCTTGTCATTGAACATCATGTTTACCAATCTTTGGTATGTTGCACCGGCATTTTTCAAACCAAAAGGCATAGCTGTATAACAATAAATACCTGTTGGTGTCATGAAAGCAGTATCCTCCTGGTCAGAAGGCTCCATTTGGATCTGTTGGAATGCTGAGGACGCATCCATAAAGGTCAACATTTCATGCCCGGCAGTAGCATCCACCATTGCATCAATGTGAGGAAGAGGAAATGGGTCTTTAGGACAAGCCTTATTCAAGTCTGTGTAGTCCACACAGACTCTCCATTTCCCATTTTTCTTCTGTACCACGACTACGTTCGCTAGCCTTCTTGGAAACTTGACTTCTCTGATCATCCTGGACTTCAACAATCTTTCAACTTCCTCTTGGATAATCGTATTCCGCTCAGGAGCAAATTTTCTTCTTTTTTGCTGAACAGGCTTGAATGATCTGTCGATTCCAAGCTTGTGAGTGATAATGTCTTTGGATATGCCTGTCATATCCTCATGCTTCCATGCAAACGTTGACATCCTGCATTTCAAAAAGTTAGCTAACTGCTCTTCAATATCCTGAGGGATACTGGTTCCTACGAGCACCGAGATATCATGATTATCCTGATCCAGGATAATTTTCTTCACATCCTGCTCCGAATCCTCCACGATATCCTGGGCCCGCGTCTTTAATTGCTATGCTGTACTAGGCTTGGTTGAGGATTTCATCGAGGATGAGTAGCATTCTTTCGCCTCCTGCTGATCACTTTCAACCTTGACAATTCCCCAAGGGGTAGGGATCTTGATGCATTGGTGATATGTTGATGGCACATCCTTCATATCGTGAATCCATGGTCTTCCCAATATGATGTTATAGCAGGATAGAGAATCCATCACACAGAAACGTTGTATCGAGTTGACACCTTCAACATATACTGGTAACTTTATCTCTCCCACTGTGTTCCTAGCCTCTCCACTGAACCCAACAAGCACGGTGGACTTTGAAGTGATATCCATCGGAGATACATTCATTCTCTTCAGAGTCTCTAGTTGGATTATATTGACGGAGCTGCCATTATCAACCAATATCCTGCGTACAAAATGGTTAGCCACATATAACGTTATTACTAGAGCATCATGATGAGGATCCTGGACAGTATCCCTGTCATCGGCATCAAATGTGATCACTTTGTCAGTTGTGAGGGTAGTCATCCTGACAGGTTTGTCTCCCCTTTCACCCTTAGCTTCTTTTGCATGTCTCTTCGCCGCCGAATACGAAGTCCCACAAATGTCGGATCCTCCCGAAATGAAGTTGATTATCTTGGCATCTGCGGGAGGTGAGGCTACTCGCTCAGGATCCTTCTCAGTATCCTGACCCTTATTCTTCTTTCTTCCCAAGAGATCTTTCAGATACCCCTTGCTTAGAAGATAGCTTATTTCTTTCCTTAGAGCAATGCAATCCTCAGTTACTTGTCCGAAGTCTTCGTGGAAGGCACACCATTTTGACTTATCTTTCCAATCGGCTTTTTGTTGATTCTTCCGAGGCCACCTAGCCTTGTCTCCTAAACCCTGCATGGCTTACATCAATTCAGGAATGTTAACAGAAAAGCAATATTCAGATAATTTAGGATATTCTTCAGGATCCTCGTCTTCGACATCGTTCACTTTCTTATTATCATTTCTACCATATGGCTTAGGGCGATATGGCTTAAATGAGGATTCTGACTTCCTGTTAGTTGTCTCATAGGTGTTGGATGAGTTCATCCTTTCTTGCATCTTTCTGTCATCCTCCAATCGAATATATCTTAGGGCCCTGTTTCGAGCTTCATCCAAGTTCCTGCATGGGTTCATTACAAGGTCTTGGTAAAATTGAGAATCTTTTTGCAACCCCATCTTGAAAGCTTGCACAGCTGTTGCAACATCAAGATGCGGAATGTCTAAGGATTCCCGGCTAAACTTGTTAACATAATCTCTTAGGGATTCTTGAGGCCCCTGCGTTATCCTGTAGAGGTCACTTGTTAGTTTTTTAAAGCTTCTACTATAAGAAAACTGACTATTAAATAAATTCACTAGGTGAGCAAATGATGTAATCGAGTGAGGAGGAACGTTTAGGAGCCATTTCAAGGCTGATCCTGTTAAGGTAGAGCCAAAACCCTTGCACAAGCACGCTTCCTTGAGCTCCGGTGGGATAGGGTTAATCTCCATCTTTTCCCTATACTGGGAAATATGCTCTTCAGGATCCGTAGTTCCATCATAAAGCTTCATTTTGGGGGTTTGAAATCTCTTTGGAATTTCAGCATCACAGATAGGATATGCAAAGCGAGATATCCTGTGGCTGTCTTGGGACACTTCCGGGATTGGCTGGACCACTCCAGGTACACTGGATATCATGTCCTTCAACTTCTAAAGCTCCCTAGTAAATGCTGATGTTACACCTGTATCCTGCAAAGATCCACTATTGTTAGCAACATGAGTATTATCATTATTTGACATGTTACCCGTAGGAGGATTCTGCACATATCCTGAAACATATCCTGAGCTCCTCATGGTTGACATCCTGATCGAGGAGGGTATTTCAGGAGTATGATTCTGAGGAAGGCTGGGCACAATATTCCCCCTATTATCCTCGGTGTATACGGCCGAACTGAAGTTCAAGGTTCTGGGTTGTAGTGGAGTGACGACATCTCCAGCAGATCTGCTCGAGCCAGACTTCAGGAGTTGCATTTCCCTTAACAGCATTTGGTTTGTTTCCTGTTGCTGCCTCATTTGTTCCTGCACACTTCCAAATAAGGTTAGAATTTCATCATTAGAGGCTAAAACGGGAGCAGATCCCTGAACACTGCGGGTAGGGATAATATCCTGAGGTTGTGAAGAGGCTGGCATCCTTGGGGGAGGTGGTGGAAGCACCGAACCAGTAGTAGCAGAAGTTGTAGCAGACACAGTGGAGGAGCTCATGTTTGATCTTGAGGCCATCGTAAACAATGTGGCAAAAAGTTTTGAAAACAGAAAACCGATTAGCGATTTCACAAAAAAATTTAGTAAAGAGAGCACCACTTGCCCCACGGTGGGTGCCAAATTGTTTTGGTCAAAAATTACCGAAGCAATTAAGTGATCAAATTAGTTAAGTGAGGTAGTGTGCTAAAAAGTGTGTTGAAAATATGTTGGTTAAGTTGTTTGGAAAAACAGTATTCAGGATACGGCTCAGAATATTGAGTTGTATCTATGATCAAACAATGAGCAAAAAGTAAAGGAGATGACACGAGATATATGAGGAAAGCCCTTGATCAATCTAGATCACCGGCATAAAACCTTGGGAGCTGACAATCGCAGCTGCCTTGTTCTTCTCATTGCTTTAAACTTCAGGATACAGTGCAGGATATAGACCAGATCGCTAAGTGTTACAATGCTTTTATGCGAAAGTGAAAATTGCTATAGAGCGAGTATAAGAGTGTAGTGAGTGTTGATGTGATGTCCTATTCGATCTGGTATACCCACCTATTTATAGTAACAAATTACAAACGAAAATTCCTATAAATATGGGAAACTCCGAATATTCCATAGTAAACGTTGTAGACCGAGTAATGCGGCTTCAACGTCTTTATTTGAACGACTTGGACCGAGTCTCCCGCAAAATGATTCCTTGTGAACGTTGCTAGCTTCTAACCCACGTATCTGCATATAACCCGTTAGTGATCCTGAGGATACCATTCAGGATGTTACCAATATCCTGAATCAGCATCCCGGATGTGAACAGACATCATATAAGCAAGATATAATTCAAGATACTTCTCAGGATATGGGTTCAGAATTTCACCCATAACAGTATTGAAAAGAAAAAAAAACACATGTTTTGAAAACATGGGAAACCTCCATTTTTAGGGAAACTATAAATTTTGACACTTAGAAAAATATAAGTTTTGGTGAAACTTATTCCCTAAAAATTCACCTAAAAATATTTACCAAGGTTTCCCTAATTTTGGTAAGAAATTACAAGTTAAGTAGTGATGATTTCTTCAAGTAAAAATTGATATTAAGTATGTATATTTTTAGGGAAAAATATATATATTTAGCGATCACCAAATTTTGTGCTAAGTGTATATTATGTGTATTATATGTAGTAGTGTATTAGGGACTTGAAAATACACTAAATACTCACAAGGAGTATGAATACAAAAATACACATACAAATACATGAGAATACATAAGTATACACATATACAAAAATTCATCACAAGGAAATACATGGACAAATACAAGAAAATACATTTGCGAAAATATGGTTCTTAACATATTCTTGAATTTGGACACTATGAACTTAAATATATATTTTTGGACAAATATATAACCTATACCAAGTATTGGAATTTATACAAAATCGGGTGGATAACAAGACTATCCATATATATATATATATATATATATATGATACAAGTCTTAAAAATATATTATTTTTAAGAAATATAATTCCGGAAAGTAATAAAAATCGAAGTATTGATTTTTTGGTGAAAAATACAAAATACACAAGTATTTACCTAAAATACAAGTATACTTTCCTAAGTATACTTGTACAAAAATAATATTGAGAATATTATTTTACAAAATACTTATATTTATTTTTGGAAAAATAATATAAGTAACATACATGAAAAGTTAAAAATATAAATTATTTTTAACACTTATTACCTTGAGAAAGACTTTATAAATGAATATATATTTGAGAAGGAAAATATATATTTACAAATAAACAATATATACTCAGCGGGCAAGACCCGACAAACAAGGGCATGACCCTCACAAATATTGAACATACAAAGAACATATACATAAACAAAAGATGGTGACTTGTACTTGTGTGATACAAGTCTAGTGACTAACATTAATAGAACACATATAGGTCACGACGCTACAAAGACCAACCGGTGAAGTTTATGGCGCATGATACGCAAAGTTGTGAGTTCATGTCCCCACTTTTAAACTTTTACTTGTTTTCTAAACTTGGGGAAAATACATGTGTTATGGTATGTTGAATACAAAATCTAAGGAATGATACTTTAGATCATGTCACGAATAGGGTGCCATAAGCACCATTAATCAGTTACATATCAAGACCGTGGAACAAAAGGTTAGATCTAATGGGTTTCAGGCAACCACACTCTTGGCCACTCTTTTACCAAGCAGTGCTTTTGTGTCTCTAGTCGTGAATCGACAAGTAAAAATGCCTATGGTTTGGATGCTTCCTATGTCATGTCACATGTTAATGGCCTTGCAAACCATTAGCGATCTCGATTTCCTTACATTTACAGAAGTGCATATTTCATTACAATTACATACCATGTTTTTCTACAACGAATGCTTAAATGTTTATACAAAACTGCATGAATTCACACCAACATTATGTTGACGATTTTCCAAAACTCACATGTATTTCAGGAAACAAGTTGGATCTTGGGCGCTAGTGTTGTTTTCAAGACGTAAATTTCAAGTTTAGATGTCATCCACTTTTGTTTTGTGTCATAACTTGAGGGTTTTGCTTGAAACTTAAATGACTTGTGTTAGTAATATTTCAATCTTATAAATGGATGAACATCTTGCTTTAATCATATAGTTGTTTATTATAATTGAATGCAATGATATTGAGCAAGTCACACATCATACGCTTCTGCAAAAGTTAGGGTGTGACATATATGTGGATGAGATTGTATCTCTCCATGGAGTGCCAGTATATATTATCTCTGATAGGGATACAAGATACACATCTCATTTTTGGAAAAGCTTTCAGAAATCTCTAGGCACTCATTTGAATTTCAGTACTTCTTATCATCCTCAGACGGATGGGCAAAGTGAGCGTACGATTCAAACATTAGAAGACATGCTCCGGGCTTGTGTTATTGATTTGGGTGGAAGTTGGGATGACCATCTTCCTTTGATTGAATTTTCATACAACAATAGTTAGCGTTCAAGTATCCAAGCCACGCCTTTTGAAGCTTTGTATGGAAGAAAGTGTAGAACGCCAGTTTGTTAGTGCACTATGTCTGTCGACTTCGTCTTGTATCGAGTCATGTAACCAGATAGGATAAAGCAATGCTCGGGATGCTAGAAACTGAGTATTGTGTGAGTTGTAGTTATTTTGCATGAAAGAGCCAAGGACCATTTCACACGAAATTAACAATGTTAATATCGCATGAAATCACCTTGACCATTTCAAGCGAAATCATCACACCTATATATAGTGGAGCATGGTTTGTCATTTGTAACTTTCGGATCAGAGTAACGAAGCTCTGCCGAATTGTCTCCAGGTGCTGTAAGACTATTATATCAATACAAGAGACATTATAATTGAATCAAGCTGTAAACAAGTCCGTTTCACTGAATTCCGCCTTTGATTCGGATCCAAACTCTTCTGAATGACTCATTCAGGTCGCATAACGATCCTACAAGTGGTATCAGAGCTCAGGAGGAAGAGTTCTTATAGATTTCAGCTTGATTTCTGACTTCTACACCTTCTTTTTCAAATTAATCAAGTTTTCACGGTTAAAATGGATTGAACTTCACACATTATATGCGAAACATATTTTTAATGAATCCTTGAAAGAATTGGACTTAAAATCAACTTAAAACTTGATAAAATTGGTAATTTCGTTTGAAAATGTTCTCGGATTGGATGACGTCAGCGGTATTTCGCACGGAATCAGATCTTTATTTCGCTTGAAACCGGTATTTCGCTTGAGTGATTTCGTTTGAAAGCAGTATTTCGCACCAGATTGTAATTCCGTTTGAAGTGTTTCACACGAAATCACATATTTCGTTTGAAAGTTGTTATTTCGCTTGAAATCACTATTCTGCACCAAAGTGATTCCGCTTGAAGATCTTATTTCGTTTGAAGCTCACTATTTCGTTTGAAAGTGGACATTTTGCATCAAGATCATTTCACGTCAACCAAGTGTCAGTTTGTTTCAAGTTGTTTGATATTGTTTAGACTGATTGTGTTTGTTTGCTTGTCTCCAGGAAATTCAAGAAATTTTCATCATGGCTGAAGAATTCTACAATACGTTCTACAATGCACTCACGTCCGAATAATCTGAAACTACAACTGTTACACCAAAAACCATAACAAAAGCAATAAATGAAAACATTAAACATGATAATTTTTATGGAACACATTCAAAACCACCAACGCTCGAAAGTATTGAAGACTATACTTGGTGGAAAGAACGTTTCATTAGCTGGGCAAAAGCTTATGCACATGAAAGTTGGTTCTGTCTTGAATTCGGATATGAAAGACCAAAAGATGATAAAGGAGAAAATCTTCTACTCAAGAACTTATCCAAAGAAGATAAATCCGAATTTGCAGCCGAACAGAGAATGATTGCTTTGATCCAGTCATCAATCAGAAATGACATGTTTGCCTTATTACAACATGATGGATCTTCAAAATTTGTTTGGGAAGCTTTAAGGGTTAAAGCTGAGGGGGGTAAACAAATCAAAAAGAATAAAATTGCTTTGTTAAAGAAAGAATTTGATTTGTTTGATAGTCTTAACGGTGAATCAGTTCGACAAATGATTGAACGTTTTTGTCATCTAAAAATTGAACTAGAAAGATTTAAGATTGAGAAAACGAGAGAAGAAATAATTGACAAAATCATAGAAGCGTTACCACGAGCTGATCAGTGGCAAACGTTTGTGTTTATATTGAAAAATGATGCTTTGTATGAAACAATTTCTCTTGATATGTTAATTGAAAAGATTGAAACTCATGAGCTTGAATTGCAGAAACAAAACAAGATGAGCAGTTCTTCACATCAACAGAATGTTGGTCTATATTTCAAAGGAAATTTACCTTCGGTGAAAGTTGGTGAATCACCAAAGACAGCATTCAGTGGTGAGAGGACAAAAGAATCTCAGAAAAGCTCATCAAGTTATGATCTGGGTTATCATTCATTTTCTTCAAAAGCTAGTCCTGAAGAATCAGAGGAAATACTGTGTAACATTGCTCTGAAGTTGAAAAATTCTCCGGCTATGAGCATCAATGCAGCTAAACAGCAAATGAGCTTTCTTGCATCTGTTTTGGAATCGTATGAAGGTCTAGTTGCAGGCAAAATTGGAAATTCCGAATTGACCAAAGAAGACTATGACCAGATCGGTCCGGAAGAAATGGAACTTATAGACATTCAATGGTGTTTGGAAAGTTGCATCCATAGAGCTCAGAGATACATGGAGATTACTGGGAAACAGTCACTCGGTGGTCCATCAACAAAACTGGGATTTGATAAATCCAAAGTGACCTGCTTCAAATGCAAACAAAAAGGTCATTTCAAGAGAGAATGCAACAATTCTGCAGTTGGTGGAAATGAACATCCTTTCAACAATGATTATTACCGAAATGCAATCTACCACCGTAGCAAAGAAGACCCAAAGATGATTGAAAATAATCCCAGAGAAAAATCAAGAGCATGTGCTGTAATCCATGATGATGAAGGATATGATTGGAGTCAGATTCTACCAGAAGAAGATCGTGTTGATAATCGAGTTACAGTTCATGGCAGAAGTTCATCAAAGAGCAACCATTATGTTTTTGTTGCTAAAATTAAAGAGGAAAACAAAGAAGAAAATGTTGTTGCTGAAATCAAAGAGAAAACCAGAGAAGAGATTCTGAAAGAGAAAACATACAGAGAGAGAAACATTGCTAGCAACAGAATTAATGAAATGCAAGAAGAGTACGAAAGTGCAGTGATCAATAAGAGATGGGATAAGAAGCGAGAGTGCTATGTTAACAGAATGGGTGAACCTATTGTTCCCAAAAAGGACATAATCTTTGATGGTGTTCTTCTCATAATTCCTCGATCTGTAGAATATTATACAAATGTAAATAAAGATAACACATATGCTAAAAGGCATGAAAAAGACATAAGATATGTCATGACATCGTGTTTGAGGAAGAGGGATGAGGAAAAAATGAAGAAGAATGTTGAGTGTATGGTTGAAGAGTTGAAGAATGTAGCTGAAGATGTGAAAATCAAAGCTGTAAAAGTTGAAAATGTGAAGATTGCTGAGGAATAGAAGGTAGAAGAAGAAGTTGTTATAAAAGAAGTTGTTACCGAAGAACAGCAAGTTGAAGAAGCTGGGGAGAAGCTAGAAAGTTCGGGTGAAGTGAAGAGTGATGCTGGTGCTGGTGATGAGAAAAAGAAAGATGTTGATCAATCGGAAGTTGCAGCAAAAACCGAGGTGCCAATCACTGAGGTAAATTCTGATTCTGAAGTCTTAAATGAAACTGTTGATCAGTGCAGGAAATGCATGAAACCATGCAGTGCTTGTACTGAAAAAGACGAAAAGTTCAGAACTAGAGATCTTGAGTTTACTAAAATTGAAAATGTTTTTAAAAACAAATACAAAGAAATGTTAGAAAATGAAAAAGTTTTGAAAGATAATGATGAAAAACTTTTCGAAAAATGTAAAAAGTTAGAAAAATAAAATGAAGTTTTGAAAGAAAATGTTTTGAAAATGAAAGAAGAATGTTCTCAAAAAGAAAATGATTGTCAAGAAATGAAAAAAGAATATGACTCAATAAAATTGGCTTATCACATTACAAAGGAGTCATATGAAGAGGTGAAAAGTGAAATGAAATTTGTTAAATCCAGATTGGATTACTGTTCTAAAACAACTAATAAGTTTAAGCGAAATTATGAAATAAAGCAACAAGTTGTAAATTCTTACATTGAGGATGTTGCTAAGCTAAAACGTCAGATTGCTGATTTAGAACAGGACAATAACAAGTTAAAAAGTTATCACGCGTCATCATATGTGCTTGAAAGAATTTTCAATATAAAACCGGAAGATGGTGAGTCTGAGCAAAACAAGAAAGGCATTGGCTCAGAGTTTCATCAAGTTCCACCACCGGAAAAGTTTGTATTTTATGATGATGAAAAGGTCGAAAAAGCTTTCAACATGGTAGATCAATTGCCAGATAACATTGACGTAACCTATTCCAAATCTGATGATTCTAGTGATTCAGAGGTGGTAGGTAAGGTCGTTAAAAGTGTGTTGAAAGAAGAGTCAGTTGAAACATGTAAATCTGAATCACAGGAAGAAAATGAAGGTAATTTTCATGATGGATATCTGAAAAACTCAAAATCTAAGAAAAATCTGGATGATGATTCAAAAGGATTGGTTTATTGTAAGATTAAATATTTATTTATTTATATTTAATCTAGTAGCCATCATTATCATTTATATAATATAGATCAAAATATATTAATAACCTATTAATATTTAGTTGGTAATTGTTGATGGACCATATTACCCTTATTAACTAATTGGGTTTCCTCTTGGGTGTATATATAAGGAGATTATTAGAGAGGTAAAAGGTTAGACACACAACCTAATAACACTAACATCAAATTCGTCCCTCTCTCTCCCTCAACCGATTCTGCCCTAGTCTCGGTTCATCACCATCATCACTTTACACCCTAAGGAGGAACCAGATCAAACTGACAACTCTGTCGAACACCGTGGCTGCGTCTCTGACTGGATTCTCTACTGATGCAATCAAAGGTATGTTATTACATGTTTTCCATTATGTTTAAAACAGAACTGATCAACATGTGGTATCAGAGCATATGTTGATAAATCAATTCTGATTTTGTATCCATTATTCTGGGATCAAAAATCTGGAAAACGAAATTTTAAAGCCTTAAAAGTTCATGGCTGTTTCGGTTTTACTTGTGCCGAAATCAATGTTTTTTTAATAAACGGGTGCATAATCATGTTACCCGAAATCATAAAGAGCAAACTAATATCCGAAATCTGTTAACAAAAGTATAAAATTTAAGGTTTCGGATCCCAGATTATGTTTTAAATTTATTAGGGTTCATTGCTTGTTCTTAATAAAACTCGAAAATTCCATTATTTTGGAATCTAATTTGGATTAGTGGATGTTTTTCTAATGTTTGATCTAAATTTTATCTATTAAATTTTCGAAAACTGTTAAAGAGATAATCAGTTATTATTTTCGAAATCCTTGATAAGTTTAGATCATGATTAAAACAGGAAATACTATCCCAAATCCCTTAAATTTCGAGTTTCAGTTTTATCACAATCAGCAGCTGTTAACAGAGATCACGACTCGAGACTAAGGTTGCGACTCGCAACCACAATCATCACAACTCGAGACTAAGATTGCGACTCGCAACCACGAGATTGCGACTCGCAACCACAATCATCACAACTCGAGACTAAGATTGCGACTCGCAACCACGAGATTGCGACTCGCAACCACGATCATCATAACTCGAGACTAAGATTGCGACTCGCAACCGCACTCATCATAACTCGAGACTAAGATTGCGACTCGCAACCGCACTCATCACAGTTCGATCCGCGCTAACAGGTGGTTTTGCTATTAAATACTTGGTTTTGTTTATACTTAATTAATTAATAAGGATCAAATAATGTTTTACAAAACCAAACTAGCTTAACTTGAATGAGCTTCTGATGTATTAATTCTGGCCAAAGCTGATTTAATACATCTATTTATTGTTCAAGTATTATAAAAGCTATGTTAAGTATGCATTACAAACGTGAAATGTCTTAATTCTGGTCAAAGCTGATTTAATTCATTTATGTTTAGCATGCTTGACAAGTGCATAACTAAAGTGATTGTCTCATTTCTGGCCAAAGCTGATTTGTCACGATTACTTTGCACACATACTTAAATGATTACACTTCTGGCCAAAGCTGATTTGTCTTTGTTTAAGTAGAATTTTACTAAGTCTATTATTTTGATGTTAGTAATAGACATATCACAATTTCTTCACATAATGATCCTTATATTAATGATCCTTAATTAATTTTATGATCATTTCGTCTGTCTTATTTTTTTTTTAGTACCCATAATTTTTACTCACTGTAATTTACTTCTACCTTTATAATAATGTACATATATCTCATCCTCTTTGATTCCTAAACCTAAAATGTTTGCTTTATTTAAAGTTTCTATTAGAATTAGCTCTTAAATTAAATCCTTGATTATTTCTTAAGACACGATAATCCTATTGCTCTCTTCTGATAAAGATTATAAAGAAGAAAATTAGAGCATGATGATTAGGACAAATCGAACATGATGTCTCTTATGATAATCAAGAACTCTCTAACATAATGCTATCATTAAAGTTGTTTCAGATTAAGTCTTTCCTAAGGCTAATCTCTTATATATGGAATAATCACTAGAACTCCTAAGATGCATGTCTTCTTTTTAAAATTCTAAACTATACAGTTAAGTGGTATATGTGAATGCATTGTAATGTACAATACCATGACCCATTAAGTTAAGGGCTTACGCATGGAAATAAGTACATTTTCCAGTACATTACATATTAAGATTTTCACTTGTACAATTTGATGCCTTATAAATCAACTATAACACTCAAAAATACCAAAGTATAATGAGTGTGTTGATAAGCAACATATGTACAAAGAAATAAATGTTTAAAGCTGGAAAATAAGTTGTCACTCACCTTACAACCACTTAAAACCTTAAAAAGAGGATTGTTCTAAGGTCCATAGACAAATTACAATTGTTAATTCCACCTCTAAGGTTCTTAAAGGGAAAATCTCAATGCATCATTATGTCATTCGACTAGACATAAGCAACGAGACTATCCATTATTCTAAAGAACAGTTGGATGAATTAATTAGATAGTCACTTATTAAAGATATTTAAGTCTACTAATTATAATGTTCCTATTAACACATGATTAGTTGACTCTAGTTTTTTAAATGTTCCTTACCAGAAATCAACAAATAATTAACATAAGAGTTAGTGACAAACTTAAATGTTAAGGCTATAAAAACCATAATAAGCAGCCTTCTAACAAAAGCTTTTCGATACCTTACATATTCTGAAAATTAATCAGAATGCAGTATCATTACTTAGGCTATGTCATGAAGGTTGTGAGGTTTGCATAGTCAACATAAAGTCACACTTATCTTAAACTCTTATCTTATTTGTTCTAAATATCTGGATTGAAACATTATTAAGATAAAACTAGATGATACCTCACACTTTCACAACTTTTGTCATCATGAAAATGAGAATTTGACAAAAGGAAAATGAGACTTACAAATTTCATCCATCATAACCAAAATTCATGAGAAATCATGACATGGTTAATGAGGATGATTTTTCATCTAATCTCATTCTAAGTGATTTTAAATTATGTTGTTAAAGCCCTAAATATGATTTGGCTTAAGGCATAAGTATGGGTCCATCATAAGTCATTCATTGACATTCGTGGAACTTATTCCAAATGGAATATTTAGACATAATTCATTTATCATTTAAAGACTATTTACTTGTATCTAAATTTTGTCGTATATGGCCCATGGTCTTATAAGAAATCTACTCATATATGTGCTTAACATGATTTCTATTAAATATGTCCCTAAATTTTTGTGACATCTGGACATTAAGGAAATCAAGTAAAGTCTAACATATATATATGATAGGTTCCCACGTCACATAACTAATTGACACTTCTCTTGTAGCATTCTAGAGATATTAAAAGATCAGTGTGAGCATTAAGTGTTTTAGAACAACTTGCAATAGTTGCAAGAGGTGGGGGAGTGAAAATTTCACATTACCTCAATTTGCACCTCTTGTACAAGACACCGCTCCATCACGACACTGTTCCATCAAAACTTGTCTCCTTAAAATCTAATGCTACTATTACAAAAGTTTCATTGTTGCTTAATTGTGGGCAAGCTTAGATTTCTGACCTAAACCAACATAATCCTCAACAAGAGAAACTACAATGACTAACGTCACTAATATGTTTTCTCTATTATATGTTTTCTATATTAGAATTTGTTTGGTCGTTAAATATTGACCCTAAGCATGCTGAGTTCCTAAAGATTTCTAAGGTCAGTGGGAGTAGTCAAAGTCCTTATCATGACTTGCAAGGAATACAAGAGGCGGGGGGAAGAGTGTCATTAAATTTCACTCCAAATTTAACTCCGATTACACCTCTTGTACACCATACTGCACCAACTCTCTTACAAACTTAGAATCCTTAAAATGATAGCAACCTAAGCAAGAGCTAATCCATAAAACTGAAACTTCTAACAAACCCAATAATCAACTAAGGAGGTCATCTAGGTTTAAAAACCTATTAACTTTGATGATTACATAACCTCCCTAATTGAAGTTGAAATGGATTTTGGAAAAGTTTACTGATCCTATCTCTTCTAATTAAGCCATTAGTGTCAATCAATCTTCTAAATGGAATAAAATAGTTTTATAGTAAAACTGATTTTATGTGTTCGCATAACGTTTGGGATTTGATTGAATTACCTAAGAGTGTTCATAACTAAACCAAATCCTGATATAAACGTTAAGACACAAAGAAGCATGATTGATTGTCAAAGGTTATACTCAAGAAGAGATATATTATTAAAGAATCTTTCTTACATATCTAACAAAAGATTTCTTTTAGGATCATCACTGTTCTAGTAGCTTATAATAATTTTGAGCTACATTACATGAACATTAATACAACTTTCCCTAACAACTGGCTGACATATTTACATGTTCATAAAACAACCTGAAAGCTCCAAACTGAAGGTTAAAGAACACTTTATTTGTAAGCCAATAAAATTCATGTATGGGTTAATGCAAACATCATAATGTGATGAAATCTTAACGCAATTATTTTCATCAACAACCAAGTGGATTAATGTGTCTACCTCAAGATGAGTGGGAGCAACTAAATTAAACTTGTCTATATAGATGATATTCTTTTGACAAGTAGATGTTACATAAGTCAAAGTATTGTTAACACAAACTTTGATATAATAGATCTCAGAGATATCTCTTACATAATAGATATCATAACATGTTGAGATAGACTAAATGGGACATTACTTCCGTTCCATAAGTTTAACATTAAATTGGTCCTTACATATGTAACAAACAATACTGCTCTCCTTTAGAGGATAATAGGATAAATGAGATTATTTCTTACGCTTCATTAATTAGAAGCCTTATGTAAGTTTAAGTCTATACTCGTTTAGATATTACTCACATTGCAACACACTAGATATGTCTAGATTAATGTGAAGCATCTAATAGAGTATTACAATATCTTTAAAAGAAACGAGAGACTATAATTTAAAGAAGAAGTGAGAACTCAAACCGGTTTATTATTACTCTAACTTTGTAATATTCAAAGATGACAAAATGTAATTTTGGGTATATCTTTATGTCAGCAGACAAAACCTATCTCATGGAGGAGTCATAATGGACTGATATCAACAACCTAAGTTATAACGACATAATATAGTCACTAAAAGTTGTTGGAAATTTATCAGTGGACTCATGAGTTTATTAACTCCATATAATTAATATATTGAAGACTTGTTGTGATAAAGTCAGCTACCATGTCTCCTTGAACAGTAACAGTTCGAGAGGTGCTGCATTAAATTTCGATACGCAATTAATTATTCGTTTATGAACGAATTGAGGAAACTAAATTTTTGTATCGAATACATTCGTGATATGCCTAAGGATCCTATAACTAAAGGTCTATTACCCATAAGTCTTATTAAGAGTGCACATAAAAGAGAAGGGTTTTAATTGATGACCATGTAGAACTGCATATCGTACTATGAATGACTAACTAGTAATTTTCCTCATCAGTTTGATTTTGTATGTCTCTTACATATGTTCTGCCGGTGTAATGACATATAGACAACTATAAATACAAATCAAACGTTAAAGGGCTTACATATTTTGATCATAACTGTTAGGTTTTAAATTAAGGCTATAGTATGACTAATGGGGGTCCTGAGTCGCATAATGATTCAACGGCTGTATTTCTCTGCTATAGTACTTGTTTAAGGCTAAAATGAGTATTAACTTCTGATCAGACTAATCTAATACTCATGATAAATGATTATTCGGCTAAGTGGGAGAATGTAAGATTAAATATTTATTTATTTATATTTAATCTAGTAGCCATCATTATCATTTATATAATATAGATCAAAATATATTAATAACCTATTAATATTTAGTTGGTAATTGTTGATGGACCATATTACCCTTATTAACTAATTGGGTTTCCTCTTGGGTGTATATATAAGGAGATTATTAGAGAGGTAAAAGGTTAGACACACAACCTAATAACACTAACATCAAATTCGTCCCTCTCTCTCCCTCAACCGATTCTGCCCTAGTCTCGGTTCATCACCATCATCACTTTACACCCTAAGGAGGAACCAGATCAAACTGACAACTCTGTCGAACACCGTGGCTGCGTCTCTGACTGGATTCTCTACTGATGCAATCAAAGGTATGTTATTACATGTTTTCCATTATGTTTAAAACAGAACTGATCAACATTTATACCATGATTGGATCGGACAAATTATTCTTAGATGTTGTATTCCCAATTCAGAATGTGATTTCAGAAAAGATTGACAAAGTTTTCAAAATGGTTGAGATTGAAAAATCTGAGATTTCAAAGTTTGCTGGAAAGAGTCACAAAACTTTTTATAACAAACCTGGTTACAAGAAGAAGAACATGAAGGCTGGGTTGGGTTATATAAAGAAACAAAGTTGGAAAAGAAATGAAATGCCAAATTTTCAGGCAAAGATGAATTTTGTTCATGGAACAAGTTCCGAAGAAGAGAAAGAACTTCAATTTAGGCGTCAGTCTAATGAAGAGTTCTATGCTCAAAAGAAAAAGCAACAACCACAGGTCAAAGATGTTTCAAAACGAACATGTTTCAAATGTGATCAAATAGGACATCTTGCTCGCAAGTGTCAGAATCTGAAACCTGTTGATGTTGAGTCGAAAAAGAAGTCTGAAAATGTTGAAAAATATAAATCTGAGGATGTGAAACAGAGGTCAACCAGATTTGATTCAAAACAAACTTGGAGGTACAACACAAACAAGTTTGTTTCAAATCAAACTTGGAAATCAAACCCGAATAGGTTCGATTCTAGACAGACCTGGAATTCTAACACACCCAGATTAAGAACAACACAAAGTTGGAGAACAACTGTTGACACAACGAAACCAAATGAGTTTTGGAAACCAAAAGTTGTTGTTCAGAATGAAAATATTCAAAAAGATTCAAATTTTTACAAACGAGGTACTCCAAAAGGTCAAACATGGAGTGTTAAGAAACAAATGACTTCGGTAAATAATGAAAAAGTTGAAGTTGAAGTCAAAGTTGAAAAAGTCTTTGTTCAAAATGACAAAGATTTTCCGAAATTGAATGAAGCATATTGTATTGAAATGCCTAAGGTTCAACAGACCTGGGTTAAATTGTTCAAGTGACTGAATAGTTTGAATGTGCAGGTGCTTCTGAAGTCAAATGAATGTCAACCAAAGGAGAATCGAAGCAGCCTGGCACGCGAGGAGGAGGCTGTTAGTCCCTGTGTTGGTTGAAATAGGGAGTTTGTTTGATTTCTGTACATAATTCAAAAACCCTAAAAAATTGAAAAATTTAAAAAAAAATGTTTTAGTTTGTAAAAAATTTGAAAAACCAAAAATATGTTTGTTTTTAAATTTATCAAAAATTCAAAAATTACAAAAAAATATGTTGATTTAATATGCCAAAACCCTCATGGCGGAACAAACATGATTAATTTCACAAGATTGAAAAACGGTTTTCAAACTGTAAAATATCAATGTGTTGTAAATCATGGGGGTATGTTACATTTTCTGCAAAACAGAGCACGAAAAGCAGAAAATGGATGACGAGACAAAGCTATCAGTATCGGGTTGTCAAAATTTTCTTTAAATGATTTTGCATTTTAGGGGGAGTATTGTTGTCAGAAAATACAAAAACATTAGAAAATTTGAAAAAGCCAAAAACATGATAAAATTGAAAATGAGTTTTTGTGTAAATAGAGGATATGATAGTACATTAGTAGACAGTTACAGTATGCTAAAGAAATGTAATGTTTAAATAGCGTTAAACGGTCTCACTGATGATATGCCGATAGGTTTTTATACATTTAGTAAACTTTTTCGGGATATAAACATAAATTCAAACTTGCTTGTTTCGTGGGGAACACTACTTGGATATATAGGTAGCCCCTAAAATCTTATTTGAAAGGTCCCTCTTTCTGAGATACTAGGTCTTTATACTTAGTGATATCTGGGGTATTATTCCGGGACTTCTGATAATGCGGAAGCAATGGCCTAGTCCCCGTATAATACTTTCTGCATGCTTGAAATATAAGCACACCCTCAACATAAAAAATGATGAAACATTGCAAAATGCTAATCATGTGCTGTTGAAGAAAAGATTCTCTAAAGGGAACACACATAAAGTCGAACCGTCATCTCTCAGATTTTGCGGAAGCAATAGCCTGAGCTCTCACGGTCTCGCATTTAACCCTTTACAGATATCATCTAGGTGTACTCACCTGTAAGACTGAATATTGGGATCTGGATACAGGAGTATATTCAAGAGGTGGGACACATGAATGAGTTTAAGTTCTTAATACACCTAATTCGTATCCTGAATCAGTTGAAATTTGTGTGAAAATTTAAGTGGATCAGTATATCGACAATCTAAGTGAATTGTTTAATTCTTAATGTGTAACTAAGCTCAACGGTACTTGTGACTTGTCAACAACTGATATGATCGTCTGACACAAACTCAAACAAAAATATTGCTTGTAAATATGTTTGTAAATATTTCTTTACTGCTTTTCATTTCAGAAAAATACAAAAAGATTTTGATTAAATTTTTATTTTTGATAACCGATATAGGATGCTGAGTTTCAAAATCTAAGTATGCTGATTGTGTTTCTGAAAATAAACAAGTTCATTAATTTGAAACTTGAAGTTTTAAATTACAAAAAGAGTTAAATGCTTGGTTGGTCCCTGTGGTTTTCAAAAATTGCAGACTTGGTCCCAGTGGTTTACTAATTACACGCGTGGTCCCTGTGGTTTTCAAAAATGCACTCGGTTGGTCCCCAGCCCTAACATCAGTTAAATTTCTTAGTTAACTATGTGTGAAATGACTATATTACCCCTGAACAATTAAAAAAAATAAAAAATAGAGTTAAATTTCTTAATTAACTAATGGCCCACCATCTTCTTCCTCCAATACTGTACCACCACCACTACCTGAACCACCAACACAACTGCACCAGCACCACCACCGCTGTACCACCCACCACCACGCCAAAAAAACGTACCTGAAGCTCGTAGAAATGTTTTGCGGGTAAAATTCAATCAAATTTGAAACTCGAAATTCAAAAACTCTCTTTAAGTAAGAACTCTGATCAGCAGGTGAATTGATTATATATATAATGAACTGAATGTATAACTGTATAGTAATTGATATGATACTTTGAATCTATAGATCTAGATCTAAACATAGAAACACATTCCACATAAAACTCAAACAAATTCAAAATCCGAACTCGAAAACTTATCTAGAAAACTCCAATCAATTCCGTCTGTTCTTCAATCTTCACTTCAGCAGTGACGTCACTAGCCGCTGCCGGTTCCGGTGCAGATTCCGGTAATGTAGCCGGAGAAGACGACGGAGATTCATCCGGAGATGAAGAATGATCCAGATCTGAAGGCGGAGGAGCAGGCGGAGATCCGATCGGAGATGAAAGATATGACGGTGGCGGAGAAGAAGACGGAGGTGAAGAATGTTCCAGATCTGACAGCAGATTCCCTCGCCAAGGCTGCGCCAGGTTCGGTCAGTTCTTCCTCCACCCTCAAGCGCTCGCTCTCTCTGTCTCTCTCTGTCTCTTTCTCTCTCTATGTCTCTTTCTCTCTCAGCATTTCTCTAAATGTGCAGAATGCGTGTGTACCTGTATGTGTGGATGAAAATTAGAAGGGAAGAGATAAGAGGGTGGTGGTACAGTATTGGAGGAAGAAGATGGTGGGCCATTAGTTTTAGTTTTTAGTTACTTAGGGGTAATTTAGTAATTTTACACACACTTGACTGGGAAATTTAACCAAAGTTAGTGTTAAGGACCAACCGAGTGCATTTTTGAAAACCACAGGGACCACGCGTGTAATTAGTAAACCACTGGGACCAAGTCTACAATTTTTGAAAACCACAGGGACCAACCATGCATTTAACTCTTAAAAAAATTCAAAAACAGTTTGTGATATCTCCAAGGTCATTAAGTTGGACTTGGATGTTTAACTGTGAGGGATTTGGATGCTTATATTGTTAAAATATGTTGAATAAAGCCAGGTTACGATTTCTGAAAATTGAAATTGCTTTCATTGTAAAAAAATTTTATATATGATAAAAGAGCCAGGTCATTTAATCCTGGATGTTCAAAATGTTGTTTCTTATAAATGTTTAAGAAATTGCAGATATGATTCCAGACTACGATCCCGATAGCCGAGTCTAAGGGGGAGTCTGAAGACGAGCTCAAAGCAAGGGGGAGCTTGTAACCAGAAAGCAAGGTGTCGATCCCTAAAGCTCGGAAGCTTGATGAAAGGGGGAGCCTGAGAAAAGATAGAAGATGATCAATGAAGAAAGATTTATGGATGCTTACAGTGTTAGACAATTTGCAAAGAGTGTAAAGACTGATCAAGACTGAAGATGTGTCATGATAAATACTTGACACTGAAGACTTCGTCAACATCCAAGGGGGAGTCTGTTAGTGCACTATGTCCGTCGACTTCGTCTTGTATCGAGTCATGTAACAAGATAGGATAAAGTAGTGCTCGGGATGCTAGAAACTGAGTATTGTGTGAGTTGTAGTTATTTCGCATGAAAGAGCCAAGGACCATTTCACACGAAATTAACAATATTAATTTCGCATGAAATCACCTTGACCATTTCAAGCGAAATCAGCACACCTATATATAGTGGAGGATGGTTTGTCATTTGTAACTTTCGGATCTGAGTAACGAAGCTCTGCCGAATTGTCTCCAGGTGCTGTAAGACTATTATATCAATACAAGAGACATTATAATTGAATCAAGCTGTAAACAAGTCCGTTTCACTGAATTCCGCCTTTGATTCGGATCCAAACTCTTCTGAACGACACATTCAGGTCGCATAACGATCCTACAGAGATTTTCCTCGAGACAACGGATAAGATTGTTCAGATCCATGATCGTCTGAAGGTTGCCAGAGATAGACAGAAAAGCTACACAGATAAGAGGCGTAAACCTCTGAAATTCGAGGATGGTGATAAAGTTTTACTTAAGGTGTCACCCTGGAAAGGGGTGATGAGATTTGGTAAAAAGTGCAAGCTGAGCCCAAGATATATTGGACCATTTGAGATCATCGAATGTGTTGGGAGCGTGGCCTACAAGCTAGATCTACCTGAAGAGCTTAGTGGAATTCACAATGTATTCAACATCTGCAATTTAAAGAAATGTTTAGCCGATGAGTCGCTAGCAATGTCTCATAAGGATGTGCAGATTGACGAAAGCTTAAAGTTTGTTGAAAAACCTTTGTCGATCGAGGATCGACAGGTTAAGAAGCTTCGAAGAAAGAATGTGCCGATCGTAAAGGTGAAATTGGATGCCCGTAGAGGCCCAGAATATACGTGGGAAGTTGAATCCACAATGAAACAGAAATACCCTTATTTATTTCAGTAAATCTCGAGGTCGAGATTTATTTAAAATGGGTGAGGATGTAACACCTCACAAAATTATGTCTAATACAGTGGTGACACGTGTCATAAAGACTGATCATGTTAAAAGTTAACTAGAGGGACTAAAATTGTCAAACAATGAAAAGGTGTATGTGGAAGGACTAAAAGCGTCAACATGCCAAACTTGTGCCTCTGAATGACGTCATATGATGTTCATATTCTTTATTGAATAAATTGTCGGATACAAGAAGCCGTTTGTGCTTAAAATCAAAAGTTTACAGAACACAGGGGTTAAAAGTGTCAACATGTTAATTCTTACCTCTGAGTGACCTTTTAACAATCCCGAGTCTTTGTAATATATTATCATACTCTCATGAATATCAGATAATGTTTTCATGAAGTTTCGGTTCAATCTTGTAATGTAATTTGCAATTTCCAAGAAGAGGGGTTAAAAGTGACAATGTGACAATTCTTCATACGGGAGACCTTTTCAATATATCCAAAACATATGAATGCATGTTTCCACTCCCAAGAACATCTCAGACCTGATTATGTGGGCCCCTCATGCTGGAAATGACGGTTATACGAGTTCAGAAAGTACAGGGACTGATCTTGCAACAAAACAAAAATGTTTGAAACTGGGCTGCCTCGCGTGGCGCGCTAGTTCCTCCCCTCCCTGGCGCGTGGCGCGACGGGGGCTGTTTTCCAGCCAGTTACTGGTAGCTGCCTTGCATGCAACCTGAAATCTTTGTTTGATTCTCTGCACGTCTGGGGCGAATTCAGATGCATGTTGATGGTTTTTAAAAACCATTTGGACACATGTTTGCATCAAATAACATCAGGGACACTTGGAACAATCCTACATCATTCAATTCTCCTATAAAAGGCCCTCATTTCTCATTGTGGAACTTGCTCAATCAAGTTTTATCTCAAACAAACTCTCAAGCTTTGTCTCTGGAGCATCCTGGTTCATAAGGAAGCTCTCATAGTTCAAAATTTCGTGCTAAGGACCCTTGTAAGTGTTCTTGGCTCCTATAGTTCAGTTTTTGTATGTCTAAGGACCGAAAGTCAAAGATAGCATAATTCTGCTTTGACTTATAGTTTATTCATAAACGGTCCAGCCATGATTCTAAACGAAAGTGGCTATATGTTGGTAATTATGTAGGTGATAAACCCTCAAAAGGGCACCTCCTAATTATCACATTTGCTTGGTCAATTGTCAGGTCAAAGTACTTAACAGAAAAGTCAAATGAGCCAGTTTTTATTTAAAAAATGCATAACTGATAATGTAAAGGTTATAAAATACATTTTATCACATTAATTACTTGGTAAATATTATAAGAACATGTTTAGACATGTTCAACCCGACAATTCTGAGTTTAGACTCGGTTCGCAACCGAAAGTCGCAAAAGTTGACTTTTGCTTTGACTTTCAGTTCTGACCCGAATTAGCTTAGTTTAGTTATGCCTTAGGGTTCCTTTGTGACCATATTATATGTTAGTATAACCCGCTGAGGTCATACTACACAGTCCCTTAGAAATCATAGTTTATTTGCATGTTTCCGTTAAATGCTTAAAAATTGACTATTATGCCCTTATGTTATAAAAATGAGATTTTTGAAAATCTGAGAGGACAAAAAGTTTTATTTCGGATATATAAGTATGTCAAATAAATTTGACATTAGTTTCTGATCTCAAACTAAAGTTATGCAAGATATCGTAAAACAAAAATTTTTATTAATTAAATTACATTTATTGTATAAATCATGTTTAAACCCAAATTTTGGCACCAAACCCATTTCCTACTGTTTTAATATAATTTTTAGGGATTTTTGGAATTTTTGGTCAGATTTTATACTGACCATAACATAGATTTCTTGCATGAATTCGGTAATTGATGATAATGCCCTTTTCATTAATAAAATGAGATTTACATATCATTATGTTAGTGCACTATGTCTGTTGACTTCGTCTTGTATCATGTCTTGTAATAGGATAGATGGTTTAAAGCACGAAAATCAAGAAATATATAAGAGAGGTAATTCCGCACTGAATTACAAAGGGTAATTCCGCACGAAATTAACTTGTTAATTTCGCATGGAATTAACACTTGGTAATTCCACACGGAATTAACACCCCTATATATATCTTGAATGTGTTGTTCATTTGGAACGGAATCAGAAATTGTACCGAAGTGCTGTCGGTTTGTCTACAGGTGCTGTAACTCTATCAAATCATTAATAGAGACATATTAAAGTGAATCAAGCTGTTATACTGTCCGTTTCATTGATTCCGCCTTTGATCCAGATATAAAACTCTTCTGAACGACTAGTTCGGGTCATACAACGATCCTACAAGTGGTATCAGAGCTTAGGAGGAAGAGTTCTTTATGATTTCAGCTGAATCTCTGTCTTCTACACCTTCTTTTCTCAATTAAACAATTTTTCACGGTCAAAATGGTCTAAATTTCACATATAACATGCAAAACAGTGTTTTATCAAAACCTTGAGAAAATTGGACATTAATTGGATCTAAATCTGATAAAAATTTTAATTCCGCATGAAATGAAGTTCGAACAAATTGACATCAGCATGATTTCGTTTGAAATTGTTCTTTAATTCCGCACGGAATTACGGTGTTTAGGCTAATTTCATTTGATCTCACAGTTAATTCTGCACAGAATACTAATTTCGTTTGGATAATCTCGTTCCAAACTTAATTCCGTTTGAGACTGTTACTTAATTTCGTTTGAAAGTTTTAATTTCATTTGAAGTTCTGTCTACAGGCATTTGGAGAGTCTTAATTTCATTCAAAAGTTGTGTTTTCACTTGAAGTCTGATTCCGTTTGAAGACTAATTCCGTACCAAATCTCATTTCGTGTCAAGATCAATTCGCACCAGTCGTGTGTCAGTCTGTTTCAGGTTATTTGATATTATTGAAACTGATTGTGTTTGTTTGTTGTTTTGTCTACAGGATTACATCATGGCTTAAGAATTTTTCAACACTTTTTACAATGCGTTTACCTCGGATACAATGGATGCTTCAGAGGTTACACCTAAAGCGATAACTAAAACGATCAAGGACAACATCAAACATGACAACTTTTATGGAACCTATTCAAAACCTCCGAAGCTGGATAACATTGAAGATTATGTATGGTGGAAGGAGAGGTTTGTCAATTGGATGAAGGCATATGCACATGAGAGTTGGTTTTGTTTGAAGTTTGGATATGCTAACCCAACAAATGACACAGGAGAAGAAATTTTGATTAAAGATTTTTCAGAAGAAGACAAAAAGAAATTTTCATACGAACAGAAGATGATTGCTTTGATTCAGCAATCAGTTCGAGATGACATTTTTTCATTATTAATACATGATGGGTCATCGCAGTCTGTGTGGAAAGCTTTGAAAGCAAAAGCTAAGGGGGTAAACAAATTCAGAAAAACAAAATCGCGTTATTAAAAAAGGAATTTGATTTATTTGATAGTTTAAAAGGAGAGATAGTGAGGCAAATGATTGAGAGGTTTTGCCATTTAAAGATTGAACTTGAAAGATTTAAAATCGTAAAAACTAGAGAAGAAATTGTTGACAAAGTAATTGAAGCTTTACCACGAGCTGATCAGTGGCAAACGTTTGTTTTTATCTTGAAAAATGATGATAAATTTGATACAATTTCTCTTGATGCGTTGTTAGAAAAAATTGAGAGTCATGATCTGGAGCTACAAAAGCAAAACAAGATGAGTGGTTCATCGCATCATCAGAATGTTGGTCTATACTACAAAGGCAATGTACCTTTGGATAAAGTTGCTAGTTCACCAAAGACTGCATTCAGTGGTGAAAAGATGAAAGAACCACAAACAACCTCATCAAGTTACCATTCTGGATATGTTAGGCCCTAAAGTGTGAGACTGACGCATCAAATTAACACAACGGGTTATGGTTACGAACTGGGCTTTACCGGGTTAGTTTATATTAGGTTGTGGACCTTTATAGGTTACTTGGGCCAAGCTTTAGGCCATGTGGGCCAAGCAGGCCCAAGGGGAGCCCATGTAGGGAAGTGGGCTTGTCTATGTATATAAACAAGTTTCTAACTTGTTTTAGGGTTTGAACTTCATTGTTACAACTTCTAGAGAGCTAGAGAGAGAGGCGATTTGGTTGTGAGCACTTGTACTAGACGGTTTTGCTTTTCAAGTAATAAAATCGTGTGCAAGTGTTGAAAGTGATTCGGTATTGTTCCTCGTTTTTCATATTTTTCGGTTTGTCTTGAATCATCTTGTGTTTGGTTTCCGCACTCTCACAAGATTAGGTTTGATATCATTGAAAGATCTGTTTTACAGGACTTACAAGTGGTATCAGAGCCATTGAAGTCTTTCAAAGGCTCGGTTTTTTATGTCACTCGAAGATCAAGAAGAAGCTTTGCACAAGTGTCGGGGGATGTGTGTTCGTAAATGGAAAGATCTCCGGTTCGTAAGATCTAGATATCACTACAGATCTGAAAAAATTCTAAGATCTGGTGTAGTCGCCGGAAGATGACTGGAGATGGAGAAAGATAGAGTGGAGTTGCAGGTTTTCGGGTCGGAGTTCGAAGAAGACGATCGGAGTTCGGTGATGGTTCGATGATCGAAGATGAGGAGTTCGGAGATGTTGAACCGGAGACGAAGAACGAAGGTTGCAGGTGACGGGAGGGTGATTAACGGTGAGTTGCAGGTCGGCAGAACGATGAATGACGGAGGATGATTAACAGTGAGAACTGATGCTGATGAAAGACGGAAATGGTGGTCGCCGGAGAGTTCAAAACTGATGATAGTTTTATGTGTTTCGGATTAGAAGAACTGGTTATCTCCGATGAATTATGTAATGATGTTGGCGATATGAGATGGAACACGGATTGATTCAAGATGATCTTTGATGATTCTGATAGAAATATGTGAAGATGATGTTTATGAATGATGAGTAATGTTGTTGTCGGCTGCTGTTAATGATAATCTCGGATAACATTGACATTTTCCGATGAAATATCAAATGATTTCGGACGAAGTTGATAACATCAGCAGGTCAAGAATGTTGGGGCAATGATTGTTGGCGGCTGCACATGATGTCTATTCAGAAACCCTAAGGAATGTGAACCGTCAGATGTGGAAAAGATCAATGGTCAAAGGTGAGGTAATTGAAAAATAATGTTGTGCAACTTTCTGTGGGGCCACCATTTCCAGCCGAGAAGCTTCTATGGCTGGTGATATTTTTTTGTCTAATTGATGGGAGCCCAGGTGCATTGTTTTATTGGCCCAACTGGATTGGACATTCAAAGTATGTTGGCTGGACTTGTCCATACGAATTGATAATTAGTGTTTATTGGGTCTTTAGTAAATTGGGCTCCACTGAATTACTGGCCACACATATTTTTTTAATCAGCATCACATGTTTGATTTAAAGATTGAATTGGAATATTGGGCCGGGTCTTAAACGAGATTTTGCGGGCCAATTACAGTGATGAAAATTTTTGGAGCATATTAGAATCAGTTCTTTTCTTGGACCGGAAGGTTTATGGAAGATGGGCCGATAGAATGAGGACACACTAGAAAGAGGTATGGGTTAAATTTCTATGAAGTTCCTATTGGTTCCAGTGCAAACTTGTGTTTTTGCGCGACTTGAATACCAGACGGATCACTTGAATCCGTGTGTTCTTAGCGACTCAGATTTAAAACATCATCCGAGATCATGCATTTTCGTTCGAAATCACATTCTTTCATCCGTGATACATTGAACTTCATCCGAGACGCATCCGAAGTCCTCCGTCTTTTCGTCCGACATCATTCATTATTATCATAGCTCATCTGACATCATCCGAGATGCATCTCCGTCTATCATTTATCATCCGAAACAATTTCGTATCATCCGAGATATGTTGATGGGCTCGTTCACTGCTGGGCCACTAAAGGAGAAGACCCAAGGTTGGAGATCGTCTAAACCGTAATAAAGAGAGCATAAAACTAGGGGAGATTGTTAGGTCCAAAAGTTTTACGCTTATCTTTATTACTTTTATTTATGTTTATTTGGTTTAGATTAGCACTTGGGCTTGGGCTAGGCCATGTGGGCCAATGGGGTAGAGGCTCCTATAAATAGTCATGTCTAGTTTATTTGTGGTAGAGCTCTCATTTATAAATTATGTAATCCCCAAATAAAAACCTTGTACCAAACAATCCTAGAGATTGTGTGCAAGGTTCTCGAAGATCGTACCAGACAGTCCTTGAGACTGTGTGCGATCTAAGCAGCGACACTAAGTTTTGTAATGAAAATTTTCTTTTTGTTCTTTCGGTTTGATCTTACATTCCGTGTTCCATTGAACCGTTGAGTGATGTCATGGGTTTTTCGGGACTAACAAGTGGTATCAGAGCAATTAGAACCTATTTCTAGGCTCAGTGTGATATCAAAGATTCAAGGTTTTCGTTATCTTTGGTTCGGTGTTCTTCGCGTTCTTCGTAGTGTTCATCGAAATTCTATAAAAAATTAGTGTATTTTGGTGTTTTTGATTTTTCTAAAGTTGTTAAGATTTGAAATTTTTGATAAGTTTGAAAAAGGATTTAATCAATCCCAACTTTTTCGAAAAATCTGGTTGATTAGTTTGCTTAAAATTATTTGTTTCCTTATTTAAAAATTGGAAATTCAAAATAGTTTTCAACTTCCTTGATCAAATACGTGTAAAGGAGCTTTCACAGGTTTCGAGTCAGAAGATTTAAAGTGTTAATTGGTGTCCACAGAGGTCTCGAGTCTCATCAACAGGTTTCGACTCACAGCAACCTTCTCCCTCTCATATCACAGTCTCGAGTCACATTCCACGGTCTCGACTCTCATCATTTGCTCACAAGGTCTCGAGTCGTCATCATAACTGGTCTCGAGTCAGCAATTTTCAAGGTCTCGACTCAAGGTCTCGAGTCATCAACAATTTGGTCTCGAGTATTGCTTCTGAGGTCTCGAGTTATCAACTTCATCATCTTGTTCTGAGTCGCAACAAGAGGTTTCGAGTCCGTGTTTTCGAGTCGGAATCTCCTTAAACAGTCTCGAGTCGCAACCACGGTTTCGAGTCGCAACCGAGATCTCGAGTCATCTCTTTTTATTTTCGAGGCGCAATCATCAAGGTCTTGAGTCATCTTCTTCTGAGCAGTCTCGAGTCGCAACCACGGTTCCGAGTCGCAACCGAGATCTCGAGTCATCAACATCCACTGTCTCGAGTCGCAACCACGGTTTCGACTTCATAGTCTCAAGTCATCTCATTTCACAGTTTCGAGTCATCTGCTGTTTCATCTCCGTCTTCTCCGCTTCACTTCCACCGGCGACCAAACCTGCAACTATCATCATCTCCATTTGATTTTTCAACTTCAGATTTCGAGTGCCGGTTTCGAGTACACCTTCTCCGTGTGACAACCCTCAAAATTTCAGGTACTATACAATTAATTAATCTTAATTACGTGCCTAATGACTGTGCTTGATTACTACTGATAACGTAAACTGCTTTCTGATTCCTGTAACTTACATACATATGCATCACATTTCATACTGTCACTCCACTCATTACATACAAACTTTAGTGACAAACTTGATGCACAAAGCACAGCTAGCACAGTTAGTGGATAACTCAGAAATATACTGACAAGTGGCAACACATAGACAAACAATAGGTTGAGGGACCTATTTGACATTCTTTGAAACTTGCTTACTTTTAATTTCGAGGACTAAAACCGTCATTATTTGAAAGTACAAAGTTTAGGGACTAAGTTGTCATTTTTTTTTAAACTATAGAAATACAAGGGTTAAAAGTGCAATTATTTCAAACTATAAGTTTTGGGTTCTTTTTGGTAATTTTTGAAACTTATTTTATAAAAGAAATAAATAGATATTTTTGAAATAAAAGTCCAAGGTTCATTTGGTCATTCTTTCAAACATAAACTCTAGGGACTAAGGTTGGCTTTCTTAAACTCATTTTAACTAAAGATCCTAACCTGGTTAACTTTCATATAAGGTTTTCTTATTTAAAGACTAACCTAGTTAGTTAATTAAGTTAATTGTTACAGGGACCATTTGTTTATATATTAGAACCTCAGGGACTAAAATGTAAATATGGTTTAATTCAAATAAAAAGGGATTAAATCCCATCGAACCGGCCAAGAGCATGTCTCGAACCCGCGTCGACTCGGAAGCAAACAAGGCGCACAACCGGCTGGACTAACCAGCCATTTGTTTTATTTTGTGAAATGTATAATATATATATTAACCTTATTTTTGAGCTGAAATAAAAAATAAAATAAACCCAGCTTCGCTGGTTACGGATTTCGATCAAAATCCACCAATTTCGACCAAAACCGAATTTTTCCACTTCCTTCATCATTCTTGACCTAACCCATTATGATTATAATGCTTTTCCTTAAACAATTCGCACTAAGAACGCATTAAACGAGCACTAATCGGGATTTTTGTTTAAAAAAAAAAGTATTAAAAGTGGGACTAATCCACTAATTTTTGTGTCGGTTTGATCAAATTTTTCGTGTATAAAAGGCTCCATGAACTCTTACAAATCTTCCACACCCATTAGAACACTTAAACATACTGTTTTTGACGAAACCCGATCGGAAACTCTCGCCAGAGTTCAAAACTCGCCGGAAGTTAGTCGACACGCTATTCCGACCGATACCGGAGCCGTTTTACTCATCCAATCGGTATATCTACAACTGTTTAATGTTTCTGCAAGTTTAATTTAAGTATAAACATGTTTTGATCGAGTAATCAGACCTGTTGACTTCGGTTGACCAGATTTGGGGAAGAAGATGAAGTCTATTTATTTATTTTATGTATTTTAAAAACAGTTATTGTTCTTAAATTCATAATAAATCGATTTTAATCAGTTAAAGTCCGAAATTTTTAACATGTATACTTTAATTACTGATTCAATTATTAAAAATATTATGTTAGTCAAATTGTTTATAAAACTATTTTTTATAAATTAAAAATAGTTTAATCTTTACAAAATTATAATAATTTGAATTTAGTGAATTAATTATTGAAATTTTTATAGTAATTATTTTACATGTTGGACTTTACAAAAATAATATTATTAATGATATTTTATGTAAATTTGATATTTATATAAATAAATCAGTATTTATACTTATTTATATAGTTTAATTTAATGTAATTAAATTATATAACTATATAATTTTGATCCAAAATTATTTTTATGACAAAATATGCATTATTCTGAGTTTATATAAAATAAGAATCTGAATTTTTATTATATTTAATTATTTAGATAATTAAACTTATATAAACTTATTAATGGTTATTTTAACCATTTTAATTCATTTTAATCATTTAAAATGATTCCAAGGCCATAATAATTATTTTAAATCTGTAATACTAAAGTTCAATAATTAAAAATGTTATTTTTAATTATTTAGATTTAATATAATTATTCTGATAATTAATCATATAATTATCATATGTATTCTTTTAAACGAAATATTTATTTTTCAAATAGTAAATATTTCAACCATATAAATTAATTTATAATTTTTATAAATTAATTATATCACTTGTACAATATTTTTGCCAATAATCATTATATTTAATTATGTTATTATACTAGTTAAATATATTTGGTTTATTATTACAAATGTTTATATTATATCATTTGTACAATTTGTGTAATTTTATTATTTATGATAAATAAATATTTTTCATAAATAATTCCATTACCTCATATTCACTTTCCGAGTTCTCTATTAGGTTATCCTAACCACATAAGTACCATTTAAACAAAACACTACCGAATCCTATAGATTTAGGATTTCCAATTATCCAATTAAACATTATTGTTGATACATATCCCATATTGTTGCATGTTCAATCAATTAGAGTGACGTGGAATCTTATTTCCAAGAACTCTCACATTTGCATACTCGTTAGGACTTACTCGTAATTAAGGTGAGTTCATGTCCCCCTTTTCTCTTAACAGTTTTCAGTTTTATACTTCGGGGGTGGAATACATGTTACAATTATTACAGACATTTTATACATGGTATGGTTAGCTTAAGGAGGGTTTACTACTTAGATCATGTGAGTGGGTAGGTGGAACTTAAGGCCATTAATCCTCGTTGTAGGACCGAGGGTCATGAGCGGTAGATCTATTTGGGTGTAGGGAGCCCAGCTCCTGAGTCCACAGTACGGACCATGGGGTGACTTTGAGCCCGACGCACAAATTTGCTAGGTTTGAGTCTTCCTGCATCACTTCACACATATCATTGGCTTTGCAACCCAATGGTGATCTCTTTTTCCTTATTGCTACATACCAGGGACGTTTATTCATACTTTGAAGGTTTATACATACTCACTTTTACATGAACTCGCTCAACTTTTGTTGATTTTTTTCAAAATACATGTATTTCAGGAAATTAATGGATCTGGGAAGTATGCTATTGTGTCAAGCTGCGTAATGAATAACGATGTCATCCGGGTTTAGGAGGTGTAACCCTTACCTGGACGGTTACATGTCTTTAAATCACGTATTACTTAAGTCTTTTGTTGTGTCATGTGAAAACGCTTTAATCTTGTCTTGGTTGTAACTTGTTTTGTGTGTCGATATTTTAGACAATGACGTTGTGGTGTCTTTAAGTTTAATGAATGGATGAACATCATGTGTTTTACTTTCATATAGCATTGTTATGATTGTTGCTATGGTATTAAGAAGTCACACCAAATAAACCCACGCTTCCGCAAAAGCCAGGGTGTGACAGCTTGGTATCAGAGCCTCGATCATAGCGAACTAGGATTCATTCTCGAGTCTAGACTATGATCACTAGGGCTCTCACGAAAATGTTTTCAAACATTTTTATATTGCATACACTAAGCGTCCAGATCCAGGGCACAAACATTTTTACAAACAAAGAAGCCGAATGTAATAGAAATAGAATTGCTGATTTAGAAAATAAGTTGAAAAGTTTTGTGACTTCTGCATCATATGTTTGTCCAAAACCGATCAATACTGTTCCAATAAGTGACAATGTCACAAATTTTGACAAAGTCAAAATTGAAGATTGTGATGACAAAGCTGATGATGAAAAAGAAAAAGAAAAGAAAAGAAAAATATGTTTAGATTTACAAGAAAAATTTAAAAATACTGTTTTGCAATCTACTGAAACATGTGAATGTTCTAAGCAAAAACCTGTTAAGAAGAGTGTAGAACAGAAACAAAAAGTTAAAAATTCGAAAAATTTAAAAAATGAAAATGAAAGCTCATCAGTTCAGTCATCCAATCATTATAAAAAATCACAAAATTTTGTAAATGAAAACTCACAAAATGTTGGTAATAAGTGGTGTAGGTTTGACCACAGTGCTTAAAAGACAAATCCAGCATTGAAAAGGAGAAATGATTATCACCAAGCCAAACAATGTTATGATCTGAAGGTTTGGACTGACAGAAGTGGATGGTACGATAACAGAGTGTGCTACACCTGTGGTGTTAGAGGACACATTGCTGTTAATTGCCAGAATTGGAATTATGAAACAAGAAGATGCTATAATTGCCATATCAGAGGACATATTGCAAGAGATTGCCCAAGGAGATCGATGGGAAGATCGAGGGTTGAATCTCAGAAAACGATGAAAAAAACAGTCAATGTCAAGCCCAAAGAACAGAAAGTGGAAGAAAAGAAAGTGAAGCTTTCGCAAGGGCAAAAAGACAGACTGAGGAAGAAGAGGAAGAAAGCACGAGATTATTTGGAAAGGATTTTGTCTTCAGGTTCACCAGTTGGTTCGAATAAAAGTTCTGATGAATCAATTCACTCGACGGCAAAGTCAAGTAAATCGAATTCTTCAGATGCAAATCTGAGGACAAACAAGAAGAAAAAGAAAGTTATTGACGATGAATCTGGCTCATCCAAGTCAGACAAGTCAAGTTCGGGCAATGAATCTGATTCCACAAAATCAGATGAGTCACAAGTTGAGGTAAAAAAGGAAGAAACAGTTCCTTTAATGAATGATGAGAAATTTCCACCATTACGAGCTGCAAACCTAAAATCAAAAGGTGTTGATGCTGAAAAAATGTTTAATAGCAATGTTAAACATATTTTTAGTAAGATGGCTGATGGTAAGGAAAAAGGAGTAAAAGAATTTTATGAAGAAAAGAGAAAAGCTCAAAATACATCCAAGGACAGTCAGGCTTGGGTGAAACTTTTCAAATAAAAAAATCTGACTTGCCGGAGCTTCCAGGTTGGTAAGTGTGAAGCAGGTATCGGCATCATTCTTGAGAAATTCACAGGATGGTAACTGTGATATTTCGTCTTACAAGTGGTTAATCAAGGACATTAAGTTGTACTTGATTTTCTACAAGCGATTGTGATGTTTGATCTTATATTATTAAAATTTTACAAAATAATTAAAAGAGAACAAGGTGATGAGATGAACCCGAACCCACAAGTGATGGGTAAACAAACTAATTTTTCTGGAAAAACCATTCTGATTAAAACAAACTTAAGTGTTTTGAAATCATTATGGGAAAATAGTTTGTTGTAAGGGGGAGTTTTGATTGAATACGCCGAAACCCTCACGGCTGAACAAACATGATTATTTTCACAAGATTGAAAAACGGTTTTCAAACTGTAAATATCAATGTGTTGTAAATCATGGGGGTATAGTATTTTCTGTAAAACAGAGCACAGATAGCAGAAAATGGATGGCGAGACAAAGATTTTAGCATCGTGTTGTCAAATTTTCTTTAAATGGTTTTGCATTTTAGGGGGAGATATATTGTTAGAAAATACAAAAACATTTGAAAATTTGAAAATGACAAAAACATGATAAAATTCAAAAATTGAGTTTTTGTGTAAAAAGAGGAAATGATAGTACATCAGTAGACAGTTACAGTACGCTAAAGAATTGGAAAGTTTAAATGGGTTAAACGATCTCACCGTGGATGTGTCGGTAGATTTTTATACATTTAGTAAACTTTTTCGGGATATAAACCTAAATTCAAACTTACTTATTTCGTGGGGAACACTACTTGGATATATAGGTAACCCCTGAAATCTTGTTTGAAAGGTCCCTCTTTCTGAGATACTAGGTCTTTATACTCAGTGATATCTGGGGTATTATCCCGGGACTTCTGATTTTGCGGAAGCAATGGCCTAGTCCCCGGAGAATACTTTCCGCATTGCTTGAAATATAGCGCAACCCTCAGCAAATTGATGAAACAATAAAATTGATAGTCATTGCTGTTGTAATACAAAAGATCCTCTAAAGGGGACACACCAAAAGTCGAGCCGTCATCTCTCTACTGAACGGAAGTTCTGACCTGAGCTCTCACGGTTTCGTACTATAATTTATTCCCCTTACAGATATCATCTAGGTATACTCACCTGTAAGACTGAATATTGGGATCTGGACACGGGAGTATATTCAAGAGGTTGGACACATGAATGAGTTTAAGTTCTTAATACACCTAATTCGTATCCTGAATCAGTTGAAGTTTGTGTGAAAATTTAAGTGGACCAGTATATCGACAATCTAAGTGAATTGTTTAATTTTTAGTGTGTAACTAAGCTCAACGGTACTTGTGACTTGTCAAAATCTGATATGATCCTCTGACGCATACTCAAACAAAAATATTGTCTGTAAATATGTTTGTACATATTTCTTTACTGCTTTATATTTTCAGAAAATACAAAAAGATTTTTGATTCTGCTTTATTTTTTACAACTGATGTTTGAAATGCTGAGTTTCAAAATCTAAGTAAGCTGATTGTGTTTCTGAAAATAAAACAAGTTCATTAATTTGAAACTTGAATTAAAAAAAAATTCAAAAACAGTTTGTGATATCTCCAAGGTCATTAGTTTGGACTTGGATGATTTACTGTGAGGGAGTTGGATTCTTTAATGCTGCTAAATCTTTTAGTATGTTGATAGGGGAAGTGTTTTAGAAAGTGTTTTAGAGCCAAGTTATGATTACTGGTAGTTTAAAATGTTGTTACTTATAAACGTATGAGTAATTGCAGATAGTCCAGATTACGATCCCGAGAGTAGAGTCTAAGGGGGAGTCTGAAGACAAGCTTGAAGCATGGAGGAGCTTGTAGATGGAAAGCTAGGTGTCGATCCCAAAGTATGGAAGCTTGACGAAAGGGGGAGCCTGAAGCTGATGAAGAAGAGAAGGATTGATGGATACTTACAATGTTACAATTTGGATGAGAAGGCAGAATGATCAAGACTGAAGATGTGTCATGCTGAAGACTAGACACTGAAGACTTCGTCAATATCCGAGGGGGATTCTGTTAGTGCACTACGTCTATTGACTTCGTCTTGTATCATGTAATAGGATAGGATAGGATTATTAGTGTCTGAGGTGCAAGAAACAAAGTTTAGTGGGTTTACATGAGGTTTAGCTTGAAAGTGACATGTGACATGTTCAAGAGAAACCAGATCAGTCAAGTTTCGCTTGAACTTGTCATGGTCAGCTTCAAGAGAAACCCAACTACTATATATAGGGCACTTGTTGATTCATTTGGTACGACTTCTGAAATCTGTAACGAAGTGCTGCCAAAGTCTGTTCAGGTTGTAAACAGTGTTATTATCAATATTAGTGACAGATTAAAGAGTATCAAGTTGTTTCCACGTCCGTTTCACTGATTTCGCCTTTGAATCGGATATAAAGCTCTTCTGAATGACTCAGTCGGGTCCAACAACGATCCTACAACTTGTGTGATCAACAGCTCGAATATAAGAAAAAGAAAGGGAGTGGACTGGGTTTTAATCAGGCTCCTCCTCTTTATAATGACAATTATACTTATTTACCTATAACTAAGGAGGAGATGATGAATGAAAGTAAAATGACTTATGGTCCCAAAAACAATAAGTCATCATTTAATGGCAGACCAGTTGAGAAACAGAAGTCTACTCCAATAAATTTTGTTTCTAAAGGCTTAATTGATCCTAACGCTTCGTCTTCATGTGCAGATAAAGTATCTGAAGTAAAGTGTGGAGATGTTCTTGGGAGTGAACCAGTTTTTCATTCTGATTTTTGTGAAACTTATGTTGAACAAACTGAGTCTGAAATTGCTTTTGGAAAAACCTTGTTTGAGTCGTTTTGTGCTTATGTGTCGTCAAGTGAGCCTGATGTTTTGGGCAAAACTGATGATGTTTGTGTTGAATCTGTGAACAATAAGTCTGGTGATGAATTTTCTTCAGTTAATGATTGTGAATGTGATGTTTCTAACCCCTTGGTTGATGATAGTGTTACAGGTGAAGTCCATCAGGATACATTCAGTGAAACCACTGAAACTACTCCTCAAGAAAATCAAGAATATCCTGATTCTTCTTCTAAGTCGGTCTCAGTGGGTGTCCCTAATGTTGAATCTAGTGGGACCCCATTGGAAACCGTTGATACATGTGTTGCAGAAACATGTGTTAATGAAACTTCCACATCTTCTGAAATTAAAACTGAACCAGATTTTGAAAAAGAAGATGTGGTCACTATAAATGAACAGTCACTAGAAGATGTTTCTGAAAAAGAAGTTAAAGCAGAAACTGAATCGTCTTCTAAAGGTCAAATGGTCCGTGATCTACCAATCAAAGACTTCATGCTGGTAGAAAAGTGTGTTGCTTGCGCAAAAGGAAAGGCTCATCGAAAGACTTATAAGTCCAAGTCTACACCTTCGACAACAGTCGTGCTTGAATTACTACACATGGATCTTTTTGGTCCTGTAAATGTGGTGAGCATTGACAAGAAGGCATATTGTCTTGTGATCGTAGATGACTACTCTCGTTACACATGGGTATACTTTCTTAGTCACAAGAATGAGGCTGCGAGTTTGATCAAACAATTTGTCACTCTAGTTGAAAATCAAGCTACTACAAGGGTGAAAGCAATTCGATCAGAAAATGGCACAGAACTCAAGAATATCACCTTAGATACATTCTGTGCAGAAAAGGGAATCGAACGACAGTACAGTGCACCACAAACTCCACAACAAAATGGAGTGGCTGAGAGACGAAATCGTACTCTTATAGAGGCGGCACGAACCATGCTGGCCGACTCGAAGCTTCCTAGTTTCTTCTGGGCCGAAGCAGTTAGCACGGCTTGTTACATCCAGAATCATGCTTTAGTAAACAAACGTCATATGAAAACTCCATACGAGATTCTGGAAGGACGTAAACTCTCGGTCTCACACTTCCGTAACTTTGGTTGTCCGTGTGTCTTGTTGCTCATGAACACTAATGGGAAGTTTGAGGTCAAAGGGGATGAATGTTTCTTTATTGGATATGCTAAAGGATCCTCCTATAGAGTGTACAATAAAGTAACCAAGAAAGTCGTTGAGTCGTGCAACATTGAATGGCTCGAAGAAAATACTACGGATGCTAGAGTTGGACCAGATTGGCTATATGATTATGCTGATTTGTTCAAATCCTTTAACATTTTGTCTAGTGTTTCCCCTGATGCAGGTGTGTCGACTCCGAAACAACCAGTATCGTCTAGTGATACAGAAGAAGAGAAACATGATGAAGGGAGCTCGCGAAATCATACACCCTTGGTACAGAAGAACTCAGAAAAGGCACATGGAACACAAGCAAAGCAATCAAAGCAATCTAAACCCATCAGATTAGCTACTGCTGCTGGATCTCAGAATCTCCATACATTGAAGCGACAGACATGTTTCAACTGTGGAATTCCTGGACACATTGCTAGAAATTGTGTTCATTGTCCAAACGTGCAACAAAATGCCAATACTCACTCTTGTGCTGATGTTTGTGAGCCGGTTCACAACACACAAAAGGAGCCAAAACGAGTAGATCAAAGTCGAGAGTATAAGAAGTCTGCTCACCAAGGACAATCACGATCTCATAAGGCTCCGGACAAGGTGATTGAAAGCTCCAATCAGGGAGAAAAGACGAAGAATGGTGCTCAGAGTAACAAGACTTCTGCAAATAGCAAATACAAGCACCCAAATTCGTCTTCGTCTGAAATTAATGTGCAGGCACATCCAACACAAAAAGGGCCGGTTTGTCCTTCAGGACCTGCTAGAGCAAATCAAGCTGCTAAAAATGTCTTTCCGATGAAAAGACAAACTTGCTACAACTGTGGCATTGCGGGTCATATTGCTAGAAACTGCACACGGCGTTCCTATGTACCCTACTATATGCAAGATCAGAGGGTTACACCTAAGGAAAACTACCATTCTAAGCCAATGAAGGTATCTTCACCTAAGGCAATGAAGAATGTGAATCCCAAGGTTAAACCTTCTGATGGGGATTGGAACGCTGCTAAAAACAAACGCAAGGCTGTTCAAGAACAAAAACGTCTTTCTAAATCTGAATCAGCTAAAGTTGCTCAACCGAAGGCAACAAATACGTTTGTTAAACCAAAACAGATTTGGAAACCCAAATCCAAGGCAGCAACTTTTTGATGCTTCAGGTAAACCCAGGACCACGATGGCCTGGGTACCCATGTCTTACTAATCTCCTTACTTTTCAGGAACAACTAAGGAGGAGCTGTTGACAATCTCTGGAATGTTGATAGCGGTTGTTCCAGAGATAAAAACGGGTAACATTTCACTGTTTCAAAAAGTTCAATTTTTTTTTACAGATGATATGTTTCCTTTGGAGGAGATAACAGAAGTAAGAAATGATCAGCAAAAGGTACCTTTTAAATTCAGTACTTTGATTTGAATATTGATTAGTCTTCAATCTGATGACAGAACGGTTAAGCAAAAATATTTTTTTTCTCTTTCTTAGTTCATTATTTTGTATATAAAGTGTCCTTTCTCTTGTAAATGGTAAATTTGCACAAATATACAAGATTTATGCACAAATTTAGGGGGGAGAGGAACATATAAATAGATATAGAGTTTAGGGGGAGAAAACACTTGTAAGTCCCGTATAACCGGATCTTTCAATGATATCAAACAACCTATTGATTGTGCGGAATCCAATCAATAGGTGATTCAAGAAATAAGATGAAGACCAACAAGAACAAACCAAATCTGAAGAACACACCGAATCACTTTTAACACTTGCACACGATTCTATTACTTGAAAAGCAAAACCGTCTGGTACAAGCGTCTTTACCAAATCGCCTCTCTCTCTAGCTCTCTAGAAGTTGTAACAATGAAGTTCAAACCTAAAAACAAGTTAGAAACTTGTTTATATACTTAACCAAGCCCAATTCTCTACATGGGCTCCCCTTGGGCCTGCTTGGCCCACATGGCCTAAAGCTTGGCCCAAGTGACCTATAAAGGTCCAAAACCTAATATAAACTAACCCAGTAAAGCCCAGTTCGTAACCATGGCACGTTGTATTAATTTGATGCGTCAGTCTCACACTTTAGGGCCTAAAAATCTCCCCCTAAATTTGAGCATAAATAAAAACTACCTAAGAAAAAAAAACTTTATGAACAAATTTACCTACGAAATAAAACAAAAACATGCTCAGTCAGTAAAGCGGATCATTTTCAGAAAATCCAGAAGCACTTGAAATTTCGAACTGCTGACAGGTTTTGTGAACAAATCGGTAGCATTTGCATCTGTGTCGATTTGCTCCAGTTTGATAAGACCTCTATCAAAGCAGTCTCGTATAAAATGAACTTTAATATCAATGTGCTTGGTTTTTGAGTGGAAAACAGGATTTTTCACAATTTGTATGGCAGCATCATTATCACAATAAATGGTAGTTTTAAGATAAGTCAAACTGTAGTCCTGCAATTGATGCTGCATCCAAACTACTTGTGAGCAAGACGCCGAAGCTGCCACATATTCTGCTTCAGCTGTGGAAATAGCTACCGTTTGTTGCTTCTTGCATTGCCAAGAAATGAGCCTATCACCCAAAAATTGGCATCCAGCAGAGGTGGATTTCCTGTCCTTATCAGTGCCTCCAAAATTACTGTCAGAAAACGCAAACAGGTCAAAATTCGAATCCCTCGGATACCACAGACCAAACCGGGGTCGGCCTTTAAGGTACCGAAAGATTCGTTTAACAGCAGAAAGATGAGAAGTTTTAGGATTAGCCTGATATCATGCGCAATTACAGACAGCAAAATGTTTCCATTCTTTAAGGATAGAGCCTACCAACACATCGTGCTAAAGTCAAACTGTTTCGATAATGGTCTTACATGAGTCAGCCCTTCACCATAATGTGAAAATTCATTTACAGAAGGACAGCCAAGATATCCCCGGATGATTCAACAACATAAAGACCCGAAACCTCAGACGTTGGCTATCTATCAACGCAAGATTTAAGACCATAAAATCATACGCCGTTGGTATGTTACCCACATGGTACATAGTTCATTATGTTTATATCACTTAGTATCTTTTATCATTTTGAGCGTCAAGCCTATCGACATATCGCAGTAGATCCTAGTCTTTTCAGCTATGGCACCTTACATGTGTTAGTCAAACCCTTTAACACGAACATTTATTTCACTTCCCATATAATGCAATTTTTATTTTTGACTTTTTCAGTTTTCAAATGTTTTTGTATTTTTCTCAATTTCTCCCCCTAAAACAATGCATATATATATATATATACAGCAAACTCTTTTTGTATTTTTCTTTTCTGAGTTTTCTCCCCCTAAACTCTATATCTATCTATATGTCCCTCTAGAAAACTCAGAAAATACAAAAAGAGTTTGCTGTAAATATGTATTGTTTTAGGGGGAGAAAATGAGAAAAATACAAAAACATTAGAAAAATGAAAAAGCCAAAAAGATAAAAATTGCATTATATGGGAAGTGAAATAAATGTTCGTGTTAAAGGGTTTGACTAACACATGTAAGGTGCCATAGCTGAAAAGACTAGGATCTACTGCGATATGTCGATAGGCTTGACGCTCAAAATGATAAAAGATACTAAGTGATATAAACATAATGAACTATGTACCATGTGGGTAACATACCAACGGTGTATGATTTTATGGTCTTAAATCTTGTGTTGATAGATAGCCAACGTCTGAGGTTTCGGGTCTTTATGTTGTTGAATCATCCGGGGATATCTTGGCTGTCCTTCTGTAAATGAATTTTCACATTATGGTGAAGGGCTGACTCATGTAAAACCAGTATTGAAACAGTTTGACTTTAGCACGATGTGTTGGTAGGCTCTATCCTTAAAGACTGGAAACATTGGCTATTTCTGTTCAGAACTAAATTAGTACATGACCTCAGGAAAGAAAATCACTTCGAAGTAGCTCATTTCTACTTGAATGTCTGTATGCTGTCCCGATATACACAATTTTGGTCTGACTCTGAAATCTTCTCTGAAAAAGTCGTGTATCTCCTCTGTTTTGCGGAAGCAAAGACCTGGAGGTGCTAGGCAACGTCAGCTTCTGCTGCATCCAGATATATGCTGACCTAGCAGTACGTTGTCGTTTTATAGATCAATTAAACACCCGAAAGAGGCCCTCAAGTGCCCAAAAGAAACCCAAGAAACCTATATCAAACTAAGAAAAACTCATTTGATCTGTATATTATACCATCTCTGCTTCAGATCTATTCTGTTCTCTTCTCAATCTATTCACAGTTAAGATTTCAGAGATCTGGATTGGACTTGTGAAATATGTGGTAGGGTAGCTACTTGCATGATAGAGTGTGCTGTTTACATTTCCGGGATTTGATTAGTATTTGTTTGGGTGTTCATTGTTAAGAAATCAAAACATGATAAATTTTGTTACAGGCAGTTATATGGAAAAGGTCTAGGGAGATGAGTTTAGGTGGACAAATATACTGGCAATCGTCTAGATCTTTCAGTAGTAGATCAGTGTTGATAAGTGAAGTCAAGCCCGAAACCTCGTGATTTGATCCCTGAGCAATTGGGTTATTAAAGTTATAACTGATTTTCTAAAGGATTTTTGTTTTTAATTAAAATACTTAAAGAAATCCTTAAATTAAAGGGTTTGATATAATATTACCTTAAGCATATCACGAAGTTGAAAAATTGAAAGTTGAGCGTTAAAGTTTAAGTGGACAAACATATTGACAATCGCATAGACCAGTTTCATTAGGCTCGTACTGAAAAGTGTTCTTTAGTCTGCCTGAGAACGAATTTTGATCCCATTGCAATTGTAATTGTATATTATGGTAGTTGTTTTTATTTTGAGTTTTTATTTGTTTTTAGTTCTTAAAAATTTCAAAAAATACAAAAATAGTGTCCTGCTTTTCTATAAAACCAAAAATCCAAAAATAGAGTGTTTATTTGTTTTTCTTAAAATAAAAAATGTAACCGTTCTTGAAGATTTGACTGATCATCAAAAGTTGAAAGAATTTAAATTGTGAAATCCGAGTACAAGTACTTGGATGTACCTAGTGTTCATATGGTACTTTCCCTGTTGCACAAGAAATGTTTGCTTATGAATTTGTGAGCATGTGCAGAACTTGATTTCAATCAAGAACATGGGTTAATGAAGATTGAGATGCTGGTAGGTGCTGAAGAAGCCTGAAGCAGCACAACAACAAGATGTACCTGAGTCAGGAGAACCGGATACGAAACGCCGTCTGACAGTGAAAGTATATTTGAAGAAGTACCATGAACTTGCTTGAAAGATAAAGATTGAAGAAGAAAAGAGCTGTTGAGAATCCTCCTCTCACATTCTTTTTAACAAAGACTTTCAAGCAAAAGCTGATCGAGATCCTGATATGAAGCTAACCACTAGAGCTGAAGGAAGAGACCCAGTGCTGAGAGTTCAGAAGTCAAGAACTTCCACAACATCTGCAGCATAGAGACTACCATAGACTTCGTTGAAGACGTTGCGGAATTCACGCTATGAAGACAATTTGATGGCATCAGTCTAGGGGGAGATTGTTAGGCCCTAAAGTGTGAGACTGACGCATCAAATTAACACAACGGGTTATGGTTACGAACTGGGCTTTACCGGGTTAGTTTATATTAGGTTGTGGACCTTTATAGGTTACTTGGGCCAAGCTTTAGGCCATGTGGGCCAAGCAGGCCCAAGGGGAGCCCATGTAGGGAAGTGGGCTTGTCTATGTATATAAACAAGTTTCTAACTTGTTTTAGGGTTTGAACTTCATTGTTACAACTTCTAGAGAGCTAGAGAGAGAGGCGATTTGGTTGTGAGCACTTGTACTAGACGGTTTTGCTTTTCAAGTAATAGAATCGTGTGCAAGTGTTGAAAGTGATTCGGTATTGTTCCTCGTTTTTCATATTTTTCGGTTTGTCTTGAATCATCTTGTGTTTGGTTTCTACACTCTCACAAGATTAGGTTTGATATCATTGAAAGATCCGTTTTACGGGACTTACAGGATATCATTTATCTTCAAAATCAAGTTCTAATGAAACTGAGGAAATTCTGTGCAACATTGCTTTCAAAGTGAAGAATTCTCCGTCAATGAGTATCAATGCAGCTAAGCAGCAAATGAGTTTCCTTGCATCTGTTCTGGAATCATATGAAGGTCTTGTAGCTGGTAAAATTGGAAACTCCGAATTGACCAAAGAAGACTACGACCAGATTGATCCGGAAGAAATGGAGCTCATAGACGTTCGCTGGTGTTTGGCAAGTTGCATTCGCAGAGCTCAAAGATATATGGAGATTACAGGGAAGCAATCATTGGGTGGTCCGTCAACTAAACTTGGATTTGATAAGTCCAAGGTGACCTGCTTCAAATGTAAGCAGAAATGTCATTTCAAGAGAGAATGCACTAATTCTGAAGTCGGAGGAAATGAACGTCCTTTCAATGATGATTACTACCGAAAGGCAATCTATCACCGAAGTAAAGAAGAGCCGAAAATGATCGAAGATAAACCCAGAGAGAAATCTAGAGCTTGTGCTGTCATCCATCATGATGAAGGATTTGATTGGAGCCAGATTTGTCCAGAAGAAGATCGTTTGGAAAATATAGTTACTGCTCATGGCAGAAGTTCATCAAAAAGTCAACATTATGTTTTTGTTGCTGAAATTAAAGAGGAAAACAATGAAGAAAAAGATAAAGCTGAGGTCAAAGAGAAAACTCGAGAAGAGATTTTGAAAGAGAAGACTGAAAGAGAAAGATTCATTGTGGGGTGCAGAATGGAGAAAATGCAGGAAGAATATGAGAATGCTGTTGCGAACAAAAGATGGGATAAGAAACAAGAATGTTATGTCAACAAACAAGGTGAACCGGTTGTTCCAAGAAGTGACATAGTTCATGATGATGTTCTCCTTGTTATTCCTCGATCCGGCGAATATTATTCCAATGTTGCAAAAGACAAGACATATGTGAAAAGGCTGGATAAAATCATAAGGGATGCTATGACAACAAAACTGAGGAAGAGGAATGAAGAAAGAATGAAGAAGAACATTGAGAATTTAGTTGATGATTTGAAGAAGGTTGCTGAGGAGGTCAAGGTTGAAGAAAAAATGAAAGATGGAGTTGAGAAAGTTGAAGAGAAGGTAGTTGAGAAAGAAAAGGCTGTTACTGAAGAACAGCAAGTTGAAGAAGATAAGAAGAAGAAGGAAAGTTCGATAGAGGTGAAGATTGAGAGTTCAACAGTTGTTGTTGGTGATGCTGGTGCTAATGAAGATAAGAAGAATGATGCTGACCAGAATCAGACTGAAGTTGAAGCAAACACCGAAGTGCCAATCACTGAGGTAAATTCTGATTCTAACATCTTGACTGAAATTGTTGAACAGTGCAAGAAATGCATGAAAACGTGCAGTGCTTGTACTGAAAAAGACGAAAAGATCAGAACAAGAGATTTTGATTTCACAAAACTTGAAGAAGTTTTAAAAAACAAGTGCAAAGAAATGTTTGAAAATGAAAAGGTTTTAAAAGAAAATAATGAAACGCTTTCAGAAAAATATAAAAAATTAGAAAAAGAGAATGAAGTTTTGAAAGAAAATGTTTCTAAAATGAAAGAAGAATGTTTTCAAAAAGAAAATATTTGCCAAGAAATGAAAAAGGAGTATGATTCATATGAAAAAGTAAAGAGTGAAATGAAACTTGTTCAATCAAGATTGAAATATTGTTCTAAAACATCAAATGAACTAAAACGAACGTATGAAATAAAACAACAAGTTGTAAATTCTTATATTGAAGATGTTGCTAAACTTAAGCGTAAGATTGCTGATTTAGAACAGGATAACAACAAATTAAAAAGTTATCACGCGTCGTCATATGTGCTTGAACGTATTTTCAACATAAAACCGGATGGGAAAGATTCTGAGCAAAACACGAAAGGTATTGGCTCAGAGTTTCATCAAGTTCCACCACCGGAAAAGTTTGTGTTTAATGATGAGGAAAAGGTCGAAAAAGCTTTCAACATGGTAGATCAATTGCCAGACAACATTGATATAACCTATTCCAAATCTGATGATTCTCATGATTCAGAGGTGGTAGGTAAAGTTGTTGAAAGTGTGTTGAAAGAAGAGTTGGGTGATACAGGTAAGTCTGAATCACAGGATGAAAATGAAGGAAATTTTCATGATAGATATCTGAAAAACACAAAATCCGAGAAAAATTTGAATGATGATTCAAAAGGATTGGTTTATACCATGATTGGATCGGACAAATTGTTCTTAGATGTTGTATTCCCGATTCAGAATGTGATTTCAGAAAAGATTGATAAAGTTTTCAAAATGGTTGAGATTGAAAAAACTGAGATTTCAAAGTTTGCTGGAAAAGGTCACAAAACTTTTTATAACAAACCTGGTTACAAAAAGAAGAACATGAAGGTTGGGTTGGGTTATAAGAAGAAACAAAGTTGGAAAAGAAATGAAATACCAGATTTTCAAGAAAAAATGAATTTTGTTCAAGGAAAAAGTTTTGAAGAAGAGGAAAAACTCAAATTTAGACAACAGTCTAATGAAGAGTTTTGTGCTCAAAAGAAAAAGCAACAACCACAGGCCAAAGATGTGTCCAAGAGAACATGTTTCAAATGTGATCAAATAGGACATCTTACACGAAAGTGTTCAAATCCTAAACCTGTGGATGTTGACAAAAAGAAGTCTGAAAATGTTGAGAAACAGAAATCTGAGAATGTGAATCACAGGTCAACCAGATTTGATTCAAAACAAACTTGGAGGTACAACACAAACAAGTTTGTTTCGAACCAAACTTGGAAATCAAATCAGAATAGGTTCGATTCAAAACAGACCTGGAATTCTCACACACCCAGAGTCAGAACAACTCAAAGTTGGAAAACATCTGTTGATATGACAAAACCACAAGAGTTTTGGAAACCAAAAGTTGTTGTTCAAGCTCAAAATGTTCAAAAAGAATAACATTTTTACAAAAGAGGTACTCCGAAAGGTCAAACATGGAGTGTTAAGAAACAAGTGACTTTGGAAAAAAAAGAAAGTTGAAGTCAAAGTTGAAAAAGTCTTTGATGAAAAAGATTTTCCTAAACTACATGATACATATTGTGTTGAAATGCCTAAGGTCCAACAGACCTGGGCTAAATTGTTCAAGTAATCAAGTAGTTTGAATGTGCAGGTGCTCAACAAATCCGAAGATTGTGAGAATGGAAGTTGGAGCAGCCTGGCACAACGGGAAGAAGAGGCTGCTGAACCCTGGTTTGGTTGAACAGGGAGTTTGTTTGTTTTCTGTACATAAATAAACAATATTTCAAAAACCCTAAAAATTAAAAAAAAATTTAAAAAACCAAAAATATGTTTTTGTTTTGTCAAAAAATATTCAAAAATTACAAAAATATGTTGATTGAATACGCCGAAACCTTCACGGCTGAACAAACATGATTAATTTCACAAAATTGAAAAACTTTTTCAAACTGTAAAATATCAGTGTGTTGTAAATCATGGGGGTATGTTAGATTTTCTGCAAATCAGAGCACTTTTAGCAGAAAATGGATGGTGAGACAAAGCTATCAGTGTTGGTTGTCAAATTTTCTTTTAATGATTTTGCATTTTAAGGGGAGTAATATTGTTAGAAAATACAAAAACATTTGAAAATTTGAAAATGACAAAAACATGATAAAAATCTATTGGCAAAAAGAAAAAAAAACATGATAAAATGAAAATTGAGTTTTTGTGTTAAAAGAGGAAATGATAGTACATCAGTAGACAGTTACAGTATGCTAAAGAATTGGAAAGTTAAAATGTGTTAAACGATCTCACCGTGGATGTGTCGGTAGATTTTTATACATTTAGTAAACTTTTTCGGGATATAAATCTAAATTCAAACTTGCTTATTTCGTGGGGAACACTACTTGGATATATAGGTAACCCCTGAAATCTCGTTTGAAGGACCCCTCTTTCTGAGATACTAGGTCTTTATGCTTATTGATATCTGGGGTATTATTCCGGGACTTCTGCTGAACGGAAGTTCTGACCTAGTCCCCGAATAATACTTTTCTGCTTGCTTGAAATATAGCGCTGCCCTCAGCAAAAATGATGAAACAATAAAATTGATAATCATTGCTGTTGAAGAAAAGATCCTCTAAAGGGGACATACCAAAAGTCGAAGCCGTCATCTCTCTGCTGAACAGAAGTTCTGTCCCGAGCTCTCATGGTTCTTTGCAATTTAACCCCTTACAGATATCATCTAGGTATACTCACCTGTAAGACTGAATATTGGGATCTGGATACGGGAGTATATTCAAGAGGCGGGACACATGAATGAGTTTAAGTTCTTAAAACATCTAATTCGTATCCTGAATCAGTTGAAGTTTGTGTGAAAATTTAAGTGGATCAGTATATCGACAATCTAAGTGAATTGGTTAATTCTTACTGTGTAACTAAGCTCAACGGTACTTGTGACTTGTCAAAATCTAATATGATCCTCTGACGCAAACTCAAACAAAAATATTCTGTATATATGTTTGTAAATATTACTTTACTGCTTTATTTTTCAGAAAATACAAAAAGATTTTTTATTCTGCTTTATTTTCGACAACCGATGTCTGAGATGCTGAGTGTCAAAATCTAAGTAAGCTGATTGTGTTTCTGAAAATAAAACAAGTTCATTAATTTGAAACTTGAATTTTTAACAAAAATCAAAAACAGTTGGTGATATCTCCAAGGTCATTAAGTTGGACTTGGATGATGAATTGTGAGGGATTTGGATGCTTATATTGTTATAGAGATAGTTTCCGATTCGATTCGATGAAATTGCCAATATTCATAAGATGTGTTAGTTTAGAAAGATTGAGTGAACCAGGTTATAATTCCTGGATAACTGAAGTTTGAAATGTTGTTACTTATAAATGTATGAGTGTTGCAGATAGTGTATCAGACTACGATCCCGGTAGCTGAGTCTAAGGGGGAGTCTGAAGATGAGCTCGAAGCAAGGGGGAGCTTGTAACCGGAAAGCAAGGTGTCGATCCCTAAAGCACGGAAGCTTGACGAAAGGGGGAGCCTGAAGAAGTTGATAATGTTAGAACCAGAGACAGAGCATGAAGACTGATCAAGACTGAAGATGTGTCATGATAAAGATTAGACGCTGAAGACTTCGTCAACATCCAAGGGGGAGTCTGTTAGTGCACTATGTCTGTTGACTTCGTCTTGTATCATGTCTTGTAATAGGATAGATGGTTTAAAGCACGAAAATCAAGAAATATATAAGAGAGGTAATTCCGCACGGAATTATAAAGGGTAATTCCGCACGAAATTAGCTTGTTAATTTCGCATGGAATTAACTCTTGGTAATTCCACACGGAATTAACACCCCTATATATATCTTGAATGTGTTGTTCATTTGGAACAGAATCAGAAATTGTACCGAAGTGCTGTCGGTTTGTCTACAGGTGCTGTAACTCTATCAAATCATTAATAGAGACATATTAAAGTGAATCAAGCTGTTATACTGTCCGTTTCATTGATTCCGCCTTTGATCCGGATATAAAACTCTTCTGAACGACTAGTTCGGGTCATACAACGATCCTACACATTAACATGCCAAACCTTTTTCTACTGAGTTTATATATTAAATAAAATATTGTAAGCATTCAAGACTGATCAAAATCTTATATTTCCATAAACATCTCAAATATCGTCAATTATCGACTTTTACGCAAATTAGGCGCATAGTATGGTTTAAAACCATAATTAGCACCTAAGACATGATACCTACTGATTTTATAAAGGAATTTTAATATTTTAATAGTAAGTATAAGTCTTGAACTCAGACTTCCAATTTGGTCCCTAAAAGCATATGTAAAATGACCAAAATGCCCCTACGGTGCATAGTTTGGCCATAAATGATAAACCTCACATATGTATGATATCTTACTGATGTAACATGATAAAATAAATATTTTTACTGAATGTTTTAGACCAGAAGCGCAGTTTATGTTTAAACCTCTTTTATAAACTTTAAAATGACCAAAATACCCTTACGGGACTTAAATTGGTCTTAAATTTATTTGGGGCATAATTGTTGATATACTACTGATATCACAACATATTTTAAGCATAATAACTTATGGAACTTGTACTTGACTCATCCGGTTACCCGTTGTGCCTATACGCGTTCGGTACGGTTTATGTAACTAGTTTGCATAAATTAGCCGAAACGGGTCAAACCTTATCATTTTTACTTCAAAATCCAGAATGTATTTAGTTTACCCATTTTATACAAGTCTTCATACTTGTCGGGTCTAAATCACATTCCAATCCGGTCACTGCTTTATCTAGCGTTTTGTGCCGTAAACCTTTCTTTAAAACTAACCGGTCTAAGTTACAACTTAAATAAGACCCGTTAGGAATCTAATAGGTTAATAAAACCTTCATTCCAGATTAAGAGCCCCGGTAGAAGTATTTGCACTTGTTTGAGTAGAATTTACGGCTGAGAATACTAAATTGCATTTAAGCTCAGGTAAATACTTTTAACTTATTTTCCCTTATACGAGCTTGGGATACGGTAAATTATTACCGCTTGGTCGGGTGTAGAAACCTTTTAATCGAATATGGTTAAAGTGTATAATCCCGCTTTAATCAGTGTTGCTTGATAACAAATAACATTGGGGGTTAACGACCGTGTCCTGGATATCATTGGCTCATTTAAAAAGCGTAAATGGCCACGACTTAAGCACGGGGTGTGGGCATACACCTGTCCATTGCGTATGTAAAAGATATACTCATTTGCTGGGATGACCCGCCATGAGTTTATATTTGTGGTGTGTAGATTAATCTTGTTCGGATTTTATACCGGCCCTAAATGTTGGACAAACATGTAAATCTGATACAAGATTGTTATTAATATAATTGTCCCAAGTTATAAAATGTTTGTGCCTTGTGCATCTAAACCAATTTTCATAAATGTTTTCAAAAGAGTCGGTTAATTGTATTTACCAGTGTAAACTGACGTATTTTCCAAAAGGACTAAGTGACAGGTACTGTACGTAATTGGTTGGGAGCTCAGGGCGTTAATAAAGAATCTTGCAAGTTCTGAACGTTTAAAGTCTGTTGAACAGAAATTTATATTTCTGTTTTAAGATCTGCCTGTGGATCCGCATACAACCGTTTGTATAATATTTATTTATACTTTGAATTTCGGTTTGTAATATTATTTTCATCCAAGACTTCTGCTGTGCATTAAACTGTGATTATTTGACTATGATGATATCAACTACGTCACGATACTCCCCGCCGGGCCCACCGGTAATACGTGGAAATATCGGGGTGTGGCAATTAATAAATTCATTGCTGGAATTGGAAAATGCTTGAGGAGGACAAGGGTTCCGAAATAGATGCTCATCTAGCTGGTCCTAACACATTAAAGTACATCCATGAGTATTATGAGGTAACCAGGTCATATCTGGTTGGGCTGGACCACCAATACTTTTCTTTTCTTTTTTTGTATTTTTATAAAATAATGCATTTTCAGGAGACGATGAAAGAGCGTGATCTACTAGGAAATGATGGTGGTGAAGTGATGAAGAGGCAGGGGTCGATGATCCACGTGGGACATCTATAAAAGTTGTTTTATATTTATTATTAGGCACTTTTAATGCAGCCGCTTTTGCTGATCTGCCTGTAAATGCTGTTGGCAGTTTACTACTACTATTGTTAAGCAATAACATTTGCAAGTATAATAGAAGGCAAAAATACCCACAACATCCCACACTTCTCTATAAAGAATTAGTTGCTTGTTTTGACTTGTTAATCAGCCCACCCCTAATAAGGTATAATCATGGAAGAACCAAAAGCTCCATGAGATAACTTAATTCCATACCCGAGATCAACGTTCTAATCTATGATTTATTTCATAATGACTCATTGTTAAATAAACAGGATCCCATTCCCTCCGTTTACATGCACAGGCAGGTGGGTTCAAAAGAAAGATCCGCACGAAGCATACTTTTTTTTAGAGTTAAATGTCATTTTAGTCCCTATGGTTTGGGCCATTTTGCCAGTTTAGTCCAAAGGTTTCATTTTTCCCCCGTGTGTCCAAAGGTTGCGTTTATCTCTCTCTCTCTCTCTCTATATATATATATATAGGGTGAGAGTTGACTGCAAAGTCTATTTTTCCTACAAAATGTGTAGGAAGTGTTCTAAGGGTGACATGTCGCATTTAGAGATTTTATATTAAAGGACATAAAGGTAATTGAATAATTAACTTATATATGGAAGATTTATTTCTTAAACAAAATAAGGAGATTTTTAAGGAAACAACATATCTTTTAAGAATTCAAAATTGTCAGTTACTTATAATATATAGAACGTATACAGAACAAATTAACATGACATGCGATCACTCATGAACAAATTCGTGAAGTTGTGTTTTAGCAGTTATTAGTTTATTCATGTTGTGTTTTATCAGTTACACATATAAACAACTTAAATTTCCGTATAACACACTGGTATAAATAGTTTAGATTCTGTATAATACACCAATATAAATAACTTACATTTATAACACACCAGTATAAACATCTTACATTCCATATAACCCACCAGTATAAACAGCTTAGATTCCGTATAACACACCAGTAAACAACTTTAATCGCCAGTATAACACACTAGTATAAACAACTTAGATTCCGTATAACACACCAGTATAAACAACTTCGATCTCCAATATAACACACCAATATAAACAACTTAGATTATGTATAACTCACCATTATAAAAGCTTGCATTCTGTATAACACACTAGTATAAACAGATTATATCGCAAAAAAAAACGTATGAACATTTTTTTGGAATAGATTATAGTGTTATTGTTCTCCATTGTTTGAATGTTCTTGAATCATGCTGATGTCTAGATCCATGATTTTAGAGATTGGTGGTTAATTAATGAAGAAATGGCAAGAATAAAGGAACTGATGGTAGTTTCTTTATTTAAAACACGATTAATGACTACAATCCCCCTCCTCTATTAAATGAATCAATAATTAAAACACAAATATTATAAAAATGCCACCCAACTAATCTCAACCATTGATCAAACATATCCAACGACACAAAATACTTCCCACACTTTGTAGAAAAAGCACACGTTGTAGAGGAACCTCACCTTATATATACATATATATATAGGGTTAGGTTCAAGAGTGAACACCCTCCTCATTTGTGAACTGTGTGAACTTATCTTGGCCCTTGATTTTAAAAGGATAGGATTGTCATTAACTAATTTGATTTAATTCTTATTTAATTTTAAACCAACTATAATTAATATTTATCCTAATCAGTTACCATAACATTGCAACCAATTCCTGCATTTTAGAAATTCAAACTAATGATTCACAAACAATATTACAACATTCTCTCTCTAAATCGAGAAGATTAGACCGCCTTTTTTTGTTCCAGTGTTTCCTTCTTCTTCAACAATTCAAGTTCCTTCAAAAGGCGATTTGATTTATGGGATATTGCAGGTATCAATCAAAGTTTTATTTTTTTTCCTCATTTCTTTTATACGAATGTGTATAATTATGATATCGTCCCTATTTGTTGATTTAAAAGTTAGGGTTATAGTTGATTGTTCATAAAATAGTTTTTCTTCTTTATTAAATTTCTTTTTAGTTGCTAGATGTATATTTTATATGTGGGTTTGTGATTGATTTATGTTTTACTTAGGTTACGTCTATTAGTCAAGAATAATGTGTTCTTAAACCTTTTTGTGTTGTTTAAAGCAGTGTATAAAGAAATCGATGTGTAGCAAGGGTTTGTGATGGGGATGGGATTAAGTTAGGGTTACGTCTATTAGTCAAGAATAATGAAGAAGATTGTTTTTCATTTGTATGCTTCCACCTTTGACATTTGATTGTACATGTTCATTGTGGTTGCACTATTTGCTTGTTTATTGTCGATTATGGAGAATAACATTCTGCTAGATTAAGATTTGTCATCTATAGAGCAAATAGGCTCATACCTGTGCCAACTTTGTGTCGGAAGATGACTAAATCAACAAAGGCTTTAGGCCATTCTACTAATGAGTTTTTTTCTCATTTGTTTGCTTGCTTGCACCTTTGACATGTAATTGTTGCACCATGAAAAGCACCTATGTAGTCTAGAAGTAGTATGAAGTGGTTGTATGTATGTTTTTATGGTTTAACACGATGTATTTCATAATTGCTTGTATAGATCATCTTATGATTGTTTATAGACTCAAGCTCATGCCAAGATAGTCCTAGGCATACTAATGAGTATGAGCTTGTTTTTATTAACCCTAACTTAAAACTCATTTTTATGAAATCATGTTTTCAAAAATAGTTTCAACTTAGATTGAAATCATGCATTTACCATGTTTGACATGTACTTTTTATAACCTTGTAAATCATGTCATGTGTGATTGGACATATAGATTGATAATTTTGTTTTACAGGGTATAGAAGCAAATTACACGAGAGAAACACGTTGAAAAACACGCCACACACTGACCTTTAACCAAATCTAGGTAATATATATGTTCTTGTAAGTTGTTGATAACGGTTTTGGCAGCGGGATATGAGAGAATGGAGGATGAGAGAGGACTTGGGAAGCCATGGAATTGGTTTAGCTGAAGCTTATTATAGCACACACGTGGTCACCAGTGAAATTACATGAACTCGAACTCTTGAAAGTTTGTACGAGTAAGTTGGCTTGAGTTGATTACACTCTCTTTTTCGATCTAATTTTAAGTGAGTTACGCACCCTTATTATCTAACAAGTACCGATAACAGATATTGGTTATATAAACACAAAACTGTTACTGCACCACGCAATCATCCCTGACTTTACAGCTATTCAAATTATACAATTGATCAAAAATTGTCACTTTTGTAATGGTCACCATCTATAAAAGCCTCGAATAAAACGACACTATATATTATCATCTTCTACTGCTACCATTTATCTGTTGCTCCTTAATGACCACTGCCTTCAGCTATTTGTTCACAGCCGCCATTACCCTCACGATCTACTAGTCATCGCCACCTATGTCATTGCAGCCCCATCATTAGAATCACAACCACCAATTGGTTATCGTCAACTCCACTACTAATGCCACTGCCGTCACCTTCACCGCCATGATCCAAACCGGCCCAGTTCACTACAATAGATTATTGACACATTCGAAGAAGACGCCATATCCTTAAAGCTCTTCTCCCAAATCCACCATTTCTCCATGATTGTTTCTTTCTTTCATTGTACAAACTCAAAAACTGTTTTTATATTTAACTTTTTATTATACATCAGAACACTTGTGTGTATTCATTGATACACATGTGTATATTTATAAATACATTTGTGTATATACACATGTACAGCTGAATACATTGTACATTTAGTTCAAAAAAATCATCCAAAACTAGAATAAAACTAAACCTGTTACTGCATTTATGTCTATCGCCTCCGTCAATTCAAATCGTAGCGGAAATCTGAACAAGTCAAGCACTTTATATTGTAATATGTAGGAAAAGGCAAGGTGACAATTCTGTAATTGATGAGAAATCTCATTAAGCCCCTTGGCCTATAAATAGAGGACTTAGGGTTCTCATTTAGGACTTTTGGACTTTTGATCATTTTGCACTTTTGGAGATTAGAAGCTAGAGAGAGAAGCTAGAGAGAGAAAGTGCTCAAGGTGATTCGTGGTGCTTTGTACGTTTTCAGATGTATTAATAGAATCACAGTTTATAGTACATTCTTGTGTGTTCGGTCACATTCGTGTACGGATTCCACACGTTACACGAGTCGGTTCGCAATCGTTCAGAGTCAAAAACCGGTCCTACAAGTGGTATCAGAGCAGGAGCTCGATTGCACGGATCAATCACACAGATTCGCACAAGATCTCATCAGTTTCAGATCAAACTTCATCCAGATTTGTCAAATTTCTTCACTTTTCTATTTTCGACACGTTTAGACTGAAAATTGCAAAATTAACATGGCTTTTACGGTTAAAATTGGCTGATTTTGGATATTATGCGCGAAAATCATTGATCTATAAGCCTACAAAATTTCAAATCAAAATTCCACGTAATTTGAGAGAAATCAAGATTTTTCTGTCCGACTCGCTGAAAATGTTCGTCATTGTTCTTGGTGATGTTCACCGATCGGATGGCAATCCGATCGGATGACCATCCGATCCATTGTACATTGATTTGTTAAACACATAAGTGTCAAGTCTCGGATTGCGACCCGATCGGATCACCACCCGATCCATTGCAATTCATTAAAAGTTTGACTTTGTTAACTGTGACCCGAACGGATTGCCATCAGAATCTAAAGATTTCATTTGTTTGTGATTCAGGTTAAAGTGTCGGATACCCACTCGATCGGATCCCCACCCGACCATCAACACAAGAGGGTCAAGTATCGAACGCCCTCTCGATCGGGTCACCATCCGATTCAAAGCATATTGCCAAGGGTCGGATCCCCACTCGATCGGATCACCATCCGATAGTTGGTTGGTGTCACTCAATCGGATCACCGTCCGATCCTCAACATATATTGGTCAAGTATCGAATTCCCACTCGATCGGGTCACTATCTGATTCAGAGCACATTGTCTAGCATCGGATCATCACTCGATCGGATCACCACCCAATCCAGAGCACATTGTCAAGCATCGGATCGTCACTCGACCGGATCACCATCCGATCCGTTGTCATCCGATTATAATTATCTGCTGACCTTCGTTGACCTTGTCCGATCGAATACACATCCGATCCAACTATCTGATTTTTTAAAACTGATTGTTTGTTTGTGATTCAGGTGCTTCGAAGTGATTCCAAGAGAAAAAAGGGGACCATGGCTGAAGAATTTTATAACACGTTCTACAAGGCGTTTACATCCGAATCGTCTGAAACGTCGACTGTCGCACCGAAAAGCATCTCAAAAGCAATAACAGAAACTATCAATCATGATAATTTTTATGGGACGCACTCAAAACCACCAAAGCTGGATAGTATTGGAGACAATACTTGATGGAAGGAGCGTTTCATACATAGTAGAAAAGTCTTGTAAATCAATGTGCTAGCATGCTATCAGTTAACATACATAGCAGAAATGTAAAGTAAACAATGTACTAAGTAATGCACACAATGGGCATACATAGCATGAAATGTAATTTAAAACGATGTACTAAGTACGCACACAATGGGCATACATAGCATGAAATGTAATGAAATCATGTACTATAATGTACTAACAAACATAGCAGGTATATGATGTGAAAACAGGAAAGCATGAGAGTAACAAGTAGGCACATGTGTTTCACCCCAAAACAGTTTGGAAAACAGTAAAAGAGGGGTCTATGTACTCACTTGAGATTGCTCAGAAGTCCTAAGATAACCACCAAGCAATGCTAGAGATCTCGGAATCAAACGGCACCTAATATAGGTAACTATGTTAATAAACCGGACCTATATCGGAGGATCGGATAGAATGAGGGCTCGTAAACCAAATGAGTATGGGAACTCAGGTAGTATGGTTTAACAAAGCCTACATACTAAATGAAACCTAGCCTAAGTGCTTACGACCCATTACGACCCGTTTAGGTAGCTTATGCTACTTTAACGCGTCGTTCGCGTGAAACGCGTTCGGACCGCTTAACTAATTGTTTGTTTGTGATTCAGGTGCTTCGAAGTGATTCCAAGAGAAAAAAGGGGACCATGGCTGAAGAATTTTGTAACACGTTCTACAAGGCGTTTACATCCGAATCGTCTGAAACGTCGACTGTCGCACCGAAAAGCATCTCAAAAGCAATAACAGAAACTATCAATCATGATAATTTTTATGGGACGCACTCAAAACCACCAAAGCTGGATAGTATTGGAGACAATACTTGATGGAAGGAGCGTTTCATCAACTGGGCCAAAGCGTACGCGCACGAGAGCTGGTTTTGTTTAGAGTTCGGATATGATAGACCTGTCAATGACAAAGGCGAAGAAATCCCACTCAAGAGCTTAACCACTGATGACAAGAAAAACTTCTCATATGAACAAAGAATGATTGCTCTAATCCAATCATCGATTAGAGATGACATTTTTGCATTACTTGAACATGTCGGGTCATCAAAATCTGTTTGGGAAGCTTTAAGGATTAAGGCTGAGGGGGGTAAACAAATAAAGAAAAATAAAATTGCTTTCTTAAAGAAAGAGTTTGATTTGTTTGATAGTCTAAAAGGAGAGTCCGTGAGGCAAATGATTGAGAGATTTTGCCATTTAAAAATTGAGCTTGATAGGTTTGGAATAGTAAAAACACGAGAGGAAATTATAGATAAAATCATTGAAGCGTTGCCACGAGCTGATCAGTGGCAAACATTCGTGTTTATTTTGAAAAACGATGTGTTATATGATACAATTACCCTTGATATGCTGATTGAAAAGATTGAAACTCATGAGCTTGAATTGCAGAAATAGCTGCAAGAAGAACAGTTCTTCACATCAACAGAATGTTGGTCTTTATTACAAAGGTAGCATACCTTCGGTGACAGTTGGTGAATCACCAAAGATAGCATTTAGTGTTGAAAAGACAAAAGAACCACAGAAAGGCTCATCAAGTTATAATCCAGGGTATCATTCGTCTTCTGCAAAAGCAAATCCTGAAGAATCAGAAGAAATTCTTTGCAACATCGCTTTAAAGTTGAAAAATTCTCCGGCAATAAGCATCAACTCTGCTAAACAGCAAATGAGTTTTTTTGCATCTATCCTGCAGTAGTATGAAGGTCTTGTTGCTGGTAAAATTGGAAATTCTGAGTTAACCAAAGAAGACTACGACCAGATCGATCCAGAGGAAATGGAACTCATCGCTATTCGATGGTGTTTGGCAAGTTGCATCCGCAGAGCTCAAAGATACATGGAGATTACTGGTAAGCAGTGAATCGGTGGTCCATCAATGAAACTGGGTTTCGATAAGTCTAAAGTAACCTGCTTCAAGTGTAAGCAGAAAGGTTATTTCAAGAGAGAATGCAATAATTCTGCAGTTGATGGAAACGAAAATCCTTTCAATGAAGATTATTATCGAAAAGCAATTTATCACAGAAGCAAAGAAGAGCCACCGAGTGTGAAACAAATTGAGAATAATCCATAAGAAAAATCAAGAGGTTGTGTGGTGATACAAGATGACGAAGGGTTTGACTGGAGCGAGTTTCTTCCAAAAGATGATATTGTTGATGAACAGTTCAAAGCAAAAGCCAAAAAGGAAGCATTGAACAAACATCGTGCTTTCATCGCTGAGATAAAAGAGAAAACAAGAGAAGAGATTCTGAAAGAGAAAACATACAGAGAGAGATGCATCGCTGGTTATCGGATTGAAGAAATGGAAAAAGAGTATGAAGAAGCTATAAGTAATGGAAGATATGACAAAAAGCAAGAATGCTATGTCAACAGAGATGGTGAACCAGTTGTCCACCGAAAGGAGATAGTGTACGAAGATGTTCTTGCAGTTATCCCTCTTTCGGGTGAGTTTTATTCAAATCTTGCAAAAGATAAGAATTATGAGAAAAAGCTGAAGAAACTTGTCAGAGACGTCATGACTGTGAGTCTTAGACGAAGAGATGAAGAGAGGATGAAGAAGAACGTTGAATGCATGGTGGATGAACTAAAGAAAGTTGCTGGTGAATCTAAAGTTAAAGTAAAAGAAGAAGAAAAGATGAATGAAGATGTGAAAGTTGAAGCTGTGAAAGAGGAAGATGTGAAGATAGAAGAGGAAGAGAAAATAAAAGAAAAAGTTGTTGAAAAGAAAGCTGTTAGCGAAGAACAGCAGACTGAAGAAGAAGAAGAAGAAGAAGAAGAAGAAGAAGAAGTGAAGATAGAGAGATTGGATGCTGATGTTGGTGGTGATATTGGTACTGGTGAAGAAGAATAGAAGAAAGATGCTGATCAGACAGAGACAGCATAAAAAGTCAAAGTACCAATCACTGAGGTAAAATCTGATTCTGAAGTCTTAAACAAAAATGTTGAACAATGCAAGAAATGCATGGAAACATGCAGTGCTTGTACTGAAAAAGATGAAAAATTCAAAACAAGAGATCTTGAATTCACTAAAATTGAAGAAGTTTTCAAAAATAAATGCAAAGAAATGTTAGAAAACAAAAAAGTTTTGAAAGATAATGATGAAAAGATAACACAAAAATACAAGAGTTTAGAAAAGGAAAATGAAATTTTGAAAGAAAAAGTTTCAAAAATGACTGAAGAGTGTTTACAAAAAGAAAATGCTTTCCAAGAAATGAAAAAGGAATACGATTCAATAAAATTGGCTTATCACATTACAAAAGAGTCATATGAAGACATGAAAAGTCAAATGAAACTTGTTCAATCAAGATTGAAATATTGTTCTGAAACAACTGATACGCTTATGCGACATTATTCAATAAAGCAACAAGTTGTCAATTCTTACATTGAGGATGTTGCTAAGCTAAAGCGTCAAATAGCTGATTTAGAACAGGATAACAACAAGTTACATAGTTATCATGCATCATCATATGTGCTTGAAAGAATACATAAAACCGGGTCATATGTGCCGATTGATTCCGTGACCTTTCTATCATTGCTTGGTTGTTATCCAAAGACTATTGAGCAATCTCAAGTGAGTACATAGTCCCCTCTTTTACCATTTTCAAATGTTTTGGGGTGATACACATGTCACACCACGACCACGTATAACATACAAAACGTGGCGGAAAACGTCGGGGAGTGTTGTAACAGAATTAATTGTTTCATAACCATGGCATACAAAGTTGTATTTTATTTATTAACATAAGAGTTACATTGTTTTAAACAGGAAATAGAGAGTTCAGAACATAATTAAACTAAGTCTATCTTCATTTTATGTCTCTAAGGCACAGGTCCGCCCTAGTGTCACGATCATCATCCTACGCAAAAGCTCCTGAAAACACATGTGAAAATAGGTACGTCAGCATAAAAATGCCTGTAAGATACATAGGTTTGTGAAAATAGGATTCATGACTTATAAGTTTAGAAAAAGTTGTTGTTTAGCAAAAGTCAGTCATGAACCTTGTAAATTGTTTTGTTTTGTAAATCATTTAAAAAGCGATAAGATCAAATGATATGTATAAATAAAAGAATAATGTATGGTTAAATGTATAACTAAGTAAAATGAGTTGTATAAAGTAAATTGTTTGTAAACCAAAGTCTTGTGAAAATCGTGTTACTTGTGTAAAATGTATAAGTCCAAATTGAATGATTTAAATAATGCTATGATATGTAATATAATACAAACACTTATATATAGGAAGTACCAGCGGCGTATCCACCATGCTTGTATCATATTACTCACATCTCGTTACTTAAGTCACTTAAACAAACCATCAATGCAATAAGTCTATGTTTAAACCAATTGTCAAAAGTCCTTGTATAAGCCATGTCAAATGTTTAAAAGTCCAAATGTAGTCAAGTAATGTGTAACAAATGTTATGTATTGTAAGTAAAGTATTGTCACATAATCCAAACGTAGAAATGTACAAAACAAAGTATTTTGAATATATCAAAAAGTTATGTTTTGCAAAGTAATGCATGTTACATTGATACAAACATTTATGTGGTAAGTTAACGCATACATTCAAGCCTTGAGACAGTCGGATAACCCTTTTAGTCAAGGTTATCAAAAGAAATGTTTTCGGATTCAGTCATTCCTTACATCCAAACAAACCCGAGATGTCAGGAATGGGATTTGTCAAGTCCTATGGTACCAGTACTTACTACCGAGCGGCGTAGCCAATGTTAATGAACGTATATAAGTCTCGTTTGTGCAAACCAAATGTTATAGCAGTTGTGTACATGTCATATGAAAACAATGTACTAAGTATGCTAAGTTAACATACATAGTAGAAAAGTCTTGTAAATCAATGTGCTAGCATGCTATCAGTTAACATACATAGCAGAAATGTAAAGTAAACAATGTACTAAGTAATGCACACAATGGGCATACATAGCATGAAATGTAATGTAAAACGATGTACTAAGTACGCACACAATGGGCATACATAGCATGAAATGTAATGAAATCATGTACTATAATGTACTAACAAACATAGCAGGTATATGATGTGAAAACAGGAAAGCATGAGAGTAACAAGTAGGCACATGTGTTTCACCCCAAAACAGTTTGGAAAACAGTAAAAGAGGGGTCTATGTACTCACTTGAGATTGCTCAGAAGTCCTAAGATAACCACCAAGCAATGCTAGAGATCTCGGAATCAAACGGCACCTAATATAGGTAACTATGTTAATAAACCGGACCTATATCGGAGGATCGGATAGAATGAGGGCTCGTAAACCAAATGAGTATGGGAACTCAGGTAGTATGGTTTAACAAAGCCTACATACTAAATGAAACCTAGCCTAAGTGCTTACGACCCATTACGACCCGTTTAGGTAGCTTATGCTACTTTAACGCGTTGTTCGCGTGAAACGTGTTCGGGCCGCTTAACTAGTCCTATGACAAGTAACATATGCCTTAACATGTCTAATATTTTTTTCAAATCAGTTTAGATGTCAAAAGTTATGTTACATTTGTTTAAAATGAATTTTGGCATTAAAGGGGTATTTTGGTAATTTACCTAAGGCATATAAACTACCTATCATACAACTACTTAAACAAAGCGACCATAAGGTATAACCTCGGAAGGTTATTCCCTATATACTATGGTCACCTAATGTGCTTGGTCGGATCCTAATGATCGACCAAACGGGTCGGGTTCGAAAGTATAAGCGATTGTTTAGATCGCTTACCTTACGACCCTATATAAGCACTAAACTAAAAGTGACGAGCTAAGCATGCTAAAACGTGCTTAACTAAGTTTAGAAAATAGGTTTGGTATCAAAACAAACGGTTTTGATACCCATAAGTAGTTTGGTTACAAAATACGCAAGAATACGTATTCTGACCGAAACTACGGCTCGTCACTGAGCCTAGATAACGTGGTAATCAGTAGGTATAGTCACTAGGGACTATAACCATCGTGATCACGCTCACGTTATGAAGTTCAACCGAACTTCGCATCGACCATAAACTGGTCAATGCAGAAAGTCAAACAAAGTTTGACTTTCGGACTCGAAAAGCAATAAAAGAACGAAGGAACACTTACAAAGGGTCCCCGAATGCTATTCTTGATTCAAGTAACTCAGGTATGAAACAAAGGTTTCAACTTAGAGCTTCTAAGATCAGATTCTTGTGAGGAATGAGTGAAAATGTGATGGGTATTTATAGATTGCGGTCGACCGTTAGGATCATTTCTTGGAGAAGAGGGAATGATCACATCCCTACACTTGTTGGAATGTTGTGGTAGCTCATTTTGCCCCCACCACAAGAGTTTGACACGTGGCATTGGCCCTTGGAGGGTTTAAGGGCTGTTAACATGTGTTTAAATGGCTTTTGCTGATCAGAAGAGGCCTAGCGTGACGCCAAGGGGGCTAGGTGTCACGCTAAGGTCCACTTGATCAGCAAACACTTTCCAATGTTCCCCTTTCAGTCCCCGTTGCGTATTAAGGCCATTTCCGACATGTTTAAGTCTCGTTAAATCATTTTCAAGGCTCCACAAGGATGCCTAAACATTGTGGGCATGAAACATGCTCGAAAATATGCCGGATGTTGGTTCGTTTGGTCGTACGATCGCGATGTTCGCTTAATTACGACGGAACGCGCATAAGCGCGAAAAACGATCCAAATTGCGCGACGAAGGGATTTTTCTTATGCCAAACACTAAAACAAAATATTTTAGTGCTTACATAAATTTTTCGATGTCCGGAGGTATTCAGAACGTAAGTTATGCGCGAAAATGCAAACTTGTGCACTTTTTGACGCTTTTAGTCCCTGAATGACTCAAAAGTTTATTTTAGCACACCGAACCCCTCAAAGCCTATTTCTAAGCTATATAAAGGATATTTAAGGTGTGTTTAACTTATGGTCATGTTCCGGAACGTTCGTTACAGTTTAAATTGGCATACTTTCACAGTTTGTCAAGTTTAGTCCCTGTAAGCGAATTAACTCGTTTTTGCCATACCAAAGCCTTCAAAACTTATTTCTAAGTTATGTAAAGGTTATTTAAGGTATGTTAAGTGTATGTTGATGTTCCGGAGTATTTGTCGCATTAAATTGATTACGTTTACGCACCAGTTTGCGTATAACTCTCCAGAAAGCGATATAGAGTTTGAAATTGAACAAAAGTCAAAACATGAAAAGTGTAAAACATAACCAAACAAACATTGGGATCAAATAACATTGTTTAATTGATAACTGAACTGTTCACAATGATTACAAGCACAGATGTTACAACACATGTGCCTACTTGTTACTTTCGTGCTTTTCATGTTTTTACATCATATACATGCTATGTTCATTAGTACACCTATAGTACATGATTTTATCCATGTTTTTGCTACGTATATTCATTTATCGCATACTTAGTATATTTTTTTACATCACATGCTATGTATGTTCATTTATTGCATACCTAGTACATTGTTTTACATCACATGCTATGTATGTTCACTTATTGCATACCTAGTACATTGTTTTACATCACATGCTATGTATGTTCACTTATTGCATACCTAGTACATTGTTTTACATCACATGCTTACATTTTGGTATGACATTTGGTTTGTTTAAATGGGACAAAAATACATTCATTAACATTAGCTACGCCGCTTGGTAGTAAGTAATGGTACCATAGGAATTGACAACTCCCATTCCTGAAGTCCTAGGTTTGTTTGGATGGAAGGAATGACTGAATCCAATATACATAATTCAGATAAACCTTTAATTTGTTTAAGGGTTTGTCACCACAGTCGCAAGGCTTGAATGTATGCATTTTTACAATACCGCATAGATGTTTGTATTAGTATAGCATGCAGTTATTTTACAAAACATAACTTTGATTTATTTCAATACCTTGTTTTGTGCATTTTACCTATGGCTTTAGTTGACATATTTCACTTGCCATACATGACATTTGGTTACACATTACATGATTTACATTTGACATTAGACATGGTTTACACATAAACATTTTGACAATTGATTATACATGAACATTTATTACATTGATGGTTTGTTTGGTAAATTATTTAAATAACGAGGCGTGTGTAATATGATAAAAGCATGGTGGATACGCCGCTGGTACTTCCTATATATAAGTGCTTTTATGATATTACATATCGTGGCGTTATTTAAACCATTTCAGTTTAGACATATTACATTTTACACAAATAACATATTTTCACAAGACATTGTTTTACAAACAGTTTAATTTATACAAACTCATTTTACTTGGTTATTTATTTAACCATACATATTTCTTTTATATAATCTGATTTCTTATCAAATTTTTCATATGATTTATACAAGAAAACACTTAACAAGATCTACGACTAACTTTTATTAAACATTTCTTTAAACTTAAGTCATGAATCCTATTTTAACAAAACCTATGTATCTCACAGGCATTTTTATGCTGACGTACCTATTTTCACATGTGTTTTCAGGAGCTGATGCATAGTTTTGATCAGGATACACTAGGGTGGACTCAGGCCTTAGTGACATAAAAGAAGCAAGATTAGTTTAAATAATGTTATGTACTCTCGTTTCCTTGTTTGTTTTAAGACAATGTAGCCAATGTTTATAAATAAAACTTAACTTTAAATACCATGGTTATGAAACAATAATTCTGTTGCTCGACTCGCCGACGTTTCCGCCGCGGTTTGTTGTTTTACGTGGTCGGGGTGTGACAGAAGAGTTGGTATCAGAGCCAATGGTTATAGGGAATTAGGTTATTAGTAATGTTTTGACCTAGACTGTAACCTTTCTAGGACCCTAACACGAGTTATCTTGTGTTTAGATCTTAAAACATGCACTTCACCTATTCTTAGGTGATTACCAAAACAAGAACTCAATTTTTCCAAAACGATTTTTGAAAATCAATCATCTGTTTTTAAATGATTTGTTATAAGGTTTTGAAACCTCCAGCTTCCAAATTGATTTTGAAAATTTTATCATCCGTTTCTGGATGATTCTTTTGGCCTTGTGCCTTCTAAGTTTTCAAAATCTCGTCAAAGTTTTGGGTCTAAATAATGTGAACACATGCAATCTGGAAGGGTGGATGCCTGTATCTTGAGTTTTCTGTCTTGGCTAGAGTGTTCGTACAAATCCACATAATCGGACCAGTCACTCTTACCTGGGAACTCTTGGGGTCAGTGTCCACTTATAGGCTAAAGCATGTCTTCGCGATACATTATTTTTGACCCATTTACTTTGATTAGTCACTGTGTGTCGTTTGTCTGCTTTGTACGAACAAATGACCACAATCCATGCTCTTTGTCGATTTTTGTATCATCTCATTCTTTTCATCTAATTATATCCCTCGTTTTCTCTCATGTTTCCTCTTTTAGAATGCGTCCTCGACGCGAAAATCCACTACCTAATGCCGAAATGGCAGCTATCATGGTGCAGCATATGGCTGCCATACTCCCAGACATTATTGCTCAAGTTAACCAAGCCAACAATAACCAAAATGCTCCATGCAACTTCAAGAGTTTCAATTCGGCTAAACCACTCAAGTTTAGTGGTTCTGAAGGAGCAACTAGGCTCCTACAGTGGTTCGAGAGCATCGAGAGTACTTTTCGTCATGTTCAGTGTCCTGATAATCGCAAAGTCAAGTTTGCATCTAGTGTGTTTCAGAAGAGGGCTCTTACATGGTGGAACGGGGTTATGAGAGACCGTGGTGCTGAGGTTGCTTTAGCACAGACTTGGGCCGAGCTTAGGGCTCTTATGATGAGGGAATTCTGTCCTCGTCATGAACTAAGGGCTTTAGAAAGGGAGTCTGATGATTTGAAGCAGGATAGTGGTGAGCATTGGGCTTACACTGATAGGTATGAAGAGTTGAGTTTGTTATGCCCTACCATGGTTACCCCACTCCAGAAAGCTATCGAGAGGTATATTGATGGCTTACCTGACTCCGTACAAGACATCGTCACTTGTAGTAACCCTACCACAGTTCGTCAGGCAATCGAGTTAGCTGCAACATTGACTGAGTCGCATGTCTGAAAGGGTAAGCTACACAGGAAGGGTGACAAGGGTAAGAAACAGTCGTCTGATAAGGGTGAAGGCAAGAAGGGTAAGAGCAAGAAGGGTAAGGAATCTGGTTCTTTGAAAGGGTCTAGGAAGTGCAAGGCTTCCCAGAACTTCGCTGTCACTGCCCAAGCCAATCAGGCAGCTCCCAATCAACCTGCACAACCACCAGCAAAGAAACGATATGCGGGGAATGCATCGTTGTGCAACATATGCAATAGCCACCATCAACCGCAGGTTCAGTGTCGTTTCTGTACTAACTGTGGGAAGTCGGGTCATCTTGTCGATGTTTGTCGCTTTGCCCCTAATCAGGCCGCACGTAACCCAGCTTTGCAAGCTGCTCAACCGCCTGCTCCACAACAGGCTCAAGCTGCACGACCTCATTATCCTCCTAGTTCGTGCTACAACTATGGGGATCTGACCCACTACAGGAACTAGTGTCCAAGGCTAGCCAACGCAAATCAGAATCAGGCTCAGGCTCGAGGTCGAGTCTTCAACATGAATGCTAACGATGCATGAGCCGACAACGAGGTGGTGAACAGTACGTTCTTTGTTAATAACCAATTTGCATCTATTCTTTTTTATTCGGGTGCCGATAAGAGTTTTGTGTCTTTATCTTTCGAGCCTTTGCTTCGCATGTCTAGAACGAAACTAGGAAAGCCCTTGACAGTAGAGGTAGCTAGTAGTGAACCCGTTGTTCTCAATTCTATTCTTCGTAACTGCCAATTGAATCTTAATAACCATCTTTTTCCTATCGACCTCACACCGATGCAACTTGGAAGCTTCGACATTATAGTAGGAATGGATTGGTTAGCCAAGAATCGTGCAGAGGGAGTTTGCTTTGAGAAGATTGTTCGTGTGCCGCTTTCGACAGGTAAGATCTTAGAGGTTCGTGGTGAGAAACCTGCTAGTAGTCCCAATCTCATGTCTTGTACTCAAGCCCGGAAGTATTTGCAAAAGAACTATGTGGCCTTCTTAGCACATGTTGTAGCAGATAAAGGCAAAGGTAAGTGCATTCAAGATATCCCTGTTGTTCGGGATTATCCTGAATTGTTTCTTGAAGAATTACCTGGTTTACCCCCGGCACGCCAAGTCGAGTTTCGTATTGATCTTCTACCTGGTGCAAACCCTATTTCCAGATCTCCATATCGTCTTGCACCGTCTGAGATGCAAGAGTTATCTAAGCAGCTTCAAGAGCTTTCTGACAAAGGTTTTATTCATCCTAGCTTTTCACCTTGGGGTGCTCCCGTTCTTTTTGTCAAGAAGAAGGATGGATCTTTCAGGATGTGCATCGATTATCGTGAGCTTAACAAGCTTGCCATCAAGAATCGATATCCCCTACCTCGCATTGATGATCTCTTTGATCAATTATAGGGTGCTTCTTATTTTTCTAAGATTGATCTGCGTTTTGGGTATCATCAGCTTCGTGTGCTTGAAGAAGATATTCCCAAGACAGCGTTCTGCACTCGATATGGGCATTATGAGTTCACAGTTATGCCTTTCGGTTTGACTAATGCTCCTGCTGTTTTCATGGACTTGATGAATAGGGTTTGTAAGCCTTATTTGGATAAGTTCATCATCGTTTTCATTGATGATATCTTAATTTATTCTAAGATGCAAGCTGATCATGAGCAGCATCTTCGTCTTACTCTGGAACTCCTGAAGAAAGAACAACTTTTCGCCAAATTCTCCAAGTGCGAATTTTGGCTTAAGGAAGTTCAATTTTTGGGACATATCGTCAACGAACAAGGTATTCATGTAGATCCCTCCAAGATCAGTGCGATTAAGGATTGGGATATGCCTACTACTCCCACCAAAGTTCGTTCATTTCTTGGTCTTACGGGTTATTACCGCTGCTTCATCGAGAACTTCTCAAAGATTGCAGTTCCCCTAACTGCTCTAACTCAGAAGAACAAACCCTTTGAATGGGGATCTAAACTGGAGGAAGCTTTTCAGACTTTGAAGCAGAAGCTTTGTGATGCGCCTATTCTATCTTTGCCTGAGGGCAACGATGATTTCGTCGTGTATTGTGATGCATCCAATTTGGGTCTTGGCTGTGTTCTCATGCAAAGGAACAAATTCATAGCATATGCATCGAGGCAGTTGAAGATACATGAGAAGAACTACACCACTCATGATCTTGAGTTAGGTGCAGTTGTATTCGCTCTCAAGATCCGGAGACACTATTTGTATGGTACAAAATGTGTGGTTTTCACCGACCACAAAAGTCTTCAGCACATCTTCAATCAAAAAGAACTCAACATGAGCCAACGACGTTGGGTTGAACTTCTAAACGACTATGACTGCGAAATTCGCTACCATCCTGGTAAGGCGAATGTCGTGGCTGACGCATTGAGTCGTAAGGAACGTGTCAAGCTTCACTGTGTCAAAGTTCGATCTGATATTCAAACCCGCATTTCTCAGGCTCAACATACTTGTGTTTCACAAGGTTTGATGGGTAAGGAATTACCCTATCACATTAAGCCTGATCTTGAACTAAAGGACAATGGATCATATTATTTCATGGACCGTTTGTGGGTCCCAAGTCAAGATAATCTTCGCACTTTGCTTATGGATGAAGCTCATAAGTCTCGTTATTCTATTCATCCTGGTGCAGACAAAATGTATAAGGATCTTCGTACTCAGTATTGGTGGCCTGGTATGAAGAAAGACATTGCCTTGTACGTATCCAAATGCCTTACTTGTCTTAAGGTTAAGGCTGAACATCAACATCCTTCTGGTTTATTGGAGCAACCAGAGATTCCAGTTTGGAAATGGGAAAACATTGCTATGGATCTTATTACCAAACTTCCGCACACTAAGAGAGGTCATGACACCATCTGGGTAGTTGTTGATCGTCTTACAAAGTCAGCACATTGCTTGCCGATCCGTGAGGATCTATCTGCTGACAAGCTTGCTAAAATTTATGTGGATGAAATTGTATCTAGACATGGTGTTCCTTTGAACATTATTTCTGACAGAGATGCTCGATTCTCGTCTCGTTTTTGGAGAACCATGCAATTTGCTATGGGAACCCAACTTAATTTGAGCACAGCTTATCATCCGCAATCAGATGGCCAATCTGAAAGAACAATCCAAACTTTGGTGGATATGCTTAGAGCTTGTGTGATCGATTTTGGTGGTAGTTGGGATTCGTATCTTCGGTTGATAGAATTCTCCTACAACAACAGTTATCACTCCAGCATCAACATGGCTCCTTTCGAAGCTCTCTATGGTCGACCATGTTATTCACCAGTCTGCTGGAATGAGATCTGTCACACCCCCAAAATCCACACGTGGAGTATCACCGCTTGGAGGTGTGACTGACCAGGATCAAGCCACCAATCATATTGAACATGCATATAAGTAAACATAATTCAACCAAACAATACGAAAGGTGTTCAAAACCAAAGCATAGTTAAGTGTTTAGCGGAAGCATAATTGTAAAACCCATTGGAAGTATTAAATACGAAATAAAGTAATGTTCATAGCATGGCACACAAGGCCATATTCCACAACGATCGTTCCTCCCTGTGCAAGCTCCATGAGTACCTAATGACCTGCAAGGCATGTAGCAACGAATCAACAACAAAGTTGAGCGAGTTCACAGTTGGTTGTTTAGTTAAAGTATTCGTTTTGTAAATCTTATGTCGTTTTGTAAACCATGTATCTTATTAATTCGTATCGCGGCCATTCCAGGCATGTTTGCGATGATTAGTGGGGGCTTCCCATGTGTTACTAGACCACGCGTATCGACTGCTATGAAAATGTAAGAGGTGCCCTAAGTCAATGTCTATCAGCATTGACCCTTTGCCCATAGTCCATTAGTACACGCACGTCCGACTGGCACGGTGTGAGGTTTGTTAAACCTAATAGCGCTATTAACTAATGACCCGCTCGCCATAGGCCTCGGCGATTAAGTCGATAAATGAGGGACTTCATTTGATAGAGTTGATGGTCTTATAGTCGTGTACGTAGGTTTTACGTACGTGCCCTTCAATCCGAGGACAGTAGTAAGTAGTTTAATAGTCATGGTTGTACGAGTAGTTAATCAATCCCATTCCCAACCCACCGGGAATCCCATGCCTTGGCTAGTGTGAACTCACCTTGGTTTGCTCGGCAGATACACAGAAAGGTCAAGTCTAGCTGCTAGTGGTCAACCACGTCCTAACATGGTTACCATACAAGTCAGGTTTCGGTTTCGAGTAGAGCACATAAGTATCACATAAGCTAGCAGATAAGGAACACATACAGATCATGGCAAACACACATCATCACGTTTAACAGTCATAACGTATTCAACTTGTGCGATTAAAAGATGTATTGGGCCGAATCATTTGTGAAATTCACTAACATACCCCAACTAAAAATTTCGGCCCAACATGTTGTGCGGTCGGCACAGCCTTGTGCGACCCACATCATGTTGTGCGATTCAGTAATACACCCGGCCCAACATATACACCCAGCCCAACAATTAGCATAACAATCCTGCATGTATCGGCCCAAATAGACAACACAAGTCTTGTGCGATCCGATTGGGTTGTGTGACTGGGTTTGGGCTTTGAGGCCCAACAGTTAAACAAACATCATCACTTGTGCGATCCAATAAGCCTTGTGCGGCTGTGGGTGCCTTGTGCGATTGGATCGTCTTGTGCGACTGGACTCCTTGTGCGACAAGGAGTCTTGCGCGAATGGACTCCTTGTGCGATCAGTTTAAACATCTGAATATTATGCCATTCGGTTACAACCATTCACCAGTTTCCAAATTCACAATAAATCAATCAACAGTTTCTAATTTTCCAATCATCATACAATCGATTAAACTAATCAATTATCATCTAATCCATAAGATCCCTAATCATTTATCAAGCATAAACATTAAGCATAACAACTAAATATATATTCTTAGTTCATGTTCTTGATCACTAACGTGCACTCTAATCATGACAACTCAACACTTATTCAAGCCCGACACATCACAGCCGAATATCATTATTCAAACATAACATCATAAACCTTATTTTGATCCGATTACATGAACATACAACCGATTATAAACATTTGATTCTAAATCTTCATGCAACCTAATCCGAAAACATGATATGATAGTCGATTAACATCATCACACACATCCGATTACTAATACACCTCTCGATCTCATCTTACACATGTGAACCGATTTAAAGACATCAATACTAACAGTTTACATCATCATCAATCATGTATCATTTACCAATCATCACATGAGACATGTATAATAACATAAAATCAACTAATAGCAAAACACTAACCGGTTAAGAGAGTATAACGAGGATGATCCGAACAAGAGAATGATCCGAACACTATGATCTTCGATTGAGAGAGTGTGTTGCCGTCGAGTTTGAGAGAGAGAGAGGAAGAGAGCTAGGGTTTGTAGATTTGTGTGTTTTGGTAAAGTGTGAGATGGGTACTAACACCCTATGTGTTAATCGAACTAATGGGGATGGGCCGAACCCAAACTTGGGCTGCCCTATAGATTCGAGTACAAGTTGTGTAGCCCGAATGGCTCGTGCGGTTGGGTTGTGTTGTGTTGTGCGGTTACATCATACATACATTCACATAAACACATAATCAAACATAACATTCATTAATCAATCACTTTCATATAATCACATCACGTTCACATACGTTACATCAAAGTACAAAGATAGGTTCAGAAATACGAGTTGTCACAAGATCGGTGAGGCTCAGCTTACTGGACCTGGCTTCATTCTAGAGACAACAGATAAGGTTAAGAAAGTCCGCGATAACCTTCAGATAGCTCGAAGCCGTCAAAAGAGTTACGCGGATCGACGACGCAAGCCCTTGGAATTTCAAGTCGGTGATCACGTATTACTTAAGGTTTCACCTTGGAAAGGTGTGATCAGATTTGGAAAGACAGGAAAACTTGCACCTAGATATGTTGGACCATTCAAGATCGTCGAAAGAATCGGTAAGGTGGCCTACAGACTTGAGTTACCTCCTGAACATGGAAATGTTCATCCAACCTTTCACTTGTCCAATCTCAAGAAGTGTTTAGCTGATGAGAACCTCCACATACCGCTTGATGAGATTCGTGTGGATAACACGATGCATTTTGTTGAGAAACCAGTGGAAATCATGGAACATGAAGTCAAGTGGCTCAAACGCAAGTGCATTCCACTAGTCAAAGTTAGCTGGGAATCTAAATGTGGACAAGAATTTACTTGGGAACGTGAAGATCAAATGAAGGCGAAGTATCCGCATCTTTTCTCACAAGTTTCCTCTAAATAAATTTCGGGACGAAATTTCCTCAAGTAGGGGAGACTGTGACATATGTGCTTGTAATCATCGTATAAACCTTAATCAGTTCAGTTATCAATAAAACAATGTTATTTGATCCCAATGTTTGCTTGTTTATGGTTGACATTTTGCACGTTTTGATTTTTGTTCAATTTCAAACTCTGTATCACTTTCTAGAGAGTTATACGCAAAGCGATGCGTAAAAGTAATCAGTTTAACGCGACAAACACTCCGAAACATCATTATATGCTTAACATACCTTAAATAACCTTTACATAACTTAGAAATAAGTTTTGAAGGCTTTGGTATGGCAAAATCAAGTTTATTCGCTTACAGGGACTAATTTCGAAAACTGCGAAAGTATGCCGATCCGTACTGTAACGGACAATCCGGAACTTGATCATAAGTTAAACATACCCTAAATATCCTTTACATATCTTAGAAATAGGCTTTGAGGGGTTCGGTGTGCTAAAATAAACTTTTTGGTTATTCAGGGACTAAAAGCGTCAAAAAGTGCATAAGTTTGCATTTTCGCGCATATCTTACGTTCTGAATACATCCGGACATCCAAAAATTTATGTAATCATTAAAATATTTTATTTTAGTGATTGGCATGATAAAATTCCATTCGTCGCGTAATTTGGATCGTTTTTCGCGTCCGTTCGTGTTTCGTCGTAATTAACCGAATAACGTGATCGTACGGCCAAACGAACCAACATCCGACATATTTTTGAACATGTTTCATGTCCCCTATGCTTAGGCATCATTGTGGAGCCTTAAAATGGGGTTAACGGGCCTTAAACGTGTCGAAGAAGGCCTTAAACACTTGCAGGGACCAAAACTGCAACTTTTGAAACATGTTTGCTGATCTGCAGCTTAGGCGGGCCGCGTAGGATGTAGGCTTGGCCTACGCGGGGCGCGAGAGCCCCCCAGTTCAGCAGATTGTTGTTTACAGCTTGTTCCAGCTGTTTCCAAGTGTTTCAAACGGTTTTTAAACATTCTAGGGGCTATTTTGGGGCACCCGTGGTATTCTAAAACCATGGGCACACTTGTAAGGCCAAGATCGAAGCTCGGTTTTTGATGAACGATCCTAACGGTGACCCAAAAACTATAAATACCCAACCCCATTTCCTCCCAAACTCACACCTTGATCTGATTTCTCTAAGTTGAAGGATAAAATCCTTCATACTTGAGAATATCTAGATCAAATCTCCATTTCTTGGACCTTTTGTAAGTGTTCTTTCGTTCTTTTACGCGTTTTAAGAACAAAAGTCAAACTATGTTTGACTTTCTGCATTGACCAGTTTATGGTCAACGCAAAGTTCCTTTGAACTTCGCAACGTGAGCGTAATCACGATGGTCATAGTCCTTTGTGACTATACCGACTGATTACCACGTTATTTAGGTATAGTGACGAGTCGTAGTTTCGGTCAAAATGCGCATTTATGCGTATTTTGCAACCAAACTATTCTTGGGTATCAAGACCCTTTGTTTTGATACCAAACTTGTTTTCTAACTTCGTTAAACATGTTTTAACATGTTTAACTCGTCACTTTAGGTTTAGTGCTTATATAGGGTCGTGAGATAAGCGGTCTAAACAACCGCTTAGACTTCCAAACCCGAACCGTTTGGTCAATCATTAGGATTCGACGAAACACATTAGGTGACCATAGTTGTATAGGGAATAACCTTCCGAGGTTATACCTTATGGTCACTGTTATGGGTCATTTTATGAGCATATATATCCTGACTAATATTCTGCTTTTGATTGTTTACTTGTGATCAAGATACCGGATCAGGATATTGGTAACATCCTGGTGCGATATCCTGGTATTAACTAAATTAACCACGTGCAGGTTAGAAGCTGTGGGTCACTAACGGTCAAGTGGACCTCTTCTCCTTAAGACTCGGGCAAACCAGTTATATGAGAGAAGTTGAGCCCGAAAGACCAGGTCTACAACGTTCGTATGGGGAATATCCGCCGAATCCCGGTTTAATAGGGTAGTTTGTTAAATTTATTTTACTATAAATAGATGGATCGGATCAGATTAAGGCACGCAATTTCACTTATACTCTCTTTCTCTAGCTACTAGCAATCACTACACACAAACACTTGTACTCGAATTACCTTGTAACACATAGTTGATCCGCATCACATCCTGCACTGTATCCTGATATTCGAAGTAATAGAAGAACAAGGCAGCTGCGATTGTCAGCTCCCGAGGTTTTGTGCCGGCGATCTAGATTGATCAAGGGCTTTCCTCGTATATCTCGTGTCACCCCTTACATTTTTTGCTCATTGTTTGATCATGGATACAGCTCTATATCCTGAGCCGTATCCTGAAAACTGTTTTTACAAACAACTTACTAAAAATATTTTCAACACATATTTCTAGCACACTAGCTCACTTAACTAATTTGATCACTTAATTGCTTCGGTAATTTTTGACCAAAACAATTTGGCGCCCACCGTGGGGCAAGTGGTGCTATTTTTACTAAAAACTTTAGTAAAATCATTACTCGGTTTTCTATTGTCAAAACTTTTTGCTACATTGTTTTCAATGGCCTCGAGATCAAACATGAGCTCTTCCGCCATGTTTGCTACAACCTCTGCAACAATTGGTTCGGTGCTTCCACCTCCTCCTCTAAGAATGCAAGCCTCTTCACAGGGAACTGAGAGTCATGTGGCTCGGGACGTTATCCCCGCTCCCAGTGCCCAGGGATCTGGTCCTGTTTTGGCTTCTAATGATGAAATTCTGAATTTGTTTGGTAGTGTACAGGAACAGATGAGGCAGCAGCAGGAAACTAATCGGATGCTGATGAGAGAGATACAACTCTTGAAATCCGGCCCAAGTAGGCGTGCTGAAGAAACTGTCACTCCTTTGCAACCCAGGGCTTTGAACTTCAGTTCTGCAGTTTACACTGAGGATAACCGGGGGAATATCGTGCCAAGCCATTCCCAGAATCATACTCCTGAGATACCCTCTTCAATAAGAGTATCAACCGTGAGAAGCTCAGGATATGCTTCAGGATATGGCCAGAATCCTCAGATTGGTAACCTGTCAAATAATAATATTCTTGCTACTAACAATAGTGGATCTTTGCAGGATGCAGGTATGACGTCAACATTTACCAGGGAGCTTCAAAAGCTGAAAGACATGATATCCAGTGTGCCTGGAGTGGTCCAGCCAATTCCAGAAGTATCCCAAGACAGCCACAGGATATCTCGGTTTGCGCATCCTATCTGTGATGCTGAAATCCCAAAAAGATTTCAAACCCCCAACATGAAACTCTATGACGGAACCACGGATCCTGAAGAGCATATCGCCCAGTATAGGGAAAGGATGGAGATCAACCCTATCCCTCCAGATCTCAAGGAAGCATGCCTCTGCAAGGGTTTTGGTTCTACCTTGACAGGATCAGCCTTAAAATGGCTGTTAAATGTTCCTCCTCACTCAATTACTTCGTTTGCTCATTTGGTTAATTTATTTAATAGTCAGTTTTCTTGCAGCCGGAGTTTTGAGAAACTAACCAGTGATCTTTACAGGATAACTCAAGGGCCTCAGGAATCCTTGAGGGATTATGTGAACAAGTTTAGTCGGGAATCCTTGGATATCCCACATCTTGATATTGCAACAGCTGTGCAGGCTTTTAAGATGGGATTACAAAAAGATTCTCAGTTTTATCAGGATCTTGTAATGAATCCCTGCAGGAATCTCGACGAAGCTCATAACAGGGCCTTGAGATATATTCTCTTGGAGGATGACAAAAAGATGCAAGAGAGGATGAATTCCACCTCAACCTATGAATCAACCAATAGGAAATCAGAATCCTCGTATAAACCATATCGCTCTAAGCCGTATGGCAGAATTGACAACAAGAAAGTGAATGCTGTTGAAGACGAGGATCTTGAAGAATATCCTGAATTATCTGAATATTGCTTTTCTGTTAACATACCTGAGTTAATGTATGCTATGCAGGGTTTAGGAGACAAAGCTAGGTGGCCTCGAAAGAATCAACAAAAAGCTGATTAGAAGGATAAATCCAAATGGTGTGCCTTCCATGAAGATTTCGGACATCTAACTGAGGATTGCATTGCTCTAAGAAAGGAAATAAGTTATCTTCTAAGCAAGGGATATCTGAAGGATCTCCAAGGAAGAAAGAAGAATAAGGGTCTGGATACTGAGAAGGATCCTGAACGAGCAGCATCACCTCCTGCGGATGCCAAGATAATCAACTTTATTTCAGGAGGATCCGACATTTGTGGGACTTCGTATTCTGCGGCCAAGAGACATGCAAAGGAAGCTAAGGCCGAGAAGGGAGATAAACCAGCCAGGATGACTACCCTCACAACTGATAAAGTGATCACTTTCGACAGTGATGACAGGGATACTGTCCAGGATCCTCACCATGATGCTCTCGTAATAACATTATACGTGGCTAACCATTTTGTATGCAGGATATTGGTGGATAATGGCAGCTCCGTCAACATAATCCAACTAGAAACTTTGAAAAGAATGAATGTATCTCTAGTGGATATTACTTCAAAATCTACCATGCTTGTTGGGTTCAGTGGAGAGGCCAGGAACACAGTAGGAGAGATAAAGTTACCAGTATATGTTGAAGGGGTCAACTCAATACAACGTTTCTGTGTGATGGACTCCATATCCAGCTATAACATCATACTAGGCAGGCCATGGATCCATGATATGAAGGATGTGCCATCGACTTATCATCAGTGCATCAAGATCCCTACCCCTTGGGGGGTTGTCAAGGTTGATGGTGATCAGCAGGAGGCGAAGGAATGTTACCCATCCTCAATGAAATCCTCAACCAAGCCTAATGCAGCATAGCAATTAAAGATGCGGGCCCAGGATATCGTGGAGGCTTCGGAGCAGGATGTAAAGAAAATTATCCTGGATCAGGATAATCCGGATATCTTGGTGCTCGTAGGAACCAATATCCCTCAGGATATTGATAATCAATTGACTAATTTTCTAAAATGCAGGATGTCGACGTTCGCGTGGAAACACGAGGATATGACAGGTATTTCCAAGGATATTATAACACATAAGTTAGGTATCGACAGGTCATTCAAGCCTGTCCAACAAAAGAGAAGGAAATTTGCTCCGGAACGAAACGTGATCATCCAAGAGGAAGTTGAAAGGCTACTAAGGAGCAAGATGATTAGGGAAGTGAAGTTTCCTAAATGGCTGGCAAATGTAGTCGTGGTACAGAAGAAAAATGGGAAATGGAGAGTTTGTGTAGATTACACGGACCTAAATAAAGCTTGTCCCAAAGACCCATTTCCTCTTCCTCATATTGATTCAATGGTGGATGCTACTGCCGGCCACGAAATGTTAACCTTCATGGATGCATCCTCAGGATTTCAGCAGATCCAAATGGAACCTTCAGACCAGGAGGATACTGCCTTCATGACACCGACAGGTATTTATTGTTACACTGCTATGCCCTTTGGTTTGAAAAACGCAGGTGCAACATACCAAAGATTGGTAAACATGATGTTCAAAGACAAGCTGGGGGACACTATGGAGGTGTACATTGATGACATGGTAGTAAAATCTAAAAAGGCTGAAGATCACCTCCAGGGTATTAAGGGAGCATTCGATATCCTGGATCAGTATAACATGAAATTGAATCCTGCTAAGTGCCATTTTGGAGTAGGAGCAGGAAAGTTTTTAGGATACATGGTTACTAGAAGAGGGATAGAAGCTAGCCCAGAACAGATCAAAGCCATCTTGGATATCAAGTCACCTTCCAACATGAAAGATGTACAAAGACTGACAGGACGAGTAGCAGCATTAAACAGATTTATCTCAAGATCCTCGAAAAAATGCAAAGAATTCTATGATATCCTGAAGAAAAATAAGAAATTCGAATGGGGAGAGAAGCATGAAGCAGCCTTGCAGGAGTTGAAGCAGTATCTTTCAACTGCACCTCTATTGATGAAGCCTTAGGATGGTGAACCATTATCCCTGTGTCTTGCAGTATCAGGGAATGCCGTAAGTGCTGTTCTTGTAAAGGATCATGAAGGTCAGCAGTATCCTATCTATTATGTTAGTAAAAGTTTATTAGATGCTGAAACTAGATATTCTCATCTAGAAAAATTGATATTGGCCCTAGTTATGGCATCAACAAAACTTAGACATTATTTTGAGACATATAGGATTCATGTTAAAACTAATTATCCTGTTAAGAACGTGCTTAGGAAACCCGAGATGTCGGGTAGGATGGCTAAGTGGTCAGTAAAATTAAGTGCCTATGATTTAGTTTATGAGCCTAGAAATGCCATAAAGTCTCAGGCTTTAGCTGACTTTGTGGCTGATTTCAGTAGTGACATTCAAAATGAAGTAGACTTAGAAGTACAGCAGCTAGGAGAAAACTTAGAATCCTGGACATTATATACTAATGGTGCATCTAATGTAAGAGGTGTAGGTTTAGGTATACTACTAAAATCGCCACAGGGGGACATATTACCCCAGGCTGTTAGGTGTGAATTTCCTGCTACTAATAATGAAGCAGAATATGAGGCTTTAATTGCAGGATTAGAGTTGGCTAAAAATATGAGTATCAAGAATTTGCAAGTATATGTTGACTCCTTGTTAATCACTAATCATTTTAATGGATCCTATGCAGTTAAAGGTGAGAAGTTAATCGAGTATCTCGAAATTCTCAAAAAATTAGCAGGATATTTCGATATTTTCACACTTGAACAGGTACCAAGAGAGGATAATGCTGAAGCTGATGTCGTGGCGAATCTAGGATCATCAGTCAGGATACCGGAAGGAACCCGAATACCAATGTTACATATCTTATATCCTGCGACGAATCCTCAGGATAAGGAAGTACTAAGTATTCAGGATCATGATGAGTATCCTGAGAAGGATCCCAAGTCCTGGATGATTCCAATTATAAGATATCTCAAGGAAGGACACATCCCAAAGGATGAGAATCCTAAGGCCTTTAGAATGAAGGTATCACGATTCACTATTATAAATAATGTCTTGTATAAGATATCTCTTGCAGGACCATATCTGAGGTGCTTAGAGGATCCCGAAACTAAGGAAGTGCTTCAGGATATACACGAAGGGGATTGTGATAACCATACTGGGGGCAGATCATTGTTCTCAAAGGCGTTAAGAACAAGATATTATTGGCCGACGATGAGAAAAGATGCTGCAGAATATGCTCGAAGATGTGATGCATGTCAAAGACACAGTAACATATTACATCAGCCGGCCGAACCACTTTATCCTATAGCTTCCCCTTGGCCATTCATGGAATGGGGAATGGACATAGTAGGAAAATTGCCAAAGGCTCCAGGAGGAAAGGTCTTCATGTTGGCAATGACCGATTATTTCTCTAAGTGGGTCGAAGCTGAAGCATTCGTTCAGGTTAGATATCAAGAAGTGGTATCCTTCATAAAAAGGAATATCCTGACTAGGTTTGGAGTACCAGCTGAGATAATTTGTGACAATGGATCTCAATTTATAAGTAAAAGGACTACTGACTTTTGCAAGAGTTGGGGAATCAAAATGATTACATCCACACCGGTACATCCTCAAGCAAATGGGCAGGCAGAATCCTCAAACAAGATAATTGTCAACAACTTGAAAAAGAGACTAGGGGCTAAGAAAGGAAGATGGGCAGAAGAATTACCCTTTGTTTTGTGGGCTGATAGGACGACAGTGAAAAGTGCAACTGGCCAAACCCCGTTTTCCTTGGTGTTTGGAGCAGAAGCGGTGATCCCGACAGAAATGGTGATACCTACAGCGAGATCCAACCTCCGGGATCCTGAGCAGAATCCTGAAGTCCTATGCCAGGAACTGGATACTATTGATGAGACAATAGACGCACCAAGGCTAAGGATAACAAGAATATAAGGACTAGAAGATTTCAAGTTGGAGATTGGGTATTGAGAAAGGCTTTTCAGAATACTACTAATCCTGCTGATGGAAAGTTGGCTCCAAAATGGGTAGGACCCTATGAGGTTGAATCAGAATCAGGAAAAGGAGCATACAGACTCAAGAATATGGAGGGGGATATGCTACCGAGATCCTGGAATGCTATACACCTAAAACTCTGTTTCAAGTGAGTATGGAATTTAAATTCTAACTTAAGATGGTATGGATTCTGTCTCTTTTATTAAATTTTAATATTATTTACTGTTTTGAACCCATTACTGACTTAAGCATCGGAGGGGTGTTAGCCAGGCTAACACCCACCTTAGCTTACGGTTGATTTGCAGTATATGCTTCGAGATATAGCTCCAGGATATACATTCAGGATACTTTAGAAGATTAGAGGATTGGCCCCCTCTCTCACGTCTAAGGGATCCTGATCCCTTCACAGGTTTAAAGGTATTCACCTTTCTTCCGAATTGGGTTTAAACACCCCGCCTAGAGCGCAAGTTATTCGGGAATAGTTCAAGGTGGCGGGACCAGTTCATGTAAAAGTGGCTGAAAATTTCGTTACTCTTGGCTATATCCTGAATCCTAAAGGTATATGAGGATTGATCACCCTCTCTCACGAAAGGGTATTTTCATACTCTCTAAGGTTTAAAGGTTATCACCTTTCTAAGTCTTGGAGTTTATACACTCCCGCCTGTAGCGCATGAAAATTTGGGATTTTTCCCAGTGTACTAAGGATTTATCTCCAATATATTTTTGGGTTTTACCCCTGTAACACAAGAATTGTCTAAACAGTTGGAACTGATATTCAAAAATTTTCTAAGTGTTTATAGACTTCATGCACAGGGGACATTCCTTCTAAAGCAATTGTGTGAAGCTCAAAAGATCAAAATTGGGCTAAGTGTCTCGGACTGGGGACATCTTAGTGGGAGAAGTCGCAAAAGGGGTTGGAGTTTAATACTAGGGTTACACTCAATTCCTGGTATGATCTTTCCTTTGTGAACCTTACATGAATTGTTTAACTCTGTTTAAGGCTCAAAATATCCTGATAAGGATATATCTTTAGGATATGTCTTCAAAATGTGTTTTTGGGATACGTTTCGGGATATTTGATTGGAATATTTGGGAGATGATACTTGGATTGAAAATTAATACTCTGATCAAACAAGTGTTATCAAAACAGGTTTTGGAAAATAGACTATCTTTTATTCTTTAGAAATTTTTGTCTAAAATTGTTTGGATTTTGAGAAATTCTATTTGATAAAGGTCTTCGTAAGATATCACTGAGTATATTGATCAGGATATTTTCAAAAGATAGTTACATAAATTTTGCAAAGCTAAAATCTAAACTAAGAAATGCATGACAGAAATTAGAAGGTGACAACAAACAAGTCAAAAGGAGGTTATATTATTAACATGTCAAAAGTTGTGCTTTTGGTTTCACCTCAAACCGAGGCCCATCCGCCAAAAGCACGATTAGTTTTTACCATACTTACATAACGGTTAAAGGTTTTATCTCAAAACGGGACCTGTCCACCTACAACCGTTACGTCATTCAAAACAGGTTATACTAACCGATGACCAAGGGCTTCATCCTGAAACCCAGGACCCATCCACCTTTGGTCATCATATTGTACTAATGCAGGAAATATAAATTGTTCAAAGATAGGAAATGTAAATTGTTTAAACAAACCACAACCATTGAATTTAAAAAAGTGGGCTCTGGCCTTAGCACGTATATCCATCAACGCCCACTTCGCTGCCTAAGGGGCAGCACCTTCTTGACCAGCAACCTCTTTCCCAGCATCTGCACCAACATCACCCTCAGGATTCTTCTCAGCATCATCACCAGCATTGGCCACCTCCTCTGCCGCCTTAGAAGGCTCTTCACCAGCATGCTTTGCGGGGTGTGCAACAGGATGGCCTCCAAGATCCTGTAATTTCGCTTCCCAAGCCTTGACATTCCAGGAGGGTGATCGGTGCATTTTGGGCACACGTTATTGAATATTATTTTTGTTATAAATGCATCAATGTTAGTTAGAAATATTATATCTTTATTAGTTTTTCTATTAGATTGGTAATTTGAAAAATGAGTTTGATTGAAGTATTTTAAAGAAACAAATAAATAAAAGATGAGATGCAAAGTTTACTAAACATGGCATAACTGTCATTGCAATGAATACATTAAAATTGATTCATTTGTTTCCTTTGAATTTCGTACAGAAGGAAAATATGGGTATGCATTACAAGCTTACAACATTTAAATGGACTTTGAAGTGGGAGCTGAGCGTAATAGATGGGCTGGCTTACGGAAATTACAAAAGCACCGGATGTGGATTTATGCAAAGAATTAAATGGGTTTTCAACCCTAATATATAAAAAGTCACGTGAACAGCAGCAATTCACATGGAGGGATTATGACTATTCATTGTTATTTTTATTCGAAAAGAAAAACCCGACAGTAAAGAGAAAGTGGGACGAAATTATGATAGGCATTCATGTGGACTTCTATTTTGGGCTGACTTAAGGGACAATTGAGGGAAAATACACACGCATGGAGATGGGGGAATAAAAGTTGCGACAACAATTAACATCATCATCAACAGCCGTCGCAGAGATAGGGGGACCGATTTTAATACTCTCACATCTTTCAAGCTACTCTATGGTGTCCAACCAATTCGGGATGACAACTAATGCGGTGAAGACAACTATGAGCGGCTAGGCTCTTCGTGGCTTTCTCCAGGCGGACGGTTCAGTTAGTTTTTACTTTATTCCAGTTTATACTTAGGTTTGGATGTATTTTTGACCTTGACAAAGTTGTATGAATACATTGATGTGTTGGTTTATTTGAACTATTTACATGTGTTTTGAGTTCTTGCTTTACAACTTGTTCGGTTGATGACAAAATCTAGTAACTTGTTGAGTGACATAGAGTAGGTTGACTCACGCCAGTAAATAGGGTTAATCGAATTATAAACGATCTGATGACAAAGACCTATTTTTGATTACCATATTAAATTAGCCAACTTTCCAACATCATGTCTATGTGATGGCCAATTAACTGAGTAAACTGAGTTTTGTGAAACCTAGAACCTGAAGTTTGGAGGAAGTTACGTTTTACAAATCTGATATCTTTCCTTATAGTTATTTTTTTTTAGTTTCTTTCAAATAAATCAAAACCCCCAATTCTAGATTAGTAGTAGTTAATTAAATAATTTAGCTAAACACTAACCACATATTCCCCGTGGATACGATACCCTACTTACGCTATCTACGTAGCTTATTTAGGTTTTTGATTGACTTTGACGACGGTCATCAAAATGGCGCCGTTGCCGGGGAATTAGTGCGCTTAGTGTTAGTTATTTAGTTAGTTAGTTAGTAGTTAGTTGTTTTTTTTTCTTTAAAAAATAAAAAACCAAAAAAGGAAATATTTTTTTTTCTTTTTATTATTTTTGTCGGTTCGATATTACGCTCGGGTGTTTTGTTTGTGCTTGTGCAGGTCTTTGAATCATGGATCGAGCTTATCAGCACGGGTTTAATGAATTTGAGGATGCTGAATTCTCTCAACATAACCGACCAATGCATCAGCAAATGAACTTTCAGAACAGACAATCACCGACTCAAAACCGATATGCTAGATATGATATAGATGAAGTGAACGGGTATTATGACCAATTTGGATGTGAAGAATATAATGATTTTGTGCCTCCACCGCAGCAGTTTATTCAAAGAGGTCAAAATCGGGTCAATTTGAGTCAGCAAAGGTTTAATAATGCTCAAAAGAATAGTTGTGGAAGATCGAGTGGTCCAGCTGAAGGTCCGAATGATGAGATAATGGAAATGCTGAAACAAATGAAGAAGGATCTAGAGTTACGAGCTAAGGCATATCAAGCATTAGACAAGCAAGTTGCTCAGTTGGCGGTTGATGTGAAGGAAGTGGCAGACTCAAGAGATCAAGATAACTATGAAAGCAACTGGCAGACTCAAGAGAATGAGCAAGCGGGTCAGCATGTGTCGGATGATAACTCCATCAATGAAAATTTTGACACGATCATGGAGTTTTTGAAAGATATTCAGAAAAGCAACGAGGTTCGAGATCGGGAGGTCAAGGCATTGTCACAACAGGTTGGACAATTAGCCGAAGAAGTGGCTATCATCAGAAGAAATCAAGATCAGCTTCTTAGTGATTTTCAGGAAAATACATCTCAAAATTCTTCTCACACGAGTGTCCACATAGATGAGGTAAGTACTCCTTCTCTTTCTAAAAATTCTACTGTTGAAACTCAGTCACCACAACATGTTGAGGGGATGGTAGAGGATGTGACTGAGTCTGAGGATGAGAGTGAACGGGATCAGGAAATTGGAAGTTTTATAAAGTCCAAACATAGTTCAAATAAAACATTTTCTGATAGTGATAAAGGGAATGTAAAAGTTCCATTCCCTATGGCCTTACTTGCACCCAACAATTTAAGTGAAAGGAAATCATTTAAGGGTGAAAATTGGGAAAGTTTTGAAAAGGTAAAAATAAATAAACCATTGCTTGAACAAATTAAAGAAAGTCCTGATCACGTTGAATTTTTTGAAGAGTTGAGTACCCGAAAACGGCGTCACAAGTTTCCTAAAAAACTTGATACCGTTAATGTGAACGTCGTTTTGATGGGTACCCTTCTCCCGAAACTCGAAGATCCAGGAGCACCTATTATTTCAATACAAATAGGTGATTTTAAATTGGACAGGGCTTTGTTGGATCTTGGAGCCTGTGTAAGTATTTTACCGGGGAGTTTATATGATCGGTATGATTTTGGGCCAACGCAAAAAGTTGAAACCATAGTGGTGTTGGCTGATTAAACTCCTATGTGTCCTAGGGGGATTGTAAAAGATGTGATTGTGAAAGTGGGTGAGTTTTATTACCCTGTCGATTTCTTGGTACTTGATTGTGTTAAAAATAACCAACCAACTGTTATATTGGGTAGACCGTTCCTAGCTACGGCTCATGCTGTCATTCATTGTGTTGAGGGAACGGTAAGGTTTAGGTTTGGGGATCAAAAATCGATTTTAAAAGTATTTTCAAACTCAACCAAACCTGTTGCTAACAAGTGTGAACCTTCTGAAAAGAAGAGTCTTGTGGAAGAAAAAGAATGTTTTATGATTGACAGGTTGGTAGAGGTTAAGAAAAAGAAGAAGAGAACGAGGAGGAGCAGGAGAAAGAAAGGAAAGAAATTACAGAAGATGGATGGAGAAGAAAAAAAGTGTGAGTTGAATAGCTGTTGGTTGTTGAACAAGCTGGATGGTGTTTCGAAGTTGTGGATGAATAGGTTGATGAAAATGAGAGATTGCAAACACCCGACACGCCCACCATGATTTGATAAGTATGATCTGGCTGAAGATCTAAAACTTAGCGCTTCTTGGGAGGCAACCCAGGTTTTGTTTTTATTTTATTTGTTTTTGTTTTTTGTGTTTTGTGTATGAACCGGACAAGTGAGGGGAAGTCGGAGGAGGTTTGGTTGCTCGTCGAACCGGTTTTTGCTTGTTTATCTTCGTTTACTGACCTGTTTAACCTGTTTGGGAGCTTGTGAGTGTTATTTTGCAGGTGACGATCACTTTTGTCCATACTCAATCTCCATTTTGACGAAAGTGATTCGAATAATTTCAAGAAAAGCATCCCGTGTTGAATGCAGCCGCGAATGAAATGCTATACGGTTGCGGTGGAACAAGGCTCGGAGGATCCAACTGATTAAAAATCAGGGGAGTTTGTTCCATTTATCTCTGTATTTTGTTTTATGTTTTTAGTGTGTAAATAGTTTCCCGCTCCATTGAGGACAATGAAGAATTAAGTGTGGGGAGGGGAGACTAACGTCTATCTAGTGTGTCTTAGTGTTTGTGTCGTAAATATAAAAGAAAATTGAAAAAATAGAAAATGTCTCGAGAAAGTTTTTGCAATAAATGGAAAATGATAGGTATAATTAGATCATTGGCGTTTGATTATTATATATATGAGATAATAAACAGTCGCTCACGCGTCTAATTTAGGATATGTGGGTAGGCCCAGCCAGTTGAAGGGTTTCCTAGGATCGATATAATATACCTTAAATTAGGAATCTTGTGGGTTCTCGCCTTAGGAGCTATGACAAAATTGAAACTGTGTAGAGTATAAGGGGTACGTCATAAGTAAAAAAACTTATAAGTTTTTTCGATTAAATTGGCACACCTGTTTCTTTTTGTGAAAACAAATTCGAAACAGTGTGCCGCCCGAAAAAAAATCCATCCATTCATCTGAGCACATGTTAAAAAAAGGAGAAAAACGAAGCCTATGGTTTTGCCGCGGGGATAGCGACTCAAGCGGTACATACCCTCTAGGCGGAGTTATAAAAAATATGTGAAGTTTATGGCATTAACCATGGGGATGGTGACTCGTGTGGCGTATGTCCGCTAAACTTATCGTATACAAAAGCATGTAAAGCTCGCAATATCATCCATCTATCCATCCTAAATTTAATCGGAATAGCATAAGAGTTTTTTATATAAGACGGTAGATTTAAAATCTTTTAACCTCATAAGCTTGAAACGGGATTAGGTGGCGTTGTAGTCTTTTGAGTGCGAGATCCATAGATAACTATAAATTACTTGAACTTAAATGAATCGTGAATAAGGGCTTAGAAGCTGGTGGCTGGGTTTAAGTGGATCGTATACCTGCAATCTTGGTTAACGTGTGGTTTGATTTGTTAATAAATTAACTGAATATATTGAATGCTGATGTTTCTGATTGTGATTCCATTGCAAATAATTTTTTTCGGGACGAAAAAAGATAAGTGTGGGGATTTGATCGGTGCATTTTGGGCACACGTTATTGAATATTATTTTTGTTATAAATGCATCGATGTTAGTTAGAAATATTATATCTTTATTAGTTTTTCTATTAGATTGGTAATTTGAAAAATGAGTTTGATTGAAGTATTTAAAAGAAACAAATAAATAAAAGATGAGATGCAAAGTTTACTAAACATGGCATAACTATCATTGCAATGAATACATTAAAATTGATTCATTTGTTTCCTTTGAATTTCGTACAGAAGGAAAATATGGGTATGCATTACAAGCTTACAACATTTAAATGGACTTTGGAGTGGGAGCTGAGCGTAATAGATGGGCTGGCTTACGGAAATTACAAAAGCACCGGATGTGGATTTATGCAAAGAATTAAATGGGTTTTCAACCCTAATATATAAAAAGTCACGTGAACAGCAGCAATTCACATGGAGGGATTATGACTATTCATTGTTATTTTTATTCGAAAAGAAAAACCCAACAGTAAAGAGAAAGTGGGCCGAAATTATGATAGGCATTCATGTGGACTTCTATTTTGGGCTGACTTAAGGGACAATTGAGGGAAAATACACACGCATGGAGATGGGGGAATAAAAGTTGCGACAACAATTAACATCATCATCAACAGCCGTCGCAGAGATAGGGGGACCGATTTTAATACTCTCACATCTTTCAAGCTACTCTATGGTGTCCAACCAATTCGGGATGACAACTAATGCGGTGAAGACAACTATGAGCGGCTAGGCTCTTCGTGGCTTTCTTCAGGAGGACGGTTCAGTTAGTTTTTACTTTATTCAGTTTATACTCAGGTTTGGATGTATTTTTGACCTTGACAAAGTTGTATGAATACATTGATGTGTTGGTTTATTTGAACTATTTACATGTGTTTTGAGTTCTTGCTTTACAACTTGTTCGGTTGATGACAAAATCTAGTAACTTGTTGAGTGACATAGAGTAGGTTGACTCACGCCAGTAAATAGGGTTAATCGAATTATAAACGATCTGATGACAAAGACCTATTTTTGATTACCATATTAAATTAGCCAACTTTCCAACATCATGTCTATGTGATGGCCAATTAACTGAGTAAACTGAGTTTTGTGAAACCTAGAACCTGTAGTTTGGAGGAAGTTACGTTTTACAAATCTGATATCTTTCCTTATAGTTATTTTTTTTTAGTTTCTTTCAAATAAATCAAAACCCCCAATTCTAGATTAGTAGTAGTTAATTAAATAATTTAGCTAAACACTAACCACATATTCCCCGTGGATACGATACCCTACTTACGCTATCTACGTAGCTTATTTACGGTTCTGACTGGTTCTTTACGGCTTGCGTCTCCTGTTTTATGGCAGTGCACCCGGACTTTTATGAGGAGCCGTAACCTACGGCTGGGTGCGGTAGGTTACGGTGCTGAGTGAATTTTCTTCCTTATTTCCTTTGTAAAATTCCCCATGCTCCATTTGATCTCATTCATCATGCAACTCCCATCCAAACTTCACAAAAACCACTTATTAAGCACTTTAATACCTGCAACATCAAGCATCTAGTGATTACCATGTTCAAGCAATTAACCGTGTATAGCATGGGATTTTAATCATTTTATGGCTCTTAAGGGTTGTCCTACGGACCACCCGTCAGAGGGGCATTCGAAGCCCAAGGCTTTGGCCTCATAAGCCATCCTAAACCTGGCTTGGAGAAGGGAAATAACAACGTACCCTTTGAGGCCGTCCTGATAGGAACTCATATCCTGTTGGTATTGAAGAAGGGCGGCATCTAGCTTGGCTTGAGCATCCTCATTGGCTTTGTGAAGGGCAGCTTGGTGCTCCTGGGTCATCGCCTTGAATTTATCTTCATAATGCTGGGACTTGGCGGCCGTAATCGCTCCTTGATCAGCTATACTGGCTTCAGCTTTTTCGAGTTTGATCTCCAGCATCTTATTAAGCCCGCATGCCTCTTCATACAAGTGCATGAGACGTTCCAAGCCCTGCAGTTAAAGACATAGGTATCAATATAAAATGTGCAGGATAATGGTTAACATGCATGTTCAGGATATCGAATGGGAATTTTCACCTGCTTAAGGAATGAAGTGGCTTCACTAAATCCATGGTTCTCGAGAGAGAATGTTTCGGAGGCAGCTGGAGAATCCATTTCTTTTCTCTTCCGGGAGCTAGAGGCCCGGGTCCTGGATGCTGGAGGAGCTTTGGGAGTAGTAGTAGTCTTTGAACTGGTAGGCTTTGGTGTGGCAGACGACTTCGGCTTAAACTCTTGCTTGACAGGTACAAGGCTGGAGTAACTATCCAACTCGTCAAGTTGGAAGCCTTCAAGGTTGACAACTGGCACTGCACAAGGGAAGATATTTTTAACTCATCATATCTCTGAAAGATAATCGGTTTAATGAATAAAGATAATTACTGAGAATATGCTTACCAGACATGTTGGAACTTGATCTTTGACTTTGACTTGTGAGTAGCAGGGTAAAGGACCTTTCACTTTCCGGAAGCTTGTAGATTTCTTTTATCCTCCCTTCCGATTCGGCACTTGGGGGAGCTAATTCCTTGAAGTTTGCTGCAAAAAAGGAATAAACATATCAGGATATCAGTTCAAGATGTAGTCTCGGGATATGATTGGGGATATTCCTAAAACCCTAAATCCTACCAGAAGTCAACCATCTCTTAGGAAGGTCAAAACCCTTATCAATGGAATCCCTTTTTACATAGAAGAATTTTCTTGTCCATTTATCCTCGTTCTTGGTAGCCTTAAGAATGAGAGGATCTTTGGAGATAGAAAATAGAATGAACCGGCTGGATCCATGAGATCTTAAGCGATAGGCCATCAGCAGATCTTCGATGCAAAGGTTGGGCATATGACGAGCCTTAATACGCTCCAAGGTGACTAACACGCGCCAAACCATGCGCATGATTTGGGCGAAGCTAAGGCCTGTGAGCTCGAAGAAACGAGAGATAAAAGGGGAAAACGGATACTGCAGCCCTATGGAGAAAGGATAAGCGAAGAAGCATACCCACTCGTTAGAACAAAAATCCGATCGGACCTCTCGGTCGAAGGGACGGAAAATTGTACCGACGGGAAAGGCGCCGGAAGCTCGTAAAGCCGCAATATCGGCATTATCGAAAGAACATACCTCTTTCGAAGGTTCCTTAAGCAGGTTTTGTCTGTGAAAAGGGGGAATGGAGTCCGCCATTTGGGATCTAGTGCGGGTAGCCATGGAGGATCACAACCGGAGAGTAGCGGATTTAAACAGGGAAAATAGGGAAAAGAGAGAGAAAAAGTACCTGAAATTCGCTTGAAGATAGAGATGATCATAATGCAAAGTATTTTGGCTAATTATAGGCTAAAGGATAGGGGGTAAAGAGTAAATAATGCCCTAGAAGTTGCACGTTGTCATTTCAAAAGTCTCGTAGTATTGATTGCCTCGATCCAGGTGAAAAAGTTCAAAATATATCTGTTTGAATTCAGAATTCCAACAGGTATATTTTGGGGACAATTGTTATGGGTCATTTTCTAAGCATATATATCCTGACTAATATTCTGCTTTTGATTGTTTACTTGTGATCAGGATACCGGATCAGGATATTGGTAACATCCTGGTGCGATATCCTTGTATTAACTAAATTAACCACGTGCGGGTTAGAAGCTGTGGGTCACTAACGGTCAAGTGGACCTCTTCTCCTTAAGACTCGGGCAAACCAGTTATATGAGAGACGTTGAACCCGAAAGACCAGGTCTACAACGTTCGTATGGGGAATATCCGCCGAATCCCGGTTTAATAGGGTAGTTTGTTAAATTTCTTTTACTATAAATAGATGGATCGGATCAGATTAAGGCATGCAATTTCACTTATACTCTCTTTCTCTAGCTACTAGCAATCACTACACATAAACATTTGTACTCGAATTACCTTGTAACACCTAGTTGATCCGCATCACATCCTGCACTGTATCCTGATATTCGAAGTAATAGAAGAACAAGGCAGCTGCGATTGTCAGCTCCCGAGGTTTTGTGCTGGTGATCTAGATTGATCAAGGGCTTTCCTCGTATATCTCGTGTCACCCCTTACATTTTTTGCTCATTGTTTGATCATAGATACAGCTCTATATCCTGAGTCGTATCCTGAAAACTGTTTTTACAAACAACTTAATAAAAATATTTTCAACACATATTTCTAGCACACTACCTCACTTAACTAATTTGATCACTTAATTGCTTCGGTAATTTTTGACCAAAACAGTCACTACGTTTAGTTAGTTGTATGATAGGTTGTTTATATGCCTTAGGAAAATGACTAAAATGCCCTTTTGCGCATAAATTCATTTTAAGAATATGTAACCTAATTTTTAACATCTAAACTGATTAGGCATCATTATTAGACATTTTAAGGCATATATTACTTATCATAGGACTAGTTAGGCGGTCCGAACGCGTTTTACGCGAACGACGCGTTAAAGTAGCGTAAGCTACCTAAATGAGTCTTAATGGGTCGTAAGCACTTAGGATAGGTTCCGTTTTAGAATGTAGGCTTTGTTAAACCATATTACATGAGTTCTTATACTCATTTGTTTTACGAAACCACATTTTATCCAATCCTCCGATTTAGGTCCGGTTTATTAACGTAGTTACCTATATTAGGTGCCGATTGATTCCGTGACCTTTCTATCATTGCTTGGTTATTATCCAAAGACTATTGAGCAATCTCAAGTGAGTACATAGTCCCCTCTTTTACCGTTTTCAAATATTTTAGGGTGATACACATGTGCCTACTTGTTACTTTCGTGCTTTTCATGTTTTTACATCATATACATGCTATGTTCATTAGTACACCTATAGTACATGATTTTATCCATGTTTTTGCTACGTATGTTCATTTATCGCATACTTAGTGTTTTGGTCAAAAATTACCGAAGCAATTAAGTGATCAAATTAGTTAAGTGAGGTAGTGTGCTAGAAACAAGTGTCGAAAATATGTTAATCAAGTTACTTGTAAAAACAGTTTCAGGATACGGCTCAGGATATAGAGCTGTATCTGTGATCAAACAATGAGCAAAAAAGTAAAGGTTGACACGTGATGTACGAGGAAAGCCCTTGATCAATCTAGATCGCCGGCATAAAACCTCGGGAGCTGACAATCGCAGCTGCCTCGTTCTTCTATTACTTCAAACAAGGTGATTCGAGTATAAGTGTTTGTGTATAGTGTTTGCTAGAAGCTAGAGAGCTAAAGTGTGCGAAAGAGTGTGTGTGTAAAGTTTTGTGCCTTAATCTGATCCGCCCCATCTATTTATAGTAAAAGAAATGTAACAAACTACCCTATTAAACCGGGATCCGACGGATATTCCCCACTTGAACGTTGTAGACCTGGTCTTTCGGGTTCAACGTCTCTCAAATAACTGGCTTGCCCGAGTCTCAAGGAGAAGAAGTCCATCTGACCGTTAGTGACCTACAGCTTCTTACCTGCACGTGGATTATTTAGTTAACACCAGGATATCGCCCAGGATGTTACCAATATCCCGATCCAGTATCCTGATCACAAGCAAACAGTCAAAAGCAAGATATTAGTCAGGATATATACGTTCAGAAAATGACCCATAACAATTGTCCGCAAATATATCTGTTGGTATACCAATCCAACGGATATATTTTAAAAATCCTGTTTCGTAGACCGAGGCAATTAAAACGAGGTGATGTTTGAGATGACATTGTGCAACTTCCCATACTACTTTTACTCTTCACCCCCTATATCCAGCCTATAATTAGCTGAAATATTTCACATTGTTATCATTACTCTTCAAGCAATTTTCAGGTATTCATCCTTTCTTTCATCCTCTGTTTTTCTTTGAATTTCTCATAGTTTGCTTGATACCCCTCATGGCATCACGAACAAGATCTCATTCGGATGAACCAGTCCCAACCCTCGTGAGTCAAAACCTTATACGAGAACCAGAAAAAGAAATCTGCTGCTTCAATAATGCCGATATCGCTGCCCTGAAGGATTCTGGCGCCTTTCCTGTCGGAACAGTCATTCGCCCTTTTGATCGGGAGGTCCGATCAGACGTGTCATCAGACGAGTGGGTCTGATTTTTCGCCTACCCCTTTTCTTTGGGACTCCGGTATCCATTTCCACCCTTCATCTCTCGTTTCTTCGACCTCACCGGCCTTAGTTATGCCCAAACTATGCCAATGGTTTGGCGAGTTTTGATGGTGCTAGATCAAATCAAATCTCGCCATTGTCCTGACCTGTGTATTGAAGACCTCCCCATAGCATACCGGTTGAGGTCCCATGGTGATAGCCGTTTTCTTTTGTTCTCCACCTCTAAGAGCCCTTTAGTCCTTAAAACCACCAAGAACGAAGACCAATGGCGGCGAAAGTTCTTTTTTGTGAAAAGAGACTCTATTGACAAGGGTTTCGATCTGCCGGTTAGATGGTTAACCAAGGGTAGGATCTAGGGTTTTAGGAATATCCCCAAGTGTATCCTTAAACTATATCCTAGACTTATATCCTGATGTTTTTGTGCAGCAAACTTCAGAGATTTAGCACCCCCAAGTGCAGAATCACAATCCAGGATCAAAGAGATCTTCCGACTTCCTGCCGCTGAAAGAACTTTCTCCCTGTCTCTTACAGATTCAAGCCAAAAGTCTAGTTCAGAGATGTCTGGTAAGCATATTCTCAGTAATTATCTTTATTTATTAAACCGATTATCTCTCAGAGGTATGATGAGTTTAGAAAATATCTTCCCTTGTGCAGTACCAGTTGTCAACCTCGAAGGCTTCCAACTTAACGAGTTGGATAGTTACTCTTGCCTTGTACTTGTCAAACAAGAATCTAAGCCGAAGTCGTCTGCCACACCAAAGCCTACCACTTCAAAGATCACTACTGCTCCTAAAGCTCCTCCGGCATCCAAGACCCGAGCCTCTAGCTCCCAGAAGAGAAAAGAAATGGATTCTCCAGCTGCCTCCGAGACATTCTCTCTCGAGAACCATGGATTTAGTGAAGCCACTTCATTCCTCAAGCAGGTAAAAATTCCCTTCTAATATCCTGAACATGCATGTTAACCATTATCCTGCACATTTCATATTGATACCTGTGTCTTTAACTGCAGGGCTTGGAACGTCTCATGCACTTGTATGAAGACGCCTGTGGGCTTAATAAGATGCTGGAGATCAAGCTCGAAAAAGCTGAAGCCAGTATAGCTGATCAAGGAGTGATTGCGGCCGCCAAGTCCCAGCATTATGAAGATAAATTCAAGGCAATGACCCAGGAGCACCAAGCTGCCCTTCACAAAGCCAATGAGGATGCTCAAGCCAAGCTAGATGCCGCCCTTCTTCAATACCAGCAGGATATGAGTTCCTATCGGGACAGTCTCAAAGCATACGTTGTTATCTCCTTTCTCCAAGCCAGGTTAAGGATGGCTTATGAGGCCAAAGCCTTGGGCTTCGAATGCCCCTCCTGGAATGTCATGGCTTGGGAAGTGAAATTACAAGATCTTGGAGGCCATCCTGTTGCTCATCCCGCAAAGCATGCTGGTGAAGAGCCTTCTAAGGCGCCAGAGGAAGTGGCCAATGCTGGTGATGATGCCGAGAAGAATCCTGAGGGTGATGCTGGTGCAGATGCTAGGAAAGAGCTTGCTGATCAAGAAGGTGCTGCCCCTTAGGCGGCGAAGTGGGCGATGATGGATATACGTGCCAAGGCCGGAGCCCACTTTTTTTAAATTTCATGGTTATGGTTTGTACAAACAATTTACTTTTCCTGTCGTTGAACAATTTATATTTCCTGCACTAGAACAATATGATGACCAGAGGTGGATGGGTCCTGTGTTTCAGGATGAAGCCCTTGGTCATCGGTTAGTATAAGTTGTTTTGGATGATGCAACGGTTGGAGGCGGATGGGTCTCATTTTGAGATGAAACCTTCAACCGTTGCGCAAATATGGTTAAAACTAATCGTGCTTTTGGCGGATGGGCCTCGATTTGAGGTGAAACCAAAAGCACAACTTTTGACTTGTTAATATAACTACCTCTTGACTTACTTGTTGTTGCCTCCTAATTTCTGTTATGCATTTCTTAGTTCAGATTTTGCAAAATATCCTGATCAATATACTCAGTGATATATTGTGGAAATTTTTATTGAATAGAATTTCTAAAAATTCAATCAATTTTAGATAAAAGGTAGTCCATTTTCTAAAACATGTTTGATAACACTTGTTTAATCAGAGTTTTATTTTCAACCAAGTATTACTTCCCCAACATTTCAATCAGATATTCCGAAACATATCCAAAAACACATTCTGAAGGCATATCCTAAAGATATGTCGTTAATCAGAGTTAAATAATTCATGTAAGATAAAGGAAAGATCATACCAGGAATTGAGTGTAACCCTAGCATCAAACTGCAACCCCTTTTGCAACTTCTCCCACTAAGATGTCCCCAGTCCGAGACACTTAGTCCAATTTTGATCTTCTGAGCTTCATATAATTGCTTTAGAAGGAATGTCCCCTGTGCACGAAGTCTTTAAATACTTCGGAAATTTTTTGAACATTAGTTCCAACTGTTCAGACAATTCTTGTGTTGTAGGGGTAAAACCCAAAAATATACTGGAGATAAATCCTTAGTATCCTGGGAAAAACCCCAAATTTTCATGCGCTACAGGCGGGAGTGTATAAACTCCAAGACTTAGAAAGGTGAAAACCTTTAAACCTTAGAGAGTATGAAAATACCCTTTCGTGAGAAAGGGTGATCAATCCTCATATACCTTTAGGATTCAGGATATAGCCAACAGTAACGAAATTGTCAGCCACTTTTACATGAACTGGTCCCGCCACCTTGAACTATTCCCGAATAACTTGCACTCCAGGCGGGGTGTTTAAACCCAATTCGGAAGAAAGGTGAATCCCTTTAAACCTGTGAAGGGATCAGTATCCCTTAGACGTGAGAGAGGGGGCCAATCCTCTAATCTTCCGAAGTATCCTGAATGTGTATCCTGGTGCTACATTCCGAAGCATATACTGCAAAACAATCGTAAGCTAAGGTGGGTGTTAGCCTGGCTAACACCCCTCCGATGCTTAAGTCAGTAATGGGTTCAAAACAATAAATAATATCAAAATTTAATAAAAGAGATAGAATCCATACCATCCTGAGTTAGAATTTAAATTCCATACTCACTTGAAATAGAGTTTTAGATGTATAGCATTCCAGGATCTCGGTAACATATCTCCCTCCATATTCTTGAGTCGGTATGCTCCTTTTCCTGATTCTGATTCAACCTCATAGGGTCCTTCCCATTTTGGAGCTAACTTTCCATCAGCAGGATTAGTAGTATTCTAAAAAGCCTTTCTCAATACCCAATCTCCAACTTGAAATCTTCTAGTCCTTATATTCTTGTTATATGCTTTAGATATCCTCTGTTGATACGCTGCCATCCTTAGCCTTGCACCGTCTCTTGTTTCATCAATAGTATCCAGTTCCTGGCATAGGACTTCAGGATTCTGCTCAGGATCCCTGAGGTTGGATCTCGCTGTAGGTATCACCATTTCTGTCGGGATCACCGCTTCTGCTCCATACACCAAGGAAAACGGGGTTTGGCTAGTTGCACTCTTCACTGTCGTCCTATCAGCCCACAAAACAAAGGGTAATTCTTCTGCCCATCTTCCTTTCTTAGCCCCTAGTCTCTTTTTCAAGTTGTTGAGAATTATCTTGTTTGAGGATTCTGCCTGTCCATTTGCTTGAGGATGTACCGGAGTAGACGTGATCATTTTGATTCCCCAACTCTTGCAAAAGTCAGTAGTCCTTTTACTTATGAATTGAGATCCATTGTCACAAATTATCTCAGCTGGTACTCCAAACCTAGTCAGGATATTCCCTTTTATGAAGGATACCACTTCTTGATCTCTAACCTGGACAAATGCTTCTGCTTCAACCCACTTAGAGAAATAATCCGTCATTGCCAACATGAAAACCTTTCCTCCTGGAGCCTTTGGAAGCTTTCCCACTATATCCATCCCCCATTTCATAAACGGCCAAGGGGAAACGATGGGATACAGTGGTTCAGCAGGCTGATGTAATATATTACTATGTCTTTTACATGCGTCACATCTTCGAGCATATTCTGCAACATCTTTTCTCATCGTCGGCCAATAATATCCTGTCCTTAATACTTTTGAGAATAACGACCTGCCCCCAGTATGGTTACCACAATCCCCTTCGTGTATATCCTGGAGCACTTCTTTGGTTTCGGGGTCCTCCAAGCACCTCAGATATGGTCCTGCAAGGGATTTCTTATACAAAACATTATTTATAATAGTGAATCGTGATACCTTCATTCTAAAGGCCTTAGGATTCTCATTCTTTGGGATGTGTCCTTCCTTGAGATATCTCATGATTGGAGCCGTCCAGGACTTAGGATCCTCCTCGGGATACTCATCATCAGGATCCTGAATACTTATTACTTCCTTATCCTGAGGATTCGTCGCAGGATATAAGATATGTAATATTGGTATTCGGGTTCCTTCCGGTATCCTGACCGATGATCCCAAATTTGCCAGGGCATCAGCTTCAGCATTTTCCTCTCTTGGTACCTGTTCAAGTGTAAAAACATCGAAATATCCTGCTAATTTTTTGAGAATATCGAGATACTCGATTAACTTCTCACCTTTAACTGCATAGGATCCATTAAAATGATTAGTAATTAACAAGGAATCAACATATACTTGCAAATTCTTAATATTCATGTTTCTAGCCAATTCTAATCCTGCGATCAAAGCCTCATATTCCGCTTCATTAGTGGCAGGAAATTCACATCTAATAGCCTGGGGTAATATGTCCCCCTTTGGCGATTTTAGTAGTATACCTAGGCCTACACCTCTTACATTAGATGCACCATCAGTATATAATGTCCAGCATTCTAAGTTTTCTCCTAACTGCTGTACTTCTAAGTCTACTTCATTTTGAATGTCACTACTGAAATCAGCCACAAAGTCAGCTAAAGCCTGAGACTTTATGGCATTTCTAGGTTCATACATGTTTTGGTCAAAAATCACACAATGATAATGCAACCAAACTTTCTGTTGTGAGGTGTGATGCTTGAATCAATGAACAATATTAAGGATCACTCAGAAATGTAATGAACAAGTGACACAATGATTTATACGAGGAAAAAGCCCTTGATCAAGAGTTGATCTCCGGCATAAAAGACCTCGGGTGATGGAAACTACCGATCACCAACTCAGATTAAACAAAAAAGGTATTACAACTTTGGATGATAGCGAGCTAGTTACAAGGATCACTAGAGTGTAATGTGCAAAAAAGTGTGTAATCGCCAAGTAAACTGTCGAGAGCTGATGAGAGCAGTTACGAGTGTGTGTGTTTAGCCAAAAATAGCCAAGTGTTCTAATTTAGCTCGCTATCCCCTTATAAATTTGGAAAATATCTAAGCTAACTAACTATCCGTATTTCATGCAAGTCTTCCACGACCTCCATAACGTTCATATCAGTCAAGCACGTGCGGAATAAAAAGAGAATATGCTCCAGGAATATCGCCAAGACCAAGTCCAAGCTCGTACTCCTGCAAAACAACATCATATTCAAAGCAGACAATCGTTAGTGTAAGGATCCTCATGATGATCCTGGATCCTGATCCTACAATACTCTCTGAGGATCACTAATTCAAACAGAATTGAGGATCCCTAAGCCCTATAGTAATTGAGGATCACTGATTATTGGAAAATCCTCCCCTAACAATTGCCCCCAAAATATAAGGAGTAATTTGTAAATAAATGTTAGGGGAGGAATTTCTAACAATTAGTGATCCTTATTTGTTATCCTAACTGGTGATCCTTACTTCTGTGACAGGTGGTGATCCTCAGAAGGGCTTTAGGATCAGGATCATGGATCACTTTAAGGATCCTCGTACTGACGATTGTTTACTTATGTTTTATAACATCTCGCAGGTATAACAAGCTTGACCAAGTCTTGGCGACATTCCTGGAGAATATTCCTAAACTATTATGCACGTGCTTAGCTAAAAATGGACGTTGTGGAGAACGTGGAGGCTTGGCACGAAAGTCGGATAGTTAGTTTAGGTGGTTATTTCTATTTTAAAAAGGGAGTAACGAGCTAGTAGAAAACACTTAGTCATTTCTCAGTTACACACACTCGTACAAACGCTCATACAAGCTCTCGCTCAAACACTTAGCAATTTCATACACTTTTTACACATTTCACTGTAGTGATCCTTGTACCTAGCTCGTTACTATCCGAAGTTGTAAACATTCATTCATTTATTTGAGCTTGGTGATCGGTAGTTTCCATCACCCGGGGTTTTTTGTGCCGGAGATCAACTCTTGATCAAGGGCTTTTTCCCCGTATAAATCCTTGTGTTGTTTGTGCAATTCACATTAAAGTGATCTTCATCGCTGTTACACATTTTGAGCATCATTCCCCGTAACAAAGAGTTTGGTTGCACTATCCTCGTCTGATTTTTAACCAAAACAGTTTGGCGCCCACCGTGGGGCAATTGGTGCTTCGTCCTTAAGAAAATACGCATTTATGTGCTTAACTCGGTTCACTACAACCAAGCAGATGGCTTCCTCATCGAAGAATGCTTCAAACTTGATGCCCTCATTCACTTCTTCACAAGGCGTTCCTCCTTTGCCTCCACCACCTTCTGGATCCCAGAAGAATACTGAGAATGCTGCGAAGAAACCGACTCCCATTTTCTCAAAACCACCTACTTCTTCTGTTTCAACTAATCCTACTACTAATGATCTCTATGCCTTGATTTTGCAGATGAGGAATCATGCACAAGAGCAGGATAAGACCAACGAAAGGATCCTCCGGGAGATTGACGAAATTAAGAAACAGAAGAAAACGGCAGAGGATCGTTCCCCACTGATGCCCAGATCTTTGAATTTTGATACTCCGGTGATTACTTCTCAGCCGTCAGTGGTTCCAGACATTCAATATGTGGGTGGACCAAAAGGAGTGCACTACGGAACAACAGCTATGACCCAGGCATTAGGTTCATATTTCCAGCCAGCGGGATCCTATCCTCAGCATATGGGATCCCTCACGAGTACAGGAGGATATTCAGGAATGCAGCAGGTTCAAGGATCCTCCTTCGTTCCAGGATCATCCCAGGTTCAAGGATCATCCTTCGTTCCAGGATCATCCCAGGTTCAAGGATCCTCCTTCGTTCCAGGATCATCCCAGGTTCAAGGATCCTCCTTCGTTCCAGGATCATCCCAGGTTCAAGGATCCTCCTTCTTTCCAGGATCATCCCAGGTTCAAGGATCCTCCTTCGTCCCAGGATCATCCCAGGTTCAGGGATCCTCCTTCGTTCCAGGATCATCCCAGGTTCAAGGATCCTCCTTCGTTCCAGGATCATCCCAGGTTCAAGGATCCTCTTTTGTTCCAGGATCATCCCAGTTTCAGGGATCCTTCCAGATGCCAGGATCCTTGAGGAGTTTGCAAACAGGAAGTTCAGATGTCCATCAAGGGGATTTTATTCCAATGCAGACCAATGCCTCTACTGGTCCCTCGATCATTCCAGAGTCTCAACAATATGGATTAACATCCATTCTTCCTAACTTGAATCCAATGGGAGGTAACACTTTTAATAACTCTCATACTACTAACCATGGTCTTATGCAGGGTCCAGGTATCAATCATGCCATGGCCAGAGAATTGCAAAAGCTAAAGGATATGATATCAAGTGTTCCGGGAGTGGTCAAACCTATCCCAGAGATTGCAGATGGGAGCCACAAGATATCTCGTTTTGCACCACCAATCTGTGATGCTGAGATACCCAAGAGGTTCCATGTGCCTACAATGAAGCTGTATGATGGTTCGACTGATCCTGAAGAACACATAGCACAATATAGGGAAAGGATGGAAATCAATCCAATTCCAGAAAGGTTAAAAGAAGCATGCCTGTGCAAGGGATTCGGATCCACTCTTACTGGATCAGCTCTCAAATGGCTGCTAAGTCTTCCTCCTTATTCTATTACCTCATTTGCTAACCTAGTTAACTTGTTTAATAATCAGTTTTCTTGTAGTAGAAAATTTGAACGATTAACTAGTGATTTATATAGGATAACCCAGGGTCATAATGAATCATTAAGGGATTACATTACCAAATTCAGTAAAGAATCCTTAGACATTCCCAACTTAGATATAGCCACGGCTGTTGAGGCCTTCAAAATGGGATTGCTTAGGGATTCGTTATTTTATGATGATCTTGTTATGACACCATGCAGGAACCTAGATGAGGTAAGAACCCGGGCCCTCAGGTTCATCCGGCTAGAGGATGATAAGAGGATCCAGGAGAGGTTAACAGGATCCTCAAAGCAGGATAAGCAAGGATCCTCATTCAGGAACAACAAGTTCAGATCCTACAACAGATCTGATAATCAGAACGTGCATTCTATTGATCAAGAAGAGGATGATGAGGATTATCCTCCAATTTCTGAATATTGCTTTAGTGTTGATAACAATGAACTAATCCTTGCCATGCAGAACCTAGGTGATAAAGCTAGATGGCCAAGAAAGAATGACAGGCCGACTGCAACTAAGGATAAATCAAAGTGGTGTGCATATCATGAAGATTTTGGGCACCTCACAGACGAATGCATTGCATTAAGAAAGGAAATTGGATACTTGTTGAGCAAAGGGCATCTAAAAGAGTTGTTAGGAAGAAAAAAGTCAAGGACTCAGGATCCTGAAAGGATCCCTGAGAAGGCTCCAGCTCCTCCAGCAGATGCACAAGTGATAAACTTTATTTCTGGAGGATCCGACATTTGTGGCACATCCTTCTCAGCAGCTAAGAGGCATGCAAAGGAAACTAAAATGGATAATGGAGAAAGACCAGTTCGAACATCAAGTGTCTCCGAAGGAAAAGTCATAACCTTTGATGAAGAGGATCGTGTTGATATCCAGGATCCTCATCACGATGGTTTAGTTATTACTCTTTTCATATCTAACCATTTTGTCCGCAGGATCCTAATAGACGGAGGAAGTTCAGTGAACATTATCCAGCTTGATGTTCTAAAGAAGATGGGTATCCCAGAATCAGAGATCATACCAAGATCCTCCGTGCTCGTGGGATTTAGTGGCGAAACTAAGAACACCCTGGGGGACATTAAACTCCCAATATATATTGAAGGCTTACACTCTTATCAAAAATTTTGTGTTATTGACTGTTTATCTTGTTGTAATGTTATCCTTGGCAGGCCCTGGATACACGATATGAAAGCAGTCCCATCCACTTACCATCAATGTGTGAAGCTCCCTAGTCCTTGGGGAATAGTAAAGATTGATAGTGATCAGCAGGAGGCTAAGAATTGCTATACTTCATCGATGAAACCAGCCTCGAAATCCAGGGAGCAATAGCAATCAAGGTATCCTCCAAGGAATGTCTTGGAGGCCAGAGAGCAGGATGTGGTAGAAATCCTCATGGATCCCGATGATCCTGAATCCAAAATCTATATCGGATCAGGGATCCTTGGCGAAATGAAAGAAGACCTCGTATCCTTCCTCAAAAGGAGAAAGACTACCTTTGCATGGAAACATGAAGACATGACTGGTATATCCAAAGATGTTATCACCCATAAACTCGGCATTGACAGATCCTTCAAACCAATCCATCAAAGGAGAAGAAAGTTTGCACCGGAAAGGAATGCCATTATCCAAGAAGAGGTAGAGAAATTGCTCCGGGCAGGTATGATTAGAGAGGTCAAGTATACAAGATGGTTGGCCAATGTGGTTGTTGTTCAAAAGAAAAACGGAAAGTGGAGGGTATGTGTCGACTTTACCGATTTAAATAAGGCATGTCCCAAGGATCCTTTCCCTTTACCCCACATTGACTCCGTGGTGGATGCAACCGCGGGTCATGAACTGTTAACTTTTATGGATGCTTCATCTGGATTTCAACAAATCCAAATGGAACCATCCGACCAAGAGGATACAGCCTTCATGACTCCAACTGGTATATACTGCTATATTGCTATGCCGTTCGGATTAAGAAATGTAGGTGCAACATATCAAAGGCTGGTGAATATGATGTTCAAGGATCAGATTGGACAAACTATGGAGGTTTACATAGATGATATGGTGGTAAAATCCTTGAAAGCTGAGGATCACCTAAGAGACTTGGAGGAAGCATTCGATATCCTTGACAAATATAACATGAAACTTAATCCTTCAAAATGTCACTTTGGTGTTAAAGCAGGTAAATTCTTAGGATATATGGTGACAAAGAGAGGCATTGAAGCTAGCCCAGAACAGATCAAAGCAATAGTGAATATCAAATCTCCGGTCAATGCTAAGGATGTTCAAAGGCTAACAGGAAGGATAGCAGCCTTGAACAGATTTATATCCAAGTCCTCCGAGAAGTGTAAAGAATTCTATGATATCCTAAGGAAGAACAAGAAATTTGAGTGGACGGAGAAGCATGAAAATGCTTTAAAAGCCCTCAAAGATTACCTATCATCGGCCCCAGCTTTGATGAAACCAGAAAAAGGTGATGTGTTATCCTTGTATCTTGCAGTATCCTCAAAAGCAGTAAGTGCGGTCCTTGTTAAGGATCATCAAGGTACACAACATCCTGTCTATTATGTAAGTAAAAGTTTACTTGATGCCGAATCCAGGTACTCACACCTTGAAAAGCTTATTCTTGCATTAATTATGGCATCTACAAAGTTAAGACATTATTTTGAAACTCATGTTATCATTGTTAAAACTAATTTCCCAATTAAGAATGTCCTCAGGAAACCAGAGATGTCAGGAAGGATGGCTAAGTGGGCAGTGAAGCTAAGTGCATATGATATAAGATATGAGCCTAGGACAGCCATCAAATCCCAAGCATTAGCTGACTTTGTGGCTGATTTCAGTAGTGATTTACAAGAAGAAGCTGAGCTAGAAGTCCAGCAGCTAGAAGAGACCAAGGATCCTTGGATACTTTATACTGATGGATCCTCAAATATCAAAGGCACAGGACTTGGAATACTACTAAAATCGCCACAAGGGGACATAATACCCCATTCTATAGCTTGTGAATTCCAAACCACTAACAATGAGGCTGAATATGAAGCCCTAATTGCTGGTTTACAAATTGCAAAGCATATGGGGATCAGGTATCTTGAGGTACACGTAGATTCTTTGTTGATTACAAACCACTTTAATGGATCATATTCTGTTAAAGGTGAAAAGCTAACCAAGTATTTGGAGATAGTCAAAAGTTTGGCACTCTCTTTTGTTTCCTTTAGTTTGTCACAGGTACCAAGGGAAGAAAATACAGAAGCTGATGCATTGGCTAACTTAGGATCATCCTTGAAGATTCCAGAGGATATCAAGATTCCTATTATCCATATCCTGACCCCGGCTATCGAGGATCACCAGACTATGGAGATAGGAAATGATTCTGCAGTTATCCCTAGTGAGGATACTCAATCCTATTCAGGATCAGGATCATGGATCTCACCAATTATGAGATACTTACAACATGGAGAGATTCCTACAGGAGAAAACCCTAGGGCTTTCAAATCTAAGGTATCTCAATTCACAATTATAAATAATATGTTGTATAAACGATCTCTTGCAGGACCATACTTGAGATGCGTTGAGGATCCTGAAGTTCAAGAAGTTTTAAAAGACTTCCATGAAGGAGATTGCGGAAACCACACTGGGGGCAGGGCTTTATTCTCAAGGATCCTGAGGACAGGATACTACTGGCCAACCATGAAGAAAGATGCTATGGAGTATGCCAGAAGATGTGATCCTTGCCAGAGACACAGCAATATCCTTCATCAACCAGCTGAATTATTGCATCCTATATCCTCCTCTTGGCCATTTATGAGATGGGGTATGGATATAGTTGGTAAGCTCCCTAAGGCACCTGGTGGAAAAGTATTCATGCTTGCTATGACTGATTACTTCTCCAAGTGGATAGAGGCTGAAGCTTTTGCCCAAGTCAGAGAAAAGGAAGTTATATCCTTCATTAAAAGAAATATTATAACTAGATTTGGAATTCCTTCCGAGATTATATGTGATAATGGTTCCCAATTTATTGGGGGCAGAACCACTAACTTTTGTGACAGCTGGGGGATTAAGATGATAACATCAACACCAGTCCACCCACAAGCTGATGGTCAGGCAGAATCATCTAACAAGATCATCATCAACAATTTGAAGAAGAAGCTTGGATCCAAGAAAGGGAAATGGGCAGAAGAACTACCCTATGTGCTCTGGGCTGACAGGACAACCCCTAAGAATGCTACTGGTCAAACACCATTCTCTTTGGTGTTTGGGGCAGAATCGGTGATCCCAACAGAAATGGTGGTTCCAACTGCTAGAACAAGTACTCGTGATCCTGAGGAAAATAATGAAAACTTGGCTCAAGACCTGGATACTATCGAAGAAATCAGGGATATGGCTAGAATAAGGATGGCCAGTTATCAGCAAAGAATGGCTGGTGCTTACAACAAAAATGTCAGGATCAGGAGGTTTCAAGTTGGAGATATGGTATTAAGGAAAGCATTCCAAAATACTACCAATCCTGCTGATGGGAAGTTGGCTCCAAAATGGGAAGGCCCTTATTTGATTGAAGCTGAAGCAGGAAAGGGGGTATATAGATTGCTAACCATGGAAGGTGATTTGCTACCAAGAGCTTGGAATGCTGTCCACTTGAAGAAATATTTCATGTGATGAGGATCCTCATGGCAGAGGTGATCCTAGCGAAAGGGATATCCTTAAAGGATCCTCAAATTATCGGTGACCCTTACTTAGGTAATATCCTAAACTTAAGCTATTTCATTTCATTATTTTCTCTTATAAGGATAAGGATCATGTATCCTTTATCCATCTCTCACGTGAGTTTAAGTTTTGAAAGTACAGGTATCCTTAGCATAACGTTGGTTATCCACAGAAGCAATCCGTCTTTTGGGTTTAACCCCAGTTATTCGGGCTTGTCCCCAGATTCCGCCTGTAGTGCACGATGATCCTGGTATAGTTCAAGGCTTTGGGACCAGTACTCGTTCTAGGGGCTGATAATTCCATTGTTCTGGCTATGCTTAGGATCCTACGTATAATGGTAGACGTACCATACATCCGTTCATAAGGTTTCTAACGTTTTCACGTTAGCTAAGGTTTCTAACGTTTTCACGTTAGCTAAGGTTTTGGCATTTTCATGTCACTAAGTTTGGATAGTCGCCAGTTAGGGCCATACTCCAGTTTACACACGATCCTTGGGCTTGTCCCCAGTTATCCTTGGGCTTGTCCCCAGTTATCCTTGGGCTTGTCCCCAGTTATCCTTGGGCTTGTCCCCAGTTGCTAACTCCTTTCTTATATTGGCTTAGTCCCAAGTTATGCTCTATTTCAGGTCCTTGAAGATAGGCAGCTAGGGATCCTTGATCCTTATTTCACTCTAAGGTTTATCTTATAGTTATCCTTATTATGGTTAGGATTCTAACTTGGATCCTCAGGTATGATCCTTAACTCTTTTGATTTTATTCATTATTCTTTTAAATAACCCTTATACTTGACAACTGAATTTGTATTTCTTAAATCATATCACTTTTTAAAACCTATCGGTTATAGGATATGTGATCCTTGTTTATATCCTAAACTTTTTGGATATCTTTTCTAATTTTTTAAGGCTTGATAAGTATAAACAGAATGAACATTACAACAGTTGAAAAGTAACATATTAAAAAGGATAACAACACATGATAAGCGACAAAAGGTTAAGTTTTTATTTATTAACATAAGGCTAACCCTTTAAAGGTTGTCAAAATTACCTACCCAAGCATCTACCAGCAAAACGTGGCCCGTCCGCTGGGGTAGGTAAAGGGTGTCCATGATAATGAGTTCAAAGGTAGTGCAGGAATATAAAGGCGGCAGGATCACAATGGCTTCATCCCCCAAACAGAGGATCCCTCCACCAATTGCAATCCTGCCTATTGTCCAAAGGATCATACATGATCCTTAAACCTAAGAACTATTGTTTAGAGTTATTACAGACCCACCATTGTTCAAAAACATCAACAATCCAAAAAACTACCAAACCATAAAAAATGGGCTCCGGCCACGTCTAGAAATTTCCATCATCGCCCATTTTTGCAGCTCACACCTTCGCTGCATTATCATCACCACCAGCCGCTGCATCCTCAGCTTTATCCTTCAACCCGCTGCCACTAGCCTCAATTGCCAGGATCTCCTCAGCCTCCTCTTCATCACCCAATTCAGCCAGCCTTGCCTTCCATTCTTCAATTTCCCAGCTACTTTTGTCAAAGGCAGGATCCTGAGCTTCCAAGGCCATTTGAAGCTTGGTTTTGTACATTGCTATGGCGGCAGAAACTTTAGCATCATCTGTGATCTCCTGCCTTTCATAGTCAAAGTTAACCAGCACCTTAGCCATCTTCTGCTTGGTATCCTGGAGTTCCTTCTGAAGATCAGCAAGTGCAAGATCCTTGAGCACAGCAACCTGCTGGAGATCGGCAATTTTCTTATCTTGATCCTCAACATGGCCGACGTAATCCTCGATCTCAGCAAATTTCTGCAAAAGAAAAGGATAAAGCAGTTCAAGAGCAAGTGATCCTTAGATCAGCAGGATATACAAGCAGAGACAGTGATCCTTACATCATTGAAGTACTCGAGGAACTAGTGGCGAATTAAGGGCAGACCCTGCAAATCCTCAGCCTCGGAAGTCTTTCTCTTCTTGATTCCCTTCCCTTTGAGGGGTGCCTTGGGGATTGAGGCTGTCGGGCTAGTAGGGACCTTTCTTTTGGAGGATTTGACAGTGGTGAGATCGGTGACACTGAACCTTGAAGCAGCTTTGGCAGATTTTCCAGCACCTACACGACCAAAACAAGATAAGTATCTTTTCTTAATATACATTTAACTATTTATTTAAATTTTAAACAGGGATACTTACTTGACATCGTGACAGAGCCTGAGGATACCTCCTGTGAGTCTTGGGTTACTGTCTTAAAAGTTCTAGTTTCAGGGTCGAGTCCCCAGAAAGCAGCAAGTCTTTCCCTGGTTGCGGGTGTTGTGATGAGATGTGAAAAGGAGATGGCTGCATGACACAAGACAAAGAAGGGGTTAGTGATCCTATTACAAAAACATGACCATCTGGTGATCCTTCCCAGGATCCTCCAGCCTACCATGGGTGGACCATGTTCTTGGTAAATGCTCTCCATCTGGAATGGTATCCCTTCTTACAAAGAAGAAGCGACGTTTCCAATCTTTGTCATTTTTGGTGACTTTGAGAAGAGGATGATCTGCACTGGGTTTTCGTTTGAACAAATAACGGTGGGATCCGAAGGTAGTAAGATCATACAGTTCCGCCAGTTCTGACATTCCTAAATCAAGACCCTCCTGCTCAATGATCCTCTCTAGGGTGTATAAAACCCTCCAAATCATAGGCATGGCTTGAATATAAGATATGCCGGTAAGGGAAAAGAAGGATTGTGTGAACTCCGGGAAAGGATAGGTGTACCCTATAGCAAATGGAGTGACTGGAAAGGCAACCCATGTATCAGAAACGTAGTCGCTCAGAACAGTTGGATCGAAGGGTTTGAAAAAGACATTCGCCGGAAAACGGTGACGGATGTTATCTATTTGTGCGTCGTTAAAGCAACACCTCTCGTTCACTGAGTCCTTGATGATCTTCTGACTCTTCAAAGGGCTATCCTTTTTGTGATCCTTGGCCGGGGAACTTCGGAGCAACATTTTCGAAGTAATGAAGATAAAGGAAGAAAAACAGAGTAAGAAAGGAAGAAAGAGGAGAAAGTGATACCTGATTGATCTTCAACTGAGATTATAAAGGGAGTTTCTTTCGGATTTGAATGCATATTGATCCTATCTATATCTCTATTTATAATTATGATTCTGCAGGATTGTCACTTCCGTGACATCATCATCGCAACGGCTAGTTCTATTTTAACGGCTATATATCCGTTAGTTTGTTGCGGATAAGATCAAGAAAACATAACTCGCTAATTTTACGATTTCACTCCTTATATTTTGGGGGCAATTGTTAGGGGAGGAATTTCTAACAATTAGTGATCCTTATTTGTTATCCTAACTGGTGATCCTTACTTTTGTGACAGGTGGTGATCCTCAGAAGGGCTTTAGGATCAGGATCATGGATCACTTTAAGGATCCTCGTACTGACGATTGTTTACTTATGTTTTATAACATCTCGCAGGTATAACAAGCTTGACCAAGTCTTGGCGACATTCCTGGAGAATATTCCTAAACTATTATGCACGTGCTTAGCTAAAAATGGACGTTGTGGAGAACGTGGAGGCTTGGCACGAAAGTCGGATAGTTAGTTTAGGTGGTTATTTCTATTTTAAAAAGGAGTAACGAGCTAGTAGAAAACACTTAGTCATTTCTCAGTTACACACACTCGTACAAACGCTCATACAAGCTCTCGCTCAAACACTTAGCAATTTCATACACTTTTTACACATTTCACTGTAGTGATCCTTGTACCTAGCTCGTTACTATCCGAAGTTGTAAACATTCATTCATTTATTTGAGCTTGGTGATCGGTAGTTTCCATCACCCAGGGTTTTTTGTGCCGGAGATCAACTCTTGATCAAGGGCTTTTTCCCCGTATAAATCCTTGTGTTGTTTGTGCAATTCACATTAAAGTGATCTTCATCGCTGTTACACATTTTGAGCATCATTCCCCGTAACAAAGAGTTTGGTTGCACTATCCTCGTCTGATTTTTAACCAAAACAATAAACGAGTTATATTTTCTCGTTCTTATCCGTAACAAATCAATGGATATATAGCCGTTACTTTCTGACTAGCCGTTGCCAATCTGACGTCACTGAAGTGACTATCCTGCAAAATCATGATTATAAATTGAAGTTAGAGATAAGGGTTAGGAGGCATTTAAATTCGTGCGTTTCATCCTTTAAATCCTCATTCGAAGACTTGATCAGGTACTTCTCTTTCCTTTCTCTTTTCATCTTCTCATTCTGTTTCTTCTTCTTCACCATTATCATGACCAAGATGATGCTGAGATCTTCACCGGCTAAGGATCACAAAAAGGACAGTCCCTTAAAGACCCAAGGGATCATTGAAGACTCTGCGAAAGAAAGATGCTGCTTTACTGATCCACAGATAGACAAGATCCGCCATTGTTTCCCGGCGAACACCGTTTTTAAAGCTTTTGACCCCACCGTCCTAAGCGACTTTGTTTCTGAAACCTGGGTGGCTTTTCCGGTCACCCCATTCACGATAGGATACTCGTATCCTTTCCCTGATTTCACCCAATCTTTCTTCTCTCTCACCGGCATCTCCTACATTCAAGCGATGCCAATGATATGGAGGGTCTTGTATACCCTTGAAAGGATCATTGTGCATGAAGGTATTGATCTGGGAATGTCGGAGTTAGCAGAGATGTACGACCTTGTGAGCCATGGATCTCATCGATATCTATTCAAACATAAACCTGGTGAAGGACACCCCATCTTCAAAGCCACTAAGAATGACACAAACTGGAAACGGCGATTCTTCTTTGTCAGAAGGGATTCTATCCCTGATGGAAAGGATCTGCCTAGAAAATGGACCACTCATGGTAGGATAGAGGATTCTGAGAAGGATCACAGGATATCCTTGTTTCTGCTGAGGATCACTAACATCCTTTTGTTTCTATTTTGCAGCTATTACTGTTTCACACCTTATTACAACACCTGCAACAAAGGAAAGGCTTGCTGCTTTCTGGAGGCTTGATCCTGCAATAAGATCATTCCAAGCAAATACCCAGGATTCTCAAGAGGTATCCTCAGGTTCTGTTACGATGTCAAGTAAGTATCCCATTTTGTGTATAACTAAATGTTTAAATTAAAATGAAATAAGGATACTTATCTGTTTTGGATGTGTAGGTGCTGGAAAATCATCGAAGTCTGCTACCCGTTTCAGTATCACTGACCTTGACGCTGTCCGATCCTCAAAGAAGAAGCCTGCTGCTAGCCCATACGTCACAATCCCCAAGGCAACCACTTCTAAGGGAAGGGGTGGAAAGAAAAGTAAGACTGCTGATACCCTAGAAGGTCTGCCTCTGATCCAGCACCAGTTCGAGGAATACGTTGCTGAGGTAAGAATAACTGATCCTTAAATGTTATCCTTGTACATGATCCTTCCATACTGAGGGTAAGGGATCCTGAATTGTATCCTTTCTTTTGCAGAAATTTGCTGAAATCCAAGACTACGTAGGAAGTATTGAAGAGGTTGAGCAAAAGTGTGTGGACCTCCAAAAGATCATGCTGGCCAAGGATAAGAAGATTGCCTCCCTCGAAAACGATGTCAATCTGGTGAAGAGGGAACTTGTCCTGGCTCATATCACTGCTGATCAGGAGAAGGCTGAGATCACCAATGATGCTAAAGACTCCGCTGCCATTGCTATGTACAAGACCAAGTTGCAGATGGCCCAAGAAGCTCAGGATCCTTATTTTGACAAGAGCAACTGGGACATAGAGGGCTGGACGGCTAGGTTAGCTGAGCTAGACGACGAAGAAGAGGCTGGTGGAGTCCTAGCAATCGAGGCTGGCAGCAGTGGGGTTAAAGATCATGCGGATGATGCTGGAGCTGGAGGAGCTGGTGAAGGTGATGGTGATGCAGCAAAGGTGTAAGCTGCAGGAATGGGCGATGAAGGACATTTCTAGACGCAGCCGGAGCCCATTTTTTAGAATTTGGTAGTGGTTTTTGTTTTGATGATGTTTTGAAACAATGCTGGCCTGTAATAACTTTAGACAATAGTTTGTAGGGTTGAGGATCATGGATCCTTGGACAATAGGCAGGATAATGGGTGGTGGATGGATCCTCTGTTTGGGGGATGAAGCCACTCGTTATCCTTCCGTCTTTATTTCCTGCACTCTTAAGACCCGTTAACAATGGACACCCTTTGCCAACCCATGTGGACGGGCCACGTTTTGCTGGTAGAAACGTGGGTTGGCAATTTTGACAACCTTGAAGGGTTTAACGTTTTGTGAATAAATAAAATCTTAACTTTTTGGCTACTTCCCGTGTTGTTATCCTTGTGAATACTTTACTTTTCAATTGTTGTGATATATATTTTGTCTGAATTTATTAAGTAAAGAGGAAAAAATTTAATAAATATCCTCAAAAAGTTTAGGATATGATCAAGGATCACATATCCTATAGTCGACAAGTTCTGAAAAGTAGTGTAGTTTAAGGATCATAAGTTCAGTTGTCAAAGGATAAGGGTTACTCATGTAAATAAAATCAAAGTAATTAAGGATCATACCTGAGAATCCAAGTTATGATCCTAACCTTTAACACTTATAATCAGGATAACCAAAAGACAAACCTTAGTAGAAGGTAAGGATCAAGGATCCATGGTCATTTAGCTTCAAAAACCTGAAATAGGATACAACTTGGGACTAATCCAATATAAGATAAAAGTTAGTAACTGGGGACAAGCCCAACAATTCTAGGGACAAGCCCAAAGGATAACTGGGGACAAGCCCAAAGGATAACTGGGGACAAGCCCAAGGATCGTGTGTAAACTGGAGTATGGCCCTCACTGGCGACTATCCAAACTTAGTGACATGAAAATGCCAAAACCTTAGCTAACGTGAAAACGTTAGAAACCTTAGGAACGGATGTATGGTATGTCTACCATTATATGTAGGATCCCAGATACAGCCAGTACAATGAAATTGTCAGCCCCTAAAGCGAGTACTGGTCCCATTGCCATGAACTGTACCAGGATCATCATGCGCTACTGGCGAAACTGGGGACAGGCCCAAACTGGGGTCAAGCCCAAATAACTGGGGTCAAGCCCAAATAACTGGATACTTCTGTGGATACTCAATCCTTTGTTAAGGATACCTGAACCTTCAAAACTCAGAATCAAGTGAAAGGAGGATAAAGGATGCAGGATCCTTATCCTCATATAAGATAATTAAAGAATGAAATAGTTTAAGATTAGAATATTACCAAATGAGGATCATTTGCCCTGTAAGGATCCTTCAAAGATACTCGTTAGCTAAAGATCATGGATCCTTGTTACATGAAGTATTTCTTCAAGTGGACAGCATTCCAAGCTCTTGGTAGCAAATCACCTTCCATTGTTAGCAATCGATATGCCCCCTTTCCTGCCTCAGCTTCGATCATGTAAGGACCTTCCCACTTTGGTGCAAACTTTCCATCAGCAGGATTGGTGGTATTCTGAAATGCTTTCCTTAGCACCATATCACCAATTTGGAATTTCCTGATCCTGACATTTTTATTGTAAGCTCCAGCCATCCTTTGTTGATAACTGTCCATCCTTATCCTTGCCAAATCCCTGAGTTCCTCTATAGTATCCAAATCTTGAACCAAGTTTTCAGCATTTTCTTCAGGATCATGAATGCTTGTCTTGCAGTAGGAACCACCATCTCTGTAGGGATCACTGATTCTGCCCCAAATACCAAGGAAAATGGAGTTTGGCCAGTGGCATTCTTGGGAGTTGTCCTATCAGCCCATAGTACATAAGGTAGTTCTTCTGCCCACTTTCCTTTCTTGGATCCAAGCTTTTTCTTCAAATTGTTGATGATGATCTTGTTGGATGATTATGCCTGACCATTAGCTTGTGGGTGGACTGGTGTTGATGTTATCATCTTAATCCCCCAGCTGTCACAAAAGTTAGTAGTTCTACTCCCAGTAAATTGGGATCCATTCTCACAAACAATTTCAGAAGGGATACCAAATCTAGTAATAATGTTTCTCTTAATAAAGGATATCACTTCCTTTTCTCTGACTTGAGCAAAGGCTTTAGCCTCTATCCACTTGGAGAAGTAATCAGTCATAGCAAGCATGAATACTTTTCCACCAGGTGCCTTAGGAAGCTTACCAACTATATCCATTCCCCATCTCATAAATGGCCAAGAAGAGGATATAGGATGCAAAAGTTCTGCTGGTTGGTGAAGGATATTACTGTGTCTCTGACAAGGATCACATTTCTTGGCATATTCCACAGCATCCTTCTTCATTGTAGGCCAATAGTATCATGTCCTCAGGATCCTTGAGAACAATGCTCTGCCCCCAGTGTGGTTTCCACAATCTCCTTCATGGAAATCCTTTAGGACTTCTTGGATTTCAGGATCCTCAATGCATCTTAGATATGGACCTGCAAGAGATCGTTTATATAACATGTTATTCAATATTGTGAATTGAGATACCTTGATTTTGAAAGCCCTATAGGAATCTCTCCATGTTGTATGTATCTCATGATTGGAAGGATCCATGATCGTGAATGAGATTGAGTATCATCACTAGGGATGATTGCAGAATCCTCTCCTATCTCCATGGCTACATAATCCTCGATAGAAGGGGTCAGGATGTGGATAATAGGGATCTTGATATTCTCTGGGATCTTCAAGGATGATCCTAGATTGGCTAATGCATCAGCCTCTGCATTCTCTTCCCTTGGTACATGTGTCAAACTAAAGGAAACAAAAGAGAGTGCCAATTCTTTGACTATCTCTAAATATTTGATTAGCTTTTCACCTTTAACAGCATAGGATCCATTAAAGTGATTAGTGATTAATAATGAATCTACATGTACCTCAAGATACCTGATCCTCATATGCTTAGCAATTTGCAAACCAGCTATCAAGGCTTCATATTCAGCCTCATTGTTGGTAGTTTAAAATTCACAAGCTATGGAGTGGGGTATTATGTCCCCCTGTGGCGATTTTAGTAGTATTCCAAGCCCTGTTCCTTTAACATTAGAAGCACCATCAGTGAAGAGTATCCAAGGATCCTTAGTTTCTTCTAGCTGTTGGACTTCCAACTCAGCTTCCTTTTGCAAGTCACTACTAAAATCTGCCACAAAGTCAGCTAAGGCTTGGGATTTGATGGCAGTCCTTGGTTCATATCTTATATCATATGCACTAAGCTTCACTGCCCACTTAGCCATCCTTCCTGACATTTCAGGTTTCCTGAGAACATTCTTAATTGGAAAATTAGTCTTAACAACAATGGCATGAGTCTCAAAATAATGTCTTAATTTAGTAGATGCCATAATTAATGCAAGGATAAGTTTTTCTAAATGTGAATACCTGGATTCAGCATCAAGCAAACTCTTACTTACATAATAAACAGGATGTTGTGTACCTTGGTGATCCTTAACAAGGACCGCACTTACTGCTTTTGAGGATACTGCTAGGTATAAGGATAATATATCCCCCTTTCTGGTTTCATCAAGGCGGGGCTGGGGATAGGTAATCCTTAAGAGCTTTGAGGGCACTTTCATGCTTCTCAGTCCATTCAAATTTCTTGTTCTTCCTCAGGATGTCATAGAATTCCTTGCACTTTTCTGAGGATTTGGATATGAACCTGTTCAAGGCTGCGATCCTGCCTGTCAATTTTTGCACATCCTTGGCATTGGCAGGAGATTTGATATTCACAATAGCCTTAATCTGCTCTGGACTTGCTTCAATGCCCCTCTTTGTCACCATATAGCCTAAGAATTTACCTGCTTTAACACCAAAATGACACTTGGAAGGATTTAGTTTCATATTAAATTTATCAAGGATATTGAACGCTTCCTCCAAGTCTTTAAGGTGATCCTCAGCTTTCTTGGACTTAACCACCATGTCATCTATATAGACTTGCATAGTGTGTCCAATTTGTTCCTTGAACATCATATTGAGTAGCCTTTGATAAGTAGCACCTGCATTCCTTAGTCCAAATGGCATAGCAATATAACAATATATACCAGTTGGGGTCATAAAGGTTGTATCCTCTTGATCAGATGGTTCCATCTGAATTTGCTGAAATCCAGATGAAGCATCCATAAAAGTCAACAACTCATGACCCGCGGTAGCATCCACCATGGAGTCAATGTGGGGTAATGGGAAAGGATCCTTGGGACATGCCTTGTTTAAATCAGTAAAATCGACACATACCCTCCACTTTCCATTTTTCTTTTGAACAACAACCACATTGGCTAACCATCTCGGATACTTAACCTCTCTTACCATACCTGCCCGAAGTAGCTTATCTACCTCCTCCTGGATAATAGCATTCCTTTCAGGTGCAAACTTCCTTCTCTTCTGATGTATAGGCTTGAATGACCTGTCAATGCCAAGCTTATGAGTAATTATATCCCTAGATATACCTATCATGTCTTCATGCTTCCAGGCAAAGGTAGTTCTCCTTCTTTTAAGGAAGGATACTAGATCCTGTTCAATTTCGCTAAGGATCCCTGATCCTATGAAGATCCTGGATTCAGGATCATGAGGATCCATGAGGATTTCTTTTACATCCTGCTCTCTTGCCTCCAAGACATCTCTTGAAGGATACTTTAATTGCTATTGCTCCCTTGGTCTTGAGGTTGGCTTCATTGATGAGGTATAGCAATTCTTAGCCTCTTGTTGATCACTCTCAATTTTCACCACTCCCCATGGACTAGGAAGCTTCACGCACTGATGATAAGTAGATGGGACTGCCTTCATGTCATGTATCCATGGCCTGCCAAGGATAACATTACAACAAGATAAGCAATCTATAACACAAAACTTCTGATAAGAATGGAGTCCTTCAATATAGATAGGGAGTTTGATATCCCCCAATGTGTTCTTGGTTTCCCCACTGAATCCCACAAGGACTGAGGATCTTGGGACAATATCAGACTCCAGAATATTCATTTTCTTGAGGACATCAAGCTGAATGATGTTCACAGAGCTTCCTCCATCGATAAGGATCCTGCGAACAAAGTGGTTAGATATAAATAAGGTAATAAAAAGACCATCATGATGAGGATCCTGGACATCAACACGATCATCCTCATCAAAGGTTATGACTTTATCCTGGGTAACAATGGACGTCCGGATGGGTCTGTCTCCATTATCCATCTTGGTTTCCTTGGCATGCCTTTTGGCTGCTGAAAAGGAAGTACCACAAATGTCTGATCCGCCGGATATGAAGTTTATAACTTGTGCATCTGCTGGAGGAGCAGGAGCCCTTTCCGGGATCCTTTCAGGATTCTGGATCCTTGACTTCTTTCGTCCCAAAAGCTCTTTCAAATGGCCCTTGCTTAACAAGTAACCAATTTCCTGTCTAAGTGCAATACACTCTTCGGCGAGATGCCCGAAATCCTCATGATATGCACACCACTTGGACTTATCTTTTGTAGCAGCTGGTTTATCACTTTTTCTCGGCCACCTAGCTTTTTCACCTAGATTCTGCATTGCAAGGATTAGTACATTGTTATCAACAGAAAAACAGTATTCAGAAATGGGAGGATAATCCTCATCATCCTCTTCTTGTTCTACTGCATGCACATTCTGGTTGTCAGACTTGATGTAGGATTTTGATTTATTGTTCCTGAAGTAGGATCCTTGCTTTTCCTGTTTTGAGGATCCTGTCAGTCTTTCCTGGATCCTTTTATCATCCTCTAATCGGATGAATCTAAGGGCCCTGGTTCTTACTTCATCAAGATTCCTGCAAGGGGTCATGACAAGATCATCATAGAATAAGGAATCCCTAAGCAATCCCATTTTAAAGGCTTCTACAGCCGTAGCAATATCCAGGTTAGGAATGGCTAAGGATTCTTTACTAAACCTAGTGATGTAATCTCTAAGTGATTCATTTTGACCTTGTGTTACCCTATATAGATCACTAGTTAATCGTTCAAACTTTCTACTACAAGAGAATTGACTATTAAACAAATTAACTAGATTAGCAAATGAAGTAATAGAGTAAGGGGGAAGACTTAGCAACCATTTAAGAGCAGATCCAGTAAGTGTGGATCCAAAACCCTTGCATAGACATGCTTCTTTTAACCTCTCAGGAATTGGATTGATCTCCATCCTCTCCCTATATTGAGCTACATGTTCCTCTGGATCCGTTGAACCATCATATAGCTTCATAGTTGGTATTTGGAACCTCTTTGGTATCTCAGCATCACAAATAGGTGATGCAAAGCGAGATATCTTATGGCTACCATCTGCAATTTCAGGAATGGGTTTAACCACTCCTGGTACGCTGGATATCATATCCTTAAGCTTCTGTAACTCCCTGGCCATAGCCTGATTGATACCTGTATCCTGCATAGAGCCATGGTTAGTGTTATATGAATTGTTAAAAATGTTACCTCCCAGAGGATTCGTGTTTGGAATTCCAGATGTGAATCCGTATTGACGGGACTCTGGTATGATTGAAGGACCAGAGGAAGCAATGGTCTGCATCGGTATGAAGTCTCCTTGATGAACATCCGAGCTTGGAGGCTGCATACTTCTTAAGAATCCTTGATCCTGAAAGATGTTGGATCCTTGAGGTTGAGATGATCCTTGAACCTGAAAGGATCCTGGAACCACAAAGGATCCTTGGATCTGGGAGGATCCTTGGACCTGGGAGGACCCTTGGACCTGGGAGGATCCTTGGACCTGGGAGGATCCTTGGACTGTGTGCATTCCCAAATATCCTCCTGAGCTGACGAAGGATCCCTGATGCTGAAAAGAGGATCCCGATGGCTGAAAACAGGATCCTTGAGGCTGAAAGTGAGAGCCAAATGCTTGACTCATAGTTGTTGTTCCATAACGCCTTTCTGATGGACCACTTTGATACTGGATGCCCGGGACTGCCGATTGTAGGGTAGTTACAATTGGAGTGTCAAAATTCAATGACCTTGGTATCAGAGGAGAGTGATCCTCCACTGATTTCTTCTGTTTTTTTATATCCCCAATCTCCTGGAGGATCCTTTCATTGGTTTTGTCCTGCTCTTGCCTGCAAAATCAGATTAAAAAGATCATTAGTGGTAGGATTAGGGGAAACAGAAGAAGTTGGTGGTTTTGAGAAAATGGGGGTTTGTCTCTTCTCAGCATTTTCAGCATTCTTCTGGGATCCAGAAGGTGGTGGAGGCAAAGGTGGAACGCCTTGTGAAGAACTGATTGCCAGCATAGAGCTTGAAGTGTTCTTCGCTGAGGAAGCCATCCGCTTGGTTGTAACGAACCGAAATGACCACAAAAATATGAATCTTCTTAGGAATGAAGCACCAATTGCCCCTCGGTGGGCGCCAAACTGGTTTGGTCAAAAATCACACAATGATAATGCAACCAAACTTTCTGTTGTGAGGTGTGATGCTTGAATCAATGAACAATATTAAGGATCACTCAGAAATGTAATGAACAAATGACACAATGATTTATACGAGGAAAAAGCCCTTGTTCAAGAGTTGATCTCCGGCATAAAAAACCTCGGGTGATGGAAACTACCAATCACCAACTCAGATTAAACAAAAAAGGTATTACAACTTTGGATGATAGCGAGCTAGTTACAAGGATCACTAGAGTGTAATGTGCAAAAAAGTGTGTAATCTCCAAGTAAACTGTCGAGAGCTGATGAGAGCAGTTACGAGTGTGTGTGTTTAGCCAAAAATAGCCAAGTGTTCTAATTTAGCTCGCTATCCCCTTATAAATTTGAAAAATATCTAAGCTAACTAACTATCCGCATTTCATGCAAGTCTTCCACGACCTCCATAACATTTATATCAGTCAAGCACGTGCGGAATAAAAAGAGAATATGCTCCAGGAATATCGCCAAGACCAAGTCCAAGCTCGTACTCCTGCAAAACAACATCATATTCAAAGCAGACAATTGTTAGTGTAAGGATCCTTATGATGATCCTGGATCCTGGTCCTACAATACTCTCTGAGGATCACTAATTCAAACAGAATTGAGGATCCCTAAGCCCTATAGTAATTGAGGATCACTGATCATTGGAAAATCCTCCCCTAACAATACACTAAGTCATAAGCACTTAATTTCACTGACCACTTAGCCATTCTACCCGGCAACTCAGGTTTCCTAAGCACATTCTTAACAGGATAATTAGTTCTAACATGAATCCTATGCGTCTCAAAATAATGTCTAAGTTTCATTGATGCCATCACTAGGGCTAATATCAATTTTTCTAGATGAGAATATCTAGTTTCAGCATCTAATAAACTTTTACTAACGTAATAGACAGGATACTGCTGACCTTCATGATCCTTTACAAGGACAGCACTTACTGCATTCCCTGATAATGCAAGATATAGGGATAATGGTTCGCCATCCTCAGGCTTCATTAATAAGGGTGCGGTTGAAAGATACTGCTTTAGATCCTGCAAGGCTGCTTCATGCTTTACTCCCCATTCAAACTTCTTATTCTTCTTGAGGATATCGTAAAATTCCTTGCACTTCTCCGAGGATCTTGAAATAAATATGTTCAACTCTGCTACTCGGCCTGTTAACCGTTGAACATCCTTCATATTTGAAGGTGATTTTATATCCAGGATAGCTTTAATCTGCTCCAGGCTTGCCTCTATCCCCCTTTTTGTCACCATATATCCTAGAAACTTTCCTGCCCCCACTCCGAAATGACACTTAGCAGGATTCAGTTTCATGTTATATTGATCCAGGATATCAAATGCTCCCTTAATATCCTGAAGATGATCCTCAGCCTTTTTAGATTTCACCACCATGTCATCAATATATACCTCCATGGTGTCCCCCAGCTTGTCTTTAAACATCATGTTTACCAACCTCTGGTATGTTGCACCTGCATTTTTCAAACCAAAGAGCATAGCAGTATAACAATAAATACCTGTGGTGTCATGAAAGCAGTATCCTCCTGATCGGAGGGTTCCATTTGTATTTGCTGAAATCCTGAAGAGGCATCCATGAAGGTTAAAATTTCGTGGCCGGCGGTAGCATCTACCATTGACTCAATATGAGGTAGAGGAAACGGGTCTTTTGGACAGGCTTTGTTTAAGTCTGTGTAGTCTACACAAACTCTCCATTTCCCATTTTTCTTTTGTACCACGACTACATTCGCAAGCCATCTAGGAAACTTCACTTCTCTAATCATCTTGCTTCTTAGTAGTCTTTCAACTTCCTCTTGGATTGTGACAACTCGAAATTTAGAACCTTTCGTTGTATGTTTAAACGTGTGACTAGTTAACTTATGTGATTAATGACAACGAACCTTTATATGACTTGGTGTTATTTATGTGTGCTTGTATGTATGCGATGTATGTATATAGGAACCGAGATAACACGAACCCGGCTCGAGACCATGTGGTCTCGAGTAAACCGTAACACTTGGGCCGGATGGGCCACGCACCCCATTTAACCCAACCGAAACCCATTAGGGTGCACAACTTGGGGGCGGGTATATAGCCTTAGCAACTACCCATGTTCACCATTTTGGACAATCCACACATACTCCTCTACACTCTCCACAAACCACTAAACCCTAAACTTCAACACCATACTTCTCCTTTCTTTTCGGATCAAACCAACCGGCCACAAGAAGGCTTTCTCGGATTTGGCTTGTTCACACCAAACAAAGCTTCATCTTTCACCACCTCACAACCGGTTAGTAATTCTAGTGCAAACACATGTATTTTTCATGATTTAAGAATGATGTGTGCTTGATGTTGAGTGCTTGTTGGTTAGTGTTCATGATGCTTGTTGGTTAATGATTCTTGTTATATTTCGGATGTTGATGATGATACATGATGGAGATTATGTGATAGTATGTTATTTGTTAAGTTTATGCATGATAATGGTTAATAAGATAGCATACTTGATTTCGGATATGTAGCATAAGGAACCTATGATGTTTTGTGTTTAAATGTAGTCTAAAACACTAGTTGTTGATGTTCATAAAAATCGGATTGTGTGCTCTTGTGTGAAGAACCGAAAGCTTGCTATTAGGGTGATTTGTTGATTGTGGTTCATGATTGTATGTCGTGATTAAGGATATAAACCCGGAAACAAGATGAACAAGTTTGAATAAACAATATGAACTACTTGAATATTTGATGAATGTATGAAGAACTTGATGAACATCATAAGAGCATGGTTGAATATTTTGAATTCTGATTTGTTTGATCCATTTTAGGAAATTTCTAGACAAATAAACATGTTTAAGGAATTTGGTTGGTTAGTACAACTGTTACATGAAATCAGAATAGTACACTGTTCCGAATCAGTAGATGTCCACTCGAAACCAGCAGTTGCGACTCGAAACCAAGCACAACGAGTCGAAACCTCCCGGTTGCGACACAGATTGCGAGTCGCAAACACCCGGTTGCGACTCGGAACCGCATATGATCAAGCCCCAAACCTTGTAACTCGAAACCACCGTTGCGAGTCCGGTTGCGACTCGTAACCAAACCAGCACGAACCGAAACCATGATTTGCGACTCCGGTTGCGAGTCGCAAACGTCTAATTGCGACTCGAGACAATACGCAGATATAACTGTTTGGGCTTACAATTCATTTCGGACTTAGTTGCTTTGGGCCGGATTCTTGGGCCCAATGTACAGACCTTACATGTTACTGTTGAACGTGAATGTTGATGAACTGCTATGATTAAACGTGTAACCCATACGTGCACTACTTGAATACGAACCTGATTGTATGATACAACTATGATAGGACGTGAGTAGCCTCAACGTTGCTTGTTTGGCTTTTCTGTGTTTTCTACCGAGCAAACCAAGGTGAGTTCACACCCTCTACAAAGCATGGGATTCCCAGGGGTCGGGAATTGGGGTTAAGGAACTGGGTTCCTCGTCCTCCTTGGGTAGGACAGTAAAGGTTCAGGAATGAAATTCCTCGTCCTCACGGACAGATAACTCGTACTAGACCAAAACTCTATCACGAAGTCCCTCATTTTTATATCGACTTAATCGCCGGGCCAATGGCGAGCGGGTCATTAGTTAGATAGCGCTATTTAGGTCTGACAAACCTCACACCGTGCCGCAGAGGACGGGCGTGAACTAATGGATCTGGGGCACGTCAATGATGATAGACATTGACAGTTTCAGGGCACTTAAACATGACTACAGTCAGCAGTCGATATGGTAACGAGTCTAGTAGATACATGGGGTAGCCCCCACGGCCGAAATGCCAGATAACTACACGGGGTAGCCCCCACGGCATGATTGCCAGAGTAATCGGGAATAAACAAGTCACGTTTTTAACTATGGGGTAACCCCCACGGCAGGATGCCAGCTAAAGGAAACTGTTTTCGAAATAACTTAAAACGAACACCCAACCGTGAACTCACTCAACTAGTTGTTGACTCGTTACTACATGCTTTGCAGGTCCTTAGGTTCTTAAGCTGGAGCTTGCATGGAGGAGGATCGTTGTGGGACATGGACGACTGTGTGCCATGTTAAACTATGAAACAATGAAACTTATGTTTTGATTTAAGACTTATGCTTCCGCTTGCAACTTGATTATGTGTTTGTTTGGACACCAATTGTATCGGTTAAACTTTTATATCTTTTCACTCGTATGTTCAATATGATTGGTGGCTGGATCCTGGTCAGTCACGCCTCCAAGCGGTAGTACTCCGCAGGTGGATTTTAGGGGTGTGACAGATTGGTATCAGAGCCATTGGTTATAGAGAACTTGGTTTTAATAAAGGGGAAAACGTTTTGTTAAAACCAGACTATAACCTGTACAGTGCTCAACGGTCCACAACGATGCTTCACTCCACATGCAAGGCTCGACATTCTAGGTAATATGATCTGAGTATATATATTGCCTACTTGTTAGTTACATAGTACGTTGCTTACGGTATGCTTGGTTAGTATAACTATTGTTGCTTGAACACGTGTGCACTTGCTCACTTCTGACATCGTACTTACGCGAACCCCTCTCACTCACGTTCTTCTTGATGTGAAGATCATGTCTGGACGCGTTAACATGACACAAGCCCAGTTGACGGCTCTGATCAACGAACGAGTTGCCGCAGCACTTGCAGCTGCACACGCAGGAGGTATATCCTGCAGTCCGAACTTATTCTAGGGTCTTTAGGATCCTACTCTCGTGAACCAACCTTTGTGTTAAACTCTGTCTTTTCTTTCACCTACGATAGGTCAGCATGTTCAGCCACCCGTGTGCACTTTTAAGACTTTCATGGACTGCCGACCAACTACTTTTAGCGGCACTGAAGGAGCAGTAGGTCTCCTACACTGGTTTGAGAAACTAGAGTCTGTCTTCGAAATGTGTGAATGCCCTGAGGCGCGCAGGGTGAAGTACGCTACTGGTACTCTCGAGGGTTTAGCCCTCACATGGTGGAACGCTCAAGTTCAGATGCTAGGGTTGGTTGCTGCCAACGCCACCCCATGGGAAACTTTTAAGGAAATGATCAAAGAAGAATACTGCAGTCGTGATGAGATTCACAAACTCGAGGTGGAGTTCTTCAACCTCAAGATGACGGGGTCGGAAATTGAAGCTTATGTGAAAAGGTCGAACGAACTGGCAATTCTGTGCCCTACTATGGTGGATCCTCCCATCAAACGCATCGAACTGTTTCTTCAGGGCCTAGTGCCAGAAATCCAAAGTCATGTGACTTCAGCGAACCTCGCCACCTACCAGCAAACTGTTCAGCTGGCTCACCGTCTCACGGATCAGGCGGTGGAGCAGAACAAGTTACCAAAACGCATTGGCGCTGCAACTACTACTGGTATCTCTAGTGACAACAAACGGAAATGGGATGGAACTTCAAGCAAGGGTTCAACTTCTGTTCAGTCCCAGTCTCAGCAGAGAAAGACTGAGGACTACAAGAGCCCTAGTCAGCAATCGTCTGGTGGTGGATACAAAGGAAATCATCCCAAATGCAATCGCTGCAGCCTGCACCACAGCGGACCATGCACCAGGGGCAATTGTCATCGGTGCAACAAGCCTGGTCACGCTGCAAAGGATTGCAGGAGCTTATACCCCGCCAATCAGAATCGTCAGCAAGCTCAACAGAACCAGCGCCAGCAACAGCAACAGGGTGATAACAAAGGGTGCTTTCAGTGTGGAGCTGAGGGCCACTTTAAGAGAGATTGTCCCCAGCTGAACAAGAACCAGAACAACAACAACAACAACAACAATAACAACAATCAGGGGAATGGTAACAACGGGAACAACAACAACAATGGCGCCAGGGGGCGAATGTTTGTGATCGGCCAAGGTGAAGCAAGGAACGACCCCAATGTTGTGGCGGGTAAGTTCCTTCTCGACGACTTTTATGTTTCAGTTTTATTTGATTCGGGTGCCGATACTAGCTACGTGTCACTAGAAGTTAGTCGAATGCTTAAGCGTATTCCAACACCTTTGAACAACAAGCACACCGTAGAGCTAGCAAATGGTAAGAGTTTAGAAGCCACACACGTAGTCAAGGGTTGTAAACTCATTCTCGCTGACCAGACCTTCTCTATCGACCTCATTCCTATCGTCTTGGGTAGTTTCGACGTTGTCATTGGGATGGATTGGTTATCCCAACACCGAGCAGAGATTCTTTGCAACGAGAAGGTTGTCCGTATTCCAGGTCCCGGTGGTGAACCTCTCATGATTCATGGTGACAAGAGGAGCGCTGTTGAGAACGTCATTTCTCTCCTTAAGGCCCAAAAGTACTTGCGAAAGGGCCACACTGCTATTTTGGCTCTTATTACTGACACCACGGAGAAAGAGAAGAAGATAGAAGATTTTCCAGTTGTACGCGATTATCCTGAGGTATTTCCTGAGGAATTACCTGGTCTTCCGCCTCATCACCAAGTCGAGTTTCAGATCGAATTAGCTCCTGGAGCTGCGCCTATAGCTCGTGCACCTTATCGTTTAGCCCCATCAGAGTTGAAGGAACTCTCCACGCAACTACAAGAGCTCCTGGATAAGGGTTTTATTCGTCCTAGCTCATCGCCCTGGGGAGCTCCAGTACTATTTGTAAAGAAGAAAGACGGTACTTTCAGAATGTGCATCGACTACCGAGAACTCAACAAGGTGACGGTGAAGAATCGTTATCCTCTACCGCGTATCGACGACCTGTTCGACCAGTTGCAAGGATCGAGCTACTATTCGAAGATCGATTTGAGATCGGGTTATCACCAGCTGAGAGTCCGGGAAGAGGACGTCTCCAAGACAGCTTTCAGAACTCGATACGGGCACTATGAGTTTTTGGTCATGCCTTTTGGGATGACAAACGCACCTGCGGTTTTCATGGACTTGATGAACCGAGTGTGCAAGCCTTACCTGGACAAGTTCGTTATAGTCTTCATCGACGACATCCTGATCTATTCCAAGAGTCGGGAGGAACATGAGCAGCATCTGCGACTTATTCTGGAACTCCTTCGAACAGAACAGCTTTATGCAAAGTTCTCGAAATGCGACTTCTGGCTTCGAGAAGTCCATTTCCTAGGCCACGTGGTGAACAAGGATGGGATTCACGTTGATCCATCCAAGGTAGACTCGATAAAGAACTGGCCTGCACCTCGTACACCAAAGGAAATTCGCCAATTCTTGGGTTTGGCGGGATACTACCGGAGATTCATAAAGGATTTTTCTAAGATTGCACAACCTCTCACCTCACTAACGCAGAAGGGCGTTGTTTATCGCTGGGGAAACGCACAGGAGTTGGCATTTCAGTACCTAAAGGATAGACTTTGTAGCGCACCTATCCTTTCCTTACCGGAGGGCACAGACGATTTTGTGGTTTATTGTGACGCATCAATTCAAGGTCTTGGTTGCGTGTTGATGCAACGAGACAAGGTTATAGCCTACGCCTCACGTCAACTCAAGGTTCATGAAAAGAACTACACGACGCACGACCTAGAGCTGGGAGCTGTCGTTTTTGCACTTAAGTTATGGCGGCATTACCTGTATGGTACCAAGTGCGCCATCTACACCGACCACAGGAGCCTCGAGCATATCTTCAAACAGAAGGAACTAAATATGCGACAACGACGGTGGGTCGAACTTCTGAATGACTACGAGTGCGCAATCAGATATCACCCGGGCAAAGCCAATGTTGTGGCTGACGCCCTCAGTCGGAAGGACACTGCGCCTAAGCGCGTGCGAGCCTTACAACTCACGATCCATTCTAGCCTACCTTCCCAGATACGAGCAGCTCAGATAGAAGCACTGAAATCAGAAAACGTCAGGGCTGAAGCCCTACGCGGATCGAGGCAACGATTGGAACAGAAGGAAGACGGTGCTTATTACGTAACGGGACGCGTTTGGGTCCCACTCTATGGCAACCTACGAGAGCTTGTGATGGACGAAGCACACAAGTCTCGCTACTCGGTACATCCTGGATCGGACAAAATGTACCACGACATCAAAACTACGTATTGGTGGCCTAGCATGAAGGCCCACATAGCAACTTACGTCAGCAAGTGTTTGACTTGTGCAAGGGTCAAGTCGGAATACCAGAAACCATCAGGCCTGCTCCAACAGCCAGAGATACCTCAATGGAAATGGGAGCAAATTTCCATGGATTTTGTTACTGGCCTACCTAGATCCCAGCGCGGGAACGATACTATTTGGGTGATCGTGGATCGACTCACAAAATCTGCACACTTCCTGGCTATCAAGGAGACGGATAAGTTCTCCACTCTTGCAGAAATATACATCAAGGAAATTGTTTCGAGGCACGGGGTGCCCACCTCCATTATCTCAGATCGGGATGCACGATTTACTTCAGAGCTGTGGCAAGCAATGCACAAATCCTTCGGCTCACGACTAGACATGAGCACAGCGTACCATCCTCAGACGGACGGGCAGTCCGAGCGCACTATTCAAACCTTAGAAGACATGCTTCGTGCATGTGTAATCGACTTTGGCAACCGCTGGGAAAAGCATCTGCCACTTGTGGAATTCTCATACAATAACAGCTACCACACCAGCATTGGAGCTGCTCCGTTTGAGGCATTGTACGGACGTAAATGCCGGTCTCCTCTTTGCTGGGCAGAGGTGGGAGATAGTCAGATCACTGGCCCAGAATATGTGGTAGATACAACCGAGCAGATCGCTCAGATACGAAAACGCATGACGGCCGCTCGTGAACGTCAGAAAGTTTACGCCGACATGGGCAGGAAACCACTTGAGCTCCAGGTTGGGGAGCGGGTACTACTCAAAGTTTCACCCTGGAAGGGTGTGGTTCGTTTTGGTAAACGCGGTAAACTCAACCCACGATACGTTGGACCTTTCGAGGTCATTGAGAAAATAGGCAGGGTGGCCTACAGACTAAACTTACCAGCGGAACTCGGTGCAGTTCACAACGTTTTCCACGTGTCGAATCTGAAGAAGTGTCCATCAGATGAGACCCACGTAGTTCCTTTGAAGGAACTCACTATCGACGAGCAGTTACGATTCGTCGAGGAACCAGTCGAGATCACGGACCGGGATGTTAAGGTCCTCAAGAGCACTAGAATACCCCTTGTACGAGTTCGTTGGAACTCACGTCGCGGCCCAGAGTTCACCTGGGAGCGCGAAGATCAGATGAAACAAAAGTATCCCCAACTGTTCGCAAACAGTACACCCACTACTGAGGCCGAAGCTACGGAATTTCGGGACGAAATTCCAGATCAACGGGGGGTGGATGTGACACCCCAGGAAAACCAGGAAAACCATACAACTTAACTAGCTTCCTCAGTGAGTGCCAACCAAATTTCGGGACGAAATTTCTTTCAACTTGGGGATGATGTGACAACTCGAAATTTAGAACCTTTCGTTGTATGTTTAAACGTGTGACTAGTTAACTTATGTGATTAATGACAACGAACCTTTATATGACTTGGTGTTATTTATGTGTGCTTGTATGTATGCGATGTATGTATATAGGAACCGAGATAACACGAACCCGGCTCGAGACCATGTGGTCTCGAGTAAACCGTAACACTTGGGCCGGATGGGCCACGCACCCCATTTAACCCAACCGAAACCCATTAGGGTGCACAACTTGGGGGCGGGTATATAGCCTTAGCAACTACCCATGTTCACCATTTTGGACAATCCACACATACTCCTCTACACTCTCCACAAACCACTAAACCCTAAACTTCAACACCATACTTCTCCTTTCTTTTCGGATCAAACCAACCGGCCACAAGAAGGCTTTCTCGGATTTGGCTTGTTCACACCAAACAAAGCTTCATCTTTCACCACCTCACAACCGGTTAGTAATTCTAGTGCAAACACATGTATTTTTCATGATTTAAGAATGATGTGTGCTTGATGTTGAGTGCTTGTTGGTTAGTGTTCATGATGCTTGTTGGTTAATGATTCTTGTTATATTTCGGATGTTGATGATGATACATGATGGAGATTATGTGATAGTATGTTATTTGTTAAGTTTATGCATGATAATGGTTAATAAGATAGCATACTTGATTTCGGATATGTAGCATAAGGAACCTATGATGTTTTGTGTTTAAATGTAGTCTAAAACACTAGTTGTTGATGTTCATAAAAATCGGATTGTGTGCTCTTGTGTGAAGAACCGAAAGCTTGCTATTAGGGTGATTTGTTGATTGTGGTTCATGATTGTATGTCGTGATTAAGGATATAAACCCGGAAACAAGATGAACAAGTTTGAATAAACAATATGAACTACTTGAATATTTGATGAATGTATGAAGAACTTGATGAACATCATAAGAGCATGGTTGAATATTTTGAATTCTGATTTGTTTGATCCATTTTAGGAAATTTCTAGACAAATAAACATGTTTAAGGAATTTGGTTGGTTAGTACAACTGTTACATGAAATCAGAATAGTACACTGTTCCGAATCAGTAGATGTCCACTCGAAACCAGCAGTTGCGACTCGAAACCAAGCACAACGAGTCGAAACCTCCCGGTTGCGACACAGATTGCGAGTCGCAAACACCCGGTTGCGACTCGGAACCGCATATGATCAAGCCCCAAACCTTGTAACTCGAAACCACCGTTGCGAGTCCGGTTGCGACTCGTAACCAAACCAGCACGAACCGAAACCATGATTTGCGACTCCGGTTGCGAGTCGCAAACGTCTAATTGCGACTCGAGACAATACGCAGATATAACTGTTTGGGCTTACAATTCATTTCGGACTTAGTTGCTTTGGGCCGGATTCTTGGGCCCAATGTACAGACCTTACATGTTACTGTTGAACGTGAATGTTGATGAACTGCTATGATTAAACGTGTAACCCATACGTGCACTACTTGAATACGAACCTGATTGTATGATACAACTATGATAGGACGTGAGTAGCCTCAACGTTGCTTGTTTGACTTTTCTGTGTTTTCTACCGAGCAAACCAAGGTGAGTTCACACCCTCTACAAAGCATGGGATTCCCAGGGGTCGGGAATTGGGGTTAAGGAACTGGGTTCCTCGTCCTCCTTGGGTAGGACAGTAAAGGTTCAGGAATGAAATTCCTCGTCCTCACGGACAGATAACTCGTACTAGACCAAAACTCTATCACGAAGTCCCTCATTTTTATATCGACTTAATCGCCGGGCCAATGGCGAGCGGGTCATTAGTTAGATAGCGCTATTTAGGTCTGACAAACCTCACACCGTGCCGCAGAGGACGGGCGTGAACTAATGGATCTGGGGCACGTCAATGATGATAGACATTGACAGTTTCAGGGCACTTAAACATGACTACAGTCAGCAGTCGATATGGTAACGAGTCTAGTAGATACATGGGGTAGCCCCCACGGCCGAAATGCCAGATAACTACACGGGGTAGCCCCCACGGCATGATTGCCAGAGTAATCGGGAATAAACAAGTCACGTTTTTAACTATGGGGTAACCCCCACGGCAGGATGCCAGCTAAAGGAAACTGTTTTCGAAATAACTTAAAACGAACACCCAACCGTGAACTCACTCAACTAGTTGTTGACTCGTTACTACATGCTTTGCAGGTCCTTAGGTTCTTAAGCTGGAGCTTGCATGGAGGAGGATCGTTGTGGGACATGGACGACTGTGTGCCATGTTAAACTATGAAACAATGAAACTTATGTTTTGATTTAAGACTTATGCTTCCGCTTGCAACTTGATTATGTGTTTGTTTGGACACCAATTGTATCGGTTAAACTTTTATATCTTTTCACTCGTATGTTCAATATGATTGGTGGCTGGATCCTGGTCAGTCACGCCTCCAAGCGGTAGTACTCCGCAGGTGGATTTTGGGGGTGTGACATGGATGATCGCATTTCGCTCCGGAGAAAATTTCCTTCTCTTTTGTTGGACCGGCTTGAATGACCTGTCAATACCAAGCTTATGTGTTATAATATCCTTGGAAATACATGTCATATCCACGTGCTTCCATGCGAATGTTGACATCCTGCATTTCAAAAAGTTAGTCAATTGATTTTCAATATCCTGAGGGATATTGGATCCCACGAGCACCGAGATATCCGGATTATCCTGATCCAGGATAACTTTCTTTACATCCTGCTCCGAAACCTCCATGATATCCTGGGCCCGCATCTTTAATTGCTATGCTGCATTAGGCTTGGTTGAGGATTTCATTGAGGATGAGTACCATTCCTTCGCCTCCTGCTGATCACTGTCAACCTTCACAACCCCCCAAGGGGTAGGGATTTTGATGCACTGATGATAAGTCGATGGCACAGCCTTCATATCATGGATCCATGGCCTGCCTAGTATGATGTTATAGCAGGATAGGGAGTCCATTACACAGAAACGTTGTATCGAGTTGACCCCTTCAACATATACTGGTAACTTTATCTCCCCTACGGTATTCCTAGCTTCCCCACTGAAGCCAACGAGCACGGTGGATTTCGAAGTAATGTCCATCGGAGATACATTCATCCTCTTCAATGTTTCCAGCTGAATTATGTTGACAGAGCTGCCATTATCCACTAATATCCTACGTACAAAATGGTTAGCAACATATAATGTTATTACGAGAGCATCATGGTGAGGATCCTGCACAGTATCCCTGTCATCACTGTCGAAAGTGATCACTTTATCAGTTGTAAGGGTAGTCATCCTGGCTGGTTTGTCTCCCCTTTCAGTCTTAGCCTCCTTTGCATGTCTCTTGGCCGCAGAATACGAAGTCCCACAAATGTCGGATCCTCCTGAAATAAAGTTAATTATTTTGGCATCTGCTGGGGGTGGTGCTGCTCATTCAGGATCCTTCTCATGATCCTGCTCTTTATTTTTCTTTCTTCCCAGCAAATCCTTCAGATATCCCTTGCTCAATATGTAGCTTATTTCTTTCCTTAGAGCAATGCAATCCTCAGTCAGAAATCCGAAATCTTCATGGAAGGCACACCATTTGGATTTGTCCTTCCAATCAGCTTTTTGTTGATTCTTTCAAGGCCACCTAGCTTTGTCTCCTAAACCCTGAATAGCATACATTAACTCAGGTATATTAACAGAAAAGCAATATTCAGATAATTCAGGATATTCTTCAGGATCCTCGTCTTCAACAGCATTCACTTTCTTGTTGTCATTTCTGCCATATGGCTTAGAGCGATATGGTTTATACGAGGGTTCTGATTTCCTGTTGGTTGATTCATAGGTTGAGGTAGAATTCATTCTCTCTTGCATCTTTTTGTCATCTTCCAAGCGAATATATCTCAAGGCCCTGTTACGAGCTTCGTCGAGATTCCTGCAGGGATTCATTACAAGATCCTGATAAAACTGAGAATCCTTTTGTAACCCCATCTTAAAAGCCTGCACAGCTGTTGCAACATCAAGATGTGGGATATCCAAGGATTCCCGACTAAATTTGTTCGCATAATCCCTCAAGGATTCCTGAGGTCCTTGAGTTATCCTGTAAAGATCACTGGTTAGTTTCTCAAAACTCCGGCTGCAAGAAAACTGACTATTAAATAAATTAACCAAATGAGCAAACGAAGTAATTGAGTGAGGAGGAACATTTAACAGCCATTTTAAGGCTGATCCTGTCAGGGTAGATCTGAAACCCTTGCACAAGCATGCTTCCTTAAGCTCCGGAGGGATAGGGTTAATCTCCATTCTTTCCCTATACTGGGCAATATGCTCTTCAGGATCCGTAGTCCCATCATACAATTTCATGTTGGGGGTTTGAAATCTCTTTGGGATTTTTGCATCACAGATAGGATATGCAAAGCGGGATATCCTGTGGCTGTCTTGGGACACTTCCGGAATTGGCTGGACCACTCCAGGTACACTGGATATCATGTCCTTCAATTTCTGAAGCTCCCTAGTAAATGTTGACGTCATACCTGCATCCTGCAAAGACCCATTATTGTTAGTAGCAAGAATATTATTATTTGACATGTTACCTGTAGGATCGTATTCTGACCCGAATGAGTCGTTCAGAGGAGTTTTAGTCAATTACAGGTGCGGAAAACAAGTAATCAACTTAGAAACAGCTAGATTATCACTTAAATCACCTTTCTGATTGATTTATAACAGATTACAATCAAATCTCGATCCGGCAGCACTTCGGTACGAGTTTCAAGAACACGTTACAAATGATTTCGTCCTTGAGGTATATATAGGACAAGTGATTTCGCTCATATGGACAAGATGTCCATAAAAGCGAAACCCCCTTCTTGCCATAAAAGCGAGACCCCTCTAAATGCCATAAAAGCGAAACCCCCCCTCTCAGCATAGGGGTTTCACATATGTGTACATAGGGGTTTCACATATGTGTACATAGGGGTTTCACATATACGGACATGTCCATATATGTGAAATCACTTTTAAGGCTAATTAGGGGTTTCACATATACGGACATGACCATATATGTGAAATCACTTTTAAGTAAAACCCGTACAAAATGCCCTAATCTAACAATCTAAGACTAAGACTCGATACAAGACGAAGTCGACAGATGTAGTGCACCAACATTACCGGTCTGAGGATTCTGGCCATATCCTGAAGCATATCCTGAGCTCCTCACAGTTGACATCCTGACCGAGAAGGGTATCTCAGGAGTATGATTCTGAGAATGGCTTGGCACGATATTCCCCCGGTTATCTTCAGTGTAAACTGCAGAACTGAAGTTCAAAGCTCTAGGCTGCAAAGGAGTGACAGTTTCTTCAGCAGGTCTACTTGGGCCGGATTTCAAGAGTTGTATCTCTCTTATCAGCATCCGATTAGTTTCCTGCTGCTACCTCATCTGTTCCTGTACACTACCAAACAAATTCAGAATTTCATCATTAGAAGCCAAAACAGGACCAGATCCCTGGGTACTGGGAGCGGGAATAACATCCCGAGCCACATGACTTTCAGTTCCGTGTGAAGAAGTTTGCATTCGTGGAGGGGGAGGTAGAAGCACCGAACCAATTGTTGCAGAGGTTGTAGCAGACATGGTGGAAGAGCTCATGTTTGATCTCGAGGCCATTGAAAACAATGTAGCAAAAAGTTTTGACAATAGAAAACCGAGTAATGATTTTACTAAAGTTTTTAGCAAAAATAGCACCACTTGCCCCACGGTGGACGCCAAATTGTTTTGGTCAAAAATTACCGAAGCAATTAAGTGATCAAATTAGTTAAGTGAGGTAGTGTGCTAGAAACAAGTGTCGAAAATATGTTAATCAAGTTACTTGTAAAAACAGTTTCAGGATACGGCTCAGGATATAGAGCTGTATCTGTGATCAAACAATGAGCAAAAAAGTAAAGGTTGACACGTGATGTACGAGGAAAGCCCTTGATCAATCTAGATCGCCGGCATAAAACCTCGGGAGCTGACAATCGCAGCTGCCTCGTTCTTCTATTACTTCAAATATCAGGATACAGTGCAGGATGCGATGCGGATCAACTAGGTGTTACAAGGTGATTCGAGTACAAGTGTTTGTGTATAGTGTTTGCTAGAAGCTAGAGAGCTAAAGTGTGTGAAAGAGTGTGTGTGTAAAGTTGCGTGCCTTAATCTGATCCGCCCCATCTATTTATAGTAAAAGAAATGTAACAAACTACCCTATTAAACCGGGATCCGGCGAATATTCCCCACTTGAACATTGTAGACCTGGTCTTTCGGGTTCAACGTCTCTCAAATAACTGGTTTGCCCGAGTCTCAAGAAGAAGAAGTCCATATGACCGTTAGTGACCTACAGCTTCTTACCTTCACGTGGATTATTTAGTTAACACCAGGATATCGCCCAGGATGTTACCAACATCCCGATCCAGTATCCTGATCACAAGAAAACAGTCAAAAGCAAGATATTAGTCAGGATATATACGTTCAGAAAATGACCCATAACACTTAGTACATTTTTTTACATCACATGCTATGTATGTTCATTTATTGCATACCTAGTACATTGTTTTACATCACATGCTATGTATGTTCATTTATTGCATACCTAGTACATTGTTTTACATCACATGCTTACATTTTGGTATGACATTTGGTTTGTTTAAATGGGACAAAAATACATTCATTAACATTAGCTACGCCGCTTGGTAGTAAGTAATGGTACCATAGGAATTGACAACTCCCATTCCTGAAGTCCTAGGTTTGTTTGGATGGAAGGAATGACTGAATCCAATATACATAATTCAGATAAACCTTTAATTTGTTTAAGGGTTTGTCGCCACAGTCGCAAGGCTTGAATGTATGCATTTTTACAATACCGCATAGATGTTTGTATCAGTATAGCATGCAGTTATTTTACAAAACATAACTTTGATTTATTTCAATACCTTGTTTTGTGCATTTTACCTATGGCTTTAGTTGACATATTTCACTTGCCATACATGACATTTGGTTACACATTACATGATTTACATTTGACATTAGACATGGTTTACACATAAACATTTTGACAATTGATTATACATGAACATTTATTACATTGATGGTTTGTTTGGTAAATGATTTAAATAACGAGGCGTGTGTAATATGATAAAAGCATGGTGGATACGCCGCTGATACTTCCTATATATAAGTGCTTTTATGATATTACATATCGTGGCGTTATTTAAACCATTTCAGTTTAGACATATTACATTTTACATAAATAACATATTTTCACAAGACATTGTTTTACAAACAGTTTAATTTATACAAACTCATTTTACTTGGTTATTTATTTAACCATACATATTTCTTTTATATAATCTGATTTCTTATCAAATTTTTCAAATGATTTATAAAAGAAAACACTTAACAAGATTCACGACTAACTTTTATTAAACATTTCTTTAAACTTAAGTCATGAATCCTATTTTAACAAAACCTCACAGGCATTTTTATGCTGACGTACCTATTTTCACATGTGTTTTCAGGAGCTGATGCATAGGTTTGATCAGGATACACTAGGGTGGACTCAGGCCTTAGTGACATAAAAGAAGCAAGATTAGTTTAAATAATGTTATGTACTCTCGTTTCCTTGTTTGTTTTAAGACAATGTAGCCAATGTTTATAAATAAAACTTAACTTTAAATACCATGGTGGTGAAACAATAATTCTGTTGCTCGACTCCCCGACGTTTACGCCGCGGTTTGTTGTTTTACGCGGTCGGGGTGTGACACAAACGGTCTTAATATCACTGCGTATACACCTGTGTACATTGTGTACAGCCCAGGTTGCAGATAAACAAAAAAATCTTGTGCATATGTGTACAATCTAGTGTATTAACAAATCATCATAACAATATACACATGCGTACATCGCCGAGGTGACACCAAAATACGCACAACATACACATGTGTACATCGCATAAAAACAGAGTAAAATCCACTATCTTGTATCAACCCTATCATTCAAAGAAATTAACTACATACAATGATTGAACAACCAACGATCACCAAAAAACAGAGCAACATCGCACAAAACCCGTGCAAAATCCACTAATTTGTTAAATTAACACTGTTTTGGTCAAAAATCAAGCAATGATAATGCAACCAAACTTTCTGTTGTGAGGTATGATGCTTGAATGAATGAACAACACTGAGGATCACTCTGAAATGTAATGAACAAGTGACACAAAGATTTATACGAGGAAAAAGCCCTTGATCAATGAGTGATCTCCGGCATAAAAAACCTCCGGTGATGGAAACTACCGATCACCAACTCAGATTAAACAAGAAATGTATTACAACTTCGGATGATAGCGAGCTAATTACAAGGATCACTATAGTGTATTGTGTAAAATAGACAGAATCCGCCATTGTTTTCCGGCAAACACCGATTTCAAACCATTTGATCCCACCGTTCTAAGTGATTATATTTCTGAAACATGGGTAGCTTTCCCGGTCACACCATTCACAATAGGATACTCATATCCTTTCCCTGAATTCACCCAGTCTTTCTTCTCCCTCACCGGCATCTCCTACATTCAAGCTATGCCAATGATCTGGAGGGTCTTATATACCCTTGAAAGGATCATTGAGCAAGAAGGAATTGCTCTGGGAATGTCGGAGTTGGCAGAGATGTATGACCTCGTAACATTTGGATCCCACCGATATCTACTCAAGCATAAACCCGGTGAAGAACACCCCATCTAAAAGGCCACTAAGAATGATACCAACTGGAAACGGCGATTCTTCTTTGTCAGAAGGGATTCTATCTCTGATGGAAAGGATCTGCCAAGGAAGTGGAGCACCCATGGTAGGATAGAGGATCCTGAGAAGGATCACCAGATGACCTTGTTTTTGTTTAAGGGTCACTAACGTCCTTTTGTTTCTATCTTGCAGCTATTACTGTCGCACACCTCATCACAACACCTGCAACAAAGGAAAGGCTTGCCGCTTTCCGGAGACTTGATCCTGCAAGAAGATCATTTAAAACAAACACCCAGGATTTTCAGGAAGTATCCTCAGGTTCTGTCACTATGTCGAGTAAGTATCCTGTTTTTTGTATAGTTAAATGTTTAAATAAATAGTTAAATAGAAATAGGATAAGGATACTTATCTATTTTGGGTGTGTAGGCGCTGGAAAACCTTCAAGATCTTCCTCCAAATTCAGTGTCACTGATCTTGACACTGTCCGATCCTCAAAGAAAAAGTCTGCTGCTAGCCCCTTCGTCATAATACCCAAGGCAACCACTTCAAAGGGAAGAGGTGGAAAGAAAAGGAAGACCTCTGAAGCTGACAACCTAGAAGGCTTACCTCTGATCCGCCATCAGTTCCTCGAGTACTTTGCAGATATAAGGATCACTGACTTAGCTTAGTTATCCTATCCACTTGAGGATCATGTGATCCTAACTTTACATTGTCTTCTTTGCAGAAATTTGCTGAAATCGAGGATTATGTTGGGAACGTCGAAGAGCTTGAGGAGAAATACTCTGACCTCCAAAAAGTGGCGGTGCTCAAGGATCACAAGATTGCTTCCCTCGAAAAGGATCTCAATGATGCCAAAACTCAGATGGTTGCAGCCCAGATCAATGCTGACTATGAGAAGCACGAGATCACGGAGGATGCTAAAGTCTCCGCTGCCATTGCCATGTACAAGACCAAGCTGCAGATGGCCCAAGAAGCTCAGGATCCTGCCTTTGACAGGAGCAATTGGGACATGGAGGGATGGAAGGCTAGGCTGGCTGAGTTGGAGGATGAAGAAGAGGCTGAAGAGGTTCTGGAAATCGAGGCTGGTGGCAGTGGCAAGGATCATGTGAAGGATACTGGAGCTGGAGGAGATGGTGATGCAGCGAAGGTGTAGGCTGCATGAATGGGCAATGAAGGACATTTCTAGACGTAGCCGGAGCCCATTTTTTTAGAATTTGGTAGTTTATTTTGGTTATGGTGTTTTTGTTGAACAATGATGGGTTGTATCTTGAACAATAGTAATTAGGGCTAAGGATCATGGATCCTTTGAACAATAGGTAGGATTACAAATGGTGGAGGGATCCTCTGTTTGGGGGTTGAAGCCATTGTGATCCTGCCGTCTTTTGATTCCTGCACTTTCTATACCTATGAACAATGGACACCCTTTGCCAACCCATGTGGACGGGCCACGTTTTGCTGGTAGAAACGTGGGTTGGCAATTTTGACAACCTTAAAGGGTTTAATCTTTTGTGAATAAAATAACTTTAACTTTTTGGCTATCTCCCGTGTTACTATCCTTGTTAGTACTTTACTTTTCAATTATTGTGATGTTCATTTTGTTTAAATTTATCAAATAAAGAAATATTTAACAAATATCCTCAAAAAGTTTAGGATATGATCAAGGATCACATATCCTATAGTCGACAAGTTCTGAAAAGTAACATATTTTAAGGATCATAAGTTCAGTTGTCAAAGGATAAGGGTTACTCAAATGAATAATGAATAAAATCATAATAGTTAAGGATCATACCTGAGAATCCAAGTTAGGATCCTATCCTTTAACACTTATAATCAGGATAACACAAAAGGCAAACCTTATTAAAAAGTAAGGATCAAGGATCCTTGGTCGTTTATCTCCAAAAACCTGAAATAGGATACAACTTGGGACTAAGCCAATATAAGATAAGAGTTAGTAACTGGGGATAAGCCCAACAATTCTGGGGACAAGCCCAATATACTGGGGATAAGCCCAAAGGATAACTGGGGACAAGCCCAAAGGATAACTGGGGACAAGCCCAAAGGATCGTGTGTAAACTGGAGTATGGCCCTCACTGGCGACTATCCAAACTTAGTGACATGAAAATGCCAAAACCTTAGCTAACGTGAAAACGTTACAAACCTTAGGAACGGATGTATGGTACGTCTACCATTATACGTAGGATCCTGAATATAGCCAGTACAATGAAATTGTCAGCCCCTAAAGCGAGTACTGGTCCCATTGCCATGAACTATACCAGGATCATCGTGCGCTACTGGCGAAACTGGAGACAGGCCCAAACTGGGGACTAGCCCAAATAACTGGGGTCAAGCCCAAATAACTGGATACTTCTCTGGATACTCAATCCTTAGTTAAGGATACCTGAACCTTCAAAACTCAGAATCATGTAAAGGGAGGATAAAGGATGCGGGATCCTTACCCTTATATGAGATAATTAAAGAATGAAATAGTTAGAGATCAGAATATTACCAGAAAGAGGATCATCTGTCTTTTAAGTATCCTTCAAGGATACTTGTCATGTTAGGATCATGGATCCTTATCACATGAAATATTTCTTCAAATGGACAGCATTCCAAGCTCTTGGTAGCAAATCACCTTCCATTGTTAGCAATCGATATGCCCCATTTCCTGCCTCAGCTTCAATCAAATAGGGGCCTTCCCATTTTGGTGCCAACTTTCCATCAGCAGGATTGGTAGTATTCTGAAATGCTTTCCTTAATACCATATCACCAATTTGGAATTTCCTGATCCTGACATTTTTGTTGTAGGCTCCAGCCATCCTTTGTTGATAACTAGCTATCCTTATCCTTGCCAAATCCCTGATTTCTTCTATAGTATCCAAGTCTTGAACCAAGTTTTCATCATTTTCTTCAGGATCACGAATGCTTGTTCTTGCAGTTGGAACCACCATCTCTGTAGGGATCACTGATTCTACCCCAAATACCAAAGAAAATGGAGTTTGGCCAGTAGTATTCTTGGGAGTTGTCCTATCAGCCCAAAGCACACAAGGTAGTTCTTCTGCCCATTTTCCTTTCTTGGATCCAAGCTTCTTCTTCAAATTGTTGATGATGATCTTGTTGGATGATTCTGCCTGACCATTAGCTTGTGGGTGGACTGGTGTTGATGTTATCATCTTAATCCCCCAGCTGTCACAAAAGTTAGTGGTTCTATTCCCAATAAATTGGGATCCATTATCACAAACAATTTCAGAACGGATACCAAATCTAGTAATAATGTTTCTTTTAATAAAGGATATAACTTCCTTTTCTCTGACTTGAGCAAAGGCTTCAGCCTCTATCCACTTAGAGAAGTAATCAGTCATAGCAAGCATGAATACTTTTCCACCAGGTGCCTTAGGAAGCTTTCCAACTATATCCATTCCCCATCTCATGAATGGCCAGGAAGAGGATATAGGATACAAGAGCTCTGCTGGTTGGTGAAGGATATTACTATGCCTCTGACAAGGATCACACTTCTTGGCATACTCCACAGCATCCTTCTTCATAGTGGGCCAATAGTATCCTGTCCTCAGGATCCTTGAGAATAATGCCCTGCCCCCAGTGTGGTTTCCACAATCTCCTTCATGGAAATCCTTTAGGACTTCTTGGATTTCAGGATCCTGAATGCATCTTAGATATGGTCCTGCAAGAGATCGTTTATACAACATATTATTTAATATTGTAAATTGAGATACCTTAATTTTGAAAGCCCTTGGGTTTTCTCCTGTAGGAATCTCTCCATGTTGTATGTATCTCATGATTGGGAGGATCCATGATCCTGAATGAGGTTGAGTATCACCACTAGGGATGATTGCAGAATCTTCTCCTATCTCCATAGTTATATGATCCTCAATTGCAGGGGTCAGGATATGGATAATAGGGATCCTTATATCCTCCGGGATCTTCAAGGATGATCCTAGATTGGCTAATGCATCAGCTTCTGCATTCTCTTCCCTTGGTACCTGTGTCAAACTAAAGGATACAAAAGAGAGTGCCAATTCTTTGACTATCTCTAAATATTTGATTAGCTTCTCACCTTTAACAGCATAGGATCCATTAAAGTGATTAGTGATTAGTAATGAATCTACATGTACCTCAAGATACCTGATCCTCATATGCTTAGCAATTTGCAAACCAGCTATCAAGGCTTCATACTCAGCCTCATTGTTGTTAGTTTGAAATTCACAAGCTATGGAGTGGGGTATTATGTCCCCCTGTGGCGATTTTAGTAGTATTCCAAGTCCTATTCCTTTTACATTGGAGGCTCCATCAGTGAATAGTATCCAAGGATCCTTGGTTTCTTCAAGCTGTTGGACTTCTAACTCAGCCTCCTTTTGCAAATCACTACTAAAATCTGCCTCAAAGTCAGCTAAGGCTTGGGATTTGATGGCAGTCCTTGGTTCATATCTTATATCATATGCACTTAGCTTCACTGCCCACTTAGCCATCCTCCCTGACATTTCAGGTTTCCTGAGAACATTCTTAATTGGAAAATTAGTCTTAACAATAATGACATGAGTCTCAAAATAATGTCTTAATTTAGTAGATGCCATAATTAATGCAAGGATAAGTTTTTCTAAGTGTGAATACCTGGATTCAGCATCAAGTAAACTCTTACTTACATAATAAACAGGATGTTGTATACCTTGGTGATCCTTAACAAGGACCGCACTTACTGCTTTTGAGGATACTGCTAAGTATAAGGATAACACATCCCCCTTTTCTGGTTTCATCAAGGCAGGGGCTGAGGATAGGTAATCCTTAAGAGCTTTGAGGGCACTTTCATGCTTCTCAGTCCATTCAAATTTCTTGTTCTTCCTCAGGATGTCATAGAATTCCTTGCACTTTTCCGAGGATTTGGATATGAACCTGTTCAAGGCTGCGATCCTGCCTGTCAATCTTTGCACATCCTTAGCATTGGCAGGAGATTTGATATTCATAATAGCCTTGATTTTCTCTGGACTTGCTTCAATGCCCCTCTTTGTCACCATATAGCCTAAGAATTTACCTGCCTTAACACCAAAATGACACTTGGAAGGATTAAGTTTCATATTAAATTTATCAAGGATATTGAATGCTTCCTCCAAGTCTTTAAGGTGATCCTCAGCTTTCTTGGACTTAACTACCATGTCATCAATATAGACTTCCATAGTGTGTCAAATTTGTTCCTTGAACATCATATTGACAAGCCTTTGGTAAGTAGCACCTGCATTCCTTAGTCCAAATGGCATAGCAATATAACAATATATACCAGTTGGGGTCATAAAGGCTGTATCCTCTTGATCAGATGGTTCCATCTGAATTTGTTGAAATCCAGATGAAGCATCCATAAAAGTCAACAACTCATGACCCGCGGTAGCATCCACCATGGAGTCAATGTGGGGTAATGGGAAAGGATCCTTGGGACATGCCTTGTTTAAATCAGTAAAATCGACACATACCATCCACTTTCCATTTTTCTTTTGAACAACAACCACATTGGCTAACCATCTTGGATACTTAACCTCTCTTATCATACCTGCCCGAAGTAGTTTATCTACCTCTTCCTGGATAATAGCATTCCTTTCAGGTGCAAACTTCCTCCTCTTTTGATGTATAGGCTTGAATAACCTATCAATGCCAAGTTTATGAGTAATTATATCCTTAGATATACCTGTCATGTCTTCATGTTTCCAGGCAAAGGTGGATTTCCTCCTCTTAAGGAAGGATACTAGATTCTGCTCGATTTCGCTAAGGATCCCTGACCCTATGAAGATCCTAGATTCAGGATCATCAGGATCCATGAAGATTTCTTTCACATCCTGCTCTCTTGCCTCCAAGACATCTCTTGAAGGATACTTTAATTGCTATTGCTCCCTTGGTCTTGAGGCTGGCTTCATTGATGAGGTATATCAATTCTTAGCTTCTTGTTGATCACTCTCAATTTTCACCACTCCCCAAGGACTTGGAAGCTTTACACATTGATGATAGGTGGATGGAACTGCCTTCATATCATGTATCCATGGCCTGCCAAGGATAACATTGCAACAAGATAAGCAATCTATAACACAAAATTTGATAAGAATGCAATCCTTCAATATAGATTGGGAGTTTGATGTCCCCAATGTGTTTTTGGTTTCCCCACTAAATCCCACAAGTACTGAGGATCTTGGGACAATATCAGACTCCGGTATATTCATCTTCTTGAGGACATCAAGCTGAATGATGTTCACAGAGCTTCCTCCATCTATAAGGATCCTGCGAACAAAGTGGTTAGAAATAAACAATGTAATTACAAGACCATCATGATGAGGATCCTGGACATCAACACGATCATCCTCATCAAAGGTTATGACTTTATCCTGGGTAACAACGGAAGTCCGAACGGGTCTGTCTCCATTATCCATCTTGGTTTCCTTATGTGACAACTCGTATTTCGGAACCCATCTTTGTACTTTGATGTAACATATGTGAACACTGTGTGACTATATGAACCTTGTGGGTTGATTAAATGTTATGTTGTTATGTTGTGTAACAATGTGTATTGTATGTTAATTAACAAACCGATCGCACAACACTATTCGAATCGCACAAGCCCTTGGGCTTTGATCCTTTACAACTCTCGGCCCACTCCTCACTTAAACCGAATGAACAGCCCATAGTGGTGGGTTCGGCCCACCTCTCACATACATAACCTCATGAGAAGATCAACACTTATCATTTGTTGCAAAAATCACATAACATAGCAAAACCCTAGTGCTCTCTCTCTCTCCCTCACAAACCCGACGGCAGCCAAACATCCTCTCTATAGAAGATCTTTCATTTTTCGGATCAATCCTTGTTCCTCCTTAAACCGGTTAGTGTTATGTTGCTATTCGATTGTATGTTTGATATGTTCTTTCATGATGTTTTATGGATGAGTTATGGTTGATTTATGTTAGGAATAGATGATAGGCGGCTCACATGTATAGCATTGTAGATCAACATAGGGTTGTATTTGATGTTGTAAATGATGGAGAAAACCAAATGCTTGATTGAATCGGCTGTTATGTTTTATGTTTCGGATTGTTAATCATATGATGATGTTAATCGGCTAGCATGATTTGTTGTAGGATAATGATTAGGATTAAACATATGTAACCGGTTGTATGTTCATGTAATTGGCTGTGACATGTTACGATTAGGATGATTTATAGTGTTGTCATAATCGGATGCATGCTAGTGATCAAGATTCATGTTAATAAGTTCAAGAATAAGATGATGAAAACCCTAGAATGATGAACAAGTTTGAATGCTAATATGAATATGCCATGAACATTTGAAAGATGCTGTGTTTGATCCATTTGATTAGAATTGTAGACAACAAAACATGTTTATGTTATTTGATTGGGCAGTACACAATTCCATGAAATCGAAATGCTATTGGATAAGTACAATGTATGCAGGTCTTCTAGAAACAGCAGGTGATGGGAGTCGAGACCCTTGGTTCCGACTCGAGACCATCGAACTACAACCCGAGACCGCAGTGATTGCGACTCGAGACCATATACGTGATAACTCGAGACCACGGTTGCGGGTCCGATTGCGACTCGAGACCGTCTAGTCTCGACTAGTACATGCATGACTCGAGACCTCCACAGTTGCGAATCGAGAACTCGTAGGCTATAACTCGAGACCGCACAGTCTCGACTCGAGATCTCTAGTCTCGACTAGAGACCACGTACACATACTCACTGAATTGGACTTGCACACTATTACGGCCTTAGGTGATTGGGCTGTACTGTTGGGCTTTGTTTGCTACCTGATTCCTACTGTTGAACTAAGCACTGTTGTTGAACTGCCATGCTAGACGTGTATGCCATGATCGTTACTTGTGAACAATACGTGTAGAAAATACGTGCACTACTTGAATATGAACCTGACTTGAATGGTGTCTATGTTAGGACGTGGTTGACCACTTATAGCTTGACCGACTTTCTGTGTATCTGCCGAGCAAACCAATGTGAGTTCACACTTTCTACAAAGCATGGGATTCCCAGGGGTTGGGAATTGGGGTTAAGGAATATGGATTCCTCGTCCTTTCTTGGGTAGGACAGCATTGGTTCAGGAATATAATTCCTCGTCCTCATGAACAGATAACTCGTACTAGACCAAAACTCTATCACGAAGTCCCTCCTTTTTATATCGGCTTAATCGCCAGGCCAATGGCGAGTGGGTCATTAGTTAGATAGCATTATTTAGGTTTGACAAACCTCACACCGTGCCGCAGAGGACGGGCGTGAACTAATGGATCTGGGCACGTCAATGATGATAGACATTGACAGTTCAGGGCACATAAACATGACTACAATCAGCAGTCGATATGGTAACGAGTCTAGTGTATACATGGGGTAGCCCCCACGGCCGAAATGCCAGATAACTAACAAGGGGTAGCCCCCACGGCTGGATTGCCAGAGTAACCGGGAATAAACAAGTCACGTTTTTCATCTATGGGGTAACCCCCACGGCAGGATGCCAGATAAAGGAAACTGTTTTTGAAACAACTTAAAATAAACACCCAACCGTGAACTCACTCAACTAGTTGTTGACTCGTTACTACATGCTTTGCAGGTCAATAGGTACTTAGCTGGAGCTTGCATGGAAGAGAGTCGTTGTGGGACATGGACAGCTGTGTGCCATGTTAAACTTTGAAACAATTGAACTTATGTTTTGGTTTTAAACATTATGCTTCCGCTTGCAACTTAAACTATGTTTTGTTTGAACACCAATTGTATTGGTTAGATTTTTATAATCACTTACATGCTTGTTCAATATGATTGGTGGCTGGATCCTGGTCAGTCACGCCTCCAAGCGGTGGTTTTCCGCAGGTGGATTTTGGGGGTGTGACAGATTGGTATCAGAGCCATTGGTTATAGTGAACTTGGTTTTAATAAGGGAAAATGTTTTTTTGTTAAAACCAGACTATAACCTGTACAGTGCTCTACGGTCCACAACGACGCTTCACTCCACGTGCAAGGCTCGACAATCTAGGTGATATGGTTTCTATTCTGTTACCTACTTGCTAGATTTCATAGAACTATGCTCATGGTATGCTTAGATAGACGTAGCAACTATAGCATGAAAACACATGTGTGCTTGCTTCCTTCTGTCACTCCGCCCTTACACACATTCTCGACGCCTTTCCTACTTGTGCTTCCTTCGATGTGAAGATCATGAGGGAACGTGTGAACCTAACTCAAACCAGTTGACGACTCTTATCAACAAACAATACACGACAGCACTCGCAGCCGCTCAGGCAGGAGGTCTAACCTGCTATTACGAACCTACCCTAGGATGGTAGATCCTACTCTCGTGAACCAACCTTTGTGTTCAACTTTATCCCGTCCTTGTGTACTCAACGGGCCGGCATGCCCAGTCACCCGTATGCATGTTTAAGACATTCATGGACTGTCGCCCTAGTACTTTCAGCGGCACTGAAGGAGCCGTAGATCTCCTCCACTGGTTCGAGAAGCTCGAATCGGTCTTCGAAATGTGGAAATGCCCTGAAGCTCGCAGGGGGAAGTACGCTGCTGGAACTCTAGATGGCACTGCGCTAACTTGGTGGAACGCGCACGTCCAGATGCTGGGACTGGCGGCTGCTAATGCCACCCCATGGAATGATTTTCAAGGAACTGATCAAACGTGAATGCTGTAGTCGTGATGACATCCACAAGCTGGAAATGGGGTTCTTTAACCTGAAGGTGACGGGGCCAGAGATAGAAGCGTACACGAAATGATCCGACAAACTGGCAGTGTTGTGCCCGACTATGGTGGATCCTCCCATCAAGCGCATTGAACTGTACCTCAAAGGCTTAGTACCAGAGATTCAAAACCATGTGACTGCTGCTAACCTTGCAACCATCCAGGATGTTACTCATCGTCTCGCAGACCAGGCAGTGGAACAGAACAAGCTGCCTAAGCGTGTTGGTGCTACTACTGCTACTACTACTTCTGCTACTCCCGGAGACAACAAACGGAAGTGGGATGGAGCTTCAAGCAAGGGGTCGACTTCTGTTCAATCTCAGTAGCAGCAGAGAAGGACTGACGACTACAAGAGCCCCAGTTAGCATCGTTTTGGTAATCGAAGTCAGGGTGGATACAGGGGAAACCACCCTAAGTGCAATCGATGTAATTTACACCACAGCGGGCCGTGCAACAAAGATCGTTGTCAGAGATGCAACAAGCTCGGGCATGAAGCCAAAGATTGTAGAAGCTCATGTCCTGCAAACGAGAACCGACAACAGCAGCCACAAGCTCCACATAATCAGCAGCAACATCAGGGTAACAAGGGATGCCATCAGTGTGGTGCTTAAGGTCACTTCAAGAGACACTGCCCACAGTTGAACCAGAACCGGAATCAGAACCACGACCAAGGGAACGGGAACAATAATGGAGGCAACAACGGGGGAAATAACGACGGCAATGGTGCCAGGGGTCGAATGTTCGTGATTGGTCAGGGGGATGCTAGGAATGACCCCAACGTGTGATGGATTTAACATCGTCATCAGGATGGACTGGTTATCCCAACATCAAGCAGAGATTCTTTGCAACAAAAAGATCGTCCGTATTCCTCGCCCAGGTGATGAACCTTTCATGATTCGTGGCGACAAGAGTGGTGCTGTTGTGAGCATCATTTCTTTCCTTAAGGCCCAGAAGCGTTTGAGAAAGGGGCACATCGCTATCTTGGCTCTTGTTACAGACATCTCGAGGGAAGAGCAGAAGATAGAAGATTTTCCGATTATACGAGACTTCCCTGAAGTATTTCCTGAGGAACTACCTGGCTTTCCTCCTCATCGCCAAGTCGAGTTTCAGATTTGAACTAGCTCTTGGAGCTGCGCCTATAGCTCGTGCACCTTACCATTTAGCCCCCTCAGAGTTGGAAGAACTCTCTACGCGGCTACGAGAACTATTGGATAAGAGTTTTATCCGTCTTAGCTCTTCACCCCGGAGAGCTCCAGTGCTACTCGTGAAGAAGAAAGACGATACCTTCAGAATGCGCATCGACTGCCGCGAACTCAACAAAGTGACCGTGAAGAATCGTTATCCTCTTCCACGCCCCGACGACTCATTTGACCAGTTTCAAGGGTCGAATTTTTACACGAAGATTGATTTGAGATCGGGATATCACCGGATGAGAGTCCGAGAAGAGGACGTCTCCAAAACAGCTTTTAGAACTCGTTATGGACATTACGAGTTCCTGGTTATGCCTTTTGGGCTGACAAACGCACCTGCGGTCTTCATGGACTTGTTGAATCGAGTGTGCAAGCCGTACCTGGATAAGTTCGTTATTGTATTCATCGACGATTATCCTAATATATTCTAAGAGTCAGGAGGAACACGAACAACATCCATGGCTCATTTTGGAACTCCTTCGAACGGAACAGCTTTACACCAAGTTTTCAAAATGCGACTTCTGACTCCGTGAAGTCCATTTCTTAGGCCATGTTGTAAACAAGGATGGGATCCACGTTGATCCACCCAAGGTAGACTCAATTAAGAACTGTCCTGCACCTCGTACACCAACGGAAATTCACCAATTCTTGGGTTTGGCAAGTTACTACAGGAGATTCATTAAGGATTTTTCCAAGATTGCACAGCCTCTCACCCCCTTAACGCAGAAGGGCGTTGTTTATCAATGGGGAAATGCACAGGAGTTAGCGTTTCAGCACTTAAAGGATAGACTTTGCAGTGCACCTATCCTTTCATTGCCAGAGGGCACGGACGACTTTGTGGTTTACTACGACGCATCAATTCAGAGTCTTGGTTGTGTATTGATGCAACGAGATAAAGTTATTGCGTATGCCTCACGCCAACTTAAAGTACATGAAAAGAACTACACTACACATGATTTAGAGCTGGGAGCTGTTGTTTTTGCACTTAAGATATGGAGACATTACCTATACGGTACCAAGTGCACCATTTACACCGATCACAGGAGTCTCGAGCACATCTTCAAACAGAAGGAGCTAAACATGCGTCAACGACGATGGGTCGAATTATTAAACGATTACGAATGTGCAATCAAGTACCATCCTGGCAAAGCCAATGTTGTGGCTGATGCCCTTAGTCGAAAGGACACTGCGCCTAAGCGCGTGCGGGCATTGCAGCTCACTATACATTCTAGTCTTCCTTCCCAAATACGAGACGCTCAGATAGAGGCATTGAAACCAGAAAACGTCAGGGCTGAAGCCCTACGTGGCTCAAGGCAACGATTAGAACAAAAGGAAGACGGTGCATACTACGTAACGGGACGCATTTGGGTCCCACTCTATGGCAACTTACGAGAGCTTGTGATGGATGAAGCACACAAGTCTCGCTACTCGGTACATCCTGGTGCGGATAAGATGTACCACGATATCAAAACTACGTATTGGTGGCCTAGCATGAGGGCCCACAGAGCAACTTACGTCAGCAAGTGTTTGACTTGTGCGAGAGTCAAGACTGAATACCAGAAACCCTCAGGCCTACTCCAACAACCAGAGATACCACAATGGAAATGGGAGCAAATTTCCATGGGTTTCGTTACCGGCCTGCCTAGATCTTAGCACGGAAATGATACTATTTGGGTGATCGTGGATCGACTCACAAAGTCTGCTCACTTCTTGGCTATCAAGGAAACGGATAAGTTCTCCACACTAGCAGACGTATATCTCAAGGAAGTTGTCTCGAGGCACGGGGTGCCCACCTCTATTATCTCAGATCGAGATGCACGATTTACTTCAGAGCTGTGGCAAGAAATGCACAAATCTTTTGGCTCACGGTTAGACATGAGCACAGCGTATCACCCTCAGACGGACGGGCAGTCTGAGCGCAATATTCAAACCTTAGAAGACATGCTTCGTGCATGTGTAATCGACTTTGGCAACAGCTGGGAAAAGCACCTGCCACTTGTGGAATTCTCGTACAATAACAGCTACCACACCAGCATTAAAGCTGCTCCGTTTGAGGCATTGTACGGGCGTAAATGCCGGTCACCTCTTTGTTGGGCAGAGGTGGGGGATAGTCAGATCACTGGTCCAGAACTTGTGGTAGACACAACCGAACGAATTGCTCAAACACGAAAACGCATGGCGGCAGCTCGTGACCGTCAGAAAGTCTACGTCGATAAGGGCAGGAAACCACTAGAGCTCCAGGTTGGGGAGCGGGTACTACTCAAAGTTTCACCCTGGAAGGGTGTGGTTAGTTTTGGCAAACGAGGCAAGCTTAACCCACGATACGTCGGACCTTTTGAAATCATCGAGAAAATAGGCAAGGTGGCCTACAAACTGAACTTACCAGCAGAACTCAGTGCAGTTCACAACGTTTTCCACGTGTCGAATCTGAAGAAGTGTCTGTCAGATGAGACCCACATAGTTCCTCTGAAGGAACTCACTATCGACGAGCAGTTACGATTCGTCGAGGAACCAGTTGAAATCACGGACCGGGATGTTAAGGTCCTCAAGAACACTAGAATACCTCTCGTTCGAGTTCGTTGGAACTCACGTCGCGGCCCAGAGTTCACCTGGGAACGCGAAGATCAGATGAAACAAAAGTATCCCCAACTATTCGCAAACAGTACAACCACTACTGAGGCTGAAGCTACGGAATTTCAGGACGAAATTCCAGATCAACGGGGGGAGGATGTGACACCCCAGGAAAACCAGGAAAAACATGCAACTTAACTAGCTTCCTCAGTGAGTACGTACCAAATTTCGGGGCGAAATTTCTTTCAACTTGGGGATAATGTGACAACTCGTATTTCGGAACCCATCTTTGTACTTTGATGTAACATATGTGAACACTGTGTGACTATATGAACCTTGTGGGTTGATTAAATGTTATGTTGTTATGTTGTGTAACAATGTGTATTGTATGTTAATTAACAAACCGATCGCACAACACTATTCGAATCGCACAAGCCCTTGGGCTTTGATCCTTTACAACTCTCGAACCACTCCTCACTTAAACCGAATGAACAGCCCATAGTGGTGGGTTCGGCCCACCTCTCAGATACATAACCTCATGAGAAGATCAACACTTCTTATTTGTTGCAAAAATCACATAACATAGCAAAACCCTAGTGCTCTCTCTCTCTCCCTCACAAACCCGACGGCAGACAAACATCCTCTCCATAGAAGATCTTTCATTTTTCGGATCAATCCTTGTTCCTCCTTAAACCGGTTAGTGTTATGTTGCTATTCGATTGTATGTTTGATATGTTCTTTCATGATGTTTTATGGATGAGTTATGGTTGATTTATGTTAGGAATAGATGATAGGCGGCTCACATGTATAGCATTGTAGATCAACATAGGGTTGTATTTGATGTTGTAAATGATGGAGAAAACCAAATGCTTGATTGAATCGGCTGTTATGTTTTATGTTTCGGATTGTTAATCATATGATGATGTTAATCGGATAGCATGATTTGTTGTAGCATAATGATTAGGATTAAACATATGTAACCGGTTGTATGTTCATGTAATCGGCTGTGACATGTTACGATTAGGATGATTTATAGTGTTGTCATAATCGGATGCATGCTAGTGATCAAGATTCATGTTAATAAGTTTAAGAATAAGATGATGAAAACCCTAGAATGATGAACAAGTTTGAATGCTAATATGAATATGCCATGAACATTTGAAAGATGTTGTGTTTGATCCATTTGATTAGAGTTGTAGACAACAAAACATGTTTATGTTATTTGATTGGGCAGTACACAATTCCATGAAATCGAAATGCTGTTGGATAAGTACAATGTATGCAGGTCTTCTAGAAACAGCAGGTGATGGGAGTCGAGACCCTTGGTTCCGACTCGAGACCATCGAACTACAACCCGAGACCGCAGTGATTGCGACTCGAGACCATATACGTGATAACTCGAGACCACGGTTGCGGGTCCGATTGCGACTCGAGACCATCTAGTCTCGACTAGTACATGCATGACTCGAGACCTCCACAGTTGCGACTCGAGAACTCGTAGGCTATAACTCGAGACCGCACAGTCTCGACTCGAGATCTCTAGTCTCGACTCGAGACCACGTACACATACTCACTGAATTGGACTTGCACACTGTTACGGGCTTAGGTGATTGGGCTGTACTGTTGGGCTTTGTTTGCTACCTGATTCCTACTGTTGAACTAAGCACTGTTGTTGAACTGCCATGCTAGACGTGTATGCCATGATCGTTACTTGTGAACAATATGTGTAGAAAATACGTGCACTACTTGAATATGAACCTGACTTGAATGGTGTCTATGTTAGGACGTGGTTGACCACTTATAGCTTGACCGACTTTCTGTGTATCTGCCGAGCAAACCAATGTGAGTTCACACTTTCTACAAAGCATGGGATTCCCAGGGGTTGGGAATTGGGGTTAAGGAATATGGATTCCTCGTCCTTTCTTGGGTAGGACAGCATCGGTTCAGGAATATAATTCATCGTCCTCATGGACAGATAACTCGTACTAGACCAAAACTCTATCACGAAGTCCCTCCTTTTTATATCGACTTAATCGCCAGGCCAATGGCGAGCGGGTCATTAGTTAGATAGCGCTATTTAGGTTTGACAAACCTCACACCGTGCCGCAGAGGACGGGCGTGAACTAATGGATCTGGGCACGTCAATGATGATAGACATTGACAGTTCAGGGCACATAAACATGACTACAGTCAGCAGTCGATATGGTAACGAGTCTAGTGTATACATGGGGTAGCCCCCACGGCCGAAATGCCAGATAACTAACAAGGGGTAGCCCCCACGGCTGGATTGCCAGAGTAACCGGGAATAAACAAGTCACGTTTTTCATCTATGGGGTAACCCCCACGGCAGGATGCCAGATAAAGGAAACTGTTTTCGAAACAACTTAAAACGAACACCCAACCGTGAACTCACTCAACTTGTTGTTGACTCGTTACTACATGCTTTGCAGGTCAATAGGTACTTAGCTGGAGCTTGCATGGAAGAGAGTCGTTGTGGGACATGGACAGCTGTGTGCCATGTTAAACTTTGAAACAATTGAACTTACGTTTTGGTTTTAAACATTATGCTTCCGCTTGCAACTTAAACTATGTTTTGTTTGAACACCAATTGTATTGGTTAGATTTTTATAATCACTTACATGCTTGTTCAATATGATTGGTGGCTGGATCCTGGTCAGTCACGCCTCCAAGCGGTGGTATTCCGCAGGTGGATTTTGGGGGTGTGACACCTTAGCATGTCTTTTTGCTGCTGAAAAGGAGGTACCACAAATGTTTGATCCACCGGATATGAAGTTTATAACTTGTGCATCTGCTGGAGGAGCAGGAGCCTTTTCTGGGATCCTTTCAGGATCCTGGATCCTTGACTTCTTTCGTCCCAAGAGTTCCTTCAAATGCCCCTTGCTCAACAAGTAACCAATTTCCTTTCTTAGTGCAATACACTCTTCTGTGAGATGCCCGAAATCCTCATGATATGCACACCACTTGGACTTATCCTTTGTAGCAGCTGGTTTATCACTTTTTCTCGGCCACCTAGCTTTCTCACCTAGATTCTGCATTGCAAGGATTAGTTCATTGTTATCAACAGAAAAACAGTATTCAGAAATAGGAGGATAATCCTCATCATCCTCTTCTTGCTCCACTGCATGCACGTTCTGGTTATCAGATCTGTTGTAAGACTTTGATTTGTTATTCCTGATGTAGGATCCTTGCTTCTCCTGTTTTGAGGATCCTGTCAGTCTATCCTCGATCCTTTTGTCATCCTCTAGGCGGATGAACCTAAGGGCCCTGGTTCTTACTTCATCAAGATTCCTGCAAGGTGTCATAACAAGATCATCATAGAATAGTGAATCCCTAAGCAATCCCATTTTAAAGGCTTCTACAGCCGTAGCAATATCCAAATTAGGAATATCTAAGGATTCTTTACTAAACTTAGTGATATAATCTCTAAGTGATTCGCTTTGACCTTGTTACCCTATATAGATCACTAGTTAATCGTTCAAATTTTCTACTACAAGAGAATTGACTATTAAACAAATTAACTAGATTAACAAATGAAGTAATAGAGTAAGGGGGAAGACTTAGCAGCCATTTAAGAGCAGATGCTGTGAGTGTGGATCCAAATCCCTTGCATAGACATGCTTCTTTTAACCTTTCAGGAATTGGATTGATCTCCATCTTCTCCCTGTATTGAGCTACATGCTCCTCTGGATCCGTTGAACCATCATTCAGTTTCATGGATGGTATTTGGAATCTTTTGGGTATCTCAGCATCACATAAGGGTGGTGCAAAACGAGATATCCTATGGCTACCGTCTGCAATTTCAGGAATGGGTTTAACCACTCCTGGAACACTGGATATCATATCCTTGAGCTTCTGTAACTCCCTGGCCATAGCCTGATTGATACCTGTATCCTGCATTAAGCCATGGTTAGTGTTGTATGAATTATTAAAAGTGTTACCTCCCACAGGATTCGTGTTTGGAATTCCAGATGTGTATCCATGTTGACGGGATTCTGGTATGATCGAAGGACCAGATGAAGCAATGGTCTGCATTGGTATGAAGTCTCCTTGATGAACATCCGAGCTCTGAGGCTGCATACTTCTCAAGAATCCTTGATCCTGAAAGACGTTGGATCCTTGAGGCTGAGAGGATCCTTAAACCTGAAATGATCCTGGGACAATAGAGAATCCTTGGACCTGGTAGGATCCTTGGACCTGGGAGGATCCTTGGACCTGGGAGGATCCTTGGACCTGGGAGGATCCTTGGACCGTGTGCATTCCCAAATATCCTCCTGAGCTGAAGGATCCTTGATGCTGAATAGAGGATCCCGATGGCTGAAAATAGGATCCCTGAGGCTGGTAGTGAGAGCCAAATGCCTGACTCATTGTTGTTGTTCCATGACGTCTTCCTGGTAATTCACCCAAGTATTGCACATCCGAAGCTGCTGAGTGCTGGGAAGTTATGACTGGAGTGTCGAAGTTCAGCGACCTTGGCATCAGAGGAGAGTGATCCTCCACTGATTTCTTCTGTTTCTTGATCTCTGCGATCTCCCGGAGGATCCTTTCGTTGGTTTTGTCCTTCTCTTGTGCGTGATTCCTCGTCTGCAAAATCAGAGCGTAAAGATCATTAGTAGTAGGATTAGTTGAAACAGAAGAAGTTGGTGGTTTTGTGAAAATGGGGGTTTGTCTCTTCGCAGCATTCTCAGCATTCTTCTGGGATCCAGAAGGTGGTGGAGGCAAAGGAGGAACGCCTTGTGAAGAACTGATTGCCGGCATAGAACTTGATGTATTCTTTGTTGAGGAAGCCATCTGCTTGGTTGTAATGAACCGAAATGACCACAAAAGTATGAATTTTCTTAGGAATGAAGCACCAATTGCCCCACGGTGGGCGCCAAACTGTTTTGGTCAAAAATCAAGCAATGATAATGCAACCAAACTTTCTGTTGTGAGGTATGATGCTTGAATGAATGAACAACACTAAGGATCACTCCGAAATGTAACGAACAAGTGACACAAAGATTTATACGAGGAAAAAGCCCTTGATCAATGAGTGATCTCCGGCATAAAAAACCTCGGGTGATGGAAACTACCGATCACCAACTCAGATTAAACAAGAAACGTATTACAACTTCGGATGATAGCGAGCTAATTACAAGGATCACTATAGTGTATTGTGTAAAAAAGTGTGTAATCGCCAAGTGAATTATCGAGAGCTGATGAGAGCAGTTGCAAGAGTGTGTGTTTAGCCAATAATAGCCAAGTGTTTTCTATTTAGCTCGCTACCCCTTTTAAAAATGGAAAATATCTAAGCTAACAAACATTCCGCATTTGGTGCAAGTCCCCCACGACCTCCATAACGTCCATTTTTGCCATGCACGTGCGGAATAAATATGGAATATGCTCCAGGAATATCGCCAAGACCAAGTCCAAGCTTGTGTTCCTGCAAAACATCATCATATTCAAAGTAGACAATCGTTAGCATAAGGATCCTTAAGATGATCCATGATCCTGATCCTGCAACACTTCTTAGGATCACTAATTCTAACAGAAGTGAGGATCACTAAACCCAACAGTAATTGAGTATCACTGATCATTGGAAAATCCTCCCCTAACAAACACTATACTTAAAAAATTAGATGATTATTGTGTGCCTTTTGTGGTTGAAAATTGTATGAGTATTCCGGCGATCTGCTAGCTCTGAAGATCCTCCTCCGTGTGACGGCGATTCCGGCGTCTCTTAATGTCAACGATTCCGGCTACCCTTAATCAAATGTCTATTCCAGTGGAATTAAGAGGGTAGAGGGTAGAGAATGTCTATTCCGGCGTCTATTCAGATGTCTATTCCGGCGATTCCTGCTACTCTTAATCAGATGTCTATTCTGGCGTCTCTTAATGTCGGCGACACTTTTCTGTATCGATGCTGGAAGGATTGAATCTCCAGTGGAATTAAGAGGGTAGAGAATATAGATACGTTTTCTATTTAGGAGATTAATCTGATCTCCTAAAAACAGAAATATGCTAAGATTAGGGAGCAAAAAATTGCAATAATACCCCTTGTGCGAATTTTTTATTAATAAATATGCTATAATATTTACAAAAATGCCATTACTCTTAGATCTCATCATCTACTAAATCAGGGGTCAAGATTTGTTTATTTTGTTCATAAATGAATCATTGTTCACTCTAGAACCCTACCCTATATATATATATATATATATATATATATATATACATATATATATAGGGTAAGGTTCATGCGAGAACCACCTTTATTGCGAGAACCAATGTGAACACAACCTAAAATAGCTAAAAAAAACCTAACCCCCTCCCCCCCCCAAAAAAAAAAAAAAAACCTAAACCCCCCACCCCCCCGAAGTTAAATGCTAAAAACTAAAACCCCCAAAAAAACCTTAAAAAAACCTAACCCCCCCCCCCCCCCCAAAACCTAAACCCCCTCCCCCACCCCCAAGCTAAAATGCTAAAAACTAAACCCCTAAAAAACCTAAAAAAATCTAAAAACAATTAATTTTTTTTTAATATTTTTTATGTTAAAATCGCTACCTTTAGTAGCAAAAAAAATTAATTTTTTTTGCTACTAAAAGTAGCGATTTTTTTATAAAAAATATGAAAAAAAAAATTTGTGTGTTTTTTAGCTATTTTTAGGCATTTTTGGTTGTGTTCACATTGGTTCTCGCGGTTCTCGCAATAAAGGGTGGTTCCTAACGGATCTTTGTCCTATATATATATATATATATATATGTATACATATATATATATATATATATGTATACATATATATATATATAGAAAAAGTATATCGTACATTACGGCTTAACGTACTTCACGTAGAACAACGTGCGTGATTTGTTATATAACATGCGTGATTAATATTTTCAATATGCGTGATTATTGTGTTTCCACATGCGTGATTTTGGCTTTTTGATTTATAACGTGCGTGATTTTAAAATGAACGTGCGTAATTACCTGTCGCACGTGATGTACGTTAAGCAGTAATGTACGTTAACCTTCCTCTATATATATATATATATATATATATATATTAGGTTAATAATATTAACCCTATTAATCACCTCTTATCATCTCTTGGGCCTTAAAGCCCAACACGTTATATCTAGAACTAAGTTTAATTAAATAAGTAATTAAACGTTATATCTAGAATAAATAATTATTCTAGATAATTATATATTTCGTTCCGTTAATTGTTCGTGGTCACTAGTTAACCAAGTTAAGTGGATTTAATGTCCGTTGCCCAAAGTATAACTCTTACGGGTCATAACTTTGTCAACAAGGTTAACTTATCAAACCCGTACATATAAATCCAACAATTATACCCGTGTTCATTTCCTCCAATGTCTTGCTAAGAATCATTATATATTTACATACTCAATAGTGTAACAATTTTGTATTATAAAAACTAACACATGCCAACTCGTTAAAGGCTTTACGTTTATAATATAACTTACTAAAACTTCAAACTTTTTTTAACAGCTAAATACTCATAGTGTAACAATTTAATATTACAAGAACTAACATATGCCAACACCTTCAACGTTATTTTCTCGACTTATTAGAACTCAAACTACTCGAATATGTTTAACTGGAAAGGAAATGGACTCTTATAAGAAGTTTAAAAAAAAAAAAAGTATATACTTATAAAAAAATATTTATATACCTAGACAAACGCATTTAGTTTCAGAAATAAATAATGACAAAGAATTTTCCATATCAATCCTATAACCATATATATCCAATACTAGTCAATTTAGAATGTTTATTCAATTGAGTCTGTCGTACACTCCATAGTTAAAGGTCATGAAATCATACTAGCATTTGGTATTTTAAAGACCTCTTACGTTAATCTAATGCTATATGTGTTAGTCCTTCGATTTTTTTCGTACACTATGCTTTACAGGTAATAGTGTTTTTTTTTTTTTCGTTTGGTTGAAAACTTCTGTTTTATTGTTGGTTTCCACATTGAACTATTGAGAAACACTACAAAATCAACCTTCATTTAGATACAGTAGAAGGATGAACAAGAAAGGGTTAAACATGTCGTGTATATTAATATAGTACGATAAAATACTAAACAAAACTTTAAAATATAGAGTAAAATTCCGTTTTGCTCCATGTGGTTTGGTCACTTTAACGGCTTTGCCCCAGACCTTTAAAAATAGTCATTTTCCTCCAATAGTTTGCTATGGTTTTTCCATTTTGCTCCCTGCGGGGAGCAAAATGGAAAAACAGACAATTTGGATGGAGTTAAAGGCGGAGAGCAAAATGGAAAAACCATAGCAAACTATTGAAGGAAAATGGCTATTTTTAAAGGTCTGGGGCAAATCCGTTAAAGTGAACAAACCACGGGGAGCAAAACAGAAGTTTACTCAATATATTAACCATTTTATTATTTTGTCAAGAAATTAAAAGTGACCAAATCACGGGGAGCAAAACAGAAGTTTACTCAATATGTTAACCATTTTATTATTTTGTCAAGAAATTAAAAAAAAACATATACAGTACAGGTATCTATATTTATATATAATTATCTGTAAGAAAACAAAATGGTCCCGTAGCTCAGTTGGTTAGAGCGTTGGTCTTATGAGCCGAAGGTCGCGGGTTCGAGCCCCGCCGGGACCACTGTGATTTTTGTTTTTATGTATAGACGACGTTTGACTATTACTTCAATGCTGTCGTGATTCTCAAATTGGTTCAAGATATGATTGAACAAAGTTGTCATTTATTTTAAGCACATGAACTAAATAAAAAAAAAATTAACTAGTGGGAACATATCAAACATCTTTGTTATTATTTTGTGATGGTATTATCTTACAAACATAATTAACGCATTTTTGTAGCCCTATTAATTGGTTGTTTTAATGTTTCAAAAGTAAGTGTAATTTTGAACTAGAATATCTTATTTACTTATTAACTATAGGTTGTTCACGAGTTGAATCAAACCAATCGGACCTTTGATCGTACTTACGAATTGAACTGAACTAAGCCTTTATTCAACCGAGCCAAAGTCGAACGAGCGTCTTTCGATTCGATCATTTTTTGATAATCTTGCTCAGAGTAATTCTCGGGCTTCTTTGTCTCAAACACATTTGGGTTCTTGGCATTTGGTACCATTGGAATATGGGGTCCGAATACAACGGATCCAACACCTTGTATTTTGCTGAGCAAGTATATATATAACCCATCTCTCGTTGCTAGATGTTAAATTCGGATCTGACAATTATAGGAGGTATATTACTGAAGGCGGTGTTGTGTGGATCATTTTGTGCCATTTCTTTTATTCTTTATCCGAAAAACAGACTATGTGATAGACATTAATTAGTTCTTCACTATACAACTCTGAGCTACAAACAATATTGGATCTTTGTAGAGTTGATCTTTGTATGTTAAACTGATTGTGAAATCGAGTTTAACGTCACTCAATTCTGATACCAATTGTTAGGTCCAAGTTTACAGGGTTTGTGATTATAAAATAGTTTAAGCTCAAAACAATATTGAATTGTATAAGTAAAGATAGATAATCACAAACGAGAAGTCATGATCAACAATAGTTTTTCAATTATAATCCAATGATTACAACTATTTTACAAAATATTGACTCTACAGACTCCCACTCAGCCAATCACTTAACAATTATGTCCGTACAAAAGAAAAGGTGATGTGTGTGATAAATAGATATCTAACATGTGAAATCTATTTATACTAAACACGAAAGCTCTGTTTGTGATTGGCTGACATCACCCTGATAGTGACATATAACATTCCTAACAGAAAAGATTCCATAGATTTTGCAAACATCTGTGCAAATCTAACATCTGTTCTAACTAAGCTAAATATTGATAAAACAAGTATTGTTACATTGGGAAACATCTGTTTGGACTATCCTCTGTTACTTTGATCCAAACATCTGTTTAGCCAGACAGATGTGTGGTCTTCTTCATCAGACATTTGGCTTCAACAGACTTTAGGCTTTAATAGACTTTGTTTCTTCTTGACCAAGGGTTCCAAGGCTTTGATCAGATGTTTGATTGTCTTCTACAGATATTCTGATTAGGTGTTCAAGATTCACTATCTTTAGGAAGAATCTAGTTCAAGCTCTTGTTTATTTCTTGATCGGATGATCATGCTTTAGCTTTTGGATACCATATATTCTTTTGTAGGTCCAACACATGGAATATTCGACATGATTGGTAGTTTAGACTGTCGTCAATGGCGGTGGTATAATAGTCCAACCGCATGGCGAGGTCAACATACACGCGGTGACCAGAAATGACCAATGTTGGTTTTACAAGTGGTTGACTCATACGACCTTTGGGTTTGGTCGGCCTTCTTTGGTCTCGCCGAGTGTATGAACGACATAAATACTTTCGAGTTTTCACCATTGCTAGAGGGTTACATTTCGGGTACGATACTGAAAGCCGAGTTTCATGCAAATGGAAATGACTACACGCATGGATACTATTTGGCCGATGGTATATACCCAAAGTATTCAAATATTGTGAAAGCATTTTCTGAAACGCTCGATATAAAAGACAATATTTTAAGAAACTGCAAGAGTCTTCATAAAAGGACATCGAGAGGTGTTTTGGGGTTCTTCAACAACGATGACATTTTGTTAGGAATCCTTGTGTCACAACCCCCCACCCCATCCTGGGAACGAGAGCCGCTAACCAACCAGATGGTATCGGTGTTTATCAGTATGGCAGCGAAAATTTTTATCAGGACCGTAGTTAGGAAATATTTACCAGAGTTTAAAACACCATATTTTTATAATAAACAAATGGGATAAAACCCATGTTTTATTTACAATACAAATTATAGGGATGAACCCTAATTATTGAAAATAAAGTCTCCTTTTTATTTAGGTAACTTTTATAGCCACTTTTCTAAGCCTTCGGTGCTCTCCAGCTGGCTTCTAATTGGATTTCCCATTTTGTTACCTGAAACGCGTTTAAAAACATTTTGTCAGTGGGAAATACTGGTGAGTGAATCCCAGTTTAATCAAAACAAGTTTTATCATTTTACAGCATTGAGGGCGGTCGCGCAATTACATTTGTTTCCATCTACTTTAATTACCACCCACGGTACTGTCAACCTGACTTGTGGTCATGTTACTCCTCGCAAGGTAGTAACAAATTTTGTATACAAAACCCCAACATACCGACGATAATTGTAGAATACAAATACTCAATCACTGTTTAATATAATATTAATTATGTGAGGGTTTGTAAAAACAGTCTGCAAAAAGGAGATTACTCGCAAAAAGGTTTAGACAAAAAGAGGATTACTCACATTGCTACTTTAGGTATTTCCTTTGTGGCTTCCTGGTTATAATCTAGTTAAAAAAACAATGCACACACGTTAGTATAATAACCCATATTTACATTAGATATACTCTCCCCGAGACAGAACTCCAACGACTACGTCGGGCCGAACCACGACAGTCGTTACGGAACCCTAGATCAATCGGGCAGCGTACCTAATACGTAACAGGGGGTTATAATACTTACAACGAGGCAGAGCTTCGCTATTTATGGGGGTATTATACCCGAGTATAATTATTATTCTTCAGAATTGTGAGAGAGAGAAAGAGAAATGAACGATTTGAAATTGAAGGCCGATCCCATCTATTTATAGGGTCTGATCGACCCTTTGTCGCACCTCGCGAAAGAATACAAAGGGGTCTTCGCGCCCCGCGAGGGATGGTAGGCGGTTTGAGGGTTGCTGAGTCATCGACACGTGGCGGCACCGGGTGTTCTCCTGACGTTGAGCTGTCGCGGCCCGCGACTAAGATTAACAAGGGCTTCGCGCCCCGCGAGCTCAACCGTGATTTTGATTTATTTGATTTTTATTAATATAAAAGGTATACGAGCTCGTTTATAGCATACGGGTATATTTTAGGATGTGTAGGGGTGTCAGGGGTGTTTTAGGAGGGTTGTTATACTATTTAATAAAATATATAATGTAATCGTGTTAAGTATAGTAACCTAATTCAACTTTATCCCTACGTCACGAGACAGAATCCCAACAAACTTAGTCAGGCAGAGCCTTGACATTTGTTACGGGGCCCTAGATCAATCGGACAGGGTATCAGTGATCCGGGGTTACAACACTTAAAACGGGGCAGGGATTTGGAATATTATTGGTGAAATACTAAAGCAATATAATAGAGTTATAGAAGTGACAAAGAGTGATGGCGAGTGAAAAATGGACATAAGAGAATGAAGAGGTTGGCGTGTTATTTATACTTTAATTCGAGCTTACATCTTACGCTACATACTCCACGTATGTGGGAACATTCATGCTACAAACTCCACGTATGTGGGAACATGCATGCTACAAGCTTCCACGTATATGGTTACATGCATTTTGAATTCAAATTGTTAGTGTTATTTTATTATTTTATTTATTATATATATTATAATTAATTTAACTGCTTCACTTATTTGGCGCTTATAACTTCTAAAATATGACGTTTTATAAAACAAGGAATATGTCATTAGAATGAGAATATTTGTATCTACATTTTGAACCAAGTTTCATTAAAAACGGGGTAGGTTCAAATACAATGTATTTTTATAATTTAATTATTAAACGATTCATATGCCCGTCTAGTTACTTCATATTTCCAACAGTTAACTTACCCATAATTTATCCGTTTAATAACTCAAGTTTTTATATACTTTATTTTAAGTTTTATAAATAAAAATTTTGTGAATGTTACATCCTTCCCACCTTGTTTTAAATCTCGTCCTCGAGATTTACTAAAATATAGAAGAATACTTTTAGTTCGTCACTGATTCTAGTCCCTAAATATATTCTGGTCCTGGTTTTGAATTCTACTTTACTTTGACCAGAACTATTCTCTATGTTTTGAGATTCTTATCTTTTCAAGAGTTCTTACTGAAGGTAAAAATATTAGCGTAAGTTTTTTTAGATGTTTTGTGCCTTCGCACAACTTTTAGTTACATGTTTCCTAATGTGTTAATAATCTAAGGTAACGCAAGGGAAATTCTTGATGGCGTCTCCACTTAAAGAGTTCATGTCGTTCATCTTGTCGCATGAATTACGAGATGGATGATCAAACGAAATAATGTTTGATATTGGAATCATTGATGTATACGAGAGATTCCTGATAAATAAATCTAAAATTATCATTGACACACATGTTTGGGATTTATCCCTAATTGTCAATCATTATGGTCTTTGAATTTCCTCATAGATATTCATATCTATATAATCATATATTTCACATACTGTAATATACACACCATTCATAAGGTCAATGTATTTAACATATTTATATTTTTCAAAAACAGGTCAAACATCAGGTCATGGTACTATTTAGGGAATTCCATTAACATAACATATACCCCATCTTACCCGGTCTTGCCGGAGAGGTACCCCCATCTTACCCGGACAAGCTGGAGAGTCTACTACACCATACCCAGTCTTGCCGGAGAGGTTATTATTATTGTATTTCCCATAAATAGAATTTTCTCAAATCATGCTTTTAAAAGTACATCATTTATTATGGCTTCCATCAAGAAACAAGGAAATTAGTATTTTCATGAAGGATCATATTCTAGAACCGAGTAGTACCAATAAACAAGAAATAACAGTGGCCAGGTGTTATTGCTTATTTATCATACTTGCACTGTTCTAGTCATCATCCTCACGGCATACAAATAACCATCACACTTTATTTACGCAAGTAGTTAGCTCATCTCAAAGCTACTAAGACATTTTTCTTAGGTTCAAGTCTAAATACTATTCTGGGTGTTATCAGTAAATATCAAAATCCTAACTCTTTTCGTTTGAGCATAGGTATTATTATGGATGTAACTTTCTTCTGTTTGGAAAATAGAGTTTTGACAAAAATATCATTGTCTCCATTGACACTATGGCTAGGTTCAATGTGATGAGTATACTTACAACTAACTCTATTTATGCACATATAACCTTAGATTCCATTGCAAGGAATACATATGGTATTTTTAAAACATAACACGTTTCATGATTTATTTTTATATAACTTCATGTTTTTATAAGAATCACCAGTACTATTTTCTCTTATGTTTATCTTCAGAAGATATTTGATTATCATATTGTGTATACCATCAAGAGATTCTATTATGTATATATATATGTATATTTATTATTTAGAAACAAAACAAAATTTTCAAATCTCTAGTTTAATATTTAAACTTATATAATATATATACACACACCTATATATAATACTAAATTATTTTGTAATATCTTTAAATTATATATCCGATGGTACCAATCGTCAAGCTTATTTCCACAACTTTATAAAAATAGTATATTGAAATAAATTTATGTTAAATTCATTGAATATAATATTTTGGATTTAAGGGATTGATAAATAAAAGTTTAAAGAAATAAATTAATCAAAATATAAACTTTCTGGACTCATAGGAACAGGTTCATTTTTTTTAACTATTGGGTTGAACCATATTGGTTTTAAAATATTAAAACTTAATTCTTAATTTATTGTATATTTTATTATTTATTCAAAGAAGTATTATAGTAAGTACTACAAAGTTTGACGTTTCTAAAATTGATTATAAATATATTAGGTAATTAAGTAATATACATGTATTAGAATATGTATGTATATCTTAAACAATTGTAATAGTAATTTGTTTAAAGATATTACAATATTAAAATTGTAATTTTTTTATAATTAATATATAATATTAATTATGTAAATATACTCACGCATTTACATTATAGTAGATAATGCAATTATTTCAATAAAGTATATGTATATAATTCGTGTAGCTATTTAAATACAAATATAGAACTAAATTATATTTAATAAATATTTTATATATTTAGTTTTTGGGATACGACCTAAAGTCTATATAATCCTGTAATTTGTTTTAAGTAATTGGCTATACATATGTATTACTACTAGGTTATCACCCGCGAACTTCGCGGGTAGGAAAATTTACTTTATATTAATCAAACTATGTCAAAAACTTGTTTTATACTTGTTTTGAATTGAAAGTTGTAGTTATTAGGGTTGCGAACAAACTTGTTTTATAATTGTTTTGAATTGAAAGTTGTAGTCATTAGGGTTGCCAGTAAGGTCAGAAACTTTGGACAAGAACCGAAGGCAGAAATTTGCCTCACTGAATGGCCCACGACACAAAAAAATACTTTTATTTATTATAACAGATTATTAGAACTTTATTAATATTGTGTCCGTTCTTTATTATAACACTTAACATGTACAAAAACTAAAAAAACTATAATCAATTCTCCAAGGCTTTAACACCACCACTCTCACCAACCTTTGAAACACACAAACACAATATATTTTGATATGCACAATCACATTAGTTGACTACCACACATATGGGCCAGACAGACAGATTGAAAGTTGACTGTAGTGCAATCCAAATTTTAGATGCATAGTCTTAAAATCTATTTATTATTGTTATAATATTATTTACGTAACTATATTTGACCTATTAATTACATATTATTTACGTAACATACTAAAAGTGGTTTTTGAAACTTTAAAAGTTAAACATATGAGGTAAAATCTTACTTCATATTAATAGATTGTCAATTTGTAAACAAAATTATTACCTCAAAATTAAAAAATAAATCTATGGATGGAGTATGCATTGGTAAACATACACGACATTCTCAAAATTACAGAGACAAATTTCAATAGTTTGTTTGATTTACAAAATATTTTATAAATTGATATTAACAAAGGAAAAAAATTAAAAATTAAAGATAAAATATAAATTATTAATGTTTAGTTTATTAACAAATTCGAAACCTTAAAGATATATATACTTTGATTTTAAAAATATAAGAAAGTACTAAATTTTACGTTATTGATGGTTTTAAATTCAATTTGTTTGTTTTTAAAAATAAATTAATTTGGAAATTCAAATTGTTTGTGTAAAAAAATATTCATGTGTCTTTATTGATCAAATAAAACATTGTATCCAAATGACTTGTTTCCCAAATATCCTTTTAAAGTATGTTATAAAATTCTTAGGTGGATTGTATGTAAAATCATAGATGTTTACATTGCATAGATTTATGCTTATAATTATACTGTCTTTACATAAATTAGAAAAACTTTTTTAAAAAAAATAATATGTAGTGGATAGATTAAATTGATTTCCAAAAGCAATGAAATTTAATTAGTACCTTTAAATAACATGGCTTGATATTATGATTGCAACTTAATCTTTACTTTGATAAGTCACATTTAGAAGATATATATTAGTATCATAACAAAATCCAATATAGCTTCATATAGACAAAATGGTCTAATTAAGTTATAGACATACAGATTGAAAACATTAATGAGTAGCATAGCAACGGATACGGCAATAAACATAAACAAATGTACTTGTTCAAAACACAAACGTTAACCAACCAACAAAAGCTTAGTTCATATCAACCACCACTTAACTACGAATTATAGATATATAGAGTTTTACTAACCGGATCGGACATTTTTCAAGATTATGGTGTTTTTTGAAGTAACAAAGGTGAAATCAAGCATCACACCATCAATCAAGTTGTTGTTAGCCATAAATTGACGCCAGTTCTCGACCGAATAACATTTCGCACATCCGTTTTTTTTCAGTCTTGGCTGTGTAAACAACATCATGTCGAATAGGTTTGAAAAGCAACAGTGAATCCTTTGACAATTGAAGGCCTTTAACAACTGATGCCCAACCATCAGCCAAAGCCGGTCTAGACTCTAATGTTTTCATCGTTACGGTCCAAGACTTACCACATTCATGACGGATCTGGAGATCAATACGTGGCCATGGTCGACCCCAATGGTTATAAACAAAAGTGATGTCACACCCTGACTTTTGCGGAAGCGTGGGTTTATTTGGTGTGACTTCTTAATACCATAGCAACCAATCATAACAATGCTATATGATAAAACCGAAAGATTTTCATCCATTAATAAAGTTTAGAAAATACCAAAATACCATTGTCTTGAAAACATTTACGTCAATGAGTTACAAACCATAACATGTTCAAATGAGTTCCCATGGACTCAACAAAAGACTCTAAATAATCCTGAGTTTAGAAACATGTATCCCGTCCAGGAAGAGGACACATATTTTAAACTCTACGACCCTGAATGACATCCTTTATTTAACACGCAGCTTGCAGACACATGCATACACCTGCCAGATCCGTTTAGTTCCCTGAAATACATGTAGTTTGAAAAATCAACATAAAGTTGAGCGAGTTCATGTGTAAGTGAGTATGTATAAACCTTTGTAACGTGTTTGTATGTATTAAATCCCTGGTATGTATCAATTAAGGAAAAAGAGATCACCATTGGGTTGCAAAGCCAATGATATGTATGAAGTGATGCAGGAAGACTCAAACCTAGCAGATTTTGGCGTCAGGCACTTAGTCACCTCATGGTCCACTCAGCGGACTCAGGAGTGGGGCTCGCTACACCCGAATAGATCTATCACTAATGTCCCTCGGTCCTACAACGAGGATTAATGGCCTTAAGTTCCACCTACCCACTCACATGATCTAAGTAGTATACCCTCCTTAAGCTAACCATACCATGTATAAAAGTGTCTGTAATTATTGTAACATGTATTTCACCACCAAAGTATAAAACTGAAAACAGTTAAGAGAAAAGGGGGACATGAACTCACTGTATTGCGTCTTCGGTACTTGTAACCCAATTCTCCTTAGCCACACGACTACCTACAATGGTCTAACGTCTATTAGACGAACGGGTCGTGCCTTGTCTTAGTATTTATGTTTTTGAGTTATGCTACTGACATTATTCCAAGTTATAATAATTATATTTAGTTTTGGAATAATTGTTTAATCCACAACTTTGGTATTAATGCTTTCTCAAGTATTTTAGCTTCGTATTTCCTTCCCAAGGATGGGGTATCTTATACATGTATATTCGTATTCTTGTGTTCGTGTAACTTGCCATGTATTGGCGTCGTATCCCGGTGTAGTATTCCAAATAATAATATGCCAAGATATTCTCAATATATTACTTCAAAACAATATATATTCTAAATATATATTTAACCATTCTCATGTATAAAACCAACCTCCGATACTTTGTATTTTGTTACAAAAATTATGGTGAGGTTTAAGTTTGAAAAACATAGTCTAAAATATACTAGTAAACACTTGTCTAGAAAATATTTACTAAGTATTAGGATTTTTAGAAAATTTCGCCATAGTCTCCTTTGTAAATGGAGGTGCCCATGCTAAATAGCATATCATTTTCTTTAACATATAACACGTTAGATCGTTCTTAAATAACCAACCCGACATTTAGACATGCAAAATACTACATATATCATTTCAGTTTTAATATACAAAACTGGGCTGTTTTCGGGCATTTTAATAAAATAGTTAGATTATTCCAAAAATTCCCAAATTTTTACAGAATGTCTTACACGATCCAAATGTTATTGTGTAAAAATATCGGGGTCCAGTTCATTACCAATGTTTTATAAAAATTTATTTACCGGACTGCAATCAGATTTGTCACTTTCTGATTGCAGTCTACAAAATAATTCATCTAAAATTTATCGTAAGTCCGATTGATGAAATTCCAGTCGGAGAATTACTATGACATCAGAGGTCATCTACAGTACAGTTTTTATGAGCTGATTCAACATAGATTTCAAGTTATGCCTAAAAACATATCACCCATTTACTACAGTAAAAACTCAGCTTTAGCTGCTGTTACAAAACGGGTCTTTAAAAATAGTAAACGACCTCAAAAAAATATGATTCCAGTGCCATTTGCTTCGTTTTTCGAAAATACATAATTTAGACTTCAGAAAATCAGTTTTTCGATTTATAATGGTCTGGTTACAGCCAGTTGAAGTTGGCTGTAAAATTTACTCAGCTTGCTTTTTATAGTTTAAATGCCACTACAATGTACATCTACGAATACCATCCATTCTAATAACGATTTATATCATAACGTAAGTTATTTACAGCAGATTATTGTTCATATAACTCAGATTTATCATGTATTACATCTCTCATCTCATGATCTTTATGTAAAGCTTCATGTGAACTTTTATGTTCAAGTTTCTTGTTATTTAGTGTTCTTGTATTTCATATGATCCCATTATAAATAATCTTTCAACTACTCAAAATAGACATAAACAAGAGTAAATCAAGACTTACTACTAGCTTATAGCTAGGGATGATTCTTAGTGAAGAAGATGATGAAGAAATGATGATGAAAAGCAAGAACAAATCCCTTTTGAAACTCCACAAGTTGTAACTTCCTTGTATCACCTTCTATGCTTAAATGGAACTCAAGAATGGATGAATGGGGTGGTGAAAAGTTGGTGATGGTGGCGGTTCTGTGTGACCGAGAGGAGAGAGTGAGAGATGAGGGAGTGGAGTGAAGATCATGTGAAGATATAATGAAAGTATGATTTTGTAAGACTCCCCATACTTATAACCATACACTAAATAATATGCACAAGATCACAAGCAAAGATCTTATCATAATCTTGAAATAATATCTTGGAGATATGGTGGGGATTTTGTGGTCCTATGTGACCGTAAGAAGGCATGGGGGAGGGGGTCTAGATGTAAGTTTCAATTATAAAGTTATCTAGGCAAATCTAAATGAATCTTGCAAATCCAAGCAAAATCTCTAAGCAATCCAAGTAATATCATATGCAATCTAGGAGATCATGGAAGATTTGGGGTGGGCCACACCTCTTGGTGACCGTAAGTTAGCATGGGGTGGGGGGGGGGGGGTTAGTTGCAACATTTTTTATGGTAATAGGTAAATACTAGTTAACTTTCAAGTATACCTTCATATGTTAGTTTGTTGATATTTTTAGCGGGTGTTATGGTGTACGGGGATCACGATTAGCCAAGAAATATTAAAACAATGTATATGACAGAAATTTGGTGTCCCGGGTAATCTCCGGTTATCCGGTTAAATACCGTTCCGTTAAAGGGTTTAATTATTCCGTAAAGTGTCTTTTATATATATTCTTGTAACACAAATTATTCCCGGTACTTGGGAAAGCATACAGGACCATTCTGCCATATTTTTGCACTTTACTAGTGCCTTACAATGCTGAATTTTATTAATGAATGCAGAATTCTGCATTTAAAGTGTCTTTTAGGCACTTCCCGGCACTATAACTATCACCTAGTGGCGCAGTTTTATGGTCCTCACTTCCCTACACTCCATACTAGTGTAGTACCCTATCCCTGGCCCATACTGGCCTCAAAACATTGTCTGTCTATGTGCTGGCATTGTCAGCATGTTTCGGAATTATCCGTTCAGTGTGCTAACTGTGCTTTGTGCATCAAGTATGTCACTAAAGTTTGTATGTAATAAATGGTGTGACAGTATGAAATGTGATGCATATGTATGTATGATACAGAAATCAGAAAGCAGTTTAAATTGTCAATTGTAATCTAGCACAGTCATTAAGCACATAATTAAAATTAATTAATTGTACGGATACACGTAAATTTGACAGTTGTCACATTCTCCCCCCGTTAAGAAAATTTCGTCCTCGAAATTTGTACTACCTTACCTCCTTAGGGTTTCATTATGCATGTATGTATATGAATAATACCGAGGTAGATAATCACCAACCGAATCAACCTTACTCACATCAGGTGAGTCCAAGAATATAACAACACGAATCCAATGGTTAAAAGGTATGTGCTTTTAGCGTTTGGTGTCGAAGGTACAAGACGTATCAACGTACAGTCTAGTGTAATCTAGTTACAGGGGTTCCACAAAAGAGGAGTTTTTGTCCAATAGGATTCTAAAAGCGATTGGTCATAGTATGCCATCGAGTCTTCACAACCATAGCATCTGCTATATGAACTCAAAATCAACGACTCAAAAGTAATAGTAAAGTGATCTGTCAATCTCCCGAACAGATGAATGGTAAGAATTAGCGCGTTGTCATTTTTGAATTGTGAAAATGCACCGAATGAAATACAAGCGAATCTGGTGTATCAATGTCTTGATTCGTAGTTGCATGAGAAATGTTTAAATGACAAGTCAAACAAAAGTATATGTAGTTTTGTGTGAAACAGTTGACCATGATTAGCACAAGGTAATGACACTACAAGGTGTTGTAATGACGAGATTCAATAATAGTGGTGACTAAACAAGTTCACCGTGCCCGAAATCAAATGAAAGTGTCCTGAAACAATCCAAATATTTGATTTATACAATGTCGTAAGGTTTCCAGTTGAACGCGGAACATCAAAGAATCACTGTTTCCGATCGAAGATGAAAAGTAAATATGTATCGCAAGGCATTCGATCGACCATGAAAGAATCGTTAGGAGGTACATTGTGATATGAAATGAGTCTATGTACCTTTGCCTTAGCACACAACTGTGTTGAGACTGATTTAATCGTTATGAACAAGACGGATTTAGGGCAAGTTATCAAATAGTTAATTAAATCCGTGTAAGAAGTAAGTAACCAAATTATTGTGAAAGTATCACCGCAATGTATCGAAATCAATCAAACGATTTAGTGGAGTCGTAAACCAACCGAATCTACTATGACTCGTAATGAAAAGGTCTTTGCAAAAATATTTGAATATGATGTTCTCAATACATCATACAGCGTCTCAAAACAAATTCGCGAAATGGATAAGTTCAAACAGTTGAACTAGATTTCAACGTAATCTGACAATCAACATATCTATCAACAAAGGGAATCTCGGCATGGTTACAATGATAAACCACGAATGTAATTTGAAATAAAAGAAGTTTCGAGAGAGTGTGTTGGCTCGATAACAAAAGAGCCAACAATTACAATAATGAAGGTCATTCGAATCACAATCCAATGATTAGATTTAGCAACCTAATATCTGAACTTCAATGAAGTGTTTGAAATGAAACCACATGCGTAACAGATGAGTTTTCAAGTAATAAAACAATGAGTGTTTGCTAAAATGGAGAAATGACCAAGTATTCGAAGCAAATGGGTGTTCGCTCTCAGCGAAGAAAATCAATGCGATGCAACTATCATTCAAGGGGAGCAGAGATGCAAACATCTACTTGCTAGGAGCAAAAGTGACGGTTTTGACGAAAGAAATTTAAGTACTTTCTGTTTGGCCAACTGAACTGGTATATACGTCGGATAATGGTGCTTGATTGGGTTGGCATATGTAGTTCCTAAGTAACAGCCCTTACAAGATTTTGACCTGGGTTCCAAGAGTTCTACGTACATGTCTGTTAAATTCACAAAGTTTCGTATTGTGTAGCACTGTCTTGTGCATCGTGTAGAAAACACCATTTTGTGTATGCTCAAAAACAAATTATTGCCCCACAATTTTCCCTCGGTATACCTCCTTCCTGAATTTACTGCTAACGACACTCGATCATCGATCAGTCGTGTAATAGTAGTCAGATCCTCACAGTTAGTTAAGTAAGAAATTCGTTAATTCTCAGAAAGAGTTACTGACTCTCGTGGGTTAGCTCGTTCGGATCCTGGTTGTTTGATGTTCGTATGAAGGCTATCGTCCTTCTTATTGTCAAGCAGAATTGGGGGTTACCCAAAAAGGGAATCTTGGTCTGTTATCTTCCTCCTCTATCAACTTCTGAAGCTTCACTGTCAATCCTTGCATCTCCGAAGGTGTAGTCGCTAAGGTGCATCGACTACAGGTGCGACGCCTGGAATCAAATTGATGCGAAATTCGACTAGTCGTTGAGGAGATAATTCTGGTAAGTCTTCGGGAAAGACTTCAAGATATTTCCTGATCACAGGGATATCTTCAAGTTTTGGTTCTTCGGCTCCCTTGTCCCCGACATGAGCCAAGAAAACAACACATCCTTTACGTAACAAATTTCGTGCCTACCAGCAATTAGTAATTTGTAGAGGCGTATCCTGCTTCATGAGTCACGATCATTCCTTTATTCGCTACCGGGATGCGGACATCAGTCTCTGCTTGATCACTCGGCAATTAATCCATCTCAATTACTTCGTCGAAGTTCCCCAACTTAACTGGCAGCCGATCAACTGTAAGCTTACGCTCTCCGGGTTCTATCTTGCCGTTTCAAGTTACTGCGTCGGCTTCCACTAACTTCCCCTTAGCTAGTTCCATCGAGTGCGGGTTATCTAACTTACTTGCTACTAACCCAAGTATACTCTTAAATTCTAGAGATGCGAAGCTTAAAATTTGCAACAGTATCTAGCAGCACAGATGCATAATGTTGACTAATATGGGACGTACCGTATCCATGCTTTGAATTCCTGGCGTGTCTCCCTAGCTCCAGTGTTGAGCCTTCATTCTCGTGTCTGATTGTTCTTAGGACAATATTTTCTGAAATGCTTTTTGCTTCCACACTTAAAAGAACCTTGTGCACGTTTCTGTTTGTCACTTGTCCTGCCTGGATAGTCGTCACTGTCGTTGTTTCCTCCGTGATTCTTGCTACCATCTTGGTCTTTATTATTATGTTCCGTATCTTGCCTACAAGTTTCTTTAGGATGTCCCCTCTTGCCATAGTTATCACATTTCCCATATTTACATCGCCCGACATGATAACGTAGACAATTGTCACATTTAGGCGGGAGACCCATGTAGTCTTTTCCCTTTTTGGCCTTTTCCTTGTTACTCGCCCGAGTAATCTTTTTGAAATTTACGGACTTTCTCTTGTTATCTCCAGATGACTCTACAGGAGTCTCCTCTTTCTCTTCCATACTGGAAAAACTTTCCTAGTCTAACTGCTTCCTCAGTGAGCGCCACGCTTGTGTTGATAGCCTCGGTGATCGTTGAGGGTTTAGATGTTGTTACCAAGCTTAGAATATGGGGTGCCAATCCCCCTATGAAACGTTCGACTCTCTTAAACTCTGGTCCCACCAGATGCGTAGCAACTTGTGATAAATCGTTAAATCTCTGCACATACTCAGCTATCTTTGGTCCTTCCATTTTCAAGTTCCACAATTCAGTTCCCAACTTCTGGACTTCTGCCCTAGAGCAATATCTTTTGCGCATCAGTTCCTTCAGTTCGTCCCAGGTCAAAGCATACGCAGTAGTCTCGCCCATTGTCTGAACCTGAAGGTTCCACCATGACAGAGCCCCATCTACATACAGTCCAGCTATATACGTGACCTGATGTTATGGGGTACATTTGCTCAATCGTAATACGGAATCCGTCTTCTCAACCCAGTGCACAAAAGCCAAGGCACCCCTGGTGCCGTCGAATTCTCGGGGTTTGTGGTCTAAGAACTGCTTGTAGGTGCAGCCTTCGCTGCATTCGGAGCTAAGGGCCTCGAGCTGTGCAATAGCCTGTGAGATGCGCTCTTGTAGTTATGCCGCTGTTGTTGGCAGAGGGTTGTTGGTAGCGATGTTCCCTTGTATCGACATCTTCTAAGAAGAAGATTGGTTAGGTCAGGTCTTATTCGTTCGGGGAGTGCATATAGTTGTTTAAAGATCATATGCACATACACATATTAGGTTATCGTACCAACCAATCAATCAATAGTATAATCATAGTATAACCAAGTAATTTGATAATTATGTTTAATGAGAGCATAGCAAGTAAGCACGTAGCATTATAGTTATAGCACACACATATAGATCAACAATGTGCTTAGCAAAGACATAGCGACTGAGCTTTCATTAGGTCTTGGCCACAAAGTATTGTCGCATGTTTAATGATGATTGGCATTCACATTATTCCCTGACCACAATTGTATTGTCTTCCAAAATGTATCACCTCACAGGGACACAGGGTCACCCTACCCTTGTCCATTAAATATATTAGTGTATCAAAATTACGTAGTCAGATATGTCCTTCAAAAGTCTCCACAATCCCGGCTTATCATTAGTGTCCTTACCCAAATGTAATGCAATCCGCATAATCCAGAAACCAACTATACTAGTGACTGAGGTGAGGAAAGAAAAGTAAACTGCTAACATGCGTGGACTTCCTCCTCGGGCTTGTATATACGTCGAAGTAATTAACTGATTTGTCGCTTGACAGTAAAGAAATGAGCATCAGAATCTTGGGAAAGGTGTAATAGCAACGGTTGAGAGCGCAAAAGGAACCTGGATATATGTGGGGGATCAAAGTATGCTGGCAATAGACAGGGTGGAGGACGTGGTGTCAGCTCAAGCTCCAACATTCTACGACTCCTATTCTCAAACTGTAGCTGATGTTATAGGAGCAACTTATCCCGTGTGTAGCCTCCATAATGTAAGGGTCTAATATTAGCATAGTGTATTATAGGAACCCTCTAAACGGCTCGTCCAGCGATGTAGAGGTGAATGTAGCAAACGGTGCGGCCTGTGGGGTTGTAGAAAATAATGTTGTAGCAAAAGGGATCGTTACGCGGGTGCTGACCTGGAGTACCTTTCCGGGGTGCAGGTATGTTTTGAAAGAAAGCGATAGGTACGTCGGTGCAATGGACGTCGGTTTTCACAGGAGCAACACCAGCGGTTATGGGTGCAAAAACAAACGTTTCAACCAATAAGGAGATTGTCAGGTGCTGGTACTGGGTCAGATAATAGGGGTGCAATGTCTAGTAAACCAAAAGAAACAGGGTCATGATTAAGTAAAGGTGCAGGTTTAGCAGGTGCAATATCAAGCTGACCCAAAAGGTGCAGAAGCTAGCTCAAGAGCAGGCTCTGGGTTGTGTAACAGTGTGGTGCCTTGAGCAGGGGATAGTGCAGCAGTCATGACGGCGTCGTCGTCTGTGTCAGTAGTAGGAAGTTGTAATCCGGCCATCTATAAGGCTGTAAATGTCACATACTCAAAGGAGTCTGAAATCGAGTGTATATCAGATGATAGTTTGATAACGAGGGTCTCAAGAAGGAATTTAGTAACAACGTTCCCGTCTAACTTTCCATCATCATGGGCGTCACCAGGAGGACCCAAAATAAACATGTCAACGCCGTCATCAACCACTCGTCGAGTAGCTCACCTTCGGAAGGAGTGTCCACAGGAGGCGCATCATCAGGGATCGGGGCCGCAGTGTGCTCATCATCGGGATGACCAGTGATGAAGTGGTCATGGACTGAAACAAGAGTGACAGAAGGATTCTCGTCAGAGAAACCACCCGCAAAGGTAAAGTATCACCAAAATCTGGTAGCGCGGACTGTTAGAAGTCGTCCTCGTCCTTGGTCAACATATCAGGATCACCCTCGGTGTCTGACGTAAATATCTCTGACGCAGATGCAGTCTCATTATCTGTGGCGGTGGCCGTAGGGTTATCAATGTCTGATAACTCGCCTTCTAAATAGTGTGACATGTGTGCCGGTACATAATAGTCATAGCATGTATATCCATAGTAATTATTAACAATTAGTGTATGCAAATACTCACCACATATGCACGTACATCAATAATCAGCAATTAAGCGTGTAAGTAATGACAATGTAAGCGTGTAATCATCCTAGTCTTTCCCAGACTATCCCACCCAGCCTCTTAGACTGAACTTCCTAGTCTCTCAGACTAACTCCCTGGTCTCTAAGACCAACTCCCAGTCTCTAAGACTAACTCACTGGTCTCTAAGACCAACTCCCTGTCTAAGACTAAATCCCTGGTCTCTAAGACTAAATCCCTGGTCTCTAAGACCAACTCTCAGTCTCTAAGACTAATTCCCTGGTCTCTAAGACCAACTCCTTGGCCTCTAAGACCAATCCTCCCAGTATCTAAGACTAATTATCCCCAGCCTATAAGGCTGATCCTCCCTCAGCCTCTAAGACTGAACCTCCCTCAGCCTCTAAGACTCAACCTCCCCCAGCCTCTAAGACTGAACCTCCCTCAGTCTCTAAGACTGAATTATAAATATAAATTTTGAAATGTGTATGTGTGCCTTTTTGTTTGTAAAAATGTTTGTTCCCTGGATCTGGACGCTTTGTGTATGCAATGTAAAAGTGTTTGAAAATGTTTTCGTGAGAGCCCTGAAGATCGTAGTCTAGACTCGAGAAAGAATCCTAGTTCGCTACGACCGAAGCTCTGATACCAAGCTGTCACACCCTGACTTTTGCGGAAGCGTGGGTTTTATTTGGTGTGACTTCTTAATACCATAGCAACCAATCATAACAATGCTATATGATAAAACCGAAAGATTTTCATCCATTAATAAAGTTTAGAAAATACCACAATACCATTGTCTTGAAAACATTTACGTCAATGAGTTACAAACCATAACATGTTCAAATGAGTTCCCATGGACTCAACAAAAGACTCTAAATAATCCTGAGTTTAGAAACATGTATCCCGTCCAGGAAGAGGACGCATCTTCTAAACTCTACGACCCTGAATGACATCCTTTATTTAACACGCAGCTTGCAGATACATGCATACACCTGCCAGATCCGTTTAGTTCCCTGAAATACATGTAGTTTGAAAAATCAACATAAAGTTGAGCGAGTTCATGTGTAAGTGAGTATGTATAAACCTTTATAACGTGTTTGTATGTATTAAATCCCTGGTATGTAGCAATTAAGGAAAAAGAGATCACCAATGGGTTGCAAAGCCAATGATATGTGTGAAGTGATGCAGGAAGACTCAAACCTAGCAGATTTTGGCATCAGGCACTTAGTCACCTCATGGTCCACTCAGCGGACTCAGGAGTGGGGCTCGCTACACCTGAATAGATCTATCACTAATGTCCCTCGGTCCTACAACGAGGATTAATGGCCTTAAGTTCCACCTACCCACTCACATGATCTAAGTAGTATACCCTCCTTAAGCTAACCATACCATGTATAAAAGTGTCTGTAATTATTGTAACATGTATTTCACCACCAAAGTATAAAACTGAAAACAGTTAAGAGAAAAGGGGGACATGAACTCACTGTATTGCGTCTTCGGTACTTGTAACCCAATTCTACTTAGCCACACGACTACCTACAATGGTCTAACGTCTATTAGACGAACGGGTCGTGCCTTGTCTTTGTATTTATGTTTTTGAGTTATGCTTCTGACATTATTCCAAGTTATAATAATTATATTTAGTTTTGGAATAATTGTTTAATCCATAACTTTGGTATTAATACTTTCTCAAGTATTTTAGCTTCGTATTTCCTTCCCAAGGATGGGGTATCTTATACACGTATATTCGTATTCTTGTGTTCGTGTAACTTGCCATGTATTGGCGTCGTATCCCGGTGTAGTATTCCAAATAATAATATGCCAAGATATTCTCAATATATTACTTCAAAACAATATATATTCTAAATATATATTTAACCATTCTCATGTATAAAACCAACCTCCGATACTTTGTATTTTGTTACAAAAATTATGGCGAGGTTTATGTTTGAAAAACATAGTCTAAAATATACTAGTAAACACTTGTCTAGAAAATATTTACTAAGTATTAGGATTTTTAGAAAATTTCGCCATAGTCTCCTTTGTAAATGGAGGTGCCCATGCTAAATAGCATATTATTTTATTTAACATATAACACGTTGGATCGTTCTTAAATAACCAACCCGACATTTAGACATGCAAAATACTACATATATCATTTCAGTTTTAATATACAAAACTAGGCTGTTTTCGGGCATTTTAATAAAATAGTTATCTTATTCCAAAAATTCCCAAATTTTTACAGAATGTCTTACATGATCCAAATTTTAATGGGTAAAAATATCGGCGTCCAGTTCATTACCAATGTTTTATAAAAATTTATTTACCGGACTGCAATCAGATTTGTCACTTTCTGATTGCAGTCTATGAAATAATTCATCTAAAATTTATCGTAAGTCCGATTGACGAAATTCCAGTGGGAGAATTACTACGACATCAGAGGTCATCTACAGTACAGTTTTCATGAGCTGATTCAACATAGATTTCAAGTTATGCCTAAAAACATATCACCCATTTACTGCAGTAAAAACTCAGCTTTAGCTGCTGTTACAAAATGGGTCTTTAAAAATAGTAAACGACCTCAAAAAAATATGATTCCAATGCCATTTTCTTCGTTTTTCGAAAATACATAATTTAGACTTCAGAAAATCAGTTTTTCGATTTATAATGGTCCGGTTACAGCCAGTTGAAGTTGGCTGTAAAATTTACTCAGCTTGCTTTTTATAGTTTAAATGCCACTACAATGTACACATACGATTACCATCCATTCTAATAACGATTTATATCATAACGTAAGTTATTTACAAGAGATTGTCGTTCATATAACTCAGATTTATCATGTATTACATCTCTCATCTCATGATCTTTATGTAAAGCTTCATGTGAACTTTTATGTTCAAGTTTCTTGTTATTTAGTGTTCTTGTATTTCATATGATCCCATTATAAATAATCTTTCAACTACTCAAAATAGACATAAACAAGAGTAAATCAAGACTTACTACTAGCTTATAGCTAGGGATGATTCTTAGTGAAGAAGATGATGAAGAAATGATGATGAAAAGCAAGAACAAAGCCCTTTTGAAACTCCACAAGTTGTAACTTCCTTGTATCACCTTCTAAGCTTAAATGGAACTCAAGAATGGATGAATGGGGTGGTGAAATGGTGGTGATGGTGGCGGTTAGGTGAGAGATGAGGGAGATGGAGTGAAGATCATGTGAAGATATAATGAAAGTATGATTTTGTAAGACTCCCCATACTTATAATCATACACTAAATAATATGCACAAGATCACAAGCAAAGATCTTATCATAATCTTGAAATAATATCTTGGAGATATGGTGGGGATTTTGTGGTCCTTTGTGACCGTAAGAAGGCATGGGGGAGGGGGTCTAGATGTAAGTTTCAATTATAAAGTTATCTAGGCAAATCTAAATGAATCTTGCAAATCCAAGCAAAATCTCTAAGCAATCCAAGTAATATCATATGCAATCTAGGAGATCATGGAAGATTTGGGGTGGGCCACACCTCTTGGTGACCGTAAGTTAGCATGGGGGGGGGGGGTTAGTTGCAACATTTTTTATGGTAATAGGTAAATACTAGTTAACTTTCAAGTATACCTTCATATGTTAGTTTGTTGATATTTTTAGCGGGTGTTATGGTGTACGGGGATCACGATTAGCCAAGAAATATTAAAACAATGTATTTGACAGAAATTTGGTGTCCCGGGTAATGTCCAGTTATCCGGTTAAATACCGTTCCGTTAAAGGGTTTAATTATTCCGTAAAGTGTCTTTTATATATATTCTTGTAACACAAATTATTCCCGGCACTTGGGAAAGCATACAGGACCATTCTGCCATATTTTTGCACTTTACTAGTGCCTTACAATGCTGAATTTTATTAATGAATGCAGAATTCTGCATTTAAAGTGTCTTTTAGGCACTTCCCGGCACTATAACTATCACCTAGTGATGCAGTTTTATGGTCCTCACTTCCCTACACTCCATACTAGTGTAGTACCCTATCCCTGGCCCATACTGGCCTCAAAACATTGTCTGTCTATGTGCTGGCATTGTCAGCATGTTTCGGAATTATCCGTTCAGTGTGCTAACTGTGCTTTGTGCATCAAGTATGTCACTAAAGTTTGTATGTAATAAATGGTGTGACAGTATGAAATGTGATGCATATGTATGTATGATACAGAAATCAGAAAGCAGTTTAAATTGTCAATTGTAATCTAGCACAGTCATTAAGCACATAATTAAAATTACTTAATTGTACGGATACACGTAAATTTGACAGTTGTCACAAGTGAGAGGTAACTCCTGAATACAAAGATGGTACTATTAAGTATATAATGAAGTTAAATAAATATTAAATGAATTAGGCTATTAAACATCAGATTATTCAATCAAACATAAATAATCATAACAGCTTTAAAGATTTTGGGTCTTCTAGAATCTTCACAAACGATAAATTCATGATTTCACCTGAATTAATAACATAGATATATTAGATCTTACATTAAATAACATACCCGATTGAACTGAAAGGTTAAGAATAAAAAAAATACAGATTCTTGAATTATCATTCATATATCAAACAAATAACACATCTACAAATCAAAAAATCCTTTCGGCTTCATGGTGAAAAATAATATTAAATATATTTATAAACTATAATGGATATCAAAATCGGCCAAAAACACCAATGAAATTCCTTGTCGAAGTACACAAACTCTTATTGAACATAGAAACTGCACAAACTCTTCAAAGAAAGAAACATGGAATTATACAACATTCATACTTGTGGAAGTAAAATTAAAGATAAATATGGTTCATTTACTTTGTGATTAAACATTTTATAGCTATTGAAATTCCAATACGATCATAACAACAGAGATGTTTGAAGAGATTGAAGGTGTAGATACTTACGGTTGTGGAATATGATGCGACGAAGGAAGATTGATGACTTGATTTTGATTTGAGCAAATGTTTGTTTGAAACCCTAAGATGGATATAAGCTAATGAGGAGATGATTGTAAGAAAATGGCTAAAAGGAGAAACGGTGATGATGATTGAAGTAAGTTCGAGGATGGTGATGATGAATTCAGGTTTCCAATGCAAATCAAATCAACTTTAAAAATTCAACTAATTATAAAATACAATATTAATATTATAATATAATGAACAGAAATTACATGTCATTTAATTTTAGGATGTTTATATTTATATTTTTCTTTAAATTTGTATATACAACCATAACAATTTCACAGGATCGAGATTTTAGAAATATACAAAGTTTTTATATAATTTCACAGGATGTCCACTCCCACAGACAATCTTAAAATTATCAAATGAATAAATATTTAAATCCTTTTTTAAAAAAGATTTGGGAAATATGACACTTTACAAAAGTATTAAGTTGAAAATTGTATTTAAATCCTAATAAGTGTGCGAAATTAATAATTAGTTGTTAGCTATGTCTATCTATTACAGTTTTACAGTTAGTATATATACATGTTGATTTATAAATGTAAAATGGCAATAAGGATAGAATTGTTAATTATTATCAAATTTGGATAAAAAATATATATCATAAATAACATAAGATGATGAGTAGTAAAAGTGATAGTAAATAAAAATGTTACATATTAAATCACAATAAATTTGATACGAAAAACATATTAATGCTAAATTGTAGGTGACACAACGGTCTCTTCAAAAGATGCTACGTTATATAGTCCTTGAAAGGTCTCAGCGTCTTGTAAGGATTGAAAATCTTTCGTGCCAATTTTTATTTCAATCATACTTCCCTAGTCGATCATAAAAGACCAAGTTTCTCCTCCTTTCTCAGCTAACTTCTTAAGCCATGACTCAAATGAAATTGATTTTAGCTTTGTAAAAGAAGACACTTCTGACCATCCTTGATCTTGAAATTTAAATAGCTTCACATTTATAGCATGGGTCTTTACGACAACAAACATATGAAGTGTGTTGCGGATTTTGAAAAACCTGCTTTGGCGAGCAACAACATGAGTACATTGTGGTATTGAAACCTTTGAGAAAGTTTCAGAAACCACATCAAAAGCAATCATATAACTTTTAGCAGGCGCCCAATAGTGTGGAGATGCAAAATATAAAACATTGTTGCATAAAGTGCCGGGAAACCACAAATATAACCTTGAAGCGTAATCTGGTCCTTTGAAAAAGTTAAAGTTTTCCATTGATGTGTGTTCCGAGAATACACACGAGGTACAACATCATCCATACGACGTTGGAGATGTAATATTTTAACATCGTTAAATGAGTCTAGATAAATCCCAACTGCATCTGCCTTGATATCGAAAAAACTTTTAGGTTTATTATGACACAAATTCAAAAATTTATTGGTGGTTGGATTCCACAGAATCAATTGGTCTGAAGGACCTTGGATGCACATCAGTAAAAGACCATATTGAGAAGCAAGAATCGTTAGATTGGAAAGAGGGGTATCAACGGGGAAGGAAATAAACTTCCTATCAGAAATGTCTACCTTTCATCCAATCAAATTGTCAATATAAATCGATGACATACTCAACGTGATTAGCTTACGATGTTCACAATTAGACATACGGCGAGAGTGAATAATAGAAAACATAGGTGAAGACAATTCATAACGCCATTGCTTGCAAACTGATTTAAATCGTCCAACACATTTACTTGGTAGCCTTGATAGAATTTCGTGAGCAAACATTTCAAACTCAAGAGGTCCCACCCTAAAAAAATTCATATGAAACAAATGATAAAATTTATGTATATGAATTTGTGAAGCAAGCAACCAAGAAACATTAATGATCTACAAACATATAACAGAGAAATAATGAATCGTATAAAGATGAATGACAATTTAAACAAAAATACCACAATAATAGATACAAAAGCAAACTGAAATTCCGAGTTGGAGATAATAACCTCTTGTGTCAACACATCTAATCCGACCCACTAACAAATGCTTTATTTATAATTCCATTTGAAGGTAAGTATTTATAATTAATGACGATATTTTATTTTAAGCATGAGATGTCAAGGATTATATAAAATTTAATTAAAATGTTGACTCCATAATTAGATAAAGCGGCCATACATCTATTTCATTCTATAATAATTTATAAGTAATTAGGATACTCTATTTTAAGCATGAGATGTAAAAGATTATATAAATTTGATTGAAAATAGTGACTCAAAATTTGAATTTTGAAATATTTATAATTAATGAGAATATTTTATTTTAAGCATCAGATGTAACCGATTATATAAATTTGAATGACAATATTCAATCCATAATTAGATAAATTGAACATAAATCTATTTCAATATGATATGATTGATAATTGATAATATTGATAATAATAAATATGTGAAATAAATAATAAAGAAGAATGAATAAAAACGATCAACAGTGTGCTTGATTAAAGGAACCAAATAAGAAGATTGATAATTGATTTATTATTTGTAAACTTAAAAAACAGTCAATCATAGCAAAATACAAAATAGATGAAGAAAATGAACGCCCATGCAGGTTCTCAAATGTCAAACGGATCTGGAAACATGCCTTGTTCCAATAGTTCATCCTGTGTCAACACATCTAATCCGACCCCCTAACAAATGCTTTATTTATAATTCCATTTGAAGGTAAGTATTTATAATTAATGACGATATTTTATTTTAAGCATGAGATGTCAAGGATTATATAAAATTTAATTAAAATGTTGACTCCATAATTAGATAAAGCGGCCATACATCTATTTCATTTTATAATAATTTATAAGTAATTAGGATACTCTATTTTAAGCATGAGATGTAAAAGATTATATAAATTTGATTGAAAATAGTGACTCAAAATTTGAATTTTGAAATATTTATAATTAAAGAGAATATATTATTTTAAGCATCAGATTTAACCGATTATATAAATTTGAATGACAATATTCAATCCATAATTAGATAAATTGAACATAAATCTATTTCAATTTGATATAATTGATAATTGATAATATTGATAATAATAAATATAAATAATAAATAATAAAGAAGAATGAATAAAAACGATCAACAGTGTGCTTGATTAAAGGAAACAAATAAGAAGATTGATAATTGATTTATTATTCGTAAACTTAAAAAACAGTCAATCATAGCAAAATACAAAATAGATGAAGAAAATGAACGCCCATGCAGGTTCTCAAATGTCAAACGGATCTGGAAACATGCCTTGTTCCAATAGTTCACCCTGTAACAGATATGAGAAAGAATTTGACAATTAATATGAACGTTGTATAAAGAAATATTAATTTTGTAATCATTAAAATTATCTAACGGCATTAACATCTTACCACTGTATTACTAACGCGATTCGTATGCCTCTGTAAAAATTCAAAACTTGAAAGATCTTCATACCATTTTTTACATACACTTCTAAACCGACATAGTGATTTGTGAGGGAGCCTAACAAAAATTTCCATGATCACAATATCAAACGGAATTTGATCCATTATACGAAACACCTAGTAAAATGAAAACGTATAATAAAACATAAATGATATTAGTTTGTATTGATACATGAAAAAGAGATTGTGTATTACTTAAGAATTTTGCATAGTACCTGGTTGAAGAAACCAAAGAATAGGTTGAAAGTTGATATGTAATGGAGATGTATGTTGTAATTTATATAAAATGATATTATAAATGGAATGTTCTTTTATGAATGGAAATTTAAATTAATTTTAGTAAACCGGTTGGGATTCACATATGATAAGCAAATTCTTGTATAAATGTAAAGAATTGTTAAAAATTAATACATATAATACTATCTGTAAGTATACATTCACTGGTGATTTAATTGTTTATTTAAAAAAACCCCAAAAAAAGTTGACTAAAATAATTTATATACTAAGAATGTTATTATAATGTTAGGTTTATAATGTTATATTTGGATTGTACATTGTTAATAGTTATGTATAATAATATGTATATATTCTATGAATAAATAAATAACACAATTAAAAACATTTGTACATAAAATTTAAAATATGCAAAGAATAATTAATAATAACTCTTTATTTATATTCAATATCAAGAACTACAATAACTATAAACATAATTACATACAAAAAAATGAAAAGCCTGATCAATACTATCATATTCTATGGATATATAGATCACAAACCACAATAAAGTGATTAACAATAATTTCATGCTATTGATATAACAATGCAAAACCACACTAAAAATAAAACAACATCGATGTTGGGTAACAAACTAACATCACGTCAACGCATTAAAGTATTGAATTTCAATGTAATAAAAATAAAAGTTTTTAATGCTAATGTAATAAAAAAACGACGTATAATAAATATAACTCGACGTACAAAAAAATACAAATGCTAATTAATAATATCATCTCTTATTGATATAACAAAAATAAAAAACGAAAATCAAGATAACTGCAACAAACATTGAGTAAAAAGCAACATCAAGTACTGACACAAATGTTCTGAATACGATTGAACGAAAAAAAAACATTGAAAACTTGTTTGAAGAAACTGAGATGTTATTAGATTTTGAGACTACTTTTCCAGCTTTGGATTCAAAAGACCCACCTTCACATTCAAACCTTCATTGTTCTCACAATCACCCATACGCGGTTTAGTTGAAGACTGAGATGAACATAAATCCACATCATAAACGGCATCCAAATTACGCTTAAGTTCATTCTCCAGCATCTTCGAAGAACAACAATTATCCGCTCCGGAGGGTGTAGTAAACATGCTATTGTTCAAATTGGACATCGGCGTGTCGTCATCACCGGTACGGGAAACAGAATCCTGTAAAATAAAATAAAAAGGGTAAAAAACAGTTGAAAAAAAGGTGAATGAAAAAATATTGAAGCATTAGAGAACTAAAGAATTTGTTTCACAGACCCGGATTTGGATGTTAACAGTTGGATTTGAATCAGAAGGAACAACATTTAAAAGTTCATCATCAGCAGACTGTATTTATTTCATATGTTTCAATAAATGTTGTAAAGTGATATAAGTTTTTTATAACAAAAAGTAAAGATAACGTATAGAATAATTTTCAAACCTGGAAAGCATCAAAATGCCTATCAAGATCTTTGATAATTACAGGATTTTCAGTCAACTTCGACACCGAGTAGCCATCTGATTTGTTTTTTATGTTAAATGAACCTATGGCTATCTTAAACGCAAACCTCCTATTTAGCAATGCCTTCAGCTCCTTGGGAAAGTTACCTTCGCTGGCTAACTGTTTGATACACATTATTATCAAGTTAACAATGTAACATAAAAACATTAAAACATATAAAGCAATTAAGGAAATGGTATTTGGAAAATATAAGTTACCTCCATGTTTTTATCCAACAGCTGGTTTGCGTTAACCTTTATCAGTTTAACAACTTCACGTTCAAACAACGTCAAAGTAACAATCCCGGTACAATCCTGAACACGTATTAGAACTTTTATCCTATAAAAATTTCAAATAAGATTTTATTAACGATCGATCATGTTTCATGATATGGACAATAAATGAATCAAGTAAATTAACCTGGGAACAGACACAACAGTCCTTTTATTGCACCGATCAGTTTGGCACTCCAAGACAGTTACTTCATCATATCCTTGACTTCCATCTTCCTTGTCCTTGCAAATAGTGTTCGTAAGAACCTTTTTGTTGCAAGTTTTACATGCATTGTAAAACCATGAGTCTTCTGAAGCAAAACTCTTAATTGTTCCCAGGATAATAACAAACTTTTCCTGTATAGATAGTATATAATTTACTACATTATGAAAGTTAAAAAAATACGTATAATAAAAAAATAATAAAAATTGTAAGAATACTTGGGATATTTCTCTTAATGCTCCAATCGTACTAAAGGAAATATTAGATAGATACTCATCAGACATTGACTTCATAAAAGAGGAACTCAATCCAGAGTAACCAGAAGACGTTGACGTAGTAAGCTGAGCAAGGAAACTGTACAGAAATAATAACGTTCTCTTGATATTTTGCTTAATGTTCAAGTTCTCTTGAAGTTTATCTAATTCTCGTAATTTTCTCTGTAAATTTTACCTTCAGAAGCAAAGTACTTGAAAAGCGAACTAATTCACAACTCCTCAAGAAAGAAAAAAAAATCCAGCATAGTTAATAAGAATATCTTAATATCTTGAAGTAAATATAAAAATTTAAAAAGCTTACTGAGGACTCAACAGAACTTGAACCATATGGCATACTCGTACATATAAAATACCTATAACACACCAAACAAAAAATAGGCTTAAAATAAAAAAAATACATTTTTTAAACATCTATGAAAATCTTTAAATGGCTGGAAATAATGTGATTGTGTGTTTTCAATTATTGTGTGTTTAATAGGCTTGTGCGTCAACAACAGAACCTAGTTTGACATACAGAGAGGTCATTTAGGTTTAAAACAAATGCTATATATCTTTCCAAATTCTGAGAAACTTGAAAAATAATGTGATTGTCGTAAATTATGGAAACTAACACAAAATTTGGAAGCAATTAAACTTTAATATAAGTTATCTTGATAAATTTGGAAATACGTTACAATTTAGACAACTTTGATAAGTATCCATAATTGATATAAATTTCAAAAATTCAAATTTTGAAATAATCAGTCAAAACAATTTACTTAAATAGTTAAATATTATTCAAACTTAAATTCAAAACCAATGAGCTTAATATATTCATAATATAATCAATATCTAGATGATTGTGAAAAAAAAATCAATCACATTCATGGACCTGAGAAGAAGCTCGAGACCACTGATTCAATTCATACCTTAGATGTCGAATGAAGAATATTGTCTGGAAAAAAACAAATCTTCACAATCAGTACATTGCTAGAAAGCCTTAATAAACCCTTACCATCTTGTCGGATGAAATACGAAGAATATCAAAATAGAATACGAAAAATTGAAGAACGCAAATCAAATAACAAATCAGAACACTGTAAATCATCATCAACAACAAACTAAAAGACTGTAAATAAAATATGAGTAACATAAGAACACAATCAAAACATCAACAAAATATCATTTCATATGATTCGAATCGGATAATGCAAAATCATCGTCAACAACAAACAACAAAAAAACAGAAAAATCATAAAAAAATTATTGTATTTGTAACAAAACATCATTTCATATGAATCATGATGAAAAACAAACAAAACATCATTTCATATGAATCATGATCGAACAACATAAAGAAACAATATTTAACCTTAATCATGTAGTTTTACCTTAGATCTTTTTATAGATTCTTGATTAAACTTACCTATAACATGTTCGATCTACAAAAAAAAAAAAAAAAAAAAAAAAAAACAGAAAAATCATAAAAAATTGACATTAAACATTTACAATACATAAATATCTAATATAGATTACATACCTGCAAATTATGTGGAATGATCTACAAAAAAATAACAACAAAAAACATTAGGATCTGCCGAAAGGGTTTTGAACAAAAAAATTCCTATAAGATCTAACAACATAAATAAACAGTATTTAGGTTTGATCAAGTACACACCTAAAAATTTACACACTCTTTTGACATTGTGATTCAAACACCTGCAAACACTGATTCAAAAGTCAAATTAAAAAAAAAAACTATTTTACCAGGCTTCAAAGAATGCGTAAATTAAAACCATTGATGGTTAAGTATGGTGAACACGCGCCAACACAAACATTCAATTCTTCCAAATCTAGGTAAAGAAAAACCATTGATGGTTGCAGAGACTGAGCAACGATGGCTCTAAGATACCTTATTTGTAAGCCGCCACCGGTTACACCTTGTTGCAATTGATGAAAAAAAACAAATCCATGTCCAATAAACAGCCATAATCTGAACTGATTTGTAAAAAAAACGTAATCTGAACAAAAATAAACCCTAATCTCATAATCGAATTCGTGAAAAAACTAAAAATAAAACAACACAATTGTAAGATATACTCACCTTGTAGTGGAAGAATTAAAATCCCTAAGAATTTCTTCTTGATGATGTGCAAGACACCCTTATTTAGATTGTTTTGGAATCGCTTGTCAAAGAAGAGAGAAACAGGAGCTTCAGATCTAGGGTTTGTGAAAACATGGAATTGTGTCAAGGAAGAAAGCCTTTCAAAAAATATAAGGGACCCGTTTTTTTAATATTGGGTGACCCGAATCCTCAGCCGGATCCCGCGTCCCACACTTTTTTTGTTTGTATTTTGAGAATTTTGGTTTATGTATAGAGAATTGAGATGGATTCCCTCCTAAGCTCAAAATCCACCTTCACCAAAGCTTGCCACATCATCAAAAATGTCCCAAATCACATGCCACATAGCCCAAATCCATCTCATATATATATATATATAGATACAGTATATATATAATGCAACACTGTATATAACATTAAGTAAAATATGCAAACTAGGTTTTACGTATGGTTTTATTCTTGCAGTTTGTTTATGTATACCAACGAGTTGATGCTAACCCGCGCGTTGCAGCGGGGTGTTGAATGTGAATTTTTTAGTATGACTATATGAGATGGCAAAATTCTTAAGTTAATGCAAAACATTCTTTTCTTTTTTATTTATTATTCAGCCTACAACACCAAAGTAAAGTATTTTACTTCGTCGACCTGACCGAATCGAACGACAGCTGAACCGCTATGAACCATGTGAGTTTTTCAGGGGTTAACAATTTACATTCAACCGATTTGGCGGTCGATCTGGACGACCGCTAAACTGCTAATAACCGAGTGAGTTTTTAGGGGCTAACGATTTACATATAACAGGATCGTTCTAATAGCTAAATCCTGATTCGGTCATTAAAACCTTGATTATTGGTTTGACAAAGGAGGGAATATGAAAGACTTGTGTATGTAAATTGGATGACAATAATAAATTAGGGGATATATACTTATAGGAAACAAAACACCTGTTTGAACCATTGCGTCTATTCATTTGAAACAAATAAACTTTAAATGAATTGAAATGATGTGTCAGTTTGTCGTATATTACACTATGATTTATGAAGCGTTGTGACTTGTATCAACTAAATATATGTTGGATTAAATTTAATAGGTATTCAAATAACACGAGGGGATAATCTCTGACAATTATCAGTTTTAAATAAATGTGTTCGATATTTAATAAAACGTTAATATATATATTTTTTATAATATATTAATAGTATTTAAGTATTCTATATAATAATAATAGTATTTAAATATCCTTGGATTAAGGATAAAACTATCTACTGATTTGGTGTAATAATCGGAAACATCATTGTAACTTCCAATATCATTTTATCCATTCAGTTTTGTTGAATAATCTCAAACGGTGTGTCTTTTTGGTGAAACGACGGTTTGGCAGTTAAATCTTTCAAATGGTATGTCTTTTAATGATTTGGTGGAACTTGTCTTTTATATTGAAACGGTGTAAGTTATGAGTTCGGCTTTTGTATGATATATGTATAATATAATATAATCTTCTAACTAACGCTACTTTTAAACGATAAGCTATGACTCAAGTTTTAAGAGGTATGTGTTTCAAACAAAAGGGTGCGTGTTACTTTTTATATAGATATATAATATAAATAAGTATATATACATAGACTTAATGTATACCAATTTGAGAATGATATATAATATACTAATATAAATACATTTATATACATATAGTTGTAAAATTTATATATCTTAGCACATACTATAATAAATCTCTATTATTATTATTATTATTATTATTATTATTATTATTATTATTATTATTATTATTATTTCAGTTCATTTATTTATTTATGAAGGGATGTAACTCAAGGTGGTACCCTAAGTTACTAATTGTATAAGAGTGTAGTATAATACATCTGCCTAGGTAACCTATGGGTATGTCTAATCATTTTGGTTACTCATACTCTATACTTAAAACATAAAAATCATAATATAAATATTAAAATTTATCTACACAGAATAACACATAAATTGTCACATTAATTTTCTAACATATGGTTTAAGTTTTAGGTATTAAAAGAACACCTAAATGGCTTAAACCAGTGGCTCTGATACCACCTTCTGTCACAACCCCTGACCCCATCCTGGGAACGGGAGCCGCAAACCAGTTAGATGGTATCGGTGTTTATCAGTATGGCAGTGGAAATTTTTATCAGAACCGTAGTTAGGAAATATTTATCAGAGTTTAAAACACCATATTTTTATAATAAACAAATGGGATAAAACCCATGTTTTATTTACAATACAAATTATAGGGATGAACCCCAATTATTGAAAATAAAGTCTCCTTTTTATTTAGGTAACTTTTATAGCCACTTTTCTAAGCCTTCGGTGCTCTCCAGCTGGCTTCTAATTAGCTTTCATATTTTGGTACCTGAAACGCGTTTAAAAACATTTTGTCAGTAGAAAATACTGGTGAGTGAATCCCAGTTTAATCAAAACAAGTTTTATCATTTTACAGCATTGAGGGCGGTCGCGCAATTACATTTGTTTCCATCTACTTTAATTACCACTCACGGTACTGTCAACCCGACTTGTGGTCATGTTACTCCTCGCAAGGTAGTAACAAATTTTGTATACAAAACCCCAACATACCGACGATAATTGTAGAATACAAATACTCAATCACTGTTTAATATAATATTAATTATGTGAGGGTTTGTAAAAACAGTCTGCAAAAAGGAGATTACTCACAAAAAGGTTTACATAAAAAGAGGATTACTCACATTGCTACTTTAGGTATTTCCTTTGTGGCTTCCTGGTTATAATCTAGTTAAATAAAAAATGCACACGCGTTAGTATAATAACCCATATTTACATTAGATATACTCTCCCCGAGACAGAACTCCAACGACTATGTCGGGCCGAACCACGACAGTCGTTACGGAACCCTAGATCAATCGGGCAGCATACCTAATATGTAACAGGGGGTTATAATACTTACAACGAGGCAGAGCTTCGCTATTTAGGGAGGTATTATACCCGAGTATAATTATTATTCTTCAGAATAGTGAGAGAGAGAAAGAGAAATGAACGATTTGAAACTGAAGGCCGGTCCCATCTATTTATAGGGTCTGATCGACCCTTTGTCACGCCCCGCGAAAGAATACAAAGGGGTCTCCGCGCCCCGCGAGGGATGGTAGGAGGTTTGAGGGTTGCTGAGTCATCGACACGTGGCGGCACCGGGTGTTCTCCTGACGTTGAGATGTCGCAGCCCGCGACTAAGTTAAACAAGGGCTTCGCGCCCTGCGAGCCTGTTGCATCACTTATCTTCTCTTCTGTCCCATCTGTTGTGACAGTGGTGCAATAGTGTGTTCAACGACCTGCAGCAAAGTTGGTTTTTACTCCGGCGATGGTGTAGTGATGTGTATGCACATATATAATAATTTTACTTAGTTTTGGTTGTCAATTTAAACTGAACCTTTGATGATCAAAGACCTTCTGAAAAGAAAAAGAAGCTGAAATAGAGGGGAGTAAAAGTGACACAAAAAAAAAACAATAAAGGGTCGGAAATCACTTTCAAAACCGGGGAACTGAGTTGAAATAACAAAGCTCGTTTATCGCATACGGGTATATTTTAGGATGTGTAGGGGTGTCAGGGGTGTTTTAGGAGGGTTGTTATATTTTTTAATAAAATATATAATGTACTCATGTTAAGTATAGTAACCTAATTCAACTTTATCCCTACGTCACGAGACAGAACCCTAACAAACTTAGTCAGGCAGAGCCTTGACATTTGTTATGGGGCCCTAGATCAATCGGACAGGGTATCAGTGATCAGGGGTTACAACACTTAAAACGGGGCAGGGATTTGGAATATTATTGGTGAAATACTAAAGCAAGATAATAGAGTTATAGAAGTGACAAAGAGTGATGGCGAGTGAAAAATGGACATAAGAGAATGAAGAGGTTGGCATGTTATTTATACTTTAAATCGAGCTTACATCTTACGCTACATACTCCACGTATGTGGGAACATTCATGCTACAAACTCCACGTATGTGGGAACATGCATGCTACAAGCTTCCACGTATATGGTTACATGCATTTTTAATTCAAATTGTTAGTGTTATTTTATTATTTTATTTATTATATATATATATATATATATATATTATAATTAATTTAACTGCTTCACTTATTTGGCGCTTATAACTTCTAAAATATGACGTTTTATAAAACAAGGAATATGTCATTAGAATGAGAATATTTGTATCTACATTTTGAACCAAGTTTCATTAAAAACGGGGTAGGTTCAAATACAATGTATTTTTATAATTTAATTATTAAACGGTTCCTAGGCCAATCTAGTTACTTCATATTTCCAACAGTTAACTTACCCATAATTTATCCGTTTAATAAAGCAAGTTTTTATATACTTTATTTTAAATTTTATAAATAAAATTTTTGAGAATGTTACACCTTGTCATATATAGGATAAAGAAAGAATTAGAATGGTGATGTATGCTTGTGTCATAATGCATAATATGATTTTAGAAGACGAAGGAAAGGCAATATGCCAAAACTATTTTTCAGAAGATGCTGTAGGGACGCACACAGCAATGGTGGAGGGAATCTTAAACGGTCAACTCTTGTGTTCCAGGGAATTACATAACGCATTAAAGGTGGATTTGGTTGAGCATGCTTGGGCGATTCACCCAATTCGACACGATGGCGACGATGAATAGGACTCCGAAGGCGACGAAGAAGAAGAAGATTTCGAAGTTGAAGGCTTTGAAGACAAAGGTTTGGATGACGAAGATCATGAAGAAGAACAAGGCGACAATGGCGATGAAGACAAGTAGTATTAAATATATTTTATTGTAATATTTTTTTAATCTAATGAAATGTTATTTGTTTTTTAATTTTGCAAACTTAGAAATGAAATAAAAAATAAAAATAAAATTGAGTAATGTTGGTAGAGGTAATGGGGCTTCACTACACACATGTTATACAACCCTCACATTTCATTTTTTTTCTATTTGTCATATAACCCTCTTATGTGATTTTATCACTACACATAACCTAAGAGCTAATGAAATCAAGACTAAAGTTCTCCTAAAGTGTAATATTTTACAAACTCATTCAGATTAATATAATTTAAAATTTATAGAAAAATATATTGGTAAAACTATTGTGGATGGGGCTGCCTATAGGCTTTTGGTCATGGCAGTTGCCTATTCTGAGGAGAGCAAGCAAAATTTAATATGGCCGATTATTTTTATATGAGTTTGAGAGAACCTGACTCTCACATCATACGAAGAATAATATTACAGTATATTGTTATACTCATAATAGTCTTACATAGACCTTGATAAATTATACATATAGTATATAAAGCTCAGGATACAATAGGAAGATGTATTAGTATAAGAAGGACATGAAGTAATTTTGACCATTCATTGAATAATCAAGGGCTTTGATTAAAGGGTAAATTACAAAAATCGTCCTTTATGTTGACATTATATTGCAAAGTGTGTCATTTATCTTCAAAAAATTACAAAAAACATACTCGATGTTTACAAACCCTTGCAAGTTATGTCCTTTAAGGGGTATTTTGGTCTTTTTATTTTAATTACTAAAATAAACAATTATAAAAATAATAAATAAAAGAATTTTGTTTATATATAGTTATATATATATATATATATATGCGAACACACACATACATTCTCTCTCTATCTCTACACTCTTTCTCACTCTAACCACCTACCACCACAACCACCCGACCACTACCCACCTGCAACCGCCACCACCACCTCCCACCACCATCTACCACCCACCTCTTCCACCGCACGACCACCACCACCACTGCAAATCCCGATTCAGTTACTAACCCCCAATCTCGATTCAAGCATCCAAACCCCACAATTCTTGGAGACAAAATGGAAATTAAAGGTGTGCTATTGCTATCATCTCTTTTTCTCTGTATACATGAAAATTATCCCAGAAGCACTCATGCAATGAATAAACAAACAAACAATATAATTAATCGAATTGACCATAGCAAGAAAATGTGGTAGATCGGAAGAAAAGTATATACAAACTAATCGATTTAGATGAAAAACATAGATGCAGACAATTTCACCAAATCAGCGGTCGTACCTGCTGATGGCGCCAGTTGCTTCACCGGAAAACCTTTTCAATCAGTTTGCCTCTTTCCACCTTATGCGATGCAGCCAAATTAATTGGGATTATCAAAACTTCATCACAACAGATCACAGACAGGAAGTCACCGGATGCTAGAAAACCTTCCATATCGCAATAACTTGAAGAAAATTACAGATATGAGATGTTTATAACCAGATCCTAACCAGATCCATGCCAAACAATCCAGTAAAAAAGTCAACATCTTGCGTCAAAACCCTAGGCATCATGCATAATCACCACAAATCCATCCGTAAAAACATAAATCAACGGCATCAGAACGTAGATCGTCAACAGATCTGTTAGAATAACACGTTGATTGAACCGAAGACGAAAGATGAACATCAGATCTGAAACTTGTTGCAAGAGAAGACGATATACACTAATATGTATATAATTTTTTAATCGTAATTATTTTAATTTATTATTTTTTATTATTGTGATTTTATTTTAGTATTTAGTATAAATTGACCAAAATACCCTCATGCGTAGTCTACTTGGTCAGATTTAACTTTGAAATTGAGCTGAGTTTGGGCTAAAGGACATGTCGTGCAAGGTTTTGTAAACATAAAGTACGAATCTTGTCAATTTTAAAGATAAATGACATAGTTTGCAATCTAATATCAACATAAAGGATGATTTTTGTAATTTATTCTTGATTAAATTGGTTAAATTGAACAAAAATTGAAGGTGCGTTAGATTGTTTAAGGGTATTATAGTCCATCCAAGTCAATAGTTTATCTCTCTTTCAATTCCTCCTGTTTTTAAAACATTATTAACTTTTTCATACAACATTATTTTTTTATAAAAATTGCACCATAAAAATGAACGTTTTTTTATCTTTAAGACGAGCACACTATTGTTATACTTTTGAAAAAAAGTTTTCGATAACCCAGATGCGTAAAATGCAATGGACAAAAAAATAAAAAAATGATATTTTTTTCTAAAACGCAATGGACTAAAAACACAAAAGAAAGTGTTCTTTCTAAAACGCAATGGACAAAAAACACAAAAGAAAGTCTTTTTTTTTCTAAAACGCAATGGATCAAAAACACAAAACAAAGTGTATAGAAAATTTTCTTTTATTTCTTTCTCACACTAACACACAAACCCTAAAAAACTTTTCACTCTAGCACAGTTCATGTATATCCTTTCACACTCTCAAATTCAAACATAATTCCTTTTCTTTTTATAATACACAATAATCAAAGCCATCCTTTGAAATCTTGAATTTGTGCAACTTATAACTTAGCAGAACAAGAGTGTGAGAGTTATGTTTTTTTTATTACTTGATTATTCCAAAAATGTTCAAAAACTGTAAAACGCAATTCATGCCAACTTCAATCTGAAATGTTTATTACTCGGCTCCGACGACGGCGACCACGGCTTTCATGGTGGCTTCAACTTTTTGAGATTGAAACTCGGTTTGGTTTCGGGGCTCATTCTGTGTCTTAACAACATGTCTGTCTAAGTACTGAACTCCCGTCAGTACTTATAGTTTATCTGATCAATGTACTAGTTTTGTTCTGTGCACTATTTGAACAGACTCATGTTGCACTCATCATTCATAAATAACATGCAGTCATGTAACGTATTTGTATGTCTATGACAGTAATCAGAAAATCATTCATATCATAGCTCAATCCTGCACAGTAATTAAGGTACAAATTACTGTTTATATTGTACAGACTACGTGGAAAAGTGCCAGTTGTCACATTCTCCCCACGTTAAAAGAATTTCGTCCTGAAATTCAAGCTGTGCCATCGGTTGCAGGGGAGTTGTGAAACAAATGTGGATATTTAGACTTAATTTGGTCTTCACGCTCCCAAGTAAACTCTAGGCCATGACGTGAATTCCAACGAACCTTAACAAGTTTAATACGACTTTTCCGTGTTTTGTGGACTTTCCAGTCCGTAACCTCAACATGTTCTTCAGTAAATTGGAGTTTGTCATTGACTTGAATCTCGTCTGCGGGAATGACAACTGTTTCTTGAGTCGGACTCTTCTAGAGATTAGACACGTGAAACGTGTCATGGACACTGCTAAGTTCTTCTGGAAGTTTCAGCTTGTAAGCAATGGTTCCGATCCTTTCCAGGATCTCGAAGGGTCCAATGTATCATAGGATTAACTTTCCACGCTTACCAAACCGTACCACGCCTCTCCAAGGCGAGACTTTCAATAAAACCATATCACCAACCTCAAATTCCAACGGTTTCCGATGTTTGTCGGCATAACTTTTCTGTCTATCATGGGCTGGCTTGATCCGGTTGCGTATCAGCGCAATCTTGTATGTAGTCTCCTGAACCAACTCTGGACCAATAACCTGTGTATCTCCGGTCTCCACCCAATACAGCAGGGATCGACACTTACGTCCATATAGAGCTTCAAACTGGGCGGCCTGAATGCTGGTGTGATAACTATTGTTGTAGGAAAACTCCACTAATGGCAAGTGAGTATCCCAACTTCCACCGAAATCCATCACACAAGCACGTAGCATGTCTTCCAGAGTCTGAATCGTCCGTTCACTCTGGCCGTCCGTTTGAGGGTGAAAGGTTGTGCTGAGATTCAACTGTGATCCAAATGCTTGCTAAAATAATTGCCAGATTCTTGACACAAAATGACCATCTCGGTCGGATATGATGGAAACATGCACTCCATGACGTGCCACAATCTCCTTGAGGTATATCTCTGCTAACTTCTCGGTAATATCCTTCTCACTGATCGGTAAGAAATGCACAGGCTTTGTCAGTCAGTCAATAACTACCCAAATCATATCATGTCCTCATTGCGTTCTCAGTAACTTAGTAATGAAATCCATCGATATCTGTTCCCACTCCCATATGGGAATCTCGGGTTGTTGCAACAACCCTGGTGGTTTCTGGTACTCCCCCTTAACTTTGGCGCAAGTAAGGCAGTTACCCACATGTATAGCAATGTCGGCTGTGACAACCCGTACTCTCGTTGTCGAGAGAAGGGCATTTTAGTAATATGCACAATTATTTTTATTTTTATTATTATTATTATTGTTATTATTATTATAATTATTCTTATTATTATTATCATGTATTTACAAAATAATAAACCGCGATGAGAAAGTTATTCGGTTATTTATTTTATTTACGGTTATCCTATTAATAAACCAGGCCAGTTTGCGTAAGCGAGAAACGTAAAAATGTAACGGGTTCACGCACTTGAGCTTAGGCCCAACCCAACCTACCTAAACCCATAAACCCTAGCCTATATAAACAATATTATACCCCACCCCTCTCATTTTTTTTTCAAAAACCAAAACCCTACAAAGACGATGGCAGCCGCTCACCCCCCCCCCCCTTTGTGCACTTAACCTCCGGTGACTGGGACCACTTCCAGCCACTATTCCGGCACTGATTCCTCAAGCCGACACACCCACTTCCATCTCCTCTCTCCACCTGACTACTCCTCAGCTCTCTCCTGTCTAATTTCCGGTCAGTTGTCCGACAAGTACACACGCACCTTCTCTTCTCTCTGCTCTCCCATCCCCTGAGAATGCAGCCGACCACCACCAAAGACGGCGGCGGTGCGGGAAGCCAACAGCAGTAGCTGCGGGAACGGCGGCGGTTGGAGGTGGATTTCAAGCAGTGAAGAACGAACCGATCAGAAAATGGTGGGTTGATTCGGACCTCAGTTCGAGAGAGGGCGGCGCCGTCAACGGAGATGACGGTGGCATCAGACGTTCATTTCCGTTATTATTCAAAGTTCTCGGGTATGGTTGGCCAACACAACACAAGTAAATTGTCTGCCATAGCAAACCAAGGTGAGTTCACACACACTAAAAGCATGCGTCCCAGGGAGGGACACGAACCAACTGCTATCTTTGGGAAGAATACTTTCAAACCAATATTTCCGGGGGAAAAATACGAATGGGTACTTTTAATTACTATCTCCGGGGGGGGGGGGGGATACGTTTGGATATTATTTATAAATCACAACTAGCCAAACTAAACGAATCTCTATCATGTAAAGTCCCTGCTTACAGTACCGATTAATCGCCGGGGGCGAACGAGTTATTAGTTGATAGCGCTATTAGGTTTGACAACCTCACACCGTGACCGGGGGAGATCGGGCGTGAACTAGTATACCTTGCATCTTGGTCAATGACGATAGACATTGACTCGGGGCACAAAATCTTCTCGTCAATAGTTTCGGTAACGCCAGTTTAGTAGCTTTCATATGGGGTAGCTCCCCATGACGTGATTATAAATGTTTTATCTAAACAACTTACGTTTTCGAAAAGTTAAAACTGGACAACTCGTGAACTCGCCAACATTATGTTGATACCCTATTGCATGCTTTGCAGGTTGCTCGATACAGTTTAGGACGGACATTGCAATCGGCTGGAGTGCGTGGTTTGTAAGTTCATAACTAATAAACTTGTGGTTTTAAATTACGATATGTATTCTTTTCCTTTCCGCTGCAACTTAAACTATGTTTTGAAAAATTTAAATTGGTCGCTAATTATACCATTACTTATGATAATAACCAAACGGTTCAAAATAATTAGTGGCTGGATCCTGGTCAGTCGCACGCCTCGCGGTGGTACTCCGCATGTGGAATTTGAGGGTGCGACAGATTGGTATCAGAGCCATTGGTTATAGTGAACTAGGTTTAAGATATAAAATATTTTTAAGACGTAAAATATTTTTATATGAAAACCAGACCATAACTGTTCCTTAATGAAAAACCACCACGACACCACACTCCGGATTGCAAGGTTCGCCAGACTCGGGTACTCACCTGGTAATTGTAAATTATCGGCATTACTTGTGCATAACTCAGTGTGTAGATCTGTATATGAATTTGGCTCATGTGCATAAATGTGTAGTTGTGTAATTAGTACTCGACGATGTGAATTATACGAAAACTACGTAAACTCGATGTGCGCTAAGAAGGAGTGAATTCTCCTAACCTCGATTCGAAGCCATGACACACTAAGGGCAAGAAACTAGTTATTCCAGGTCCTCGTCCACATATTTCCTAATATCATCCATGGACTGCAAATCGACACGAAGGACGTCCACTCGATAGACTTGCCCAGCTACGAAGTACATAGAGGAGTTACGAGAACGAATCGACGAAGGGGAACCACTCCTATATCATGGGATCTTAGAAGGAACGATGACGTCAATCACATCCTTTTTACTTGCGTATTCCTTTTCCCGACTTAGGTAGTGAGACTTGTTCCCTCACGCGACTGATCACCTGGATTCTTGAAGCATTCTGTTAAGTCTACACTTTTCGGGTTTCTGTTTGCGCGTCTCGAACACGAAAAGCATGCATGGTGTATGCTTCTCATTGTGGTGCCAGCAATTGTATCACTTTTCCATCGATCACGAAGCTGTTTCCCCTAATTCCTCGTTACATGGTTATTCCTTATTCAAGTTGAACCTTATACCTTAACACGCTCCAAAACTCAGCACGGTGATATCTTTCTTACAGACCAGCGGATTGGAAGGCGTGGCAAGACGACGACACGAGCTAGTCAACCCACCGACGATTACGGTGACCTAGATGCTTACCTTATCCTCCATTTGCCAGAACCGTATTCTTTGACGACTTTTCTGGTTCAGTGAATCCTTTCACTAGCTTTCGTACGAATCCGCGTTTATTACTCAAGATGGTATCTCCGCTTCTACCGTTTCTTTATCGCGACATCCACGTTCCTTCGTATAGAAACCTTGACTAGATCTCTCTTCAGTTGGTGAATTCAACAAACTCGACCCTTAGCCAACAAACCTTTTAGCCCTTGAAATTCAGCAACGTGTTACTTCAATTGTACTTTTCTCAAAAACCTGTTTTCGTAGTTTCCCATCGAAACCCCTCGATGACGCAAACGCCACTCCAAACTCATTCGCACGACTTAGAACAATCCACTCGAACTTGGTTTCTTACCGATTTGAGGAATCACATCCTGCCAGATGTCTCAGTAGACCCAAAAACCTACAGGCCCGCACGACGACCATCCCTCGCTAGCTACTCCTTTTTGTGCTAACCCAATCGACGTAACACCCCTTGTCAGCAAACGACATTCTTTATTCTAAACACCCATAACTTGTGTACGACCAGCTACCTCATCGACGTCAGATAAACCCCTATTGCCGATCCCAAAGCCTTCATGTTTTGTCTCAAGTTGAACGCATCAGTTATGACTACCCTTCTTACATCATCTCGCTACTCGTGTTATGATTCACAGATTCCATGATCCTTGTCCTACTACACTCTGCACAAATATCCGTTTGAACGAATTACTCCTATGAATGTTACTCGTTGGGGCAACGAGCCAAGGGTACCCCGGGGGTAAAGGTACCACAAGCATTGCCCTTCGAACCTGATACAATTAACGCTTAGTCACGACACTCTAATTTATTCCATCCTGTCAAAAATTTGACGCTTGTTTCTTTTGATGACATCTGAACCTACTCCGAAAACCCGAGGTGGTCCGAACGACTCCTCTGCGCTGCCCTGGCACCTCTACAACTTAAACCTCCTGCGTTAAGTATCCCACACGACTTTTAAACGTCGCAACGCCCGCATTTCTCGACCGTATACACAACCCCTCACGATTTTGACCCGAAAGAGTATCACCAGACATTAGGAAGATGCACAATAATCCGCAACTCCAGCAATTGAAAGATATTCTATGGGGTGCTTCTATCTTATTCTATCCTGCCCAAGGCATCGATGAAATGTCTGCTAGTAATGGCGCGTGACCAAAGAAACCGACAAGTTTTCGAACTTGCACCCAACTACATAATAGAAGTAGATGCTGGGCACAGAGCGCCAACTTCTATCACTTTTGATCGAAACCCACGTTTTGCATCCGAATCGTCGCAGGCTGTGCACAAAAACCTTTGGCTCACAGTTAGGCATAAGCACCACTTATCGCCGCAAACTGATGTTCAGGCCAAACGCACCATCCAAACAGTCAAAGGCATGCTGAGAACATGTGTTATCGACCTTCGATACGAGTGACACTTCCCTTTTTTGTAGAATTCTCTTCCAACAACAGCTACCACACTAGCAATCAGGCAACACCATTTGGGGCATTGCACGGACGCAAATGCCTGACACCTCTGTGTTGGGCGGAAGTTGGCGGAAGCCAAATTACCGGCCCAAGACTTGTACTTGACACAACGGATAAGATTTCCCAGATCAGACAACGCATGGCGGCAACTCGTGACCGTCATAAAAGCTACGCATAATTCCTAGTCGGAGACTGGGTTCTACTTAAAGTTTCACCCTGGAAGGGCGTGGTACGTTTTGGCAAACAGGGCAAGCTAAATCCGCGATCCGTTGAACCATTCGAAGTTACCGAAAGGACCAGTAAGGTAGCATACTGACTAAACCTGCCTGAAGAGCTGAATGCGGTACACAACGTCTTTCTCGTGGCTAATCTGAAGAAGTGTCTGTCAAATGAAACATTCGTTATTCTTTTAGGAACTCATGATCAACAACCAACTATGCTTCATTGAGGAACCGGTTGAGATCAGGGAATCAAGAAATCAAAAACCTCAAGCGTGGTATAATGCCAACAGATCGAGTTCGTTGGAACTCGCGCCGTGGCCCAGAGTTTACCTGGGAACGGGAAAACCAGATGATGCGCATGTATCCCCAGTTGTTTACAAACGTTACTTCCAGCGCTGAGGCTACCGCTAAATTTCAGGGAGAAATTTCAAACCAACAAGGGGTGATGTATCGCCCTACAAAAACGTTTAAACACACTAGCTTGTCAGTGGCTGCGCGTTAAATTTCGGGACGAAATTTCTTGAACTTGGGGATAATGTGACACTTTGGGTCTTCCTGTACGTTACTTGGATGTTATAATTAAATTTGTGAAATTCTATACTATGTGAAATACGTACAAACTCTGTGGATCTTGTGCTACATAATTTTTCGTGCTATGTAACTGTATGTGCTATGTGGCTTACATGTTCGTTCTGTGGACTTTCATGAAACTGGTTGTATCTACGCATTGTAATGGAAGTCTAAGCATACATGTAGAGTGAATCGCATGACTTTTTCTTAAATTTCGAGGACGAAATTCCTGTAACATGGGGAGAATGTTACAACCCGTACTCTCGTTGTCGAGAGAAGGGCATTTTAGTAATATGCACACTTATTTTTATTATTATTATTATTATTGTTATTATTATTATAATTATTCTTATTATTATCATGTATTTACAAAATAATAATCCGCGATGAGAAAGTTATTCGGTTATTTATTTTATTTACGGTTATCCTATTAATAAACCGGGCCAGTTTGCTTAAGCGAGACACGTAAAAATGTAACGGGTTCACGCACTTGGGCTTAGGCCCAACCCAACCTACCTAAACCCTAGCCTATATAAACAATATTATACCCCACCCCTCTCATTTGTTTTTCAAAAACCAAAACCCTACAAAGATGATGGCAGCCGCTCACCCCCCCCCCCCTTTGTGCACTTAACCTCCGATGACTGGGACCACTTCCAGCCACTATTCCGGCACTGATTCCTCAAGCCGACACACCCACTTCCATCTCCTCTCTCCACCTGACTACTCCTCAGCTCTCTCCTGTCTAATTTCCGGTCAGTTGTCCGACAAGTACACACGCACCTTCTCTTCTCTCTGCTCTCCCATCCCCTGAGAATGCAGCCGACCACCACCAAAGACGGCGGCGGTGCGGGAAGCCAACAGCAGTAGCTGCGGGAACGGCGGCGGTTGGAGGTGGATTTCAAGCAGTGAAGAACGAACCGATCAGAAAATGGTGGGTTGATTCGGGCCTCAGTTCGAGAGAGGGCGGCGCCATCAACGGAGATGACGGTGGCATCAGACGTTCATTTCCGTTATTATTCAAAGTTCTCGGGTATGGTTGGCCAACACAACACAAGTAAATTGTCTGCCGAGCAAACCAAGGTGAGTTCACACACACTAAAAGCATGCGTCCCAGGGAGGGACACGAACCAACTGCTATCTTTGGGAAGAATACTTTCAAACCAATATTTCCGGGGGGAAAATACGAATGGGTACTTTTAATTACTATCTCCGGGGGGGATACGTTTGGATATTATTTATAAATCACAACTAGCCAAACTAAACGAATCTCTATCATGTAAAGTCCCTGCTTACAGTACCGATTAATCGCCGGGGGCGAACGAGTTATTAGTTGATAGCGCTATTAGGTTTGACAACCTCACACCGTGACCGGGGGAGATCGGGCGTGAACTAGTATACCTTGCATCTTGGTCAATGACGATAGACATTGACTCGGGGCACAAAATCTTCTCGTCAATAGTTTCGGTAACGCCAGTTTAGTAGCTTTCATATGGGGTAGCTCCCCATGACGTGATTATAAATGTTTTATCTAAACAACTTACGTTTTCGAAAAGTTAAAACTGGACAACTCGTGAACTCGCCAACATTATGTTGATACCCTATTGCATGCTTTGCAGGTTGCTCGATACAGTTTAGGACGGACATTGCAATCGGCTGGAGTGCGTGGTTTGTAAGTTCATAACTAATAAACTTGTGGTTTTAAATTACGATATGTATTCTTTTCCTTTCCGCTGCAACTTAAACTATGTTTTGAAAAATTTAAATTGGTCGCTAATTATACCATTACTTATGATAATAACCAAACGGTTCAAAATAATTAGTGGCTGGATCCTGGTCAGTCGCACGCCTCGCGGTGGTACTCCGCATGTGGAATTTGAGAGTGCGACATCGGCTTTCATCTTGGGTCACCAATAAAAGTCCTTCAAGTCTTGGTACATCTTGCCGGATCCAGAATGGATAGAGTACCTTGACTTGTGAGCTTCATTCAAAATGAGTGCTCGTAGATCACCGAAAAATGGTACCCAAATTCTTTTCGTAAAGCACAATGTTCCATCTTCCTTTGGCAACAATTGCGCTTCCATTCCACGTAATGCTTTAGTTCGTAGGTTATCTGGCTTAAGCGCTTCTTGCTAAGCTTCACGAATCCGAGTAGTGAGATCAGGTTGTATAGTCATCTCTAAGGCTCGCACCCTTAGAGCTTTGCATGCTCCTTGCGTCTCAAGGCGTCGGCTACAACGTTCGCCTTGCCCGGGTGATACTTAATCTCATAATCGTAATCATTCAACAGCTCGACCCATCTTCCCTGTCTCATGTTTAAGTCTTTCTGATCAAAGATGTGTTGTAAACTCTTATGATCTGTAAAGATCGTTCAACGAGCATCATACAAGTAATGACGCCAAATCTTCAACGTGAAGATCACAGCACCTAGTTCAAGGTCGTGCGTCGTATAGTTCTTCTCATGCACCTTCAACTGACGTGACGCGTACGCGATGACTTTGTCCCGTTGCATCAACACACAACCAAGACCTTGTCGTGAAGCATCACAATAAACCACAAAGCCATCGGTGCCATCGGGTAAAGATAGAATCGGTGCGTCACAGAGTTTATCCTTCAACGTCTGAAAAGCTGTTTCTTGCTTCTCACCCCAATCAAACTTCTTATCCTTCTGGGTTAGGGACGTTAGCAGCTGAGAAATACTTGAAAAATTCTCAATGAATCGTCTGTAATAGCCTGCTAACCCTAGAAATTGTCGCATCTCAGTTGGCGTCTTTGGGGCTTCCCAATTTTTTTTTATTGCTTCAATCTTGGCAGGGTCAACATGGATTCCATTCTCATTCACCATGTGACCTAGGAATTGCACCTCGCAAATCCAAAATTCGCACTTCGACCACTTCGCATACAACTGTTCATTCTTCAAAAGTTTCAAGACAGCTCGTAGATGTTGCTCATGTTTTTCCTTGGTCTTCGAGTATATAAGGATGTCATCAATAAACACAATCATGAACTTATCTAGATATGGCTTGCACACCCGATTCATGAGGTCCATGAATACCGTAGGTGCATTCGTTAAGCCAAACAGCATGACAAGAAACTCGTAATGTCCATATCGAGTCCTAAAGGCCGTTTTAGGGATACTTTCTTCTTGTATTCGCAGTTGATGATATCCCGACCTCAAGTCGATCTTCGAGTAGTGACTAGAGCCTTGTAATTGGTCGAATAAGTCATCAATCCTTTGCAACGGATACCAACTCTTGATGCTTAGTTTGCTTAACTCCCTGTAGCCTATGCACAATACTTTTCCTTCATCAGTTCTTTTGAGTTCCTCTCAGGTCAGGCTGTATGCACATACGAAAACTGCCGTCCTTCTTCCTAACAAATAACACTAGAGCTCCCCAGGGTGAGAAGTTTGGCCTGATAAATCCCTGGTCTAACAGCTCCTGTAGTTGAGTCGAAAGCTCTTGCATCTCGGATGGGGCTAATTGATAAGGTGCCTTCGCTACTGGTGCCACTCCTTGCACTAGATCTGTCTGAAACTCCACTTATCACTGTGGAGGTAACCCAGGCAAGTCTTCGGGAAAGACTTCTGGAAATTCCTTCACAACGGGGATGTCTTCTAATCTTGGCTCCTTGGTCTCCTTGTCGACAACATGAGCAAGGAAGGCTATGTAGCCTCTTCAGAGACACTTCTGTGCCTTCATAACCATTGTGGGATGTCACAGCCTTCCGCCTTATGGGGCCCAGTGTCTTCGCATTAACTGCATGAAGGCCGTGTACTATAAGTGTTTCATCATTTGCAAGAGGGATGCGAGTGATTTTCTCATGACAAACAACTTCAGCTCCATTCTTGGATATCCAATCCATGCCCACTACAACATCAAAACTACCTAAACCAACGGGTAGAAGGTCGATAGAAAATTTTCGTTTCCCCAAGTCCAAATGTACAATCCTTAATAACTTTGTCCATGTCGACTAATTTCCCATTTGCCAACTCTATAGAATGTGGGTTGTCTAGTTTACTTGTTTCTAAGCCAAATATATCCTTGAGTTCCATAGATTTAAAACTAAAGTCGGAGCCGGGATCAAATAGAGCGGATGCAAAATGTCGGTTTATAGGGAACGTACTTATAACAACGTTTGAGTCCTGGCGTGCCTTGCGTGCTCCTTTCGTGAAAATGCTCCCACGAGCTAGATTCTTCTTCGGGCAGTCCTTTCGATAATGTCCTTTGTTGCCATATCTGTAGCAACCCTTGCCCTTGACGTTTCTATTACTGTCCTGAATTCCATTCACACGCCTCGTACCAGACCAGCACGCCTCCTTCCGATGCCCGGTCTTGCCACAATTTCCACACCTACGAGTCCTGCACGGGCCTGTGTGATGATAACCACACCTATCACACTTTGGTAGTTCTCCTTGGTAGTTTTTATCACCTAATTTAGTCATGGCAACGAATTCCTTGACCTTCTTTGTTGCAACGATTTCTTCATGTTTGCTGCTTGATTTAAAACTTTGCTTGGAATGCGTATACTTTCTCTTATTTCAATCCAAAGAAGACTCCACATGCGTCTTCTTTTTCATTGGATTCTTATTCGATCTCTCCATTGTTACTCTGCCCTTGGCAGGACCTAGGGCAAGAGTTATCGCCTGAGCGATTCCCAAAATGGTTCCTCTTATTTCGCCGTTGTTTGCAGTGCTGCTTACTTCGTATTGGACAATTGCCTTAGCGTCTTACTGGGTCTTTAGAGCTTCGAGCTCAGCTCTTGATGCGGGTAAAGGTTCTGATTGGACTTGGCCAGCGTTTCCTTCGCTGTGGTTCCATGAGCTTCATATGTATAATTCATATCGACAAAATCAAACTTTTATTTTAGGAATAAATTTTGTCGTGTATGAGCAAAGCGCATTTGTTACGCACTACGAGTATAAGGGTAAGGTAATTCCTAATGATGCTTCTGCAAATCATTCCACTAATATCATCTCATCATTGTAGAGAGGTAAATTGAGTTACAACTGAGTTCTACTAAGGATATATCGACTTTTATATACACTATATCAACTTGTTTCAATCAGTCCTATGAAGAAAACCTCCTCGGAGTCACCTTATTCCGGTTGATGCAAGTCATCCAGTGCTATACAAAATTCGGTGAGGTCTTCCCTTCACCTTGTTCCTTGTTTATTCCTCAAGTCTCAGACTCTTCCATAGTCTTTAGTTTTACCAAACATGGGTATACTTCCCAAAAGATGGGGGTTGTGCATTACTACCACGTGTAGGGGGAGAATGATAGTGAAAACGCAGAAATAAGGTCATGAGGGTACGTGACTTCTTCCTTGGGACAGAATTGTGCCTTGTAGCAACCGTAGAGCGGTTTCCAGGGTGCGAATTCACTATCCAAACTATGGGGTGCACTAAGGGATAGAGAGTGTGGGGGTACTGATAGGGGTATTGGTGGTGGTGATATAGTTAGTAGGTGACATAGTGTATGTGGGGTGAAGGTCGAGAAGAATTTTCTTGCATGTGTCGTCCATGTGCCTAAATGGAACATCAATTTGTTGAGAAGGGGAGAATCGAGTGGTCGTTTTCGTCCTTATAATGTGTACTCCATACTTCACGAACCTCAATGGTCCGATGTATTGAGGACCCCTTTGCCACACTGGACTGTGCAACGCATACATTGATTTTTCTTGGGCTCCAAGAGTCCCAATATGGTTGGTATGGTCTTCATGAATGCCGAATAGAGTTCGGTAAATGGGTTATACTACAGCTCGCGCCATGTTGTCTCCTTGGGGTAAAACGGATGTCAAATGTTGGGGTCTATCGTAGCAACCACAATGGATAAGTTGGGGTATTGTAGGCTCCTTACAATAAGAATCCCAAAGTGTTGAGGAAAATATTTTCTGAGTGTTAACCATCTTCACTTGCTTAGATACTGGGTCCCAAACGACTCGTACTACAGGTAGAAATGTTAGTTGCGAAGTAGGCAAAGACAGACTTCCTACTTTGTACAGCGTTATAGTAACTATCTTGGTTAGGATTCTACTAGACAGAGATTTGAACAACTTAGGAATTTTCAAATAGACAGTGATCATTAGCTTGACCCGCAGAGTCCACCAGGATTTCCATGCACTACAAGTTGTTATTACGTGGGCCCCCGTAATAATAAATTGTCTTTCATGGTCACCCTAATTTTCCCTTGTTTAAAGCAGTCGATCAATCAGAGAGGGGGCACTACTGTCTTCATACCTTCGACATAGAAAGGACCTTTATGATGGTCCACGCGCCAACGTCCATTGACCTTACGCGCGTAATGGCACAATGCTAGTCAAGTAGGAATAAAGAGGGAATTTCCTAGTAGTAGTAGTTGGAGGGGCACCTTCAAGATGAGAACCTCATCCTCCTTGTCTGGACAAGAGTGTCGTCAATCATATATTGTAACAGCCACAGGGACCTCGTCCCACTGATAAGGTTGTTGTCCAAGGTTACTTCCTCCGCCTCGCCGTTATTGTCGTAGTCAGGCACCTCCGCATTCGAGGGGGAAGTACAACCATCTTCTACGGAATCAAGCTCAGGGTCTCGTTTGGTAATCGCATCATCCATAAGTTCCGCAGTAAAAGCGAGGTCGATAGTCTCATTGTGCGAGTCAAGAACAATAATAAAATTCGAAGTCGAAGGTATCTCGTCCCCGTCAATAATTATCCGATACGTATTTATGCATATATATTAATGAATAATAATGTTGCTTAGTATATACAAGCAAATTAATGCAACATATCACATATAACTCTCGTTTGTTTTTTGCGGGGGGTCATTTCGTCTTCGGCAGGTCTATCCCACATGGACTGACTATACCTCAATTGGCACATTAGTCAGGGTATTCTCCCTCCCTTCTAATGTCCTTGTTTTGTCTTTCCTTTAAAAAGGGTTTGTTCCATGGATCTTGGTGTTTTTGTATATGCAATGAAAAATATTTTGTGAAAAACATTTTCGTGAGAGAATCCTAGTGATTGTAGTCTATACTCGAGAAGGAATCCTAGTTCATTACAATCGAAGCTCTGATACCAACCTGTCACACCCTGACTTTTGTGGAAGCGTGTACGTGTGACTTGATCAGTTTTCATTGCATTCGATTATAATAAACAACTATATGATTAAAATGATGTTTATCCATTCATAAGTTTAAAACGTTACATACACAAGTCATTTAAGTTTTCAACCAACATATCCTCAAGTTAAGTTACAAACGATGAAAGTGGATGACATCTAAACTTGAAATTACATCTTGAAAACAACACCAGTGCCCAAGATCCATCTTGTTTCCTGAAATACATGTAATTTTGAAAACATCAACAAAAGTTGAGCGAGTTCATGTGTTTTGTATGTGAGCTCGAATAATCTTGTAAACATTTGTAAGTATTCCTTTGTAAACCGGTATGAAAGCATCTATGAACAGATCAATTGATGTTTTGCAAGGACATTAATATGTGTGCAATGGTGTAGGAAGGCTCAAACCTAGCGGATTTCGTACCGGGCCACACGACTGGAACGACATAGTCACCACATGGGCCAACTCGCGGACCCATGGGTGGGGCTCGCAACACCCAAATAGATCTATCACTCATGCCCCACGGTCTTCATACGAAGATTAATGGTCTTAAGTTAACGTCTACCCATTCACATGATCTAACAGTTCATTCCTTAGCTAACCATACCATTTGTAAACGTTTGAAACACGTACTTCACCCCCGCAAGTTATAAAACTGAAAACAGTTAAAAGAAAAGGGGGACATGAACTCACAAGTTTGCGTCCTGCTGTCTCGTATACTCAAGGGTTCACTTCCTGGGTCGTATCACTACCTACACACGTACTATGTTTTATTAGACGTTTAGATCGTGTAACGACTCCTAGTCTTAGTTGTTTATCAAGACTTATTTTTGGAATTTGGTATACTTTGAGTTACATGTTTGATGTACATTATATAATTCCAAATTATATCATTATTAGTTAAAATAAGAATATTTTAACTTAAACTATTTTTATCCAATTATTTGGAATATTGTTAAAAATAATATGTTTATTTTTAACTTGCTTTGTCATGTATTTCTCATATAAAATATTTTCCCGAGTATGGGTATACTTGTACTTGTGTATTTAAATACTTGTGTATTTGTATACGGATATTTTGTCAAGTATGGGTAGTGTATTCCGATATGTATTTATATGTATAGGAATACATATTTTCTTGTATTTATTAAGTATTTTATACTTAATTTGTGTGTTATTTTCCGGAATATTATTTTCATACAACTAAAAATCACCAACTTTATATTCTTAAAATATACATATTTTAAGAGAATTTTTATAGAAAAATATTTATAAACTCTACTTGACAAAAATAAGTATACTTTCATACCTCTCTTAAAAATAATATATTTTAAGATTAAACTTAGAAAATATGTATGTTTCTAGTTTTACCAAAATAATATATTTTTGAATTGTTTAAGAAAATATATATTTTTATCCACTCAAAAATAATATATTTTCCTATTTGACAAAATATGATATATTAGGTAATAGTTATAAAAATACATATTTTACTGTTTCTTCGGTTTCAAAAATACCGTTTGTCACATTTGTCGAATTACAAATCTATTTCCGGGAATATATATATGTATGTAGTCCAATGTCCATTGTCCGATTGTCTAATATTCGGGTATAAATTATATATTCATTTTCTTGTGATTTTGGTAATATTTCTTATTACCATTTTTGATATTTTGATGTGTTATATTATTTTCAAGATTCCTAATTTTTAATATAACTAATACAATCAATATACAAGTAGCACATAATTTTGTGGCATCTAAATATATATCTTCCTAAATATATACTTAGCCATTTTTATTAACAAAAATCAACCTCCAATATGTGTAATTTTTATAACAAAAATTATGGCAAATTTTATATTTAAAACCAAGATAAAAAAATTACTTGAAAACACTTGTTTAAAAATATTTTTCTAAGTGTTTAATTTTTACAAAAATTTTGCCATAGTTTCCCCTTAAAAATGGAGGTTTCCATGCTTTTTAGCATATCATTTTCTTTTAAAAATTCATCATCAAACAACAACAATTTTCACAAAACTTACTATGAGCCAAAAATATGCATTTTTACATTGTGTCATGAACTTGAAGTTAGTAAAAATTTGTAGTAATTTAACATGTTGTTTAATATGTTGTAAGAACACTAAATCCATGGTTCTTATTTCATAAAACTCATTCTTGTGAATTTTCATTCTTTACAACTTGTATGATGATTTTTCAGAAATTAATCTTCTTGTATTTTTCATGTTACATACACTTTTATAGTTCCATTTAACCATCTAAAACATAGTTATTTTCCTTTGAAACCAAATCATGTGAAATCTTCTAGTAAACTTTAGTTTCTTGAAAATATTATTTTTGAAATCTTACATTTTCAAGACTTATATTTTGTAGGAATAATCATCCTACACATAAACAAGTTCATCTTCAAGTTCATGGTTCACATAAAGGTTGATCATCATGAATTTTTCAAGATCCATCCTTACACTTGCTAGATCATGTGTTTAATCATCATCTAGCAAGCTTCATATGATGATCTACATCATAAACACAAGAAATCAACAAACAAGTTTAACACATACACTAAAACAACTTGATCTTCATGTTTTTAAGCTTTATGGTCATGATCATCTTCATGTTTTGTTGAGATTCTTTGAATTACCAAGTTGCATTATACTTTAACCACTAAAATTAGAAGTAAAAACAAGATCAAAGGAGCTTACTACTAGTTCTAAGGCTAGGGAAGAATCAAGAATGAAAATGATGAAGAATGAAGTGGTTAATAGCTCCTTGTGAAGGTCCTTCAACTTCCTTTGCTTCCCACCTTCCTAGTTATGCTTGTTACACCTTATGATCACCTTAGAATGTATGAGATGAAGCTAGAAAATGATGGTGATGTGAGGGGTGTTTGAGCCGAGCGTTGGGAGGAGAAGAAAGAGGTTCTTGAAGGTTGAAGAGGATGATAATGATATGTGGTTATAACTCTTGGTTTTTATAAAAACATTCCCAACATCTATTTACACAAGGTATAATATGCTTAGGATCTTACTAACATATCCAATTAATTAATCAAAAGAAAATCAAAAGTGTGACCCTTGTTTGGGCCATCCACAACATGGGGGGGGGGGGGGTCTTAGTTTAGTTTCAACATCAAGTTACACCATTTAGTTAGATTTCAAGTGTTTTAGTTAGTGTTTAATATGTTTAGTGATTTTAAGATGTAACATTGTGATAACCCAAGCTTTCAAGGTCTTTCCTCGACACGTTACTTGTTTCACAACTGTGTTTTCATGATTCGTTGCGTTGTAATATGTGCACCTTTGTTTTATGATAAATGAATTGTCATATTGTTTGTGTGACAACCGGTGATTTACGGCTCCTAATTACGCGATTAACAAACATTAGGACATTAATAAATAGTGTTTAAGACGCAAATTAACTTAATTAGGCCTTTGGAGTGCCTAGAAATGGCTAACCGGCTTTACAGGGCGTGAACGGTGGTTTACGGAAAGATCTGGTGAATATTAAGCGACAACGAACTGATGCCGTACAAATACTGACAACGCCGACAAATACGGATTTTCTATGAATATTTTATATTTATGAATTTAATTTTGTGAATTTATTTGGGCTTCCGTGCAACACAAACGCAAACGTGAACTAAAAACGCGATAGCAGGAAACGCATCGGTAACGAAACGGAAGCGACGGAGACGCCTGTCACCTTCGAAACTTACATTTTACGCTATATTTAGCTCCGTAATAAAATTTTACTAACTACAGTCGAAACTGGATCGAAAAACGGATTAAAGACGGCAACGATATAATTTTTCGCGATTATTACCGTAATTGACGAACGGGCGTGCAAACAACGTTTATCGACACTATTTTGACCCTAAAATAATAAATTACTACGTTTACGACGTGCGGGAGTGAAGACGGGTTCCTAGGAGTTGGCGGGCCACTTTAAGCACGAGAATTGGGCTTGTGGGCCCTAGGCCCAAGCCCAAAACCCACAAGACTAGACCCTATGTATAAATAAGGGGTTTCACTCCATTTCTTTCATTCACAACAAAAAAAAAACCTGTCACACACACACACACCCGATCTCCTTCTCTTTTCGGCGACACACAACCGGCGGAGCCGCCACCGCCGGCGGCGGAGCTCCGGCGACCTTCCTTTCGGAGCGTGACAGCGCGTGACCCTCCTAAATCACACCTCCACTCGATCTATCCATCCTCCTCCTCTTCTCTTCGTCTGACCGGCAATATACGGGCCGGCCGCCGGCGCTGGTAGCCCGATCGGCTTCACACACACCCAACCCTCACCTCTTACACCCCCCACACCCACACCAGACTGGAGACGACGGAAGAAAACAGAACTGCCGCATGCGGTGGCGCGTGGCGGCAGAACAAGAAGAAACAGAGAGAGAGAGAGAGAGAGTACCGGTGATGGTGGTGAGCGGTGGTTCTCGTCTCGAACCGGTGGTCCTCGTCTCGAACCGGTGGTCGGTGTCTCGGACCAGCGGTCCTTGGCATTATCCGACGGGTTTCATCGGTAAACCCCTCCCCCATGATTATTCTTTCTTTCTTCTTTGAAGATTTGATGAAGATGATGAAATGTTGAAGATGTTATGTTCATTCATGTCCAGATCAGGTTTAGATCATGTGTGGTCCGATTGTTTTGATTCTGGGTCGGGAAGAGATTTAATGGTTCAGTATCATGTTCGGCACTGTTTCGGGTTTCAGATTCAGTTTCGGTTTCAGTTGACTCGGTCAACCGAGTCAACTCGGTCAACTCAGCGAGTCAACTCAGCCGGTCAACCCGGTTGACTCGGTGAACTCAGCTGGTCAACTCGCAACGTCTCGACGAGAAAAATGTGGTAAAGAAATTAGTGACGCGAATAACTATTTACGTTATTATAAGGTTTTTATATTATTACCGTGAAAACGAGCTTGAACAGAATAAATCGACAAAATTATTAGTTAAAAATGCTTGAATTATTATTTAGCTTGTTTATATAAATTGATTATATACATATACATTGTTAAAGCTTGATTGAATTTTGAAAAATAACGACAACTTGTGTTGTCGGGGGCGTCCAAAAACAGAGGAAACTCTGCCCGTTTTTTGAGAAAATCCGTAAAACAAACGCATTTTAAACTCTCGGATTCAATTAAACTTTTAGAAAGACAAATACAAATATGCAATTACTTTTGACGACGCTTTACAAACATACTGTGACAACTCGTATTTCCGAACCTATCTTTGTACCTTAATGTAACGTTTGTGACTATATGAATTTGGTTGATTAATTGAATGTCATGATTATGTGTTTATGTGAATGTATGTATGATGTAAACGCACAACACTCACCCGACCGCACAAGCCATTCGGGCTACACAACTTGTACTCGGACTTATAGGGCAGCCCAAGTTTGGGTTCGGCCCATCCCCATTTGTCGATTAACACATGGGGTGCTAGTACCCATCTCACACTTTACCAAAACAAACAAATCTACAAACCCTAGTGCTCTTTCTCTCTCTCTCACGAACTCGAAGGCAGCCACACACATTCCCTCATCATCGAAGATCTTTTCTTGTTCAGATCAATCATCTATTCCATCCTCCTCTCAAATCGGTTAGTGTTCATGATGTTATGATTCCATGATTTTATTTAATGATTAAGTGTTGCTTATATGATGAACAATGATGTTTATGTGATTATGCTTAAGTGGATCGGATGTTATAATTAAGAACCGAATAGATGTTAATTGATCATCATGACCTGTTTGCGGATTGTTGATGAATGATTTGGTGAATGTTAAATGATTGCTTATGATTGCTTATGATTGCTAATCACTAGGGGTTGTTTATGTGGATCGAATCACTTGTGTAGGGTGCTTAAACCGAGATTTGAATTGATGTTTATGTGATGATAATCTTGATTCAAATGCATTGTAATCGATTGTATATTCAGAAATCGGATCAAACAGTAGGATTTGTTAGGTTGTTATTCATATTTGTGATTTTAGGGTTTATGTAAATTAGTTGTTAAAAACAATGATTTGATCTATTTTTGTTTGATTTGGAAGTTGTTAGCATTTATTAATAAATTGTGAAATTGGAAACCACTAAATGTTGGTAACTGTTATGCATGAAAAACGGAAATTAAAACGGTCGCCCAAGACCTCTTGATCGCACAAGAGGTCCACACGCACAAGGAGTCCATTCGCACAAGACTCCTGGTCGCACAAGGTGTCATCAGTCGCACAAGGCACCCATAGTCGCACAAGTAATGATGTGTGTTTAACTGTTGGGCCTCAAAGCCCAAACCCAGTCGCACAACCCAAGCAGATCGCACAAGTCTATTCGGACCGCATAAAACTTGTGTTGTCTATTTGGGCCGATACATGTTAGGACTGTTATGTTGTATGATGGGCCGGGTGTAGTACTGAATCGCACAAGACATGTTACTAGGGTTGTATTCATGTTATGTTTTTGTTGGGTTTCTTGACATTGGGCCAGGTAGTTTTGGGCTCCAACGGATTACTTGCACAAGGCCACTAAGCTTGTGCGAGCCCAATACGGTATACGAGATAACTGTTGAACATGATGTTGCATGTTTGCCATGATCCGTATGTGTTTCTTATATGCTATCTATATGATACTTGTGTGCACTACTTGAAACCAAAACCTGACTTGTATGGTAACCATGTTAGGACGTGGTTGACCACTAGCTGCTAGACTTGACCTTTCTGTGTATCTGTCGAGCAAACCAAGGTGAGTTCACACTAGCCAAGGCATGGGATTCCCAGGGGTTGGGAATGGGATTGGATAACTACTCGTACAACCATTACTATTAAAACTACTTATTACTGTCCTCGGATTGAAGGGCACGTACGTAAAACCTACGTACAGTTATACTTACTACTGTCCTCGGATTGAAGGGCACGTACGTAAAACCTACGTACAGTTATACTTACTACTGTCCTCGGATTGAAGGGCACGTACGTAAAGCCTACGTACACGATCTTAAGACCATCAACTCTATCAAAGGAAGTCCCTCAATTATCGACTTAATCGCCGAGGCCTAGGGCGAGCGGGTCATTAGTTAATAGCGCTATTAGGTTTAACAAACCTCACACCGTGCCAGTCGGACGGGCGTGTACTAATGGACTATGGGCAAAGGGTCAATGCTGATAGACATTGACTTAGGGCACCTCTTACATTTTCGTAGCAGTCGATACGCGTGGTCTTGTAACACATGGGAAGCCCCCACTAATCATCGCACACATGCCTGGATAGGCCGCGAAAAGGATTAATACGATACATGGTTTGCAAAACGAACATACGATTTATGAAATGAATACTATAACCAAACAACCAACTGTGAACTCGCTCAACTTTGTTGTTGATTCGTTGCTACATGCCTTGCAGGTCATTAGGTACTCATGGAGCTTGCACAGGGAGGAACAGTCGTTGTGGGACATGGCAGTGTGTGCCATGCTTTAAATATTACTTTATTTCATACTTATTACTTGCTATGGGTTTTACAATTATGCTTCCGCTAAACACTTAACTATGCTTTGGTTTTTGGACACCTTTCATATTGTTTGGTTGAATTATGTTTACTTACATGCTTGTTCAATATGATTGGTGGCTTGATCCTGGTCTGTCACGCCTCCAAGCGGTGATACTCCGCGTGTGGATTTTGGGGGTGTGACACATACGAACTACGAATGCGGATATTATTTACAATAATAAATATAGTCATTATATTTAATTGAAACGTCAAAATTCGACAACTCTTCTACAAAATCAATATAACTTTTATATTTATTTTCAAATGCCGGTAACACAAATGAGATTTCATATGTTATTTCCAACAACAAACAAACCAATCTCGTTTTATAGAAAATAAGTATAGTTATATATTTATTTCAAATACCAAACAACACGCGTTCATTTTATAAAAAAAAATACAGTTTATGTATTTGTTTCGAATATCAAAAACACCACGATTCTTTTACAAAATAAATATAGCTTTTATATTTATTGCAAACATAAAGCGACTCGTATTCAATTATAAAAATAAATATAATTATATATTTATTTTCAAACACAAACAACTTGATGATACTTTTGTAAAATAAATATTACTTTTTATATTTACTTCGAACGCCGAAATGGCACATACGTATATTTTGGCAAGTATATACAAGGCGCAATATATAATACAAGTTTATTATATATTACTTTCATACGCATATTCCTATATACACAAGCGACTTCTCGGGACGACAAGCGATCTTATCGATATGTTTATATATATATTTTATATAAATATTTACTTATTTTTAAACCTCTCGAGAACTAAGTCTTCCAAGACTTATTATTTACCGACAATAAACGAACACAACCTCTTCGTTTCGTTTAAGATAATAACTTACCGTCGAATCGTTCGGTCAATGATTCGGTAGAGCTCGATGACACGTAGTTTAGTTACTGCGTTTATTTAGAAACTTATAAGATATTCCGTGTTAGGAATATTTTAGAATGCACGCTAGCGAGCCTCATCTTGGAAACGACATCACGAACTCGTATTTAGCTAGCCTTGCACATGGAAATCCAGGTGAGTTCATAACCCCACCTTTTTACGGTTTTACATTTTTACAAATGTTTTCGGGGTGGAAAGACATGCACGTTTTGCAGAAACACACAAAGTTTTCGATGAACAAAGATTGCATATTTTAGACAAAGCACGTTTTGCAATAACATACAAGGTTTTTGAATGAACGAAAACTCATATTTCTAAATCATGTTACGAATGGATTTCGAGGAACTCAAATGGTTTACGAATGAATCATACTAAATATACCGGTTTTTACAAAACAAATGCGTATTATCGAAATGTGAATGATTTTCATGACTAGGGATGGGATCATCTAGTTATAATATTGGGATTGGGTTGGTCTGCGTTTGAGGAACGGGACACCCCGTGAGTTCATGTCCCCCTTTTCTCTTAACTGTTTTCAGTTTTATAACTTTGGGGGTGAAGTACATCTTACAACTGTTTACAAACATTATTATTTGGTATGGTTAGCTAAGGAAGGGTACACTTAGATCATGTGAGTGGTGGGCATAACACTTAAGGCCATTAATCCTCGTTGTTTACACTAATTCGAAGCTTGCGCTAAACTCGTTTACGTGTCTCATGCACGGATTTAATTATTTATTTATTGATTTGCTTTAAATCCGCATGGAATTATCATATTAAAGTAGTCTTAACACAATCGTGTGTTAAGACAATGGTACACAAATTCATTTTATATTCCGGTGTACCTACTAACGGTTCTTTCATTATCGATCGAATGTTTTGCGACATCCATTGCTTCTTCATCTTCGATCGAAAACATTATTTCTTTGATGTTCCATTTTCAATTGAAAATTCTATGATGTCATTTGAAACAAACTTTCAGATTCACTTTATTACGCTTTCATTTGATTTCAAACACGGTGAATTTGTTTGATCACCGCTATTATTGAATTATTTAAGTCACTACGACACCTTGTGGTATCAGTACAAACTTGTAGCTTGGGCTAATCATGATTGAGCATTTCATGAAAAACACAGGTGATACTTGTTCTATCACATCTATATTTGAATTGTTTCATTTAATACGACACCTTGTGGCGTCGGTATAACTTGCAGCTTGTGCTGATCACGATCAAGCGTTTCATGCAAACTATTACTTTTGAGCTTGTTGATTCTAAGTTTCGTTTAGTGGATATTATTGCTTCTAGAATTCAATTGCATAGTGTGAACGTTCATTTGGATTTCGATTGGTTGAAACTCCTGTTTGTTATTGGACCCCTGTAAGCTAGTCACACTGGTGACTGTATCCGTATGTCTCATTATCCCTGGACATCAAGTTCTGAAACACATTTCTTTTAAACCGTTGGGTTCTTGTTGTGGAGGAATGCCCTTGAATTCATATGATTAGAATAAGTCTTGATTCGATTTCGTGGTCATCCACTTTGATACTATTCGTATTTACACATAATGTAACTCTAGGGAGTTAACGTAGTCTAAATTTCGAGGACGGAATTTCATTAACAGGGGGAGAATGTGACAACCGGTGATTTACGGCTCCTAATTACGTGATTAACAAACATTAGGACAATAATAAATTGTGTTTAAGACGCAGATTAACTTAATTAGGCCTTTGGAGTGCCTAGAAACGGCTAACCGGCTTTACAGGGCGTGAACGGTGGTTTACAGAAAGATCTGGTGAATATTAAGCGACAACGAACTGATGCCGTACAAATACTGACAATGCCGAAAAAAGGATTTTCTACGAATATTTTATATTTATGAATTTAATTTTGTGAATTTATTTGGATTTCCGTGCGACACAAACGCAAACGTGAACTAAAAACGCGATAGCAGGAAACGCATCGGCAACGAAACGGAAGCGACGGAGACGCCTGTCACCTTCGAAACTTACATTTTACGCTACATTTAGCGCCGTAATAAAATTTTAGTAACTACAGTCGAAACTGGATCGAAAAACGGATTAAAGACGGCAACGATATAATTTTTCGTGATTATTACCGTAATCGACGAACGGGCGTGCAAACAACGTTTATCGACACTATTTTGACCCTAAAATAACAAATTACTACGTTTACGACGTGCGGGAGTAAAGACGGGTTCGTAGGAGTTGACGGGCCAATTTAAGCACGAGAATTGGGCTTGTGGGCCCTGGGCCCAAGCCCAAAACCGACGAGACTAGACCCTATGTATAAATAAGGGGTTTCACCCCATTTCTTTCATTCACAAAAAAAAAAAACCTGTCACACACACACACCCGATCTCCTTCTCTTTTTGGCGACACACAACCGGCGAAGCCGGCCGGTGCACGGCGGAGCCGCGGCGGCGCCACCGCCGGTGGCGGAGCTCCGGCGACCTTCCTTCCGGCGCGTGAGAGCACGTGACCCCCCTAAATCACACTCCACTCGATCTATCCATCCTCCTCCTCTTCTCTTCGTCTGACCGGCAATATATGGGTCGGCCGCCGGCGCTGGTAGCCCGATTGGCTTCACACACACCCAACCCTCACCTTTTACACCCCCCACACCCACACCGGACTGGAGACGACGAAAGAAAATAGAACCGCCGCACGCGGCGGCGCGTGGCGGCAAAACAAGAAGAAACATAGAGAGAGAGTACCGGTGATGGTGGTGAGCGGTGGTTCTCGTCTCGAACCGGTGGTCGGTGTCTCGGACCGGCGGTCCTTGGCATTATCCGACGGGTTTCATCGGTAAACCCCTCCCCCTTGATTATTCTTTCTTTCTTCTTTGAAGATTTGATGAAGATGATGAAATGTTGAAGATGTTATGTTCATTCATGTCCAAATCAGGTTCAGATCATGTGTGGTCCGATTGTTTTGATTCTGGGTCGGGAAGAGATTTAATGGTTCAGTATCATTTTCGGCTCTGTTTCGGGTTTCAGATTCAGTTTCGGTTTCGGTTGACTCGGTCAACCGAGTCAACTCGGTCAACTCAGCGAGTCAACTCAGCCGGTCAACTCGGTTGACTCGGTGAACTCAGCTGGTCAACTCGCAACGTCTCGACGCGAAAAATGTGGAAAAGAAATTAGTGACGCGAATAACTATTTACGTTATTATAAAGTTTTTATATTATTACCGTGAAAACGAGCTTGAACCGAATAAATCGACGAAATTATTAGTTAAAAATGCCTGAATTATTATTTAGCTTATTTATATAAATTGATTATATACATATACATTGTTGAAGGTTGATTGAATTTTGAAAAATAACAACAACTTGTGTTGTCGGGGGCGTCCAAAAACAGAGGAAACTCTGACCGTTTTTCGAGAAAATCCGTAAAACAAACGCGTTTTAAATTCTCAGATTCAATTAAACTTTTAGAAAGACAAATACAAATATGCAATTACTTTTGACGACGCTTTACAAACATACGAAACTACGAATGCGGATATTATTTACAATAATAAATATAGTCATTATATTTATTTGAAACGTCAAAATTCGACAACTCTTCTACAAAATCAATATAACTTTTATATTTATTTTCAAATGCCGATAACACAAATGAGATTTCATATGTTATTTCCAACAACAAACAAACCAATCTCGTTTTATAGAAAATAAGTATAATTATATATTTATTTCAAATACCAAACAACACGCGTTCATTTTATAAAAAATAATAAATACAGTTTATGTATTTGTTTCGAATATCAAAAACACGACGATTCTTATACAAAATAAATATAGCTTTTATATTTATTGCAAACATAAAACGACTCGTATTCAATTATAGAAATAAATATAATTATATATTTATTTTCAAACACAAACAACTTGATGATACTTTTGTAAAATAAATATAACTTTTTATATTTACTTCGAACGCCGAAACGGCACATACGTATATTTTGGCAAGTATATACAAGGCGCAATATATAATACAAGTTTATTATATATTACTTTCATACGCATATTCCTATATACACAAGCGACTTCTCGGGACGACAAGCGATCTTATCGATATGTTTATATATATATTTTATATAAATATTTACTTATTTTTAAAACTATCGAGAACTATGTCTTCCAAGACTTATTAATTACCGACAATAAACGAAACTTAATGAATACAACTTCTTCGTTTCGTTTAAGATAATAACTTACCGTCGAATCGTTCGGTCAACGATTCGGTAGAGCTCGATGACACGTAGTTTAGTTACTGCGTTTATTTATAAACTTATAAGATATTCCGTGTTAGGAATATTGTAGAATGCACACTAGCGAGCCTCATCTTGGAAACGACATCACGAAGTCGTATTTAGCTAGCCTTGCACATGGAAATCCATGTGAGTTCATAACCCCACCTTTTTACGGTTTTACATTTTTACAAATGTTTTTGGGGGGAGAAAGAAATGCATGTTTTGCATAAACACACAAAGTTTTCGATGAACAAAGATTGCATATTTTAGACAAAGCACGTTTTGCAAGAACATACAAGGTTTTTGAATGAACGAAAACTCATATTTCTAAATCATGTTACGAATGGATTTCGAGGAACTCAAATGGTTTACGAATGAATCATACTAAATATACCGGTTTTTACAAAACAAATGCGTATTATCGAAATGTGAATGATTTTCATGACTAGGGATGGGATCGTCTAGTTATAATATTGGGACTGGGTTGGTCTGCGTTTGAGGAACGGGACACCCAGTGAGTTCATGTCCCCCTTTTCTCTTAACTGTTTTCAGTTTTATAACTTCGGGGGTGAATTACATGTTACAACTGTTTACAAACATTATTATTTGGTATGGTTAGCTAAGGAAGGGTACACTTAGATCATGTGAGTGGTGGGCATAACACTTAAGGCCATTAATCCTCGTTGTAATACCGAGGGACATGAGTAATAGATCTATTCGGGTGTAGCGAGCCCCACCCATGCGCCCGCCGAATGAGCCATGTGGTGACTATGTCTTACAACCGGAAGCCCGGTGTGAAGTTTGCTAGGTTTGAGTTCCCTGCATCATGTCACAAATATTAATGTATTAGCTACACATTAATTAATCTGTTTCCTTGTTGCTTTCATACCGGGGTTTTACAAATCACATACCATGTTTTATACAAATTCAAAGCATAGGATTATGCAGGCATGAAGTCAAAGTCAGGGTGGGCATTGACGGTTATACAAACTTTACAAATACAAGAGTTTACAAATACATGGTTCTACGAACATAATGCGTTACAAATACAAAGTTTCCATATAACTTGACAAGAAAATGATTTTTAAATTCGTTTTCTCAATAATATTTCACAAACCGGTTATTCAAAAAGATTTATTTCAAATCTTTTCCAAAACAAACTATGAACTCGCTCAACTTTATGTTGACTTTTTCGCATGTTCTTTCTCAGGTTGCATTTTTTTCAAACTATGGAACGGTTGGAATAGGAGAACCATGAAGATTTGAGTACTTAGTGGGCATTCATTTTCTAGAAGTCTTAGCTTTATTTGCTTCCGCTGTGCAATGAAGATACCGGTCCACTCACGCCAGCTCTGATGTTTTCAGGGGGTGACAGATTGGTATCAGAGCTATAGGTTACAGCGAATTAGGTTTCTGTAGAGATACCTAGGCTCTAACCTCACTTTCCTCTGGGAACTTAGATTATTAAAACTTCAATACATACAGAACGCCTAAGACTCGAATATGGTCTCCAACCGTTGCCGAAAACAAAAAGGTCAGAATTTTGATTTTAAACATACGCTAAAGTTGTGTTTTACACACGGTACATAAAACAGTCGCATACAGTAAACAAAACTTTGAGAGTTTAGGAAACATGCATTTAGAACATTTGGAAACTTATGTTGAAGTTCATTAAATGTCATCACGTAGGAATCGCGATTATTAACTCGGGCACACACTATTATCCATATTGTCTATGGTATTTTAACCTCCCGAGCAGGCAGCCTACGCATAACAAAACGCTAGTGCACGAGAATACATGGAACTCAAATTTTACATCAACGGATGTCGGAGTACATCACATTCTATGCGGAATGAAACGCTAGTGCACAGGTATACGTGAAACTTAAGCTATACATCAACGGAGGTTGAAGTACGTCACATACGACCTTCAAGGTGAAGTCACCGAGAAGACACTGTGGAACATTTCAGCGATGATGCTAATCCTGTCAGCGCGAAAACTATTGATCAGGAAGAGGCGGTTTGGCACGCGTTCCTGCAAACAACACGAGTCATGCTAAGGAGAAGACGCATGCCTTCGTATTCCCCCTATCTTATTAACGACGAATACGCTATGTTCGACATTCCATGGAAATGTCAACTAACAACTGGTCATCACATGAAACCCCAGGTAAAGTCCTTAAATTTCTTTTATTGAAATTTCGACTTTCACATTTACTGAGTAGATTTTCGTATCTCTACTCCTCTTAATGGTCATTGTATCACGATCATTTCTTTCAGTATAGCGAATATTCATTTGCTTCATTTCTTGAAAATTCGTATGTTACGCATGAATCATTTGTTACGCATGTGGTTTCGTTTCGAATAAGCGCTTCATCAAAGTTCAAATATTATTTCGCTAAATCTAATTATTGATTTGTGATTCGAATGACCTGCATTATTGTAATTGTTGGCTCCTTTGTTATCAAGTCAACACATTTTCTTGAAATTTTGTTTTCTTTTCAAGTTACATACATGGTTTTTCGTTGTGACCATACCTCGATCTAATCTGTTTGTTATGTAGTTAGTATAATCATCTTCACATGATTGTTATAACGTGAATGATCTGAATGTTATGGATTATAGTTTGATATGAGTATGGTTAAGGACAGTTATGAATTCTTGCAAACTAATGAATTGTGGTGATCTGATTGATTGTGTTTCTTAGTGGCATGATTAGGGTTAATGATTTATGTGATTTGACCATATTGATGACGAAACCGTTTGAGCATGAGCAATAGTTGTTAAAATCATGATGTTTAATCTGTTTTGGGAAATGGTAAACGTGTTTGCTGTAATCACGGATGATTGGTTGTTGAGGAAAAGGACATCAGAACTGTGTTTAGGGCGACGAAAGTCCCCTCCCAACGAAATACCCAGTCGACGAAACACTCTAGTATTTCGTCACCTCCATGTCGATGAATAATGGGGTTCTTCATCGGCCTGCCTCTCGACGAGCAATGGTATTTCGTCATTAACTTAGACCCGACGAAAGATGATCTTTCGTCAAGTGAGATCTTTCATCAAGGAGGATTTTTCGTCGGAAACAAGACAAACAGAACTGTGACTAATACTTGTATAATAATGTGGGATTTTGTTGACGAAACCCTATCACTGCTTGTTAAGGATATAGGTATTGACTAAGGGAAACATGGTTTGGTTGTCATGAGTAGTACACTTAACTGTTAAGTGCCATGGTGAAACGTACATGTGAATTGTGGAATTGTATGGGTTTGAATACCAGCTATGTTACTTGAATGCACACTATGATTATAACTTATACGAGAACCATGCGAATGTAAACTGATTACGTATACATGAATACTAAAGGCTTTGATTGATTAATTGTGAAGGAATATTTAATCATACCGAGCAAACCAAGGTGAGTTCACTTCTCTCAAAACAAGCATGCGTCCGGTGGGGACAATCAAACTGGCAAAACTTGTAAACGGATTTTTGTAAACCCATATCCTTGTAGGGGATATGAGGCGGTTTTCAAATACCCACATCCTTGTAGGGGATGTGAGGCGGATTTCACATACGTATATCTTTGTAGGGGATATGCAACGGTTTTCAGTAAACGTTAATGTTGGATAATACACTCACTCTCTATCACTTAAGTCCCATCATACTACCGGGTTAGTTGCTTGTAGGGCAACGGGGTTATTAGTTGATAGCGCTATTAGGTTTGGCACCCTCACGACGTACCTGGATAGGACGGGCGTGAACTAATAACTTTAAATCATGACTAATGTTTGATAGAGCATTGGAGAAGGGCAAAAAGGGCCGTCTGCGGTATCGAGTTATTATTAACATAGCATAACATATCATATCATAAGTCACTACTTGGTATTAAGCGGTTTAAACAAACTGTGAACTCACCAGCGTGTCTGATACACTTTTTCTGCATGCTTGCAGGTCCTTAGGTACACTGTTATGGAACTTGATGTCTGAGAAGCTGGAGTGGTCATGGGTCGTGGAATTTGGAACGTTTCTCAATGTTGCATTGTTGAACACTTTATTTAAACAAACTATTATGCTTTGTTGAACATGTTGATTTTATTAAATGGTGTTTGAATTATATAATTACAATTAATGAATGGTTTTATTTTATCTTATAAGTCTATGGTTCAATGTGATTAGTGGCTAGATCCTGGTACGTCACACGCCTCGCGGGGGTTTCCGCTTGTGGTATTTTTGGGGGTGTGACAGTTTGGTATCAGATACACTGGTTATAGTGAACTAGGTTTTAAAACGTTTTCATAAAACCAGACTATAACCAAACAGTATCGAAAGTGACCATGACACTCAGCTCCAGATTGCAAGGTTCGTCCTCTGTTTACGTTATGCATTACTTGTTTAGTAATCACACACTCACGACTTGCATGAAACTACATACTAGATACCATGATGTGATTACCTGTGCTGCATGTTTTAGTAAAATTCGATAGTGTGACATTGCTCGCCGACCTTTGTGATTATTAATCCTGTAATGCCTTTCGTTTTGCTACTTGAATGTGGGGGAAACTTTTAGCGCAAGTTAAGAGGCACTGAGATAAGCATGCAAATTGCCTTATTATTATGGGTGCACACATAATAATAACGTGAGGTGCATGTGAGTCCCAGTGAGGCTTAACGAGTGTGAGAAGGGTTCCACCCTGTTGTTTGGTGTAAACTTTATAGTTTGTAGATGTCAACGTGAGGTTTGACTCCTACCTTATCTCGATTCTTAAACTTGTTCCCTCTTCTATATATAGAATCATGAGCGGACGAGGCCATGGACGTGGACACATTGCGATGACTCAGGCTGAGTTGACAAATCTGACTAACACCCGTGTGGCTGAGGCTTTGGCAGCCTATCAAGCTGGTACGATATGCGCCAATTATTCATTATTCTTGTGTCGCGTACACAATTCTTACCCTTGTGCTGTATTTTCTCTCGTCCTTAGGTCTCCAAGCGAATCAAAACCAGAACAATCCACCTGTGTGTACATTCCAAACATTCATGGATTGCAAGCCTCAAACTTTCAGTGGAGCTGAAGGTCCCGTGGGACTGATCCATTGGTTCGAGAAAGCCGAATCCGTTTTTGCTATGTGTAACTGTCCAGAGGGGGACAGGGTGAAGTTTGCTTCTGGCACCTTGGAGGATGGTGCTTTGACTTCGTGGAATGCTCAGGAGCAGATGCTGGGCATCGAGATGGCAAATGCGACCACTTGGGATGATTTCAAAGAGCTGATTAGGGAGGAGTACTACCCTCGGGATGAAATTCAAAAGTTGGAAAACGAGTACTATAACCTGAAGATGGAAGGATCTGAGATCGAGGCTTATAGGAAACGATCTCATGAGCTGGCAAACATGTGTCCTAATTTATCCCGACCACCACCTCGCAGGATCGAACTCTACATTAAGGGATTGGCACCACAAGTCAATGGATTAGTCACTGCAGCAAATCTCAACGACCTACCCCGGATTATCAGATTGGCTCACAAGATTACTGATCAGGAGGTGGAGCGTGGCTCGCTACCACCCCGTATTGCTGCTACTACCACTGTTGCTATGGTTGTCACCACTACAGATAACAAGCATAAGTGGAATGATACAGATAAGGCAGCAAACTCGAATCAATCGCAAACGAAGCCCGATGACAACAACAGCCGCAGCTTTAGTCAATCGTCTTTAGTTAATCAGAATCAGAATCACAATCAGACTTCCGGTTACGCAGGAAAACAGCTGAAGTGCAATAAGTGTGGTTTCCACCACTATGGCAAGTGTAGCCGAGCATGTCAAAGGTGTGACAAGCTGGGTCACATGGCGAAGGATTGTAGAGCTCCACATTCTAAGCAACAACAGCAACAGAGGCAACAACCCCAGCAGAATCAGGGTAATCAGAGGGGATGCTATCAATGCGGCAGTGAAGGGCATTTCAAGAAGGATTGCCCGCGATTGTATCAGAATGCCAACAACAACAATGGGGGTAACCGCCAGAACAACAACAACAATGCAGGGAATAACAACAATGGGAATAACGGTGGGAATGGCGCTCGCGGTAGGGTGTTCACTATTGGGGCAGGCGATGCAAGGAACGATGGCAACGTTGTGACCAGTACGTTCTCTGTTAATGGTATTATTACTTCTGTGTTATTTAACTCTGGTGCCGACTGGAGTTATGTGTCTTTGGGGTTCAGTCGTCAGCTAGGATTGACTCCTGCGTCTCTTGTGAACAAGCATGTGGTGGAATTAGCTGATGGCAAGTCGATAGAAGCCACACATGTATTCTTAGGGTGTAAACTCGATCTTCTAGGTCAAGTGTTCAACATTGACCTTCTTCCCATCACTCTTGGTAGTTTTGATATAGTCATTGGTATAGACTGGTTGTCCAAACACGGAGCAGACATACTTTACAAGGAGAAGATCATGCATGTACCTCTCCCTAGCGGGGAATCATTATCTGTCAGGGTCATCGAAGTAGTGCAATCGTCAACATCATTTCATCCATGAAAGCCCAGAAATGTTTACGGAAGGGCTACCCTGCTATTCTTGCGCTTGTTACTGATACTCGGCCTGAAGAGAAGAAAATCGATGATTTACCAGTCGTACGGGAGTTTCCTGACGTTTTTCCTGAGGAACTTCCAGGTTTACCTCCACATCGGCAGGTGGAATTCCAAATTGATCTTACACCCGGAGCAGCTCCGATTGCTCGTGCACCATATCGTCTTGCACCTGGGGAGTTGCAAGAATTGTTTAAATCAACTTCAAGAACTGTTGGATAAGGGCTTTATCCGACCCAGTTCTTCGCCTTGGGGAGCCCCGGTGTTGTTTGTAAAGAAGAAGGACGGATCCTTTCGCATGTGTATTGATTATCACGAAGTCAACAAGGTGACGGTCAAGAATCGTTATCCTTTACCTCGCATTGACGACGTGTTCGACCAGTTGCAAGGGTCGAGCTTCTACTCGAAGATTGATCTAAGATCGGGCTATCATCAGATGAGCGTTCGAGAAGAGGATGTTCCAAAAACAACTTTTCGCACGCGTTATGGTTATTACAAGTTTCTGGTCATGCAATTCGGGTTAACTAACGCACCAGCGGTATTCATGGATCTCATGAACCGCGTATGTAAACCATATCTCGACGATTTTATCATCGTGTTTATCGATGACATTCTAATCTATTCTAAGAGCAAGAAGGACCACGAACGGCATTTGCGTCTTATCTTGGAGCTTCTGAGGAAGGAGCAGCTTTACGCGAAGTTTTCTAAGTGTGACTTCTGGATTCAAGAAGTACACTTCCTTGGTCACATAGTCAACGAGTTGGGAATACATGTGGATCCCGCAAAAATGGACTCTATCAGGAATTGGGCAGCGCCAAAGAATCCTTCGGAGGTGCGACAATTCCTTGGTCTCGCTGGTTACTATCGAAGATTCATCGAGGGTTTCTCAAAGATCACTCAACCTCTCACTGCTCTGACACAGAAGGGTGTAGTTTATACCTGGGGAACGAAGCAGGAAGACACTTTCCAGCTTCTAAAGCAAGAGCTTTGCAGTGCACCGATTTTGTCTCTACCTGAGGGTACCGAAGATTTTGTAGTGTATTGTGACGCCTCAATTCAAGGTCTCAGTTGCGTGTTGTTGCAACACAAGAAAGTTATAGCTTACGCCTCTCGACAGTTGAAGGTCCATGAAAAGAATTACACGACTCTCGACTTGGAGTTGGGGGCCGTGGTGTTTGCGTTCAAAATCTGGAGGCATTACTTGTACGGTACTAAATGCATTATTTATACCGACCACAAGAGCCTTCAGCATATATTCGATCAGAAGGAATTGAATATGCAACAGCGTCGCTGGGTAGAGATCTTAAACGACTACGACTGTGCAATCAAGTATCACCCAGGAAAGGCTAACGTTGTAGCTGATGCCCTTAGTCGAAAGGAAACGAAACCAAACGTGTTCCCGCCTTGCAGCTCACCATTCACTCAAACCCCCCAAATCAGATCCATTCTGCACAAACTGAAGCGTTGAAAGAGGAAAACATCAAAGCAGAATACTTAAGGGGCATGGAAAAACGGCTTGTAGAGAGATCGGATGGTATTCTCTACTTCATGGAGTGGGGGATTCCTTTGTTTGGCAACCTCAGGGAGCTTGTGATGGATGAAGCGCACAAGTCTCGGTACTCTGTTCATCCGGGTTCGGATTAAATGTATCAGGATCTCAAGGTTTTCTACTGGTGGCCGAAGATGAAGGCCCACATCGCGACTTATGTGAGCAAATGTTTGACTTGTTCGAAGGTCAAGGTGGAGTATCAGAAACCCTCAGGCCTACTTCAGCAACCAGAAATACCCATGTGGAAATGGGAACAAATCTCCATGGATTTTGTCACTGGGCTACCTAGAACGCAAAACGGAAATGATACCATCTGGGTGATCGTTGACCGTCTCATGAAATTTGCACACTTCCTCGCAATCAAGGAAACTAACAAGTTCTCGCAGCTGGCTGGTATCTATCTAAAGGAAGTGGTTTCCAGGCACGGGGTGCCAACCTCCATTATCTGTAATCGAGATCCGCATTTCATATCTGATTTGTGGTAAGTGATGCACAAATCATTTGGCTCACGTCTCGACATGAGCAATGCCTATCACCCTCAAACGGATGGCCAGAGTGAGCGAACCATCCAGACATTGGAGGACATGCTGCGAGCATGTGTTATCGACTTTGGTAAAGGTTGGGAAAGACACTTGCCCTTGGTGGAGTTTTCTTACAATAACAGTTACCATACCAGTATCCAGGTAGCCCCGTTCAAGGCTTTGTACGGCGGAAATGTCGATCTCCTCTCTACTGGGCTGAAGTGGGTGACAGCCAAGTCACAGACCCGGAGCTTGTGCTCGAAACTTCCGAGAAGATAGTACAAATCAGAAATCGTATGGCGGCGGCGTGTGACCATCAGAAAAGCTACGCTGACAGCGTAGGAAACCTTTGGAGTTTGCGGTGGGCGATCGCGTTATGTTAAAGGTCTCACCTTGGAAGGGTGTGGTATGTTTTGGGAAACGCGACAAGCTTAATCCGCGTTATGTCGGGCCATTCAAAATTCTGGAATGGGTCGGTAAGGTTCCATACAAGCTCGAGTTACCTGCTGAGTTGGGTAACGTCCATGATGTTTTCCATGTTTCACAGTTGAAGAAGTGTTTATCCGATGAGACACTTGTAGTACCATTTCAAGAGCTGAAAATTGACGACAAGTTGCAGTTTGTCGAAGAACCAATCGAAATTATGGACCGGGAAGTCAAAGTTCGTAAGCATAGCCGAATTCCAATCGTGAGAGTTCGTTGGAACTCAAGACGTGGACCGAAGTTCACGTGGGAACGCGAGGATCAGATGAAGCTCAAGTATCCTCATCTTTTCCCAAAGAAACAATCTAATCCTGGAGCAAGTAACGAATTTCAGGACGAAATTCCCTTTCAAGTTGGGGATGATGTGGTACCCGAGGAAAATCCACGGTCATCCTGATTTGACACTTTGCCGCTTTTGGTTTACTTATCAAATTTCGGGATGAAATTTCTTTCATGTTGGGGATGATGTGACAACCCAAGCTTTCAAGGTCTTTCCTCGACACGTTACTTGTTTCACAACTGTGTTTTCATGATTCGTTGCGTTGTAATATGTGCACCTTTGTTTTATGATAAATGAATTGTCATATTGTTTGGTTATTTAATAGAAACCTATTAACTGTTTAAAGTTTACAAACTTAACACATGCGTTCTCATGACTGACGAAACATAGGAGTTTCGTCACAATCCTTACGCGACGAAACATAGGACTTTCATTGTTTTTGGTCATTACCTAGCTTGACGAAACATGGTTGTTCGCCGAGATGGGCTTCGGCCCAAGGGAAGCCCATTTATACTCTGCCACATTTACGTTATATTGTACGTGAACCTTAATTCGCGAAACCCTAGACACACTTTTTCTCTCCCTTGCACCAGACGGCGATCATCATCCTCTCGAAGTTCTTTTCGGTCTTATCTTGCATTCGGTTAGTATGTGATGACTCGATCTAATCTATTTGTTATGTAGTTAGTATAATCATCTTCACATGATTGTTTTAACGTGAATGATCTGAATGTTATGGATTATAGTTTGATATGAGTATGGTTAAGGACAATTATGAATTCTTGCAAACTAATGAATTGTTGATGATGGTGATCTGATTGATTATGTTTCTTAGTGGCATGATTAGGGTTAATGATTTATGATTTATGCGATTTGACCTTATTGATGACGAAACCGTTTGAGCATGAGCAATAGTTGTTAAAATCATGATGTTTAATCTGTTTTGGGAAATGGTAAACGTGTTTGCTGTAATCACGGATGATTAGTTGTTGAGGAAAAGGACATCAGAACTGTTGTTTAAGGCGACGAAAGTCCCCTCCCCACGAAATACCCAGTCGACGAAACACCCTAGTATTTCGTCACCTCCATGTCGACGAATAATGGGGTTCTTCATCGGCCTGTCTCTCGACGAGCAATGGTATTTCTTCATTAACTTAGACCCGACGAAAGATGATCTTTCGTCAAGTGAGATCTTTCGTCAAGGAGGATTTTTCATCGGAAACAAGACAAACAGAACTGTGACTAATACCTGTATAATAATGTGGGATTTTGTTGACGAAACCCTATCACTGCCTGTTAGGGATATAGGTATTGACTAAGGGAAACATGGTTTAGTTGTCATGAGTAGTACACTTAACTGTTAAGTGCCATGGTGAAACGTACATGTGAATTGTGGAATTGTATGGGTTTGAATACCGGCTATGTTACTTGAATGCACACTATGATTATAACTTATACAAGAACCATGCGAATGTAAACTGATTACGTATACATGAATACTATAGGCTTTGATTGATTAATTGTGAACGAATATTTAATCATACCGAGCAAACCAAGGTGAGTTCACTTCTCTCAAAACAAGCATGCGTCTGGTGGGGACAATCAAACTGGCAAAACTTGTAAACGGATTTTCGTAAACCCATATCCTTGTAGGGGATATGAGGCAGTTTTCAAATACCCACATGCTTGTAAGGGATGTGAGGCGGATTTCACATACGCATATCCTTGCAGGGGATATGCAATGGTTTTCAGTAAACATTAATGTTAGATAATACACTCACTCTCTATCACTTAAGTCCCATCATACTACCGGGTTAGTTGCTTGTAGGGCAACGAGGTTATTAGTTGATAACGCCATTAGGTTTGGCAGCCTCACGACGTACCTGGATAGGACGGGCCTGAACTAATAACTTTAAATCATGACCAATGTTTGATAGAGCATTGGAGAAGGGCAAAAAGGGTCGTCTGCGGTATCGAGTTATTATCAACATAGCATAACATATCATATCATAAGTCACTACTTGGTATTAAGCAGTTTAAACAAACTGTGAACTCACCAGAGTGTCTGATACACTTTTTCTGCATGCTTGCAGGTCCTTAGGTACACTGTTATGGAACTTGCTGTCTGGGAAGCTGGAGTGGTCATGGGTCATGGAATTTGGAACTTTTCTCAATGTTGCATTGTTGAACACTTTATTTAAACAAACTATTATGCTTCCGCTGAACATGTTGATTTTATTAAATGGTGTTTGAATGATATAATTACAATTAATGAAAGGTTTTATTTTATCTTATATGTCTATGGTTCAATGTGATTAGAGGCTAGATCCTGGTACGTCACACGCCTCGCGGGGGTTTCCGCTTGTGGTATTTTTGGGGGTGTGATAAACATGGTGTTTGGTGATCATAACTAGCTTGGTTACATTAAAACAATGCGTCTAGTGAAATTTTGGTGTTTCGGGTAGTGTCCGGTTGTTCGGTTGGTTACCGGTTCGTTAAGGTGCTAAATTGTGCAGTTTAGTGTGCAATATGATGTCTTTTATGACAGTTTTGATTCCCGACACTTATCAAGGTATTCTGGACAATTAATCCTCATTTCTACATTATATTTTGAGATTAAAAGCTGGTTTTTGCTGTTTTCTTCAGAATTCTGCTGTTTTAGTGTGTTTCGGGCACTTTCTGGCACTTAAACCGTTACTCGGAAGGCAGTTTTATGATCCCTACTTTTCTACATACTATTCTTGTGTAAATCTTGGTTCCGGGGCTCATTCTGTGTCTTAACAACATGTCTGTCTGAGTACTGAACTCCTGTCAGTACTTATAGTTTATCTGATCAATGTACTAGTTTCGTTCTGTACACTATTTCAACTGTCTCATGTTGCATTCATCATTCATAAATAACATGCAGTCATGTAACGTATTTGTATGTCTATGACAGTAATCGGAAAATCATTCATATCATAGCCCAATCCTGCACAGTAATTTAGGTACAAATTACTGTTTATATTGTACGGACTATGTGGAAAAGTGCCAGTTGTCACAAATTATGTGCTTAATCGTCAACATTGTGAGATTACTTGGTTTACATATGAATTCAAGCATGTTTTATACTTCAAATATTGCATTGTGCATTACATTAAGCGTTGCGTCAGAAAGACTAGTAAACTCACCGGTAAGACACGCTGTGTCAGCACTCCGCAGAAAGCAGTCAGACAATAGATTTAGGGCCTAGGAGTAGGTCCAACATCAAAACACATTAAAACCCAAGTGTGGATACAACGGTTAACAAATACACTTTCTGAAAACTAAAATATGCACTAAAAGACACCCGAAACTCGCTTTAAATGCTGAATTCTGCTGAATTCAGCAGAAAAACAGCAAAAACAACATTTTAACACCAAAATATTATGCATAATTGTTTTTTTTTGTGTCCAGAATAACTTACAAAGTGTTGGGAATTAAAACTGTCACAAAAGGTGCTTCATACCTAGTAAAACTGCGCAATTTAGCACTTTAACGAACCGTTAACGAAACGAATAACCGGACACTACCCAAAACATCAAAATTAGACTAGAAGCATTGTTTTTATGATATTAAGCTAGTATTGGTGATAGAACACGTTAAAAATCATAAAAACACCTAAACACACTTAAACTAACTTAAACCTTCTAGTTTACATTTAAAACCTTCACCTTCCAAAAAGTTACAATTTACCCCCCCCCCCTTCCTTGTAACCGGCCCTAAAGGTGGCCCCACACATTTCCATTAAACAATTCTCTAATGTAGTCTTGATATGGGACACATGGACTTGTGGTTAAAGTGTGGATGGAAGACTTGTGTTAAAAACCCCTAAACACTTTCATTTTCATTCTTCACATTCAAAACACTCCATCTTCTTCCTCTCATTCTCTCAACCTCACGGCCGCACTACCATACATACACATCCTCATTTTCATTCATCCTACAACAATTCCAAGCTTGTTCTAAGGTGTATGGAGGCTATCTATGAAGACTACAAGTGCTAGAAGTTGAAGGACCACTTTGAGGAGCTTTTAACTACTTGATTTCATCATTCTTCATCTTCATCCTTTTTGTGCCACTTCCCTATGTCACACCCTGAAATTATCAGAGCTGGCGTGACTGGACTGGTATCTTCATTGCACAGCGGAAGCAAGTAAAGCTAAGACTTCTAGGTAACGAACGCCACTAAGTACTCGAGTCTCCAATGGTTCTCCTATTCCAACCGTGCCATAGTTTCTGAAAGGTAACCTGAGAAAGAAACATGCGAAAAAGTCAACATAAAGTTGAGCGAGTTCATAGTTTGTTTGTAAAAGATTTGAAATAAATCTTTTGAATAACCGGTTTGTGAAATAATATTGAGAAAACGAATTTAGAAATCATTTTCTTGCCAAGTTATATGGAAACTTTGTATTTGTAACGCATTATGTTCGTAAAACCATGTATTTGTAAACTCTCGTATCTGTAATGTTCGTATAACTGTCAATGCCCACCCTGACTTTGACTCCATGCCCGCACAATCCTATGCCTTGAATTTGTATAAAACATGGTATTTAATTTGTGAAATCCCGATATGATTGAAAACAAGGAAAAGATCACCAATGGTTTGCAAGGCCACTGATATGTGTGACGGTGTAGGAAGACTCAAACCTAGCAAAGTTGTACCGGGCTCCCGGCTGGAAGACATAGTCACCACTATAGGCTGCCCCGGCCTCATGGGTGTGGGCTCGCTACACCCAAATAGATCTATCACTCATGCCCCTCGGTCCTGATACAAGGATTAATGGTCCCAAGTATCCGCCTACCCTATCACATGATCTATGGTTCTTTCCTAGGCTAATCATACCATGTATAAAAATGTTTGTATAATTGTAACATGTATTTTACCCCAGCCTCCAAGGCTGAATCTCCCCAGCCTCCAAGGCTGAACCTCCCCAGCCTCTAAGGCTAACTCCCCAGTCTCTTTATATTATCACCAGACGATACATCCCTAGTCATGAAAATCATTCACATTTCGATAATACACATTTGTTTTGTAAAAACCGGTATATTTAGTATGATCCATTCGTAAACCATTTGAGTTCCTTGAAATCCATTCATAATATGATTTAGAAATATGAGTTTTCGTTCGTTCAAAAGCTTTGTATGTTCTTGCAAGACGTGCTTTGTCTAAAATATGCAGTCTTTGTTCATCGAGAACTTTGTGTGTTTTCTGCAAAACGTGCATGTCTTTCCACCCCGAAAACATTTATAAAAATGTAAAACCGTAAAAAGGTAGGGTTATGAACTCACCTGAATTGCCTTGTGCGAAGCTAGCTAATTACGACTTCGTGATGTCGTTTCCAAGACTTGACTTGCTAGCGTGCATTCTACAATATTCCTAACACGGAATATCTTATAAGTTTCTAAGTAAATGCAGTAACTACACTACGTGTCATCGAGCTCTACCGAATCGTTAATCGAACGATTCGACGGTAAGTTGTTAGCTTAAATGAAATGAAGAAGTTATACTTTGTTTAGTTCGTCTATTCGTCGGTAATAATTAATAAGTCTTGTAGGACTTAGTTCCGCGTTAGTCGCCTCAAGAAGTCGCACGTGTATGTAAAGTATATTTACATAAATATAATGTATACAAAAATATTCGTATGAAAGTAGTATATAATAACCTTGTATTATATATATTGCGTCTTGAATATATTTGCCAATACACACGTATATGCCGTTTCGGCGTTTGAAATAAATATAAAAAGTTATATTTATTTTACAAAAGTATCATCAAGTGGTTGAATGTTAGAAATAAATAGATATATTATATCTATTTTGTAAAGGAATTCGTGTGGTACGGTATTTGAAATAAATATAAAAACTATATTTATTTTCATATAAACTATATTTAAGTTTATAAAAGAATCGTCGTTTTGTTTGATGTTCGAAACAAATATATAGTTATATTTATTTTTATAAAAGAATTGTCGAGACTTCGTAGTTTTAGAATAAATATAATAACTATATTTATTGTCGTAAATAATGTCCGAAGTAAGTATAAAAACTATTCTTTTCTTGTTTTTATAAGAGAATTCGAGTCGTTAAACGTTTGAAAATAAATATAAAAATTATTATATTTATTTTGTAAAATACTTAGCGTTATTGACGCATTTGTAAATTATAAAGTGCCGTTGAGAAAATATGCATCCGCGTCTTGTTTTATGTAAGTCGTTTGAATAAAACGTGTTTTCGTCTTACGGGTTTTCTCAAAAAACGGGCAGAGTTTCCTCCGTTTTTGGACGCCCCCGACAACACAAGTTGTCGTTATTTTATCAAAGTTCAACAATATTCGATAACCAATATATATATATATACTTTTCGTAAAAACGGCAAAATATAAAGTAAATACTAGTCTGTTCGGTTGGAGCTCGATATCGCGTATTTAACAAAACTATATAAAATAAAACAACGTTATTAGTCGCGACTTAAACATTTACCATCTTTAGTGTCGAAAAGTCGAACGGGTTGACCGGGCTTGACCGAGTTGACTCGGCTCGACCGAATCAACCGAACTGAACCGTTTGACTGATCTGCAAGACTTGACCCGCGAGACCCATACGCGAATTTGAACCGAAATCCAAGCCAAAATAATTTACTGTTGTTGACCGGCCGATCTGCTGTTGACCCGAGTTGACTCGGGTGTTGTCCGAGTCAACCGGGTTTAACCCGAAGCTGAAAACCCGAGAGATCCCAAGCCCGATTCTGACCCGAAGCTAAGTCGTGACCCGAAAATGAATGTTGACCCGAGCCGAACCAAAACTGAGCACAAATTCTGAGCCGACACTTCATCGTGCCTGAGTCGACAACAAAACCACCACCCGAACAAGAACATCATCAGCAACTGCAGCCTTCAACCAGCAGAATATCAAACATCAGAAAAGATGAAAGGAACGAGAGAAACAGTGAGACGTGTTACCAGCGAAACAACCCAAACCGCTGCTCACCCCTCCGTCCGCCGCCGCCTCCACCGCCGCTGCCGTGAACGGTGGCGCTGCTTCACCATCTCCGATCCTTCTCTCTCTCTCCTACTCGAACTGTTTAGCCACCGCTGACACCCCCACCGCTCCTGACAGGTGCCGAAAAAGCGATGGAGTTTGGGGGGTGTGGTGGGTGTTGTCGGAAAGGGGAACCGAGAGGGGGGTGTCTCGCCGGAAAAGGACCACCACCGCCGCCGCCGACTCCGCCGTATCTGGCCGGAGTCCGGCCGTTCATCTTCATCAGAGGGAAAGTGAGGGTCGAGAGGGTGTCTGGCAAATTTGTATGTGTGTGTATTGTTTGTATATGCAAAGATTGAGAGAGAGGGTAAAGACAGACTTAAAGTCTGTTGTTTGGTTGTTGTGGGATGAGAACAAAAAGGGCTAATGGTCCTTATTTATAGAGATGTTAGAGATCTCTAAAGATCTTGTATAGATTTTATAAGGATTTTGGTAAGATTTATTATTGATTTTCTAAATCTTGTAGAGATTTTTGTATATCTAGTATAGATTTTTCAAATCTTTCATAGATCTTGTAGAGATCTTAATAGATCTAATATATTAGGTGTAGGTTTAGGCTTGTGAGTTTTGGGCCTGGGGCCCAGGGTCCACATGCTTAATCCCCGTATTTAAGCGGCCCGTAATTCCCACGAGACCTGTTAACACACTCGTACTCCGTAAAATTTAACGACGTATATTTATATAGCCGAAATCCCATAAAATGTAAGTTTTGAAGGCGACAGGCGTCTCCGTCGCTTCCGTTTCGTTGCCGTTGCGTTTCCTACCATCGCGTTTTTAGTCCACGTTTGCATTTATGTCGCACGGAAGCCCAATAAATTCACAAATATAAAATACTCGTAGAAAATCCGTATTTATCGGCGTTGTCAGTACTTCGTACGGTTTCGTTTCGTTAACGTTTAGCATGTTTCTCCGCAAATCATCGTTCGCGCACTGTAAAGTCGGATAGATGTTCCTAGGCACTCCAAAGGCCTAATTAAGTTAATTTGTGCTGTAACACTATTTATTATCGCGTTAATCACCTGTTAATCACGTAATTAAGAGCCGTAAATCACCGGTTGTCACATTCTCCCCCTGTTACAAAAATTTCGTCCTCGAAATTTAGACTACGTTAACTCCTTAGAGTTACGTTATGTGTAGGTAATTACGAATAGTATCAAAATGTATGACCATAAAATCTGATCAAGACTTATTCAAATCATGTGAATTCAAGGACATTCCTCCACAATAGGAATCCCAACGGTTTAAAGAAATGTGTCTCAGTAATTGATGTCAAAGGAAACAAGACGTAATGATACAGTCACCAGTGCGACTAAGTTAACAAGGATCCAACAATGAACAGGAACTTCGACCAATCGAATTCCATATGAACGTTTATAACATGTAAATGAGTTCTAGAAGCAATAACATCCACTGGATGAACTTAGAATCAACAATCTCAAATATAATAGTTTGCATGAAATGCTCGATCGTGATCAGCACAAGCTGCAAGTTATACCGACGCCACAAGGTGTCGCAATGAATGAAACGATTCAAATATAGCGGTGATCGAACAAGTATCACCTGTGTTTTGCATTCAATTGAAAGCGCAATGAAGTAAATATGAAAATTTGTTTCTAACAACATTATACGATTTTCAATTGAAGTCTGAACATCAAAGAAATAATGTTTTCGATCGAAGACGAAGAAGCAATGAATATCGCAAAACGTTCGATCGATAATGAAAGAACCGTTAGTAGGTACATCAGAATGTGAAATAAATTGGTGTACCATTGTCTTATCACACGATTGTGTTAAAACAGCTTTAATTATGATAAATCAAAGCGGATTAAAACAAATAAATAGATAGTTAAATAAATAAATCTGCGCATGAGAGGTGTAGACGAGATTAGCGCAAGCTTCAAATTAGTGTAAGCACCCCCTCAAGGTGGCGAAATCAACAAAAAATTTAATGGAGTCGAATGCCAAACAAGTTTACTTCGACTCGGAACAAATGAAACACTTTGTTAAAACGAATTTGAATATGATGTCTTCAATACATCATATGGTATCTTGAATTGAATATGTGTAATGAAGAAGTTCAAACAATCGAACTTGGTTTCGGCGCAAGCCGACAATAAATACATGTATCGACAAAAATCTCTAGGCATGGTCACAACGAAAAAGCCATGTATGTATCTTGAAAAAAAGAATGAATTTCAAGAAAATGTGTTGACTGGATAACAAAGAAGCCAACAATTTCAATACTGCAGGTTATTCGAATCACAAATCAATAATTAGATCTAGCGAGATAATATTTGAACTTTAATGAAACGCTTTATTCGAAGCGAAACCACATGCGTAACCTATGAATTTTCAAGAATGGAAGCAAATGAATATTCGCTATACTGAAAGAAATGACTGTGACACAATGACCATTAAGAGGAGTAGAGATACGAAAATCTACTCAGTAAATGTGAAAGCCGAAATTTCAATAAAAGAAATTTGAGGACCTTACCTGGGGTTTCATGTGATGACCGGTTGTTAGTTGACATTACCATGGAATGTCGAACATAGCGTATTCGTTGTTAATAAAGTAGGGGAAATGTGGAGACATACGTCTTCTCCCTGGCGTGATTCGTGTCATTGCAGGATCGCGTGACAAGTTACCGTTTCCTGATCGTTAGTTCTCTTGCTGACAGGAATCTAGCGTCGTCGTTGAATTGCGCCATCGTGTCTTTTCAAATGCCTCGCCTCGATAGTCGTATGTGTCGTACTTCAACCTCCGTTGATGTATAGCTTAAGTTTCACGTATACCTGTGCACTAGCATCACATTTCGCGTAGAATGTGATGTACTCCGACATCCGTTGACGTAAAATTTGAGTTTCATGTATTCTCGTGCACTAATGTTTCGTTATGCATAGGCTGCCTGCTCGGGAAGTTAAAATATCATAGACAATATGGATAATAGTGTGTGCCCGAGTTAATATTCGCGGTTCCCACGTGATGACCTTTAATGAACTTCATCATAAGTTTCCGAAGGTCTTAAATGTATGTTTCCTAAACTCTCAGAGTTTTGTGTACTGTATGCGAATGTTTTGTGTATCGTGTATAAAACACCACTTTAGCGTATGTTTGAAAACAAAATTTTGACTGTTTGTTTTTCGGCAACGGTTGGAGACCATATTCGAGTCTTAGGCGTTCTGCACGTATTCAAAGTCTTATTAGTCTAAGTCCCAGAGAAAAGTGAGGTTAGAGCCTAGGTATTCCTACAGAAAACCTTATTCGATGTAACCTATAGCTCTGATACCAATCTGTCACACCCCGAAATTATCAGAGCTGGCGTGACTGGACTGGTATCTTCATTGCACAGCGGAAGCAAGTAAAGCTAAGACTTCTAGGTAACGAACGCCACTAATTACTCGAGTCTCCAATGGTTCTCCTATTCCAACCGTGCCATAGTTTCTGAAAGGTAACCTGAGAAAGAAACATGCGAAAAAGTCAACATAAAGTTGAGCGAGTTCATAGTTTGTTTGTAAAAGATTTGAAATAAATCTTTTGAATAACCGGTTTGTGAAATAATATTGAGAAAACGAATTTAGAAATCATTTTCTTGCCAAGTTATATGGAAACTTTGTATTTGTAACGCATTATGTTCGTAAAACCATGTATTTGTAAACTCTCGTATTTGTAATGTTCGTATAACTGTCAATGCCCACCCTGACTTTGACTCCATGCCCGCACAATCCTATGTCTTGAATTTGTATAAAACATGGTATTTAATTTGTGAAATCCCGGTATGATTGCAAACAAGGAAAAGATCACCAATGGTTTGCATGGCCACCGATATGTGTGACGGTGTAGGAAGACTCAAACCTAGCAAAGTTGTACCGGGCTCCCGGCTGGAAGACATAGTCACCACTATGGGCTACCCCGGCCTCATGGGTGTGGGCTCGCTACACCCAAATAGATCTATCACTCATGCCCCTCGGTCCTGATACGAGGATTAATGGTCCCAAGTATCCGCCTACCCTATCACATGATCTATGGTTCTTTCCTAGGCTAATCATACCATGTATAAAAATGTCTGTATAATTGTAACATGTATTTTACCCTAGCCTCTAAGGCTGAACCTCCCCAGCCCCCAAGGCTGAACCTCCCCAGCCTCCAAGGCTGAACCTCCCTAGCCTCTAAGGCTGAACCTCCCCAGCCTCTAAGGCTAACTCCCCAATCTCTCTATATTATCACCAGACGATCCATCCCTAGTCATGAAAATCATTCACATTTCGATAATACGCATTTGTTTTGTAAAAACCGGTATATTTAATATGATCCATTCGTAAACCATTTGAGTTCCTCGAAATCCATTCGTAATATGATTTAGAAATATGAGTTTTCGTTCGTTCAAAAGCTTTGTATGTTCTTGCAAGACGTGCTTTGTCTAAAATATGCAGTCTTTGTTCATCGAGAACTTTGTGTGTTTTCTGCAAAACGTGCATGTCTTTCCACCCCGAAAACATTTATAAAAATGTAAAACCGTAAAAAGGTGGGGTTATGAACTCACCTGAATTGCCTTGTGCGAAGCTAGCTAATTACGACTTCGTGATGTCGTTTCCAAGACTTGACTTGCTAGCGTGCATTCTACAATATTCCTAACACGGAATATCTTATAAGTTTCTAAGTAAATGCAGTAACTACACTACGTGTCATCGAGCTCTACCGAATCGTTAATCGAACGATTCGACGGTAAGTTGTTAGCTTAAATGAAATGAAGAAGTTATACTTTGTTTAGTTCGTCTATTCGTCGGTAATAATTAATAAGTCTTGTAGGACTTAGTTCCGCGTTAGTCGCCTCAAGAAGTCGCACGTGTATGTAAAGTATATTTACATAAATATAATGTATACAAAAATATTCGTATGAAAGTAGTATATAATAACCTTGTATTATATATATCGCGTCTTGAATATATTTGCCAATACACACGTATATGCCGTTTCGGCGTTTGAAATAAATATAAAAAGTTATATTTATTTTACAAAAGTATCATCAAGTGGTTGAATGTTAGAAATAAATAGATATATTATATCTATTTTGTAAAGGAATTCGTGTGGTACGGTATTTGAAATAAATATAAAAACTATATTTATTTTCATAAAACGAACTCGTCTCGTTGATATTCGAAATAACATATAAACTATATTTAAGTTTATAAAAGAATCGTCGTTTTGTTTGATGTTCGAAATAAATATATAATTATATTATTTTTATAAAAGAATTGTCGAGACTTCGTAGTTTTAGAATAAATATAATAACTATATTTATTGTCGTAAATAATGTCCGAAGTAAGTATAAAAACTATTCTTTTCTTGTTTTTATAAGAGAATTCGAGTCGTTAAACGTTTGAAAATAAATATAAAAATTATTATATTTATTTTGTAAAATACTTAGCGTTATTGACGCATTTGTAAATTATAAAGTGCCGTTGAGAAAATATGCATCCGCGTCTTGTTTTATGTAAGTCGTTTGAATAAAACGTGTTTTCGTCTTACGGGTTTTCTCGAAAAACGGGCAGAGTTTCCTCCGTTTTTGGACGCCCCCGACAACACAAGTTGTCGTTATTTTATCAAAGTTCAACAATATTCGATAACCAATATATATATACTTTTCGTAAAAACGGCAAAATATAAAGTAAATACTAGTCTGTTCGGTTGGAGCTCGATATCGCGTATTTAACAAAACTATATAAAATAAAACAACGTTGTTAGTCGCGACTTAAACATTTACCATCTTTAACGTCGAAAAGTCGAACGGGTTGACCGGGCTTGACCGAGTTGACTCGGCTCGACCGAGTCAATCGAACCGAACCGTTTGACTGATCTACAAGACTTAACCCGCGAGACCCATACGCGAATCTGAACCGAAATCCAAGCCAAAATAATTTACTGTTGTTGACCGGCCGATCTGCTGTTGACCCGAGTTGACTCAGGTGTTGACCGAGTCAACCGGGTTTGACCCGAAACTGAAAACCCGAGAGATCCCGAGCCCGATTCTGACCCGAAGCTAAGTCGTGACCCGAAAATGAATGTTGACCCGAGCCGAACCAAAACTGAGCACAAATTCTGAGCCGACACTTCATCGTGCCTGAGTCGACAACAAAACCACCACCCGAACAAGAACATCATCAGCAACTGCTAAATCTTCGTTCACCAAATTCTAGTGAGCAGCCTCTAACGACTTCGCCCGATTCAACAAGTTTACCATTGGCTAGTTCTATGGAATAAGGAATTTCTAATCTACTAGATTCTATTCCAAGCATGCGTTTAAATTCCACAGACATGAAGCTATAATCGGCGCCAATGTCAAATAATATGGATGCAAAGTGATTGTTAACGAGAAACGTACCGGTGACCACATTAGGGTCCTCGCGTGCGTTCTTTGCTCCAATCACAAATGCTCGAGCCTGAGCGTTGTTTCCCTTTGGGCAGTCTTTCATGAAATGATCATTGCTTCCACAATTGAAGCATCCTTCATTCCTCCCCTTTCCCATTACCATTCTTGTTACCAGCGCCACTTCCATTCCGGTTCTTTCCTTTTCCCCAACATTCTTCTGTTTGATGACCCAACCTACCACATTTGTCGCACCTTGGAATGCGACAAGCTCCTTCATGATGATACTTACATTTTTGGCATTTAGGCATGCTGCCTTGGTATCCTTTGGTTGCAAGGGTTTTCGTCTCCTGAGGCGGGTTAGTGTCGCGCTTCTTGCTGAAACCCTTGTTGTTGCGAGTTGCTTGGTTCAGGTTTGCATGTTTCCTTTTCTTGTCGCCGGACGACTCAGCATGCGTCTCGGTCTTTTCTGTTGGGTTCAGTGATAGCTTCTTCATACGTACACAATCTTCAGTAAGGCTGACAGCCAGAGTTACAGCCTCGGTGATTGTTTGAGGTTTGGCTGAAGTTACCATGCCACGGAATTCTGAGGCCAATCCCCAAATGTAGCGTTCAACGCGCTTGAATTCGGGAGTCACCATGTAGGGAAGCACTCTAGACAGATCGTGGAACCTTCGAGTATAACCATTAATGTCAGCACCTTCCATGGTCAAGTGCCAGAACTCCGTTTCCAGCCTTTGGAGTTCAGCACGAGAGCAGTACTTCTCTCTCATTATTTCCTTCAGTTCCTCCCAAGTTAGGCCATAAGCGGCATCATCGCCCAAGGTTTGGACTTGTAAGTTCCACCAAGTCAGAGCTTCATTGACAAACAACCTAGTAGCAAAAGTGACTTGCTGATCCGCGGTACACTTGCTCATGCGGATAGTAGCTTCAGTCTTCTCCGTCCAACGTACAAATGCTACTGCACCTCCTGTGCCGTCGTAGTTCATTGGCTTGCAGTCGAGAAACTGCTTGAAAGTGCAGCCTGGAATTGATTCAACCAATTCATACGGGAGCAATCGAAGAAATAATGAAACAAAGTCCGTTCATAAATTTCTCCATGCTTAGCAAATCATCTTAAGGTTACCTGGAGCTGCATTGCCTCCAGATGAATCTCCGTTCCCATTACGTCTAGCGTTGCTTGGGCCGCCACTGTCTTGAATTTGGTTTGCCTCGTATTGGGCGATAGCAGCGGATATCCTTTCTTCCAGTAGAGCGTTCAGCTCTTCAGCAGTTCTTGGCAGTGGGGGAGGAGGAGATTGATCATCATTGCGAGCATTCACAGCTTTCCTGGGTGCCATGTTCTGACAGAACATAACACAACAGGGTTAAACATTTGTTTGATATCGTCATACTAGACAGTAGTAGCATATATAATCGCAGGTATATACCACATAAGTGACATAAAACAATTATTACTCTAGCAGAGTACTTAGTAGGCTTGCACTGAGGGAATCTACACGTGACAAGACTTGTTGTGGTTTCTGTGCACTGAATTCCATAATTATGTATGCATCCATATTTACGTAACTCCTTGCACAGTCCGCTCAGTTCGTTTCATCCTCGTATTTCTTCCTTCAGGTAGGCCATTGTTTTCAGGTAAAGTCACGTATACTAGTGGTATTCTATTTCTAGTATGTGTATATGCTAATCATCACACTTAATTGCAAGTAATTTCTCAGTCAAAGACAAGTGCTACTCTTGTGCACCCTAAGTCTCGTAGTGTCTTTTCTCGACTCTTGTAAGCAGTTTCAGGTAGTGGATGTCGCGGGACGTTTTATGCAATGAAAACTCTTTGAAAAATTGTTTTCGTGACAGGATCCTAGAGATTGTAGACTAGACTCGAGAAGGAATCCTGGTTCACTACAATCGCAGCTCTGATACCAATCTGTCACACCCCTTTCTGCGGCGGAAGTACGAGGTGTGATCATGAAAGGTTTTCATTGCATACGATTAGTAAACATTCTACATGCTCATAAAAATATCTTCAAATACCAAACATTTCAAAATTTGAAAACATAAGTTAGCGTTTACATCACGAGATAGCATAAAACATTGTCTTAAAAAGTTTACAACTTTATTTAAAGATAAACATAAGCGACATCCACAAGCATGAGTAAGGCCACGCGCACATCCACTTCTAGTTACCTGAAATACATGTGAGTTTTGGAAAAAAGTCAACATAATGTTGGTGTGAATTCATGCAGTTCTTGTTTGTATACTTTGTATGAAAAACATGGTATGTATCTTGTGTAAAGCAAGTATTCATGTATAAATCAAGTATTCATGTATGTATCAAGTTGTTAATGGGTTGCAAAGCCATTAACATGTGACACGACATAGGAAGTCACCAAACCTTAGGCATTTTTCTAGTTGGCATATTCTGAGACACAAAAGCACTGCTTGGTACTCGTTCTCACCAAGAGTGTGGCTGCCCGACACCCATTAGATCTAACCTTTTGTTCTGCGGTCTAGGTATATTGTTGATTAATGGTGCTTATGGTACCCTATTCGTGACATGATTTCTCGTATCATTTCTCAAAACGCATCATACTTGGTACTCGTTCTCACCAAGAGTGCTTCTTGTATTTTTGTATTCTTAAGACGCATCATACTTGGTACTCGTTCTCACCAAGAGTGCTTCTTATTTTTGTATCATACCATTTATAAACATTGTAACATTTGTACATGTATTTCACCCCCGAAGTTATAATACTGAAAACAGTTGAAGAAAAGGGGGAGCATGAACTCACAAATTTGCGTTCCTTGCGTCGTAAACTTCACCGGATTTGCTTAATTAACGTCGTGACCTATATGTGTTTTCTTAACGTTAGTCACTAGACTTGTATCGCACAAGTACAAGTCGCTATCTTTTATGTATATATTCTTGTGTTAAAAATATTTTATATTTTTAACTAAGTGTCTTACTTATATTATTTTCTCAAAAATAAATATAAGCTTTTTGTATTTTGCACCCGAATTATGTATCTTGTATGTTGTATGTGTATTTTTGTGTTTTTACTTCTCATGAGTAATTAGTGTATTCTCAAATCCTAATACACTATCACGTATAGTACATACTACATACACTTAGCACAAAGTTTGGTGACCAATAAATACATATATTTTCCTCAAAAATATACATACTTAATATAAATTTTAAGTCTTGAAGAAATCATCATTTCTTGTCACCAAAAACTAGGGAAACCTTGGTAATATTTTTAGATACATTTTTAGGGAATAAGTTTTCTCAAAAACTTATATTTTTCTAAGTGTCAAAATTCCATAGAAATTTTGACAGAGTTTCCCCTAAAAATGGAGGTTTCCCATGTTTTCAAAACATGTGTTTATTTTCTTTTAAAATCATCAACAATATCAACAACACAATCTTTGTTTACCAAACTTGTCAAAACAAGCATGAACCACAAACTTAGGAACTTGAAATTTTTGGAAAAATATGTAGTACTTACTAGCACATTTAGTAAGTCATGTTACCTTTAAAAATATGATTAGTTTCTTAAAAACTTTATTTTTAAAGAGTTTGTATTTTCACAACTTCTAGTCATATTTTCTAAAAATATTCCTTTGTTAAATTTTCCTTCTACACAAGTGTTCCTACACTTGTTTATCCACTAAAAATGTGTTTATTTCATGTAACATCCAAGTTTTAACAAAACTTGTTCCTTTCGCTTGGTTCTTTCGAAAAACAGCTCATAGATCTTTAGATCTACAAGTTTACAACTCATTTTTCCAAGAAATCACTTATTTGTTCAAGTTCAAAGTTCATGTGTGGATGGTTTCATCATCCTTCATATCTTTAACCTTTACATCTTGCTAGTTCATGTCTTTAAACATGATCTAGCAAGTCTAGGTGATGAACCATCTTACTTCTACTAACTAACAACATCAATAATCATCACAACATAGAAACAACATGATTTCTTCATCAACATAACACTACTTATCATTTTATCCATTATTTATCCTTTATGTTTAAGACTTGTTTATGTTTTTTAGAGTTTCTTAACATTTTATCATTATTTCAACTATTAGCCACCAAAAGTAAGAACAAGATGAAGATTTGAAGCACTTACTACTAGCACAAGGCTAGGAGAGTTTCAAAGCGTAAAAGTGGTGGATAAAAGAAAACTAGAGCGGTCCTTGAGCTTCCGAGTGCACTAAGCTTACTTGTTGGACCTCTTGCACCTTTGTGTGTATGAAAAATGCTTGAAGGGAAGCTTGATGGTGGTTGTATGGTGGTGATGGGTGGCGATCGAACAAGAGAAGGAAGAGGGAGAGTGTGAAGGTGAAATGTTGATGGTGATGAAAGAAGATGGTGAACTTATGGGTTTATTTATAAACCAAGTCTTAAGTTTGTCCAACATACAACATGTTTTTCTAACCAACAACAATAGCAATTTAATATTCAAAAGAAGTGGGGGGTTGTCCCACCCCTTGTAACCGTCGACTAGGGGGGTAGGGGGGTTGGGTTGTGATGGAACTAGTTACTTACTTAGTTATGTTTAAAGTGTTTAGTTAGTGTATTAGTGTGTGTTATATAATATAAGGTGTGTTAGGGTGTTCGGTAACTAGCTCAGAAAAGTAAAAACAATGTATTCGGCAATATTTCTATGTTCCGGGTAGTGTCCGGTTGTTCGGTTAGATACCGGTTCGTGAAAGTGCTAAATTGCACCGTTTAGTGTCTTTTAAGTATTCTTTTGTATCACTTTCAGTTCCCGTCACTTAGGGAAGTATTCTGGATGATAAAATGAAATTTTTGCATGATATTCATGTGTTAAAAGCTGATTTATTGCTGATTTGTGTAAAATTCCGCACTTAAAGTGCTTTTCGGGTGCTTTTTAGTGCGTATTTTAGCTTCCGTAATGTCTATATATAAACCCTTGTATGTACTCTTGGGTTTTAGTGTGTTCTTGTCATTGGACCTACCCCTAGGCCTCAGTTCTAATGTATGACTGCTTTCTGCAGAGTTGTTGACATATTGTGTTTTAACGGTGAGTTTACTAGTATTTCTGACGCAACGCTCTCGTTTATGCATAAAGCAATATTTTGTAGTATAAAACGTGCATGAATTCACTTGTTTAGCATGAAATCAGTCAATGTTGTCATTTAAGCACATAATTGCAGTCATTAAATAATGATTAAAGTGTACGGAAATTACCGGTTTGGTGCCAGTTGTCACAGTCTCGCCCCGTTAACATAATTTCGTCCCGAAATTCAGGCTGAGCTAACTCTCGCAAGATTCTTCTTGAACAGGTGGGGATACTTTTCTTTGAACTGGTCTTCACGTTCCCACGTGTACTCGGGTCCGTGCTTAGAGTTCCAACGTACTTTGACAAGTTTAACAGTGCTCCTCCTGGTCTTGTTGACTTTCCAGTCGGTAACCTCAACGGGTTGTTCTGTAAATCGGAGGGCGTCATCAATATGTACTTCATCCGCAGGGATGATCACGTCTTCTTGTGTTGGACTCTTCTTGAGGTTGGACACATGGAACGTATCATGTACTCCATTAAGTTCTTCCGGTAATTCCAACTTGTATGCCACGGTACCAATTCTTTCCAAGATTCTGAATGGTCCGATGTATCGTGGATTCAGCTTTCCACGCTTTCCAATTCTTACTACGCCCTTCCAAGGTGAGACCTTCAACAACACTTTGTCTCCCACCTCGAATTCTAATGGTTTCCGTCTTCGGTCGGCGTAGCTCTTTTGTCGATCTCGAGCCGCCATAATGCGCTCTCGGATCTGCATGATCTTGTCGGTTGTCTCTTGTACAAGTTCAGGACCAACCATACGTTTATCTCCAGCGTCTGCCCAACATAAGGGCGATCGGCACTTGCGGCCATATAGAGCTTCGAACGGTGCGGCTTTTATGCTTGTATGATAACTGTTATTGTAGGAAAACTCAACTAAAGGTAGGTGAGTATTCCAGCTGCCGCCTAGATCCATGACACATGCGTGAAGCATATCTTCTAACGTTTGTATAGTCCGTTCGCTCTGGCCGTCTGTTTGTGGATGGAAGGCCGTGCTTAGATCTAATTAAGATCCAAAAGCTTCCTAAAATGATTGCCAAATTCTTGAGACAAAACGTCCATCTCTGTCTGAAATAATTGAGATTGGCACTCCATGACGTGCCACAATTTCTCTTAAGTATATCTCAGCAAGCTTTCCAGTGCTGCCTTTTTCTCGGATCGGTAAGAAGTGCGCAGACTTCGTTAACCGATCTACTATTACCCATATCATATCGTGCCCTCTAGGGGTCCTGGGTAACTTCGTTATGAAGTCCATCGAGATTTGCTCCCACTTCCACATGGGTATCGCTGGTTGTTGTAGTAGGCCAGACGGTTTCTGATATTCGGCCTTAACCTTAGCACAGGTTAAGCACTTTCCAACGTAAACAGCAACATCGCTTTTAAGTCTTGGCCACCAGTAGTATTCTTTCAAGTCTTGATACATCTTGTCCGATCCTGGATGGATCGAGTATCTCGATTTGTGCGCTTCATCAAGGATGACTTCTCGTATGCCACCATAGAGCGGAACCCAAATACGCTTCTTAAAGTATAAGGATCCCTCTTCATTTGGCACCATATATTTCATCATTCCCCGGAGGTATTCAGCTCTACGATTTTCTTCCTTAAGGGCTTCTTGTTGTGCGTCACGAATGCGCGTAGTGAGGTTCGTTCGAATAGTCATTTCTAAGACTCGAACCCTCAGGGTCTTAACCCTTTCTTTTCGACTTAATGCATCCGCTACAACGTTTGCCTTTCCAGGATGGTACTTGATCTCACAGTCTTAATCATTTAGCAGCTCGACCCATCGCCGCTGGCGCATATTTAATTCCTTCTGATCAAATATGTGTTGTAAGCTTTTGTGATCTGTGAAAATTGTACATCGAGTACCATATAGATAATGTCGCCAGATCTTCAAGGCGAATACCACTGCGCCCAGCTCCAGGTCGTGAGTGGTATAGTTTCTTTCATGAACTTTCAATTGTCTTGAAGCGTAAGCGATGACTTTTTGGCGTTGCATGAGCACGCAACCCAAGCCATGTCGTGAAGCCTCGCAGTATACCACGAAGTCTTTAGTGCCTTCGGGTAATGATAGTATCGGTGCATCGCATAGCTTGTTTTTAAGTAACTGGAAGGCTTCTTCCTGTCTGTAACCCCAGTCGTATTTCTTGTCTTTTTGAGTAAGGGTCGTTAGCGGTTGAGCTATCTTTGAGAAATTCTCGATGAATCGCCGATAATAGCCCGCTAAGCCCAAAAATTGCCGAACTTCAGTTGGGGTTTTGGGGGCTTCCCAATTCTTTATTGCTTCTATTTTGGACGGGTCTACATGAATGCCCTTTTCATTCACCACGTGACCAAGAAATTGTACTTCGCGAATCCAGAATTCGCATTTTGAGAACTTTGCATAAAGCTTCTCTTTCTTCAGTAGTTCCAGAATAGTTCTGAGATGCTGCTCATGTTCTTCTTTCGTTCGTGAGTAAATTAGGATATCATCGATAAACACAATCATGAATTTATCGAGATATGGTTTGCATACGCGGTTCATCAGATCCATAAATACCGCTGGCGCGTTTGTCAGTCTGAATGGCATCACAAGAAACTCGTAGTGCCCATAACGCGTTCGGAATGCGGTCTTTGGTACGCTTTCTTCTTGTATCCTTAACTGATGGTATCCAGATCGAAGGACGATCTTGGAATAGTAGCTTGATCCTTGTAACTGATCAAATAAGTCATCAATCCTCGGTAGTGGATACCGATTCTTGATCGTGAGCTTGTTCAGTTCTCTTTAATCGATACACATCCGCAGTGTTCCATCCTTCTTCTTCACGAATGATACTGGAGCTCCCCAGGGTGAGAAGCTTGGCCTTATGAATCCTTCATCCAACAACTCCTGGAGTTGTGTAGATAATTCTTGCATCTCGGATGGTGCAAGTCGATAGGGAGCCTTGGCTAGAGGAGCTGCTCCTGGAACCAAGTCTATGCGGAATTCGACTTGTCGTTGCGGAGGTAGTCCTGGCAGATCTTCGGGAAAAACATCAGGAAATTCCTTCACCACAGGAATGTCTTCGAATTTCGGCTCCACAGCCTTCTTATCTACAACGTGTGCTAGGAAAGCAACACATCCTTTCCTTAAGCACTTCTGTGCCTTCATACAACTGATGATTCGTAGAGGCGCGTCTCGCTTTTCTCCATGCACGATGAGAGTTTCATCATTCTCCAGAGGGATGCGAATGATTTTCTCATGACAAACAACTTCAGCTTTGTTCTTGGACAACCAGTCCATTCCGACCACTGCATCGAAGCTACCCAATTGAATAGGTAAGAGGTCGATGCTAAATCTTCGTTCACCAAGTTCTAGTGAGCAACCTCTAACGACTTCGCCCGATTCAACAAGTTTACCATTGGCTAGTTCTATGGAATAAGGAATTTCTAATCTACTAGATTCTATTCCAAGCATGCGTTTAAATTCCACAGACAAGAAGCTATAATCGGCGCCAGTGTCAAATAATATGGATGCAAAGTGATTGTTAACGAGAAACGTACCGGTGACCACATTAGGGTCCTCGCGTGCGTTCTTTGCTCCAATCACAAATGCTCGAGCCTGAGCGTTGTTTCCCTTTGGGTAGTCTTTCATGAAATGATCATTGCTTCCACAATTGAAGCATCCTTCGTTCCGCCCCTTCCCGTTACCATTCTTGTTACCAGCGCCACTTCCATTCCGGTTCTTTCCTTTTCCCCAACAGTCTTCTATTTGATGACCCAACCTACCACATTTGTCGCACCTTGGAATGCGACAAGCTCCGTCATGATGATACTTACATTTTTGGCATTTAGGCATGGTGCCTTGGTATCCTTTGGTTGCAAGGGTTTTCGTCTCCTGAGGCGGGTTAGTGTCGCGCTTCTTGCTGAAACCCTTGTTGTTGCGAGTTGCTTGGTTCAGGTTTGCATGTTTCCTTTTCTTGTCGCCGGACGACTCAGCATGCGTCTCGGTCTTTTCTGTTGGGTTCAGTGATAGCTTCTTCATACGTACACAATCTTCAGTAAGGTTGACAGCCAGAGTTACAGCCTCGGTGATTGTTTGAGGTTTGGCCGAAGTTACCATGCCACGGAATTCTGAGGCCAATCCCCAAATGTAGCGTTCAACGCGCTTGAATTCGGGAGTCACCATGTAGGGAAGCACTCTAGACAGATCGTGGAACCTTCTAGTATAACCATTAATGTCAGCACCTTCCATGGTCAAGTGCCAGAACTCCGTTTCCAGCCTTTGGAGTTCAGCACGAGAGCAGTACTTCTCTCTCATTCTTTCCTTTAGTTCCTCCCAAGTTAGGCCATAAGCGGCATCATCACCCAAGGTTTGGACTTGTAAGTTCCACCAAGTCAGAGCTTCATTGACAAACAACCCAGTAGCAAAAGTGACTTGCTGATCCGCGGTACACTTGCTCATACGGATAGTAGCTTCAGTCTTCTCCGTCTAACGTACAAATGCTACTGCACCTCCTGTGCCGTCGTAGTTCATTGGCTTGCAGTCGAGAAACTGCTTGAAAGTGCAGCTTGGAATTGATTCAACCAATTCACACGTGAGCAATCGAAGAAATAATGAAACAAAGACCGTTCATAAATTTCTCCATGCTTAGCAAATCGTCTTAAGGTTACCTGGAGCTGCATTGCCTCCAGATGAATCTCCGTTCCCATTACGTCTAGCGTTGCTTGGGCCGCCACTGTCTTGAGTTTGGTTTGCCTCGTATTGGGCGATAGCAGCGGAGATCCTTTCTTCCAGTAGAGCGTTCAGCTCTTCAGCAGTTCTTGGCAGTGGGGGAGGAGGAGGTTGATCATTATTGCGAGCATTCACAGCTTTCCTGGGTGCCATGTTCTGACAGAACATAACACAACAGGGTTAAACATTTGTTTGATATCGTCATACTAGACAGTAGTAGCATATATAATCGCAGGTATATACCACATAAGTGACATAAAACAATTATTACTCTAGCAGAGTACTTAGTAGGCTTACACTGAGGGAATCTACACGTGACAAGACTTGCTGTGGTTTCTGTGCACTGAATTCCATAATTATGTATGCATCCATATTTACGTAACTCCTTGCACAGTCTGCTCAGTTCGTTTCATCCTCGTATTTCTTCCTTCAGGTAGGCCATTGTTTTCAGGTAAAGTCACGTATACTAGTGGTATTCTATTTCTAGTATGTGTATATGCTAATCATCACACATAATTGCAAGTAATTTCTCAGTCAAAGACAAGTGCTACTCTTGTGCACCCTAAGTCTCGTAGTGTCTTTTCTCGACTCTTGTAAGCAGTTTCAGGTAGTGGATGTCGCGGGACGTTTTATGCAATGAAAACTCTTTGAAAAATTGTTTTCGTGAAAGGATCCTAGAGATTGTAGACTAGACTCGAGAAGGAATCCTGGTTCACTACAATCGCAGCTCTGATACCAATCTATCACACCCCTTTCTGCGGCGGAAGCACGAGGTGTGATCATGAAAGGTTTTTATTGCATACGATTAGTAAACATTCTACATGCTCATAAAAATATCTTCAAATACCAAACATTTCAAAATTTGAAAACATAAGTTAGCGTTTACATCGCGAGATAGCATAAAACATTGTCTTAAAAAGTTTACAACTTTATTTAAAGATAAACATAAGCGACATCCACAAGCATGAGTAAGGCCGCGCGCACATCCACTTCTAGTTACCTGAAATACATGTGAGTTTTGGAAAAACGTCAACATAATGTTGGTGTGGATGTTAGTGCATACATCTGTCGTCTTCGTCTTATATCGAGTCTCGGGTTGCGTTGCGAATCTGATCAAGAGTAATGTCATCAATCTTGATGATGACATCATAATATGACATCATCATTGCATCACCTCACAAGAAGACAAAATACATGGACTTTCGCTTGAAAACAGAATGTTATATTATTTTGTAGGTTTCGCTTGAAAGTAAATCTTGATGGTTTCGCTTGAATAGGTTTAGTGGGTTTCGCTTGGGAATGAACATGTATAGTTCAAGCGAAACCTAGGAGTCTATAAATAGGGTAGTGTTCTATTCAGTTGTAACAGATTTCTGAATCGATACCGAGGTGCTGCCGGTATTTCTCGTGAATGTAATAGCTGTTAAATCAATACACAAGAGGTTTAAAGTGATATTCAAGCTGTTTCGACGTCAGTTTCTTATTTTCCGCATCTGAAACTGATAAAATCTCTTCTGAACGACTCGTTTGGGTCACAAACCGATCCTACAGTGAATTCATGCAGTTCTTGTTTGTATACTTTGTATGAAAAACATGGTATGTATCTTGTGTAAAGCAAGTATTCATGTATAAATCAAGTATTCATGTATGTATCAAGTTGTTAATGGGTTGCAAAGCCATTAACATGTGACACGACATAGGAAGTCACCAAACCTTAGGCATTTTTCTAGTTGGCATATTCTGAGACACAAAAGCACTGCTTGGTACTCGTTCTCACCAAGAGTGTGGCTGCCCGACACCCGTTAGATCTAACCTTTTGTTCTGCGGTCTAGGTATATTGTTGATTAATGGTGCTTATGGTACCCTATTCATGACACGATTTCTCGTATCATTTCTCAAAACGCATCATACTTGGTACTCGTTCTCACCAAGAGTGCTTCTTGTATTTTTGTATTCTTAAGACGCATCATACTTGGTACTCGTTCTCACCAAGAGTGCTTCTTATTTTTGTATGATACCATTTATAAACATTGTAACATTTGTACATGTATTTCACCCCCGAAGTTATAATACTGAAAACAGTTGAAGAAAAGGGGGAGCATGAACTCACAAATTTGCGTTCCTTGCGTCGTAAACTTCATCGGATTTGCTTAATTAACGTCGTGACCTATATGTGTTTTCTTAACGTTAGTCACTAGACTTGTATCGCACAAGTACAAGTCACTATCTTTTATGTATATATTCTTGTGTTAAAAATATTTTATATTTTTAACTAAGTGTCTTACTTATATTATTTTCTCAAAAATAAATATAAGCTTTTTGTATTTTGCACCCGAATTATGTATCTTGTATGTTGTATGTGTATTTTTGTGTTTTTACTTCTCATGAGTAATTAGTGTATTCTCAAATCCTAATACACTATCACGTATAGTACATACTACATACACTTAGCACAAAGTTTGGTGACCAATAAATACATATATTTTCCTCAAAAATATACATACTTAATATAAATATTAAGTCTTGAAGAAATCATAATTTCTTGTCACCAAAAATTAGGAAAACCTTGGTAATATTTTTAGATACATTTTTAGGGAATAAGTTTTCTCAAAAACTTATATTTTTCTAAGTGTCAAAATTCCATAGAAATTTTGACAGAGTTTCCCCTAAAAATGGAGGTTTCCCATGTTTTCAAGACATGTGTTTATTTTCTTTTAAAATCATCAACAATATCAACAACACAATCTTTGTTTACCAAACTTGTCAAAACAAGCATGAACCACAAACTTATGAACTTGAAAGTTTTGGAAAAATATGTAGTACTTACTAGCACATTTAGTAAGTCATGTTACCTTTAAAAATATGATTAGTTTCTAAAAAACTTTATTTTTAAAGAGTTTGTATTTTCACAACTTCTAGTCATATTTTCTAAAAATATTCCTTTGTTAAATTTTCCTTCTACACAAGTGTTCCTACACTTGTTTATCCACTAAAAATGTGTTTATTTCATGTAACATCCAAGTTTTAACAAAACTTGTTCCTTTCGCTTGGTTCTTTCAAAAAACCGCTCATAGATCTTTAGATCTACAAGTTTACAACTCATTTTTCCAAGAAATCACTTATTTGTTCAAGTTCAAAGTTCATGTGTGGATGGTTTCATCATCCTTCATATCTTTAACCTTTACATCTTGCTAGTTCATGTCTTTAAACATGATCTAGCAAGTCTAGGTGATGAACCATCTTACTTCTACTAACTAACAACATCAATAATCATCACAACATAGAAACAACATGATTTCTTCATCAACATAACACTACTTCATCATTTTATCCATTATTTATCCTTTATGTTTAAGACTTGTTCATGTTTTTTAGAGTTTCTTAACATTTTATCATTATTTCAACTATTAACCACCAAAAGTAAGAACAAGATGAAGATTTGAAGCACTTACTACTAGCACAAGGCTAGGGGAGTTTCAAAGCGTAAAAGTGGTGGATAAAAGAAAACTAGAGCGGTCCTTGAGCTTCCGAGTGCACTAAGCTTACTTGTTGGACCTCTTGCACCTTTGTGTGTGTGAAAAATGCTTGAAGGGAAGCTTGATGGTGGTTGTATGGTGGTGATGGGTGGCGGTCGAACAAGAGAAGGAAGAGGGAGAGTGTGAAGGTGAAATGTTGATGGTGATGAAAGAAGATGGTGAACTTATGGGTTTATTTATAAACCAAGTCTTAAGTTTGTCCAACATACAACATGTTTCTCTAACCAACAACAATAGCAATTTAATAGTCAAAAGAAGTGGGGAGTTGTCCCACCCCTTGTAACCGTCGACTAGGGGGGTAGGGGGTTGGGTTGTGATGGAACTAGTTACTTACTTAGTTATGTTTAAAGTGTTTAGTTAGTGTATTAGTGTGTGTTATATAATATAAGGTGTGTTAGGGTGTTCGGGGACCCTAACTAGCTCAGAAAAGTAAAAACAATGTATTCGGCAATATTTCTATGTTCCGGGTAGTGTCCGGTTGTTCCGGTTCGTGAAAGTGCTAAATTGCACCGTTTAGTGTCTTTTAAGTATTCTTTTGTATCACTTTCAGTTCCCGTCACTTAGGGAAGTATTCTGGATGATAAAATGAAATTTTTGCATGATATTCATGTGTTAAAAGCTGATTTATTGCTGATTTGTGTAAAATTCCGCACTTAAAGTGCTTTTCGGGTGCTTTTTAGTGCGTATTTTAGCTTCCGTAATGTCTATATATAAACCCTTGTATGTACTCTTGGGTTTTAGTGTGTTCTTGTCATTGGACCTACCCCTAGGCCTCAGTTCTAATGTATGACTGCTTTCTGCAGAGTTGTTGACATATTGTGTTTTAGCAGTGAGTTTACTAGTATTTCTGACGCAACGCTCTCGTTTATGCATAAAGCAATATTTTGTAGTATAAAACGTGCGTGAATTCACTTGTTTAGCATGAAATCAGTCAATGTTGTCATTTAAGCACATAATTGCAGTCATTAAATAATGATTAAAGTGTACGGAAATTACCGGTTTGGTGCCAGTTGTCACAGTCTCGCCCCGTTAACATAATTTCGTCCCGAAATTCAGGCTGAGCTAACTCTCGCAAGATTCTTCTTGAACAGGTGGGGATACTTTTCTTTGAACTGGTCTTCACGTTCCCACGTGTACTCGGGTCCGTGCTTAGAGTTCCAACGTACTTTGACAAGTTTAACAGTGCTCCTCCTGGTCTTGTTGACTTTCCAGTCGGTAACCTCAACGGGTTGTTCTGTAAATCGGAGGGCGTCATCAATATGTACTTCATCCGCAGGGATGATCACGTCTTCTTGTGTTGGACTCTTCTTGAGGTTGGACACATGGAACGTATCATGTACTCCATTAAGTTATTCCGGTAATTCCAACTTGTATGCCACGGTACCAATTCTTTCCAAGATTCTGAATGGTCCGATGTATCGTGGATTCAGCTTTCCACGCTTTCCAATTCTTACTACGCCCTTCCAAGGTGAGACCTTCAACAACACTGTGTCTCCCACCTCGAATTCTAATGGTTTCCGTCTTCGGTCGGCGTAGCTCTTTTGTCGATCTCGAGCCGCCATAATGCGCTCTCGGATCTGCATGATCTTGTCGGTTGTCTCTTGTACAAGTTCAGGACCAACCATACGTTTATCTCCAGCGTCTGCCCAACCATACGTTAATCCCCGTGTTTAAGTGGCCCGTAATTCCCACGAGACCTGTTAACACACTCGTACTCCGTAAAATTTAATGACGTATATTTATATAGCCGAAATCCCGTAAAATGTAAGTTTTGAAGGAGACAGGCGTCTCCGTCGCTTCCGTTTCGTTGCCGTTGCGTTTCCTACCATCGCGTTTTTAGTCCACGTTTGCATTTATGTCGCAAGGAAGCCCAATAAATTTACAAAGTTAAATTCACAAATATAAAATACTCATAGAAAATCCGTATTTGTCGGCATTGTCAGTACTTCGTACGGTTTCGTTTCGTTAACGCTTAACGTTTAGCATGTTTCTCCGCAAATCATCGTTCGCGCACTGTAAAGTCGGATAGACGTCCCTAGGCACTCCAATGGCCTAATTAAGTTAATTTGTGCTGTAACACTATTTATTATCGTGTTAATCACCTGTTAATCACGTAATTAAGAGCCGTAAATCACCGGTTGTCACACCCTAGCCAATAGAGCTAGTTGTAAGCCTCCTAAACACTAATTTAGTTCATGTTTATGTTATGTACAACTTACACCATCTAAGAAACTAAACTTTAAAAGATGAAAATGTAAAGATTTAACATAATCATGAAGAAAACAAGTGATTTTAGTGATTTTTGGTGTATGTGATGAAGTTGTTGTGGTTGAATCTTGTGTGTATGTTTAGATCTAGCATGATAAGCTCGTTAGAAGCTTAGATCTAACAAGTTTAAGCATGGATCTTGAAAGATCCATGGTTAAACTTGAAGATGAACTTGTGAAACCCTTATGTGAACTTGAAAGATGATTTTTGAAGCATGATCTTGTATTCTTGAAGTCACAAAGTGTATGTAAAACTAACTTTTAAAACTAAAATCCATGAAAAGTTTGGTAAAGGTTCATCATGAAGTTTGCTTATGAAAGATTTAAAGATGTTAAGTATGGATCTTGAAAGATCTATGATGAAACATGGTTTTAAATATAAAGATCTTTCTAATGAACATAAAAATGGTTTTAGAACATGATTTTCAAGACTTTGAAACCATAAAACTCATGGACGGTTTGGTTAGTAAATTAAAGTTTCATAAAAAGTTTGTTTAAAATTTACAAGAACACTTTATTTTGAAAGATCATGGTATGTAAAGTGTAGATCTAAAAGACTACACATTTTTAGCAAAAAATCAAGTTCATCATAATGTTTTACATGAAGTAATTAGTGTATGTTACTTGTGAAAATTGTTGGAAATTGTTTTGGTGATGAAAAGAAAATAAACACATGTTTTGAAAACATGGGAAACCTCCATTTTTAAGGGAAACTATGTCAAAATTTTTATAAAATTTTGACACTTAGAAAAATATAAGTTTTGGTGAAACTTATTCCCCAAAAATTCACCTAAAAATATTTATCAAGGTTTCCTAATTGTTGTATAAAATTTCAAGTTAAGAAATAATTATTTCTTCAAGTTAAAATTTATATTAAGTATGTATATTTTTAGGAAAAATATATATATTTAGTGATCACCAAATTTTGTGCTAAGTGTATATTATGTGTATTATATGTAGTAGTGTATTAGGAATTTGAAAAATACACTAAATACTCCCAAGGAGTAAAAATACAAAAATACACATACAAATACATAAGGATACTTAAGTATACAAGGATACAAAATTCCTCTCAAGAAGAGTATATGGACTTTGGACAATTTTTGGACATAAATATATATATTTGGACAAATATATAACTGAGTAAACTTCCGTTTTGCTCCCTGTGGTTTGGTCATTTTAACGGTTTTGCTCCAATAGTTTAAAAATAGCCATTTTCCTCCCTGATTTTTCTAACTTATCTTCATTTTGCTCCCAGCCTCTAACTACATCAGGGAGGAAACTGGCGACAAACTCGAAAGATTAGGGAGCAAACTGGCGACAAACTCGAAAGATCAGGGAGGAAAATGACTATTTTTAAACTATTGGAGCAAAACCATTAAAATGACCAAACGACATGGAGCAAAACGGAAGTTTACTCTATATAACTATTACCAAGTAATGGAAATTATACAAGAATCGGGTGAATAACAAAAATAAATATATATTCTCTCAAGCATGACAAAGTATATATTTCATACAAGTCTTAAAAATATATTATTTTTAAGAAATATAATTCCGGAAAGTAAAAAAAATCAAAGTATTGATTTTTGGCAAATAATGTAAAATACACAAGTATTTACATAGAAATACCAGTATACTTTCCTAAATATACTTGCGCAAAAATAATTTTGAGAATATTATTTAACAAAATACTTATAGTTATTTTTGGGAAATAATATAAGTAACATATATAGACAAGTTAAAAATAAAGTTTATTTTTAACACTTATTATTTTGGCAAAGACTACATACACAAATATATATTTTTGGGAAATAAAATATAAATTTACCAATAAACAATACAAATTCAAAGTGCAAAGACACGACGAACGGGTGAGACCCGACAAACAAGGGCACGACCCTCACAAAAGATGAACATACAAAGAACCAATATATAAACATAAGATGGTGACTTGTACATGTGTAATACAAGTCTAGTGACTAACGTATATAGAACACATATAGGTCACGACGCTTACGAACATAGCCGGTGGAGTTTACGACGCGAGTTACGCAAAACTGTGAGTTCATGTCCCCACTTTTAAACTTTTACCTGCTTTCTAAACTTGGGGAAAATACATGTACAATTGTATGTAGAACACAAAACTAAGGAATGTCACATAGATCATGTGACGAATAGGGTGACATAAGCACCATTAATCAACGTATACATTTAGACCGGGGAACTGAAATGTTAGATCTAATGGGTTTCAGGTAACCTCACTCTTGGCCTACTTCTACCAAAGAGTGCTTTTGTGTCTCAGTCGATCTCGACAAAAATGCCTAGGTTTGGATGCTTCCTATGTCGTGACATATGTTAATGTCGAAGCTAAACATTAGCGATCTCGTATTCCTTACATTTACAGAGCACAGTTTATAAATACGTTTTACAAATTACATACCATGTTTTCATACAAGTATACAAACATTCTATACAAAAACTGCATGAATTCACACCAACTTATGTTGACGATTTTCCAAAACTTACATGTATTTCAGGTAACTAGGTGGATATGCGCGCGGTCCCTCTTTGCTCAAGGATGTGGTTTATGTTTTTAGTTATTTTGTGTCGAGGCTCCAATGCCACTTTTGTAGGATTTGGTTGTTATATCCCACCTCCTGTAGTGATATAATGATCAAAACCTTGATACTTGCTTTTGGAATGAAGATGTAAACTTTTCAAACAATTATCTTATTTGGATGTAAACTTAAACTTAACTTTGTTTTGGATGATAAACTATCAATGGCAATATGGAGTTATTTTACATTCATGTAGTATGTTTACTATACGTATGCAATGAGAACCTTTCAGATCACACCTCGTGTTTCCGCCTTAGAAAGGGGTGTGACATTATAAGAGACTAACTTGTGTTTGACTAAAATGCCCCTCCCTATGTTTTTTATCTTTGCCATGTGTTATTCTGTTATTGCATCCTATCCTTTCTACCCAAAACAAACTTTCTATTCGATCTTTTCCATTTATATAGGGGCTGTTTGGCTAAGCTTATTTTTTTGACTTATTTACTTATTTGCTTATTTGAAAAGCAAATAAGTCATAATGGAATGACTTATTTACTTATTCCTCTCACATAATAAGCTAACCCAAACACCTTTTAACTTTTCAAAAAGTAAATAAGTAAATAAGTCACTAAAATAAGCTTAGCCAAACAGCCCCATAATATAACATCATTAACTAATAATGACTACTTATGTTTCTCTAGTTCTATTTCCAACTTCATATATAATATTAAGTGGTGAAAAATGATGAGAGGGGGATACAAGTGAACTCCCCATGAAGATAGACTCCTCTACCTTCATTCAACCTTTAATCAAGAACTACTCTTAACAACACCATTTATCTAATAACATCATTTATCTAATAATGACTAGATATGTTTCTCTAGTTCCATGTCCAACTTCATATGTAATATTAAGTGGTGAAAAATGATGAGAAACAAAACTAAAGGGGATACAAGTAAACTCCCCATGAAGATAGACTCCTCTACCTTCATTCAACCTTTAATCAAGAACTACTCTTAACCACACCAACACACACTGGATTTAGCGCCAAAATCCGAACATGCTCTGTCTACCTATACAATCCATCACCCCTCACCCCAAAACACCCTTTGGATCACAAACCCAAGTGCTCAGATTCTTTTCAACAACCAAATTCCTTCATCATCATCATCATCATCATCATCGTAAACATTGGAACAAGATCATCCACAGGAGTGATGGGTACAGTCCTTGTTGTTGTTTGATGCCAGATACGGGTTTAAGTTGGAGTGAAGAAGAGTTCGATATGGAATTGGGGCGCATGTTGAGGCTGTTGCCGGAGGAGATGCGGCGGAGGGTTAATGAGCATCAGGAACTTCATCAATTGATTGAGGTTGTTATGGATTTGGGGCGGAAACCGCTCGCTCGGTTTCCGTCTGGGGATTTTGTGTTGTCGGATGATTTGATCACGGTGGATGATCTTGAACATGCTACTTCGTTGGTAACTATGCTTGTTTGTTTGTTTATTGCTCACCATGTGTTCGACCTATTGCCTTTGCTTTTTGCCTTTTTAAGGTTCTCTTTCATTTGTTTATATGTGTGTGTGATTGCTTGGAATCAGTTTGGTTGCTTGGAACTAGGGATGAGAATGAGAAATTCCGTACCAAATACTGGTACTCTACCATACCGGTACCCATTGACGTTTCTGAGAATTCATGTACCCTGTTCGAGCTCAAAAAAATGTGTCCTTCTGTGATGTTTTTTATTTTTTAAAATCAAATGGGTATTGGACTCAGTGAACCTAATGCCGATGGGCTAACTTCTAAACCATAAAAATTGTTTTGTAAATTGGCCTATCTTGTAGTTGGTATGGGTAATGGGTCTACTATTTTAAAAAGAATTAACATGTATGTATATCGATTTTTTTTAAAAACACGTGCCCCTCGAGATCATAGGCCCTGTGCGATGGTCCTCCCCGCACACCCTCATCACCATCACTGCTGGTACCCACCGAACATATACGGTAGCTCAATTTTGGTATCGATATTATGCGGTATGGTACCAGTTTGGGCCTTCAACAGTACCATACCATACCGGTACCGAACGAACATATGCAGGACAGTATTCAGTTTTGTGGTTTTAGCTAATTTTGGTATCGGTACAATGTGGTACGGTACCAGTACCGATCTCATCCGTACTTGGAAACAGTACAAGTTAATTGACGCATAGTAGAAGCACAAAAGATATACAAGGAATAATCATCAAAAATATTTATGTGAAACTGAATGAGTTAAACATTACATGAGAGCTTTTATAGAAATTCTAAATTTTACAGGACTCGTAGTAAGTGAAAGTAAGACTAAAAATAGAAGTGTAATTTATAAGTGAGATTGGTATAAACCTATAAGTATAGAGTTCATACAAGGGATCACATCTGAATATTCAGTTTCATTAGTTCATCCATTATTGACTCGCAAACGCATGGGTTTCTGTTTATTGGCTGTAAAATCAATCATTATACCACTTTAATGAATATAAGCTATTATAGGTAGGTGATTTCGCTATTGATAATCGAGCTGGCATTAGCAGAACTTTACATCGAATAAGTGCCATCAGAAACCGGAAGGGCACAATAATAGGACTAACATGTCGTGTTGGCCGAGCTGTATCAGGAAGTGCAAAGTTATTGCAAGATTTGGTTAAAGACGGAGCTTCTTTATTGCTTATTGGACCTCCAGGAGTAGGAAAAACAACAATTATCAGGTTTAGTTATTTTGTATGCTTGTTCATCGGCTCGTAATTCTAATCACAAGGTTACTGTGAACAAGTTCATGTTTGTTTGACCTGCAGTTGTGTATTGCAGGGACGTAGCTCGAATGCTTGCAAATGATTATAATAAACGTGTAATGATTGTTGATACTTCAAATGAAATTGGCGGAGACGGTGATATACCACATTCTGGTATAGGTAATGCTCGACGGATGCAAGTTCCTGATGCCGACATGCAACATAAGGTTTTGCATCTTATATATGGTTCCAAACATGAATACTAGGTTGTTTGTTATTGATATTTGATGTAATGTAGGTATTAATAGAAGCAGTTGAAAATCATATGCCTCAAGTGATTGTAATCGATGAAATCGGTACAAAACTTGAAGCAGCAGCTGCAAGCACTATTGCACAACGTGGGATTCAGTTAGTTGCAACTGCTCATGGTATTACGATCGAGAATTTAGTAATGAATCCTTCATTGGATATGCTTGTTGGAGGAATACAGGTAGTTCAGTTGATACCATTGAGAGTTTAGTAACGAACCCTTCATTAGATAGTCGTTTTGGAATTAATGTATCAGTTTGGCAGAGTGTGACACTAGGAGATGAAGAGGCAAACCGTAGGGGCATACAGAAATCAGTGCTGGAGAGAAAAGGTCCTTCCACTTTTGATTGTGCGGTTGAGATTATTTCTAGGCTCGAGTTGAGAGTTCACAGCAGTCTGGAAGCAACCGTTGATGCTATTCTTTCTGGTTTGTTTTCTCCTTTGTCTGTTTATCAAAGGTGGCATGATGCTGCTTCTGAATTTAATTTTCGAACAGAACTAATGATGATGAATATGATTATGAGTCCCTAATCTTATAAGAAAACTTGATTCCAATTGTGTATTATTGCTTTCGAATATGATTTAGCAGACCCTCAAATAGAGTCTGTTTTGGATGTTGCACTGATTGAATCTGCTTTGATTGTTGCACCATTTCATAGTTTGATTATTTTTTTTCTTCATGTAAGGAAGGCCGTTCCCCAAACTATCATGTTTGCAAGTTGGATCAGGGAGTGATAGATGTTACCTTACAAAGTGATCCAATTGCATATGAATCGTTTGTCAAGAAGAGTGTCTCTACAGTCGAAGGCATTCCACAGTGGACCAATGAAAAGCTTACACCCGACAAACACATTTCTAAAGAGTCTCAAACTGATACGGATACTTCTTATGATAAGCCGCCCTTGTGTTTATTTCTCTATGGCGTATGATATCACTTCTATTTTGCATCACTGTAATTGGATTTTATTGCAAAAAGTTAATACGAGTATTGTAGGTCTCGGAGACAACTTCAAGACAAGTATTTAAACACTTAAAGATGGAATCTGCCGTTGAATTTACTGAGAATATTAGTGAAGCAGATGCAATACTTGCATTACTGTCTAAAATCAAGAAAAATTCCCGGATTCAGGCTGCTGCCCACTCTAATGACGTACCTATTTATGTCACAAAGGTAAGCATTATTGAATTTTTTGTTAACGAGTATATAAAAATCATTCCTTGATTTGTTCGTTAAATTCGATGGTGTAGACAAGCTCATTGACACAGTTAACAAAGGCCATAGAGGCTTTAGTGACTGATTATGATAATGGTTTTGAAGACGTTGAAGATGAATATTCTCAGATAAATGAATCGGAGAAGACTGATGCTTTGGAGGTACTTCATCTTTCTGTTTCTAATTTATTTTTCTCGACTGTTTCTTGAATTGTATCTCTGGTATAGCCTAAGCTTTCAGTAATTGTTATTGTCTTTTTCTTTTTTCAATTTCTGACATGCATAGCAAGTAATGTTTTCCTCGGCGTTCATGATTAAGGCTTGAAGTGTGTTGTAAAAAGCGTGAGGCTATCCGAGGCAATAGAGCCGCGTAAGAATTATAAACTTTCAAGTGGTTGAAACAAGAGATCCTGGTGGCTTTTATAGGCTTTATAAACTTATATTACATTTTAGTATACTGACAATAAAGTATTTTTCCTAATACGTCCCAAAACTATAAGTCACCAGTTATTTTTTTTATTCTAAATCATTTAGGCTCTTGAGTTTACAACATGCTTTGTCTCGGTTAGTCAATTTCATATCATTGTGCATTGTGTCACAGAATACCTAAAATAACAAAAGCAAAGTATACAAATCCTTATGTGAGACAGGCCGCACAGAGAATACTTTGCACAACAAAATATAGCTCAAGTTGCTAAACTTTTTTTTTTCTTTTTGCTGCTGTTTTTAATTTGAAACTGGTTGTCATACTCACTAAGCCTGTAAACGAACTGAACATTCATGAACTGTTCGTGAATTTGTTCGGCGGGAGAAGCTTGTTATGTTCGTTTATTTAATAAACGAACGAACATGAACACACATTTTGTTCATTTGTTTATGTTCATGAACGTCCGTTTATGTTTGTTCATTTGTATTCGTTTATATGTTCACTTTTTACATTTGTGTATGTTCGTTCGTTTATATTCGTTTCAATTTAAATGCATAAGTAGTTATATTTATATAAATAGTAAACATAAAAGAAACTTTCTAACTACTTATATAAATATAACTAATTGGTAATTGGGCTTTATAGTAATAAAAATGGGTTTTCCAATGGAATTTATCGCAATTAATCACTAATTCATATAAAAAAATACTTTATGTTCATTTATGTTTAGTAAATTATGTGCATTTGTGCTGTTTATTGTATGTCCGTTTACGTTCGTGAAGTGTTCGTTTTGGTTTTAAACGAACAAACATAAACGGACACAAACATGCTCATTTTCTTAATAAACGAACATGAACAAAAAAATGTGTTCGATTATATGTTCGTGTTCGGTTAAAGTTAAATGAACGAACACAAACATGCCTCTGTTCGTGTTCGTTCGGTTCATTTACAGGCCTAATACTCACCAATTAAACAGTTGACCCCTCAATCCTTTGACTCGCCAAACTGTTTGACTAGTGTAGATAAATGCGTTGATGCGTCGTGTTCGGGTACGCGATTTAACCCGCCAACCTGACACAATTACGAGTTTGCCACCCCCTAGTCTAAATCGACCAGATTCAGAAACGGAGAAGTCTCAATCAGTAGTTGAAGCCAATGTTGGAATAGTTTCCGCCAATGCATGGGGGTGGCTGGAGGCAGTAGGAAGACTGGGTGGCGGGTATTATGAGAAAGTTGTATTGTCATATGAAACTTATATACAATAGATAAGATAATTAAATTAGATTCCTAAGATCTCTCTCAGTCTGTTCTATGTTTACAATTGTATTGTTTTCTCTGTCAGCATTCAACTTTCTTAAGAAATTTTGTCCATTATTACAGGAAGTGAGGATTGCTATTGAACAGGTTGTCATACCAAAAGGTGAACCTGTAGAATTACTTCCACGGCAATCCAACATTCTGTTGCTCCAGAAGGATCTAATTCGTAAATATAAGCTACAAGCACAGCGAGTCGGTTCAGAATCGGATGTAAGGCTTCGTATTTTACCATTTCAAGCTGAAAAACAAGATAAACATGACGCTCACGATGATGACGATGATGATGATGGTGATACTGATGCACTTAATGAGTTGTCTAATGCGAATGGCTCACCCTACCCGGTGCACAGATTACCTTTTCTGCCTGACTAGGTAATATTTAATTCCTTTCTTGTTTATGCTAGTTATTTGCTAAGACCGCGATTCTTTGATCTCGCTGTACAACACTCTATCACAAATATATCGAATCTCGAAGCATTTATAGCTCATATGTCCCTTCAATGATTTTGTGAGAAAATTAAACTGAGAATTGGTAAAAGATAAAGATGGAACATTTGAAATCAAGAAAATGATCAAAACCGACTTGGAGTAGGGTAATGACTTTGCACATCTATGCAGACAATCTATTGATATTAGTATTTGCATGCACACATTGTGTGACAAACGGCATCCGTAAAACATAATCACTGTTTAATCATACAATTACATGCATATACACTTGATTTATATTAATTAAGTCCTCTAAGTCTAGCAATATTCAGGAAATGCATTTACATTTGCATATTACATGTTCGTATTCGCCGTGTCGCAATGTGATGAAAACAATTTCAGAGACCGTTGGTAGATTATCCGATTAAATAATTCATATCAGGATGGTTCCGATATGCCCCAGAACGTTATACAAAGGACATTATATCATGTCTAATAGAAAACATGGACAAAACCCTAAGTGGGAACAAGTATATGTATTATAATTTTCTGGAAAAATACACAAGTATTAAATTGTCCGATCCGAGCTATGAAACTTACAATTTCCAATAGACTGGTGTACATGATTAATGGGAACATCATATGATCACAAGACAATTTTAATCATCATAAGGTGCTATCGAGGGTATTATATATATATATATCCTAAGGTTATCTAAACACTAATTACCAAGTAACATTGCATAATTGATCGCTAATCGAATCATGAGCACAATTAATTGTCCGATTAACATCACATAATCACCAAAGCTTAAACTAGTGAGCTAGTTAATCATGGTTATCTTCCAAAGACTAGAGTAGTGCACTAAACATCTACTTAATATCTATCAAGATATTTCAACACATGTCTAAATCAAATAAACAAATAAAACAACCAACCACCCCCCCCCCCCCCCAATTTTCGGCCATACTAGAGGCCCCACACCACCCTCACATTGTGTTGATTTCCTTGGATAAGATAGTTTGGCCTTGTGAGATTTAATCTTTTGACTTTATGGACTTGTATGATGATGATGAATACCTAAGACCTTACCAACACCTCAAGACCATATCTATTCTCATTTCACAAAAATCACAACATACAACTCCCTCATTTCTCTCTCTCTCTCTCTCTCTCTCTCACTCTCTCTCTCTCATTCTCTTCACTTTCAAATTTTAAACATTTCCAAGGGTTTCAAGGAGCATTGTAAGGTGATCTAAGGTGCTAGAAGGCTTGGGGAGCTTTCAAGGAGGTTGTTCTTGCAAGAAGTTGAAACTCTTCTTTTCTTTTCTTTTCTTCAAGTTTGATCATCCCTAGCCTTGGACTAGTTGTAAGCACCTAAACCTTTATTTTTGTTCTTACTTTACTGAAGATTATGGAGGTACAAGTGATCACCATGAAAACATTGTTATAACACTTAAAAGGGTTTAAAATAAAACAATATATCCTGAATAATGTTAATAATTTCATGTTGATCTTGAAGTATACATAATAAATATGTAAAGTTAGTAATAAAAAGTAATCTAGCATGATATACAAGTAATATGATGTGTGAATTTGTTTAAAAGCATGGATGATCTTGAAAGTTGATTTTAAAGTATTTTTAAAGTTTATATAAATTTGCACAAGCTTCATGTTCATGGACCTTGATTTAAAAAGTACAGGAAATATGTTGGTATGAACATGTTTTTGAAATGGATGAACATGAAAATATTTTTAGAAGATCTAGGGTTTGTATAATTTTTCATGATCTTTAGTTTTGTTGAAAAATGTAAAAAAGTTGTTCTTGATGATTAGAAGAGTTGATGATGATGATTTGGAAAATTAATGATGATGATTAAAGGGAATGGTAATTTAGGGGACAGCATGCCGAAATTTTAAAAAATGTAAGTTACGTTAAAAGCATGATTAACTAGGGAATTACAAGGTTTAAAATGGATTAGTGTCACTAAGCATGATTATATAAAAATTTGATGAAAGTATGAGTTAACATAACCTTATCGTAAATTAGGGTTTTAAGACATGAAAATGGATATTAATATATATATATATATATATATATATATATATATATATATATAGAGAGAGAGAGAGAGAGAGAGAGAGAGAGAGAGAACTGTGGAAATGTGACTATATATTTTCTGTTATACATGAATATAGTAGGATGATATGGATAAGAATATATATATATAGGGATCGGTTCAAATCAAAACCACCACGAGTTGTGAGAACTTTTTGATCCCGCGCGAGTTGGGCCAATTTTTTTTTTTTTTTTTTTTGCACAAACGTAGATGAAAACATTATAAACACATATGTGAAAAAAAGTAAAAAAAATTGTCGAGTCATTAGTTTTGACTGATGCAAGTTTTTTTACGCGCTGGTGTAAATTTTGTATGAAGATAAATACTTTTTTTTACGCCTCATGTAAATGTGGATATGCAGCATTTTTTTATTTTTTATTTTTTTGCTGAAGCAACTGATACTTTTTATGACTCTTGAGAAAAAAAAAATCGGAAAATTTATTTGGATGGCCTAGTTCACACAACTCAGGTGGTTATCATTTTAACCCATCCTTGTATATTCAAAGTATTATATATGGATGCTTAGTAAAAGATGGAAAACAAAGTACAAAGTGTTACATACATGAACTTCACAAAAAACATGACAAGAAATGCATATCCATTTACCTATACACAAGGGACATAAAACTACATTAGGCATGACACAAATATATAACCATGAAAAATCCGAGTTCCCGACAAATATGATGACGATACGGACAATCAGACAAATTACAAGTATATATATATATATATATATATATAGAAACGGGATCAGGAGAAAACGCTCAAAAGTGTGAGAACAGTGAGAACGCATCCTGGCCCAACACGTGTCCCGCGTCATAGAGAAGGGCGGAATGGCTTTTTTGTCTTTTCATTCTTCTTTTTATTTTCCCTACGCGGTATGATATTTTATGGCGTCTAAGTTTTTTTTGGCGTTAATTGTATTTTTTAAACTTTTTGACGTTGAATTAATTGTTTTTGTGTCACATATATAACTTTTTGGCGTTATAGCGTTTTCTGGTTAATTTTTTGGCGTTTTTGGCCTTTTGTATAAAAATTCATTACGAGTCATTAAAATTTGCATAAGATTACAGAAGAACAATTTTTTTTTGGCGTTTAGTGAATTTTTTGGCGTTTAATACCCTTTTTTTACAAGGTGCGTTTGCCAGCAGCTGTTCTCCCAGCTTTCATACTACCGGCGTTTTGGTGTTTGTAGTTTTTGGCGTTTTATATAATAATGTATTTTATTTATATAACAAAACAACATATTTCTTGATATTAAAACAATATAAAATGAAAACAAAAATAATACAAAATGGTAATCTAATTTTTCTTCCGAATCTTCAATGTCATCAGCCTCTTCTTTTCTTGAATTTGTTTTTGGCGTTTTGAACCTTTTTGAATACTTTAGCTAGATGCCAACTTTCCTTCATAAACCCCGTTTTTTTTAACCCTCCTTCTGTTGTCAAAATGGATGGTGTATCGCCTGATTCCCAGAGTGTATCTCCACGAAACGATTGTTGCCATTTTTGGCGTTTTGTTTAATTTGGCGTTTTTTGGTTAAAGGTGTTTTTTTGCAGGAAATGGATAGATTGAAGTGATTATTGAAGCTTTGTTTTTACGTTTGTTTATATAATGATGTTTTTGGCGCGTAATTTAGGAGAGAATTTCTTCTAATAAATGTTAATAACTGTAATTCAGTTATTTGTGTTGTTTCATCTTCCTGTAATATTCAACGCGTTTTATTTTTAATTTTTGGCGTTTTGTTTTTAATGGCGTTTTATTTTTTGTTTGGCGTTTTATCATATTTGGCGTTTTCGATATGAGCGGTAAAAAGACCATTTTACCCTTAATGAAGCGCGTCCCACATAATTATATTTGTGTTATTTACGAAAACGTCACTGCGCAATCTAGTCCACGGATTGTTTTGATCGGACGATCCATAAGCGTTCTCACCGTTTTCTCTAAATCCTGACCCTATATATATATATAGGGGAAGGTTCATTGGGGAACACTAAAAAAGTGGGGAACAGCGGGGAACCGACTCAAACAAACTCCGAATGGACTCATTCCATCGGCGTTGGAACCGGCTCGTCAAACCCTAACTAAGATCTCTTAACCCTAAATCCTAACTCCTAAACTCTAAACCCTAAAGCTAAAAAATAAGGCTAAAACATAAGCTAAACCGTAAAATCTAACCTATAAACCCTAAAAGCTAAACCTAAAGTTAAACCCTAAAGCTAAACCCTAAACCTAAACCCTAAACCCCAAAACTAAACCCTAATGCTAAACCCTAAAGCTAAACCGTAAAAGCCAAACCCTAATATATTTAGGGTTTAGGGGTTATGATTTAGGGTTTAGGGTTAAGAGATTCTAGTTAGGGTTCGACGAGACGGTTCCAACGCCGCTGGAATGAGTCCAATCGGAGTTCGTTTGAGCCGGTTCCCCGCTGTTCCCCACTTTTTTAGTGTTCCCCAATGAACCTCACACACTATATATATATATATATATATATATATATATATACGGCCCGGTAAAAATATATATAATTTCGGACAAGTAATAAAAATATATAACTTCGACGTCGTATAAAAAATATGTATTTTACAATCGATCATAGAAGTATATTGTTTTTAAGAAATCTTAAGGATATATTTTCCTAAAAATATATTTCCGGAAAACCGACAAAAGACTAAGTGTGAATTAATACATATACATATACATATACGTACAAATATGTGTCTACGTATATCATAACACACTTAGTAGAATACAAGGTTTAAGAAGTATACACGTATACGTACAAATATAACACATGTACCTATTCAAAAAGTATATAAATAAATATATATGCATGGGTACACTTATACGCACAATTACTCACCAACTACATGAGTTGGAAAAGTATACAAACAAGTATATATACATGTCTATATATACAAGGATAATGTTAAAAATATTAATTTTTAACAAGTAAAACACTAAGGAAGAATATATTTATTTTTAAGGATAAATATATGGTTAACCACTGATTTAATGAAACAAGGGTATACGACACAAGAATATATTTTTGAATATAAAAATATATTATTTACATTAACGAAACAATCGTGTGCAACACGAGGTTACACAAGGGGCTAGGCCCCGAACATTACACAGGTAAGGATACACACACACACATACATATATATATATATGTGTGTGTGTGTGTGTGCTCGTGTGTGTGGATAAAATACATGTATGATCATTCGGATAATCAACCACCAACGCGTTTAAACAAACAAGGATTTTCAAATAAATGAAACAAGGATAAGTCTTAACAAGATTATTGGTGAAAGACTTGTACATGAAACAAACAATTAGACCTAGGTGTCTTAACGAAGTAGGGCACTTGTAGGTTGGAATCGATTTAGGGAACATTGGATTGCTAGCATTTTAGAACGGAACACAAACAATGAGTTTCACAGCTCCTCCTTTAAATAATTTGTTTTCAAAATTAGGGGTAGATACATGTTTATACATTGGTATGCTAGATATGGAGTGAAATCAATTAGATCTTATGCGATTAAGCGTGTGCATTAGTAGACATTAGTCACAGTACAGACTTAGGAACAATTGGATAGATCTATTAAGTGTGGGCAAGCTCCACTCCTGGTCCTCGAGACCCTGCGGGAGTACTTTTGTGTCCGGCTAGTTGTGCGTCACTAGGATTAGTGATTCAGTACCACAAAACATGGTCAAGGTTTGGTTACTAGCTTATGTCGTCACACATATTAATGTCTTTGCAAAACAATAATTGATCAACGAATTTCACTGACACTACGCATACAGGTTTCTATACAAGGTTTATCAAATGTTTTAAAGATTCATTTGTGACAAGCAAAACCTGTGAACTCACCGACATTTTTGTTGACTTTTTATTTAACATGTGTTTCAGGGAAATAAGGAAACGATGAATGATTTTGGACGTCAAAGCAAGGATAAAAGAAACCATGCTATTTTGGGAGGGTTTGGCTCATATATTTCATCCTTGTGCGGAATATAGGGGTCAAAGCCTTGTTATTAAAAACTATATTTTGTTTTTAAGACTTTTGTGAAACTTGAAAACTCATGGTTTATGTTGTGAACAAAATACTTGGTCTTGTATTGACGTTTTAATTAATATATATTTGGAATCGTTGTTTATTTTAAATCATGTAGATGTTTCACTATCGAATGCTATGAAAACCTTTCATAATCGCACTGTCACTTCCGCTACAAGCGGGTGTGACACATTGATCCCAAGGCTCACCCTTTGCGCCTTCAACAGCTATGGTTTGTACCTCTATATATAAAAAAACTGTATAAAAAGGAAGTTTGGGAATCCACTTCTATTTTATGACCTATCGCAACGTCCTTATGAAATATAACTTGATTATAACCCATTAGCCGGTTTTTATCTACCAACTTGTTTAAACTATTTAGATAAAACTTTGAAGCATGTTTGGATTAGAGTTGATGTCTTCAGTGCATATAACTCATATTCGGTTTCATATATTTTAAACCAAATCTACCAACCCTACACAATTTTCACTTTTGATAAATTATGCTCAGAAAAGAAAAAAGGTGTATTTTTTCTTCCCTTTGAAATCTAGAGTGAGTGTTATGGAAGATGTGAAAAGGGTGTGAGCCCCTTCCACCAAGGCATATCAGGCGCGAAGACCACAACATAGTGGTGTTAAAGAGGCTGCCAGGGCGCAAATGCGAACACCATCTCGGACGTGGGGGCTAGGGGTTCAAGGTTCAGTTTAAAACTGTGAAACCGGTTATCGCTTCGGTTTCACATTAGGTTTTTCTTTTAATTCTTAGTTGGTTGGTTTCAAAATTTTCAAACCGTGGTGAATGGTTTGGTTTGACTTTTGGTTTACTCTGAACACCGGACATATAAAAGCGGACCAGACCGTTTGATTGAGATATATTCCAATTTTCTCAAATATTGTCTCTGTTATATTTCATTATTTACTTATTTACTTGAAGCAACCTTTCTATTTTTATGGGGTAGAGATACGGCTGTCTACGTTTTACCATTTACAGTGATGATGATGTCGATGTTATATTTCATTATTTATACCATCTTAAAATGAAAAAAGAAAGTTTGGGATGGTGGCCTCAATCTTGGCTGCTTATGAATAAAAGTGTGCTGCATGTGATATGCATCGCCCCTCAAATTTCAATGAGTCTGGCCTCTCAGTCCTACGCTAGTAATTTCTAACCCATCAAAAAACTTCAAATTCCCGCTGCTCCATAATTCAGTACGCCCACGCTAATTACAATATCTAGCAGTGGTGGTAAAGTGGGCAAGTTGGATGAGTTTGGTTAGGATGGACATAGGTCACGATGGACATTTAAAAAAAAAGGGTTGGATGGGTAATGGGTTAAGATGGGTTTGTATTAGGATAGATTTAGGATAATATAAGTTTGGGTAAAGATGAGATGAAAAAATAATTACAAAATTTAAAAACATAAAATAAAAAATACAAAAAAAAATTAATAAAAAAATATAAAATTTCTAAAAAAATAAAAAAAAATTCTAAAAAATAAAAAATCTTAAAAATCTTAAAATTAAAAAAAATCAAAAAAATATAAAATTCTAAAAAATAAAACAAATCAAAAAAATTGTAAAATGTTAAAAAAAATCCTAAAAAATCAAAAAATTCTAAAAAAAATCAAAAAATTCTAAAAAAAATCAAAAATTCTAAAAAATCTTAAAAATTCTAAATAAATCTTAAAAATTCAAAATAATTCTAAAAAATATAAAAATTCAAAAATATCCTGAAAAATAAAACAAATAAAAAACATAGTAAAAAATTGAAAAAATTCTAAAAAGTCAAAAAAATTCTAAAAAATCAAAAAATTATAAAAATTCAAAAAATACTAAAAAATCATAAAAATGCTAAAAGAATCCAAAAAAAAAAAATCTAAAAAATGAAAAAAAGCAAAAAGCAAAAAAATTCTAAAAAATAAAAAAATTCTAACAAATCAAAAAAATCAAAAAAATTCTAAAAAACCCAAAAAAATCAAAAATAAAAAAAAACTCTAAAAGTCATAAAATTTCTAAAAAATGCTAAATTATTTTTATAGAATTTTTTGGATTTTTTAGATTTCTTTTGATTTTTTAGAATTCCAGAGATTCTTATCTCATTCCATTCCAGTGGCTCAACCAGTAACCAATGGCGAAAACTAAAAAATCCATGGTTTCACGGTAGAACCCTCTTTCGCCCAAGTTGTTTCAGAACCGGAAAAAAAGGTTATGGATTATTTATTATTTTTTTGCTTTTTTAGAGTTTTTTTTTTGACATTTTAGAATTTTTTATTTTTCTTATTTTTGGATTTTTAATTATTTTTTTGAGTTTTTTTTAATTTTTAGAATTTTTTGGATTTTTTAGAATTTTTTTAATTTTTTAGATTTTTTTTGTATTTTTTATTATTTTTTTGTTTTTTTAGATTTTTTTTGGTTTTTTAGTTTTTTTTTAATTTTTTGGATTTTTTTAGAATTTTTTGGATTTTTTTATTATTTTATGAATTTTTTTAATATTTTTTCAATTTTTTAGAATTTTTTGGATTTTTTATTATTATTTTTTTTAGAATTTTGTTGATTTTTTGGATTATTTTTGATTTTTTAGAATTTTTTTGGATTTTTTATTGTTTTTTGATTTTTTATTATTTTTGGATTTTTTAATTTTTTAGAATTTTTAGGATTTTTTAGAATTTTTTTTGACTTTTTTTATTTTTTGATTTTTAGAATTTTTTTTTATTTTTTAGAATCTTTTCTGATTTTTTATATTATTTTGATTTTTGAGATTTTTTTTTAATTTTTTTTTTATTATTTTTTAAAATTTTTATTAATTTTAAACGAAGAACGACGGAAGAGTACTACGGCGGCGATCGGTGAAATTGCAATTGTGAATAGATATCTACGAGCAGTAATTAGTTTAGTAATTTTATCTCATACCCATTCTGACCTGCTTGCGTTTTATCTCATAACCATCCCGACCTACTCTTTTTTTTTCCACCACTTCATAATCCATCCTAACCTAGTGACTAATTTTGTTTGACCCATCTTAAAATTTAAAATACCTATATTAACCCAAAATGGAATGGATGAGCTTGTTTTGCCAGGTAGCTGCTTGACATTCCTCCCACTCGAAATCACTCCTACTCATTTTACGTGCTTGATATCGCTCATGATATAACATCCAGTACTTCTTAGTCCTGCTCGACATGTTTGAATGTTCATAGTTCATACTTTATGCTACCTTTCCAGATTCTTTTATAATCATAAAGTGTTTAAATCAAGCTTTCTGTTAACCAAAAGTTCATTTACGTGAAAATTTCATCATCAATGGGGCTTCTTCTATGGTGAGTTCCTTATTGGAGTTCAAGCTCACCATACTCGTAATTTTTTACAACCATTCGTCCTCATGTTATTAAAATCTTGCATTCTGTCCAAACCGTGAGATCAAAGTGGAACCAAACGGTTTAGTTTAATTTTTTAACGGTTCAGTTTTGATTTACAATAATAAAAAAATGTTTTTTTATTGTTAGTAACGGTTTGACCTAAAAACTATGGTGAACACCCCTAGCTAGAGGGAGCGTTTTGTATGTTCTTTTAATAATTACTTAATATTAAAAAACCATCACCACATTTTACCTTTCATCTCTCCGTAACACATGTAGGAAGATGTGAAAGGTGAAACCCTTAACTCGTACGTAGCGTCTGCATAATAATTTTTTTTTCCACATTTTGTATTTATCAGAACACGGTCTTAAAAATTAAAAAAAAGTGAAAGAGACAAAAATATTAACGTGAAAGTGTAGTGCTACCATTTTCATGTATCATATGAAGTAGGTGCTACAACGTAAAGGAATGTGATGTAAGCAATAGCCTTGGTAAACATACCCAACCCTATATGGCTATATGTTAATGCTATGTGATTATTGGTTAGCTTGCTTTTTCCAATCATAGTTTTTATCATTGTCAAATCAAAAGAAGAGGAAAAAAGACCTAAAATCCAACTCCACTTTTGAAGTTTAAGTGTTATCTAAATAATTGGTGTTAAAAGTTTGAGAATATGATAAAATATTTATTTATATATATATATATATATATATATATATATATATATATATATATATATATATATATATATATGAATGAATTGGTTTTGCTAATAATATACATCATCTCAAATGCTGAATTAGTGAATTGGTTTTACTTAAGGTGAGGGGCACTCCTTTCAGATACTCTAGTTTTCTCCAATTCTATATGGGTATGTCATTTTTATCCTAAACTACTCTAATACTCTAAAATTACTGGTAGCACTCCTTTCAAACTACCCTAAAACCAAGGGTCACACCCCTTTACTCTATCCATCAATTAAACACATGCATCCATTTACCTTTCTTTGGGTTCCTCTACCCTTGATTCTAACCGGCCCAAGGTACCCTAAGGGTGATGGCGGTGTACCCGCTTAGGGTTGCTACCCTAAACCCCTTACCAGCACAGCAGGGCCCCCTCCACCCTCATTATATACAATGAAATATGTACATGTTAAAAAAATGTTTATAACGAGATGGAAGCCCCCACCGCAATACGGGCTTACAAATTTATACGTAACATATACGAATAAAACATAAACGCTAGTTGATAACCTTGGTCACATAATAGGTAATTACAAAATTTACAATCAAGGTATTAAAATACTAATACATCTAAACCTAATTCTTTTTTTCAATATTATTATTTACAAAATAATGCGTGTTTAGCGCGTCAATTGCAAGTTATAACTCCGCTTGCTTCTCACGAATGTTAGAAACTCATTTAGTTAGGTCTCTTAGTTTGTCGTTGATCCGTTTGTCATTGATTCGTTTGTTGGATTTGACAACATCTTGAAAATTATGTGATTGCCGTTAAAAGCATCCATGTTCTCATCCGAAGTTGACATGCTAGGGAAAAAAGAATACATATTAGTTATGCTCTAGTTAAACCAAACAACCACAATAAGGTAAGAAAATTAAACATATTTTGAATATGATACGTATAGGCTCAAACACATCATTGTAGTCGTTTGCTTTCATGATGTCAGTTTGGTAAAAAAAAAAAAAACCATAAGAACAACTTATTCATCATTTCCTAGAAAGTCATTAACCTGAACATAAAAAAGTGCAAAACGAAAAATATACAACAAAAATACTAAAAAATTAGGCCCGAAAGCAAATATATATCAGAGAAAAGCAAAGTAATTTTTCTTAGACTCAGAAATCTAGACTGGTTGCTTATATCAAGCCTTCACAGTCTTAGGGTGAGGAGAGCACTCCCCTCTTAGACCATGTGTAGTGGTAACAACTTATAATGCCCTCACCATGGGGCATTATCCGACACGTGTCATCCCAGTCAGCATGGGGCATTATAGCATAAAGTGGTGTAGTGGGGCATTATTCCAATAACGCCCATGCAATCATTTCCCAATTATTTTTTTTTTAACTTTAAATACTTCATTAAATAAAAAAAATACAATACTAGAAATAAAAAAATTAAAATCCGATTAAATAAAAAAAATACAATACTAGAAATAAAAAAATTAAAATCCGATGAAATTAAAAAAAAAAAAACACTACTTTTCATCTTCGCTTTCTTCACCCTCGCCAACTTCGTCTTCCTCGTCCTCCGAAAATCATGTTGAGCATGATTATACACGCGTACATAGCATCTCTCATTTTTTGCTTGCTCCATGCACGACAAGGATTTCTCAAATAATGCCAGCGTTGTTTAAGAACCCCAAAGCATCTCTCAATGTCTTTTCGTGAAGACTCTTGAACCTTTTTAAAGTATGCTCTTTTTTCATCAAAAGGATCACTATACGTCTTCACGAAAATCGAATACCTAGGATAAATTCCGTCGCTCAAATAATATCCATGAGGGTAGTAGTTTCCATTTGCGTAAAACGACGCTTTTGGAGCTTTGCCAGAAATCCACTCCTCTAACAGCGGAGATTGTTCAAAAACATTGATATCATTGCATGACCCGACCACGCCAAAGTAAGCCGACCAAACCCAAAGGTCCTGTGAAGCAACCGCCTGAAGAATAATAGTGGGTCCTTTTTGGTCACCCCGTGTGTGTTGGCCTCGCCATGCAGTCGGGCAGTTATTCCAACGCCAATGCATGCAATCTATGCTCCCGATCATACCAGGCAAACCATGCTCAGCATTATGTACCTCGTAGATCTTTTGAAGGTCGTCCCATGTGGGCGTTCTAAGATAACGCGCACCGTACACATCAATTATACATTTATAAAAAAAATAGACAAAAAAAACAAACAAACATAAGCTTAAAAAAATAAATTGTAAACATACTCGAGGTTTAAAAAAAAGTAAAGTATAGGAATTTTACCGCGACAAAAATGCTCCAAGCTATCTCTCGTTGGTTTCTCCGCCATTTTTAGATACTCGTCGTTGATGTCGGTAGTGTTTCCATAAGCAAGGATTCGTAACGCCGACGTACACTTTTGGATACCGGTAAATCCAAGTTCCCCTCTCGCATCCGCTTTTTGTTTAAAATAATCGTAGTTGGCTTCCAAGTCGTCGACTATGCGTAGAAATAACCGCTTACTCATTCGGAAACGACGCCTAAACATTTCGTTCGAATATGTCGGCTCCTCATCAAAATAATCTTTCATCAAACGATCGTGTGCCCCGCGGCGGTCTCGTTCAATATAACCTCTTTTACTTTTTTCTGCTTGGGGGCGACGACAATGCTCGACATATCTCATCGCTAGTTGACAAGCACTCGTAACCGCCTCTTGCTCAACCTCCTCATCGGTTGAACCATCGCCATCCGCAAAAAACTCGTTGTAGTAATAATTTACCATGGATGAAGAACTAGGAGAATCCATCAAGTTTTTTATAAAATGGTTGTATTTTTTAGAGGGTTTTTGTGATGTTTTGGTTGAAAATGAATGAGTTTATATATATAGGGGGAAATGCTTAAAAAAATAAAAATAAAATAAAACTAGCCGTTTAAAAAAACTAGCCGTTTGAGTTGGGATTGGGCATTCAAACCATGGTGCAGCGTTTTAATAAACATGCCGGGTTAATTTTTTTTTCAAAAAAACGCCCGGAAACGCCCTATGTAGTGGGGATCTCGGCGTTATCCGGCGTTTTTTTTGAATTTTTTTTAAAAAAAACGCCCCACTACGGGGGGACTTAGGGGAGTCCCCTCTCTTACGCACACCCAATCAGGTTATGCCACGTCAACTCCCCTCTTAAACTCCCCTCACACCCCAATTTGATGGCGGCACTCCCCTATTAGGTGACTTGTTTTTTTATTAAAAAAAAAATAAAGAAAAAAAAAGAAAATAAATGATTGGTTGAAAATGAGAGTGGCCCCACCACCTCCTCTCTCCTTCTTCGGTGAACAAGCCCCGATTTCACCTCCTCTCTCCTCCCCGATTTGAGTCCCCTCTTGGATGGCAGCACATTCCCGCTCGGGAAAGTTGGTCCCCACTCGGGGTCACCGAGGGTGCCCCCCTCACCCTTATAGAAACAAATTTTCAACATCACCCCCCTCTCTCTCTCTCTCTATATATATATATATATATATATATATATAGTGCCAGGATCATTTCAGAACCATAAATATTTATAGAATTCGCAGAACTCCAAATAAACAATCTTTTTATTTATATATTTTTATGTTTAGGATAATTTTATCATTTATTATGTGTATTTTTACGATTACATACATGTTAAGAGTAATTTTATCATTTTTTATATCTAATTTTATAATTACACATATGTAAACTAGTTTTTTACATATACGTAAATAGTTATGACACATATATATATAATTTTGGCAATTAAACTTATGTAAACTACTTTTAACATGTATGTAATCAAAGAAATACATATAATAGATGATAAAAAGATCCTAAATACAAAAACTTATATATAAAATGATTGTTTATTAGGAGTTCTGAAAGTTCTGTAGTTATTTAGAGTTCTGAAATGAACTCAACCCTATATATATACATATATACATATATATATATATACATATATATATATATACATATATATAACGGTTTAGGATCGTTTGATATGAAGAAGATTAAACATGAAGAAAATATAAATTAATTTAAATGATAAAAGGAGATAGCAACATAAACAACCATGATATAAATTTAAAATATACCTGAGTTTATTGATTGAAAATCTTGATTACAATTGATTTCCTTACAATCGGGAGGAGCAACTATTATTTGAAAATCTAAAGATTTTGAACATAGAGAGGTTGATAATACAAGTTTTGGGTTTGAAGGTTTTTTCATACATAAGAGAAGTTGTAAGAAAAGGTATGTAGAAAAGTGTGTCTTTCTTCATTGATCATCCATCCTTTTATAGATGAAATAAAAGGGTCTTCAAAATTGAGTCTTGAAAAGAGTTCCCGTATCAAATTGCTTTGTTGAAAATGCTCCTTAAAGTTGTTTGTCTATATTGAGAATTATTTGCACCATCTTTGAAGATTTGAAAAGATGATTGTCTCTTTGTTGCACAATCTTCTATAATTGGAAAGTTAAATGTCATTTTGTTGAATTATATGCTCCACTTTTGAAAATAAGAAAAGTTGATTGTTCTTTTGTTGACAATTGCACCACTTCAATATCTCTTGTCGGCCAAAAATATAGATAAGCATAAAAATTATTATTATTATTATTATTATTATTATTATTATTATTATTTTACATCATATCAAATGGGTCTTGAGAATCTTGAAAAACTTCAGTCCTCGGGGATGAGTGTTTTGAAGGGGATGGAGACTGTTGAATTTCATTGACTAATTTTAAAATATCTTCTGGAGACTTGCAATCTGAAAATCTTTTAATATACTCTTGATCTTCATCACTGGCCTTGATATCTCGAATTGGAGACTTTAAACTTCTTTCATATTGAATAGCTAGTTCCTTATAATACTTGGTAACTGCTTGAGAATTTGCTTTTGTGATGATAAACTTATTCCACCATTTACATCTGTATTGTCTGAAGAGTAATGGAGGAGAAAGTTCTATAGGACTTTCTTCTTGAAAATTGTAAGTCCATAAACGGATCCATGGAATTCTGAAAACGCTCATAAACTGTAAAGTATATTCGAAAATTGGTGTTCCATCATGTTGAAAATACTCGACGAATTTTGAAAATGCCTCTGAAACTTCTTTAGGAAAAGCTTCTGGAATAATTCCCATATATTTAAACCATTTAACAAACCATCTTGGATAAATATTTGAAAAATCTTCATCAAATTGGAAGAACCAAGAATGATCAAAGTTTCTTAAGAAAAATGCATATTCCCATGCATCTTGATAATCATAATAGTTATATTGAGGATAAGCACTGAAGTTTTAAAGGGTTTTTGGATTATAGGGATTAGAATTCCAATCTTCTAAAGATAGGACTTCTAAAATTTTTACTTGACTATAAGCGATCTTAGAAGGATCTCCACTATTAAAATTGTGCCGAATAATAACTGATTCAGAATCTTCTAAAGTTGCTTGATAATAATCTCTAGTGTTGTATTCATCCTTGAAAAAATGGCATCCTCTTGGAAAAATGAAGTCGATCAGGGAGAAGAAGGTTTTATTAACCTTTTCGACTTCCAAAGGTTCTAGAATTTTGATAATCTTTTTGTTTGGGTTGATAATGTAGGGAATAGTGGCTGGTGAAGAGGTTGAAGGAGAGCCTGGTTTAGAGAGTTTTGTAAAGGAAGGAGATTGAATAATGGGTTTTGATTCTAAAATTTGAATAATAGATGAGAATGGAGGTCTGGGTCTTGGACCTGGGGTTAGAGGGGCAAATCTGTTTTGAATATTAGGTAATAAGGGAAATTGTTGCAAATGGGTTGGTCTTGATGGAGAATTTGGAGAACTTGATAATTGATTTTTTGAAAATTGTTGTTTTGAGAATACAATCTTTTTTGTAGAATCGGAGTTGCTCATATTCCCTGTAAAAATTCTCTTGATAAAAAATCTGGTAAAGAGTTATTTTCTCCTTTTATAAATTCTATTTGAAAATCAAAGTTGCTTAATAATGCTTGCCATCTTGCAAAAACTTGTTTTGAAATCAAATTTTTAATATCCTTTTCTAAAATATATTTTGCAGATAAACAATCGATTCTTAATAAAAATGGTTTCATATATAAATCATCTCAAACTTTTTTATACATAAAACTATACTTAAAATTTATTTTTTAATTGTAGAATAATTCTTTTGAGTATCATTCCATGCACCTGAATAGTATCTAACTAAACTTTCTTTATTATTTAATTTTTGTTTTAGTATTCCTCCGAATCCTAAATCACTTGCATCAGTTTCTACAATTAATTCTGCATTAGGATGGGGAATATGTAAGCAGGGTAAACACTTTATTTTATCTTTAATATATTTTACTATATCTGTATGTTCTTGAGTCCATGGTTTTGGATTATTTTTTAATCTGTCATATAGAGGTTTACATATAATTCCTAAGTCTTTGAAAAAAATCATGAATATAATTTAAACATCCTAAAAATCTTTGTAATTTCTTTTTATCTTTAATTTCATTTGGAAATTTATTTGAAAATTCTAAACTTCTATTAATAGGTTTTATTGTTCCTTGAATAATATTATGTCCTAAAAATCTTATTTCTGTTTGAAAAAGACTCATTTTAGAAGGTGATACTACTAATCCATTTTTATGAATAATATTATAGAAAGCATTTAAATGTTTAAAATGTTGGTCTAAGGAATTTGAAAATATCAATACATCATCAATATAAACAATTGCATAATTTCCTAGCTTAACCATAACAAAGCTATATGAATTAAAATCATGCAAGATCATCCATTGATTGAGTTTTAAAACCAGAGTAACATACCATTGTCTTAGAGACTTACAATACCATAACATAAAACATTGTCTTTAACAACATAACCATCAACATGAAATAAACGCAGTTTAAGATTTGTGACTTGTCCAGGAAAGAGTCACATTTCCTAAACTGGGATGACCTTGGAACCCTTTTTGCAGCGGGAAAACATAACATACCGTGCCAGATCTTTAATTTCCTGAAATACATGTAAGTTGAAAAATCAACAATAATGTTGAGCGAGTTCATGTGTAAGTGAGTATGTAAAACACTTGTAAGTATAAAAATTCCCTGGTATGTAGCAGTGTAAGGAAAAGAGATCACCAATGGTTTGCAAGGCCATTAGCATGTGTGAAGTGTAAGTAGGAAGACTCAACCTAGCAGATTTTGCGTTGGGTACAAAGTCACTCAAGGTCCGTTCTGCTGGGCCTCTTAGAGGTCCGTTCTGTTGGGCCTAGAGTTGGGCTCGCTACACCCAGATAGATCTACCGCTTACGTCCCTCGGTGTTTCTGCCTACCCACTCACATGATCTAAGTAGTAAACCTCCTTACGTTAACCATACCATGTATAGAGTACTTGTAAACAAAGTAACATGTATTTCACCCCCGCAGTTAAGAAAATTGAAAACAGTTAGAGAAAAGGGGGACATGAACTCACAGTGAAGCGTCTCTACCAAGTATCTCCTGCTCACGCAGCTGTGCGACGACCTACAGGTGCTAATTGCTATTAGACGGACGGCCGTGCCTTAGCTTTATAGTTTAAGTCTTTGGGAAATAGTTAGACAACTATTTCGTGTTTACATTCTGTATATACTTGGTAGTTAATCTCCTTCCCAAGGATGGGGGATTCAATACATGTGCGTTCAAATTATATTATTAAGTCTCACCTAATAAATATATATTTCCAATTCCAAAATATAAGTATTTTTCTCAAAAATATTATATTTTCATTTCACATAATTTTTCTCCAATAATACGTTGTTAAAATACGCGTTCATAAATATTTTCGTAAGTGCGTAAGTTACGTTTTAACAATCGAGTGGTAATATACTTACCGGTGTAACTTATATATTTATGGTGAAAGCGTTCGTATTATTTTGGATTCGTTAACGTTCGTAAATATTATTTTTACTCTAAAAATAATATCTATGTATTTTCACAAAATAATCATAAACAGTGTGTGAAAAATATATATTTATCACGTTAAATTTTGTGAAAATCCCACCTCCGAATATTTAGTAAATAAAGTCATGGCGAAATTCATATTTCGAAAACATGTCAAAAATGATTTCTAACACTTGTAGTGTAAATAGTTCTAAGTGTTAGGTTTTTAGAAAAATTTCGCCAGAGTTTCCTTTGTAACTGGAGGTGGCCACGCTTTCAAGCGTATCATTTTCTTTTATCAAATCAATTCAACAATTTTCTTTATTTGATCAGAACAACTTTCAACACAACAACTAATCAACATATGTGTAAATTGCCAAAAATTACATGAACTTGTAGTTTTCCCAAAACTGTGGTGTAAATCTCCTTAAATTTAGTAGATCTTCATATTAGGTAATTTGATCTTGTAAAAACCTCGTTTTTAGAGAAAATCCATCTTTACAACTTCTAGTCTCCTTTTACAAAAACTGTTATTTTGTCGGATCTTTTCATTTCACAAGTGTTTACACACTTGTGGTTTATAAAAATCATGCGTGTTAGTGTAAAATCCATCTTTTAAAATACATGATTTCTTTGATACGTGGTTCCTTGAAAATACCACTTGCAGATGCGTAGATCTGCTAGTTTTAAACACTATTCCATAAGTAAAACATTTTTACACAAGTTCATGATTCGCGTGTGGTAGAGTTTCACCTTTTAACCCTTGTATTATTCAAAACAAGCTTATGTTAAGATCCATGATCTTACCAAACCGGGTTAAACGATGATCCGAGCTATCACATCATAGATCGGGCCCAAATAATCATACATTTCGAATACTACAACATTTACACAACTTATAAGCTATTAACCACCATTTTTCATGTTTTTAGTAAACTTTAATGCTTCATCTTGCATGTTAACGAGTTTTAACCGATAAAAATCCTTTTAACCACTTTAGATTAGTTCGAATACGAGTTTTAAGCATTATACCTCTAGCTCGAGGCTAGGGAAGAATCTACGCGCAAACGAGGTGGATAAAAGCTAAGTAGAGAGGTCCTTCGCGTTCCGCTTGCAACAAGCTTCCTAATACGAGACCCTTGATGCTTGAATGAGCTTGGAATATGAAGATCGAACTCGAAAATGGATGGAGGGCCAAGGGGGTGTTCGGCCGAGACTTAGAGAGCAAGAGAGAGAGGTGAGAAAGTTGTGTTGAGTGATGATGATTATCTTGTGTAATTAATGGAACTTATAGACTAATCATATGTGTATTAACCAAAGGATCTTGTGCCCCTAGATATTATGCATACAAGATCTAGTGAATCAACATGGTACAAGAGTGGGGTCACTTGGTGACCGATTCGGTTGGGGGGGGGGGGTCCTTGGTTCGATTTTAACTAGATGGTTCGATGTTAACTTGGTTACTAGTATGGTATGTGTTATAGCGGGTGTTAGGGTATGCGGGGACCCTAACTGGCTCAGAAAAAGATAAATAGTGAAAATAACAATATTTTCATTTTCCGGGTATAGTCCGGTTGTTTGGTTGGATAGTAATCCGTTAAAGCGCTTAACAAAGCTTTAAAGTGTCGTTATTACCATTTTTAGTGACACATCTCATTTCTGACACTTTGGAAAGTGTCTAGTAATATTTTTCTCATGTTTTGGCACTTTATTAGTTAGCTAAAAGCTGAATTTTTAGTTAAAGTGCTGAGTTTTGTACTTAGAGTACGTTTTAGGCACATCCAGTCATAGTGACTTATCCCTAGAGACGCAGTTCCACAACCCTTATATCCCTACACTCACTACTAGTGTAGCAAAACATCTCAGGCTCTTACGGGCCTTAGAGGCAGTGTCTGCCTGATGCTGGCTTTATGAGCATGTTCAATAGGTTATCCGCTATTGTGCTACTGTGCTTTTTGTGCATCATGTTTGTCACTAGGGTTCAGCATGTAAATAATGTAGTGACGATAAGTAAAGTATGATGCAAGTAAGTACATGTATCAGATATCAAGTAGCAGTTCATCAGCTAGTTCAAACAAGCACAGTAATTAAGCAGTAATTAATCATTAATTAAGTCGTACGGATACCTGGTTTGGTGTGGGTTGTCACATTCTCCCCCCGTTAAATAAATTTCGTCCCGAAATTTAAGTTCTGCTTGTAGATGCAGGGTTCTTAGGAAAAAGGTGGGGGTATTTCTCTTTCATCCGGTCCTCACGTTCCCAGGTGTATTCAGGACCATGTCTGGCATTCCAACGAACTTTGACGAGCTTGACACTGCTCCGGCGGGTCTTGTTAACTTTCCAATCTGTGACCTCAACAGGTTCTTCAACGAAGTGGAGCGTGTCGTCAACATGAATCTCGTCGGTGGGAATGGCAACGGTGACTTGAGTTGGACTTTTCTTTAGATTGGATACGTGAAAAGTGTCGTGAACACCATTCAGTTCAGCAGGTAGGTCCAACTTGTATGCTACTAGTCCTATTCTTTCCAGAATTCTGAAAGGACCAATGTAGCGCGGATTTAACTTCCCACGCTTCCCGAAGCGTGCCACACCCTTCCAGGGTGAGACTTTCAATAACACCATTTCTCCAGCTTGGAAATCCACATGTTTCCGGTTTGGATCCGCATAGGCCTTCTGTCTGTGGCGAGCTGCTTCGATGCGTTTAAGAATCTGCGCGATCTTGTCCGTCGTCTCTTGGACGATTCGGGACCAGCGAGCTGCCTATCACCCGCGTCAGCCCAACATAGGGGTGATCGGCACTTGCGTCCGTAAAGGGCTTCGAATGGCGCGACACCAATACTGGTGTGGTAGCTGTTGTTGTATGAAAATTCGACCAAAGGTAAATGTTTATCCCAGCTACCGCCCAAATCCATAACACACGCTCTTAGCATGTCTTCCAAAGTCTGTATCGTTCGCTCGCTCTGGCCGTCAGTTTGCGGATGAAACGCAGTGCTCAGATTCAATTGTGAGCCAAAGGCTTCCTGGAAGGATTGCCATATTCTTGACACAAACCTTCCGTCTCTATCAGAGATGATTGAAAGAGGTACTCCATGGCGCGCGACGATCTCTCTCATGTAAATTTCCGCAAGTTTACTAGTACTGTCTTTCTCTTTGATTGGCAGAAAGTGTGCGGACTTTGTTAGGCGGTCAACTATCACCCAAATCATATCATGGCCTCTTGGCGTTCTTGGTAATTTCGTAATAAAATCCATGGAGATTTGTTCCCATTTCCACTTGGGAATTTCAGGCTGTTGCAGAAGTCCTGAAGGCTTCTGGTATTCGGCTTTAACCTTAGCACACGTTAAACATTTGCTCACATAAACAGCAACATCGCCTTTCATCCTAGGCCACCAGTAGTAATCTTTGAGATCCTGGTACATCTTATCCGATCCAGGGTGGATAGAGTATCGCGACTTGTGAGCTTCATCAAAAATAACTTCCCTCAAACCACCAAACAGAGGAACCCAAATCCTTTTCTCAAAACATAACGTTCCTTCTTCGTTTGGTACCAAAAGCTTCTCCATCCCACGGAGATATTCTTCTTCAAGGTTTCCTTCCTTGAGAGCTTCCTTTTGCGCGGCACGAATGCGCAAGGAAAGATCGGTTCGGACAATCATTTCCAAAGCTCTAACCCTTATGGGCTTGATTCTCTCTTTACGACTTAGGGCATCGGCGACCACGTTCGCCTTCCCTGGATGGTACTTTATCTCACAGTCGTAATCGTTTAGCAACTCAACCCATCGTCTTTGCCTCATATTCAACTCCTTCTGGCTGAATATATGCTGTAGGCTCTTGTGATCTGTAAAGATTGTACACTTCGTACCATAAAGGTAGTGTCTCCAGATCTTTAAAGCAAAAACCACTGCGCCGAGCTCCAAATCGTGTGTGGTATAGTTCTTTTCATGCACTTTTAACTGACGCGATGCGTAAGCAATAACCTTTTGGCGTTGCATCAACACACAACCCAATCCTTGACGCGATGCGTCGCAGTATACCACAAAATCATCAGTACCTTCCGGTAGTGCTAAGATTGGCGCATTGCAAAGCTTATCCTTCAGTATCTGGAACGCTTCTTCCTGTTTGATTCCCCAATCAAACTTCTTATCTTTCTGGGTGAGGAGCGTCAAAGGTTGAGCGATTTTTGAAAAATCCTCAATGAACCTTTGATAGTAGCCAGCCAAACCCAAGAATTGTCGAATCTCGGTTGGCGTCTTTGGCGTTTCCCAATCCTTGATCGCCTCGATCTTGGTTGGATCCACGTGGATTCCATCTCCATTTACCACGTGCCCAAGGAATTGGACTTCACGTAGCCAAAATTCGCACTTGGAGAATTTGGCATACAGCTGTTCCTTCTTCAGCAGCTCTAGAATGGCTCTAAGATGCTGCTCGTGTTCAGCCTTCGTCTTTGAATAAATTAAAATGTCATCGATGAATACAATCACGAACTTATCCAAATACGGCTTGCAAACTCTATTCATTAGATCCATGAATACCGCAGGTGCGTTTGTTAAACCAAATGGCATAACGAGGAACTCGTAGTGTCCATAACGAGTTCTGAAGGCTGTCTTCGGGATGCTCTCTTCTTGTATCCTTAACTGATGGTATCCAGATCGAAGATCGATCTTGAATAAAAGCTGGAACCTTGAAGTTGGTCGAGCAGATCATCAATTCTTGGCAGAGGATACCTATTCTTGATCGTCAGCTTGTTCAGCTCCCGGTAGTCGATGCACATACGGAAACTACCGTCCTTCTTTTTGACAAACAGTACCGGAGCTCCCCAAGGCGAGAAGCTTGGTCGGATAAATCCCTTGTCTAACAACTCTTGAAGTTGTGTCGACAATTCTTGCATCTCAGACGGAGCAAGTCTATAGGGTGCCTTAGCCACAGGCGCGGCGCCTGGAACTAAGTCAATGTGAAACTCTACTTGTCTCTGAGGTGGCAGTCCAGGCAAGTCTTCTGGGAAGACTTCTGGATACTCCCTCACGACAGGGATGTCTTCGATCTTTGGCTGAGCAGCCTTTTTATCCACAATGTGTGCCAGAAAAGCAACACATCCTTTCTGCAAACACTTCCTTGCTTTCAAGCAGCTGATAATCCTCAACGGCGTCTCACGCTTCTCTCCATGAACAACAATGGTCTCACCATCATCGGTTGGGATACGGACAACCTTCTCATGACAAACTATCTCTGCTTTGTTGCCTGATAACCAATCCATTCCTACCACCACATCGAAGCTTCCCAACTGGACTGGTAGTAGATCTAGAGCGAACTCACGCTCTCCTAATTCGATCACACAACCTCTAATAACTTCATTGGTTTCTACTAACTTCCCATTGGCCAATTCGATCGAGTAGGGAATATCTAACTTATTAGCGGCTAAACCAAGCATATTCTTAAACTCTAACGATACGAAGCTATAATCGGCACCAGTATCAAACAAAACGGATGCATAGCGTTGATTTACAGGGAACGTACCAGTAACGACGTTGGGGTCCTGGCGCGCTTCCCTTGCTTCGAGTTGAAACACTCTTCCACGGGCTTGGTTTAAGTCTGGGCAGTTCTTCTTAAAATGCCCGATATCACCGCAGTTAAAACACCCAAGTCTCTGCCCGTTTCCACCAGCTTGTTCATTCCTCTGATTACGATTCACAGCGCCCGCTTGGTTAGCATTGTTGCCTCGATTCTCGTTACCTCCATAGTTTCCTTGTGGGCGATTTCCATTCCCACCCCGGTTGTAATTTCTGTTTCCGAATCCTCCCTGGCCTCCCTGACCAGCAGTGGCCCAACAAGTGTCCTTTGAGTGGCCACGTTTCCCACATGCTTCGCATACTTTTGGTCCGCACTGACCAGAATGATGGCGCTGGCAGGTGTTGCATTTGGGCTGGGTGCCCATATACCCTTTTCCTTTCCTTCCCTTACCAGTTGTAACCTGAGCTGGAGTGTCTGATCCTCCTTTCTTAACCGCCACACTGGCGCCCTGCTTGAAGTTTGAGAACTTCCGCTTGCTACCTCCTGACGACTCGACGTGAGTCTCTTTCTTCTTCGGCTCTGCTTCATCAAACTTGTTCAAACGAATAGCCTCCTCAGTGAGAGCTACGCTCAAATCGATCGCCTCAGTAATGGTCGCAGGCTTGGATGAGGTTACCATGCTTATGATTTGAGGAGCTAGTCCCCAAATGAAGCGTTCAACTCTCTTGAACTCAGGAGTGACCATGTAAGGTACCACATGCGATAAGTCATGGAACCGTTGAACGTATTCTGCTATCTTTGGACCGTCCATTTTCAAGTGCCAGAACTCGGTCTCCAATCGCTGGATTTCTGCGCGGGAACAGTACTTTTTGCGGATGAGTTCCTTCAGTTCGGTCCAGGTCAGCGCGTAGGCAGCAGCTTCGCCTAGTGTCTGTACTTGTAGATTCCACCAGGATAGGGCTCCATCTAGAAACAGCCCTGAGATATAGGTGACTTGCTGATCCAGCGCACACTTGCTCATGCGAAGAACAGATTCGGTTTTCTCAGCCCAACGAACAAAGGCGACAACACCTCCTGTGCCATCAAAGTTTACGGGCTTGCAGTCTAAGAACTGCTTGTAGGTGCATCCTGCACATACGTTATAACATACGTTTGGCATTAGCATCATTGCTAAAGATATCCAATTAGGTCATGGTATGTCTAAATGACTTAGTATTACCATGAGGTGGATTATTGTTGTTGCCAGTGTTGCCAGAGTTGCTTCCACTAGTCCCTCCTTGAGAGGCGGCGTATTGTGCAATGGCAGCAGCGATAATCTGCTGGAGTTCTGCCTCATTAGTAGGCATGTGTGTCTCACGTCTCGGCGGCATCTTCTAAAAGATGGTTTACGTTGGTCAGGCCATAGTGAAACGTACGTATATAGTAATAGTAATAGCACATAACATCTCATGTTATCAATACATCACAAATATCAATCACACAACATCCCAGGTCATAAAAATATAAATAAGCAATCAAGCGAATCAAATATGGTGAGAATACTGCGATTGCCATATATCGAGACCACATAGTAAGTGTATAAGTACATCCTTGTGTCATACAATCATCAATCAACTAGGGGCTACATCACCCCTGTCCAAAAACTATATCATGTCAGTGTCAAATACAACATCAAATACATGTCAACAAAAGTCAGGATCATAAAGTAGTCTCCAAAAATGCTGTGCAGTCCAACAATCACCGTCTTCTCACCAACGTCTACCCAAACAGCACTGATGAGCTCTATACAGATGGTGGTGGAGGAGGGGGAAAGTGGGTGTAAAACAAACGACGTAACTGGAGCCAGTCCTCCTCCATGGCTCGCTGGGTACGAATGATATAAGCAACCTGGTGCTCTAGTGTAAAGAGACGGGCAACATAATCTGGAGGTAAGGGTCGAAATGGCTGCAGAGGAGAGTGTGTCCGACCATGACACTGGCATGGTGGCAGCTGAGCTCTCTCAAGCTCCTGGATGCGCTGCGTGTGCGACTCGTGCTGGGCGACAAAAGACATCAAAACGTCCTCGATAGTATACCCCATGTGGAAACGATGGTAGGGGTCAGTAGGTGGTACAGCAGAGTCTGGTGCCCAAAGGAACGGCTCACTGGTGGGATCAAAAGGTGCCACATGAAATGGAGCAACAGAGGGTGGCACAGATGACATCTGGGGCATGAAGGGGATAGACATCGGTACATGCCCCAAAGGATGGGCTGAAGAACCCTCTCCAGCCCTCCCTGGAGGTACAAACTGAGGAATCTGAAAAGAAAAACCAACATGTCGTGTATCAGGGATCTGAGGGGGAAATGGTGGAACATCCTCATCAGCAGGTATCCAACCGTGCTGTGCATGCTCATCTGGTGGATCCATGTGTGCTGCGAACAGTGCATGCTTGGGCTCTAGTGGAACGGGATCAGGTGGGGGAGCAACAAAAGGGTGAACAGGTGCAATGTGCTCAACAGGATGGTCAACAGGTATATCAACAACAGGTAGGGGAACAACAGGATCAACATGATCGCCCTCTATCAAAGGAACATCTACGGGGAGATCATCAACAGGTGGGTCTGCTATAACAGGCTCAATAGGGATGTCAGCATGTACGGGATCATGCTCAAGTATGGGGTCTAGAGTGGTTGCCTGCTCAGGAGCGACGACAGGCTCGGGATCATCAAAAGCCATCTCGAAGTCAAACTCGGGGTCGATAGGATCTACTGGGTCAGCTGGATCCTCCATGGGCTGATCCATAGGTATAAACTCGATATCACGATCCGGGTCGTATCCCGGGGGAAAGATAGGATCAGAATCCTCTATGTTATCATGGTCAAACGCAAAACTGGGAATAGGTGCAACAGAGGATGCCTGGTCAGGATCAGAATCATGCGCAAAGTGCTGTGCGCTCAATGTGTGAGAAGGTGCGGATGCCACAGACTCGAAGGAGTCTGGGACAGGAGAATGTGCAGGCGAATCCTCAGCGGGAACGTCAGCGATCATCAGAAGATCGTCCGCAGGAAGAAGGGCCTCGCCCTGGATCTCATCCTCAAAGGGCTCATCCTCAAACAGGTCAATAGCGCCATCAGCCTCGGCGTCAAGAAGAAGATCATATGCTGGATAAACGGCTAAGGGTATAGGAGCCGGAATCTCTACTAGAGGTAGGTACTCAGCGGGAGGGTCATCTGTAGGCTCATCAGCACCATCGGGTAGTGCGAAAGGCTGGAAATCATCCTCGTCAGTACTGGTATAGTCAGATGTGTGCACCTCGTGCTCGGAGGATGTGGGGTCATCAGATATGATAGGTATGGGTCCAGTGGTGTCCGAAACGCCAGTACCGGCTGAATCCATGAGTCTGTAACATAAACACAAATATGCTCAAATAATCAGTCATACAATCAGATAATCACATAAGTCACCAAGTAAGATATCACATAATTCTCCTAGTCTCACTAGCCAATTTCTCCCAGTCTCTAAGACTGCTCTATCATCTACCTCGACCTCTCAGATCGAGCCTCGGTCTCCAATACCGAGCCTCAGCTTCCAAGACTGAGCCTACTCTTCCTAGTCCAACTAGCCAACTACCTCGATCTCTCAGACCGAGCCTCGGTCTCCAATACCGAGCCTCAGCTTCCAAGACTGAGCCTACTCTTCCTAGTCTCACTAGCCATCTACCTCGATCTCTCAGACCGAGCCTCGGCCTCTCAGACCGAGCCTCAGCCCTTCTAGGCTGAGCCTATAAATAATAAAATGTGCTCAACATTTGTTTGTAAAAAGTTTTGGATCCGGACTTAAGTGGTATGTAGAAAAATGTTTTCGTGAGAGCCCTAGTGATCATAGTCTAGACTCGAGAAAGAATCCTAGTTCGCTATGATCAGAGCTCTAATACCAAGCTGTCACACCCTGGCTTTGCGGAAGCGTGGTTAATTTGGTGTGACTTCTTAATACCATAGCTTAACCATAACAAAGCTATATGAATTAAAATCATGCAAGATCATCCATTGATTGAGTTTTAAAACCAGAGTAACATACCATTGTCTTAGAGACTTACAATACCATAACATAAAACATTGTCTTTAACAACATAACCATCAACATGAAATAAACGCAGTTTAAGATTTGTGACTTGTCCAGGAAAGAGTCACATTTCCTAAACTGGGATGACCTTGGAACCCTTTTTGCAGCGGGAAAACATAACATACCGTGCCAGATCTTTAATTTCCTGAAATACATGTAAGTTGAAAAATCAACAATAATGTTGAGCGAGTTCATGTGTAAGTGAGTATGTAAAACACTTGTAAGTATAAAAATTCCCTGGTATGTAGCAGTGTAAGGAAAAGAGATCACCAATGGTTTGCAAGGCCATTAGCATGTGTGAAGTGTAAGTAGGAAGACTCAACCTAGCAGATTTTGCGTTGGGTACAAAGTCACTCAAGGTCCGTTCTGCTGGGCCTCTTAGAGGTCCGTTCTGTTGGGCCTAGAGTTGGGCTCGCTACACCCAGATAGATCTACCGCTTACGTCCCTCGGTGTTTCTGCCTACCCACTCACATGATCTAAGTAGTAAACCTCCTTACGTTAACCATACCATGTATAGAGTACTTGTAAACAAAGTAACATGTATTTCACCCCCGCAGTTAAGAAAACTGAAAACAGTTAGAGAAAAGGGGGACATGAACTCACGGTGAAGCGTCTCTACCAAGTATCTCCTGCTCACGCAGCTGTGCGACGACCTACAGGTGCTAATTGCTATTAGACGGACGGCCGTGCCTTAGCTTTATAGTTTAAGTCTTTGGGAAATAGTTAGACAACTATTTCGTGTTTACATTCTGTATATACTTGGTAGTTAATCTCCTTCCCAAGGATGGGGGATTCAATACATGTGCGTTCAAATTATATTATTAAGTCTCACCTAATAAATATATATTTCCAATTCCAAAATATAAGTATTTTTCTCAAAAATATTATATTTTCATTTCACATAATTTTTCTCCAATAATACGTTGTTAAAATACGCGTTCATAAATATTTTCGTAAGTGCGTAAGTTACGTTTTAACAATCGAGTGGTAATATACTTACCGGTGTAACTTATATATTTATGGTGAAAGCGTTCGTATTATTTTGGATTCGTTAACGTTCGTAAATATTATTTTTACTCTAAAAATAATATCTATGTATTTTCACAAAATAATCATAAACAGTGTGTGAAAAATATATATTTATCACGTTAAATTTTGTGAAAATCCCACCTCCGAATATTTAGTAAATAAAGTCATGGCGAAATTCATATTTCGAAAACATGTCAAAAATGATTTCTAACACTTGTAGTGTAAATAGTTCTAAGTGTTAGGTTTTTAGAAAAATTTCGCCAGAGTTTCCTTTGTAACTGGAGGTGGCCACGCTTTCAAGCGTATCATTTTCTTTTATCAAATCAATTCAACAATTTTCTTTATTTGATCAGAACAACTTTCAACACAACAACTAATCAACATATGTGTAAATTGCCAAAAATTACATGAACTTGTAGTTTTCCCAAAACTGTGGTGTAAATCTCCTTAAATTTAGTAGATCTTCATATTAGGTAATTTGATCTTGTAAAAACCTCGTTTTTAGAGAAAATCCATCTTTACAACTTCTAGTCTCCTTTTACAAAAACTGTTATTTTGTCGGATCTTTTCATTTCACAAGTGTTTACACACTTGTGGTTTATAAAAATCATGCGTGTTAGTGTAAAATCCATCTTTTAAAATACATGATTTCTTTGATACGTGGTTCCTTGAAAATACCACTTGCAGATGCGTAGATCTGCTAGTTTTAAACACTATTCCATAAGTAAAACATTTTTACACAAGTTCATGATTCGCGTGTGGTAGAGTTTCACCTTTTAACCCTTGTATTATTCAAAACAAGCTTATGTTAAGATCCATGATCTTACCAAACCGGGTTAAACGATGATCTGAGCTATCACATCATAGATCGGGCCCAAATAATCATACATTTCAAATACTACAACATTTACACAACTTATAAGCTATTAACCACCATTTTTCATGTTTTTAGTAAACTTTAATGCTTCATCTTGCATGTTAACGAGTTTTAACCGATAAAAATCCTTTTAACCACTTTAGATTAGTTCGAATACGAGTTTTAAGCATTATACCTCTAGCTCGAGGCTAGGGAAGAATCTACGCGCAAACGAGGTGGATAAAAGCTAAGTAGAGAGGTCCTTCGCGTTCCGCTTGCAACAAGCTTCCTAATACGAGACCCTTGATGCTTGAATGAGCTTGGAATATGAAGATCGAACTCGAAAATGGATAGAGGGCCAAGGGGGTGTTCGGCCGAGACTTAGAGAGCAAGAGAGAGAGGTGAGAAAGTTGTGTTGAGTGATGATGATTATCTTGTGTAATTAATGGAACTTATAGACTAATCATATGTGTATTAACCAAAGGATCTTGTGCCCCCTAGATATTATGCATACAAGATCTAGTGAATCAACATGGTACAAGAGTGGGGTCACTTGGTGACCGATTCGGTTGGGGGGGGGGGGGTCCTTGGTTCGATTTTAACTAGATGATTAGGGACTAGTTAGTTAAGTAAAGTGTTAACTTGGTTACTAGTATGGTATGTGTTATAGCGGGTGTTAGGGTATGCGGGGACCCTAACTGGCTCAGAAAAAGATAAATAGTGAAAATAACAATATTTTCATGTTCCGGGTATAGTCCGGTTGTTTGGTTGGATAGTAATCCGTTAAAGCGCTTAACAAAGCTTTAAAGTGTCGTTATTACCATTTTTAGTGACACATCTCATTTCTGACACTTTGGAAAGTGTCTAGTAATATTTTTCTCATGTTTTGACACTTTATTAGTTAGCTAAAAGCTGAATTTTTAGTTAAAGTGCTGAGTTTTGTACTTAGAGTACGTTTTAGGCACATCCAGTCATAGTGACTTATCCCTAGAGACGCAGTTCCACCACCCTTATATCCCTACACTCACTACTAGTGTAGCAAAACATCTCAGGCTCTTACGGGCCTTAGAGGCAGTGTCTGCCTGATGCTGGCTTTATGAGCATGTTCAATAGGTTATCCGCTATTGTGCTACTGTGCTTTTTGTGCATCATGTTTGTCACTAGGGTTCAGCATGTAAATAATGTAGTGACGATAAGTAAAGTATGATGCAAGTAAGTACATGTATCAGATATCAAGTAGCAGTTCATCAGCTAGTTCAAACAAGCACAGTAATTAAGCAGTAATTAATCATTAATTAAGTCGTACGGATACCTGGTTTGGTGAGGGTTGTCACATCCTAATGGTAAAATGATATCATTCATTATATTTTGAAATTCTGAAGGAGCATTCTTTAATCCAAAGGGCATAACATTCCATTCATAGTGTCCAAATGGTACATTAAATCCAGTTTTATATCTATCTTCTTCAGCAATTTGTACTTGCCAAAATCCAGACTTCATATCAAATTTAGAAAATATTTTTGAATCATAAATCTTTTTTAATAAATCCCTTTTATTTGGTATAGGATATCTGATCCATTCTAAGACTTTATTTAATGTATTATAATTTATAACTAATCTAGGAGCTCCTCTTTCAATTTCTGCACTATTTTGAACATAGAAGGCAGAGCAGGACCAAGGAGATTTGGATGGTCTTATTAATTTTTTATCTAATAATTCTTGTATTTCCTTTTTACAATAGCTTTCTAACTCTTGAGACATATGTATAGCTTTAGATTTTGTTGGAATATTTTTCTCATTAAAATCTTTAATATAGGGTAATCTTACAATATGCTGCTTTCTTTCCCAAAAAGCATTTGGAATATTTGCACATATATTATCCTTAAATTTAATTTCAGTTTCTTGTATTCTTTTTATGATTGTTTTATCTTGCAATTGATTTTTTATCCTAACATGATCAATTTCTTCAATTAAAAATTCCTTTTGTTTTTCTTTTAAGCTTAAAATATTTATTTGTTTAGAAGTAATTGGATGGGCAAATTCAAAACAAATCTTTTTATTTAATATCTTAATACTTATTCCTTTTTCTTCAACTGTAAAAGGATATAATTGAGTTATAAATAGGAGTCCTAATATAATTTGAGATGTTAAATCCTTGACTAAAACTAATTGAGTTTTATAACAATAGTTTTCTTTATAAATATGAACATTTAATAATTTATATTCAATATTTAATGGGTTTCCATTGGCTCCAGACAATCTATATGTAGTTTTTTCATAGTATTTTGTAGGCATTAATCTTTCTTGAATACAATTCATGTCAGCACCACTATCAATCATGGCAACTAAAGATAATCGAAATTCATTATTGACTATTATATTTAACTTAGTATATCATTTTTGAGAAGTTAATCCTTTTAAACGATTTATTTTTCCTATATTTTTAGTATCATTTTTAGTATTGTTATTGTTTTCTTCATCCTCTTTGTTTTTCTCTTTTTCTAATTCTTTAATTTGTAATTTTATTTCTCGGATTTCTTCTTTTATATTTTTTAATTCTATTTGTAAATCAGTTATTGTAACAGGATTTTCTTTTATTTGTTTTGTTTGAAATCTTTGACATATTTCATTAAAATTATATGCTTTTGTTTCTTTTTCTATTGATAGTTTATACTTTTCTTTTAATTGTTTTAAATATACTTGTTTTACTTCTTTATCTTCAATTTTTTCTAATAATTCGAATAAGTCTTTATTATCTGATGTTAGAGAATTTATAGTACCATCAATTTCACAAATACAAGGACCCATACATTCACATACATTTTCTTCTGAACTACTCTCTGAATTAGAATCTTCAATATTGTTTAAATCATTATCACTATAGTCTGAAATACTGTTTTCACTTAAATTATCATAAATAAGTATTTTATTTATCTGTTCTTTTAATTCATCAGAAATATTTAGCTCATTTATCTTTTTCTTAGTATAACAATCCTTAGAATAATGTCCCTGTCTTTCACATTTATAGCAAATGACAATATCTTGTTTTCCTTATTTTTTCTTTTGAAAATTAGTCTTATCTTTATAATAATTTTGTTTATTTTTAATATATGGTTTTCTTTTATAGTTCTTTTTAATAAATTGTTTAGGAATTTTCTTTTTAGGTTTAGAAGGAGTTTTAAATGGTTCAAATCCATATTGTTGACAAAAACTTCCTAATTCCTTATGGCCTTGGATTCCATCCTTTTTTATTTTTTCTTTTAATCTTAAATCATTACATATTTTTAATCCTTCTTGATTTATATAATTTATTATTTGACCATAGGATAAGTCTCTATAAGGAATACTATTATTAAAGTTTTTTTTAATTTTTTCTCTTATTCTTTCTGCAAATAATTTTGGTAACCCAGCTATAAATCTTTCTTTCCAATAAGCTTCTTTACAATCTTCTCTAGTCATAACTTTTGAAAGAAAAACGTCTTTATACCATCTAAAATCTTGTAATTTTCTACATGTCAAGTTTGATAATATTAAAGAATTTCTTTCTTGATAATCTGTTGGATTTCCAATAAAATGTTGGATTATAGCAAATACTAGAGTATTAATTATATCAGGTATTTCAGTTGGTGTTTGAACATTATTCTCTGTTTTAATAATTATTTTTTAGCATTTTGAATTATATGCTTTTCTTCTTCTATGAGATACTTATCCCACCAGCCTTTTAAAATTCCAGTAAAACCAGAAACTATCATATTAAGAATTGCAATATCATCATTTCCATTTGCTTTATATGCATTGGCTGCCATTATCATTTCTTGCATTAAATTAAGAATTTGATGTTCTGTTTGACCTTCTATACTCCATTCATATAGAGAACTTCCATCATATTTGGCTTGAACTAAAGTATGTTGTTCTTCAAATTGTAAATCAGGTGGAGTAGGTCTAGGGTAATAATTTCTTGTTTCAGGCCTAGTAGTATAAGTATTATTTTTTGAAAAATAATAATTTCCTCTTTTAATTTTGTTTATAGAATCTTCTATCTGAAAATCATTAAATTGTTCTTCAATATTTTGAATTTCTTGATTTGAAATAACATTTATATTTAATTTTGAGAGTTTTGAGTTAATATCTTGTAACATATCTTGTTGTTTATTTAGACGTATTGGGATATCTATGCTATATGGTTTAAATATTGGATTTTCAATAGTTTTAGTTAATATTTTAGTATTTGAAGTACTAGGTTGATCTAAATTTTTACTATTATTAATTTCTATTCTTTCTAATTGTTCTCCTATGGTATTTAATTTTTCATTAGTATAATTATTTTGAAAAATAATTGCCTTTACGTTTTTATCTATATCTTCTTTAATGTTTGCTAAAGGCTTTGCAATATATTCTTTATTTTCATTTTTTATTTTTATATCCGTATGTGGAGGGTGTATACTAGTAATATTTTCATCTTTATTTATAATTGTATAAGTTTTGGTTATAGTATTACTAACAGATATATTTTCAAAAAATGGATACTCAATTTTATTTTTTATTTAGTAAAGAGAAAACCAAGAGAAAAATGGAATATTTTCATCATTTTCACAGATATATAATTGCCAATCAATCTCATGTAAAAATCTTTCATCTTCATTAAATGTAGAAAAATACCATATTAAATTTTTATTATTATAATTATTGAACATTTCATCTTTTAAATATTTTAACATTTCTTTATCCATGATTAACAAGTTGTGCTTGAAATCCTTTCTATAATCTTTTTTCTATGATCATTTTCTTCTCTTAATTTTTCTTCTAAAAATAATAAATATCTAGAGGAAAGAAAATACTGGTTTATATAGTTAGAGGGATGATATGGGTCGGATGGAGGCATAATACTTAAATTGCATGACTTATAATCTTCTATTCTTTGTCTTAAATATTTTATTCTTCTATTACAACTTTTCAAAACCAAATATTGTAATTCCTTCGAGCTTGAACTTTTGAATCACTCATTGTATATCTTCGTAATTTCCCATATCAGACTTAGTTGGGACATAAGTATTATTATCACTATCATTTTCTTCATATAGTGGTCTTGGAATAGTATTTGAAAAATCAACGCCTTTTATTTTCATAGATAAACTTCTTCTGAATAGACTTTCATCTAAAGTATTTCTAGAAGTACTTGCTCCTATAGAATGCCTTGGTGGTATATTACTAAAAGAAATATCTATTGAACCATCAGAATGTTCTACTATGCTAGATGTTTGATTATCTATCTCTATAGGTTTTGGCGGGTTTATATCTTGTAAATTCCATGTTAATGATTGAGTTATTTCATTCCATTTTAATTTTTTAGGTGTTCTTATCTTTGTATGCATAGTATTAGTTTCAAAAATAATAGTTTCATCTTTTGGGGATATTAATTTAGTTTTAGGTTCTATAGTGGTAGTCATAGTTTTATAATATATTCTATATATAACTACTGCAGCATTAGTTTTTTCTTTAAATTCTAAGTTTTTAGTTTTAATTGTTAATGTTAAAGTGTCTAAAATATGTGGATGAAATAAACCAATCGAAAAGTTTGGATAGCAATCAAAATAAATTGGACCATTTGAAATATTAGACTCAGTCATAGCTAGCAAAGAATTATTAAAATTTGTATGTCTTGCATCTCTTAGAATTAGTAAAACAGGAGCATCAATTCCTAATCTGAATATAGGTTTAATGGCGACTTGAACTAATCCTATGTGTAGAAATTTATATAATTTTCTATGTCTTTTAATAGCTTCTACTGATAATAATTGCATGTTTTGATACTCTTTATTTAGTTTGTTCATGAGTTTTTATAGAATAATCTTGTAAAAAATCAAAAGTACCAACTTTGTAAATAGTTTTAACATCTTGTTTTGGTATACTCCAATTTAAAAGATTGTTTTCAATTTGAGAAATATTAATTTCAACAGAATTCATATGTAAAGAGTTCATGTTTAAATCTTCTTCATCATTATCATTAGTATTTGAGCCATGACTCTGTTTAGAAACTGTTTTAATAATTAATTTATTATGATTATTAGCCCTGAAATTTTAAAGGGGGGTAGAACTGTGTTGGTAAGCCCTGTCGATTGTCGGTTGGATTAGCATTATGCCCAGAAAGAGAATGGGCAGCCGGACCACGACGATATGGGGGTGTTCCCTCAGTATAAGCTCTACTTTAAAAATTTAAAGACTAATAATTATAATGAATCAGTTATCAAAATTCTTTTCTAAACGATATATATATATATATATATATATATATATAAGATTAGGTTCAAGAGTGAACACCCCCCCCCCCCAGTTGTGAACTGTGTGAACTCATCTTGGCCCTTGATTTTTATGATCTTGAGATTTAGATGAGTGGCATGATGATAATTATGTGGTTAATTTTTTCTATTTAATTAAATACAAAAAGGGTATATGTGTAATTTTCATCTTAAATTGATTGCATAAATCATGTTCTCTCTCATAAATTGATTGTTAAAACCCTACCCCAAAAACTCCAGTCGACACCCCCTACTCTCTCCCTCATTCTCTTCTCCGGCTCCTGCAACCGGAGCGACGCCGGCCGCCTTCATCATGGTGTGTGTAAGGTGTAATATGTTTTTATTAATATTTTAAGCGCATTTTACACATTACTCAAGTTTTAAATTTATGAAACACGATATTCTACTAACACTAAACACACACATGGGCAAGTGCATCCATCATGAGCGTAGTATAGCATTGGTAAGATACCGAGGTCGTCCAAGGACACAAGAGCTTTTAGTACCGGTTTATCCTCAACGTCTAATCAAACGAAAATTTTTGGAAAAGGTTTTAAGCATGAGAAATAAAAACTAAAATGCTGAAATAAAAATAAAAATAAAATAGATAGACAAGATGAATCACTTAGATCCGACTCGCCTTTAATGTATCCTTTGATGATTTCTGCACTTTTGCACTTTTTAAGAGATTATCTTAGTTATAGTAGTAGGCCCCTCTTTTGAAGGTGACGTTACCCTCAACCCAGTGGTTTGAGTCAGCAAGGATACAATCCCAAAGGGTCGGAATATTGAAAGATAATTAATTAAGTTATTAATGCGAAAAGTGGTAGGCCCCTCTTTTGAAGGTGACGTTATCCTCGGCTAAGTGGTTTGAGTCAGCAGGGATACAATCCCAAGTAGCCGATTTAATGTATTAATAGTAGTTTACATATGAGGGGATCAAACCATTCGCACCTCCGTCGTCTAATACCAGTGGGTATTGAAGGAGGTCCTAGTAAGCTTGACCCAGGTCCTTGCAGGATCTATACACTGAACAAGGCAAGAACCTTACTAAACCATTCCCTTAACCCCCGACCAGGTAGCCAACATATCTATAGACCGTAGAGATATGAATGGTGAAAATCTTTTACTTTATATAGACAGTAAAGTAATGCCAAGACACCACAGACAAATGATAAAGAAGTTTCACCTTCAACATAAGAAACTAGTTATTAAAGTCATTAACACAAAACCAAATAAAAAGTGCGAAAAGATTAAAAATCAAAAGTAATACATTAAATACTTGTCTTCACCAAGTGATGTAAGAGACTTAGCCAAACATGGCCTTTGATTGACAAGAACTCTTACGATCAATCTTGGATCCAGAGACTACTACACACACTCTAAGGTGGATGATGGATGATGGTGGTGGATGTGGGTCTTGTAGTGGTGGTGGAGTGGTGGCAAAGTGGGAGAGATGTGGTTTGCCAAGGGATGACTTTGAAGTGAGCCAAGCACCCCTATTTATAGCGTGAACAGAAGCCCGGCCACGGCCCCGTGTCCGCTGGACACGCCCCCGTGGCCATCTCCTTTCTCTTCCTTCATTAATTGCATTTGTCTGCATTAGGCTCCACACGGCCCCGTGTTCGCTGGGCACGGCCCCGTGTGCAGAAGCGTATCTGTACTATCAAGATTTGCAAGATTCTGCAAATCTTAGCGTTGACCACGCCCCGTGCTGAGCTAGGCACACCCCCGTGGTGGGCATAGAAGCTTCTACAACTTTATCCATTTCTGTAGACATCTGCCACGCTCCCGTGTCCAGTGGGCACAGGCCGTGGTCAGCCCTCTGTTTCTTGTTTTTGCTTGTGGAGATGCTGTCGAGGGGTCAGGCATGCCACGTTTATTCCTTTTCTTTGTATTTATGTTAGTTTTTGCTGCATATTTGTTCCTTTTGTTCATTTAAGCTCATTTGGTCCTGAAAATACAAAAGGAAGACAAAAGAACACTTTTTCCAACATTAGTACTAAAAAAGGGTTAGTTTTATGCCTTATTTGATGTAATTTATATGTTGCATTTTACACACATCAAATACCCCCACACTTGAATCTTTGCTTGTCCTCAAGCAAAACTCTTTATTATGTGGCTTTCACACCCAAATGGAATGGGTAGAAGAGAAGTTTTGGGATTGTCTTGAGTGTCGGGAATCCAAGATCTTTATTGGTTTTATTTTTATACTATTTACAATCCTATTCGTTATGATTTATTTAGAATGTTTCATAAGAGAAATTACTTATTTGGGCATAACATGCCTTTTTTAAAATTCCATTTATATACAAGTTCACCTACCTCACGGGAGATCACTCAACACTCGGCCGAAGATGTATTTTTGTGAAACACTCGAGACCGGTATGGAACTTAATTTTACCATATGCTTGCCAAGCAATCAATCCTCCTCTTTTTTAACTATAAACCTTTGTAAATATCAAGAGGACTTGGGGAAGGGTTAGGCTTTGGCTAAGGGTAGGTGGTTTTGGTTAGTGGTTAGTAAAAAGGGCTAAAAGCGTAAAAAGCGTCGGTCATCGTAAAAATTTTTGTTTTTGTGACTTTTATTCAAACTAAGCATTTTCAAACAAAGTTTCTTTGAGGAACTTGTTTGTTTATTGCTAGACTTCATTTTTTTTTATAAAGAAACGTCACAAGAAAACCGAGCTTTTTACTAAAATAAAGGGTTGAAAAGAAAAAGGTTTTGGTGGGTAAAGGGTGTTTGTTTTGTGGATTTAGAAATGAAAAGGTTTAGGCTCAAAGGGGTTAATATAATAACCCTCTAAAATAATTATGACACCCCTCATATATTTAAAATGTCCCTATATGTCTTAAAATGCACCCCGTATGCGAAAACCGGACCCTAAATACCATATATAATTAAAAATAAAATAAAAACAAGATTCAGTCCTCGCTCGCGGGCCACGAACGTGTTAGCGGTGACCTACACGGGCCGCGACAGCTCAAATCCCAGGCGAAACCCTAGCGTGCCACGTGTCCCAATCCGTGTCAAGTCTACGAGTTCGAATCAGCACAGCTAAAGCCTAGACCCCTGGATTGCGGGCCGCGTAAGATGACCCTTGAGTCTTCGTGGGCCGCGAGGGACTGAGAAATCAGCACTATAAATAGATGGCATCGACCGTTCATTCGAAATCGTTCAAAATCTCTTTTCTCTCTCAAAATTCTACGTAGTATACATAATTATAGGGCATAATACCCCCTAAATAACGAAGTTCTGCCTCGTTGTAAGTATCATAACCCCCGGTTACGTATTGGATACGCTGCTCGATTGATCTAGGGTTCCGTAACGGCTGTCGTGGTTCTGCCCGACGTAGTCGTTGGAATGCCGTCTCGGGGAGGGTATTACTAATGTAAATATTGGGTTATTATACTAATGCGTGTGCATTGTGTAATTAATAGATAATCACCAGGAAATCAGAAAGGAAAACCCTAAGATAGCAATGTGAGTAATCTCCTTTTTGCAAACTATTTTTACAAAACCTCAAATGATTTACATTATATTAAACAGTGATTGAGTATTTGTATTCTACAATTATCGTCGATATGTTGGGGTTTTGTATACAAAATTTGTTACTTCACTGTGAGTAGTAACATGACCACAAGTCAGGTTGACAGTACCGTGAGTGGTAATTAAAGCAGATGGAAACAAATGTAATTGCGCGACCACCCTCAATACTGTAAAATGGTTTTACTTATCTTGATTAAACTGGGATTCACTCACCAGTATTTCCCACCGACAGAATGTGATAACCCGAGTTTTCAAGGTCTTTCCTCGCAACTGCGTTTTCTTAATTCATTGCTTTCTTTTATGTGCACCTGGTTAATTGATTGTAAATTTCTGGTTTAGTGTTAATTGGGTAAATGATAAACTTGGACCTTGTGAAATATGTGATGTGATGTTATATTATATTTTATTTGCATGACGAAAACCAATGGGGTTTTCGCCATTAGCCTGCTCGACGAAAACCAAGGGTTTTCGCCATAACCCTCTCGACGAAATCTGGGGATTTCGCCGGCCCCGATTTCGCCAAAGCCCATTAAGAGCCCAGTACATTGTTGTGCGTATATATTACGTAGAACTGTTTCATTCTCCTCTTTAGCAGCCGATTGAAAACCCTAACACCCTTTCCTCTCCTGTGCACCCGACGGCAGCCCACCTCTCACTCGAAACTAGATTCCTTTTGTTCGATCATTCTCATTCGAATCCCATAGTTCAGTTAGTGATTTCCACATTTAGTTTAACTTCTGTTTCAAATGTATGATTATGATGTTCTTGATTTCGGTATGCATGATTAATCGGTTACATAATTTTATGCGAAACATGATATTGATTTAGGGTTCTAGGATTGATATGATTGAATGCATAATCTTGAATGATATTGATGTGATCAGGATCTGAAAGCATGTTAACATACTAATAGTGTTCGATTATGTGATGTGTTATGCTAATCGACGTGATGAATACATAAACTAGGGTTCATGCTAGATGTTAAGTACTGTGATGCTTTTGTTATGATGATTAGTAGTATTAACGATTGTTATGATTGGATAATAACTGTATGATTAATAGTAAGGATGAAACAGTGTTGACGATTAGGGTTTCTGGAATGTGTTGTTGATGATCATGCCTTACCCGACGAAAACCCTGTGTCGACAAAGACACTGCCCCGACGAAAATACAACCACGACGAAAACCCTTTGGGATTTCGTCGCCCAGGGGATTTCGTCGCCTGGAGGTTTTCGCCGAAGGGGTTGTCGCCGAATGTTCTGTCAGGTTGGGAAACAAACACAGTAACTCAGTTAAGTCTGTTAGTTCTGTTAATGGGGAACTATGTTAGAATAAACTGAGAAATCAACTATGTGAAGCATGAATTGTATGAACTTGATTAACTGTTTATGTGTTACATGATGTTAACTGCCAAGCACACTTTGTGATATTAGATTTCATGTGAAACCTTACAAACATAAACTGATTGTGTATACGTGCATACTATAGGCTTTGACTGAATATTGTGAGCATGTATTTTAGCAAACCGAGCAAACCAAGGTGAGTTCACACACTTTCTAAGGCATGGGATTCCCGGTGGTTGGGAATGGGTTAAAGAATTTAAAACGGAACCTACATATCCTCCTTGGGTAAGATATGTACCTCCATCCTCCATGGGTAGGATGCCAATGTTAAAATAAAATATTTTTGTGCTTACATAAATTTTTGGATGTCCGGATGTATTCAGAATGTAAGTTATGCGCGAAGATGCAAACTTATGCACTTTTTGACGCTTTTAGTCCCTAAATGTCCCAAAAGTTTATTTTAGCACACCGAACCCTTCAAAGCCTATTTCTAAGCTATGTAAAGGATATTTATGGTATGTTTAACTTATGGTCATGTTCAGGAGTGTCTGTTACAGTTCAAATTGGCATACTTTCGCAGTTTGTCAAATTTAGTCCCTGTAAGCGAATTAACTTGATTTTGCCATACCAAAGCCTCCAAAACTTATTTCTAAGTTATGTAAAGGTTATTTAAGGTATGTTAACCCTATGTCACTGTTCCGGAGTGTTTGTTGCATTAAACTGGTTATATTTACGCATCGATGCGCGTATAACCTTCCAGAAAGCGATTTAGAGCCCGAAATCGAACTAGAATTGATATGTGCAAACAATACACATATTTATACAACTACCAAGTATGAAATACAATATTTCATTGATACAGTATTTGTTTGAGGGTCGTGGAGGCACAGGTGTCACAGTCTCCCCTACTTTAGGAAATTTCGTCCCGAAATTTTATTTAGAGGAAACTTGTGAGAGTTTAAAACATGAAGTTGAAAAGATCGAACAACACTGGTTAGAGTTCTTGTACCTCTAGTAACTTTAAATAACATCATGCTTACCATGTAGGAGGGACACTTATATACAAGTCTATTAAGCGTTATTGGTGCGTCCACCGTACCTCCTGTACATTGTTCACATTTCGTTATTGTTGCCACTATCGGTTTTTTTCACACATAATAAATCTTACTGCGGTTTCCGTGCACTGAACTTCGTAATTATGTATGCATCCATAATTACGTAATTCCTTGCATAGTCACGTAGTGCATCTTAAAAATGTGTAGGAGAAGAAAACAAATGAACGAGCCTGTGATGGTTGTGACTAGACCACCATAGGGTCCCTTTTATTAAATCAATAAATGATTTTAATAGACAACCAAGGAGTCTTTTCAGCTTATATCATCACATGTCATTCTTAACCAGATTTTTTTGAATCAATCTTTTTGACTAGACCACTAAAAGGGTCTCTTATGAATCATGGAATGGTACTATATAATCCAAGGGTCTTAACTATTACATAGAAGCCCATTAAGGATTTAAGGTAGTACCTTTGGATATCCTACTATGAATCCTTCATATGAAGATATGGAAGGTTCTACGAGGATTTGGATAACGAAAATAAAACCACAAAAGGAAATACATAACACAAAAACACATAACCACGAAATTGTTTATCTTGATCTTTAATTTGTTATCATTTTGTTAATTGTGCACATGCATTTAAAGCACACTAGGAATCCATTCCGTGGATTTCATTTGGTACTTTAAACATTATCAAGAATCTAACTATAAAGATAGAAAGATTTTTTTTTAAAGAGAAAATTCGATTTCGATTGTAAGGAACCGAGATGTTCGAATTAAGGTACACAAGGAATCCAACTAAGGATTCTGATTTGTATGATAATCATCCACAAAGGTCTAATTGTGGAGATAAAAAGACCCCATAAGGATTTTAGAAGTTGAAGATGTTTTGAAACCTTGCACTGGACGTGTTTAAGTCAAAACATGAAGTAAAATGCTTATGAGGTTGAGATGCTCGATATGCCAAGGCGACATTTGAAGCGGAATTTGAAAGTTAAGTCAATGTATGAGGAAAAATATTTTTGAAAACTATGCATGGGGTTTAAAAAAAATGTGTTCAATGTTTCTGAAACCTTATGTATAATACTTTTGAAATCATAAAGTAGGTGTACTAGGTAGGTATATTTATAAAATGTTTTAAAATCATGAGTTGAATTTTGAAAGTATGTATAAGGTTTTTGGAAAACATGAATGATGCTTTGGAAGTTACGCACTTGATATAAGTAATTATACGGTATTAATAACATTTTGAAATCATGAAGGTTGTTTTGAAAACTTATGTTATGCATGTTGAAAAATCAGAACGTAATGGGTATGAGGTTTGAAAATATCCTTAGTTATCTAACCAAGGATTTCAAAGGCACAATGTGCAAAAGCACGATCACTCGTAATGTCACTTTATTTTCTGTACTTTGTTTCTTAGAGTGAAATGAGTACCTAGAATTTTCCAAAGGAATCATGAGCAAACACAAGAATGGGAAATTCGCAAGAGTAGTTTGTAAGAATGTAGTTCCTCGTCGTAGGTATCATAGGGAAATGCCATACACTCATGTAACTACACTTGTATATTAGAATTGTGAACAACAATTTATTTATAAACAAAACAGATTGTTTCACATTACAGGAAAATAGAAGAAACAAAAGCATAAGACAACAACATCTTCTAATCAGCCGACTGCTCATCCGTGGGTTGGATTTGCCTTAGCAAGCTTCAGGCATTTATTCACGAAATGACCCATCTTGCCACAGTTGTAGCACGATCCAGGCGGGAAGCGAGCTTGAGCAGGATTGGCTTGTGGTTGATTTGGACCACCTTGGTTCGGGTTACATCGAGAAGCACTTGCCAGGTGACCAACTCGCCCACATGATACACACAGACGACACTGTAAGTGAGCTTGGTGATGCCCATTACATTTGTCGCATATTGGTGCCGTTCCCTTGTATTGCTTCTTAGCAGGTGGTGTTGCCACCCGGATGGGTCCTGCTTGATTTGGTACAGCTGCAGTTGAGCAAACCCTTGCTGTATGACCTATAAGTCCACAAATCTGGCATTTGCGGCACTTCACACTAGCATGATGATGAAGGTTTCATTGGTTGCACAAGGGTGCGGTTCCATTGTATGGCTTCCTAGCAGGGGGTTGAGCTGGTTGGTTGGGGACGACTTGACCATTGTGAGCGACCATGGCGAAGTTCTGAGAAGCCTTTCGCTTCTTTGACTTCTTAGGGGATCCAGTCTGTTCATCCATGGTCTTTGATTCCTCGATTGGTTTCTTGGCTGGTGGTGCTGGCTTGACTTCTGCTTCCTTTGGTGGCTCTTGAGTGGCTTCATTGTTGAGACGAGACATGGCAATGCCTAATTCAACAGTCTTCAGGATTACTTCACCTATTCGCTGGGCAAATTTGGCAGTCTGCTCGAATATCTGCGCATCGTTGTGATGAAGAGACATTCTGGAGGAAATGAAGGATATAGGAGGAAACAATGAAATGTTATCGGAAAATAAAACAAAACGGAATGGCAATGCATAAGAATTTGCGATCATTTGTTTGTTACCTAAGGCAAACAAATGAGACGGTGACAAATCAAAGTAAGCGGATCATATTAATGTATCACTGAAGACATGCTTGCCTATAAGTGAACACTCACCCCAAGAGTTCCCAGGTAAGAGTGACTGGTCTGATACTACGGATTTGTACGAACACTCTAGCCTTTGATAGAAAACTCAGGGTACAGGCATTCACTCTTCCAGTTTGCACGTGTTCACATTATAAGACCCAAACTTTGACGAGATTTTGAAAACTTAGAGGGTTCAAAACCTAGTAATCAATCATCCTAGAACAGATGATTGGTTTTCAAGGTGGTTTTGAAATTTGTGTTCTTGTTGTGGTTGTCACTTAAGGATAGGTGACGGTATTGTTTTACGACTAAACGCAAGTAAACTCGCGTTAAGGTCCTAGGAAGGTTATAGACTAGGTCAAAGCATTACTAATAACCTAATTCCCTATAACCATGGGCTCTGATACCAACTTCTCTGTCACACCCCGACCACGTAAAATAACAAAACGTGGCGGAAACGTCGGGGAGTGTTGTAACAGAATCATTGTTTCATAACACATGGAAATTTGAATATTGTTTTATTGATTAAAAGTGTTACAATGTCTTGACAATCAAAGAAACATAACATAAATAACTAGTCTTGCATCTTTTATTTTCGCTAAGGCCCAAGTCCGCCTAAGTGTATCTTGATAAATCCTATGCATCATGTCCTGAAACACATGTGAAAATAGGTACGTCAGCATAAAAATGCCTGTGAGATACATAGGTTTTGTGAAAATAGAATTCATGACTTATGTTTAAGAAAATGTTTAGTCATGAACCTTGTAATTTGCTTTGTCTTGTAAATCATTTGAAAAGTGATAAATAAACCAAATGATATATATGTATAAAAGAATAATACATGGTTAAATGAATAACCAAGTAAAATGAGTTTGTATCAGATAAGTTGTTTGTAAAACAATGTATTGTGAAAAGTATGTTATTTGTATAAAATGTTATATGTCTAAATTGAAATGGTTTAAATAACGCTATGATATGTAATACCATACAAGCACTTATATATAGGAAGTACCAGCGGCGTATCCACCATGCTTGTATCATATTTCACACGCCTCGTTACTTAAATCACTTACTCAAACCAAACCACCAAAGTAAAATGTTTATGTATAATCACATGTCAAAATGTTTGTGTGAAAACCATGTCTAATGTCTATGTCTAATGTAAATCATGAATTGGGTATATCAATGTCAAAATGTTTATGTCTGATGTAAATCATGAATTGTGTATATCAATGTCAAAATATTTATGTCTGATGTAAATCATGAATTGTGTATATCAATGTCAAAATGTTTATGTCTAATGTAAATCATGTAATGTGTATCCAAAATATCATGTATGGTACGTGAAATATATCAACTAAACCATATGTAAAATGCACAAAACAAGGTATTGAAGTAAAACATGGTTTAAATCAAAGTTATGTTTTGTGGAACAAATGCATGCTATACTGATATAAACATCTATGCGGTATTTGTGAAAATGAATACATCCAAGCCTTGTGACTGTGGCGATAAACCCCTAAATGAATTTAAAGGTCTATCTGTGTTTGATGTATTGCAAAATACATCTTTTATTCATGTACAGTTTGTATAGTTTTCGTTATATTTAGTTTGGTTTTTCGTTAGAATATGCATACTATTGATAAAATCGTGTTTTGCAGGCTTTGACGCTTAAATATGCGGGAAACCGAGTGAAACGAGTCAAAACATCGAAGTGTCAAGTCTTGGAGCATGTTAGAAAGGTCGGGGAGTTGAAATAGAGTTAAAAGGCTGAAAAAATCACTCTCTGGCACCCCGTGGGAAGTTTTCTGGCACCCGGCGAGAGACTGAATGTAGTACATGAGAAAAAAAACAAGGTGGCACCCCGCCACCCATTTCTAAGTGGGTGGCGCCCCGCCAGAAGGCTGTTGCTGGCAGATTTATTCGAATTTAATAAAGGGGTGTTAAAAAAAGTGATATAAATACATCTTAAGCTTGGAAGTAACCCTAGTTACGAATTGGGAGACTTTGAGAGCAAGTTTGGAGCATTCTTTTGGAGCAATCGGAGATCTTGAAGCACGGGAATCATCGGTACGAGTTGAGAGTGAAGAATCGAAGATCAATCGGGTTTTCCAATCCCTTGTTTGTCGATTACTTGTTTGATACTTGTTATGATGAATTCTTTATTCAATTACTTTGATTTGATTTCACAATTTAAGATGCTTGGCTAAACTGTTATAACTACCTAGACAAGATGAATGTTTGATCTAAGTTTGGATTTTTAATGGTTTATTATTGTTTGTTTATGGATTGATTTCTGAAAGTAAAGTGTTCTAGAATTTTTGATTTGGTGCTTATGCATACTTGACAATTGTTTTATTATTGCTTGTTACTTCATATGATCCTTGGTGACGGTCTTTATCACGTAATAGGGTTATATTAGGGTTCTTGATTTAGGTGAGAGTCTATATCACGTTATAGATCATTAATCCTTTAGGGTGAAAACGCGTAAGTAACCTTAGAAGTAATACTTAGTAATTTAATAAAATCAAGTGTTCTGCTTAACTTGTCGCTGAGAGGCTCGAGTTAGTTATTAGGTCGCAGTGCAGTATATATTTAAGATAGGTTTTGAGAGAAGTCGATCTTATTTCCCTAATTGCATTTGTGTCTAGTAAACCAAGTTAGAACCTAGAATTGCCTTAGATTATCGCGCTGAGAGGTAGATAGTCATATTAGGGCACTTTTAGAATCGTTAGAGGACTGAGAGGAAGTCTAACAGTCGGTAATCATAACAGCCTTGTAGGGTTTCCTAGGTTTCTTCCTGAGAAGGGTCGGGAAGTCTTAGCATTGAAATACCTTAAGGTTTAGTATCTTACGATCCCGGCTCCATACAACTTTAATACCATTAGAAGTCCATTCCTAGTTAAACTGGATTCGAGTCTAGGTAGTCTTTAATCTCATCTGAATACAAACTTCGTTCTTTGTTCGTGTCTTAGTTCTAATTTATTTAGTTTTAGTAGTTAACATAGATTTCCTTAGTTTTCAGTAACCCCCCCCCCCAAAACAAATAAACAAGTTTAAGTCGCGTCAGTCAGTGTCTATTAGAGTCTAGTTTACGTAATACATAGAGTCTTTGGGTTCGATACTCGGACTTGCTAGGTTATACTACATTGATCGGTACACTTGCCGGTTGTGTGGTTTAGGTTAAAGAGTCTTAGTTATAAATTTAAAGATTTTCGTGTCTAGTTTAGAGAGTCTAATTTAGTTAATATTTTATAGTTCGTTTTGCACACATCAAGTTTTTGGCGCCGTTGCCGGGGACTCTTGGTAATTGCGTTCATTTACTTTGATAGATTTTCTTGACAAATACGTGCTACGTGTTTACTTGTTTTGTGTCTTTTATTTTTCATCTTGAGTCGTAGTAATCTAGTTTGCTTTTCTTGTGTGCAGGTTTTTGCTAGCAGTGGATGCCACATCTACGCTCGCACGGACCACCACCACCACCACCAGTCAAGCAATCGTCGTCTGAAGTTAGTGAGTCATCTTCATCTTTCCCACTCCTCATAGAATTCCCAATTCCCGTTCCACCACCTTCACCAAACCACACGCCTAAGAACACCCCACCCGATAGTCCCACCTCTAGTTCCGCTAGTGAACCAGAAAACTTCGAACACATGGCCAACCCTAGGCAAACCGTCCACCAGCAGGCCACTCAGAACTTTACGGGCCTTGCTTCACCCATCACCGTTCCACCCATAGTCAATGACCATTCATGGCAGATTCCATCTTATGCCATGCAAGCCATAACCAACACTGTCCAATTTCATGGTAGGGACGATGAGGACGCCCCTGCCCACATTAACCGATTCTCCCGCATTATAGCTACTTTTAGCCTTCAGGGTGCACCAAACGATGCTACTTACCTACAACTGTTCCCGTTCTCATTAGCCGGCCGTGCAGCTACTTGGTTGGACTCTCAACCAGCCGGTACTTTTACCACATGGGCGGGGCTTCGTCAAGCCTTTCTGAACAAGTACTTCCCGCCCGCTAAAGCTTCACGGCTTAGAGACGAGATCCACTCTTTCCGCATGGGGCCCGACGAGCCTTACTACCTTGCTTGGGAAAGGTTCCAAAACCTTTGTGCTCGTTGCTCCCAACACGGTCTTTCCGATTGGGCCTTATGTGAGAAATTCTACAATGGACTCACTCAGGAAACTAGGGATAGGTTTGATACAAATGCAGGGGGGCATATGATGGGTATTCTTACAGTTCCTGAGTGCTTAGAGAGGTTTGAGGCGTTTGCTCAGTCTCAATCTCAGTCACGTTCCGACCAGAGGCATCAAGGTGGTAATTCTAATACCACTACCAGCACACCCACCCAAGGGGTGAACCACGTCACTGTGGATCCTGGTCTAGCCTCTTTCTTGCAAAACATGAGTAAGCAACTCAATGAAATTCAAGCTAAGATAGACAAATGTGAGTTTTGCCGAGGTGGACACGACACGAATGCGTGTCCTTTGCTAGTTGGTGAGGAACAGTGTGATTACCTAGGAGGAGGGTTCGGTAGAGGCCAATTTAGCGGTTCGGGTGCTACTAATCCCTTTGGGTCGGGTTGGAGAAATAATAATAATAATCAATTTAATAATAATAATACATTTCGTCCAAATGGACCCCCTGGCTTTCAAATGGCTCAAAACCCTAATAGGGGCCAAAATTCACTATTTGGTGGGGGTTCAGGAGGGCAGGTCAATAAGGGGTTCAATGGGCAGGTCAAAGATGGGGGGCCAAATAACCAGGGTCAAACGGGTCAAGGTTCGAGTTATGACCTAGGGGGTAGTCTAGAGAGGATGGAGTCCATGATGAGTCAATTAATTGTTAGGGACCAAACCACCCAAAAGACCTTGAGTGAACATGACCTTTTACTTAAAAATCATCAAGCCTCATTCCAAGACCTTTCAAGAGTTGTAGGGGATATATCTAGGAAGCTAGAAGAGAGGTTGCCCGGTCAGTTCGCGGGTAATACAAAACCTAACCCTAATGCCCAAGCCAAAGCCATTACCACCCGTAGTGGCAAGACCTTAGAGAACCCGAGAGTTGTTGAGGAGAAGGTAGTTGATGAAGATGGAGATATTGTGGATGAAGAGATCCAAATGGAAGCACCCGGTAAAGTGCAATCTAGGTTAACCCCAGCAAGTACCGCACAAACCGGGGGGCTTCCAAGTGAGAAGAGTTTAGGTAAGAAACCCACGCAAGTCGTTCCACCACCCACTGTTGATCTTTCCCGTGCTCCTTTCCCATCTCGTCTTAGAAACCAAACCTATTCTAAAGATTACGGGAAGTTTTTAGAGATCTTCAAGCAGCTTAGGATAAACCTTCCTTTCATAGAAGCCCTTCAAACCATGCCGAAATATGCCAAATTTTTAAAGGACCTTCTAAAACGCAAGGATAGGTTAGGAGAGGTGTCAAACATTCCCCTTAGTGGAGGATGTTCAGCTGTAGTGTTGAACAAGGTTCCGGAAAAGTTGACGGATCCGGGTCTTTTCACCATCCCGTGCTTGTTTGGGAGTGATACCGAGTGTAGGGCCCTAGCCGATTTAGGAGCAAGTATTAACTTAATGCCATATTCCTTGTACGAGAGGCTAGGTCTAGGAGAGTTGTCGCCTACACGCATGTCATTGTCTCTTGCCGATAGGTCAGTGAAGTATCCACGTGGTATCATCGAAAACCTCTTAGTTAAAGTGGATAAATTCGTCTTTCCCGTAGACTTTGTAGTTCTTGATATGGAAGCCGACGAAAAGGTTCCCATCATTCTAGGTCGCCCATTCTTGTGTACCGCCAAGGCCATCATTGATGTCTTCGACGGGAAAATTACACTTCAAGTCGGTGAGGAAAAAGTGACTTTCGAGATTGCCCGTTCCATGGCACACCCTAGTGGGTCCGATGATTTTAGTAGTCCTTGTCATTCGGTCTATTTCATAGAATCATTCTTATCGTGTGTTGACCATTGCTTTGACTACATTAGTGGGGTCGATTTAGTTGAGAGTAGGATAGACGAGGTAGTTGAGAAGGTAGAAGAGGTTGTGAATGAGAGTGAGAAGGTAGAAGAGAACAAGTGGATTCCCGAAGTGTTAGAATTGGGTGAAGTGAGAGATGAGAGTGAAAGTACACCCGTAGAGAGCCCCGCCCCACTAGAACTTAAGGTCCTCCCGTCCCATTTAGAGTACGCTTTCTTGGGTGAGGGGTCCGATTTTCCGGTAATTATTTCGTCCGAGTTAGAGGGGGGATAGAAGGATAAGTTGTTAGAAGTGTTGAAAGAAAATAGGGAAGCAATTGCATGGCGACTTTCGGATATCAAGGGCATAAGCCCCGCCTATTGTACCCACCGGATACTTATGGAAGAGGAATATAAGCCGGTGGTGCAACCTCAAAGGCGATTGAATCCGAACATGCAAGAGGTTGTTAAGAAAGAAGTGCTTAAGTTGTTAGATGCCGGGGTGATCTACCCTATTTCCGATTCGCCATGGGTGAGCCCGACCCAAGTCGTCCCAAAGAAGGGTGGGATGACGGTGATTATGAATGAAAAGAATGAGTTAATCCCTTCCCGTACCGTTACCGGTTGGCGCGTATGCATAGACTACCGAAAGTTGAACGACGCCACCCGGAAAGACCATTTTCCCCTACCTTTCATTGACCAAATGTTGGAGCGTTTAGCGGGACAACAATACTATTGTTTTCTCGATGGATTTTCGGGTTATTTTCAGATCCCAATCGCTCCCGAGGATCAAGATAAAACGACGTTCACATGCCCTTACGGCACTTATGCGTATCGCCGCATGCCTTTCGGGTTATGCAACGCTCCGGCTACTTTCCAAAGATGCATGGTTGCTATATTCCAAGACATGCTAGAGACCTCTATGGAGGTCTTCATGGATGACTTCTCGGTTTATGGTACCAATTTCAATCAATGTCTCTCCAATCTCGATAGGATGCTTAAGAGGTGCATAGAAACAAATCTAATGTTGAATTGGGAGAAATGTCACTTCATGGTGACGGAGGGGATAGTGTTAGGACATAAGGTGTCGAGAGAGGGGATAGAGGTGGATAGGGCCAAGATAGATACCATAAGTAGATTGCCACCACCTACTAGTGTCAAGTCCGTGAGAAGTTTTCTAGGTCATGCGGGTTTTTATAGGCGTTTCATCAAAGATTTCTCAAAAATCACACGCCCCATGACCCGACTTTTGGAGAAAGATGTGCCTTTCGTCTTTGACGAAGAGTGCATCAAGGCGTTTGATTTCTTGAAAGAAAAACTCGTGAGTGCCCCGATACTTGTTTCGCCTAACTGGAGCTTGCCTTTCGAGCTCATGTGTGATGCGAGCGATTATGCCGTAGGAGCGGTCTTAGGTCAAAGAATCGATAAACACTTTCATCCAATCTACTACGCGAGCAAAACTCTCAATGATGCTCAAGAGAATTATACCACCACTGAAAAGGAACTCTTAGCCGTAGTGTTTGCGTTTGACAAGTTTCGTTCTTATCTCGTGCTTTCAAAAACCACCGTATTCACCGATCATGCCGCTTTGCGCTTTCTGTTCCAAAAGAAAGACGCAAAGCCACGTCTTATTAGATGGATTCTTTTGCTCTCCGAGTTTGACATCGAAATCAAAGATAAAAAGGGAGCGGAAAACGTGGCCGCCGATCATTTGTCACGTTTAGAGGATCCAATGAGAGAGGAGGTGCGTGAGGATTCTATAGGAGATACTTTTCCTCATGAGACCATAGATTTTGTTAGCGCCGAGGAAGAAGGATTACCATGGTTTTCGGATTTGGCGAATTACTTAGCGACCGGAGATATTGTGAGGGGTTTGTCGTTTCAACAAAAGAAGAAACTTCTTAGGGAGGCTAGGAAGTATATTTGGGACGACCCGTTTTTGTTTAGGATAGGAGGAGATAGAGTGCTTCGTAGGTGTGTTTCGAGAGAGGATGGTCTAAATATTCTTAGTCATGTGCATGAAGGGTTAACGGGAGGCCATCACGGAGCGAATGTGACGGCACAAAAGGTCTTTGATAGTGGTTTTTATTGGCCATCAATAGTGAAAGATGCCGTAGAGTTTGTTAGGACTTGCGACCGTTGCCAACGTACCGGCAACATCTCATCCAAGGATGAAATGCCTCAAAATCCCATCCAAGTTCTTGAAGTATTCAACGTATGGGGCATTGATTTCATGGGGCCTTTCCCCTCATCGAGTGGGAATAGGTACATCCTCGTGGCCATTGATTATGTTTCGAAGTGGGTGGAAGCTCAAGCTTTACCTACCAATGATGCCCGAGTGGTGGTGAGATTTCTTAAAAAGCTATTTACGCGTTTCGGAGTTCCTAGAGCCATAATAAGTGACCGTGGTACACACTTTTGCAATTCTGCCATGGAAAAGGCACTTGCACGCTACGGTGTCACTCACCGTCTTTCGACCGCGTATCACCCTCAAACTAGTGGTCAAGTTGAGAATGCTAACCGGGGAGTGAAGAGAATCTTAGAGAAAACGGTAGGAAAAAGTAGAAAGGATTGGTCGGAAAAGGTCGATGATGCTTTGTGGGCTTTCCGCACCGCCTACAAAACACCGTTAGGAACAACGCCCTTCATGATTGTGTATGGCAAAGCTTGCCATCTTCCGGTAGAATTAGAGCATAGAGCGTTGTGGGCCTTGAAAACCGTGAACATTGATCTTAAGGAAGCTGCAAGAAGGAGATTCTTTCAAATACATGAATTGGAAGCTTTACGAGATGCCGCATACGAAAGATCTTGGAATATCAAGGAGAAAACGAAGGCATTGCATGATAGGAGATTGCGAAGATTGAAAGAATTCAAGGTAGGAGATAGAGTGCTTTTGTTCAATTCGAGGTTGAAATTGATAGCCGGAAAGTTGAAATCAAGATGGAGTGGGCCGTATGTGGTGAAAGAAGTGTTCCCGTACGGCACGGTTGAGCTTTATGATGAGGTTGATAAAGGAGTTTGGAAGGTGAACGGCCATCGCTTGAAACATTACTTGGGAGGTCCGATTGATACTGCTGAAGAGGAAGAAATTCCTCTAGAGGACCCACCCACCTTTACCGAACAGTAAGTGCGTAAGGTTTCGGTTGTAGAGTTTGTATCGTTTGTAAATTGCGTTATTTCTTGTGTTTTCGTGTCTGTGTTTTTGTGTGTTTTTGAGAAATTTGCAGGAAACATACCTTGAGGAGCTGAGAATGCGAAGAAAATGCGGTTTCAGGTAAGTCCGATACTTAGAAATTTTTTTTTGGGATGATTTGGGAATGGTTTGGTAAACATCAAAAATTTTTCTAAGGCACAAAAGAAAAAAATTTTACACTCTTTCTGTTAAAAAGGGCCTCTGGCACCCCGCCACCCACCTATTAAATACACCTCTCGCCCCGCCACCACGTAGGGGAGTTTTTCGGAAATTAATCTCGTGGTGGCGGGCCGCCACCAACATTGACCTTCATTGGCGGGCCGCCAGAGGATACGTCTGCAGATCCAAACATAAATAAAATCCTTTGTTTTTTTTTTTTTCGGAAACGTGGTGGCACCCCGACACCAACCTCAGTCTTTTCTGGTGGGCCGCTACCCAACCCATCTGCACCCATAATTCATGAAACCCCCAAAATTTTAAATCTCACCTATTTCTTCTATACTCCACTACCGTAAACCCTTACACTCACCGCCCTTCTTCCCCAAATATCCCACTCTACCCCCATCCCCTTCAACCATTAACCCACCGATAACCCTCTAACCCACCATGTATCCACTGCCGTAACCCATATCTCACCGATTCAGGACCAAACGACATTCAAAAAGTTCATCCTTTTCTCGCTTAATTCATCGATTCAGGTATGTTCCTTGTATATTCTCTTCTTTATGTGTCGATTGAAGTCCGTTGGTTAGCTACTTGTGTCTGTGTTTCGTTGTCGAGTCAGCAGGTTTGTGTAGTTGGTCAGTCTATGTGTTAGTCTGGGTCAGGTTCGAGTCCAGTCAGGTCTATGCGTTGGGTCCTTTGTGTTGCATCTTAGTTTTAGTTTTCAGTTTACTCAAAGGTTGCGGGTGGCTCGGGTTGGTCTGACTGGTTTGTTGTTGGATTGAATTGAGCGACGTGAGGAAGGGTGTGATAAAAAAAAAAAAAAAAAAAAATCGGGGGGAGGTTTTGCTCGATGAATAAATTTAGGGTTTGTTTGTTTTGATCTGTTTGGGTGCGATATTGCGAAAAGTGTTTTGGGCATTGTTAAAAATAAGTGTGGGGATACGGTTCGCGCTATTTTGAAATAAAGCCATAATTTTCATTAAAAACGCGCACCGTTATCCATTGCTTCCACGCTTTGGTTTGATGATTTCTCGGCATTTGGATTGCTCGAGGGCGAGCAAGGTGCCGGGAGGGGGTAAAAGTGTAAATTACGTGTATTTTGCGTCTAATTAGTCGTAGTGTCGTATTTCGCGTCATTTAGAGTCGTTTTTAGTGTTTAGAGTCGTAGTAGGGTCATGTTTAGTGTCGTTTTGCGCAATGTGCATCACTTGAATTCGAACCGCTTCGCTCGTACTCAATCTCCATTCGGGCGGAGTTCGGTTCGTTTTTGAGTTGATTTGCGTAAAAGTCACATGTTTTTAAACTACGGCCGCGAACGCAATGCTATACGGCCGTTGTTTTTGTAAATATTTCCGTTTTTGTTAAAATTAAAAAAAAAAATATATATATAAAACTTTCAAAAATATATATAAAAAAAAAAAAAAAAATCAAAAATACCAAAAAAATAGTTTGTGACTAATATTCTGCATTGCTTTGTCTTGTCATACTTGAATTGTTTTGCAGAATGTCAGGTACAGGAACTTCAAGTCGGGCCAACAGGAAACGAGGCCGAGACACTCGCTCAGGAAGGGGCCCAGTGATTAGGGAGCCCGAACCGATTCAGGAGATTCAACCGGAATCAGTACAACAAGAGGAACAGTCAGAATATGAATATACTAGGGTGGTTGAGTATACGGGGCCGGGACGTCCTCATGGTCCACGTCAAAGGATTTTAGACAGCCCTCTTTTGCAGTTTGAGATAAATTCGGAGGAGTCACGGAGGTTAGGTACTTTGTGTACGGCAGAGCTGCTGCCGTTTAGGAGGATTGATTGGGATATGTTGGATCGTTTAGGGGCAAGGGCCCGGGTGGAACAGTTGCTAGGACCGAAATTCAGGAAAGTTTTGGATTGTGATGCTAGACAGTACAAGGAAATCACGATGGAATTTCACTCGACTTTCGAGTATAAGCAAGGGAGTTTTAATGAAAAAGATGCTATATTCTTTGCTTTGGGTAGGAAATCTTATGAGATGACAGTCCCTGAGTTTGCAGTGGCAACTCAGTTCTATACGGATGAGGAGGTTAGGACTCCCGAGTTTATTACCAGTCTGCAGGGAGTGTTTAAGAAGAAGCGTGGGTTTTGTGTTTTGTCGGATGAGTTAGCGAGGTTTTGGAGCACCATATCGAGGGTGCCATATGCAATAGGGGCAGTTGCTAGTGATATTACTGATCCGGTTCTTCGTTATATTCACAAAATTCTAGCAGCGACTCTGGTTGGTAGAGGAGAGGGAGACAACAAGGTTAATCAAGTGAGTTTATTCTGTCTGATGTGTATGGTAGAGCAGAGGCCTGCAAATTTAGCTACTGTGTTTGCTATGTCTATCAAGAGGTTATGGAGGGGTGGTGCTGGAGCCCGTATTTACTGTGGGCCTTTGATTACTTGGTTGGCCGAGAGTTTAGATGTGTTTGAGAGGTACCCGGCTGATAGGATGAAGAAGGGCCCTGACCCTTGTTTTATGAGTGTTAGGGATTTGCAGTCTGCGGCGATTATAGCTCGTACTGATCCGATTACTTGGGAGCCGATACGAGAGGGTCCACAGGTTCAGCCTCCGCCTGGTTCAGGTGCTGCGGAGGCTATGCAGGGTGCGGTTCCTACCCGTTATCAGCGGCCTCATATTCCCCGTATTCGTCAGGATATTCTTGCTAGGCAGTACCCGTTAGCGCAACCACGACCCGATCCACTTACTTTGGATTCATTATATGATTCTATGCAGGCGGGTTTCAGTGAGTTGCGTATGTATGTTGATGATCAGATCAGTGGGTTTAGGCAGGAGGTGTTGGCAGAGTTTGTGGCAGGTCAGAGGCGATTGGAGGATGGTATGCGGGTCATTATGCAGGGTATTCGTGTGCAGCCGCCGCCTTCTTGGCAGCAGACTGAGGCAGGGCCCAGTGGGGTACATGCAGGTGATGAGGAGTAGAGCAAGGATGCAGCGAGGATGACAGCTTATATCTTTTGTTTATTTTTATCTTTATGCTGTTTTTAATCCTCGTTTGTTGGTTTTGTACTTAAATACGTTAAACAGGTTGGTTGGGATTTTGGGGATGGTTGACTTTTGGTTGTTGGATGTTCGCACTAACACTTAGTAGCTTACGTATTATCTTTTGCTAGTGTTTGGTGTTTGCTTGATTAGGGTGATTGTAGTAGCCGCTTTCCGTTCGTGTGTGAGGGAGTTTGGTATTGTTTGCTGAGCACGTTCGGTATTGGAGGGCTATGTGGAAACGACTGGCACTTTGACAGTCTCACATATACAGCTAAGTCGTTTCCCTTTTTGTTGTTGTATATTTTTATTTATTTCGTTTGCAGTTTTTATTTTTAGGTAGTATTGAGTCGTATTTTCGTTCTTGCATTAGGGACAATGCAATCTCTAAGTGTGGGGATGGGATACTTGTAAATATTTGAGTCATAAAAAGTTGAAAAAAAAAAAATTAGAAAAATTGAAAAATCCAAAAAAATTAAAAAAATAGAAAATGTCTTTCGAATAAAAAAGAAGTTTGCAATTAAAGCGGAAAATGATAGAAAAAATGAATTTTTGCTCGGGTTCAAATAATAATAATATGAGACTATAATAAACTGAGTTTGCGTCTAGTTTGGGATATGTGGGTAGGCCCAGGTTTGGTTTTAAGTCCCTTTGAGTTAATATACCTTAATTGTCGGTCCGCTAGTGGGTTTTCGCCTGGGAAATATGGGAAACTAAAACCGCCAAAAATAGTATAAGGGGCACCGTTATAAGCTAAGATAGTTAGAGTTTTTTGTCATATCTCGCTGAAAAAAAAATAGAATAAAAGTGGGCTAGAAACTAAATGAAAGTAACACAGGTCTATGTATTCCGAGTTGGGGATAGCGACTCTACAGCCGGTTTACCTCTGGGATGTGTGAAATCGACTTGCCGAATAAAAGTACCGAAACCTATGTAATCTGTGATTGGGGATAGCGACTCTACAGTCGGAATACCGCTGGGTTAGGGAAAGCATCGTCTAGTCTCACGAATGAAAAAAAAAAAAAAAGCAAGAAAAAAAAAAAAAACATGGAAAAAAATAGATTTGATTTTTAACTCTCTTTATCTTGGTATAAAACGGTTAGGAATTGGTCCAGTGATCGTTCTTTTAGTCCTATAAGCTTGAGGGGGGAGTAGGTGGACTGTAGATTCTGGTGTGAGACCCTAGGTGGACTGACTGCACTTAAACTAAATTTACATGATAAGGGTTTAGGATTGGATTCGGGTTTAAGTGGACAAGTATATTCGCAATCGCGGCTAATGCAAATCTTGGTTTTAATTAATTATACCTAATCTTTTGACCCGGGTAATTGTTTGTTTCTGATTCCGTTGCATAATTCTTTTTCGAGGACGAAAAAAGAGTAAGTGTGGGGATGTTTGATGTATTGCAAAATACATCTTTTATTCATGTACAGTTTGTATAGTTTTCGTTATATTTAGTTTGGTTTTTCGTTAGAATATGCATACTATTGATAAAATCGTGTTTTGCAGGCTTTGACGCTTAAATATGCGGGAAACCGAGTGAAACGAGTCAAAACATCGAAGTGTCAAGTCTTGGAGCATGTTAGAAAGGTCGGGGAGTTGAAATAGAGTTAAAAGGCTGAAAAAATCACTCTCTGGCACCCCGTGGGAAGTTTTCTGGCACCCGGCGAGAGACTGAATGTAGTACATGAGAAAAAAAACAAGGTGGCACCCCGCCACCCATTTCTAAGTGGGTGGCGCCCCGCCAGAAGGCTGTTGCTGGCAGATTTATTCGAATTTAATAAAGGGGTGTTAAAAAAAGTGATATAAATACATCTTAAGCTTGGAAGTAACCCTAGTTACGAATTGGGAGACTTTGAGAGCAAGTTTGGAGCATTCTTTTGGAGCAATCGGAGATCTTGAAGCACGGGAATCATCGGTACGAGTTGAGAGTGAAGAATCGAAGATCAATCGGGTTTTCCAATCCCTTGTTTGTCGATTACTTGTTTGATACTTGTTATGATGAATTCTTTATTCAATTACTTTGATTTGATTTCACAATTTAAGATGCTTGGCTAAACTGTTATAACTACCTAGACAAGATGAATGTTTGATCTAAGTTTGGATTTTTAATGGTTTATTATTGTTTGTTTATGGATTGATTTCTGAAAGTAAAGTGTTCTAGAATTTCTGATTTGGTGCTTATGCATACTTGACAATTGTTTTATTATTGCTTGTTACTTCATATGATCCTTGGTGACGGTCTTTATCACGTAATAGGGTTATATTAGGGTTCTTGATTTAGGTGAGAGTCTATATCACGTTATAGATCATTAATCCTTTAGGGTGAAAACGCGTAAGTAACCTTAGAAGTAATACTTAGTAATTTAATAAAATCAAGTGTTCTGCTTAACTTGTCGCTGAGAGGCTCGAGTTAGTTATTAGGTCGCAGTGCAGTATATATTTAAGATAGGTTTTGAGAGAAGTCGATCTTATTTCCCTAATTGCATTTGTGTCTAGTAAACCAAGTTAGAACCTAGAATTGCCTTAGATTATCGCGCTGAGAGGTAGATAGTCATATTAGGGCACTTTTAGAATCGTTAGAGGACTGAGAGGAAGTCTAACAGTCGGTAATCATAACAGCCTTGTAGGGTTTCCTAGGTTTCTTCCTGAGAAGGGTCGGGAAGTCTTAGCATTGAAATACCTTAAGGTTTAGTATCTTACGATCCCGGCTCCATACAACTTTAATACCATTAGAAGTCCATTCCTAGTTAAACTGGATTCGAGTCTAGGTAGTCTTTAATCTCATCTGAATACAAACTTCGTTCTTTGTTCGTGTCTTAGTTCTAATTTCTTTAGTTTTAGTAGTTAACATAGATTTCCTTAGTTTTCAGTAACCCCCCCCCCCCAAAACAAATAAACAAGTTTAAGTCGCGTCAGTCAGTGTCTATTAGAGTCTAGTTTACGTAATACATAGAGTCTTTGGGTTCGATACTCGGACTTGCTAGGTTATACTACATTGATCGGTACACTTGCCGGTTGTGTGGTTTAGGTTAAAGAGTCTTAGTTATAAATTTAAAGCTTTTCGTGTCTAGTTTAGAGAGTCTAATTTAGTTAATATTTTATAATTCGTTTTGCACACATCAGTGTTATGTTTATCGAATTCGGTCATTCCTTCCATCCAAACACACCTAGGATGTCAGGAACGGGAGTTGTCAATTCCTATGGTACCACTACCTACTAACGAATGGTGTGATCAATGTTAATGAATGTATATTGTCCCATTTAAACAAACCAAATGTCATACCAAAATGTACGCATGTGATAAATAACAAATGTACTAAGTATGCAACAAATGAACACACACAGCATGTGATGTGAAATGTATTGTAAAACAATGTACTAAGTATGCACACAATGGACATACATAGCATAAAATATAATGTAAAACGATGTACTAAGTATGCAACAAAGGAGATACATAGCAAAAACATAATGAAATCATGTACTATAAATGTACTAATGAACATAACAAGCATATGATATGAAAACATGAAAGGCACGAAAGTAACAAGTAGGCACATGTGTTTCACCCTAAAATGTTTGGAAAACAGTAAAAGAGGGGTCTATGTACTCACTTGAGATTGCTCAATATTCCTAGGATAACCACCAAGCAATGCTAGAAGATCGCGGAATCAAACGGTACCTAATATAGGTAACTACATTAATAAACCGGACCTAAAATCGGAGGATCGGATAGAATGAGGGCTCGTAAACCAAATGAGTATGGGAACTCATGTAATATGGTTTAACAAAGCCCACATACTAAAATAAAACCTAACCTAAGTGCTTACGACCCATTACGACCCGTTTAGGTAGCTTATGCTACTTTAACGCGTCGTTCGCGTAAAACACGTTCGGAACGCCTAACTAGTCCTATGACAAGTAAAATATGCCTTAACATGTCTAATATTGTTGCCAAATTAGTTTAGATGTTAAAAGTTACGTTACATATGCTTAAAATGAATTTTGGCGTAAAAAGGGCATTTTGGTAATTTACCTAAGGCATATAAACTACCTATCATACAACTACTTAACGAAGCGACCATAAGGTATAACCTCGGAAGGTTATTCCCTATATACTATGGTCACCTAATGTGTTTGGTCGGATCCTAATGATCGACCAAACGGGTCGGGTTCGAAAGTATAAGCGATTGTTTAGATCGCTTACCTTACGACCCTAGATAAGCACTAAACTAAAAGTGACGAGCTAAGCATGTTAAAACATGCTTAACTAAGTTTAGAAAACAGGTTTGGTATCAAAACAAACAGTTTTGATACCTAAGAGTAGTTTGGTTACAAAATACGCAAGAATGTGCATTTTGGCCGAAACTACGACTCGTCACTGAGCCTAGATAACGTGGTAATCAGTAGGTATAGTCTCTAGGGACTATGACCATCGTGATTACGCTCACGTTATGAAGTTCAAATGAACTTCGCATTGACCATAAACTGGTCAATGTCAGAAAGTCAAACATAGTTTGACTTTCGGACTCGAAAAGCGATAAAAGAATGAAGGAATACTTACAAAGGGTCCCCGCAAGCTAATCTTGATCCAAGTAGCTCAGGTATGAAGCAATGGCTTCAACTTAGAGCATTCTTAGATCAGATTTGTGGGTTTTGTAAGTGAATGGGTTGGGTATTTATAGGAATGTTAGAACCGTTAAGATCGTTTATCGAATAACGTGCTTCAATCTCATCCCTACATTTGTTGCAACACCGTGGTGCCCAAATTGGCCCCCCAACACCAGGGATTAACATGTGGCATTGGGTTTATGAGTGCTTAACAGCTGTAACCAGCTGTTAACCACATTCTGAGGTTCTGGGAGGTCCTTACGGACCGTAAGGGTGAGGGCTTACGGTCCGTAAGCCAGTAACTTTGCTGAAATGACAGTTTTGGTCCCTGCAGCTCCAAACTTGGTTTTCGATGCATTTTCGACACGTTTAAGCCCCGTTAACCCCATTTCAAAGCTCTAAAATGAAGTTAAAGTATAGGGAACTTAAAATGTGCTTAAAAATATCTTGGATGTCGGTTCGTTTGGCCGTACGATTGCGTTGTTCGGTTAATTACGATGGAAGTCGTAACAGACGCAAAAATGATCCAAATTACACGACGAATGGATTTTTCTTATGCCAAACATTAAAATAAAATATTTTAGTGCTTACATAAATTTTTGGATGTCCGGATGTATTCAGAATGTAAGTTATGCGCGAAGATGCAAACTTATGCACTTTTTGACGCCTGCTTTGGAACTGAAGGACAATGGATCGTATTACTTCATGGACCGTTTGTGGGTCCCAAGCCAGGATGATCTTCGTACCTTGCTTATGGATGAAGCCCATAAGTCGCGTTATTCAATTCATCCGGGCTCAGATAAGATGTATAAGGATCTTCGATCTCATTATTGGTGGCCTGGTATGAAGAAAGACATTGCCTTATACGTATCAAAATGCCTTACTTGTCTTAAGGTTAAGGCTGAACATCAGCATCCTTCTGGTTTATTGGAGCAACCAGAGATCCTGGTTTGGAAATGGGAAAACATTACTATGGATCTCATCACCAAACTTCCACACACAAAGAAAGGTCATGATGCCATCTGGGTAGTTGTTGATCGTCTTACTAAATCAGCGCATTTCTTGCCAATCCGTGAGGATTTTCCTGCTGACAGACTTGCAAAAATCTATGTGGATGAAATTGTAGCTCGACATGGTGTTCCTTTGAACATCATTTCAGACATAGATGCTCGTTTCACTTCTCATTTTTGGAGAACCATGCAATCTGCTATGGGGACCCAACTTAATCTGTGCACAGCTTATCATCCGCAAACAGATGGTCAATCTGAAAGAACAATCCAGACTCTGGAGGACATGCTTAGAGCTTGTGTGATCGACTTTGGTGGTAGTTGGGATTCACATCTTCAGTTAATTGAATTCTCCTACAACAACAGTTATCACACCAGCATCAAAATGGCTCCTTTTGAGGCTCTCTATGGTCGAAAATGTCGTTCACCAGTCTGCTGGAATGAGATCGGCGAGGCTCAACTTACTGGACCTGCTCTCATTTTAGAGACAACTGACAAAATAAAGAAAGTTCGTGATAACCTTCAGACAGCTAGAAGCCGTCAAAAGAGTTACGCGGATCCAAAACGCAAACCCTTGGAATTTCAAGTCGGTGATCGAGTATTACTTAAGGTCTCACCTTGGAAAGGTGTGATCAGATTTGGAAAGAAAGGAAAACTTGCACCTAGATACATTGGACCATTCAAGATCGTCGAAAGAATCGGTAAGGTAGCCTACAGACTTGAGTTACCTCCTGAACTTGGAAATGTTCATCCAACTTTTCACGTATCCAATCTCAAGAGGTGTTTAGCTGATGAGAACCTCCACATACCACTTGACGAAATTCGTGTTGGTAAAACACTGAAATTTGTTGAGAAGCCAGTGGAAATCATGGAACGTGAAGTCAAGTGGCTTAAACGCAAGCGCATTCCTTTGGTCAAAGTTCGCTGGGAAGCTAAACGTGGACCCGAGTTTACTTGGGAACGCGAAGATCAAATGAAGGCGAAATATCCGCATCTTTTTCCACGAGTTTCCTCTAAATAAATTTCGGGACGAAATTTCCACAAGTAGGGGAGACTGTAACATCTGTGCTTGTTATCATTATGAACAGTTCGATTATCAATAAAACAATGTTATTTGATCCCTATGTATGTTTGGTTGTGTTTTACATTTTTTTGTGTTTTGACTTTTGTCCAATTTCAAACTCTATATCACTTTCTGGAGAGTTATACGCAAACTGGTGCGTAAACGTACTTAGTTTAACGCGACAAATACTCCGGAATATCAACATATACTTAACATACCTTAAATAACCTTTACATGACTTAGAAATAAGTTTTAAAGGCTTTGGTATGGAAAAAACAAGTTAATTCGCGTACAGGGACTAAACTTGACAACCCGAAGCTTTGTAACGCTTAATTATGCTCACTAGAATGCACGATATAAATTTCATAAAGTTTCGTTATCGTAAAAGAAAGTTATGATCAAATTCGTGTACAAGGGGTTAAAGCGTCAACGTTGGAGTTTATGACTTTTCGGGTAACAATAAAGTTAACCGAGGACTAAACAAAGTGGGTAAATGTCTTAAAGCCCTTATATGTCAATTTAGAGGGCTCATAGTGCAAAACAAGTTGTGAAAACGACCTTTAGAAGGACCAGGGGCCAAAACTGCAAATAAGGAAAATTGATTTGGCTAAAACATACATGCTCGCGTAGCGCGAGCCTGAGGATCTTTGTCGTCGCGCTACGCGACGGCCCTATCTGAACAGCCTGCTACGATTTGGTAGGGGCCTTGTCTGCCATAGCCATTTCAAACGATTTTAACTCGATTTTCCTCATCTCCTTGACCCCTAAACACCCCCTAAACACTTAGGGACATGTGTTAATCAGTTGTGGTGGGTTGTAGACTCATGTGTCAAAGATTTGTGGTGATTAATCCACTATAAAAGGCCATGATGTGCAACCTTAGTTCTTCACACCTTCATTCAGGTTTCTGGAGCATTTCTGGAGCACAAGCCTTCTCTCAAGTGATCCCTGGTCATTCTTAGGACCCTTGTAAGTTTTCCTAACCTTCCTTAGTTTAAGTTTTAGCTTAGTTTAGCTTAAAAGTCAACCGTCGTAATTAACGGTTGACTTAACGATTAATCACTAATGGTCCAGTGATTAGTCGAATCAAAAGTAGTTATAAGTTGGTAATTATGTGGGTAATAAACCCTTAAAAGGGTTCCCCCTGATTCCCACTCTAACTAGGTCAAAAGTCGGGTCAAACTTGTTCTTAAAAAGTCAACAGAATTGTTAATTTCTAATTTATGCATAATTAGCAATGTAGAACATATACAACCCGTTTGATCATTAATATAACTTAGTAATTAGTGTAAAAACATGTCCAAACCTGTTCAACCCGACAATTTCCTGTTTAGACCCGGTTCGGAACCAAAAGTCGCATAGTTTGACTTTTGCTTTGACTTTCAGTTCTGACCAGTTTAGGCATATTTTAAAAATGCCTCAGAGCTTTAATTGGACTAAGTTACATACTAGTATAACCCTCTGTGATTATACACCTTGGTTCATTAGTTATCCAATTAATATGCATATTTCCGTTAATTGCTCCTATGTTGACCATTATGCCCTTTTTACCTTAAAACGTGATTTTTGAAAATGTAAAAGAGTAGAAACCTTTGTTACTGAAATATAAACTCGTACCCAAAATTTGAGATCAATTGGTGGAGTAGATTGAGAGTTATGCTCATTAGCGCAAAATGAAAGCTTTATGTTAATTAAATGGCGTAATTAGCATATAGCCTATTTAAACCTACTTTTTGATATCAAACTTATTACCCCCTGATGTAATATATTATTTTGGGATTTTTGAAGAGTTGTAATTAATTTTAGGCCGAGCATAACTCATAGTCATAGGCTTAATCCGGTAATTGTCGGTTTTGCCCTTACGGGCCATAAAATGAGTTTTACATATCTAAACGACTCCAAACCTTTTGCTACTGATTCTAAATGATAAATAAATTATTTTAAGCCTTCCGGAATAAAAAAATATTAGCTTTATGTATATAACCCGGAAACGGCTCCTAATCGCCTTTCTAAGCGTTTTTAACGCATAGTATGTACTAGAACTATTTTAGACATACAAGGGTTGATACCTACTGATATTTTAGGTAAATTATAATGTTTTAACAGTAAGCAAAAGATGTTTAACTCAGACTTTAGTTTTGAGCTTTACGGCTTATGTGAAATTACCAAAATGCCCCTACGGTGCATAGTTTGGTTATAATTGATAAATTTCACATATATACCTTACCCTACTGATATAACTTAGAAAATTGAGTATATTTTCTAATTTCATCAGACCTGTAACTCAGGTTAACACTTAAACTCTTTTATAACCTTTTAAATGACCGAACTACCCTTACGAGGCATAGTTTGTGTTTAAATACGTTTCGGGCATAATGAAAGGCATATTACTGATGTCACAACATATTTGGAGCATATTAACTTAGGAAACATGTATATGGCTCTTACGAATACCCGTCACGCTTATTACGCGTTCGGTTCGGTTTATATAACTAGTTTACATAAATTAGCCGAAGCGGGTCAAACCTTATCGGTTTTATCTCAAAATCCAGAATGTGTATGAAATACCCATATTAAACAAGTCTTCAAACTTGTCGGGTCTCAATCACATTCTATCCGATCTTCCGACTTAGGTCCGGTTTATTAATGTAGTTACCTATATTAGGTGCCGTTTGATATTCCGTGATCTCTAGCATTGCTTGGTGGTTATCTTAGGACTTCTGAGCAATCTCAAGTGAGTACATAGAACCCCTCTTTTACTGTTTTCAAACTGTTTTGGGGTGGAACACATGTGCCTACTTGTTACTTTCGTGCTTTCCTGTTTTCACATCATATACCTGCTATGTTTGTTAGTACATTATAGTACATGATTTCATTACATTTCATGCTATGTATGCCCATTGTGTGCGTACTTAGTACATCGTTTTACATTACATTTCATGCTATGTATGTCCATTGTGTGCATACTTAGTACATTGTTTTACATTACATTTCTGCTATGTATGTTGACTGATAGCATGCTAGCACATTGATTTACATGACTTTTCTGCTTTGTATGTTAACTTAGCATACTTAGTACATTGTTTTCATATGACATGTATACAACTGCTATAACATTTGGTTTGCACAAATGAGACTATTATACGTTCATTAACATTAGCTACGCCACTCGGTAGTAAGTACTGGTACCATAGGACTTGACAAATCCCATGTCACACCCCGACCGCGTAAAACAACAAATCGCGGCGGAAACATCGGGGCGTGTTGCGACAGAATTAATTGTTTCATAACCATGGCATACAAAGTTGTATTTTATTTATAAACAAAGGTGTTACATTGTTTCAAACAGGAAATTAAAGAGTTCAGAACATAATTAAACATAGTCTATCATCTTTTAAAGTCTCTAAGGCACAGGTCCGCCCTAGTATCATGATCAACATCCTATGGAAAAGCACCTGAAAACACATGTGAAAATAGGTACGTCAGCATAAAAATGCCTGTGAGATACATAGGTTTTGTGAAAATAGGATTCATGACTTATGTTTAAGGAAAATGTTTAGTCATGAACCTTGTAATTTTCTTTGTCATGTAAATCATTTGAAAACAATAAGATCAGGTGATATGTATAAGTAAATGTCAGGTTAAATAAATAACCATGTAAAAATGTGTTTGTATAAGATAAGTTGTTTGTAAATCAATGTCTTGTGAAAAGTATGTTATTTGTATAAAATGTTCTATGTCTCAAACTGAAATGATTCAAATAACGTTACGACATATAATACCATACAAACACTTATATATAGGAAGTACCAGCGGCGTATCCACCATGCTTGTATCATATTACACACGCATCGTTACTTAATCACTTAATCAAACCACCCCAACCAATGTAAGAAGTCTATGTTTAACCAAATTGTCAAATGTATTGAATAATATGTCAAAGTGTTTATGTCAAGATGTAAATCATGTTAAATGTCTATGTCAAATATCCATGTCAAATGTCTATGTCAAATATCCATGTCAAACGTCTATGTCAAGATGTCATGTATGGCAAGTGAAATGTCTCAACTAAACCATATGCACAAAAACAAAGTATTGAAGTAAAACTTGGTTTAAATCAAAATTATGTTTTGTGTAAATGCATGCAACTATTTAATATGAACATTTATGCGGTATTGTGAAAATGCATACATCCAAGCCTGGCGACTGTGGTGATAAACCCTTTAAACAAATTAAAGGTCTATATGTCTTATGTCAACGAATTCGGTCATTCCTTTCTGTCCCCTTACCCTGGGATGTCCGGAACGGGAGTTGTCAATTCCTATGGTACCACTACCTACTAACGAACGGCGTAGCTAATGTTAATGAATGTATTGTCCCATGTAAACAAACCAAATGTCATACCAAAATGTAAACATGTGAAAACAATGCACTAAGTATGTAATCAAATGAACATACATAGCGTGAAATGTCATGTAAAACGATGTACTAAGTAATGCACACAATGGGCATACCTAGCATGAAATGTCATGTAAAACGATGTACTAAGTAATGCACACAATGGGCATACCTAGTATGAAATGTCATGTAAAACAATGTACTAAGTAATGCACACAATGGGCATACCTAGCATGAAATGTCATGTAAAACAATGTACCAAGTAATGCACACAATGGGCACACCTAGCATAAGATGATATAAAATCATGTACTATAATGTACTAACGAACATAGCATGTATATGATGTGAAAACAGGAAAGTATGAAAGTAACAAGTAGGCACATGTGTTCCACCCCAAAACAGTTTGGAAAACAGTAAAAGAGGGGTCTATGTACTCACTTGTGATTGCTCAGATGTCTAAAGATAATCACCAAGTAATGCTATAGCTCTCGGAATCAAACGGCACCTAATATAGGTAACTATGTTAATAAACCGGACCTATCTCGGAAGATTGGGTAGCATTAGGGTTTGTAAACCAAATGAGTGTAGGAACTCACCTGATATGGTTTAACAAAGCCTATATGCTAAATGAAACTTAACATAATTGTATACGACCCATTACGACCCGTTTAGGAAGCTTATGCTACTTTAACGCGTCGTGCGCGTGAAACGCGTTCGGACCGCCTAACTAGTCCTATGACAAGTATTATATGCCTAAACATGTTACATAATCAGTTACGTGACAAAAGTTTAGGTCACATATGCTAAATTACCAATTATGTATGAAAAGGGTATTCTGGTAATTTACCTAAGGCATATAAACTACCTATCATACAACTACTTAAACGTCGTGACCATAAGGTATAACCTCGGAAGGTTATTCCCTACACTATGGTCACCTAATGTCTTTGGTCGGATCCTAATGATCGACCAAACTGGGTCGGGTTCGAGGTATAAGCGATTTATCAGATCGCTTACCCTACGACCCTAGACAACGTGGTAATCAGTAGGCATAGTCCCAAGGGACTATGACCATCGTGATTACAATCACGTTGCGAAGTTCTAATGAACTTCGCATTGACCATTACTGGTCAACGCTGAAAGTCAAACAAAGTTTGACTTTCTGACTCGAAAAGCAGTAAAATAAGGAAAAGAACGAAAGAATACTTACGAAGGGTCCCCGAATGCTAATCTAGATCAGTATAGTTCAGGTATGAAACAAGGTTTCAACTTAGAACACAACTAATAAGATTCTAGTGCTTAAAAACAATGAAAGGCATGGGGTATATATAGTTTTCGGGTAACCGTTAGGATCGTTTCTTGAATAACGTGATCGAATCTCGTGCGTACACTTGTCGGAAAGGTTATGGAGCCACATATGCTCCTTATCTTAGTGACACATCAACTTAAAACATGTGCTTAAGAATTAATTAGTTGCAACTTGTAATTAAAACATTGAATCTGGTCCAGATCATGCAGTCGCGTAGCGCGACTGGTAAGGCTTTAGGCGTCGCGCTACGCCACTGACCCATCTGATTCAGAAATGTTTCTAAATTGGCAGAAATGGTCCCTGTTGTGTTTTAAGCCCTTTTTCGATGCGTTTGAACCCCGTTAACCTCATTTCAAGGCTCTAAAATGAAGTTAAAGTATAGGGAACTCAAAACATACTCAAAAATATGCCGGATGATGGTTCGTTTGGTCGTACGAACGCGATGTTCGCTTAATTACGACGGAATGCGCATAAGCGCGAAAAACGTTCCAAATGACGCGACGGATGGATTTTTCTTATGGCGAACACTAAAATAAAATATAGTCATGCTTAGATAAATTTTTGGATGTACAGATGTATTCAGAACGTAAGTTATGCGCGAAAATGCAAACTTGTGCACTTTTTGGCACTTTTAGTCCCTGAATGTCCCAAAAGTTTATTTTAGCACACCAAACCCCTCAAAGCCTATTTCTAAGCTATGTAAAGGATATTTAAGGTGTGTTTAACTTATGGTTGTGTTCCGGAATGTTCGTTACAGTTCAAATTGACATACTTTCGCAGTTTGTCATATTTAGTCCTTGTAAGCGAATTAACTTGTTTTTGCCATACCAAAGCCTTCAAAACTTATTTCTAAGTTATGTAAAGGTTATTTAAGGTATGTTGAGTATATGTTGATGTTCCAGAGTATTTCTCGCATTAAACTGAGTACGTTTACGCACTAGTTTGCGTATAACTCTCCAGAAAGCGATGTAGAGTTTGAAATTACATAAAAGTCAAAACATGAAAAAAATGTATACATAACAAAACAAACATTGGGATCAATTAACATTGTTTTATTGATAACAGAACTGTTCATAGTGATTACAAGCACAGTTGTTACATCCCATTCCTGACATCACGGGTTTGTTTGGATGTAAGGAATGACTGAATCCGAAAACATTTCTTTTGATAACCTTGACTGAAAGGGTTATCCGACTGTCTCAAGGCTTGAATGTATGCGTTAACTTACCACATAAATGTTTGTATCAATGTAACATGCATTACTTTGCAAAATATAACTTTTTGATATATTCAAAATGCTTTGTTTTGTACATTTATACATTTTGGACTATGTGACAATACTTTACTTACAATACATAACTTTTGTTACACATTACTTGACTACTTTTGGACTTATAAACATTTGACATGGCTTATACAAGGACTTTTGACTATTGGTTTAAACATAGACTTTATACATTGGTGGTTTGTTTAAGTGATTTAAGTAACGAGGCATGTGTAATATGATACAAGCATGGTGGATATGCCGCTAGTACTTCCTATATATAAGTGTTTGTATGGTATTACATATTGTAGCGTTATTTAAATCATTTCAATTTAGACATATGACATTTTATACAAATAACATACTTTTCATAAGACATTGTTTTACAAAACAACTTATCTTATGCAAACTCATTTTTACTTGGTTATTTATTTAACCATACTTTATGATCTTATTTATACATATCATCTGATCTTATCGTTTTTCAAATGATTTACAAGACAAAACAATTTACAAGGTTCATGACTGACTGTTATTAAACAAATTCTTAAACTTAAGTCATGAATCCTATTTTCACAAAACCTATGTATCTCACAGGCATTTTTATGCTGACGTACCTATTTTCACATGTGTTTTCAGGAGCTTTTCCATAGGAAGATGATCGTGACACTAGGGCGGACCTATGCCTTAGAGACTTAAAATGAAGATAGACTTTGTTTAATTATGTTATAAACTCTGTATTTCCTGTTTAAGACAATGTAACTCTTATGTTGATAAATAAAATACAACTTTGTATGCCATGGTTATGAAACAATTAATTCTGTTACAACACTCCCCGACGTTTTCCGCCACGTCTTGTATGTTATACGTGGTTGGGGTGTGACACAAATTATTCAATTAACCACCCAACGATGGAAGATTTGATGCCCGATCAAGCGGTATTCTATATACCGTAACCCAAGCCCGTATAGGGAAAATAAGTTAAAAGTATTTACCTGAGCAAAGTATAAATCACAATAAGCAAATTAAAAGTAGCTTTTACTGGTCCTCCTAATCTGGAACGAAGTTTTATAATAACCTATTAGAATCCTAACGGGTCTTTAGTTAAGCTTAAGCTTAGACCGGTTAGTTTCAAAGATACGATTCGTACGCACTATTAAGCGAAGACCGGATAGAATGTGATTTAGACCCGAAAAGTTCAGAGACTTGCTTAATATGGGTATTTCATACACATTCTGGATTTTGAGATAAAACCGATTAGGTTTGACCCGTTTCGGCTAATTTATGTGAACTAGTTACATAAACCGAACCGAACGCGTAAAATGCGTAACGGGTAATTATTAGAGCCATATATAGGTTTCCTAAGTTAATATGCTTCAAATATGTTGTGACATCAGTAAGATATCATTTATTATGCCCGAAATGAATTTAAACACAAACTATGCCCCGTAGGGGTAGTTTGGTCATTTATAAGGTGATAAAAGAGTTTAAGTAGTATCCTGAGTTACAGGTCTGATGTAATCAGCAAAGATAATCAATTTGCTAGGTTATATCAGTAGGGTATTGTATATATGTGAAATTTATCAACTATAACCAAACTATGCACCGTAGGGGCATTTTGGTAGTTTCACATAAGCCGAAAAGCTCAAAACTGAAGTCTGAGTTTAACAACCTTTGCTTACTGTTAAAATATTATAATTTGCCTCAAATTGTAGTAGGTATCAACCCTTGTATGTTTAAAATTGTTTTAGTACATACTATGCGTTAAAAACGCTAAAAAGGCTATTATAAGCCATTTCCGGGTTCGATACATAAAGCTGATATTTTTATTATTCCAGAAGGCTTAAAATAATTTATTTATCATTTAAGATCAGTAGCAAAAGGTTTGGAGTCAATTAGATATGTAAAACTCATTTTATGGCCCGTAAGGGCAAAACCGACAATTACCGGATTAAGCCTACGACTATTAGTTATGCTCAGCCTAAAATTTATTAAAAATCTTCAAAAATCACAAAATAATATATTACATCAGTGGGTAATAAGTTTGATATCAAAAAGTAGGCTTAACTAGACTATACGCTAATTACGCCGTTTTATTAACATAAAGCTTCTTAATTACGCTAATGAGCATAACTCTCAATCTACACCTCCAACTGATGTCAAACTTTGCATACAAGTTTATATATCAGTAACTAAGGTTTCTACACTTTTACATTTTCACAAATCACGTTTTAAAGTGAAAAGGGCATAATGGTCAACATATGAGCAATTAACGGAATCATGCGTATTAATTGGTTAACTAATGAACCATGGTGTATAATCACAGAGGGTTATACTAGCATGTAACCTGGTCCAAATGAAGCTCTTAGGTATTTTTAAATCATACCAAAACGGGTCAGAACTGAAGTCAAAGCAAAAGTCAAAGCTTTGCGACTTTCGGTTCCGAACCGGGTCTAAACAGTAAATTGTCGGGTTGAACATGTTTAGACATGTTCTTACACTAATTACCAAGTTATATTAATGATCAAACTGGTTGTATGTGTTCTACATTGCTAATTATGCATAAATTAGAAAATACACATTCTGTTGACTTTTTATTAACAAGCTTGACCCGACATTTGACCTAGTTAGAGTGGGAATCAGGGGGAACCCTTTTGAGTGTTTATTACCCACATAATTACCAACTTATAACTACTTTTAATTCGAGATTTGACTGAGCCATTATTAATTAATCTCGAAGTCAAACCGTAATTACGACGGTTTGACTTTTAGCTAAATAACTAAGCTAAACTCAATTAAAGAAGGTTAAGCAAACTTACAAGAGTCCTATGCACGAATTATGACCACTTGAGTCTGCTTTGGAGCTCCAAGAATGATCAGAAGTGCAAGAGAAAGGTGTGAAGAATGAGTTGCAACTTCATGGCCTTTTATAGTGTTTAATCCACCATAGAATGTTGACACACAATTCTACAACTGACCATAACTCATCAACAAGTGTCCCTAGATGTTTAGGGGTTGTTTAGGGGTCAGGAAGATGTGGAAAATCGGATAAAAGTCGATCACAAGGGCCATGGCAGACAAGAAACCAAGAAATTCGGACCAGATAGGCCTAGGCGTGACGCGAAGGACCCCCCCCTTGGGCCTCGCGTCGCGCGACCCCTCTTCTGACTCAAATCCAAATTTTTGATTTTTATGTTTTGATCCTTGGCTCTTCAAACTTTGTTTAGACATCATTTCTTGCATTTTGCACCCTCCAAATTGATGTTTAAGGGCTTCATGATATTTACCCACTTTGTTAAGTCCTCGGTTAGTTTTATTGTTACCCGAAAAGTCCTAACTTTCAACGTTGACACTTTAACCCTTCGCACACGAATTTGATCATAACTTTCTCATACGATAACGAAACTTTACGAAATTTATATCGTGCATTCTAGTGAGCATAATTAACTGTTACAAAGCTTCGAGTTTGTCAAAAGGTCACTCAGAGGTATAATTTAAATATGTTGACACATTTAACCCCTGTAGTTTGTAATCTCTCACCTTCTTTCATATTTAGCTTCGTATGATCCATGATTTATTCGTTTGAAGGTATGAGCATCATGTAGGGTTAATGTACAATATATTTGTTCACTGTTGAGATTTAGAACTCGTATTTTCACATACTTTCCATGATTGTCAACTTTAATCCTTTCATAACATTCTTTCACACGTTCAAACATATGACACGTGTCAACACATTATAGGACGTGAATTTTCGAGGTGTTACAGTATGCATTTTCATATATGGATCCGGGTTTTGGGATTTTACATATAAATGATATTTATATCTTAAAAGTAACATTTTTAAATATTATTTCCGCTGCGTTTTTATTTCATATGGATGAAATTATTTTGATAAACATGTTAAAATCCCAACAATGGCATCTAGAGCCTCTTATATGAGTGCATGCTTCAATAGATTAAATTTTTCGGGTTTCGGGTTTGAATAAAACCCTATGGCTGAAAATTTTAATATGGTTATCCCTTTGTTTTTCAAGATTATTTTCTTACATGCATAAGGGAATCTTGAAAAATTATTTCATATGGATGATTTGTTTGTTTGGACAAAACTTACCTTTTCGGTTTTTTGTACATAGCCGAAAATGGTCATAAAAGGGAACCATTTTTTTTATGCTTCTTGTTATTTATATATATATATGGATATATATTTGGTGCATATAACCTAGCCATAACCTTGTGTTGAATGATTGTGTTGTGATTTATTTTATTTATTATTTCAATGGGTTGTAATAATTATTATTTTGTTCTTCCATTTGTAAGATTTGTAATTTATTTATTTTCATTTGGTATGTAAAATAAATAGATTAGATGCATTTTATTTTATTAAAAAAATGTATTAGGATATATTTTGTAAAAGAAGATGCACACAAAAATGCGGTTTTGGTTTGGTCATATTCGGTCCAAAGAACTTCATGGTTCTCAACGGGATTTTAACCCGATAACCAAAAAACATTTTTTGAAGTCCAAAGGAGTTTGGAGCTGAATATAAAAGACTTTTGGAAGCTCAAAGAAAGTGGAGAAATCACAACACAAGAAGGAGACTTGAAGCATTTGGATGCGGGATCAAGTGGGAGTTCAACGACACATTTCTTGTGTCATTTTTCACCCCTTAGGAAGGACCTTTTGGCACACTTGTTTCGGCTAACAAGTGTTGTCAAAATAGTTGGCTATGGTTATGCACCTATTGTTATGAATGATGTACTTGTTTGGTTGCTTATTTTGTTGTTTAGATGATATGTAGATATGCATGACTTAACAAACTAATAATCCACAACAAGCGTAAAATTGGTTCTTAACAAAATCATTAAAATGGTTAATAAAGGTTTTATTAAAAATTAATGATTTTATAATAAAATGGGTTTTATTAAAAGGAACCTTGAAAATTAGTTTTCACTAAAGTACCACTGATTTGAATGCATGCAAATGTATGGTACATAATATTTTCTAAACTAGAATTTTGAAATATTAACAAAAACCCTTTTATAAAACAAGTCAAACACCATCCTTTTATACAACACTCGAAACACTTGGGAACTCTTATTGTGGGATAAAGGTCACTTAACCACATTTGAGGGAACTTGTATGTTCGAGGTGGGTTTACCATGTTTGTGGGATAAAGGTCACCTAACCACTTATGTGTATAAACTCACACGTGTGTTGAAGTTGGACGACTTGATTTGGAAACCATGAACTTAGGGTCACCGAAGAATGGGGAACAAAGGTGTTGATGGGATTAAACATGCCAACTAAACATAAAGATGTTTAACCGATCCCATATGGCTAGAAATTGCAAAGAGTTGCAATTGTCAAACGTTAACTACCTTGTTAATTTAAATAGAGGGATAAAGGTCACCTAACCAATATTTAAATATAACGTTGGATTCTAGATTTTAATTATTAATTGTCTTTAAGACACAAAAGGGTATTAATGATTAAAATATAATAATATCGAAAATACTAAAATTGAACTTGTTAAATTTTGTAGATGGCCGCTAACAATGCAAACCCGATTAACCAAACCGTCCGAAACCTATCACTAAGAACCATCCTTGAAAATGATCGTCTCAACCATAACAACTTCATGGATTGGTTTCGAAACTTGAGAATCGTTCTCAAGCAAGAGAAGATATCCAATGTGTTGGACGATCCTATTCCTGATGAACCTAACGTGGAAGATGTGGAAGCCTACAATGATTGGGTTAAGTATACCGAGGACTCCATGCAAGCCTCATGCCTCATGTTGGGAACTATGATTCCTGAAATTCAAAAGGATTTTGAACATCACGGGGCATACGACATGATTACCCAGTTAAAGGAAATGTTCCTACAACAAGCCAGGGCAGAACGCTTCAAAACTGTTCGGGCGCTTCATGCATGTCGAATGGAGGAAACCCAATTGGTATCATCTTATGTTCTCAAGATGAAAAGCCACATTGATCGCCTCGAACGGCTAAATTGTCCCGTCTCTAAAGAGTTGGCTACGGATTTGATCCTCAACTCTTTAACAAAGAAATTCGAAAGCTTTGTAATGAATTACAACATGAATGGATGGGACAAGAGCATTGGTGAACTTCATGCAATGCTCAAAACGGCCGAAGCAGGAATGGGCAAAAAGGATTTACCCGTCCTAGCGATCAATGAAGGAGGCAACAAGAAGAGGCCCCACCCAGACTCTAAAGCAAACTATGCTAAAAGAAAAGGGACACGTCATGGGAAAGGGAAAGGGAAAAGCTAAAGCAGAACCCGCCAAACCAAAAGAGAAGAAGCAAAAGGTTGCTACAAATGACCCATGTTTTGGATGTGGTGAGATAGGACACTGGAAGAGAAATTGTCCAACCTATCTCAATGAGTTGAAAAACAAGAGGGATGCAGGGCAAACCTCAGGTACTATCTTTATGATACATGTTGAGCTTAATGTTATTTCTTCTAACACATGGGTACTAGATACCGGATGTGGAACTCATATTTGCAATTTGTTGCAGGGGTTCAAAAGAAATATACATTACAAGAAGGGAGACGCTAGTCTCTTCATGGGCAACAGAGCAAAGGTTGATGTCGAAGCTCAAGGAGACTACATTTTAGAGCTTCCAAGTGGTTTGGAAGTTATTTTGAAGAATGTTTTATATGCTCATAGTTTGACTAGGAACATAATTTCTATTTCCCTTTTAAAACAATCTGATTTTAATTTCGAATTTGTAAACCAAGACATTTATGTTTCTAAGAATGATGTGTTTTATTTTAAAGCTATGTCTTTAAATAGTATTTATGAATCAGATCATGATAACACATCATATGATAGCTCAATGTACCAAGTAGCCAACAAGAAACTCAAACTGGATTTGAATGATTCCTATCTTTGGCATTGTCGCCTTGGACATATAAATAAGAATCGCATGCAAACACTTCAGAGAAATGGTCTTTTGAAAACGAATGAAGATGATTCATTTGATGTATGCGAATCTTGTTTACAAGGCAAAATGACCAAGACACCCTTTAGTGGAACATTTGAAAGGGCTAAAGGCTTACTAGGTATCATACATTTGGATGTATGTGGTCCTTTTAAGCCAATGACTAGGAATGGTGAAAGATACTTCATTACCATTACCGACGACTATAGTCGTTATGGTTATGTGTATTTACTAAGACACAAGGATGAAGCATTTGAAATGTTTAAAGACTTCAAAAGTGAAGTAGAAAATCAACTCAAGAAAATAATCATAGTCCTTCGCACCGATAGAGGAGGTGAATACCTTAGTGGTGCTTTTCAAGATCATCTTAGAAGTTGTGGGATTATCTCACAACTTACTCCACCTGGAACACCACAACACAATGGTGTGTCCGAAAGGAGAAATCGAACTCTATTAGATATGGTTCGATCTATGATGGCTAGAAGCACATTACCTCTATCGTTTTGGGGTTACGCTTTGCTCTCCGCAGTCCGTATACTAAATATGGCCCCAACTAAGAAAGTGGAAAAGACACCTGTTGAAATATGGCATGGAAATCCTCCATCATTATCATTCTTAAGGGTTTAGGGTTGTGAAGCTTATGTTAAGCAATACACCCCAAATAAATTGGAAGTCCGATCTACTAAGTGTATCTTTGTAGGATATCCTAAAGATGATATAGGATATTATTTCTACGACCCAACCGAGCAAAAGGTATTTGTTGCTCGAAAGGGTAAGTTCTTAGAAGCTAAGTTCCTTATGGAAGGTACTTGTGATAGAACAGTAGAACTTGAGGAGGATCAATAACCACAAGACGATAGACATTTGGTTGATACTAGTGCTCAACAAGAAGTTGTTGAAAATGATCAAGAGGTTGATCAGTACGCACAAAATGTTTGCAGATCTGGTAGAATTAGTAGTCCACCTGAAAGATATGGATTTTTCATGGATGGATGCTACGTGGTAGATTCAGATGAACCAACCACATACCAAGATGCAATGTCAAAATCTGATTGTGACAAATGGCTTGAAGCCATGAACATAGAGATGCAATCCATGTATGATAACCAAGTTTGGGAATTGGTTGTGCTACCAGTTAACTCCAGAGTAGTTGGAAGTAAGTGGGTTTTCAAGAAGAAAACTGATATGCATGGTAACTTGGATACTTATAAAGCAAGACTTGTAGCAAAAGGTTTCACTCAAACTCAAGGGATTGATTATGATGAGACCTTCTCACCTGTGGCGATGCTAAAGTCAATCAGGATATTATTTGCCATAGCTGCATATTATGACTATGAGATCTGGCAATTGGATGTCAAAACGGTTTTTCTTAATGGATATCTTGATGAAGATGTCTATATGGTTCAGCCTGAAGGTTTTGTCGATCCAAAACATCCTGACAAAGTATGCAAGTTAAAGAAATCAATGTATGGATTGAAACAAGCATCTAGAAGTTGGAATCACCATTTTGATGAAGAAATTAAGAATTTTGGGTTCATCAAGAACGACGATGAAGCTTGTGTGTACAAGAAAGCTAGTGGGAGCATCATCACTTTCTTAGTACTGTATGTCGATGACATTCTACTATTTGGGAATGACATTCCAACCATGGAAGGTGTAAAAGCTTGGCTTGGAAGTTGTTTTTCCATTAAGGATCTTGGTGAAGTCGCCTACATTCTGGGAATAAAGGTCTATAGGGATAGATCAAGGCGCTTGATAGGTTTAAACCAAAGTGCATACATTGACAAAGTCTTGAATAGGTTCCAAATGGAGAACTCTAATAAAGGTTTTGTACCTATTCAAAAGGGGACAATATTGAATATATCTCAATGTCCAAGCTCAAAGGATGAGCAAGAGAAAATGAAAGGAGTTCGATATGCGTATGCTATAGGATCCATCATGTATGCAATGATATGCACCAGACCGGACGTGTCATGCGCCTTAAGCATGACGAGTAGATACCAGCAAAATCCAGGTAACAGTCATTGGAAGGCTGTTAAGTGCATATTAAAATACCTTAGAAGGACTAAGGATATGTTTTTAATATATGGATCTGGCGAGGAGGAACTCGTTGTAAAGGGTTACACGGACGCGAGTTTCCAAACCGATCGAAGTGATTCTCGATCACAATCGGGGTATGTCTTCATTTTAAATGGAGGAGCAGTCTCTTGGAAGAGCTCAAAACAAGACGTGGTAGCATTGTCCACTACAGAATCAGAATACATCGCCGCTTCATTGGCAGCCCAAGAAGCTGTATGGTTGAAGAAATTCATAGCCGACTTAGGGGTGGTCCCTACCATTCAAGACCCCCTAGAGATCTTTTGTGATAACGAGGGTGCGATTGCTCAAATCAAAGAACCTCGTGCGCACCAAAAGACTAGACATAGTGAGCGGAGATTCAACTACATAAGGGATGAAGTTGAAAAAGGAAAGATATGTATCCGCTAAGTTCACACCGATCAAAACATTGCGGATCCACTCACGAAGCTCCTTGACAGGGCAAAACATGAGGGTCATAAATGTGCCTTAGGACTTCGATATTCTAATGATTGGATTTGATCTATTTTGTATTTGGATATTGAAACAATTGTTAATTTAACTCTTTTATGGTATTGTGAGTTACGTTTCATTTTTAGCATGTTTAAATCCATGAATAAGTTACTTATTCTAAATGTCCGTAGTCGATCATAATTGTGGGAACAAATATGAATGTCAGACTATTATGAATTTGGATTGGTGGATATTCATTAGATATGAATATAGAGCAAAGTGTTGCTGCCAAAGTTCATAGATATTTGTGGGATACAAATATTGGACTGACTCGCTCTCAAATATTACTGCATGGAATCATTTGTGATTGATCATAAGTAAATTTGAGTAAAGGAGAATATCATAGTATCCTCTGACCTGAGATACATATTGGGTCTTGATATTCACCAAAGTATTATACCTTGACCTAGTTCTTAGCTGTCTGTAATAAGTCAGTACATAAGGCTAAACTCAGGTGTGGTACAAGGTGATTGTGAGAGACGTATGTAGTCAAGAAGGGATTTGTTCCTCTTATTCATTGAGAGTAAGATGTCTAAGGCCTGCTAAAGTTAAATCAACAGAGAGTGATCACTCTATGTCTCTGGATTTAACATGACATCTGTAACGAAAGGATAAATGATAGATTCACCTAAAATCATGTTCAAGTAAGGGACTTGAAGGGGATGATGTTATTGAATGGGACATATAGTCATACGTATTAGGGGTAGTAAACTATAGTTAGGTGGTCTTTACTACTTGCATCAATCTTCTATGTATCTTGTGCAAGTGGGAGATTGTTGGATTCTGTATGCCCAAGACACATATTAGATTGATGTGGCTAGTACGTTATGATCCAAGTCGAGTCATACCCAAATACAAGCTAGACAAACACTTAAAATATTTATTTGTGATATGATCAAATAAATATTAACACTTACAATATTTAGAAATTGGTTTTCTAAATAATTACACTTGAGAAACTAATAAATTATATGGATAATTTATTTTGAGAGAATATTTTATTTTGTTATTTAATGGGTTAAATAACATAATAAAAAAAGTATAAGTCTTATAACATATGATGTTATATTTTATAAAAGTTATAATATATATATATATATATATAAGACTTATATTGTTTAAAAAGAAAATTGTATTTTTTTTAATAATAAGGTGCCCCCCCCATATGTCTTCCCAAGACTCATTTTTGGTCCAATCACCTTTCATGCATTTGCATGTGTAAGATGGCACAAGATTGGTCAATGTTGGTGGCAATTCTCTCTCATGGTTTTATAAACATTTAGATGACAAAAAATCAAAAGTGGAAGACTTGTTTTTGCTCTCTAAATTTTCGGCCATAAAGGGTTTCCAAGGAGCTTTTTCGGTTTTGATTCAAGTGTTAAAAATCCTAGCTAAACTCGTGGTGTTTGTTGGAAGCTTGGGGTATACAAGCTTGAGGTCTTCTACTCTTGAAGGCAACCGTTCAAGAAGTATCATCCGTTTCATTCCTATTACTCCAAGAAGGTAGTATTCTAAACATCCTATGGTTGTGTTTGATAGTATGCATTTTCATTTATGGATCCGGGTTTTGGGATTTTGCATATAAATGATATTTATATCTTAAAAGTAACATTTTTAAATATTATTTCCGCTGCGTTTTTATTTCATATGGATGAAATTACTTTGATAAACATGTTAAAATCCCAACAACAGTCGTAATCGTTAAGAAGTTCAACCCATCGGCGTTGGCGCATATTCAGCTCTTTCTGGTTAAAGATGTGTTGTAGGCTCTTATGGTCGGTAAAGACTGTACACTTGGTACCGTAACGGTAGTGTCGCCAAATCTTTAATGCAAAAACAACCGCACCAAGCTCGTGATCGTGGGTTATGTAGTCCTTCTCGTGGATCTTGAGCTGACGAGAGGCGTACGCGATAACCTTGTCCCGTTGCATAAGAACACAATTGAGGCCGAGGTTAGATCGCAGTAGACTACGAAGTCGTCGTTTTCGTCGGGTAGTGAGAGCACGGGAGCGTTACAGAGCATGAGTTTGAGAGTTTGAAAGGCTTCCTCTTGTTCGGTTCCCCAAACAAAAGCTTTGTCCTAGTGGGTAAGAGAGGTGAGAAGAACAAAGATTTTTGAGAAATCAGCGATGAATCGACGGAAGTAACCCGCCAATCCAAGAAAAGAATGAACTTCGGACGGGTTCTTTGGTGTAACCTAACTCTTAACAGCTTCGATCTTCGCAGGATTGACATGAATACCTTGACTATTGACAATGTGACCGAGGAATTGAACCTCCTCAAGCCAAAATTCACACTTGGAGAACTTGGCGTAGAGGTGGTTTCCCTGGAGTAATTCAAGAACCAAACAGAGATGTTGCGCATGTTCGGTTTTTGACTTGGAATAGATCAGGATATCATCGATGAACACGATGACAAAGCGGTCGAGAAAGGGTTTACACATGCGATTCATTAGATCCATAAAGATTGCGGGGGCGTTAGTTAAACCAAAGGGCATAACAACAAACTCGTAGTGACTGTATCGGGTTCGAAAAGCAGTTTTGGGTATATCTTCTTCTTGGATTCATAACTGGTGATAGCCTGAGCATAGATCAATCTTCGAGAAACATGTAGCACCTTGTAACTGATCAAACAAATCATCAATTCGAGGTAAGGGATAACGAATTTTGATGGTAAGCTTATTAATTTCCTTGTAGTCGATGCACATCTGGAACGATCCGACCTTCTTTTTGATGAAAAGGACAGGCGTGCCCCAAGGAGAGGTGCTAGGGTGAATAAAGCCTTTATCAAGCATTTCCTGGAGCTGACTCAAGAGTTCGTGCATTTCTGATGGGGCGAGACGATAAGGCGCTCTAGCAACAGGATTTGCTCCAGGAATGAGGTCGATTCGAAAATTGATATCACGAGTGGGCGGTAAACCTGGTAAATCATCAGGAAAGACGTTAGGAAAATCACGAACCACATGCACCTTATCCATTGCCTTTCCTTCCTTTTCCTCCGCTACTACGATGTGCGCCAAGAAAGCTTGGTATTCCTTGCGGAGATACTTGCTAGCTTGGACACACGACATGAGTTGCAATTTCTTCGAAAAGACTTCGCCATAAACACACAATTGATCACCGTTTGCGAGGGAGAAACGGATCATTTTATCGAAACAAACAATTTCAGCATGATTTTCCCGAAGGAAGTCTATGCCTATTATGATATCAAAGCTACCAAGATGCATCAGGATAAGATTGATCGGGAAAACGTGACTGTTGAGTTCGAGAGTACAGTCACGTAGAACGGAACTAACAGTAACGGTTCTTCTAGTGGAAACTGCTACGTCGAATGTTGATGGGAGGTTAGCACGTTTACGGTTTAGGAGCCTTTCAAATTCGAACGATACAAAACAGTTATCGGCTCCAGTATCAAACAAACACGAAGCATATATACCATTTACGAGAAACGTACCATTAACCACGTTGTTGTCTGCTTGAGCCTGGCGGGCGTTGATGTTGAAGACTCACCTGCGGGCTGCTTGCTGAGCTGGCTGCTGCTGCTGCTAGTTGGTGTTGTTGCTGCGCTGGCTGCTGCTGTGGCTCTTGCTTCACCACTCTATTCGGGCAGACATTTACGAAGTGGTTGGGATCACCACACGCATAGCAGGTTCTTGCGTGAGCAATAAGAGCAGGAGCTGCTTGTTGTCCCTGAGGAGCTGGTAGAGCAGGAGCTTGAACTTGGGCTGGAGCTTGACGGGGACCAGTATGGCAATTGGCAGTAAATTGGCCGTACAAGTTGCAGTGAACACAAAATCGACACGCAATTCCAACAGGATGATGGTAAGTATAAGTAGGGCACAGTGGGTGTGGACCAGTATGTGACACCTGTGCCTCCACGGCCATCAAACAAATACTAAATCAATGAAATATTGTATTTCATACTTGGTAATTGTATAAATATGTGTATCGTTTGCACATATCAATTCTTGTTCGGTTTCGGGCTCTAAATCACTTTCTGGAAGGTTATACGCAAACTGGTGCTTAAACGCAATCAGTTTAACGCGACGTACACTCCGGAACTGTGACGTAAGCCAAACATACCCTAAATATCCTTTACATAACTTAGAAATAAGTTTCGAAGGATTCGGTATGGCAAAAACATGTTTATTTGAACTAAAGAACTATTTACGACAAAACTGCGAAACTAACGTTGGTGACCACCCGGATAATATTTAAATCCCAAAAATATTCTGCTATGATTAAAATTTTATTTTTAATCAGGTCCGTGTTGAAAAATAAATTAAAACACCTAAAAACGTCATTTTTCAAGTTTAAAGCACGTACCGCGTGTTACTGCGTGACACAGTGCTTCTAGTGCAAAACACGGACAACGCAACCAGTCTTGGCAACTGAAATTTATTTCAGTAATATTTTGGCGAGTTTATTTTTATAGTATAATAAAAATAATTTAGAACGCCATAAACCGGGGTTTAAACGCTAGATAAAATACCCGGTATCCAGTTAAATACCCGTTTTAGCCTACATATAGCATATTTATATAAAAATTACACATGGACCCCCTCCCCCATATGTAATTTACGGTCACAATATTGAGTGGCCCCCTCAAAAATATTTGATAAATCTTGCTAGATCTTTCATATATCCTAAATGATCTTGTATCGACACTTGTGTATGCATGCTAGATCATATCTGTTCCAATATCTTTATATATATCTTGCAAGATCACACAACATTATCACATTCCACTCAACCTCTCTCTCTCCTCTCCCAACCGTCCCCATCTCTCTCTCTCTATCTTCAAATCTTCAAGTCTTGTTCTTCACATTCAAGTCCCTTTCCTAGCAACCTTCAAGTTAGTATGAAGATCTAAAGGTGATTCCAATGTGTTTTCAAGTGATTACAAGCTTCCTATCATCAAAATCTCATCCTACAACCTACTTGAATCTTGAAGGTATAACACTTATGTTTAAATCATACTTTGATTCTTGGTTGTTCTTGATGATTTGAAGTTTCTCTTGAAACTTAGGATTTTCACTAAACTTGAAATCTAAAATGAAATGGGTCTTGAAACAAATAAAAATGATATGTATATATATATATGTGTGTGACCGTACATATATATATGTGTGTATGAGTCTTGAAGTTTGATTTCTTGTTAAGTACTTGTTTAAGTGTTACATGTTCTTGAATGGTGGTAAAAATGCAAGTATTTAGTGATTTATGTATGATATGTTAAATGTAAATTACATCAGCAAATAAACCTGAATATATCACATATTTGATGCATTTATATTAACATAAAATGATGATGTTATGATAGTATGCTTTAGGCACTTGTACATATGAAAATATGTTGATTTAAAGCTCAAGAGATGATGAAAAATGGCTATATGACAAAACTATTTTAGATCAGGTTACAAACACTAAAAATAACATTATTTGATGTATTATAATGGCATGAAACTTTGACATAGGTTTGATAGCTTTGCATGTTGTACATATAGCTTAAAAAGTGGTAAATTAGGTGAAATTTGCATGATTTATGTGCTTTGTTTAAGACCTGCACTATCATGAGTATAACCATTATTTTATTCAGTAAATAACATGGGTTGTGTTAAAAATTTCAAGTCATTTCGATTTGGGATGGTTCGGGTAACGTTTGATGCAAAACTATGCGGTAAAACGGTTAAAAATCGCCTTTTCGGAGGACTTTTATAAAACTGTTTTAAATCAGTAACCAAACTGATATATTTGGTATAAAAATAAGTATTTTAACTTATATTAAGTTTACTTGGTGATTGGTTAGTCATACGTGACTTCCGACGCCCAAAAATGTTACCGAATCGCAAAAATAAGTGTTTTTCGACATACACTAGAATGGGTTGTTCATGGGTTATTTTATGTGTTACAATGTGCTATGTGTTTTACAATATGTGTATGATCATGTGTTAGTGTTGACAAGATTATGTGTGTTACGCTCGAGTACATATATACAAATACACCAAAATAATAAAAAATAATAACTTTTCGCGAAATCTCAAAGTTATGTGAAAATTCTAAGTATCGTTGAAACTTTGGTATTTTTGTGAGTTTTGATTATTAAATCATTCTTATCTAATTTAGGATGAATAAACAATTTAAGGGATTGTGTTAATGTATAAAAACGCACCCAAAGGTGAGTACATAGACCCCTCTTTTACTGTTTTCAAACTGTTTTGGGGTGAAACACATGTGCCTACTTGTTACTTTCGTGCTTTCCATTGTTTTTACATCATATACTTGCTATGTTCATTAGTACACTATTAGTGCATGTTTTACATTACATTTTCTGCTATGTATGATGATTTGGCATGCTAGCATATTGTTTTACATTGCATCTCTGTTGCATATGTTCTCGTAACATGTGGACACATTATTTACATCTCTACCTTGTATGTTCACTTAAGCATACTAGGTACATTATTTTCATAAAACATGTTTACATTTGGTATATCATTTGGTTTGTTTAATGGGACTAAATTACATTCATTAACACTGATCATGCCGCTCGGTAGTAGGTAGTGGTACCATAGGACTTGACAAATCCCGTTCCTAAAACCCTAGGTTTGTTTAGGTGGAAAGAATGACCAAATCCGAAAACATTTCTTTGATAACCTTCACTCTAAGGTTATCCGTCTGTCTCAAGGCTTGGATGTAGGCATTTAACATTACCGCATATATGGTTGTATCAGTAAAGCATGCATTATTCTACAAAGCATAATTTTTTATTTATTCAAATACTTTGTTTTGTACATTTTTACTTGTGGTTTAAGTAGTCTCATTTTACTTACCATACATAACTTTTGATTATACATTACATGATTTACATTGATGGTTTTTACATAAACATTTGACATTTGACTATACATAAACAAATTTTACATTGATGGTTGTTTGGTAAATGGTTGTTTGGTAAGTGGTTTAAGTAACGAGACGTGTGTAATATGATACAAGCACGGTGGATACGCCGCTGGTACTTCCTATATATAAGTGCTTGTATTATATTACATGTCGTAGTGTTATTTAAATCATTTCAATTTGGACTCATATATTTTACACAAATGACATATTTTTCACAAGACATTGTTTTACAAAACAACTTATTTTATACAAACTCATTTTACTTGGTTATTCATTTAACCCTACGTTACTCTTTTACATATCATCTACTTTATCATCACTTTTCATCTGATTTACAAAACAAAACATTTTATAAGGTTCTTGACTACTTTTGCTAAACATTTTTCTTCAAACTTATATGTCATGAATCCCAAATCAATAAAACCTATGTATCTCACAGGCATTTTTATGCTGACGTACCTATTTTCACATGTGTTTCAGGATATGATGCGTAGGATTTATCAAGATACACCTAGGCAGACTTGGACCTTAGCAACAATAAAAGATGCAAGACTAGTTAATTATGTTATATTTCTTGTTTGTTAAGACATTGTAACTCTCTTAATCAATAAAACGAAATTTCAATTTTCCATGTGTTATGAAACAATGATTCTGTTACAACACTCCCCGACGATTCCGCCACGTTTTGTTGTTTTTACATGGTCGGGGTGTGACACAGTATACGCACGTTTTGCTGGAGGTGCGTTATCGGTTCTGGGGTTAAGGTTGAGCAGGGACAGCATGAAGTGGAGCGGCGGTTACTACGCAGTTCTTATTGTTGTTCTTGCGCTTGCGGCGAGAAGACTTGGAAGCTTGCGGTGTGGCGGTTTCAGCGGTGGGAGCAACGGTGACTTGATGAAGACTCTTGGTGGTTTTATAGAAGTAACCAGCCAATACTCGCTTGGCATTGATCTCGACAGCGAATAGATAAGTCTCTTTGATAGTTGTCGTCTTCACAGCTTGAACGAAGTCAGCAACACAATCCGGTAAAGCACGGATGTAATTTTTGATCGTCATCTCAGGTGTCGCCACCTGGTTTGGACAAATGATCCTTAGCTGCTTAAAGCGAGCTGTCAGACCAGCGTTGTTGCCACCATCCTTCTTGATGTTCCAAAATTCGTTTTCCAGCTTTTGGAGCTCATGGGGTGGGCATAATTCCTTCATCATGTGTTCCTTCAACTCATCCCAAGTAAGCCCATAGGATGCGTCGTTCCCACACTTATTACTTTTGGTTGTCCACCAATCCAGAGCCCTGGACTGGAAGACGCTTGTTGCGTTGACAGTGCATAGGTGATCGGGACATCTGTTCTAGAGTAGCGTGACTTCAATTGAGTCGAACCACTGAAACATAGCACTTGGTCCGTCTTCGCCCGTGAAGTCTTTTAGGCCGCATGCCTTAAACTGCTTGAAGTTGAAAGTACTCTTTGGAGAGTCAGTCCTTGATTCTTCGGAGGACTTGCTAGTGTTTTCATTAAGTTCATTGACAATTTGTGGAATGATCTTAGCCATCTGCTTTGCCACTAGCGATGCGATGCCTTTGTTAGCGAGGTTGCAGCTTGAGTTACGAGCGGTGTGCGATCCGAATGACGACATTGTCTGCAACAGACATCGTCATGGATTTAGATGATACACTCAATCTCACCACACAACGTTTAGCCAGACACTATAAAGCTCAGGAACACATCTAAACACTTAAGCAGGTAATCACATAGACACATAAGCACAACTACACATAATCACATAAGCACAGAAGTACGTAATCCACATAAGCAGATATTCCACTATATTTTGCACGTATTCAGCTACATATATTGCACGTATTCACCTATCGTTCAAAGCTGAGTTTGCGATCGAGAGTTGCGAATGCGAGTAGCGAGTAACATAAGCGATTTGTTGGTGTTTTGGGGTAAATGTGCAGTGCGAGTTGTGTGTGTTTATCGAAGTGAACAACGAAAAGTGAGTAAATCACCAAGATCAAAACACATAAAATTGAGAAATCAATGGTCGCGAGTCCAAAATCAAAACACATAAAAGTGATAAAGCGTAAAATCAGCAAAAGTCGGAATGTCTTGGGTGTGCTAGACTTCGACTACCCAAAGTGATTCGACTATTCTCAAGGACCTTGAGTACACTTGTTGGCTTAATAGACTGTGGTCTCGCCTCAATCCGGGCGATCGGCACGCAAACTTTCGGCCTTTACGTGACTACAGTCGTTGGAACCCATCGAGACTTTGGTGAGAGCTTTGTAAAACCAAAATGTAGAGCGGAATAAGTCATTAAGATACGGGTTTCACCCCTACCTTAGCAACTCCATTCCTGTTTGTGTGATAGAATCATGGGATAGATAGGGAGAATTGCATCAAAGTATGGATTTCATTCCTGATTCAACGCAAATTCTCGTGTTTATAGTAAAATGTGCGTCGACGAACGATTTGATCGAGAGTTTGCGGTTTTCACACCTAATCTCAACCAGATCATTCGTTTGTGTGTGTGAGTTGCCAGCCTTAGGAAAGGCTGACCTTACGCAAAGCTGTAGTGTGCGGTTCTTGCACAAGAGTGTAGTGTTCAGCGAATTCGAGCGAGGATATCAAGCAAGATCGTATAAAACCCCTATCGGGTTTGCACAAGTCGGTCTGTTGGTACTTAGACTATAGACTAAGTCATTTCTAAGACATCAACCCGGACTAGGTCGAGTCTTGCCTAATCCCCTATAGTTATGGCTCTGATACCAATCTGTCAAACCCCAACCGATGGCGGAAACATCGGGGCGCGACACTGAGCGAAACAGATTGTCCAAGAGATATCCATAACAACTAATTTTACCAAATATTTAAAGTTACATCCTATACCATAACATACATAGCAAATCAGTTAATATAAACAGAGTATCTCAAGACAAATAAAACTGTTTCGACAACTCATAAATTATTTGTTTTGTTTCTAGACTCCCCTAAGCTCGATTCCATGACAGCAAGCAATCCTAGCATCTTACACACTTGCCACATATGTTAAAATAGAGGTCAATACACATAGTGTAAAGGTGAGCTTACAAGTTTGATATATAATAATAGCGAAAGCGATTTACGCATAACCAGCATGTAACATGTATAATGTGAAGCAGGTAGATTATCGACAATGAAAATATGCATAGACGTGACTGCGAGTTGTAGAATGCGCAACACATATCACCACTATGACACGTGAAGAAAATCCCTTAACAACCCCTGTCCACGACAGGTGCTGAGTCGAAACTATAGTACTATCGTTGCTAAGGTGTCAGGCAACAATCACTGTGTAAACATAACATACTAGCATTCATCGAATAACACGTATAACATGCAGAGCGGTTATCGTATAAAAGTGTTTGCGTTGTGTGTCGATTGTAATTTTGATATAAGTAACGTATGTAACACCCAAAAGTGCTTAAAGCAAAAAGGGATCGAGTATACTCACAGATCGTGTTTAACAAGTAAACACAGTCTTGGATTGAAGGGAGCGTTGGAAAGTTAGCCTGAACACAGTACAATAGTATGAGCGTTGAATGGTGCGTACAACGAGGCGAGTGAGACAGGTGATGGATAGTCATCCGATCGGATGACCTTCCAGACGGATGATCATCAGGATGGATGGCCATTCGCTCGGAGGGTTGTCCGTTTGGGATGGACGTGTTTGTGTATGATGTGAACTTTGAAGTTTTAGTTGCATTCTACAATCAGGTCATCTGGCCGGATGGTCATCCGGACGGATGGCCGTTCGGTCGGATAGCGGTTCGTTTGAAACTAACATTCCTTTGAAATTTGTTAAAAAGTCTAAGTGTTGGAAAATGTCACAAGCATTGAACGTCACAAGTCATCCGATAGGATTGTCGTTCTATCGGATGACAATCCGATCGGATGGCAGTCCGTTCAGCAACCTGTTTGTTTTGAAACTTGCAGAAATTCGTTAAGTTTGGAATGTTTTGCGATTGTACTGAGACGGTGTGACGACGTGTCAAACAACGGAACCCCATCAGGTCCAAGTCATCCGATCGGATGGGAATCACCCCGTCTGATCAGTTAACTGTTCTTGATGGTTATTCATGTTCAACCTGTGAATCGGTTCTCTCTTTTATAGAAATCCGTTCTTGGACCGACACTTCACAAGAGAATGAGTAGAAGGCCTGAATAAGCTCGGATCCTATCGGTTTTATGTGAAAAGTTGAGATTATTGAAGAAAAGTTTGAAACACCTTGATTATGTTTAGATTTAAGAGAAATCAGTGTTTAAGCATTGTAGAAATCCTTTGGATCCGAGTTGTTCTTGGTGGAATGAGGTCACACCTTGGTGTTCTTGAGAACCCATGATGACATCACCCTAAAACACCCCAAATCCACCGATTTCATGGTGAAAAGTTAAGATTTGATGGTGAAAGTGACGAAGAAGTGTGTGTGGATGATAGAAGTATAAGATTTGAGGTAGAAACTTACAAGAATCACGAGGAATCGAGAGAAAATAGGCCAAGTGCATGCTGGTCGGAGGAGGAGCTGTCACATCACATGAACAGTGATGCGACAGGTGCTATTTATAGGCAAGAGAGGGGAAAAGGCGGTGTGAGGTGACGGATCGGAGGGCCTTCCGATCGGATGGCCATCCGATCGGATGGTCATCCGTCGAATGGTCCTTCGATCGGATGGCATTCGCCAGTTGGTTTCCGACTTTTGTTTCGTGCGTTGAGCGTTGCGATGCGTTGCGAGTAAGCAATGCGATAGTATTACACACTAGATACACAAATAATATAACTACTAATAATCACAAAAATAATCCTTAGATATCGAGTTCGCGATGAGATTGCGTTGCGATAGAGTTGTGATTGCGTTTGCGAATGATCACCTCAACAAATATAAACATGCACAAATAACACATAATAGCACACACACGTAAAACAATATCCATAACCTGTAATTCGAGTTGGGATGCGATAGCGACGCGATTAGCAATAGGTCGATTAGCGATTAAACAACGATTTATTTCATTTACTCCACATAATACAACTAAAGTAACGTAAAATTAAAGTATCGATTATCGAGTCAATGAGTACAATCAATAATTAAGCAAGGAATGATAGAACCAATTAGCAATGTTTTCTTCCTTTGACTTTGACTTTGACTTTAAAAAGTCGGGTTGTTACACATGGGGTGTGGGTTCAAAGTTCCCTTGGTAACCTTCACCTTTTCGAGTGTGTTTTATTCTTGAAAAGTAAAACTAAAATAGAAAACATAAAAGTTAATCTAAACTAAAACTAAGGATAGTTTCGCGGAATGCCTCCGTGGTGCGCCACGTTTATAAGGGTCCTTGGCTAGACCCAAAGTCAGTCATATGTTACCCAAGTGGGATGTCTTATATCCCAAGTTGCACCGTCGAAGAGCATCATCCAAGGATGAATCTATGACATCCATGTAGTTGACCGGGTCGTCATCTTCTACTCTTTTCCCAACCCCGAACTCTATCTCTTTGTCTCCTACCCTCAATGTTAACTTCCCACCACTCATATCTACCATTGCATGAGCGGTGGCTAGGAATGGTCTTCCTAGAATGAGTGGTACTTCGGTGTCTTCCTCCATATCGAGTATGACAAAGTCGGCCGGGAAGACAAAGTCTCTGACATTTACTAAAAGATTTTCGGCGACACCTTGTGGGTATTTGATAGACCTATCGGCGAGTTGTATGCTCATCTTTGTGTGGCTTGTTTTACCTTGTCCGAGTCAGTCAAACATTAATGCGGGCATGAGATTGATGCTAGCCCCAAGATCGGCTAGCGCATTATGTATAGGTGATCCCCCAATGGAACAAGGGATGGTGAAGCTTCCGGGGTCGATTTTCTTTTGTGGGAGTTTGTTGAGTAGCACGGCGGAGCATTCTTCACTTAAATTGACTAATTGCAATGTTTCAATTTTCCTTTTGTGAGTGAGAAAGTCTCTCATAAATTTTGAATATCTAGGCATTTGAGTGAGGACTTCCACAAATGGAAGATTGATGTGCAATTGTTTTAGTAAGTTTACGAATTTTGTGAATTGCTCAACGGTCTTTTGGCAAAATAATCGACTGGGATAAGGCACCGAGGGGTTCTTGGTGGGTTCGTGATTTGGTGGAGGAGTTGTTTCTCTTTGGAGTGTTGGTGAGGTCGTGGTTTGAATGGGTGGACTTTTGTCGGATGGAGGCAGCGGAGCCTCCTCGGGACCTACGGTATGGTTTCTCAATGTTATGAGATGTACTTGCGCCTTTGGGTTGGTCTCGGTATTGCTGGGTAACGCGCCTTGTGGTCTCTCGTAGAAATTTTGAGCTAGTTGATTTAGTTGTTTTTCAATGTTTTGAATACTAGCTTGTGTCACACCCTAGCTTTTGCGGAAGCGTGGTTTATTTGGTGTGACTTCTTAATATCATAGCAAACAATCATAACAATGCTATATGATAAAAAAAACATGAGATGTTTATCCATTAATGAAGTCTAGAAACTACCACAATACCATTGTCTGAAAACATCAATACCAAATTAAGTTACAAACCATGACGTGTTTAAACGAGTTCACAAAGACTCAACAAAAGTACTTAAATAAAACCTGAGTTTAGAATCATGTATCCCGTCCAGGATTAGGATACACCCTCTAAACTCAACAACCATGGATAACATCTTTTATTCAAACGCAGCTTGACGACACATGCATACCCTGCCAGATCCATTAGTTCCCTGAAATACATGTAGTTTGAAAAATCAACAAAAGTTGAGCGAGTTCATGTGTATGTGAGTATGTATAAACCTTTATAAACAGTGTATGTATGTATGCCTCGGTATGATTGCAAACAAGGAAAATATCACCAATGGTTTGCAAGGCCACTGATATGTGTGACGGTGTAGGAAGACTCAAACCTAGCAAAGTTGTACCGGGCTCCCAGCTGGAAGACATAGTCACCACTATGGGCCGCCCCGGCCTCATGGGTGTGGGCTCGCTACACCCAAATAGATCTATCACTCATGCCCCTCGGTCCTGATACGAGGATTAATGGTCCCAATTATCCGCCTACCCTATCACATGATCTATGGTTCTTTCCTAGGTTAATCATACCAATAGTATTTGTAAGTAATCCTTTGTAACATGTATTTCACCCCCGAAGTAAGTAAACAAAACAGTTTAAAGAAAAGGGGGACATGAACTCACAGTAGTGCGTCTTCAGTATCGGCAACTCAAATCTCCGCAGCTAATCACGACTACCTACAGTGTACTAACGTCTATTGGACGAACGGGTCGTGCCTTGGCTTAGAGTTCAACGTTTTTGAGTTGCGTTTCTTATATTATTCCAAGTTATAATTATTTGTTAAAATAATAATTATTTTAACTTTAAATTATATTTTGTTTTGGAATAATTGTTTAATCAATTTCCTTGTATTAATACTTCTCAACTATTTTAATTCCGTATTTCCTTCCCAAGGATGGGGGTATCTTATACATGTGTTTTGTAGTTCCGAATTAATATATTTTTAAGTCTCACTTAGAAAATATATATAACTTATTTGTAAAAAATAATGTATTCCCAAGAAAATATATATTTTCCCAAAAATTATATATCTTCTAAATATACTAGGAAAATATACATTTTTATCTCCCAAAAATAATATATTTTCTCTTTGTTGAAAATATGATATAACTTAGTAATATGTACAGAAATCATATTTTCACTTCTTTCGTTTCCGAAATAATGTTTACCAAAAATATATATTTGTAAGAGTATTTTCCGGAATATTTCATAAGTTACGTTTTCGCGTTCGGTTCCACAATATCAAGTGTGTAACTTAAATACTTATTCCTTGTGATTTTTAGTATTATTTTGGAGTTGTAATTTCATGGTATTTGTTAAGATATATTATTTTACCCTAAAATAATATAACTAGTTCACAAATCATACAAATATTCACACAAGCGTCTTATTATAAAATATATATTCTAAATATATATTTGTCCATTTTTATTTGTAAAAATCAACCTCCGATACTTGTATTTTTGTTACAAAAATCTATGACAAAGTTTATATTTGAAAAACATAGTTTAAAATACACTAGTAAACACTCGTTAGAAAATATTTTCTAAGTGTTGGAATTTTTAGAAAATTTCGCCATAGTTTCCTTTGTAAATGGAAGTGTCCATGCTATTTAGCATATCATTTTCTTTTCTCAAAAATCATTCCAACAATCAACAATCATACTCTAAACATCTTACACTTACCAAGTGCAAAAACTATATATTTTACATAATAACATGAACTTGGTTTTTCACAAAAATGTGTAGTAACTTGGTAAAGTGTTTAGTGGCCTTTGTTATCCTCTAAAGTGTGTTTATTTCCTTAAAAATCCAATCCTTAAAGAATTTAAGTGTTTACTACTTGTAAACACATTTTACAAAAATGTTTCTTTATTAATCCTTCTTGTTTCTCTAGTGTTTAAACACTTGTTTTTCCACTAAAGATGATGTAGGTTTAAGTAAAAGCTATGATCTTTCAAAAATCATCTTTTTAAAGTTGGTTTTCTTGGAAAATCATTCACAAGCCTTAGATTCACAAGTTTACTAGTTCACTTTGATCATTGTTTTATAAGAAATCATTTCATTACCAAGTTCATGTCTAATCTAGAAGATGATTATTTCATGTAAACACATAATCACCTCTTATCTTGTTAGATCATGTTTTTAATCATAACCTAACAAGTTTCACATGATGATCAACATCATATTATCAAGAAATCAACAAGCAATCATCAACATATTCAAAACATCATACTAACAATATTTCATCTTTATGTTTCAAGATTCAAGTGCATGTTCTTTTAGTGTTCTTGTTATTTCAACATGTTATATCTTTTAACCACCATAAATATGAAGTAACAAGAGTTTATAAGGATCTTACAACTAGCTTAAAGCTAGGGAAGAACAAGGTTGAAAATGTGGTGGATAAAAGCACACAAGAGAGGTCCTTCAAGTTTCGTGAGCACCGAGCCTCCTAAATCACCTTGATACACCTTGAGATACACTTGGAAGGAATTGGATTGAACCGAAATTTTTGATGGTGTATGGGGGGGTGCTCGGCCGAAGCTTTATGTGAGGGAGAGAGGAGAGTTGAGTGGTGAAGATGAATGATGAAGATGGTTAGTGTACTTATAATTCTCTAAGTGTTATTAACCAAAGGTCTTTATGTTCCCCTAAGTACACTCATGATCCAACAAATCCTAATGCAAGATTATGGAGGAGATTTAGGAAGATTTATAAAAATCTTATGGTGGGGCCACCTATGTGCCGTAAATAATACATGGGGGGGGGGGTAAATTGTAATTTGAAATGGTAAAAGGTGATTAGTGGAAGTTAAATGTAAAACATCTAGTGTTTAGTGTGTATCATGCTTTATGTAGAATGTTTAAGTGTTCGGGAACCATAACTAGCTCAGAAAAATAAAAACAATGCTTCTAGCAATATTTTAGTGTTCCGGGTAATGTCCGGTTGTCCGGTTAGGTACCGATTCGTTAAAGTGTTAAGTTACACCGTATAGTGTCTTTTATGTAACTTTTTGTGACACTTTTAATTCCCGACACTTAGGAAAGCATACATGACCATTTTGCCATGTTTTTGCATCTCATTAGCATGATAAAATGCTGAATTTTAATGATTAATGCAGAATTCTGCACTTTGAGTGGGTTTTAGGCACTTCCCGACACCTAAACTATCACCTAGTGACGCAGTCTTATGGTCCTTACTTCCCTACACTCCATACTAGTGTAGTACCTTGTCTCTGGCTCATACTGGGCCTCAAAACATTGTCTGTCTATGTACTGGCACTGTCAGTATATTTCTGAGTTATCCGCTAGCTGTGCTATCTGTGTTTTGTGCATCATGTATGTCACTAAAGTCTGTATGTAATAAATGGTGTGACAGTATGAAATGTGATGCACATGTATGTATGATACAGAAATCATAAAGCAGTTTATATCATCAGTTGTAATTAAGCACAGTCATTAAGCACAAATTAATATTAATTAGTTGTACGGATACCTGTAATTATGAGGGTTGTCACAGCTTGTTGATTTCTAAAGCTCGATTCCATTTGTTGGAATCGATCCGAGTTTTTCTTTTCGGTGTCGGAGATAAGGCGTGAGATAGTATCTTCAAGCCTCTCTCGTCCCCCTTGTTGTTGAGAGAAATTTTGTGACTCATTCCTTGGTTGTTGAAAGTTTGTTCGTTGGTTTAGGTTTTGTTGATTACTACTATTGCCGGGTTCTCTCCAACCAAAGTTAGGGTGGTTACGCCATCCTTGGTTGTAGGTACCCATTAGGGGACCCGACGACCTAGGTCTATTATCAATGTAGTTTACCATTTCCGTTTGATTATCTATTTCTTTCATACAGCTCCAATTTTCATGTGGCCCACCACACCCTTCGCAAGCCATAACCAAGGCCGTTTTTGTCATTTCTAACTTTTTGATTTTCGAAGAGAGGGCCTCGATTTGGGCTTGTAAAGAAGTGCTTTCATCGACCTTATGGGCGCCTGGGGCGATAAATTTTGTGCCTTGGGGAGTGTGCCATTGAAAATTGTTTTGAGCAATTTCCTTAATTTGATTATAAATTTCATTTGGACGACGATTACCTAAAAGTCCCCCGGAGCTAGAGTCAAGCGTTTGCCTTGTGTGTGGCAACAACCCATTGTAGAAAGTGGATACTCTTTGCCATACTGCAAGACCATGATGAGGGCATTTTCTTAATAGCTCCTTGAATCTTTCCCAAGTTTCATATAAGGATTCCCCGTCCTCTTGTGAGTATGTATTAATTTCAGTCATTAATTTAGCCGTTTTAGAAGGAGCCAAGGAAGGAAATACTTATATAGAAACTTTTGGGCTAGTTCATCCCAAGTGTTTACCGAACCATTTGGGAGGGTGTTAAGCCAAGCCTTAGCTCAGTCTTTTAGTGAAAACGGGAACATTCGGAGGCGGATGGCGTCGTTTGATGCCTCGTTGATCCGAAAAGTATCACATATTTCGAAAAAGTTGGTAATATGTAAATGGAGATCTTCGTCCGCAAGCCCATGGAAAGTTGCGGAGATTTGGAGCATTTGTATCAAATGCGGCCGAAGTTCGAAGTTGTTGGCATCGACATTCGGTGCATTGATAGCGGCGCCAAGATTACCTACCGTGGGCCGTAGGTAATCCATTAGGGTACGCTGATCCCCTATACGAAGTGGGTCCTCCTAAACTTTCTCTTGGATTTTAGCTTTAAGTCTTTTTCTTAGAAAGCGTTTGGGTTCGTCTAGAGGTTCTTTTATGTCTTTATTGGAACTGGAGCTCATGCACTGCGTAGGAAGTTCAGGTGCTGCGCCTGGGTTCCAAGTCCTGCGATAAAAACAAAAAAGATTGTTGGTCAGATGTCTCACCACGGCCCCGTGGTCGCTGACCACTGCCCGTGGTCGTGGTTACAGTAATTGTTTTCTGGATCCCAGTTACTGGAGGGTTCAACACGGCCCCGTGCTGCACCACCATGGCCCCGTGGTCACCCTTCTGTAACTCAGAAAACAAAAATTGCCAGTAAGGATGCTGGGCAAGGCCCGTGTCCGACCAGGCATGGCCGCGTGCTGATGTCTGCAGAAGCTAAAAAATCTAGAAAAAAATCCTAAAAAAACAGAAAAATAAGAAAAATGATTAGGCTGTTGATTCCTAACTTTCTTAAAATCCTTGTGTCCCCGGCAACGACGCCAAAAACTTGGTGTGTGTAAGGTGTAATATGTTTTTATTAATATTTTAAGCCCATTTTACACATTAGTTAAGTTTTAAATTTATAAAACACGATATTCTACTAACACTAAACACACACGTGGGCAAGTGCACCTATCATGAGCGTAGTATAGCGTTGGTAAGATACTGAGGTCGTCCAAGGACACAAGAGCTTTTAGTACCGGTTTATCCTCAACGTCTAATCAAACTAAAATTTTTGGAAAAGGTTTTAAGCATGAGAAATGAAAAATAAAATGTTGAAATAAAAATAAAAATAAAATAGATAGACAAGATGAATCACTTGGATCCGACATGTCTTTAATGTATCCTTGGATGATTTCCGCACTTTTGCACTTTTTAAGAGATTATCTTAGTTTTACTAGTAGGCCCCTCTTTTGAAGGTGACGTTACCCTCAACCCAGTGGTTTGAGTCAGCAAGGATACAATCCCAAAGGGTCGGTATACTGAAAGATAATTAATTAAGTTATTAATGCGAAAAGTGGTAGGCCCCTCTTTTGAAGGAGACGTTACCCTCAGCTAAGTGGTTTGAGTCAGCAGGGATACAATCCCAAGTAGCCGGTTTAATGTATAAATAGTAGTTTACATATGAGGGGATCAAGCCATTCGCACCCCCGCCATTCAATACTAGTGGGTATTGAAGGAGGTCCTAGTAAGCTTGACCCAGGTACTTGCAGGATCTATACACTGAACAAGGCAAGAACCTTAATAAACCATTCCCTTAACCCCCGACCAGGTAGCCAACATATCTCTATATAGACCGTAAAGATATGAATGGTGAAAATCTTTTACTTTATATAGACAGTAAAGTAATGCCAAGACACCACGGACAAATGATAAAGAAGTTTCACCTTCAACATAAGAAACTAGTTATTAAAGTCATTAATACAAAACCAAATAAAAAGTGCGAAACGATTAAAAATCAAAAGTAATAGATTAAATACTTGTCTTCACCAAGTGATGTAAGAGACTTAGCCAAACATGGCCTTTGATTGACAAGAACTCTTACGATCAATCTTGGATCCCGAGACTACTACACACACTCTAAGGTGGATGATGGATGATGGTGGTGGATGTGGGTGTTGTAGTGGTGGTGGAGTGGTGGCAAAGTGGGAGAGAGGTGGTTTGCCAAGGGATGCCTTTGAAGTGAGCCAAGCACCCCTATTTATAGCCTGAATAGAAGCCCGACCATGGCCCCGTGTCTGCTGGACATGCCCCCGTGGCCATCTCCTTTCTCTTCCTTCATTAATTGCAATTGTCTGCATTAGGCTCCATACGGCCCCGTGTTCGTTGGGCACGACCCCGTGTGCAGAAGCGTATCTGTACTATCAAGATTTGCAAGATTCTGCAAATCTTAGCGTTGACCACGCCCCGTGCTGAGCTAGGCACGCCCCTGTGGTGGGCATAGAAGCTTCTATAGCTTTGTCCATTTCTGCAAACATCTGACCACGCCCCCGTGTCCAGTGGGCACGGGCCATGGTCAGCCCTCTGTTTCTTGTTTTTGCTTGTGGAGATGATGTCGAGGGGTCGGGCATGCCACGTTTATTCCTTTTCTTTGTATTTATGTTAGTTTTTGCTACATATTTGTTCCTTTTGTTCATTTAAGCTCATTTGGTCCTAAAAATACAAAAGGAAGACAAAAACACCCTTTTTCCAACATTAGTACTAAAAAAGGGTTAGTTTTATGCCTTATTTGATGTAATTTATATGTTGCATTTTACACACATTAATCACCTCACCACCATCGTTCACATGCCTCATCTTTCTCCCTCATCGCCGTCAGCCTCCCACCGCCACCACCACCTCTCGTCGCCCTTCCATCCTATCAACATCAAACATCACCGCTGCTTTGACGATTATTCTCCTTCCGATTTGGTACTCAATCGATCTTCACTCACACACAATAATCAATCAGGTACACTTCGTTCATATTATTCTTCAATTTGTTCCTGTCGCCGATGGGTAAGGAGGCACACCAACTGTGTAGTGCATAGTTGTGTACACCAACTGTTCGATGAAATGTTTCTTTGAATAACTTTAGCTTTTTGTGTTGAACTTGCTTAGGTTTTTATTGGTTGTTTGTTGTTTGATAATGGGTCAAATTGTTTACAAGAAAGTTATTTGATTTCACTTCTTTTCTTGTTTTCTAAATCTTGGTTGCTGTCACCAATAAAAAGGTCATCTTTTTTATAAAAATGTGATTAAAACTTAAAAATTTGTATAAATTACGGTGACAATTTTGTGGGCATTTAATGAATAAAAAACTTTAGTTTAACTCTGTAGTTGTTGTCATTGATTTTGTTATTGGCAGTATAATGCACACCAACTGTTTGTTGAAATGTTTCTGTGAATAACTTGAACTTGCTGTGCTGAACTCTCTTAGGATTTTATGGGTTGTTTATTGGTTTAATAATGTGTCAAATTTTTAACAAGAAAATGGTTTGACTTCACCTACAAAAAGATCATCTTTCATATAAAAATACATAAAAAGGTCATCATATTTAATTTAACCCTGTAGCTGTTGTCTTTGATTTTCCTATTGGCAGTATGTTATGATCTTGGTGAATAGAGGCGTGCCGATATCATTTGCCAGCACAGAAGAGCCAGCTGCATATGGAGAACTGATTTCAATTGGTGGACTTAATCCAAGTGTTAATGGGAAGTTGAGTTCAATCATTGCGGATATTCTTCAAACAAAATTGTGGTTGAACGTTCAGGTGATTATTGGTTTCTAACTTATATAACTGCATAAAGTTGCTAACTGTACATGTACGTGGAATGCGTTGTATGTTCGAAGATGGGCAATGGGATTGGGTTGGCACGGGATTGGGTGTACACTTGAAAAGTATTAGTTGTCGAGCGTTTTGTTCAATTTTTTGATTTTGCTCTTTTTTAATGCGATGTATACATGTGTACTCTGTTTTTCTCTGGTTTTAATGCGATCTACACATGTGTATTTTGATTTTGCTCTGGTTTTACTGCGATGTACACATGTGTATTCTGATTTTTGCTCTGTTTTTAATGCGATGTACGCATGTGTATAGCATATGTTTTTGTGATATCTCAGAATTTTTTGTTTATTTGATGTGTAAAGTTGTTGATGTACACTTGTGAATTGTGCAAAGTATTAGTTGTTGAGTTTTTTGTGCTATTGTAGGATATGTCGTTAACGAGAAAAGTGGAGATGGAAGGTCGATAAGGATGATTCACGTATGAGGTCGATAAGGATGATTCACGTATGTTTGTTTGCTTGGCCGACAAGGATGATTCAGCATACAACGTTGCGAATAGTTGTAAAAGACTATGTTTTTTGTTTTTCCAATTATTTTATTGTTTTTACGAAACTGGAACTTGTAATTGTATGTTTTTTGTGCTTGGTTTGAAAAACATTTTGGAACTTGTAATTTGTTAAATATAAAATAGTTTTACAGGTATTTGTTTCTATGTATGCTAAGTACACATGCGTACTGTTCTATTCATATCCAAGTACACATGTGTATACCGTTGAAATATAAAGGTTACGTGAATCTTAAAAATCAAAATTTGAATTCTGGTGATGAAATCTGAAAGTTACTGTTGATCTTAAAAAATGAAATTCAAATCTGGTGATTTGTTGTTTGTTTTAATAATTATCTTCTTAAAAAATATAAGATATTATGGATAAGGAATTAAAATAGGAAATATGTAATTGATTTCAATTATTAAGATAATGATTTAAATCTATTTTTTTATAAAATTACAATCCTACCCTTAACAACTAAAAATGAAATCAAGGGTCCAGATGAGTTCTCACAGTTCACTCTTGGGAGGTTGTTCACTCTAGAACCCTACCATATATATATATATAGGGTTGAGTTCATTTCAGAACTCTGAATAACTACAGAACTTTCAGAACTCCTAATAAACAATCATTTTATATATCAGTTTTTGTATTTAGGATCTTTTTATCATCTATTATATGTATTTCTTTGATTACATACATGTTAAAAGTAGTTTACATATGTTTAATTGCCAAAATTATATATATGTGTCATAACTAATTACATATATGTAAAAAAACTAGTTTACATATGTGTAATTATAAAATTACATATAAAAAATGATAAAATTACTCTTAACATGTATGTAATCGTAAAAATACACATAATAAATGATAAAATTATCCTAAACATAAAAATATATAAATAAAAAGATTGTTTATTAGGAGTTCTGCGAGTTCTGTAAATATTTATGGTTCTGAAACGATCCTGGCCCTATATATATATATATAGGGAAAGGGTAAAATGAGAACCATCTTGAGTTGTGAGAATCATGAGAACTAGGCCTTTCAAAAGGTTTTTTTCAAAAAAAATCTCAAAAATCTTTAAAAAAATCACTTGTTCCAGAAAAAAAATAAAAAATAAAAAAATGTCGCACGCAAAAATTTACATCGGATTTACATCAAGCGTAACCATCGACTTGACAAATTTTTTGGCATAAACGGATCCTAGAACCCGACTCGTTGTAACCCGAACTCGATCCGTAATAAAGGAAAGCCTAATTTTCTTTACTTATTACTTGTGATTTGTAGTTGATTTTATTCCTTGTTATTTATTGTTTAAATATATAAAAAAAACAAATTAATAAGGACCACAAACGAAAGAGATCCCAAACGAAGGTGATCCCTAAACAAAGGACTTTGTTGCCAAACGAAGGCCTTAAGCGAAGGGCCATTGTTCTAAACGAAGGTCCCTTGAAACCAAATGAAGGTCCAAGCGAAGGTCATCTCTTTACAAACGAAAGTCGCCCGTGTCAAACGAAAGTGACTTGCCGAGTTTTATTTTCTGCAGAAACAGTTTTCGTGCATCCAAACAGCCTCTAGACCCTTCATTTCTCCACCTCTTGAGCTGCTTTATTGTCCTAATTAACTGAGTAATGAAGGCAATCTAAATACACACTAATTGAGCGATTAACACTAGTAATGAGCTTCTTAAAAATCAAAACAAGGCATCACTTACATTTTCCTTAGAACACTAAACTCTACACCCAAAGTTGCAAACACTCCAAGCAATTCCCTTCAATCACAAATCATTCTCATCAAATTTCCAATATCAACGATTTGCTCTTTTGTCTCTCAAATTCGCATTTTGGATAATGATCATTATCTAAGGCTTGAAACTTGGTGAAGTGATATCTTCTTCATTCCTCCACTGATTTAGGTAATTTAAAAACATCTTTTTATTAATTTTTAGAGTTCTATAAAATCCCTCTATCCACTCACGAGATAGAGAGAAATTTCTATATGAATCTTATTTCCTTTGTTTCTAGGGTTCTTAGTCTTAGAAATTGGGGATTTTGCTATAGGATTGAGTTTTGATGAACCTAGGATCTTGTTTATTTTCATGTTGGTCAGATTTAATTTTTGAGGATTGCTAGATTGTAACATCCCAAAAACAGATTTGATAATTTAAACCAAATTAACCGGGGGTGAGCGGGTAAAATACCGTTAGTGGTAAAAGTTAACCCAACAAACATTAGGACCTAAAATTAATAAACCTAATGTTAAATAAAAATGAATAATTTTTTTAGAAAATAAAGTTATAAAAGGCTCGTGTTGTCGGGACTTAAATTAAAATGGTTTGCAACCTCCCCGAATTTAGTAAATTAAATAGGATTGTTTAATCTAGTTTATAAGAGTTAATATTTGTGGAAATAAGTAGGTCATAACCTACTTAATAACTAATAAAAAAAACAAGGTCTGAAATGGAACTTTGTGGAAAGTTGGGTCTACATAAGATGGAAGAAAATAAAAACACACACATACATGTGTGTGTCGTGTTTAGAGAGAGAGAGAGAGAGAGAGAGAGAGAGGGAGAGAGAGAGAGAGATGGGGTAATCCTCTCCAACCCCAAACAACAAATCCAGAAATTTGAGGATGAAATTGAAGCTAAACCTTTGCATGATCAAGGATTTCTAACCACCAAGCCCTAACAAATATGTTGTAAGTAGTAGATTCTAATTTGATGATTTTGCAAGTATTAAGGATGTGATCAATCTTTGATTCATATGATAGAAGACATGAATTATGTTAAAAATCACCAAATAAAACTTGTTTTTGGAAATGATTTAAGTAACTTGATGTTTTGGGATGAAACCCAATTTTAATGGTGGGGGTGGCGACATGGGTGTATCACCCGTGTCCAATTCTCATTCAAATCTTGGTTTGTTAAGTTATGCTTGATTGATTCTTGCTAGATGAATGAAGTATTGTATGGAAGAATCTTGAATTTTAGTTGTAATTGATGAACTAAGGCAATCGGTAGGAATATGAGCATCCAATACTTGTACTTTGTGCATTATATGTGGTATGCATGCGAAGTGTTTGATGAAATGCCTAGGTGACTAGAATAGGCAAAATTTTATGCAAGAAAGGGTTGAATGTGTGTGTGTGGAAAGTGATAATGATTCATCATTAGTAAATTAACAGGAGACAATGTTTCTTAGATGGAAATGCGGTTTGATTGTATGATTTGGTACACGCATACATTAATAACTTGTATTTTATACTTGAGTGGTGTGAGTATATAATGTGTTTGCTTAAATGAGGTCTCATGAGATTTGGTATATTAAAAGTATCCAAGATACATACAAATACATTATGCAAGTATTTTGTACCTGTATGTCAAACATGTTCTAAGTTAGTGCACATGTTCATACCTAAGGACAGTTTGACTTTTTAAAGTCAAATTGACCTAAAACTAATGTCTTGATGAATTGATATGTGAAAATCCATGAGATGTTGTGGTCATTCTATATGATGACTAACCTAATAAATCTTGTGGATATCATGCTAAGTTTTATCTCTTCAAGCTATGTAGAAGCTTAGGAAGGAATGGGTTAAACGGATCAAGTGCGCAAGAAAGATTGAACAGATGCAATGTAAGTAATACTTACACCTTTTAAATAGAACCACTTTATGTAATGGGTTAAGAACAAGATGAATAAAGAAATTGGATGATTTATTCAAGTAAGACCCTATGATGTAAAACATAACGGGTCAAAACGGATGAAATTATGTTGAACTGCTTGTTTGCGAGCAGATAAAGAGTTTTTGAAAAGAAGACCTGATGATGTAAACCATAACGGGTCAAAACGGATGAAATTATGTTGAACCTTATGTTTGCGAATAAACAAAGATATTTTAAAAGAAGACAATATGGTGTAAACCGTAGTGGATCAAAATATATGAAATTATATTAAACCGCATGTTGGCTATTAAACAAAGAATTTTGAAATATGACCCAATGGCGTAAGTCACAACTGGTCGAATGAGTAAAATGGCAAGTAATCACATTTAGGTGACTAACAAATGAATTTTTTTTAAATAAATTTTCAAAAAATGACTTTCTGACGCGAATCGAATGGGTCGAACATGTAAAAATGAGTTTTTGGATACTAAACACGAACCGAATGTATCAATCAGGTAAAAATGAGTTTTTGGTGATAAACCAATAAACTTTCGAAATGAACACTTGTTGACGCGAACCAAACGGGTCAAACGAGTAAAGATTCTTTAAAGCGAATAACATTCAAGTTATGTTTTAAATTTGCATATATTATATATGCAAATATGTTTGTATGCAAACTAGTGAAAAGTCAATATGCAAATATGTTTGTATGCAAACTAGTGTAATAGTCAACATGCAATTATGTTTGTATGCAAACTAATATAAAAGTTAATATGCAAATATGTTTGTATGCAAGAATGGTTAAAAAGACAAATGAGTCATGCGGGTCAAATGGTGATCGCCATTTGAACCTGGTATTTAATGTTTTGTTATGTCAAGTTTCATGGTTATAGGTAAGCATAATGTATGGGCATGCATTGCCACAAATTGGAAAGAAATAACCATCACAAGGTATGGATAACGAGTCAATGGTTTTGACTCGCACCAGGTATGTATAAAAGGTTATGCTTTCGGTAGGAGCTTATGGCTCGACTAGAGAAGGATGGGTCAGATTTGGGTAACAGATTAACCCAAGTGAAATGCACTTAGCATTTTGGGTAGATGGTCATTCGAGCCAAGGGCATGTCCATTATGCGGAAATGGACAAAATTGATTTATGTCTCTTAATAGGCCATTTTGGTAAAATGTCTTACCAGAGGGTAAAATTGAAATATAAAGGTTTTTCTAGAATAACCCACCACATTTCAGATGACACGGTCGGGTGGAAACCTGACCCGGCCGGGTAAGGAGGCTGACACAAAAAAATGTTTTCAATCAAATGTTTCAATTACTAACCGTTTGACCGTATAACTTAAACGTTAATGGTTTTTAGTGTTTATGACAGGCTATCACTAAGGCGGGAATCAGACGGACGAACGACCAAGCACACGAAGAACCGAACACTCCTAAACCACCATTTCCTCGGGAACATCCATTCGAGATAATTAAAACATTATCATGCATGCCGAAGCTTTCGGGTTTATAAGCTTTTATATAGTAGAATATAGATGAAGTGTAATAATGTGTTTTGTCGATTCGTCTGTGTTATTGGTTAATCTAGGCGAGTAAGTTAGTTGTAAAAAAAATCTAGGACCTTATTATCCGTATTAATTAATATAATTACTTAAACAAGTTAGAGTGTTACATAGATGGGTCATAGATTTTTTTTATGAAATAATAAATTATATAATATTGTATAAAAATTGGTTTCATCAAAATATAAACCCATGGACTGTATTTTTCTAAATTTCTACAAAATAAATAGGACATTGTAGTTTTTATAACTTTCATGTTCTATGGAAAATTATGTTGGAATAAAAAGGACTAAATAAATATTAAATATAAATTTACCTTTGAATTTTACAAGGAACAAAATAAAATATGATTTTTAAACTTATATATAAATTGTTATTTTTTTTGTCTTGATAATTTCTTGTCACAATTTTAGACTCTTCGATATGAATATATAAATTTGGACTAGTGTGTATATTTGTTGTTAAATGATTTCTAGACTTGTCACATGTTACAAAGTTTAAAGTTATGTTATAAATATAGTTAAGGTAATAGTTAGAGATGTCACATTATTTTAGTTACACGCACTAATTTAATAGTTATGTTAGTATTATTTATTATAGTTTTAGGTTAGACAAAAGCTCTAAGTGTTAGGATTTATTTTTTACGGTTTTGGTATTTTTGTTCTTTAGTATTTATTTTGATATTATATATTTTCAGTAGGGTGCTTTTTGCTATTTGGAATCTTTTCTCGAATTCGTGTGGTGTGGTTTTTGCTAAGGATTAACGGAACGCAAATATTGAGTAGATCTACCTCTTTCCCCTTTTTATCACTTAAACTTTTTCGGGTGTATCATGTGTCTCATTTCTATGGTTTTCTAACTAAAACAGATACATGCAAAATTAATGTGTCGCTACGTGTTTCACACTTATGTTTATATTGTTTCTAGTATCTACTATTGCATATACGTGTATCTATGTGTTTACTCGCTTTGTGTCATAGGTTTCTATTGTGGATATACGGCTGACCGGTTCCCCACGGCCATGGGTTGAACTCGGTATCGCAACCATTTAGATTCGCTCTTCGGGGCTTGAATCTCATTGTGTCTATTGTTTCTATTATCTTTGTTTCACATTATATGTTATGGTTGTGGAGTTGTGGTGATTATGATTATGAGTTCTATGGTTACAACATTTACACTTGAGGATGCATGTTAATTTTTATTTTATAAATATGAACAATAAGGTAAAAATACTTTATTTTAAACTTAGATCTATTCAACAACATTATTTGACCCAAAAACTTTTTTACGGCTGATGCGGGTACACAAGGTTGAAAGGATTGAAGTGAAGACACTTAGGATCTGCCTTAGTAATAATATGGACAATTGTTTACGGTTTTTATCTTTTGGATTTGTTTGAATTTTTGTTGGATATTTCTATGATTATGTGTGATAATTTAATTTGGATGCTTTAAATAATTAAACTTTATAATAGTGTCATAAACTATGAACAATTCTCATGCCCCATACTATATCCGTTGCTAATCGGGGTGTGACACTAACTTGGTCTTCTGGTCTTCAACCTTGACTTATGTCTTGTCTATTGACTAGTTGACTAGCACTTTGATAATCCAGCACTAGTACTTCTGTTTTCTTTATTCTTTAAGGCAACAGTTCTGTCCCGTACTTTTGATGGTTGTTGAGAAGCGTTTAATGGGAAAACTTCGGGACCAATGTTTAAAAGCAGTGTTATAAAACTCATGCTTTGAAACCATTGTCACAACATTATGTTATATAAATATGTACATTTACTGGCTTGGCTTTCATTTGACCCCATCAATAGTTTACTTTTAATCTTTTTTAAATTGACCATAAAAGTTTTGCGCTTTCAGTTTGCCCACAAAAGTTTGTTTATTTTTTTCTTGTTAATTATCCCACTAATTTATTTTTTAGGTTTTTTCGTTCGGTTATTATACTGAATGTCAGTATTGTAACGAACAGAACCGAACCGATACGTGCTGCTTCCTCCCGTGTAACAAATGAACAAACGTCGTCCAACTACAATACACGGGCGTCTAATGCTAAAATAACAGCATCGACATAAACTATCGTTTGCTTAATTTAAAAACAAACACCAGCAATGGCGCCCATGACACACTGACATGTGTGTAAGGCAGGCGGTGGCGCTTGTGACATTGTCCACCGGAACACTTGGGGAGGCGCTAATTTTTATACAAAATACTGACGATTTGGACACATGTCTCAGTTTTCTTGGATCTAAACACAGGCGGTCGACCGTGATAAAGGGGTGGTGCCGTCAATGTTTGAGTGCACATTTTATGTTATTGAAAAGTCAAAGGGGCAATTTGTTGGAAACGTAAGTAAGAAGGGACATTTTGGAGGGCTTATTTTTATTTTTATTTTTTACTTTTTGTCACTGGTCGGTGTCTCTGGACGGGCACTTTTAGACTATAAAACCTCATTTAAGCTTATTTATCCCTGATGATTGTTTTTTGCTGTACTAAAAAAACCTTTAACAAATCTACTACTCATCTTTGCTACATGGGGCATAATGTGCACGTCTTAGATTAATTTAAGATTATTAGCTGGTAGGCAGTATCAAATTATTGTAGTATTTTGCCTACCTCCCATTCAATTTTTTAATTTAGTTTTTTCATATGGTTTTTGTTTCTTCTTTCATTTTTCTAATGTTGGTTTTGTTTTTGTTGTTTTCTTTTATAGAAAGTCGGTTTGTGGTCAATAATCATATATATCTTGTAACTCTAGTGAGGTGGGGATATTGTTGTCACTTGTTTATGGCTTGCCCTTTTATCCTCTTCTTTTGTAGTTTTGTTAGAGAATAATTAGTTGATAACAAATATTCTAGGTAAACACCACTTTCTAACTAGAGGGTCACAATTATAGAACCTTGTTACATTCGTTTCAAAACTATATATTTTACCAATGACAATTTACGAGTTAAACTAGAAGAAAATGACCTTTGACATACATATTAGTAATATGGCTGTTATGCCCATGGTTGGAATCCCTAGTTTTTCTTAAGAGTTAAGAGTGACCATCAAGACATAAAATTTGAGGCTTAGACCACTTGTATAGGCCAGATTCCATGATACAAGTTGAATATAAATACTATTCCATAGCTTATGAAGATTGGGTCTGAGTTTTTACAGATACATGCTGCAAGTGTCCATTAACTACACAAACAAGATGACAAAGTAAATGGTAGATGAATCATGCCTCATGCTCATGCCCCAAAAGAACAAAATAATAAAGATATGTATCAACAAGTAAGAGCTGATATAAGTCGTTAAAAGTAGACCTACTTATAAAATTTTATAGCCACATAACAAGATGACAAATTAAGTTGAAACTTTTTAATAATCCTAATTAACGACGTGCTTTTCTAAAGGATCGAGTATCGCATAGCAGTCTTTTATCATATCACAACCCAAAACTTTTTAAGCACCACTTATACAAAAAGTGGCATAATTTTAATTGGTTATGTTAGTTGTTAATTTAAACAAAACAAATTAAAGTGTGGAAGTTGGAGGTCTATATAAGTGCATTCATGCAAGCTATGATCACCACACATTTTCATTTCTCATTGTTATAACTATCATCAAAAGAAATGGCATATCCTTGTAGAATTTGGTTCCTCCTTTATCTTGTTCTGATTTCAGTAAGAGTCTCGGAAACCCGAATTCTTACAAAGAATACTGGAGGGAAAATGATTGATCGGGCACAGAAAATACTGGAGGTAAGTATTCAAAAACACGATATGGTGGAACTCAACAGACGTTATAACACAAACCGCTTGAGCCCTGGTGGTCCTGACCCAAAACACCATTAGCATTCACATTTCTGGTGGACCGAAGGGGAAATATTATATTGACCGAGTCAGAGACTAATATTTTTCTCATTTTGTAACCTTATGAGGTTTTATAGTGAGGTTTATTCAGTTTTCTGTGGGTTTTTGTTGATGTTTAGTAAGGGATTGAGGTCACAAAAGTAATATATTAGTATGAGTTGTTCAAATTAAAATAATCTTGCTTTCTCTCTATTCTAGCTTTTCTCCTCTAGTGGTGGTCCATGACGATTATATAAGCCTGTACTTGAGTCAAATTGGCTTTTGATAATGGTATATGGACATGATGCAATTGCTAAAGTATAAACATTAAACATCCACTGCATGAAATGAGGCAGTTGTTTGCCTACATAAATGAATAAAGGTGTGATCTATGGAATCTTATAGATCATCGAATAGACGACCTAATTAAGGTCAGCATGTATATCATTAGCATGATATAACGACTCGTTTTCTTTATAAAAATATATCAAAACCAAGGCATTGGAGTCGTTATCTGTCTATGTCATCATGCCTTTTAGAAATGTACGTAAAAACTGAATTAGAGTTTAGATGTGACACAACAGAAAAGTCTCTTTTGAACATGGTTTGTTTACGAATTGAGGTATATGTGACACAACTGAAGCGATGCCCACTTGCCAATTGTTATCTTAATTAAAGATTTCTTGTGGATGTAACATTTGTAAGACGTTATTATTTTGACAATAGTCATATCATTTGTCTACTCTAATACATGTGCTAAAAGATAAAGCTAATAGTTATTCACCTCCATGTTTATTGGAATTCTAAGTGACAAAGATGGTTAAGTGTATTTATTTACTATTTTTAAAATTTAAGAATGCTATAAATAAGCTAAAAGTTATCCGTTTTAGTTTATAATGCAATATTAAATATTAGGTAAGAAATATATGTATTACACGTCTTAAATTAATGAAATATTAAATAGCTAGTAACTAAGATTTAGAAATTCTATATTAAATTTTAGTGCAATTTTTTTTCATTATCTTTTTAAAAATTAAGAAATAGATTACGAATGGATGAAATAAAAGAAGTGGGAAAAACTCTTGACTCATAGAATTGTGAGATGTGACACAACCAATTACTATTTGTTAGTTATAGTCTTATAGATTTACGTTATATCTTTTACCTTCACAACCTAGAGAATCTATTGATCATTTAGTAAGTGGATTTTGTTTTGCCAAAATATGGAGATTTTAATGTGTATTTGGTTTATGGTGTAAATCTGAATCTCAAATGGTTTTTGTGTGGTCTGCTAGCAATGCAAGCGAATTCTGACATTGTCGCTGCCAATCCACTGTCATGGCAAGCGGACTTGGCGAATCTGCACCTATGGCAACTGGATTCCATCAAAATTCGTCGCATTCATCGTCAAGTGGTTCAAACACATGCTGTGTCATCGCTTGTCGGTTTCTGTTGATGGATATGATTGGAGGATGAGTCCACCTGCAAAGTGGTGCTTTTGCTCAGTGATTTGAAGAAAGAGGATTTAATTTGCTAGAGATTGCTGTAGTGTACTTGTCATGGCAACGGATTGGATCAAAGTTTCCAAAATTCGTTGGTGGTGGCTGGAGTCATTGGCGCAGGTTAGAAGGGGCCGGGGAGGGGGGGCGCTCGACCTCCCGAAATTTTCGCTCAGTAGTGTAATATATGTGGTTTTCGTATAGAAATGTTTTGGTATATACGTTTTCGACTCCTGGTTCTATAGAAATTTTTAAGTATATACGTTTTGAACCCCCTCTCGGAAATCTCAAGTTTGCCACTGGCTGGAGTGGACCGCACATCACCCCACATCTATCGAATCCATTACATGGAAACACCATAAACCAAATACAAAGAAATATCTCCCATATCTCGGCAAAAATACTATAGTAAATGAGCTAAAAGTTCTAATAACATGTAATTATATAATATCATTAAAGAATAACAACTTTATTAAAGGATTTTTATAAACATTCAAACGATATATATATAGGGTTAGGTTCTGGTACAAATAGATTAATCGTACAAAGCGTATGAATTGAATAAAAACAAGATTCTCATGGTGGTATTCCTGTAATTTAACTAAACTATATATAAAGAATTATGAAGCCGCTCAATTTCAGTCAGTTTCCAAATTCCCTCTCAAATTGCAATCAAAATCATCAAAAATCAAACGCGACTCATGTTGAACAAAGGTAATTTCGACGTTCTTTGCGTTTTTTGGTTATATGAGCTACATTTTCTAGCTTAATTACTTGTATTTGGTTTAAATTAGATAACTAGGGTCTGTAAACGATTTTGTGATTGATGTTCATTTAAATAAGATAATTACGGTTTATAAGCTACAATAAAAAAAGTGATAATCAGTTGTCGTTAACGAATTAAGAATCAAATGAATCAACGATAAACAATCAAAAACATATAATTCATGTATGTTTTTGTACTATAATTTAATTACCTGTAATTACTCTACCAAAGTAATTATCATGTATAAGTAGAGTAATTATGACTAAGATTGTCTTTTATGCACTAGTAGAGTAATTATCATGCATAAATAGAGCAATTAGGACTTAGATACTCTAGTTAAGTAGTTAGCATGTATAAGTAGAGTAAATATGACTCGAATCATGTTTGTTAAACTAGTAGATTAATGATCATGTATAACTAGATTAATTGACTGTGTTGGGATTGAACCCTATACAAAGGAACAACTGATAAAGCCAAAACTAGTTCAGAGCAGTGGATCCAAAATAAGCAGTTGTTTGTACTTAATCTTTCCCCTTGAATGTGGCCCTAACATCTGATGACTCAAAGCACTGCTCTTCACAACTGCTACTGTCCTAAAGAACTGATGAAGTCAAAGTACTGAAGCTCAATCTACTGATATGTCTCAAGTACTGCTGAAGGCCAAAGCACTGCTGGAGTGATAACAGTGGAATGAAGAATCAGTAGTTTAGTCTTGTATTGTATTTGTTTATTGTAATAAGTGGTTTATGATCAGTAGTTGTATTGGACATTTGTTAGAGGTTGTTAGGAGGTTAGATGTCACTTTCATGGTGATGTCAGCCGAAGATGCTCAGTGGTTGTTCTGTACTATAAATAGAACAATATTCTGTACTGTTCTATTAGCTCTTTTCACACAAAGTCATTTTGTACGAACACTCAAGTGAGCTCAGGCTGAGGGGGAGATTAGTGCATGCATGCATTGTGATTGATTATTGTAATAAATGCAATCATTCGATTTCAAGTTAAACATGGTTGCTAAAACTTATTCTCTCATTGATTGTGTGTTGAAAATTTGTTTCATCTAATTCCGCTGCATTTAACTCTGTTTCATCTTCATTCTAATCAAACGAACACAATCAAAAGAAACTCAGATCCTAACAATTGGTATCAGAGCTCAGACAATCAAACTTGATCTAACAATCATTTTGATGTAAAAGTTCAGCTCAATTTCATTGATACTATCGATTGTTCAGTATTAGTTGTAAAACAGAGTAAGGTATAATCACGTACAAAGTTGATTATTCAGTGCCTGGAAAACAACCAGAATGACGTCACAATCACAGGATAACACTAATAACGTTGGTTCACTCTTCAAACTACCTATGTTGGTCAGATCTGAATACAACATCTGGGAGCGAAGGATGGGTCACATCCTAGCTCAACAGAATACCGGATGTTGGAAGTCGGTTGTCTTTGGACCACATGTTCCAATGGTGCCGAGTGCTGAGGATCTAAAAGTCATGGTTCCTAAGAAAATTGAGAACTATACTGACCAGGATTTTCAGAAAATTGAACTGGATGCCAAGGCATTTAGCCTAGTTGCATCTGCACTACCAAATGAAATTTATGTTGGGCTGTTACATTGTAACAGTGCCAAGGAATTGTGGGATGCACTTAAGGAACAGTTTAGGGGGACTGAAGAAGTAATTGAAAATAACAAGGAAGTTTTGAATCAACAATATGAAACCTTTTGTCACATTAAGGGTGAATCATTAACATAACAGTTTGAACATTTTAGTTGTCTCATAAGTGAACTTAAACTTGTTAAATATGAATTTGCTAAATCAACTCTAAACAACAGGTTTTTAAGGCCACTTCCTGAAAAATGGGACATAATTGTTTTTGTAACCAGAAACTCAGTTGGGTTCAAAGATTTAACACTGACTCAACTTCATGGTACACTCCATACCTATGAAAGGGAGTTGAACCAGAAAAAGAAGTTACAAGAGTCAGGGAAGGTTGCTGATGACTATACATTTGGTAGCACAGCACTTGTGACACCCCAGGAAAACCAGGAAACCATGCAACCTAACTAGCTTCCTCGGTGACTACGTGCTAAATTTCAGGATGAAATTTCTTTCAACTTGGGGATGATGTGACAACTCGTATTTCAAACCTTTCGTCGTACTTTTATGTAACATGTTTTGAATGTTATGTGATTACTTGATATGATACTAATGAGATATTATGAATTTAAATGTTATGTGTATGTAATTATATTGTAAATGTGTATGCATATTACCTAAGTTGGATCGCACAACACTAGTCCATTCGCACAAGCCCTTTTGGGCCACAGTCCTTGTACTCGAAATCAAAGGCAGCCCATGATGGGTTCGGCCCACCCTTTACACGCATAACCTCATGAGGAGGGAGTATACTCCTCATTATTTGCAAAACACTTAACACACACAAAACCCTACCCTCTCTTTCTCTCCTTCGAAGACTGACGGCAATATCTCCTCTCTCGAAGGATTTCTTGTTCGAAACAACCTTTGTTCTACCTTCTAACCGGTTAGTATTTTACTATTGATTGTATGTTTGATGATGTTATGGTCTATAGGTGATAAATGCCTTGATGTTGACCTAGATAATTAAGAATCGAATGGATGTAATCGGCTGTATGTATGTGTATTCGGATCGATTGTATGATCGAGCATGAAGTATTGTATGATGATTTGAAACCAATAATCTGAAAATTTAATGATAAGTTGTTGTTATGAAACAAATGATTTTCTTAGGGTTCAAAGGAACTAATGGATAAAAACCTTGTTTTGATCGAATAATGAATTGGTTAGAAACTGTTGATTGTGTTGATTGATTGATTGCAACTGTGGAAACTGTTAGAATAAAGAAACGGATTGCATGATTTTAGGAAACATAAAACCAGTCGCACAAGGCCAGTTGCACAAGCCAGATGCACAAGCTAAGATATGTTAGGGTACAAGTGTTAAAGCACATCGTATAACCTCTTTAAACTCAATCGCACAAGATGTTGGGCAGCACAAAATATTAAGTTATGTTATGTTGTTGGGCCGAACAGCCCAAAACCCCAATCGCACAAGTTATCCTTAATCGCACAAGTCCATATGGACCGCACAAGTTAAGTGTTTGTTTAAATGTTTGGGCCTTACAAATTTTGGATTACATTTGTTGTTGGGCCGGGTTTGGACTTGATCGCATAACCCATTGTGGATCGCACAAGTTGTGTTGATCACACAATAGGTTGGGCCGGGTGTTTCATTGGGCTTTATGTACCGGATCGCACTAGTTGGACTTTGTGTTTGGTTAACTGATTTCATTTAACGTGTTAAATGTGTGTGTATGCCATGATCGTTATGTGTTCGTAACTTGTTAGCTTATGTGTAAACTTACGTGCACTACTTGAACCTAGACCTGACTTGTATGGTAACCATGTTAGGACCTGGTTGACCCCAAACAGCTCGATTGACCTTTTGTTTATCTGCCGAGCTAACCTAAGGTGAGTTCACACTTTCTACAAGGCATAGGATTCCCGGTGGTTGGGAATGGGTAATTGATTGAAAGGAAACCTGCGTATTCTCCTTGGTTAGAATACGTACCTCCACCCTCTTAATTGAAGGGTGACAACATTGGAACCTGCGTGATCTCCTTGTATGGGACACGTACCTCCACCCTCTTAACTGAAGGGTGACAACATTAACACTAGAAAAAAAACTCTATCATAAGTCCCTCATTTTTATATCGACTTAATTGTCGGGCCAATGGCGAATGGGTCATTAGTTAAATAGCGCTATTAGGTTTGACAAGCCTCACACCGTGCCGTAGAGGACGGGAGTGGACTAATGGATCTGGGCATGTCAATGATGATAGACATTGACTTAGGGCACCCAACTTACTCTAGTCAGTAGTCGATATGGTAATGGGCCTAGTGGGATATTCATGGGGTAGCCCCCACGGCTGGGAGCCAGAGTAAATGGAAAAGAATAACTATGTTTTTAAACTATGGGGTAACCCCCACGGCAAGTAAGCCAGCTAAAAAGAAACTTATGTTTTCGAAACAACTTAAATCGAACACCCAACTGTGAACTCGCTCAACTTTGTTGTTGATTCGTTACTATTTGCCTTGCAGGTCGTTAGGTGCTTAGATGGAGCTTGCACTGGAGGTCGAGGTCGTTGTGGGACATGGAATGTTTAGTTCCATGTTAAACTTACGAACTTTTAAACTTATGTTTTGGTTTTAAACTATATGCTTCCGCTGATAACTTGAACTTAGTTAATTTGTTTTAGACACCAATTATATTGTTGGCTGGTTTTATATTTACTTTAATGCATTGTTCAATATGATTGGTGGCTTGATCCTGGTCATGTCATGCCTCCTGCGGTGATACTCCGCTTGTGGATTTTGGGGGTGTGACCGCACTTCTGGGTCAAGAGGAATCTGGTAGTAGTAAGGATCAGAGTTATGATCATTACATTGACATAACTGCTGGTGGAGCTTTTAATAACTCTGATTCTTACTCAAACAACTATGCTTTCACAACTAGTAGTGAAAACCAGATTGCTGATAATCTCTCTTTTGAACTCAATGATCTGCAGCATTTTGATCCAACTGATTTAGAGGAAATGGACATATTACACCAACTTGCACTGCTGAGTGTTAGAACCAGCAAGTTTTACAAAAGGACAGGGAGAAAATTTCCAGGGTTACATGGGAATCTGAAAGTAGGGTTGGATAAATCAAAGATAAAATGCTACAAGTGTAATAGATTAGGTCATTTTGCTAGAGAGTGTAGGAGTCAAACTAGTGGACGAATAATCACACATCCTAGCCCTAGCCCTAGACCACAAAATAACCAAACCACTGTGCATTCTACCTAATATGCCCCTGCTGCTCATGTAAACACTGCTCATTATGCACACCCTTCAACCCCTGTTCCTGTTCACTATGTCCAAACCACTATTCCTCAGATACAGTATGTCCAGGCCCCAGCTCCTCAGGTTCAGGTGCAACAAGTTGCACCTCAACAAGCTACACCAGCAGTTGTTCAACCAGATCAGCAAAGCTTTTTCACCCAAGGCTTTGTTGACTGGAGTAGCTTACCTGATGAGCTAGGTGATGAAAATTTTGCACTCTATTCTAAAAATGATGTTTCTAGTGATGATTTCTGTTTTGTAGCATTAGAGTCCATACCAGAAGGGCTGGAAACTGACGAAGAACAGTCAAATGAAGAAACAGTGGATACAATTGCTGAAGCAGTGGTTACTGCTGTTGCTGGTGAACTACTGTTGGGAGAAAATTCAGAACCCCTGTTGGAATCACTGTCTGACCCCTGGTCTGCTGAAGAAGATGAGAAGAAACAAGGTGAAAAAGAAGAGAAAAAGCCAGAAGAAAGTGAACATGTCTGTGAATGTGCCATGATGGCTGCAACTAAGGTATCACCCCAGGTTCTTAAAAACCTTTGTTCAGACAAATGCATCATAGCATTTGCAAACATCAAGGAGGTGAATGAAAACCTTAGAGATAGATTGTTAAATGGTGAAGTACAATTTGAAGAATCTTTAAAAGAATTGAAAAACAAGTTGTCAGAAAAAGAAAATGAGATTTGCAGCCTCAAACATGAGCATAGCATAACCAATGACCAACTTCAGACAATGATAGAAAAATATCAGGTCTATAAAAAGGAGTTGGAATCCACCCAAATCACATGTGAAAAATGGGTGGAATCCTGTAAAGGTTATGAGACTATGCTTGAAAAACATATTGAAAGCAATGTAAAATTTGGCATAGGGTTTAGGAAAAATGACCAAGATGAAAACACTGCTACAAATAAATCTGTTCAAACCACTGTTGAAGTCATACCCACCAACAAGGATGGCCAAGAAGTTAAAAAAAAACTGACAAAAGTGGCAACAAAATCACTCTGGAAAGATCAGTGGGGTCCTCAACCTTTGAGGAGATTGAGAAATACCAATTCAAACCCACTTGGTCTGATGAGTGTGACATCCTTGAAAATTTTAAACCCATGGATTTCACCATTGTGGATGGTGTCAAAGCTCCAAAGGCCAAGGTCATTCCTCTTAAGGACATCCCAACAGTGGTTCAAAACTCTGTTGCAAAGGAGTCTGAAAAGAAGAAAAGAAAAGATTAAAAACTTGTTTTGTGATTTCTGTGAAAAGAAAAATCATTTGACCAAAGACTGTTTTCATTTAAAAGCTTATGACATTAACAAAACAAGTATCATTGTGCCTTCAAAGAGCTGCACCATCTGTGCTAAATCAAACCATTTCACTCAGGAGTCTGTGTATCTTAAAACCTATGATGTAAAAAGGAATGAGTACACTTCAAAAACACCCATGAGTTCATCAAGTTCACAAGTCAAGAAACAACCATCCTTTGTGCCTGTCCAAACAGCTATTACAAAACAGCTGAACCAAACCTCTGTTAAAAGAGAAGTTCAAGTGACAGATGCACCCCCTGCTAACCAATACCAAAGTGGTAAAGGTCAATCTCCATACCAAAGGGTCCCACATGTTTATGAGGTTTACAAAAAGCCTACTAAACCAAAAGTGAACATGCATCCCTTTGGTTACCAACAGTTGATTGGAAATGGTTCCCAGCAGTGGTTAGAGAGAAATGGTCCAAAAACTGACCAAACCCCTGATCTAACCACTGTACATCTTCCTGAACTTAGCATAGACACTGTTAAGACCCCTTCCAAAGCCTTATTGGCTTTGGAGACCCTCCTGAACTAATTATTTACTTGATGTGCAGGGAGCTTCTGCATGCTTAGATAGTCTTTGGTATGTAGATAGTGGAGGCTCCAGGCACATGACTGGATGTAGAGCCCCACTCAAAGAATTCAAAACTCATGGAGGGGGTGATATATCTTTTGGTAATAATAGTAAAGGGAAGGTGATGGGTTCTGGTACAGTACAGTCTGGAAATGTTAAGTTTGAAAATGTCAATCTGATAGACAATCTAAAATTCAACCTCCTTAGTGTCTCTCAAATGAGTGACAAAGGTTATGGATCATTCTTTACTAAGGAGTGTTGTAGGATTGTTGGGCCAGAAATGGTTAAAAAGATTGAAGAAATAATAAAAAAATGGAAAAACCCAACTTGTTGCTCAAAGGAGTGGCAATGTTTATGTAGTTGATTTATCAAAAGAGAGCCCCAGAACTAATGCATGTTTGTTCTCAGCTGCCTCTAATAAAGAGACAGAAATATGGCATAGAAGATTGGGGCACACAAATCTCAAGACAATCACTGCTTTGTCAAAACAGGGCCCTGTAAAAGGTCTTCCATAAAAAAGTGTTCACCTGTCCTCAGCATTGTGTTTCCTTCTTAAAAGGAAAACAACATAAAAGCTCATTTAAGTCCATTGAAGAGTCCAAAACTACCAAGTGCTTACAAATGCTTCACATGGATCTGTTTGGCCCAGTAAAAGTCATGAGTCTTAAAAAGAAAAGATATTGTTTGCTAATTGTAGATGACTTTTCTAGGTTTACATGGACTTATTTCTTACATTCCAAAGATGAGACTGCAGGCATTCTGCAAGACTTTGTCAAACAGGTTGAAAAGCTGTTTGACTTGCAAGTAAAAGTCTTCAGGAGTGACAATGGCACAGAATTCAGAAATAGGGAGTTGGATGAGTTTTGTGTGTCAAAAGGAATTGTAAGGCAGTACAGCATTCCAAGTACACCAGAACAAAATGGGGTTGTTGAGAGAAAGAACAGAACATTGATTGAGGCTGCCATGACCATGCTTGCTGATCCAGGTTTGCCATTAACTTTCTGGGTAGAGGCTGTAAACACTGCCTGCTATGTCCAGAACATAGTTTTAATAAACCCCAGGCATCAAAAGACTGCCTATGAAATTCTGTATAAAATCAAACCACTGATCTCATACTTCAAATTTTTTGGTTGCCCATGCTTCATTTTAAACTTAAAAGATTCCATTTCAAAGTTTGCAGCCAAAATTGATTGTGGTTATCATCTGGGATGCTCAACCATTGCTAAGGCCTACAAAGTGTTTAACACTAGGACTAAGACAGTGGAAGAGACTTTGAATGTGAAGTTTAATGAACTTTCTTCAATGAAAATCCATGCAAATCCTGCTGAGTTATTTGATCTTGAAAAATTTACTTTGGAAAATGTTTCTGTGAAGACTAACAGTGCAGGTCCATCTCAACCTCCTCCATCAGACAATGGATATGAAATCATCATTCCACAAAAAAAGTCTACATCCATTGCTAGAGCAGCAGATGTTCAGAACAGTTGTCAAAGCTCAACCACTGCTACCTCAACAATTGTTGACCAAAGTAGCCCTTTAACCCCTTCTTCCACATCCTCAAACACTGTTGATAAAAATCCTCAAACAGTGGATAAAAATCAACATGTTTCCACGCCACTTCCTCCTATTTCTCCACCTCCATTTCAAGACCCTGTTGGATCATCAAAGTCACCAACAGTGGTTAGCTCAGATGATTCACATCTGCAGCCTTCACCCTTAAATGCCATTGTTCCATACAAAGGAGATTTAATCTTCTTGAAGTCTCATCCACCTGACCAAATCATTGGCAGCATCAGTGAAGGGGTGCTCACCCGAAGCCAATTGTGACACCCTAGGAAAAACCAGGAAACAACGCAACACAACTAGCTTCCTCAGTAATCACGTGCTAAATTTCGGGACGAAATTTATTTCAAGTTGGGGATGATGTGACAACCCAAGTTTTCAAGGTCTTTCCTCTCAACTGTGTTTTCTTAATTCGTTGCTTTCTTTTATGTGCACCTGGTTAATTGATTGTAAATTTCTGGCTTAGTGTTAATTGGGTAAATGATAAACTTGGACCTTGTGAAATATGTGATGTGATGTTATATTATATTTTATGTGCATGACGAAAACCAAGGGGGTTTTCGCCATCAGCCTGCTCGACGAAAACCAAGGGTTTTCGCCATAACCCTCTCGACGAAATCTGGGGATTTCGCGGGTCCTGATTTCATCAAAGCCCATTAAGAGCCCAGTACGTTGTTGTGCGTATATATTGTGTAGAACTGTTTCATTCTCCTCTTTAGCAGCCGATTGAAAACCCTAACACCCTTTCCTCTCCTGTGCACCCGACGGCAGCCCTCCTCTCACTCGAAACTAGATTCCTTTTGTTCGATCATTCTCATTCGAATCCCATAGTTCGGTTAGTGATTTCCACATTTAGTTTAGCTTCTGTTTCAAATGTATGATTATGATGTTCTTGATTTCGGTATGCATGATTAATCAGTTACATAATTTTATGCGAAACATGATATTGATTTAGGGTTCTAGGATTGATATGATTGAATGCATAATCTTGAATGATATTGATGTGATCAGGATCTGAAAGCATGTTAACATAGTAATAGCGTTCGATTATGTGATGTGTTATGCTAATCGACTTGATGAATACATAAACTAGGGTTCATGCTAGATGTTAAGTACTGTGATGCTTTTGTTATGATGATTAGTAGTATTAACGATTCTTATGATTGGATAATAACTGTATGATTAATGGTAAGGATGAAACAGTGTTGACGATTAGGGTTTCTGGAATGTGTTGTTGATGATCATGCCTTACCCAACGAAAACCCTGTGTCGACGAAGACACTGCCCCGACGAAAATACAACCACGACGAAAACCCTTTGGGATTTCGTCGCCCAGGGGATTTCGTCGCCTGGAGGTTTTCGGCGAAGGGGTTTTCGTCGAATGTTCTGTCAGGTTGGGAAACAGACACAGTAACTCAGTTAAGTCTGTTAGTTCTGTTAATGGGGAGCTATGTTAGAATAAACTAAGAAATCAACTATGTGAAGCATGAATTATATGAACTTGATTAACTGTTTATGTGTTACATGATGTTAACTGCCAAGCACACTTTGTGATATTAGATTGCATGTGAAACCTTACAAACATAAACTGATTGTGTATACGTGCATACTATAGGCTTTGACTGAATATTGTGAGCACGTATTTTAGCAAACCGAGCAAACCAAGGTGAGTTCAGACACTTTCTAAGGCATGGGATTCCCGGTGGTTGGGAATGGGTTAAAGAATTTAAAATGGAACCTACATATCCTCCTTGGGTAGGATACGTACCTCCATCCTCCATGGGTAGGATACCAATGTTAATCATTCGTATTCTCCTTGGGTAGAATACGTACGTTCGTCCTCCTTGGGTAGGACAACGACCTTAAACTTACTAGACAGAACTCTATCATGAAGTCCCTCATTTTTATATCGACTTAATCGTCGGGCCAATGGCGAGCGGGTCATTAGTTAATAGCGTTATTAGGGTTGACAAGCCTCACACCGTGCCGGCAGGACGGGCGTGTACTAATGGATCTGGGCACTTAGTCAATGATGATAGACATTGACGTAGGGCACAACTTACTTTCATCAGTTGTCGATATGATAACGGTCTAGTGGTTCACATTGGAAAGCCCCCACTGATTATGGATATGGTTTGGGAAACAAAGATATTGGTTAACTCGTGGTTTACGAAACAACTTATGGTTTTCAAAACAAACTTGTAAAACTAAACAACCAACTGTGAACTCGCTCAACTTTGTTGTTGACTAGTTGTTACATGCCTTGTAGGTCGTTAGATGCTTATGGAGCTTGCACGAGGAGGATGTCACACCCTGCTAGTAGCGGAAGCGTATTGTGTGTGACGTAAGCATGGTAATCATTGCATCCAAATGTATTGATAACATGAACCAACAACGATGCCATAGATATATTGTTTTCCACAATAGATTACAAGTTTTCCAACGTAGTTTCCAAGTTTCAACAACGTTTGACATAGCATATTCAAAGTTATTTTACAAATAACAAAAGGTAGTTATTGACAAAAAGACATAGTGATGTTTTGTCCCCTATATACCCATAAGAGGTTGGGATATAAAAGACAAACCCTCCAAAAGTGGCCATCGTTGTCATTGACTTTCCCATTTCCCGTAGTGAATCACCGGCTCAAGACCTGTTTCCTGAAATACATGTAGTTTTAAAAAGATCAACAAAAAGTTGAGCGAGTTCATGCAGTTATTGTTATCATATGAAATCTTTGCATTCTTGTATTGAAATCCAGGTTTGTTAATAGCATATATGGAGTTTAAGGATCTATCAGTGGGTAGCGAACCCCTGACATTATGTACCATAAGTTACGTAACCAAACCGAAACAACTTTGACATTTTCTGGGATCACAAAAGCACTCCTATGGCCTACAAAGGAGTGGAGCGTGTCTCAAGCTCAATAGATCTACACCTTTTGCACCTTGGTCACTAAGTGATTAATGGTTACTATGTTATCATCCTACTTATGTATATTGATCGTGTCATCATCTAAACCCATAGCTAACAAACCCATAGTATTAGCATGTATGCTAACATATCCGTAGTTTTAGCATGTATTTCCCCTCGATTGTTTTAAAACCAAAACATTGAAAGCATTGAAAGGAGGGACATGAACTCACAAATTTGCGTTCCGTGTAGTATGAAATCGAAGTGAGCGTCCGTACGTGTCAATAACCAACATGTGTACTAATCTCGTTAGACACTAGGTCTTTCGGACCTCGTACAAGTTGTTCATCTTGAATACTTTATTATGTTCTCGTTTGTCATCTTTGGAACAACTTTGTATTTTAGAGTGTTGATAGTTTACTCGCTCGATTGTTATGTATATACATGCAATCTATACGTATTGGATTATATGTGAACGACTTCGAACCTATGTCATTGGGCTTAACCCATGTTTTATTGTTATTGGGCCTAGCCCTAGTTTTATGTCATTGGGCCTCGCCCTAGTTTTCTTGTTATTGGTCCTGGCCCTAGTTTTCTTGTTATTGGGCCTAGCCCTAGTTTTCTTGTTATTGGGCCTAGCCCTAGTTTTACTGTCATTGGACCTTGGCCCATGTACTTTAGAAATTTGGGCCTAATCCAAATCTAATTTTGGCGAGTCCATTAAATATACTCTTGCAATTTCTACTGAAAATTCACCAAGCATGTAACTTAATAAGTTCGTTTTTCACATTAAAAATACTTGGTAATTTTTATAGTTCTCGACTTTCCGGATTCTTGTGTTTGATCACTTAGTTATGTGTTCGTTTTAGTGTCTAAAAATATGTTATTTTTAGACTCGACATTGTAGTAACTTGTTCACGATGTCGATACGCCCAATTCGTCGTCATCAAGTGTTATGTATTTCCATTTCGGCCATTTTATTTAATTGTCTGATTTAATAGCATTTCTTGGACCATGTAGGAACATGTATGTGTATTTATTTGGTCACCCTATAGGTATCTAATACATACACATATAGCACATATCACATGCACTTGACAAGTTTCAAAAAAATTATATAATTTTTACCAAAAATTATATATACATATATGGTTACACTTTTAACCATTTATTTTTGTAAAAGAATACGTTTAAGTCCATAAAACTTATTGAATATTTAAGACCTAGCTTAACCATTTCATCAAAGCTTCCATAATGACGTTTATGACCACTAATCGCGTTTAACTTTGCTAATCACCTTTAATCCCATTTTTAATCGCGATTAGATTTTTAGAAAAATTCGCCATAGTTTCCCCTAAACTATGACGTTTCCCACGTTATAAAAACGTATTTAAACCATGTTTAAACCCATAATCATAATCAATTTCCAAATCAAGTTTCTTTACACCAACTTTGCATGCATGATTTGCACTTTTCCTTCCTTATTTCCATGAACTTTATAAGTATATTTTTAACAATTTGGTTAAAAATAATGAAATCTTCACATATTTATTAGGACCTTAAAGACACCATTTTCATTATATTTTCTAATCAAAATCTCCTCTTTAAACCACTTTGTTTACTAAACTTTTAGGATGATCATAATAAAAATTATGATGGTTATTCTTTATAAAAGTCACTTATGTGTAATAAATCATTTTTAAGTTGTAGTAAAGTTTATGGATCATAAGGTTGATGATCTTGTTTAGATTTAAACATTACCATGTTTAAATCATCATTTATATTCTTAATCATACAAGATCACCCACTTAAAACAACTTACTTTAACATAATCAACATAAATTATGCTAACAAGCTATCACAAATCTAATAAATCAACACATAATATAGTTATATTTAGTGTTTATTAGCTTTGAGATTAGGGTTTTTGGTGTGATTTTTATTAATCTTTTTGGTGATCAACTTGTACTTCCATAATCTATACATAATAATGAACTTAAATAGAGTGTTTAGGAGCCTTACAACTTTGCACAAGCCAAATAAGAAGATTAGAAGAAGATTAAGCTCCAAATGAAGTCCTAAGAATCCCCATGCTTACTACACCTTTAAATCACCTTAACATGGATTGTAGAGGCTTAATTTTTGGTTATTTAATAAGGGTGCTACTTTCTACACCCCCCTATTTACTTTTTTCACCCCCTCCTCTCACATACTTACAGGTGGGGCCCGCGTGGGACCGACAGTTTTCCTCTCACAAGGGGGGGGGGGGGTGTAATCAGGAGGAAGGGGGGGGGGGGGGTGCGTATAGAATGAGCCTTTAATAAATGAAATGGTGGGTTTAGGGAGGTGTATGTTGCCGTGAATTTAGAGGGAGGAAGAGGAAGTTTATTTTTGTTTTTAAACTTTTGAAATGATAATGAAAGGTGGTATGGCTGTTTATGAAAAATAGCAAAAATCCTTTCAAGTCAACAAGTCTTTCAAAGGGCCATGTTTCCATACATCATGAGAGCTAGTTATAGGTTGAGGGTGTAGGCCCTCATATGACCGAAATATTTGAGTAGGAATGGCTAAGTATGGCCTTTTGATTTATTTAATCATGTAGCATGTGCATAATTCTCTAAGTTAGATATTTTGGTAATTAAGTGTGATCTTGCATCATATGCCCATTAATAATGGTTTAGGGTGTTAAATGAAGTCCAATTATTTTATTAAATTAGTGGGTATAAGTTTTGGATGGTAAAAATACCACTAGTTCGCTCACCGATTCGATATCGGGTGATATACGAAAGTTGTAGTGTAGTACCGGGAGCTATGGTTTTATTTTACCATCGATGTTATGGCATTTATTTAAGGCGTTTATGACGCCAAAATATGGTTAACTAGCTCGCTAGACTAGTGTAAGTTGTATTTTGATACCTTAAATGCTTTCCGTTTAGGCGTCGGCTAGTTAACGACACTTTTATTTCGCACCGACGAAGGTTTCCCGCAAGTTGTTATTCCGCCGTCAAGCGATACATGAAGTGATTTTGAGTCCCAAAATAAGCTTAACTAGTTCACTAGCTTCTTCGTTTGGTTGTTACGATGACGGAAATGCCGCTTACTAGCTCGTCGGTTCACTAACGGACTAGTATAGTGCATAGCGATATAATATCGGAAGCTTATGATTTTGGTCATCCCATTGATACCCTTAAAATGTTTTAGTGTTATTTTCATCAAGTGACATAATTCCGAAGTCCCGGAAATGCTAAATTATGGTTTCGGACGAGTTAAAATGTCACATTTTTGGCCGAAACGGACATTTTTGCAATTAGGGCGTTATACCGGAAGGTCTTGTATCATTGCAAGATATGCTTTCGTATTATTGTTTTCTTATTATAATGGACTCAGTTATGTTATCCGTGTGTCGTTTTTCAGTGTTTCGTTCTGTTTTCACGGTTTTGCTGGCATGAAAAGTGTAACAGTGAATAGTGCACGCAGCACTTTTTACCAACACTTTTAGGACATTGTTTGACTAGTTTCGAAATAGGACGAAAACCAACATATGTTTTAGCTTTGTATTCTTGTCCTAAAACTGATATCCAGTATACGACACAGTCACGTAATTAAATTACGCTAAATGCATGAGATTATGTAGATAAAATAGTGATTAGTTTGTACGGAATTGTCGGTTAATTGCCATTTGTCACATTCTCCCCCTGTTAAAAAGAATTTCGTCCTGAAATTCACGTTGAGTTATCCTTTAAAGGACTCTTCTCGAACAGGTGGGGGTACTTTGTCTTGATCTGATCTTCACATCCCTAGGTATACTCGGGTTCATGACCTGAATTCCAGCGAATCTTGACTAGTTCGATACGACTTCTCCTTGTCTTGTGGACTTTCCGGTCCATAACCTCAACAGGTTCTTCGGTAACTGGAGCGTGTCGTCTACATGAATTTCATCCGCTGGGATGATAACTGTCTCAACGGTCGGACTTTTCTTGAGGTTTGATACATGAAATGTGTCGTATACATTATTGAGTTCCTCAGGCAACTTTAACTTATACGCGACAGTACCGATCTTTTGCAGAATCTCAAATGGCCCAATGTATCTCGGGTTTAGTTTTCCGCGTTTCCCGAACCTAGCTACGCCTTTCCAAGGCGAGACTTTTAGTAACACTTTGTCTCCGACCTCGAAGTATAGTGGTTTGCGTCTTCGATCCGCGTAGCTCTTTTGTCCATCACGAGCCGCCTTGATACGGTCTCGTATTTTGTGTATCTTGTCAGTAGTCTTTTGGACTAGTTCAGGGCCAATGAGTTGTTTGTCTCCGTCTTCCACCCAACACAGCGGTGATCGGCACTTCCGTCCGTATAGTGCTTCGTATGGGGCGGCTTTGATGCTTGTGTGATAACTGTTATTATAGGAAAACTCTACCAGAGGTAAATAAGTATCCCAGTTTCCGCCCAAATCCATCACACAGGCGTGAAGCATGTCTTCCAACGTTTGGATGGTTCGTTCGCTTTGTCCATCGGTTTGTGGATAAAATGCTCTAATTAGATCCAAACGATATCCAATTGATTCTTGAAATGATTGCCATATTCTTGACACAAAGCGACCATCCCGATCCGAGATTATTGAAATAGGCACTCCATGACGTGCCACAATCTCGTTGAGGTAGATTTCAGCTAACTTCGCGGTACTGTCTTTTTCACGAATAGGTAGGAAGTGAGCCGACTTGGTTAATCGATCAACGATAACCCATATCATGTCATGACCTCGAGAGGTCCGTGGGAGTCCTGTAATAAAGTCCATTGATATCTGCTCCCATTTCCAAACGGGAATCTCGGGTTGTTGTAATAACCTAGATGGCTTTTGATACTCGGCCTTGACCTTTGCAAAAGTTAGGCAATTCCCAACGTAGGTCGCAGTATCTTTCTTGAGTTTAGGCCACCAATAGTATCCTTTTAAATCCTGATACATCTTATCGGATCTTGGGTGTATCGAATATCTGGACTTGTGTGCTTCATCCAGCACTAAGTCTCGTAGGCCACCAAAATAGGGAATCCAGATCTTTCCTCTGAAATATAAAGTGTCATATTTGTTTGTTTCCATGCTCCTCGCAAGTATTCAGCTCGAATATTTCCTGGCTTTAGGGCTTCTCGTTGTGCATCGCGCACTCGAGTAGTGAAGTTTGTCTGGATTGTCAACTCTAAAGCCCGTACTCGTAATGTTCTAACTCTTTCTTTCCGGCTTAAAGCATCTGCTACAACGTTTGCTTTTCCCGGATGGTACCTAATTTCACAGTCATAGTCATTTAACAATTCTACCCATCGCCGTTGGCGCATGTTTAATTCCTTTTGGTCGAATATATGTTGAAGACTTTTATGATCAGTGAATATGGTACACTTAGTACCATAGAGATAGTGACGCCAAATCTTTAAAGCGAACACCACTGCGCCCAACTCTTGGCCGTGAGTGGTATAATTCTTTTCATGAACTTTCAACTGTCGTGACGCGTACGCGATGACTTTTTCACGTTGCATTAATACACAACCCAAGCCTTGGTGCGATGCATCACAATACACCACAAAGTCATCGGTGCCGTCAGGGATTGATAAGATTGGTGCTTAGCATAATTTATCTTTGAGTGTTTGGAATGCCAAATCTTGTTTTTCACCCCAATCGAACTTCTTATCCTTTTGAGTGAGTGAGGTTAGCGGTTGAGAAATTTTAGAAAAATTCTCAAAGAATCTTCGATAGTATCCTGCTAAACCCAGAATTTGTCTTCATTTCGTTGGGGTCTTTGGAGTGTTCCAGTTCTTTATGGCCTCTATCTTAGCTGGATCAACATGTATCCCGTTCTCGTTCACCATATGACCGAGAAATTGTACTTCGCGAATCCAAAATTTGCATTTAGAGAACTTGGCATACAATTGTTCTTTCTTAAGCAACTCCAGAATAGTTCTCAAGTGTTGTTCGTGTTCCGCCTCAGTCCGTGAGTATATCAAAATGCCATCAATGAATACAATCATGAACTTGTCGAGATATGGCTTACATACCCGGTTCATCAAATCCATGAACACGACGGGGGCGTTTGTTAAGCCGAAAGGCATAACAAGGAACTCGTAATGCCCATAGCGAGTCCTGAACGCTGTCATAGGAATGCTTTCCTCTTGGATCCCCAGCTGATGGCGTCCGGATCTTAGATCAATTTTGGAATAGAAGCTAGAACCTTGTAACTGATCGAACAAGTCATCAATCCTTGGTAAAGGATACCGGTTCTTTATGGTTAACTTGTTCAGTTCCCGGTAATCTATACACATCCGAAAGGTTCCGTCTTTCTTCTTGACAAATAGCACCGGAGCTCCCCAAGGTGAGAAACTCGGTCTATTGAATCCTTTGTCAAACAATTCCTGAAGCTAAGTAGATAATTCCTGCATCTCCGAGGGTGCGAGTCTATATTAAGCTTTCGCCACCGGTGCAGCTCCTGGCACAAGATCGATACTGAATTCGACTTGTCGCTACGGAGGTAGTCCCGGCAAGTCTTTTGGAAAGACTTCAGGGTATTCCCTTACCACAGGGATGTCCTCCACCTTGCGCTACTCGACCTTCTTGTCGACCACATGGACAAGAAAGGCGATGCATCCTGTTCTTAGACTCTTTCGAGCCTTCATACAGTTGTTGGTCAGCAGCCGTGTGTCGTGTTTCTCTCCGTGCACCAAAAGATGTTCTCTCGTCAGACAGGGGGAAAAAGAATAATAGTTTTCGCAGCACAACTACTTCTGCTCGGTTGTCGGCCAACCAGTCTATGCTAGAAGTTAAGTCGTAACAACCTAACTGAATGAGTTAAAAGTTGTTACTGAATTTTCGTGCTCCAAGTTCGAGTGTGCATCCTTTGATGTCTTTCCTGACTTGACTAATTTACCATTGGTCAATCATATTGAATGGGAGGACGTCTTGTTTACTTGACTCGGCCAAGAATACTTTGAATTTTATGGGGATGAAGCTAATACCGACACCGGTGTTAAACAACACGGATGCAACGGGTCAGTTGATAGGAACGTATCGGTGACCCTTAATGACTTCACATGACTTCGCTAATTCCTCATTAGCTAACTTGATAGAGCAAGACATGTTTAACCTACATGACTCTAATTCGTGTATATGCTTAGTATCTAAAGACACTAAGTTAAGCCGACGTTGGTATCCAAAGAATTGATACATGATGGTTGTAGAGTACAGCATACCCCTAGACTTGCTTACTCACTAGCTTGATTCATCCTTAACCATCCATACTCGTAGTGACCTCCTTGCCACAGTAAAAACCACCTCGTTCATTCTTAAATATAGCTAACTCATTAGTTCCTGTTTTGTGCCAAGTCTCACCACATTGCTACTCTTGTCACTTTTGCAAGTGCCCTCATGATGAAAGTTTCACCTATCTCATTCCGAATTTTGACAAGTTATTAGCATACTTCTTAATGCGAGCATCGATTATGGCAGCAATCGCCTTCGCTTTGCTTGTCACGGGATTTCTCTTTCTCTTAACACCCTCCTTGGGCGGTCCCCCATCCTCACCACATCCTTGGTGAGACTAACTGAGAGAGCTACTTGAAAATAAATCTAGGTAGGGTGACATGATGTGATCATGATTCGGATCTTAGGGCTAAACCCCAAATATAGCGCTCAGTGCGCTTGGATTCGAGTGTTATCCAATATGCAATCAATCCTTGACAGATTGTAGAGGCGTCGGGGTAACTAACAACATTAGCTCTAATCATGATCGAGTTCTAGAGCTCAGTTCCCAAACTTGGAATTTTTCCACTAGCGAGCAATACTCTTCTCGCTTAAGATTCTTGAGTTCTTCCCACAATAACCTCTTTGTTGTATTACTTCCTATAGTTTGCACTTGGAGATTCCACCAAGTTAACGCCTCATTCAACAGAAGGCTATTCGTTTACCAAAACGGTTACTTAGGAGTACATTTATTAGCAAGGTTAACTGACTTCCTTGTCTTTATCTAGCGGATAGAACTCACCGCACCTTCCGTATCAATGAGGTCTCACGGCTTATAATCCGGAAAAGCCTTAGGATAAAAATCTGGTGTGATTGCATCTCCAAGTGTGGCATTGCCATTCATTCTCGTCCCATCAGGATTTGAACCACTTGAACTACCGGTACCATTAGTACCATCACTAGTGTCGACTCGACAACCTCATGTTGTTCCATATAACCTCTAGTTCAACTTTAATAGTAGGGCGCTGATTAACTGACCCTCTTCTAGGAGTAGATTTTCTTGTCGACGCCACGTTGTTTCCGATACATAGTATCATTGGGTCTAGGCTTTTATTTGGACAGATATAGTCTATCATGCGTCTCAGAATTCAGAATGTGATTGGTCATGGAAACCTCAAGACAGCGTTGCTCTGGTATGTTTGAACAATGATATTCATGAATAAATGCATTCCAGAATGCATTGTACCTCTTGAGTGTATTAGCCATGTGCCTAATTGGGAAAAGAAGTAATTCGTTGAGGAGGAGAAACCAAACGGTTGTCTCCAATTTTTACAACGTGTATCCCATACTTCCTGGATCTCGATCGCCCAAAGTAGGAAAAATGCTTCGCCGCACTAGCCCGTGTGACGAATACGTTGATACTCCTTGAGCTCCACGAGCTTCGACAAAATTGTTATAATTTCCATAGATGTCGAATAATACAATGAATGGGTTGTAGCTTGGCTCATGCCATAGTATCCCTTGGAATAAGACAAATATCAAACGACAGAGTTTAATGTAATCATCTCCGATAACTAAGATAAGGTAAGGTGTCATAGACACCAAAGAACCAGCCCATGTACAAGAATTTTGAGAATGTTGAGGAAAAATCCTCCATGAGTGGCTAACGAGTTTTGTTTGCTTTCGATGACTAGTCTCAGACGACTCGTGTTATAGATCGAATGTTAAGTGCAAACAATACATGTAGTCTTCCTGTATCGTAGAGTGTTATAGTAACCATTCCGGTTAGTGTTCTACCAGATAGAAATTTGAACAACTTAAGAACTTCGAATGGATAGTGATCTCTTGGTTTGACCCACAGAGCCCACCAGGATTCCCATGCACTACAAGTTGTTATTACGTGGGCTCCCGTAATAATAAATTGTCTTGCATGGTCACCCTAGTGTCTCTCATTCAAAGCAGACGATCAGTCAGAGAGAGGAGTCTATTGTCTACGTACCTTCAACATAGAAGGGACCTTTGTGCTGGTCCATGTGCCAATGCCCCTTGTCATTATTCCTGAAAGGGCACAACGTTAGTCTAAAAAGAATTCGCAATAATAACCACTGGAGGGGCACCTTCAAGATGAATACCTCATCTTCATTGCCTTAACAAGAATGTAATCAATCTTGACCTTTATGAATCTCAGGGACCTCTTCCCACTAGTAGAGTTGTTGTCCAAGGCTGCCACCTCCGCCTCGTCGTCACAACCGAAGCTAGACATATACTACCCGAGGGAAGCAACCATCTTCCACGGAATCAATGCTTTAGGGTCTCGATTAGGGACCACTTCCGCCAAAAGCTTCGTAATAGACGCGAGGTCGTCATTCTCATCGAGTGAGTTAAGTGTAATAATAGAATTCATAGTCGAAGGTATTTTCAATCATGGCAAATATTCCATACAACACATATATAAATATATTATATATATATAATTAATCACTAAATCTCATGCTATTTTTGTTCTCATGTTTCACATGTAAGCCTTAGTGTTTTCAAGTCTATTCCTTATAGACTAAACATGTATTGAACCATATCAGTTACTTATGATTGAGCTCGCGTGATAGATCCTCATCTTATAATGACACAATGAAAACCTTTTGTCATACTTTTGAAATCACTTTCGTAGTGATATTGACTTTGTTTTCATGTGAGAGCCCTTCGGTGATTGTAGACCAAACTTTGTAAAAGTTTTTCCCCGGTTCACTACAATCGGAGCTCTGATACCAATCTGTCACACCCTGCTAGTAGCGGAAGCGTATTGTGTGTGACGTAAGCATGGTAATCATTGCATCCAAATGTATTGATAGTATGAACCAACAACGATGCCATAGATATATTGTTTTCCACAAAAGATTACAAGTTTTCCAACGTAGTTTCCAAGTTTCAACAACGTTTGACATAGCATATTCAAAGTTATTTTACAAATAACAAAAGGTAGTTTTTGACAAAAAGACATAGTGAGGTTTTGTCCCCTATATACCCATACGAGGTTGGGATATAAAAGACAAACCCTCCAAAAGTGGCCATCGTTGTCATTGACTTTCCCATTTCCCGTAGTGAATCACCGGCTCAAGACCTGTTTCCTGAAATACATGTACTTTAAAAAAGATCAACAAAAAGCTGAGCGAGTTCATGCAGTTATTGTTATCATATGAAATCTTTGCATTCTTGTATTGAAATCCAGGTTTGTTAATAGCATATATGGAGTTTAAGGATCTATCAGTGGGTAGCGAACCCCTGACATTATGTACCATAAGTTACGTAACCAAACCGAAACAACTTTGACATTTTCTGGGATCACAAAAGCACTCCTATGGCCTATCAAAGGAGTGGAGCGTGTCTCAAGCTCAATAGATCTACACCTTTTGCACCTTGGTCACTAAGTGATTAATGGCTACTATGTTATCATCCTACTTATGTACATTGGTCGTGTCATCATCTAAACCCATAGCTAACAAACCCATAGTATTAGCATGTATGCTAACATATCCGTAGTTTTAGCATGTATTTCCCCTCGATTGTTTTAAAACCAAAACATTGAAAGCATTGAAAGGAGGGACATGAACTCACAAATTTGCGTTCCGTGTAGTATGAAATCGAAGTGAGCGTCCGTACGTGTCAATAACCTACATGTGTACTAATCTCGTTAGACACTAGGTCTTTCGGACCTCGTACAAGTTGTTCATCTTGAATACTTTATTATGTTCTCGTTTGTCATCTTTGGAACAACTTTGTATTTTAGAGTGTTGATAGGTTACTCGCTCGATTGTTATGTATATACATGCATTCTATACGTATTGGATTATATGTGAACGGCTTCGAACCTATGTCATTGGGCTTAACCCATGTTTTATTGTTATTGGGCCTAGCCCTAGTTTTATGTCATTGGGCCTCGCCCTAGTTTTCTTGTTATTGGGCCTGGCCCTAGTTTTCTTGTTATTGGGCCTAGCCCTAGTTTTCTTGTTATTGGGCCTAGCCCTAGTTTTACTGTCATTGGGCCTTGGCCCATGTACTTTAGAAATTTGGGCCTAATCCAAATCTAATTTTGGTGAGTCCATTAAATATACTCTTGCAATTTCTACCGAAAATTCACCAAGCATGTAACTTAATAAGTTCGTTTTTCACATGAAAAATACTTGGTAATTTTTATAGTTCTCGACTTTCCGGATTCTTGTTTTTGACCACTTAGTTATGTGTTCGTTTTAGTGTCTAAAAATATGTTATTTTTAGACTCGACATTGTAGTAACTTGTTCACGATGTCGATACGCCCAATTCGTCGTCATCAAGTGTTATGTATTTCCATTTTGGCCATTTTATTTAATTGTCTGATTTAATAGCATTTCTTGGACCACGTAGGAACATGTATGTGTATTTATTTGGTCACCCTATAGGTATCTAATACATACACATATAGCACATATCACATGCATTTGACAAGTTTAAAAAAAATATATAATTTTTACCAAAAATTATATATACATATATGGTTACACTTTTAACCATTTATTTTTGTAAAAGAATAAGTTTAAGTCCATAAAACTTATTGAATATTTAAGACTTAGCCATTTCATCAAAGCTTCCATAATGACGTTTAAGACCACTAATCGCATTTAACTTTGTGAATCACCTTTAATCCCATTTTTAATCGCGATTAGATTTTTATAAAAATTCGCCATAGTTTCCCCTAAACTATGACGTTTCCCACGTTATAAAAACGTATTTAAACCATTATTAAACCCATAATCATAATCAATTTCCAAATCAAGTTTCTTTACACCAACTTTGCATGCATGATTTGCACTTTTCCCTCCTTATTTCCATGAACTTTATAAGTATATTTTTAACAATTTGGTTAAAAATAATGAAATCTTCACATATTTATTAGGACCTTAAAGACACCATTTTCATTATATTTTCTAATCAATATCTCCTCTTTAAACCACTTTGCTTACTAAACTTTTAGGATGATCATAATAAAAATTATGGTGGTTATTCTTTATAAAAGTCACTTATGTGTAATAAATCATTTTTAAGTTGTAGTAAAGTTCATGGATCATAAGGTGGATGATCTTGTTTAGATTTAAACATTACCATGTTTAAACCATCATTTATATTCTTAATCATACAAGATCACCCACTTAAAACAACTTACTTTAACATAATCAACATAAATTATGCTAACAAGCTATCACAAATCTAATAAATCAACACATAATATAGTTATATTTAGTGTTTATTAGCTTTGAGATTAGGGTTTTTGGTGTGATTTTTATTAATCTTTTTGATGATCAACTTGTACTTCCATAATCTATACATAATAATGAACTTAAATAGAGTGTTTAGGAGCCTTACAACTTTGCACAAGCCAAATAAGAATATTAGAAGAAGATTAAGCTCCAAATGAAGTCCTAAGAATCCCCATGCTTACTACACCTTTAAATCACCTTAACATGGATTGTTGAGGCTTAATTTTTGGTTATTTAATAAATGAAATGGTGGGTTTAGGGAGGTGTATGTTGCCGTGAATTTAGACGGAGGAAGAGGAAGTTTATTTTTGTTTTTAAACTCTTGAAATGATAATGAAAGGTGGTATGGTTGTTTATGAAAAATTGCAAAAATCCTTTCAAGTCAACAAGTCTTTCAAAGGGCCAAGTTTCCATACATCATGAGAGCTAGTTATAGGTTGAGGGTGTAGGCCCTCATATGACCGAAATATCTGAGTAGGAATGGCTAAGTGTGGCCTTTTGATTTATTTAATCATGTAGCATGTGCATAATTCTCTAAGTTAGATATTTTGGTAATTAAGTGTGATCTTGCATCATATGCCCATTAATAATGGTTTAGGGTGTTAAATGAAGTCCAATTAGTCTATTAAATTAGTGGGTATAAGTTTTGGATGGTAAAAATACCACTAGTTCGCTCACCGATTCGATATCGGGTGATATACGAAAGTTGTAGTGTAGTACCGGGAGCTATGGTTTTATTTTACCATCGATGTTATGGCATTTATTTAAGGCGTTTATGATGCCAAAATATGGTTAACTAGCTCGCTAGACTAGTGTAAGTTGTATTTTGATACCTTAAATGCTTTCCGTTTAGGCGTCGGCTAGTTAACGGCACTTTTATTTCGCACCGACGAAGGTTTCCCGCAAGTTTTTATTCCGCCGTCAAGCGATACATGAAGTGATTTCGAGTCCCAAAATAAGCTTAACTAGTTCACTAGCTTCTTCGTTTGGTTGTTACGATTACGGAAATGCCGCTTACTAGCCGTCGGTTCACTAACGGACTAGTTTAGTGCATAGCGATATAATATCAGAAGCTTATGATTTTGGTCATCCCATTGATACCCTTAAAATGTTTTTGTTTTTTTTCATCAAGTGACATAATTCCGAAGTCCCGGAAATGCTAAATTATGGTTTCGGACGAGTTAAAATGTCACATTTTTGGCCGAAACGGACATTTTTGCAATTAGGGCGTTATACCGGAAGGTCTTGTATCTTTGCAAGATATGCTTTCGTATTATTGTTTTCTTATTATAATGGACTCAGTTATGTTATCCGTATGTCGTTTTTCAGTGTTTCGTTCTGTTTTCACGGTTTTGCTGGCATGAATAGTGTAACCGTGAATAGTGCACGCAACACTTTTTACCAACACTTTTAGGACATTGTTTAACTGGTTTCGAAATCTGACGACAACCAGCATATGTTTTAGCTTTGTTTTCTTGTCCTAACACTGATATCCAGTATACGACACATTCACGTAATTAAATTACGCTAAATGCATGAGATTATATAGATAAAATAGTGATTAGTTTGTACGAAATTGTCGGTTAATTGCCATTTGTCACAGAGGAGGTCGTTGTGGGATATGGACTGTTATGTCCCGTACTTAACATTTGAATCTTTAAACTACGTTTTGGTTATTTAAACATTACTATTCTTCCGCTGATTACTTAAACATGTTTGGTTTCTTTTGAACACCAATTATATTGGGTTTGGTTTTGTTTACTTATTGTATTGTTCAATATGATTGGTGGCTGGATCCTGGTCAGTCACGCCTCCAAGCGGTGATACTCCACTTATGGGTTTTGGGGGTGTGACATCAATCCCAAAACATCTGTCTTTTTGCTGGTTTTCTATAACTTTATCAACCTGTCAAGTACCAAGAGGCACTAAAAGACAACAGTTGGGTGGAAGCCATGCAAGAGGAGCTCCAACAGTTTAAGAGACAACAAGTATGGGAGCTTGTACCACTGCCAGAGGGTCTGAGTCCTATTGGCACAAAGTGGGTCTTCAAAAATAAAACTGATGAAAGGGGCATTGTTATCAAGAATAAAGCAAGGCTAGTGGTTCAAGGGTTCAGACAGGAAGAAGGCATTGATTATGATGAAAATTTTTCCCTTGTAGCAAGATTGGAAACTATCAGATTATTCCTGGCCTTTGTTGTCAACCACAACATAAAGGTGTTTCAAATGGACATTAAATGTGCATTCCTCTATGGTAAGATTCAAGAAGTGGTATATGTTTGTCAACCTCCTGGTTTTGAGGATCCATTTAATCTAAATCATGTCCACAAGCTAAATAAAGCTTTCTATGGCTTGAAACAAGCACCTAGAGCCTGGTATGAAACTCTTTCCACCTTTCTTCTCTGTATTGGTTTCATAAGAGGAAAAATTGGCAAAACACTGTTTTTAAAATGGAGAGGGAAAGACTTGATGATTGTCCAGATTTATGTGGATGACATCATTTTTGGAAGCATATGTTCCAAAATGTGTGAAGAGTTCAGAAAACTCACGACAGCTTAGTTTGAGATGAGTGCAATAGGTGAACTATAGTGCTTTCTTGGTCTCTAAGTAAAGCAACTGGAAAATGGTACTTTCATTCATCAAGGCAAATATGCCAAAGAACTTTTAAAGAAATTTGAGATGAATGATTGTAAACCATGTAGTACACCCATAGCAACCACAAAGATAGTCATGTCTGATGAGAAGGATGATTTGGTTGATCAAACTCTTTATAGAAGCATGATTGGGTCTTTATTGTACCTAACTGCATCTAGGCCAGACATCATGTTTGCAACATGTGTTTGTGCAAGATCCCAATCAGCCCCTAGAAAGTCAAATCTTATTGCTGTAAAAAGGATATTCAGATACTTAAAAGGTGCTCCCACACTTGGTATCTGGTATCCAGCTGATGGAAATATCAAGCTTTCAGGTTTCTCAGACAGTGACTTTGCTGGATGCAATACAACAAGGAAGTCCACTTCAGGAGGGTGCCAATTCCTAGGCAGTTGCTTAGTGTCTTGGCAAAGCAAAAAGCAAGCAGATGTTTCAACATCCACTGTTGAGGCAGAGTATATAGCTGCTGCAAGCTATACAACCCAACTGTTATGGCTTCAAAATCAACTGCTAGATTTTGGTATCACTGCCTTAAAGAAACCTCTTATGTTGGACAGTCAGGCAGCAGAAAATATCATAAAAAATCCAGTTTCACATTCAACCACCAAGCACATTGACATCAGACATCACTTTGTGAAGGATTGCTATGAAAAAGGTTTGATTTCTCTGCACCATGTTCCAACTAAAGATCAGCTGGCAGATGTGCTAACAAAGGCTTTAGACACATCCACCTTTGAAAGCTTGATCTCTAGGATTGGCATGCTGAACATGGAATAACAGGCAAAATCCTGTTTTCTATGAATAAAAGCATTAAAATGTTTTCAGAAAATCAAAAATTCATCCTTAAAATAGCTACAAATGAAAATTTTTCATTAATCCCTAAAAGTCTGCCACAACCACTGTTTTGGTTCAAACATTTGTTCTGTTGATATTATCCACTGCTGAAAGTCAACCTCTATTCCTTCATTTTCTTGTTAATCACTGTTGATCAAACATCAATGTTTTAACCCACTGATGGCTATCCACTGATAGTTAAAAGTCAGCCAATGTTTTCATTTTCACCACTGTAAACCACTGATATTGATCATCAGTGGTTTCCTAAACAACTGTCATCCATTGTTCATCAGAGGTTGTCACGTGGACAATACTTAGCCGTTAGATCTTTGTAACCGCTGCAACGTCAGCTTTCACTTTTTCACCATATGAAACCCTGATCAAAACCCCAAACACGGTTTTCACTATTGAATTGAATTCAAAATTCCTTTCAAAAGTAGTTTCCATCGAAATCCTTCAATTCATTCATCGTCTTCTTCCTCTCGCAACTACCTTCAAATCACCATGGCTCTCGCACTAAAAACCCCTCACAACTACCTGTGTACACTTGATAAAACAAGTCAAAACACAACCTTTCACTCCGTTATTGAAGTTCTCTCGTCTTCAAAGTACAAAACTTTGTTGACCTGTAACGCACCTATCTACCTGGATACCCTACGAGAATTCTGGAAAAATGCAAACCTTGAAGTTCAGGACAAAAAGCCCTTGGCTATTACTTCAACTATAAGGGGAATTCAGGTTGCTGTCACACCTCAAACCATTTCAGAGGTTTTTGAAATAAATGATCTTACAGGTAAAAGTTCTTTCCCAAACGAAGAATACCAAACTGATTTGATTGAGATTGGGTATGAGGAACAAATGAAAAAGGATACATTGCAAAAAGGGAGTTTTCCACCTGCCATGAGATTTTTATTCTATACCCTCCTCACGTGTGTGTCAAATAAAACAACAGCTTTGAATGAAATACCAGTGAAAATCCAATACCTGGGTTATGCTATAATGGCTGAAGTTGATTTTAACTACTCCCAGGAGATTTTCAATGACATGGTCAAAAATGTTAATAATATCAAAGAAAAGAAAAAACCATTCTTATTGTTTCCAAGGTTTTTAAGTTTTATTTACAAAAGAAATTTTCAAAGGATAATGCACATGTGCTTATCCAAGGAAATCCTTTTCAAATAAACAGCCTATCTTCTGAAAGTTTCAAAAGGCTGTCAAAACCTTCCAAAACACTAACATAGGAACCTGAGCAGAATTTAGCTGAGACAACCTCTGCTCTTCAGGCTCCTGCTGTTGAGCCCACTGCTCCTGGTGATCACAGCAGCACAACCCCTGCTGTGAAACCCACACCAAAAATCACCAAACAACCCAAAAAGAAAACTACCAAAAAGCCCCCCAAACCCTCCAAAAAGGACGTTCTTAAAGATAAGATCCCAGAAGTAAATCCTCTGACAACACAAAAGTCACCAATAACCACTGCTGCTACTTCCTCACAGCAGATGGAAGAAAGATCTTAACCTGAGCCTAAAACTCCTCCTGCATCCTCTCAAAAGGATCAGGCTGTATCCACAGGGACACCACATTATGAAGCTTTGGATTCACTTGACTTCATCTTCCACAGCCCTGCCCCCGGGGCAAATTCTCTTTCAACCCCCATCCTCACTACACAACTTCCACCATCAATCATACCTCTGTTGGATGCACTTGATATGGATCAGACACAAATCAGTTCTTCTCAACCACCTATCACTGAGAATTTACATCAACAAGTGACTGAGTCTGGTTCCTCTATCTTTGCTAACCCACCAATAGCCGAGGAGGCTACACTGCAGGAGTTACAAGTAATTCCTGTCAGTAGTTCAAGTGGAGCAGCAACTACAGGTGTTGAATCCACTGATTTACATCTGGCCAGTTGTTTCATTACTCAGACTCCCTTGAAGGCAATTTCCTCTTTGGGAACCAAGATGACCACTAGTGTGTTTCCATTAACCACTGGTGTGTTTACTAAGGTAACCTCTGCTGAGAAAAAGAAGTCCCCAGTACCAAGAAAAAGGGGCATCAGTGGATGATTTTTGGGAAACTTTCCCTAAGTCAACTACTGATACAACCACTGATACAACCACTAGTAGTGGGAAATCAGATGACCCCATTCATTTGGGTGATGGTTTAAAATATAAAGAATTGACGGAGAGGTTTGATAAAATTGACACATCTGTTGCAGATATCAAAAATATGCTGCAATAGTTGTTACAATCTCAAAAGGCTAGATCCACTGCTGCAACATCTGCTCCATCCCCCACTGAGCTATGGCACATGTTTCAACCTATGCTTCACAAATAGAGACAGTATGCTGATCAACAACATGAGGTTCAGCTTCAAATGTTCAGAAATGTCATGGAAGCTAGGTACAAAGATACACATGTTGATATCAAGGAAATCAAGGCCCATTTGCTTCAAACCACTGGCACTTCTCCTCCTACCATCATTTATGTTGAAAACCCTGATGATGCCAAAAAGGGGGAGAAAGGTAAAAAGGGAAAAGAAGGTCTATATCTGCCACTAGATCCAATGTTTAAACTTGTGATAGAAATTCCAAAGCCAGATAGATCAAAGAAAGTTGATGTGAATCTAAATGCTTTTGCTAAAGAAAAAGCAAAGTTAAAAGAGAAAATGGAAACAAAGGGAGATAATAGATTTGAAGAGGAAAAAGAAAGTTTTTATGGCTAAGGAGGCACAGGGTAATTCAAACAGAAGAAAGACTACCAGAAGAGTTAGCCAACCCAAAACTACACCTCCCAAAACCACTAAACCACCTCCTAAAATCCCCAAAAGTTCCACACATCAAATCTCCAAACCAACAGATGTTAAGACACCTATTGTATCAACAATTGTTGGTACTTCAGTGGTTTCAACAAATGTTCTCCCAACCACTATCCTCACCACTTCATCAACCAACACTCAATCCACTGTCATACCAAAAACAATATCTCCATCACAAAAACCACCTGCCAAAAAGCAGAAGACAACAGTTGATACATCAACAGTTGTAGTGACAACAGTGGTTGAAACACCAGTTGTTTCAACAGCTGTTAGTCAGTCACCCATCACTTCAAACATCACCACTCATCCCACAAATACATCACCAACCTCTCCAAAGCACAACAGGAGAAGGGTAACAAACAATGTACTGGAAGATGACACTTCTCCACTTCCAACATCTTCACAACCTCTGATCCTAGCCACTATTCTAAACCCTGATCCAATCTCTTCAGTTCAAGCCCTTGATCCAAACACTGCCCTAGTCCCTGTGGGAGTACAATATCCTTTAGATCTTCCAGCAGTCAGGGAGGAGATCAAATCCTTCTACTCTGAAGATGATCCTGAAAAGAGGAAACTCCCATCTCTTCAAGGATATCCTTTGCCAAGAAACATAGAAGAATATCTGAAATTAAAGGCCAAACAAGCAGAGGATATATCATAAAGAGACACAAAGGGAAAGTCTGACAAAGACATTCAGAGGAATTTGCAATACCTGCTCACCAAAGTCAGAACTTTAGAGTAGTTCTCAAAAGACCTTTGTCAGAAATTGTCAGAAAAGGATGATGAAAGTTTGAAACAAGACTACATTGAATATATCATGGCATACAAGAAATACAGGGCATAAAAGTATTAGTACAAGGAATGGACCATTAGTGAACTGAAAGAGGAGATAGCAAGAATTCAAAGATGTTTGAAGACAAAATAAAGCAAACTCCTCCAGTCTGGTCCAATTACAAAAAGAATGTACCAGAAAGGACTTTGAAGCTGAAAAGAATGAAAGAAGAGCTTATAGCTGCTGATTATGGGTCAAGGAATCAGGTTACAAGATGGTCAGAGGTAATAGTGTTAGATACCTACAAAAGGTTGGAAGAGTTAAGGAAGAAAGATCCCACTGCTCCCCAAAAGCCTGATTATCCAGAAGTAGTGGTTCCAGTCAAACAAGCCTTGCCAATTAGAAGGTCCACTGCTCCACCTGCTACCATCCTTTATCAAAGAAGGAAACAAAAGCAGATGGATGCTGAAACAAAAGAAGACAAGGCTCAAGAAGAATACATCATGAAGATGGTTCTTCAGACAATGTTGGCAGAAAATCAAAACTTAGCACCATCTCAAGACCCTGCCAAAGTTGTCATCACCAGGCCTCTATCTCCAAACTAATCTAAAATAAAGACTCTCCCAAGAAACCCATTGGATTAAAAAATATTAAGGTGGAAGTCTGATCAAAAGACCCACGTATTCACTCTGCTCAAATCCAGTGGTGAGGTGAAGCAAATATTGTGACATCTGTTCCTCTACGACCATCATACGAATACAAAACCAATGAAATCTTGTGTTTCATACTTGTAATTTGTATAAATACATAAGCCTTTTTCACATATCAATTCTTGTTCGTTTTCAAGCTTTAAATCGCTTTCTGGAAAGTTATACGCAAACTGATGCGTAAACGTAATCAGTTTAATGCGACAAACACTCCGGAATAGTGACATAGGCTTAACATACCTTAAATAACCTTTACATAACTTAGAAATAGGTTTTGGAGGGTTTGGTGTGTCGAAAACAAGTTTATTCGATCGTAGGGACTATTTACATCAAACTGCGAAACGATGCCGATTTGTATAGTAACGAACATTCTAGAACTTTATCATAAGCTAAACATACCCTAAATATCCTTTACATAGCTTAGAAATAGGCTTTGAGGGGTTGGGTATGCGAAAATAAACTTATTTGATCAATAGGGACTAAAAGCGTCAAAAAAGTGCATAAGTTTGCAATTTCGCGCATATCTTACGTTCTGAACATATCCGGACATCCAAAAATTTTGTAATCATTAAAATATTTTATTTTAGTGATCGGAATGCAAAAATACCATTCGTCGCGTAATTTGGATCATTTTCGCGTCTGTTCGAGTTTTCGTCGTAATTAACCGAATAACGCGACCGCACGACCAAACGAACCGACATCCGAGATAATTTCAAGCATGTTTCAAGTCCCATATGCTTTAACATCCTTGTAGAGCCTTGAAAATGGGCTAACGTTGTTTAAACGCGTTGAAAATGGGTTAAACGTGCTGCAGGGACCATTCTTGCCAAGTTTCGTAAGTTTCTAGCTCAGGTAGGGTGTGGCGTCGCGCCACAGCCAGGGGGGGTACCCGTGGCGGCACACGACGGCCTACTTTTGATAGAAAGTCTATTTTCAGCAACCAGCTTGAACTTCAGGATATTTTATGCAATTTTTAAATACTATGGACTTGTTTTACAGCATCCCATTCTATTAGAAACCATGTTCCACAAGTGTAGGGTCAAGATTAAACCTCCTAACACTTGGAATGATCTCCTTGATCCAAACTTACTATAAATAGAAGTGGGTTTCTCATTCACTCTTCACACAAATTGATCAAATCTGCTCTAAGTTGAAGCTAAGGCTGCATACCTGAGTATTTTAGATCAATTCTTCCTTGCTTGGACCTTTTGTAAACTTCTTTCATGCTTGTTTATGCTTTTCGACCGTGAAAGTCAAACAGTGTTTGACTTTCTGCTTTGACCATGATTTGGTCAACATAAAGTTCGTTTGAACTTTGCAATGTGAGCGTAATCACGATGGTTATAGTCCCTTGTGACTATACCTACTGATTACCACGTTGATTAGTCGAAGTGATGAGTCAAAGTTTCGGTCAAAATACGTATTTATGCGTATTTTGTGACGAAGCTATTTTTGGGTATCAAAACACTTTGTTTTGATATCAAACCTGTTTTCTAACTTAGTTAAACATGTTTTAACATGTTTAACTCGTCACTTTTAGTCTAGTGCTTGTTTAGGGTCGTAAGTCAAGCGGTCTTGACAACCGCTTAGACTTTCGAACCCAACCCATTTGGTCGATCGTTAGGATCTGACCAAGCATATATTGTGACCATAATCGTATAAGGAATAACCTTCCGAGGTTATACCTTATGGTTACTTGGTTTAATTAGTTGTATGATAGGGAGTTTATATGCCTTAGGAAAAATGACCAAAATGGCCTTTTCATGCATAATTGGAATTTAAGCATATGTAATCTAAATTTTGTCACTTAAATTGATTATGCAACATGTTTAAACATGTTAGGGTATATAATACTTGTCATAGGACTAGTTAGGCGTCTCGAACGCGCTTTCGCGCGAACGACGCCTTAAAGTAGCATAGACTACCTTAATGGGTCGTAACGGGTCGTAAGCACTTAGGATAGGTTCCGATTTAGAATATAGGCTTTTTTAAACCATATCATATGAGTTCCAATACTCATTTGGTTTACGAAACCTCATTCTACCCGATATCCCGATTTAGATGTCGATTTATTAACATAGTGATCCGATACAAGGCGCCACTTGATTCCTTCATTACCCGAGCTTGTTAGTTCACTTTAATCGAGGGTACCTTGCAATCTCAAGTGAGTACATAGTCCCCTCTTTTACCGTTTTCAATTGTTTTGGGGTGATTCATATGTGCTGAACGATCTCGAGTTTCCAAAAACGAATGCTATGGTTTATATTGAACTATTTGAACCACTGGAACTATCTGAACTATGTGAACGATTTGAACTATTTGAACCACTGGAACTATCTTAACTATGTGAACGATTTGAACTATTGAACCACTAGAGCTATTGATCTATGTGAACTATTTGAACTGTTTGAACCATTGGAACTGTTTGATCTATGTGAATTATTTGAACAATTGGAACTAGTTGAACTATTAAACGATTGGGTTATGGTAAGTGATTAGGTAACGGGGCTGGTGTAATGTGATAAAAGCATGGTGGATACGCCGCTGGTACTTCCTATATATAAGTGCTTTTAACACATTACATCTCGTTGCGTTATCTAGATCACTTGGACGAACGATTTCTAAATGATGTCACGCAACGATGTTTACTAAATGATATAAACCATACGAGTTTTAATACGAGAACGATTTACAATTTGGTTTACTTAAACAAATGTTTTGGGTTAAGATTCATGGCAACGAGATTTTATAAATTATAACCAACTTATTTTGAGTTGGTTAATCATATTGCAATACCAAACTCTTTTCAAAACAAGGTTTCCAACTATCGACTCTCGTAGTTAAAACGAGGAATTGCAACATGTAAACGAGCCATGAATCTGACACACTCACAAAACCTATGTACTCGCTGGCATTTTTATGCTGACGTATTTTCACATATGTTTCAGGTACCATAGTTGATGATGTTTGATGATGATTATGATGCATGCTCACATATGGATGGACGAGGCCTTAGTGACTGAATAACAATGAAAGACAATTGTTTATGTTTTGTTTTTGATTTCAATACAATGTAATAAAATTAATTCAATAAACGAAACTTTAAATCCATGTGTTGTGAAACAATGATTCTGTTACGACACTCCCCGACGTTTCCGCCGCGGTTTGTTGTTTTAACGCGGTCGGGGTGTGACAGAAAAGTTGGTATCAGAGCTCACGGTTATAGGGAATTAGGTTATTAGTAATACTTTGACCTAGACTATAACCTTCCTAAGACCCTAACACATGATTCTTGTGTTTAGATCTTAAAACAATACTGTCACCTATCTTTAGGCGACAACCACAACAAGAATACAAATTTCAAATCCGTTTTGAAAACCAATCATCTATTCTTAGATGATTTATTATAAGGTTTTGAACCTTCAAAGTTATCAAAATCTCGTCAAAGTTTGGGTCTTATAATGTGAACACGTGCAATCTGGAAGGGTGGATGCCTGTATCCCAAGTTTTCTGTCTAAAGCTAGAGTGTTCATACAAATCAACATAATCGGACTAGTCACTCTTACCTGGGAACTCTTGGGGTGAGTGTCCACTTATAGGCTAAAACATGTCTTCGCGATACATTAATATTACTCGCTTACTTTGATTAGTCACCATGTCGTTTGTTTGCCCTAGGCAACAAACAAATGATCACAATCTTTATGCGTTGTCGATATATTTAAACATTTTAATTTGATTATCCAATAACATCTCACTTGTTTCCTCCCATGTCTTCCATTATCTTTAGGATGCCTCTTCATCGCAACGACACTCAAATGTCTGAACTGGCTACTACAATTGCCCAACAAATAGGCATAGTACTCTAGAGGACCGTTGAATTAGCTGTTACCATGACCCGTCTTAAGGATGAAACTACCCAAGAGACACCGAAGGAAACAAAAGCGAAGCCTTAATGAAAATCAAAGAAGCGTAAAGCTTCAAAGAATCTTTTAGCGGTTGCTCCAAATCAAGTGGGACCTAGCCAGGTGGCAACACCCCCTGCTAAGAAGCAATACAAGGGAACTGCACCAATATGCAACAGATGTAATGGGCACCACCTAGCTCACCTACAGTGTCGTCAGTGTGCATCATGTGGGCGATTCGGTCACTTGGCAAATGCTTGTTGAACTAACCCGAACCAAGGTGGTCCAAACCAACCTCAAGCTAACCCTGCTCAAACTCGCTTTCCACCTGGATCGTGTTATAACTGTGGCGAGATGGGCCATTTCCGAAACAATTGCCCAAAGCTTGCTAATGCAAATCCAGCTCATGGATGAGCATTCGACTGACTGGAAGACGATGTTGTTTAGAAACAATCGAACTCTATGTATTATTTCCTTTTGTTATCCAAGTCTATGAAATAGTTATTTTGGTTTATAAATAAATTTTTATTTACATTACGATGTACAAATCTGGTTACATGTATGAACAACTTATTGTCACACCCCGACCACGTAAAACAACAAATCGTGGAGGAAATGTCGGGGAGTGTTTTAACAGAATTATTGTTTCTCAACCATGGATACAAAAGAGTTTCGTTTTATTAAATATAAAACATTAACATTGTCTTTGAAACTGAACAAGCAAGTTATATATCGACTATCATTATTATTATGTCACTAAGGTCTCGTCCAGATCCTATGTGACTCAAGCATCCTAGCAATCAACCTTAAGCAACATCACCTGAAACATATGTAAAAACAAAGTCAGCAAAGAAATGCTGGCGAGCACATAGGTTTTGTGTGAGTATCAGATTCATGGCTCGTTTATTTGTTTAAATAACTCATACAACCTCGTTAATCGATATTAGAAAACTTTTTTTTGTAAACCATTTGTATTGTAAAATGAATAACCAAGTCAAAACATATTGGTTATAGTTTATAAATCCTCGTTGCCATGAATCTTAACTCAAAACATTTGTTTAAGTAACCAAATCGTAAATCGTTCTCGTAATAAAACTCGTATGGTTTATATCCTTTTTAAAAAACATCGTTAAGTGACATCGTTCCAAAATTGTTAACTCGTTTACATCGTTTCCAAATCGTTGAATCGTTTAAATCGTTCAATCATTCTCGTATCGTTCAATCGTTCTCGTTCAACTCGTTCTCGTTTTAATTGTGAAAACTACTTTTGGTCGTCTCGTTAATAACATTCAAACCTTCGTGACTCGTTCATCGTTCAACTTGTTCAACTCGTATTAACAAACCACCAAAGGGTAAGTTAACAATCATCAGGTTCAGTCGTTACCCACATAACCCACACATAACCATGGGTGCAGTCTGATAACGGGATTTGTCAGATCCTATGGTACCATAACCTATACTGGTCGGTTCGGCCAAAATTAATGAATGCCATTCGTTATGTAACTACAACCAACAAGCTCGTTCACATTATCGAAATCGTTATTAGTTTAGTATAAACCATCTTACTCGTTTTGAAACCATCGTTAAAACATCGAAATCGATTTGATACATATGAATCACCCCAAAACAATCGAAAACGGTAAAAGAGGGGATCTATGTACTCACCTTTAGGTGCGTTTTTATATGTTAACACAATCCCTCAAATTGTTTATTCGTCCTTCAAGATTCAAGTAAGTTGTTGGATGAGGTTTTGATGATATGGAGCTTGAAATCACTTGAAAACACCTTGGAAACACCTTTGGATCTTTCACACCAACTTGAATTTAGCTTGAAATGGTGTTGAATCTTCATGAACAAAGTTACAAAAGATGAAAGTGGTGGGGGTGATGGTACTTACGGTTTTGGGGAGGGAGGAGAGAAGAAGTTTGAGTGTTGTAGAGTGAGAAATGATCTTGTAAGATTTGTGAAGGATATGGAAGAAGATATAGAAGATATAAGGAAGATATGGAATGAAGCATGCACTAACACTTTTCACATAAAGATCAAATTAGATCTTGAAAAATCTTTGCAAAATTTTGGTGGGGTCCCCATATGGTGACCGTGAATTTCAAGGGGGGAGGGGGGTAGAGTGTAATTTTGTTTGGTAAATTAGATAAAAATAGGTATTTAACTGGATACCGGGTATTTTATCTAGCGTTTAAATTCCGGTTTATGGCGTTCTAAATTATTTTTATTATTCTATAAAAATAAACTCGCCAAAATATTGCTGAAATAAATTTCAGTTGCCGAGACTGACTGTGTTGTCCGCGTTTTGCAGTAGAAGCACTGTGTTACGCAGAAACACGCGGTACGCGCTTAAACTTGAAAAATAATGTTTTTAAGTGTTTTAATTTATTTTTCAACACGAACCTGATTAAAAATAAAATTTTAATCATAACAGAATATTTTCAGGATTTAAATATAATAACATCAAAGCACAATGTTTTATTGATAATCAACATTGTTTTACATTATACGATGATTACAGAACATAGTTGTCACAGTCTTCCCTACTTTAGGAAATTTCGTCCCGAAATTTTTACTTAGAGGAAACTTGCGAAAACAAATGCGGATATTTCGTCTTCATCTGGTCCTCATGTTCCCAAGTAAACTTGGGACCACGTTTGGATTCCCAGTGAACTTTGACCAATCAAATCCGTTTGTTCTTCAACTGTTTGAATGTACGGTCCACTATCTCCACAGGTTTCTCGACAAAGTGCATTGTTTCATCGATTTGAATCTCGTCAAGAGGAATTTGAAGATTAGCATCAGCTAAACACTTTCGCAAATTGGACACGTGAAAAGTCGGATGAATATTTCCAAGCTCTGGAGGTAGCTCTAGTCGATAGGCAACCTTTCCAATTCTTTCAACAATCTTAAATGGTCCAACATATCGTGGTGCAAGTTTTCCTTTCTTTCCAAATCTCGCCACTCCCTTCCAAGGTGACACCTTGAGTAGGACACGGTCTCCGATTTGAAATTCTAAGGGCTTGCGTCGCATATCCGCATAACTCTTTTGACGGCTTCGAGCTGTCACAAGATTATCGCGGATTTTCTTGATTTTGTCTGTTGTTTCTAGAATGAGCTCAGGTCCAGTAAGCTAAGCTTCACCGATCTTATTCCAACAGACAGGTGAACGACATTTTCGACCGTAGAGAGCTTTGAATGGTGCCATATTAATACTAGCATGATAACTGTTGTTGTAAGAGAACTCGATCAGTGGAAGATGAGAATCCCAATTACCACCAAAGTCTATCACGCATGCTCTAAGCATATCCTCCAAAGTTTGAATCGTCCTCTCAGATTGACCATCTGTTTAGGGATGATAAGCAGTGCTTATATTTAGTTGGGTTCCCAAAGCAGATTGCATGGTCTTCCAAAAATGAGATGAAAACCGAGCATCACGATCGGAAATGATATCCAAAGGAACACCATGTCGTGATACAATCTCATCAACATAAATCTTTGCAAGTTTATCAGCAGATAGGTCCTCGCGAATCGGTATTAAATGAGCTGATTTCGTTAATCGATCGATAAGAACCCAAATAGCATCGTGACCTTTAGATGTACGCGGTAACTTAGTGATGAGATCCATTGCAATGTTCTCCCACTTCCAAACCGGTATCTCTGGTTGTACAAGCAAACCAGAAGGTCGTTGATGTTCAGCCTTGACCTTGAGACAAGTTAGGCATTTCGATACATAAAAGGTAACATCCTTCTTCATATCGGGCCACCAGGATGGATAGAATATCGAGACTTGTGAGATTCGTCCATTACTAAGGCGCGAAGATCGTTTTGTTTCGGAATCCACAAATGATCCTTGAAATATAGCAACCCATCGTCCTTCGTTTCGAGTTTAAGTTCGAGTTGAAGCGGTAGCTCATATTTCAATAAGTCTTTGATCACACAAGATCGTTGAGCTTGAAGGACACGAGATTGAATATCAGATAGTGTTTGAACAGAATGAAGCTTGACTCGTTCCCTTCGACTAAGCGCATCGGCTACGACATTCGCCTTACCAGGATGGTAGCGGATCTCGCAATCATAATCGTTTAAGAGTTCAACTCAACGCCGTTGCCTCATGTTCAGCTCCTTCTGGTTGAGAATATGCTGGAGACGTTTGTGGTCTGTGAAAACCACACACTTCGTTCCATAGAGGTAGTGTCTCCAGATTTTAAGTGCGAAAACCACAGCTCCTAATTCAAGATCATGAGTCGTATAGTTCTTCTCGTGAATTTTCAGCTGTCTAGATGCATAAGCTATGACTTTACCTCGTTGCATAAGAACGCAACCAAGTCCTAGATTCGACGCGTCACAATAGACAACAAAATCATCGTTTCCCTCAGGTAGAGATAAAATATGAGCATCACGTTTCAGCGTTTGGAACGCTTCTTCTTGTTTAGGTCCCCACTCAAAAGGCTTATTTTCCTGAGTCAAAGTAGTGAGTGGAACCGCGATCTTTGAGAAATTAGAAATGAATCGGCGATAATAACAAGCAAGACCAAGAAATGATCGAATCTCTGTAGGTGTCGTCGGTGTATTCCAATCCTTAATAGCTGCTATCTTGGAGGGATCTACATGAATACCCTGCTTGTTGACTATATGACCCAAAAACTAAACTTCTCTAAGCCAAAATTCACACTTGGAGAATTTAGCAAAAAGTTGTTCCTTCTTCAGAAGTTCCAAGGTTAAACAAAGGTGTTGCTCGTGATCGGCTCGAGACTTCGAATAAATGAGAATATCGTCGATGAACACAATGATGAACTTATCTAAGTAAGGTTTACAAACCCTATTCATTAAGTCCATGAAGATAGATGGGGCATTTGTCAAACCAAAAGGAATGACAGTGAACTCGTAGTGGCCATATCTCGTATGGAATGCAGTTTTGGGAATATCTTCTTCGAGTACACGAAGTTGATGATACCCAGATCGCAGATCGATCTTGGAAAAGCATGAAGCACCTTGCAGCTGGTCGAAGAGATCATCAATTCTAGGTAGGGGATATCGATTCTTGATGGTAAGCTTATTAAGCTCACGATAATTGATACACATTCGAAAAGATCCATCTTTCTTTTTCACAAAGAGGACAGGAGCTCCCCAAGGCGAAAAGCTCGGACGGATGAATCCTTTATCAGACAACTCTTGAAGCTGTTTCGATAACTCTTGCATCTCCGACGGTGCAAGATGATAAGGTGCTTTCGCAATCGGGTTGGCATTGGATACAAGGTCAATATGAAACTTGACTTGACGAACTGGAGGCAAACCAGGCAGTTCATCGGGAAACACCTCTGGATAATCCCGAACGATCAGAATATCCTGAATACTCTTGCTCTTGCCTTTCTCCTCGATGACATGTGCCAGGAAAGCAACATATCCTTTTCACAAGTAACTTTGGGCCTTTGTACATGACATAAGCTTCAAATCACCAGATGGCTTCTCTCCACGAACTTCCAGAACATCACCAGACGGAAGAGGAATACGAAAAATCTTATCGAAACAAACCACCTCAGCATGATGTTTGGTTAACCAATCCATCCCCATGATAATATCGAAACTCCCAAGTTGCATCGGCGTGAGGTCAATGGGAAAAAGATGGTTATCAAGGTTTAACTGACAATCACGAATAACAGAATCGAGAACAAGAGGTTTACCAGTAGCAACTTCGACAGATAAGGGTTTCCTCAGTTTAGTTCTAGGTATCGCAAGAAAAGGTTCAAAAGATAATGAAACAAAACTTCTATCGGCACCAGAATCAAAAAGAATAGATGTAGGTCGATTGTTAACAAGAAACGTACCATTAACCACCTCGTTGTCAGCCCTCGCTTCGTTAGCATTTAGATTGTACGCTCGCCCACGAGCGAGATTCACATTTGCATTGACATTCGCATTCGGGTTCGCATTAGCATTCGCGTTTGCATTCACCAGCCTCGGACAGTTGTTGCGGAAGTGACCAAACTCTCCACAATTGAAACATGAACCCGGTGGGAATCTAGCAGCATTCCCCTGAACTGGAGCTTGATTCTGAATAATCTGATTCTGGCCCAAATGACAGACGTTGGCCAGATGCCCAAACTTACCACACGTTGTGCATTGCCTACAAGCTTGATGTGCAACATGATGACCGTTGCAGCGAGCACAATGAGGTGCGGTACCAGCATACGCTTTCTTCGCAGGTGGTTGAGCTGGTAGGTTCTGAGGATTCTGAGCAGTAACTTCAAAGTTCTGAGCACCCTTTCGCTTTCTTGACTTCTTCGACGACTCACCTTTCTTACCCTTACCCTTTTCCTTGACAGATTCGGTCGACTTCTTCTTATCACCCTTGCAGGTAAGTTTACCCTTCCTGACTTGCGACTCAGTTAGGGTAGCAGATAACTCGATCGCGTGACGAACAGTAGTAGGATTAACGCCAGTCACAATATCCTGTATGGAATCGGGTAAACCATCGATATACCTCTCTATCGCTTTCTCCAACGGGGTAACCATAGTAGGACACAAAAGACTGAGTTCCTCAAATCGATTCGTATACGCACGGTGTTCTCCCCCATCTTGTTTTAGATCATCAAACTCTCGTTTCAAAGCTTGAATTTCGTGACGGGGACAAAACTCTTTCATCATGAGAGCTCGAAGCTCTTCCCATGTTTGTGCCAATGCCACTTCGGCACCCCTGTCGCGCATCACCCTGTTCCACCATGTAAGAGCACGCTTCTCAAACACACTTGATGCAAATTCAACCTTACGCCCATCCGGACATTGCAAATGTCTGAATGTGCTCTCGATACTTTCGAACCATTGAAGGAGTGAAGTTGCTCCTTGCGACCCAGAAAACTTTAGTGGCTTAGCAGAATTGAAATTTCTAAAATTACATTGTGCATTGTTATTATTATTGTTGTTGTATAGCCTGTGGATTTGGGTCACAACGCCTGGAAGCACAGCAGCCATTTGATGAGAGACAAGGGCTGTGACTTCTTCAGCAGTAAAAGATTGTGCATCACGTCGAGGAGGCATTGTCTAACAAGGAAATATGAGAAACGAGTGAGGTCGAAAATTTAGGAAAAACAAAAGAGGTATTGAAAATATCGACGAAACATAAGGAAGGCGATCATTTGTTCGTTACCTCGAACAAACAAATGACACGCAGTGACTAATCAAAGTAATGAATCAAAATAATGTATCGCGAAGACATGTTCGCCTATAAGTGAACACTCGCCCCAAGAGTTCCCAGGTAAGAGTGACTGGTCCGATTATGTGGATTTGTACGAACACTCTAGCCTTAGACAGGAAACTCAGGGTACAGGCATTCACTCTTCCAGTTTGCACATGTTCACATTATTTAGACCCAAACTTTGACTAGATTTTGAAAACTCAGAAGGCACTAAGCCAAAAATGAGTCAAACTGGAAGGGTTCAAAACCTTACAACAGAGGGTTCAAAACCTAGTAATCAATCATCCTAGAACGGATTATTAATTTTCGAAGCAGATTCGGATTTTGTGTTCTCATTGTGGTTATCACCTAAGGGTAGGTGACGGTTTTGTTTTTAAAACTCTAAACGCAACTCAACTTGCGTTGGGGTCCTAGAAAGTTATAGTCTAGGTCAAGACATTACTAATAACCTAATTCCCTATAACCATTGGCTCTGATACCAACTGTTCTGTCACACCCCGACCACGTAAAACAACAAATCGTGGCGGAAACGTCGGGGAGTGTTGTAACAGAATTATTGTTTCTCAACCATGGATACAAAAGAGTTTCGTTTTATTAAATATTAAACATTAACATTGTCTTTGAAACTGAACAAGCAAGTTATATATCGACTATCATTATTATTATGTCACTAAGGTCTCGTCCAGATCCTATGTGACTCAAGCATCCTAGCAATCAACATTAAGCAACATCACCTGAAACATATGTAAAAACAAAGTCAGCAAAGAAATGATGGCGTGCACATAGGTTTTGTGTGAGTATCAGATTCATGGCTCGTTTATTTGTTTAAATAACTCGTACAACCTCTTTAATCGATATTAGAAAACTTTGTTTTGTAAACCATTTGTATTGTAAAATGAATAACCAAGTCAAAACAGATTGGTTATAGTTTATAAAACCTCGTTGCCATTAATCTTAACTCAAAACATTTGTTTTAGTAACCAAATCGTAAATCGTTCTCGTAATAAAACTCGTATGGTTTATATCCTTTCGAAAAACATCGTTAAGTGACATCGTTCCAAAATTGTTAACTCGTTTATATCGTTTCCAAATCGTTGAATCGTTTAAATCGTTCAATCGTTCTCATATCGTTCAACCGTTCTCGTTTTAATTGTGAAAACTACTTTTGGTCGTCTCGTTAATAACATTCAAACCTTCGTGACTCGTTCATCGTTCAACTTGTTCAACTTGTTCAACTCGTATTAACAAACCACCAAAGGGTAAGTTAACAATCATCAGGTTCAGTCGTTACCCACATAACCCACACATAACCATGGGTGCAGTCTGATAACGGGATTTGTCGGATCCTATGGTACCATAACCTAATACTGGTCGGTTCGGCCAAAATTAATGAATGTCATTCGTTATGTAACTACAACCAACAAGCTCGTTCACATTATCGAAATCGTTATTAGTTTAGTATGAACCATCTTACTCGTTTTGAAACCATCGTTAAAACATCGAAATCATTTTGATACATATGAATCACCCCAAAACAATCGAAAACAGTAAAAGAGGGGATCTATGTACTCACCTTTGGGTGCGTTTTTATATGTTAACACAATCCCTCAAATTGTTTATTCGTCCTTCAAGATTCAAGTAAGTTGTTGGATGAGGTTTTGATGATATGGAGCTTGAAATCACTTGAAAACACATTGGAAACACCTTTGGATCTTCACACCAACTTGAATTTAGCTTGAAATGGTGTTGAATCTTGATGAACAAAGTTGCAAAAGATGAAAGTGGTGGGGGTGATGGTACTTACGGTTTTGGGGAGGGAGGAGAGAAGAAGTTTGAGTGTTGTAGAGTGAGAAATGATCTTGTAAGATTTGTGAAGGATATGGAAGAAGATATAGAAGATATAAGGAAGATATTGAATGAAGCATGCACTAACACTTGTCACATAAAGATCAAATTAGATCTTGAAAAATCTTTGCAAAATTTTGGTGGGGTCCCCATATGGTGACCGTGAATTTCAAGGGGGGAGGGGGGTAGAGTGTAATTTTGTTTGGTATATTAGATAAAAATAGGTATTTAACTAGATACCGGGTATTTTATCTAGCGTTTAAATTCCGGTTTATGGTGTTCTAAATTATTTTTATTATTCTATAAAAATAAACTCGCCAAAATATTGCTGAAATAAATTTCAGTTGTCGAGACTGATTGTGTTGTCCGCGTTTTGCAGTAGAAGCACTGGGTTACGCAGAAACACGCGGTACGCGCTTAAACTTGAAAAATAACGTTTTTAAGCGTTTTAATTTATTTCTCAACACGAACCTGATTAAAAATAAAATTTTAATCATAATAGAATATTTTCAGGATTTAAATATTATCCGGGCGGTCACCAACGTTCGTTTCGCGGTTTTGTCGTAATTAGTTCTTTAGTTCAAATAAACATGTTTTTGCCATACCGAATCCTTCGAAACTTATTTATGTAAAGGATATTTAGGGTATGTTTGGCTTATGTCACAGTTCCAGAGTGTACGTCGCGTTAAACTGATTGTGTTTACGCACCAGTTTGCGTATAACATTCCAGAAAGCGATTTAAAGCTTGAAATCGGAATCGAATCAAATTGTAAAATCATTAAACACAATTACACATATAATAACATCAAAGCACATTGTTTTATTGATAATCAACATTGTTTTACATTATACGATGATTATAGAACACAGTTGTCACACTTATCCCCTTCGATACCGACACCAAGGAACCGTGTTCCCTGCCAAGCAAACTACTCTCGAAATTCTTCCATTTTGTGATCACTTGCGATCTCCATGAAAATCCTAAATACTCGTTTCTTCTAAGAAACAAAGTACAAGGTGCAAGTTACAACTCTGGACGAATACCCAAAGTACCACTTTAAATCCTTAATAGGATATCCAGGGGTACTTCCGTAAGCCTTGATTAGTCTTACATATCATATCTTCCCAGCTTCACGATATTTTACACAGCATATAACTTCCAAAGATTATGCATGTTTTCGAAAACCTCATCCACGTTTTCAAAATCATCTCACATGGTTTTAAAACATTTTATAAGAATGATTATCTAATATATTTAGTACATGATTTCCAAAAACATTACAAAAGGTTTTCAAAAACAAAAATACATATTTTTAATGATTCCAAGCATAGCTTTCAAAAACAATTTCGCTCGTATGTTGCCTTAGCATACGTAGTGCGCGATTTTCAAGAACACCCTGCTTCGTACACCGATATAGCCTGATTAGCACAATGATTTCAAGGATCCAATTGTTTCATATGTTGTCTTAGCATATCTATCACCAGGTTCCTAAACTTTTTCAGCTACACGAATTCCAAATATGTATAGGATCTTCCTATCTTCATAGTTAGACCCTTGTGGACGCTTAAAGCGCAACAGTCAAAGTCCTTAATTGGATTTTTTGTGTGCTATAATTTGAATGTTATGATTCTTTGTGAACTAAATTGAATCCTTATAAGATTGTCCTATCTTTATAAGATAGAATTATTGAGGATGTTCGAAGTGCTAGTTGAAGTCTATTGACCGGATTCCTGGTATACTTTGAATGCCCGTGTACAAATCAACGTCAAGTTAATAACAAACTAATAACGAATTAAACAACCATGTGAACAATCAAATTATTCACAAGATTGTTCGACCGATTCTATCCCCTACACATTATAAAATAAACTGGGCGGACTGTGCAAGGAATTACGAAATTATGGATGCATACATAATTATGGAATTCAGTGTACAGAAACCACAACAAGTTTTGTCATGTATCAACATAAATAAGAAACTAAAGTTAACTCTATTCATTTCCGTTCTGATGACGTACCCACTAAGGAAAAATGAACTAGCTATTCATTTTTCACTTCTGAAAGAAATATCCACTGTGGGAAATGAATAATCTATTCATGAACCGGGTTCATTTTCATTTCTTTTGAAGTACCCCTTGAGGAAAATGAATTATCCATTCATTTTCACTTCTGAGAAATATCCACTGAGGAAAATGAACAAATTCATTTTCATTTCTGATAAAGTACCCACTGAGGAAAAGAAACCATCCGTTCATTTTCGCTTTTGAAGAAATACCCACTGAGGAAAATGAATAAATTCATTCCATTTCTGATGAAGTACCCACTTAGGAAAATGAATTGATCATTCATTTTCACTTCTGAAGAAATACCCACTGAGGGAATGAATAATCCTGTGTTAATTTTGCCATTTTCGTTTCTAATGAAGTACCCAGTGAGGAACATGAACTATCTGTTCATTTTCGCCTATGAAGAAATATCCACTGAGGAAAATAAATAAATAAATCCATTCCACTTCTGATGAAGTATCCACTGAGGAAAATGAATTATCCTTTCATTTTCACTTCTAAAGAAAAATCCATTGGGGAATGAATAATCATGTATCGATTCCTTCATTTCCACTTCTGACGAAGTATCCACTGAGGAAAATGAACTATCCATTCATTTTCACTTCTTAAGAAATATCCATCAGGGAAATGAATACTCTTTTTAATAATCTTTAATTTCCACTTCTGACGAAGTATCCACTGAGGAAAATGAACTATCCATTCATTTTCACTTCTGAAGAAATATCCATCAGGGAAATGAATACTCTTTTCAATAATCTTTCATTTCCACTTCTGACGAAGTATCCACTGAGGAAAATGAACTATCCATTCATTTTCACTTCTGAAGAAATATCCATCAGGGAAATGAATACTCTATTCAATAATCTTTCATTTCCACTTCTGACGAAGTATCCACTGAGGAAAATGAACTATCCATTCATTTTCACTTCTGAAGAAATATCCATCAGGGAAATGAATACTCTTTTCAATAATCTTTCATTTCCACTTCTGACGAAGTATCCACTGAGGAAAATGAACTATCCATTCATTTTCACTTCTGAAGAAATAGCCATCAGGGAAACGAATACTCTTTTCAATAATCTTTCATTTCCACTTCTGACGAAGTATCCACTGGGGAAAATGAACTATCTGTTCATTTTCACTTCTGAAGAAATATCCATCGGGGAAAATGAATATTCTATGCGAAAATCATTCATCTATACTTCCGACGAAGCATCCACCGAGTAAAATGAATCATCCATTCATTTTCGCTTCAGAAGAAATAACCATTGAGAAATGAACAGCTTATACGTTCAACCACAAGCCTAGCTTTATTCTTGACAACAATGCCCCTTTCATCAGTTTTATTTTTGAAGAGCCACTTTGTGCCAATAGGACTCACACCCTCTGGAAGTGGTACAAGTTCCCATACTTGTTGTCTTTTAAACTGTTGGAGCTCTTCCTGCATGGCTTCCACCCAACTGTTGTCTTTTAGTGCCTCTTGTTACTTGACTGGTTGATGGAGTGATAGAAAGCAAGCAAAAAGAAAAATGTTTTGGGATTGACTTCTGGTGAGAACCCCTTCATTGATGTTGCCAATGATTTGATCTGGTGGATGGGACTTGACGTGTGCGCGTATATACATGTTTTTACAATGAATTTTACACACGATTCAGTTTTAAATTTATAAAAATGATTTATACTTCAACAGTAAAACACACACGAAAGGGCAAGTGTACCCCGTCATATATGTAGTGAAGTATCGGTAAAAACCAAATGTCGATCCAAGGATGTGGGCGGAGGAATAATACTAAACCTTTGTCATTAAATTACCGGTAGAAGGATAAGTGTGTGATTTGTTTAAACTAAAAATAAGATTAAAACATAAACTTTCATAAACATAATAGACTCCAAATAAGAAAATAAATATTTATAGCCTTGCTTTATGCACAACCAAAGTATGTGAACTAAGTCGGTTTTGTCACTTAAAACACTTGGTCAATTCTCCATTTTCAAGACAATTAGTATCCCTTTCGGGAATCCTAACATGACAATTCTTTGGAAAGCTAAAACGATAAACACACTTTTACCACCTAAAATTGTTCTTTAACGCCCAATTGACATGTGACTATGAAAATCCCCTAAATAAAAGTTAGTCATCCGTTAGGAGTTTTCTAACTTCACTTAATCAAGGAAAGTGACACCGATAAACACAATGCAACCACCAAGACAAGCATAAACTAGACTAAATCACAACCGAGTTCATTTTACAAATCTTGAACATAAATTCACCAAGCAAGCAATTTTGTCCTAAACTACTAACTGAGCTAACAATTTATGTCAAGAATTCATTACAACACCATTTAACCCGTTAAGGTCCTTCCGTGAGGGAAAGCCTTCTTGATTAACAATAATTGTGACACCTGTGCTTGTAATCATTGTAAACAGTTCAGTTATCAATAAAGCAATGTTATTTGATCCCAATATTTGTTTAGTTATGTTTGACATATTTCATGTTTTGGTTTTTATTCAATTTCAAACTCTATATCGTTTTCTGGAGAGTTATACGCAAACTGGTGCGTAAACGTAATCAGTTTAACGTGACAAACACTCTGAAACATCAATTTATGCTTAACATACCTTAAATAACCTTTACATAACTTAGAAATAAGTTTTGAAGGATTTGGTATGGCAAAATCAAGTTTATTCGCTTACATGGACTAGTTTCCACAAACTGCGAAAGTATGCCGATTCGTACTGTAACGGACATTCCGGAACTTGATCATAAGTTAAACATACCCTAAATATCCTTTACATAGCTTAGAAATAGGTTTTGAGGGGTTCGGTGTGCTAAAATAAACTTTTTGGTCATTCAGGGACTAAAAGCGTCAAAAAGTGCATAAGTTTGCATTTTCGCGCACAACTTACGTTCTGAATACATCCGGACATCCAAAAATTTATGTAATCATTAAATATTTTATTTTAGTGATTGGAATGATAAAATTCCATTCGTCGCGTGATTTGGATCGTTTTTCGCGTCTGTTTTGTGTTTCGTCGTAATTAACCGAATAACGTTATCGTACGGCCAAACGAACCGACATCCGACATATTTCTGAGCATGTTTCATGTCCCTCATGTTTAGGCATCATTGTAGGGCCTTGAAATTGGTTTAAGAGGCTTTAAATGAGTCAAAATAGGGCTTAAACACTTGCAGGGACCAAAACTGCAATTATTGAAACTGTTTGCTGATCTGTGCAGCTCAGGTGGACCGCGTAAGCCCCCCCTGAGTCTTACGCGGGGTGTGTAAGCATGTTAGATCAACATAAAATGGTTAACAGCTTGGTCCAGCTGTTTCCAACACTTCCAAATGGTATTTCAACATTCTAGGGGCTATTTTGGGGCACCCATGGTATTCTAAAACCATGGGCACACATGTAAGGCAGAGATCGAAGCTCGGTTTTCGATGAACGATCTTAACGGTTACCTAAAGTCTATATAAACCCCCAATTTCTCAATCCAAACTCACACTTTGATCTGATTCATTCTCTAAGTTGGAGTATTTTCACTTCATACCTGAGAATAATTAGATCAAACCTCTATTTCTTGGACCCGTTGTAAGTATTCTTTCGTTCTTTTACGCGTTTTAAGCACGAAAGTCAAACTGTGTTTGACTTTCTGCATTGACCAGTTTATGGTCAACACGAAGTTTGTTTGAACTTCGCAACGTGAGCGTAATCACGATGGTTATAGTCCCTTGTGACTATACCTACTGATTATCACATTATTTAGGCAAAGTGACGAATTATAGTTTCGGTCAAAATGCGCGTTTATGCGTATTTTGCAACCAAACTATTCTTGGGTATCAAAACCGGTTGTTTTGATATCAAACCTGTTTTCTAACTTTGTTATTAAACATGTTTTAACGTGTTTAGCTCGTCACTTTAGGTTTAGTGCTTATATAGGGTCGTAAGATAAGCGGTATAAACAACCGCTTAGACTTTCGAACCCGGCCCGTTTGGTCAATCAATAGGATTTGACCAAACACATTAGGTGACCATAGTTGTATAGGGAATAACCTTCCAAGGTTATACCTTATGGTCACATCGTTTAGTTAGTTGTATGATAGGTAGTTTATATGCCTTAGGAAAATGACCAAAATGCCCTTTTTGCGCATAAATTCATTTTAAGCATATGTAACTTAAATTTTGACATCTAAACTGATTAGGCAACATTATTAGACATGTTAAGGCATATATTACTTATCATAGGACTAGTTAGGCGGTCCGAACGCGTTTTACGCAAACGACGTGTTAAAGTAGTGTAAGCTACCTAAACGGGTCGTAATGGGTCGTAAGCACTTAGGATAGGTTCCGTTTTAAAATGTAGGCTTTGTTAAACCATATTACATGAGTTCCTATACTCATTTGGCTTTCGAAACCTGATTTTATCCGATCCTCCGATTTAGGTCCGTTTATTAACGTAGTTACCTATATTAGGTGCCGTTTGATTCCGTGATCTTTCTTGCTTTGTTTGGTTGTTATCCAAAGACTATTGAGCAATCTCGAGTGAGTACATAGTCCCCTCTTTTACTGTTTTTCAAACATTTTGGGGTGAAACACATGTGCCTACTTGTTACTTTCGTGCTTTTTATGTTTTTATATCATATGCTTGTTATGTTCATTAGTACACTTATAGTACATGATTTCTTGCATGTTTTGCTATGTATATTCACTTAGCATGCTAGCACATTGTTTTACATTGCATTTCTGTTGCATATGTTTACTCAGCATATGGACACATTGTTTTACATTTCTACCTTGTATGTGTCACACCCCCAAAATCCACCATGCGGGGTATCACCGCTTGGAGGCGTGACATGACCAGGATCGAGCCACCAATCATATTGAACAACATAATTAAGTAAATAAAACTGACCACAATACGATTGGTGACCAAAAGTAAGTTAATCAAGTTTAATTTAAACAGCGGAAGCATAAGACGTTAAACCAAAACATAAGTTCCATAGTTTATAAAGTTCAATTATTAAGTACGGGACATAACAGTCCGCATCCCACAACGACTTCTTCCTCGTGCAAGCTCCATAAGCGTCTAGCGACCTGTAAGGCATGTAACAATGAGTCAACAACAAAGTTGAGTCAGTTCACGGTTGGTTGATTAGTTTTAAGTTGTTTCTGAAAAACGTGGTTTGACTTTCGTTGGCTTATATGCCGTGGGGGTTACCCCTTAGTTGAAAGTATGTTTAACCAGATTCTTTTTATTACCCAAATCATACCCATAATTAGTGGGGGTTTTCCCCATGTAAACCACTAGACTGTCCTGATATCGACAACTGACGAATAACGTGCCCTACATCAATGTTCTATCATCATTGACAGTTTTCCATAGTCCATTAGTACACGCCCGTTCGGACGACACGGTGTGAGGTTTGTTAAACCTAATAGCGCTATTAACTAATGACCCGCTCGCCATCGGCCTCGGTGATTAAGTCGATATAAATTTGAGGGCTTAGGTGATAGAGTTTTGTCTAGTAAGTTTTAAGGTTGTTGTCCTACCCAAGGAGGACGAACGTACGTATTCTGCACAAGGAGAATTCGTAGGATTAATAATGTCATCCTACCTATGGAGGATGGCCGTACATATCCTACCCAAGGAGGATATTTAGATTTCATTTTAGTTTCTTAACCCATTCCCAAACCACCGGGAATCCCATGCCTTGTAGAAAGTGTGAACTCACCTCGGTTGCTCGGTTCGACCCTCAAATATAGCTAACAGTCAAGGTCGGTCAATCACGTCCTAGTATGATTACCACTTAGTTTATTAGTGACTTCAAATAGAACACAAAGTTCCTACACGTATTTATCACATAACATGCATCACTTTAACGGTTCCTGCCCATATAAACTTCCCATCTATTCCCCATTCATAAAAAAACATACGACATTGCACATAACACTTTTATTGACATATAACATGTTATATCATTCTCAGATAACCTACCCGACATTTAGACACGCAAATCACTACTTATGTCGTTTCAGCTTTGATCTTCAAAACTGGGCTGTTTTCGGGGATTTTAATAAAATAGTTAACATGTTCCAAAAATTCCCAACTTTTTACAAAAGGTCTTAATCGATCCAAATATTATTTTGTCAAAATTTCGGGATCCAGTTCATTACCAATATTTTATAAAAATTCATTTTCCGGACTGCAATCAGATTCATCTTTTTCTGATTGCAGTCCACGGAATAATTTATTAAAAATTCTTCGTAAGTTCGATTTACGAAATTCTAGTGGGATAATTACAAATACATCAGTTGTCATCTACTGTATAAATTTCATGAGTTGATTCTACACAAATTTCCAGTTATGACTAAAAACATATCACTCATTTACTGCAGCAAAAACTCAGCTTCAGCTGCTATTTTTAAAAGGGTCTTTAAAAATAGTAAACGAAGTCCAAAAATTATGATTACAATGCCATTAGAACTGTATTTCATAATACATAAATCTAGACTTCCGAAAATTAGTTTTTCGTAAAGTTACGGTCTGGTTACAGCCAACTGAAGTTGGCTGTAAACACCAACCAGCCCCTGTTTTCAGCTTTTTAATATTATAACTCGAGTTATATTGGTTCCGTTAACATGTTTAGAGATCAATAACGACATTTGACATCAACATTAGCAAGTAGATCATCAAGTAATCAACAACATGTTTACTACAACATCCTACCACAACATTTCATTATGTAAATCTTCATGTAACTTTTTATGTTCATCTTCTTGTTTAAACCCTTTTAGTGTTCTTGTAGATTTAACATATTACATCTTTTTAACCACACAAAATAGACATGAACAAGGGTTAAATAGAGACTTACTACTAGCTTAAAGCTAAGGAAAATCTAGTGAAGGAGATGATAAGAAATGATGATGAACAAGACTAAAACAAAGCTCCTTTGAATGCTCTTCAAGATGCAACCTCCATGGATCACCTTCAAGATTTGAATGGAACTTGATATTGAAGAAGATGATGATGTTAAGTGGTGGTGGTGGGTTCGGTTTTGGGGGAGCCGAAAATGAGAGAGAGAGAGTGAGGGTGGAGTGTGTAATCTTGGAGTGATGATGAATATCTAGAGTTCCATACTTATATTGATGTCTACTTAATATTTTGGTGACAACAACAAACAAGATCAAATAAAATATGCACTTCAAATCTAGAGCAAGATATGGAGTATGGTAGGGATATTTGGGTGGGTCCCTTGGTGACCGATCGGTTAGGGGGGGTTAATTGAAAATATTTTGTAACTAAATTGGTAAGGGTTAGTTAGGTTGTCAAGTATACACTTACATATATTAGTATGTTGATATTTAGGGGGTGTTAGGGTGTTCGGGGATCACGACTAGCCAAAAATAATATGACAATGTATTTGACAAATATTTGGTGTCCCGGGTAATGTCCGGTTGTTCGGTCGGATATTATTCCGTTAAATTGTTTAATTATTCCGCAAGGTGTCTTTTATATATATTTTTGTAACACTTTTAATTCCTAACACATAGGAAAACATACCGGACTATTTAGTAACTTTTCTGTATACAACTAGTATGTTAACACGCACATGTAAGTATAACACAGTAATCAGAGAGCAGTTAAATGATTCAGCACAGTCATCAAGCACTTTAATTATCATTAATAAATTGTACGGATACATAGAATTACGAGGGTTGTCACATTCTCCCCCTGTTAAGAAAATTTCGTCCCGAAATTTTGTGCGTAGTTACTGAGGAAGCTAGTTAAGTTGCGGTGTTTACTGGTTTTTCCTGGGGTGTCACATCATCCCCCCGTTGATTTGGAATTTCGTCCCGAAATTTTGAAGTAGCTTCAGCCTCAGTAGTGGTTGCATTTTTCTTAAACAGCTGGGGATACTTGAGTTTCATTTGGTCTTCTCGTTCCCAGGTATACTCTGGGCCACGACGGGAATTCCAACGAACTCGGACAAGAGGTATCCTGGTACGTTTGAGAATCTTAACATCTCGATCTGTAATCTCTACTGGTTCCTCGACGAATCGCAGCTGGTCGTCGATAGTGAGCTCCTTAAGAGGAACTATAAGGGTCTCGTCTAAGAGACACTTCTTCAGATTTGACACGTGGAATACGTTGTGAACTCCGCTGAGTTCTTCAGGTAGGTTCAACCTGTAGGCGACTTTGCCAATCTTCTCAATGATTTCGAACGGTCCGACATAGCGCGGATTGAGCTTGCCTCGTTTGCCAAAACGGACTACACCTTTCCAAGGTGAGACTTTGAGTAGCACCCGGTCCCCAACTTGGATCTCGAGTGGTTTCCTTCGCTGATCTGCATAGCTTTTCTGACGGTCCCGAGCTGCCGCCATTTGTTGCCGTATCTGAGCAATTCTCTCGGTTGTATCTACTACAAGTTCTGGGCCTGTGATTTTGCTGTCACCAACTTCTGCCCAACAGAGAGGTGATCGGCATTTACGTCCATATAATGCTTCGAACGGAGCGGCCTGGATGCTGGTGTAGTAGCTGTTGTTATACGAAAACTCCACTAGCGGGAGGTGCTTTTCCCAGCCATTACCAAAATCGATTACACATGCCCTAAGCATGTCTTCAAGGGTTTGGATGGTGCGTTCAGATTGCCCATCCGTCTGTGGGTGATAAGCGGTGCTCATATCTAAGCGTGATCCAAAAGGCTTGTGCATGGCTTGCCACAGTTCAGAAGTAACACGCGCGTCACGATCAGAAATGATGGAGGTTGGCACTCCGTGCCTTGATACTACTTCCTTTAGGTAGATGTCTGCTAGAGTAGAAAACTTGTCGGTTTCCTTGATATCCAAGAAGTGTGCATACTTAGTCAGTCGATCCACGATCACCCAAATGGTATCATTTCCGCATTGGGATCTAGCCAGGCCGGTAACGAAATCCATGGAAATTTGCTCCCATTTCCATGTCGGGATCTCTGGTTGTTGGAGTAGGCCTGATGGTTTCTGATATTCAGTCTTGACTCTCGCACAAGTCAAACATTTACTGACGTAGGTTGCTATGTTGGCTTTCATACTTGGCCACCAATACGTGGTCTTGAGATCATGGTACATTTTATCCGAACCAGGATGTACCGAATAACGAGACTTGTGTGCTTCGTCCATCACAAGCTCGCGTAAGTTTCCATAAAGTGGAACCCAGATGCGCCCGTTAACATAGTAGGCACCGTCTTCCTTTTGTACTAATCGTTTCCTTGATCCTCGCAGGGACTCGGCCCTGACATTCTCTGCTTTTAATGCTTCAACCTGGGCATCTCGTATCTGAGTAGGAAGACTAGAGTGAATGGTAAGCTGTAACGCACGTACACGCTTAGGTATATTATCCTTTCGACTGAGGGAGTCGGCCACCACATTGGCTTTGCCCGGATAATACTTGATTGCACATTCGTAATCATTCAAGAGCTCGATCCATCGACATTGTCGCATGTTTAACTCCTTTTGCTTGAAGATATGCTCGAGACTCCTGTGATCGGTGTAAATGGTGCACTTGGTACCGTACAGGTAATGTCTCCATATCTTAAGTGCGAAAACAACTGCTCCCAGCTCCAAGTCGTGTGTAGTGTAGTTCCTCTCATGAACTTTAAGTTGGCGCGATGCGTAGGCAATGACCTTGTCACGTTGCATCAACACGCAACCAAGTCCTTGGATGGAAGCGTCGCAATAAACCACAAAATCATCTGTGCCTTCAGGCAATGAGAGGATAGGCGCGCTACAAAGTCTATCCTTTAAGTGCTGAAACGCAGATTCCTGTGCATCACCCCAACGATAGGTGACACCCTTCTGAGTCAGTGAAGTGAGAGGTTGCACAATCTTTGAGAAATCCTTTATAAATCTTCTGTAATATCCTGCCAAACCCAAGAATTGGCGGATTTCTGTTGGTGTACGGGGTGCAGGCCAGTTCTTGATCGAGTCAACCTTGGATGGATCAACATGAATCCCATGCTTGTTTACTACGTGGCCTAGAAAGTGGAATTCGCGAAGCCAGAAGTCACATTTTGAAAACTTGGCATACAGTTGCTCTGCTCGAAGAAGTTCCAGCATAAGTCGTAGATGCTGGTCGTGTTCCTCCTGACTCTTAGAATAGATCAGGATATCATCGATGAAAACAATAACGAACTTATCCAGGTAAGGTTTGCATACTCGGTTCATGAGATCCATGAAGACCGCAGGTGCATTCGTCAATCCGAAAGGCATAACCAGAAACTCGTAATGGCCGTAACGAGTTCTGAATGCTGTTTTGGAGATGTCCTCCTCCCGGACTCTCAGTTGATGGTAGCCTGACCTCAGGTCAATCTTGGAGTAGAAACTCGACCCTTGCAACTGGTCGAATAGGTCATCAATGCGTGGGAGAGGATAACAATTCTTCACGGTCACCTTGTTAAGTTTGCGGTAGTCAATACACATTCTAAAAGTACCGTCCTTCTTCTTTACAAACAAGACTGGAGCTCCCCAAGGCGAAGAGCTAGGACGTATGAAACCCTTTTCCAAGAGTTCTTGTAGTTGCGTGGACAGTTCTTCAAGTTCTGACGGAGCAGGTCGATAAGGTGTACGAGCTATGGGCGCTACTCCAGGAGCTAGCTCGATTTGAAACTCGACTTGTCGATGAGGCGGGAGACCAGGTAATTCCTCAGGAAATACCTCAGGAAAATCGCATACAATGGGAATGTCTTCAATTCTCTTCTCTTCCGTTGATGTGTCAGTAACGAGTGCTAGAATGGCAGCGTGGCCCTTTCGCAAAGACTTCTGGGCCTTAAGGAAAGAGATAATGCCTACAACAGCACCACCCTTGTCGCCATGAATCATGATAGGTTCTTCACCAGAACGAGGGATACGGACAATCTTCTTGTTGCAAAGAATTTCTGCTTGGTGTTGAGATAACCAATCCGCCCCAATAACGACGTCAAAACTACCCAGAATGATAGGAATGAGGTCGATAGGGAGGGTCTGACCAGCTAAGACGAGGTTACAACCCTTAACTGTGTGTGCCCTTAAGACTTTCACCATTAACTAGTGCTACAACATGTTTGGTGTTTTTAAGGGTAATGGGGTACGCTTAAGCACCTGACTAACCCTTAGGAACACATATCTAACATCGGCACCCGAATCATCTAAGATAGAAACAAAGAAATTGTCTGGTAGGAACTTACCCGCCACAACGTTGGAGTTGTTTCTTTCTTCCTCTTGTCCATTCAGGAACTCATGCTCACCAGTCCTACGGTTGTCCTTATTGTCTCCGCTATTGTTCCCGTTGCCCTGGTTGCTGCTCGGATTTTGATTCTGATTCAGCTGTGGACAGTGTCTCTTGAAATGACCTTCAGCAACGCACTGGAAGCAACCCTTATTACCCTACTGGTGTTGCTGTTGGTTCTGGGGAGCTTGTGGCTGCTGTTGTCTATTCTGATTCGCAGGACGTGAGCTCCTGCAATCTCTGGCTTTATGTCCAGGCTTGTTACATCTCTGATAACGACCCTTGTTGCACGGCCCGCTGTGGTGCAAACTACATCGATTGCACTTAGGGTGATTTCCCCTGTATCCACCCTGACCTTGATTTCCAGAAAACTGCTGACTGGGGCTCCTGTGTTCAACTGTCTTTCGCCGCTGGGACTGGGACTGAACTGGAGTGGAACCCCTGCCCGAATTGCCATCCCACTTGCGCTTGTCATTGCTGGGAGCACCAGTAGCAGTAGTGCTAACGCGCTTGGGTAGCTTGCCCTCTTCCACCGCCTGATCGGTGAGTTGGTGCGCCAAACGAATGACTTGCTGGATTGTGGAAAGGTTGGCCTCAATTACAGACCCTTGGATCTCCGGGACTAAGCCTCTGAGGTATAGCTTGATCCGTCTAGATATGGGTCGTGACAAGTTAGGACATAAGTCAGCCAAGTTGTTGGACCTCTTTGTGTACGCCTCAATTTCTGATCCTTCCATCTTCAAACCATAATACTCTGTTTCAAGTTCCAGAATGTCGTCCAGGTGGCAGAATTTTTCCTTAATCAAATCCTTGAAGTCGCTCCAGAGGGTGGCATTCGCGTCTGCCAACCCGAGCATCTGAACTTGTGCGTTCCACCAAGAATACGCTTTCCCTTGCAACATGACAGTAGCGTACTCTACTCGTTTGCCGGCAGGGCTTTCACTTTCTTCGAATGTATATTCGATTCTTCGGATCCAGTGCAGAAGGTCGATTTCTCCTCCAGTGCCGTCGAAAGTGGGAGGTTTGCATTCCAGGAACGCCTTGAAGGTGCCCATGCGTGTTTGAGGGTGCATGGGTTGACTCCCTGTTTGGGTTGCTAAGGCTTCAGCAATCCGTTCGTTAATCAAGGTCATCAGCTGACCTGGGTCATGTCGAGACGTCCACTCATGATCTTCACATCGAAGGAACACACGTAAGAAAGGTGTCGCGAAAGTGCGTAAGTGTGGAGTGACAGAAGAGAGCAAACACACAGGGTTTCAATTATCAGTTGTTGTATTAACTAAGAAAGCAATGTACTATGTAGACAATTAGACAGGCAATGTAAGCATGAACCATTTCACCTATGGTGTTGAGTCTTGCACGTGGAGCGAAGCGTCGTTGTGGATCGTTGAACACTGTACAAGTTATAGTCTGGTTTATCAAAAAAGCTTTTCCCCCTTTTTAAAACCAAGTTCACTATAACCAATGGCTCTGATACCAATCTGTCACACCCCCAAAATCCACCATGCGGGGTATCACCGCTTGGAGGCGTGACATGACCAGGATCGAGCCACCAATCATATTGAACAACATAATTAAGTAAATAAAACTGACGACAATACGATTGGTGACCAAAGGTAAGTTAATCAAGTTTAATTTAAACAGCGGAAGCATAAGACGTTAAACCAAAACATAAGTTCCATAGTTTATAAAGTTCAATTATTAAGTACGGGACATAACAGTCCGCATCCCACAACGACTTCTTCCTCGTGCAAGCTCCACAAGCGTCTAGCGACCTGTAAGGCATGTAACAACGAGTCAACAACAAAGTTGAGTTAGTTCACGGTTGGTTGATTAGTTTTAAGTTGTTTCTGAAAAACGTGGTTTGACTTTCGTTGGCTTATATGCCGTGGGGGTTACCCCTTAGTTGAAAGTATGTTTAACCAGATTCTTTTTATTACCCAAATCATACCCATAATTAGTGGGGGTTTTCCCCATGTAAACCACTAGACTGTCCTGATATCGACAACTGACGAATAACGTGCCCTACATCAATGTTCTATCATCATTGACAGTTTGCCATAGTCCATTAGTACACACCCGTTCGGACGACACGGTGTGAGGTTTGTTAAACCTAATAGCGCTATTAACTAATGACCCGCTCGCCATCGGCCTCGGCGATTAAGTCGATATAAATTTGAGGGCTTAGGTGATAGAGTTTTGTCTAGTAAGTTTTAAGGTTGTTGTCCTACCCAAGGAGGACGAACGTACGTATTCTGCACAAGGAGAATTTGTAGGATTAATAATGGCATCCTACCTATGGAGGATGGCTGTACATATCCTACCCAAGGAGGATATGTAGATTTCATTTTAGTTTCTTAACCCATTCCCAAACCACCGGGAATCCCATGCCTTGTAGAAAGTGTGAACTCACCTCGGTTGCTCGGTTCGACCCTCAAATATAGCTAATAGTCAAGGTCGGTCAATCACGTCCTAGTATGATTACCACTTAGTTTATTAGTGACTTCAAATAGAACACAAAGTTCCTACACGTATTTATCACATAACATGCATCACTTTAACGGTTCCTGCCCATATAAACTTCCCAACTATTCCCCACTCATAAACAAACATACGACATTGCACATAACACTTTTATTGACATATAACATGTTATATCATTCTCAGATAACCTACCCGACATTTAGACACGCAAATCACTACTTATGTCGTTTCAGCTTTGATCTTCAAAACTGAGCTGTTTTCGGGGATTTTAATAAAATAGTTAATATGTTCCAAAAATTCCCAACTTTTTACAGAAGGTCTTAATCGATCCAAATATTATTGTGTAAAAATTTCGGGATCCAGTTCATTACCAATATTTTATAAAATTCATTTTCCGGACTGCAATCAGATTCATCTTTTTCTGATTACAGTCCACCGAATAATTTATTAAAAATTCTTCGTAAGTTCAATTTACGAAATTCTAGTGGGATAATTACAAATACATCAGTTTTCATCTACTGTATAAATTTCATGAGTTGATTCAACATAGATTTCCAGTTATGACTAAAAACATATCACTCATTTACTGCAGCAAAAACTCAGCTTCAGCTGCTGTTTTTAAAAGGGTCTTTAAAAATAGTAAACGAAGTCCAAAAATTATGATTCTAGTTCCATTAGAACCGTATTTCATAATACATAAATCTAGACTTCAGAAAATCAGTTTTTCGTAAAGTTACGGTCTGGTTACAGCCAACTGAAGTTGGCTGTAAACACAAACCAGCCCCTGTTTTCAGCTTTTTAATATTCTAACTCGAGTTATATTGGTTCCGTTAACATGTGTAGAGATCAATAACGACATTTGACATCAACATTAGCAAGTAGATCATCAAGTAATCAACAACATGTTTACTACAACATCCTACCACAACATTTCATCATGTAAATCTTCATGTAACATTTTATGTTCATCTTCTTGTTTAAACCCTTTTAGTGTTTTTGTAGATTTAACATATTACATCTTTTTAACCACACAAAATAGACATGAACAAGGGTTAAATAGAGACTTACTACAAGCTTAAAGCTAAGGAAAATCTAGTGAAGGAGATGATAAGAAATGATGATGAACAAGACTAAAACAAAGCTCCTTTGAATGCTCTTCAAGATGCAACCTCCATGGATCACCTTCAAGCTTTGAATGGAACTTGATATTGAAGAAGATGATGATGTTAAGTGGTGGTGGTGGGTTCGGTTTTGGGGGAGCCGAAAATGAGAGAGAGAGAGTGAGGGTGGAGTGTGTAATCTTGGAGTGATGATGAATATCTAGAGTTCCATACTTATATTGATGTCTACTTAATATTTTGGTGACAACAACAAGCAAGATCAAATAAAATATGCACTTCAAATCTAGAGGAAGATATGGAGTATGGTAGGGGTATTTGGGTGGGTCCCTTGGTGACCGATTGGTTAGGGGGGGGGGGAGGGTTAATTGAAAATATTTTCTAACTAAATTGGTAAGGGTTAGTTAGGTTGTCAAGTATACACTTATATATATTAGTATGTTGATATTTAGGGGGTGTTAGAGTGTTCGGGGATCACGACTAGCCAAAAATAATAAGACAATGTATTTGACAAATATTTGGTGTCCCGGGTAATGTTCGGTTGTTCGGTCGGATACTGTTCCGTTAAATTGTTTAATTATTCCGCAAGGTGTCTTTTATATATATTTTTGTAACACTTTTAATTCCTAACACATAGGAAAACATACCGGACTATTTAGTAACTTTTCTGTATACTACTATTATGTTAACACGCATATGTAAGTATAACACAGTAATCAGAGAGCAGTTAAATGATTCAGCATAGTCATCAAGCACTTTAATTATCATTAATAAATTGTACGGATACATGGAATTACGAGGGTTGTCACATTCTCCCCCTGTTAAGAAAATTTCGTCCCGAAATTTAGTGCGTAGTTACTGAGGAAGCTAGTTAAGTTGCGGTGTTTACTGGTTTTTCCTGGGGTGTCACAGTATGTTCACTTAGTATACTAGGTACATTGTTTTCATAAAACATGCTTACATTTGGTATGACATTTGGTTTGTTTAACGAACTAAAATACGTTCATTAACATTAGCTACGCCGCTCGGTAGTAAGTAGTGGTACCATAGGACTTGACAACTCCCATTCTTGATATCCTAGGTTTGTTTGGATGTAAGGAATGACTGAATCCGAAAACATTTTTGATAACCTTTACTCTAAGGTTATCCTACAGTCTCAAGGCTTGAATGTAGACGTTTAACATACCGCATAAGTGTTTGTATCAGTAAAGCATGCATTTATTTTACAAAACATAACTTTGATTTATTCAAAAACTTTGTTTTGTGCACTTTTTACATATGGTTTAAATAGTACTTTTTACTTACCATACATGACATTTGTTTACACATTACATGAATTACATTTGACAATAGACTTGGTTTACTCATAAACATTTGACAATTGGTTTAAACATGACATTTTGGTGGTTTGTTTGGGTAAGTGATTTACATAACGAGGCAACGTGTAATATGATAAAAGCATGGTGGATATGCCGCTGGTACTTCCTATATATAAGTGCTTTTAGGATATTACATATCGTAGCGTTATTTAAACCATTTCAATTTAGACATATTACATTTTTCATAAAAAAACCCATTTTCACAAGACATTGTTTTACAAAACAGTTTGTTTTATACAACTCATTTTACTTGGTTATTTAATTAACCATACATCTTTCTTTTATATAATCTGATTTCTTATCAAGTTTTCATATGATTAATAAAAGAAAACACTTAACAAGATTCATGACTAATTTTTATTAAACATTTCTTTAAACTCAAGTCATGAATCCTATTTTCATAAAACCTATGTATCTCACAGGCATTTTTATGCTGACGTACCTATTTTCACATGTGTTTTCAGGAGCTGTTGCATAGGATGATCGAGACACACATAGGCGGACATGTGCCTTAGCAACTTAAAATGAAGCTAGAACTAGTTTAATTATGTTATGTACTCTCGTTTTCTTTGTTTGAGACAATGTAACCCCCGTTTGTTGATAAATAAAACATAACTTAAATTTCCATGGTTGTGAAACAATAATTCTGTTACAACACTCCCCGACCTTTCCGCTGTGGTTTCGTTGTTTTACGCGGTCGGGGTGTGACAGAAGAGTTGGTATCAGAGCCAATGGTTATAGGGACCTAAGTTATTAGTAATGCTTTGACCTAGACTATAACTTTTCTATGACCCCAACACAAGTTATCTTGTGTTTAGATCTTAAAACATGCATTTCACCTATCCTTAGGTGATTACCCAAAACATGAACACAATTTTCCAAAACGCTTTTTGAAAATCAATCTTCTGTTTTTAAATGATTTGTTATAAGGTTTTGAACCCTTCGATTTTTTTTGAATGATTTTGAAAATTTAATCATCCGTTTTTGAATGATTCTTTTGGCCTTGTGCCTTCCAAGTTTTCAAAATCTCGTCAAAGTTTTGGGTCTAAATAGTGTGAACACGTGCAAACTGGAAGGGTGAATGCCTGTACCTCGAATTTTCTGTCTAAGGCTAGAGTGTTCGTACAAATCCACATAATCGGACCAGTCACTCTTACCTGGGAACTCTTGGGCTGAGTATTCACTTATAGGCGAGCATGTCTTCGCGATACATTATTTTTGACCCACTAACCTTGATTAGTCACTGTGTGTCGTTTGTTTGCTTTGTGGTACAAACGAATGACCACCATCTTTGCTTTTGCCGATTTTTGTATCATCTCATTCTTTTCATCTAATCATCTCACCTGTTTTCTCTCATGTTTCCTCTTTTAGAATGCCTCCTTGATGCGAAAATCCGCTACCTAATGCCGAAATGGCAGCTATCATGGCGCAACATATGGCTGCTGTACTCCCAGACATTATTGCTCAAGTTAACCAAGCCAACAATAACTAGAATGCTCCATGCAATTTCAAGAGTTTCAATGCTGCTAAACCACTGAAGTTTAGTGGTTCTGAAGGAGCAACTGGGCTCCTACAGTGGTTCGAGAGCATCGAGAGTATGTTTCATCATGTTCAGTGTCCTGATAATCGCAAAGTCGAGTTTGCTTCCAGTGTGTTTCAGAAGAGGGCCCTTACTTGGTGGAACAGGGTTATGAGAGACCGTGGTGCTGAGGTTGCTTTACCACAGACTTGGTCCGAGATTAGGGCTCTTATGATGAGGTAATTCTGTCCTCATCATGAACAGAGGGCGTTGGAAAGGGAGTTTGATGACTTGAAACAGGATAGTGGAGAACACCGTGCGTACACTGACAGGTATGAGGAGCTAAGCCTACTTTGCCCTACAATGGTTACCCCACTCGAGAAGGCTATCGAGAGGTATATTGATGGATTACCTGACTTCGTTCAAGACATCGTCACTGGTAGTAACCCTACCACAGTTCGTCAGGCAATCGAGCTAGCTGCGACTTTGACTGAGTCGCAGATCAGAAAGGGTAAGCTTCACAGGAAGGGTGACAAGGGTAAGAAACAGGCGTCAGATAAGGGTGAAAGCAAGAAGGGTAAGAACAAGAAAGGTAAGGAAGCTGGATCTACAAAGAGGTCTAGGAAGTGCAAGGCTTCCCAAAACTTCGCCGTTACTGCACAGGCCAATCAAGCTGCTCCAAATCAGCCTGCGCAACCACTTGCCAAGAAACCATACCTTGGCAATGCACCTCTGTGCAACAGGTGTAACGGTCATCATTAGCCGCACATCCAGTGTCGTTATTGTACCAATTGTGGAAGATTTGGTCATCTTGCTGCTACAGGTCGTCTTCCTGCGAACCAGAATCAAGCTGCACGTAACCCAGCTCAGCAAGCTACTCAGCCTCCTGCTCAACAAAAGGCTCAAGCTGCACGACCTCACTACCCGCCTGGTTCTTGCTATAACTGTGGGGATCTAACCCACTATAGAAACCAGTGTCCAAGACTGTCCAAAGTAAATCAGAATCAGAATCAGGCTCAGGCTCGAGGTCGAGTCTTCAACATGAATGCTAATGAGGCGCGAGCAGACAACGAGGTGGTAAACGGTACGTTCTTTGTTAACAATCAGTGTGCTTCTGTTCTTTTTGATTCGGGTGCCGATAAGAGTTTTGTGTCATTGTCTTTTGAGCCTTTGCTCCGCATGTCTAGAACGAAGCTAGGAAAGCCTTTGACAGTAGAAGTTGCTAGTGGTGATCCCGTTGTTCTTGATTCTGTTCTTCGTAACTGCCAGCTGAACCTTAACAACCATCTTTTTCCCATTGACCTCACCCCGATGCAACTTGGAAGTTTCGACTTTATAGTGGGTATGGATTGGTTAGCCAAGCATCACACAGAGGTAGATTATTTCGAGAAGATTGTTCGTGTTCCGCTCTCGACAGGTAAGATCCTATAGGTTCGTGGTGAGAAACCTGCTAGTAGCCTCAAGCTCATGTCTTGTACTCAGTCTCGGAAGTATCTATGAAAGAACTATGTGGCCTTCTTGGCACATGTTGTAGCAGATAAAGGCAAAGGTAAGTCTATTCAAGATATCCCTGTTGTCCGGGATTATCCTGAGTTGTTTCCTGAAGAATTACATGGTTTACCCCCAGCGCGCCAAGTCGAGTTCCGTATTGATCTTGTACCTGGTGCTAATCCTATTGCCAGATCTCCGTATCATCTTGCACCGTCTGAGATGCAAGAGTTGTCCAAGCAGCTTCAGGAGCTTTCTGACAAAGGTTTTATTCGTCCTAGCTTTTCACCTTGGGGTGCTCCCGTTCTTTTTGTCAAGAAGATGGATGGATCTTTCAGGATGTGTATCGATTACCGTGAGCTTAACAAGCTTACCATCAAGAATCGATATCCCCTACCTCGCATTGATGATCTATTTAATCAATTACAGGGTGCTTCTTATTTTTCAAAGATTGATCTGCGTTCTGGGTATCATCAGCTTTGTGTGCATGAAGAAGATATTCCTAATACAGCATTCTGCACTCGATACGGGCATTATCAGTTCACAGTTATGCCTTTCGGTTTGAGTAATGCTCCTGCTGTTTTCACGGACTTTATGAATAGGGTTTGTAAGCCTTATTTAGATAAGTTCATCATCGTTTTCATTGATGACATCTTTGTATACTCTAAGACGCAAGCTGATCACGAGCAACATCTTCGTCTTACTCTGGAACTCCTGAAGAAAGAGCAACTTTTTGCCAAATTCTCTGAATGTGAATTTTGGCTTAAGGAAGTTCAATTTTTGGGATATATTGTCAACGAACAAGGTATTCATGTAGATCCCTCTAAGATCAGTGCGACTAAGGATTGGGATACGCCTACTACTCCTACTGAGGTTCGTTCTTTTCTTGGTCTTGCGGGTTATTACCGTCGCTTCATCGAGAACTTCTCAAAGATTGCAGTTCCCCTAACTGCTCTAACTCAGAAGAACAAACCCTTTGAATGGGGAACCAAACAAGAAGAAGCATTTCAGACCTTGAAGCAGAAGCTTTGTGATGCGCCTATTCTATCTTTGCCTGAGGGCAATGATGATTTTGTCGTGTATTGTGATGCATCAAACTTGGGTCTTGGTTGTGTTCTCATGCAAAGGAACAAAGTCATAGCATATGCATCAAGGTAGTTGAAGATACACGAGAAGAACTACACCACTCATGATCTTGAGTTAGGTGTAGTTGTATTCGCTCTCAAAATCTGGAGACACTATTTGTATGGTACAAAATGTGTGGTTTTCACTGACCACAAGAGTCTTCAGCACATCTTCAATCAGAAAGAACTCAACATGAGGCAACGACGTTGGGTTGAACTTCTAAACGACTATGATTGCGAAATTCGCTACCATCCTGGTAAGGCGAATGTCATGGCTGACGCATTGAGTCGTAAGGAACTTATCAAGATTCATTGTGTCAAAGTTCGATCTGATATTCAAGCCCGCATCTCTCAGGCTCAACAAACTTGTGTTTCACAAGGTTTGATGGGTAAGGAATTACCCTATCACATTAAGCATGATCTTGAATTAAAGGACAATGGATTGTGTTATTTCATGGATCGTTTGTGGGTCCCAAGTCAAGACAATCTTCGCACCTTGCTTATGGATGAAGCTCATAAGTCTCGTTACTCTATTCATCCTGGTGCAGACAAAATGTATAAGGATCTTCGTACTTAGTATTGGTGGCCTGGTATGAAGAAAGACATTACTTTATACGTATCAAAATGCCTTACTTGTCTAAAGGTTAAGGCCGAACATCAACATCCTTCTGGTTTATTGGAGCAACCAGAGATCCCAGTTTGGAAATGGAAAAACATTGCTATGGATCTTATTACCAAACTTCCGCGCACAAAGAGAGGTCATGACGCTATCTGGGTAGTTGTTGATCGTCTTACAAAGTCACCACATTTCTTGCCGATCCGTGAGGATCTATCTGCTGACAAGCTTGCTAAAATCTATGTGGATGAGATTGTATCGAGACATGGTGTTCCTCTTAACATTATTTCTGACAGAGATGCTCGATTCTCATCTCGTTTTTGGAGAACCATGCAATCTACTATGGGAACCCAACTTAATTTGAGCACAACTTATCATCCACAATCTGATGGTCAATCTGAAAGAACAATCCATACTCTGGAAGATATGCTTAGAGCTTGTGTGATCGATTTTAGTGGTAGTTGGGATTCATATCTTCCGTTGATTGAATTCTCCTACAACAATAGTTATCACTCCAGCATCAACATGGCTCCTTTTGAGGCTCTCTATGGTCGAAAATGTCATTCACCAGTCTGCTGGAATGAGATCGGTGAGGCTCAGCTTACTGGACCTGACCTCATTCTAGAGACAGCAGATAAAGTTAAGAAAGTTCACGATAACCTTCAGATAGCTCGAAGCCGTCAAAAGAGTTACGCGGACCGACGGCGCAAGCCCTTGGAATTTCAAGTCGGTGATCGTGTATTACTCAAGGTCTCACCTTGGAAAGGTGTGATCAGATTTGGAAAGACAGGAAAACTTGCACCTAGATATGTTGGACCATTCAAGACCGTCGAAAGAATCAGTAAGGTAGCCTACAGACTTGAGTTACTTCCTGAACTTGGAAATGTTCATCCAACTTTTCACGTGTCCAATCTCAACAAGTGTTTAGCTAATGAGAACCTCCACATACCACTTGATGAAATTCGTGTTGATAACACAATGCATTTTGTTGAGAAGCCTGTGGAAATCATGGATCGTGAAGTCAAGTGGCTTAAACGCAAGCGCATTCCATTAGTCAAAGTTCACTGGGAATCTAAACATGGACCAGAATTTACTTGGGAATGTGAAGATCAAATGAAGGCGGAATATCCACATCTATTCTCACAAGTTTCCTCTAAATAAATTTCGGGACGGAATTTCCACAAGTAGGGGAGACTGTGACACCTGTGCTTGTAATCATTGTAAACAATTCAGTTATCAATAAAGCAATGTTATTTGATCCCAATATTTGTTTATTTATGTTTGACATATTTCATGTTTTGGTTTTTATTCAATTTCAAACTCTATATCTTTTTCTGGAGAGTTATACACAAACTGGTGCGTAAATGTAATCAGTTTAACGCGACAAACACTTTGAAACATCAATTTATGCTTAACATACCTTAAATAACCTTTACATAACTTATAAATAAGTTTTGAAGGCTTTGGTATGGCAAATTCAAGTTTATTCGCTTACAGGGACTAATTTCGACAAACTGTGAAAGTATGCCGATTCGTACTGTAACGGACATTCTGGAACTTGATCATAAGTTAAACATACCCTAAATATCCTTTACATAGCTTAGAAATAGGCTTTGAGGGGTTCGGTGTGCTAAAATAAACTTTTTGGTCATTCAGGGACTAAAAGCGTCAAAAAGTGCATAAGTTTGCATTTTCGCGCACAACTTACGTTCTGAATACATCCGGACATCCAAAAATTTATGTAATCATTAAAATATTTTATTTTAGTGATTGTCATGATAAAATTCCATTCGTCGCGTGATTTGGATCGTTTTTCGCGTCCGTTCGTGTTTCGTCGTAATTAACCGAATAATGTGATCGTACGGCCAAACGAACCAACATCCGACATATTTTTGAGCATGTTTCATGTCCCTCATTGTTGGTGCATCTACTGTCTGCTGACTATGTCTTATTGAGTCTTATGTCTAGATAGGTTTAATGAATGAGCAATAGTGTTGAAATTAGGGTTTAATCATGTTTTATAGTGCCTGTCCGTTTGAAATGGTCCTGACCGTTTCAAGATGTCATGACCGTTTGAAGTGCATGATCGTTTGAAGCCTGTCCATTTGAACAGGTATGTCAAGTTCAAACGGTCAGGGGCTTAACCTATATATATGAGTTGTGCATGCTCATTTCAAACGGACAAGGTCATAGTGTTGGTGACGAAACTCTGTCAAAATTGCATCAGAAACACTTGTAAAGGATTGTAATCAGTAATAGAAAGAAGTTAAAAGGAACCGAGCTGTTTGTGACTTCGTTTATGTTGATTCCGCCTTCGTATTTGAAGATGAACTACCTTATACTGACTGTTTAGGGTCTCGACACGGTCCAACAAGTGGTATCAGAGCACAGGACAAGGAGTTCACACCAAATTCAGCTTGATTCTACCGGATTTTCTATCTTCTACTCACTTTCTCTCATATTTTTCTGATTCAGACATATTTCACGGTTGAAATGGCTTGAAAATTTCACATATTAAACGAAAAACACTATTAACTAATCCTTGAGAATTTGAGACCAAAATACGGCTTAAATCTGGTCGAAATCATCTTGACCATTTGAAATTGTTCGTAATATGATGACATCATCTGTTTGAAACTGACGTGTCCGTTTGAAATTGACACCTGTCCATTTGAAATTGACTCTTGTCCGTTTGAAACTGACCTGTCCGTTTCAAGCTGACTTGTACGTTTGAAAGTGGTCATAACCGTTTGAAACTGGTATCACGTGTCCGTTTGAAAGTGATCGTTTGAAAGTGGTTTTTGTTTGAAACCTGATTATTGTTGTCTCAAACGAAATAACTCATTTCGTTTAAGAAAGACCATTTCGTTTGAAAGACTATACTGTTTGTAAAATTCCATTTCAACAGATTCCGTTTGAATCTGTCATTTTACAAAACCAAGAATTTTCTAAGTTTTTTGTAAACTGTTTCAGGTACAAGATGGATGATTTCAATCCATTTTATGACGACTTTGCATTTGCTGGAGATGGTGGAAATGATACATCTTCGAGTAACACCAATGACAACACGCAAAATCCAAAGAAAAAGTTATCGGATGCATTGGAGGTTGAAAGTGCTTTCGGAACTTACAACAAACCCCCAAAGTTGATGGCTATAAAAGAATACAGTCGGTGGGCAAAGAAGTTTGAAGATTGGTTGAGAGCTTTTGCTTTTCCCAGCTGGAAGAGTCTCATAAATGGTTATGATGATGGATGCAAAAGTGGCGAAACATTAACAACAACTGAAGAAATAGAATCGTTTGTTGCTGAGCAAAAATGTATTGCGTTGCTATTTCAATCCGTCAGAGAAGATATAATTTCTTTGATCGAATACTCTAGTGCTACAGATCTCTGGGAAAGGTTGAAAAACAAATGTTTAGGAAGCAAAGAAATTGTGAAAAACAAAAGGAAACTACTTAGAAAAGAGTTTGATTTGTTTGGGTGTTTAAAGAATGAATCAGTTTGTAAAATGATAGAGAGGTTTGGGCATCTGAAACTGGAACTGGCGAGACATGATATTTGCTATACTCAAGAAGAGCCAGTCGACAAATTGTTCGATGCATTACCAGATGAGATGGATTGGCAATATTATGCGTTGATGCTAAAGAATACTATCAAGCCAGAAGATTTAACAGTTGACTTATTGATTGAGAGATTAGAAAGTCACGAGTTGGAATTGAAGAAGACGTACAAAGTCAATCACTCATCATATCAGCAGAATTTGGATTTGTATTATCCAAAGAGCATGATGTCAAAGAACACATCTCCCAATACTGCGTTTTCTGCTGAAAATGTTTCCAAAACAAGCAAAGAAAGTCAAAGCAGTGGTTATTACAGTGGGTCTTCATCAAATTCAAACCAGTCTGATGCAAAGAACTTATTTCAATGCAACATCGCTGTAGACTTAAAGAATGCTCAGAACTTCAGCGAGGAGTCGGCAAAGCAACCTATGGTTTTCTTAGCATCTGTGCTAGAATCTTATGAAAGTCTTGTAGCAGGGAAAACTGGCAACACCAACCTAACAAAAGAGGACTATGATCAGATAGATCCTGAGGAGATGGAACTAATCGACATAAGGTGGTGTATAGCCAGTGCAGTTCGTCGAGCACAGCGTTTCATGGAGATAACAGGGAGGAAGTCAATTGGTGGACCATCTACCAAGTTGGGCTTTGATAAGTCTAAGGTGACGTGCTTCAGATGCAAACAGAAAGGTCACTTTAAGCGTGAATGCCGAAATTCGTATGCTAATGAATCTGAGAACCCGTTAGAGAAGATTACTACAAGAAAGCGATTTATCATCAGAACAAATTGGAGCCACCAAGAATGAAGCAGATTGAAGATAACAAAGAAAAATCTAGAGCTCTTGCGGTGATTCACGACGATGAAGGTTTCGACTGGAGCGAGTTGTTACCTGAGGAGGATGCGGTTGGATATGCATTCATGGCAAATTCTGAACCTAAACCTTGGAAAGACAACAGAACTGAAGAACAGAAGTATAAACACAGAAAGATGTTGGCCACGAACGAATTGATCAGAATATCTGGTATTTTTTCTGAAGCAAAAAGAGCAAAAAGATGGGATCCAGACAGAGAATGTTATCTTGACCCCTATGGAAATATTGCTATTGATCATAACACTCTTGATATAGAAACCATAATCAAAGAGTATAAAGTTGAAGATGATTATTGGCAGAAGAAATGGTGGGGAAGTGGTGAAGATGAAGAGAAAGAAAAGGAGGAAGAAGAGAAAGAGAAGTCAAAGAAGATTGACACTGGGATTATTGACACGACACAGTAGTTGAATGCTGAAAACATGGGAAAGATGGCTGACAAGGTGCTGGCTGCTAAGGCACTTGAGGTAGATTCTAAATCCATTTCTAAGTCTAAAAGCCAAGTCAGTTCAAACGCGTCAACGACTGAGTCAGGTAAGAAGGTCAGTGGTAATGTTGACTGCAAAAATTGCATCAAAGAATGCAAAGTTTGTAGCACAGTCACTTATCTCAACGGTAAGAAGATTGAGGATCTGACTGCTAAAGTCAGAAGTGTTGAGGATCAAATTCTTGATCATGACAAAATGGTGAAAGCTTCAACTGAAGGATTAAAAGAATTAACTAACAAAATTGAAACTGATAAAATTGATCACGAAAAGGTTAGGAAAGAAAATGAAAGGTTAGTTCTTGAAAATCGTCAGATCACTGAAAAATTTGAAAAGCTTAAAAGCACGATTAAAGATAATGATGATAGAAATGGTAAAACTTACAAAGAAAATTGCCAGTTGCAATGTGTTTTGAGAATCAAAGAAGAATTAATAAACAAACAATTGGATGAGATTGCTAAATTGAAACTTCAGTTTGAAGAAGCCAAGATTGAGAATGAACGAATCAATTTGAAATTGAACAGTTACAGCTCTGCAAGCTTTCTTTTGCAACACATTATTCCCAAACCCATCGGGAAAGACAAAGCAGTCGAAGATGTATACTGTGATGGAACTGGGGTTGGGTTTCATCAAGTTCCACCACCAGTTCTTGAAAATTATTCGAAAAAGCAATCTGGGTTGGTTAATCTTGAGGAAGAAAATGAAGTGAAACTTCCTGATTCAATTGATGTGACATTTTCTTCATCATCATCTGATGATAGTGTTCAAACTGAGATTGTTAAAGGTATGGCTGAAAGTGTTTTGGATAGTGATTCAGCTGAGGAAGAAAAATGTTTTCTGGACAAATACATTTCGAAACAAAAGTCCAAAAACAACTTAGGTGATGAACCGGGTCTTGTGATGTACAAGATGGCTGGATCTGATAAGTTGTATTCGGATTCTGAGTTTCCGCTGGAGAATGTAAATGTTTCAAAATTGACAAATGTGTTCAAATTGGTTGAAGTTGAGTTGTCTGAATTAAAGAGTTTGAAACAAACAAAAAGGCAAATGAATTTTGAGAAAGATAAAGCTTACTACAAGAAACATGTAGTTCCACCACGTTTTTATAACAACAATCGAAACAATTGGTCGGGTGGATATCAGGGTGGTAAGAGTTATCAGAAAAGAAGTTATCAAAACAAAAGGTTTGCTGAAAAGAAGGTGTTTGTGAACGGTTCAAGTTCACTTTCTGATGAGGAAAATGAAATCTTTTCAAAATCAAATGAAGAATTTTTTGAGAAGAGGGCCTCACAACCTCAGTCTGAAGGCACAAGTCGGGTAGTTGACACTCGTACATGTTTTAGATGTAACAAAGTTGGTCACATTTCAAGAAACTGCACCAACTTCAAACCTAAGACTGAAGTTGTTGAGAATCGACAGAAGAAGGTTGATGCTAAAGGAAAAGCTCCAATGGTTGTTGAGAAAATTTTACAAATGGGTTGCTTCATCTCAACAAACATGGAAGCCAAAAGTGGTTGTTAAGAAAGAAAGTTCATCTAAACCAAAGGTTTTAGAGAAAGAAAAACAATCGTCTTCTACCATTTTGGTAAAGATGGATGTTCCTTTGGATTATTATGAAAAATTGGAGAAACAATCTTCTACTCCAAAAGAGAAGAAGAATGTTCAAAAGAAAAATCAACCAACCGGTCAACTTAAGATAGATGAGTTTTTCTTATACAAAAAGGTTGAGGTTGGATCAGAAGAAAGCTTAAAAATGAATGATAAAAATTTTCCGCCACTCTACACTACAAAATCTCACATTAAAGTCCAGTTACCTGAGTCGAAAGAGGCTTGGGTAGTATCAAAATCTCTCTAAAATTTTTGGACTTGCCGGAGCTTCCTAGTTGGTAATCGTGAAGCATGAATCGGCATCTTTATTGAGTTGTTTGTGATATGTACAGGGACTTCCGAGAGCTATTTCAAGATGGATTATGGATAGCGGAGCGTCTTGACATATGACAGGAAAGACTGCATTGTTGTATGATGTTAGAAATTTCAATGGAGGTTATGTGGGATTCGCAGGAAATCAAGGTGGTAGAATTGTCGGTGAAGGAACGTTATCCAATGGGATTGTTATGTTTGAAAGAGTTAACTACATTGCTGAGCTGGAGAATAATCTGCTGAGCATCTCGCAGATTTGTGACAGGATGTATACCACTCACTTTACTGACAAAGAATGTTTGATATTGAAGCCAGGATTTGTTATCCCTGAAGAATGGATTATCATGAGGGCACCTAGAGTGAATGATTTATATGTGTTGGACATGAGTGTAGCAACTACAACTACTGGTCAAGCACATTGTTTTGTGTCTAGAGCAACAGAGAAAGAATCGAAGTTGTGGCATCGGAAGATGGGGCATATACATCTTAGAAAAATGAATCACTTGGTGCACAATGATTTAGTTCTTGGAGTTAATATCAAAGGTTTTCATCTGGAAGGGGAGTGCATTAGCTGCATCAAAGGCAAGCAGAAGAAAAAGTCACACCCTAAAAAGCAAGTCAATTCAGTTTCCAGACCGTTAGAGAGACTACATATGGATTTGTTTGGTCCAGTAAACGTCAAAAGTATTACAGGGGATCTCTACTGTCTTGTGGTTACTGATGATTATTCCAGATTTTCATGGGTATCATTCTTGAAGTCGAAAGATGAAACATTTGAAAGTTTAATGGCGTTGTTCAGAAAGATTGAAAATTTGTACCAAAGGCGTATCAGAAGAATTAGAAGTGATAATGGTACTGAGTTCAAGAACAACAAGATGGAAGAATTTTGTGATGAAAGAGGTATATTGCATGAGTTTAGTGCTCCGTACACTCCGCAGCAGAATGGAGTTGCAGAACCTAAAAACAGGATGCTAATCGAAACGGCCAGAACAATGCTTGCTGATTCAAAGCTACCGATAAATTTTTGGGCAGAAGCAGTTTCCGCCGCATGCTATACGCTCAACAGAGTTCTCACTGTCAAGAAATTCAACAAAACATGCTTTGAGTTGATCAATAACCGCAAACCGAATCTGAAGTATCTTGAACCGTTCGGGTCACCCTGTACTGTTCTAGAGCCTTTTGGAAAGTTTGGTTCGAAGAGTATTGAAGGGATATTCATAGGTTATGCAAGTCCATTACGACGAGTCTTCGTTCCAAGCTTGAAGCAGATTATTGAAGCTCCAAATGTTGAGTGTCAGGGGTATACTATGCCGCCTCAGAACCCCGGTGACTCATGGCGTTTTAATTACGATAAATTGTGGGATTCGTTTGACATGGAAGAAGAAAAGGATGAAGAAGAAGATTTCTTTGATGAGTTGGATATTTTAAGAGAGTATGAAGAGTCGCAGAGAAGGTTTATAGCTGAGTATTCAAGAAGACCACAAAGAGCTTCAAATGATGATGAAGCAGGTCCAAGCAATGCTGGTGAACATGATGATATCCAACAAAATGAAGTTGCTCAAGATAATCAGACGACACAGAATGATAATCAAGAATCTGAGAACATGCCAGTATTTGATTGTGGTAATTCAGATTCTGAGGGGGAGCAAATTCAGATCTCAAGTCAAACAAACCCAGTCAGTGAACAAGGTGCAAATCAGAATGTTACTAATCTGGAAGGTGATGTAGATGTTTCAGGCGAAGTAATGCCACGAACTCTTTCATATCATCCAGAGGAATTGATCATTGGAGAACTGCAGACAGGCGTTCGCACTCGAAGACAGATTGATAAAGGGCTTTCATGTTTTTATACAACAGTTGCTCCTTTGCAAACTGAATTCTCATTGAGTTGTTTTATCTCGCAGGTTGAACCAAGATCTTACAAAGAGGCGCTTACTGAAGATTCTTGGGTCAATGCAATGCAGGAGGAATTGAGTCAATTTGAGAAATTAGGAGTGTGGAAGTTAGTGGATTTACCTGATGGCCAGAGGAAGATTAACACCAAGTGGGTGTTCAAGTGTAAGAGAGACGATAGAGGAGTTGTGGTTCGTAACAAAGCTCGACTCGTTGTCCAGGGTTTCTGTCAGCAGGAGGGTATAGATTTCACTGAAGTGTATGCTCCAGTTGCTCGACTAGAAGCGATCAGAATCTTCCTAGCATTTGCATCTTGGAAAAACTTCAAAGTATATCAGTTAGATGTAAAATCGGCTTTTCTCTACGGGAAGGTAAAAGAGGAGGTTTATGTCGGTCAGCCACCGGGTTTTACTGATCCACACCACAAAGACAAGGTCTACTTGCTAGACAAAGCGCTGTATGGTTTACACCAAGCCCCGAGAGCCTGGTACGAGACATTGTCTCAACACCTGCTAGCCAACAACTTTATTCGTGGAAAAGTGGATGCCACTCTCTTCACCAAAGAGGTCGACGGACATCTTCTGATTGTTCAGATTTATGTGGATGATATTATATTTGGGTCAACAAATGAGAATCTATGCAAATATTTTGAACGAGTCATGAAGCAGAAATTCGAAAGGTCATCAATGGGTGAGATGAAATTCTTTTTGGGACTGCAGGTTTATCAAGTACCCAAAGGAATTTTCATACATCAAACGAAGTACGTTCTTGATATCTTGAAGAAATTCGGGATGTCAGGTTCTACTCCAGCAGCCACCCCATTAGCAATGAATCATGGGATAAACCCTGATCTCACCGGAGAGAAGGTAGATGAAATGATGTATCGTTCTATGATCGGTTCGCTGATGTATTTGACAGCTTCAAGACCCGATATCATGTACCCAACCTGCCTCGTAGCAAGATTTCAATCTAATCCGAGAGCATCGCATATGGTGATTGTGAAAAGGATATTACGCTACCTGAAAGGAACTCCATCATGGGGGGTGTGGTATCCAAGAGAAGTCGATTTCATGCTCGAAGGGTATTCTGATTCCGATTTCGGATGCTGCAAAGTTAATGCTAAATCAACAACAGCAGGGTGCCAGTTCTTTGGATCACGTTTGATCACTTGGCAATGCAAAAAGCAAACCTCTGTGGCTTTATCCACATGTGAAGCGGAGTATGTATCTGCTAGCAGTTGCTGCTCACAGATCTTGTGGATCTAGCAACAGATGCGCGACTACGGTTTGCAATTTCTAAACACTCCTATCTTTGTTGATAATGAGGCAGCGATCAACATTACTAAAAATCCAGTACATCACGCTAAAACAAAACACATAGAGATTCGTCATCACTTCATTAGAGATTGTTTTGAGAAGAAGTTGATACGAATTGAGAAAATCCACACTGATGATCAAAAAGCTGATTTACATACCAAAGCATTTGATAAAACATGTTTTCAGTACTTGCTAAAACTGAACGGTATGAAGCTTTTATCGGTGTTGGAAGAGATTATTGGCGTTGATGAAGGAGACATTGTAGATGATGTTGAGAAGCAATCTGCAATGGTTTGTCGATTTTTTACCTGTTTTGGTATTTAGGGGGAGGTATAGGGTAATATTTCAGAAAATACAAAAACAATAAAAATGACAAAAATACAAAAACATGAGATATTTTCAAAATCCAAAAACAATAGAAAACCAGAAAAAGAGCTTGTATAAAAAGGGAAAATGATAGTACATCGGCTTGACAGTCACGGTATGCTAAAGAAATGGATTGTTTAAATGCGTTAAGCAGTCTCGCTGATGATGTGCCGATAGGTTTTTACTCATTTAGTAGGTTTGTTCGGGATATAAACCTAAATCTTACTTACTTATTTCGTGGGAAACACTACTTGGATATATAGGTAACCCCTGAAATCTCGTTTGAAAGATTCCTTTTTCTGATATACTAGGACTTTATACTCAGTGATATCTGGGGTATTATTCCGGAACTTCTGCTGAATGGAAGTTTTGACCTAGTCCCCGAATAATACTTTCCGCAATGCTTGAAACACAGCATCACCCTCAGCATAATGATAAGACAATAAAATTGCTTAGCAATGCTGTTGTAGCAAAAGATCCTCTAAAGGGGACACACCCACAAGTTGAGTCATGATCTCTCTGCTGAACGATGGTTCTGACCTGAGTTCTCATGATTCTTCATAATTTATTAACCCCTTACAGATATCATTCGTGTTATAATTGCCTGTAAGACTGAATATCGGGATCTGGATACGGGAGTATATTCAAGAGGTGGGACACACGTATAAGTTTAAGTCTTTAAAACACTAAATCCGTATCCTGGATAGATTGAAATTTGTGTGAGAATTTAAGTGGATAGGTATATTGACAATCTAAGCGAATTGTTTAATTCTGAGTATGTAACTGAAGCTTAACGGTACTTGTGATTTGTCAGATAGCTGATATGATTCCCTAACACGCTCACCAAAAATATGTTTGTAAATAGTTTACTTTTACTGCATTTTAGTTCTGTATTTCATTCCTAGTTTAGAAATTTTTTAAAATCCAAAAAGATTTTTCACTTATGTTTTATTTTTGACAAACCAAAGTGGAGAGTTGATCTTCGGATTCGAAGTCTGAAAGATGGAAGCAGATGCAGGAGATTTCTAGACTGGAGGATGAGTTGTGAGCTAAACATGATAAGTTTGAGAAGTTGAATAGTTAAAACAAGTTCATTAATTTGAAGCTTGTAATTTTCAGAAATGTTTGAATTTATTTGTTTTTAAATGTCAGTGTGATTTGTCTCAGATCAACCAAGGTCATTAAATTGGACTTGGTAGATTAATTGAGTAATCAGGGTCATTAACTTGAACTTGAATACTTAAGTGGATTTCTATCACTGAAGGTTAAATGGTAAGTTTTGGATTAAAATTGTTATTATCATATATCTTATATTTGGGTAGAGATGCAGGTAACAGGAATCCCCATGGCAACAAATTGTTAAAGTTTGAACCAGAATTCAAGTCCTAGCATTCCGAGAGGAGGAGTCTGTGAAAGGGGGAGTTAGATTTCTGGATCAACAGTCAAAGGGGAGATTGAAGATAGAGCTATGTTGAGTTTCTGAACCTGTAAAGAGAAAGTTTTGCAACGAGAAGACAAAATTTGGAAATAGACAAAGACTAAAGATTCGACGACAAAGACTTCGTCAACATCCAAGGGGGAGTCAGTTGGTCCATCTACTGTCTGCTGACTATGTCTTATTGAGTCTTATGTCTAGATAGGTTTAATGAGTGAGCAATAGTGTTGAAATTAGGGTTTAATCATGTTTTATAGTGCCTGTCCGTTTGAAATGGTCCTGACCGTTTCAAGATGTCATGACCGTTTGAAGTGCATGATCGTTTGAAGCCTGTCCGTTTGAACAGGTATGTCAAGTTCAAACGGTCAGGGGCTTAGCCTATATATATGAGTTGTGCATGCTCATTTCAAACGGACAAGGTTATAGTGTTGGTGACGAAACTCTGTCAAAATTGCATCAGAAACACTTGTAAAGGATTGTAATCAGTAATAGAAAGAAGTTAAAAGGAACCGAGCTGTTTGTGACTTCGTTTACGTTGATTCCGCCTTCGTATTTGAAGATGAACTACCTTATACTGACTGTTTAGGGTCTCGACACGGTCCAACACTCATGTTTAGGCATCATCGTAGGGCCTTGAAATTGGTTTAACAGGCTTTAAATGAGTTAAAATGGGGCTTAAACACTTGCAGGGACCAAAACTGCAATTATTGAAACTGTTTGCTGATCTGTGCAGCTCAGGCGGGCCGTGTAAGCCCCACCTGAGTTTTACGCGGGGCGTGTAAGCATGTTAGATCAGCAGAAAATGGTTAACAACTTGTTCCAGCTGTTTCCAACACTTGCAAATGGTTTTTCAACATTCTAGGGGCTATTTAGGGGCACCCATGGTATTCTAAAACCATGGGCACACATGTAAGGCACAAATCGAAGCTCGGTTTTCGATGAACAATCTTAACGGTTACCCGAAATCTAAATAAACCCCCAAGTTCTCAACCCGAACTCACACTTTGATCTGATTCATTCTCTAAGTTGGAGTATTTTCACTTCATACCTGAGAATAATTAGATCAAACCTCCATTTCTTGGACCCGTTGTAAGTATTCTTTCGTTCTTTTACGCGTTTTAAGCATGAAAGTCAAACTGTGTTTGACTTTCTGCATTGACCAGTTTATGGTCAACAAAAAGTTCGTTTGAACTTCGCAGCGTGAGCGTAATCACGATGGTTATAGTCCCTTGTGACTATACCTACTGATTACCACGTTATTTAGGCATAGTGACGAATTATAGTTTCGGTCAAAATGCGCGTTTATGCGTATTTTGCAACTAAACTATTCTTGGGTATCAAAACCAGTTGTTTTGATATCAAACCTGTTTTCTAACTTTGTTAAACATTTTTTAACGTGTTTAGCTCGTCACTTTAGGTTTGGTGCTTATATAGGGTCGTAAGATAAGCGGTCTAAACAACCGCTTAGACTTTCGAACCCGACCCGTTTGGTCAATCAATAGGATTTGACCAAACACATTAGGTAACCATAGAGGTATAGGGAATAACCTTCCGAGGTTATACATTATGGTCACATCGTTTAGTTAGTTGTATGATAGGTAGTTTATATGCCTTAGGAAAATGACCAAAATGCCCTTTTTGTGTATAAATTCATTTTAAGCATATGTAACTTAAATTTTGACATCTAAACTGATTAGGCAACATTATTAGACATGTTAAGGCATATATTACTTGCCATAGGACTAGTTAGGCGGTCCGAACGTGTTTTAGGCAAACGACGCGTTAAAGTAGTGTAAGTTACCTGGTCGTAATGGGTCGTAAGCACTTAGGATAGGTTCCGTTTTAAAATGTAGGCTTTGTTAACCATATTACATGAGTTCCTATACTCATTTGGCTTACGAAACCTCATTTTATCCGATCCTCCGATTTACTTCCGTTTATTAACGTAGTTACCTATATTAGGTGCCGTTTGATTCCGTGATCTTTCTTGCTTTGCTTGGTTGTTATCCAAAGACTATTGAGCAATCTCAAGTGAGTACATAGTCCCCTCTTTTACTGTTTTTCAAACATTTTGGGGTGAAACACATGTGCCTACTTGTTACTTTCGTGCTTTTCATGTTTTTATATCATATGCTTGTTATGTTCATTAGTACACTTATAGTACATGATTTCTTGCATGTTTTGCTATGTATGTTCACTTAGCATGCTAGCACATTGTTTTACATTGCATTTCTGTTGCATATGTATACTCAGCATATGGACACATTGTTTTACATTTCTACCTTGTATGTTCACTTAGCATACTAGGTACATTGTTTTCATAAAACATGCTTACATTTGGTATGACATTTGGTTTGTTTAACGAACTAAAATACGTTCATTAACATTAGCTACGCCGCTCGGTAGTAAGTAGTGGTACCATAGGACTTGACAAGTCCCATTCCTAATATCCTAGGTTTGTTTGGATGTAAGGAATGACTGAATCCGAAAACATTTTTGATAACCTTTACTCTAAGGTTATCCTACAGTCTCAAGGGTTGAATGTATACGTTTAACATACCGCATAAGTGTTTGTATTAGTAAAGCATGCATTTATTTTACAAAACATAACTTTGATTTATTCAAAAACTTTGTTTTGTGCACTTTTTACATATGGCTTAAATAGTACTTTTTACTTACCATACATGACATTTGTTTACACATTACATGAATTACATTTGACAATAGACTTGGTTTACTCATAAACATTTGACAATTGGTTTAAACATGACATTTTGGTGGTTTGTTTGGGTAAGTGATTTACATAACGAGGCAACGTGTAATATGATAAAAGCATGGGGGATACGCCGCTGGTACTTCCTATATATAAGTGCTTTTAGGATATTACATATCGTAGCGTTATTTAAACCATTTCAATTTAGACATATTACATTTTTCATAAAAAAACCCATTTTCACAAGACGTTGTTTTGCAAAACAGTTTGTTTTATACAACTCATTTTACTTGGTTATTTAATTAACGAGTTCATTTTACAAATCTTGAACATAAATTCACCAAGCAAGCAATTTTGGCCTAAACTACTAACTGAGCTAACAATTTATGTCAAGAATTCATAACAACACCATTTAACCTGTTAAGGTCCTTCCATGAGGGAAAGCCTTCTTGATTAACAATAATTATCCCTTATTAACCCACTAACCATTTCTAGTATCATGGTGCAAACAATTTAAACAAGTTAAACTAGTTAAACAAGTTCAAAGTCTACTAATACATGATTAATTAAGCTTCTTCTTGCAAATATCTCAACTAACCACATACTAATCATCCAAGATAATTAACTATAATCAATAATTCAACATCAATAAACAAGGATGCAAACTAATCATGAAGAATTAACATAGAAAATGCTTCAAAGTGTCATTACAAACATAATTAACATACTAATGGTTGTTATTAAGCAAGGGATACTAGTGTTTTTGCCCTTAGGCTTACAATAATACATAATCATCAACCTAAATGCTTGAAACATAACAAAATTATGGAAAGATTCAGGAAATCAAACCATAAACAAGCACAAGATTGAGTATCCGGATAGTAACGGAGCTAATCGGCACGATGTGGCTTGAATCCGAGTGAAAGCAAGTGCCTCCGGAGCCTGTGAAATCACCTAATGAGCTCCCAAAAGTCCAGAATATCGAACTGAATGTTGCGTTCTGTTTTTTATAACTTTTTCAGATCGCACGGTCGTGCGATTAAAGTGCACGACTGTTCACTTTATGGTCCTGTTCACCATACCGTGTGACATCAGCAAGTCTTGACCAGTCTTCGTATTGGCACGGGCGTGCCATTGGTTGCACGAGCGTGCATCTCCGAGGTAAGGTTGGCACGAGCATCTGCACTGGCAGTGCACATCCGGGCTGGGGCTGGTCATCGCATCCGCACGGGAGTGCCTTCAATAGCATAGTCGTGCGTTACCGGGATCCTTTGCACTCCTGATCGCACTGGCTGTGCAACACCTAGCTGAGCCTTGTTTTCGGATCCGCACGGGAGTGCCATGAGTTGCACGACCGTGCAACTCGCCCAGATCAGATTTTTCCACAGAATCTTCGCAGCTCAGCCGTTTCGCCCAGAAAATCCTCGTTTTCATCATCTTCTTGTTTGGCACGATGTTTTAGGCCTGTAAAAAAAATATACCTGATTAAGTATCCGATTCTCGGTTTTACGGCCAAAAACACGTAAAATGGGGGTAAAATGGGGGAATAATACATATGTAATTTGGTGAATATCAAACCTCCCCACACTTGAACCTTGCTTGTCCTCAAGCAAGCTAAAATTAAAATGTAATAAAAGCTAGTTTCTAAAGAGAATAAGAATTTACAAACTACCTACTAATACATCTACAAACGGTTAGCTGGTTTTTTGAAACGCAACGTCAAGTGATTCAAACCAAACAAGCACATGCAAATATATGTATAGATAACCAAAAGGCCATGATTTTACTTTCGATTGACTTAACACGCTAATCTTCACACACCTCACAATGTTCACACACACTCGGTTATATTTGTGAAACATACATAAAAATGTGTATGTGTAAACACTCAATGCCTCGACAATGAAACGTGTAATATCATAAGCTTGTCACAAGATCTTATCTCCACCAACTAACATGCGAAAAAGTGTAAATCAAGAGGTCTTTACGGGTTGTAACGAAAGGCTTGGGTGAAGGGTATGGAATGGGAATTTTAAAGTGACTAAATGGTTAAAACTCGCTAATCACGTTTAACAAGCGGAAAACAACTAAACTATATATACTAATGCCTTAAAAAGGCGACTTTTGTATTATCGAGCTCATCAACAAGATTTCATCATTTTAGCACTTAAAATTGGTCGAATTTTGTCGACTTTACCCTATTTTAGGGTGTTTGATTTTCTTTTTTTTTTTGTATATATAAATAGTCTAATGGCTTTGTACAATGAATAGCTAAATACAAGAAATGCTAGTTAAACGATGATTTAAACCGAGTTTTAACACAAAAGGTTTAAAAATAAAAAGGCTAAATTTGGCTAAGTGGGTTAATTAGTTGGGTAAACGAAAGAAAAACACGGGAAAGGCTCAACACGGTTAATCCTAGTGGGTAATGTAGGGTTTAGGGGAAACATAACACAAAGGAAAAGGCTAACAACAAAGGGTTTTCTAGGTGCCTCTATCATTTCTACACAATTTCACATATTTATGGTCTTAAAAAGCATGCTAGTGACAAGTTCTAAACTACACGTGACATCCGGCTCACTGCTACTCCGAAATGAACAAACATATAACGAATTTAAGGCTCAAACATGTTCATATAACGGAAGGAATGGGTAAAAGTATGAAAATTATCATGCAAGTCTTTCTTTGTTTGTCACGTTTTCTAGTTATCTTTTTTCAAAATTTATTTGGCTTGTTGGGTTTTTATCATATCTGAAGCTTTCTAAAACAACAACTAACTGGTTTATTTGCTAAAAATATATACAATTTACTGATTTTTTTTATTTTTGATTTTTTTTTAGGACAAACAAAGTCAAAATGTTAAACCCCCTCCCCACACTTGAACTTCGCATTATCCCCAATGCGAAACCCAGAATATAGAGAAAAAGGAGAATAACACACCCCTGAAGTTGATTGTAGATGAAACGAGGTTCCAAAGCTGATTCTGTTGTGTTTTCCGGTCCAAGATGTGCTTCCAAGATCTGTATGGATGTCACAAGGCAAGGCAAAGCAAAAACAAAACAGCAAGCAAGACAATCTGATCGTAACGCAAAACATGATCTAAATAAATAAAAAGAGTACTAAATATCCATACATAAACGAAGCAAATAAACCATAATGTCTAAAAAACAAAATACATAACCGCAGGTGTTTGCAATGAAAACCAAAATGAACACCCAAAAACATACTACTGAAATACAAACACAACCACCAGCTCAGAACTCCACCTACTACTCATCATCGGCACCTTCACCAGTGTCCGACGTGCCTGCCCCACCATAATCACCAGGGTTCCCGAATGGGAACTGCGGGGGCTCGCCAAAGTAGTTGGGTAGGCATTCTGAAGACCCCCAAATATGTACGAAAACCCAGCATGCACCTCTTGGCGCATGAAATCTTGATTCGCCCGCATCGCATCCTGGTTGGATCTCAGCTGCTCTAGATTGACCCGCTGCTGCTCTTGACTAATCTGCATCTGCTGAAATTGACTATAAAACTCAGGATATGACGGGATGCTAGGAGGCCAATGCTGGTACTACTGAGGCTCCTAATGTGGTGGTGTTTGTGGTGGTTGTTGATGCTCCTCCTCCTCATCGTGCATAACCTCATCCTCATCATCCGCTGGCTCTGGAGGCAACGTGTCCCAGACCTCGTTGTCTAACCCTTTCAACCTATCTCCGTGGTCGGTCTCTGCGATTATCCCCATAGCCTTCAAAGAACGGATATCCACATACGTACCTTCAGTAACCAAAGTTAGATCTTCAACCACTTCGTCAATCATAATACCCATGGCGTAGGCGATTTGGGTAACGTATTGACCACCATGGATCTGACTGATAGCTGTCCTGCCTGAACTATGCACGAAATATTTAGCCATTCGCGTGGCAAGGTTGATATGAACCCCCTCTGTGAGCGCATATAAAAATATGATATTAGGTGTGGGACAGTTTCCCAAACTGTCAATGCGCCCTGTAATGGTGTGGCTGAAAATGTGGTGCATAACCCTAAGCAAAGGGTCTCGCAATCTCGATGCTTTGGCTACTCGAGGATCATATACTGGGCCAGTCGCAATCCGCACCCAAAAATCACCTCGCTCGTCTTCGCTAAGGAAGGTGGATTGATTTGTGAAGAACTCGGAGTTCATTTCTTCATCAGTGTAAATACCGAGTCTTCTACCCAACCTCCCGACGGTCCAGTTGTGCCAATTACCCCCCAACCTGAAATTGATTCGTTTATTATGTAGAAAGTCAGGGTTCCGGCTCGCTTTGGGATTCTCATAAGAGTATGCAGCGAAGAATTCCAACGTGAGCTCCAGATAAATTGGCCGGTCAATGTTGACCAATCGCGAAAATGGAAGTGTTAACATATTTGCAAGCCGGTCGTGTTGGTTCAGCTCCGTCATCACATCCCAATCTAATCTCCTTGGAATGCCGATTTGGTTCCATCTTTGCCAAAGCGCATAGAGTTTTGCAATGCAAAGTTGGTCCCGCGCGTTGTTTTGGTCGAAGTGGAGAAAAGGATGGTCCATCTGCATGAGGAATCACTGTTAGACAAAAAGGAGCAGGAAAAATTTCATCCGAAACAGCCTAACACACTATTATGAAGCTTCTGTCCAACTGATCTGGGCAAATCGCACGGGCGTGCGACCAGACGCACGGTCGTGCGTCACCGAGATCAGTGGCTGTGATCGAAACCTGTCGGCATTGCACGGACGTGCGATAATTGCACCACCGTGCGTCACCGATATCACATCAAACATCGTGAACAACCGCAACTGAATGACCATGCCACCCATTGAACGACCGTGCGACGCGGTCTTTTGCAGAATTTCAACCCACGAATCAGAACAGCAAAATTTTTCCGAAAATCAACAAATTTCTGGCAAACAGGGGCTAGGAAACCGACTGGCTGTTCACGAATCGCACAAATCTTGCAAGGGTTAGGGTTTCAATTGTATTTATGAAGAGAACCCTAAAAAAACCTTGAAGAAATCTGGAAAATCTAAGCCTAAAACGAGATTAAAACTGAAAAACAAGAAGAAATACATACCGTGCTTGAGGAATCTGAGAAATATTGCAAAAATTGGTGGGATTTTGGAGGAGAAGTCGGCCAGGAATGATGGTGCAGTTAGGGTTCACGAATGTGAAGAGTGGGGTGCAGATAAGGGATTTATATAGTAAATGGACAAAACTTCCCTTGGCCTGTCACACGGTTGTTCGACCTGACGCACGGGCGTGCGTCTCCGACATTGGCTAACCCTGGCCCGCTGATCTCGGAATGCACGGGGGGTGCGACTCAAGGCACTAGCCCGAAACCGCACGGGCATGTGATATGTGGCACGGTCGTGCCATATCTGCAGATCAGTCTGTTTACTGCAAAATCCATTTTCAGCAGCCGTTCCGACCATTTTCCGCCATTTTTGCAATACGCAAACTGATTAAACAATATTCTAACCTAGATTCTTCGTCCAGCATGATTAAAAACTGTACGGTCCTACGAAAACTACCAAACACACCAAAAATACGAAAAAACGGCAAAAATATAAACTTGGACAATTTTACCCTAAAAAGCACGAAATGCTCTTGGTACATTTTTGATCCTCGAGTCAGTAGCGTAGACTCTCCTCCCCACACTTATGATGTATGCGGGGCGTGGAGTTCGATAACCTCCACCGCCGACTTAATTAAATCCGGGAAACATAGAACTTTAAGTGGTACCCATTTACCTTGAAAATTACACCGCCCGCGTTCACAATTGCGACAGTCCCATACCAAAATACCTCCTTTACCATGTACGGACCCGTCCAACGCGAATGCAACTTTCCTGGAAATAGACGCAACCTCGAGTTGTAGAGTAGGACAAGATCTCCCGCTTGGAATTGTTTATGGTCCTTCAAGCATTTTTCATGCAATCTCTTGGTGTGCTCTTTGTATAACACGGAGCTTTCATAGGCGTGTTGCCGTAGCTCTTCTAATTCGTGAATCTGAAGGAACCGGGCTTCACCTCCGGTTTTTAGGTCCAGATTTGCAGTTTTTAGAGCCCACATCGCCTTGTGCTCCAACTCCACAGGTAAATGGCATGCCTTTCCGTAAACAAGCCTAAAGGGAGTAGTCCAATAGGCGTCTTGTATGCCGTACGGAAAGCCCAAAGTGCTTCATCCAATTTGTCTGACCAATCCTTGCGGTTTGCACCCACCAACCGCTCAAGGATTCTTTTCAACCCCCGGTTCGTGACCTCCACTTGCCCACTTGTTTGTGGATGATAGGGTGTGGATAAACGGTGATGGACACCATAACGGGACAGAGCTCTCTCAAGCTGAGTGTTGAAAAAGTGGGTCCCTCTGTCACTGATCAGTGCCTTTGGTGCACCAAACCGGGCAAACAAACTCTTCAGAAATCTCAAGACTACCCTGGCATCATTGATGGGTAAGGCCTGTGCCTCCGCCCACTTCGATACATAATCAACAGCAACCAGGATATATTTGTTTCCTCATGAGGGGGGAAATGGTCCCATGAAATCTATCCCCCAGATATCAAAGACTTCACTTACTTGTATCCAATTTTGAGGCATTTCGTCGCGTGCCGATATATTTGCTGCCCTTTGGCAGGCATCGCATGCTCTGACCCATTTCTGCGCATCACGAAATATTGTGGGCCAATAAAACCCTGAATCAAGCACCTTCTTAGCGGTGAAATTGGCTCCATGGTGACCTCCGGTAGGTCCCTCGTGACATCGGCGCAGAATGTCAGTCGCCTCCTTTCCCAAAACACATCTCCTAATCACCTAATCAGCACCAACCCTAAACAAGAAAGGGTCATCCCAAATGTAGTGCTTGACGTCCGCAAAGAATTTCCTCTTTTGTTGGAGAGTCAATCCTTTAATCAGAATCCCGCAAGCAAGATAGTTCGCAAAGTCGGCGAACCAAGGTGACTCATCGCATACCTCGACGCTCATCAACAACTCGTGTGGGAAATTGTCATTGATTGGATCCCAACGTGTGTCCTTGATGTCTCCATGCTCCAACCGAGAAAGATGGTCAGCCGCTACATTTAACGAACCCTTTTTGTCCTGAATTTCGATATCAAACTCCTGCAGCAATAAGATCCATTTGATGAGACGCGGTTTAGCGTCCTGTTTGCTGAACAGGTATCTGATGGGTGCGTGATCAGTATACACAATTGTTTTTTGAAAGCACCAAATACGATCTAAAATTTTCAAATACGAAAACAACCGCCAAGAGCTCTTTTTCTGTCGTGGTATAATTCTCCTGTGCGTCATGAAGAGTCTTGCTCGCATAATAGATCGGGTGAAAGTGCTTTTCCTTTCTTTGTCCTAGAACGGCCCCTATAGTGAAATCGCTCGCGTCGCACATAATTTCAAATGGAAGACTCCAGTCAGGTGCGACCAAAATAGGGGCCTCAATCAACTTTTTCTTGAGAAGGTCAAAAGCCTTCAAGCAATCATCCCCAAAGATAAACGGAGCGTCTTTCTCCAACAGACGGGTCATGGGCCTAGCGATTTTTGAAAAATCCTTGATGAATCGCCTGTAGAACCCCGCATGACCGATAAAGCTCCGTATCGCTCTCACAGAGGTGGGAGGTGGAAGTTGTGAAATTATGTCCACTTTAGCTAGATCGATCTCCATACCAGCTCATGAAATCTTATGTCCCAGAACTATGCCCTCTCTCACCATAAAGTGGCATTTTTCCCAGTTTAGGACAAGATTCGTTTCTTTGCACCTCTTCAACATTTTCTTCAAATTTTCTAGACATTGATCGAAGGAATCTCCAAATACTGAAAAGTCATCCATGAATACCTCCATAAAATCCTCGATCATGTCATGAAAATCGCAACCATGCATCGCTGGAAGGTAGCCAGTGCATTACACAACCCGAAAGGCATACGCCGGTAGGCGAATGTGCCAAAAGGGCATGTAAAGGTAGTCTTCTCCTGATCCTCAGGAGCAATAGGAATTTGAAAGTATCCAGAAAACCCGTCCAGGAAACAGTAATACGACTTCCTCGACAGACGTTCTAACATCTGGTCGATGAATGGAAGTGGGAAGTGATCCTTACGAGTAGCATCGTTGAGTTTGCAGTAGTCGATGCAAACTCGCCACCCAGTGACGGTACGGGTAGGAATAACTTCATTCCTATCATTTTGAACTACAGTAATACCACCTTTCTTGGGTACTACTTGCACTGGACTCACCCACACAGAATCAGATATAGGATAAATCAACCCAGCATCTAACAAGTTAATCACTTCTTTCTTCACCATGTCTTGCATATTCGGATTCAAACGCCTCTAAGGCTGTGCACAGGGCTTGTACTCGTCTTCCATCAGAATCTTATGAATACAAAAAGAAGGATTGATGCCTTTAATATCCATAATCTTCCACGCCATGGCTTTCTTATGAAGTCTTAGAACCTCGAGAAGCTGTTTCTTCTCCTCTTTTGCCAATGATGCTAAAATGATGACCGGCAAGCGACACTCCTCATCTAGAAATGCATACTCGAGATGTGGTGGGAGTTCTTTTAACTCCAAAGACAGTGGATCTTCAATCGAAGGTTTTGATTTCTCATCATCTACATGGCCAATTTCCACAAATTGATCTGGACTTTGGGAACCATCATCACCGACTTGGAAAGTCGGCTGCTCAACTTCGTGGCCCTCCAGCATAATGCCAATCAGGTCCCTATGTCACACCATGGTTTTGCGGAAGCGTGGGTTTATTTGGTGTGACTTCTTAATACCATAGCAACAATCATAACAATGTTATATGATAAAAACATGAGATATTCATCCATTAATAAAGTTTAGAAAAATCCCATTTTCAACAATCACAAAATAAGTTACAAACCTTAATTTGATTAAATTGAGTTCATAAAGACTTAGCAAAAGGCTTTTAACAATACTAGGTTTAGGGATATGTAACCCGTCCAGGAAGAGGTTACACCTTCTATACCCTGGGTGACTTCTTTATTCAAACGCAGCTTGAAAATACGTGCATACCGTGCCAGATCCGTTAGTTTCCTGAAATACATGTAGTTTGAAAAGTCAACATAAAGTTGAGTGAGTTCATGTGTAGGTGAGTTTGTATAAACCCTTGTAAAAATGTCAGTATGTATGAAAATCCCTGGTATGTAGCAAATAAGGAAAAAGAGATCACCATTGGGTTGCAAAGCCAATGATATGTGTGAAGTGCGGTAGGAAGACTCAAACCTAGCAGATTTTTGCGTCGGGCTCAAAGTCACCACCTGGTTCATTCAGCGGACTCAGGGGTTGGGCTTGCTACACCCAGATAGATCTACCGCTAATGACCCTCGGTCCTACAATGAGGATTAATGGCCTCCAGTTCCCGCCTACCCACTCACATGATCTAAGTAGTAACCCTCCTTACGCTAACCATACCATGTAAAAAGTATTCGTAATCATAGTAACATGTATTTCACCCCTGAAGTATAAAAACTGAAAACAGTTAAGAGAAAAGGGGGACATGAACTCACTGTATTGCGTCTTCAGTATGTGTAACCCAAATCTCCGCGGCAAACACGACTACCTACAATGGTCTAACGTCTATTAGACGAACGGGTAGTGCCTTGTCTTAGTATGTATGTTTTTGAGTTATGATTCTGGTATTATTCCAAGTTATAATAATTGTATTTAGTTTTGGAATAATTGTTTATGCAGTGATTCTGTATTAATATTTCTCAAGCATTTTAGCTTTGTATTTCCTTCCCAAGGATGGGGGTTTTAATACATGTGTGTTTTTATAATTCTGAAAATACATTTTAAGTCCCACTTAGAAAATATACTTATCCCATTTGTCCAAAATATTCTATCTCCAAAATATACATATTTTTCCCAAAAATATTATATTTTACTTCGTACAATTTCCAAAATAATACTTTATCAAAATACACATTTAAGAGTATTTTCCGAAGATACATAAGTTACATTTTAAAGTTCGCGTGGTAATAACAGTACCGGGGTAACTTAAATATTTATTTGTGAGGGCGTTGGTATCGTTTTGGAGTCGTATTTTCATGATATATCATGTAATATTATTTTTACCCTAAAAATAATATATCTTTAGTTCACAAAATAATCACGTAAGCACACAAGCGTTTTATTATGAAATATATATTCTCAATATATATTTAACAAGTTTCCTTTACAAAAATCCACCTCCGACACTTGGTCATTTTGTAATAAAAATCATGGCGAAATTTATATTTTGAAAACAAGTTAAAAATATATTTATAACACTTGTCACAAAAATATTTCTAAGTGTTATATTTCTCGAAAAATTTCACCAGAGTTTCCTCTGTAACTGGAGGTGGCCACGCTTACAAGCGTATCATTTTCTTTTCAAATAACACGTTAGCTCGCTTTCAAATAACCAACCCGACATTTAGGCATGCAAAATACCACTTATATCGATTCAGTTTTAATACACAAAACTGGGTTGTTTTCGGGTATTTTAATAAAATAGTTATCTTATTCTAAAAATTCCCAAATTTTTACAGAATGTCTTATTCGATCCAAATATTATTGTGTAAAAATATCGGGGTCCAAATCATCACCAATATTTTATAGAAAATCATTTTCCGGGCTGAAATCAGATTTATCTCTTTCTGACCACAGTCCGCGGAATAATTTATTTAAAATTCATCGAGAGTCCAATTTACGAAATTCCAGTGAGAGAAATACAATTACATCGGTGGTCATCTACAGTACAAATTTCATGACTTAATCCTACACCGATTTCATGTTACGACGAAAAATACAACACCCATTTACTGCTGTAAAAATGCAGCTTTAGCTGCTGTTACAAAATGACACTTTAAAAATAGTAAACGAGGTCCAAAAAATATGATTCCAGTGCCATTAGAACCGTATTTCATAATACATAAACATAGACTTCAGAAAATACATTTTTCGTTAAGTTATGACCTGTTTACAGCCTGTTTAAGTCGGCTGAAAAAGGCAATCAGCATGCTGTTTAAAGGTTAAATGTTACTAAAACGCACTCATACGTTCGCCATACTTTCTAATATGTTTAACATCAGACCATAAGTTTTTTACAGCAGGTTTTTGTTCATTTAATTCAGATTTACCATGTATTATCACCTTTTCTCCCGTGACCTTTGTGTAAAGCTTTTATGTTCATGCTTTAAGTTATGATCTTTAGGGTTCTTGTAATTTCACCATTCTTTCCACTATTAACCACCAAGAATATGAACCAGATGAAGATCTAAGGCACTTACCACTAGCACAAGGCTAGGGGAGTTCAAGTGAAGAAATGTGGTGGTTAAAAGAAAACGAGAGAGGTCCTTGAGCTTCCGAACACACCACGCTTCATTGTATGATCCCTTGCACCTCTAGATGTATGTGGATTGTATGTAAGAGGCTTGGAAGTGGGTGGTTGATGGTGGGAGGGTGGGAGGGTGGCGGCCGATTGGTGGTGTGGAGGAAGAGGAGAGAAAGTTGTTGGTGAAGTGGTGTTTAGTGAATGAAAGTGTTTATCCTATAAGCTTATTTATAAACCATTTTTGAGCTTTAACCATTAGATCATGTGCCATCTTGATACTAGACAACCTCAAATAAAATAATCAAAATGTAAGGAGTGTGTCCCCACATGGGGAACCGATCGGTTGAGGGGGGGGGGGGGGTTATGGTTTGTTTTGGATGGTATAGTTAAGAACTAGTTTGTTTAGTTAGGAACTTAACTAAGTTATTAGTGTGTTATGAAATATAACGGGTGTTAGGGTGTTCGGGGACCCTAAGTGGCTCAGAGAAGTGTAAACATGGTTGTTGACAATATTTTTAGGTTCCGGGTAAAGTCCGGTTGTTCGGTTGGATATTGATCCGTTAAAGTGCTAAATAAGCATTTAAAGTGCCTTTAATATTATTTTTAGTGACACAATGAATTCCCGACACTTTGGAATGTGTCTAGTATTATTTTCCCAAGTTTTTGCACCTTACTAGCATTGTTTAATGCTGAATTTTGTTTATTAAGTGCAAAATTCTGCATTTAAGGTCTGTTTTAGGCACTTCCCGGCACTATAACTATCCCCTAGTGACGCAGTTTAATGATTCTCACTTCCCTACACTCCCTACCAGTGTAGTAATCTATTCCCGGCTCTTACTGGCCTCAGAGACAGTGTCTGTCTAGTGCTGGCAATGTCAGCATGTTTACTGGATTATCCGCTCACTGTGCTAACTGTGCTTTGTGCATCAAGTTTGTCACTAAAGTTTGTATAAATGGAGTGACAGTATGAATGTGATGCATATGTAAGTATATAATACAGAAATCAGAAAGCAGTTAGCTCAGCAGGTTGTAATCAAGCACAGTCATTAAGCACAAATTAAATATCAATTAATTGTACAGATACCTGTAATTTTTAGGGTTGTCACATTCTCCCCACGTTAAAGAAATTTCGTCCTCGAAATTTGTACTACCTTAACTCCGTGTGGTTACGTCACACGTGTATGTATATGAATAATATCACGGTAGATAACCTTCAAACCGAATCAAACCTTACTCACATTTGGTGAATCCAAGAGTATATATCATCCCGAATCCTAGGGTTAAAAGGTGTGTGCTCATAGCAGTTGGTGTCAAGGGTACAAAACGTACTTGACGTATAGCCTAGTGTAATCCAGCCAGCAGGGGGTCCACGAAAGAGGAGCCTTGACTAATAAGACTCTTCAAACGATCGATCGCAATATGCAAGCGAGTTTTCACGAAACATAGCACCCACTATATAAATTCAAAAATCAACAACTCAAATGAAATAGTAAATTGATCTGTCAACTCCCGAGTAGACGAATGGTATGGTTCAGTGTGTTGAACATTTTGAATCGCAAGAATACGCCGAGTGAACACAAGCGAATCTGGTGTATCCTTGCTTTGATTTGTAGTTGCATCAGGAATGTTTAAATGACAAGTCAACAAAAGTTTATGTATTTTTGCGTGAAACGGTTGACCATGATTAGCACAAGCTACAAGTTTGTAATGACACCACAAGGTGTCGCAATGACATAATTCCATAATAGCGGTGATTGAACAAGTTCACCGTGTTTGAGACCAGATGAAAGTGTACCGTAACAAACCTGGAGAATTGATTTTCACAATGTCATAAAGTTTTTCGGTTGAATATGGAACATCCAAGTGCCACTGTTTTGATCGAAGATGAAAAAGTTTTAAGTACCGTAAGGCATTTGATTGACAACGAAAGAATCGATAGGAGGTACATGGTGCTTATGAAATGAATATATGTACCATTGTCTTAACACACGATTGTGTTGAGACTGCTTCGATCGTGGGTATCAAAGTGGGTTGTTAACAAATAAATAGGCAGTTATATCCGTGTATGAAGTGAGTAACCAATTAAGCACAAGTTTCAATTCGGTGAAAATATCACCGCAGGGTATCGAAACGAATCAAACGATTTAGTGGAGTCGTAGACCAACCGAACCTGCTATGGCTCGAAATGAAAGAATCTCTGTAAAGATATTTGAATGTGATGCTCTCAATACATCATATAGCGTCTCAAATCGAACATGTAAAATGGATAGGTTCAAGCAATTGAACCTGGTTTCAGTGTAACCCGACAACAAACGTATGTATCAACAAAGGAAATCTCGGCATGGTAGCAAAAATAAACCATGAATGTAACTTGAAATAGAAGAAGTTTCAGGAGAGTGTGTTGACTTGATAACAAAAGAGTCAACAATTACAATAATGTAGGTCATTTGAATCACAAATCAGTAATTAAACTTAGCAACATAATATCTGAACTTCAATGAAGCGTTTGAAATGAAATCGCATGCGTAGTAAAAGGTGCATGTATAACATATAAGTTTTCAAGTAATGAAGCATTGTGTTTCTACCAACAGGGAGAAGTGACCAAGTATACGAAGCAAACGTGTGTTCGCTCTCAGTGAAGGAAATCAACGTGATGCAACTACTTTGAGGGGAGTTGAGATGCAAATATCTACTCGCTAGAAGTAAAAGTGAAGCCTTCAATGAAAGAAAATTTAAGTATTTCCTGTTTTGTTAACCGAAATGACATGTTTGTCAGGTTATTGATGTTTGATTGAGTTGACAGATATGGTTTCTAAGTAAAAACCCTTACGAGTTTTGGTCCTGGGTTCCCAAAGGTTCCTAATATATGTTTCCTAGATCCCCCAGATTTCGTATCCCGTGTAGATCTGGTTTGTGCATTATGTAGGAAACACTATTTTTGTGTGCGTCTAAGAACAAGTCATTGTCCCACAATCTTCCTGGTATACTTTCTCCCCGAATTCACAGCTACTCGACCATCGATCAGTCGGGAAATACTTGTGGGATCCCCGCAGTTAATCAAATAAGTAAGTCGTCAGTTCTTAGCAAGAGTCGCTGACCCTTGTTGGCTAGCTCGTTCGGCTCCCAGTCATTTGAAAGTCATCGTCCTTTCTTTTGGCGAGCAGAACTGAGATTATCCAAAACAGAAGTTTTGGTCTGTTATCTTCCTTCTCTATATACTACTGAAACTACACTGTCAATCCTTGCATCTCCGAAGATGTAAGTCGCTAGGATACATCGACTACAGGCGCGACGCCTGGAATCAAATAGACGCGCAACTCGACTAATCGTTGAGGAGTTAATCCTGGCAAGTCTTCGAGGAAGACCTTAGGATATTTCCTTATCATAGGAATATCTTCACGCTTTGATTCTTCGGCTCCTCCTGTCCCCGACCTGAGCCAAGAATGCAACACATCCTTTACGCAATATTCTTCGTGCCCTCAAGCAATTTTGTAATTTTGCAAGGGCGAATCCCGCTTCATGAGTCAAGATCGCTTTTTCGTCACCATCGCGGTGCGGATATCAATTTCCTATTGGTCATTTGTCAACCAATCCCTCCAACTACCTTGTTGAAGTCTCCCAATTCACTGGCAGTAGATCAAGCGTAAACTTACGCTCTCCGGTTTTTATTTGGTCGCCTCCAGTTACTGCGTTGGCTTCCACTAGCTTCCCCTAAGCTAGTTCTAATGGGTACTGGAACATCTACTTACTCGCTACTTAAACCAATTATACTCTTGAACTCTAGCGGTGCGAATCGTAAAATTTGCAACAGTATCTAGCAGCACAGATGCATAATGTTGAGTAATATGGGACGTACCGATATCCAAACTTGGTTTCTTGGCGTGCTCCCATAGCTCTGCTACGGAGCTTTTATCTTTGTGCCCGGTTCTTCTTAGGGCAGTATTTTCTGAAATGCTTCTAGCTTCCACAGTTAAAACAAACTTCAGCATGTTTTTGTTTATCACTCGTCCTGCCTTCGTTGTTGTCGTTGTTTCCTCCGTGATTCTTGCTATTATCTTGACCTTTATTTCCACTTTCAATACTTTGTCTACAAGTCTCCTTGGGATGTCCCCTCTTACCACAGTTATCACATTTTCCATATTTACAACGCCCGATGTGATAGCGTAGACAATTGTCACATTTAGGTAGGATACCCATGTAGTCTTTTCCCTTCTTGGCTTTCTTCTCGTTACTCCCCCGAGTAACCACCTTGAGATTTGCGAGCTTTCTCTTGTTATCCCCAGGTGACTCTACAGGAGTCTCCTCTCTCTCTTTCGCAGTGGAAAATTCTCCTCGTCTAACTGCTTCTTCCGTGAGCGCCACACTTATGTCGATAGCCTCGGTGATCGTTGAAGGTTTAGATGTTGTTACCAGACTTAGAATCTGAGGTGCCAATCCCCCTATGAAATGTTCAATTCTCTTAAACTCTGGCCCTACTAGGAGTGTAGCAACTTGTGATAAATCGTTAAATCTCTGCACATACTCCGCTATCTTTGGTCCTTCCATTTTCAAGTTCCACAGTTCTGTTTCCAATTTCTGGACTTCTTCCCTCGAGCAATATCTCTTACGCATCAGATCTTTCAGTTCATCCCACGTCATAGCATTAGCAGCGGTCTCGCCCATTGTCCGAACTTGATGGTTCCACCATGACAGAGCCTCATCCACCAATAGTCCAATATATATACTTGACTTGATGTTCGGGGTCACATTTGCTCAATCGTAAAACAGAATCTGTCTTTTCAACCCAGCGCACGAAGGCTAAGGCACCCCCAGTGCCGTCGAACTCTCGAGGTTTGTAGGTGCAGCCTGCGATGTAAGCAACATTATTCGCGTAAGGCCTTAGCAAGGCACTCGTGGAAATGTCCAAACGTTTTGTAATGTGTCTTAAAGGACTAGACATTACCGTTGGGGGGGTTATTTCCCGAGGTACCTCCGCTGCAATCGGAGCGACGGGCCTCGTACCGTGCGATGGCCTATAAGAGGCGCTCTTGCATTTCTGCCTCTGTTGTCGGTAGAGGGTTGTTGATATCGGTGTTCCCTTGAGTGGACATCTTCCTAGAAGAAGGTCGGTTAGGTCAGGTCTTGTTAAGGATACGAGCACACAAGTCTCTTTTTAACGAATAAGACCTCAGAAGTGTATTACATATACGTATATACGCAGTCGTTATAACATTCAATCACATATTATCACAATTATTGCACAACTTGTAAATAGGAATGTAGCAAGTAAGTATGTAGCATTATAGTTGAAGCATAAACATGTAAATTAACAGCGTGCTTAGTGAGGACATAGCGACTAAGTTCTTCATTAGTTATTAGTCACAAATATTGTCGCATGATGATTAGGCTTTCATTATCCTCCGGCCACAATCACTGTGTCTAACAAAATGTATCACATCAGAAGGGACACAGGGTCACCCTACCCTTGTCCAACAAGTATATTAGTGCATCAAATTACGTAGTCAGAAGTGGTCCTCAAAAGTCTCCGCAATCCTGGCTTATCATTAGTGTCTTTACCCAAGTGTAATGCAATCCGCATAATCCAGAAACCAACTATACTGGTGACTGAGGTGGAGGAGGAAAGAAAAGTGACTGCTAACATGCGTGAGTCCCTCCTCGAGCTTGTATATACGTCGGGGTAATTATCTGCTCTGCCGCTCGATAGTAAAGAAATGAGTATCAGAATCCTGGGAACGGTGTAATAGCAACGGTCAAGAGTGCAAAAGGAACCTTGATGTATGTGGCGAATCAAAGTATGCTGACAATAGTCAGGGTGGAGGACGTGGTGTCTTACATAAACTTTTCTGACAAAATGCTGTCTTGTGATGTAGACACTTAAATCATGTTTTCGGTTATGTAATGTTTTGCATCTGAAGTTGCCAATTGTGGTGTCAGCTCAAGCTCCAACATTCTGCGACTCATATCCTCAAACTGCAGCTGATGTGACAGGTGTACCCATCCCGTGTGTGGCCTCCATAAAGCGTGGGATGGTAAGGGTCTAAAATTCAGCATAGTGCATTATAGGAACCATCGAAACGGTTCATCCAGCGATGTAGAGGTGAAAGGTGTAAACGGTGCGGCCTGTAAGGCCGTAGAAAATGCTGTTGTAGCAAAAGGATCGTTACGAGGGTACTGACCTGGAGTACCTTTCCGGGGCGTAGGTATGTCTTGAAAGAAAGCGATAGGCGCATTGGCGCAATGGACGTCGGTCTTCATAGGGGAAAGGAGCAACATCAGCGGTTATGGATGCAAAACCAAACGTTTCAACCAATAAGGAGATTGTCAGGTGCTGGTACTGGGTTAGATAGTAGGGGTGCAATGTCTAGTAAACCAAAAGTATCAGGGTCACAATCAAGCAAGGGTGTAGGACCAGCAGTTGCAACATCAGGCTGACTCAAAAGGTGCAGAAGCTAGCTTAGCAGTTGGCCCTGGGTCGTGTAACGGTGTGGTGCCTCGAGCAGGTGATAGTGCAGCAGCCATGTCGTCATCATCTTGTGTCAGTAGTAGAATGCTGTACTCCAGCTGTTTGTAAGGTTGCAGGTATCACAGACTCAAAGGAGTCTGAATGCATGCTAGAATCAGAGGGTAGCTTGTTAACAAGGGTATTAAGAAGTGAAATTAGTAACAGTGTTCTCGTCAAATTTTCTATCGTCATAGGTGTCGGCAGTAGGACCATCGATAAGCATGTCAACGTCGTCATAAATTGTTTGTCGAGTAGCCAACCTTCAGTAGAATGTCCGCAGGAGGCGCATCATCGAGGATCGGAGCCATGGTGTGTCCATCATCGGGATGACCAGTGATAGAGTGGTCATGGATTGAAACAAGAGTGACAGAAAGATTCTTGTCAGAGAAACCATCAGCAGAGATGAAGTATCACCAAAGTCTGGTAGCACGGACTGTTAGAAGTCGTCCTCGTCATTAGCATATTAGGATCACGCTCAGTATCTAACGTAATTGTCTCTGGCGCGGATGTAGTCTCATTATCTGTGGCGGTGGTCGTAGGGTTATCAATGTCTGATAACTCGTTCTCTAATTAGAGTGACATGTGTGCCGGTGCGTAGCATGTATATTCAGAGTAATTACTAATAATTAGTGTATGCGAACAACTACCACATATGCACATACATCAACCTTAATTCAAATAAGCACGTAAATCTCAATTAATGTAAGCAAGTAATCATCCTAGTCTTCCCCAGACTATCCTCCCAGCCTCTCAGACTGAACCTCCTAGTCTCTCAGACTATCCTCCCAGCCTCTCAGACTGATCCTCCTAGTCTCTCAGACTATCCTTCCAGCCTCTCAGACTGATCCTCCTAGTCTCTCAGACTATCCTTCCAGCCTCTCAGACTGATCCTCCTAGTCTCTCAGACTATCCTCTCAGCCTCTCAGACTGATCCTCCTAGTCTCTCAGACTATCCTTCCAGCCTCTCAGACTGATCCTTCTAGTCTCACTAGACTAACCTCCCAGCCTCTCAAACTGAACTTTCTAGTCCTACTAGACTAACCTCCCAGCCTCTCAGACTGATCCTCCTAGTCTCTCAGACTATCCTTCCAGCCTCTCAGACTGATCCTCCTAGTCTCTCAGACTATCCTTCCAGCCTCTCAGACTGATCCTCCTAGTCTCTCAGACTATCCTCCCAGCCTCTCAGACTGATCCTCCTAGTCTCACTAGACTAACCTCCCAGCCTCTCAGACTGAACTTTCTAGTCCTACTAGACTAACCTCCCAGCCTCTCAGACTGAACTTTCTAGTCTCTCAGACTACTCCCTCAGTCTCTCAGACTGAATTATAAATTTAAATTTGGAAATGTGTATTTGTGCCTTTTTGTTTGTAAAAAGGTTTGTTCCCTGGATCTGGACGTATAGTGTATGCAATGTAAAAGTGTTTGAAAACGTTTTCGTGAGAGCCCTGATGATCATAGTCTAGACTCGAGGAAGAATCCAAGTTCGCTATGATCGAGGCTCTGATACCAAGCTGTCACACCCTGGTTTTGCGGAAGCGTGGGTTTATTTGGTGTGACTTCTTAATACCATAGCAACAATCATAACAATGCTATATGATAAAAACATGAGATATTCATCCATTAATAAAGTTTAGAAAAATCCCATTTTCAACAATCACAAAATAAGTTACAAACCTTAATTTGATTAAATTGAGTTCATAAAGACTTAGCAAAAGGCTTTAAACAATACTAGGTTTAGGGATATGTAACCCGTCCAGGAAGAGGTTACACCTTCTAAACCCTGGGTGACTTCTTTATTCAAACGCAGCTTGAAAATACGTGCATACCGTGCCAGATCCGTTAGTTTCCTTAAATACGTGTAGTTTGAAAAGTCTACATAAAGTTGAGCGAGTTCTTGTGTAGGTGAGTTTGTATAAACCCTTGTAAAAATGTCAGTATGTATGAAAATCCCTGGTATGTAGCAAATAAGGAAAAAGAGATCACCATTGGGTTGCAAAGCCAATGATATGTGTGAAGTGCAGTAGGAAGACTCAAACCTAGCAGATTTTTGCGTCGGGCTCAAAGTCACCACCTAGTTCATTCAGCGGACTCAGGGGTTGGGCTCGCTACACCCAGATAGATCTACCGCTAATGACCCTCGGTCCTACAATGAGGATTAATGGCCTCCAGTTCCCGCCTACCCACTCACATGATCTAAGTAGTAACCCTCCTTACGCTAACCATACCATGTAAAAAGTATTCGTAATCATAGTAACATGTATTTCACCCCCGAAGTATAAAAACTGAAAACAGTTAAGAGAAAATGGGGACATGAACTCACTGTATTGCGTCTTCAGTATGTGTAACCCAAATCTCCACGGCAAACACGACTACCTACAATGGTCTAACGTCTATTAGACGAACGGGTAGTGCCTTGTCTTAGTATGTATATTTTTGAGTTACGATTCTGGTATTATTCCAAGTTATAATAATTGTATTTAGTTTTGGAATAATTGTTTATGCAGTGATTCTGTATTAATATTTCTCAAGCATTTTAGCTTTGTATTTCCTTCCCAATGATGGGGGTTTTAATACATGTGTGTTTTTATAATTCTGAAAATATATTTTAAGTCCCACTTAGAAAATATACTTAACTCATTTGTCCAAAATATTCTATCTCCAAAATATATATATTTTTCCCAAAAATATTATATTTTACTTCGTACAATTTTCAAAATAATACTTTATCAAAATACACATTTAAGAGTATTTTCCGAAGATACATAAGTTACATTTTAAAGTTCGCGTGGTAATAACAGTACCGGTGTAACTTAAATATTTATTTGTGAGGGCGTTGGTATCGTTTTGGAGTCGTATTTTCATGATATATCAAGTAATATTATTTTTACCCTAAAAATAATATATCTTTAGTTCACAAAATAACCACGTAAGCACACAAGCGTTTTATTATGAAATATATATTCTCAATATATATTTAACAAGTTTCCTTTACAAAAATCCACCTCCGACACTTGGTCATTTTGTAATAAAAATCATGGCGAAATTTATATTTTGAAAACAAGTTAAAAATATATTTATAACACTTGTCACAAAAATATTTCTAAGTGTTATATTTCTGGAAAAATTTCACCAGAGTTTCCTCTGTAACTGGAGGTGGCCACGCTTACAAGCGTATCATTTTCTTTTCATATAACACGTTAGCTCGCTTTCAAATAACCAACCCGACATTTAGGCATGCAAAATACCACTTATATCGATTCAGTTTTAATACACAAAACTGGGCTGTTTTCGGGTATTTTAATAAAATAGTTATCTTATTCCAAAAATTCCCAAATTTTTACATAATGTCTTATTCGATCCAAATATTATTGTGTAAAAATATCGGGGTCCAAATCATCACCAATATTTTATAGAAAATCATTTTCCTGGCTGAAATCAGATTTATATCTTTCTGACAACAGTCCGCGGAATAATTTATTTAAAATTAATCGAGAGTCCGATTTACGAAATTCCAGTGAGAGAATTACAATTACATCGGTGGTCATCTACAGTACAAATTTTATGACCTAATCCTACACCGATTTCAAGTTACGATGAAAAATACAACACCCATTTACTGCTCTAAAAATGCAGCTTTAGCTGCTGTTACAAAACGACACTTTAAAAATAGTAAACGAGGTCCAAAAATTATGATTCTAGTGCTATTAGAACCGTATTTCATAATACATAAACCTAGACTTCAGAAATTACATTTTTCGTTAAGTTATGACCTATTTACAGCCTTTTAAAGTCGGCTGAAAAAGGCAATCAGCATGCTGTTTAAAGGTTAAATGTTACTAAAACGCACTCATACGTTCGCCATACTTTCTAATATGTTTAACATCAGACCATAAGTTGTTTACAGCAGGTTTTTGTTCATTTAATTCAGATTTACCATGTATTATCACCTTTTCTCTCGTGACCTTTGTGTAAAGCTTTTATGTTCATGCTTTAAGTTATGATCTTTATGGTTCTTGTAATTTCACCATTCTTTCCACTATTAACCACCAAGAATATGAACCAGATGAAGATCTAAGGCACTTACCACTAGCACAAGGCTAGGGGAGTTTAAGTGAAGAAATGTGGTGGTTAAAAGAAAACGAGAGAGGTCCTTGAGCTTCCGAACACACCACGCTTCATTGTATGATCCCTTGCACCTCTAGATGTATGTGGATTGTATGTAAGAGGCTTGGAAGTGGGTGGTTGATGGTGGGAGGGTGGCGGCCGATTGGTGGTGTGGAGGAAGAGGAGAGAAAGTTGTTGGTGAAGTGGTGTTTAGTGAATGAAAGTGTTTATCCTATAAGCTTATTTATAAACCATTTTTGAGCTTTAACCATTAGATCATGTGCCATCTTGATACTAGACAACCTCAAATAAAATAATCAAAATGTAAGGAGTGTGTCCCCACATGGGGAACCGATCGGTTGAGGGGGGGGGGGGGGTTTATGGTTTGTTTTGGATGGTATAGTTAAGAACTAGTTTGTTTAGTTAGGAACTTAACTAAGTTATTAGTGTGTTATGAAATATAACGGGTGTTAGGGTGTTCGGAGACCCTAACTGGCTCAGAAAAGTGTAAACAAGGTTGTTGACAATATTTTTAGGTTCCGGGTAAAGTCCGGTTGTTCGGTTGGATATTGATCCGTTAAAGTGCTAAATAAGCATTTAAAGTGCCTTTAATATTATTTTTAGTGACACAATGAATTCCCGACACTTTGGAATGTGTCTAGTATTATTTTCCCAAGTTTTTGCACCTTACTAGCATTGTTTAATGCTGAATTTTGTTTATTAAGTGCAGAATTCTGCATTTAAGGTCTGTTTTAGGCACTTCCCGGCACTATAACTATCCCCTAGTGACGCAGTTTAATGATTCTCACTTCCCTACACTCCCTACCAGTGTAGTAATCTATTCCCGGCTCTTACTGGCCTTAGAGACAGTGTGTGTCTAGTGCTGGCAATGTCAGCATGTTTACTGGGTTATCCGCTCACTGTGCTAACTGTGCTTTGTGCATCAAGTTTGTCACTAAAGTTTGTATAAATGGAGTGACAGTATGAATGTGATGCATATGTAAGTATATAATACAGAAATCAGAAAGCAGTTAGCTCAGCAGGTTGTAATCAAGCACAGTCATTAAGCAAAAATTAAATATCAATTAATTGTACAGATACCTGTAATTTTTAGGGTTGTCACACCCTACACGATAGATGTGTGTCCGTATCAATTTCTTCAATAGTTCCTTGGAAATGATAGCACACACATGTGTCGACAATGTCGACATAGTAAAGCATGTCATCGTGACTTTGCAGATGTTGCATTGATCTTTTAATATCAAATGTCACGTGCTCATCATTTACTCGGAGCGTGATTTAGCCAGCTGCCACATCAACAATCGTCCTCGCAGTATTGAGGAACGGGCGTACAAGAATCAATGGCACTTTTGAATCTTCGTCCATGTCAAGAATAACAAAATCCACGGGGAAAACAAATTTATCGATTTTAACAAGCATGTTTTCAACGAATCCACGCGGATATTTGGTTGAACAGTCTGCAAGTCGAATGCTCATTCTAGTGGGTGAAGGCTCACCCAAATCCAGCTTAGTAAAAACCTTATAAGGCATAAGGTTGATAATCGCTCCCAAGTCAGCCAATGCATGGCTAATAGACATATTTCCAATCAAGCAAGGGAGCGTGAAACTACCCGGATCTCCCATCTTCATGGGCAGACGGTTTTGCAGAATGGCAGAACAACTTTCATTCATCACTACACAGGATATACCCTCGAGCTTCTGCTTATTCGAGAGGATGTCCTTTAAGAATTTTGAGTACTTCGGCATATGGGCCAGGGCTTCAACATACGGTATGTTTATGTGCAGTTGTTTAAACAATTCAAGTAACTTACCGTACTGTTCTTCAGTTTTCTGTTTCTTCAGCCTGCCCGAACTGGGGGAGTGTACTCCTTGACTAGCTCCTGGACTTGCGCTGTACTTGCTGGGCCTCGCCTGGCTTGCACCTCGTCCGGTGTATCAGTCGGGACCTCTTTAGTGATCGGTGGTGAGTCCGATATGTTGGGTCCGGTAGTCTTGCCACTCCTGGTCATAACAACATTTACATGTCCGGTGGATTTGGCTCTGTGTTGCCCGGAAGACCACCTGGGGGTCTCTCAGACATCATCTTAGCCAGCTGACCAACCTGGTTCTCGATATTCTGAATCGAGGTTTTCTGACTCCTCATTTCTCCCTCGTGGGCTAGAAAACGATCTTCGCTTTGTTGATATCGCTTTTCAGCCAACTGATTTGCACTAGTGGAGCTACTAAGAAGTTGAGCCATCATATCCTCCAGCTTGGAACTTGACTGAGGGGCTTGCTGCTGGGAACTACTCCCGGCGCCCTGATTCTGGTACGAGTATGGACGTGGCTGGAAAGATTGGTTGTAAGGCTGGAATTGCTGACCGTGAGCCTGTTGCGGCGCTGGAGCCTGCTGGGCAAATCCTAATGGGTTCTGATTACCCACATTCGATTGCCACCCAAAATTTGGGTGATTCCTCCAACCCGGATTGTATGTATTGATGTAAGGGTTGTTCTGCGGCCTTACTTGGTTGCTCACAAAATCCACTTCTTCTTGGCCCTCATACATAACTCCCTGAAAGCATGCACCAAGCTCGTGTGACACTCCGCACTGGTCACACCCTGAACTAGCTTGCGCAACTATCTGGGACTTATCAAACTTCGCCAAAAGAGCCGAGATTTGTGCAGTAATGGCTGTGTAGTCATCCACAGCATGAACCCCTGGGCGATATGATGATGATGTCCGACCTCTCTCTCCTTCTCGATGCGAGCTAGACTTTAACGCAGCCTTTTCGATGATAGCATAGGCTTCATTTGGCGTCTTCGTCCCCAGATCGCCTCCTGCATTTACATCTAATCTCTCATGCGTGTCATAATTAAGCCCTTGGTAGAACGTCAAAACCAACTGTCTTTTGAAGAAGCCATGGTGTGGAACATCAAGTAACAAATCCTTAAACTGCTCCCAGGCCACGTGCAACGACTCTCCCTCGTCTTGGCGAAAAGTCACAATCCGGTTCCTTAACTTGGTTGTTTTCTCAGGCGGGAAATATTTTTGCATAAATAGCTCCGCCAGCTCATTCCAGGTCCTGATGGACCCTGCAGGAAGTGACATAAGCCAACCCCTGGCTTTGTCACGCAGCGAGAATGGAAACAACCGCAACCGAACAGCGTCCTCCGAAACATCCCTAATCTTGAAAGTTGAGCATACTTCGAGAAAGGCAGCGATATGTCGACCAGGATCCTCATGCTCGCGTCCGTCAAACTGCACCGAATTCTGCACCATATTTATAATACTAGATTTAATTTCAAAAGTAGGTGCGTCTATCGTAGGTCGGATGATGCTTGGCTCCAAGCCTGTTCCTGTGGGCTGATTCGACTCATTCAGTGGTCGCTCGTCTTCCGCCATGATTATGTTTCCTACGGCCCCTGAGCGCTCGGCTTCAGCGGGTACCACCTGCTCGTCCTTACCTGCTGCGAGTAGCAGCGCAACTGCACGGGATCTCTCACGATGACGTCTCCTCAGATCACGCTCGGGTTCGTCTGAACGCACAACAGCGCCGGGAGTAGGGGTTGAGGACATCAACCTGCAAACGAAAAATTGAAACAATGAATATTATATTATTGTAATAAAGCTGTTTTTTTACAGAATTTCTGTTTAAAAGGGCTGAAAATTTTATAAAAATTCAAAAATGGGCCGGGAGTTTTATTAAAATCAAAACAAATAAAATAGTCGAATCGCCTAGTATAAAAATGATTTTTTGGAGCCGAAAACTCAAATAATAAACAAATAATTAGTTCGAATTCGAATAAATAAATGAAATAAAAAATTTACAAGTGTTTAAAATAAGCTTGAAAACGAATAAATTAAAACAAAAACAAGAAATATTAACAAATAAATAAAAAAATAAATAATCAAGAAAATATTCACAAATATTCACAAGTATGTACACCGATAAAATAATGACTTGGGTCATTCCTAAAGCTCGCCACGTCCCCGGAAACGACGCCAAAAACTTGACGTGTGCGCGTATATACATGTTTTTACAATGAATTTTACACACGATTCGGTTTTAAATTTATAAAAATGATTTATACTTCAACAATAAAACACACACGAAAGGGCAAGTGTACCCCGTCATATATGTAGTAAAGTATCGGTAAGAACCAAGTGTCGATCCAAGGATGTGGGCGAAGGAATAATACTAAACCTTTGTCATTAAATTACCGATAGAAGGATAAGTGTGTGATTTGTTTTAACTAAAAATAAGATTAAAACATAAACTTTCATAAACATAATAGACTCCAAATAAGAAAATAAATATATATAGCCTTGCTTTATGCACAACCAAAGTATGTGAACTAAGTCGGTTTTGTCACTTAAAACACTTGGTCAATTCTGCATTTTCAAGACAATTAGTATCCCTTTCGGGAATCCTAACATGACAATTCTTTGGAAAACTAAAACGATAAACACACTTTAACCACCTAAAATTGTTCTCTAACGCCCAATTGACATGTGTCTATGAAAATCCCCTAAATAAAAGTTAGTCATCCGTTAGGAGTTTTCTAACTTAATTTAATCAAGGAAAGTGACACCGATAAACACAATGCAACCACCAAGATAAGCATAAACTAGATTAAATCACAACCGAGTTCATTTTACAAATCTTGAACATAAATTCACCAAGCAAGCAATTTTGGCCTAAACTACTAACTGAGCTAACAATTTATGTCAAGAATTCATAACAACACCATTTAACCCTTTAAGGTCCTTCCGTGAGGGAAAGCCTTCTTGGTTAACAATAATTATCCCTTATTAACCCACTAACCATTTCTAGTATCATGGTGCAAACAATTTAAACAAGTTAAACTAGTTAAACAAGTTCAAAGTCTACTAATACATGATTAATTAAGCTTCTTCTTGCAAATATCTCAACTAACCACATACTAATCATCCAAGATAATTAACTATAATCAAGAATTCAACATCAATAAACAAGGATGCAAACTAATCATCAAGAATTAACATAGAAAATGCTTCAAAGTGTCATTACAAACATAATTAACATACTAATGGTTGTTATTAAGCAAGGGATACTAGTGTTTTTGCCCTTAGGCTTACAATAATACATAATCATCAACCTACATGCTTGAAACATAACAAAATTATGGAAAGATTCAAGAAATCAAACCATAAACAAGCACAAGATTGAGTATCCGGATAGTAACGGAGCTAATCGGCATGATGTGGCTTGAATCCAGGGGAAAGCAAGTGCCTCCGGAGCCTGTGAAATCGCCTGATAAGCTCCCAAAAGTCCAGAATATCGAACTTAATGCTGCCTTCTGTTTTTTATAACTTTTTCAGATCACACGGTCGTGCGACTAAAGTGCACGACCATTCACTTTATGGTCCTGTTCACCATACCGTGTGACATCAGCAAGTCTTGACCAGTCTTCGTATTGGCACGGGCGTGCCATTGGTTGCATGAGCATGCATCTCCGAGGTAAGGTTGGCACGAGCATCTGCACTGGCAGTGCAGATCCGGGCTGGGGCTGGTCATCGCATCCGCACGGGAGTGCCTTCAATAGCAGGGTCGTGCGTTACCGGGATCCTTTGCACTCCTGATCGCACTGGCTGTGCAACATCGAGCTGAACCTTGTTGTCGGATCCGCACAGGAGTACCATGAGTCGCACGACCGTGCAACTCGCCCACATCAGATTTTTCCACAGAATCTTCGCAGCTCAGTCGTTTCACCCGGAAAATCCTCGTTTTCATCATCTTCTTGTTTGGCACGCTGTTTTAGGCCTGTAAACAAAAATATACCTGATTAAGTATTCGATTCTCGGTTTTACGGCCAAAAACGCATAAAATGGGGGTAAAATGGGGGAATAATACATTGTAATTTGGTGAATATCAGGACTTCAGGAAGATTAGATCTCCCTGGTATGGAAAAATGTCATTAAATGGTGAAGGCTGCATATGTGAATCATCTGAGCTAACATCTGTTGGTGACTTTGATGATCCAACATCTGTTTGAAATGGAGGTGGAGGGATAGGAGGAATTGGTGTGACACAATGTTGATTTTAATCCACTGTTGGTAGATTTTTAATAACAGTGGTTGAGGATATGGTGACAGAGGTTGAAGGGCTACTTTGGTCAACAACTGTTGATGTAGCAGTGGTTGAGCTTTGTCAGCTGTTTTGAACATCTGCTGCTCTGGTGATGGATGTGAATTTTTGTTGTGGAATTACAACTTCATATCCATTATCTGGTGGTGGAGATTGTGGTGTACCTGCATGGTTAGTCTTAACAGACACATTTTCAAAAGTGAATTTATCTAAATCAAACAATTCAACTGGATTTGCTGGGATTTTCAGAGATGAAAGTTCATTGAACTTAACATTCAAAGTCTCTTCCACACACCCAGTCCTTGTGTTAAACACTTTGTAGGCCTTAGCAGTGGTTGAGTATCCCAGATGATAACCACAATCCACTTTGGCTGCAAATTTGGAGATTGAATCTTTTAAGTTTAAAATGAAGCATGGGCAGCCAAAGACTTTGAAGTATGAGATTAGTGGTTTGATTTTATACATAATTTCATAGGCAGTCTTTTGATGGGTTAATCAAAACTCTGTTCTGGACATAGCAGGCAGTGTTTACAGCCTCTGCCCAGAAAGTTAATGGCAAGCCTGAATCTGCAAGCATGGTTTTGGCTGCTTCAATTAAAGTTATGTTCTTCCTTTCAACCACCCCATTTTGTTCTGGTGTTCTTGGGATGCTGTACTGCCTTACAATCCCTTTTGACACACAAAACTCATCCAACTCCCTATTTCTGAATTCTGTGCCATTGTCACTCCTAAAGACTTTTACTGGCAGGTTAAATTGCTTTTCAACCTGTTTGACAAAATCTTGCAAAATGCCTGTAGTATCATCTTTAGAATGTAAGAAATAAGTCCATGTGAACCTAGAAAAATCATCTACAATTACTAAACAATATCTTTTCTTTTTAAAGCTCATGATTTTTACTGGGCCAAACAAATCCATGTGCAACATTTGCAACACTTGGTTGTTTTGGACTCTTCAATGGACTTAAATGAGCTTTTATGTTGTTTGCCTTTTAAACTGGAAACACAATGCTCAGGACATGTGAACAATTTTTTTGTGGAAGACCTCTTACACGGCCTTGTTTTGACAAAGTAGTGATTGTCTTGAGATTTGTGTGCCCCAATCTTCTTTGCCATAATTCTGTCTCTTTGTTAGAGGCAGCTGAGAACAGACAGGCATCAGTCATAGGGCTCTCTTTTGACAAATCAACTACATAAACATTGCCACTTCTTTGAGCAACAAGTTGGGTTTTTCCATTGGCTATTATTTCTTCAATCTTTTTGACCATTTCTGGTCCAACAATTTTGCGACTCTCCTTAGTAAAGAATGACCCATAGCCTTTGTCACTCATTTGTGAGACACTAAGGAGGTTGAATTTCAGATTATTAATCAAATTAACATTTTCAAACTTGACTTTTCCAGACTGAACTGTTCCAGACCCTAAAACCTTACCCTTAGAATTGTTACCAAAAGATATATCACCCCCTCCATGAGTTTTGAATTCTTTGAGTAGGGCTCTACATCCAGTCATGTGCCTGGAGCCTCTAATATCTACATACCAAAGACTATCTAAGCATGTAGAAGCTCCCTGCACATCAAGTAAACAATTAGTTCAGGAGGGTCTCCAAAGCCCATAAGGCTTTGGATGGGGTTACAACAGTGTCAGTGTCAAGTCCAGGAACATGGACAGTGGTTAGGTCAGGGGATAGAACAGATTTTGAAACTTGTTTCTCTAACCACTGTTGTGGACCATTTCCTGTCAGATGTTGAAACCCATAAGGATGCCTATTCAATTTTGGTTTAGGGGGACTTTTGTAGGTCTCATAAACATGTAGGACCCTTTGGTATGGTTGTTGACCTTTTCCTCTATGGAATTGGTTGGCAGGTGGTGCATCTGTCACTTGCACATCTCTTGGAGTAGTGTTTTTGTTCAACTATTTTGTAACAGCTGTTTGGACATATACAAATGGTTGTTGTTTCATGAAAAGTTTTTTTGATGAGCTCATGGGTGTTTTTTGAAGTGTACTCATTTCTTTTGACATCAAAGGTTTTGAGATACACACACTCCTGAGTGACATGGTTGGTGTTACCACAGATAGAACAGCTGTTTGAAGGCTTAATTATGCTTGTTTTGTTAATGGCATAGGCTTTTAAATGAAAATAATCTTTTGTTGAATGATTTTTCTTTTCACAAAAGTCACAAAACAAGTTTTAAACCTTTTCTCTCTTTTTTCTTCTTTTCAGACTCCTTTGCAACAGAGTTTTGAACCACTGTTACGATGTCCTTAAGAGGAATTACCTTGGCCTTGGGTGCTTTTACACCTTCCACTGTGGAAAAATCCATGGGTTTGAAATTTTCAAGGATGTCACACTCATCTGACCAAGTGGGTTTGAATTGATACTTTTCAAGCTCCTCAAAAGTTGAGGACCCCTCTGGTATTTCAAGAGTGATTTTGTTACCATTTTTATCAGTTATTTTTATTTCTTGACCATCCTTGTTTGTTGGTATTATCTCAACAGTGTTTTGAACAGACTCATTTACAGCAGTGTTTTCAACTTGGTCCCAAGTTAGGATTCTATATGGTGCGTTGAGAACGTATATGATCAGACATGATGTCATCATTCTACAATGATGACATTTCATCACATCTTATAGTTAAGATTCCATTTTGAATGTCTACGTATACATGCATGGACAATATGAAGATATCAAGTTGGATGGACAATATGAAGACATGACGTCAACCGTACGGAAGGAATTTGATCTATCGCACGAACTGACTTTTTTCATTGGAACGATTGGACTCAACTATAAATACTGTGCATGTCCATTCGTTCATGTAGCTCTTGAAGATGATCTTAGAAGATCATTCGCACAAGTCGTCATTCTGATTCTATCTCACCAGATTAGCATAGATTGTGTCGAAACTCTGTCCAATTGTCGTTGATTCGTAATAAACGACATTTATTTATATACGTGCGCACGATTTCGGTTCGGTTTATTGGATTCCGCACGATAAACCGAATTCACCGCAGAGCTAGTTATCATTTCGATCCGACCCTAAACTATAAATAGGAGACTTGGGTTCTCATTTCAAAAACTTTTGGCTCTAGAGGGGAAACTCTGCCAAAATTGTTTCTTGGCTTTAAACTTCAAATTTATCAATAGAAACGAGGTTTAATCGGTATATTCTTGTGTGTGTCAACATCATACATGGATTCCGCACATGATATGATGATTATCTGATCGGCCGGAGCATGCGGAGACCCAAAACGGTCCTCAAATAACTAGATAATGACAAGTGCCTTAAAACACTTTAAGGCTATAAAAAATGCATCAAAGACATCACTTCTGGTACTACGACGAACAATGCATAACTTGACCAGAAAGCATCTGATTATCGAACCGATGAAGATTTCGTTATCCGATAGCCTTTTACACTTGTCTGGTGAACTAGTTAAGCTTCATTTGAGATCCGAAAACCCTTCATACATTTTAGGGTTACGGAAATACAATCATCGAAACGAAGCGTCGGTATAAAATATAATTACTGTTATGAACCGGTTAACTAAACGGAAGGTGTTTCTACTATCCAAACTCAATGTCTACTAGTCTAGCGAACTAGTTAACCATTGTTTAGCATCATAAGCAACCTAAATAAATGCCATAGCATCGAGGATAAATTAAAACCATAGCTCCCGGAGTGAATGCATATGTCTGTAGCTTTCATCACGTATTGAGTATAGTTTTATTATGTATTAGATTGTATTTCATATGAAATGGTTGGAATTTTGATGTAAATGACCCTTTCGTGCGAGAGGGCCATATTGTCCATTTCGTACGAAAGTGCCCATTCACCCCTAACGACTTCGTACGACTGGGTGTGTCTACAAATAGGGGTGTTGGGTCTTTCATTTGTAACTTTTGGCAACTGAAGCGAAGCTCTGCCAAAATCATTTCACGATTCTGTAACTTCTTCAAATCAATAGAAACGATTGTTCAACGGTGTCTTTGTGTGTTTGTCAACTTTATACTCGGATTCCGCACGAGATATGAAGGCGTATTAGCCGGTCGAAGTATTCAGAGTGCCAAAACAGTCCTTACAAGTGGTATCAGAGCTTAGACACCGGTTTCAAGGACTGATAACACAAGATACCAGCAAAATTGAGCTGATTTGGATTTGATTACATCATCTTTCTCATCACATCTCTTCTACTTATCTTCTTTCTACTTAAAACACGAAATTAACGCTGAATTCGTGGACATAATTTTTTTTATTTTTGGATATAACATGAGAAAACATGATTTAATCAATCCTTGAAAAATTCAAACTAATCCATTGAAAATTTGGAAAAACCATGAAAAACACAACTTGAGTTTCACAAGTCGTCCGAATCGTTCCGGACACATTCGTACGAATTAACATACCCTTTCGAACGAAAGTGCTAAAAATCAGTTTAATAAAAATTGTCACCTTCGCACGAAACAGGCTTATCCCGTTCGTACGAAACTAGATAATGACAAGTGCCTTAAAACACTTTGAGGTTATAAAAAATGCATCAAAGACATCACTTCTGGTACTACGATGAACAGTGCATAACTTGACCGGAAAGCATCCGATTGTCGAACCGACGAAGATTTCGTTATCCGATAGCCTTTTACACTTGTCTGGTGAACTAGTTTGGCTTCATTTGAGATCCGAAACCCCTTCATACATTTTAGGGTTACGAAAATACAATCATCGGAACGAAGCGTCGGTATAAAATATAATTACTGTTATGAACCCGATAACTAAACGGGAGGTGTTTCTACTATCTAAACTCAATGTCTACTAGTCTAGCGAACTAGTTAACCATTGTTTAGCATCGTAAGCACCATAGTAAAATGCCATAGCATCAAGGATAAATTAAAACCATAGCTCCCGGAGTGAATGCATATGTCTGTAGCTTTCATCACATATTAAGTCTAGTTTTATTATGTATTAGATTGTATAGATTAGATTGTATTTCGTATGAAATGGTTGGAATTTTGATGTAAATGACCCTTTCATGCGAGAGGGCCATATTGTCCATTTCGTATGAAAGTGCCCATTCGCCCCTAACGGTTTCATACGACTGGGTGTGTCTATAAATAGGGGTGTTGGGTCTTTCATTTGTAACTTTTGGCAACTGAAGCGAAGCTCTGCCAAAATCGTTTCACGATTTTGTAACTTCTTTAAATCAATAGAAACGATTGTTCAATGGTGTCTTTGTGTGTTTGTGTGTTTGTCAACTTTATACTCAGATTTCGCACGAGATATGAAGACGTATTAGCCGGTCGGAGCATTCAGAGTGCCGAAACGGTCCTGACAAGTGGTATCAGAGGTTAGACACCGGTTTCAAGGACTGATAACACAAGATACCAGCAAAATTGAGCTGATTTGGATCTGATTACATCATCTTCCTCATCACATCTCTTCTATGTATCTTCTTTCTACTTAAAACACGAAATTAACGCTGAATTCGTGGACACAATTTTTTGGTTTTTGGATATAACATGCAAAAACATGATTTAATCAATCCTTGAAAAATTCAGACCAAAATTCAAACTAATTCATTGAAAATTCTTGGAAAAACCAAGAAAAACACAACCTGAGTTTCGCAAGTCGTTCGAATCGATCCAGACACATTCGTACGAATTGACATACCCTTTCGAACGAAAGTGCTAAAAATCAGTTTAATAAAAATTATCACATTCGCATAAAACAGACTTATCCCGTTTGTATGAAAGTGCTCAGTCATTATCTGTTCAGTCAAACTTGACCAATTTGTACGAAAGGTATTCCCTTTCGCACGAAAGCAGCTTATCTCTTTCGTTTTAAAGTTTGGCTTGACCGTTTGTTGAATTTTTCAAGTACTTTTCGAGAAACTCAAAGTTAGTAAACATGGTGTCAGAATTTTACAACGAGTTTTATGATGCTTTCACGACCGCACCAACATCAGCACCAAGAACAACAACAAATGCTGTATCTGAGAGTTTAAGTATTGACAACGCTTATGGAACTTATCAAAAACCTCCAAAGTTAATGAACATGGAAGACTACAATGGGTGGAGAGAGCGTTTTGAAAACTGGGTCAAAGCATATGCATTTGAAAGTTGGAAAATGTTAAAAAATGAATATCATCTTCCAAAAATGATCGTTAAGAAGAAATGCCAGTTGAGAATTTATCTCAAGATGATAAAATAACATACTCTCATGAGATAAACATGATTACATTTTTGCAACAATCAGTCAGAGATGGTATACTTTCTTTGCTTCAAAACACAGGATCATCAAAATTAATTTAGGAAGCTTTGCAAAACAAATATGAGGGTGGGGAAGAAATGATGAAAAGCAAGAAATTGTTGTTAAATAAAGAGTTTGATCTTTTCAATTGTTTAAAAGTTGAAAACATTAGACAGATGATAGAGCGTTATTGTCATCTGTTAATCGAGTTAGAAAGAGTTAAGATAAACAAGGATCAAGAAGAGATAATTGACAAGCTCAGTGATGCCGTACCAAATAAAGATGATTGGTCTACATACATTATGATTCTCAAGAATAGTTCATAGATTGGTAAGATGGATTTGCAGATGCTGATCCAAAAGCTTGAGGGTCATGAGTTGGAAATTCCAAAGTAGAATAAGATGAGTAACTCAAATCTTCAACAGAATGTGAACTTGTACTATCGAGGGAGTGTATTGTCAAACAGCCAATCTTCTAAAATTGTCACAACATTCAGTGTAGAAAACTCAGTTTGATCACCAAAAAGTAGTTCATCAAACAATGGTTCATCAAGTAGTGGTTTTGGTTATTCGAACTGAAATGCAAATTCAACCAATTAATCATCTCAGGCATCAAACAATCATCAAAATCAGAAGAACTCCAATGCAACATAGTTGTAAAACTGAACAACTTACAAAGCACGAGTGCTGATGCAGCTAAGCAGCAAATGATCTTCTTGGCATCAGTTTTGGAATCTTATGAAAGTCTAGTTGCAGGGAAAATGAGAAACCCCAACATGACTAAAGAAGATTATGACCAAATTGTCCAGAAGAGATGGAGTTAATAGACATTCGTTGGTGTATGTCCAGTGAGATTAGACGGGCACAGAGGTTCATGGAGATAATAGGGCGACAATGTGTTGGAGGTCCAACTACCAAACTTGGATTTGTTAAATCCAAAGGTACATGTTTTAAGTGTAAACAAAAGGGACACTTCAAACGAGAATGTCCAAACCAGGAGGTAGACGAGAGTGCCAATCCGTTTTATGATGATTATTATCGAAAGGCGGTCTACCATCGAAACAAAGAACAATCACCGAAGTTCAATCGACGACAGATCGACGATGGTTCGACAAAAGAGAAAATCATGCGTTGGTGGTAACCTAGGAGGATGAAGGTTTTAACTAGAACAAATACATTCCAAATGATGGTGTGGCGTTAGTGGCTGAAGTAAAGCAAACTCAAGAAGAACGTCTTGTAGCTCTTGATGAGTGGAGAATAATCAGGATCTTTTGTGATGCACAAAATGCAAAGATGGGATTCTAAGAGGCAGTGTTATTATGATGAAGAAGTAAATCCTATTATTGATCCCAAAACACTTTCTAAACCTAAATATTCTTCTGCAGGTATATCCTCAACTGCTTCTAATTCAAAGAATGCAGAACCTGAGAAGAAACAACTTGAAGAGATTATTGATGTGAATCAAGAAATGACGGTGTAGAATTTGAAGAAGATTGCCGATAAAGCAATGATGGAGAATCTAAACGAGGTAGAAACACAAACTGAGTTTGCTGAGTCATCAAAAAAGGTTAAGTTAATGGGTAATGGTGTTGAAAGTGAGATGAAATCTGAGGATAAAAATGAGGTGCAGTGCAGGAAATGCATGGAAACATGCAGTGTCTGTACTGAGAAAGATGAAATTTTGAAATCCAAAAATATTGAGTTCACGAAACTGAAGATCTTTCAAAAGAAAGATGTAAAGAAATTGTTTTACAAGAAAAAGATCTTAAATTGAAATAAAAACAAATCGATGATTTGAAGAATAAGATTGATCTTTTGGAAAAAAATTTATAACAGGGTGAATATGAGAGGGATAAAAAGGATTTTGAAATGAAAAAACTTAAAGAACATAACACATGCTAAGTTATGATTACAAGAAAATGAAAGAGGCATATGATGTAATGAACAAAAAACTAACGAGTTTGTTACAATCGTTCAGAAACAACATGAAACAAATTAGGAGTTAAAAATAACTGTTAAAGATAAGCAATTAAGTATTAACAAGTTTATTGATGATATTGCTAATCTTAAACAACAACTTGAACAAGCAAAAATTGAAACTGAACCAGTAAATTTGAAACTACTTAGTTATTCAACTGCTCGATATGTCCTCGATCATATCATTCCGAAACCCATGGGTAAGGATAAAAATGTAGAAGATGTTTATGTTCATGGAGGCGGTGTTGGGTATAACCTTGTTCTACCACCTGTGCTTAATGATTTTACAAGAAAGAAAGTAGGGGTGGAAAAGGATTTAAACATCCAGCTTAAAACTGAACAAACAAAACAAAATGATGTTAAAAAGGATGATAAACTGCCAGAAAACATTGATGTCAATTTTGAAAAAAATAGATAAAATCGATGAGGATGAAATTGAATCTGAGGTGGTTAACAAAGTGGTAAACATTGTTTTCGATAACGAAAATGAATCTGATAACGATTCCACAAAATTCAAAAGTCCTAAAGATAGTTTTGAAGATGAAGAATGTTATTTCAACAACTACATTCCTAAATCCCAAAACAACTCGGATGATGAACCTACTTGTCACACCCCGACCACGTAAAACAACAAAACATGGCGGAAACGTCGGGGAGTGTTGTAACAGAATCATTGTTTCACAACCATGGATTAAAACAGTTTCGTTTTATTAAATTAAACGTATTACATTACACTGGAATTAGAAACAAAACAAGAACAAATAGACTTTCATTGTTATTAAGTCTCTAAGGCCTCGTCCATTCCTATGTGAGCGTACACAAAAATCATCATCAAACATCATCAACTATGGTACCTGAAACAAACGTGAAAATACGTCAGCATAAAAATGCCGGTGAGTACATAGGTTTTATATGAGTGTCAGATTCATGGCTCGTTTTACATGTTGCAATACTTATTTAAAAACCTTGTTTTGAAAAGTATAATATTGCGACATAAATAAACCAACTCAAATCAAGTTGGCTATAATTTGCAAAATCTCGTAGCCATGATTCTTAACTCCAAAAAAAATTGTTTTATTAAATCAAATTGTAAAATATCTCATAAAAACTCGTTAATAAAACTCGTATGGTTTATATTATTCAGAAAACATCCTTGTGTGACATTGTTTGGAAATCGTTTACCCAAGTGATCTAGATAACGCAATGATATATAATGTGTTAAAAGCACTTATATATCAAAAGTACCAGCGGTGTATCCACCATGCTTTTCACACATTACACCCGCCCCGATACCTAATCACTTCCCTAACCCAATGGCTCAAACACTTACAAATGGTTCACATAAATCAAATGGTTCACATACATCAAATGGTTACAAATGGTTCACATACATCCAATGATTACAAATGGTTCACATGCATCCAATGATTACAAATGGTTCACATACATCCAACGATTACAAATGGTTCAAAACGTAAAACAATTTTGCTAGCATGTTAAGTGAACATACATAGCAAAACATAATGAAATCATGTACTAATAGTGTACTAATGAACATAGCAAGTATATGATATGAAAACATGGAAAGCACAAAAATAACAAGTAGGCACATCTGTTTCACCCCAAAATGTTTGGAAAACAGTAAAAGAGGGGACTATGTACTCACTTGAGGGTGCTTAGAAGTCTTGAATAACAACCAAGCAAAGCTAGAGGGATCACGGAAATCAGACGGCACCTAATATAGATAACTATGTAAATAAACGGACCTAAATCGGGAGATCGGATAGAATGAGGTTTCGTAAACCAAATGAGTATAGGAACTCATGTAATATGGTTTAACAAGGCCTACATTCTAAAAGGAAACCTAACCTAAGTGCTTACGACCCATTACGACCCGTTTAGGTAGCTTATGCTACTTTAACGCGTCGTTCGCGTAAAACGCGTTCGGAACACCTAACTAGTCCTATGACAAGTATTATATGCCTAAACATGTTTAATTATGTTGCATAATCGGTTAAGTGACAAAAGTTTGGGTTACATATGCTTAAATATCAATTATGCATAAAAAGGGCATTTTGGTCATTTTCCTAAGGCATATAAACTACCTATCATATAACTACTTAAACGAAGGGACCATAAGGTATAACCTCGGAAGGTCATTCCCTATACAACTATGGTCACAAAGCATGTTTGGTCGGATCTTAATGATCGACCAAACGGGTCTAGTTCGAAAGTCTAAGCGGTTGTTTAGACCGCTTGACTTACGACTCTACATAAGCACTAATCTAAAAGTGACGAGCTAAACATGTTAAGATATGTTTAACAAGGTTTGAAAATAGGTTTGGTATCAAAACAAACGGTTTTGATACCCAAGAGTAGTTTGGTTACAAAATACGCATAAACGCGTATTCTGGCCGAAACTACGACTCGTCACTATGCCTAAATAACGTGGTAATCAGTAGGTATAGTCATGAGAGACTAAAAACATCGTGATTACGCTCACGTTATGAAGTTCAAACGAACTTCGTGTTGACCATAAACTGGTCAATGTAGAAAGTCAAACAAAGTTTGACTTTCATGCTAAAATGCATAAAAAACGAAAGAGGACTTACAACGGGTCCAAGCAATGGAGTCTTGATCCGATTATTCTCAGGTATGAAGTGTAAAGCACCTCAACTTAAAGATCAATCAGATCAAGTGTGAAGAATGCAAATGAGGAAGGTGGGTATTTATAGAAAGTGAAGAACCGTTAGGATCGTTCCTCGATAATTGAGCTTCGATCTGGACCATCCATGTGTGGCACATGGTTTTGGAATACTAGGGGTGCCCCAAAACCATCAAACGGTATTGAAAAAGTTACAAAAAAGACCCCCAAGTTCAATCCCATTGCTAAAAAATGCTAAAAATCAATTTTCTGCCCAGATAGGGCCGTGGCATCGCGCCACGGCAAAGGCATATGGTGGTGGCGCAGCGCCACGATGTGCCAGCTCCAGCAATTTTGCCAAAATGGCAGAAATGGTTCCAGCAATACTTTTAAGCCATTTTTGATGCGTTTAAACCATGTTAACCTCATTTCAAGGCTCTAAAATGAAGTTAAAGTACAGGGAACTTGAAAAATGCTCAAAAATATCCCGGATGTCGGTTCGTTTGGCCGTACGGTTGCGTTATTCGGTTAATTACGACGAAACACGAACGAATGCGAAAAACGATCCAAATTACGCGACGAAAGGATTTTTATCAAGCCAATCACTAAAATAAAATATTTTAATGATTACATAAATTTTTGGATGTCCGGATGTATTCAGAACGTAAGATATGCGCGAAAATGCAAACTTATGCACTTTTTGACGCTTTTAGTCCCTAATGATCAAGAAAGTTTATTTTTGCGCACCAAACACCTCAAAGCCTATTTCTAAGCTATGTAAAGGATATTTAGGGCATGTTTAACTTATGATCAAGTTCCATAATGTTCGTTACAGTACGAATCAGCATACTTTCGCAGTTTGTCGAAATTAGTCCCTGTAAGCGAATAAACTTGATTTCGCCACACCAAACCTTCCAAAACTTATTTCTAAGTTATGTAAAGGTTATTTAAGGTATGTTAAGCCTATTTCACTATTCCACAGTGTTCGTTGCATTAGACTGCTTATATTTACGCATCAGTGCGCGTATAACCTTCCAGAAAGCGATTTAAAGCTTGAAATCGAACATGAATTGATATGTGCAAACAATACACGTATTTTTACAAATATCAAGTTTGAAACACAATATTTCATAAATTTGGTATTTGTTTGATGGTAGCAGAGGCACAGGTGTCACAGTCTCCCCTACTTTAGGAAATTTCGTCCCGAAATTTATTCGTAGGAGTCTGTCTGTGACGCTGTGTTAAATAATTGCCTTGCATGGAATCTAGGGTGTTTATCTATTTGCGTAGAATAACCCATCAAAGATTATGAAAGGCATAATCCTATCATTTCTCTCAACGGACAATCTTTAAAAATAAAAATGAAGGAAAAATCAAGGATATTCATTTCCCTCGATGGATATTCTTCAGAAAAGAAAATGAACGGAATAATCAAGAATATTCATTTCCCTCGATGGATATTCTTCAGAAACGAAAATGAACGGAATGAGTCATTTTCCTCAATGGGTATTCTTCAGAAACGGAAATGAAGGAAAAACCAAGAATATTCATTTCCCTCGATGGATATTCTACAAAAACGAAAATGAACGGAATGAGTCATTTTCCTCAATGGGTATTCTTCAGAAACGGAAATGAAAGAAAAATCAAGAATACTTTTAAGCCATTTTTGATGCGTTTAAACCCCGTTAACCTCATTTAATAGCTCTAAAATGAAGTTAAAGTATAGGGAACTTGAAACATGCTCAAAAATATCCCGGATGTCAGTTTGTTTGGCCGTACGGTTGCGTTATTCGGTTAATTACGACAAAACAAGAACGAAGGCGAAAAACGATCCAAATTACGCGACGAATGGATTTTTATCAAGCCAATCACTAAAATAAAATATTTTAATGATTACATAAATTTTTGGATGTCCGGATGTATTCAGAACTTAAGATATGCGTGAAAATGCAAACTTATGCACTTTTTGACGCTTTTAGTCCCTATTGATCAAGAAAGTTTATTTTTGCGCACCAAACACCTCAAAGCCTATTTATAAGCTATGTAAAGGATATTTAGGGCATATTTAACTTATGATCAAGTTCCAGAATGTTCGTTAGAGTACGAATCAGCATACTTTCGTAGTTTGTCGAAATTAGTCCCTGTAAGCGAATAAACTTGATTTCGCCACACCAAACCTTCCAAAACTTATTTCTAAGTTATGTAAAGGTTATTTAAGGTATGTTAAGCCTATTTCACTATTCCAGAGTGTTCGTTGCATTAAACTGCTTATATTTACGCATCAGTGCGCGTATAACCTTCCAGAAAGCGATTTAAAGCTTGAAATCGAACATGAATTGATATGTGCAAACGATACACGTATTTTTACAAATCACAATTATGAAACACAATATTTCATAAATTTGGTATTTGTTTAATGGTAGCAGAGGCACAGGTGTCACAGTCTCCCCTACTTTAGGAAATTTCGTCCCGAAATTTATTCGTAGGAGTCTGTCTGTGACGCTGTGTTAAATATTTGCCTTGCATGGAATCTAGGGTGTTTATCTATTTGCATAGAATAACCCATCAAAGATTATGCAAGGCATAGAATAACCCATCAAGGATATTCATTTCCCTCGATGGATATTCTTCAGAAAAGAAAATGAACGGAATAATCAAGAATATTCATTTCCCTCGATGGATATTCTTCAGAAACGAAAATGAACGGAATGAGTCATTTTCCTCAATGGGTATTCTTCAGAAACGCAAATGAAGGAAAAACTAAGAATATTCATTTCCCTCGATGGATATTCTTCAGAAACGAAAATGAACGAAATGAGTCATTTTCCTCAATGGGTATTCTTCAGAAATGGAAATGAAGGAAAAATCAAGAATATTCATTTCCCTTGATGGATATTCTTTAGAAACGAAAATGAACGGAATGAGTCACTTTCCTCAATGGGTATTCTTCAGAAATGGAAATGAAGGAAAAATCAAGAATATTCATTTCCCTCGATGGATATTCTTCAGAAACGAAAATGAACGGAATGAGTCATTTTCCTCAATGGGTATTCTTCAGAAACGGAAATGAAGGAAAAACCAAGAATATTCATTTCCCTCGATGGATATTCTTCAGAAACGAAAATGAACGGAATGAGTCATTTTCCTCTATGGGTATTCTTCAGAAACGGAAATGAAGGAAAAATCAAGATTATTCATTTCCCTTGATGGATATTCTTTAGAAACGAAAATGAACGGAATGAGTCATTTTCCTCAATGGGTATTCTTCAGAAACGGAAATGAAGGAAAAATCAAGAATATTCATTTCCCTCGATGGATATTCTTCAGAAATGAAAATGAAGGAAAAATCAAGAACATTCATTTCCCTCGATGGATATTCTTCAGAAACGAAAATGAACGGAATGAGTCATTTTCCTCAATGGATATTCTTCAGAAACAGAAATGAAGGAAAAATAAAAATCAAGGATATTCATTTCCCTCGATGGATATTCTTCAGAAACAAAAATGAACGGAATGAGTCATTTTCCTCAATGGGTATTCTTCAGAAACGGAAATGAATTGAGTCAACTCTAGACACATGACAAAACTTGATGTGGTTTCTGTGCACTAAATTCCATAATTATGTATGCATCCATAATTATGTAATTCCTTGCACAGTCCGCACAGTTTGTTTTGTAATGTGAAGGGGAAGAAAATCAAACCTGTGATGAGTGTGACTAGACTATCATAGGGTCCTTTTAATTAGATCGACAAATGATCTCTTTAATTAGACCACCAAGGAGTCTTTTCAGCTATATCATCACATGATATTCCTAACCAGATTTTTGGATCAATCTGTTTAACTAGACCACTCAATGGGTCTAATTATGGAATAGTACATTATAATCCAAGGGTCTTTACTATTACGTAGAAGCCCATTAAGGATTTAAGGTAGTACCTTTGGATATCCTACTATGAATCCCTTATACGAAGATATGGAAGATTCTACGAGGATTTGGATAACAAAATGGATCACACAAAAACATAAAAGGGAACACATAAGCACATAATCACATGTTTGTTTAATTTGACCTTTAATTTGTTATCTTTGGACACGGATATTTCAAGCACACCAGGACTCCAATCCGTGGATTTCATTTGGCACTTTAATCATTTTCAAGAATCTATCTATGAAGATAGGATGATCTTCCGAAAATTCAATTTTGTTTTCAAAGAAACGTAATATTCGAATTAAGGTACACAACAGTTTTAGGATTTACGGAAATACCCTTAGGTACCCTATTAAGGATTTATAGTGGTACTTTGGGTATTCGTCCAGAGTTGTAACTTGCGCCTTGTACTTCGTTTCTTTGGAAGAAACGAGTACTTAGGATTTTCGTGGAAAATGCAAGAGATCATAAAATAGAAGAATTTTGGGGGTAGTCTGTTCTTCAAGGAATACGATTCCCTGATTGTCGGTATTGTAGGGGATATGTTGTTTATACATGCAACCACATAAATACATTGCAATGTAAATAAAATATTTATTTATAAACAATGATAACAACTGTTTCATGGACCTTGACAACAAAAGAAAATAATACGTAAGTCGTGATTATTTCTAAACGGTGTTGTCTTCTAGTCGGTCAGATGCTCATCCCTTTGCTGGATTTGCATTAGCAAGCTTTGGGCAATTTCTTCGGAAATGACCCATCTCGCCACAGTTGTAGCAAGAACCTGGTGGAAAACGAGCTTGAGCAGGATTGTTGTCAGCTTGATTTGGTGCAACTACAGCTCGGCAAACTCTTGCTGTATGACCTATAAGTCCACAAATTTGGCATTTGCGGCACTTCACACTAGCATGATGATGAAGGTTACATTGGTTACACAAGTGTGCAGTTCCGTTGTATGGCTTCCTAGCAGGGGGTTGAGCTAGTTGGTTGGGGGCAGCTTGATCATTGTGAGCAACCACGACGAAGTTCTAGGAAGCTTTTCGCTTCATTGACTTCTTGGAGGATTCAGTATGTTCATCTTTGGGTTTCGATTCCTCGATTGGTTTCTTATCACCTTTTCGGAAAAGTTTACCTTTCCTGATTTGAGATTCAGTCAAGGTAGCAGATAGCTCAATGGCCTGCCAAACCTGTTGTGGGGTTACTACCAGTCACAATGTCTTGTACTGGGTCAGGGAGGCCATCAATGTACTTTTCAATTGCCTTATCCAAAGGCGTAACCATATTCAGGCATAACAGACTTAACTCCTCATAACGATCCGTGTAGGCTCGATGTTCACCGCTATCTTACTTAAGATTGTCGAATTCCCTTTCCAAGGCCCTGATCTCGTGATGAGGACAGAATTCCTTCATCATCAGAGCTCGAAGCTCTACCCACGTTTGAGCCAGTGCCACATCGGCACCCCTATCTCTCATCACACCATTCCACCATGTGAAAGCTCGTTTCTCAAAGACACTAGATGCAAATTCTACCTTTCGCTCATTTGGCCATTGAACATGCCTGAAGGTGCTCTCTAGACTCTCGAACCATTGCAGAAGTGCAGTCGCTCCTTGAGACCCAGAAAACTTTGATGGCTTAGCCGAGTTGAACGTCTTGAAGTTGCAGGGGGCATTATTGTTGTTGAGAGATTGGTTACATTGAGCAACGATGTTCGAGTTTGCTGCGTAATGACAGTTGCCAGCTCTTCAATAGGTACCTGATTTTTGCGTCGTGGAGGCATTCTAAAAAGGGGAAACAAGAGAGAAAACAAATGAAATGGCATTGGGTAAGAATAGGATGTTACAATTACCGACCAAAAATCATGGGTGACCGTCATTTGTTTGAACCACGATGCAAACAAACGACACACAAAGGCTGAATCAAAGTAAATAGGTCCTCATAATGTATCGCGAAGACATGCTCGCCTATAAGTGGACACTCACCCCAAGAATTCCCAGGTAAGAGTGACTGGTCTGATACTGCGGATTTGTACGAACACTCTAGCCTTAGACAGAAAGCTTAGGGTACAGGCACCCACCTTTCTAGTTTGCACGTGTTCACATTATGTAGCCCCAAACTTTGACGAGAATTTGAAAACTTTGAAGGTTCGTAACCTTATAATAAATCATCCTAGAGCAGATGATTAGTTTTCAAAGCATATTCGAATTTTGTGTTCTTATTGTGGTTGCTGCCTAAAGATAGGCAACGGTATTATTTTATGACTAAACGCAAGTAAACTCGCGTTAGGGTCCTAGGAAGGTTATAGTCTAGGTTAAAGCATTACTAATAACCTAATTCCCTATAACCATTGGCTCTGATACCAACTTTTCTGTCACACCCCGACCACGTAAAACAACAAAATGTGGCGGAAACGTCGGGGAGTGTTGTAACAGAATCATTGTTTCACAACCATGGATTAAACAGTTTCGTTTTATTAAATTAAACGTATTACATAACATTGGAATTAGAAACAAAACAAGAACAAATAGACTTTCATTGTTATTAAGTCTCTAAGGCCTCGTCCATTCCTATGTGAGCGTACACAAAAATCATCATCAAACATCATCAACTATGGTACCTGAAACACACGTGAAAATACGTCAGCATAAAAATGCCGGCGAGTACATAGGTTTTATATGAGTGTTAGATTCATGGCTCGTTTTACATGTTGCAATACTTATTTAAAAACCTTGTTTTGAAAAGTATAATATTGCGACATAAATAAACCAACTCAAATCAAGTTGGTTATAATTTGCAAAATCTCGTAGCCATGATTCTTAACTCCAAAAAATTTGTTTTATTAAATCAAATTGTAAAATATCTCATAAAAACTCGTTAATAAAACTCGTATGGTTTATATTATTTAGAAAACATCCTTGTTTGACATTGTTTGGAAATCGTTTACCCAAGTGATCTAGATAACGCAACGATATATAATGTGTTAAAAGCACTTATATATAGGAAGTACCAGCGGCGTATCCACCATGCTTTTAACACATTACACCCGCCCAATTACCTAATCACTTCCCTAACCCAATGGCTCAAACAGTTACAAATGGTTCACATAAATCAAATGATTACAAATGGTTCACATACATCCAATGATTACAAATGGTTCACATACATCCAACGATTACAAATGGTTCAAAACGTAAAACAATTGTGCTAGCATGTTAAGTGAACATACATAGCAAAACATAATGAAATCATGTACTAATAGTGTACTAATGAACATAGCAAGTATATGATATGAAAACATGGAAAGCACGAAAATAACAAGTAGGCACATGTGTTTCACCCCAAAACGTTTGGAAAACAGTAAAAGAGGGGACTATGTACTCACTTGAGGGTGCTTAGAAGTCTTGAATAACAACCAAGCAAAGCTAGAGGGATCACGGAAATCAGACGGCACCTAATATAGATAACTATGTAAATAAACGGACCTAAATCGGGAGATCGAATAGAATGAGGTTTCGTAAACCAAATGAGTATAGGAACTCATGAAATATGGTTTAACAAGGCCTACATTCTAAAAGGAAACCTAACTTAAGTGCTTACGACCCATTACGACCCGTTTAGGTAGCTTATGCTACTTTAACGCGTCGTTCGCGTAAAACGCGTTCGGAACGCCTAACTAGTCCTACGACAAGTATTATATGCCTAAACATGTTTAATTATGTTTCATAATCGGTTAAGTGACAAAAGTTTGGGTTACATATGCTTAAATATCAATTATGCATAAAAAAGGGCATTTTGGTCATTTTCCTAAGGCATATAAACTACCTATCATATAACTACTTAAACGAAGGGACCATAAGGTATAACCTCGGAAGGTCATTCCCTATACAACTATGGTCACAAAACAAGTTTGGTCGGATCCTAATGATCGACCAAATGGGTCTAGTTCGAAAGTCTAAGCGGTTGTTTAGACCACTTGACTTACGACTCTACATAAGCACTAATCTAAAAGTGACGAGCTAAACATGTTAAAACATGTTTAACAAGGTTTGAAAACAGGTTTGGTATCAGAACAAACGGTTTTGATACCCAAGAGTAGTTTGGTTACAAAATACGAATAAACGCGTATTCTGGCCGAAACTACGACTCATCACTATGCCTAAATAACGTGGTAATCAGTAGGTATAGTCACGAGAGACTAAAACCATCGTGATTACGCTCACGTTATGAAGTTCAAACGAAATATGTGTTGACCATAAACTGGTCAATTCAGAAAGTCAAACAAAGTTTGACTTTCGTGCTAAAACGCATAAAAGAACGAAAGAGGACTTACAACGGGTCCAAACAATGGAGTCTTGATCCGATTATTCTCAGGTATGAAGTATAAAGCACCTCAACTTAGAGATCAATCAGATCAAGTGTGAAGAATGCAAATGAGGAAGGTGGGTATTTATAGAAAGTGAAGAACCTTTAGGATCGTTCCTCGATAATTGAGCTTCGATCTGGACCATCCATGTGTGGCACATGGTTTTGGAATACTAGGGGTGCCCCAAAACCATCAAACGGTATTGAAAAAGTTACAAAAAAGACCCCCAAGTTCAATCTCATTGTTGAAAAATGCTAAAAATCTATTTTCTGCCCAGATAGGGCCGTGGCATCGCGCCACGGCAAAGGCTTATGGTGGTGGCGCAGCGCCACGATGTGCCAGCTCCAGCAATTTTTCCAAAATGGCATAAATGGTTCCTGCAACACTTTTAAGCCATTTTTGATGCGTTTAAACCCCGTTAACCTCATTTCAAGGCTCTAAGATGAAGTTAAAGTATAGGGAACTTGAAACATGTTCAAAAATATCCCGTATGTCGGTTCGTTTGGCCGTACGTTGCGTTATTCGGTTAATTACGACGAAACACGAACGAATGCGAAAAACGATCCAAATTACGCGACGAATGGATTTTTATCAAGCCAATCACTAAATTAAATATTTTAATGATTACATAAATTTTTTGGATTTCCGGATGTATTCAGAACGTAAGATATGTGCGAAAATGCAAACTTATGCACTTTTTGAGGCTTTTAGTCCCTATTGATCAAGAAAGTTTATTTTTGCGCACCAAACACCTCAAAGCCTATTTCTAAGCTATGTAAAGGATATTTAGGGTATATTTAACTTATGATCAAGTTCCGGAATGTTTGTTACAGTACGAATCAGCATACTTTCGCAGTTTGTCGAAATTAGTCCCTGTAAGCGAATAAACTTGATTTCGCCACACCAAACCTTCCAAAACTTATTTCTAAGTTATGTAAAGGTTATTTAAGGTATGTTAAGCCTATTTCACAATTTCGGAGTGTTCGTTGCATTAAACTGGTTATATTTACACATTAGTGCGCATATAACCTTCCAGAAAGCGATTTAAAGCTTGAAATCGAACATGATTTGATATGTGCAAACAATACATGTATTTTTACAAATCCCAAGTAGGAAACACAATATTTTATAAATTTGGTATTTGTTTGATGGCCGCAGAGGCACATGTGACACCTGGGTCACTGCGACCATCAAAAAAATACCAAGCCAATGAAATATTGTATTTCATACTTGGGATCTGTATAAATATGTGTATCTTTTGCACATATCAATTCTTGTTCGATTCCAAGCTTTAAATCGCTTTCTGGAAGGTTATACGCGCACTGATGCGTAAATATAACCAGTTTAATGCAACGAACACTCCGGAATAGTGAAATAGGCTTAACATACCTTAAATAACCTTTATATAACTTAGAAATAAGTTTTGAAGGCTTTGGTATGGCAAAATCAAGTTAAATCGCTTACAAGGACTAAACTTGACAAACTACGAAAGTATGGTAATTTGAACTGTAACAAACATTCCGGAACATGACCATAAGTTAAACACACCTTAAATATCCTCTACATAGCTTAGAAATAGGCTTTGAGGGGTTCGGTGTGCTAAAATAAACTTTTGGCTCATTCAGGGACTAAAAGTGTCAAAAAGTGCATAAGTTTGCACTTTCGCGCATATCTTACGTTCTGAATACATCCGGACATCCAAAAATTTATGTAAGCACTAAAATATTTTATTTTAGTGTTTGGCATAAGAAAAATCCATTCGTCGCGTCATTTGGATCGTTTTTCGCGCTTATGCGCATTCCGTCGTAATTAAGCGAACATCGCGATCGTACGACCAAACGAACTGACATCCAACATATTTTTGAGCATGTTTCAAGTCCACAATGTTTAGGCATCATTTTAGGGCCTTAACGGGCCTTAAACATGTCAGAAATGGCCTTTAACACCAACAAGGACCAAAACTGTCATTTTGCAAAGTTGTTTTCTGATCAAGACTTCAGGCGGCCCGCGTAAACCCAGGGTGATACTTTATGCGGCCCGCGTCAGTCTAGCAAACCAGATTCAATGTTTTTAAACAGCTGTTAACAGCCTTTCAAACCCCCAAAGGCCAATGCCAATTGTCAAACTCCTGTGGTGGGGGCAAAATGAGCTACCATAACATTCCTACAAGTGTACGGGTGAGATCAAGGCACGTTATTCGATAAACGATCCTAACGGTTGTCCATTTACTATAAATACCCCCCTCAACTTCACTCATTCCTCACAAATCTGATCAAAAGTGGTCTAAGTTGAAGCAAATCACTTCATACCTGAGCTACTCGATCAAGATTTACTAGCGGGGACCCTTTGTAAGTGTTCCTTCGTTCTTTTATCGCTTTTCTAGTCCGAAAGTCGAACTATGTTTGACTTTCTGCATTAACCAGTTTATGGTTGATGCGAAGTTCGTTTGAACTTCATAACGTGAGCGTGATCACGATGGTTATAGTCCTTAGTGACTATACCTACCGATTACCACGTTATCTAGGCTCAGTGACGAGTCGTAGTTTCGGCCAAAATGCGTGTTATTGCGTATTTTGTAACCAAACTACTCTTAGGTATCAAAACCGTTTGTTTTGATACCAAACCTGTTTTCTAAACTTAGGTAAGCATGTTTTAACATGCTTAGCTCGTCACTTTTAGTTTAGTGCTTATATAGGGTCGTAAGGTAAGCGATCTAAACAATCGCTTATACTTTCGAACCCGACCCGTTTGGTCGATCATTAGGATCCGACCAAACACATTAGGTGACCATAGTATATAGGGAATAACCTTCCGAGGTTATACCTTATGGTCGCTTCATTTAAGTAGTTGTATGATAGGTAGTTTATATGCCTTAGGTAAATTACCAAAATGCCCTTTTTACGCCAAAATTCATTTTAAGCATATGTAACATAACTTTTGGTATCTAAACTGATTTAGTAACAATATTAGACATGTTAAGGCATATTTTACTTGTCATAGGACTAGTTAGGCGTTCCGAACGCGTTTCACGCGAACGACGCTTTAAAGTAGCATAAGCTACCTAAACGGGTCGTAATGGGTCGTAAGCACTTAGGTTAGGTTTCATTTTAGTATGTGGGCTTTGTTAAACCATATTACACGAGTCTCCATACTCGTTTGGTTTACGAACCCTCATTCTATCCAATCCTCCGATTTAGGTCCGGTATATTAACATAGTTACCTATATTAGGTGCCGTTTGATATCCGTGATCTCTAGCATTGTTTGGTTGTACTCAAGGATTACTAAGCAATCTCAAGTGAGTACATAGACCCCTCTTTTACTGTTTTCCAAACTGTTTTGGTGTGAAACACATGTGCCTACTTGTTACTTTCATGCTTTCCTGTTTTCACATCATATACTTGCTATGTTTATTAGTACATTTATAGTACATGATTTCAATACATTTTATGCTATGTATGCCCATTGTGTGCGTACTTAGTACATCACTTTACAATACATTTCATGCTATGTACGCCCATTGTGTGCATACTTAGTACATTGTTTTACATTACACTTATGCTATGTATGCCCATTACGTGCATACTTAGTACATTGTTTTACATTACACTTATGCTATGTATGTCCACTTTGTGCATACTTAGTACATTGTTTTACATTACACTTATGCTATGTATGTCCATTACGTGCATACTTAGTACATTGTTTTACATTGCATTTCTGTTGCATATGCTTATCCAGCATATGAACACATTATACTACATTTTGAACCGTTGTAACCATTTGACTATGTGAACCGTCGTAACCCTTTGATTATATGAACCGTTTGTAACTATTGAACCGTGTGAACCAGTTGTATTTGTTGTCATGATTTACATTTGACAATAGACATTTGACTATACATAAATATTTCTACAATTGTTAAACATTTTACTTTGGTGGTTTGGTTTGAGTAAGTGATTTAAGTAACGAGGCGTATGTAATATGATACAAGCACGGTGGATACGCCGCTGGTACTTCCTATATATAAGTGTTTGTATGGTATTACATATCGTAGCGTTATTTGAATCATGTCAATTTGAGACATATAACATTTTATACAAATAACATACTTTTCACAAGACATTGTTTTACAAACAACGTACCTTATACAAACTCATTTTACTTGGTTATTCATTTAACCATACATTATTCTCTTATTTATACATATCATCTGATCTTAACGTTTTTTTTTCAAATGATTTACAAGACAAAGCAAATTACAAGGTTCATGACTGAACATTTTCTCAAACATAAGTCATGAATCCTATTTTCACAAAACCTATGTTTCTCACAGGCATTTTTATGCTGACGTACCTATTTTCACATGTGTTTTCAGGAGATGATGCATAGGACTTATCAAGACATACTTAGGCGGACCTGTGCCTTAGTGACTTAAAACGAGACAAGAACTAGTTAATTTATGTTATGTACTCTTTGTTTCTTGTTTAAAACAATGTAAACTCTCATGTTTGTTTAATAAAACGAAACTTCAATTGCCATGGATTTGAAACAATTAATTCTGTTAAACACTCCCCGACGTTTCCGCCACGTTTTGTTGTTTTACGTGGTCGGGGTGTGACAGAAAAGTTGGTATCAGAGCCCAGGGTTATAGGGAATTAGGTTATTAGTAATGCTTTGACCTAGTCTATAACCTTCCTAGGACCCTAACGCGAGTTTACTTGCGTTTAGTCATAAAACAATACCGTCACCTATCCTTAGGCGACGACCACAACAAGAACATAAATTTCAAAAGCGCTTTGAAAACTAATCATCTGTTCTAGGATGATTGATTACTAGGTTTTGAACCCTCTGTTATAAGGTTTTGAACCCCTTTGAATTTTCAAAACTCTCGTCAAAGTTTTGGGTCCTAAATAGTGTGAACACGTGCAAACTGGAAGAGTGAATGCCTGTACCCTGGGTTTTCTGTCTAAGGCTAGGGTGTTCGTACAAATCCACATAATCGGACCAGTCACTCTTACCTGGGAACTCTTGGGGTGAGTGTCCACTTATAGGCGAGCATGTCTTCGCGATACACTATGAGGATCTATTTGCTTTGATTCAGCCTTTGTGTTGTTTGTTTGCTTCGTGGTTCAAACAAATGACCATCAACCATGATTATGGTCGGTAATTGTAACATCCTATTCTTACCCAATGCCATTTCATTTGTTTTCTTTCTTGTTTCTCTTTTAGAATGCCTCCTCGACGCGAAAGCCAGATAGCGACTGCCGAAGTGGTAGAAATCATTGCGCAGCAAATGGCTGCTCAATTCCCAAACCTCTTTGCTCAATGGAACCAAGCCAACAACAACAACAATGGTCCATGCAATTTCAAGTGTATTAACTCGGCTAAACCACTCAAGTTTAGTGGTTCTGAGGGAGCGACTGGGCTTCTTCAATGGTTCGAGAGCATTGAGAATACTTTCCGCCATGTGCAGTGTCCTGACAATCGCAAGGTCGAGTTTTCTTCGAGTGTGTTCCAGAAGAGGGCCCTTACGTGGTGGAACGGGGTTATGAGAGATCGTGGTGCAGAAGTTGCTCTAGCACAGACATGGGCTGAACTTAGGACCCTTATGATGAGGGAATTTTGTCCTCATCACGAGATCAGGGCCTTGGAAAGGGAATTTGACGATCTTACGCAAGATAGCGGTGAGCATCGAGCCTACACGGACCGTTATGAGGAGTTAAGTCTGTTATGCCCAAACATGGTCACGCCTTTGGATAAGGCAATCGAAAAGTACATTGATGGCCTCCCTGACTCAATACAAGACATTGTGACTAGTAGCAACCCTACTACAGTTAGACAGGCCATTGAACTATCTGCAACCTTAACTGAATCAAAGATCAGGAAAGGTAAACTTTTCCGAAAAGGTGACAAGAAACTGGTCGAGGAATCGAACCCAATCGAGGAATCAAAGACCATGGATGAACAGACTGGATCCCCTAAGAAGTCAAAGAAGCGAAAGGCTTCTCAGAACTTCGCCATGGTTACTCACAATGATCAAGCCGTCCCCAACCAACCAGCTCAACCCCCTGCTAGGAAGCCATACAATGGAACTGCACCCTTGTGCAACCAATGTAGCCTCCATCATCATGCCAATGTAAAGTGCCGCAAATGCCAAACTTGTGGACTTATAGGCCATACAGCAAGAGTCTGCCCAGCTGCAGCTGCACCAAACCAAGCTGGCAACAATCCTGCTCAAGGTCGTTTTCTACCAGGTTCTTGCTTCAACTGTGGCGAGATGGGCCATTTCCGAAGAAACTGCCCAAAACTTGCTAATGTGAATCCAGCACAGGGATGAGCATGTGACTGACTAGAAGACAACATCGTTTAGAAATAATCATGTCTTATGTATTATTTTCTTTTGTTGTCATGGTCCAAGAAACAATTGTTATCGTTGTTTTTTAAATAAATCTTTTATATACATTGCAATGTATTTATGTGGTTGCATTTATAAACAACATATCCCTTTCAATACCGACAATCAAGGAACCGTATCCCTTGAAGAACAAACTACCCCCAAAATTTTCCCATTCTATGATCTCTTGCGTTTTCCACGAAATTCCTAAGTACCCGTTTCATCCAAGGATACGAAGTACAAGGCGCAAGTTACAACACTGGACGAATACCCAAAGTACCACTATAAATCCTTAATAGGGTACCTAATGGTATTTCCGTAAGTCCTTAATTGTTGTATACCTTAATTCGAATGTGGTGATTCCTTGTAATCAAAAATCAAATTTTTGGAAAATCATTCTATCTTTTCAAATAGATGTTTAAGGATGTTGAAGTCCATCGACTGGTTTCCATATCCATTTTCAATCGATAACAAGTTAATAACAAATTAATAACTGAGTTAAGCAACTATGTGATTATATGCTTATGTGTTCCCTTTTATGTTTTTGGTGTAATCCAAGTTTTTGTTATCTAAAATCCTTAATGGACTTCTACGTTGTAGTTAAGTCCCTTGGGTTATAAAGTACTACTCCATAATTAGACCCTTTGAGTGGTCTAGTTAAATAGATTGATCCAAAAATCTGGTTAGGAACATCATGTGATGATATAGCTGAAAGGACTCCTTGGCGGCCAAATTAAAAAGATCATTTGTCGATCTAATTAAAAGGACCCTATGGTAGTCTAGTCACCCTCATCACAGGTTTGATTTTCTTCCCCTAAACATTACAAGATAAACTGTGCGGACTGTGCAAGGAATTATGTAATTATGGATGCATACATAATTATGGAATTTAGTGCACAGAAACCACAACGAGTTTTGTCATGTGTCTAGAAGTTAACTCTATTCATTTCCGTTTCTGAGGAAGCACCCGTTGAAAATGACTCCGTCAGTTCATTTTTCGTTTCTGAAGATTGTCCGTTGAGGAAATGAATATCCGTTTGTTTCTCCTTTTCATTTCCATTTCTGATGAAGCACCCGTTGAAAATGAATCCGTCAGTTCATTTTTCGTTTCTGAAGATTGTCCGTTGAGGAAATGAATATCTTTTTGTTTCTCCTTTTCATTTCCATTTCTGATGAAGCAACCATTGAAAATGACTCCGTCAGTTCATTTTTCGTTTCTGAAGATTGTCCGTTGAGGAAATGAATATCCGTTTGTTTCTCCTTTTCATTTCCATTTCTGATGAAGCACCCGTTGAAAATGACTCCGTCAGTTCATTTTTCGTTTCTGAAGATTGTCCGTTGAGGAAATGAATATCCGTTTGTTTCTCCTTTTCATTTCCATTTCTGATGAAGCACCCGTTGAAAATGACTCCGTAAGTTCATTTTTCGTTTCTGAAGATTGTCCGTTGAGGAAATGAATATACATTTGTTTCTCCTTTTCATTTCCATTTCTGATGAAGCACCCGTTGAAAATGACTCCGTAAGTTCATTTTTCGTTTCTGAAGATTGTCCGTTGAGGAAATGAATATCCGTTTGTTTCTCCTTTTCATTTCCATTTCTGATGAAGCACCCGTTGAAAATGACTCCGTAAGTTCATTTTACGTTTCTGAAGATTTTCCGTTGAGGAAATGAATCCCCGTTTGTTTATTCCTTCATTTCCGCTTCTGAAGAATGTCCGTTAAGGAAATGACAGGATTATGCCTTGCATATCTCTGGTGGTTATTTGACATAAAGTCATAGATAGACTCCTACGAATAAATTTTGGGACGAAATTTCCTAAAGTAGGGGAGACTGTGACACCTGGGTCACTGCGACCATCAAACAAATACCAAGCCAATGAAATATTGTATTTCATACTTGGGATCTGTATAAATATGTGTATCTTTTGCACATATCAATTCTTGTTCGATTTCAAGCTTTAAATCGCTTTCTGGAAGGTTATACGCGCACTGATGCGTAAATTTAATCAGTTTAATGCAACGAACACTCCAGAATAGTGAAATTGGCTTAACATACCTTAAATAACCTTTACATAACTTAGAAATAAGTTTTGAAGGCTTTGGTATGGCAAAATCAAGTTAAATCGCTTACAAGGACTAAACTTGACAAACTGCGAAAGTATGCTAATTTGAACTGTAACAAACATTCCGAAGCATGACCATAAGTTAAACACACCTTAAATATCCTCTACATAGCTTAGAAATAGGCTTTGAGGGGTTCGGTGTGCTAAAATAAACTTTTGGCTCATTCAGGGACTAAAAGTGTCAAAAAGTGCACAAGTTTGCACTTTCGCGCATATCTTACGTTCTGAATACATCCGGACATCCAAAAATTTATGTAAGCACTAAAATATTTTATTTTAGTGTTTGGCATAAAAAAATCCATTCGTCGCGTCATTTGGATCGTTTTTCGCGCTTATGCGCATTCCGTCGTAATTAAGCGAACATCGCGATCGTACGACCAAACGAACAGACATCCGACATATTTTTGAGCATGTTTCATGTCCACAATGTTTAGGCATCATTTTAGGGCTTTAACGTTGGCTTAACGGGCCTTAAACATGTCGGAAATGGCCTTTAACACCACCAGGGACCAAAACTGTCATTTTGCAAAGTTGTTTTCTGATCAGGACTTCAGGCGGCCCGCGTAAACCCAGGGTGATACTTTACGTGGCCCGCGTCAGTCTACCAGACCAGATTCAATCTTTTTAAACAGCTGTTAACAGCCTTTCAAACCCCCAAAGGCCAATGCCAGTTGTCAAACTCCTGTGGTGGGGGCAAAATGAGCTACCATAACATTCCTACAAGTGTACGGGTTAGATCAAGGCACGTTATTCGATAAACGATCCTAACGGTTGTCCATTTACTATAAATACCCACCTCAACATCACTCATTCCTCACAAATCTGATCAAAAGTGGTCTAAGTTGAAGCAAATCACTTCATACCTGAGCTACTCGATCAAGATTTACTAGCGGGGACCCTTTGTAAGTGTTCCTTCATTCTTTTATCGCTTTTCTAGTCCGAAAGTCGAACTATGTTCGACTTTCTGCATTGACTAGTTTATGGTCGATGCGAAGTTCGTTTGAACTTCATAACGTGAGCGTGATCACGATGGTTATAGTCCTTAGTGACTATACCTACTGATTACCACGTTATCTAGGCTTAGTGACGAGTCGTAGTTTCGGCCAAAATGCGTGTTATTGCGTATTTTGTAACCAAACTACTCTTTGGTATCAAAACCGTTTGTTTTGATACCAAACCTATTTTCTAAACTTAGTTAAGCATGTTTTAACATGCTTAGCTCGTCACTTTTAGTTTAGTGCTTATATAGGGTCGTAAGGTAAGCGATCTAAACAATCGCTTATACTTTCGAACCCGACCCGTTTGGTCGATCATTAGGATCCGACCAAACATATTTGGTGACCATAGTATATAGGGAATAACCTTCCGAGGTTATACCTTATGGTCGCTTCGTTTTAGTAGTTGTATGATAGGTAGTTTATATGCCTTAGGTAAATTACCAAAATGCCCTTTTTACGCCAAAATTCATTTTAAGCATATGTAACATAACTTTTGGTATCTAAACTGATTTAGTAACAATATTAGACATGTTAAGGCATATTTTACTTGTCATAGGACTAGTTAGGCGTTCCGAACGCGTTTCACGCGAACGACGCTTTAAAGTAGCATAAGCTACCTAAACGGGTCGTAATGGGTCGTAAGCACTTAGGTTAGGTTTCATTTTAGTATGTGGGCTTTGTTAAACCATATTACACGAGTCTCCATACTCGTTTGGTTTACGAACCCTCATTCTATCCAATCCTCCGATTTAGGTCCGGTATATTAACATAGTTACCTATATTAGGTGTCGTTTGATATCCGTGATCTCTAGCATTGTTTGGTTGTTACTCAAGGATTACTAAGCAATCTCAAGTGAGTACATAGACCCCTCTTTTACTGTTTTCCAAACTGTTTTGGGGTGAAACACATGTGCCTACTTGTTACTTTCATGCTTTCCTGTTTTCACATCATATACTTGCTATGTTTATTAGTACATTTATAGTACATGATTTCAATACATTTTATGCTATGTATGCCCATTGTGTGCGTACTTAGTACATCGCTTTACAATACATTTCATGCTATGTACGCCCATTGTGTGCATACTTAGTACATTGTTTTACATTACACTTATGCTATTTATGTCCATTACGTGCATACTTAGTACATTGTTTTACATTACACTTATGCTATGTATGTCCACTTTGTGCATACTTAGTACATTGTTTTACATTACACTTATGCTATGTATGTCCATTACGTGCATACTTAGTACATTGTTTTACATTGCATTTCTGTTGCATATGCTCATCCAGCATATGAACACATTATACTACATTTTGAACCGTTGTAACCATTTGACTATGTGAACCGTCGTAACCCTTTGATTATATGAACCGTTTGTAACTATTGAACCGTGTGAACCAGTTGTATCTGTTGACATGATTTACATTTGACAATAGACATTTGACTATACATAAACATTTCTACAATTGTTAAACATTTTACTTTGGTGGTTTGGTTTGAGTAAGTGATTTAAGTAACGAGGCGTATGTAATATGATACAAGCACGGTGGATACGCCGCTGGTACTTCCTATATATAAGTGTTTGTATGGTATTACATATCGTAGCGTTATTTGAATCATGTCAATTTGAGACATATAACATTTTATACAAATAACATACTTTTCACAAGACATTGTTTTACAAACAACGTATCTTATACAAACTCATTTTACTTGGTTATTCATTTAACCATACATTATTCTCTTATTTATACATATCATCTGATCTTATCGTTTTTTTTTTCAAATGATTTACAAGACAAAGCAAATTAGAAGGTTCATGATTGAACGTTTTCTCAAACATAAGTCATGAATCCTATTTTCACAAAACCTATGTATCTCACAGGCATTTTTATGCTGACGTACCTATTTTCACATGTGTTTTCAGGAGATGATGCATAGGACTTATCAAGACATACTTAGGCAGACCTGTGCCTTAGTGACTTAAAACGAGACAAGAACTAGTTAATTTATGTTATGTACTCTTTGTTTCTTGTTTAAAACAATGTAAACTCTCATGTTTGTTTAATAAAACGAAACTTCAATTGCCATGGATTTGAAACAATTAATTCTGTTAAACACTCCCCGACGTTTCCGCCACGTTTTGTTGTTTTACGTGGTCGGGGTGTGACAGCACAGGTGTCACACTACTCTGGTCATGTACCAGATGTATGGATCGGATAAGTTGTTTTCGGTTGAAGAGTTTTCGATTCAAAACGTCAATATGGACAAGATCGAAAAAGTTTTTTAACTAGTGGAGAGTTTGTCGAACTCAAAGAGGTTTATGAATTTTCAAAAGGACAAAGCTTATTACAATAAGCCTAGAAATCCATGTTTTTCAAAATAAAAATCAGAACAATGGGAAGTTTGGGCTGGGGAGTGGTAAGCGATACCAAAAGAAAAATTTTCAGAAATCAGTGTTTGTGAAAAAGATGAACTTTGTAAAGAGCATAAGTTTAGGAAGTGACAAAGAATCTAAATTTTTTTAACAAACAAATGAAGAATTCTTTGTTCAACAGGAAAAACAGAGACAGGCTGAAGGTACCGGTAGTGTTTCAGACAACCGGACTTGCTTCAAATGCAATGAAATTGGGCATATTGCACGAAAATGCCCCAAACAAACACCTAAGCCGGTTAATGTTTTAAACAAATAGAAACTGACAAATGAGAAGAAAAAGGGTCCGATAATTGCTCCAAAAGTGATTTTAAAGAAACAAAATGAATCTAAAACCAATGTTCAACCAGTTCAACAGATTTTCAAACAAAAACAAACTGGTGAGACAACAAAAAAAAAAATGAAAAGAAAGATTCAACATCTGGTGTGAAGAAAAATGTTTTTAACAAGCAAACTTGGATGCCTAAAACACAACGCAAACCATCTGTTGAAGCGAAAAAGAAACAAACTTCTTCGACTGTGCAAGTCAAGAAGTATGTTCCAAAAATTTCTGTTGTTGACAAAAAGAAACAGACTTCTTTGACTGTTCAAGTCAAGAAGTATGTTCCAAAACTTATTAAGGGGCTCCAAAGGTCAATTTTGTCAAAGTGGATAATGGACAGTGGAGCTTCTCAGCACATGACAGGGATGCTAGCTTTGCTCTATGATGTAAGATCTATCAAAGGAGGCTATGTAGGGTTTGCAGGAAATCAGGGTTGTCTTATTATCGGGGAAGGTACTTTATCGAATGGGAAAGGGTCATTTGAAAAGGTGAATTACATCGCTGAATTAGAGAACAATCTGCTGAGTATTTCACAGATTTGTGATCGCAAGTTCACCACACATTTCAACAAAAAATAATGTTTGATTCTCAAACCAGGATTGTTATACTCGATAAATGGATCTTAATGTGCGCACCGCGGTAAAACGACCTCTATGTCCTCGACATGAGTGTCGCAAACACAACAAACAATCAAGCACAGTGTTTTGTTTCCAAAGAGACTAAGAAAAAGTCTATTCTATGGCACCGGAAGATGGCACATATTCATCTGAGAAAAATGAATTATCTTGTTCACAACGATCTAGTGGAGGGTATACAATTGAAGAATTTTCATCTGGGTGATGAATGTGTCAGCTGCAAGAAAGGTAAGCAAACGAGAAAATTTAACCCGAGGAAGATTCTATATTCAATTAAGTTGTCGCTAGAGAGATTACATATGGATCTATTCGGACCAGTAAATGTCAAAAGCAGCTCCAAAGATTCATATTGTTTAGTTGTGATGGATGATTTCTCAAGATTCTCATGGGTAATGTTTCTTGAATCGAAAGATGAAGTGTTTGAGAGTTTGATGATTCTGTTCCAAAAGCTTGAGAACCTGTACAAGTTGCCAATCAGAAGAATTCGTAGTGATAACGGTACAGAGTTCAAGAATAGCAGAATGACAGAATTCTGTAATGATAACGGGATATTGCATGAATTTAGAGCGCCCTTACACACCACATCAGAACGGGGTGGCCAAAAGGAAAACAGGACGCTAATTGAGGCAGCGAGAACAATGTTAGCAGACTCAAAGCTCCCTGTGAGCTTCTAGAGTGAAACTGTTGCCTTGGCATAGTACACTATGCCTACTCAAAAACCTAGTGATGCGTGGCTCTTTGACTATGAGGGCTTATGGAAATCATTTGAGCTTCTCAAGGAACCAAGAGAAGAAGAACTGGTAATGCTATTTCAGCAACATCAGTCATCCTCTCATGAGCAAGTCCCAAGACCTATCATGGTTACACAACAACACGGTGGAACTCATGATGCAGAAGCAGGCCCTAGTGACACTCAAATAGAATATCAAACTCATACCATCGAAATAGTTGAACCCGCCGAGACTACAGAAGCCATGGTGTTTGATGAATCAGATAATTCAGACTCTAACGGTCCTTTGTTCGACAAAGGAGAATCTGATTCTGAGGGGGAGACAATCCAGATTGATGGTCAAACAGACGAAGTCCAACAGAATGTGGAACAAAACATTTCAAATCTGGAAGACAAGGTGATAGTTCCTAATGAAGTGATGCCAAGGACACTATCTTATCACCCCGAGGAGTATATCGCTGGAGAACTCCAATTTGGAGTCCGAACACGAAATCAAATTGATCAGGGCTTATCATGTTTTTATACTAAAGTTGTTCCTTTACAAACAGATTTTTCAATTAAGTGCTTTATTTCTCAGGTTGAGCCAAAAATTTACAAAGAGGCGCTTACTAAAGAATCATGGGTAAATGCGATGCAAGAGGAGTTGAATCAGTTCAAAAAGCTCGGAGTTTGGAAGCTAGTTGATTTACCCGAAGGCCAAAGCACGATAAAAATAAAATGGGTATTCAGGTGCAAAAGAGACGACATAGGAGTGATAGTCAGAAACAAAGCTTGCTTAGTGGTTCAAGGTTTTAGCTAGCAGGAGGGCATCGACTTTACAGAGGTTTACACTTCTGTTGTTAGGCTCGAGGCGATTCGCATTTTCCTCGCTTTTGCATCTTGGAAAGGGTTTAAGGTTTATCAGCTCGATGTCAATTCAGAATTTCTATATGGAAAAGTGAAATAAGAGGTGTATGTTGGTCAACCATTGGGCTTTACCGATCCGATCCACAAGGACAAGGTCTACTTGCTAGATAAAGCCTTATACGGGTTGCATCAGGCCCCGAGAGCCTGGTACGAGACTTTGTCTCAGCACCTGTTGTCGAATGGTTTTACTAGAGGAAAAGTAGATGCAACACTCTTCACCAAAGAAGCTGATGGGTACTTGTTGATAGTCCAAATATACGTGGATGATATAATCTTTGGCTCGATGAACGACGCATTGTGCAAAGATTTTGAACGGGTCATGAAACTTAAGTTCGAGATGAGCTCAATGGGTGAGATTATGTTTTTCTTAGGCTTACAAGTTGATCAGTTTCCTGGAGGAATTTTCATTCACCAAATGAAGTATGTTCACGATGTGTTGGAGAATTAAGCATGACGGGAATTTCACCTATGTCCACACCATTGGTGTGACAACCCTCATAATTACAGGTATCCGTACAATTAATTAATTACAATTAAGTGCTTCATGACTGTGCTGAATTACATAATTGCTTTCTGATTACTGCATCATACATACATGTGCATCACATATTACATAATGTCACATCATTATCACAGACAAACTTTAGTGACACATTTGATGCACAAAGCACAGTTAGCACAGTGAGCGGATAACTCAGAAATATACTGACAGTGCCAGTATATAGACAGACAGTGTTTAGAGGCCCAGTATGGGCCAGGGACAACGTACTACACTAGTGTGGTCTGTAGGGAAGTGAGGACCATAAAACTGCGTCACTAGGTGATAGTTTGAGTGCCGGAAAGTGCCTAAAACTCACTTTAAGTGCAGAATTCTGCATTTTTCAGCAAAATTCAGCATTTTACAGCAAAATTCAGCATTTTAACATGCTAGTAATATGCAGAAAATTGGCTAAATGGTCCTGAATACTTTCCTAAATATTGGGAATTAAAAGTGTTACAAAAAGATACATAAAGGACACTATACGGAACAACGTAGCACATTAACGGACCGGTATCTAACCGAACAACCGGACATTACCCGGGACACCAAATTTTTGTCAAAAACATTGTTTTATTATTTTTGGACTAGTTATGGTCTCTGAATACCCCAACACACTATAAAGTATGTCATACACATCATACACTAGATATTACACTTAACCTCCAATTATTTACCTACTATCATCAAAAACTTATAATTAACCCCCCCCCCCCCCATGCCCATTTACGGTCCAAGGGACCCACCCAAAATCACCACCATATCCCACTAGATATTACTTCAATATTTTATTTGATATCTTGCTTGATTTGCTTTCCATAATATTGAGTGTAAGAGATTATAAGTAAGGTGCTCTAGATCTTCATTATTTCATTTCACCTTCACTCAAGATCACCCCACTCCCTCAACTCCTCTCTCTCCCTCTCGGCTCACACTATTTCCGCCACCACCACCACCTTGCCACCACCATCATTCCATTTGCAAGCTTGATTCAAGTGTTAGAAGGTGATTCTTGGAGCTTGAAGCTTGTGGATCATCAAGGAGCTCTCTTACTTGCATTCATTCACCAAATTTCGTCATCTTTTTAACTTGTGTTCTTCCCTAGCTTAAAGCTAGTAGTAAGACCTCTCATGACTCTTGTTTACTTTTATTTTTATGGTTAAAAGATGTAGTAAGATGAAAATAACAAGAACACTAAAGAACATAAACTAAAAGCTTGAACCTAGTGTTTGCATGAAGATGGAATATGATGAAATATTGTTAGAATGATATTGTTTAGTAGATGGATGATGATTGCATGTTGATTACTAGTAATATGATGATTGATCATTATATGGAACTTGTTAGAGTATGATTAAAAGCATGGTTTAACAAGTTAGGATATGATTATGTGCTCTCATGAAATAATCATCATCTTGATCCAACATGAACTTGAAAGTGAATGATTTTCTTGTAAAGTGACGAACTAAGTGAACTAGTAAACTTGTAAATCCAAGAGTTACAAATGATTTTTTTTAAACAAACCAAGTTCAAGAGTTGATTTTTAAAAGATCATAACTTTTCTTGCACTTACATTATTTTTGAAATAAAATAAGTGTAGGAAGGCTAGTAAAACATGAATATGTTGTAAATAAATATTTTTTGTAAAATGAGTTCACAAGTTGTGAACATCTAGAAATCCCGAGAATGAGTTTTTAACAAAAGTAAACACACTTTGGAGGGTAACCAAACCCGCTAAACACTTCACCAAGTTACTACGCTTTTTCGTAAGAGATCAAGTTCATGTTATAGTGTAAATGAATTTATTTTTGCACTTGGGGAGTGTAGTTTGGTTATTGATTGATTTAATGAATTTTGAAAAGAAAATGATATGCTATTTAGCATGGACACCTCCATTTACAAAGGAAACAATGGCAAAATTTTCTCAAAATCCAAACACTTAGAAAATATTTTCTAGACAAGTGTTTACAAGTATGTTTTAAACTATGATTTCAATATAAACCTTGCCATAGATTTTTGTAACAAAAGTACAAGTATTGGAGGGTGATTTTTGTAAATAAAAATGAGTAAATATATATTTAGAATATATATTTCGTATTAAGACACATGTGTGGATATTTGTTTGATTTGTGGAGTAGTTATATTATTCTAGGGTAAAATAATATATCATAACAAAAGATCATGAAATTTCAACTCCAAAATAATACCAAAAATTACAAGGAATAAATAATTAAGTTACACACTTGTTATTTTGGAACCAAACGCTAAAATGTAACTTATGAAATATTCCGGAACATACTTTTGCAAATACATTTTTGGTGAATATTGTTTTGATACAAGAAGTGAAAATATATTATTTTTGGGAAAGATATATATATTTTGGAATACATCAATTTTTATTAAATAAGTTATATATATTTTCTAAGTGGGACTTAAAAATATATCATTTCAAATACGACTATACATGTATAAATACCCCCACACTTGGGAAATAAATACGGTGTTAAATACTCTAGAAGTATTAATACAAAAATATTGAATGAACAATTATTCCAACACTACATATAATTTAAGTTGAAATATTAATTATTTTGACAAATAATTATCACTCGGAATAATATCAGAAACGTAACTCAAAACATTAAACTCTAAGCCAAGGCACGACCCGTTCGTCTTATAGACGTTAGTACGTTGTAGGTTGTCGTGTAGCTGACAGAGTTTGAGTTGACATTACTGAAGACGCATTACTGTGAGTTCATGTCCCCCTTTTCTCTTAACTGTTTTCAGTTTTATACTTTGGGGATGAAATACATGTTACAATTATTACAGACATTTTATACATGGTATGGTTAGCTTAAGGAGGGTTTACTACTTAGATCATGTGAGTGGTGGGTACAACACTTAAGGCCATTAATCCTCGTCGTAGGACCGAGGGACATGAGTGATAGATCTATTTGGGTGTAGCGAGCCCACACCCATGAGGCCACGGTGGCCTATAGTGGTGACTGTGTCTTACAGCCAGAGGCCCGGTAACAAATCTGCTAGGTTTGAGTACTTCCTGCACCATTTCACACATACCAGTGGCTTTGCAACCCATTGGTGATCTCTTTTTCCTTATTGCTACATACCAGGGACTTTCATACATACAAGACATACTTTAAAGGTTTATACATACTCACATACACATGAACTCGCTCAACTTTTGTTGATTTTTCAAACTACATGTATTTCAGGGAATTAATCGGATCTGGAAAGTGATGCATGTTAGTCAAGCTGCGTACTAAATAAAGATGTGATCCAGGGTTGTAGTGTTTGGGAGGTGTAACCTCTTCCTGGATGGGTTACATGTCTCTAAACCTCGTTTTATTGAAAGTCTTTTGTTGAGTCTTATGAACTCGTTTTAAACAAGTCATGGTTTGTAACTTATTTTGGGGTTGATGTTTCAAGACAAGTATGTTATGGTATTTTCTAAACTCTTTTAATGGATGAACATCTCGTATTTCTATCATATAGCATTGTTATGATTGTTGCTATGGTATTAAGAAGTCATACCAAATAACCACGCTTCCGCAAAAGTCAGGGTGTGACAGCTTGGTATCAGAGCCTTGATCATAGCGAACTAGGATTCTATCTCGAGTCTAGACTATGATCATTAGGGCTCTCACGAAAACATTTTTACATTGCATACACGAATTGTCCAGATCTAGGGTACAAACATTTTTACAAACAAAAGGCACAAATACACATTTTCAAAATTTATATTTCAGTCTTAGAGGCTGGGGGAGTTCAGTCTTAGAGACTGAGGGAGTTCAGCCTTAGAGGCTGGGGAGGTTCAGTCTTAGAGACTGAGTGGTTCAATCTTAGAGATTGGGGAGGTTTAGTCTTAGAGACTGGGAGGTTTGGTCTTAGAGACCAGGGAGTTAGTCTGAGAGACTGGGTGGGATAGTCTGGGAAGACTAGGATGCATACATGATTACATCGCTATTTGCTTACATGCTTATCTGATATATGTCCATATGTTGTGGTTGTGTTACAGACACCATGTCATCTTCTTCTGATAGTGGAGTGTCCGACACGATAGACCCTATGGCTATTACCTCGGATGATGAGATAGCCACGGACCCGGAGGTTTATACATCAGACACCACGAGTACCGACGAGGATGATTTTCAGCCCTTTGCCCTACTGGACTTTGGAGACGACATGCCTTTAGCTGATGGTCTTTTTGACAGGGATCTACCTCTTGTACAGATCCCTGCTCCTCTTCCCCTCGTTGCAGTTCCTATTGAGGATCTGCCACTTGACGCGTTATCTGATGACGACATCGATCTATTCATCGAGGGTCCCCCAGAGGGTGACCAGGATGGCAGGGCCCTGATGGATGACGATATCCCACTTGTTGATATTCCGGTTGATGACCTTGTTGTTCCTGTGGTTGAGGTCCCTGCTGTTGATGCCATTGTTTTGCCACCCGTCGAGGCTCCTGTTGTGGAGGCCTTACCCGATCCTTATGGTCCCTACTCGCTTAAGTCTATATCATCCGCCACTCTTCACGCCCAGGGCGTGCAACACTACTCCACCAACACTGATTCAGACATGGCGATGTCTGCTGCACCGATTGTTCACCATGACTTTGACCCGGATCTTGAGGTTGAGTTTGTACCTGCTGAGCCACTCGTTGAGGCACCTGTTTTTCCGGTCGATCACCTCCTCGATATGCCCGCTGATCAGGAGCCTGCTCCAGCTGATCCAGGGGTTGCACCAGAGCCTGTTTTCGCTCACGACCCCTTACCTGTGCAGGACCCTATTCTTGTTGATGCACCAGTCGTTGCACCATCAGTTGCCGATATCCCAGTTGTTGCACCTCTACCTGACCCTATGCCAGTGTTTGTTGACCGTGCACCTTTTGCTACACACATTGATCCTAGATATGCTGACACCCGTAATGGGTGGATTGAGGATGATGATGACTATCCTCCATTTGTTCTACCAGTCACTCCCCCTGCTGCACCTGTTTTTGCACCCTTTGATATCCCACAGTCAGACATCCACCGCATGGATTTACCCGTCACTTTTCTTCAGGACATTCCTCCTCCCCGTCCAGGGGAAGGACCTTCTACTCAGCAGCATGATCACATACCACCTATGACAGCAGCCTTTCCATTTATACCCCCTTTTGCATCTGCTGCACACACTGCTTTTCCTTCTTCTGCACCCATGGGCGAGCCATTTATGTGGTCTTCGCCCAACTTCATGCCTTTGTCAGATCCATACCATCCATTTCATGTTGGGTATACGACGGATGATATACTTTTATCCTTACAGTTACAGCAGGATGCATTGAGCCGACGAGTCCAGGAGCTGGAGAGGATCCCGCGTCCTCCCCCTTGTCATTGCCAGTCCCCATTCGCGACACCACCAGCTCCTCTCCTACCGCACCATGATTCCGATGTCCGCTTCCTCACTACGGACCAGCAGATTGCTTACCTGCTATGTGTTGTCCATGCTCTCGAGGAGGATTTGGCGCATTTACACAGATTGATTTTCATTCCTCCACCTCCTCCTCCCCCACCATCAGCTTAGGGGTATTAGGTCTCCTGCAGATGTCATGATTTTGATGAGAGTACAACGATTGAGCCTGATTGCGTAGCATTTTGAAGACCACATGATGACTTATGACTTTTTGACTTTTGGTTGTTGTAGATTGTTAGACGATTCAGACAAGGGTGATGTGACCCTTAGTCTCTTTTGATGTACGATACATTTGTAAAACTTGTAAACTGTATTTGTGGTCTTGTTATATGATAGCTCAATCGCAGCATTCTCATTACATGCGTTGTTGGATTATTGGTTTTGTGTTATGACATGGGATGTTATTTGTTATCGTGTTGATGAATGTTATTACATATGCATATTACTTACTTACTATACTTATTATGACCTGACCGATATGATCTTTTTTTAGAAGATGCTTCCACGACGAGACACACGTTTGCCCACTACTGAGGCAGAATTATAGGAGCGAATTACCACAGCAATAGCACAGTATGAGGCCTCCCGCGATGAAACTAGCGGGAATACCTCAAGAAACAACAACCCACCCAATGGTAATGTCCAAGTCACTTGAGACACATTATGTTACATTTGGATACTTCTTACACATCCGCTAATGCTTTCTGTAAATGATATTGCCTGCACAGGCTGTACCTACAAACAATTTCTGGATTGTAAGCCCTTAAATTTCGACGGCAAAGACGGATTCGGTAATAAGGATGAGCAAGTGTGCTCCTGAAAACCAAGTTACTTACGTCTCAGGACTCTTTCTTGATGGTGCTTTATCCTGGTGGAATCTGCAAGTCCAAACCCTGGGGGAGGCGGTGGCGTATGCATTGACATGGGTTGAACTGAAAGAGCTCATGCGGAAGAAATATTGTTCACGGGCCGAAATACAGAAGCTGGAAACTGAATTTTGGAATCTCAAAATGGACGGCCCAAAAATTGCTGAATATGTGCAAAGATTCCACGACTTGTCATGCGTTGTGCCGTATATGGTTGATCCTGAATTTAAACGCATTGAGCGTTTCATCTGGGGATTGGCACCCCAGATTATGAGTATGTTAACAACATCAAAGCCTCCAACAATTACCGAAGCCATTGATCTCAGCGTGGCACTTACAGAGGAAGCCATCCGGTTAAACAAGTTTTCAATTTCTGAACCGAAAAAGAAGGAAACACACATTGAATCATCGAGCGAGAACAAGAGGAAGTTCTCAAACTTAAAAAAGGGTACCAGCAGTGTCAGCAAGAAAGAAGAGGGAAACGCACCAGGCAGGGCCAGAACTGGTGCCGAAAACAAAGGAAGAGGATACATGGGCACTCTGCCCAAGTGTGATGCATGCCAATATCATCATTCCGGCCAGTGCAGAATGAGGAGATCTGAGTCTTGCGGGAAGGAGGGCCATTCGAAGAATACATGCTGGGCTGGTACTGGTGCTGGTCGTGGTAACAATGGTCAGCGAGGTTCTGGTAATGGGAATGGGAACCGTCCGCAAGGAAATAATGGAGGTAATGGGAACCGGGGTAATTTTGGGAACCAAGCTGGAAACTGCAATAACAATCCGGGGAATGGAAATGGTAACGGTCGAGGACCGGGATGCTTTAACTGTGGAGACATGGGGCATTTCAAGCGAGAGTGCCCGAAACTCAATCAAGCACAAGGCAGAGTCTTCAACATAGGTACAAGGGAAGCACGCCAGGATCCCAATGTAGTTACTGGTACGTTCCCTATTAATCAACGCTTTGCATCTGTCCTATTTGATACCGGTGCCGACTATAGTTTTGTATCGCTAGAATTTAAGAAAATGCTTGGGTTAACTGCTAGTAAACTAGACATTTCGTACTCAATTGAACTGGATAATGGAAAGCTAGTTGAAACGAATGAAGTTATCAGAGGATGTGTTATAGAGCTGGGAGAACACGAGTTTACACTGGATCTACTGCCAGTCGAATTGGGAAGCTTCGACGTGGTTGTAGGGATGGATTGGTTGTCAAGCAACAGAGCCGAAGTTGTATGTCACGAGAAGACCATTCGCATCCCAATGGCGGATGGAGAAGCGATTGTGGTACATGGAGAGAAGCGCGATACGCCCCTGAGGATCATTAGCTGTCTGAAAGCTAGAAAATGTTTGAAGAAGGGATGTGTTGCCTTCTTGGCACACATCGTGGATAAGGAAGCCGCTGAGCCGAAACTTGAAGACATTCCAGTCGTGAAGGGGTATCCTGAGGTCTTTCCAGAAGACTTGCCAGGATTGCCACCACAAAGACAAGTCGAGTTCCATATTGACTTAGTTCCAGGCGCCGCTCCTGTAGCTAAGGCACCCCATTGACTTACGCCTTCGGAAATGCAGGAGTTGTCGACACAACTTCAGGAGTTGTTAGACAAAGGATTTATCAGGCCAAGCTTCTCGCCTTGGGGAGCTCCAGTGCTATTTGTCAAGAAGAAAGATGGTAGTTTTTGCATGTGTATCGACTACCGGGAGCTGAACAAGCTGACTATTAAGAACAGATACCCCTTGCCAAGGATTGATGACCTGTTCGATCAATTACAAGGTTCAAGTTTTTACTCAAAGATCGACCTTCGATCGGGTTATCACCAGTTGAGGATCCAAGAGGAGAGCATTCCAAAGACGGCCTTCAGGACTCGCTATGGACATTACGAGTTCCTGGTTATGCCGTTCGGGTTAACAAACGCGCCAGCTGTATTCATGGATCTGATGAACAGAGTTTGTAAACCGTATCTTGATAAGTTTGTGATCGTGTTCATTGACGATATTTTGATCTACTCGAAGACGAATGAAGAACATGAGTAACATCTAAGAGCCATCTTAGAGCTACTTAAGAAAGAGAAGTTGTACGCTAAGTTCTCGAAGTGCGAGTTCTGGTTACACGAAGTCCAGTTTCTTGGTCATGTAGTCAATGGAAATGGAATCCATGTGGATCCTTCCAAGATTGAAGCCATCAAGAATTGGGAGACTCCAAAGACGCCAACTGAGATTCGACAGTTCCTAGGTTTGGCTGGTTATTATCGAAGGTTTATTGAGGATTTTTCAAAAATCGCTCAACCTTTGACTTCCCTCACACAGAAAGACAAGAAGTTTGATTGGGGAGACAAGCAAGAAGAAGCATTTCAATTGTTGAAGAACAAACTTTGTGACGCACCAATCTTATCTCTACCCGAAGGCACTGACGACTTCGTGGTATATTGCGACGCCTCGCGTCAAGGTTTAGGTGCTTATAGCCTATGCTTCGCGCCAGCTGAAGGTTCACGAGAAAAACTACACCACTCATGACTTGGAGTTAGGCGCAGTGGTGTTTGCATTAAAGATTTGGCGACATTACTTGTATGGAACGCGATGCACAATCTTTACTGATCACAAGAGCCTGCAGCATATATTTGATCAGAAAGAGCTTAACATGAGACAAAGACGATGGGTAGAGTTGTTGAACGACTATGATTGTGAGATCAAGTATCACCCAGGGAAGGCGAATGTAGTCGCCGATGCCTTAAGTCAGAAAGAAAGGATTAAGCCCATAAGGGTTAGGGCTTTGGAAATGATTGTTCAGACAGACCTCACGTTGCGCATTCATGCTGCGCAAAGGGAAGCTCTTAAAAGGGAGAATCTTGTAAATGAATATCTCCGGGGGATGGAGATGCAATTGGTACCAAAGGAGGATGGAACGTTGTGTTTCTTGGGAAGAATTTGGGTTCCTTTCTTTGGTGGTCTGAGAGACGTTATTTTTTATGAGGCTCATAAGTCACGGTACTCGATCCATCCAGGATCAGACAAATGTACCAAGTCCTAAAGGATTTCTATTGGTGGCCGAGAATGAAAGGCGATGTTGCGATATATGTTGGCAAATGTTTAACCTGCGCCAAGGTAAAGGCTGAATACCAGAAGCCTTCAGGTCTCTTGCAACAACCTGAAATACCCCAATGGAAATGGGAACAGATTTCTATGGACTTCATAACGAAATTGCCAAGGACGCCCAAGGGCCATGATACGATTTGGGTAATTGTAGACCGTTTAACGAAATCTGCACACTTTTTGGCAATCAAGATGAAAGATAACACAAGTAAGCTAGCTGAGCTGTATCTGAGAGAGATTGTTGCATGACATGGAGTGCCTCTCTCAATTATCTCTGATAGAGATGGGAGATTCGTGTCAAGGATTTGGCAATCCTTCCAAGAAGCTTTTGGCTCTCAGCTGAATTTGAGTACTGCATTTCACCCACAGACAGACGGACAGAGCGAACGAACGATTCAGACGTTGGAAGACATGTTGCGAGCTTACGTAATGGACTTAGGTGGAAGTTGGGACACTCACCTACCATTGGTCGAATTTTCATACAACAACAGTTATCATGCAAGCATTCAAGCCGCACCGTTCGAAGCTCTTTATGGACGCAAGTGTCGATCACCGCTATGCTGGGCAGACGCGGGTGATAGACAGCTTGTTGGCCAAGAATTGGTTCAAGAGACAACAGACAAGATCTTCCAGATCCGAGAGCGCATTAAAGCGGCTCGTGATCGTCAAAAGAGTTATGCGGATCGAAGAAGGAAACCTCTGGAATTTGAGGTGGGAGATATGGTTTTGTTGAAGGTTTCACCCTGGAAGGGTGTGGCACGTTTTGGGAAGCATGGGAAGTTGAATCCGCGGTACATTGGTCCATTTAAAATCCTGAAAAGGATTGGTTTGGTAGCATACAAGTTGGATCTACCCGCAGAATTAAATGGCGTTCATGATACATTCCATGTAACAAATTTGAAAAAGAGTCCAACTCAAGAGACAGTGGTCATTCCTGACGACGAAGTTCATATTGATGACACACTCCACTTTATTGAAGAACCTGTTGAGGTTACGGATTGGAAGATTAACAAAACACGCCGGAGTAGTGTCAAACTCGTCAAAGTTCGATGGAATGCACGACATGGCCCAGAATTCACGTGGGAACATGAGGATCGTATGAAAGCAAAGTACCCACATTTATTCCCCAAGACCCCTGCAACTAGAAGCAGAACTTAAAATTTCGGGACGAAATTTTCTTAACGGGGGGAGAATGTGACAACCCTCATAATTACAGGTATCCGTATAATTAATTAATTACAATTAAGTGCTTAATAACTGTGCTGAATTACATAATTGCTTTCTGATTACTGCATCATACATACATGTGCATCACACATTACATAATGTCACATCATTATCACAGACAAACTTTAGTGACACATTTGATGCACAAAGCACAGTTAGCACAGTGAGCGGATAACTCGGAAATATACTGACAGTGCCAGTACATAGACATACAGTGTTTTGAGGCCCAGTATGGGCCAGGGACAAGGTACTACACTAGTGTGGTGTGTAGGGAAGTGAGGACCATAAAACTGCGTCACTAGGTGATAGTTTGAGTGCCGGAAAGTGCCTAAAACTCACTTTAAGTGAAGAATTCTGCATTTTTCATCAAAATTCAGCATTTTAACATGCTAGTAATATGCAGAAAATTGGCTAAATGGTCCTGAATACTTTCCTAAGTATTGGGAATTAAAAGTGTTACAAAAAGATACATAAAGGACACTATACGGAACAACGTAGCACTTTAACGAACCGGTATCTAACCGAACAACCGGACATTACCCGGGACACCAAATTTTTGTCAGAAACATTGTTTTATTATTTTTGGACTAGTTATGGTCTCCGAATACCACAACACACTATAAAGTATGTCATACACATCATACACTAGATATTACACTTAACCTCCAATTATTTACCTACTATCATCAAAAACATACAATTAACCCCCCCCCCCCATGCCCATTTACGGTCCAAGGGACCCACCCAAAATCACCACCATATCCCACTAGATATTACTTCAATATTTTATTTGATATCTTGCTTGATTTGCTTTCCATAATATTGAGTGTATGAGATTATAAGTAAGGTGCTCTAGATCTTCATCATTTCATTTCACTTTCACTCAAGATCACCCCACTCCCTCAACTCCTCTCTCTCCCTCTCGGCTCACATTAGTGCCGCCACCACCACCACCTTGCCACCACCATCATTCCATTTTCAAGCTTGATTCAAGTGTTAGAAGGTGATTCTTGGAGCTTGAAGCTTGTGGATCATCAAGGAGCTCTCTTACTTGCATTCATTCACCAAATTTCATCATCTTTTTCACTTGTGTTGTTCCCTAGCTTAAAGCTAGTAGTAAGACCTCTCATGACTCTTGTTTACTTTTATTTTTATGGTTAAAAGATGTAGGAAGATGAAAATAACAAGAACACTAAAGAACATAAACTAAAAGCTTGAACCTAGTGTTTGCATGAAGATGGAATATGATGAAATATTGTTAGAATGATATTGTTTAGTAGATGGATGATGATTGCATGTTGATTACTAGTAATATGATGATTGATCATCATATGGAACTTGTTAGAGTATGATCAAAAGCATGGTTTAACAAGTTAGGATATGATTATGTGCTCTCATGAAATAATCATCATCTTGATCCAACATGAACTTGAAAGTGAATGATTTTCTTGTAAAGTGACGAACTAAGTGAACTAGTAAACTTGTAAATCCAAGAGTTACAAATGATTTTTTCTAAACAAACCAAGTTCAAGAGTCGATTTTTAAAAGATCATAACTTTTCTTGCACTTACATTATTTTTGAAATAAAATAAGTGTAGGAAGGCTAGTAAAACATGAATATGTTGTAAATAAATATTTTTGTAAAATGAGTTCACAGGTTGTGAACATCTAGAAATCCCGAGAATGAGTTTTTAACAAAAGTAAACACACTTTGGAGGGTAACCAAACCCACTAAACACTTCACCAAGTTACTATGCGTTTTCGTAAGAGATCAAGTTCATGTTATAGTGTAAATGAATTTATTTTTGCACTTGGGGAGTGTAGTTTGGTTATTGATTGATTGAATGAATTTTGAAAAGAAAATGATATGCTATTTAGCATGGACACCTCCATTTACAAAGGAAACTATGGCGAAATTTTCTCAAAATCCAAACACTTAGAAAATATTTTCTAGACAAGTGTTTACAAGTATGTTTTAAACTATGATTTCAATATAAACCTTGCCATAGATTTTTGTAACAAAAATACAAGTATTGGAGGGTAATTTTTGTAAATAAAAATGAGTAAATATATATTTAGAATATATATTTCGTATTAAGACACATGTGTGGATATTTGTTTGATTTGTGGAGTAGTTATATTATTCTAGGGTAAAATAATATATCTTAACAAAAGACCATGAAATTTCAACTCCAAAATAATACCAAAAATTACAAGGAATAAATAATTAAGTTACACACTTGTTATTGTGGAACCAAACGCTAAAATGTAACTTATGAAATATTCCGGAACATACTTTTGCAAATACATTTTTGGTGAATATTGTTTTGATACAAGAAGTGAAAATATATTATTTTTGGGAAAGATATATATATTTTGGAATACATCATTTTTGACAAATAAGTTATATATATTTTCTAAGTGGGACTTAAAAATATATCATTTCAAATACGACTATACATGTATAAATACCCCCATACTTGGGAAATAAATACGGAGTTAAATACTCTAGAAGTATTAATACAAAAATATTGAATGAACAATTATTCCAACACTACATATAATTTAAGTTGAAATATTAATTATTTTGACAAATAATTATCACTCGGAATAATATAAGAAACGTAACTCAAAACATTAAACTCTAAGCCAAGGCACGGCCCGTTCGTCTTATAGACGTTAGTACGTTGTAGGTTGTCGTGTAGCTGACAGAGTTTGAATATTACTGAAGACGCATTACTGTGAGTTCATGTCCCCCTTTTCTCTTAACTGTTTTCAGTTGTATACTTCGGGGGTGAAAAACATGTTACAATTATTACAGACATTTTATACATGGTATGGTTAGCTTAAGGATGGTTTACTACTTAGATCATGTGAGTGGTGGGTACAACACTTAAGGCCATTAATCCTCATCGTAGGACTGAGGGACATGAGTGATAGATCTATTTGGGTGTAGCGAGCGCACACCCATGAGGCCAGGGTGGCCCATAGTGGTGACTGTGTCTTACAGCCGGAGGCCCGGTAACAAATCTGCTAGGTTTGAGTACTTCCTGCACCATTTCACTCATACCAGTGGCTTTGCAACCCATTGGTGATCTCTTTTTCCTTATTGCTACATACCTGGGACTTTCATACATACAAGACATACTTTAAAGGTTTATACATACTTACATACACATGAACTCGCTCAAGTTTTATTGATTTTTCAAACTACATGTATTTCAGGGAATTAATCGGATCTGGCAAGTGATGCATGTCATCCAAGGTTGTAGGGTTTGGGAGGTGTAACCTCTTCCTGGACAGGTTACATGTCTCTAAACCTCGTTTTATTGAAAGTCTTTTGTTGAGTCTTATGAACTCATTTTAAACAAGTCATGGTTTGTAACTTATTTTGGGGTTGATGTTTCAAGACAAGTATGTTATGGTATTTTCTAAACTCTTTTAATGGATGAACATCTCGTATTTCTATCATATAGCATTGTTATGATTGTTGCTATTGTATTAAGAAGTCACACCAAATAACCACGCTTCCGCAAAAGTCAGGGTGTGACAATTGGCACTCAATCAGGGCATTCATCCGGAACCCACGGGGGATAAAGTCAACGAGACTTTGTACCGATCAATGATAGGGTCCCTCATGTACCTAACGGCGTCTCGACCAGACATTATGTATCCCACATGCCTAGCAGCTCACTATCAATCTAGTCCGAAAGCATCTCACATGGTGATATTCAAAAGAATCCTGCGATATCACAAAGGAACCCCAAGTCTTGGCTTGTGGTATCCAAAGAACGACGAATATAACCTGGCGGGATACTCAGATTCTGATTATGGCTGCTGCAAATTGAACGTGAAGTCTACTACTGCCGGCTGCCTGTTCTTCGGAACTAGACTGGTAACATTGCAGTGTAAGAAACAGACTACGGTCGCTCTCTCTACATATAAAGCTGAGTACGTCTCAGCTAGTAGTTGTTCACAGATATTGTGGATCCAACAGCAGATGAGAGACTATGGTCTACAATTTCTGAACACGCCTATTTTCGTAGACAATGAGGCTGCAATTAATATAACTAAAAACCCTGTTCATCACTCTAAGACAAAACATATTGAAATTCGACATCACTTCATTCGTGATTACTACTAAAAGAAGTTGATAAGAATTGAAAAAATCCACACCGATGAACAAAAAAATGACTTTTACATAAAACCGTTTAATAGAACAAAATTTCAATATCTTTTGAAACTTAACGGTATGAGGCTTTTGTCATCAAGGGGAGAAATTGTCGAAGGTGATTCCAAGGCAGAGGACGTTGAGACGTAATCTGCACCGTTTTGTCATTTTCTTCTTTCTAAAAATGTTTTTAATTTTATGGGGAGAAAATGTAGTACAAAATACAAAAACATTTAAAAATTAAAAAATGTAAAAACCATAGAAAAGACAAAAGAGTTAGTGTAAAAGAGGAAATGATAGTACATCAGTAGACAGTCACAGCATGCTAAAGAAATGGAAAGTTAAAAAGTGATAAACGGTCTCACTGATGATATGCCGGTAGGTTTTTACACATTTAGTAAATTGATTTCGAGATATAAATCTAAATCAATAACTTTCTTAATTCATGGGTAACATCTCTCGGATATATGGACTTAGTACTCCAAAATTTTGTTTGAGAGATTGCAAGATTCTGAGATATTAGGTCTTTATACTTATTGATATCTGGTGTATTATACAAGATCTTCTGATTTTGGATCGGCAATGGCCTACATCTTGTAGAATACTTTCGTGCTTAAACCCAATCACTGCATAAAAATTGAGAATATCCAAATATATACATCAAGTGCAGTTTAAAAGATTCCTAAGTGGAACACACCTTTAAGTCGAGCCTTCATCTCTTTGTCAGAACGATAGTTCTAGCCTGAGCTGTAACACCCTAAAACGTTTTGACCATAAGAGACGCAGCGGAAATACCGGCTCAAAAATTCTTTCTTATATTGTCTATGTAACATATTTGAAAGTTCATTTACAATCTGTCGTACACTTCTTGAAAGGATTTACAACGTTCATTCTTGATTAACACGTTAAATGTAATACATAAATACAAGCTATGAGACCACTCTTCCCGTAAAATCCTTGTTGTTTGACGCGATCTTCAACCTCTTAGTCTCCATAATGATGTTAATTTCGTGCAACCTACAATCACCACATACATGTGCATCATTAATATTTGTTGACATCATTCTTAACCAAGACATACGCAATTAAATGATCATTCTGCATTCTTCTATTCATGCTAATCTTTTCGATTATATTTCCGAGTACAATCTTGCATCCCAATCATCAACTCTTCATAAGGACACAATAGTATACCTGCATTTTCATTTCATTCTCAAGGCACACGATTAGTAACATAAATACTCAAACATATTGAAGCCATGTATACATATATACAAGCTCCATTCTTTCAGAAACAATAAATCCTACTTCGTGCATACATACCTTCATACGTATATTTATACACACATACATACCTACATACAAGCTCTTTCATTCCACTTACATTCCCACATGATTATACTAACATATCCTAGTCACAAACATCCATATAAATAAGTCTCATACGTATCAACCTATGTGCATACTCATTTTTAATCGTGCTCACCTATGGATTCCGTTACTAACATGTAGGTAAATCCATACCCATACTTATACATGCCTCTAGACTTAATTAATTCCCACACATACTTACGTACACGCTCATCACACCTCATAGACACTCTTCAATGAGTTTGTGCAATGGTAATCCTTTCTTTAACATTCCTGCAATCATACTTTCTAACGGTATAAATGTCGAATTCCTTCCATCTTCTATATCTGGTTCGACATCAATTCCTTACCAGTTAATTTTTGAGGCATAACCCAGAAAACTTACCTAGTCATCTAGGTTATCAGGCATAACCCAGACAACTTACCTGGTCATCTAGGTTATCAGGCATAACCCAGACAAGTTACCTGGTCATCTAGGTTATCAGGCATAACCCATACGAGTTACCTAGTCATCTAGGTTCAGGCATAACCCAGACAAGTTACCTCGTCATCTAGGTTCAGGCATAACCCAGACGAGTTACCCAGTCATCTAGGTTATCAGGCATAACCCATACGAGTTACCTGGTCATAAAGGTTATTAGGCATAACCCAGACGAGTTACCTCGTCATCTAGGTTCAGGCATAACCCAGACATGTTACCTCGTTATCTAGGTTATCAGGCATAACCCAGACGAGTTGTCACAACCCAGAAGTTTATTTCACCATGTCGGTATGCCAGCTGTAGGCTACGGTAGGCATCAATAAAGAATTCAAACCTTTTATAAATCGAACTTCCATGTATTTTCATTTAATCATAATCAAGCTCGATATCCTTCTAAATCTTAATCCCATGATCAAACCAACTACTACATCACGCCATACTTCTTTCTACATTTTGACCCATTCGTTTCTACAGTGTAGTTTTAACATAAACAACTATCTTCGACTTACCATAACACTTCTTACTTTGGTACTTACTGTTACCCATAATCTACTTACATGGTTCCCTATATTCAACACACTAAACTTCAATTATTAAAGAAGAAGTGATTCCAGAAATCACTTACCTTAAGCGTCCGTATACGCATCCACTTCCTTGGCTCCTTCCGACCCGTTAGCCTTTCGTGCTTGAGTCCATCTCGACATGATCCCTATACTTCCATGTCATCGCAATCACATTCTTGTTAGCATACATAGTTCTACATGTTAACGATCATATCAATTGCATATTTCACATTTGACTCTCATTCGTCAATCCTAACAAGCGTAAGACATATACTCAAATGCACATCCATTCAAACTCATATAATTCATTATGTCATTCCATATAACTTTCAATAATCTTACATTTACGACAACAAGTCTAGTCATGCTTCGTATGCATATTTAACTTTCAGAAGTCAACGGTTTATCATATGAACTTTCGGCTTATCCTTATTTATATCCATACATCATATTAAGGTATACAAATGACACCATATATGTTTCATATTCACGATGCAAAAGTGCATACAACCAAATTCAAACTAGTAATTTAACATAATCTCAACATCATTGTCATATTTCATTCATATATATATATATATATATATATATACATATATATCAAGTCGTTTCATACAATTTCGCATCCTAACTTCACTTAGACATTTCATCATACACTTGGTGTGAATACCACTTTCTAAGCACAATGTACAACTAATTCATGCATAATCTTCTAAGCTCTTACTTAGTTCATCAACGCTTCTTACTAATCAACAAGTATCATTCACACACAGACATCAAGCATATCAAAAAACACATTTCTTTCAATTCATCTAACAAGAATCCATCATATATAACATGATACATCAATATTAAACAAGAATTGGACATGGATGATATATCCATGTCACCATCTTCAACATAACAATTGGGTTTCACCTTAAAACATCAAATTAATCAAAATCATGCATAATTCATGTTCTGTATGGTGATTCTAACACCTATACATGATCAATTTCATATCAATTCGCGGATTAAACATAACCCACTTCATACAAGATCATCAATCTAAGTTTCAAGACATACCTCATGATCCCCTTGTGAAGGTGATCATTAATTCATGTTCATTTATAGGTTTGAGCTTCGATTCACCCTTCAATTTGAAGATCTTTCATAACTAGGGTTTGGCTCCCCTTGTGTTCTTCTGAACGTTCCAGACACACACACACATACGATGTGTGTGTTGTGTTGAATTCATGTTTTTATAAAAGATAGGTTTTCCCATGTTACAATTTAGTCCCTCTAGTTTGCCATCTTATCCCTTCCCCCATAACTTTATTCCTTACTCTTAAAAGTTAACATTGCATTTAACTAGGTTATTTGTTCCTAGTTATCCAACATCATGTTAAATTATTTAAGCATTCAATTTTGTCAATAAAGGGGTTTTGGGGCGTTACAAGTCTACCCCCTTAAAAGAGGTTTCGTCCCCGAAACATTGTTCATTTCCACTTAACATTAAATATCTTTTCTTCCCGCCCCATTTGGTGACGACCTTTAACTCCAAGAACCCGACCCAGAGTTTTTAACAGTGTCGTCTTCAATGTAATGCTAGTTTCTAGCAAAATAAACTTAATTATACATTTCATTCCTATCAAACAATACCTACCTTCGCTTTCCGGTTATTATTAACCCATCGACCGGCACGTTTAGGGCACACCCCTAAAATACATTTCCTTAGATTTCGGATCCCTACATAAGGTTAGTCGCTAGTGATCATCATCACTACTAGTTCATTCCTTTAATTTATTTCAAAATTCATATTATCTTCATCGACTATACGATCTTACTTCATAATTTATACATACGCATCTATGTTTAACTTAGATAGATATATCATAATAATAAGTATGTATCTGTGACACCTGTGCCTCTGCGACCATCAAACAAATACCAAACCAATGAAATATTGTATTTCATACCTGGGATTTGTATAAATATGTGTATCTTTTGCACATATCAATTCTTGTTCGATTTCAAGCTTTAAATCGCTTTCTGGAAGGTTATACGCGCACTGATGCGTAAATATAACCAATTTAATGCAACAAACACTCCGTAATAGTGAAATAGTATTAACATGCCTTAAATAACCTTTACATAACTTAGAAATAAGTTTTGGAGGGTTTGGTGTGGCGAAATCAACTTTATTCGCTTACAGGGACTAATTTCGACAAACTGCGAAAGTATGCCGATTTGTACTGTAACAAACATTTCGGAACACGAACATAAGTTAAAAATACCCTAAATATCCTTTACATAGCTTAGAAATAGGCTTTGAGGGGTTCGGTGTGCTAAAATAAACTTTTTGGTCATTCAGGGACTAAAAGCGATAAAAAGTGCATAAGTTTACATTTTCGCGCATATCTTACGTTCTGAATACATCCGGACATCCAAAACTTTATGTAATCATTAAAATATTTTATTTTAGTGATTGGCATGATAAAATTCCATTCGTCGCGTAATTTGGATTGTTTTTCGCATTCGTTCGTGTTTCGTCGTAATTAACCGAACAACGCAACCGTACGACCAAACGAACCGACATCCGAGATATTTTTGAGCATGTTTCATGTTCCCTATACTTTAAATTCATTTTAGAGCCTTGAAATGGGATTAACGGGGCTTAAACGTGTCAAAAATGCATCAAAAACCATGTTTTGCACATTCAGGGACCAAAATCAACAATCTGCCATAGTTATCTTAGGAAGGGCCAAAATGAAAAATCTAAATTCCAGCTTGTTCCAGCTGTTCCCCTCATTTTCACATGGTTTTAATGAAACTAGGGGCTCCCATGGTTTCACAAAACCATGGGCACATGTGTACGGATGAGATCGAAACTCGTTTTTCGAGGAACGATCCTAACGGTCCTAGAAATCCTATAAATACCCATGCTCCTCATTGTTGCAACTCACACAATCTGATCTACTTTCTCTAAGTTAGGGCTTAGCACCTCATACCTGAGCAAGTTGGATCTAGATTTCCATTATTGGACCCGTTGTAAGTCTTCTATCGTTCTTTTTTCGCGTGAAAGTCAAACTGTGTTTGACTTTCTGCTTTGACCAGTTTATGGTCAACATGAAGTTCGTTTGAACTTCATAACGTGAGCATAATCACGATGGTTTTATTCTCTTGTGACTATACCTATTGATTACCACGTTATCTAGGCATAGTGGCGAGTCATAGTTTCGGCCAAAATGCGTATTCTTGCGTATTTTGTAACCAAACTACTTTTAGGTATCAAAACCATTTGTTTTGATACCAAACCTGTTTTCAAACCTCTTTAAGCATGTTTTAACATGTTTAGCTCGTCACTTTAGGTTTAGTGCTTATGTAGGGTCGTAAGGTAAGCGGTCTAAACAACAACTTATACTTTCGAACCCGACCCGTTTGGTCAATCATTAGGATCCGACCAAACACATTAGGTGACCATAGTTGTATAGGGAATAACCTTCTGAGGTTATACCTTTTGGTCACTACGTTTAGCTAGTTGTATGACAGGTAGTTTATATGCCTTAGGAAAATTACCAAAATGCCCTTTTTATGCATAAATTCATTTTAAGCATATGTAACCTAAATTTTGACATCTAAACTGATTAGGCAACATTAATAGACATGTTAAGGCATATAATACTTGTCATAGGACTAGTTAGGCGGTCCAAACGCGTCTTACGCAAACGACGCGTTAAAGTGGCGTAAGCTACCTAAACGGGTCGTAATGGGTCGTAAGCACTTAGGTTTGGTTTCATTTTAGTATGTAGGCTTTGTTAAACCATATTACATGAGTTCCTATACTCATTTGGTTTACGAAACCTCATTCTATCCGATCTTCCGATTTAGGTCCGTTTATTTACATAATTACCTATATTAGGTGCCGTTTGATTCCGTGATCCCTCTAGCTTTGCTTGGTTGTTATTCAATACTTCTAAGCATCCTCAAGTGAGTACATAGACCCCTCTTTTACTGTTTTCCAAATGTTTTGGGGTGAAACACGTGTGCCTACTAGTTATTTTCATGCTTTCCATGTTTTCATATCGTATACTTGCTATGTTCATTAGTACACTATTAGTACATGATTTCATTATGTCTTGCTATGATGTTCACTTAACACGCTAGCACAATTGTTTTACGTTTGAACCATTTGAAATCATTGGATGTATGTGAACCATTTGAAATCATTGGATGTATGTGAACCATTTGTAACCATTTGATGTATGTGAACCATTTGAAATCGTTGGATTTATGTGAACCGTTTGTAACCATTTGATTTATGTGAACCATTTGTAACTGTTTGAGCCATTGGGTTAGGGAAGTGATTAGGCAACGGGGTGGGTGTAATGTGTTAAACGCATGGTGGATACACCGCTGGTACTTCCTATATATAAGTGCTTTTAACACATTATATATCGTTGCGTTATCTAGATCACTTCGGTAAACGCTTTTGAAACAATGTCACACAATTATGTTTTCTGAATAATATAAACCATACGAGTCTTATTAACGAGTTTCTACGAGATGTTTTACGATTTGATTTAATAAAACAAAATATTTTGGAGTTAAGAATCATGGCTACGAGATTTTATAAATCATATCCAACTTGATTTGAGTTGGTTAATTATGTCGCAATACTATACTTTTCAAAATAAGGTTTTTAAATAAGTATTGCAACATGTAAAACGAGCCATGAATCTGACACTCACATAAAACCTATGTACTCGCCGGCATTTTTATGCTGACGTATTTTCACATGTGTTTCAGGTACCATAGTTGATGATATTTGATGATGATATTGATGCATGCTCACATAGGAACGGACGAGGCCTTACCGACTTAATAACAATAAAAATCTATTTGTTCATGTTTTGTTTCTAATTCCAATGTAATGTAATACATTTAATTAAATAAAACGAAATTGTTTAATCCATGGTTGTGAAACAATGATTCTGTTACAACACTCCCTGACGTTTCCGCCACGTTTTGTTGTTTTACGTGGTCGGGGTGTGACAGAAAAGTTGGTATCAGAGCCAATGGTTATAGGGAATTAGGTTATTAGTAATGCTTTGACCTAGACTATAACCTTCCTAGGACCCTAACGCGAGTTTACTTGCGTTTAGTCATAAAACAATACCGTTGCCTATCTTTAGGCAGCAACCACAATAAGAACACAAAATTCGAATCTGCTTTGAAAACTAATAATCTGTTCCAGGATGATTTTTTATAAGGTTTCGAACCTTCAAAGTTTTCAAATTCTCGTCAAAGTTTAGGGCTACATAATGTGAACACGTGCAAACTGGAAGGGTGGGTGCCTGTACGATGAGCTTTCTGTCTAAGGCTAAAGTGTTCGTACAAATCCGCAATATCGGACCAGTCACTCTTACCTGGGAACTCTTGGGGTGAGTGTCCACTTATAGGCGAGCATGTCTTTGCGATACATTATGAGGACCTATTTGCTTTGATTTAGCCTTTGTGTGTCATTTGTTTGCTTCGTGGTTCAAACAAATGACCATCACCCATGATTTTGGTCGATATTTGTAACATCCTATTCTTACCCAATGCCATTTCATTTGTTTTCTCTCTTGTTTCCCCTTTTTAGAATGCCTCCACATCGTGAAAATCAGGTACCTGTTGAAGAACTGGCAGCTGTCATTACGCAGCAAATGACTGCTGCAATCCCGAACATCGTTGCTCAATGTAACCAAGCTCTCAACAACAATAATGCCCCCTGCAACTTCAAGACGTTCAACTCGGCTAAGCCATCAAAGTTTTCTGGGTCTCAAGGAGCGACTGCACTTCTGCAATGGTTCGAGAGTCTAGAGAGCACCTTCAGACATGTTCAATGCCCAAATGAGCGAAAGGTAGAATTCGCATCTAGTGTCTTTGAGAAACGAGCTTTGACATGGTGGAATGGTGTGATGAGAGATAGGGGTGCCGATGTGGCACTGGCTCAAACGTGGGAAGAGCTTCGAGCTCTGATGATGAAGGAATTTTGTCCTCGTCACTAGATCTGGGCCTTGGAAAGGGAATTCGACGATCTTGAGCAAGATAGCGGTGAGCATCCAGCCTACATGGATCGTTATGAGGAGTTAAGTCTGTTATGCCCGAATATGGTTACGCCTTTGGATAAGGCAATCGAAAAGTACATTGATGGCCTCCCTGACCCAGTGTAAGACATTGTGACTTGTAGTAACCCCACTACAGTTAGGCAGGCCATTGAGTTATCTGCTACCTTGACTGAATCTCAAATCAGGAAAGGTAAACTTTTCCGAAAAGGTGATAAGAAACGAGGAATCGAAACCCAAAGATGAGCAGACGGAATCCTCCAAGAAGTCAAGGAAGCGAAAAGCTTCCTAGAACTTCGCCGTGGTTGCTCACAATGATCAAGCTGCCCCCAACCAACCAGCTCAACCCCCTGCTAGGAAGCCATACAACGGAACTGCAGCCTTATGCAACCGATGTAACCTTCATCATCATGCTAGTGTGAAGTACCGCAAATGCTAAATTTGTGGACTTATAGGTCACACAGCAAGAGTTTGCTGAGCTGAAGTTGCACCAAATCAAGCTGACAACAATCCTGCTCAAGCTCGTTTTCCACCAGGTTCTTGCTACAACTGTGGCGAGATGGGTCATTTCCGAAGAAATTTCCCAAAGCTTGCTAATGCAAATCCAGCACAGGGATGAGCATCTGACCGACTAGAAGACAACACCGTTTAGAAATAATCACGTCTTATGTATTATTTTCTTTTGTTTTCAAGGTCCATGAAACAATTGTTATCGTTGTTTATAAATAAATCTCTTATTTACATTTCAATATATTTATGTGGTTGCATGTATAAACAACATATCCCCTACAATACCGACAATCAGGGAATCGTATTCCTTGAAGAACAGACTACCCCCAAAATTCTTCCATTTTATGATCTCTTGCGTTTTCCACGAAAATCCTAAGTACCCGTTTCTTCCAAGGAAAACAAAGTACAAGGCGCAAGATACAACTCTGGACGAATACCCAATCCTTAATAGGGTACCTAAGGGTATTTCCGTAAGTCCTTAATTGTTGTGTAACTTAATTCGAATGTTATGATTCCTTGTAATCAAAAATCAAATTTTCGGAAGGTCATCCTATCTTCATAGATAGATTCTTGAAAATGATTAAAGTGCCAAATGAAATCCACGGATTGGATTCCCGGTGTGCTTTAAATATCCGTGTCCAAAGATAACAAAGTAAAGGTCAAATTAAACAAATATGTGATTATGTGCTTATGTGTTCCCTTTTATGTTTTTGTGTGATCCAAGTTTTTGTTATCCAAATCCTCGTAGAATCTCTCATATCTTCGTATAAGGGATTCATAGTAAGATATCCAAAGGTAGTACCTTAAATCCTTAATGGGCTTCTACGTAATAGTAAAGACCCTTGGATTATAATGTACTATTACATAATTAGACCCCTTGAGTGGTCTAGTTAAACAGATTGATCAAAAAATCTGGTTAGGAAAATCATGTGATGATATAGCTGAAAAGACTCCTTGGTGGTCTAATTAAAGAGATCATTTGTCGATCTAATTAAAAGGACCCTATGATAGTGTAGTCACACTCATCACATGTTTGATTTTCTTCCCCTTCACATTACAAAACAAACTGTGCGGACTGTGCAAGGATTTACGTAATTATTGATGCATACATAATTATGGAATTCAGTGCACAGAAACCACAACAAGTTTTGTCATGTATCTAGTGTTGAGCCAGTTCATTTCCGTTTCTGAAGAATACCCATTGAGGAAAATGACTCATTCCGTTCATTTTCGTTTCTGAAGAATATCGATCGAGGGAAATGAATATCCCTGATTTTTCTTTTTCCTTCATTTCCGTTTCTGAGGAATACCCATTGAGGAAAATGACTCATTCCGTTCATTTTTGTTTCTGAAGAATATCCATCGAGGGAAATGAATATTCTTGATTTTTCCTTCATTTCCGTTTCTGAATAATACCCATTGAGGAAATGACTCATTCCGTTCATTTTCGTTTCCGAAGAATATCCATCAAGGGAAATGAATATTCTTGATTTTTCCTTCATTTCCGTTTCTGAAGAATACCCATTGAGGAAAATGACTCATTCCGTTCATTTTCGTTTCTGAAGAATATCCATCGAGGGAAATGAATATTCTTGATTATTCGTTCATTTCCGTTTCTGAAGAATACCCATTGAGGAAAATGACTCATTCCGTTCATTTTCGTTTCTGAAGAATATCCATCGAGGGAAATGAATATTCTTGATTATTCGTTCATTTTCGTTTCTGAAGAATACCCATTGAGGAAAATGACTTATTCCGCTCATTTTCGTTTCTGAAGAATATCCATCGAGGGAAATGAATATCCTTGATTTTTCCTTCATTTTCATTTTTAAAGATTGTCCGTTGAGAGAAATGACAGGATTATGCCTTGCATAATCTTTGATGGGTTATTCTACGCAAATAGATAAACACCCTAGATTCCATGCAAGGCAATTATTTAACACAGCGTCACAGACAGACTCCTATGAATAAATTTCGGGACGAAATTTCCTAAAGTAGGGGAGACTGTGACACCTGTGCCTCTGCAACCATCAAACAAATACCAAACCAATGAAATATTGTATTTCATACTTGGGATTTGTATAAATATCTGTATCTTTTCCACATATCAATTCTTGTTCGATTTCAAGCTTTAAATCGCTTTCTTGGAGGTTATACGCGCACTGATGCGTAAATATAACCAGTTTAATGCAACGAATACTCCGTAATAGTGAAATAGGCTTAACATACCTTAAATAACCTTTACATAACTTAGAAATAAGTTTTGGAGGGTTTGGTGTGGCGAAATCAAGTTTATTCGCTTACAGGAACTAATTTCGACAAACTGCGAAAGTATGCCGATTTGTACTGTAACGAACATTCTGGTACATGACCATAAGTTAAACATACCCTAAATATCCTTTACGTAGCTTAGAAATAGGCTTTAAGGGGTTCGGTGTGCTAAAATAAACTTTTTGGTCATTCAGGGACTAAAAGCGTCAAAAAGTGCATAAGTTTGCATTTTCGCGCATATCTTACGTTCTGAATACATCCGGACATCCAAAACTTTATGTAATCATTAAAATATTTTATTTTAGTGATTGGCATGATAAAATTCCATTCGTCGCGTAATTTGGATTGTTTTGCGCATTCGTTCGTGTTTCGTCGTAATTAACCGAACAACGCAACTGTACGACCCAACGAACCAACATCCGAGATATTTTTGAGCATGCTTCATGTTACCTATACTTTAACTTCATTTTAGAGCCTTGAAATGGGATTAACGGGGCTTAAACGTGTCAAAAATGCATCAAAAACCATGTTTTGCACATTCAGGGACCAAAATCGACAATCTACCATAGTTATCTTAGGAAGGGACCAAAATGAAAAATCTAAATTCCAGCTTGTTCCAACTGTTCCCCTCATTTGTACATGGTTTTAATGAAACTAGGGGCGACCATGGTTTCACAAAACCATAGGCACATGTGTACGGATGAGATCGAAGCTCGTTTTTCGAGGAACGATCCTAACGGTCCTAGAAATCCTATAAATACCCATGCTCCTCATTGTTGCAACCCACACAATCTGATCTATTTGCTCTAAGTTGGGGCTTAGCACCTCATACCTGAGCAAGTTGGATCTAGATTTCCATTCTTGGACCCGTTGTAAGTCCTCTTTCGTTCTTTTTTCGCGTGAAAGTCAAACTGTGTTTGACTTTCTGCTTTGACCAGTTTATGGTCAACATGAAGTTCGTTTGAACCTCATAACGTGAGTATAATCAAGATGGTTTTAGTCTCTTGTGACTATACCTACTTATTACCACGTTATCTAGGCATAGTGGCGAGTCGTAGTTTCGGCCAAAATCCGTATTCTTGCGTATTTTGTAACCAAACTACTTTTAGGTATCAAAACCATTTGTTTTGATACCAAACCTGTTTTCAAACCTCGTTAAGCATGTTTTAACATGTTTAGCTTGTCACTTTAGGTTTAGTGTTTATGTAGGGTCGTAAGGTAAGCGGTCTAAACAACCGCTTATACTTTCGAACCCGACCCGTTTGGTCGATCATTAGGATCCGAACAAACACATTAGGTGACCATAGTTGTATAGGGAATAACCTTCCGAGGTTATACCTTATGGTCACTACGTTTAGCTAGTTGTATGACATGTAGTTTATATGCCTTAGGAAAATTACCAAAATGCCCTTTTTATGCATAAATTCATTTTAAGCATATGTAACCTAAATTTTGACATCTAAACTGATTAGGCAACATTAATAGACATGTTAAGGCATATAATACTTGTCATAGGACTAGTTAGGCGGTCCAAACGCGTCTTACGCAAACGACGCGTTAAAGTGGCGTAAGCTACCTAAACGGGTCGTAATGGGTCGTAAGCACTTAGGTTTGGTTTCATTTTAGTATGTAGGCTTTGTTAAACCATATTACATGAGTTCCTATACTCATTTGGTTTACGAAACCTCATTCTATCCGATCTTCCGATTTAGGTCCGTTTATTTACATAATTACCTATATTAGGTGCCATTTGATTCCGTGATCCCTCTAGCTTTGCTTGGTTGTTATTCAAGACTTCTAAGCATCCTCAAGTGAGTACATAGACCCCTCTTTTACTGTTTTCCAAATGTTTTGGGGTGAAACACATGTGCCTACTTGTTATTTTCCTGCTTTCCATGTTTTCATATCATATACTTGCTATGTTCATTAGTACACTATTAGTACATGATTTCATTATGTCTTGCTATGTATGTTCACTTAACACGCTAGCACAATTGTTTTACGTTTTGAACCATTTGAAATCATTGGATGTATGTGAACCATTTGAAATCATTGGATGTATGTGAACCATTTGTAACCATTTGATGTATGTGAACCATTTGAAATCGTTGGATTTATGTGAACCGTTTGTAACCATTTGATTTATGTGAACCATTTGTAACTGTTTGAGCCATTAGGTTAGGGAAGTGATTAGGTAATGGGGCGGGTGTAATGTGTTAAAAGCATGGTGGATACGCCGCTAGTACTTCCTATATATAAGTGCTTTTAACACATTATATATCGTTGCGTTATCTAGATCATTTGGGTAAATGATTTTGAAACAATGTCACACAATTATGTTTTCTGAATAATATAAACCATATGAGTCTTATTAACGAGTTTCTACGAGATGTTTTACGATTTGATTTAATAAAACAAAATGTTTTGGAGTTAAGAATCGTGGCTACGAGATTTTATAAATCATATCCAACTTGATTTGAGTTGGTTAATTATGTCGCAATACTATACTTTTCAAAATAAGGTTTTTAAACTAGTATTGCAACATGTAAAACGAGCCACGAATCTGACACTCACATAAAACCTATGTACTCGCCGGCATTTTTATGCTGACGTATTTTCACATGCGTTTCAGGTACCATAGTTAATGATATTTGATGATGATATTGCTGCATGCTCACATAGGAACGGACGTGGCCTTAGCGACTTAATAACAATAAATATCTATTTGTTCATGTTTTGTTTCTAATTCTAATGTAATGTAATACATTTAATTAAATAAAACGAAATTGTTTAATCCATGGTTGTGAAACAATGATTCTGTTACAACACTCCCCGATGTTTCCGCCACGTTTTGTTGTTTTACGTGGTCGGGGTGTGACAGAAAAGTTGGTATCAGAGCCAATGGTTATAGGGAATTAGGTTATTAGTAATAATTTAACCTAGACTTTAACCTTCCTAGGACCCTAACGCGAGTTTACTTGCGTTTAGTCATAAAACAATACCATTGCCTATCTTTAGGCAGAAACCACAATAAGAACACAAAATTCGAATCTGCTTTGAAAACTAATCATCTGTTCCAGGATGATTTATTATAAGGTTTCGAACCTTCAAAGTTTTCAAATTCTCGTCAAAGTTTAGGGCTACATAATGTGAACACGTGCAAACTGGAAGGGTGGGTGCCTGTACCCTGAGCTTTCTGTCTAAGGCTAGAGTGTTCATACAAATCCGCAATATCGGACCAGTCACTCTTACCTGGGAACTCTTGGGGTGAGTGTCCACTTATAGGCGAGCATGTCTTCGCGATACATTATGAGGACCTATTTGCTTTGATTCAGCCTTTGTGTGTCGTTTGTTTGCTTCGTGGTTCAAACAAATGACCATCACCCATGATTTTGGTCGGTAATTGTAACATCCTATTCTTACCCAATGCCATTTCATTTGTTTTCTCTCTTGTTTCCCCTTTTTAGAATGCCTCCACGACGCAAAAATCAGGTACCTATTGAAGAACTTGCAGCTGTCATTACACAGCAAATGACTGCTGCAATCCCGAACATTGTTGCTCAATGTAACCAAGTTCTCAACAACAATAATGCCCCCTGCAACTTCAAGACGTTCAACTCGGCTAAGCAATCAAAGTTTTCTGGGTCTCAAGGAGCGACTGCACTTCTGCAATGGTTCAAGAGTCTAGAGAGCACCTTCAGACGTGTTCAATGCCCAAATGAGCGAAAGGTAGAATTCGCATCTAGTGTCTTTGAGAAACGAGCTTTGACATGGTGGAATGGTGTGATGAGAGATAGGGGTGCTGATGTGGCACTGGCTCAAACGTGGGAAGAGATTCGAGCTCTGATGATGAAGGAATTATGTCCTCGTCACGAGATCTGGGCCTTGGATTGGGAATTCGAGGATCTTAAGCAAGATAGCGGTGAGCATCGAGCCTACACGGATCGTTATGAGGAGTTAAGTCTGTTATGCCCGAATATGGTTACGCCTTTGGATAAAGCAATCGAAAAGTACATTGATGGACTCCCTGACCCAGTACAAGACATTGTGACTGGTAGTAACCCCACTACGGTTAGGCAGACCATTGAGCTATCTGCTACCTTGACTGAATCTCAAATCAGGAAAGGTAAACTTTTCCAAAAATGTGATAAGAAACCAATCGAGGAATCGAAACCCAAAGATGAGCAGACTGAATCCTCCAAGAAGTCAAGGAAGCGAAAAGCTTCCCAGAACTTCGTCGTGGTTGCTCACAATGATCAAGCTGCCCCCAACCAACCAGCTCAACCCCCTGCTAGGAAGCCATACAACAGAACTGCACCCTTGTGCAACCAATGTAACCTTCATCATCATGCTAGTGTGAAGTGCCGCAAATGCTAAATTTGTGGACTTATAGGTCACACAGCAAGAGTTTGCCGAGCTGAAGTTGCACCAAATCAAGCTGACAACAATCCTGCTCAAGCTCGTTTTCCACCAGGTTCTTGCTACAACTGTGGAGAGATGGGTCATTTCCGAAGAAATTTCCCAAAGCTTGCTAATGCAAATCCAGCACAGGGATGAGCATATGATAGACTAGAAGACAACACCGTTTAGAAATATTCACGTCTTATGTATTATTTTCTTTTGTTGTCAAGGTCCATGAAACAGTTGTTATCATTGTTTATAAATAAATCTCTTATTTACATTGCAATATATTTATGTGGTTGCATGTATAAACAACATATCCCCTACAATACCGACAATCAGGGAATTGTATTCCTTTAAGAACAGACTACCCCCAAAATTCTTCCATTTTATGATCTCTTGCGTTTTCCACAAAAATCCTAAGTACCCGTTTCTTCCAAGGAAAACAAAGTACAAGGCGCAAGATACAACTCTGGACGAATACCCAATCCTTAATAGGGTACCTAAGGGTATTTCCGTAAGTCGTTAATTGTTGTGTAACTTAATTCGAATGTTATGATTCCTTGTAATCGAAAATCGAATTTTTGGAAGGTCATCCTATCTTCATAGATAGATTCTTGAAAATGATTAAAGTGCCAAATGAAATCCACGGATTGGATTCCTGGTGTGCTTTAAATATCCGTGTCCAAAGATAACAAATTAAAGGTCAAATTAAACAAATATGTGATTATGTGCTTATGTGTTCCCTTTTATACTTTTGTGTGATCCAAGTTTTTGTTATCTAAATCCTCGTAGAATCTTTCATATCTTCGTATAAGGGATTCATAGTAGGATATCCAAAGGTACTACCTTAAATCCTTAATGGGCTTCTACCTAATAGTAAAGACCCTTGGATTATAATGTACTATTCCATAATTAGACCCTTTGAGTGGTCTAGTTAAACAGATTGATCCAAAAATCTGGTTAGGAATATCATGTGATGATATAGCTGAAAAGACTCCTTGGTGGTCTAATTAAAGAGATCATTTGTCGATCTAATTAAAAGGACCCTATGATAGTCTTGTCACACTCATCACAGGTTTGATTTTCTTCCCATTCACATTACAAAACAAACTGTGCGGATTGTGCAAGGAATTACGTAACTATGGATGCATACGTAATTATGGAATTCAATGCACAGAAACCACATCAAATTTTGTCATGTATCTAGAGTTGACCCAATTCATTTCCGTTTCTGAAGAATACCCATTGAGGAAAATGACTCATTCCGTTCATTTTCGTTTTTGAAGAATATCCATCGAGGGAAATGAATATCCCTGATTTTTCTTTTTCCTTCATTTCCGTTTCTGAAGAATACCCATTGAGGAAAATGACACATTCCGTTCATTTTCATTTTTGAAGAATATCCATCGAGGGAAATGAATATTCTTGGTTTTTCCTTCATTTCCGTTTCTGAAGAATACCCATTGAGGAAAATGACTCATTCCGTTCATTTTCGTTTCTGAAGAATATCCATCGAGGAAATGAATATTCTTGATTTTTCCTTCATTTCCGTTTCTGAAGAATACCCATTGAGGAAAATGACTCATTCCGTTCATTTTCATTTCTGAAGAATATCCATCGAGGGAAATGAATATTCTTGATTATTCGTTCATTTCCGTTTCAGAAGAATATCCATTGAGGAAAATGACTCATTCCGTTCATTTTTGTTTCTGAAGAATATCCATCAAGGGAAGTGAATATTCTTGATTATTCGTTCATTTTCGTTTCTGAAGAATACCCATTGACGAAAATGACTTATTCCGTTCATTTTCGTTTCTGAAGAATATCCATCGAGGGAAATGAATATCCTTGATTTTTCCTTCATTTTCATTTTTAAAGATTGTTCGTTGAGAGAAATGAAAGGATTATTCCTTGCATAATCTTTGATGGGTTATTCTACGCAAATAGATAAACACCCTAGATTCCATGCAAGGCAATTATTTAACACAGCGTCACAGACAGACTCCTACGAATAAATTTCGGGACGAAATTTCCTAAAGTAGGGGAGACTGTGACACCTGTGCCTCTGCGACCATCAAACAAATACCAAACCAATGAAATATTGTATTTCATACTTGGGATTTATATAAATATGTGTATCTTTTGCACATATCAATTCTTGTTCGATTTCAAGCTTTAAATCGCTTTCTGGAAAAAAGTTTTGGAGGGTTTGGTGTGGCGAAATCAAGTTTTTCACTTACAGGAACTATTTTCGACAAACTGCGAAAGTATGCCGATTTGTACTTTGACGAACATTCCGGAACATGACCATAAGTTAAACATACCCTAAATAACCTTTACATAGCTTAGAAATTGGCTTTGAGAGGTTCGGTGTGCTAAAATAAACTTTTTGGTCATTCAGGGACTAAAAGCGTCAAAAAGTGCATAAGTTTGCATTTTCGCGCATATCTTACGTTCTGAATACATTTGTACATCCAAAACTTTATGTAATCATTAAAATATTTTATTTTAGTGATTGGCATGATAAAATTCCATTCGTCGCGTAATTTGGATTGTTTTTCGCATTCGTTCGTGTTTCGTCGTAATTAACCGAACAACGCAACCGTACGACCAAACGAACCAACATCCGAGATATTTTTGAGCTTTTTTCATGTTCCCTATACTTTAACTTCATTTTAGAGCCTTGAAATGGGATTAACGGGGCTTAAACGTGTCAAAAATGCATCAAAAACCATGTTTTGCACATTCAGGGACCAAAATCGACAATCTGCCATAGTTATCTTTGGAAGGGACCAAAATGAAAAATATAAATTTCAGCTTGTTCCATCTGTTCCCCTCATTTGCACATGGTTTTAATGAAACTAGGGGCTCCCATGGTTTCACAAAACCATGGGCACATGTGTACGGATGAGATCGAAGCTCGTTTTTCGAGGAACGATCCTAACGGTCCTATAAATCCTATAAATACCCATGCTCCTCATTTTTGCAACTCATACAATCTGATCTATTTGCTCTAAGTTGGGGCTTAGCACCTCACACCTGAGCAAGTTGGATCTAGATTTCCATTCTTGGACCCGTTGTAAGTCCTCTTTCGTTCTTTTTTCGCGTGAAAGTCAAACTGTGTTTGACTTTCTGCTTTGACCAGTCTATGGTCAACATGAAGTTCGTTTGAACCTCATAACGTGAGTATAATCACGATGGTTTTAGTCTCTTGTGACTATACCTACTGATTATCACATTATCTAGGCATAGTGGCGAGTCGTAGTTTCGGCCAAAATGCGTATTCTTGCGTATTTTGTACCCAAACTACTTTTAGGTATCAAAACCGTTTGTTTTGATACCAAACCTGTTTTCAAACCTCGTTAAGCATGTTTTAACATGTTTAGCTCGTCACTTTAAGTTTAGTGCTTATGTAGGGTCGTAAGGTAAGCGGTCTAAACAACCGCTTATACTTTCGAACCCGACCCGTTTGGTCGATCATTATGTCACACCCTGACCACGTATAACATACAAGACGTGGCGGAAAACGTCGGGGAGTGTTGTAACAGAATTAATTGTTTCATAACCATGGCATACAACGATGTATTTTATTTAACAACATAGAAGTTTCATTGTCTTAAACAGTAAATAAAGAGTTCGGAACATAATTAAACTAGAGTAAACTGCCATTTTGGTCCCTGTGGTTTGGCCAGTTTTGCCACTTTAGTCCAAATCTCAAACTTATTACATCCAGGGCCCTGTGGTTTGGTTTTTGTTGCCATTTTGGTCCAAATTTCAAATTTGACCAGATTTCCCATTAATGACCTGCTATTTTGTCTTTACCCTTAGGGGCATTTTGGTCATTTTAGATTTATTATCTCTTTATAATAACTCATTTATAATAAAACCCTTAGATCATCATCTTCAACCTCATCTCAGACATCTCTCTCTCTCTCTCTCTCTCTCTCTCTCTCAACATAAAATCTGCTCTCTCTCTAAAATACCACCACCACCCCCACCATCGCATCATCCCCACCACCATCCCACCGCCGCCAACTTTGCTCTCTCTCTCTCTCTAAAATGACCTGCTCTCTCTCTCTCTAATACCGCAACACTCGAAAACACATGGTAAATCAAAGCTCAAACGCTGCTGGTGCTCAAATCGAAGCTCAAACGCTCGAAATCGAAGCTCAAACGCTGCTGGTGCTCAAATCGAAGCTCAAACGCTCGAAAACCCTAACCCTAAGAACACACAGATCACTGCCTCAAGAACACATGGTAAACCCTAACCCTATAGTGTTTGCCCAGTCGTTTTTTGGGTGGAGGTGCTCACCGGATTGAGAGAGAGGGGCGGTGGTTGCAGGGGGTGCGAGAGGGTGGTTGCAGGGAGTTGCAGGTTCATCGGATCTGGTTGCAGGGGGTGCGAGTGGGTGGTTGCAGGGAGTTGCAGGTTCATCGGATGTGGTTGCAGGGGGTGCGAGTGGGTGGTTGAAGGGAGTTGCAGGTTCATCGGATGTGGTTGGTCCCTGTGGTTTTGGTAGAATTTTGTTGTTTCAATTGCTGATTTGGATTACTTTTATGTGATTCAGTGGATTTTTTTTTTGAGTAAACTGCGAGGCTGTGATGATTTCACCTAATCCGAGTCAAAATTGGGTCAACATTTGAGATTTTCCGCAGCTTGGCGTGGCAGAATTGGAGGAGGGCAAGTGCGCTTGCAACCTCTGTTTGCAGCCATGGCGGTTTTGATTTGTTGTTGGAGCCTCGTTTCTTTTTACAAATCAGTTTTTGATTTTCTTAAAGATGATGGTCTTGATTTTCTGGATTTTCTAAGTTTTGATGATGATGTTTGATGATGTTCTTGAAGATACAGATCTGAGCCTCGTTTCTTTTTACAAACCGGTTTCGTTTTTGTGATGGTTTCTAGTTTTGTTCTGGGTTCTTTATTTTCTTGAAGATGATGTTCTTGATTTTCTGGGTTTTGATGATGAAGTTTAACGATGTTCTTGATTTTCTGGGTTTTGATGATGAAGTTTGATGATGTTCTTGAAGATAGATGTTATTAATTACTGAAATGTTATAATAAATTAACATGGACCAAAATGCCCCTGCACTACAGGACAAAATAGGAGGTTGCAACAGTAAAAAAATTGGATTTTTGGATTTTGGACTAAAATGGCAACAAAAACCAAACCACAGGGCCCTGGATGTAATAAGTTTGAGATTTGGACTAAAGTGGCAAAACTGGCCAAACCACAGGGACCAAAATGGCAGTTTACTCATTAAACTAAATCTATCTTCATTTTATGTCTCTAAGGCACAGGTCCGCCCTAGTGTCACGATCATCGTCCTACGCAAAAGCTCCTGAAAACACATGTGAAAATAGGTACGTCAGCATAAAAATGCCTGTGAGATACATAGGTTTGGTGAAATTAGGATTCATGACTTAGGAGTTTAGAAAAATGTTTAGCCATGAACCTTGTAATTTGCTTTGTCTTGTAAATCATTTGAAAAACGATAAGATTAGATGATATGTATAAATAAGAGAATAATGTATGGTTCAAATGTATAACCAAGTAAAATGAGTTATATAAGATAAGTTGTTTGTAAACCAAAGTCTTGTGAAAGTTGTGTTACTTGTGTAAAAAGTATAAGTCCAAATTGAATGATTTAAATAACGCTATGATATGTAATATAATACAAACACTTATATATAGGAAGTACCAGCGACGTATCCACCATGTTTGTATCATATTACTCACATCTCGTTACTTAAGTCACTTAAACAAACCACCAATGTATAAAGTCTATGTTTAAACCAATAGTCAAAAGTCCTTGTATAAGCCATGTCAAATGTTTATAAGTCCAAAAGTAGTCAAGTAATGTGTAACAAATGTTATGTATTGTAAGTAAAGTATTATCACATAATCCAAATGTAGAAATGTACAAAACAAAGTATTTTGAATATATCAAAAAGTTATGTTTTGCAAAGTAATGCATGTTACCTTGATACGAACATTTATGTGGTAAGTTAACGCATACATTCAAGCCTTGAGACAGTCGGATAACCCTTTCAGTCAAGGTTATCAAAAGAAATGTTTTCGGATTCAGTCATTCCTTACATCCAAACAAACCCGGGATGTCAGGAATGGGATTTGTCAAGTCCTATGGTACCACTACTTACTACCGAGCGGCGTAGCAAATGTTAATGAACGTAATAAAGACCCGTTTGTGCAAACCAAATGTTATAGCAGTTGTAGACATGTCATATGAAAACAATGTACTAAGTATGCTAAGTTAACATACAAAGCAGAAAAGTCATGTAAATCAATGTGCTAGCATGCTATCAGTCAACATACATAGCAGAAATGTAATGTAAAACAATGTACTAAGTATGCACACAATGGACATACATAGCATGAAATGTAATGAAATCATGTACTATAATGTACTAACAAACATAGCCGGTATATGATGTGAAAACAGGAAAGCATGAAAGTAACAAGTAGGCACATGTGTTTCACCCCAAAACAGTTTGGAAAACAGTAAAAGAGGGGTCTATGTACTCACTTGAGATTACTCAGTAGTCCTGGAGTGACAACCAAACAATGATAGAAATCACGGAATCAAACGGCACCTAATATAGGTAACTATGTTAATAAACCGGACCTAAATCGGAGGATTTAGATAGAATGAGGGTTCGTAAACCAAACGAGTGTAGAGACTCGTGTCATACGGTTTAACAAAGCCTACATACTAAATGAAACCTAACATAAGTGCTTACGACCTATTACGACCCGTTTAGGTAGCTTATGCTACTTTAACGCGTCGTTCGCGTGAAACGCGTTCGGAACGTCTAACTAGTCCTATGACAAGTGTTATATGCCTAAACATGTTACATAATCAGTTATGTGACAAAAGTTTAGGTTACATATTCTTAATTACCAATTATACATGAAAAGGGTATTCTGGTAATTTACCTAAGGCATATAAACTACCTATCATACAACTACTTAACGAAGCGACCATAAGGTATAACCTCGGAAGGTTATTCCCTATATACTATGGTCACCAAATGTATTTGGTCGGATCCTAATGATCGACCAAATGGGTCGGGTTCGAAGGTATAAGCGATTTATTAGATCGCTTACCCTTACGCCCCTAGACAACGTGGTAATCAGTAGGCATAGTCCCAAGGGACTATAACCATCGTGATTACAATCAAGTTGCGAAGTTCAAATGAACTTCGCATTGACCATAAACTGGTCAACGCAGAAAGTCAAACAAAGTTTGACTTTCAGACTCGAAAAGACTCGAAAAGCAATAAAAGAACAAAAGAATACTTACGAAGGGTCCCCGAATGCTAATCTCGATCCAAGAATCTCAGGTATGAAACAATGGTTTCAACTTAGAGTTTCTCAAATCAAAATTCTAGTGGGTTTAGCAATGGATGGCATGGGGTATTTATAGTGTTCGGTTAGCCATTAGGATCGTTTCTAGGAAACCGTGCTTTGATCATGGCCATACACCTCAAGATAGTGGTTTTTGAAAACCATTTGAGCCCCTAGTATTGCCCAAAACCATGTGCACAAGAGGAAAGGACCAGATTCAAAGTTTCTGCATGTTTTTGCTGTCTGGGAGTCTGACGCGGCCCGCTTCAGGATCAGACAAAACTCAGGCGGGCCGCCTGGCCTTGTCTGATCAGGACAAGTTTTCAGAAATTACAGTTTTGGTCCCTGCACATGTTTAAGGCCATTTCCGACACTTCTAAGGCCCGTAAAGCCAACTTTAAGGCCCTAAAATGATGCCTAAACATTGTGGACATGAAACATGCTCAAAAATATGCCGGATGTTGGTTCGTTTGGTCGTACGAACGCGATGTTCGCTTAATTACGACGGAATGCGCACAAGCGCGAAAAACGATCCAAATGACGCGACGAATGGATTTTTCTCAAGCCAAACACTAAAATAAAATATTTTAGTGCTTACATAAATTTTTGGATGTCCAGATGTATTCAGAACTTAAGTTATGTGCGAAAATGCAAACTTGTGCACTTTTTGACACTTTTAGTCCCTGAATGACCCAAAAGTTTATTTTAGCACACCGAACCTCTCAAAGCCTATTTCTAAGCTATGTATAGGATATTTATGGTATGTTTAACTTATGGTCATGTTTCAGAATGTTTGTTACAGTTCAAATTGACATACTTTCGCAGTTTGTCAAGTTTAGTCCATGTAAGCGAATTAACTTGTTTTTGCCATACCAAAGCCTTCAAAACTTATTTCTAAGTTATGTAAAGGTTATTTAAGGTATGTTAAGTATATGTTGATGTTCCGGAGTATTTTTCGCGTTAAACTGAGTACGTTTACGCACCAGTTTGCGTATAACTCTCCAGAAAGTGATATAAAGTTTGAAATTACATAAAAGTCAAAACATGAAAAATGTAAAACACAACCAAACAAACATTGGGATCAAATAACATTGTTTTATTGATAATAGAACTGTTAATAATGATTACAAGCACAGATGTTACAGTCTCCCCTACTTGTGGAAATTTCGTCCCGAAATTTATTTAGAGGAAACTCGTGGAAAAAGATGCGGATACTTCGCCTTCATTTGATCTTCGCGTTCCCAAGTAAACTCAGGTCCACGTTTAGGTTCCCAGCAAACTTTGACCAAAGGAATGCGCTTGCGTTTAAGCCACTTGACTTCACGTTCCATGATTTCCACAGGTTTCTCAACAAATTTCAGTGTTTTGCCAACACGAATTTCGTCAAGCGGTATGTGGAGGTTCTCATCAACTAAACACCTCTTGAGATTGGACACGTGAAAAGTTGGATGAACATTTCCAAGTTCAGGAGGTAACTCAAGTCTGTAGGCTACCTTTCCTATTCTTTCGACGATCTTGAATGGTCCAACGTATCTAGGTGCAAGTTTTCCTTTCTTTCCAAATCTGATCACACCTTTCCAAGGTGAGACCTTAAGTAATACTCGATCACCGACTTGAAATTCCAAGGGTTTGCGTTTTGGGTCCGCGTAACTCTTCTGACGGCTTCTAGCTGTCTGAAGGTTATCACGAACTTTCTTGATCTTGTCAGTAGTCTCTAAAATAAGGGCAGGTCCAGTAAGTTGAGCCTCGCCGATCTCATTCCAGAAGACTGGTGAACGACATTTTCGACCATAGAGAGCCTCGAAAGGAGCCATTTTGATGCTGGTGTGATAACTGTTGTTGTAGGAGAATTCAATCAACTGAAGATGTGAATCCCAACTACTACCAAAATCGATCACACAAGCTCTAAGCATATCCTCCAGAGTCTGGATTGTTCTCTCAGATTGACCATCCGTTTCCGGATGATAAGCTGTGCTCAGATTAAGTTGGGTCCCCATAGCAGATTGCATGGTTCTCCAAAAATGAGAAGTGAAACGAGCATCTCTGTCAGAAATGATGTTCAAAGGAACACCATGTCGAGCTACAATTTCATCCACATAGATTTTAGCAAGTTTGTCAGCAGGAAAATCCTCACGGATTGGCAAGAAATGCGCTGACTTAGTAAGACGATCAATAATTACCCAGATGGCATCATGACCTTTCTTTGTGCGTGGAAGTTTGGTAACAAGATCCATAGTAATGTTTTCCCATTTCCAAACTGGGATCTCTGGTTGCACCAATAAACCCGAAGGACGTTGATGTTCAGCCTTAACCTTAAGACAAGTAAGGCATTTTGATACGTATAAGGCAATGTCTTTCTTCATACCAGGCCACCAATAGTGAATACGAAGATCCTTATACATCTTATCTGAGCCCGGATGAATAGAATAACGAGACTTATGGGCTTCATCCATAAGCAAGGTACGAAGATCATCCTGGCTTGGGACCCACAAACGGTCCATGAAGTAATACGATCCATTGTCCTTCAGTTCCAGATCAGGTGTTATGTGATAGGGAAATTCCTTATCCATCAAACCTTGTGAAACACAAGATTGTTGAGCCTTAGAAATGCGTGCTTGGATATCGGATCGAGCTTGAATAACGGATTGAACACGAACACAATGAAGCTTAGTACGTTCCTTACGACTCAATGCATCAGCTACGACATTCGCCTTACCAGGATGGTAGCGAATTTCGCAGTCATAGTCGTTTAAAAGCTCAACCCAACGTCGTTGCCTCATGTTGAGTTCTTTCTGGTTGAAGATATGCTGAAGACTTTTGTGGTCCGTGAAAACCACACATTTTGTACCGTACAAATAGTGTCTCCAGATCTTAAGAGCGAAGACAACTGCACCAAACTCAAGATCATGAGTGGTGTAGTTCTTCTCATGTATCTTCAACTGCCACGATGCATATGCTATGACTTTGTTCCTTTGCAACAGGACACAGCCAAGACCCAGTTTAGATGTGTCGCAATAAACGACAAAATCATCATTGCCCTCAGGCAAAGTCAGAACAGGCGCGTCGCAAAGTTTTTGCTTCAAGTTTTGAAAAGCTTCCTCTTGCTTGAATCCCCAATCAAAGGGCTTGTTCTTCTGAGTTAGAGCAGTTAGAGGAACTGCAATCTTTGAGAAGTTTTCTATGAAGTGGCGATAATAACCCGCTAGACCAAGAAAAGAACGAACCTCAGTAGGAGTAGTAGGCGTATCCCAATCCTTAATCGCACTGATCTTGGAGGGATCTACATGAATACCTTGTTCGTTGATAATATGTCCTAAGAATTGAACTTCTTTAAGCCAGAATTCACACTTGGAGAATTTGGCGAAAAGTTGCTCTTTCTTAAGGAGTTAAGACGAAGATGTTGCTCGTGATCAGCTCGCGTCTTAGAGTAAATCAAAATGTCATCTATAAAAACAATGACGAACTGATCCAAATAAGGCTTGCAGACCCTATTCATTAAGTCCATGAAAACAGCAGGAGCATTAGTCAAACCGAATGGCATGACTGTGAACTCATAATGCCCATATCGAGTGCGGAATGCTGTCTTGGGAATGTCTTCTTCATGCACCCGAAGTTGATGATATCCATATCGCAGATCGATCTTCGAAAAATAAGAAGCGCCTTGTAACTGATCAAAGAGATCATTAATGCGAGGTAGGGGATATCGATTCTTGATGGTAAGCTTGTTAAGCTCACGATAATCGATACACATCCTAAAAGATCCATCCTTCTTCTTGACAAAAAGAACGGGAGCACCCCAAGGTGAAAAGCTAGGACGTATAAAACCTTTGTCAGAGAGCTCGTGTAGCTGCTTAGACAACTCTTGCATCTCAGACGGTGCAAGACGATATGGAGCTCTGGCAATGGGATTTGCACCAGGTACGAGATCAATGCGGAACTCGACTTGGCGTGCTAGGGGTAGACCAGGTAACTCTTCAGGGAATACTTCAGAATAATCCCGAACGACAGGAATATCTGAAATAGACTTACCCTTGCCTTTATCTTCTGTAACATGTGCTAAGAAGGCCACATAATTCTTTCGCAGATACTTCCGAGCTTTAAAACAAGACATGAGTTTGAGACCACCAGACGGTTTCTCACCTTGAACCTGTAGGATCTCGCCTGTCGAAAGCGGCACACGAACTATCTTCTCGAAACAAACTACCTCTGCGCGATGCTTGGATAACCAATCCATACCCACAAAGACGTCGAAGCTTCCAAGTTGCATTGGCGTGAGGTCGATAGGAAAAAGATGGTCGTTAAGGTTCAACTGGCAGTTGCAAAGAACAGAATCAAGAATAATGGGTTCACCACTAGCAACCTCTACTGTCAAAGGTTTACCTAGTTTTGTTCTAGACACGCGAAGCATTGGCTCAAAAGATAAAGACACAAAACTCTTATCGGCACCCGAATCAAAGAGAACAGATGCAGGCTGATTATTAATAAAGAACGTACCGTTCACCACATTATCGTCTGCTTGTGCCTCTTGAGCATTTATATTGAAGACTCGACCTCGAGCCAGAGCTTGATTCTGATTTGGGTTCTGGTTCTGGTTGGCTAGTCTTGGGCACCGGTTCCTGTAGTGGGTCAGATCCCCACAATTGTAGCACGAACCAGGAGGAAAATGAGGTCGTGCAGCTTGACCTTGTTGCTGAGCAAGAGGCTGAGCAACTTGTTGGGCTTGGTTCTGAACTGCCTGGTTCTGGTTAACAGGAATGCGACAAGTAGCGGCAAGATGACCAGATCTTCCGCAGTTGGTGCACTGACGACACTGGAGGTGTGGTAGGTGATGGCCGTTACACCTGTTGCACAAAGGTGCATTGCCAAAATAAGGCTTCTTGGCGGGTGGTTGCGCAGGAAGATTTGGTGGAGCTTGGGCCTGTGCAGTAACGGCATAGTTTTGGGAAGCCTTTCGCTTCCTTGAACCCTTTGAGGAATCAGAATTCTTCCCATTCTTGTTTTGACCTTTCTTGCTATCCTCCTTGTCAGAAGCCTGCTTCTTACCCTTGTCACCCTTTTTATGCAGCTTTCCCTTTCGAATCTGCGACTCAGTCAATGTCGCTGATAACTCGATCGCCTGACGGAGTGTGGTAGGGTTGCTACCAGTAATGATGTCTTGTACTGAGTCAGGTAGGCCGTCGATGTATCTTTCGATAGCCTTGTCGAGTGGGGTAACCATTGTTGGGCAAAGCAGACTCAACTCCTCAAACCTATCAGTATATGCCCTGTGCTCGCCACTGTCTTGTTTCAAGTCCTCAAACTCTTTCTCCAACGCTCGCTGTTCATGACGAGGACAGAATTCCCTCATCATAAGGGACCTAAGTTCAGCCCAAGTTTGTGCTAGAGCAACTTCTGCACCTCGGTCTCTCATAACCCCATTCCACCATGTGAGAGCCCTCTTCTGAAACACGCTCGAAGAAAACTCGACCTTGCGATTATCCGGACACTACACGTGGCGGAAAGTATTCTCAATGCTCTCGAACCATTGAAGAAGCCCAGTCGCTCCTTCAGAACCACTAAACTTGAGTGGTTTAGCCGAGTTAAAAGTCTTAAAATTGCATGGACCATTGTTGTTGTTGTTGGCTTGGTTCCATTGGGCAAAGAGATTTGGGAATTGAGCAGCCATCTGCTGAGCAATAATTTCTGCCAGTTCGGCAGTCGCTATCTGGTTCTCGCGTCGAGGAGGCATTCTAAAAGAGGAAAACATGAAAGGAAACGAGTGAGATGATTGGATGAAGAGAATGAGATGAAACAAAATCAACAAAAGCAAAGATGGTGGTCATTCGTCCGCATTACCAAGCAAACAAACGACACACAGTGACTAATCAAAGTAAATGGGTCAAAAATAATGTATCGCGAAGACATGCTCGCCTATAAGTGAACACTCATCCCAAGAATTCCCAGGTAAGCACAACTGGTCTCGCGTCTGATGAGATATATACGAAGTGCTTGCCTAGACAGAAAACCCAGAATACAGGCATTCACTCTTCCAGTTTGCACGTGTTCACATTATTTAAAACCCAAAACCTTGACGAGATTTTGAAAATTTGAAGGCACATGGCCAAAAACCAAACTGGAAGGGTTCAAAACCATATAACAGAGGGTTCAAAACCTTACAATAGAGGGTTCAAAACCTTGTAATAAATTATTCAAAAACAGAAGATTGTTTTTCAAAAATCATTTCGGAAAAAATTTGGTTTTTGTTTTGATAATCACCTAAGGATAGGTGATGTGCATGTTTTAAGATCTAAACACAAGATAACTTGTGTTAGGGTCCTAGAAAGGTTATAGTCCAGGTCAAAGCATTACTAATAACCTAATTCCCTATAACCATTGGCTCTGATACCAACTCTTCTGTCACACCCCGACCACGTATAACATACAAGACGTGGTGGAAAACGTCGGGGAGTGTTGTAACAGAATTAATTGTTTCATAACCATGGCATACAACGATGTATTTTATTTAACAACATAGAAGTTTCATTGTCTTAAACAGTAAATAAAGAGTTCGGAACATAATTAAACTAAGACTATCTTCGTTTTATGTCTCTAAGGCACAGGTCCGCCCTAGTGTCACGATCATCGTCCTACGCAAAAGCTCCTGAAAACACATGTGAAAATAGGTACGTTAGCATAAAAATGCATGTGAGATACATAGGTTTGGTGAAATTAGGATTCATGACTTAGGAGTTTAGAAAAATGTTTAGCCATGAACCTTGTAATTTGCTTTGTCTTGTAAATCATTTGAAATACGATAAGATTAGATGATATGTATAAATAAGAGAATAATGTATGGTTCAAATGTATAACCAAGTAAAATGAGTTATATAAGATAAGTTGTTTGTAAACCAAAGTCTTGTGAAAGTTGTGTTACTTGTGTAAAAAGTATAAGTCCAAATTGAATGATTTAAATAACGCTATGATATGTAATATAATACAAACACTTATATATAGGAAGTACCAGCGACGTATCCACCATGTTTGTATCATATTACTCACATCTCGTTACTTAAGTCACTTAAACAAACCACCAATGTATAAAGTCTATGTTTAAACCAATAGTCAAAAGTCCTTGTATAAGCCATGTCAAATGTTTATAAGTCCAAAAGTAGTCAAGTAACGTGTAACAAATGTTATGTATTGTAAGTAAAGTATTATCACATAATCCAAATGTAGAAATGTACAAAACAAAGTATTTTGAATATATCAAAAAGTTATGTTTGGCAAAGTAATGCATGTTACCTTGATACGAACATTTATGTTGTAAGTTAACGCATACATTCAAGCCTTGAGACAGTCGGATAACCCTTTCAGTCAAGGTTATCAAAAGAAATCTTTTCGGATTCAGTCATTCCTTACATCCAAACAAACCCGGGATGTCAGGAATGGGATTTGTCAAGTCCTATGGTACCACTACTTACTACCGAGCGGCGTAGCAAATGTTAATGAACGTAATAAAGACCCGTTTGTGCAAACCAAATGTTATAGCAGTTGTAGACATGTCATATGAAAACAATGTACTAAGTATGCTAAGTTAACATACAAAGCAGAAAAGTCATGTAAATCAATGTGCTAGCATGCTATCAGTCAACATACATAGCAGAAATGTAATGTAAAACAATGTACTAAGTATGCACACAATGGACATACATAGCATGAAATGTAATGAAATCATGTACTATAATGTACTAACAAACATAGCCGGTATATGATGTGAAAACAAGAAAGCATGAAAGTAACAAGTAGGCATATGTGTTTCACCCCAAAACAGTTTGGAAAACAGTAAAAGAGGGGTCTATGTACTCACTTGAGATTACTCAGTAGTCCTGGAGTGACAACCAAACAATGATAGAAATCACGGAATCAAACGGCACCTAATATAGGTAACTATGTTAATAAACCGGACCTAAATCGGAGGATTTAGATAGAATGAGGGTTCGTAAACCAAACGAGTGTAGAGACTCGTGTCATACGGTTTAACAAAGCCTACATACTAAATGAAACCTAACATAAGTGCTTACGACCCATTACGACCCGTTTAGGTAGCTTATGCTACTTTAACGCGTCGTTCGCGTGAAACGCCTTCGGAACGTCTAACTAGTCCTATGACAAGTGTTATATGCCTAAACATGTTACATAATCAGTTATGTGACAAAAGTTTAGGTTACATATGCTTAATTACCAATTATACATGAAAAGGGTATTCTGGTAATTTACCTAAGGCATATAAACTACCTATCATACAACTACTTAACGAAGCGACCATAAGGTATAACCTCGGAAGGTTATTCCCTATATACTATGGTCACCTAATGTATTTGGTCGGATCCTAATGATCGACCAAATGGGTCGGGTTCAAAGGTATAAGCGATTTATTAGATCGCTTACCCTTACGACCCTAGACAACGTGGTAATCAGTAGGCATAGTCCCAAGGGACTATAACCATCGTGATTACAATCACGTTACGAAGTTCAAATGAACTTCGCATTGACCATAAACTGGTCAACGCAGAAAGTCAGACTCGAAAAGACTCGAAAAGCAATAAAAGAACGAAAGAATACTTACGAAGGGTCCCCGAATGCTAATCTCGATCCAAGAATCTCAGGTATGAAACAATGGTTTCAACTTAGAGTTTCTCAAATCAAAATTCTAGTGGGTTTAGCAATGGATGGCATGGGGTATTTATAGTGTTCGGTTAGCCGTTAGGATCGTTTCTAGGAAACCGTGCTTTGATCATGGCCATACACCTCAAGATAGTGGTTTTTGAAAACCATTTGAGCCCCTAGTATTGCCCAAAACCATGTGCACAAGAGGAAAGGACCAGATTCAAAGTTTCTGCATGTTTTTGCTGTCTGGGAGTCTGACGCGGCCCGCTTCAGGATCGGACAAAACTCAGGCGGGCCGCCTGGCCTTGTCTGATCAGAACAAGTTTTCAGAAATTACAGTTTTGGTCCCTGCACATGTTTAAGGCCATTTCCGACACTTCTAAGGCCCGTAAAGCCAACTTTAAGGCCCTAAAATGATGCCTAAACATTGTGGACATGAAACATTCTCAAAAATATGCCGGAGGTTGGTTCGTTTGGTCGTACGAACGCGATGTTCGCTTAATTACGACGGAATGCGCACAAGCGTGAAAAACGATCCAAATGACGCGACGAATGGATTTTTCTCAAGCCAAACACTAAAATAAAATATTTTAGTGCTTACATAAATTTTTGGATGTCCAGATGTATTCAGAACGTAAGTTATGTGCGAAAATGCAAACTTGTGCACTTTTTGACACTTTTAGTCCCTGAATGACCCAAAAGTTTATTTTAGCACACCGAACCTCTCAAAGCCTATTTCTAAGCTATGTAAAGGATATTTATGGTATGTTTAACTTATGGTCATGTTCCGGAATGTTTGTTACAGTTCAAATTGACATACTTTCGCAGTTTGTCAAGTTTAGTCCCTGTAAGCGAATTAACTTGTTTTTGCCATACCAAAGCCTTCAAAACTTATTTCTAAGTTATGTAAAGGTTATTTAAGGTATGTTAAGTATATGTTGATGTTTCGGAGTATTTGTCGCGTTAAACTGAGTACGTTTACGCACCAGTTTGCGTATAACTCTCCAGAAAGTGATATAGAGTTTGAAATTACATAAAAGTCAAAACATGAAAAATGTAAAACACAACCAAACAAACATTGGGATCAAATAACATTGTTTTATTGATAATAGAACTGTTCATAATGATTACAAGCACAGATGTTACACATTAGGATCCGGCCAAACACATTAGGTGATCATAGTTGTATAAGGAATAACCTTCCGAGGTTATACCTTATGGTCACTACGTTTAGCTAGTTGTATGATAGGTAGTTTATATGCCTTAGGAAAATTAACAAAATGCCTTTATTATGCATAAATTCATCTTAAGCATATGTAACCAAAATTTTGTCATCTAAACTGATTAGGCAACATTATTAGACATGTTAAGGCATATAATACTTGTCATAGGACTAGTTAGGCGGTCCAAACGTGTCTTACGCGAACGACGCGTTAAAGTGGCGTAAGCTACCTAAACGGGTCATAATGGTTCGTAAGCACTTAGGTTAGGTTTCAGTTTAGTATGTAGGCTTTGTTAAACCATATTACATGAGTTCCTATACTCATTTGGTTTACGAAACCTCATTCTATCCGATCTTCCGATTTAGGTCCGTTTATTTACATAATTACCTATATTAGGTGCCGTTTGATTCCGTGATCCCTCTAGCTTTGCTTGGTTGTTATTCAAGACTTCTAAGCATCCTCAAGTGAGTGCATAGACCCCTCTTTTACTATTTTCCAAATGTTTTGGGGTGAAACACATGTGCCTACTTGTTATTTTCATGTTTTCCATGTTTTCATATCATATACTTGCTATGTTCATTAGTACACTATTAGTACATGATTTCATTATGTCAACTATGTATGTTCACTTAACACGCTAGCACAATTGTTTTACGTTTTGAACCATTTGAAATCATTGGATGTGTGTGAACCATTTGAAATCATTGGATGTATGTGAACCATTTGTAACCATTTGATGTATGTGAACCATTTGAAATCGTTGGATTTATGTGAACCGTTTGTAACTATTTGATTTATGTGAACCATTTGTAACTGTTTGAGCCATTGGGTTAGGGAAGTGATTAGGTAACGGGGCGGGTGTAATGAGTTAAAAGCATGGTGGATACGCCGCTGGTACTTCCTATATATAAGTGCTTTTAACACATTATATATCGTTGCGTTATCTAGATCACTTGGGTAAACGATTTTGAAACAATGTCACACAATTATGTTTTCTGAATAATATAAACCTTACGAGTCTTATTAATGAGTTTCTACGAGATGTTTTACGATTTGATTTAATAAAATAAAATGTTTTGGAGTTAGGAATCATGGCTACGAGATTTTATAAATCATATCCAACTTGATTTGAGTTGGTTAATTATGTCGCAATACTTTACTTTTCAAAATAAGGTTTTTAAATAAGTATTGCAACATGTAAAACGAGCCATGAATCTAACACTCACATAAAACCTATGTACTCGCCGGCATTTTTATGCTGACGTATTTTTACATGTGTTTCAGGTACCATAGTTGATGATATTTGATGATGATATTGATGCATGCTCACATAGGAACGGACGAGGCCTTAGCGACTTAATAACAATAAAAATCTATTTGTTCATGTTTTGTTTCTAATTCCAATGTAATGTAATACATTTAATTAAATAAAACGAAATTGTTTAATCCATGGTTGTGAAACAATGATTCTGTTACAACACTCCCCGACGTTTCCGCCACGTTTTGTTGTTTTACGTGGTCGGGGTGTGACAGTATCCTATATCGATTCATAAAGTATTCATACAATTGACTTCTTTCTAACAAGTCCATACTTTCCGTACCATACTTTCACTTAACATTCTCATTTCCTTGACCCGTTAGTAACGAGTCAATATACATACTTCTTCAAACTTGTAATAGTACATACATTCGCATGATCCGTTTATAACGGATCTAATACCTTCATCTCTTCTCTTAAGATTACATTCCATACATATATTATATAACATTTAATTCTTGTTTTATTATCGCAACAAAACTACTTTTTCGTACTCACACATTCGTGCTTAACTCCAAAGTTAAACATCATTCTACGTTTTCTACAGTTATTTGTACCATTCATACCTTTACATTAGCCTCAAATCATCTCATTCATATCACATTACTATTGTTCTCACTTCATGTCACACCCCAAAAACGTCGCAGCGGAATATAAAACGTAGTGGTAATGGAAGTTGGTGCCCATTAATATCTTGCTGAACGATGCATCATAATGTTGGACATTTTAACTTAATTAAAACATAGTCTTAAAGTTCGTCACAACCACACCATAGTTAAGTTGTTTTGATCCTTATGGATCTTATTGCATTTCTCCCAAATAGTTTTAAAAGTTTGTCCAAAACATTATCAAACCAAACATGCATCAACAACCACAAGATACGTCATAATTCCCGAAGTCGAACTCAAGTACCTGAAGAACACGTTAAAATTTAAGGAGGGTGAGTTCACATATTCAAATTTAAGTAATTTGATTCAAGGAAAAACTTTCTAATTATGTGTTTATTATTAAAACATCCATATAATTTTTAAGAAACTTATTTCATTTCCTTATAAAAAATTCAAGGGTCAGTTGTCGCAAGCATTTCCATAGAACCTTCCGACCATAGACATCTTCCCGAATTTACATATTAAATTGATAGAATCAAATGTTCGGACTCGTAAGTTAGCAAGACATTACGATCTATATATTAACAATGAAGGTATAATCAATGCTAGACTATAAACAGAATATAAATTCGTCGTTTGACTTGACACGGGGAGACCGGTCACGACGGGGTTGTCAACCCAATAGATCTACCAACAATTGCTTGCGTGCAATACTTAAATGATTAAACGACATTACTTGCGCATGGCCTATATCGAGGCCATCTATAATGCCTGCCTCATGAACAATATATATATATATATATATATATCCTACTAGTAATGATAAATTGAATACATGATGTTGTACGAATTCCCCGAAGTCCCCAACGAAATATAAGTCTAATAGCCGATACTTACTCTCTTGAGATCAAGCAAATTCGTCCCAACTTTAGATTTAAGCAATTTTAAATCTACACGGTCGTTTTCTCTTAAACACCGTACTAATCCCCGTTTCTCCCCGAAACACACACACACAAACACACACACACACACACACACACACATATATATATATATATATATATATATATATATACTACTATAAAAAGCATATATGAAGGATAGGAATGTAATTAGGCAATGTACTTAAAACACCCTTAATGCACAATGTACAACACTTACAGCTCCAAGAAACACAACATAATTTACCCTTCAACTGATTCATCTTCAGGCGTCCATTTCTTTCACTTTTCACACGGATTGTGATCTGGACGGCTGATATTCAGCTCACACGGATCAAGGGTTTTACTTTCATTCAGATTTACTCTCAAAAAACTTCATCAACTTTCTCTCTCTCTCTTTCTCTCTCTCTCTGGCGACTCATGAACAGATCTGTGAGGATTTCACCAGATCTAGGGTTTTACTTTCATTCGATTTCAAATCCATGACCCCATGCTGTGACGGTGTGGTGTGTAGTGTTAAAATCCGCCGATTAGGGTTCCGGCAGTAGGATTCTTGAGCAGATTGGTGGCAAATGAGACGGGCATCTGGCGGTAGATGGTGGTTGAGGTAGGTTCCGACAACCCGGTTCCGATTTATCGGCTGCATGTACGTTTTCTGATAACGAAGGTAATTCTAGCAACCTTTTTTTTCCTTATTTTTGTAGGCCATGTGCTTCAGATTTCGTTAGTTCTTGAAACTGATGTTGAAAATTTGTAATTTTGAGGATTTTATTGCTGATTTCAATAGTTTAGAAACCGGTGGCGTGTTTGTGCTGGTTCGACAAAGCCAGAAAGCGGAGGCGAAAGCTAGGGTTTCGATTAGTGATCTTGGTCCGATGTTCTTCACGATAGAGATCCACTCGAGATGGTAAAGATGGAATTCCAGCATTGCTTGGGGTTACAGGTGTGCTTGATTTGGTGGGGTTGAAGTTGAACGTTTACTTGAGTCCTTTGTGTATTTTTCATTATTATTGTTAATCTCATGTGTGCATTATGCAATCTACTACCTGATGTTCTTGATTCTTAACTGTTTGGTCTGTTCATGTCTTGATTTGCTAACATTACTTGCATGTGTTGAAAAATATGGTTGCAGGGGATATACCAGCAACAGGTACCGCGGAGGATATTGATATTGCTGTGAAAGCAGCACCCAGAGCTCTTAAACGTGATGAAGGAAAAGAATGGGCATCAGCTTTTGGGGCTCATCGTGCAAAGTATCTTTGTGCCATTGCTGCAAAGGTAAGGATTTTCTGGATGATATTCTAAATTTGGGTTCGGTTTGTTTTCTATCGTTAATATGCTAAAGCTTTCAATTATGCATAGGTTACTGAGAAAAAGGATAAGTTCGCTAAGCTTAAAACCATTGATTGTGGAAAACAACTTGATGAAGTAGCATGGGATATGGTATGTCCATTGCATATAATCATTTTGCTATATTTTCTTAACTAAGCATGCAACCAGCTAATGTATATGTTATTACTCAGGATAACGTTGCTGGATGTTTTGAATATAATGCTGATTTTGCTGAAGCTTTGGATGCAAAATGAAACGCACCTGTTAATCTTCCAATGGATACCTTTAAATTCCATATCATCAGGGAACCAGTTGGTGTTGTTGGGCTGATTACTCCATGGTACTCTCTACTTCTACTGTAATAATGATTTGTATTTTCTAATAATATTTTTCATATAGTCTGTTTTATTTGTTTTCTATAGGAATTATCCTTAGCTAATGGCTATTTGGAAAGTTGCATCTACACTGGCTGCTGGGTGTGCTGTAGTACTTAAGCCATCAGAGTTGGCTTCTGTGTAAGTCCTATCTTATCATTTTCTGTTTCTTTTTTTTTTTTGCATTACGGTGTATGATATTCTTATATATATCATTTATTAATATATTTCCAGCACGTGCCTGGAATTAGGCAAAGTATGCAGGGAGGTGGGGCTGCTCCCTGGTATTCTCAATATTGTGACGGGATTGGGTCCTGAAGTAGGTGCTCCTTTGGCTGCTCACCCTGATGTTGATAAGGTTGTGTAAAATTTCTTTTTTAGTTTAACATGTTTCGTGCTTTTATAATCTGCAAAATGCGGAGAGGTCTCAAGGATTTATATTCCTAAAGATTACGAGTCTGGTAGTCTTAAAGGGTACGGTTTGTTTTATACTGAATTTGTTGTTTGATAATCTGATCTTAACCAAAAAGGAGTTTAATTTCTATCTTTTGATGGGTGGATTTGATGACCATGTTGGAATAATTGGAGATTGGATGGTTGGGAGTTGTTTAGAGTGGCTGGGCTCAGAACCTTTGTGGCTGTCGAAGGCCCAATATTAGGGTGGGTTTGGTTGTTGGACGCTACTGCCGATGGCCCAGTTATGGGCTCTATGGAGTCTCACTGGGCTTGATAACTGGCCTGAAGTTAAGCTCCTGATCTCCGTTTGCTGGTTAAAATGTGCTGCCTTAGTGAACATAATAAGTGGGCTTTGTAGCGGCTATTTTGGTCCGGGACATATGGGGATGTTATATGCTCAGTTCAGGTTGGATTTATTGAGGAAAAATGGGATGAAAGCTAAGGGTAATGGGTTCAAAAAATGGCGTTGGTGTCAATATAGATTCTCCTGTTTGGTTGGCTATCACTGTACACCTAGCCACCTCGGTATAGGTCGCTATGCTTTAATACACATTTTTGTAAAGGTTCTTACCAATGTTGGTTTGTTTTCATTGATAGCGTCATGTTTAGTAACGCTAGGTTCTTTTGTACGCCAAAGCGTGGTTGGATGATGTTACTGTATACCAATACCCATGGGCCATGGCTGGATTATCTCTCATGCTACATTCATCTAAGTTAAGAGGTTAGTTAGTTAATAATTATACTTGTTAGGATGTCGAATTTCAAGACTTTTGTTCTCCAAATATATGTTTTCTGTTTGTTTCTGAGATGTAATCATGGGGTTGGGTCTATAGTATATATAAATTGAAACAATAGTTTATCAAAGTTTAAATTGTTAGTCAACTATAATAACTAGAAGCAACTGACTAACCTAACAGGCAAGTCAATTTTAATATTACCTTTAAAAAAAGTCAATTTTATTTTTGGAGCAGGGCTCATCAACCATCATCTCATGTAATTTATTTGTATATTATTAATTACAGATCAGATCAATTTACAACAATAGACAGTTGAGTTTAAAGTGAATCTGAAATCAACAAATCTATAATAGCAATGGATCAAAAACTGCATAATTATTGAACTGATTTTAATTCACTTTTTATCCGAAATTAATGATCTGTAATAGCTATTGATCAAAACCAAAACCTGAACAATTTTTGAACTAACATTTGATGGATGATTTAAACTAACATTTGATGGATGATTTGCAGAATGTGATGAGTAATTGGAGAGACGAAACGAGTGTGGGCGAGATGGATATGTATGGACCGTCGGATGTAGGGATCGACGAGCCGATGAGCAGGATGGACGATCCGGATTGGGACATGTGGGAAGAGTGGATGGGTTGGGAAGGTGCTAGGATTAGAGATTACACTTTACATATTAATACCTACATCTGAAGTGTTTTAAGATCTGTGGTGTTTGAGATTGCTTAATGTTGATCCAAATGCTTGTTTCTGTATATAAAAATGTTGTGTTTGTGGAGATGATGGTATTAATGTTCATCTCTGATTGTATATACGTCTGATTTTATGATTAATTATGCTTAATTGTTGTTTGGGAATAAAGATTTCATTTGTGTTTTGTCTGGTTTTGATCTACTTATATAGTGGATTAGTGGTGGTTGATTTGTTTTTATTTTTGTGTTTGAAAATAGTTTATTATATCAACTTTCAAATTTCTTGGTTTTATTTTCACGGACGTACATACATACTTTTCCAAATCCTTCTAAGTACATACATGGTTCTATTTCTTCATTCGGATTATTCTTCTATGTGTTAGACTTTTGTTCTAGCTTTTTAAATCGAGGGCCAATGTCTGATTTGGTTTTTTTAAACAACGATGCTCCGATACCATGACAAATTTAGAGTTTTTCCATATTAATCAACCATGAGTCACCTATTCAGTTATGTAGGTGTAACCGAATTACAAGATAATAAAATAAGGTTAAGAAAGAAAAGTACCAAGTAATATCCCACTCATTATGTATAGTATGGAAGGGTGAGATGGGAGCGAACATAGAGTGATTGATTCTAACGAGGCCCTCATCGGTTTATTTTAGGTAGTCTTTATTTCATATTACTTATTCAATAAATGCATTAATATTTGAACAAAATATATTTACTGTATTGGGCTTAATATATATACGGGTTATGAAGAAAATATGTCAAAATGAAAACTTGAAATGATATAACTAAAGCCTATGAAGACCAATACATAAGAAACATGATAAATACATAAGAAACATGGCTACCGCAATTTTATCTAATAACAGCCTCTTATGAAGAATAATGGCCTTCATCTTTTTTCTTTTATTGCTATTGTCTTATAGTGGTTTCTTTTCTTTTCCCTTCATTCTTTTTGCCTTATAGTAAGTTTGTATATGTTTAGTTTGCCGTATAAGTTTGTATTTGCCTATGTTTTATAGAATACGTGACAAAATAAATTCGCGTTTTTATTTTACAGTTTTTCTTAGTTTTAGTCGTCCTTTGCGGTTTGCAGGCGATGTTCGTGGTCATACCACAGGAAATGTCATGCACACCCTTAGAATTACTAACAAGTGTTGTGTTTTCCGTTGCATCGCGAATTTGGTTTTGGTTATGGCTCAAAACAGAACCGCCCCTTACATAGCTCTAAACTCACCAACCTAAGTGATATGTTTCCCGCCGCATCGTGTGGGTAAACTACTAGTATATATATATATTTCACAAATCCGTATATTTTCTATGAAAATATACATTTTTATATATCAAAGGTATGTTTTATTCAAAAACATTATTAAACCCTTTTTAAGGCGTGTTCTTCCCCCAAAACATATACAAAACAGTAAAAAGAGGGGGTTTAGTGACACTCACCTTTGGGTGCGTATTATAAATAGCGCAATCCCACAAATTGATTTCTACACATCCTAATATATGTAGGAACGATTTATCAATCAATATATATATATATATATATTTATATATATCACAAAATTCCTAAGTTTCTCTGTATCTTAGAATTTTCACATAACTTTGAGATTTTCTCAAAAAGTCATTATTTTTTATTATGTTGGCACATTAATATATATATATATATTTAAGATTTTGTGACTTGAACGATTTTGTTGGTGACCATTATCATGTAAATCCGTTAACACTCCCGTTTAAACGTAATATATGTACGATTTGCGAGTGGTAATATATATACATAAACGTACACATAAACTTAATATCATTACAAGCGAAATCTCATTAACTTATTTATTTTATCATTTTTAAAGCACGTATACATGAAATAACTTATCAAGTTAACATATGTATAAATTTTCATGCTCGACAAACAAGTTACACATTTAACGCGATTTTTTACCGATTCTACCGCTTTAAGTGCACAAGTTACACATTTAATGCATAGTCTAAATTCCCGCTATCATGTCAACACTTAACATATTATCATACACACATATATAAATCACATAACACATTTTTAACACATAAGGTTCACCCATAAATAACCCATGCCAGTGGACATTGTAAAACGCGTATTTTAGTGATTCGGTAACGTTTTCGGGCGTCGGAAGTCACGTATGACTAACCAAACACCAAGTAAACTTAATATAAGTTAAAATACTTATAGTTATATTAAAAATATCACTTTACTTACTGATCTAAAACTGTTTTATAAAAAATGCACCTTTTTACTGCCTAGTTTTGCGTTAAACGTTACCATAACCATCCCAGCTCGTAACGACTTGATATTTTAACATAATACATGTTATTTACTGATTAAAATGTTGGTTATAATCAGATTAGTGCAGTTTTCATGAAAGTCAAATAAATCATGCAATTTCACGTATTTTACAACACTTTAAGCACTAAGTACAACATGCAAAGCTAGTAAACTTTATGACAAAGTTTTACACTATTTTAACACTTCAAATATTAATATTCTTTTTTGGGTAAAGGTTTACCCCGGTGATTTTTATAAATAATAAAAGAATCACACGAGTGTGCTAGAGAGACGTAGTAGAGCTAGACTTGGCATACCAAGACTAGACAAAACCAAAACAACGACCCCAAACATCCAACCAAAAACAACCACAAAAAACAACCCAAAGCCAAAACAATGGCTACAAAACAAAACACCTAGACTACAAACACTAGCCCGGTTTGATGCTTATAGTCTTCACTTGGGTCTTCCACCTTTCTAGCTGCAAAGGGTTCTTTGTACTCCTCCCCACCTTGAAAGTCATCAACTTAAGCCGCACCGTGTGAAGAATAATATTGGCAATCGTGGGGGATTATGATGATTAGGTGAGAAAAGCCTATTGTTTCTCTCTTGCCAAATGTAGTAGGTAGAAGCTGCCACGACCAGTTTACTTACCACACTTTCAGCAGTCTTTGATCTAGTACGTTGGCCAAGCCATGTGATAATAGAGTCCCAGCTAGCGTCAACTGTATCCATGTATACCATGTCTTTAACGAGGTTCCATACTTGCATTACGAAGGGGCATTGAAAAAACAAATGGTCGCGCGAGTCCTTATCATATCGGCAGAGCGGACAACACATAAGATTTAAATTAGTTGCACTTCCCGCATCCCAAACACCCATGCGATCCTGAGTTTTCAGCTTGTTCTTGATAACCAACCACATATGGAAAGAATGTCTAGGAACGCATTGACCAAATCACACCAAATCCACCCATTGAACCTCATCACCCTGCGTGCGGATATTATCCCAAACCTCACCAGCACTAAAGTTCCTTGGATTACCCTCTCTATCCTTCCAAAAGCTTGTCTGCGACATTCTGGTCAAGAATAGGAGGAATCAAGGTAATCAGAAATGGATAAAGATCATACCAAGCAACATGCCACTTCCAAGAATTCTGATCATCCACAAGCTCTGACACAGTAGACTGCATATTAAAACCCGCACTATGTATGCGTCTAGGAGTGATGAAATTTCTAAGCGGAATATATGCACACCAATTAACATTCCAAGCACTAGCTTTACACCCATCACGAATAGAATACCATATGAAAGGAGGAACCGAGTCTCGAATAGATAAGATTTTCCTCCACCCCCAACTTACACTACATCGACAGGGGATGTCCCAGAAATTCCTACCCTTAATCCTGTAGGAATGCACCCATTTAACCGAAAGCGACTCTCTCTTAACCAGGATACTCCAAATATGATTCGCAAGTAGCGCTTTGTTAACATCAGAAGCTCGTCTAATCCCCAATCCTCCTTCATACTTAGGTAACCAAACAATTTTCCAAGCAACTTTTGGTTTGGCAACCATGATCGGACCTCCACTCCACAGAAAATTCCGCATTCTTTTTTCAATATCTCCTATAATACGGGCCGGGAGCATAAAAACAGAAGCCCAGTAAATGTGCATAGCCGAGATAACAGATTTAATCAATTAAACCTACCTGCGAATGATAAAGACTTATTCATCCAATGATCAATCTTTTTATCCACACGATCCACAAGAATTCTGCAATCTTTATACATAAGCTTTGAAGAGATTAAAGGAACGCCTAGATACCGAACATGAAGATCTCCCTCTTTGAACGGCATAAGAGTTAGAATTTCATGTTTATCCTAGTTAGACGGGTTACCAAAATACGCCATACTCTTGGCAAGGTTCGGTGTTAAACCTGAAACTCGCGTGAACAAATCCAAAGCATCCCTCATGATTTTTACTGAGAGCGAGTCAGCATTCACGAACAAAAACAAATCATCGGCAAAAGAAACATTAATGATCTTCTGTTGGTTGCACTGAGCATGGTATCTAAAAGCCGGGTTTAGATCGGCAGCTTGATGTAAAAGCAAAGAGAGGACTTCCATTACTAATGTGAATAGGTAAGGGGACAAAGGATCTCCTTGCCTTAATCCCCGTTTACCTTTGAAATATCCACTCAGATTTCCATTAATACTTAGCGAATAAGACACAGTGGTTACACAAGTCATGATCCAATCTACCATTTTTTTGGGGAAAACCAAAGCCGATTAGGATAGTTTTAAGAAAAAACCAGCTAATCGTATCATAAGCTTTCTGAATATCAATATTAAATGCACACCTTGGTTTGCCTCTGTTAAGATGATAATTATGCATAAGCTCATGTGTGAGAAGGATGTTGTCTGAAATTTTCCGACGAGGAATAAAAGCAGACTGATTTATATCAACCAAGTTACCCAAACTGCCTTTTATTCTATCCGTCAAGATTTTGCTGATGCATTTAAAGATGACGTTGCAACATGAGATAGGTCTATACTCAAGAACCGAGCTCGGCGTAGGACTTTCGGGACAAGCGCAATAATAGTATGGTTCACTTGTTGGAGAAGTTTTCCATTATCGAAAAACTGAAGGATAGCTACGGACACCTCCTCACCAACTATATACCAGGCTTTCTTAAAAAATACTGACGTATAACCATCAGGACCAGGAGCCTTGTTTTCACCAATACTGAACATCGCCGCTTTGATCTCTTCTCGAGTGACCTGGCGAACCATATGGACAGCCGTATCCGTACTAATAACACTAGTAAATAGGTTCTCCGTGTCCAACTCGTCCACCTTATCCTCTTTACCCAGGAAATTTGCATAATGATCAACTAGAGCTGCTTCGACACCCGAACCCTCGAACTGATTGCCATTAGCATCCTTGATGCTATGAATTTTACTCCTTGCATTCCTGTTTTTAACATAATTATGAAAATAAGTAGTGTTTCTATCTCCCGCACAAAGCCATTTAAGCTTAGCCTTTTGCTTCAAAAAAGATTCCTCATCATAAGCTGCTGTATGAAAATCCTTGATGAGCTTAGTCTCCATTTCCCGAAGAGTTGTATCTAATGGGTTTAAATCAATTCATTTTTGAACTTCATCCAACTTGTGCCTTAATTCTTTCACCTTAATGTGTAAATTCCCTTGTTGATGAAGAAGCTTCCTTAAAGGAGACTTCAAGTTTCAAAGCTTTTTTACTACAGACAACATAGGGATGCCCTCCACCCTTTTACCCCATTCAGTCGCCACACAATCTTTGAATTCATCTTTTGCAGCAATAAAGTTAGCAAACTTAAAAGGTTTTGGCTTCACTCTAATTTCACCCGTCATTTTTGTGAGTACATATATCTGTAGCTTCCGTCTGCAAACTCTGCTGGTCTGAGATTCTACCAGAGCTACTGTACTTTCACAATCATTCTAATAGAAATCAGACGAGATTAAACGTTGAATCTGGTGTTGTTGATTCTGTGACACTATCAAGGGATTCCGCACCTTGATTCTGATCGATCCAACCATGTTCCAACCGAACAGAACCTGATCAAACGGCCTATCAAGTGGTATCAAAGCCACAGGAGGTTGAATCGGAGACGACAACTGTAAATTAACCGGAATTTCAGCACTTTTCAGCCGTTTTCTGTCAAATTTCACGGGAAATTTTGACAAATTTCTCATCTTCTACCTTATTTCTTGCTGTTTTTGCTTTTTCACATCTAAAAACTCAAAATTGAACAGGAATTCATGGACAAAATTGACTAAAAATCATATCATTAGAATCGGAATTTAATATAGATCAATCCTTCAAAATTTCATTGAAAAAATCTAACTAAAACTGAATCAAATCATTCAAAAACCATGTTGAGTGTTTCATTTTTGCTGACGTCATCCACCCGATCGGGTAGCTATCCGATCGGATTGGAATAGACTGTTCTTGATATTATCAGCTGACGTCATCATCTCACTCGATCGGATCACCATCTGATCGGTGAAGAGTTGAAGGTTAAATTTTTCAAAGCTCCTGTGTCACTCGATCGGATCACCATCCGATCGGTGAAGAGTTAAAGGTTAAAGTTTTCATAGCTTCTGTGTCACTCGATCGAACGACCACTCGATCGGATCACCATCCGATCGAGTCGCCATCCGACACTTGAGCCTATTCTATACTTGGACGTTGTACTTGGTTGTGCTGTCCGATCGAATAACCACCCGATCGGATCACCACTCGATCGGATCACTATCCGATCCAAGTGCATTTGTTTAAAATTTTTGAAACTTGGGAAAATTCTTCTAAGTGTTTGAAACTTTTTCAGGTACTCAACAATGGGAGACGAATTCCTTAACCCGTTTAGCGATGTTTTTGCATACAACACCGGGGACGCATCAACAAATACTTCCAACTCTAATCCAAACCCGAAGAAGGCGATTGCTGATTCGCTCAATGTAGACAATGCTTATGGTACTTACAACAGCCGAAGCTTATGGCGATCGAAGACTACAACAGATGGGCGAGCAGATTCGAGGATTGGTTGAAAGCGTTTGCTTACCTAAGCTGAAATGTATGAAAAACGGTTATGATATCGGTAGGAAAGATTATGAAAACCTGAATGAAACTGAACAAGAGACGTTTGTGGCTGAGCAAAAATGTATAGCTTTGTTGCATCAATCTGTTAGAGATGATATTATTTCGTTGATTAGTTACGAAAATGCGAAAGATTTGTGGGCTAAGTTAGAGAAACAGTGTATTGGAGGAGCAGATATCGTTAAAAACAAGAAACGTCTGCTGAAGAAAGAATTTGATCTGTTTGCGTGCATGAAGAATGAGAATGTGTTGAAGATGGTTGAATGGTTCTGTCATCTGAGGATATAACTTCCAAGAAACGGTATCACAGTGACTGAAGAAGAGATGGTCGAGAAACTGTTTGAACCCTTACCTGAAGAAAAGGATTGGCAGTATTATGGGTTGGTACTGAAGAACACCATGAAAATGTCGGACATGACGGTTGACTGGCTAATTGAAAGGTTTGAGAGCCATGAGCTAGAAATTAAGAAGATGAACAAAGTCAATAGCACCCCGTATCAACAAAACGTCAAACTTTACTACAGGGGTAGCATGATTCCGAAAACCACTTCACCGAAGACTGCATTTTCAGCTGAGAGCTCGAACACAGTTACTCAAGAAAGGCAAAGCAGCAGTTCAGCACCCAGCAGTGGTTATCACGGGGGTTCTTCTTCATCTGCTCCAACCCAGCAACAACAAACTGTTCCCAAAAACATGTTTCAGTGTAACATTGCAGTGAACTTGAACAATGCTCAAAATTTCAATGAAGAAAATGCAAAACAACAGATGGTATTTCTCGCATCAATCTTGGAATCATATGAAAGCCTAGTCAGTGGGAAAATCGGGAATACGAATCTGACAAAGGAAGATTATGATCAGATGGATCCCAAAGAAATGGAACTAATTGACATATGCTGGTGCATGACTAGCGTAATCAGGAGAGCGCAAAGGTTTATGGAGATAACGGGAAGAAATTCGATTGGTGGGCCTTCAACGAAGTTGGGATTTAACCAGTCAAAGGTGACCTACTTTAAGTGCAAACAGAAGGGGCACTTCAAGAGAGAATGTAGGAACGCAGCAGCAGATGAAACAGCGAATCCATTTCATGACGACTACTATAAAAAAGCTGTTTATCATCGCAATCAGGAAGAGCCGCCAAGAATGAAACAAATAGAAGAGACTCCTAAAGAGAAGTTAAGAGCCTTAGCCGTAATTCATGATGATGAAGTCTTTGACTGGAGTAAGTTTTTACCAGAAGATGATTCTGCAGGTTATGCTTTCATGGCAAAAGTGGAACCGTACAAAGATACACCAACTGAAGAGCAAAAATACACTTATCGAAAGTTGGTAGCTCAAACCATGAAGGATAGAAACTATCGACCCTGGAAAGAAGCTAAAAAGGCAAACATATGGGATCCTGACCGTGAGTGCTATTTGGACCCGAAAGGTAACATAATTGCTGAACTAGGAACACTCATAGTTGAAACTCTCATTGAATCCTTGAAACAAGAGGATGAACAGAGAGAGAGATGCGGCAAAGAAAGCTGAAGAGGAGGATCTAAAGTAAAAGAAAGTCGACGATGCGATAATCGACACAACAAAAGAAATGATAGCTGAAAATTTGACCAAGATGGCAGACAAAGTGCTTATGGCAAAGGAACTAGAGGTAGATTCCAAATCTGCGTCTGAGTCAACAAACAAGGTCAGTAAAATGGTTCAAACAATGAATCAGGTAAGACTGATGGGGCTAAAATAAAAAGTGATTGCAAAAATTGCACGAAACAATGCAAAGTTTGCAGCACAAATGCATATCTAAAAGACTGAAGAACTGGTTAAGAAAGTCAAAAAGACTGAAGAAGGTTTTTTAAATCAAGACAAATTTCTCAGAATTTCAAATGAAAGAATTGATGAATTAACCAAAAGGATTGAAAATGATAAAACTGATGTTGAACGTATTAAGAAAGAAAATGAGAAGTTAATTCATAAAAACAGAAACATTTCTGAAAATTTTGAAAAGTTAAAAAGAACTGTTTAAGATTCCGATGAGCAAAATGGTAAAACATTGAAAGAAAATCTTCAATTGTCTGGAGTTCTTCAGGCAAAAGAAAGACAAATCAACCAGCAGTTGGATGAGATTGCAAATCTTAAGCTTCAGTTTCAGGAAGCTAAGATTGAAAATGAAAGAATTACTTTGAAATTGAACAGTTACAGCTCTGCGAGCTTTGTTATTCAACACATAGTTCCCAAACCTACTGGGAAGAACAAAGCTGGAGAAGATGTATACTCAGATGGAACCGGGGTGGGTTATCATCAAGTTCCACCGCCCGTGTTAAACAATTTTTCAAAGAAACAGTCTGGATTGGATAAGTTCTGAAAAAATGAAACAAATGATGTAAAACTTCCAGAAACAATCGATGTCACATTCACTTCATCATCTGATGAAGACAGTGTGCAGTCTAAAGTCGTAAAAAATGTGGTTGAAAACGTTTTAAAATCTGATAGTGATTCGACTGAAGATGAAGAGTGCTTTTTGAATAACTACATTCCGAAATCAAAATCCCAAAACAACTTAAGTGACGGACCTACTCTTGTGATGTACAAGATGTCTGGTTCAGATAAGTTATATTCGGATTCTGAATTTCCACTTGAGAATGTGAATGTTGACAAGTTGAAGAAAGTGTTCAAATTGGTTGAAATTGATGTTTCTGAAATTGAGGGTTTGAAAAGTTCCAAAAGGCAATTGAACTTTGGAAAAGATAAATCTTACTATAAAAACCTGCAGTACCACCACTTTTTAACAACAACAACCAAAACAGATGGTCGGGTGGTTATCAGGGTGGTAAGAACAATCAGAAGAGGAACTTTCAAAACAGAAGATTTGTAACACCCCAACCCGGAAGGGCTGACGTGTCACAATAACAGTAGTATCATAAACAAAAGTCATAATTCCATTTATTTATTTGACAAGGATACATCCACATGACAATTAAACTTAAGGTTTATATACAAGCGACACATTCGACTTGATTTACTAACATCTTCAGATTTATTCCTAAGCTTTATTCTTCTCTCTTTTCCCCGCCCAAAATAACCTGCGTACCTGTATATATACAAAAATTTACGGAATGAGCCGAATGCTCAGTACGGAATATTAGGCTCAAATAACAAATAACGCTTTATTTGGATGAAACTTGATGCAAATAACGAATTTTCATAATCATATCTTACGGATATACCCATGAGCAAACTTAAAACGTGACAATACACAGGTAGCTACTCCTGCATAATTATCACATGAGATGGCGAGTTGGCATACCCGTTATCCACCTCCTTATACTTAAATCCTAGGATCGATCCGTACGCCTCCTAATAGCCTTATGTACCACACTTGTACTTAAGAGACGCCGTGAACTGATCTCTCCGTCACGGATGGAGCACATGATGTCGATGCCGCAACAACATGCTCGTGGGACACTCCACGAGAAGTGATACTCAGGGTATCAGTGTACAAATGGTTTTATTCACATAACTTATAAAACTTATTTTCATAACAAAACTTAACATATATTGGAACATGCGATAATGAGTATAACAACATAATACTATCGCATGACATGAAAGCTAAATCAAATGATTAGAATAGGAATCGAACGGACTGTCAAATGAATCGATAATCAAAGACGTGAGGAGTTTTTTTTAAAAGATATAGTAATTTAGTGGTTTATAACAATTTGAATATGAAGCAAATAAAGAGTGGGGGTAAGGATCCGTACCTTAATAATTCCAAATTGATGCTACCTTGTGATAATATTTCAGATTTATACGGACAGAGTTTAGACTACTGATTAGTCTTTTAACCCTAATTTAAATAACATGCACACAAACTAGGTTAGTAACTTAATACAGCCTTTACGATAACTCACGAGATCAAATTCTCACAACGAACGACAAAGTGCGATACTTCATCCATCGAATTAACGATGATCCGTCAAATTAATGACGAACGACAAAGTACAATACTTTATCCATCGAATTAACGATGATCCGTTAAATTAATGACGAACGACAAAGTATAACCCTAAATGTGGGCAGCACTTAAACATCCATTGGATATATTGATCGATCGGACAATGAATCGTATCAGCGATTGAGTTATTACCCTGTTCTGCAGCACCCTGCTATACTTAATTAGTGTTTTTGGTAGTAATCGGATGATAACTCAGCGTAATTTTGGAGTTTGATCGTCGTTTTTGTGCCCAGAATCAAGTGCCAACATCCTCTATTTATAGGTGAATTTTGACCCTTAGGCGGCCCGCGTGAGTTTTAAGCTAACCTTAGGCGGCCCGCGAGAGAACTTATTTTATGTATAGGGTTGCCACGTGTGGGACTAGGCTAGCTGAGTCGACGAAATCATTAAATTCAACTTCGTTCGCAAGTTATTAAGATAATCGTTAAGTAGGGAATACCCCCCCTGAGTTTTAGGGGCCCTAATCCTGATTCTGAAAATTTTAGGGTTGGTGCAGACTCACTTGGGTGTCTTAATTAGGGTTTCCTAGTGAGTAATTTATAAATACTAATAATAGTTTTGGTTGATATACAGAAAGATGGATTATAATATAAATATATATTATTATTATTCTTTTATTTTCTAGAATAATGATTTTTAAATTTAGGGTTATTACAACTATTACCCCCTTAAAAGAAATTTCGTCCTCGAAATTTTTCAAACATATCGCATAAGTAACAGAAACGAAATTTTCATAGCAGAGTTACTAATTTATATAACCAGAATCTCCTAACCACACATGTGTATCTGAAATTCATAACTAAGGTCATGACTATACTTGTCAATTTCCTTATATATGTGCCCTAATGGTCCTTCTATAACGTATCTTAATAAAATATCTTACCGTACGATAAGTCAATAGAGACTTACAAATACTTAGAGTGACTATTAGTACTGATATTTCCTACATAGATATGCTTAGTCATAACTAAAATATATTCACATAAGGTAAAGCATAAATGACCGTAAACAGAAACAAATGAACATATATCAAAGAGCAAGATTTACCGTTACTCGACTAAAATTCTATTACGAGAATAGATTAGGGTATAGAGAGCGAATTGATTCTTCAGATTCCCATGTTGCTTCGTGTTCAGAGTGATTTTTCCAGAGGACTTTAACAAACGAAATTACTTTCCTACGCAAAACCCTTTCTTGTCGATCTAAAATGGCTTCTGGCTCCTCTTCGTAGGACAAATCCTCGTGAATTGTAAGTAACGGATAACTAATGACATGAAGTGGATGATAATTATATCCTCTTAACGAGGAGACATGAAAAACGTTATGAACGTGAGAGAGTTGAGGCGGTAACGCTAGTCGATATGACACTTCTCCAATTCTTTCAAGGATTTCAAACGGACCGATGAAACGGGGACTAAGCTTCCCTTTAATTCCAAATCTACGAACGCCACGCCAAGGTGATATCTTTAAGAAAACGTGGTCGCCAATTTTAAATTCGAGTGGTCGTCTATCTTGATCTGCATAGCTCTTTTGTCTGCGCTGAGCTTCTTTCAGTTTTTCTCGTGCCATAGTGACTTTTTCATTTGTAATCTGAACTAATTCTGGCCCTTCAATAATCTTTTCTCCAACTTCATCCCAGCATATCGGTGCTCGACATTTCCGACCGTACAAAAGCTCAAAAGGTGCCATGCCAATACTTGCTTGCCAACTATTGTTGTAAGCGAACTCAACAAGACATAGATATTCATCCCAGTTTCCAGACCATTCAAGTGCACATGCTCGGAGCATGTCTTCCAAGGTCTGAATCGTGCGTTCCGACTGCCCATCTGTTTGTGGATGGAAAGCCGTACTAAACTTCAGTCGTGTACCCCAAGCTGCCTGAAAACCTTTCCAAAATCGTGAGGTGAAACGTGGGTCTCTATCGGAAACAATGGAAGATGGTGTGCCATGGAGTCGAATAATTTCTTGAAGAAATATTTCGGATAACTTATTAACCGAAAATCCTTGCTGAATCGGTAGAAAATGTGCTGACTTCGACAATCTATCGACAACAACCCATACAACATCATTCTTCTTGAAAGTCTTAGGCAAACCGGTAACAAAATCCATTGTGATCTCATCCCACTTCTATATGGGAATATCCAATGGCTGCAACAGACCGCTTGCTCGTTTGTGTTCAATTTTCACTTGTTGGCAAGTGAGGCATTTACTTACGTATCGAGCAACGTCTTCCTTCATGCCATTCCACCAAAAGTTCTGTCTTAAATCTCGATACATCTTGGTAGATCCTGGGTGAATTGAAAATGGTGAGCTGTGAGCTTCGGCTAACAATGACTCACGAAGGGTGGAGTCATCGGGTACACAAAGTCTCTTACCACACCAAATCACCCCATGATGGTCTATACGAAATTCAGATTGCTTACCCACCTCAAGATTTTGCACAATTGCCCAAAGTTCTCCATCTTGCTTTTGTGCATCTTTGATCCGAGATATGAGGTCGGGTTCAATCTGCATTCTAGCTAGATATCCATCAGATTTACCAACCTGAAGCCAAATGTTCATCCTTTCGAGATCTTTCCTAATACGAGGCTGAATTTGTAAGCAAGATATAGTCCCGGAATTCTTTCGGCTTAATGCGTCAGCTACAACATTGGCTTTGCCTGGATGGTATTGAATATTTACGTCGTAATCTTTTAAAAGTTCTAACCACCTTCTTTGCCTCATATTTAGCTCCTTCTGCGTAAATATGTACTTGAGGCTTTTGTGGTCGGTAAAGATGTCACAACTTTCACTATACAGATAATGTCGCCAAATCTTAAGTGCAAAGACGACTGCGGCTAGTTCTAAATCATGTGTAGGGTAGTTAACTTCATAAGGCTTCAACTGACGGGAGGCATAAGCGATAACCTTCCCATGTTGCATTAGCACACAACCTAATCCTTTCTTTGAGGCATCACTATAGACTTGGTAACCTCCTGATCCAGAAGGGAGAGCGAGTATCGGAGAGGATACGAGTCATTTCTTCAATTCTTCAAAGCTTTTCTCTTGTTCTTCATTCCATGAGTACTTCACCCCTTTCCTTAGGAGTTTTGTGAGTGGTAAAGCAATTACCAAGAATCTTTCATCAAATCTTCGGTAATAGCCAGCAAGACCCAAGAAACTTCGTATTTCGGTAACAGAAGTGGGTCTTGGCCATTTTGTAATAGCTTCAACCTTTGTTGGGTCTACCATAATTCCCTCTGCTGATATGACATGACCTAGAAATGCCACTTGGCTAAGCCAAAAGTCACATTTGGAAAACTTAGCGTACAACTTCTCATGCCGCAAGGTTCCAAGAACTGCATGTAGATGTGCTTCATGCTCTTCGCGACTCTTAGAATACACCAGAATGTCATCGATAAAGACAATAACGAATTTGTCTAGGAATTTGTGAAATACGCGATTCGTCAAATCCATGAAGACTGCTGGTGCATTAGTTAGCCCAAAGGGCATAACCAAGAATTCGTAATGACCATATCGAGTACGAAAGGCGGTCTTGGGAACATCATCATTTTTGATCTTTAGCTGATGGTACCCGGACCTCAGGTCGATTTTTGAAAAGAACTGAGCCCCCTGAAGTTGATCAAAGAGATCATCAATGCGAGGCAGAGGATACTGATTACGAATAGTAATCTTGTTCAACTCTCGGTAGTCAATACATAAACGCATACTACCGTCTTTCTTTTTCACAAATAAGACCGGAGCACCCCAAGGTGAAACACTAGGTCTTATGAATCCTAGATCTAACAATTCTTGCAATTGTTCCTTCAACTCCTTCAGTTCCATTGGAGCCATACGGTATGGAGCTTTAGAAATAGGTTCGGCACCAGGGATCAAGTCGATGGTGAATTCTACCTGACGGTTGGGTGGTAATCCCGGGAGTTCATCCGGAAATACATCAGGATATTCACGAACAACGGAGTGGTTATCGATACTCTTAACACTAGCAGAATTATCCTTAATCGATGCTAGGAATCCAGCACAGCCGTTGGATAAGAATTTTCGAGCCTTGAGCGCAGAAATAATCTTAAGAGATTTATGAGCTTGAGTTCCCTGATATATAATATCAGGATGATGAAGATCACCGAAAATAACACGGCGAGAATGACAATCTATAGTTACACGATGTCTAGACAACCAATCTATTCCTAGAATAACATCAAAATCACACATATGTATTGGAAATAGATCTGCCTTACACACAATAGATTCAATACGGATCGGACAATCTTTATATACGGAAATGATTACGGATGAATTTTCCAAGGGAGTGGAAATGGTTAAAGTATGATTTAAGAGAGTTGGTCTTATCGGAAGATACTTAGTAAACGGGTGGGATACTAAAGAATGAGTCGCTCCTGTGTCGAATAACACATAGATACTATGTTTACCAAGCTGAAGGGTTCCCGACACAGTACCTGGGACATTAGCAGCATCAGTAGCAGAAAGTGCGAAAACTCTTCCTCCAACATTGGGTGGTGCAACGTTTGGTCGGTTATTCTTCCTAGTGTCTTTCTTGGTACACTCCTTGATCATGTGTCCAGTTTGGCCACATCTAAAGCATGCTCCTGTACTTCGGTGACATACGCCATGATGTCTCTTACCACAAGTATTACATAGAGGATATGTAATCTGATTCGGGTTTACTTGTTGATTCAGTGGTTGAGCTCTAATAGGTTCTGCATACAACTGAATCTGGTTTTGAGCAGGCCTCGGGTTTTGCAGTCTAGGTTGCCATGGACGTGCCTGATTTCCAGAGTTTTGATTTCCTTGCACTTTGCGGTCTTGATGCTGTGGCGTAGTGGATGATTGGCCGATTTCCTGCTTAATTTGTCCTTCCCTATTTCTCTTCTTATTATCCCCAGTTCGAGATAAAAATTCTTTCCTTTCGAATTCAAAAGTTTTGATTGCATTAGCAACTTCGGTGATATCTTTAAATTTCATGTACATGATCGATTTCCGAATTCGATCATTGACTACCCACTTGCATTTTTCTGCCTGGACTTCTGCTGATCCTGCAACTTCTCCTACAATACTAGCCAACCTTGAAAATCGAGTAATGAACTCAGAGGCTGGTTCATCACTTCCCTGTCGAATCACTGCATACTCCCTGATATAAGCTTCTTTATCAGCGGTCAAAAAATACTTGTCGTAAAAGATATTACGAAAGTCGACCCATGAAAGATTAGCGTCAAAATCATCCCCTCCTTTGACTTGCTTATATCCTTCCCACCAAGTTTGTGCGTCATCTTCGAGTTTGTAAGTAGCCAATCTAACTTTGTATTGCTCTGGAACTCCAAGAACTCCAAAGATCTTTTCAACATGAGCTATCCAGTTTCTGGCTTCGACTGGATTAGTAGCGTGACTAAAGGATTTCGGCTTTTGTTTTTGGAATTTAGCGATCCATATGTCTATACTATAGGTAGTATGGTTCGTGGCATTCTCACGAATTTCTTCACCAGAGGTTGGATTCGTGTTATTATGTTCTGGATGACGAGTTTGTTGAATAACGGCCTCAGCTGTTTGAGCAACAAGGTTTGGAAGCAACCCGGCAACAGCCTGGTTGATAGCATTAATTACGCTTGGATCAACTGGAGTCTCATTCGAAGAAGTGTCGTTACGCACATGGTTAGTACGAGTACTCCTACGTAGCGGACGACGAGGAGGCATATTTGTACGAATAGACATAGGAGTTAAACCAAATAAGAGATCAAGTTGAATCCTATCATAGATATCTACCCATTCCTCACATGTTTTAATTACTATCTTCAAGTTTTCTACAGGAAAGAGCCTTTGCTCTGATACCAGTAACACCCCAACCCGGAAGGGCTGACGTGTCACAATAACAGTAGTATCATAAACAAAAGTCATAATTCCATTTATTTATTTGACAAGGATACATCCACATGACAATTAAACTTAAGGTTTATATACAAGCGACACATTCGACTTGATTTACTAACATCTTCAGATTTATTCCTAAGCTTTATTCTTCTCTCTTTTCCCCGCCCAAAATAACCTGCGTACCTGTATATATACAAAAATTTACGGAATGAGCCGAATGCTCAGTACGGAATATTAGGCTCAAATAACAAATAACGCTTTATTTGGATGAAACTTGATGCAAATAACGAATTTTCATAATCATATCTTACGGATATACCCATGAGCAAACTTAAAACGTGACAATACACAGGTAGCTACTCCTGCATAATTATCACATGAGATGGCGAGTTGGCATACCCGTTATCCACCTCCTTATACTTAAATCCTAGGATCGATCCATACGCCTCCTAATAGCCTTATGTACCACACTTGTACTTAAGAGACGCCGTGAACTGATCTCTCCGTCACGGATGGAGCACATGATGTCGATGCCGCAACAACATGCTCGTGGGACACTCCACGAGAAGCGATACTCAGGGTATCAGAGTACAAATGGTCTTATTCACATAACTTATAAAACTTATTTTCATAACAAAACTTAACATATATTGGAACATGCGATAATGAGTATAACAACATAATACTATCGCATGACATGAAAGCTAAATCAAATGATTAGAATAGGAATCGAACGGACTGTCAAATGAATCGATAATCAAAGACGTGAGGAGTTTTTTTTTAAAAGATATAGTAATTTAGTGGTTTATAACAATTTGAATATGAAGCAAATAAAGAGTGGGGGTAAGGATCCGTACCTTAATAATTCCAAATTGATGCTACCTTGTGATAATATTTCAGATTTATACGGACATAGTTTAGACTACTGATTAGTCTTTTAACCTAATTTAAATAACATGCACACAAACTAGGTTAGTAACTTAATACAGCCTTTACGATAACTCACGAGATCAAATTCTCACAACGAACGACAAAGTGCGATACTTCATCCATCGAATTAGCGATGATCCGTCAAATTAATGACGAACGACAAAGTACAATACTTTATCCATTGAATTAACGATGATCCGTCAAATTAATGACGAACGACAAAGTATAACCCTAAATGTGGGCAGCACTTAAACATCCATTGGATATATTGATCGATCGGACAATGAATCGTATCAGCGATTGAGTTATTACCCTGTTCTGCAGCACCCTGCTATACTTAATTAGTGTTTTTGGTAGTAATCGGATGATAACTCAGCGTAATTTTGGAGTTTGATCGTCGTTTTTGTGCCCAGAATCAAGTGCCAACATCCTCTATTTATAGGTGAATTTTGACCCTTAGGCGGCCCACGTGAGTTTTAAGCTAACCTTAGGCGGCCCGCGAGAGAACTTATTTTATGTATAGGGTTGCCACGTGTGGGACTAGGCTAGCTGAGTCGACGAAATCATTAAATTCAACTTCGTCCGCAAGGTATTAAGATAATCGTTAAGTAGGGAATACCCCCCCCCTGAGTTTTAGGGGCCCTAATCCTGATTCTGAAAATTCTGAAAATTTTAGGGTTGGTGCAGACTCACTTGGGTGTCTTAATTAGGGTTTCCTAGTGAGTAATTTATAAATACTAATAATAGTTTTGGTTGATATACAGAAATATGGATTATAATATAAATATATATTATTATTATTCTTTTATTTTCTAGAATAATGATTTTTAAATTTAGGGCTATTACAAGATTTGTAGAAAAGAAAGTGTTTGTGAAAAGCTCGAGTTCTCATTCCGAGCAAGAATCTGAAATTTTTTCGAAATTAAATGCAGAATTCTTTGAGAAAAAAGGCCTCACAGCCTTAGACTGAAGGCAAAAGTCGGGAAGTTGACACCCGCACATGCTTCAAATCTAATGAAGTTGGACACATTGCACGGAAGTGCACCAACTCGAATCCTAAGTCTGTGGTTGTCGAGAATCCAAGAAAGAAGAACGATGTAAAAGGCAAAGCGCCGATGTTTGTTGAGAAGAAAATTTTGAAAAATGAAAACATCAAAGTCAAAACTGAACCCGTAAAAGAGTCGGTAACTAAAACTGATAAATTTTACAAACGGGTCGCTTCTTCGCAACAAACTTGGAAGCCAAAATCTGAAGAAAAGACATAAAATGTTCAAAAACCAAAGGTTTCTGAGTCTACAAAACAATCATTTTCAACTAAGAAGATGAATGTACCTTTGGATTCCTATGAGAAGAAGGAGAAACAAACTTCGACCCCACCAGGGAAGAAGTATGTTCCGAAAAAAGACCAACCATCTGGTCAACCTTCGAAAAATGAATTCTTTTTGTATAAAGAGGTTGAGGTTGGGTCTGAAGAAAGCTTGAAGATGAATGACAAGAATTTGCCACCATTGTACACCAAAACTACACGCCTAAACGTCAAGCTACCTGAGTCAAAAGAGGCTTGGGTTGCTTCATTTTCTAACTGAATGCTTTGAAATGTGTAGGAGCTCTCGAGATCTATCTCACGTTGGATTATGGATAATGGAGCATCCAGGCACATGACGGGGAGAAAAACCCTGCTTTATAATGTTAGAGGGTTTAATGGTGGATACGTCAGTTTTGCTGGTAATTAAGGAGGACGTATTATTGGTGAAGGAACATTATCTAATGGTGTAATCACGTTTGAAAGAGTCAATTACATCGTCGAGCTTGAAAACAATCTTCTTAGCATTTCTCAAATTTGTGATAGAATGTATTCGACACATTTCACTGATAAAGAATGTCTGATTCTGAAGCCGGGGTTTGTCATCCCCGAGGAGTGGATCATCATGAGAGCACCGAGAGTTAATGATCTGTACGTGTTGGATATGAGCGTAGCTACGACTACCATGGGACAAACTCACTGCTTCATGTCAAGAGCCACTGAAAAGGAGTCGCAATTGTGGCACCGGAAGATGGGCCATATTTACCTACGCAAGATGAACCACCTGGTGCATAACAATTTGGTAAAAGGTGTTCACTTGAAGAGTTTTCATCTTGAGGGGGAGTGTATTAGTTGCATCAAATGAAAACATCGAAAGAAATCCCATCATATGGATCTCTTTGGTCCTGTGAATGTCAAGAGCATAACGGGTGATCTTTATTGTCTGGTGGTAACTGACGACTATTAGAGATTCTCATGGGTGGCGTTCCTGAAGTCGAAAGACGAGACATTTGAGAGTTTGCTGAGATTATTCAGGAAGATAGAGAATTTGTACCGAACACGAATTCGCAGACTAACAAGCGACAACGGTACGGAATTCAAGAACAACAAGATGGAGGAATTCTGTGATCGACGAGGTATACTACAAGAATTCAGTGCACCTTATACTCCGCAACAGAATGGAGTCGCAGAAAGAAAGAACAGAACGCTGATTGAAACGGCTAGGATGATGCTTGTTTATTCCAAGTTACTTGTTAATTTATGGGTAGAAGCAGTATCAGCCGCTTGCTATACTCTCAACAGGGTACTTACTGTGAAGAAGCACAACAAGACATGTTTCAAGTTGATCAATAATCGCAAGCCTAATCTCGTGTATTTAGAGCCGTTCGGGTCTCCCTGCACTATTCAAGATCCCGATGGCAAATTTGGTTCAAAGAGCATTGAAGGTATCTTTTTGGGGTATGCAAGTCCACTCAGAAGAGTCTTTGTTCCAAGTCTCAAAAGGATCATCGAAGCACAACATGTTGAATGTCAAGGCTATACTATGCCTCCACAGAAGCCCGCAGACTCATGGCGATTCAACTACGATACCTTATGGGATTCATTTGAGTTAGCAGAAGAGCCAGCGTTCTTTGATGATTTGTATATTTTACGAGAATATGAAGCATCTCAGGGAAAGTTTCCAGAAAGGTCTTCTACATGTCAACGACAAACTTCCAATGATGATGAAGCTGGTCCAAGTCACACTGGAGATAATGATGAAGTTCAGCAAACTCCGACTACTTCGGAACGTGAAACTGCTCCTGAAAATCAGACGGTGGTCAATGATAATTCAGAATCTGATGATAGGCCAACATTTGATCGTGGTGATTCAGAGTCTGAGGGGGGGCAAATCCAATCTTCAGATCAGACAATTCTTGACAATGAACAAGTTACGGATCAGAACGTTACTAATTTGGAAGGCGAGGTGGATGTTCCTGGTGAGGTTATGCCAAGGACTCTTTCATATCATCCAGAAGAGTTGATAATAGGAGATCTGTAGTCAGGCGTTCGCACCAGATGACAAATTGACCATGGCCTTAGTTGTTTTTATACTAAAGTTGCTCCTTTACAAACTAAATTTTCACTCAGTTGTTTCATTTCACAGATTGAGCCGAGAACCTATAAGGAAGCACTGACTAAAGATTCATGGGTCAACGCAATGCAGGAGGAGCTGAGTCAGTTTGAAAAGCTTGGTGTATGGAAGCTTGTGGACCTGCCTGATGGTCATAGGAAGATAAACACGAAGTGGGTGTTTGAGTGTAAGAGAGATGACCGAGGAGTTATTGTTCGTAACAAAGCTCGACTCGTGGTCCAGGGTTTCAGTTCCAGGATTTTAGTCAGCAGGAGGGGATAGATTTCACAGAGGTCTATGCTCCGGTTGCTCGTCTTGAAGCTATCAGAATTTTCCTAGCTTTCGCTTCATGGAAGGGATTCAAAGTGTACCAGTTGGATGTCAAATCGGCATTTCTATATGTCAAGGTGAAAGAGGAAGTATATGTCGGTCAGCCACCGGGCTTCACCGACCCAATCCACAAAGACAAGGTCTACCTGCTAGACAAAGCGTTGTATGGTTTGCATCAGGCCTCGAGAGCCTGGTACGAGACGCACTCTCAACATTTGCTTGCCAACAGCTTTATCCGAGGAAAAGTGGATGCTACCCTCTTCACAAAAGAAGTCGATGGGCACTTACTGATTGTACAGATTTACGTTGATGATATAATCTTTGGGTCAACAAATGATGAACTCTGCAAAGACTTTGAGAAGGTAATGAAGCAGAAGTTCGAAATGTCGTTAATGGGTGAGATGAAATTCTTTTTAGGGCTCCAGGTCGACCAAATGCCTTAGGGAACTTTCATTCATCAAACGAAGTATGTTTACGATGTTCTAGAAAAATTCAGGATGTCTGAAACTACTCCAATATCCACCCCATTAGCAACCAATCGTGGTATCAACCCTGATCTCACCGGAGAGAAGGTGGAAGAAACGATTTACCACTCAATGATAGGTTCGCTGATGTATTTGACAGCATCCAGACCTGATATCATGTACCCAACTTGCCTCGCGGCCCGATATCAGTCGAGTCCTAGAGCTTCACATATGTCTATTGTCAAGAGGATCCTACGCTACCTGAAAGGAACTCCAACACTAGGGTTGTGGCATCCCAAAGATGGTGACTTCACGCTCGAAGGATACTCTGATTCTGACTTCGGTTGCTGCAAAGTTAATGCAAAATCAACAACTGCAGGATGCCAATTTTTCGGACCCCGATTGGTCACGTGGCAATGTAAGAAGCAAACCTCTGTTGCTTTATCAACATGTGAAGCAGAGTACGTATCTGCCAGCAGCAGCTGCTCTCAGATCCTGTGAATTTAGCAACAGATGCGCGACTATGGTTTGCAAGTTCTTACTTCACGTATTTTTGTTGATAATGAGGCAGCAATAAACATAACAAAGAATCCGGTACATCATGCTAAAACCAAACATATAGAAATTCGTCATCACTTCATACGCGATTGTTATGAAAAGAAGTTGATAAGAATTGACAAAATCCACACCGAAGAACAAAAGGCAGATTTACATACCAAAGCTTTCGATAAAGCTCGTTTTCAATATCTTTTAAAACTAAATGGTATGAAATTGTTGTCGGATGTGGAGAAAATTATTGGCGTTGATGAGGAAACTGAGGCAGATGATGTTGAGAAGCAGACTGCTTTGGTTTGTCGTATTTTTAGTTGTTTTGGTATTTAGGGGGAGATAGATAATATTTTCCGAAAATACAAAAACAATAAAAAATGGAAAAAATCCAAAAACATGAGATAATTTCAAAATCCAAAAACAATAGAAAAACCAAAAAGAGTTTGTGTAAAAAGGGGAAATGATAGTACATCAGCTAGAGAGTTACGGTATGCTAAGGATATGTAAGGTTTTAAAAGCATTAAGCAGTCTCGCTGATGATATGCCGGTAGGTTTTTTGCACACTTAGTAGATTTTTCGGGATATAAACCTAAATCACAACTTGCTTTTTCGTGGGGAACATCTCCAGGATATATAGGTAACCCTTGAAATCTTGTTTGAAGGGCTTTCTATTTCTGACATACTACGTCTATGTGCGTGATGATATCTGGGGTATTATACCGGGACTTCTGATTTTGCGGATCCTCGTATTATACTCTACACTGCTTTAATCTTAAAGCCTACCCTCAGCATAAAAAATGATGAAACATTGAAAAATGCTAATCATGTGCTGTTGAAGAAAAGATCCCCAAACTGGACACACCAAAAGTCGATCCATCATCTCTTTGTCTCAACTGAAGTTCTAACCTGAGCTCTCATGGCCTCGCATTACCCGTTACAGATATCATTATTGTACGTTCACCTGTAAGACTGAATATAGGAGTCTTGATACGAGAGTATATTCTGAGGTGGGACACGCGTATAAGTTAAGATCTTAAAACACTAAATCGTATCCTGATTAGTTGAAATTTGTGTGAAAATTTAAAATGGATCAGTACATCGGCAATCTAAGCGAATTGTTTAATTCCTAGTGTGTAATCAGCTCAACGGTACGTGTAACTTGTCGGTAGCTGATATGATCCCCTAACATGCTCACCAAAAATAAGTGTGTAAATAGTTACATTTTCTGCATTTACTGTTACTGCATTTCATTTCAGTGTTTAGTCGCAAAAACCCAAAAAGATTCCATTCCTTTCAGTTTATACTTTCTAAAAATTTCAAAAAGATTTTACATTTCTGCTTTATTTTTGCCACAAACCGAGGTGGAAAGCGGATCTTCGGACTCTGAGAAGTGAAGCGAAGCAGGAAAGTTTCTGAACTGGAAAACTGGGTTCGGAGCTAATCTTGAAAAACTTGATAAAATTCAAAGTCAATGCAAGTTCATTAAGTTGAGACTTGTAAATTTTCATGAAAATGTGTTTGAAAAGTTTAAACAAAATGTCAGTTTGTTTAGTATCGAGTCAACCAAGGTCATTAACTTGGACTTGGTAGACAAATTAAGTACCTAGGGTCATTAACTTGGACCTAGATACTTAAGTGATGCGAGTCAAAATGAGAAGTGTTTGGATCGAGTGGCAATCCGATCGGATGGCCATCCAATACTTTGGTCACCGTATAAATACAAGTCAAATGCTTTCAGTCAAACCATTACTCGATCGGGTGACCATCCGACACTCTCTCACTTTCTCTGATCTTGATCTGATTTTCACTCGATTTCTTTCCACACTTCATTGGATTGTTGGCACACTCAACCTTCACAATGGGAAAGGTTAGTTCACTGATTTTCATTGTCAAATTTGATGTTTCTGATAAGTATTTGAAGGTCGGCAAATGTCGGTCTTTAGATCTTAGATCTAGGCTTTGTAGGATGTTTTGATAAAATCCAAGCATAAGGTTTTGTTCACAGGCCTTAGATCTATAGGTTTATCGTCTCAATTTGTGCATAAACATGTTAAAATTTCATGAATTGAAGATTAAGGGTGTCGGCATTTGGACCTGTTTTTGTCAAATTAATCCCAATTGGCTGAGAGTTAGAATAAGATGAACATAGGGTTTTGATCACAGGAGAATTCTCTATGTAGATCTATGTTCAATTTTGTGGAAATCTTAGAAAAATTTTGATGTTCATATTCTGTTCTAAGTGTTCTTTAGTGTTCAAGGATCGAGTGACAACTCGATCGAGTGGCAATCCAATCAGGTAGGCATCCGATCCAATGCACTTAATGTTTTTGAAATTTTTCCAAGTGTGTGCCTCCATATATGTGCCTTATCATTTTAAACAGTTGTTTTGGATAGAATGGCAACTCGATCGGGTGGCAATCCAATCGGGTGGCCATCCGATCCAAAGCACACATTCATTGTTCATGAGAATGTCAATAGATCGAGTGGCAATCCGATCGGGTGGCAATCCGATCAGACAGCCATCCGATCCTCATCACTATGTTTTTAAATGTTCACTATGCAATCTTATCAAAGATCGAGTGGCAATCTGATCGGGCGGCAATCCAATCGGACAGCCATCTGATCCTCATCACAAAACGACAAAATTTCAGTTGTTTCAAATTTGTCAAGGATTGAGTGACAATCTGATCGGGTGGTCATCCGATCAATGGAATTCACTTTCAAAGGTTGACTTGTCAAAGGAGTTACCTGCTTGTCACAAGGATCGAGTGACAATTTGATCGGATGGCAATCCGATCGGATGGCAACCCGATCCACATACACATGACCTGATTGTTTGTTCTTTTATAAAGATGGTTCACTCGATCGGATGGCAATCCGATCGGCTGACCATCCGATCCTCAGTACTGTATAGTGTGTATCTTCCCAGTGTTAGAAAAATTTTGAATTTTCAAAGTTTTTATCATTTGTGTCTTTATGTCTTGAAACTTGTGCAAATGGTAACACTGTGTACTATTGCATGGAAGAGCATCAGACTGGGATAAATCTCATAACATTTATTGTCTGCTGGACGCACACTATACAGATAATACTTCGTTTAAAGTTATAGCAAAATTTTTAAGAGAGAGCAAGATTCATAAGGCGTTAACTGATAAAACCATAGTGTATGAATCACATGTTAGAAGATTTTGGAGTTCGGTGAGATATGAGGAAAGTGAAAAGATGATTTGTTCTGCAGTTAGAAAGAAGGACGATAATGGTCAGGGCGTGGATTTAGAGATTAAGTTTAATGTTAGTGATTTAAGGAGAGTTTTTGAATTAGGTGACAAGGAGAATGATCCCATCATTATTCCTGAACGTTTATGCAAGGGTTTGTGGTGCAGAATGGGATTTACAGGTCACTTGAACGGAAAATATATTAAGACGATGTTTAGTACACCTTATAAGTTCATGATTCACTGTGTAATACATGCATTGTCACATCGGAAAGGAGCTTATGATGAAACGTCCGACTATATCATGAATATCATCACTTGCTTGGTGCTGAACAGGCCTTACAATGTATCGCAAGTGATATTTGACCACTTGGTAGATAATGTTAGAAGTGGAAGTGGAAAGTACATAATGTATCCTAGATTTATTCAGATGATGATAGATGATCAATTCAAAGACCTTCAAAAGGATGATGATGATATATTTGGTCTGTGAAACATGACAGCTGATACTATAAGCAGACTAGCTAAAGGTCTTGAACAAAGAGGAAGGAGAATGATCTGCAATATTGATAATCCAGCATATGTTGCTCCAGAAAACGATGCATGGAGACATGAAAATAGCAACTCGGAGAATGAAGATGACAAGATGAGGGAAATGGTTGAGAAAAGGCTCAGATACTGGTTTGTGAAGGACGAGAAAAGAAAGAGAACACCAAAGACATCCCAGTTGTATCTGCACCTAAGATTGTTGTTAAGGGTATAGTGAAAGGGGGAGTTATAAGAGATATTAAATCTTTAAATGTTATTCTATTCTAATGATTGCTCAATGCTTGTTCCGCAGGGCCTTCTGTAGAACAACAACAAAAATTGGTTGATGATCCAGTCATTGATCCAACAGAGTTGATAAAGCAAGGAGCTGATATTCTTAACTTGTCGTATGATGATTATCTAAAGAAGAATGAAGAAATTGCTGCTCAAAAGGATCAAAGTTCAAGTGTTCAAGTTGAAAGTGTGAAAGAAAAGGAACCTGAAAGAGTTGAACAAAAGGAGCCTGAAGGTGTTTTTTTTTGGGGTAAAGGGTTACCTCGGTGATTTTATAACACATCAAAAATCATACAAGTAGAAGGCTGAACGTACCCTCTAGTTCTCTTAGTGACATACCACTAAAGAGTGCAACAAGAAACAACCAAAAGACACAACCAAATACATCAAAAGAAAACAAAACATTGGTCTTCAGTCTTCATCCAAGAAATCTTCTTTATCCATCTTCCACTCTTCCATAAAGCGTTTGACATTTGAAGTTTGCTTGTACCTGAACGAGATTAATTTTGTTCGAACCGTGCTAATGATTCTATCGACCAGCTGCTCTGGAGGTCTTAGACGATTACTGAAAAATCTAGCGTTACGTTCACTCCAAATTACATAAGCTGCGGCTGCCACCACCAATCTACTCGCAACAGAGAAAACCGATTTCGAGTTGGCTCTAGCGATCAACCAAGCTGAAATACCCTCCCATGACTCTTGAATCGCATTCATATCTACTTTATGCCTCACTTTATGCCAAACTGATTTCGAATATGGGCATTCAAAAAACAAGTGCTCATGTGTCTCTAAACCTGATTGGCATAACAAGGAGCCTGAAGGTGTTGCTCGCACTGATTCTAGTTATGATGCTGATGATGAGTCTACTGAGACAGAGCCAGAGATTGATATGTCACAAGTTGTTCGTGGAAAAGTTCAAATGAAAAAGAAGCCTCAGAAGAAAAGAAAATGTTCTGATGAAGAGGATTCTACTTATTTGCCACCTGATGATGAGAAAAAGAAACAACGAAAGAAACGCGAAGTTGTTCAGACTGGAGTACTTCCTAGAAGTGTCAGAGCAAGGAAAGGGTCTGCACCAGCTCAAAAAGATCAAAGCGGCAAGGTTGAGAAACATGTGGAAACTTCTAAGGGTCCCGATGCAGCTAAAGATCAACATATTGAAGTTCCTAAAGAGCCAGAGGCGCAAAGCGTTGAAAAGCCTGAAGTTGAGGTTAAGAAGAAAGTAGGTGTTGATGATGATGTTGTGTTTACCGAAGAAAGAATGTCTATACCTCCACCACCACCACCACCAGAAAATCTTGAAGTTCCAGAGTCTTCACAGCTAAAGAATACTGTTCTACCTTATATGTTTGAAGGCTTTCCAAATATTCGAGGCGAATTCACTGACGATATTCTTTCTGGTGAAGAGTATGATATGTTTCATGAAACTTCTGTGAAAAATCTGAAGAAGAAAGTCAGTATTCTTGAGAAAGAAAAAGAAAAAGCTGAGGCTGATCGTGATGAGTTGAAGAAACAAGTTCAGGAGTTGATGAAAGTAAATGAAGAGATAAAGAGCGTCATGATCAAACAAGCAAAGAAGTTAAAGAAAATGGAGAAAGATGTTGATGATAATGCTCAGCTCTTTGATCAACTTTCAATGGAGATTTCTGAACTACATGTGAAGATGAAGAAGCTGAATGAGATAAATCAGACGCTGAATAACTTGTTAAGTGAACTTCATGAAGCATCTTCAAATGACATGAAAGCGATGAAGCTGGAGATGGAAGCTTTTAGAGCTGAAAAAGTTATGAAGGATGAACAACTCAACATGTTGTACACTGTTGTGGAACATCATCTTGGCATCGACGTTCATTCTGTCTACAACAAAATAGAGATCAAAAGAGTCGAAGAACGAAGGATTGAGAGAGAAAGGATATTGGCTGAGGAAGCTACTCAAAGAAAGAAAGATGTTATAATAGAGACTCAAGATGCTGGAGGTTCTTCGAGTCAAGCTAATGTTGAGATGGTTGATGTTGAAGCTGATCAAGCTCAAGGCTTTGTATTTGTTGGTGAGTCTTCTCCTCTATCTTACAACTATGAAGACATCATTCGCCTTGTTAAAGTTGAACAAAGAAAAAGGAAGGCGAAAGATCCTGAGGTGTTATTGTTAAGATAGAAGGAAGAGGAGAAGGTAGTAATAGAGGAAGAGAAAGAAGAGGAAGATGATGAAGACATGGATTACAAGATGGATCAGATTGAAAACTACGATCCTCAGAATGATAAAGATGATGATGAAGATCAAGGCTCGTCTGGATTGTTAATTGTGAACCCCTCAGTTCAACAGAAGATTGATGACTTCATGAATGACGAAATCAACGAACAAGAGGAGGATCAACATCAAGAGTCTTCATCTGGAAAGAAACATACCGACCAGGGATTACTCAGGCAACCAACTGTTATATACTTACATGCTAGATTTGAGGGGGAGTTAGAGGTGCCTAGCTCAAGGGCAGAAATGTTAGAGGAATTAGGGTTAGAAGACGGAAAATTTAAGTTTGATATTGAAGATGAGATACCTTTGTCCCGTGAAAAAGAATATGAATTCAAGTATGTTCATGAAGCAGATAAGTACAATGATGTTATAGTTGAAGATGGTTCGGATAGTTCTGAAGATGAAACGATAGTTCACTATGCTGGTGTTGATGAAACGTTTCCTTAACTTGCTGAAATGTTCAAAGAACAGAATGAAGACGAAGTTAGAAGAAAGATTGTAGAAAAGATCACTACTGAAGGTGTTCCGAGAACTATTCCTAGAGAGAATCTTGTTGAAGAGAGGAAGAAGTGGTTTAAAGAGATACTAAAGGAAAGAAAGTTTATAAGACCTCTAAAGTACTTCACGCATGATGCTAATATATCATGGGGTGATATTTTATCTTGGGGTTATTTAGAAGATCTGCAAGTGTATGCTATAAGACGGGAGCAAGGGGTTCAGTACTTTGAGTTTTTGTCAGATATCAAAACCCTCCCGTGGTGGGATGTTGAAGAGTTAGTGCAGATGAAGAATATCAAGCAGTTTTACTATGGTTTGGATGTAAAGCAGCATGATCAACACCTATGGGATTATATAAAGCAGCAAGCAAAGGCAAGATTTCCTGATTGGAAACCTCAATATCCAAAGCAAATTGTCACTATCTTGGAGTCAGGAGAGAAAGATATTACTTTGGATGTGAAGCCGCCGAGGTGTTTCAAGAATATGCCGCAACGTGCAATGGAACAAGACTTTTATGAAGATTTTCAAGTACGGTTGTATAATCAGAGCACAGCGGAAGCGGTAATCTCTCTGTTTGACAAGTCCACTGGTATGTCAAGAAGGATCAGTGTGTTGGATCCTATGTGGCTTGTGAACTGTTCGAAGAAGGATATAGATTTCTTGTTTTACAACAAGATCGTCTACGAGAAGCCAGACAAAGTTTAAGCAATGCAATATCAGAAGATAGTGGATGTGTGCTATGCCAAAGACATCAACTCTGGGAGGTATTGGAACTCTAAATGGAGAGATCTAGAGATTGATGAATTCTTGAAGAGATACAATCGCAGTCAGAAGTTCAAAGAGATAGCTGAAAAGCTACGAGACTTGGAAGCTACAAGCTGATGAGACCACCTCAAATGGACCAGACACCGATAGAAAAAGAGGAAAACAATATCCCACGTTGGGATAGGAAGCGTGACGGTGATCCAGAGTACAGAAAGTACTGGAATGAAGTTGGTAGGCCACTCAGACGAAAGATGCTTGAAGAGAAGGCAGAAAAGAGAAGGCAGAGAGCTAAGGAGAGAAGGCGCAGCAGGAAGTCTGAATAAAGACTATGCAGGAAGGAACTACAGCTACATCCAAGGGGGAGTCTGTTAGTACATATGTCTGTAGCTTCCGTCTCCATCGAGTCTTGTTTATTTTGTGTTTTGTATGTAATTTTGTATATGTATAAACTTGTATGTATGTTTGTGTAAAGACAACCCAGGGATGGCGCTTAAATGTAAAAGTGAAATCCGACAGTTGACATATGTCATCCGATCGGATGGCCATCCGATCGGATGACCATCCGATCGGGTGACACTTATCTCCTTCCCTGGTTGTTGCCTATAAATAGCTAGCTTGTGTTAGTCATTTAGAACTTTTGCTGAACTTGGAAGGAAACTCTGCTGGTCTGAGATTCTACCGGAGCTACTGTACTTTCACAATCATTCTATTAGAAATCAGACGAGATTAAACGTTGAATCTGTTGTTGTTGATTCTTTGACACTATCAAGGGATTCCTCACCTTGATTCTGATTGATCCAACCACGTTCCAACCGAACAGATCCTGATCAAACGGCATAACAATTTTTAGGATACAAGGAGTTTGATCCGAAATACGATAGGGATGACAAAACACATGAGCATTTGGACACTCATCTAACAAACTTACATTCCCCATGACCCGATCGATCTTCTTAAGAATGCCAACCCCTTCCCTCGGCTTTTGGTTCCAAGTGAAATGGAGGCCATGGCCAGGAATATCAAACAGCTCATTATATTGGACACATTCAAAAAATTCCCACATACCTATAGAAGGGGTGGAGAATCCATGAAGACAATCATCCAGATAAAGGGTTGAATTAAAATCTCCCATAACAATCCACGGCTGATTCCTCGTAACCAGCTTACGTTTGTGCAAGTCTTGCCATAACAGTCTTCTTTCCTGGTATGTATTCTTTGCGTAGACAAAAGAAACATGCAGGAATTTAGAGTCAATCTTGGACTTAAGCTGGACATGCATAACCTGATCCGTCTGAGCTAAAACCATAAGATCAACATTCTCTTCGTTCCACCCAACAATAATTCTGGTTCCTCTATTATAGACCCTTCCATTAGATGTCCACTTCCACTTTTTAAACACACCACGACAAACCTTAGAAAGGTTTGAGACCTCCACATAAGACTCCAAAATGGCACAAACACTAGGAGGATTTTCTCTAACTATTTGCTGAAACTCTCTTTGTTTCAGGGGCCGATTCAAGCCTCTTATATTCCAAGATGCTATGCTATCCATAGAAACCCATGTCTACGGGAGTGCTTGCCCCCTCAGAACCACCTTTCTTTGTATCCGCATTCATAAAAGATGAAATTTCAGTTTGGAAAAGGTCAAGAAAACCCTCATCCTCGGTATTACTCTCATCAGCCTTATTTGCAGTTTTAGACAATAACTTGTTCCCATCTCCATCCACTTTTTCATAAATAGGATCCTCCAGAGGACGTTGCTCATTACCTAAGGTATTGTTGTTTAAAACATTAGCTGGGACCTGTTTTTTTTTTTTTTTTGGGGAAACCCATGTTTGCCTGTTTTCCTCTTATCCATAATAAATCCCTCCTCGTCAATAACAACCTGTTTCGCTTTCACATTAGGAGACTTGGGACATGTTGAGTTGTTGTGACCAAATAAGCAGCAAACTTCACATCGGTGCAGCTTCCACTCATATTCCACTTTGATTCTTTCAGTTACATATCCCTCTTCATCCATTTTTGGAATTGCAACCACCACTTAGTTTTTTAAATCCTTTTCTGCATTAATTTCTACCATGGCTCGAGCATAACTGGTCCTACCCCAATTTTCACTACACATATCAGCAGTGTAGCTATCTAGCCGCTTTGGGACTCCAACTTTTGAAGCAAGGAGACTTAATCCATCATCCGTGTAAACAACAAGAGGCACGTTATGAAACTTAACCCAAACTGGTACCAATTTGATACCATCCTTCTTTAGACTAACTATAGGGCCCCATATATTCAGGAATAATTGCATCTTCCTGATCAACCATGGACCGCCCTCTAGAACTTTGTTCATACCCTTCTTGGTTTCAAATTTAAAGAAAAAGAAACCTTTTGAATTCATCATCAACTTTACGAATCCATACTTCGACCAAACATTCTTCACATAATACTCAACGACTGGAAAAGGCAACCTATCACCTAGAAAGTAACCATAAAGAACATTCTCAAACTTTTTTTGTACCTGTCGGACTGCTTCCTTCGGAATCACAACATCAGCTTCTTCCACTGTTTCAGTTGATTCAAGTTGACGAAAATTAACCTCTCTTTTAGGCCTAGCAGATTGTTGCACTTTCTCAGCATAAGTTTGAAACTTTCCCAGGTTTGGAACTTGGTCTGTTTTACTCGTATTGCCATGATTTATCTTAGGATTTGCATGGGAAACCCCTATGTTCCCACCCATATAATCCAGAGTTACCGGTATGGATATTGCCGCCAAACCATCCAGGACCGATACATTATTAGTAGAAAACAGTCCCCGTCTCGGCATCAGCGTATTGCCTTCAATGTTAGTGACCCTAAGTCCAATGCCTTGCATAGGGGTTGTCCCAGGAGTAGTCCCAGGAGATGTGTCACCATCCACCTTCAAATCTTCCATACGAATATGTTGAACATTATCAATGATGGGGCAGTCTTCCCCCTCAGACTGAACACCTCTCTCCATCAGCACATCAGAACAATAACTATGCAGCAAATCAGAATGTAAACAAAGAACTCAAAATGCCGATAAACCCTAACTAAACCCTAGAACCAATTTCAAACCTTAATCGATTATAAGGTTGTATCAATCTAGCCGACATAACAAATGTTAAACGCGATCAATAACAAGCCTTGTAATAAATGAGGAAATCCAAAAGAATCTAGAGCCAACAGCGATTGAAAACGAAAACCCTAAACCTGGCTGATCTTGGTGATTATAGAGAATTGTATGTGGATAATAATCAAGAAGATTAAAATCAGTTAACAATACCTGTAATCATTAGATGAAGAACAGATTTAGGATTAAAAGTATATGGAATCGCCGAAAATCGCCATAGGGTGAGATTCAGAATGGTTGTTTTTAAATTTTTTTTGGTGTTTAGAATCTGATTAAAAACTATTTCTATCAAATCATATCTAAATCATCATTTCATGACCACCAATCATCATGCATGTTCAAGTAAATGCATTTAATGCATCCATATAACATCATCATCATCTTATATGAACTAAAATAAATTCAATATGTATTTAAATCATATTCAAGTATTCAAGAACATCATAATCCACTTATGATCATTTCCTCATCATTTTTCATAAATGCAATTGCATGCATACATATACATACATATACGACCATCATTTCCTCATCATTTTTCAATATGTATTTATGAACTAACAACAAAAATACAATTGCATGCATACATATACATACATATACGACCATATATATACATGCATATAGTTCCATAATTTCACTTTTCACATATTCATTTCAAATCAAAAAGTTTCCATATGATAACTTTTGAAACATGCATACATTCACATTTTTTATTCTTATCAATCAAGAACATTCTACAAGTCAAAACTCAAACTCCATATATATATATATATATAAATATACATACATACGACCACACATATACATAAAAGTTCATCTATTTTATTTTTCTTTAAAACCCCTGTTGGTGCATCTACTGTCTGTTAACTACGTCTTATTTGAGTCTTTTGTCTAGAAAGGTTAAATGAGTGCACAATAGTGATTGAATTAGGGTTTAGTCATGTTTTAGGAAGTGTTTCCGTTTGTAGATGTTAAAGCCAAGTTCAAACGGAAGTGATTCAAGGAATTCCGTTGGAACCGGTTCGTTTGAACTGTTTCCTTTGAACTTGTCCGGTTCGCTTGAACAGGGTTTCGTTTGAACTAGGTGTGTCAAGTTCAAACGGAATAGGCTTAGTCTATAAATAGGGTTGTGTAGGTTCATTTGAAACGGAACAGTTGTGTGTGTGAGCGAAGGTGCTGCCGGATTTTTGTCAGAATTCATTGTAAAAGCTCAGAAATTCAGTAATAGAGAAGGATTAAAAGGAAACAAGTTGTTTGACGTTGTTTACATTGATTCCGCCTCAGTAAATGATGATGAACTACTCATACTGACTGTTTAGGGTCACCGGAACGATCCAACAAGTGGTATCAGAGCTCAGGACGAGGAGTTCATACCAAATTGAGCTTGATTACTTCGGATTCTCTCACTTCTATCTTTCTTTTCTGATTTGAACAAGTGTTAAGGTTAAAATGGCCTAAAACTTTCACATATCAAACGAAATACAGTAATAACTAATCCTTGAAAATTTGAGACCAAAATTCGACCTAAAACTGATATAAAATTGCTATACCGTTTGAAATTGTTCGTAAAATGCTGATGTCAGATTAATCTCATTTGAAAAACTCGTTTGAAAAGTGATTTTCGTTTGAAAGTCACACATATATGTGTTTTGTTTTAAAGTGGTGTAGTTTCAAACGAGACAGGACTATTCCGTTTGAGACTTGTATTCCGTTTGAAATGATCGTTTGAAAGTGGTGTAGTTTCAAACGAGACAAAACATTCCGTTTGAAATTGAAACCTGATTTGATATTCCATTTGGACCAAGTGTTGACTCAAACGAAACAACGGATTTCGTTTGAGAAGAGCCATTTCGTTAGAAAGACACTATACCATTTGAACAATTCTGTTTCGACAGATTACGTTTGAATATGTCATTTTACAAAACCAAGAATTTTCTAAGTTTTTGTTAATCGTTTCAGGTACATACAAGATGGATGATCTATTCATGAATCCGTTTAGTGATATGTATGCCTTTGCTGGAAATTCTGGAGACGATAATTCTTCGAACAACATCAATGAGAACACGCCTAATACGAAGAAAAGCATATCAGATGCCTTGGGTGTGGAGAGTACTTTTGGAACATATAACAAACCCCCGAAGTTGATGGCTATCGAAGAGTACAGTCGGTGGGACAAGAAGTTTGACGATTGGTTGAGGGCCTTTGCATATCCTAGCTGGAAGAGTCTAAAGATCGGATATAATGATGGAGGCAAAACTGGTGAAAGCTTGACAACATCTGAAGAAATAGAATCATTTGTTGCTGAGCAAAAATGCGTCGCAGTGCTATTTCAGTCTGTTCGGGAAGATATAATATCCTTGATCGAATACACTAATTCGACAGATCTCTGGAAAAAGTTAAGAGCTAAATGTTTGGGAAGTGCAGAAATAGTGAAAAACAAAAAGAAATTGCTTAGAAAAGAATTTAATTTATTTGGTTGTTTAAAGAATGAATCAGTTTGTAAAATGATTGAGAGGTTTGGGCATCTGAAGCTGGAACTGGCGAGACATGAAATTTTCTATACTAAAGAAGAGCTGATTGACAAATTGTTTGATGCATTGCCAGATGAGATGGATTGGCAATATTATGCTTTGATGTTGAAGAATACGATCAAGCTTGAAGTACTTACGGTGGATCTGTTGATTGAAAGACTAGAGAGTCACGAGCTGGAGATAAAGAAAACTCACAAAGTCAATCACTCGACTTATCAACAGAATTTGGATTTGTATTATCCAAAAAGCATGATGCCAAAGAATACTTCTCCCAAGACTGCATTTTCTGCTGAAAATTCCTACACACCAAACAAAGAAAGTCAAAGCAGTGGATTTCAAAGTGGCTCTTCGTCACATTCAAACCAATCTGATGCAAAGAATTTATTCCAATGCAACATCGCTGTAGACTTAAAGAACGCTCCGAATTTTAGCGAGGAGTCTGCTAAACAACAGATGGTTTTCCTAGCGTCTGTGCTGGAATCATATGAAAGTCTTCTGGCAGAGAAGATTGGTAACACCAACCTGACGAAAGAAGATTACGATCAGATAGATCCTGAGGAGATGGAACTGATCGACATAAGGTGGTGTATGGCCAGTGCAGTTCGTCGGGCACAGCGTTTTATGGAGATAACTGGGAGAAAGTCTATTGGTGGACCATCTACCAAATTGGGCTTTGACAAGTCTAAAGTGACATGCTTTAAGTGTAAACAGAAAGGTCACTTTAAGCGTGAATGTCGAAATGTTTATGCTGATGAGTCTGAAAACCCGTTCAGAGAAGACTACTACAAGAAAGCGATTTATCATCAGAATAAATCAGAACCGCCAAGGATAAAGCAGCTTGAGGATAACAAAGAGAAATCCAGAGCTCTTGCGGTGATTCATGACGATGAAGGTTACGACTGGAGTGAGTTGTTACCTGAGGAGGATGCGGTTGGATATGCATTCATGGCAAAATCTGAACCTGTTCCTTGGAAAGACAACAGAACTGAAGAACAGAAGTATGGTCACAGAAAGTTGTTAGCTCAGAACAAAATGATCAGAATATCTGGTATCTATCTTGAAGCAAAAAGAGCAAATAGATGGGATCCAGACAGAGAATGTTATCTTGACCCCTAGGGAAACATTGCTATTGGCCATAACACTCTTGACATGGAAACTATAATCAAAGAAATGAAAGAAGAAGATGATTATTGGCAAAGGAATTGGTGGGGAAGCAGAGAAGAGAAAGAGAAAGAAGAGAAGGAGAAAGAAGAAAAAGAGAAGTCAAAGAAGGTTGATACTGGAATCATTGACACGACTCAAAAGTTGAATGCTGAAAACATGGGAAAGATGGCTGATAAGGTGCTGGCTACTAAGGCCCTTGAGGTAGATTCTAAATCCGTCTCTGAGTCTAAAAGCCAGGTCAGTTCAAACGCGTCAACGGATGAGTCAGGTAAGAAAGTCAGTGGTGATGTTGACTGCAAAAATTGCATCAAAGAATGCAAAGTTTGTAGTACAAACACTTATCTCAAAGGTAAGAAGATTGATGATCTGACTGCTAGAGTCAGAAGTGTTGAGGATCAAATCCTTGACCGTGATAAAATGTTGAAAGTTTCAACTGAACGATTAAAAGAATTAACTAATAAAATTGAAAATGATAAAATTGATTAAGAAAAGGTTAGGAAAGATAATGAGAGGTTAGTTCTTGAAAATCGTCAGATTACTGAAAATTTTGAGAAGCTTAAAAGCACAGTTAAAGATAATGATGATAGAAACGGTAAAACATACAAAGAAAATTGCCAATTGCAATGTGTTTTGAGGATTAAAGAAGAATTAATCAATCAACAATTGGATGAGATTGCTAAATTGAAGCTTAAGTTTGAAGAAGCTAAGATTGAGAATGAGCGTATCAATTTGAAATTGAACAGTTACAACTCTGCAAGCTTTGTTTTGCAACACATTGTTCCCAAACCCATCGGGAAAAACAAAGCAGGCGAAGATGTATACTGTGATGGAACTGGGGTCGGGTTTCATCAAGTTCCGCCACCAGTTTTAGACAATTATTCGAAAAAGAAATCTGGGTTGGTTAATCTTGAAGATGATAATGAAGTGAAACTTCCTGATTCAATTGATGTGACATTTTCTTCATCATCATCTGATGATAGTGTTCAGACAGAGATTGTTAAAAGCACAGCTGAAAGTGTTTTGATGTCTGAAAATGATTCAGCTGGTGATGTTGAATGTTTCTTGGACAAATACATTCCAAAATGAAAGTCCAAAAACAACTTAGGTGATGAACCGGGTCTTGTGATGTACAAGATGGCTGGATCTGATAAGTTGTATTCGGATTCTGATTTTCCTCTGGAGAATGTAAATGTTTCAAAATTGACAAATGTGTTCAAAATGGTTGAAATCGATTTGTCTGAAGTAAAGAGTTTAAAACAAACAAAAAGGCAAATGAATTTTGAGAAAGATAAAGCTTACTACAAGAAACCTGTAGTTCCACCGCGTTTTTATAACAACAATCGAAACAATTGGTCGGGAGGATTTCAGGGTGGTAAGAACTATCAAAGAAAGAATTTTCAAAACAAAAGGTTTGCTGAAAAGAAGGTGTTTGTGAACGGTTCAAGTTCACTTTCTGATGAGGAAAATGAATTTTTTTCAAAATCAAATGAAGAATTTTTTGAGAAGAGGGCCTCACAACCTCAGTCTGAAGGCACAAGTCGAGTAGTTGATACTCGTACATGTTTTAGATGTAACAAAGTTGGTCACATTGCAAGAAATTGCACCAACTTCAAACCTAAGACTGAAGTTGTTGAGAATCGACAGAAGAAGGTTGATGCAAAAGGAAAAGCTCCATTGGTTGTTGAGAAAATTTTGAAAAATGAGAAAACAAAAGTCAAAATTGAACCTGTTAAGAATGTGGTAACTAAAAATGACAAATTCTATAAACGGGTTGCTTCATCTCAACAAACATGGAAGCCAAAAGTTGTTGAAAAACCAAAGGTTTTAGAGAAAGAAAAACAATCATCTTCTACCACACCGGTAAAGATGAATGTTCCTTTGGATTATTATGAAAAGTTGGAGAAACAATCTTCTACTCCACCAAAGAAGAAGAATGTTCAAAAGAAAAATCAACCAACCGGTCAACTTAAGATAGATGAGTTTTTCTTATACAAAAAGGTTGAGGTTGGATCTGAGGAAAGTTTAAAAATGAATGATAAAAATTTTCCGCCACTTTACACTGCTAAAACTCACATTAAAGTCAAGTTACCTGAGTCAAAAGAGGCTTGGGTAGCATCAAAATCTAACTAAAAATTTTGGACTTGCCGGAGCTTCCTAGTTGGTAATTGTGAAGCATGAATCAGCATCTTTATTGAAATGTATTTTTAAATCAATTTGTGATATGTGCAGGAACTTCCGAGAGCTGTTTCACGATGGATTATGGATAGTGGAGCGTCTCGACATATGACAGGGAAGACTGCATTGTTGTATGATGTTAGAAATTTCAATGGTGGTTATGTGGGATTCGCAGGAAACCAAGGTGGTAGAATTGTTGGTGAAGGAACGTTATCCAATGGGATTGTTACGTTTGAAAGAGTTAACTACATTGCTGAGCTGGAGAATAATCTGCCGAGTATCTCGCAGATTTGTGACAGGATGTATACCACTCACTTCAAAGACAAAGAATGTTTGATCTTGAAACCAGGATTTGTTATTCCTGAAGAATGGATTATCATGCGGGCACCAAGAGTCAATGATCTGTACGTGTTGGACATGAGCGTAGCTACTACAACCACGGGTCCGGCTCATTGTTTTGTGTCTGGAGCAACAGAGAAAGAATCGAAGTTGTGGCACCGGAAGATGGGGCATATACATCTTGGAAAAATGAATCACTTGGTGCACAATGATTTAGTTCTGGGTGTTAACATTAAAGGTTTTCATCTGGAAGGGGAGTGCATTAGTTGCATCAAAGGCAAGCAGAAGAAAAAGTCACACCCTAAAAAGCAAGTCAATTCAGTTTCCAGACCTTTAGAGAGACTACATATGGATCTGTTTGGTCCAGTAAACGTCAAAAGTATTACAGGGGATCTCTACTGTCTTGTGGTTACTGATGATTATTCCAGATTTTCGTGGGTATCATTCTTGAAGTTGAAAGATGAAACGTTTGATAGTTTGATGGCGTTGTTCAGAAAGATTGAAAATCTGTACCAAAGGCGTATCAAAAGAATTCGAAGTGATAATGGTACTGAGTTCAAGAACAACAAGATGGAAGAATATTGTGATGAAAGAGGTATATTGCATGAGTTTAGTGCTCCATACACTCCACAGCAGAATGGAGTTGCAGAACGTAAAAACAGGACGCTAATCGAAACGGCCAGAACAATGCTTGCTGATTTAAAGCTACCGATAAATTTTTGGGCAGAAGTAGTTTCCGCTGCATGCTATACACTCAACCGGGTTCTCACTGTGAAGAAATTCAACAAGGCATGCTTTGAATTGATCAAAAACCACAAACCGAACCTGAAGTTTTTAGAACCGTTTGGGTCTCCTTGTACAGTTCTAGAGCCTTTTGGTAAGTTTGGTCCAAAGAGTATCGAAGGAATATTTGTGGGTTACTCAAGTCTACAAAGACGAGTTTTTGTTCCAAGTTTGAAGCAGATCATCGAAGCACAACATGTTGAGTATCAGGGGTATACTATGCTGCCTCAGAATCCCGGTGACTCATGGCGTTTTAATTATGATAAATTGTGGGATTCGTTTGACATGGAAGAAGAAAAGGATGAAGAAGAAGATTTCTTTGACGAGTTGGATATTCTAAGAGAGTATGAAGAATCGCAAGAAAGGTTCCCAGCTGAGTATTCAAGAAGACCACAACGAGCATCAAATGACGATGAAGCAGGTCCAAGCAATGCTGGTGAACATGATGATGTCCAACAAAATGAAGTTGCTCAAGATAATCAGTCGGCACAGAATGATAATCAAGAATCTGAGAACATGCCAGTATTTGATCGTGGTGATTCAAATTCTGAGGGGGAGCAAATTCAGATTTCAAGTCAAACAAACCCAGTCAGTGAACAAGGTGCAAATCAGAATGTTACTAATCTGGAAGGCGATGTAGATGTTCCAGGCGAAGTGATGCCACGAACTCTTTCATATCATCCAGAGGAATTGATCATTGGAGAATTGCAAACGGGCGTCCGCACTCGAAGACAGCTTGATCAAGGGCTTACATGTTTTTATACAAAAGTTGCTCCTTTACAAACTGAATTCTCATTAAGTTGTTTTATCTCGCAGGTTGAACCAAGAACTTATAAAGAGGCGCTTACTCAAGATTCTTGGGTCAATGCAATGCAGGAGGAACTGAGCCAATTCGAGAAGTTAGGTGTGTGGAAGTTAGTGGATTTGCCTGATGGTCAAAGGAAGATAAACACCAAGTGGGTGTTCAAGTGTAAGAGAGACGATAGAGGAGTTGTCGTTCGCAACAAAGCTCGACTCGTAGTCCAGGGTTTCAGTCAGCAGGAGGGTATAGATTTCACTGAAGTATATGCTCCAGTGGCTCGACTAGAAGCGATCAGAATCTTTCTAGCATTTGCATCTTTGAAAAACTTCAAAGTATATCAGTTAGATGTAAAATCGGCGTTTTTCTATGGGAAGGTGAAAGAGGAGGTATATGTCGGTCAGCCACCGGGCTTCACCGATCCAATCCACAAAGACAAGGTCTATTTGTTAGACAAAGCGCTGTATGGTTTACACCAGGCCCCGAGAGCTTGGTACGAGACACTGTCTCAACACCTACTAGCCAACAGCTTCATCCGTGGAAAAGTGGATGCCACTCTCTTCACCAAAGAGGTCGACGGACATCTTCTGATAGTTCAAATTTACGTGGACGACATCATATTTGGGTCAACAAATGAAGATCTGTGCAAAGATTTCGAAAGAGTTATGAAGCAGAAATTTGAAATGTCATCAATGGGTGAGATGAAATTCTTTTTGGGATTGCAGGTTGATCAACTACCCAAAGGAATTTTCATACATCAAACGAAGTACGTTCATGATATCTTGGAGAAATTCGGGATGTCAGGTTCTACTCCAGCTTCCACCCCATTAGCAACGAATCATGGGATAAACCCTGATCTCACCGGAGAGAAGGTAGATGAAACGATGTATCGTTCTATGATTGGATCGCTGATGTATTTGACAGCTTCAAGACCCGATATTATGTACCCAACCTGTCTCGCAGCAAGATTTCAATCTAACCCAAGATCTTCGCATATGGTGATTGTGAAAAGGATATTACGCTACCTGAAAGGAACTCCATCATTGGGGTTGTGGTATCCAAGAGAAGGCGATTTCACACTCGAAGGGTATTCCGATTTAGATTTCGGATGCTGCAAAGTTAATGCTAAATCAACAACAGCAGGGTGCTAGTTTTTCGGATCACGATTGGTCACCTGGCAATACAAAAAGCAAACCTCTGTGGCTTTATCCACATGTGAAGCGGAGTATGTATCTGCTAGCAGTTGCTGCTCACAGATATTGTGGATCCAGCAACAGATGCGCGACTACGGTTTGCAATTTCTAAACACACCTATCTTTGTTGATAATGAGGCAGCGATTAACATTACTAAAAATCCAGTACATCACGCTAAAACCAAACACATTGAAATTCGTCATCACTTCATTCGCGATTGTTTCGAGAAGAAGTTGATACGAATTGAGAAAATCCACACTGACGATCAAAAAGCTGATTTACATACCAAAGCATTTGACAAAACACGTTTTCAATATTTGCTAAAACTAAATGGTATGAAGCTTTTATCGGTGTTGGAGGAGATTCTTGGCGTTGATGAAGGAGACATTGTAGATGATGATGTTGAGAAACAATCTGCAATGGTTTGTCGATTTTTTACCTGTTTTGGTATTTAGGGGGAGGTATTGGGTAATATTTCAGAAAATACAAAAACAATAAAAAATGACAAAAATACAAAAACATGAGATATTTTCAAAATCCAAAAACAATAGAAAACCAGAAAAGAGCTTGTGTAAAAAGGGAAAATGATAGTATATCGGCTTGACTGTCACAGTATGCTAAAGAAATGGAATGTTTAAAAGGTTAAACAGTCTCGCTGATGATGTGCCGATAGGTTTTTACACATTTAGTAGGTTTGTTCGGGATATAAACTTAAAATCTTACTTACTTATTTCGTGGGGAACACTACTTGGATATATAGGTAACCCCTGAAATCTTGTTTGAAAGATTCCTTTTTCTGATATACTAGGTCTTTATACTCAGTGATATCTGGGGTATTATTCCGGGACTTCTGCTGAATGGAAGTTCTGACCTAATCCCCGAATAATACTTTCTGCAATGCTTGAAACATAGCATCACCCTCAGCATAAATGATAAGACAATAAAATTGCTTAGCAATGCTGTTGTAAAAAAGATCCTCTAAAGGGGACACACCCAAATCGATTCGTGATCTCTCTGCTGAACGGTAGTTTTAACCTGAGCTCTCACGGTTTCGATCATAATTTATTTCCTTACAGATATCATTTGTGTTATACTTACCTGTAAGACTGAATATTGGGATCTGGATACGGGAGTATATTCAAGAGGTGGGACACACGTATAAGTTTAAGTCTCTAAAACACTAAATCCGTATCCTGGACAGATTGAAATTTGTGTGAAAATTTAAGTGGATCAGTATATCGACAATCTAAGCGAATTGTTTAATTCTGAATATGTAATCAAAGCTTAACGGTACTTATGACTTGTCGAATAGCTGATATGATTCCCTAACACGCTTAACCAAAATATGTTTGTAAATAGTTTACTTTTACTGCATTTTAGTTCTGTATTTCATTTCTAGTTTAGAAGCTTTATTAAAAAATCCAAAAAGATTTTTCATTTCTGCTTTATTTTTGACAAACCAAAGTGGAGAGTTGATCTTCGGATTCGAAAGTTGAAAGCAGATGCAGGAGGTTTCTGGACTGGAAGATGAGTTGTGAGCTTAACATGATAAGTTTGTAAAAGTTGAAAAGTTAAAACAAGTTCATTAACTTGAAACTTTGTATATTTTCAGAAAAAAAGTTGAACAAAAAGTCAGTGTGATTTATCTCTGATCAACCAAGGTCATTAAATTGGACTTGGTAGATTAATTGAGTAATCAGGGTCATTAACTTGGATCTGAATACTTAAGTGGATTTCTAAACACTGATTAGACTATCAAATGTGATTGAATGGTAAGTATGGATTGATACTGTTATTTCATATATCTTGTATTTAGGTAGAGATTGTGCAGGTAACATGAATTCCATGGCAGTAAAAAGTTAAAGTTTGAACCAGAATTCAAGTTCCAAGCATTCCGAGAATGGGAGTCTGCGAAAGGGGGAGTCAGATTTCTGGATCAACAGGTAAAGGGGAGATTGAAGATGGAGGTAGGTTGAGTTCCTGAACCTGTGAAGAGAGAGTTTTTACAATGACAAGACAATTTGGAAAGAGACAAAGACTAAAGACTCGAAGCCGAAGACTTCGTCAACATCCAAGGGGGAGTCTGTTGGTGCATCTACTATCTGTTAACTACGTCTTATTTGAGTCTTTTGTCTAGAAAGGTTAAATGAGTGCACAATAGTGATTGAATTAGGGTTTAGTCATGTTTTAGGAAGTGTTTCCGTTTGTAGATGTCAAAGCCAAGTTCAAACGGAATTGATTCAAGGAATTCCGTTGGAATCGGTTCGTTTGAACTGGTTCGTTTGAACATGTCCGGTTCGTTTGAACAGGGTTTCGTTTGAACTAGGTGTGTCAAGTTCAAACGGAATAGGCTTAGTCTATAAATAGGGTTGTGTAGGTTCATTTGAAACGGAACAGTTGTGTGTGTGACCGAAGGTGTTGCTGGATTTTTGTCAGAATTCATTGTAAAAGCTCAAAAATTCAGTAATATAGAAGGATTAAAAGGAAACAAGCTGTTTGACGTTGTTTACATTGATTCCGCCTCTGTAAATGATGATGAACTACTCATACTGACTGTTTAGGGTCACCGGAACGATCCAACAAACCCATTTGTTTTACTTTTCATATTTGTGTTTAAATCCAAGAATAAGAGAAACTTTTCACTATCATCTTCATCACCAAGAATCAAGAACATTTTTAAAAAGATTAGTTTTATACCTTCAAGATTCAGTGGGTTTTTAAATAAAAAGATGATATGATGCTTGGTTCTTTCTTGAAACTCCTTGGAATCACCTTTAAACCTTCAAATGGACTTAAAAACACCTTGGAATAAGTTTGAATCTTCAAGAACTAGGTTGGAATTTTGAAAATGTATGGATACTAGGGGTGTTCGGCCGAGCTTTGTTAGAGAGAGAATGAGAGTTGATTGTTTTTGAGATATGTCTTGTATTTAGCAAGATTTGAGGAGATATGATACATGCATAATCATCATACACAATTTCTAAGGCCACCATGTGTAAGAGAGAGGAGAGAGAAGACTCTCTTTGGCCGCCACTTGTGTCCACCTCTCACATTTTCATCATATATTGTGACAACCCGAGTTTTCAAGGTCTCTATTCGACATAACTTAGCACTTATTTGCAAAGTGTGTTTTATAATTATCCGATGTGCAATATACGTGTTGTTTGTAGAATCGTGGTGGGTATATTATGTGTGTATGTGTTATAGATATCTTGCATTAATAATACGAATTGTATAATAATTAAAATATGCCAAACACCCCTATCCTCCCCCACAAAAACATCCCCACCCACGAAAACACTTCTGGACGAAAACACTTTGGTGTTTTCGTCAAGAAGCAGGCCGGCGAAAACAGGAATGGGCCTTGGCCCAGTAACGATCTATTATATGTTTTGATTTCCAACCTTTACGTGAAACTATCATTCGGAAAACCCTAATTACCTCTGTGCGACGGCAAGTCTAGGATCTCGAAGCCTTTTTCATATTCGTTGTTCATCCTATCTGGGTTAGTAATCTACTATTGATGGTTATTTGATTTATTTCTTCATGGACGATTTGTTTATCATCATGTGATTAACTGTGATTGTAAAGTGTGTATGGATGTAAGACTGGATGATGATTGATAAGTAATTAGATCTTCGTGTATTGTATGTTATGTGGGGATTAATCATGGTGGTTATGTGATCGTTATGGTTACTCGTGAGATGAGACTGCCCCTTGAATAGATTCCAATGATTCTGATTAGATAATGCCTGAATGATGATGCTATTTGTATTGATGATTGAGTAATTGATGCATTGTATTAAGTATGATGATTGATCGCATATTCATCGAACCGTAGAAACTGCTAGAATTTGATTAGGGCTTCTATGTTGTAACTGTTAATGATGATGGACCAGACGAAATCACAAGGACCAGACAAAAACACTTAGTGTTTTCATCAAACCCCAAGCCCGACGAAATCACTTGGGATTTCTTCGCCTGAGTGATTTTGCCAAATGGTGTTTTCGCCACATATGCAATTTCGTCACATTAAACCTGTTGTTAACCATGTTAAGTTTGTAACTCTGTTAGTATATTAACCCTGTTGATGCGTTAACTCTGTTAGGTATGTTAACTCTGTTATGCTTGTTAAGAGTGTAAACCTAGTTAGTCTATCAACTGAGTTAAGTTTATTAACTCTGTTAACTTTATCAACTCTGTTAAATCATGTATGCAACTCTGTTAAGTATATAACTTCATTAGTTGTTAACTCTGTCCGTTAATCAACACAATTAGTTTATCATGCCTGTTAAATACGTTAATCCCGTTAGTTTGTTAACTTTGTTAAGTATGATAAACTCTGTTAAGCTTGTTAATTGAGAACCTATGTTAGAATAGACCAGAACTCAATTATGTGGAACATGAATGAATTTGATTAACAGTTTGCGTGACACATGATGTTAATTACCAAGCACTCTATGTGGTATGAGATTTGCATGCGAGTCTTTCCGAATGTAAAATGATTATGTATACGTGCATACTATAGGCTTTGGTTGATTATTGTGAGCACATAATTTAGCATACCGAGAAAACCGAGGTGAGTTCACACTCCTAAGGCATGGGATTCCCGGTGGGTTAGGAATGGGATAGAATAACTATTTATATTATCAACACCACTAGACTACTTGCTACTGTCCTCGGATTGAGAAGGGCACGTACATAAAACCTACGTACACTCATACTTGCTACTGTTTGATTGAGAAGGGCACGTACGTAAAACCTACGTACACTCAAACTTGCTACTATCCTCGGATTGAGAAGGGCACGTACGTAAAACCTACGTACACTCATACTTGCTACTGTCCTCGGATTGAGAAGGGCACGTACGTAAAACCTACGTACACTCATACTTCCTACTGTCCTCGGATTGAGAAGGGCACGTACGTAAAACCTACGTACACTCATACTTGCTACTGTCCTCGGATTGAGAAGGGCATGTACGTAAAACCTATGTACACTCATACTTGCTACTGTCCTCGGATTGAGAAGGGCACGTACGTAAAACCTACGTACACTCATACTTACTACTGTCCTCGGATTGAGAACGGCACATACGTAAAACCTACGTACACTCATACTTACTACTATCCTCGGATTGGGAAGGGCACGTACGTAAAACCTATGTACACTCATACTTAACACTGTCCTCGGATTGGGAAGGACACTTATGGATACGACCAGTCTAGTAACATACAACATGGGAAGCCCCCACTAACTGAACATACAACTGGCCTAGTAAATTACAACATGGGAAGCCCCCACTAAATATCGTGAAAAGGTTTGGTAAATAAGAATACCGGTTAATACATGGTTATGAAACGAATTTACGATTTCTAAAACAATCTCAATAACTGAACAACCAACTGTGAACTCGCTCAACTTTGTTGTTGACTCGTTGTTACATGCCTTGCAGGCTTTTAGGTGCTAATCAATGGAACTTGCTGTTTGGGAAGCTGGAGTGGTCATGGGTCGAGTTACATGGAGACGCAACACAAGACTAAGAGCTATCACATGTGGTTTATAAACACTTAACGAACTAAATATGCTTCCGCTATAAACTGTGATATATTGTAACGTTGTAACCCTTATTGTTAATAAATGAAAGTTTTATTTAATATACTCATGAGTTCAATGTGATTTGGTGGCTAAGATCCTGGTCAGTCACGCCTCCAAGCGGTGGTACTCCGCATGTGGATTTTAGGGGTGTGACAGATTGGTATCAGAGCCATTGGTTATAGTGAACTTGGTTTTATTTAAACAGGGAAAAAATGTTTTGTAAAACCAGACTATAACCGGACAGTTCTAAAGACGTGAATTCGACCATGACACTCAGCTCCAGATTGCAAGGTTCGTCTCTCACATACTCATTGTACTACATAACTAGTGAACACCTACATACGAAATTGCATGAGATTGCACGTTTAGCACAACGATATGAATTCATGTACACTTGCACGTGTTATGTGACTGATAGGGTGGTAAATCCCTAAACCTTCATGACCTACGTTTCGTGATATCCTTTGATTTCTACTCGAGTTTGGGGAACCATTTGACATGAGTTAAGAGGAGCTGAGATGAGCATGAAAATCACAATGTTATTGTGGGTGCACACATGATAATAATGTGGGGTGCATGTGAGTCCCGGTGAGGCTTAACAAGTGGAAAAGGGGATTCCGTTCCATATTTGATCAATGTGAAACATAAACAAACCTTTAGGGGTCATAGCAGTAATTGTCCCCTACTCAAACGTAAACGTGAACTTTTTATCCATCTTTGGATCCTTTCGAAACTCGATGATATCGAGTGTTACCTGAACACCTCTCTGAGCTCAGTGAACCGTGTAGAATGTTAGGTGCTTATACGAATGTCCATGTGTTGGATGTCGCAGCGTCGAATGATTGATCGATATCTTTCTCACCTTTCTTCGTTTGCTGGAATTTAATGTATTGATGCCTTAGATTCTGAAGTGCGATCACTTCTACAACACTCCCGCAACATACTGTGTATTACTCGAACCATTTGCAACATCGATGGACAGGAGGATGAGCGTAGCACTTTACTGACCTCAGCACTTGACGACCCTGATTACCGGCAACGAATACCAACGAATTGGCTCCAATCAAATACTTAACCCTTGTCAGCGATCCATGGGAGTCAACTCTTACGAATCAATCGAGGCATAAGTGTTGATAATTGACCTTAGTGTGGTATGTGTAACTGCCAGCACAGTGAGTAACGCTTTAGGACGTGGCACAGAAATGTGACAGAATGGACCTTGTTGGTGAAAGGTCGCAAGGCTCCGTTTCGAGCAACAATATTAGAGGCAACAGTCATGGCAACATCAAGGTACTCGTAATCATAGCATGGGAACGAAGGTGACATTGGCAAAGAATGACTGCTGTAAGTCAGGACATCAACAACCCAGAGAACAATGGCAGTTTTGGGAGTTCTAGTAGCAGAAGCAACAACACTGGTTGTGGTATTCGTGAAGGGCATTTAGGATTGGTGTGGGCGACGCCAAGATTGCAACAACATGGTGGCTTACATGTTCTTAGTAACAAATCGCTTCGTCGCTGTTTTGCTCAACCCTGATACTTCTCTAAACCGAACCCGCTATGGAATCGGCAGATGGCAAGCCCACTGAAACCTCATATGATTGTTGGAATGCAAACTCGACCTTGTGGGACAAGTGTTCGACGTTGACCATCCTTCTACTACCCTTGATAGTTTTGATACAGTAGACCGTATGGATTGGTTATCCAGATATCGCGCAGATACACCCGGTGAGGAGAAAGTTTTGTGTGGAGAATTGTTATCTGTTCCAACACGTCAGAGTGACACAACGGTTAGTGTCATTTCAGCAAGGAAAGCCAGGAGTATCGACGGGAGGCTTACTCCGCCGTGATAGCACACGTTACTGATGACAGGACTAAGGAAAGGAGGATCGAGGATCCACCAATTGTTCGTGATTTCTCCCTAAGTACTACCAGAAGAACTGTCAGGTTTACCCTCCCATCGTCAGGTAGAATATCATATAGTATATCTTATTGTCTTACACCAGGAAGGTTGCATGAACTGCATAACCAACTTCAGGAATTATTGGACATGAGTTTCATCGGATCTAGCTTTTCGTTCTGGGGAGCCTCAGTTATACCAGTAAAGATAAGCCTTTTCGTATACGTACTAATTATCGAGAACTCAACAAGGTGACAGTCAGGAACCGTTTGGCTCGACTACGTATTGACAACCCGTCGATCAGTTGCGAGGAACCAACTTCCATTCGAAGATTGCTAGTGAACGAGCTATTGTCAGAGGGAAGCCTAAGGGGAGAATGCCCTTACAACAGCATGTCGAATGTAAGGTAGCCATTTCAACGTTATGCCCATGATCATTGAGTTGACCAACACACCAGCAGCTTCAGGGATTACATGAATCGACCGCATTTGTTGGCAACATCCTGAATCCTGACCAGGAGAATGGAACGCCATGGGTGACATTTGTATCTTATTTTAGAACTCCTGAGGAGGGGCCACTCCGCTCAAAGTCTTGTTAAACGTAGTTGTCTGGGTTCGAGAGGTACCTTTTGGATACATAATCAGCGAAGTAGAAATGCACGCGGATCTCGCTAAGATCCGTCTTGGTTGGAAAACTGATCGACATCAAAGAGTCCTTCGTGGATACAACAATTTCTTGAATCTCGTTTGATTCTATCGTAGATAAATCGCAGGATTTGCGGAGGTCGTGCAGCTTAGATCTCTCTAGCACAGCAGGGTGCTGTGTTCGTGAAAGACAATATAGGAGGACGTCTTTCCAGCTTTCGAATCTCAACTCTGCAGTGCACTGAGCATTGTTTTACCCGAGGATGCGGGTGATTCAGTGGTATATCCTTATGGTCCGAATCAGTGTCCCAGCTGCACAACGACGTAACACGAGAAAGTGAGGACATACGTGAAAGAGTCATAAAGAGGAACTACGTGACACACTCGACTGACGGTGAAAACCATGGCTTTGGGGTTTTGGATGGAGGCATCACTTGGATGGTACCAGATGCGTTATTTAGACCGATCACAAGGGTCTCCCATGTACCAATGTTCGAAGGAGCTAAAGCATACAATGACATCACTGGATGGAACTTTTGCGAAACCTGAACGTACCCGAGCTCTGCAGCTCGCTATCGACTCTAACTTACCAGTATCAGACTCACTCTGTTCAAACTAGAGAACTGAAAGAAGAGGAATCTTCAAGTTGAATTCATGCGGGGCATGGAGAAGCAACCTTTGACCAGTCGGACGATACTCGCTACTTCATGAAACGAATGTGGGTCTCATTACACGGCAACTGTAGGGAACTTGCGATGAGCAAGCATACCAGCTTAGACACTCTAGCCGCCTGGGTTTTGATGAGAGGTATTAGGATTTATAAACCTTGTACTGGTAATCGAACATGAAGGCTCATCTAGTTAAGTATGTGAATGATGGATCGATTTGTGAAAAGTCAAGGTGTAGCATCAGCAACCAGCAACACTCACATGGAAATAAAAACAGACTGCCATGGATTTGGTCGCTAGTCTACTTACAACTCAAAACGGAAACAACATCACCTGGATACTCATTGATGGTCTTGCGCAACCAGCACACTTTCTAGCCATCAAAGGAACGGATAAGTTTCTACACTCACAGTCATCTATCTAACGGAAGCGGTTGCTAGGCACGGGATGCCAACCTTCATTACCTCTAATCACAACCCATGATTTGCATCTGATTTGTGGCAAGCGGTGCACAAATCCTTTGGCTCGCGTTTAGATATGAGCATGGTATATCATCCACAGACGGATGGGCAGACTGAACGCACCATCCAAACTTTTGAAAACATGCTTCGAGCAAGTGAAATCGACCCTGGCAACGGTCGGAGAAAAACATCTCCTCTTTAGTGGAGCTTTCGAATAACAACAGTTACCACACCAGCATTCAGGTTGCTCGTTCGAGGTATTGTACGGACAAAGGTGCCAATCATCTCTTGGTTGGGTAGAAGTCGGAAACGGCCAAATCACCGGCCCAGAACTCGTCATATACACTGTAGAGGAGATTGCTCAGATACGACAATGAATGACGGCAGTTCGTGACTGCCAGAAACGCTACATTGTTAAGCGCAAGAAACCAACCGAGTTCCAAGTTAGGATCAAGTACTATCTAACGTCTCACCTTGGGAAGGTGTACTTCATTTTGGTATATGAGACGAAACTCAAATCGCGATATGTTGAACCTTTCGAAACCACGGAGAGATTTGGCAAGGTGGCCTAGAGATTGAACCAACCCGAAGAACCCGGTGGAGTTCACAACATATTCCGTAGGTCGAATCTGAAGAAGTGTCTGTCAGATGAAACCCTCACAGTTCCTTTGAAGGAGCTCACAGTCGACGATCAGTTGCGATTCGTCGTGGAACCAGTTGAAATCACAGACCGAGACGTTAAGGATCTCAAGCACACCAGAATCCCTTTTGTTCGAGTTTGCTGAAACTCCCGTCATGGCCCAGAGTTAACCTGGGAACGAAAAGATCAAATGAAACGCAAGTATCCCCAGTTGTTCGGGAATAGTACAACCACTACCAAGGCTGAAGCTACTGCGGAATTTCGGGATGAAATTCCAAACCAACGGGGGGATGATGTGACACCCTAGGAAAAACCAGGAAACACGCAACACAACTAGCTTCCTCAGTAACCACGTACTAAATTTCGGGACGAAATTTCTTTCAAGTTGGGGATAATGTGACAACCCGAGTTTTCAAGGTGTCTATTCGACTTAACTTAGCACTTATTTGCAAAGTGTGTTTTATAATTATCCGATGTGCAATATACGTGTTGTTTGTAGATTCGTGGTGGGTATATTATGTGTGTATGTGTTATAGATATCTTGCATTAATAATATGAATTGTATAATAATTAAAATATGCCAAACACCCCTATCCTCCCCCACGAAAACACTTCTGGACGAAAACACTTAGGTGTTTTCGTCAAGAAGCAGGCCGGCGAAAACAGGAATGGGCCTTGGCCCAGTAACGATCTATTATATGTTTTGATTTCCAACCTTTACGTGAAACTATCATTCGGAAAACCCTAATTACCTCTGTGTGACGGCATGTCTATGATCTCGAAGCCTTTTTCATATTCGTTGTTCATCCTGTCTGGGTTAGTAATCTACTATTGATGGTTATTTGATTTATTTCTTCATGGACGATTTGTTTATCATCATGTGATTAACTGTGATTGTAAAGTGTGTATGGATGTAAGACTGGATGATGAATGATAAGTAATTAGATCTTCGTGTATTGTATGTTATGTGGGGATTAATCATGGTGGTTATGTGATCGTTATGGTTACTCGTGAGATGAGACTGCCCCTTGAATAGATTCCAATGATTCTGATTAGATGATGCCTGAATGATGATGCTATTTGTATTGATGATTGAGTAATTGATGCATTGTATTAAGTATGATGATTGATCGCGTATTCATCGAACCGTAGAAACTGCTAGAATCTGATTAGGGCTTCTATGTTGTAACTGTTAATGATGATGGACCAGACGAAATCACAAGGACCAGATGAAAACACTTAGTGTTTTCATCAAACCCTAAGCCCGACGAAATCACTTGGGATTTCGTCGCCTGAGTGATTTTGCCAAATGGTGTTTTCGCTACATATGCAATTTCGTCACATTAAACCTGTTGTTAACCCTGTTAAGTTTGTAACTCTGTTAGTATATTAACCCTGTTGATGCGTTAACTCTGTTATGCTTGTTAAGAGTGTAAACCTAGTTAGTCTATCAACTGAGTTAAGTTTATTAACTCTGTTAACTTTATCAACACTGTTAAATCATGTATGCAATTCTGTTAAGTATATAACTTCATTAGTTGTTAACTCTGTCCGTTAATCAACACTATTAGTTTATCATGCCTGTTAAATATGTTAATCCCGTTAGTTTGTTAACTTTGTTAAGTATGATAAACTCTGTTAAGCTTGTTAATTGAGAACCTATGTTAGAATAGACCAGAACTCAATTATGTGGAACATGAATGAATTTGATTAACTGTTTGCGGGACACATGATGTTAATTACCAAGCAATCTATGTGGTATGAGATTTGCATGCGAGTCTTTCCGAATGTAAACTGATTATGTATACGTGCATACTATAGGCTTTGGTTGATTATTGTGAGCACATAATTTAGCATACCGAGCAAACCGAGCTGAGTTCACACTCCTAAGGCATTGGATTCCCGGTGGGTTGGGAATGGGATTGAATAACTATTTATATTATCAACACCACTAGACTACTTGCTACTGTCCTCGGATTAAGAAGGGCACGTACGTAAAACCTACGTACACTCATACTTGCTACTGTCCTCGGATTGAGAAGGGCACGTACGTAAAACCTACGTACACCCATACTTGCTACTGTCCTCGGATTGAGAAGGGCACGTACGTAAAACCTACGTACACTCATACTTACAACTGTCCACGGATTGAGAAGGGCACGTACGTAAAACCTACGTACACTCATACTTACTACTGTCCTCGGATTTAGAAGGGCACGTATGTAAAACCTACGTACACTCATACTTGCTACTGTCCTCGGATTGAGAAGGGCACGTACGTAAAACCTACGTACACTCATACTTGCTACTATCCTCGGATTGAGAAGGGCACGTATGTAAAACCTACGTACACTCATACTTACTACTGTCCTCGGATTGAGAAGGGCACGTACGTAAAACCTACGTACACTCATACTTACTACTGTCCTCGGATTGGGAAGGGCACGTACGTAAAACCTACGTACACTCATACTTAACACTGTCCTCGGATTGGGAAGGACACTTATGGATACGACTAGTCTAGTAACATACAACATGGGAAGCCCCCACTAACTGAACATACAACTGGCCTAGTAAATTACAACATGGGAAGCCCCCGCTAAATATCGTGAAAAGGTTTTGTAAATAAGAATACCGGTTAATACATGGTTATGAAACGAATTTACGATTTCTAAAACGAACTCAATAACTGAACAACCAACTGTGAACTCGCTCAACTTTGTTGTTGACTCGTTGTTACATGCCTTGCAGGCTTTTAGGTGCTAATCAATGGAACTTGCTGTCTGGGAAGCTGGAGTGGTCATGGGTCGAGTTACATGGAGACGGAACACAAGACTAAGAGCTATCACATGTGGTTTATAAACACTTAACGAACTAAATATGCTTCCGCTGTAAACTGTGATTTTTTGTTACGTTGTAACCCTTATTGTTAATAAATGAAAGTTTTATTTAATATACTCACGAGTTCAATGTGATTTGGTGGCTAAGATCCTGGTCAGTCACGCCTCCAAGCGGTGGTACTCCGCATGTGGATTTTGGGGGTGTGACATATATACACACATATATAATATATATAGGTTAAACACTGGTATTTTACTGGATACCGGGTATTTTATCTTGCGTTTTAATCCCATTTCATGACGTTTTAAATTATTTTTATCACTCTATAAAAATTAACTCGTCAAAATATTACTGAAATAATTATCAGTTGCCTTGACTGGCTGCGTTGACAGTATTTAGTCAGATACGCGCAGTATCGCGCGGTACGCGCTTAAACTCGAAAAATAGAGTTTCTTGGCATTTAAATTTATTTTTCTTTCCGAACATGATTAAAATTACTATTCTAATCAAAATGAATTATTTTTAGGATTTTAACATTGATCGGGCGGTCACCGACGTTCGTTTCGCATTTTGTTCGTTACGCGATAAGCGTTTATCTTATTATTGCCAATATATTTTTTATCAAAGTTTGGATTTACCAACACATCAAATATCACACATAAACTTTAATATCAGTCAAATACAGCCCTTTATTCATTCATGCACGTGTTACATTTATACGGTACAGCCTAAATAGTCGGGTGTCACACTTCATGCATTACTTATTCTACATAAGTAAATGTGTCGTGCAAGTTCATCATACGAGGGTTTAAGCAATACCCGGAACTTTCACTCAAGACTTTTGAGATTTCCTTTTTAATTACAAAATTTTCTTCTTATGTCGACTGTTAAAAGTCAAATGTCTCATACCATACACATCCTATCATTCATTTCGTAGGGTATTTTCCATCTACCAATTCATTCCTATCCAACATGAGTTAGACATTTTACTAACCTCGATTTCATTGCATAAATCCACGATCCATAAACCAGATCGATCCGCTTCTTCACGAGTACTCACCATACCAGGGCAGATTTCATTCATCCTTGTAATGAGCTTTCGCTCGTGCACATCCTTTCACCAATTCGATTGGTTTCATCGCATTAAGAGTACTACCACTATCATCTACAAAATTAGCGGTTAGCACATTTCGTTCAAACATTCATTCTACTGGGTGATTATTCACCTATAATTCTTTCACAATTTCCTACGTAAATGCTATAACATATCTCACATTCCATTTCTTACATGCAATTCTTTCATTTTGTTAGTTATTTCGCCAACTTTTTGCAGTTTAACTTTTCACCGTCAAACTGGCATTTCTTACTTATCGTAGATGTATTGAAGTACACGTTCGTACTACTTTCCATTCATGCTTACTTGCAAATACTTTATTACATTATTTTAGTATTCTTGTCAAAACTTACCCTTCCCGTCCATACTTAAGTTATTGTCCGGGTCGTAACCCGTCATTCATTCTGACTCCCAAGAGTCGATTACTAACACGTCTAACATGTAACTTATTCAAAACTTCTTTCTTTCAACTAGAATTTAGGTTTGCGTGCCAATTACAGCCATTCTTTTGTTATACTATCGCCATTAATTAATACTTACATATATGACCCGTTTGACTCAACCATGGTCGAACTGTCAACACCTTCTTATGTAGGTTAATTTCATCCTTTTTATGTTTTAAATCCATTTTATGGATTCAAACGCATCATTTACACTTTTCACTCTTTCTATGTTTTGGATCCGTCTCACGGATACAAACATATTATTCATACCTTTCATTCCTTCTATGTTTTGAATCCGTCTCACGGATTCAAACATATCATTCATACTTTGTTGATCCGTATACGGATTCAAACATTCTTCATTCTTATCGTTCATGCTTTTCATTCTTGCATGGTACTCTTAGTTTCTTGAGAGTCTTACTACCCATTTCACCCGCACGTCCACCTGCTACCCAATTCTACCGGACATACCTGCGATAATTTCCATGGTTTCACGAAAGTCATATGCTTCTTGCGTACTGGCAAGGTGCGCAATCCACATACTGGTTCCATGCCTTCATGTAATCATCGCCTTATGTCTGAAGAAGTGGGTTTCAGTTTCGTGCAACATCTTTAAAACTTTACCAAGACAAAGTCATTGTCTTTCGCTTAATATTTACCCTCCCCAAGGAGATTTCCTTTTTCTTTTAACGTCAGTACCCATATATTAATATTGTGTACCTGGGGTTCATCTGTCTAATTACATGCCTTGGGTATCCTAGACCGCATCCTCGAAACATCCTCTTCAAACATTTAAGCTTACCTTGCATATACAAAACCGTTAGCTTCTTTATTTGAGTACATAAGTACACACTTTCATTCCATTTCTACCTTTAGATCTTGATCCAGTCATGGATTGTACGGGTTTCTTATCACAAGAGCACACATGTTTGAGTTCAAGTACCTACCTTCTCGTACTTGATTCTCTCAATCCAGGGCTCTAATACCAACTTGTAACACCCTAAAACGTTTTGACCATAAGAGACGCAACGGAAATACCGGCTCAAAAATTCTTTCTTATATTGTCTATATAACATACTTGAAAGTTCATTTATAATCTGTCGTACACTTCTTGAAAGGATTTACAACATTCATTCTTGATTAACACGTTAAATGTAATACATAAATACAAGCTATGAGACCGCTCTTCCCGTAAAATCCTTGCTGTTTGACACGATCTTCAACCTCTTAGTCTCCACAATGATGTTAATTCCGTGCAACCTGCAATCACCACATACATGTGCATCATTAATATTTGTTGACATCATTCTTAACCTAGACATACGCAATTAAATGACCATTCTACATTCTTCTATTCATGCTAATCTTTTCTATTATCTTTCCAAGTACAATCTTGCATCCCAATCATCAACTCTTCATAAGGACATAATAGTATACCTGCATTTTCATTTCATTCTCAAGGCAAACGATTAGTAACATAAATACTCAAACGTATTGAAGCCATGTATACATATATACAAGCTCCATTGTTTCAGAAACAATAAATCCTACTTCATGCATGCGTACCTTCATATGTATATTTATACACACACACATACACACATACATACATACATACATACGTACGTACGTACGTACGTACATACATACATACATACATGTTGGTGCATGCGTCTGTCGACTTCGTCTTGTATCGAGTCTTACATTACAATTGTTAGATCAGGACGCGTTGTACGGGAAATAGGGTAGGATTTATGTGTGTTTGAGCTAATTTCGTTTGAAAATGACATGTGACACATTCAAACGAAATTACATTGTTTAATTTCGTTTGAAGGGCTCCATGCCACTTTTAAACGAAATCACTCATCCTATAAATACCCTTGTGCCTGATTTCATTTGTAACTTTCCGGTTTGTGCAACGAAGTGCTGCCAAAGTGTTGTCAGGTTGTAAAGTGTTATCAAATCAATCATACAACAGTTTTAAGTGTAAATCTTGCTGAATTGACCTCTACACGTTTGTTTCCGCCTTTCATATAGAGATAAACTCTTCTGATCGACTCGTTCGGGTCTAAAAACGATCCTACAATACATACATACATACATACATACATACATACATACATACATACATACATACATACATACATACATATATACATACATACATACATACATACATACATACATACATACAGACATACATACATACATACATACATACATACACACACACACACATACATACATACATACATACATATATACAAACAAACACACATACATACAAGCTCTTACATACCACTTACATTCCCACATGATTATACTAACATATCCTAGTCACAAACATCCATATAAATAAGTCTCATACGTATCAATCTACGTGCATACTTATTTCTAATCGTGCTTACCTATGGATTCTGATACTAACATGTAGGTAAATCCATACCCATACTTATACATGCCTCTAGACTTAATTAATTCCCACACATACTTACGTACACGCTCATCACACCTCATAAACACTCTTCAATGAGTTTATGTAATGGTAATCATTTCTTTAACATTCCTTCAATCACACTTTCTAATGGTATAAATGTCGAATTCCTTCCATCTTCTATATGTGGTTCGACATCAATTCCTTAACAGTTAATTTTTGAGGCATAACCCAGACAAATTACCTGGTCATCTAGGTTATCAAGCATAACCAAGACAAGTTACCTGGTCATCTAGGTTATCAGGCATAACCCATACGAGTTACCTGGTCATCTAGGTTCAGGCATATCCCAGATAAGTTACCACGTCATCTAGGTTTAGGCATAAGCCTGACGAGTTACCCGGTCATCTAGGTTATCAGGCATAACCCATACGAGTTACCTGGTCATCTAGGTTATCAGGCATAACCCAGACAAGTTACCTCGTCATCTAGGTTCAGGCATAACCCAGATGAGTTACCTGGTCATCTAGGTTCAGGCATAACCCAGACAAGTTACCTCATCATCTAGGTTATCGGGCATAACCCAGACGAGTTGTCATAGCCCAGACGTTTATTTCACCCTATCGGTATGCCAGCCGTAGGCTACGGCAGGCATCAGTAAAGAATTCAAACCTTGTACAAATCGAACTTCCATGTACTTTCATTTAATCATAATCAAGCTCCATATCCTTCTAAATCTTAATCCCATGATCAAACCAACTACTACATCACGCCATACTTCTTTCTACATTTTGACCCGTTCGTTTCTACCGTGTAGTTTTAACATAAACAACTATCTTCGACTTACCATAACACTTCTTACTTTGGTACTTACTCTTACCCATAATCTTCCTTCATGGTTCCCTATATTCAACACACCAAACTTCATTTATTAAAGAATAAGTGATTCCAGAAATCACTTACCTTAAGCATCCGTATACGCATCCGCTTCCGTGGCTCCTTTCGACCCGTTAACCTTTTGTGCTCGAGTCCATCTCGACATCATCCCTATACTTCCATGTCATCGCAATCACATTCTTGTTAGAATACATAGTTGTACATGTTAACGATCATATCAATTGCATATTACACATTCGACTCTCATTCATCAATCCTAACAAGCGTAAGACATAAACTCACATCCATTCAAACTCATATAATTCATCATGTCATTCCATATAACTTTCAATAATCTTACATTTACGACAACAATTCTAGTCATGCTTCTTATGCATATTTGACTTTCAGAATTCAATGGTTTATCATATGAACTTTCGGCTTATCCTTATATATATCCATACATCATATTAGGCTATACAAATGACACCATATAAGTTTCATATTCACGATGCAAAAGTTCTTACAACCACATTCAAACTAGTAATTTAACATAATCTCAACATCATTGTCATATTTCATTCATATACATATATATACATATACATATACAAAGCCATTTCATACAATTTCGCATCCTAACTTCACTTAGACATTTCATCATATACTTGGTGTGCATACCACTTTCTAAGCACAATGTACAACTAATTCATGACTCACGTTGACTCGTCTAATGTGTCTAAGGTTTGTAAGAAAGTATGCAGTTCTTGGTTATGGGCTATGAATGCGAATTGCTGTCTGAAAGGAACCCGTATCATGCTCGGTTGGGATCCAAATGTGGCTGATGTTATGGTCCTTTCGCAAACGGACCAGGTGATACACACTCAAGTTATGTTTAAGTTAGACAGTTAGTCCTTACTTTGTTTGTTTGTCTATGTGGATAACCATTATAAAAACAGAAGGGACTTGTGGCAGAATCTTTGTAGACATAGCTCATTCATGAGAGATAAGTCGTGGGTGATTATGGGGGACTTTAATGCCTCATTATTTCATGATGATACGAGCACGGGTTCGTCCACTCATAATATTTGGATCTCGTGAGTTTAAGGAGTGTGTTAACAACATAGAAGTGTTTGATGTTAATAGCACGGGATTACACTACACGTGGACGAATAATCAGCAAAATAGTGGAACAATTTTTAAAAAGCTGGATCGAATCATGTGCAATTTTCATTGCATTACAGATTTCCAAAATGATGGAGCGTACTTCCATCCGTTTCGGGTTTCGGATCATACTCCATGCATATTGAAGCTGCCGAGTGTGTCCAGAGATAAGCCTAAACCTTTCAAATTCGTGAATCTTATTGCCGAGAAACATGGTTTTTGGAAGAAGTGAATCAGATTTGGAGTAAAGATACTACAGGGTTCTGTATGTATCAAGTCGTCATGAAACTCAAGTTATTAAAAACCCCGTTGCGAAAGCTATTTTTTCAACAAGGTAATCTGCATGAGAATGTGAAGATAGCGAGGAAGGAGCTGGATGAATGTCAGGTTGCTATGGATCAGGATCCGGCTAATGATGGCGTGCTAGCTAAGCATAGTTTATGTCTTCAGAAATATAAGGATTCAATCCATGATGAAGCCGTTTTTTTACAACAAAAATCGAAGGTTAAATGGCTATCCCTAGGGGACTCAAACTCGAAATACTTCCATAATGTTGTGAAAGCTAATAACCACCGTAGCCGAATATTCTAGATTCGTGATACGGGTGGTACATTACATGAAGGGGGAGCAGTGGCCCAGGTTATGGTTGATCACTTTTCTAATTTTTTTGGGAGTATAGGTCATGTCGTTGATAGTCCTAATCCGGATCTCTTTCGTAACACTTTGTCATCGGATAAAGCAAGTAATATTGTCCGAATAGTGACTGATGATGAAACTAAAAAAGCTATGTTTTCTATTGCTGGGAATAAGGCGCCTGGTCCGGATGGATATACATCTGTTTTTTTCAAAAAGGCTTGGGATGTTGTTGGCAAGGATGTTTGCATGGCGATTCAAGACTTCTTTGAGAATGGGAAGCTTCTGAATCAGTTAAACCACATGGTGATTTCTTTAATACCTAAGGTAAAGACCGCCGCTTCTGTTACGGATTATAGGACTATATCTTGCTGTAATACTCTGTATAAGTGTATAAGTAAGATTATCACGAACCGTATTAAGGAGGGCCTAGGCGATATTGTTAACATTAATCATTCAGCGTTCATCCCGGGTAGAAAGATCTCAGATAATATCCTTCTAACCTAGGGATTAATGCACAATTACCATCGTAACCATGGGCCTCCGAGATGTGCTTTTAAAGTTGACATTCAGAAGGCATATGACACAGCTGATTGGAGATTCTTGGAAAATACGCTTCGTGGGTTCGGTTTTTGCCAGAAGATGATCAAATGGATTATGGTGTGTGTTAAGTCCACTACGTTTTCTTTGGCTATAAACAGGAATCTACATGGTTATTTCAAGGGGAAGCGGGGATTGCGTCAGGGGGACCCTATGTCTCCATATCTCTTTACTTTGGTAATGGAGGTTCTTACCTTGATCCTTCAAAACCAAGTTGACGTATCCGCTGAATTTAGATTCCATCATAAATGCGAAAAGCAAAGGATTATTAACTTATGTTTTGCAGATGATTTATTCTTGTTTGCTCGTGGAGATCCTAATTCAGCTGCTGTTATTCTGGAGTCCTTGAATTTATTCAAGAATATGTCAGGGTTGGTTCCTAGCATGGCGAAGAGCACAGTTTTTTTATGGGGTTCCAAATTATGTTAAAGGCCAGATCCGTAGTTTAATGTAGTTTAAGGAAGGAGTTCTCCCGGTTCGTTATATGGGTGTTCCTTTAATTTCTAATAGATTGATTTACAATGATTGTAAAAAGCTTGTAGAAAATATGGAATCTCGAATCACTGATTGGAAAGCTAAAAGTTTGTCGTTTACTGGTCGGCTTCAATTAATCAGATCAGTGTTATCTTCTATACAGTTTGAGGAAGGAGTTCTCCCGGTTCGTTATCTGGGTGTTCCTTTAATTTCTAATAGATTGATATACAATGATTGTAAAAAGCTTGTAGAAAATATGGAATCTCGAATCACTGATTGGAAAGCTAAAAGTTTGTCGTTTGCTGGTCAGCTTCAATTAATCAGATCAGTGTTATCTTCTATGCATGTATATTGGGCTTCCTTGTTTATCTTACCAAAGCGAATCATCTATGATCTTGAAGAAAGGATGCAATGATTTCTTTGGGCTCAAGGAAACAATATTAAGGGTAAGGCTAAGGTGAAATGGAGCGCGTGTGTTTGCCTAAGAATGAAGGTGGTTTGGGTATTCGGAGAATCTCGGACATGAACAATGCGTATATGGTAGCTCACATTTGGAGTCTCCTGACGCATAGGGAATCTTTATGGGTAAAATGGGTTCATTCTTATCGTATCCGGGATAGAAGTCTCTGGGATGTGCCTATTCGAAACAATGTGACTTGGAGTTGGAGGAAGATGCTACAACTGCGTTCAATCATACGACAGCACATATGGATTAAGTTGGGTAATGGTACTAACACGCTAGTTTGGTTCGATATATGGGATACCTTGTGTCCTTTGAATCTATATATTACACCTCGAATGATATCTAATGTGGGTTTCAATATGCTGTATACGGTTGCGGATATGTCTCAGAATGGTGGGTGGGCATGGCCGAATAATTGGATAACTAGTTTCCCAGCTTTGCAAGAATTCCCTATTGTAATGTTAAACACGGATGCTCAAGATAGGATTGTTTGGCGATCTAGAGAGGGTACAGATATGGAACATAGCACTTATGTTGTTTGGGATGATATACGCCAAGTGCAGGATCAGGTTCCATGGGCTCGTATAGTGTGGTTTCCTCAGGCTATCCCTCGTCGTTCGTTTCTAATGTGGCTTCTTGTGTGCAAGAAACTTAAAACTCAGGATATGATGTGCAAATGGCGATCGTCGGGTAATGCAAATTACAACCTCTTGTGTTGTTCATTATGTACGTTGGCGCCTGACTCTCATGATCACCTATTCTTTGAATGCGAATTTGCATCTCAGATTTGGTATGGGGTTCGAGAAAAAGCTGGTATGCGAACAATCGGTAATACGTAGGAGGAGATTATGGATCATTTAGTGTAGCATGCTGATTCGAAGCGGGCTACTCATTTCATTGGCAAGTTAGTGGTGGCGGCATCGGCTTACTTTGTTTGGCAGGAACGTAATAACCGTTTGTTTTCTTCGAAGAAAAGGAATGCAACTCAATTGATTGAGGTAATTTTAATGACAATCCGCATGAAGTTACACACAATGAAGTTTAGGAGGACAAGCCATGAGAATCAAGTTTTGCTCGAGTGGAGATTACCACGAGATTTGCTTATGGATCAAGATGAATGCGGCTAGTTCCTGAGAGCGTGTTGATGTAACTGTTTTGTTACGTGTTTGTCGTTTGACTTGTTTCTTGTTTGTTTGCGTATGAGTTTCTTTTATTCGCGAGTGTACTCTAGTAATGGCATGTCATTCTAGAGAATTGAGGAATACATAATTCCTCACTTGTTTTATTTTGGTTGATGAATGAAATTTAACCGGGGTAACCCTTTACCAAAAAAAAAAAACAACTAATTCATGCATAATCTTCTAAGCTCTTACTTAGGTCATCAAATCTTCTTACTAATTAACAAGTATCATTCACACATAGACATCGAACATATCAAACACCACATTTCTTTCAATTCATCTAACAAGAATCTGTCATATATAACATGATACATCAATATTGAACAAGAATTGGACATGGATGATATATCCATGTCACCATCTTCAACATAACAATTGGGTTTCACCTTAAAACATCAAATTAAGCAAAATCATGCATAATTCATGTTCTATATGGTAATTCTAACACCTATACATGATCAATTTCTTATCAATTCGCGGATTAAACATAACCCACTTCATACAAGATCATCAATCTAAATTTCAAGACATACCTCATGATCCCCTTGTGAAGGTGATCATTAATTGATGTTCATTTATAGGTTTGAGCTTCGATTCACCCTTCAATTTGAAGATCTTTCACAACTAGGGTTTTGCTCCCCTTGTGTTCTTCTAAACGTTCCAGACACACACACACACACACACATACACACACACGATGTGTGTGTTGTGTTAAATTCATGTTTTTATAAAACATGGGTTTTCCCATGTTACAATATAATCCCTCTAGTTTGCCATCTTATCTCTTCTCCCATAACTTTATTCCTTACTCTTAAAAGTTAACATTACATTTAACTAGGTTATTTGTTCCTAGTTATCCAACATCATGTTAAATTATTTAAACACCCACTTTGGTCAATAAAGGGGTTTAGGGGCGTTACATGAGTTATCAAGGCCTCGCACCAACCCAGAGACATATATTATTTAGGTATATTCACCTGTAAGACTGAATCCAGGGAATTTTGATACGGGAGTATATTCTAAGGTGGGACACACGATTAAGTTAGTGTGAAATTTTAAGTGGATCAGTATATTGACAATCTAGATGAAATGTTTAAAACTTAAAGTTTATGTAGATCAACGCAGCTTGTGATTTGTCATAAACTGATATGATCCTCTAATATAACTCACAAAAATATGTCTGCAAATATGTTTTTGTTTCATTACAGATAAAACCACAAAAGATTTTAGGTGTGTTTTAGCATAAAGTTTGTAAAATACAGAAAAGATTTTACTTCTGCTTTATTTTCAACAAACGATGTAAGAAAGCGGATCTTCAGAATCTGGATGCAGAAAAGACCTGAGCTATCTGGGTGGGAGCTAATCTTGAAATCAGAAACAATGAAAAGTTTAACAAGTTCATTAATTTGAAACTTAAATTTGTTTGAAAAACTTGATTGAAAATGTCGGATGGTTCGTTATCGGTTCAACCAAGGTTATTAACTTGGACTTGGTCGATAAATCGGGTAACTAGGGTCATTAACTTGGACTTGGTTATTCGAGTGGATATTTGAAAATTTGAAGAGTTTTGAAAATAAAACGCACTTTCATACGAATTGGCCTCTCAGATGAGGGGGGAAGCTTATTTGTAATAAAATGTATTTGGGCCCAGTCGTTCGAATTGGTTAGGCCCATAAGCCCAGTCATCCGATGTGCAAATAGTACCACTATTTAAAGGTACATTCGCATTTAGTTGCACATTCGCTCATATGTACTTCAGAGAACATTGTTATTTTCTCTGATCTTCAAAACTTCCCAAGTCGAATTGTTGCCAAAATTTTTGTCGATTTTAGTGTTGATAGGCACAACACTTACAATGGGAAAGGTAATAGTTAGTTTTGATAGGTTTTTGAAGGTGTTTTATCGATTCACGCATTACCGAGCCTAAAAACTTAGATTTAGGGCAATTGAATGGACCAAATCAAAAATTGAAATAATAATTCTTCAAATTGGCATCTAGTTGATCGTTTAGAACATTCAATTTGAAGAAAAACATCAGATTTGGATTTTGAATTTTTTGAACAATTAAATGATGAAGATGTCACTTTGGGACGAAAGCGTCGTTTCGTACGAAATGGCCATTCATTCTTAATTTTTTCAAAAAATGTGCATGAAATTTATAAGTGTTTAATTGTTTTTGCAGGCAAAGACGACTAACTTTGATTCCAAACACAACATTTGCTGCACGTTAGATAAAACTCTTCCAAAGATGAAACCGTTTGAGGATATTCTGGAATTTATCTAACGAAGTCGAATAAAGAAAGCTCTTACTGATATGCACAAGGCTTACAGATCTCATATCGAGCGTTTCTTGAGGGGTGCGAGATACGAGGAAGCTGATAAAGCAATTCATTCATTTGCCCAGATTAAAGAAGATGGAAAGGTTAAAGATGTCGAAGTAGTGATCATTGTAGCTAATATATATAGAGTACTTGATTTGAAGGATAACGATGGTGATCCAGTTGGTTTGTCTAAACGCTTGTGCAAAGGATTGTGGTTCAGAATTGGATATACTGAATTTGTAAATGATCGTCAGTACAACAAGCAGAATCTCTCATTTCCGTACAAGTTCTTGATTCATTCAGTGATTCACGCTTTAGGGCACAAAAAAGGTGGATATGATGTCTCTGTCGACTACATCATGTGCATAATCACTTCGTTGATTTTGAATCGACCATATAACATTTCACAAGTCATTTTTGAGCACATGAAAGCGAACACAATGGATGAAAAGTTTCTCCAATATCCAAGATTTGTACAAATGTTACTGGATGACAAGATAGAAAACTTGGAGAAGAATGATAACGATGAATTGATACTTGAACATATGACGAACGAGACACTTCAAAGACTTCAAGTTTATAAGATGAAGAATCCATCTCCAGCAAGAAGAAAGTTTGCGTCAATTGAATGAACAAACTATATTGCTCCGTTGGAAAACAAATGGCGACATGATGATAGTGATTCAGGGAACGAAGATGCAAAGATGGAGTTATTTGAGAATAAAAGATCAAAGTGGTTCATTAAAGATGTTGAAAAGAAAAAAGGAGGCGTACTACACCGAAGTAGAAACCAGTCCAAACACAACTTATTGATGAGCTTAGTAACGACGAAGCACAACATGTTGAGAAGAACATTGAAACTGGTGATGCTGAAACGTCTGGAGTCAATACAATGCAAGAGATTGAAGATTTAGTGTTTGTAGGAACAGAGAATGTTTCTGAAAATGTTCAGGGTGATGTGAACATTGGTGGAGAAAACGTTGAAGGAATAGTGGAAAGTGATAATGAGTAGAAAGTGATATTCCTTTTACAAAGATTGCACTAACGACAATGGATCTGAATGCAAAATGGAGGAAAAATAAAGAGAAAACATCCAAGAAACGAAAAGATAGTGATGAAGAGGTTGCAACTTATGAACCGTCGGGTGCTAAGGTTCAAAAGTTAAAGAAAGGAAAAGGGAGACTAAAGAGAATGTCGCAACCAATTGATTCTCCAAAGAAGAAGAAAGCTCGCAAGAGTACGGTGAAAACCGTCAAAGTCACAATAGCTGGCGATCTGATTCAAATAGTACTAGAAAGGGTTGATACTTCCATAGCTGAGCCTATTGAAATACCGATTCAAACTCCACCAAGATCTATACAACAATCGGTCCCAATACAAACTGAAGAAGTTCAACAAACACCTCCGCAACAACATCAAATAGTCCAAGAACCTGGATCTACGACAAAGAAAGCTTCTACACCAAGACATTCAGAACATTCAGTAGAATTCAATCAAAGTTTTGGTGATATTCCACTAGGTTATAGACCGGTTCATTTAGATGATATACCAGATATGCCATTCTTTGATAATGATAGAACTAAGGCTGTGGAAGAAAGAGTTTCAAAGCTTGAGAAAGAAAAAGCGGCTTCAGAAGAAAAGTTAAAGAATTTGGAAGCAAAAAATGTTGTTTTAAAGGACGAAGTGAAAGTTTTGAATGGAAAAGTTACAAGTCTGGAAGCTAGGAATGTTACACTCAACGAAGTAGTCCAAGGCTTGGTAACTACAAATGAACTGCTGTCTGTTTTAACTACTATGTTGAATTCAGAGAATGAGATCTTGAAGAAAATGGTGAACGACCACGAAGCAGACAAGCAGATAAAGTCTAAGCAGATTGAAAATCTATACGCTGTTTTTGAAAGAAAAATGCGATTAAGTGTTGATGCTGAGTTTGATCAATTTGAAATCTGAAGAGCTGAGACTCGGAGGATAGAAAAAGAGAAGAAAGTAGCAGTAGCGGCAAAGGATAAGAGAAAACAGAAAATTGTCAAATATAGTGAAAGTGACGATGAAGAAGATGAAAATGATGATGAAGAAGAAGATAGTGATTTCCGGGCCATCGATGATTACAAGAAAAGCGATGATGATGATGATGATGATCAAGGTGGTGGCGGAAACATGCAGATTGTGAAGAACTCTGGTGATCATCCGGTGCAGGATTCCCTGGATGACACACAGAATGAAGGAAGAGAGGATGTTAATCCTCAGGGGGAGAATGTGTCAGATGCGACCCACGATGAAGTGTCAGCTGGAATTTTCACTGAGGTTGTTCCAATAAACTCAGTTCCAGCTGATACACCGAAAGTAATATATCTTTGTCATGACGTGGAAGAGGGGGAGTATGTTCACAATTATAGTCATGAAGAGATGTTGGAAAGGTTGGGTATTTTAGATGAAAACTTCAAGTTTGACTTTGAAGATAATCTAGAGAAGACAAACCCTAATGAAGCTGATGATTGTATGTTCAAGAATGTATCGGAGGCGAATGATTTCGATAATGTCGTCGTGGAGGATGATTCTGATTCTGGTAATGAAGAGCCATTTCACTATTCTGGAGCAGGTTCAGAGGACTTCCCGACATTGGCAAAATTGTTCTCATCACACAACGAAGACGAGCTTAGAAGAAAGGTTTAAGAAAGAATTCATGATGAACTAAGAGAAGAATGGATCGGAGTCAAAAGAAAGAAAGTTCAAACGACCACTCAAATTCTTCACTCGACATCCGGTCAATCATTGGGAGATATCTTATCTTGGGGATACTTAGAAGATGTGAAAGTATACACGATCAAGAGAGAGTTTGGGGTTCAATACTTCAAGTATCTGAAGGACCTGAAGACTTTACCTTGGTGGGACATTGATGAACTTGTAAAGACAAAGAACATTCAACAATACGTATGGGGTCCTAAAGTATGATTTCACGAAGCAAGACTTTGGGGGGTTATAAGACATCAAGCATCAATAGGTTTTCCTGATTGAAAACCTCATTATCCAAAGCGAATTGTGAAGATTGACCCTGTAACTGGTGAGAAGGATATTACCCTCCACATAAAGAGACCGCGCTATATGAAGAATATGCCACTGAAAGAGATGGAACAAGACTTCTACAGAGAGTTCAAAGGATGGTACTATGATCCAAAGACATGTGAAGCGGTTTTCTCTTTACGCAATGAAGAAAGTTGGATGTGGAGAGGAATTCACATACGTGATCCGATGTGGTTGGTCAACTGTTCGAAGAAAGATATTGAATGCCTATTCTTCAACAAGATATGGTTCTTACCCAAAGACAAGGAACATGCATTGTAATTTCAAAAGTTAGTCAATGTATGTTTCGAGAAAGACATCAACTCGGGGCACTATTGGAATTCTAATTGGAGGGATCTAGAAAGAACAAAGTTTCTGAAAGAAGAACAACAAAGAGAATGGATTAACAAGAAGATTGCTGAATCAGCTCATCGAGCAAGCTTAAGGATGCCAAAGCAACCATTCGAGACCGATCAGACTCTAATACCAAGTGAAGAAAGAAAGATTTTCAGAATGATAAAATTCTTTGACACTTGTGGGCAGACTTGAGAGTGGTGGATGTCGAAAGGTAGATTTGAAAGAAGAGAGAAGTTAGAGAAGAGAAAAGAGGAGCAAAGACAGAAGAGAAGACGTTATGGTAGAGCTTGATGAAGACTATATGTGGAGACTATAGCTACATCGAAGGGGGAGTCTTTGAATGCATATGTCTATAGCTTTCGTCATGTATTGAGTCTAGTTTTGTTATGCATTAGATTGTATAGATTAGATTGTATTTCGTATGAAATGGTCGGAATTTTGATGTAAATGACCCTTTCATATGAAAGAGTCTTTCTTGCGAGAGGGCCATATTGTCCATTTCATACGAAAGTGCCCATTCGCCCCTAACGGTTTCGTACGACTGGGTGTGTCTATAAATAGGGGTGTTGGGTCTCTCATTTGTAACTTTTGGCCCCTAACTGAAGCGAAGCTCTGCCAAAATCGTTTCACAGTTCTATAACTTCTTCAAATCAATAGAAACGATTGTTAAACGGTGTCTTTGTGTGTTTGTCAACTTATACTTGGATTTCGCACGAGATATGACGACGTATTAGCCGGTCGGAGCATTCGGAGTGCCAAAACGGTTCTCACACTCAGTACTGTATAGTACCTTTCGCATATCACCCGATATCGAACCGACGAGCGAACTAGTGGCATTTTTACCATCCAAAATCAATACCCACTAAACTAATAAACTAGTTAGACTTTATTTAAAATCGTAAACTACCATTAACAGTCTAATTACCCTAATTAACCTAATTACTAAAATATCTACACAGTTTAATAAAAGTTCACTTGTTTAAAATGTTTAAAAAAATAAAGTATTCACCATACCCCCCCCCCCATACATTCGGCCATCACCCTACCCCCCCCCCCCCCTCTACAGTTGATTTGCCATGATGAAATTGTATGGGATGCAAGATCTTAATTTGACCAACGTGATGTAAGACTTGAAGTTCATAATATCATTACATCATTCAACTTTCATTACAACATTTCACACACCAAAAACTTCATTTCTCCTCCCCCCATTTCGGCAGCCCTATACACACCCATAACCTCACCATCTTCCACTATTAAACACCATTCTCTAGCTAATTTCAAGCCATTTCAAGAACATCTAAGGTGTTGCAAGAATGGAGGAACATTAGGAGGTGCTTGGAAGCTTTATTATCTTCTTAATCCCCATCCTACAACCCCCTAACCAATTGCAAAATTGTAAGATCATTATCCACCTATTCTAAGGTTATTATGTTATGTAGATTATGAAAGTACAAAGTGTTCATCTTGAACTCCAAGAAAACAAAGCTTAAAAACACTAATCTCAACTTAAAAAGTCTATAATAATTATATAATATGTGTTGATTATGTTGTTTTGTGTTAGATTATGCTTATGCTTATGATGATTATGTTAAAGTAGGATGTTTAAATGGATGACCTTGTGTAATTTAGGCTAGTAGTGATGATCTAAACATTTTGATGTTTAGATCTTAACAAGGTCATTATCCACATAACCCATGAACTTTACTACAATGTAAAAATGATTCTTAACATGTTATGACTTTATAAAGGTTAAACACCATGATCTACACTAAAGATGGTTTTAAAAGTGTGTTAATCAAAGTTGTTAAATGAAAGATCAAGACTTTAAAGTATGGTAAACATGATGGTTTAAATGATCTTGTTAAAGGAATAAAACTATCATTATTTTTATTAAAAGAATGATTAAATACTATATATAAATTTCAAGGATTATAAGGATAATTATGTGTGAATTATTACTTGAAAAAATATGGATTTGAAACTTGATTTGAGATTGTTGTGATTAAGGGGTTAAACATGCTTAAGAATACGTTTAGAAAACGTGGAAAACGCCATAGTTTAAGGGAAACTATAGTGAAATTTTCTAAAAACCTAATCGCGATTAAGGAATAATTAAAGGTGATTAAAATGGTTAATCATGATTAGCAACCTTAATCATGATTAGATAAACCTTAATGGAAAGGTTTAAGTCTTAATCATCCAAGAGATTTTCTAAACACTTATATATATAGGCTAAAAATCTATATACATAGGACACTTTTAATTTGGTGTATAATACATGTGTATTGTGTGTACATCTTTAGTATATAGGATGAAATCAAAATACAAGGAACACAAAATATATATCATGAAAATACTTGTGATGAATCAAGCAAAATGATACATATACAAATCACAACTTTTCAATGTAACAGTTACAGTTCTACGATCAAACCCTAATCTCAACAATGTTATGAACCAAATCAACAGTTTAGCAGTTCTAATACACCAATAACTAATATCTGACAAACAATTACACATTCATACACAAACAACTGCACATTCATTCAGGCATGATCAACTAACCATAGATCAATTGTTTGGATATGTAGGGTTTTGCATGGAATGTGAGAGATCAAAATATCAACGTATAACATAAACACTTACCTTAGATTCAATCTAGTATTTTTTTTCTTGATGGATTGAAAGATCAGAATTGTGTGTGTGAGGTTTGTGTCGCCCAGAATGATTAGAGAAAAATACAACTGCCGTATAGTGAGATTATGGGGAGTTTAGGGTTTTCAGTATTTTATTATAATTACAATATTAACCATAAACACCCTTAGCTGCATAACTTTCACACAAAAGCACATAACATCTTGTAGTTTGCAGTTAAAGCATATAAATCACGTATTTGTCATGCAACATTTAAGTTTCATATGAACCGTCCGTTTATATTAATTATTCGTGTTAGTCACCAACCTTCGAGAATTAACTTGTATGTTCCGGTAATTCCCTGAATTACCAATGTAGACTCATTTAACTAACCTTAGTTAAATTTAGTGCTATGAATATATGTCTAAACTAACTGTGGTTAGGTTAAAGTATTAACCTGAAATTACGGGTTGTCATAAAAATAAGCCAACAATTACTCTAAATATACGTGATTATTACTTTACAAGTATGATCTATTAACCTGCTATTGTTTCTTCAACATCACCATAATCATCAAAACAAATATGGCTTGGTGGATCATTTGACTATGTACAAGCTCTTTTTATATCAATTCTTTCACTTTTCCCCTTCATTTAATAGCAACTATAGACACAAAAATAAATAATTACTCTATTTATAGAACAAACATGATCTCATTTATAATAATTCTATTTATTCATGATAATTTCTCTACCACTGTATCTAAGTCATAACGATTCTAGTTATGCACAAGTGTATGAAACATGACCTTGATCATAATTACTCTAGTAGAGTATCTAAGTCATAATTATCTTAGTTATGCATGACAATTACTCTACTACTGTAACAAACATGATCTCAGTCTATTAGGATCTGAGTTTCTTTTTATTGTGTTCGTTTGATTAGAATGAAGATGAAACAGAGTTAAATGCAGTGGAATTAGATGACACAAACTTGCAACATACAATCAATGAGAGAATAAGTTTTAGCAAACATGTTTAACTTTAAATTGAATGATTGTATTTATTACAATAATCAATCACAACGCATGCATGCACTAATCTCCCCCTCAGCCTGAGCTCACTTGATTGTTCGTAAAAAATGACTTTGTGTGAAAAGAGCTTATAGAACAGTACAGAATACTGTTCTATTTATAGTACAGAACAACCACTGAGCATCTTCGGCTGACGTCACCATGAAAGTGACATCTAACCTCCTAACAACCTCTAACAACTGTCCTATACAACTACTGATCATAAACCACTGATTACAATAAACAAATACAATACAAGACTAAACTACTGATTCTTCATTTCATTGTTATCACTCCAGCAGTGCTTTGGCCTTCAGCAGTACTTGAGACATATCTGTAGATTGAGCTTCAGTACTTTGACTTCATCACTTCTTTAGGACAACAGCAGTTGTGAAGAGCAGTGCTTTGAGTCATTAGATTTTTGGGCCACATTCAAGGGGAAAGATTAAGTACAAACAACTGCTTATTTTGGACCCACTGCTCTGAACCAGTTTTGGCATTATCAGCTGTTCCTTTGTATAGGGTTCAATCCCAACAATCTCCCCCTGGAACCGATGATACCAAAACTCTTCATTATTTTAGATCTTTATTGTCTCATCAAAAGTTCCCAGATTTGGCCTTTGAATTGTAACTCAAAGTTCATAGATCTTCTACACTCAGGCCAAGTGCATTTTCCCTTGATATTTGTCACACCCCGACCGCGTTAAAACAACAAACCACGGCGGAAATGTCGGGGAGTGTCGTAACAGAATCATTGTTTCACAACACATGGATTTGAAGTTTCGTTTTATTGAATTAAGTTTATCACATTGTATTGAAATCAGAAACAAAACATGAACAATTGTCTTTCATTGTTGTTAAGTCACTAAGGTCTCGTCCATCCCTATGTGAGCATGCATCATAATCATCATCAAATATCATCAACTATGGTACCTGAAACATATGTGAAAATACGTCAGCATAAAAATGCCGGTGAGTACATAGGTTTTGTGAGTGTGTCAGATTCATGGCTCGTTTACATGTTGCAATACCTCGTTTTAACTACGAGAGTCGATAGTTGGAAACCTTGATTTGAAAAGAGTTTGGTATTGCAATATGATTAACCAACTCAAAATAAGTTGGTTATAGTTTATAAAATCTCGTTGCCATGAATCTTAACCCAAAAAATTTGTTTAAGTAAACCAAATTGTAAATCATTCTCGTATTAAAACTCGTATGGTTTATATCATTTAGTAAACATCGTTGCGTGACATCGTTTGGAAATCGTTCATCCAAGTGATCTAGATAACACAACGACATGTAATGTGTTAAAAGCACTTATATATAGGAAGTACCAGTGGCGTATCCACCATGCTTTTATCACATTACACCCGCCCCGTTACCTAATCACTTACCATAACCCAATCGTTTAATAGTTCAGTTAGTTCCAATCGTTAAAATAATTCACATAGATCAAATAGTTCCAATGGTTCAAACAGTTCAATTAGTTCACATAGATTAATAGCTCCAGTGGTTCAATAGTTCAAATCGTTCACATAATTCAGATAGTTCCAGTGGTTCAAATAGTTCAAATCGCTCACATAGTTCAGATAGTTCCAGTGGTTCAAATAGTTCAATATAAACCATAGCATTCATTTTAGGAAACTCGAAATCGTTCAGCACATATGAATCACCCCAAAAAAATTGAAAACGGTAAAAGAGGGGACTATGTACTCACTTGAGATTGAAAGGTATCCTCGATTAAAGTGAACTAACAGGCTCGGGAAATCAAGGAATCAAGTGGAGCCTAGTATCGGATCACTATGTTAATAAATCGACACCTAAATCGGGAGATCGGGTAGAATGAGGTTTCATAAACCAAATGAGTATTGGAACTCATATGATATGGTTTAACAAAGCCTATATTCTAAATCGGAACCTATCCTAAGTGCTTACGACCCGTTACGACCCATTAAGGTAGTCTATGCTACTCTAACGCGTCGTTCGCGCGAAAGCGCATTCGAGACGCCTAACTAGTCCTATGACAAGTTTTATATGCCCTAACATGTTTAAATATGTTGCATAATCAGTTTAAGTGACAAAATTTAGATTACATATGCTTAAATTCCAATTATGCATGAAAAGGCCATTTTGGTCATTTTTCCTAAGGCATATAAACTACCTATCATACAACTAATTAAACCAAGTGACCATAAGGTATAACCTCTGAAGTTTATTCCTTATACGATTATGGTCACAATATATGCTTGGTCGGATTCTAACAATTGACCAAACGGGTTGGGTTCGAAAGTCTAAGCGGTTGTCAAGACCGCTTGACTTATGACCCTAAACAAGCACTAGACTAAAAGTGACGAGTTAAACATGTTAAAACATGTTTAACTAAGTTAGAAAACAGGTTTGATATCAAAACAAAGTGTTTTGATACCCAAAAATAGCTTCGTCACAAAATACGCATAAATACGTATTTTGACCGAAACTTTGACTCGTCACTTCGACTAATCAACGTGGTAATCAGTAGGTATAGTCACAAGGGACTATAATCATCATGATTATGCTCACGTTGCAAAGTTCAAACGAACTTTGTGTTGACCAAATCATGGTCAAAGGAGAAAGTCAAACACTGTTTGACTTTCATGCTTGAAAAGCATAAACAAGTATGAAAGAAGCTTACAAAAGGTCCAAGCAAGGAAGAATTGATCTAAAATACTCAGGTATGAAGCCTTAGCTTCAACTTAGAGCATATTTGATCAATTTATGTGAAGAGTGAATGAGAAACCCACTTCTATTTATAGTAAGTTTGGATCAAGGAGATCATTCCAAGTGTTAGGAGGTTTAATCTTGACCCTACACTTGTGGAACATGGTTTCTAATACAATGGGATGCTCTAAAACAAGTCCATAGTATTAAAAATTGCATAGAAGACCCTGAAGTTAAAGCTGGTTGCTGAAAACAGACTTTCTGTCAAAAGTAGGCCGTCGCGTGCTGCCTGTGTACCCCCCCCCCCCCCTTTGCTGTGGCGCGACGCCACACCCTACCTGAGCCAGAAACTTTCAAAACTTGGCAAGAATGGTCCCTGTAGCACGTTTAAGCCATTTTCAACGCGTTTAAACCACGTTAACCCGTTTTCAAGGCCTTACAAGGATGTTAAAGCATAGGGGACTTGAAACATGCTTGAAATTATCTCAGATGTCAGTTTGTTTGGTCGTGCAGTCGCGTTATTCGGTTAATTACGATGAAAACTCGAACGGACGCGAAACGATCCAAATTACGTGACGAATGGTATTTTTGCATTCCAATCACTAAAATAAAATATTTTAATGATTACAAAAATTTTTGGATGTCCGGATACGTTCAGAACGTAAGATATGCGCGAAATTGCAAACTTATGCACTATTTTAACTGATTACGTTTACGCATCAATTCGCGTATAACTGTCTAGAAAGCGATTTAAAGCTTGAAATCGAACAAGAATTGATATGTGAAAAGGCTTATATATTTATACAAATTCCAAGTATGAAACACAAGATTTCATTGGTTTTGTATTCGTATGATGGTCGTAGAGGTACAAATGTCACAGTCTTCCCTACTTTAGGAAATTTCGTCCCAAAATTTATTCGTATGAGTCTGTCTGTAATGTTGTGTCAAACAATTGTCTTGCATGGAATCTAAGGTGTTATTTATTTGCATAGAGTAACTCATCAAGGATCTCCATGTAAGGCATAACTTTATCATTCCCTAGTGGGTGCTTCCTTAGATAAAGCTAGAAGTGGGAACGAGAGATTTGATTAATGATAAAAATCAAATTAACCAGTAGTTCTGAGGGTATCCCTTAAGAATCTAACAATAAAGGCATAAAGATCTGGTAAGGATTTATATTTCATATCTCCAGTGGATATTCTTCAGAAGCGAGAATGAATGGATAATTCATTTTCTCCAATAGATTCTTCGTCAGATATGGAGATGAAAGATGAATAGGTTTTTAGACATATTACATTTTACACAAATAATATATCTTTACAAAACATTGTTTTACAAACAGCATATTTTATACAAACTCATTTTTACTTGATTATTTACTTAACCATGCATTATTCTTTTATATCATCTGTTTCTTATCGATTTTGGTATGATTTCTAAAATAAAATATTTTAAGGTTCATGACTACTTTTGTTAAACATTTTCTTTAAGCTTACGGGTCATGAATCCTATTTTAATAAAACCTATGTATCTCACAGGCATTTTTATGCTGACGTACCTATTTTCACAAGTGTTTTTCAGGAGCTGATGCATAGGATTGGTCAGATACACTTAGGCGGACTTGGGACTTAGTGACACTAAAAGATGCAAGACTAGTTAATTATGTTATATCTCTTTGTTTTTAAGACATTGTAACCTCTTTAATTTCAATAAAACAAAACTTCAATTTCCATGTGTTATGAAACAATGATTATGTTACGACACTCCCCGACGTTTCCGCCGCGATTTGTTGTTTTACGCGGTCGGGGTGTGACAGATATGGGTTCCATTGTTTGGAGATCTTAGAGAGCTCATGATGGACGAAGCACACAAGTCTTGCTACTCCGTACACCCAGGTTCAGATAAGATGTATCAGGACCTCAAAGTCTTGTATTGGTGGCTGAAGATGAAAGATTACATCACGAAGTATATGAGTAAATGCTTGACTTGTGCGAAAGTCAAGGTAGAGTACCAGAAACCCTCAGGCCTGCTTCAGCAACCGGAAATACCCATGTGGAAATGGGAGCAAATTGCTATGGATTTCGTCACTGTTCTGCCCAGAACTCAAAATGGAAACGACACCATTTGGGTGATCGTTGACCGTCTCACGAAGTCGGCGCACTTTCTTGCAATCAAGGAAACGGATAAGTTCTCACAACTTGCTGCTGTTTATCTGAAGGAAGTGGTTTCTAGGCACGGGGTGCCAACCTCTATTATCTCTGATCGTGATTCGCGTTTCATATCTTATTTGTGGAAATTAATGCATAAATCGTTCGGCTTACGTCTCGACATGAGCACTACTTATCACCCAAAGACGGATGGTCAAAGCGAACGAACCATCCAAACACTTGAAGACATGCTGCGAGCATGTGTGATCGATTTTGGTAAAGGGTGGGAGAAACACTTGTCGTTGATAGAGTTCTCTTACAACAACAGTTACCACACTAGCATTCAGGCAGCTCCGTTCGAAGCATTATACGGGCGGAAGTGTCGTTCTCCTCTTTGTTGGGCTGAGGTGGGTGACATCAAGATCACAGCGGAACTTGTTCTTGAAACTTTGGAAAAGATTGTCCAGATCAAAGATCGTATGGCGGCGGCGCGCGACCGCCAGAAAAGCTACGCTGACAAGCGTAGGAAACCCTTGGAGTTCGTTGTAGGCGATCGTGTTATGTTGAAAGTTTCTCCCTGGAAGGGTGTGGTGCGCTTTGGGAAGCGCAACAAGCTTAATCCACGCTATGTTGGGCCGTTCAAAATTTTGGAGCGAATCGGTAAAGTGGCCTACAAGCTCGAGTTACCTGCTGAGTTGGGTAACGTTCATGATGTCTTCCATGTTTCACAATTGAAGAAGTGTTTGTCCGATGAAACACTTGTTGTACCACTTCATGAACTAAAAATCGATGACAAATTGCAGTTTGTCGACGAACCAATCGAAATCATGGATCAGGAAGTCAAAGTTCGTAAGCATAGTTGGATTCCAATTGTGAGAGTTCGTTGGAACTCAAGACGTGGACTGGAGTTCACGTGGGAGCGCGAGGATTAGATGAAGCTCAAGTACCCTCACTTATTCCCAACCGACCAATCTAAATCTGATGCAACTGGCGAATTTTGGGGCGAAATTCCCTTTCAAGTTGGGGATGATGTGACACCCGCGGAGAATCCACAGTCATCCTGATCTAACATCTTGCCGTTTTGGATTACTTGTCAAATTTCGGGACGAAATTTCTTTCAAGTTGGGGATGATGTGACAACTCGAGATTTCAAGGCCTTTCTTTTACGCATTCTTGTCCCATAATTCATTTGATGATGCAAACCTTGCGCATGTTATTAGAATGGTTAATGTATTGTTACGTTTGTGTATTCCATGAAAACTTGTGTTTTGGGTAATGTTATATTTATATTTAACCTCAACGACGAAGGTGGATTGTTCGTCACCCTCATATTATGGCGAAGATTGATTCTTCGCCGGCCCAAATCATTTCGAAGCCCAGTAAGGGCCCAGTTCACCTATTTGAGCATATACACGCACATAATTCACGAAATCTATCATATTGCAAATCCTAGTTCTCTCTCTCTCAAATGATTGACGGCAGACTTCATCCATCATTTCGAAGCTTTCTAATCGTAAAATATCACTGGTTAATCTTGTCTAAAGGTTAGTGCCTATCTTTGATTTCTGCTAGAATCCCGTTGATGTGATTTTATGTGAAATTAGGGTTTCTTTGATAAGGTTGTAACTCTAGCACTTGCGTGTTAAGGGTTCGATAATCTGTATACGTTCATTATTATGGTGGTTTGATAACTATGCTTAGTGTACCTGCGTCATGATAAACTGATAAACTGATTGTGCTTGGTCGAAGGATGATTAGGGTCATTGATTGTTTTGAATGGTTTGTACGATGAGTAGGAACGGTTACGTTCAGAAGGGTTGGTGATTGTCCATTGTTAGGGTGTATAATCATGGTTAAATGTGGTCATTTGATCTGATTAGAAACTGTCAACCAGGTTAGAATCGGTTACGGCTGAATTAAAGATTAGTGAAACTGTTTAATGGGTGGTGCGACAAAGGATTCCTCAATGAAGGACTAGTGGTCATCGAAGAATTGAACCTTCGTCGGCTAGTCTTTTGACGAACTTCTTGGACTCTTCGTCGTGTGATATCTAACGAACCTTAGGGACCTTCGTCGTATTGGTTCTCCGGCGAAGAATGAATCTTCGCCGTGGGGGATCCTTCGCCGTGAAGACACTTGAACAAATAGTAAACTGTTGTGATTCATATGATTGATGGACACTTGTGTTTATAAATGCTAGTTGCTGCATGATAACAATACTGATTTATAATAAGAAAGCTGACTTGTCTTGTGTGAATAGAACATTCATCTGTTATGTATGTGTTGATTTGTGATTTGCACATGGGATGTGTACTTATATGAAAATTGGGTACTTGATACATGATATACACTGATCTTTGTGATGAATGCAATCCGTGTTAAATACGTGACTTGTTTGATTGTGAAACTGATGTTGATTGGTAACCACGGTAGGGTTTGGGTTGACCAACTTGGACGGGTAACTTAACATACCGAGCAAATCAAAGGTGAGTTCATTCCTCTTGAGCATGCGTCCCGGTGGGTGGGATAATCATTGGGTATTCCTGAGAGGAATAAGTCATTTGGGTAAAACTGGGATGTTGGATAATACACTCACTCGTATCACCATTAAGTCCCATCTTGTTTGTTACCTGAGAGGTAACGGGGTATTAGTTGGTAGCGCTATCTAGGTTTGGCACCCTCACCATGTACCTGAGAGGACGGGTGCGAACTAATGACCTAGTCATGCCCAATGCTTTGATGGGGGCATTGGGAAAAGGGCAAAACAGTCTGGAGCTATCTTGTACGGTATCGAGTTATTATCAACATTATAATCAATGAACTGAACTAATCACTTGGTAACTAACGTTTTCGTAAAACTATGAACTCACCAGCGTTGTCTGATACACTTATTGCATGCTCGCAGGTCGTTAGGTACTTTGGACAAGGAACTTACTATCTGGATGGCTGGAGTGGTCATGCGTCGTACTGCTTGGATAAGCATGACTTGCTTATTGATTTGACTTACATTTGGTTTTGGAGACATTTAAACAATGAACTACTATTTGCTTCCGCTGAACATGTTAAACTTGGATTATGTTATGAATGCTTTACCTTAATAAATGGAAACTTTATTTCAATCTTGATATTAGTTCAATGTGATTGGTCGCTAGATCCTGGTACGTCACACGCCTAGCGAGGTTTTCGCATGTGGTATTTTGGGGGTGTGACATTAGGGTTTACAACTTGTAGGAATCATCATCCTACACAAAATCAAGTTTAAATTCAAGTTCATACGTTACATAAAGGATGATCATCATAGATTTTTCAAGAATCATCCTCATACTTACTAGATCATGTTTTAAATCATCATCTTGCAAGCTTCATATGGTGATCTACACCATACATACAAGTAATCAACAAACAAATTCACTACATACTTAAACAACTTAGATTTTCATGATTTCAAGCTTTATGTTCATGTTCTTGTTTTGATGAGATTCTTTAGATTATCATGTTACTTCCTACTTTAACTACAAAAATCAAGTGTAAAAACAAGATCAAAGAAGCTTACTACTAGCACTATGGCTAGGGAAGAACAAGATGGACGATGATGAAGAAATGAAGTGGATAAAAGCTCTCCAAGAAGTTCCTTCAAGTTCCTTTGCTTCCAACCTCCTTAAGTAAGCTTGATACACCTTAGATAACCCTTAGAATGTATGAAAATTTGCTAGAAAAATGATGGTGAAGGAGGGGTGCTTAGGCCGTGAGAATAGAAGGAGAAGAAGGAGAGTATGTGAGTTTGAAGATGATGAAGATAAGTGTAGATTATGTCTTGTGGTTTTTAAAAACTAACTTCCAACACTTTATTACACAAGGGGTTATATGCTTAATATCTTCTCAACAAGTTAAATAAAATAATCAAGAGTAGTGAAGGTGGGGGCTACCTCATGACCGTCCACAATGGGGGGGTATCTAGTTAGGTTTTAATGGTAGTTAGTTAGTTTAGTTACAATTCAAGTGTTTAAGTTAGGTGTTAATTTGGTTAGGTGTTTTAAGATGTAATATGATGTTTATGGGTGATAACTAGCTTCGTAACAATGGGGGGGGGGGTATCTAGCTAGGTTTTAATGGTAGTTAGTTAGTTTAGTTACAATTCAAGTGTTTAAGTTAGGTGTTAATTTGGTTAGGTGTTTTAAGATGTAATATGATGTTTATGGGTGATAACTAGCTTCGTAACATTAAAACAATGCTTCTAGTTAAATTTTGGTGTTTCGGGTAGTGTCCGGTTGTTCGTTTGGTTACCGGTTCATTAAGGTGCTAAATTACGCAGTTTAGTGTGCTATGTGATGTCTTTTATGACAGATTTCATTCCCGACACTTGTCAAGTTATTCTGGACACTTATACCATATTTCCGCACTATATTTTGATGTTTAAATGCTGAATTTTGTTGTTTTCTGCAGAATTCTGCAGTTTAAGTGTGTTTCGGGCACTTTCGGGCACTTAAATCGTCACTCGGAAGACAGTTTTATAGTCCCTACTTTCCTACGATGTGTGTCGGTAGCAAAGGGTGGGAGTGAACTCCATGTGATAGGAGGAACAAAAACAGCAGGTGGGGGCTGTGAGATAAGTGGTGCAATGGGAGGTAGGTCCATAGGAACTGAAACTAGATCAGGGACATGATCATGGACAGGAGGAGGTGTGGGGGCACGAACGAGAGAGGAAGGGGCTAATGACATGGCGTCATCATTGTCACACCCCCAAAATCCACCATGCGGGGTATCACCGCTTGGAGGCGTGACATGACCAGGATCGAGCCACCAATCATACTGAACAACGTACTTAAGTAAATGAAGACAACCACAATACGATTGGTGACCAAAAGCTAGTTAACCAAGTTTTTAAATTTAGACAGCGGAAGCATAAACGTAAAGTTCAAAACATAAGTTCGCAGTTCATAAGTTTAAAGTCCAACACATAGGTTTAATAAGTTCATAATGTTTTAAACATTAAATACTGGACATAACCGTCCGCACACCACAACGACTCCTTCCTCGTGCAAGCTCCAAATGTTTAGCGACCTGTAAGGCATGTAGCAACGAGTCAACAACAAAGTTGAGTGAATTCACAGTTGGTTGTTTAGTTATAGCATTCGTTTCGTAAATCATCTGTTCGTTTTGAAAACCATGTATCGTATAAGTTTGCATCGCGGTCTTTCTGACATGTTTGCGAAGATTAGTGGGGGTTTCCCATGTGTTACTAGACCACGCGTATCGACTGCTACGAAAATGTAAGAGGTGCCCTAAGTCAATGTCTATCATCATTAACCCTTTGCCCATAGTCCATTAGTACACGCCCGTCCGACTGGCACGGTGTGAGGTTCGTTAAACCTAATAGCGCTATTAACTAATGACCCGCTCGCCATAGGCCTCGGCGATTAAGTCGATAATTGAGGGACTTAAAGTGATAGAGTTGATGGTCTTATGATCGTGTACGTAGGTTTTACGTACGTGCCCTTCAATCCGAGGACAGTAAAAATAGTTTAATAGTAATGATAGTACAAGTAGTTATTCAATCACATTCCCAACCCCTGGGAATCCCATGCCTTAGAAAGAGTGTGAACTCACCTCGGTTTGCTCGGTTAGGTTCTTAAATATAGTTAACAGTCAAGGTCGGTCAATCACGTCCTAATAAGGTACGGATAACAATCAGTTTCTCATGCATAACACGTATCCTACGTATGGTTTATTTGCACATTACTTCGTCCACATAACAGGTACACACTTTAACGATTTATGCCCATATGAACTTCCCATCCATTCCCCACTCATAAACAAACATACGATATTGCACGTAACACATATAACATGTTAGATCATTCACCAATAGCATACTCGACATTTAAACACGCAAGTCACAACTTATGTCAATTCAGCATTAATATTCAAAACCGGCTGTTTTCGGATATTTAAATAAAATACTTAACTTATTCCAAAAATTCCCAAATTTTTACAGGATGTCTTAAACGTTCCATATTTTATTGTGTAAAAATATCGGGGTCCGGTTCATTACCAATATTTTATAGAAAATCGTTTACCGAACTGTGATCAGATTTGTCACATTCTGTTCACAGTTTACGGAAAAATTCGTCTAAAATTCCTCGGAAGTCCGTTTATCGAATTTTCAGTTCGAGGGTCACAAATACATCCATGACCATCTTTGATAAAAGTTTCAGGGGCTGGTTCGGTTCAGGTTTTAAGTTGTGATCGAAAACGCACAGCCCAATTTACTGCAGTTAAAATCAGCCTTAGCTGCTGTCACGAAAACAGACTTTTAAAATAGTAAACGACTTCAAAAAAATACGATTCCAGCGCCATTTTCTTCGTTTTTCGAAAAGACCCAATTTAGGCTTTTGAAATTCCGTTTTTCGAGTTTTTAAAGTCCGTTTACAGCCTGTTGAAGGCGGCTGGAAAAGTACATCAGCATGCTGTTTTGAAGTTTTACATGTTATCAAATCGTGTTACAAGTGTCCGATTAACGGGTTTAACAAGAAAACAACCTTTAAACATCAAGTATGATTTAACCAACCCTCAAACCCACAAGATTTCGCTTCATAATTCAGTCACAAGTAAACTTTTATGTAGCTTATATGTTCATAACACATGTTTCATATTTTCTAGTATCCTTGTAATTTAGTGATTTAAACATCTTACTACATATCATAATTTTCGAACAAGATGAAATCAAGTGTGAAGAAAACTTACTACTAGCTTATAGCTAGGGATGATTCTTGTGTGAAAGTGATGAGAAAAAGATGGTGAGAAAGGCTAGAACAATGCTCCTTTGATGGTTCTTCAAGATGCACCTTCCATGGATGAATACTAAGCTTTGAATGGACAATGTAATGAAGAAGATGGTGATGTTTAGGGTGGTGATGGTGTGTTCGGTTTTGGGCAGCCGAATGAGAGAGAGAGTGTGACAACCCGCACTAAACCAGGTATCCGTACAACTTAATTAATGATTAATTACTACTTGATTACTGTGCTTGATTGAACTAGCTGATAAACTGCTACCTGCATACTGATACATGCACTTACTTGCATCATACTTTATTTGCTGTCACTACATTAATTACATACTGAACCCTAGTGACAAACATGATGCACAAAAAGCACAGTAGCACTAAACGGATACACGGCAAACATGCTGATATGACCAGCATCAGGCAGACACTGCCTCTAAGGCCTGTTAAGAGCCTCAAACATTTTGGCTACACTGGTAGTGAGTGTAGGGATATAAGGGTTGTGGTACTGCGTCTCTAGGGATAAGATACACTGTTTCGGATGTGCCTAAAACGTACTTTAAGTACCAAACACAGCTCTTTAATAAATAAACCAGCTTCTAGCTGACTAGTAAAGTGCCAGAAAATGAGAAAATAACACTAGACACTTTCTAAAGTGTCGGGAAAACAAATGGTGTCACTAAAAATATTAATAACGACACTTTAAAGCGTTACAAAAGGCTTTAACGGATTACTATCCAACCGGACACCCGGACTTTACCCGGAACATGAAAATATTAATATTTTCACTATTTATAATTTTCTGAGCTAGTTAGGGTCTCTGATTACCCTAACACCCGCCATAACGCATAACATACCACTAACTAAGTTAGATACTTAGTTAACTTACTTAACCAAACTAAACACCAACTAAACTTGTTAAAATCGGTTAGAGAACCCCCCCCCCCCATAACCGAGTTCGGTCCCTTAGGGGACATACTTGTACCTTATGGATCTACTAAATCTTCTATGCTTAATATCTTGGATACATGTTAACCATTGGGTAAGAACCATTCTAATTGTCTATAAGTTTGAGGTTAAACACATTAGAACATTATCATCACAACTCACCACACCAAACTCTCTCTCCCTCTCCCTTACATTCTCGGCCGAACACCCCACACACCACCATCATACCTTCGGCCCTTGATCACTACATTCCATCATCATACAAGCTTCACAAGTCGCATATTAGGAGTCTTGGTGCACTCGGAACGCGAAGGACCTCTACCGTTAGCTTTTATCCACCCGTTTTTCATCAAAGATCTTCCCTAGCCTTGAGCTAGAGGTATAATGTTTAAAACTTGTTCTTGAACGTATCTAAAGTGGTTAAAAGGAATATTGTCGGTTAAACATCGTAAATATACATTTTGATGCACAAAAGTCTAGTAAAAACTATAAAAGTGGTGGTTAATAACACATGTGTTGTGTAAAAGTTGTAGTATTTGAGATTTGTGTTTATCTAGACCCGATCTATGATGTGGTAGCTCGGACCTCCGTTTAACCCGACTTTGTAAGATCATGTATCTTCACATAAGCTCGTTTTTGGTAACCACAAGGGTTAAAAGGCGAAACTCTACCACACAAGATACATGAACTTGTGTAAAAATATTTTACTTGGGTGAAAGTGATTTAACCGGTACAATGGTGTTTAAAACTAGCGGATCTACGTATCCGCAAGTGGTATTTTTGAAGAACCACACATTTAAGAAACCATGTATTTTAAAGAAAGGATCTTACACTAATAAACATGATTTTATAAACCACAAGTGTGTAGACACTTGTGAAATGAAAAGATCCGACAAATAACTATTTTTGGGAAAAGTGACTAGAAGTTGTAAAGACGGATTTCTCTAGACACGAGGTTTTTACAAGATTAAAGTTACTTTATATAATGATCTACATATATAAAGGGGATTTACACTATAGATTCGGAAAAACTGCAAGTTCATGCGATTATGCGATTTACATACTTGTCGACTAGTTTGATGTGTCGGAAATTGTTTGATTGAATAAAGAAGTTGTTGAATTGATTTGTTAAAAGAAAATGATACGCTTGAAAGCGTGGCCACCTACAGTTACAGAGGAAACTCTGGCGAAATTTTCTAAAAACCTAACACTTAGAATTATTTACACAACAAGTGTTAGAACTATTTTTGGACATATTTTCAAAACATAAATTTCGCCGGCACTATATTTTACTAAATATTCGGAGGTGGGGTTTTCACAAAGATTAACGTGATAAATATATTTGTCACAACACTGTTTACGATTATTTTGTGAACATACATAAATATTATTTTAGAGTGAAAATAATATTTACAAGCGTTAATGATTCCAAAACTTTACGAACGCTTCCACAAACATATAAGTTACACCGGTAATTACATTACCACAAGATTGATAAAACGTAACTTACGCACATGTATTGTATCCCCCATCCTTGGGGAGAAGCATAACTACCAAGTGTATACGGAACATAAACACGAAATAGTTGTCTAACTATTTCCCAAAGACTTAAACTATAAAGCTAAAGCACGGCCGTCCGTCTAATAGAATTAGCACTTGTAGGTCGTTGCACAGCTTACTGTATTGGAGACACTTGGTAGAGACGCGCATTCACTGTGAGTTCATGTCCCCCTTTTCTCTAACTGTTTTCAGTTTACTTAACTGCGGGGGTGAAATACATGTTACTATGATTTACGAGTACTTTACAACGGTATGTTTAACGTAAGGAGGTGTTATACGATCATGTGAGTGGATAGGAACAACATGGGGCCATTAGTCCTCATGGAGGGACCGAGGGACAGGAGCGGTAGATCTATCTGGGTGTAGCGAGCCCAGCCCCCGGCCAAACTAGAAACGGACCGTGGGGTGACTTTGTCCACATACTTTGCCGTGGCGAAATCTGCTAGGTTTGAGTCTCCCTATTTGCACTTCACATATGTCAGTGGCCTTGCAAACCATTGGTGATCACAAGTCCTCTTACACTGCTACATACCACAACTATTTTTATACTCACAAGTGTTTTACATACTCACTTACACATGAACTCGCTCAACATTATTGTTGATTTTTCAACTTACATGTATTTCAGGAAATTAACGAGATCTGGCACGGTATGGCATGTTTTCCGCTGCACTAGTTTCCAAGGTCATCCGGGGTTTAGGGGATGTGTCTCTTTCCTGGACAAGACACAGTCCTTAAACCATGTTTATGTTATGTTTCAAGTTGTAATGTCTGTTGGTCAAGGTTATGGTTATTGGTTAAAACAATGGTATTGTGTTTGGTTTTCAAAACTTAATGGATGATCTTGCATGTTTTTAACTCATATAGCTTTGGTATGATTAAGCTATGGTATTAAGAAGTCACACCAAAATTAACCACGCTTCCGCAAAGCCAGGGTGTGACAGCTTGGTATCAGAGCTCTGATCATAGCGAACTAGGATTCTTTCTCGAGTCTAGACTATGATCACTAGGGCTCTCACGAAAACATTTTTCTGCATACCACTTAAGTCCAGATCCACAACTTTTACAAACAAATGTTGAGCACATTTTACTAATTATAGACTCAGCTTGGAGGGCTGAGGATCGATCTGGAGGATCGAGATGATCAAGGTAGTTGAGCACGTTGGTTTGTTATAGGATCGATCTGGAGGATCGAGGTTTGGTTTAAGTGAAGGATAGAGCAGTCTTGTAGACTGGATGAAATTGGCTAGTAAGACTAGGAGAAGTATGTGATACCTTACTTGGTGACTTATGTGATTAACTGATTATATGATTGATTATTATACGTGTTTGTGTTACAAACGTTATGCTTTCATCAAGTACTAGAAAGATGGGCACTACGAACCCCATGACCATAGTATCAGACGACATAGTTCAACAAAGCACGAGGTGTACATTTCTGATACTACTGGCACAAATAATGACGACTTTCAGCCCTTTGTGCACTGCCTGAAGTCGTAGCAGAGCCTACTGATGGCCATCTTGCTGGGAATTTGCCACTGGCGGTGATCCCTGCTCCTGTGCCCCTTGCCGCTTATCTCGTTGTTGATATGCCCCCGACATTGCCTCTGAAGACGATGTCGAACTATTAAGAGGAGGACCCACTTGAGGGCAAAGCCCTCTCGCTGCTAGCATCAGACTACTGCATGCGGACGCTCCTGCAGGGGAAACTCATTCCCCTATCCCAGACTCATTTGAGTCTCTGACATCCGCGTCTTCGCACATACAGGGAATGCAGCACCACTTACACGACGCCGACCCTGATATGGCATCATCAGCTGCACCGGATCCCACACACAGCTTTGAGTTTGATCGCGATTATGAGGACAATTCTGTTTTTCCGCCTGGTGTTGATCCAGACTATGACATTGAGTTCATGCACTTAGACCAGCCCTTGGGGGATCCTGTAACCCCTGTGATTGTTGATCCAGCTGATTTTTAGATGGAGTTTTTTGATTCGAAGCTAGCCGTGGCCCCTGAGCCAGGCATTGCTCCTGACCCCGCATTGGAGTATGACCCTGTTCATGCCAATGCACCGGCTGTTGCTCCTTGATTGATCGTCTGCTTGGATGAGAGAAAATTTGGGGTAACTGTGCAAGACAATTTATTATTACGGGGGCCCACGTAATAATGATTTGTAGTGCACAGGAATCCTGGTGGACTCTGCAGGCCAAGCTAATGATAACCGATGCAGCAGGAAATAACCTAAACACAAATGACCTAGGCGATGTAGCCTCGAGTTCATTCTATTACAAGCAACAAGCCAAATTGACAAGCCTATGTGAAGGCTCAGGAATTTATTTCCCCACTTATACAGTGAGTATATTTGCGTGTGAAATGGGGTGATTACATGATGGCTTACGTTGCTATACATATACCCCATAGACAATTGAAACATTGTCCAACCCGCTTCACGCTATTTCGACAAAAAGGGAATGTCACCCAGGCGTGACACAAACACCAGTACATTGCCAAGGACAGAAGCCGAGCTGCAAGAACGCATCTCACAGATAAATGCACGACATGAAGCCCTCCACTCTAAGTACAACGATGGCATTACTGGAGATAACCCTCCAACTGGCTGCACCTATAAACAGTTCCTGAACTGCAAGCCTTTGAACTTTGTCAGAACCGGAGGCACCGTTGCATTTGTTCGTTGGTCCAAAAGATCGACTCCACTCTAAGAATGAGTAACTGTTCGCCCCAACAGAGTGTTACCTACATCTCAGGGATATTTCTAGATGGCACGCTCTCTTAATGGAACCTCCAGGTTCAGACCCTTGGCACAGACGCTGCTTATACACTGAGCTGGGACGAGCTCAAGGAAACGATTGAGAAGAAATGTTGTTTTAGGACAGAAATTCAAAAACTTGACGTGGAGTCCTGAAATTTGAGAAAGGACGAACCAGAGACTCCTGAACATGACCAGCGATCGCACGACTTGTCTAGGGTCGTCCCCTACTAAGTCATTGATGTAGTATGATATAGTGGTGTACTTGTGAGCTTTACAATGTGGTCTCGAATTGTGGCAATACAATCGCAGTATTCTCATCACATGCGATGTTCAATCAATTGTTTATGTCCTATAGCATAAGAGGTTATGTGATTGACTTGTTGATAACATGAGATGTTATGTGTTGGTATTGTTGAATGCATACGTACACTTCACTTGCTATAACCTAACCTATGCGAAACATCTTTTAGAAGATGCCGCCAAGACGCGAACCAAACATGCCAACAAATGAGGCAGAACTCCAGCAGATTATTGCTGCTGCCATAGCACAGTATGCCGCTTCTCAGCCAGGGGCAAGCGGAAGTGTTAACCAAGGCAATAACAATCCACCTCACGGTAATACCACGCCATTCGAACCTACCATGAACTAGTTGGAGATTTTAGCGATGATGCTAATGCCAAACACATGTTTTAACATACGTGCAGGATGCACCTACAAGCAGTTCTTAGACTGCAAACCAGTTAACTTCGATGGCACAGGAGGTGCAGTTGCCTTTACCCGCTGGGCTGAGAAAACCGATTATGTTATACGCATGAGCAAGTGTGCAGAGGATCAACAAGTCACATACATTTCAGGGCTGTTTCTCGACGGAGCCCTATCTTGGTGGAACTTACAAGTCCAGACATTAGGCGAAGCTGCCGCCTACGCCCTAACTTGGGCCGAATTGAAAGAACTAATGCGCAAAAAGTACTGTTCACGCGCAGAAATTCAAAGGTTGGAGACTGAATTTTGGCACTTAAAGATGGACGGACCGAAGGTAGCAGAGTACGTTCAGAGGTTTCATGACCTATCTCAAGTGGTTCCTTATATGGTCACGCCAGAATACAAGCGAATCGAGCGCTTCATTTGGGGTTTGGCTCCCCAAATAATAAGCATGGTAACCTCCTCCAAACCAGCGACTATCACTGAAGCCATCGATTTGAGCGTGGCTCTCACCGTGGAGGGGATTCGTTTAAACAAGTTTGATGAAGTCAAGGCAAAGAAGACAGAGACTCACGTTGAGTCCTCAGGAGATAACAAAAGGAAGTTTTCAAACTTCAAACAAGGCGTCAGTATGGCAGTAAAGAAAGGAAAATCAGCTGGCAGTACCAAGAGAGGAAAAGGGTACCAGGGCACCCAGCCCAGATGCAACAACTGCCAACGCCACCATACTGGCCCTTGTAACATGAGAGTTTGTGAATCTTGTGGAAAACCGGGCCACTCAAAGGAATCATGTTGGGCTAGTGCAGGCCGCGGAGGCCAGGGAGGATATGGAAATAGGAATGATAACCGTGGTGGAAATGGAAACCGCCTAAATTTTGGAGGAAACAGAAACCGAGGCAACAATGCAAATCAGGCTGGCAATGCCAACCAGAACAACACCCCAGCTGGAAACGGGGATGGGAACGGGCAGAGACTCGGATGCTATAACTGCGGGGAAATCGGGCATTTTAAGAAGAACTGCCCAACGTTGAATCAGGCCCGTGGTAGAGTGTTCCAACTCGAAGCTAGGGAAGCACGCCAAGATCCAAATGTTGTTACGGGTACGTTCCCTATCAATCAACGCTATGCATCCGTTTTATTTGATACTGGTGCCGATTATAGCTTCGTATCGTTAGAATTTAAGAATATGCTTGGGTTAACTGCTAATAAGTTAGACATTCCCTACTCGATCGAATTAGCTAATGGAAAGTTAGTTGGAGCCGACGAAGTAATCAGAGGTTGTGTGATAGAATTGGGAGAACGCGAGTTTACTCTGGATCTACTACCAGTCCAATTGGGAAGCTTCGACGTGGTGGTAGGAATGGATTGGTTATCCGGAAACAAGGCTGAGATAGTATGTCACGAGAAAGTTGTTCGTATCCCAACTGATGATGGTGAGACAATTGTGGTTCACGGAGAGAAGCGTGACACGCCGCTAAGATTTATCAGCTGCTTGAAAGCAAGGAAGTGTTTACAGAAAGGATGTGTTGCTTTTCTGGCACACATCGTAGACAAGAAGGCTGCCGAGCCAAGGATCGAAGACATCCCTGTCGTAAGGGAGTATCCCGAAGTCTTCCCAGAAGACTTACCCGGACTGCCACCTCAGAGGCAAGTGGAGTTTCACATTGACTTAGTTCCAGGCACCGCGCCTGTGGCTAAGGCACCATACAGACTTGCTTCGTCTGAGATGCAGGAATTGTCGACACAACTTCAAGAGTTGTTAGACAAGGGTTTTATCCGACCAAGCTTCTCGCCTTGGGGAGCTCCGGTCCTATTTGTCAAGAAGAAGGACGGAAGTTTCCGCATGTGTATTGACTACAGAGAATTGAACAAGCTGACGATCAAGAACAGGTATCCTCTGCCTAGAATCGATGATCTGTTCGACCAACTTCAAGGTTCAAGCTGTTACTCTAAGATCGATCTTCGATCTGGATACCATCAATTAAGGATACAGGAGGAAAGTATCCCGAAAACAGCCTTCCGAACTCGCTATGGACACTACGAGTTCCTCGTTATGCCATTTGGTTTGACAAACGCACCTGCGGTATTCATGGATCTAATGAATAGGGTTTGCAAGCCATACCTGGACAAGTTCGTGATTGTATTCATCGACGACATCTTGATTTACTCAAAGACGAAGGCTGAACACGAACAACATCTTAGAACCATATTGGAGCTGCTAAAGAAGGAACAGCTGTACGCCAAATTCTCCAAGTGCGAGTTTTGGCTACGCGAAGTCCAGTTTCTTGGACATGTGGTTAATGGGGATGGAATTCATGTTGATCCCACAAAGGTCGAGGCAATCAAGAATTGGGAAACGCCTACAACGCCAACCGAGATTTGACAATTCTTGGGTTTGGCTGGCTACTATCGAAGGTTCATCGAGGATTTCTCGAAAATCGCTCAACCTTTGACGCTCCTCACGCAGAAGGACAAGACGTTTGATTGGGGAATCAAACAGGATGAAGCGTTTCAGATATTAAAGGGTAAGCTTTGTAATGCGCCAATCTTAGCTCTACCAGAAGGTACTGATGACTTTGTGGTATACTGCGACGCATCGCGTCAAGGATTGGGTTGTGTGTTGATGCAATGCCAAAAGGTCATTGCTTACGCATCACGCCAACTGAAAGTGCACGAAAAGAATTATACCACACACGATTTAGAGCTCGGCGCAGTGGTTTTCGCTTTAAAGATCTGGAGACACTACCTGTACGGTACGAAGTGCACAATCTTCACAGATCACAAAAGCCTACAGCATATATTCAACCAGAAGGAGTTGAATATGAGGCAAAGACGATGGGTTGAATTATTGAACGACTACGACTGCGAGATAAAGTACCACCCAGGGAAGGCGAATGTAGTCGCCGATGCCCTAAGTCGTAAAGAAAGAATCAAGCCCATAAGGGTTAGAGCTTTGGAAATGATTATACGAACCGATCTTTCCTTGCGCATTCGTGCTGCACAAAAGGAAGCTCTCAAGGAGGGAAACCTTGAGGAAGAATATCTCCGTGGAATGGAGAAACTTTTGGTACCAAACGAGGAAGGAACGTTATGTTTTGAGAAAAGGATTTGGGCTCCTCTGTTTGGTGGATTAAGGGAAGTTATTTTCGACGAAGCGCACAAGTCACGGTACTCTATCCACCCTGGATCGGATAAGATGTACCAGGATCTCAAAGATTACTATTGGTGGCCTAGGATGAAAGGCGACGTTGCTGTTTACGTGGGCAAATGTTTAACGTGCGCTAAGGTCAAGGCGGAATACCAGAAGCCTTCGGGACTTCTGCAACAACCTGAGATTCCCAAGTGGAAATGGGAACAAATCTCAATGGATTTTGTTACGAAATTGCCAAGAACGCCAAGAGGCCATGATATGATTTGGGTGATTGTTGACCGCCTAACAAAGTCCGCACACTTTCTGCCAATCAAGGAGAAAGACAGCACTAGTAAACTTGCGGAAATTTACTTGAGAGAGATCGTAGAACGTCATGGAGTGCCCCTCTCAATCATCTCTGATAGAGACGGAAGGTTTGTGTCAAGAATATGGCAATCCTTCCAAGAAGCTTTTGGCTCGCAACTGAATCTGAGCACTGCATTTCATCCGCAAACTGATGGCCAGAGCGAGCGAACGATACAAACTTTGGAAGACATGCTGAGAGCATGTGTTATGGATTTAGGCGGTAGCTGGGATAAACACTTACCCTTGGTCGAATTTTCATACAACAACAGCTACCACACCAGTATTGGTGTCGCGCCATTTGAGGCCCTATACGGACGCAAGTGCCGATCACCACTATGTTGGTCTGACGCAGGTGATAGGCAGCTTGCTGGTCCCGAGATCGTCCAAGAGACGACAGACAAGATCGCGCAAATTCTTAAACGCATCGAAGCAGCTCGCCACAGACAAAAGGCCTATGCGGATCCAAACCGAAAACATGTGGATTTTCAAGTTGGAGAAATGGTTTTACTGAAGGTATCACCCTGGAAAGGGGTGGCACGCTTTGGAAAGCGTGGGAAGTTAAATCCGCGCTACATTGGTCCTTTCAGAATTCTGGAAAGAATTGGAACAGTAGCATACAAGTTGGACCTACCTGCTGAACTGAATGGTGTTCACGATACATTTCATGTATCCAACTTAAAGAAAAGTCCAACTCAAATTGACGTTGCCATTCCTATCGACGAGATTCATATTGACGACACGCTCCACTTCGTTGAAGAACCTGTCGAGGTCACAGATTGGAAAGTTAACAAGACCCGCCGGAGCAGTGTCAAACTCGTCAAAGTTCGTTGGAATGCCAGACATGGTCCTGAATTCACATGGAAACGTGAGGACCGGATGAAAGAGAAATACCCCCACTTATTTCCTAAGAACTCTGCATCTACGAGCAGAACTTAAATTTCGGGACGAAATTTATTTAACGGGGGGAGAATGTGACAACCCGCACTAAACCAGGTATCCGTACAACTTAATTAATGATTAATTACTACTTGATTACTGTGCTTGATTGAACTAGCTGATAAACTGCTACCTGCATACTGATACATGCACTTACTTGCATCATACTTTATTTGCTGTCACTACATTAATTACATACTGAACCCTAGTGACAAACATGATGCACAAAAAGCACAGTAGCACTAAACGGATACACGGCAAACATGCTGATATGACCAGCATCAGGCAGACACTGCCTCTAAGGCCTGTTAAGAGCCTCAAACATTTTGGCTACAGTGGTAGTGAGTGTAGGGATATAAGGGTTGTGGTACTGCGTCTCTAGGGATAAGATACACTGTTTCGGATGTGCCTAAAACGTACTTTAAGTACCAAACACAGCTCTTTAATAAATAAACCAGCTTCTAGCTGACTAGTAAAGTGCCAGAAAATGAGAAAATAACACTAGACACTTTCTAAAGTGTCGGGAAAACAAATGGTGTCACTAAAAATATTAATAACGACACTTTAAAGCGTTACAAAAGGCTTTAACGGATTACTATCCAACCGGACACCCGGACTTTACCCGGAACATGAAAATATTAATATTTTCACTATTTATAATTTTCTGAGCTAGTTAGGGTCTCTGATTACCCTAACACCCGCCATAACGCATAACATACCACTAACTAAGTTAGATACTTAGTTAACTTACTTAACCAAACTAAACACCAACTAAACTTGTTAAAATCGGTTAGAGAACCCCCCCCCCCCCCATAACCGAGTTCGGTCCCTTAGGGGACATACTTGTACCTTATGGATCTACTAAATCTTCTATGCTTAATATCTTGGATACATGTTAACCATTGGGTAAGAACCATTCTAATTGTCTATAAGTTTGAGGTTAAACACATTAGAACATTATCATCACAACTCACCACACCAAACTCTCTCTCCCTCTCCCTTACATTCTCGGCCGAACACCCCACACACCACCATCATACCTTCGGCCCTTGATCACTACATTCCATCATCATACAAGCTTCACAAGTCGCATATTAGGAGTCTTGGTGCACTCGGAACGCGAAGGACCTCTACCGTTAGCTTTTATCCACGCGTTTTTCATCAAAGATCTTCCCTAGCCTTGAGCTAGAGGTATAATGTTTAAAACTTGTTCTTGAACGTATCTAAAGTGGTTAAAAGGAATATTGTCGGTTAAACATCGTAAATATACATTTTGATGCACAAAAGTCTAGTAAAAACTATAAAAGTGGTGGTTAATAACACATGTGTTGTGTAAAAGTTGTAGTATTTGAGATTTGTGTTTATCTAGACCCGATCTATGATGTGGTAGCTCGGACCTCCGTTTAACCCGACTTTGTAAGATCATGTATCTTCACATAAGCTCGTTTTTGGTAACCACAAGGGTTAAAAGGCGAAACTCTACCACACAAGATACATGAACTTGTGTAAAAATATTTTACTTGGGTGAAAGTGATTTAACCGGTACAATGGTGTTTAAAACTAGCGGATCTACGTATCCGCAAGTGGTATTTTTGAAGAACCACACATTTAAGAAACCATGTATTTTAAAGAAAGGATCTTACACTAATAAACATGATTTTATAAACCACAAGTGTGTAGACACTTGTGAAATGAAAAGATCCGACAAATAACTATTTTTGGGAAAAGTGACTAGAAGTTGTAAAGACGGATTTCTCTAGACACGAGGTTTTTACAAGATTAAAGTTACTTTATATAATGATCTACATATATAAAGGGGATTTACACTATAGATTCGGAAAAACTGCAAGTTCATGCGATTATGCGATTTACATACTTGTCGACTAGTTTGATGTGTCGGAAATTGTTTGATTGAATAAAGAAGTTGTTGAATTGATTTGTTAAAAGAAAATGATACGCTTGAAAGCGTGGCCACCTCCAGTTACAGAGGAAACTCTGGCGAAATTTTCTAAAAACCTAACACTTAGAATTATTTACACAACAAGTGTTAGAACTATTTTTGGACATATTTTCAAAACATAAATTTCGCCGGCACTATATTTTACTAAATATTCGGAGGTGGGGTTTTCACAAAGATTAACGTGATAAATATATTTGTCACAACACTGTTTACGATTATTTTGTGAACATACATAAATATTATTTTAGAGTGAAAATAATATTTACAAGCGTTAATGATTCCAAAACTTTACGAACGCTTCCACAAACATATAAGTTACACCGGTAATTACATTACCACAAGATTGATAAAACGTAACTTACGCACATGTATTGTATCCCCCATCCTTGGGGAGAAGCATAACTACCAAGTGTATACGGAACATAAACACGAAATAGTTGTCTAACTATTTCCCAAAGACTTAAACTATAAAGCTAAAGCACGGTCGTCCGTCTAATAGAATTAGCACTTGTAGGTCGTTGCACAGCTTACTGTATTGGAGACACTTGGTAGAGACGCGCATTCACTGTGAGTTCATGTCCCCCTTTTCTCTAACTGTTTTCAGTTTACTTAACTGCGGGGGTGAAATACATGTTACTATGATTTACGAGTACTTTACAACGGTATGTTTAACGTAAGGAGGTGTTATACGATCATGTGAGTGGATAGGAACAACATGGGGCCATTAGTCCTCATGGAGGGACCGAGGGACAGGAGCGGTAGATCTATCTGGGTGTAGCGAGCCCAGCCCCCGGCCAAACTAGAAACGGACCGTGGGGTGACTTTGTCCACATACTTTGCCGTGGCGAAATCTGCTAGGTTTGAGTCTCCCTATTTGCACTTCACATATGTCAGTGGCCTTGCAAACCATTGGTGATCACAAGTCCTCTTACACTGCTACATACCACAACTATTTTTATACTCACAACTGTTTTACATACTCACTTACACATGAACTCGCTCAACATTATTGTTGATTTTTCAACTTACATGTATTTCAGGAAATTAACGAGATCTGGCACGGTATGGCATGTTTTCCGCTGCACTAGTTTCCAAGGTCATCCGGGGTTTAGGGGATGTGTCTCTTTCCTGGACAAGACACAGTCCTTAAACCATGTTTATGTTATGTTTCAAGTTGTAACGTCTGTTGGTCAAGGTTATGGTTGTTGGTTAAAACAATGGTATTGTGTTTGGTTTTCAAAACTTAATGGATGATCTTGCATGTTTTTAACTCATATAGCTTTGGTATGATTAAGCTATGGTATTAAGAAGTCACACCAAAATTAACCACGCTTCCGCAAAGCCAGGGTGTGACAGAGAGTGGTGAGGAGAGAGAGAGTGAATATTGTGGAATGATGAATATCTAGTGCCATGTCCTTATAAGATCATCTCATATATTATGTCCAAATTTGCAAGCTAAGATCTAAATAAAATAATGAACTAAAATCTAATCAAATATATCAAGTAAGGTGTGAAGATGTGGTGGGGTCCACTTGGGATCAAAAAAATCGGATGGGGGGGGGGTCTTGTTGCAAAAATTGTGACAAAATGCAAGTAAAAGTTAGATGAAGTAATGTGGTGATTTAAGAGATAGTTTGTTAATTTTTAGCGGGTGTTATGGCATACGGGGATCATGACTAGCCATAAATAATAAAACAATGTGTCTGCCAAAAATTTAGTGTCTCGGGTAATGTCCGGTTATTCGGTCGGACACTGTTCCGTTAAATTGTTTAATTGTTCCGTAAGGCGTCTTATTTATATATTTTTTGTAACGAAATAAATTCCTAACACATAGGAAAATACACCGGACCATTTAGTGACTTTTCTGTATACTACCAGTATGTTAACATGCTCATGTAAGTATAGTTCAGTAATCAGAGAGCAGTTAAATATTTCAACACAGTCACCAAGCACTTAAATTATTATTAAATAAATTGTACGGAATACATGTAAATTGAGGGTTGTCACATTCTCCCCCTGTTAAGAGAATTTCGTCCCGAAATTTAGCGCGTGGTTACTGAGGAAGCTAGTTAAGTTGCGTTGTTTTCCTGATTTTCCTGGGGTGTCACAATCATCGTCAATATCGGTCGGATAAGCCCTGACTCCTGCAGTATGTAGGTCCGATGAAGTCACAGACTCGAAAGAGTCTGCATCTGAGTGTGGGTCAGAGTCAGATTGTCACACCCCGACCACGTAAAAACAACAAAACGTGGCGGAAACGTCGGGGAGTGTTGTAACAGAATCATTGTTTCATAACGCATGGAGAATTGAAATTTCGTTTTATTGATTACGAGAGTTACAATGTCTTAACAGTCAAGAAATATAACATAATTAACTAGTCTTGCATCTTTTATTGTTGCTAAAGTCCAAGTCTGCCTAGGTGTATCTTGATAAATCCTATGCATCATATCCTGAAACACATGTGAAAATAGGTACGTCAGCATAAAAATGCCTGTGAGATACATAGGTTTTGTGACAATAGGATTCATGACTTGAGTTTAAAGAAATGTTTAGTAAAAGTTAGTCATGAACCTTTTAAATTGTTAAAAGTCCCAATATAGTCAAGTAATGTGTAACAATTGTTATGTATAGTAAGAAAATGTAGTCATATAAATCAAATGTAAAATGTACAAAACAAGGTATTTTGAATATATTAAAAAGTTATGTTTTGCAAAGTAAATGCATGTTTTATTGGTATAAACATTTATGTGGTAAGTTAACGCATACATTCAAGCCTTTGTGACAGTCGGATAACCCTTTCAGTAAAGGTTATCAGAAGAATTGTTTTCAGATTCAGTCATTCCATCCATCCAAACAAACCTAGGATTTTAGGAACGGGATTTGTCAAGTCCTATGGTACCATTACTTACTACCGAGCGGCGTAGCTAATGTTAATGAACGTATATAAGTCCCGTTTGTACAAACCAAATGTTACACCGATTGTAAACATGTTAAATGAAAACAATGTGCTAAATATGCTAAGTTAACATATAAAGCAGAAAAGTCATGTAAATCAATGTGCTAGCATGCTATCAGTAAACATACACAGCAGGAATGTAAAGTAAAACCATGTACTATGAATGTACTAATAAACATAGCAAGTATGTGAAAAACAGGAGAGCATAAAAGTAAATAAGCACATGTGTTTCACCCCAAAACAGTTTGAAAACAGTAAAAGAGGGGTCTATGTACTCACCTTGATTTCGGGTAAGTCCAAACAACTATGCAAAGTGTGAGAGTTTTGGCGGGAACAAGGTTTTTCCACGTTACTCTAATGGTGTGAACATGCACATAATATTGCAAATTTGTGTCAACAATTATTGTTAATTGTAAACAGGAAACTAAGTCCGTGGTGTTTGGTATGGTTTGACATAAACTGTAACTATGGGTTTGAACAACTTAATTTGGGGAAACGGGGGATAAGTATGCATGGATTATTTAAGAACAATGTATTTTAAATAAATAACTAAGTTATACAATTACTGGATATAGAAATAAATATTTGTAGTTAAAACAGCAAATAAATATGTATTTATCTCAAATCTGTAATTCTATAATTAATTATCTAAATAATTAATTTAAATCAGAAAAATTGAAAATAACATTTTTAATTATTAACATGTAATATTACTGATTTACAGTAATTATTAGGGTTCTGGGAAAATTGTATATAAATAAATGGAGTTAAAACAGTTAAAATATCAGTATTTGAGTTTATCAGTTTAATTACTAAAAATAATCTGAAAATAAAAAATTTAGTTTCTGAATTTTTATAAACTCAGAAAAATAGGTACTTTGTTATAAAAAAATTTTTGGGCAGAATTTGTATAATTATATAAATAAAACAGTTTAGGTTTAAATAAGTAGCTTAACTGATTTATTTATGTAAAATAAACTGTAAATATCCAAACAGTAACCTGATTTATATAAACTCAAAATAAGGTGTGTAATATCATAAAAATAATTTTGGACACAAATTAAATAGTTATTTAATTTAAATAATTTAGTCATATTCTTTTAAGTGTAAACACTGTTTAATTTATAAAAATATTAAAATTTCTTGAAATATTAACAACAACATTATTTCTGTAAAGTACAACATGTAAAATAATTTCTATAAAAATTTCAGTAATTAACTCATTAAAATCAATTTATTATAAATTTTGAAAAATTAATACTGTTTTAATTTATAAAAACAGTTTTATAAATATTTCGTCTAACTTTACATTTTTTGTAAATGCATCAGTACATAAAGTAACTATGGTAAAATTTTTAGTTTCTAGTTGTTTAACATCGATTTATTACGAATTTTTAAAGAATAAATAGAAAATCAATAGTACTGTTCATCTTCTTCCCCAATATAGTCAACAGAAGTCAAACCCGCCAATTCAAGATCAAAACGTACGTTATACTTAAATTAAACTTTTGTAAACATAATGTAAGTGGGATTATACCGAATGAAGGATTAAAACGGCTCCGGTATCGATCAGATCGTCACGTCGGCTAACTCCGGCGATGGGTAACTCCGGCGAGAACACAGAGATGAAACAGAGGGTATTTCTGATATGTTTGCTAATTTTAATGAGTGTGTGATGTTCGAATGATGATCAGGGATCTATATAACGTATCAATTTCGGCATTAAATCGACAGGGACTAGTGGATCGATTCCACTTTCGAATTTAAAAGTTTTTTTCGGTTTTGAGAACATGAATGCATGTCTTCGGTCTAATTGAAAGTTTGGACGAGCATGTTTTGTCACGGAGAACAAGCAGGAAATAAACGTTGATCATAGAGCTTTGTTGGTTTGTGATTTGGAACGACTTCCGGCGATACAAACGGTGTGAAACCGTTTTGAAATGAAGTTTCAAGATCAGTCCCTGGAGTTTCCGTATTATACTGAACAGGTCCCTCAACATTTAACCAGAAAGCCTAACTAGGTTAGCCTTAAATACATGTTTCCTTAATAAAAAGTCTAACTGAGTTACTTATTCCGGTTAAATAAATTTTAAAATGGACAGGAAAGGTCCCTGGACTTGTTAACTGAACATGTTAACTGGGTTAATGTTTAAACATGGGTTCCTTTTATAAAATTTAACCCGGTTAGGGTTTTTAACTGAAAAACAGTTTTAAAAATGGCAAGAGTAGTCCCTAGACTACTAGTTTGGTGAAATGACCCAATGGTCCTTGGACTTTATTTTCAAAAGTACATGTTTATTTATTTTATAAAAATATAAGTTTCCAAAATTGCATTTTAGACCCTAAACTTTTAAAAGTTTTAAAAGTTTTGTATTTTATTTATAAAACAAGTTTCAAAAATGTCACAAAGGACCCTAAACTTTATGTTTTACAACATTTACATTTTTAACCCGAACATTTAAGTTTCAAAAATGACAACTTAGTCCCCGAACTTTATATTTTGTAAAATAGTGGCGGTTTTAAAATACGGATTTAAAAATTGAAGTTTTCAAACAAGTTTCAAGGAATGACAATTAAGTCCCTTAGCTTATACTTTCACAAAATGACATGTTGGGCCCTTGTAATTAATATTGTCTTGTTTATAAGTATGAAACTAGAACAAATTGAAATTATTCACGTGTTTGGGTCTGGTAAACCATGTAAAGAGCAACAAGTAAACATGTATCAAACAGATTGCATCTCAAATATGATATGTGTACCAAACAAGTACATGTTTAAAAATCAAGGTTGTTACAGTCTCCCCTACTTTAGAAAATTTCGTCCCGAAATTTATTCGAAAGAGACTGTAGAACGTAATTGCAATGATGATCAAGTCATTGTTTGGTGCTGCAAATTCCGAGGAATTTACGAGGATCATTGTATAGACATTGTTTTGCATGGCACTATGCCACGTTGTATATGTAATATAAATAGTATGCAAACAAATGTGTGTACAAATAAGCAAATAATGGGTGATCACATAACCACATGATGTTTTTATATACCACCTTACTTAACAAGGCTTGCTATGATTCTCATGCATCGAACCTCGTAATTAAGTGTGCACCCAAAATTACGCGTTTCGTTGCATGGTCCACATAGCACTTCTAGTTAAGTGAGGAAAACAATTAAGATTGAGGTATTGTTTAAATCAGACAAGCATCAATATAACACAACATCAATTGAATCAAAACATAGATAGCATTGTTTGTTTGATGGTCTAGTATGCTGTAAACAAATTATATTTGAAATAAGTCATGTAATGGATCAATTTCAGGCTCAAAACAATTAGGTAGTGGAGGTAGTGGATCCAGTTGCATACGAGCATTTAGCATGCTTTCCAACCATTGATTCCTTTCTGTCAGCCATTGTACTTGCCGTGACAAATCTTGGACCTGATTGCTTAACCTAGCTATTTCAACTACCATTTGATCTGGATGTAGATCCATTTGAGGCACCGTACTTGGGCCTGCTATATTAGTTGTTGGCAGTTGTTCTACTTCGTCCAACAGTGACTGGAAAGAATGTGACAGTAATGGTGCTTGCAAAAAGGGTTCTGATGCTAACTGTTCTTGTGTCATCATGTTTTCATCAAACCAAGTTCCTTGCATTGTTGAATTATCCTCGAAAAATGACGGTGGGAAACTTGGTAAGACGTTCGGTGTTAAAGGTTGGGATAGGTTAGGTGTAATAGGTTCTTGTATGTATGGTAGCGGTGGTTGCATATCAAACCGATAAAAATATGGTTGAGGAAACTGCAAAAATGATTGTTGTAAATCTTGTGGGAAGGTATTCTCTAAGATAACTGGAGCTCTCTCCGACTGTGATGGTTGAGTTAGTGTATCAATATGAACAGGGGTTAGTCTCATGGTGTAAGGATTTACAATCCCAGGTGCCTTTGGTGGAGATAATTCTTGGATAATCTGATCACTTAAGACACCTAATGATTTTGCTATCTTTGTAATGTAAGACCCTCCCATGAGACTTTTCAGAGGATGTGATTTTTGACTAGAAAAATATTCGGCAAGTCCGTGGACAATATTACAAGGAACTTGCCCAAAAATACTATACAGATAGAAAAGTTCGATTTTTTAACCCTTTGTGGATTGTGCTTGCGCCCCGTGATAGTGTTGGCTAACACACGGTGCATATATTGATAACATGGGTCTGTGAAGTTCGTAGCACTATTGTGGCCACACCATTCTTTTAATGAATGGTATTGCCAATAACTTACCATTTCAGCGGAGGAATAAGAGGTTGATGCCTCCGTAAAAATGGGTTGTTTAACTTCTTCATCTGTATATATGCCTAGACGAACTGCGAATTATGTTAATGACATAGTATGATGTTGCCCACAAAGTTGAAAATGAATGGATTTATCGGTAAGATTTTTATTATATTTATAATAGAAAGTGGACGAGAACTCATATACCAGTTCATCGTATGATAGTTCTAGGATGTCGAAGAAACGACGCCAGGGCGTATTAGGTAGTAGGGATCTTGCCAGTAAACCACTGAAATCAATTGTTCCCACTCGTTGCCAATCAATACTGCTAATAGTAAGAACTTCATGATGCTTGAGTTTTTGATACCTCTCTTGATAGTGTAATTTAGTAAACTGAAGGAAGGGATGAATTTTTGCTGCATTTGAAAATTCAGCATAGGCTGCTGGGAGATTTGCCATTGGGATATGGGGTTTTGTTGAACTAAGAAAAGTTTGGGTATGGGGTATTGAATTATATCAGAAATTGTAGTTCTTGTGTAGATTAGCTCGAGTAGTGAGTCTCTTATATAGATAAGGAGATTCCGGATTACACCATGTGATCGGTTAGAGCTTCCATGCTACGTTCTGCAGCTAGTTTGAAAATTTGAATCTGACAGGTATGGTCTCGAGAAAAATTTTGAACTTTGAAAAAGGGGGAATCGTATCATAATAAATTGATAATGGTACAACGTAGATTGATTTGAGCTTGGATTGTTCTGAAACGGAGGAAAGGAAAAAAAAATCTTTTTGAATTAGGGTAACATGCCTTGAGCCTATAGGCATACTGTACATTCATCAGTAGTTCCCCGATAGGCAAACGTGGGTCTTGTCGTAGAGGCATCTTCCAGAAAGATCAGGAGCCGGAAAGAAAATTGGTGATAATAAGTTTGAAAAAAAAAGACGGTGTAGGGATAAGTGAAATGCATATGAATATATGTGTAAAACATGTTTAAGTATAAAAAGCGTATAAGTGTGAGTACGTATGGGAATATTTGTGCAAACGAGGGGAAGTGAATATAAGTGTGAATTCGTAATGCATGATTGTATATGGACTAAATGGTTTTATTCACAACACAACACACTTTGAAAACATTAATATTTTATTTCTAAAATGAATAGACTAAACACGACATTCATAGACTCATCATGATACAAATATAATACAATGGTACAATAACGAAACAGTATACGAAATAAAAGTGACCCATTTCTTCTGGTGGAAGGCTAAGAATTAAAAATAGCAATACTCCAAGCATCACACCAGCAAACACCAGAACCAGGCGACTCGGATGCATCTTTGAAGAGAGTGAGGGGAAAGAGTGTTTTGTTGCGAATGAAATGAGATTGTTGATTGGTTATTTATAGGGGTGGAATATAGCCGTTTTACAACGGCTATGTAACCGTTGTATGTGACCGTTATACAACGGTCGTATATACTTACGGGTTGTAAACTCCTAAGCCTTGAGGTTCTGATCCGTAACCCTTGCTAACTTGGGAGTATGAGTGTAGGTACAAGCGTAAAGTATAAGCGTGAATATAAACGTAAAATGCATGAATGTGAGTACGAATATTAATATCGTGTGATGTAATGGTATCATTGTGAGTATGGGTATAAACGTACAATGTATAAACTTTGGACTATAAATGTATGGATATAAGTATAAGTGTGACTAATAACACTTATGAGTATAACAACGTGGATATGAGTATGAGGTTAAGCTTAAAAACGTATGGTTATGGATATGACTATGAGTGTAAATACGAATAAAAATGATTGTGTATATAGTATAAAACAAATTTAGGCATATAAAACGATCGAGAGATTGAGGATGTAAAACGGATGGCATAGGTGAAATCTTCGCGAGATATCGACTAAAACGTGCACGATTATATGCGCGTGTAAAACGTTGATCCTTGAGAGGAAATTTAGTATGATGAACTTAGTGATCATTGAAAAGTAAATGATTTATTGATTTTGAAAAGAATTTTAGTAAAACGATGTTATAATATCTATAGGTATGAGAAAAATTGGTTTGGTTTCTGTTTGAGAACAAATGTCTTTGGTAAAATGATGAAGTGTGATTGTGTTTTAATGGCTAGGAAAATCATGGGCAAGAGAGTCATTGGACCAGCTACGTGTCTACAAGCAGTAGGGGAAAACATAAGGTCATAGGAGTCGGAATGAAATGTTTTTGGTGGGATAGTTTCATAAAGTCAATGAAGACGAGAGAGAAAACACAACAAGATGGATATCGTTTATTTCACGAATAAACAATATCAGTGACTAATCAAAGTGGTTGGGTCCTTATAACTTAGTGAAGTCATGCTTTAGCCTATAAGTGGACACTCATCCCGAGAATTCCCAGGTAAGCACAACTAGTCTCGCGTCTGATGAGATTTATACGAAGTGCTTGCCTAGACAGAAAACTCAGAATACAGGCACCCACCCTTCCAGATTGCACGAGTTCGTTATTAGAGCCCAAGACTTTGACGAGAGTAAAAAAAAAAATTCAGAGGAGGTTTTGAAAATAATCACCTAAGGATAGGTGATAGTATTGTTTTAAGATCTAAACACAAGGTAACTTGTGTTAGGGTCCTAGGAATGTTATAGTCTAGGTCAAGATTTTACTAATAACCTAATTCCCTATAACCATGAGCTCTGATACCAACTTTTCTGTCACACCCCGACCACGTAAAAACAACAAAACGTGGCGGAAACGTCGGGAAGTGTTGTAACAGAATCATTGTTTCATAACGCATGGAGAATTGAAATTTCGTTTTATTGATTACGAGAGTTACAATGTCTTAACAGTCAAGAAATATACATAATTAACTAGTCTTGCATCTTTTATTGTTGCTAAAGTCCAAGTCTGCCTAGGTGTATCTTGATAAATCCTATGCATCATATCCTGAAACACATGTGAAAATAGGTACGTCAGCATAAAAATGCCTGTGAGATACATAGGTTTTGTGACAATAGGATTCATGACTTGAGTTTAAAGAAATGTTTAGTAAAAGTTAGTCATGAACCTTGTAAATTGTTAAAAGTCCCAATATAGTCAAGTAATGTGTAACAATTGTTATGTATAGTAAGAAAATGTAGTCATATAAATCAAATGTAAAATGTACAAAACAAGGTATTTTGAATATATTAAAAAGTTATGTTTTGCAAAGTAAATGCATGTTTTATTGGTATAAACATTTATGTGGTAAGTTAACGCATACATTCAAGCCTTTGTGACAGTCGGATAACCCTTTCAGTAAAGGTTATCAGAAGAATTGTTTTCAGATTCAGTCATTCCATCCATCCAAACAAACCTAGGATTTTAGGAACGGGATTTGTCAAGTCCTATGGTACCATTACTTACTACCGAGCGGCGTAGCTAATGTTAATGAACGTATATAAGTCCCGTTTGTACAAACCAAATGTTACACTGATTGTAAACATGTTAAATGAAAACAATGTGCTAAATATGCTAAGTTAACATATAAAGCAGAAAAGTCATGTAAATCAATGTGCTAGCATGCTATCAGTAAACATACACAGCAGGAATGTAAAGTAAAACCATGTACTATGAATGTACTAATAAACATAGCAAGTATGTGAAAAACAGGAGAGCATAAAAGTAAATAAGCACATGTGTTTCACCCCAAAACAGTTTGAAAACAGTAAAAGAGGGGTTTATGTACTCACCTTGATTTCGGGTAAGTCCAAACAACTATGCAAAGTGTGAGAGTTTTGGCGGGAACAAGGTTTTTCCACGTTACTCTAATGGTGTGAACATGCACATAATATTGCAAATTTGTGTCAACAATTATTGTTAATTGTAAACTGTAAACTAAGTCCATGGTGTTTGGTATGGTTTGACATAAACTGTAACTATGGGTTTGAACAACTTAATTTGGGGAAACGGGGGATAAGTATGCATGGATTATTTAAGAACAATGTATTTTAAATAAATAACTAAGTTATACAATTACTGGATATAGAAATAAATATTTGTAGTTAAAACAGCAAATAAATATGTATTTATCTCAAATCTGTAATTCTATAATTAATTATCTAAATAATTAATTTAAATCAGAAAAATTGAAAATAACATTTTTAATTATTAACATGTAATATTACTGATTTACAGTAATTATTAGGGTTCTGGGAAAATTGTATATAAATAAATGGAGTTAAAACAGTTAAAATATCAGTATTTGAGTTTATCAGTTTAATTACTAAAAATAATCTGAAAATAAAAAATTTAGTTTCTGAATTTTTATAAACTCAGAAAAATAGGTACTTTGTTATAAAAATATTTTTGGGCAGAATTTGTATAATTATATAAATAAAACAGTTTAGGTTTAAATAAGTAGCTTAACTGATTTATTTATGTAAAATAAACTGTAAATATCCAAACAGTAACCTGATTTATATAAACTCAGAATAAGGTGTGTAATATCATAAAAATAATTTTGGACACAAATTAAATAGTTATTTAATTTAAATAATTTAGTCATATTCTTTTAAGTGTAAACACTGTTTAATTTATAAAAATATTAAAATTTCATGAAATATTAACAACAACATTATTTCTGTAAAGTACAACATGTAAAATAATTTCTATAAAAATTTCAGTAATTAACTCATTAAAATCAATTTATTATAAATTTTGAAAGATTAATATTGTTTTAATTTATAAAAACAGTTTTATAAATATTTCGTCTAACTTTACATTTTTTGTAAATGCATCAGTATATAAAGTAACTATGGTAAAATTTTCAGATTCTAATTGTTTAACATCGATTTATTACGAATTTTTAAAGAATAAATAGAAAATCAATAGTACTGTTCATCTTCTTCCCCAATATAGTCAACAGAAGTCAAACCCGCCAATTCAAGATCAAAACGTACGTTATACTTAAATTAAACTTTTGTAAACATAATGTAAGTGGGATTATACCGAATGAAGGATTAAAACGGCTCCGGTATCGATCAGATCGTCACGTCGGCTAACTCCGGCGATGGGTAACTCCGGCGAGAACACAGAGATGAAACAGAGGGTATTTCTGATATGTTTGCTAATTTTAATGAGTGTGTGATGTTCGAATGATGATCAGGGATCTATATAACGTATCAATTTCGGCATTAAATCGACAGGGACTAGTGGATCGATTCCACTTTCGAATTTAAAAGTTCTTTTCGGTTTTGAGAACATGAATGCATGTCTTCGGTCTAATTGAAAGTTTGGACGAGCATGTTTTGTCACGGAGAACAAGCAGGAAATAAACGTTGATCATAGAGCTTTGTTGGTTTGTGATTTGGAACGACTTCCGGCAATACAAACGGTGTGAAACCGTTTTGAAATGAAGTTTCAAGATCAGTCCCTGGAGTTTCCGTATTATACTGAATAGGTCCCTCAACATTTAACCAGAAAGCCTAACTAGGTTAGCCTTAAATACATGTTTCCTTAATAAAAAGTCTAACTGAGTTACTTATTCCGGTTAAATAAATTTTAAAATGGACAGGAAAGGTCCCTGGACTTGTTAACTGAACATGTTAACTGGGTTAATGTTTAAACATGGGTTCCTTTTATAAAATTTAACCCGGTTAGGGTTTTTAACTGAAAAACAGTTTTAAAAATGGCAAGAGTAGTCCCTAGACTACTAGTTTGGTAAAATGACCCAATGGTCCTTGGACTTTAATTTCAAAAATACATGTTTATTTATTTTATAAAAATATAAGTTTCCAAAATTGCATTTTAGACCCTAAACTTTTAAAAGTTTTAAAAGTTTTGTATTTTATTTATAAAACAAGTTTCAAAAATGTCACAAAGGACCCTAAACTTTATGTTTTACAACATTTACATTTTTAACCCGAACATTTAAGTTTCAAAAATGACAACTTAGTCCCCGAACTTTATATTTTGTAAAATAGTGGCGGTTTTAAAATACGGATTTAAAAATTGAAGTTTTCAAACAAGTTTCAAGGAATGACAATTAAGTCCCTTAGCTTATACTTTCACAAAATGATATGTTGGGCCCTTGTAATTAATATTGTCTTGTTTATAAGTATGAAACTAGAACAAATTGAAATTATTCACGTGTTTGGGTCTGGTAAACCATGTAAAGAGCAACAAGTAAACATGTATCAAACAGATTGCATCTCAAATATGATATGTGTACCAAACAAGTACATGTTTAAAAATCAAGGTTGTTACACAGATGAAATATCAATGATGGATATGACGGGAGAAGGTATGTCTAGGAAAACGACGTTGTCCACCTTGCCATCACCATGGTCGCCCTCAGGGTGATCTCCCTCAAAAGCAGCAAGACATCATCATCTAAGTCAGCAAAAGGCCAGTCCTCTGGGGGAATGGCAGCAAGTGGAATGGCGTCTATCGGGACGGGCTTCACGAGATGCTCACCATCGGGGTGACCGATGATGAGCTGGTCATGAATCGGGAAGGGAAAAGCTAGAACATCATCAGTAATTGGAACGTCGTCTCCAAATTCTGGCAGCGCAAATGGCTCGAAATCATCATCATCATCTGATAGCATCTCTGGATCACTCTCAGTGTCGGATGTAAAAATCTCTGGGTCGGGTGCCACCTTATCGTCGGAGACGATGGCCATGGGATCATGCTCCTCTGATAAACCGCTACTCTCAGACGACGACATAAGTACCTGTAACATAAAACCATAACATATGTACATATATTAATTATTATTACTTAGTATATACAGGCAAAGGAAGGCATCACATCACATGTATTCACGTTGTTCCTACGTGGGTTATTTCTAACTCGGCAAGTCTACCCCATGTAAACTATACTACCAACTAATGTCCTTGCTTGTCTTTCTTTCTTTCCTTTGAAAAATGTTTGTTCCATGGATCTTGGCGTTTTTGTAAATGCAATGAAAAATATTTGGTAAAAATATTTTCACTACAATCATGTAACATCTGTGCTTGTAATCATTGTGAACAGTTCAATTATCAATAAAAAAATGTTATTTGATCCCAATGATTGTTTGGTTATATTTTACATTTTTCATGTTTTGACTTTTGTTCAATTTCAAACTTCACATCGCTTTCTGGAGAGTTATACGCAAACTGGTGCATAAACGTAATCAGTTTAATGCGAAAAATACTCCGGAACATCATCATATACTTAACATACCTTAAATAACCTTTACATAACTTAGAAATAAGTTTTGAAGGCTTTGGTATGGCAGAAACAAGTTAATTCGCCTATAGGGACTAAATTTGACAAACTGCGAAAGTATGCCAATTTGAACTGTAACAGACATTCCAGAACATGACCATAAGTTAAACATACCATAAATATCCTTTACATAGCTTAGAAATAGGCTTTGAGGGGTTCGGTGTGCTAAAATAAACTTTTGGGGCATTCAGGGACTAAAAGCGTCAAAAAGTGCACAAGTTTGCATTTTCGCGCATAACTTACGTTCTGAATACATCCGGACATCCAAAAATTTATGTAAGCACTAAAATATTTTATTTTAGTGTTTGGCATAATAAAAATCCATTCGTCACGCAATTTGGATCGTTTTTCGCGCTTATGCGCATTCCGTCATAATTAACCGAACATCGCGATCGTACGACCAAACGAACCAACATCTGACATATTTTTGAGCATGTTTCATGTCCACAATGTTTAGGCATCATTTTAGGGCCTTAAAGTTGGCTTGACGGGCCTTAGAAGTGTTGGAAATGAGCTTAAACATCAACAGGGACCAAAACTGACAATTCTGCAAAGTTGCTGGCTTACGGACCGTAAGGCATCCCCAGATCAGCAGATTCAGTTTAAACAGCTGCTAACAGCTGTTACCCACTCCTAATCCCTTTTGCACTTGCCTCTTCTTGATAATGGGGGGGGGGGGCAATTTGAGTTACCTTAGTGTTGCAACAAGTGTAGGGACAAGATCAAAGCACGGTATTCGAGGAACGATCCTAACGGTGGTCCAAATCCTATAAATACCCCTTTGATTCAGTTGCAAAACCCACTTGAATTCTGAGTTTTTCTCTAAGTGGTTGTGGTTATACACTTCCTACCTGAGATTACTTGGAAGATCAAACTTGCGGGGACCCTTTGTAAGTGTTCTTTCGTTCTTTTCATTCGTTTTGGCGTTAAAGTCAAACTTTGATTGACTTTCTGCGTTGACCAAGTTTATGGTCAATGCGAAGTTCGTTTGAACTTCATAACGTGAGCGTAATCACGATGGTCATAGTCCCTAGAGACTATACCTACTGATTACCACGTTATCTAGGCTCAGCGAAGAGTCGTAGTTTCGGCCAAAATGCGCATTCTTGCGTATTTTGTAACCAAACTACTCTTGGGTATCAAAACCGTTTGTTTTGATACCAAACCTGTTTTCTAAACTTAGTTAAGCATGTTTTAACATGCTTAGCTCGTCACTTTTAGTTTTGTGCTTGCATAGGGACGTAAGGTAAGCGATCTAAACAATCGCTTATACTTTCGAACCCGACCCGTTTGGTCGATCATTAGGATCCGACCAAACACATTAGGTGACCATAGTTGTATAGGGAATAACCTTCCGAGGTTATACCTTATGGTCACGACGTTTAGTTAGTTGTATGATAGGTAGTTTATATGCCTTAGGTAAATGACCAAAATGCCCTTTTTACGCCAAAATTCATATTAAGCATATGTAACATAACTTTTGATATCTAAACTATTTTGGCAACAATATTAGACATGTTAAGGAATATTTTACTTATCATAGGACTAGTTAGGCATTCCGAACGCGTTTCACGCGAACGACGCGTTAAAGTAGCATAAGCTACCTAAATGGGTCGTAATGGGTCGTAAGCACTTAGGTTAGGTTTCATTTTAGTATGTAGGCTTTGTTAAACCATATTACATAAGTTCCCACGCTTATTTGGTTTACAAACCCTCATGCTACCCGATCCTCCGATTTAGGTCCGGTATATTAACATAGTTACCTATATTAGGTGCCGTTTGATATCCGTGATCTCTAGCATTGTTTGGTTGTTACTCAATGACTACTAAGCAATCTCAAGTGAGTACACAGACCCCTCTTTTACCGTTTTCAAACTGTTTTGGGGTGAAACACATGTGCCTACTTGTTACTTTCATGCTTTCCATGTTTTCACATCATATACTTGCTATGTTCATTAGTACATTTATAGTACATCGTTTTACACTACATTTCATGCTATGTATGTCCATTGTGTGCATACTTAGTACATTGTTTTACATTACATTTCATGCTATGTATGTCCATTGTGTGCATACTTAGTACATTGTTTTACATTACATTTCACGCTATGTATGTTCATTTGATTACATACTTAGTGCATTGTTTTCACATGCTTACATTTTGGTATGACATTTGGTTTGTTTAAATGGGACAAAAATACATTCATTAACATTAGCTACGCCATTCGTTAGTAGGTAGTGGTACCATAGGAATTGACAACTCCCGTTCCTGACATCCTAGGTATGTTTGGATGGAAGGAATGGCCGAATTCGATAGACATAACACAGATAAACCTTTAATTTGTTTAAAGGTCTATCACCACAGTCACAAGGCTTGAATGTATGCATTTTTACAATATCGCATAAATGTTTGTATTCAGTATAGCATGCATTTCCACAAAACATAACGTTGATTTAAACCACGTTTTACTTCAATACATTGCTTTGTGCATTTTTATCTATGGTTTAGTTGATACATATTTCACTTGCCATACATGACATTTTGGTGACACATTACAAAATTTACATTAGACATAGACATTTTGATAAGGTTTACACAATAACACTTGACAATTGATTTATACATGAACAATTTACAATGATGGTTGGTTTGGGTAAGTGGTTTGAGTAACGAGGCGTGTGTAATTTGATACAAGCATGGTGGATACGCCGCTGGTACTTCCTATATATAAGTGCTTGTATGATATTACATGTCGTAGCGTTACTTAAATCATTTCAATATTTGACATATTACATTTTACATAAACAACTTATTTTTCACAAGACATTGTCTTACAAAACAGTTTATTTTATCCAACTCATTTTACTCGGTTATTTTATTAACCATACGCCATTCTTTTATATAGTCTGAGTTCTTATCGGGTTTTCATACGATTTATAAAAGAAAACACTTAACAAGATTTATGACTAATTTTTATTAAACCTATCTTTTAAAACCCAAGTCATAAATCCTATTTTCACTAAACCTATGTATCTCACAGGCATTTTTATGCTGACGTACCTATTTTCACATGTGTTTTCAGGAGCAGTCGCTTAGGATGATGATCATGACATTAGGGCGGACCTGTACCTTAGAGACATAAAATGAAGATAGACTTAGTTTAATTATGTTATGTACTCTTGGTTTCATGTTTAAAGACAATGTAACTCTCTTGTTGATAAATAAAACGTAACTTTAATTTCCATGGTTGTGAAATAATAATTCTGTTACAACACTCCCCGACATTTCCGCCACGTGTTTCTCGTTTTACGTGGTCGGGGTGTGACAGAAGAGTTGGTATCAGAGCCAATGGTTATAGGGAATTAGGTTATTAGTAATGCTTTGACCTAGACTATAACCTTTCTAGGACCCCAACACAAGTTATTTTGTGTTTAGATCTTAAAACATGCACTTCACCTATCCTTAGGTGATAACCACAATGGGAACATCAAGTTCGAATCCGCCTTGAAAACTAATCATCTGATCTAGGATGATTGATTACTAGGTTTTGAACCCTCTATTGTAAGGTTTTGAACCCCTTTGAATTTTCAAAATCTCGTCAAGGTTTTGGGTTTTAAATAGTGTGAACACATGCAAACTGGAAGGGTGAATGCCTGTACCCTGGGTTTTCTGTCTAAGGCGAGAGTGTTCGTACAAATCCACATAATCGGACCAGTCACTCTTACCTGGGAACTCTTGGGGTGAGTGTTCACTTATAGGCGAGCATGTCTTCGCGATACATTATTTTTGACCCATTTACTTTGATTAGTCAATGGGTGTCGTTTGTTAGCTTTATGGTAACGAACAAATGACCACTGACGGGTGGTCCGTAGGACAACCCTTAAATGAGCTAATTATGTGCATATCTCATCTTTTACACGGTTATGTATCGTGAATGTGATAACTACGAGTGCTCATGGTTTTTCAGGTTAGACGCTTAATTTGGTGAAGTTAACGTGATTAGAGATGAAGCGGAACAGGCGCGGATAATAATCGAGTGAATTACATTAAACCGTAGGCTACGGTTGGAAGATCATAGCAGTGCATCATGTGTTATTTGCAACTTTTATTTTAGGAGGCAATATATATACACATCTTTGGTGGCATAATAAAATAATCATCAATTCATCATCACTCAAAGGAGCCGACATCATCCTATAATCACAAGCTGTCTTGTGGATATTGAGAAGAAAGCATGTGCAAAGGAAAAAGATAGTCAGACATATCACGTGAATTAGAGGGGGAATTTATTATTGTTTGGAAGGGATCTAATACATACACATGCATATTGATCGATATATGAGACTTGTGGATATTTTTGGAGTGGGCCAACACTAACTCACAACACACGTGGACTAGAGGGTTGTTGGGCCGCACATGGGCTGTGACGGCAAAGAGGGCACATGGAAGATTTTTGGATTGGGCCGGACGTGCGTGGATTTTAGGGGGGCGGCATATATTGTCAGGTGCACATGAGGTTTCGATTCGATAATTAATCATCATCATCAACATTCACGTGATCTCTTAACAGCCATCAATATCATCATCATATTCTCAAGACAATAGTGGGCAGCAGTGATTTTATAAACAAATATCATCCATCCTCATCATATCACATCGTCCAAGATCCAAGAGTGGGTGCACGTGACAAAACAGGTTGGCATCGTAAATTACGGTCTCACCGTAATTTACGGTGGACCTGATGTTGACCTGAAGCTCACCGTAAATCAGTCAATCTATACCGTAACACATTTAAGTCCACCGTAAATTACGGTGGTGGCTGCGTGAAAAAATGTAACTGCCCTCTTAAATCAGTTTGATGGTGTCTTTTCAAATATACTCATCATTGACGGTTTTTGAAGGGTGGAGGGGCGATTTTTGGCTCTTCTCTTGTGTTCTTGAGTGGTCAAAACATGAAGACTTTGTTTTTGATTCCAAAAAACAAAGGTTTGATTGTGATGATGATTCACCACACTATGAGCGGCTAGGTTTGCTTGGTGATCATCCCGAATGTAAGGTTTACTTGTGACAATTATGTTTTGTTTTTGAATTTCTGGAATATTAAACTGTGCATGTGTTGTTAGTTTATTATGGTGCTTGATTGGGTGTTTGTAAATTGTTGATGTATGTTTGATCATAGTTCTAAACCATACGTTCTTGGTGCCGTTGGCAATCGAGATATCATGGGAGGGATTAGGGTTGGATATATGTTAATTGGTCATCGGGTAACAACCTCGCGTTCTAGGAATCCGAGTACTTAGTTCCCTTTCATCACAAATAATTGATCTTGCATGAGTTATGTCTATGTAGTTCTTTCCAGTTGAACATAAACCTTGATTGTCACTTAAAACCTGAAACTCGGGATGATTACTACCCTCTTATCCTGTTACAAAACTTACTTTTGATTTGTATTCTAATTTAGTTTATTCTAGTAATTAAAACCAATCGCCAAAATTCTGAATTTACATTTCTTGCAATTTAGTTTAATCTAGTTAGTAGACATACATTGAGATAACACATATTCCACAAACTCCCTGTGTTCGATACCCACTTACCGCTAGCTATTTAGTAGTAATTGGATTAAATTTGCGTGACCACGACAATCACGTCAAATTTTGGCGCCGTTGCCGGGGAGTAGTGCGCAACGTGTGTTATTTTTTTATTGTTTTAAGTTTGTTATTTTTCTGGTTTACGCTGGGTGTGTTAGTGTGCAGGTATTGACAGGTGCATGCGTACTAGGAGCTCTCACAAGCTATCACCTTTGGCATTTGATCCGGAAATGAGTTATCAAGAGGAGTACGATTATGGTTATTATTACGATGAATATTCCCAACTTTCATATGAAGGCCATCAGATGTACGATCAAGACTATTATCATGCTCAGTATACATTTGATCAGTATGGTTATGAATGTGTAACTCAACAACCTACTTTGCACTATCAGTCACATAAATCTGAAAGTCTTGACGAGATGATGAGAAAGAGACACATGGTTCATGTTGAAAAAGAATTAACAAAACCTCATTTGTCAATGGAAGAACGAGTAGAACTCTTGGAATGGAAATATGATTTGTTACCAAAAGAGGTGAAAGAGATGAGGCCAGGGACGTCGATATTGGAAAAACGTCAAGCAAAACAACACTGGATATATGTGCAGATTGAACAAATGACACCTATGGGTGATGTAGAAGAAAAGGTTGTGAGTCCTCCCGAACTTGAAACTGAATTATTAGGGCTAAATGAGGAATATACAATTGAAATTATTGTGGAGGAACCACCTATGGAGAGCAAAGTTGAGGGCCTTTTACTTGATGAACCAATCAAAGTTGATTACAACTCTCCGGCTGTGGTGGTTATGGAAACCAAGAGTGTTAAGGATGCATGTTTAGAAACTAGGAAGGTGGCACTTCATGATGTGGGAGATTTCATTCATAAGTTATGTTTATGGGAGAGTTTGGATTTGTTGGGCATAGAAAACGAAGTAGTGAAGTGGAGAGTAAACTACCGAGCATTTGTTGGAAATTCGGTAGGAAAATGTGGATTTAAAGAATTTTGCAAAGAAAGATGGGACGTGACAAAGCACACACACAATAGAAGAATCAAACACCGTGCTTACATCAGCAACGAAAAAGGTAAATGTGCATTGAGACCACCTTGAGACATATCAGGTACGGTCGGGCTGAAGACCTAAACTTTAGCGCTGCTTGGGAGGCAACCCAAGGTGTTTTTAGATAAGTGTGGGGAAGATGTGCGGAGAGTTGTGTGAAGGTGATGATAGGAAGTCGGATTATCTACAACATCTGTTGTGTCAAACTTCACCAGGTCAATGTACTCTTTCCTTAGTCTTGTTATGTTCTTTAGTATTAAAATATTGGTATTAGTTGTTAAAAAAAAATAAAAATAAAAAAATAAAAAAAAAATTTGGGATTTGAGAGTATTAGCGAAAGCTAATGTTTTTGGTTAGAAGCGATCTTTCCCTCAAAACCATACATTGGGACAATGTATCCCAAGTGTGGGGATGAGGGGAATTTTTTGAGAATTTAAAAAAAAAAAATTTGTGAAGCCAAGCGAAAATTGTCAAAATTTGAAAACTTGATATTGTTCCACTTGACACACCGACACCCATTTCTAGTCCTTTATTGGTGAGAGTTTGAGCCACATATGATTATTAATGATGCTTTCTTTGTTTTGAGTGGCGGGGTGTGTTTTGTGTTAATAGAACTTGTGTACGAATTCTTGTTAAATCCTAGAGTTAGCATGCTTTTGAAAATGATAGGGGACTTTTAGGTAGCCTCGTCTAGATGTGTGAGAGTGTGGGAATTGGGGGTTGGACCTCATACTTTACATATATGAGCTTGGTATTGTGAGGGGTGAGGGTTTGGTCCTTAGAAAGCCATGTTGAGCCTTAGACCATTCGATTGTGACCCGAGCCTATTTCCAACAAAAATTGTACCTTTTGAGATGACCCGGTTTAGGAAATTTAGCATGTGGTTTTGATGTTCTTGTATATTGTTGAAGTTCGATATGAAAAAAAAAAGAAAGAGAAAAATATGAAAAATACAAAAAGAAGTATTTAATTGCAATAGAGTGAGAATGTCAAGAAGCTTTGTATATATTTTTGGTGTTTGTTTCGTAGTAGTAGTAGACATAAAAAAAACCGGGTCAAATCAATTAGCTCTTTCATATGTATTCCACCATTTTCCTACCTTTACACCTTGCCCCGTTACAACCCGTAAGTCCTTTTGATTCATAAGCATGCTAAATACTCAATAGGAGGAAACTTGATTTGTATACAAGCTTATTGTCGCACACACACACACACGCATTGAGTGGTTTAGCATTATGTGCTAATATTTCTTGTCACCGAGAGTTTTTGTGAGGGGTGTGTCTTGTGGTATGATTGAAGGTTAGTAAAATGACGGCACATTTAGCTTGGTTTGCATGTTTGATCGCTTTGGTGTTGAAATAGTTTTTGAATCGGTTGCTTGGGACAAGCAACGGGTAAGTGTGGGGATGTGACGGGTGGTCCGTAGGACAACCCTTAAATGAGCTAATTATGTGCATATCTCATCTTTTACACGGTTATGTATCGTGAATGTGATAACTACGAGTACTCATGGTTTTTCAGGTTAGACGCTTAATTTGGTGAAGTTAACGTGATTAGAGATGAAGCGGAACAGGCGAGGATAATAATCGAGTGAATTACATTAAACCGTAGGCTACGGTTGGAAGATCATAGCAGTGCATCATGTGTTATTTTGCAACTTTTATTTTAGGAGGCAATATATATACACATCTTTGGTGGCATAATAAAATAATCATCAATTCATCATCACTCAAAGGAGCCGACATCATCCTATCATCACAAGCTGTCTTGTGGATATTGAGAAGAAAGCATGTGCAAAGGAAAAAGATAGTCAGACATATCACGTGAATTAGAGGGGGAATTTATTATTGTTTGGAAGGGATCTAATACATACACATGCATATTGATCGATATATGAGACTTGTGGATTTTTTTGGAGTGGGCCAACACTAACTCACAACACACGTGGACTAGAGGGTTGTTGGGCCGCACATGGGCTGTGACGGCAAAGAGGGCACATGGAAAATTTTTGGATTGGGCCGGACGTGCGTGGATTTTAGGGGGGCGGCATATATTGTCAGGTGCACATGAGGTTTCGATTCGATAATTAATCATCATCATCAACATTCACGTGATCTCTTAACAGCCATCAATATCATCATCATATTCTCAAGACAATAGTGGGCAGCAGTGATTTTATAAACAAATATCATCCATCCTCATCATATCACATCGTCCAAGATCCAAGAGTGGGTGCACGTGACAAAACAGGTTGGCATCGTAAATTACGGTCTCACCGTAATTTACGGTGGACCTGATGTTGACCTGAAGCTCACCGTAAATCAGTCAATCTATACCGTAACACATTTAAGTCCACCGTAAATTACGGTGGAGCCGTAATTTACGGTGGTGGCTGCGTGAAAAAATGTAACTGCCCTCTTAAATCAGTTTGATGGTGTCTTTTCAAATATACTCATCATTGACGGTTTTTGAAGGGTGGAGGGGCGATTTTTGGCTCTTCTCTTGTGTTCTTGAGTGGTCAAAACATGAAGACTTTGTTTTTGATTCCAAAAAACAAAGGTTTGATTGTGATGATGATTCACCACACTATGAGCGGCTAGGTTTGCTTGGTGATCATCCCGAATGTAAGGTTTACTTGTGACAATTATGTTTTGTTTTTGAATTTCTGGAATATTAAACTGTGCATGTGTTGTTAGTTTATTATGGTGCTTGATTGGGTGTTTGTAAATTGTTGATGTATGTTTGATCATAGTTCTAAACCATACGTTCTTGGTGCCGTTGGCAATCGAGATATCATGGGAGGGATTAGGGTTGGATATATGTTAATTGGTCATCGGGTAACAACCTCGCGTTCTAGGAATCCGAGTACTTAGTTCCCTTTCATCACAAATAATTGATCTTGCATGAGCTATGTCTATGTAGTTCTTTCCAGTTGAACATAAACCTTGATTGTCACTTAAAACCTGAAACTCGGGATGATTACTACCCTCTTATCCTGTTACAAAACTTACTTTTGATTTGTATTCTAATTTAGTTTATTCTAGTAATTAAAACCAATCGCCAAAATTCTGAATTTACATTTCTTGCAATTTAGTTTAATCTAGTTAGTAGACATACATTGAGATAACACATATTCCACAAACTCCCTGTGTTCGATACCCACTTACCGCTAGCTATTTAGTAGTAATTGGATTAAATTTGCGTGACCACGACAATCACGTCAAATTTTGGCGCCGTTGCCGGGGAGTAGTGCGCAACGTGTGTTATTTTTTTATTGTTTTAAGTTTGTTATTTTTCTGGTTTACGCTGGGTGTGTTAGTGTGCAGGTATTGACAGGTGCATGCGTACTAGGAGCTCTCACAAGCTATCACCTTTGGCATTTGATCCGGAAATGAGTTATCAAGAGGAGTACGATTATGGTTATTATTACGATGAATATTCCCAACTTTCATATGAAGGCCATCAGATGTACGATCAAGACTATTATCATGCTCAGTATACATTTGATCAGTATGGTTATGAATGTGTAACTCAACAACCTACTTTGCACTATCAGTCACATAAATCTGAAAGTCTTGACGAGATGATGAGAAAGAGACACATGGTTCATGTTGAAAAAGAATTAACAAAACCTCATTTGTCAATGGAAGAACGAGTAGAACTCTTGGAATGGAAATATGATTTGTTACCAAAAGAGGTGAAAGAGATGAGGCCAGGGACGTCGATATTGGAAAAACGTCAAGCAAAACAACACTGGATATATGTGCAGATTGAACAAATGACACCTATGGGTGATGTAGAAGAAAAGGTTGTGAGTCCTCCCGAACTTGAAACTGAATTATTAGGGCCAAATGAGGAATATACAATTGAAATTATTGTGGAGGAACCACCTATGGAGAGCAAAGTTGAGGGCCTTTTACTTGATGAACCAATCAAAGTTGATTACAACTCTCCGGCTGTGGTGGTTATGGAAACCAAGAGTGTTAAGGATGCATGTTTAGAAACTAGGAAGGTGGCACTTCATGATGTGGGAGATTTCATTCATAAGTTATGTTTATGGGAGAGTTTGGATTTGTTGGGCATAGAAAACGAAGTAGTGAAGTGGAGAGTAAACTACCGAGCATTTGTTGGAAATTCGGTAGGAAAATGTGGATTTAAAGAATTTTGCAAAGAAAGATGGGACGTGACAAAGCACACACACAATAGAAGAATCAAACACCGTGCTTACATCAGCAACGAAAAAGGTAAATGTGCATTGAGACCACCTTGAGACATATCAGGTACGGTCGGGCTGAAGACCTAAACTTTAGCGCTGCTTGGGAGGCAACCCAAGGTGTTTTTAGATAAGTGTGGGGAAGATGTGCGGAGAGTTGTGTGAAGGTGATGATAGGAAGTCGGATTATCTACAACATCTGTTGTGTCAAACTTCACCAGGTCAATGTACTCTTTCCTTAGTCTTGTTATGTTCTTTAGTATTAAAATATTGGTATTAGTTGTTAAAAAAAAAATAAAAATAAAAAAATAAAAAAAAAATTTGGGATTTGAGAGTATTAGCGAAAGCTAATGTTTTTGGTTAGAAGCGATCTTTCCCTCAAAACCATACATTGGGACAATGTATCCCAAGTGTGGGGATGAGGGGAATTTTTTGAGAATTTAAAAAAAAAAAATTTGTGAAGCCAAGCGAAAATTGTCAAAATTTGAAAACTTGATATTGTTCCACTTGACACACCGACACCCATTTCTAGTCCTTTATTGGTGAGAGTTTGAGCCACATATGATTATTAATGATGCTTTCTTTGTTTTGAGTGGCGGGGTGTGTTTTGTGTTAATAGAACTTGTGTACGAATTCTTGTTAAATCCTAGAGTTAGCATGCTTTTGAAAATGATAGGGGACTTTTAGGTAGCCTCGTCTAGATGTGTGAGAGTGTGGGAATTGGGGGTTGGACCTCATACTTTACATATATGAGCTTGGTATTGTGAGGGGTGAGGGTTTGGTCCTTAGAAAGCCATGTTGAGCCTTAGACCATTCGATTGTGACCCGAGCCTATTTCCAACAAAAATTGTACCTTTTGAGATGACCCGGTTTAGGAAATTTAGCATGTGGTTTTGATGTTCTTGTATATTGTTGAAGTTCGATATGAAAAAAAAAAAGAAAAAAAAAGAAAGAGAAAAATATGAAAAATACAAAAAGAAGTATTTAATTGCAATAGAGTGAGAATGTCAAGAAGCTTTGTATATATTTTTGGTGTTTGTTTCATAGTAGTAGTAGACATAAAAAAAACCGGGTCAAATCAATTAGCTCTTTCATATGTATTCCACCATTTTCCTACCTTTACACCTTGCCCCGTTACAACCCGTAAGTCCTTTTGATTCATAAGCATGCTAAATACTCAATAGGAGGAAACTTGATTTGTATACAAGCTTATTGTCGCACACACACACACACGCATTGAGTGGTTTAGCATTATGTGCTAATATTTCTTGTCACCGAGAGTTTTTGTGAGGGGTGTGTCTTGTGGTATGATTGAAGGTTAGTAAAATGACGGCACATTTAGCTTGGTTTGCATGTTTGATCGCTTTGGTGTTGAAATAGTTTTTGAATCGGTTGCTTGGGACAAGCAACGGGTAAGTGTGGGGATGTGACGGGTGGTCCGTAGGACAACCCTTAAATGAGCTAATTATGTGCATATCTCATCTTTTACACGGTTATGTATCGTGAATGTGATAACTACGAGTACTCATGGTTTTTCAGGTTAGACGCTTAATTTGGTGAAGTTAACGTGATTAGAGATGAAGCGGAACAGGCGAGGATAATAATCGAGTGAATTACATTAAACCGTAGGCTACGGTTGGAAGATCATAGCAGTGCATCATGTGTTATTTTTTGCAACTTTTATTTTAGGAGGCAATATATATACACATCTTTGGTGGCATAATAAAATAATCATCAATTCATCATCACTCAAAGGAGCCGACATCATCCTATCATCACAAGCTGTCTTGTGGATATTGAGAAGAAAGCATGTGCAAAGGAAAAAGATAGTCAGACATATCACGTGAATTAGAGGGGGAATTTATTATTGTTTGGAAGGGATCTAATACATACACATGCATATTGATCGATATATGAGACTTGTGGATATTTTTGGAGTGGGCCAACACTAACTCACAACACACGTGGACTAGAGGGTTGTTGGGCCGCACATGGGCTGTGACGGCAAAGAGGGCGCATGGAAGATTTTTGGATTGGGCCGGACGTGCGTGGATTTTAGGGGGGCGGCATATATTGTCAGGTGCACATGAGGTTTCGATTCGATAATTAATCATCATCATCAACATTCACGTGATCTCTTAACAGCCATCAATATCATCATCATATTCTCAAGACAATAGTGGGCAGCAGTGATTTTATAAACAAATATCATCCATCATCATCATATCACATCGTCCAAGATCCAAGAGTGGGTGCACGTGACAAAACAGGTTGGCACCGTAAATTACGGTCTCACCGTAATTTACGGTGGACCTGATGTTGACCTGAAGCTCACCGTAAATCAGTCAATCTATACCGTAACACATTTAAGTCCACCGTAAATTACGGTTGAGCCGTAATTTACGGTGGTGGCTGCGTGAAAAAATGTAACTGCCCTCTTAAATCAGTTTGATGGTGTCTTTTCAAATATACTCATCATTGACGGTTTTTGAAGGGTGGAGGGGCGATTTTTGGCTCTTCTCTTGTGTTCTTGAGTGGTCAAAACATGAAGACTTTGTTTTTGATTCCAAAAAACAAAGGTTTGATTGTGATGATGATTCACCACACTATGAGCGGCTAGGTTTGCTTGGTGATCATCCCGAATGTAAGGTTTACTTGTGACAATTATGTTTTGTTTTTGAATTTCTGGAATATTAAACTGTGCATGTGTTGTTAGTTTATTATGGTGCTTGATTGGGTGTTTGTAAATTGTTGATGTATGTTTGATCATAGTTCTAAACCATACGTTCTTGGTGCCGTTGGCAATCGAGATATCATGGGAGGGATTAGGGTTGGATATATGTTAATTGGTCATCGGGTAACAACCTCGCGTTCTAGGAATCCGAGTACTTAGTTCCCTTTCATCACAAATAATTGATCTTGCATGAGCTATGTCTATGTAGTTCTTTCCAGTTGAACATAAACCTTGATTGTCACTTAAAACCTGAAACTCGGGATGATTACTACCCTCTTATCCTGTTACAAAACTTACTTTTGATTTGTATTCTAATTTAGTTTATTCTAGTAATTAAAACCAATCGCCAAAATTCTGAATTTACATTTCTTGCAATTTAGTTTAATCTAGTTAGTAGACATACATTGAGATAACACATATTCCACAAACTCCCTGTGTTCGATACCCACTTACCGCTAGCTATTTAGTAGTAATTGGATTAAATTTGCGTGACCACGACAATCACGTCAAATTTTGGCGCCGTTGCCGGGGAGTAGTGCGCAACGTGTGTTATTTTTTTATTGTTTTAAGTTTGTTATTTTTCTGGTTTACGCTGGGTGTGTTAGTGTGCAGGTATTGACAGGTGCATGCGTACTAGGAGCTCTCACAAGCTATCACCTTTGGCATTTGATCCGGAAATGAGTTATCAAGAGGAGTACGATTATGGTTATTATTACGATGAATATTCCCAACTTTCATATGAAGGCCATCAGATGTACGATCAAGACTATTATCATGCTCAGTATACATTTGATCAGTATGGTTATGAATGTGTAACTCAACAACCTACTTTGCACTATCAGTCACATAAATCTGAAAGTCTTGACGAGATGATGAGAAAGAGACACATGGTTCATGTTGAAAAAGAATTAACAAAACCTCATTTGTCAATGGAAGAACGAGTAGAACTCTTGGAATGGAAATATGATTTGTTACCAAAAGAGGTGAAAGAGATGAGGCCAGGGACGTCGATATTGGAAAAACGTCAAGCAAAACAACACTGGATATATGTGCAGATTGAACAAATGACACCTATGGGTGATGTAGAAGAAAAGGTTGTGAGTCCTCCCGAACTTGAAACTGAATTATTAGGGCCAAATGAGGAATATACAATTGAAATTATTGTGGAGGAACCACCTATGGAGAGCAAAGTTGAGGGCCTTTTACTTGATGAACCAATCAAAGTTGATTACAACTCTCCGGCTGTGGTGGTTATGGAAACCAAGAGTGTTAAGGATGCATGTTTAGAAACTAGGAAGGTGGCACTTCATGATGTGGGAGATTTCATTCATAAGTTATGCTTATGGGAGAGTTTGGATTTGTTGGGCATAGAAAACGAAGTAGTGAAGTGGAGAGTAAACTACCGAGCATTTGTTGGAAATTCGGTAGGAAAATGTGGATTTAAAGAATTTTGCAAAGAAAGATGGGACGTGACAAAGCACACACACAATAGAAGAATCAAACACCGTGCTTACATCAGCAACGAAAAAGGTAAATGTGCATTGAGACCACCTTGAGACATATCAGGTACGGTCGGGCTGAAGACCTAAACTTTAGCGCTGCTTGGGAGGCAACCCAAGGTGTTTTTAGATAAGTGTGGGGAAGATGTGCGGAGAGTTGTGTGAAGGTGATGATAGGAAGTCGGATTATCTACAACATCTGTTGTGTCAAACTTCACCAGGTCAATGTACTCTTTCCTTAGTCTTGTTATGTTCTTTAGTATTAAAATATTGGTATTAGTTGTTAAAAAAAAAAAAATAAAAAAATAAAAAAAAAATTTGGGATTTGAGAGTATTAGCGAAAGCTAATGTTTTTGGTTAGAAGCGATCTTTCCCTCAAAACCATACATTGGGACAATGTATCCCAAGTGTGGGGATGAGGGGAATTTTTTGAGAATTTAAAAAAAAAAAAATTGTGAAGCCAAGCGAAAATTGTCAAAATTTGAAAACTTGATATTGTTCCACTTGACACACCGACACCCATTTCTAGTCCTTTATTGGTGAGAGTTTGAGCCACATATGATTATTAATGATGCTTTCTTTGTTTTGAGTGGCGGGGTGTGTTTTGTGTTAATAGAACTTGTGTACGAATTCTTGTTAAATCCTAGAGTTAGCATGCTTTTGAAAATGATAGGGGACTTTTAGGTAGCCTCGTCTAGATGTGTGAGAGTGTGGGAATTGGGGGTTGGACCTCATACTTTACATATATGAGCTTGGTATTGTGAGGGGTGAGGGTTTGGTCCTTAGAAAGCCATGTTGAGCCTTAGACCATTCGATTGTGACCCGAGCCTATTTCCAACAAAAATTGTACCTTTTGAGATGACCCGGTTTAGGAAATTTAGCATGTGGTTTTGATGTTCTTGTATATTGTTGAAGTTCGATATGAAAAAAAAAAAAGAAAAAAAAAAGAAAGAGAAAAATATGAAAAATACAAAAAGAAGTATTTAATTGCAATAGAGTGAGAATGTCAAGAAGCTTTGTATATATTTTTGGTGTTTGTTTCGTAGTAGTAGTAGTAGACATAAAAAAAACCGGGTCAAATCAATTAGCTCTTTCATATGTATTCCACCATTTTCCTACCTTTACACCTTGCCCCGTTACAACCCGTAAGTCCTTTTGATTCATAAGCATACTAAATACTCAATAGGAGGAAACTTGATTTGTATACAAGCTTATTGTCGCACACACACACACGCATTGAGTGGTTTAGCATTATGTGCTAATATTTCTTGTCACCGAGAGTTTTTGTGAGGGGTGTGTCTTGTGGTATGATTGAAGGTTAGTAAAATGACGGCACATTTAGCTTGGTTTGCATGTTTGATCGCTTTGGTGTTGAAATAGTTTTTGAATCGGTTGCTTGGGACAAGCAACGGGTAAGTGTGGGGATGTGACTGGTGGTCCGTAGGACAACCCTTAAATGAGCTAATTATGTGGATATCTCATCTTTTACACGGTTATGTATCGTGAATGTGATAACTACGAGTACTCATGGTTTTTCAGGTTAGACGCTTAATTTGGTGAAGTTAACGTGATTAGAGATGAAGCGGAACAGGCGAGGATAATAATCGAGTGAATTACATTAAACCGTAGGCTACGGTTGGAAGATCATAGCAGTGCATCATGTGTTATTTTGCAACTTTTATTTTAGGAGGCAATATATATACACATCTTTGGTGGCATAATAAAATAATCATCAATTCATCATCACTCAAAGGAGCCGACATCATCCTATCATCACAAGCTGTCTTGTGGATATTGAGAATAAAGCATGTGCAAAGGAAAAAGATAGTCAGACATATCACGTGAATTAGAGGGGGAATTTATTATTGTTTGGAAGGGATCTAATACATACACATGCATATTGATCGATATATGAGACTTGTGGATTTTTTTGGAGTGGGCCAACACTAACTCACAACACACGTGGACTAGAGGGTTGTTGGGCCGCACATGGGCTGTGACGGCAAAGAGGGCACATGGAAGATTTTTGGATTGGGCCGGACGTGCGTGGATTTTAGGGGGGCGGCATATATTGTCAGGTGCACATGAGGTTTCGATTCGATAATTAATCATCATCATCAACATTCACGTGATCTCTTAACAGCCATCAATATCATCATCATATTCTCAAGACAATAGTGGGCAGCAGTGATTTTATAAACAAATATCATCCATCATCATCATATCACATCGTCCAAGATCCAAGAGTGGGTGCACGTGACAAAACAGGTTGGCACCGTAAATTACGGTCTCACCGTAATTTACGGTGGACCTGATGTTGACCTGAAGCTCACCGTAAATCAGTCAATCTATACCGTAACACATTTAAGTCCACCGTAAATTACGGTGGAGCCGTAATTTACGGTGGTGGCTGCGTGAAAAATGTAACTGCCCTCTTAAATCAGTTTGATGGTGTCTTTTCAAATATACTCATCATTGACGGTTTTTGAAGGGTGGAGGGGCGATTTTTGGCTCTTCTCTTGTGTTCTTGAGTGGTCAAAACATGAAGACTTTGTTTTTGATTCCAAAAAACAAAGGTTTGATTGTGATGATGATTCACCACACTATGAGCGGCTAGGTTTGCTTGGTGATCATCCCGAATGTAAGGTTTACTTGTGACAATTATGTTTTGTTTTTGAATTTCTGGAATATTAAACTGTGCATGTGTTGTTAGTTTATTATGGTGCTTGATTGGGTGTTTGTAAATTGTTGATGTATGTTTGATCATAGTTCTAAACCATACGTTCTTGGTGCCGTTGGCAATCGAGATATCATGGGAGGGATTAGGGTTGGATATATGTTAATTGGTCATCGGGTAACAACCTCGCGTTCTAGGAATCCGAGTACTTAGTTCCCTTTCATCACAAATAATTGATCTTGCATGAGCTATGTCTATGTAGTTCTTTCCAGTTGAACATAAACCTTGATTGTCACTTAAAACCTGAAACTCGGGATGATTACTACCCTCTTATCCTGTTACAAAACTTACTTTTGATTTGTATTCTAATTTAGTTTATTCTAGTAATTAAAACCAATCGCCAAAATTCTGAATTTACATTTCTTGCAATTTAGTTTAATCTAGTTAGTAGACATACATTGAGATAACACATATTCCACAAACTCCCTGTGTTCGATACCCACTTACCGCTAGCTATTTAGTAGTAATTGGATTAAATTTGCGTGACCACGACAATCACGTCAAATTTTGGCGCCGTTGCCGGGGAGTAGTGCGCAACGTGTGTTATTTTTTTATTGTTTTAAGTTTGTTATTTTTCTGGTTTACGCTGGGTGTGTTAGTGTGCAGGTATTGACAGGTGCATGCGTACTAGGAGCTCTCACAAGCTATCACCTTTGGCATTTGATCCGGAAATGAGTTATCAAGAGGAGTACGATTATGGTTATTATTACGATGAATATTCCCAACTTTCATATGAAGGCCATCAGATGTACGATCAAGACTATTATCATGCTCAGTATACATTTGATCAGTATGGTTATGAATGTGTAACTCAACAACCTACTTTGCACTATCAGTCACATAAATCTGAAAGTCTTGACGAGATGATGAGAAAGAGACACATGGTTCATGTTGAAAAAGAATTAACAAAACCTCATTTGTCAATGGAAGAACGAGTAGAACTCTTGGAATGGAAATATGATTTGTTACCAAAAGAGGTGAAAGAGATGAGGCCAGGGACGTCGATATTGGAAAAACGTCAAGCAAAACAACACTGGATATATGTGCAGATTGAACAAATGACACCTATGGGTGATGTAGAAGAAAAGGTTGTGAGTCCTCCCGAACTTGAAACTGAATTATTAGGGCCAAATGAGGAATATACAATTGAAATTATTGTGGAGGAACCACCTATGGAGAGCAAAGTTGAGGGCCTTTTACTTGATGAACCAATCAAAGTTGATTACAACTCTCCGGCTGTGGTGGTTATGGAAACCAAGAGTGTTAAGGATGCATGTTTAGAAACTAGGAAGGTGGCACTTCATGATGTGGGAGATTTCATTCATAAGTTATGCTTATGGGAGAGTTTGGATTTGTTGGGCATAGAAAACGAAGTAGTGAAGTGGAGAGTAAACTACCGAGCATTTGTTGGAAATTCGGTAGGAAAATGTGGATTTAAAGAATTTTGCAAAGAAAGATGGGACGTGACAAAGCACACACACAATAGAAGAATCAAACACCGTGCTTACATCAGCAACGAAAAAGGTAAATGTGCATTGAGACCACCTTGAGACATATCAGGTACGGTCGGGCTGAAGACCTAAACTTTAGCGCTGCTTGGGAGGCAACCCAAGGTGTTTTTAGATAAGTGTGGGGAAGATGTGCGGAGAGTTGTGTGAAGGTGATGATAGGAAGTCGGATTATCTACAACATCTGTTGTGTCAAACTTCACCAGGTCAATGTACTCTTTCCTTAGTCTTGTTATGTTCTTTAGTATTAAAATATTGGTATTAGTTGTTAAAAAAAAAAAAATAAAAAAATAAAAAAAAAATTTGGGATTTGAGAGTATTAGCGAAAGCTAATGTTTTTGGTTAGAAGCGATCTTTCCCTCAAAACCATACATTGGGACAATGTATCCCAAGTGTGGGGATGAGGGGAATTTTTTGAGAATTTAAAAAAAAAAAATTTGTGAAGCCAAGCGAAAATTGTCAAAATTTGAAAACTTGATATTGTTCCACTTGACACACCGACACCCATTTCTAGTCCTTTATTGGTGAGAGTTTGAGCCACATATGATTATTAATGATGCTTTCTTTGTTTTGAGTGGCGGGGTGTGTTTTGTGTTAATAGAACTTGTGTACGAATTCTTGTTAAATCCTAGAGTTAGCATGCTTTTGAAAATGATAGGGGACTTTTAGGTAGCCTCGTCTAGATGTGTGAGAGTGTGGGAATTGGGGGTTGGACCTCATACTTTACATATATGAGCTTGGTATTGTGAGGGGTGAGGGTTTGGTCCTTAGAAAGCCATGTTGAGCCTTAGACCATTCGATTGTGACCCGAGCCTATTTCCAACAAAAATTGTACCTTTTGAGATGACCCGGTTTAGGAAATTTAGCATGTGGTTTTGATGTTCTTGTATATTGTTGAAGTTCGATATGAAAAAAAAAAAAAAAAAAAAAAGAAAGAGAAAAATATGAAAAATACAAAAAGAAGTATTTAATTGCAATAGAGTGAGAATGTCAAGAAGCTTTGTATATATTTTTGGTGTTTGTTTCGTAGTAGTAGTAGACATAAAAAAAACCGGGTCAAATCAATTAGCTCTTTCATATGTATTCCACCATTTTCCTACCTTTACACCTTGCCCCGTTACAACCCGTAAGTCCTTTTGATTCATAAGCATACTAAATACTCAATAGGAGGAAACTTGATTTGTATACAAGCTTATTGTCGCACACACACACACGCATTGAGTGGTTTAGCATTATGTGCTAATATTTCTTGTCACCGAGAGTTTTTGTGAGGGGTGTGTCTTGTGGTATGATTGAAGGTTAGTAAAATGACGGCACATTTAGCTTGGTTTGCATGTTTGATCGCTTTGGTGTTGAAATAGTTTTTGAATCGGTTGCTTGGGACAAGCAACGGGTAAGTGTGGGGATGTGACTGGTGGTCCGTAGGACAACCCTTAAATGAGCTAATTATGTGCATATCTCATCTTTTACACGGTTATGTATCGTGAATGTGATAACTACGAGTACTCATGGTTTTTCAGGTTAGACGCTTAATTTGGTGAAGTTAACGTGATTAGAGATGAAGCGGAACAGGCGAGGATAATAATCGAGTGAATTACATTAAACCGTAGGCTACGGTTGGAAGATCATAGCAGTGCATCATGTGTTATTTTGCAACTTTTATTTTAGGAGGCAATATATATACACATCTTTAGTGGCATAATAAAATAATCATCAATTCATCATCACTCAAAGGAGCCGACATCATCCTATCATCACAAGCTGTCTTGTGGATATTGAGAAGAAAGCATGTGCAAAGGAAAAAGATAGTCAGACATATCACGTGAATTAGAGGGGGAATTTATTATTGTTTGGAAGGGATCTAATACATACACATGCATATTGATCGATATATGAGACTTGTGGATTTTTTTGGAGTGGGCCAACACTAACTCACAACACACGTGGACTAGAGGGTTGTTGGGCCGCACATGGGCTGTGACGGCAAAGAGGGCACATGGAAGATTTTTGGATTGGGCCGGACGTACGTGGATTTTAGGGGGGCGGCATATATTGTCAGGTGCACATGAGGTTTCGATTCGATAATTAATCATCATCATCAACATTCACGTGATCTCTTAACAGCCATCAATATCATCATCATATTCTCAAGACAATAGTGGGCAGCAGTGATTTTATAAACAAATATCATCCATCATCATCATATCACATCGTCCAAGATCCAAGAGTGGGTGCACGTGACAAAACAGGTTGGCACCGTAAATTACGGTCTCACCGTAATTTACGGTGGACCTGATGTTGACCTGAAGCTCACCGTAAATCAGTCAATCTATACCGTAACACATTTAAGTCCACCGTAAATTACGGTGGAGCCGTAATTTACGGTGGTGGCTGCGTGAAAAATGTAACTGCCCTCTTAAATCAGTTTGATGGTGTCTTTTCAAATATACTCATCATTGACGGTTTTTGAAGGGTGGAGGGGCGATTTTTGGCTCTTCTCTTGTGTTCTTGAGTGGTCAAAACATGAAGACTTTGTTTTTGATTCCAAAAAACAAAGGTTTGATTGTGATGATGATTCACCACACTATGAGCGGCTAGGTTTGCTTGGTGATCATCCCGAATGTAAGGTTTACTTGTGACAATTATGTTTTGTTTTTGAATTTCTGGAATATTAAACTGTGCATGTGTTGTTAGTTTATTATGGTGCTTGATTGGGTGTTTGTAAATTGTTGATGTATGTTTGATCATAGTTCTAAACCATACGTTCTTGGTGCCGTTGGCAATCGAGATATCATGGGAGGGATTAGGGTTGGATATATGTTAATTGGTCATCGGGTAACAACCTCGCGTTCTAGGAATCCGAGTACTTAGTTCCCTTTCATCACAAATAATTGATCTTGCATGAGCTATGTCTATGTAGTTCTTTCCAGTTGAACATAAACCTTGATTGTCACTTAAAACCTGAAACTCGGGATGATTACTACCCTCTTATCCTGTTACAAAACTTACTTTTGATTTGTATTCTAATTTAGTTTATTCTAGTAATTAAAACCAATCGCCAAAATTCTGAATTTACATTTCTTGCAATTTAGTTTAATCTAGTTAGTAGACATACATTGAGATAACACATATTCCACAAACTCCCTGTGTTCGATACCCACTTACCGCTAGCTATTTAGTAGTAATTGGATTAAATTTGCGTGACCACGACAATCACGTCAACCACCACCTTGCTGTTGTCAATTTTTGTATCATCTCATTCTTTGCACCCAATCATCTCACTCGTTTCCTTTCATGTTTCCTCTTTTAGAATGCCTCCTCGACGCGAGAATCAGATAGCTAATGCCGAACTGGCAGAAATCATTGCGCAGCAAATGGCTGCTGCGTTCCCAAACCTTATTGCTCAATGGAACCAAGTCTACAACAACCACAATGCTCCTTGTAACTTCAAGAGTTTAACTCGGCTAAACCGCTCAAGTTTAGTGGTTCTGAGGGAGCAACTGGGCTCCTTCAATGGTTCGAGAGCATTGAGAACACTTTCTGTCACATTCAGTGTCCTGATAATCACAAGGTCGAGTTTTCTTCGAGTGTGTTTCAGAAGAGGGCTCTTACGTGGGGGAACGGGGTTATGAGAGACCGGGGTGCAGAAGTTGCTCTAGCACAAACTTGGGCCGAACTTAGGGCCCTTATGATGAGGGAGTTTTGTCCTCGTCATGAACAACGAGCTTTGGAGAGAGAGTTTGATGACTTGAAACAAGACAGTGGCGAGCACTGGGCGTATACTGATAGGTATGAGGAGTTGAGTCTGCTTTGCCCAACAATGGTCACCCCACTCGACAAGGCTATCGAAAGGTACATCGATGGTCTACCTGACTCAGTACAAGACATCATTACTGGTAGTAACCCTACCACACTCCGTCAGGCGATCGAGTTAGCAGCGATATTGACTGAGTCGCAGGTTCGAAAGGGTAAGCTGCATAAAAAGGGTGACAAAGGTAAGAAGCAGGCGTCTGACAAAGAGGATGACAAGAAGGGTAAGAACAAGAAGGGTAAGGAATCTGGTTCTTCGAAAGGGTCAAGGAAGCGTAAGGCTTCCCAAAATTTTGCTGTCACTGCCCAAGTTAACCAGGCAGCTCCCAACCAACCCGCACAGCCTCCAGCGAAGAAGCGTTATGCAGGGAATGCACCTTTGTGCAATAGATACAACAGTCACCATCAGCCGCAATTTCCGTGCCGTTTCTGTACTCACTGTGGGAAGTCAGGTCATCTTGCTGATGTTTGTCATTTTGCTCAGAATCAGGCAGTTCAGAACCCGGCTCAACGAGTTGCTCAGCCTCCTGCTCAGCAACAAGGTCAAGCTGCACGACCACACTACCCGCCAGGTTCTTGTTACAACTGTGGGAATCTGACCCACTACCGTAATCAGTGTCCAAGATTGGTGAATGCTAATCCAAATCAGAATCAGGCTCAGGCTCGAGGGCGAGTTTTCAACATGAATGCACAAGAGGCACAAGCAGACAATGAAGTGGTGAACGGTACGTTCTTTATAAATAATCAGCCTGCATCTGTTCTTTTTGATTCGGGTGCCGATAAGAGTTTTGTGTCATTATCTTTTGAGCCATTGCTTCGCATGTCTAGAACAAAACTAGGAAAACCCTTGACAGTAGAGGTTGCTAGTGGTGAACCCATTGTTCTTGATTCTGTTCTTCACAACTGCCAGTTAAACCTTAACGACCATCTTTTTCCTATTAACCTCACGCCTATGCAACTTGGAAGCTTCGAGGTTATTTTGGGTATGGATTGGTTAGCTAAGCATCGCACAGAGGTAGTTTGTTTTGAGAAGATTGTTCATGTGCCGCTTTCGACAGGCGAGATCCTACAGGTGCATGGTGAGAAACCTACCGGTGGTCTCAAACTCATGTCTTGTTTTAAAGCTCGGAAGTATCTGCGAAAGAACTATGTGGCCTTTTTGGCACATGTTGTAGCAGATAAGGGCAAAGGTAAGTCTACTCAAGATATCCCTGTTGTTAGGGACTATCCTGATGTGTTTCCTGAAGAGTTACCAGGCCTACCCCCAGCACGCCAAGTCGAGTTCCGTATTGATCTCGTACCTGGTGCAAATCCCATTGCCAGATCTCCATATCGTCTTGCACCGTCTGAGATGCAAGAGTTGTCTAAGCAGCTTCAGGAGCTCTCTGACAAAGGTTTTATCCGTCCTAGCTTTTCACCTTAGGGTGCTCCCGTTCTTTTGTCAAGAAGAAGGATGGATCTTTTAGGATGTGTATCGATTATCGTGAGCTTAACAAGCTTACCATCAAGAATCGATATCCCCTACCTCGCATCGATGATCTCTTTGATCAGTTACAGGGCGCTTCTTATTTTTCAAAGATTGATCTGCGATCTGGATATCATCAACTTCGTGTACATGAAGAAGATATTCCCAAGACAGCGTTCCGCACTTGTTATGGGCATTATGAGTTCACAGTCATGCCATTCGGTTTGACTAATGCTCCTGTTGTTTTCATGGACTTAATTAATAGGGTCTGCAAGCCTTATTTGGATCAGTTCGTCATTGTTTTTATTGATGACATTTTGATATACTCTAAGACGCGAGCTGATCACGAGCAACATCTTCGTCTTACTCTGGAACTCCTAAAGAAAGAGTAAGTTTTCTCCAAATTCTCTAAGTGTGAATTCTGGCTTAAAGAAGTTCAATTTTTAGGACATATTGTCAACGAACAAGGTATTCATGTAGATCCCTCCAAGATCAGTGCGATCAAGGAATGGGATATGCCTACTACTCCTACTGAAGTTCGTTCTTTTCTTGGACTTGCGGGTTATTACCGCCGCTTCATTGAGAACTTCTCAAAGATTGCAGTTCCTCTAACTGCTCTAACTCAGAAGAACAAGCCCTTCGATTGGGGATTCAAACAAGAGGAAGCTTTTCAAAACTTGAAGCAGAAGCTTTGTGACGCGCCTGTTCTGACTTTGCCTGAGGGCAATGATGATTTCGTCGTTTATTGTGATGCATCTAAACTAGGTCTTATCTGTGTTCTGATGCAAAGGAACAAAGTCATAGCCGACGCATCCAGGCAACTGAAGGTACATGAGAAGAACTACACCACTCATGATCTTGAGTTGGGTGCAGTTGTCTTCGCTCTTAAGATCTGGAGACACTATTTGTACGGTACAAAATGTGTGGTTTTCATGAACCACAAAAGTCTTCAACATATCTTCAATTAGAAAGAACTCAACATGAGGCAACGACGTTGGGTTGAGCTTCTAAACGACTATGACTGCGAAATTTGCTACCATCCTGGTAAGGCGAATGTCGTAGCCGATGCATTGAGTCGTAAGGATGGTAGCGAAATTTGCTACCATCCTGGTAAGGCGAAATTTGCTACCATCCTGGTAAGGCGAATGTCGTAAGCTTCATTGTGTTCATGTTCAATCTGATATTCAAGCTCGATCCGATATCCAAGTCCGCATTTCTCAGGCTCAACACACTTGTGTTTCACAAGGTTTGATGGATAAGGAATTTCCCTATCACATAACACCTGATCTTGAACTGAAGGACAATGGATCGTATTACTTCATGGACCGTTTATGGGTCCCAAGCGAAGATGATCTTCGCACCTTGCTTATGGATGAAGCCCATAAGTCTCGTTATTCTATTCATCCTGGCTTAGATAAGATGTATAAGGATCTTCGTATTCAGTATTGGTGGCCTGGTATGAAGAAAGACATTGCCTTATATGTATCAAAATGCCTTACTTGTCTTAAGGTTAAGGCTGAACATCAGCGTCCTTCTGGTTTATTGGTGCAACCAGAGATCCCAGTTTGGAAATGGGAAAACATTACTATGGATCTCATTACTAAACTTCCGCGCACAAAGAAAGGTCATGATGCCATCTGGGTAGTTGTTGATCGTCTTACTAAGTCAGCGCATTTCTTGCCAATCCGTGAGGATTTTTCTGCTGACAAACTTTCTAAAATCTACGTGGATGAAATTGTAGCTCGACATGGTGTTCCTTTGAACATCATTTCTGACAGAGATGCTCGCTTCACTTCTCATTTTTGGAGAACCATGCAATCTGCTATGGGGACCCAACTTAATCTAAGCATAGCTTATCATCCGCAAACGGATGGTCAATCTGAAAGAACAATCCAGACTCTAGAGGATATGCTTAGAGCTTGTGTGATCAATTTTGGTGGTAGTTGGGATTCACATCTTCCGTTAATTGAATTCTCCTACAACAAAAGTTATCACTCCAGCATCAACATGGCTCCTTTCGAGGCTCTCTATGGTCGAAAATGTCGTTCACCAGTCTGCTAGAATGAGATCGGCGAGGCTCAGTTTACTGGACCTGCCCTCATTTTAGAGACAACTGATAAGGTTAAGAAAGTTCGTGATAACCTTCAGACAGCTAGAAGTCGTCAAAAGAGTTACGCGGACCAAGGACGCAAGCCCATGGAATTTCAAGTCGGTGATCGAGTATTACTTAAGGTCTCGCCTTGGAAAGGTGTGATCAGATTTGGAAAGAAAGGAAAACTTGCACCTAGATACGTTGGACCATTCAAGATCGTCGAAAGAATCAGTAAGGTAGCCTACAGACTTGAGTTACCTCCTGAACTTGGAAATGTTCATCCAACTTTCACGTATCCAATCTCAAGAAGTGTTTAGCTGATGAGAACCTCCACATACCACTTGACGAAATTCGTGTTGATAAAACACTGAAATTTGTTGAGAAGCCAGTGGAAATCATGGAACGTGAAGTCAAGTGGCTCAAACGCAAGCGCATTCCATTGGTCAAAGTTCGCTGGGAATCTAAACGTGGACCTGAGTTTACTTGGGAACGCGAAGATCAAATGAAGGCAAAGTATCCACATCTATTCCCACGAGTTTCCTCTAAATAAATTTTGGGACGAAATTTTCACAAGTAGGGGAGACTGTAACATATGTGCTTGTAATCATTGTGAACAGTTCAATTATCAATAAAACAATGTTATTTTATCCCAATGATTGTTTGGTTATGTTTTACATTTTTCATGTTTTGACTTTTGTTCAATTTAAAACTTTACATCGCTTTCTGGAGAGTTATATGCAAACTGGTGCGTAAATGTAATCAGTTTAATGCGAAAAATACTCCGGAACATCATCATATACTTAACATATCTTAAATAACCTTTACATAACTTAGAAATAAGTTTTGAAGGCTTTGGTATGGCAGAAACAAGTTAATTCGCCTACAGGGACTAAATTTGACAAACTGCGAAAGTATGCCAATTTGAACTGTAACAGACATTCCGGAACATGACCATAAGTTAAACATACCATAAATATCCTTTACATAGCTTAGAAATAGGCTTTGAGGGGTTCGGTGTGCTAAAATAAACTTTTGGGGCATTCAGGGACTAAAAGCGTCAAAAAGTGCACAAGTTTGCATTTTCGCGCATAACTTACGTTCTGAATAAATTCAGACATCCAAAAATTTATGTAAGCACTAAAATATTTTATTTTAGTGTTTGGCATAAGAAAAATTTATGTAAGCACTAAAATCTTATGCGCATTCCGTCGTAATTAGCCGAACATCGCGATCGTACGACCAAACGAACCAACATCCGACATATTTTTGAGCATGTTTCATGTCCACAATGTTTAGGCATCATTTTAGGGCCTTAAAATTGGCTTGACGGGCCTTAGAAGTGTCAGAAATGAGCTTAAACATTAACAGGGACCAAAACTGACAATTCTGCAAAGTTGCTGGCTTACGGACCGTAAGCCATCACCCTTACGGTCCGTAAGGCATCCCCAGATCACCAGATTCAGTTTAAACAGCTGTTAACAGCTGTTACCCATTCCTAATCCCTTTTGCACTTGCCTCTTCCTGATAATGGGGAGCCAATTTGAGTTACCTTAGTGTTGCAACAAGTGTAGGGACAAGATCAAAGCACGGTATTCGAGGAACGATCCTAACAGTGGTCCAAATCCTATAAATACCCCTTTGATTCACTTGCAAAACCCACTTGAATTTTGAGTTTTTCTCTAAGTGGTTGTGGTTATACACTTCCTACCTGAGATTACTTGGAAGATCAAACTTGCGGGGACCCTTTGTAAGTGTTCTTTCGTTCTTTTCATTCGTTTTAGCGTTAAAGTCAAACTTTGTTTGACTTTCTGCGTTGACCAAGTTTATGGTCAATGCGAAGTTCGTTTGAACTTCATAACGTGAGCGTAATCAAGATGGTCATAGTCCCTAGAGACTATACCTACTGATTACCACCTTATCTAGGCTCAGTGACGAGTCATAGTTTCGGCCAAAATGCGCATTCTTGCGTATTTTGTAACCAAACTACTCTTGGGTATCAAAACCGTTTGTTTTGATACCAAACCTGTTTTCTAAACTTAGGTAAGCATGTTTTAACATGCTTAGCTCGTCACTTTTAGTTTTGTGCTTGTATAGGGTCGTAAGGTAAGCGATCTAAACAATCACTTATACTTTCGAACCCGACCCGTTTGGTCGATCATTAGGATCCGACCAAACACATTAGGTGACCATAGTTGTATAGGGAATAACCTTCCGAGGTTATACCTTATGGTCACGACGTTTAGTTAGTTGTATGATAGGTAGTTTATATTCCTTAGGTAAATGACCAAAATTCTCTTTTTACGCCAAAATTCATATTAAGCATATGTAACATAACTTTTGATATCTAAACTGTTTTGGCAACAATATTAGACATGTTAAGGCATTTTTTACTTATCATAGGACTAGTTAGGCATTCCGAACGCGTTTTACGCGAACGACGCGTTAAAGTAGCATAAGCTACATAAACGGGTCGTAATGGGTCGTAAGCACTTAGGTTAGGTTTCATTTTAGTATGTAGGCTTTGTTAAACCATATTACATAAGTTCCCACGCTTATTTGTTTTACAAACCCTCATGCTACCCGATCCTCCGATTTAGGTCCGGTATATTAACATAGTTACCTATATTAGGTGCCGTTTGATATCCGTGATCTCTAGCATTGTTTGGTTGTTACTCAAGGACTACTAAGCAATCTCAGGTGAGTACATAGACCCCTCATTTACCGTTTTCAAAATGTTTTGGGGTGAAACACATGTGCCTACTTGTTACTTTCATGCTTTCCATGTTTTCACATCATATACTTGCTATGTTCATTAGTACATTTATAGTACATCGTTTTACACTACATTTCATGCTATGTATGTCCATTGTGTGCATACTTAGTACATTGTTTTACATTACATTTCATGCTATGTATGTCCATTGTGTGCATACTTAGTACATTGTTTTACATTACATTTCACGCTATGTATGTTCATTTGATTACATACTTAGTGCATTGTTTTCACGTGCTTACATTTTGGTATGACATTTGGTTTGTTTAAATGGGACAAAAATACATTCATTAACATTAGCTACGCTATTCGTTAGTAGGTAGTGGTACCATAGGAATTGACAACTCCCGTTCCTGACATCCTAGGTATGTTTGGATGGAAGGAATGACCGAATTCGATAGACATAACACATATAAACCTTTAATTTGTTTAAAGGTCTATCACCACAGTCACAAGGCTTGAATGTATGAATTTTTACAATATCGCATAAATGTTTGTATTCAGTATAACATGCATTTCCACAAAACATAACGTTGATTTAAACCACGTTTTACTTCAATACATTGCTTTGTGCATTTTTATCTATGGTTTAGTTGATACATATTTCACTTGCCATACATGACATTTTGGTTAAACATTATAAAATTTACATTAGACATAGACATTTTGATATGGTTTACACAATAACACTTCACAATTGATTTATACATGAACAATTTACAATGATGGTTAGTTTGGGTAAGTGATTTGAGTAACGAGGCGTGTGTAATATGATACAAGCATGGTGGATACGCCGCTGGTACTTCCTATATATAAGTGCTTGTATGATATTACATGTCGTAGCGTTACTTAAATCATTTCAATATTTGACATATTACATTTTACATAAACAACTTATTTTTCACAAGACATTGTCTTACAAAACAGTTTATTTTATCCAACTCATTTTACTCGGTTATTTTATTAACCATACACCATTCTTTTATATAGTCTGAGTTCTTATCGGGTTTTCATACGATTTATAAAAGAAAACACTTAACAAGATTTATGACTAATTTTTATTAAACCTATCTTTTAAAACCCAAGTCATAAATCCTATTTTCACTAAACCTATGTATCTCACAGTCATTTTTATGCTGACGTACCTATTTTCACATGTGTTTCCAGGAGCAGTCGCTTAGGATGATGATCGTGACATTAGGGCGGACCTGTGCCTTAGAGACATAAAATGAAGATAGACTTAGTTTAATTATGTTATGTACTCTTGGTTTCATGTTTAAAGACAATGTAACTCTCTTGTTGATAAATAAAACGTAACTTTAATTTCCATGGTTGTGAAACAATAATTCTGTTACAACACTCCCCGACGTTTCCGCCACGTGTTTCTCGTTTTACGTGGTCGGGGTGTGACAAATCAAAGCTCTGATACCAACCTGTCACACCCTGACTTTTGTGGAAGCGTGTGCGTGCGACTTGATCAGTTTCATTGCATTCAATCATAATAAACAACTATATGATTAAAACATGATGTTCATCCATTCATAAGTTCTAAAAATAATACAAACACAAGTTGTTAAGTTTCAACCAACCAACTTCATGTTAAGTTTACAAACCAATCAAAAGTAATAAGTTCCATAAATGGACTTTTAACAAAAGACTCTCAAACCAAGGCTTTATTTCATATATCTTATCTAGGATAAGATATACAAATCAAACCCTTCCAAAATAGGATGACATCAATTCTTAAGTTTACATCTTGAAAACTTTCCCAATGCCGCCGGATCCATTTAGTTTCCTAAAATACATGTAATTTGAAAACATCAACAAAAGTTGAGCGAGTTATGTATGTGAGCTCGTATAAACTTGTAATCATTCGAAAGTATTCCTTTGATAACCGGTATGTAAGCGTCTATGAACAAATCAATTAATGTTTTGCAAGGACATTAATATATGTGCAATGGTGTAGGAAGGCTCAAACCTAGCGGATTTTGTACCGGTCCACCGGGCTGGAACGACATAGTCACCACATTCGCCCACTCCCGGACCAATAGGGTGGGGCTCGCAACACCCAGATAGATCTACCACTCATGCCCCTTGGTCTTTATACAAAGATTAATGGTCTTAAGTTTGCGCCTACCCATTCACATGATCTAACAGTTCATTCCATAGCTAAACCATACCATTTGAAACACTTGAAGCATGTATTACACACACGAAAGTTATAAATCCAAAAACACTTAAAAGAAAAGGGGGACATGAACTCACAGGTTTGCGTAGCTGTCTCGTATACTCAAAGTTTCGCTTCCTGGGTCGTATCACTACCTACAAACGTACTATGTTTTATTAGACAATTAGGTCGTGTAATGACTATTAGCCTTAGTTATTTATTAAGACTTATTTTGGGATTTAGCATGCTTTGAGTTATACGCTTGATGTACATTATATAATTCCAAATGATATAATTATTAGTTAAAATAAGGATATTTTAACTTAAACTATTTTCATCCAGATATTTGGAATATTGTTAAAAATTATATATTTTTAACTTGAGTTATCATGTATTTCTCACATATATATTTTCGAAGTATAGGCATGCTTGTATTTGCGTATTTTTCCAAGTATTGGTAGTGTATTCCGGTATGTATTTATACGTATAGGAATACGTATTTTCTTGTATTTATTAAGTATTTTATACTTAATTTATGTGTAATTTTCCGGAATATTATTTTTGTACAATTAAATATCACCAACTTAATATTCTTAAAATATACATATTTTAAGAGAATTTTTATAGAAAAATATCTATAAATTTTTATTTGGCAAAATATGTATACTTTCAAATATATCTTAAAAATAATATATTTTTAAGATTAAACTTACAAAAATATATATTTTTAGTTTTCACCAAAATAATATATTTTTGTGTTGTTTAAGAAAATATATATTTTTCTCCACTTCAAAAATAATATATTTTCTACTTTGACAAAATATGATATATTTTATAATAGTTGTAAAAATTCATATTTAGCCGTTTCTTCGGTTTCAAAAATACCGTTTATCACATTTGTCAAGTTACGAATTTACTTCCGAAATATATATATATATATATATATATATATATATTGTCCAAATGTCCTTTGTCCGATTAGTCCGATATTTGAGTATAATATATATATTTATTTTCTTGTGATTTCGGTAATTTTTCATATTACAATTTTTAGTATTTTGGTGTGTTATATTATTTTCAAGGTTCCTAATTTTTAGTATAACTAATACAAGCAATATACAAGTAGCACATAATTTTGTGTCTTCTAAATATATATTTTCCTAAATATATACTTAGTCATTTTTATTATTAAAAATCAACCTCCAATACTTGTAATTTTTATAACAAAAATTATGGCAAATTTTATATTTAAAACCAAGGTCAAAAATTACTTGTAAACACTTGTTTAAAAATATTCTTCTAAGTGTTTAATTTTTACAAAAATTTTGACATAGTTTCCCTTGGAAATGGAGGTTTCCATGCTTATTAGCATATCATTTTCATTTCAAAAATTCATCATCAATCATCAACAATTATAATCCATCTTACCATAAGCCATAAATATGCATTTTTACAATATGGTATGAACTTGAACTTTGCAAAATCTTGTAGTAATTTCACATGTTGTTTAATAAGATTTAATAATACTTAATCCATGGTTTTTGTTTCATAAAACTCATTCTTATGAATTTTCATCCTTTACAACTTGTAAGACACTTTTACTAAAATTAATCTTCTTGATTCCTTCATGTTCCATACACTTTACTAGCTTCATATTAACACTTAAACCATGGTTATTTTCTTTCAAAACCAAAACATGTTAGATATTGATGCAAACTTTAGTTTCTTGAAATTTTTATTTTTGAAATCTTACATTTTTAGGGTTTACAACTTGTAGGAATCATCATCCTACACAAAATCAAGTTTATATTCAAGTTCATACTTTACATAAAGGATGATCATCATAGATTTTTCAAGAATCATCCTTATACTTGCTAGATCATGTTTTAAACCATCATCTAGCAAGCTTCATGTGGTGATCTACACCATATATACAAGTAATCAACAAACAAATTCACTACATACACTTAAACAACTTAGATTTTCATGATTTCAAGCTTTATGTTCATGTTCTTGTTTTGATGAGATTCTTTAGATTATCATGTTACTTCATACTTTAACTACTAAAATCAAGTGTAAAAACAAGATCAAAGAAGCTTACTACTAGCACTATGGCTAGGGAAGAACACGATGGAAGATGATGAAGAAATGAAGTGGATAAAAGCTCTCCAAGAAGGTCCTTCAAGTTCCTTTGCTTCCAACCTCCTTAAGTAAGCTTGATACACCTTATATAACCCTTAGAATGTATGAAAATTTGCTAGAAAAATGATGGTGAGGGAGGGGTGCTTGGGCTGTGAGTATGGAAGGAGAAGAACGAGAGTATGTGAGTTTGAAGATGATGAAGATAAGTGTAGATTATGTCTTGTGATTTTTATAAACTAAGTTCCAACACTTTATTACACAAGGGGTTATATGCTTAATATCTTCTCAATAAATTAAATAAAATAATCAAAAGAATGGTGAAGGTAGGGGTCACCTCATGACCGTCCACAATGGGGGGGGGTATCTAGTTTGGTTTTAATGGTAGTTAGTTAGTTTAGTTACAATTCAGGTGTTTAATTTAGGTGTTAATGTGTTTAGGTGTTTTAAGATGTAATATGATGTTTATGGGTGATAACTATCTTCGTAACATTAAAACAATGCTTCTAGTTAAATTTTGGTGTTTCGGGTAGTGTCCGATTGTTCGTTTGGTTACCTGTTCGTTAAGGTGCTAAATTGCGCAGTTTAGTGTGCTATGTGTTGTCTTTTATGTCAGTTTTCATTCCCGACACTTATCAAGTTATTCTGTACACTTATACCATATTTTTGCACTATATTTTGATGTTTAAATGCTGAAGTTTGCTGTTTTCTGCAAAATTCTGCAGTTTAAGTGTGTTTCGGGCACTTTCTGGCACTTAAATCGTCACTCGGAAGGCACTTTTATAGTCCCTACTTTCCTACATAATATTCTAGTGTAACTCTTGGTTCCGGGGCTCATTCTGTGTTCTAATAACATGTCTGTCTGAGTACTGAACTCCTGTCAGTACTTCTAGTTTATCTGATTATTGTGCTAGTCTCATCTTGTGCACTAATTGAACTATTCCGGGTTGCATTTAATAATGATAAGCAATGATGCAAGATGTAATGCATTTGTATGTCTTTGAAAGTAAACAGGAAATCATTCATATCATTAGTTCAATCATGCATATTCATAAAGTACAAAGTACTGTTCATATTGTACGGAAATTCATGGAAAAGTGCCAGTTGTCACATAAACAATGTACAATGAGCAAAAAAGCAAAGATTATAGATGGAGTTAGCTAATAAAGCAAAGATACTCACAACAACTTTAAATACAGACTAAAAGTATGCAAACATTAAGCCAAAACGCTCATGGCCAATCTGTTCAATAGTCTAGAAGGACTAATAAAGCAGATTAAAGACAATAAGGTTTGTCATACAATGTGAATGTATAAAATGATGTAGAGATGTTTGTAAATGCATTTTTTTTGTTTTAAAGAGATTGTTAAGGATCATAGTGGAGTGATGTTTGAGCAGGCTAACATGATCCTATCAGACCACCGTGAAACCACCACCACCATCGTCGAACTCGGTTATCGGCCGCTATGAAACCCCCAAACGCACCACCATTACCTACCCCCACATCCACAACCAGCATCACCTGTCGGCACACACACCCATTGTCATCTCTCTCTCCAGCCATTTCTTATGCCGATCTTATTCTCCAACGCACGCGAGCAAGACAACCGGCGTCCTCAAGATAGGGTGGCCGGCCAGAGGCCATGCCCGACACCCGCTCCCAATCTCGCATTGGCATCGCCTATCTCTCTCTAACGGTTTCACTCTCTCCGACCTTACTCTGTTTCTTCAAATAACATGTAGTTATTAGATCCGCATATAATTATTAATTAACACATGTTGCTTCATTTCAATTGCAACAACACCAAATAATTAATATGAACATTTTAATACTTAATATCATGTGAATAGGAAAATTTTACATTGGCTATACCAAATAGATTTGCGATTCAGATAGAAACACGCTGTGTCAAGTTTAAGCATATCAACTAACTGAACGATGATTGTCTGTTCTTTATTCAAAACTGGTGGAACAACAGCTTAGCTTCTATGACTGCCTACTTGGATTACCACACCATTTTCAAGTCAATCAAATATATGCTTTTTCTAAATCTCCACTCTTTGCATTAATATTTTTGATTGTAAATTTGTAATCCATAAAGTTTCCTATGACCAAATTTGTTCAGAATACGTACCTGGTTTGGCTGGATCAGCTGCCAATGTCTAGGGAGATCAACCACCGCCTCCGTCATTATGTTTGCAGCGAAACCCTAACTAAGCGGCCGTTGCATGTTTCCGAGGACATCTTAATGAAGCCAGATCGGCTGTGGGATATGCTAATCAGTCGGAACCCTAGTTCCCATTTCCGCCGCTGCCTCCAGTCAACCTCGTACACCGAACCGACATCATTTATTGAACCTCGTCCTCCGGTTAGCGACTTGTGGTAGTCTACGCGCCGGGTTGTGATGTCATCGCATGTGCGCCGCCGTAAAGATTGGTGGCCAACGTTAACTCTCTCTCTCTCTCTGCCGTACTCTCCTTCTCTCTCTTACTCCTGTTGCACTCTGCTAGTTTGTTGCATTCCTTATAAAAAAGAGATGGCACAATGGTTATTAACATTCTTTTTTTGTCCAATCTGTATACTATTCCTAAGAACTACCATAAATGTTATATAGAAATAATATTAAAAAATAACTCAAAAACTACTGTAGTGAGCCAGTAGCTTTTATGAGTTTTAGATTTGCACCACATGCTTTTTGGGGCTCATTCTGTGTTCTAACAACATGTCTGTCTGAGTACCCAACTCCTGTCAGTACTTCTAGTTTATCTGATTATTGTGCTAGTCTAATCTTGTGCACTAATTGAACTATTCAGGGTTGCATTTGATAATGATAAGCAATCATGCAACATGTAATGCATTTGTATGTCTTTGAAAGTAAACAGGAAATCATTCATATCATTAGTTCAATCATGCATATTCATAAAGTACAAATTACTGTTCATATTGTACGGAAATACATGGAAAAGTGCCAGTTGTCACATTCTCCCCCTGTTAAAAGAATTTCGTCCCAAAATTCAGGCTGCGTTATTGGTTGCAGGGGAGTTGTGAAACAAATGAGGATACTTTGACTTGATGTGGTCTTCACGTTCCCAAGTGAACTCTGGGCCATGACGTGAATTCCAACGGACTTTGACAAGTTTAATACGACTTCCCCGTGTCTTGTGGACTTTCCAGTCCGTGAATTCCAACGGAGTTTGTCATTGATGTGAATCTCATCTACGGGAATGACAATTGTTTCTTGAGTAGGACTCTTTTTGAGATTAGACACATGAAACGTGTCTTGAACACTACTAAGTTCTTCTAGAAGCTTCAGCTTGTTAGCAATAGTTCCGATTCTCTCCAGAATCTCAAAAGGTCCAATGTAACGTGGGTTCAACTTTCCACGTTTCCCAAACCGTACCACGCCTTTCCAAGGCGAGACTTTCAATAGAACCATATCACCAACCTTAAATTCCAACGGTTTCCATCGCTTATCGGCGTAACTCTTCTGTCTATCACGGGCTGACTTGATACGGTCACGTATCTGAGCGATCTTGTCTATAGTTTCTAGAACCAATTCTGGACCGATAAGTTGTTTATCTCCGGTCTCCGCCCAACACAACGGGGACCGACACTTATGTCCATATAAAGCATCAAACGGGGCGGCCTGAATGCTGGTGTGATAACTATTATTGTAGGAAAACTCCACTAAGGGCAAGTGAGTATCCCAACTTCCACCAAAGTCCATCACACAAGCACGTAGCATGTGTTCTAGAGTCTGTATCGTTCATTCACTTTGGCGGTCCGTCTGAGGGTGAAAGGCACTGCTAAGATTCAACTGTGATCCAAAAGCTTCCTGAAACATTTTCCAGATTCTCGACACGAATCGACCATCTCGGTTGGATATGATAGACACAGGCACTCCGTGACGTGCCACAATCTCTCTAAGATATATCTCTGCTAGCTTCTTCGTGCTATCTTTCTCACTGATCGGTCGGAAATGTGCAGACTTCGTTAGTCGATCAATAATTACCCAAATCATATCATGACCTCTTTGGGTTCTCGATAGCTTGGTAATGAAACCCATTGAGATATGTTCCCACTTCCATACGGGAATCTCAGGTTGTTGCAACAACCCTGATGGTTTCTGGTACTCTGTCTTAACTTTGGCACAAGTAAGATAGTTAACCACATATGTAGCGATGTCGGCTTTCATCTTGGGCCACCAATAAAAGTCCTTCAAGTCTTGGTACATCTTGTCGGATCCAGGATGGATGGAGTACCTCGACTTGTAAGCTTCATCCAAAATAAGTGCTCGCAGATCGCCGAAGAATGGTACCCAAATTCGTTCCATAAAGTATAATGTTCCATCTTCCTTAGGCAACAATTGCACTCCCATTCCATGTAGTGATTCAGCTCGTAGGTTATCTTGCTTAAGCGCTTCTTGCTGAGCTTCACGAATCCGAGTAGTGAGATCAGTTTGTATAGTCATCTCTAAGGCTCGCACCCTTAGAGGCTTTGCACGTTCCTTGCGGCTCAAGGTGTCCGCTACGACGTTCGCCTTGCCCGGGTGATACTTGATCTCACAATCATAATCATTAAACAGCTCAACCCATATTCGTCGTCTCATGTTCAAATCCTTCTGATAAAAAATGTGCTGCAAGCTCTTATGATCTGTGAAGATCGTGCAAAAATGTGCTGCAAGCTCTTTAATGCGAAAATCACAGCTCCTAACTCAAGGTCGTGTGTCGTATAGTTCTTCTCATGCACCTTTAATTGACGTGATGCGTATGCGATGACTTTGTCTCGTTGCATCAACACGCAACCAAGACCTTGTCGAGAAGCATCACAGTAAACCACAAATCCATTGGTACCATCAGGTAGAGACAAGATAGGTGCGTCGCAAAGTTTATCCTTCAACGTTTGAAAAGTTGTTTCTTGTTTCTTTCCCCAATCAAATTTCTTATCCTTCTGGGTTAGGGACATTAACGGCTGAGCAATACTTGAAAAAAATTCTCAATGAATCGTCTGTAATAGCCCGCTAACCCCATAAATTGTGGTATCTCAGTTGGCATCTTTGGGGCTTCCTAGTTTTTGATTGCTTCAATCTTGGCAGGGTCAACATGAATTCCATTCTCATTCACCACGTGACCTAAGAATTGCACCTCGCGAATCCAAAATTCGCACTTCGACAGTTTTGCATACAACTGTTCTTTCTTCAAAAGTTCTAAGATGGCTTGCAAATGTTTCTCATGTTCTTCCTTGACAAATAACACTGGAGCTCCCCAGGGTGAGAAGCTCGGCCTGATAAATCCTTTATCTAGCAACTCTTGCAGTTGTGTCGAAAGCTCTTTCATCTCTGACGGAGCTAAACGGTAAGGTGCCTTTGCCACTGGTGCCGCTCCTGCACTAGGTCTAATCGAACCTCCACTTGTCGCTGTGGAGGTAACCCAGGCAAGTCTTTAGGAAAGACCCCTGGGTCTCCTTATCGACAACATGAGCAAGGAAGGCTATGCAGCCTTTTCGAAGACACTTCTGCGCTTTCAAACAACTGATAATCCGTAAGGGCGTATCATGCTTCTCCCCATGAATCACAAGCGTCTCTTCATTCACTAACGGGATGCAAATGGTCTTCTCATGGCAAATCACTTCCGCACGGTTGTTAGACAATCAATCCATCCCGACAAAAACATCGAAGCTTCCCAAATCAACCGGTAGGAGATCAATAGAAAATCCGCTCTCTCCAAGTTCCAAAGTAAAACCCTTAATCACTTCATTCACTTCTACTAACTTTCCATTAGCCAGTTCTACTGAGTATGGGACGTCTAGCTTACTTGAAACTAGGGCAAGTGTATTCTTAAATTCTATAGATACGTAACTAAAGTCGGCGCCAGTATCAAACAGAACAGAGGCATAGTGTTGGTTAATAGGGAACGTACCCGTAACCACGTTAGGATCCTGGCGTGCTTCTCTAGCTCCGATAGTAAATACTCTTCCACGAGCCTGATTGTTTTTAGGGCAATCACTCTTGAAATGCCCCATGTCACCGCAAGCAAAACATCCTTGGCCACGTCCGTTATCATTTCCGCCCTGACCATTGTTGTTGTTTCCTCCATGGTTCCCATTACTAGCTTGGTTTCCGTTTCCACCCCTATTTCCATTTCCTCCCTGATTTCCATTTCCACCTTGGTTTCTATTGCCATACTGGTTTCCATTTCCACCATGATTACCATTTCCTCCTTGGTTTCTATTTCCACGTCCCGCACCATACCAACATGTATCCTTTGCATGCCCAATTTTTTCATAGTTATCACATTTACCGTATCGGCACCTACCAGTAAGGGCGACACTCAGATCTATAGCCTCTGCGATGGTCGGAGGCTTAGAGGCAGCAACCATACTTAAGATTTGAGGCACATATCCCCAAATAAACCGCTCGATCCTATTAAATTCAGGCTCGACAAGATAAGGAACAACCCTCGATAAATCATGAAAACGCTGAATATACTCGGCAATCTTTGGTCCATCCATCTTCAGATTCCAGAACTCAGTTTCCAGTTTCTAGATTTCAGCCCTTGAACAGTATTTCTTGCGCATCAGTTCCTTAATTAAGCTCATCCCAGCTTAGCGCATATGCATCAGTTTCGCCAAGAGTTTGAACTTGAAGGTTCCACCAGGAGAGTGCACCATCCAAAAACAACCCTGAGATGTAGGTGACTCTCTGTGCTAAGGTGCACATTTGCTCATTCTCAGCATGGAATCAGTCTTCTCAACCCAGCGAAGAAAAGCGACACCTCCCGTGCCATCAAAGTTTAAGGGCTTATGTCACGGCCCCCGGCCCAGGTTGACCCGGTTCAGGAGCCGTGGGATAGAAAATCCCGTGGTATGAATGCGACAGCGGAAGATTTTCACAGAATCTTTAAAATGCCCGATTAATTTATTTCATAATTCGGGTTAAAACCCCGGTAGTTTACATTAAGGTGATTTCACTGGGGAAATCTTTATTTTACAAAACATGTTTCTTTATTTATATTGAGCCAATTCCTTAAGCTTGTAGTGCTTCGCGGCACTTTTCCTGGATCACAACAGATCACCTGAAACATGTTTGAAAAAGGTTTTGTCAGTGGGGAAATACTGGTGAATCATTCTTTTTACTGAAACGACGTGTTGTTATAATTTACAGTATTAAGAGCGATTACAATGTTTATACATATCAACCATCTACCGACGGTATTTATCACTCGACCACCTATTGGCTATCTCGTTGTCCAATGGTGTCTGTGATTATGGTCATATCACCCATTGGCTAACCCGTTGTCCAATGGTGACGGTTATCAAGTAATGTATACAAAACCCCACATACCGGCTGTAAATTGGAGATTACAAAGACTTAATCCTTGTAATTATAACTTTGAAAATAACATGATTTTGAAATCAAAGTTTGATAAAAAGAGAATGACTCACATTGCAGATTTAATACGGGCAGAGTCTAGCCTACTGATTAGCCTTGTAACCTAATTTAAATAACAATGCACACGAACTAGGTTAGTAACTAATACAGCATTTACGATAACTCACGAGATTAAACCCTCACAATAAATGACAAAGTGTGATACTTAAACATCCATCGAGTTCACGACGAATGACAAAGCATAACCCTAATGTGGGCAGCACTTAAACATCCATTGGATAGTTTCAATCGATCGGACATTGAATCGTATCAGCGATCGAGTTATTACCCTGTTTCTGCGGCAGCGTTTCGTGTTCGTGTGTGTTTTTATAGTAAACGGACGATATCACGTAGCACGAATTAAATTTTAATGTGGAAACAAGTGAACTGTTCAAACCCCTGTATTTATACCCCACTTTGGACCCGCCCGCGTGTCGCGACAGGATCCCCTGGACCTGTCGCGTGTCGCGGGGGATGCCAAAGTAGGGTAGGCATGCTTGGTCACCAGCTTAGGCCTGCTGAGTCGACGTTTCGTAGAAATTCGATTTTGACAACGAATTATGAAGATAATTCTGATTAGGGAATACCCCCCTTGAGTTTTAGGGGCCCTGATCCTGATTCTGATTGTCTTGAAGATTTTAGGGTTTATACAGAATCACTTGGGGGGTCTCAATTATGGTTTCCTATTAGACAAAATATAATAAGAAATAATAGTTTTGATGAGAGTTGTTACATCCTCCCCACCTTAATAAAAATCTCGTCCTCGAGATTCACTGGAATAAGTGAGGATACTTTCGCTTCATTTCTGATTCTAGCTCCTAAGTGTATTCAGGTCCCCTCTTTGAATCCCACTTGAATTTGACCAGAACAAGTCGCTTATGTTTGAGAAACTTGATCTTTCGGTCTTCTATTTGTAGTGGTTTCTCAACAAATTTTAACTTTTCATTTACCTCTATATCTTGAAGAGGTACTACCAGAGATTCATCAGATAAACATTTCTTGAGGTTGGATACATGAAATACATCATGTACTCCAGCTAATTCTTCTGGTAGTTGTAACCGATAAGCAACTGGTCCTATACGTTGGATCACTGGAAATGGTCCTACGTATCGTGGACTTAGCTTTCCTTTCTTACCGAACCGAGCTATTTCTTTCCAAGGAGAAATTTTCAAAAGTACCTTGTCTCCAACTTGGAACTCTAGTGGTTTACATCGATTGTCAGCATAACTTTTCTGGCGATCTCGAGTCGTCTTCAGTCTTTCCTTGATTTGAGTAATTTTGTCGGTAGTTTCTTTCACTATTTTAGGACCGGATAATTGACTGTCTCCTGTTTCTGCCCAGCAGACTGGAGTTCTGCACTTTCGTCCATACTGTGACAACTCGAAATTTAGAACCTTTCGTTGTACGCTTGAACACTAAATGACTAACTAATTTGATGATTTATTGAATGATACATGTGAACTTATATGATTATGTGTTATGTTATGTGTATGCTTGTGTGTATGTATGCGAGTATGTATATGAACCGAGACACAAGAACCCGACTCGAGACCATGTGGTCTCGAGTGAACAATGACTTACGGGCCGGTTGGGCCGCACCTCATTTAACCCACCCGAAACCTACTAGGACTAGTATATATATCATGCTCCTAGCAAACCTTGCCATTCTTTGGACAATCAACACACACACTCTCCTTCCCCCTCACTAAAACCCTAAACCACAACATCACCTCTCTTCTCCTTCTTCTCGGATCAAACCGGTGACCACAAGGAGACCCGGTTAAGCTCATCATCATCACTCGGACACTCATCTTCCTTACCAACTCGGCACCACCTCACAATCGGTTAGTGTTCTATGTTGTTGTTATTGATAAATGTTGTGAATGACATGGTGTAGCTAGAATAATGGTACAAATGATGATGTTCTCATGTATCGGATGTATATGATGATGCTTGGTTAACATGCTTTGATTTCGGATATGTTGCATAATGAACACACAATATTTTATGTCTAAATATGATTCAAACCATGGAGTGTTGATGTTCATAAAAGCCGGCTTGCATATGTGTAGTATCATGTTAATTAGATTAGTGTAGAGTTGATTTTGATATGTTATGTGATGATTTGAAACCACTAGATGAGTATATTCAAGTGTGTTGCCTTGTTGTTCATGATTTCGTTTGTGATTAATGACAGAAACCGGGAATAAGATGAACAAGTTTGAATAAGCAATATGAACTACTTGAATGTTTGAAGAACATGATGAATATGATATGAACATGGTTGAATATTTGAAATCTGATATGTTTGATCCATTTTAGGAAATTGTTAGACAAATAAACATGTTTATGAGAGTAGTACAAACTGTTTCATGAAATAGAATTCTTATTGGATAGTACACTGTACCGAATCAGCAATTGTCCAACCGAAACCTCTAGTTGCGACTCGAAACCACCGCGTGATGAGTCGAAATCCCCGGTTGCGACATCGGTTGCGAGTCGCAAACACCTGGTTGCGACTCGAAACCACAAGTGACCAGCACACAAACCTTATGACTCGAAACCACAGTTGCGAGTCCGGTTGCGACTCTAGACCAAAACAACACGAACCGAAACCATGATTTCGACTCAGGTTGCGAGTCGCAAACGCCTAGTTGCGACTCGAGACTATACACAGATACACGCTGTTTGGGCTTGCACCTCATTTCGGACTTAATTGTTTGGGCCGGACTCTTGGGCCTAATGCACAGACCTTATATGTTACTTGAACGTGAATATTGCTGATATGTCATGATTAAACGTGTATGCCTTAGATGATACTTGAATGCAATGTGCTAGAAACATCCGTGTGCTACTTGGTTACGAACCTGACTTGTATGATACAACTATGATAGGACGTGAGCAGCCTCAACGTTGCTTGTTTGACTTTTCTGTGTTTCTACCGAGCACACCAAGGTGAGTTCACACCCTCTACAAAGCATGGGATTCCCAGGGGTCGGGAATTGGGGTTAAGGAACATGGGTTCCTCATCCTCCTTGGGTAGGACAGCAAAGGTTCAGGAATGTAATTCCTCGTCCTCACGGACAGATAACTCGTACTAGACCAAAACTCTATCACGAAGTCCCTCCTTTTTATATCGACTTAATCGCCGGGCCAATGGCGAGCGGGTCATTAGTTAGATAGCGCTATTTAGGTCTGACAAACCTCACACCGTGCCGCAGAGGACGGGCGTGAACTAATGGATCTGGGGCACGTCAATGATGATAGACATTGACAGTTTCAGGGCACATAAACATGACTACAGTCAGCAGTCGATATGGTAACGAGTCTAGTGTATACATGGGGTAGCCCCCACGGCCGAAATGCCAGATAACTAACACGGGGTAGCCCCCACGGCAGGATTGCCAGAGTAACCGGGAATAAACAAGTCACGTTTTTAACTATGGGGTAACCCCCACGGCAGGATGCCAGCTAAAGGAAACTGTTTTCGAAACAACTTAAAACGAACACCCAACCGTGAACTCACTCAACTTGTTGTTGACTCGTTACTACATGCTTTGCAGGTCCTTAGGTTCTTAGCTGGAGCTTGCATGGAGGAGGATCGTTGTGGGACATGGACGACTGTGTGCCATGTTAAACTTTGAAACAATTAAACTTATGCTTTGTTCTTAAGACTTATGCTTCCGCTTGCAACTTAACTATGTTTTGTTTGAACACCAATTGTATTGGGTGGATTTTTATAACTACTTATATGCTTGTTCAATATGATTGGTGGCTGGATCCTGGTCAGTCACGCCTCCAAGCGGTAGTACTCCGCAGGTGGATTTTGGGGGTGTGACAGATTGGTATCAGAGCCATTGGTTATAGAGAACTTGGTTTTAATAAAGGAGAAAACGTTTTTGTTAAAACCAGACTATAACCTGTATAGTGCTCAACGGTCCACAACGATGCTTCACTCCACATGCAAGGCTCGACATTCTAGGTAATATGATCTGTGTATATATTGCCTACTTGTTAGTTACATAGTACATTGCTTATGGTATGCTTGGTTAGTATAACTACTGTTGCTTGAACACGTGCGTGCTTGCTCAATTTTATCGTCGTACTTTCGCGAACCCCTCTCACTCACATTCTTCTTGGTATGAAGATCATGTCTGGACGCGTTAACATGACACAAGCCCAGTTGACGGCTCTGATTAACGAACGAGTTGCCGCAGCACTTGCAGCTGCACACGCAGGAGGTATATCCTGCAGTCCGAACTCATTCTAGGATCTTTAGGATCCTACTCTCGTGAACCAACCTTTGTGTTAAACTCTGTCTTTTCTTTCACCTACGATAGGTCAGCATGTTCAGCCACCCGTGTGCACTTTTAAGACTTTCATGGACTGCCGACCAACCACTTTTAGCGGCACTGAAGGAGCAGTAGGTCTCCTACATTGGTTTGAGAAGCTAGAGTCTGTGTTCGAAATGTGCGAATGCCCTGAGGCGCGCAGGGTGAAGTATGCTACTGGTACTCTCGAGGGTTTAGCCCTCACATGGTGGAACGCTCAAGTTCAAATGCTAGGGTTGGTTGCTGCCAACGCCACCCCTTGGGAAACTTTTAAGGAAATGATCAAAGAAGAATACTGCAGTCGTGATGAGATTCACAAACTAGAAGTGGAGTTCTTCAACCTCAAGATGACGGGGTCCGAAATTGAAGCTTATGTGAAAAGGTCGAACGAACTGGCAATTCTGTGCCCTACTATGGTGGACCCTCCCATCAAACGCATCGAGCTATTTCTTCAGGGCTTAGTGCCAGAAATCCAAAGTCATGTGACTTCGGCGAACCTCGCCACCTACCAGCAAACCGTTCAGTTGGCTCACCGTCTCACGGATCAGGCGGTGGAGCAGAACAAGTTACCAAAACGCATAGGTGCTGCAACTACTTCTGGTACATCTAGTGACAACAAACGGAAATGGGATGGAACTTCAAGTAAGGGTTCGACTTCTGTTCAGTCCCAGTCTCAGCAGAGGAAGACTGATGACTACAAGAGCCCAAATCAGCAATCGTCTGGTGGTCAAAGTCATGGTGGGTACAAAGGAAATCACCCCAAATGCAATCGCTGCAGCCTGCACCACAGCGGACCATGCACCAGGGGCAACTGTCATCGGTGCAACAAGCCTGGTCACGCTGCAAAGGATTGCAGGAGCTTATACCCCGCCAATCAGAATCGTCAGCAAGCTCAACAGAACCAGCGCCAGCAGCAGCAGCAAGGTGATAACAAAGGGTGCTTTCAGTGTGGAGCTGAGGGCCACTTCAAGAGAGATTGTCCCCAACTGAACAGGAACCAGAACAACAACAACAACAATAACAATAATCAGGGGAATGGTAACAATGGGAACAACAACAACAATGGCGCCAGGGGGCGGATGTTTGTGATCGGCCAAGGTGAAGCAAGGAATGACCCCAATGTTGTGGCGGGTAAGTTTCTTCTCGACGACTTTTATGTTTCAGTTTTATTTGATTCGGGTGCCGATACTAGCTACGTGTCACTAGAAGTTAGTCGAATGCTTAAGCGTATCCCAACACCTTTGAACAACAAGCACACCGTAGAGCTAGCAAATGGTAAGAGTTTAGAAGCCACACACGTAGTCAAGGGTTGTAAACTTATTCTCGCTGACCAGACCTTCTCTATCGACCTCATCCCTATTGTCTTGGGTAGTTTCGACGTTGTCATTGGGATGGATTGGTTATCCCAACACCGAGCAGAGATTCTTTGCAACGAGAAGGTTGTCCGTATTCCAGGTCCCGGTGGTGAACCTCTCATGATTCATGGTGACAAGAGGAGTGCTGTTGAGAACGTCATTTCTCTCCTTAAGGCCCAAAAGTACTTGCGAAAGGGCCACACTGCCATTTTGGCTCTCGTTACTGACACCTCAGAAAAAGAGAAGAAGATAGAAGATTTTCCAGTTGTACGCGATTATCCAGAGGTATTTCCCGAGGAATTACCTGGTCTTCCGCCTCATCGCCAAGTCGAGTTTCAGATTGAATTAGCTCCCGGAGCTGCGCCCATAGCCCGTGCACCTTATCGTTTAGCCCCATCAGAGTTGAAAGAACTCTCCACGCAACTACAAGAGCTCCTGGATAAGGGTTTTATTCGTCCTAGCTCATCGCCCTGGGGAGCTCCACTATTATTTGTGAAAAAGAAAGACGGTACCTTCAGGATGTGCATCGATTACCGGGAACTCAACAAGGTGACGGTGAAGAATCGTTATCCTCTACCGCGGATCGACGACTTGTTCGACCAGCTGCAAGGATCGAGCTACTATTCGAAGATCGATTTGAGATCGGGTTATCACCAGCTGAGAGTCCGGGAAGAGGACGTCTCCAAAACAGCTTTCAGAACTCGATACGGGCACTATGAGTTTTTGGTCATGCCTTTTGGGATGACAAACGCACCTGCGGTTTTCATGGACTTGATGAACCGAGTGTGCAAGCCTTACCTGGACAAGTTCGTTATAGTCTTCATCGACGACATCCTGATCTATTCCAAGAGTCGGGAGGAACACGAGCAACATCTGCGACTTATTCTGGAACTCCTTCGAACAGAACAGCTTTATGCAAAGTTCTCGAAATGCGACTTCTGGCTTCGAGAAGTCCATTTCCTAGGCCACGTGGTGAACAAAGATGGGATTCATGTTGATCCATCCAAGATAGACTCGATTAAGAACTGGCCTGCACCTCGTACACCAAAGGAAATTCGCCAATTCTTGGGTTTGGCGGGATACTACCGGAGATTCATAAAGGATTTTTCTAAGATTGCATAGCCTCTCACCTCACTAACGCAGAAGGGCGTTGTTTATCGCTGGGGAAACGCACAGGAGTTGGCATTTCAGCACCTAAAGGATAGACTTTGTAGCGCACCTATCCTTTCCTTGCCAGAAGGCACAGACGATTTTGTGGTCTACTGCGACGCATCAATTCAGGGCCTTGGTTGCGTGTTGATGCAACGAGATAAAGTTATAGCCTACGCCTCACGCCAACTCAAGGTTCATGAAAAGAACTACACTACGCACGATTTAGAGCTGGGAGCTGTTGTTTTTGCACTTAAGTTATGGCGGCATTACCTGTATGGTACCAAGTGCGCCATCTACACCGACCACAGGAGCCTCGAGCATATCTTCAAGCAGAAGGAACTGAATATGCGGCAACGACGATGGGTCGAGCTACTAAATGACTACGAGTGCTCAATCAGGTATCACCCAGGCAAGGCCAATGTTGTGGCTGACGCCCTCAGTCGGAAGGACACTGCGCCTAAGCGCGTGCGAGCTTTACAACTCACGATTCACTCCAGTCTCCCTTCCCAGATACGAGCAGCTCAGATAGAAGCACTGAAGCCAGAAAACGTCAGGGCAGAAGCCCTACGTGGATCAAGGCAACGATTAGAACAAAAGGAAGACAGTGCTTACTACGTGACGGGACGCATTTGGGTCCCACTCTATGGCGACCTACGAGAGCTTGTGATGGACGAAGCACACAAGTCTCGCTACTCGGTACATCCTGGATCGGATAAAATGTACCACGATATCAAAACTACGTATTGGTGGCCTAGCATGAAGGCCCACATAGCAACTTACGTCAGCAAGTGTTTGACTTGTGCAAGAGTCAAGTCTGAATACCAGAAACCCTCAGGCCTACTCCAACAACCAGAGATACCTCAATGGAAATGGGAGCAAATTTCCATGGATTTTGTCACTGGCCTGCCTAGATCCCAGCGCGGGAACGATACTATTTGGGTGATCGTGGATCGACTCACAAAATCTGCACACTTCTTGGCTATCAAGGAAACGGATAAGTTCTCCACTCTTGCAGAAATATACATCAAAGAAATCGTTTCGAGGCACGGGGTGCCCACCTCCATTATCTCGGATCGAGATGCACGTTTCACTTCAGAGCTGTGGCAAGCAATGCACAAATCCTTCGGCTCACGACTAGACATGAGCACAGCGTACCATCCTCAGACGGACGGGCAGTCCGAGCGCACTATTCAAACCTTAGAAGACATGCTTCGTGCATGTGTAATCGACTTTGGCAACCGCTGGGAAAAGCATCTGCCACTTGTGGAATTCTCGTACAATAACAGCTACCACACCAGCATTGGAGCTGCTCCGTTTGAGGCATTGTACGGACGTAAATGCCGGTCTCCTCTTTGCTGGGCAGAGGTGGGAGAAAGTCAGATCACTGGTCCAGAATATGTGGTAGATACAACCGAGCAGATCGCTCAGATACGAAAACGCATGACGGCCGCTCGTGAACGTCAGAAAGTTTACGCCGACATGGGCAGGAAACCACTTGAGCTCCAGGTTGGGGAGCGGGTACTACTCAAAGTTTCACCCTGGAAGGGTGTGGTTCATTTTGGTAAACGCGGTAAACTCAACCCACGATACGTTGGACCCTTCGAGGTCATTGAGAAAATAGGCAGGGTGGCCTACAGACTAAACTTACCAGCGGAACTCGGTGCAGTTCACAACGTTTTTCACGTGTCGAATCTGAAGAAGTGTCCGTCAGATGAGACCCACGTAGTTCCTTTGAAGGAACTCACTATCGACGAGCAGTTACGATTCGTCGAGGAACCAGTCGAGATCACGGACCGGGATGTTAAGGTCCTCAAGAGCACTAGAATACCTCTGGTTCGAGTTCGTTGGAACTCACGTCGCGGCCCAGAGTTCACCTGGGAGCGCGAAGATCAGATGAAACAAAAGTATCCCCAACTGTTCGCAAACAGTACACCCACTACTGAGGCCGAAGCTACGGAATTTCGGGACGAAATTCCAGATCAACGGGGGGTGGATGTGACACCCCAGGAAAACCGGGAAAACCATACAACTTAACTAGCTTCCTCAGTGAGTGCTTACCAAATTTCGGGACGAAATTTCTTTCAACTTGGGGATGATGTGACAACTCGAAATTTAGAACCTTTCGTTGTACGCTTGAACACTAAATGAGTAACTAATTTGATGATTTATTGAATGATACATGTGAACTTATATGATTATGTGTTATGTTATGTGTATGCTTGTGTGTATGTATGCGAGTATGTATATGAACCGAGACACAAGAACCCGACTCGAGACCATGTGGTCTCGAGTGAACAATGACTTACGGGCCGGTTGGGCCGCACCTCATTTAACCCACCCGAAACCTACTAGGACTAGTATATATATCATGCTCCTAGCAAACCTTGCCATTCTTTGGACAATCCACACACACACTCTCCTTCCCCCTCACTAAAACCCTAAACCACAACATCACCTCTCTTCTCCTTCTTCTCGGATCAAACCGGTGACCACAAGGAGACCCGGTTAAGCTCATCATCATCACTCGGACACTCATCTTCCTTACCAACTCGGCACCACCTCACAATCGGTTAGTGTTCTATGTTGTTGTTATTGATAAATGTCGTGAATGACATGGTGTAGCTAGAATAATGGTACAAATGATGATGTTCTCATGTATCGGATGTATATGATGATGCTTGGTTAACATGCTTTGATTTCGGATATGTTGCATAATGAACACACAATATTTTATGTCTAAATATGATTCAAACCATGGAGTGTTGATGTTCATAAAAGCCGGCTTGCATATGTGTAGTATCATGTTAATTAGATTAGTGTAGAGTTGATTTTGATATGTTATGTGATGATTTGAAACCACTAGATGAGTATATTCAAGTGTGTTGCCTTGTTGTTCATGATTTCGTTTGTGATTAATGATAGAAACCGGGAATAAGATGAACAAGTTTGAATAAGCAATATGAACTACTTGAATGTTTGAAGAACATGATGAATATGATATGAACATGGTTGAATATTTGAAATCTGATATGTTTGATCCATTTTAGGAAATTGTTAGACAAATAAACATGTTTATGAGAGTAGTACAAACTGTTTCATGAAATAGAATTCTTATTGGATAGTACACTGTACCGAATCAGCAATTGTCCAACCGAAACCTCTAGTTGCGACTCGAAACCACCGCGTGATGAGTCGAAATCCCCGGTTGCGACATCGGTTGCGAGTCGCAAACACCTGGTTGCGACTCGAAACCACAAGTGACCAGCACACAAACCTTATGACTCGAAACCACAGTTGCGAGTCCGGTTGCGACTCTAGACCAAAACAACACGAACCGAAACCATGATTTCGACTCAGGTTGCGAGTCGCAAACGCCTAGTTGCGACTCGAGACTATACACAGATACACGCTGTTTGGGCTTGCACCTCATTTCGGACTTAATTGTTTGGGCCGGACTCTTGGGCCTAATGCACAGACCTTATATGTTACTTGAACGTGAATATTGCTGATCTGTCATGATTAAACGTGTATGCCTTAGATGATACTTGAATGCAATGTGCTAGAAACATCCGTGTGCTACTTGGTTACGAACCTGACTTGTATGATACAACTATGATAGGACGTGAGCAGCCTCAACGTTGCTTGTTTGACTTTTCTGTGTTTCTACCGAGCAAACCAAGGTGAGTTCACACCCTCTACAAAGCATGGGATTCCCAGGGGTCGGGAATTGGGGTTAAGGAACATGGGTTCCTCGTCCTCCTTGGGTAGGACAGCAAAGGTTCAGGAATGTAATTCCTCGTCCTCACGGACAGATAACTCGTACTAGACCAAAACTCTATCACGAAGTCCCTCCTTTTTATATCGACTTAATCGCCGGGCCAATGGCGAGCGGGTCATTAGTTAGATAGCGCTATTTAGGTCTGACAAACCTCACACCGTGCCGCAGAGGACGGGCGTGAACTAATGGATCTGGGGCACGTCAATGATGATAGACATTGACAGTTTCAGGGCACATAAACATGACTACAGTCAGCAGTCGATATGGTAACGAGTCTAGTGTATACATGGGGTAGCCCCCACGGCCGAAATGCCAGATAACTAACACGGGGTAGCCCCCACGGCAGGATTGCTAGAGTAACCGGGAATAAACAAGTCACGTTTTTAACTATGGGGTAACCCCCACGGCAGGATGCCAGCTAAAGGAAACTGTTTTCGAAACAACTTAAAACGAACACCCAACCGTGAACTCACTCAACTTGTTGTTGACTCGTTACTACATGCTTTGCAGGTCCTTAGGTTCTTAGCTGGAGCTTGCATGGAGGAGGATCGTTGTGGGACATGGACGACTGTGTGCCATGTTAAACTTTGAAACAATTAAACTTATGCTTTGTTCTTAAGACTTATGCTTCCGCTTGCAACTTAACTATGTTTTGTTTGAACACCAATTGTATTGGGTGGATTTTTATAACTACTTATATGCTTGTTCAATATGATTGGTGGCTGGATCCTGGTCAGTCACGCCTCCAAGCGGTAGTACTCCGCAGGTGGATTTTGGGGGTGTGACACATACAATGCTTCGAATGGGGCAGCTTCAATGCTTGAATGATAACTATTGTTATAGGAGAATTCAATTAAAGGTAAGTGATCATCCCAATTTCCACCAAAATCTTTTATACATGCTCTTAGCATGTCTTCTAGGGTTTGTATCGTCCTTTCACTTTGCCCGTCTGTTTGTGGATGATATGCAGTACTTAAATTTAGTCGGGTTCCCATTGCTTCCTGGAAACTAGTCCAGAAATGGGAAGTGAAACGACTATCCCTATCCGATACAATGGAGAGTGGAACTCCATGTAAGGATATGACTTCATCTACATACAACTTGGCTAACCTTTCCATGCTAAAGGTTTCCTTTATAGGTAGAAAATGAGCTGATTTGGTTAATCGATCCACAATTACCCAAATCGCATCATTACCTTTTCTGGTTTTGGGTAACTTAGTAACAAAGTCCATTGTTATGAGTTCCCATTTCCATACTGGCATTTCTAATTGTTGAAGTAGACCTGAAGGTTTCTGGTGTTCTGCCTTAACTTGTGAACAAGTTAGACACTTAAAAACATATCTAGCTATGTCCTTTTTCATTCCTATCCACCAGAAATTATTTCTTAAGTCTTGGTACATTTTATTGTTTCCTGGATGCATGGTATACCTAGATTTATGAGCTTCTTCTAAAATTTTATCTCTTAATTCTCCTTGTTTAGGCACACATATCCTTTTCTTGTGGAATCTCCAAATTCCATCACTTCCTTGTTCTAATTCTTTTACTCGTCCCTTCATTCCTTCAGCATCATCTTCGATTGCTGTTTCTTGAACATTTTTCAGTTGTTCCATTAAATCTAATTTTAGATTTAATCTAAGAGCACGAACCCGTCGTTGTTTTTCATGATACTTACGACTTAAGGCATCTGCAACTACGTTTGCCTTTCCTTCGTGATATTGAATATCACAGTTGTAGTCGCTTAATATTTCCATCCATCTCCTTTGTCTCATGTTTAACTCTTTTTGCCCAAATATATACCTTAAACTTTTATGATCCATATAGACAGTAAACTTACTTCCATACAGATAATGTCTCCAAATCTTAAGGGCAAAAATTATGGCTCCTAAATCTAAGTCGTGAGTCGTATAGTTTTCCTCATGCTTTTTCAATTGCCTTGATTCATACGCAATTACCTTCTTGCGTTGCATTAGCACACATCCTAATCCTAGCTTAGAGGCATCATAGTATACTTCAAAATCTTCTGTTCCTTCTGGTAAAGCTAGAATTGGAGCGTTTGTTAACTTTTTCTTTAAAATCCTAAAGGCTTCTTCTTGCTTAGGTCCCCATTCAAACTTAACCGCTTTACAGGTTAGCTTAGTTAATGGCACCACTATTTTAGAAAAATCTTTAATAAAGCGCCTATAGTATCCAGCTAATCCTAAAAAGCTTCTAATTTCCATGACTGACTGTGGGATCTTCCATTTAGTAATTGCTTCTATTTTAGAGGGATCTACGTGAATACCTTCGTGATTCACCATATGTCCTAAAAATTGCACTTCCAGTAGCCAAAATTCGAACTTAGAGAATTTGGCGTAAATTTTCTCCTTTCTTAACAAAGTTAAGAGTGCATGCAAGTGCTGACAATGCTCATCTTGACTTTTGGAATAAATAAGTATATCGTCGATGAAGACAATTACAAATTTATCCAAATACGGTTTACAGATTCTATTCATCATGTCCATGAATGCTGCAGGTGCATTCATTAGTCCGAAGGCATGACTGTAAACTCGTAATGACCATACCTAGTTCTGAAAGCAGTTTTAGGTATGTCTTCTTCTTGTACCTTCAATTGATGATATCCAGAGCGTAAATCGATCTTAGAAAAATATCTAGCTCCTTGAAGTTGATCGGAAAGATCATCAATCCTAGGTAATGGGTATCGATTCTTAATTGTAACCTTATTCAATTCTCTATAATCAATACACATTCTCATTGACCCATCTTTCTTTTTCACAAACAACACTGGTGCTCCCCAAGGGGATGAACTTGGTTGTATGAATCCTTTACTTAACAATTCATCTAATTGTTTCTTTAGTTCTAGCATTTCTGTGGGTGCTAACCGATAAGGTGCCTTGGCTATCGGTGTAGTTCCGGGAATTAGATGAATCCTAAATTCGACTTTTCTGTCAGGTGGTAATCCTGGGAGTTCTTCTGGGAATACATCTGGGTATTCTAAGACTACAGGAATGTCTTTAATTTCCTTACCTTTAGTGTTAATGATTACTGAAATCATATACACTATTCCTTGCTTTCGTTCATAACTAGCAACTTTCATTACTGAAATGAACTTCATGGGTTTACGTGGCTTATCTCCTGTAATCATGATCACTTCTCCAATGGGTGCCTGAATCTCTATAGAATTCTTATCACAAAGGATTCGAGCATGGTTGGCTACTAACCAATCCATTCCTAACACCACATCGAATCCAGCTAAATTCATTGGTAATATGTTTGCATGAAATTTATAACCTAAAAGTTCTATATTTTCTTTTTGCAAAACCTTGTCTATGTTAATAGAATTCCCATCTGCCGTTTCGACTGTAAAAATCTGCCTAAGGTTGGTTAAGGCTAAGTTAAGAGCTTGGCAGAATGAAGTATTTATAAAACTTTGGTTTGCACCAGAGTCAAATAATACTTTTGCCTAAACGTTGTGAATTAGGAACGTACCAGCTATCACATCTGGAATGAGTTCTGCCTCCTGAGTAGTTAATTGGAATGCTCGAACATTCTTCTTGGTAGTTCCGTCGGTCGGTTTGATTTTATTGTCTGCTGGTTTGACCAATTTAGGGCATTCTGGTTTGAAATGTCCAGCTTCTCCACAGTTATAGCAGATTCTTGTTTTCTTTCTGAAGTCTTCTTCATGATGTCCTACAACTTTACAAAAGTTGCAGGTTACATTGCATTTTCCAAAATGTTTCTTTCTGCAATTCCTGCAAAACGGCGGAGTTGAGGATTGTCCCGTTCCTCTTTTCTTGAAGTTGCTATTATTACCCACACGAAATCCTTGGGTAATTTTCTGAACCAGTTCCTTTTTCCTGTTTTCATCTCTTGTGCGTATCAGCTCGTCAGTTAGGGTGTTAGCTAATTCTACCGCATCGTCAATAGTGCGAGGTCTCGCAGCTTTAACGATATTACGGATTTCGCTAATCAATCCCCAAATATAGAAAGAAATAAGTACCGGTTCTGGCGAAGCCAGTGTTGGTACCACTAGCAAATTCGAAGAATGTCGAAGTATATCCTCGACAGTCTACACCCATCATTCTATGGTTCAGGAACTTATTTTCCATTTGTTCTTTTTCGTATTCGGGACAGAATTTTCTTTCTATTAACTGCTTAAATTCCTCCCAACTCATGGCATAGGCCATATTTCTTCCTTTGGCTTGAAGTACCGTATTCCACCATTCTAGTGCCCCTTCTTTAAAAAGATTCGACGCGTACATGACCTTGTCTTCTTCCGCACATTTACTTATTGTAATTACTGCTTCGGTTTTCTCCAACCAACGCAGTGCCGCAGTCGCCCCTTCATTGCCTGCAAATTCAGCTGGTTTACAAGCAAGAAATTCTTTGTAAGTGCAACCAGGCGTTGCAGCTTTCATTTTCTTAGGGAGTGGGGCCTGTCGTGGATCATTATCGTGATTAATATGGTTGCCGCCTCCGTTTACACTATTACTGAAGTTATCTTCTTGGGTACGTTTACTAGGAATGATTTGTTGGGGTTCAACAGGTTTCTGGGCAGCAACAAGGATTGCTGGTATAGCATTGGCTATTCCTTGAGCAACGATATTTCCTATATCTTGCTTAGTCATAAATTGATCCTCCTGGTGTGGCTCAGATTGATTAACTTCGTTAACTAGTTCATTATTAGCGTTTTCCATCTGATAATTAATATAATTTATTAGCATAGAGTAAATAGCAATTATATCCAAAACAATTATACAAATTTCACAACACACATATATATCCAAAATTATTGATTCCTTGATTTCCCTTTTTATATATTATATTATGCATCCGTACACACTGTTATTTTACAAAGTTTTATTTTTATTTTACAAGATTATATTATTATTATTATTATTATTATTATTATTATTATTATTATTATACAATCACAGCTACGTTCTCACATCATCCCTTCTGCTGATAATTTAAAAATGACGCTCCCTCTCGTCGTACTTCTAGGAGATTTGCTCTCCCACCTCCCGAATCTTGTTTCCTGCACCTATCAGCTCCTCGCTAAAATGGCGGAGTTCAGCTAAATTTTCATTGCTCATTGGTGGGTTTGGTATAGGTTCTGGGTCGAACTGAGGGAAAAAGGTATAAGGATTATTAAGGAGGTTTTGAAACTGCCAGTCATTGGTCCACCACTCATCCATTCCTAGAGGTTGAGTATGGATTAAAGGTTCTGGGATGGCTGGTTCCAAATTTATTGGAAGTTGAGTTTCAGCAGGATAAGGGTAAAGGTTGGTATTGATAGGGCTAATGATATCACAGCCTGCTAATATGCGATCCAATTCCTCCTGTAAAGGCAACTCTTCGACTTGCTTAGAACTTTCACAATCTCCACTTTTGCTTGCCTGGAATCTTTCCCGATTGCAATTCCTTTTCCTTTATTTATGGAATTCTCTATTTTGGGAATTCTCCTAGTTGCTGGTTTCCTTCTACGTACACGTCTCCATCCTACGAATCTTCTCCTTTTCTTAGGTTTTGGTTTCTCCGGAGTTGAAGCGTTGAATTCTATAGGTTCTTCTATATCAGGTATATAACCAGTAAAGTCTTTGGAAACTTCTATTTTCACCGGATAGAGATTGAGATTCTGAAGGGCTTCAGATAACTCATTCATGCTGTTTAGCATATATGCAAAAATGCACACAAAATGCTAAGTTAAAATTTTATAATAAAAATCTCTCAGATAAACATTCAAGTATTATTGCACACCGTATGACTTAATTTAATACAAAGGACAACTAACAATTAAAACATACTAGGGTTTATTGTAAACTTATTTATTTACTGGGTAAAGTTTCTAGCTTGTAGGTGATATGGGTGCTAGGACTGGGTCAAAGTATTTAAAATTTTGCATTCACTGCTACAGTGGCTAACATATAGAGATCAGCCCATTTTTCATCTAATTTGTCTTCCCATGGTGGGTTATTGCCTATTTTCTGTGTCTCCTTAGGCATCATTACTTCTTTTGGTTGTGGTTTCTTTCTTTTCTCCTGACTCTTCCTAATAATCAAACTTCTTTTATTAGGAGAAAGTGGTTCCTCATGTTGTGCCTTTCGAACAAATATTCCTTCCTCAGTATCTGTTGGGTACTTTGAGGACGAAGTTCCTTTTTCTTTCGGTGAAGTATCTAATTTATGGTAGATATCCGAAAGTCTTTGTTTACCCATATAGTAAATAAATATTCAAATAATAAAACACGTAATCACAAAATTGGCAATCAGTAAAAAATTAAGTATTTTCTAAATACTTAATTGGCTTAAATCAGTGGCTCTGATACCACCTTTTTCTGTCACGGCCCCCGGCCCGGGTTTACCCGATTCAGGAGCCGTGGGACAGAAAATCCCGTGGTATGAATGCGACAGCGGAAGATTTTCACAGAATCTTTAAAATGCCCGATTAATTTATTTCATAATTCGGGATAAAACCCCGGTAGTTTACATTAAGGTGATTTCACTGGGAAATCTTTATTTTACAAAACATGTTTCTTTATTTATATTGAGCCACTTCATTAAGCTTGTAGTGCTTCGCGGCACTTTTCCTAGATCACAACAGATAACCTGAAACATGTTTGAAAAAGGTTTTGTCAGCGGGGAAATACTGGTGAATCATTCTTTTTACTGAAACGACGTGTTGTTATAATTTACAGTATTAAGAGCGATTACAATGTTTATACATATCAACCATCTACCCACGGTATTTATCACTCGACCACCTATTGGCTATCTCGTTGTCCAATGGTGTCTGTGATTATGGTCATATCACCCCTTGGCTAACCCGTTGTCTAATGGTGACGGTTATCAAGTAATGTATACAAAACCCCACATACCGGCTGTAAATTGGAGATTACAAAGACTTAATCCCTGTAATTATAACTTTGAAAATAACATGATTTTGAAATCAAAGTTTGATAAAAAGAGAATGACTCACATTGCAGATTTAATACGGGCAGAGTCTAGCCTACTGATTAGCCTTGTAACCTAATTTAAATAACAATGCACACGAACTAGGTTAGTAACTAATACAGCATTTACGATAACTCACGAGATTAAACCCTCACAATAAATGACAAAGTGCGATACTTAAACATCCATCGAGTTCACGACGAATGACAAAGCATAACCCTAATGTGGGCAGCACTTAAACATCCATTGGATAGTTTCAATCGATCAGACAATGAATCGTATCAGCGATCGAGTTATTACCCTGTTTCTGCGGCAACGTTTCGTGTTCGTGTGTGTTTTTATAGTAAACGGACGATATCACGTAGCACGAATTAAATTTTAACGTCAAAACAACTGAACTGTTCAAACCCCAAACCCCTGTATTTATACCCCACTTTGGACCCGCCCGCGTGTCGCGACAGGATCCCCTGGACCTGTCGCGTGTCGCGGGGGATGCCAAAGTAGGGTAGGCATGCTTGGTCACCAGCTTAGGCCTGCTGAGTTGACATTTCGTAGAAATTCGATTTTGACAACGAATTATGAAGATAATTCTGATTAGGGAATACCCCCTTGAGTTGTAGGGGCCCTGATCCTGATTCTGATTGTCTTGAAGATTTTAGGGTTTATACAGAATCACTTGGGGGTCTCAATTATGGTTTCCTATTAGACAAAATATAATAAGAAATAATAGTTTTGATGAGAGTTGTTACATCTTACAATCTAGGAATTGCTTATAGGTACAGCCTGTAACACATCCAACACAATTCACGAGTGAGCATTGAGAAAGCACAATTGGAAATATCCAAAAGATTTGTAATGTGTCTTTGGTGACTTAACATTACCAGTTGGAGGGTTATTTCCGGAAGTGCCACCGCTGTGTTTTAAGCAGTTAGCCTCGTGCTGTGCAATTGCATGTGATATGCGTTCTTGAAGTTCAGCTTATGTCCTTGGCAATGTGTTGGTATTTGTGCTTCGTCTGGGCCACATTTTTCTTCTAGTAAGAAGTATCGGGTAGGTTAGACCTTATTCATTAAATAATTGTCTAGGAGCTGTACATATATATATATATATATATATATATATATATATACATACATACATATAACATAAGTAATCATCACAACAAACAACCATGTAATCACATAAACATCACATGAATAGATAAATCAACAATGTATAAATAAGAAAACGACCATTGAGCTTTCATAAATGTTTAACCACTTGGTACATTGTTTTTAATAGTAGCAAAACAAAATGGATGGGAGGTTACATCACCTCGGTCATACAAGTTTTTTTAACAATACAAAAGTCATAATCATTTTTCCTCTACATTGTCTTCTAGGGTCTTCAAAAGTCTTGCGCTCAATCTTGGTCTTCTCATCAAAAGGGTACCTGCAAAAACAAAGATCTAGAACGTTGGAGGTGGCGGGGGAGGAGGAAAGAAGATCAGACTGCGTAAATGAGCGAGCTCGTCCTCAAGCTCATGGATACGTCAGACCAAAAAGCTGATCTGCTGCTCAGCTGTAAGGAAATGGGCATCGAAACCCTCAATAGGAACAGAAGCAGATGATGGAAACATAGGAGGAGGGAACGATGGCGGTGGTGGAGTAATATGTGGAGGATATGAAGGTGGTGGAGGCTGTATAGCAGCTGCCTCGCACTCCAACTCAAGTACCCTACAGCTAAGGATCTCAAACTGTAACTGAAGGGAGAGAAGAAGATCATCGCGTGTGTACCCAGCTTGGTGAGATGGGTGGTAAGGATCAGATATCGGCATGGAGTACGGGGGAAACCACCTGGGTGACTGACTGAATGGGTCTGCCTCAAATGGAGTGAAATGAGGTGTAGGCAGGAAACTAGCAGGTGCAAAAGGGTCAAAACTCAGAGGCTGCCCAGATGTGCCCTCCCTAGGGCGAGGAGCAGGTATCTCTTGCTGAAAGATAGTGGGGTGATCAGTACTATGTGTGTCAGTAGCAAAGGGTGGGAGTGAACTCCATGGGATAGGAGGAACAAAAACAGCAGGTGGGGGCTGTGAGATAAGTGGTGCAATGGGAGGTAGGTCCATAGGAACCAAAACAAGATCAGGGACATGATCATGGACAGGTGGAGGTGTGGGGGCACGAACGGGAGAGGATGGGGCTACTGACATGGCGTCATCATCGTCAATATTGGTCGGATAAGCCCTGACTCCTGCAACATGTAGGGCCGATGAAGTCATGTAACACCCGTCTAATTTTTACTTGAATTTAATAATAATTCATACCATTTTATATAAAAGATGTCTAAGTTATAACATAAATTCCATAAGTAAGGTTTAAAAGTAGCAAAACATTAGTTAACTAACGACTAATTCAAAACATTCAAAAGTTGTTTTGCAACTTGTTTACATCCCATAAACATAGTCTATTAAAGGTTAAGTTATCGCGGAAGCTTGAAAAGTTGTGTTCGGTTCTTCGACATTTGCTTGACCGCCATTCGTAAGTTCACCATAGTCACCTAAGGTCAAAACCACTAAAAATATTAGTTTTGGCATTGACATAATACATATAAACAAGTTCCAGCATCAAAGCATGAAAAATAAAATAAAATTTCAAAAATGGTCCTGTCGCGTGTCGCGGCAGGACCCCTTTGATCTTTCGCGTGGCGCGGGTGCGCCCGCGTGTCGCGCCAGCTTCCTGTGTCTCCCCCGCGTGGCGTGGGGGAGTACGTTTTCCAGCAGGTTCATTGCTGAATCCTGCACTTGCTGCCAGCTCTGGAAATTTTGATTTTTAACTTCAATTGATCATAACTTTGGACTCGTAAGTCCGTTTTAGGTAATTCTTTTTCCTAAACGTCTGTAAACTCATTACCAACGTATCTATTACAATTTTGATACCGAAAATTTAATTTGCAGACCGAACGACTAAATGTCACTATGCATTTATTCGACCCATTCTAACTTTACTTAATTTGCTACTATTTAACTAGTAAACCTAAGGCGCTTATTACCCAACTTCCGGGGCTTATTATCACCGGCACTTCATTACCAAACCTATGGTTTCATGCTCTTGTGACCATTATCGCCATCACTATCTACTTAAGATATTAACACTACAAAGTACACCATTATTCGACCCGTTTGGCTCATCTACGGAATCCTCCATTTTGATGACTACCAAACGACTACAAACCAATTCTTAACCTACGGATTTAAGTAACGAACATGGTCGCTACAATCAACACAACTTTTATTCTACAATGTAACATACATAATTAAATAGCAATTCACTTAATGTAACGGGTCAAGTTACATACCTTTAGTGCACGCCCTTCAAACGCAAGTCACCACCGGCTTATCCGCTTGGAGCTCCGGTATCTTTTCCTATAGAGTTCAACCAAGACATGTTTAGAACTCTTTTCAATTCATAGTTCACATATTTTTCCGAAACATCACAATCATTCGGTTTAACTAAAATTTTCAGATTTAAGCCTTCATTGAGGCATTTATACGAACACTTTAAGGGCAGAATTTTATATCTTTTATATTCAAATTCATGGCTTGTCACTTGGCCTAGATTAACATGAATTGAGCTACCACATATATAATCAAACATCATATTTTTTAGAAATCAGTTTCTATGAATCAATTTACACTAGAATAGCCTTTTAAACCCTAGTGTTCATCATTTTCTCACAAAACCCATGAACCATCTTCAAGATGTTCATGAAATTTCCGGATTTTTGACATGATTTCACATGTTGTTGCCTAGGTTTCACTCCTAGACACTATATCATCCCTAATCTACCCAAATAGCAAACATGCAACATAAATTTTCAGATTTCCCAATTTCATGAGAATATCAAACAGAGAATTAACACCAAATTTTACATACCTTGTAACCCCCTTGTGATGAGGATCACTAATCTATGTTCGGATTTTGATTTGGGACAGGAATTAGCCTTCAATTGATCAATTTTTGTGCTGAACTAGGGTTTTGAGGAGGAGCTTGTGTCGCCCCTGTCTCCTGGTCGATCTCCACCAACACAGACAAGGGGTGTTTATGTTTTATTTATTTTATTTTATTAATATTAGTTCTCATTTTAACACCTTTGGCCCTCCTACTTTTATTCTTTGTTTGTTTTCACCCTTAACTATTCTTAAGTCTTTAACTAACTAGGTTAGTGTCATTCCTAGTTAGTTTATCTTACAAATTTATTTGCAACTAATTGCAATTTAAGAAATTTGTATTTTCGGGATGTTACATGTCCACCACCCTTAAAAGGGTTTCGTCCCCGAAACCAAAGTACGTACCAAATAAAGTTGGGTAGAGACGTCGCATCTCCTCCTTGGACTCCCACGTGGTGTCCGAGCCTTTCCTATGCTCCCACTTGATCTTGACTTGATCGATTTGTTTGTTTCGTAAGTGCTTGACCTTTCGATCTAAAATCTCCACTGGTCTCACCGCACAATTCAGGCTATTATCCACTTCGATATCATCGTAATGGATATAAGTTGTTTCGTCCGCTAGACACTTCTGCAATTGCGACACGTGAAACGTGCCATGTATTCCATTCAACTCTTCCGATAATTTGAGGCGATAAGCCACCTTGCCAACCCGTTCGATGATTCTAAATGGCCCAATAAACCTCGGGCTTAGTTTCCCTCTTTTTTTGAATCTGATAATGCCCTTCCATGGGGAAACTTTTAGCATAACCATATCACCTATCTAAAATTCAATCGGTCTTCGTCTTTTGTCGGCATAAGACTTCTGTCTATCTTGGGCCGCTTTCAAATGGGCTCGCACCACTTCAATTTTCTCATTAGTGGCTTGAATTATGTTTGTATGTGCCAATTCGCGTGGTCCCACTTCACCCCAACACACCGGGGTTCTACATTTTCTACCATATAGCATCTCGTAAGGCGCCATGCCGATACTCGAATGGTAACTGTAACACCTGTGTCACTTCAACCATCAAACAAATGCCCAACCAATGAAATATTGTATTTCATACTGGGGATTTGTAAAAATATGTGTATCGTTTACACATATCAATTCTTGTTCGATTTCAAACTCTATATCGCTTTCTGGAAGGTTATACGCGCACTGATGCGTAAATATAACCAGTTTAATGCGAAAAATACTCCGGAACATCAACATATACTTAACATACCTTAAATAACCTTTACATAACTTAGAAATAAGTTTTGAAGGCTTTGGTATGGCAAAAACAAGTTAATTCGCTTATAGGGACTAAATTTGACAAACTGCGAAAGTATGCCAATTTGAACTGTAACAGACATTCCGGAACATGACCATAAGTTAAACATACCATAAATATCCTTTACATAGCTTAGAAATAGGCTTTGAGGGGTTCGGTATGCTAAAATAAACTTTTGGGTCATTCAGGGACTAAAAGTGTCAAAAAGTGCACAAGTTTGCACTTTTGCGCATAACTCACGTTCTGAATACATCCGGACATCCAAAAATTTATGCAAGCATGACTATATTATATTTTAGTGTTCGCCATAAGAAAAATCCATTCGTCGCGTCATTTGGATCGTTTTTCGCGCTTGTGCGCATTCCGTCGTAATTAAGCGAACATCGCGATCGTACGGCCAAACGAACAGACATCCTAGATATTTTTGAGCATATTTTGAGTTCCCTATACTTTAACTTCATTTTAGATCCTTGAAATGAGGTTAACGGGGTTCAAACGCATCGAAAATCGCTTAAACAAGGTGCAGGGACCATTTCTGTAAAATCTGCCAAAACAGGGGCCTAGCGTGACGCGACGGGCCTTAGCGTCACGCGAGCCCCCTTCTGGACCAGATTAACTGCATTTAACCATAGATTGCAGCTGTTTAATCCTCCTCCACACATTCCCAAGTGTCTAGTCAGCTGATAAGGATCATCTTTTAGTCACCATAAGGTCCCGACACTTGTACGGGTGGGATTAAGGCACGTTTTCCATGAAACGATCTTAACGGTTCTCCGAATACTATAAATACCCCATCACCCCAACCTCATTTCTTACAAGAATTCTGATTTGAGAGCTCTAAGTTGAAACCTTTGTTTCATACCTGAGTTCTTGGATCGGGATTAGCATTCGGGGACCCTTCGTAAGTATTCTTTCGTTCTTTTCCTTATTTTATTGCTTTTCGAGTCAGAAAGTCAAACTTTGTTTGACTTTCAGCGTTGACCAGTAATGGTCAATGCGAAGTTCGTTTGAACTTCTCAACGTGAGTGTAATCACGTTGGTCATAGTCCCTTGGGACTATGCCCACTGATTACCACGTTGTCTAGGGTCGTAGGGTAGGCGATCTAATAAATCGCCTATACCCTCGAACCCGACCCAGTTTGGTCGATCATTAGGATCCGACCAAATACATTAGGTGACCATAGTAGGTAGGGAATAACCTTCCGAGGTTATACCCTATGGTCACATCGTTTAAGTAGTTGTATGATAGGTAGTTTATATGCCTTAGGTAAATTACCAGAATACCCTTTTCATGTATAATTGGTAATTAAGCATATGTAACCTAAACTTTTGTCACATAACTGATTATGTAACATGTTTAGGCATATAACACTTGTCATAGGACTAGTTAGGCGGTCCGAACGCGTTTCACGCGAACGACGCGTTAAAGTAACATAAGCTACCTAAACGGGTCGTAATGGGTCGTAAACACTTAGGTTATGTTTCATTTAGTATGTAGGCTTTGTTAAACCAAATGACACGAGTCTCTACACTCGTTTGGTTTACAAACTCTAATGCTACCCGATCTTCCGATCTAGGTCCGGTTAAGTAACATAGTTATCTATATAAGGTGTCGTTTGATATCCGCGATCTCTAGCATTGTTTGGTTGTTACTCAAGGACTTCTGAGCAATCTCAAGTGAGTACATAGACCCCTCTTTTACTGTTTTCCAAACTGTTTTGGGGTGAAACACATGTGCCTACTTGTTACTTTCATGCTTTCCTGTTTTCACATCATATACATGCTATGTTCGTTAGTACATTATAGTACATGATTTCATTACATCTTATGCTAGGTGTGCCCATTGTGTGCATTACTTAGTACATTGTTTTACATTACATTTTGTTGCATATGCTCATCCAGTATATGAACACATTATATTACATTTTGAACCGTTTATAACTATTTGACTATGTGAACCGTTGTAATCATTTGACTCTGTGAACCGTTTGTACCTGTGAACCGTTTGTATCCGTGAACCATTTGTATCTGTGAACCGTTTGTATCTGTGAACCGTTTGTACTCTGTGAACCGTCTATATCTATGAACCGTTTGTATCTGTGAACCGTGTGAACCGTATTTGACCATACATAAACATTTCTACAACTGTTAAACATTACTTTGGTGTTTTGGTTTGATTAAGTGATTAAGTAACGATGCGTGTGTAATATGATACAAGCATGGTGGATACGCCGCTGGTACTTCCTATATATAAGTGTTTGTATGGTATTACATATTGTAGCGTTATTTGAATCATTTCAGTTTGAGACATATAACATTTTATACAAATAACATACTTTTCATAAGACATTGATTTCCAAACAACTTATCTTATACAAACTCATTTTACAATGGTTATTCATTTAACCATACATTATTCTCTTATTTATACATATCATCTGATCTTATCGTTTTTCAAACGATTTACAAAACAAAGCAAATTACAAGGTTCATGACTAAACATTTTCTCAAACATAAGTCATGAAACCTATTTTCACAAAACCTATGTATCTCACATGCACTTTTATGCTGACGTACCTATTTTCACATGTGTTTTTCAGGAGCTGTTGCATAAGATGATCAAGATACACATAGGCAGACTTGGGCTTTAGTGACAATAAAAGATGCAAGACTAGTTAATTATGTTGTATTTCTTTGTTTGATAAGACTTTGTAACATTTTTAGTCAATAAAACGAAACTTCAATTGCCATGGATTTGAAACAATTAATTCTGTTACAACACTCCCCGACATTTCCGCCACGTTTTGTATGTTCTACGTGGTCGGGGTGTGACAGTAACTATTGTTATATGAAAATTCGGCCAAAGGTAGATAAACATCCCAACTTCCACCGAAGTCGATGATACATGCCCGTAACATATCCTCTAATGTCTGTATTGTTCTTTCGCTCTGTCCATCTGTCTGAGGATGGTAGGCGGTGCTAATGAAGAGTTTCGTTCCCATTTGCTCTTGAAAATCTCGCCAAAAGTTTGAAGTAAACCGGGTATCTCTATCCGACACAATAGATACCGGCACTCCATGACGTGCCACTATTTCGTTTGTATATACCTCGGACATCTTTTCCGAAGTATATGTTTCACGTATAGGAATAAAATGTGCACTCTTCGTCAACCTATCCACAATCACCAATATAGCGTCGAATCCCCGTATCGTTTTAGGTAGTTTGGTCAATAGGTCCATAGTGATATGTTCCCATTTCCAAACCGGGATCTCTAAAGGTTGTAGTTTTCCATAAGGTTTCTAATGCTCAGCCTTGACTTGTAAGCAAGTCAAGCATCTCTCCACGTATTTCACCACATCCCTCTTCATTCTGGGCCACCAATAATTTTGTTTCAGATCGTTATACATCTTGGTCGCACCCGGATGGATGGAATAACGGGACTTGTGAGCTTCATCTAGTAGAAGCTTTTTAACTCCACATGTGTTAGGAACCCAAATTCTATTGAAACGTGTTTTCAAACCGTGGTTGCCTACTTTGAGATCTTTAACTTGGCCAACAATCCTTTCCTTTCTCCAGTTTTCCATCTTTACTGCTTCATCTTGTGCCTCTCGGATTCGTTCAAGTAAGCCCGAGGTCACAATGAGCTGCAATGATTGTACTCATATCGGGACATAATCTGCCTTTATTCTTAGGGCATCCGCCACCACATTTGCCCTTCCGGGGTGATAGTGTATTTCACAGTCGAAATCTTTCACCGTTTCTAACCATCGCCTTTGTCGCATATTTAACTCCTTCTGATCGAAGAAGTATTTTAAACTTTTGTGATCGGTGAATATGGTGCACTTTACTCCATATAAATATTGCCTCCATATTTTTAATGCAAATACCACCGCAGCCAACTCGAGATCGTGCGTGGGATATTTCTTCTCGTGTATCTTCAATTGCCTCGAGGCATAAGCTATAACTTTGCCCCGTTGCATCAAAACGCATCCGAGCCCCGATAGTGAAGCATCCGAATAAACCACCAAGTCTTCGACCCTGTCCGGCAAGGTTAGTACCGGAGCTTGAGTTAATTTCTCTTTTAGCGTTTGAAACGCTCTTTCTTGATCGACACCCCAAATGAACTTTTCTTCCTTCCGGGTCAGCTTTGTTAGCGGCGACGCAATCTTGGAGAAATCTTGAATGAATCTCCTATAGTATCCCGCAAGCCCCAAAAAGATTCTAATTTCCGAAGGGTTCCTCGGGGGATTCCATTTCGACACAGCCTCGATCTTTGACGGATCTACCAATACTCCATCGGCACTTATGATGTGGCCGAGAAATTGCACTTCTCGTAGCCAAAAGGCACACTTAGAGAATTTTGTATACAACCTCTCTCGTCTAAGTGTCTCTAACACCTCCTGTAAGTGGTGTGCATGTTCAGCTTCGCTTTTTGAATACACCAAAATATCATCGATAAACACGATGACTGATTTATCCAACATTGGCTTGCAAACCCGGTTCATGAGGTCCATGAAAGCTGCGGGTGCATTTGTCAGCCCAAATGACATCACGAGGAATTCGTAATGTCCGTATTGCGTGCTGAAAGCCGTCTTCGGCACATCTTCCTCCTTGACCTCTAATTGGTGGTACCCCGGTCTAAGGTCAATTTTCGAAAACCAGTTCGCACCATGAAGTTGGTCGAATAAATCATCTATTCTCGGAAGCGGGTATCGATTCTTTACCGTGAGTTTGTTTAACTCCCGGTAATCGATACACATGTGCATGCTTCCGTCTTTCTTTTTCACGAACAGTACCGGTGCGCCCCAAGGAGACACACTCGGCCTTATGAATCCTTTCTCAAGCAGATCTTGAATCTGGGACATCAACTCTTGTAATTCTGACGGCGCGAGTCGGTACGGTGCTCTAGCTACGGGTTTTGCGTCCGGAATCAATTCGATTCCGAACTCTACCTCCCGTTCGGGTGGCATTCCCGGTAAATCGTCCGGAAATACATTTTCAAAGTTACATACCACGGGTACGACCCCAATCTTTTGTAGTTCTTTCTCGGGCTCATTTGCGTATATCATAAATGCTTTACATCCATGCCTCATGAGCTTGTGAGCTTTCATCATCGAGCATATTATAGGATTGCCTCCCTTTTCGCCATAAATTGTAACGTGTTTTCCGCTTGGAGATGTTAGCTTTATCTCCTTACGGAAACACACGACCTTTGCGTGGTGCTGAGATAGCCAATCCATCCCAATGACTACTTGAAATTCCCCCATTGACATTGGGATTAGGTCTATCAAATATTCTTCATCATCGATGCTTAATTTGCAGCCTCGACAAATATCACAAACTATAAACTTTTGTTGTCCCCTATTTCAACTTCTAAGGGCACAGATAATTTCGTCAATACAAATGAAGGATGTCGAATAAATCCATGCGAAATGAAGGATTTATTCGCACCCATATCAAATAATACACGTGCAGGAATTGAGTTAATCATGAATATACCTGAGACCACGTCGGGTTCTATCTTCGCTTCAGCCGCGGTAAGTTGGAAGGACCTAGCCTTCGCCTTTGGAGCTTCCGTTGGAGACTCTTTTGTGTCTCTCTTTCCAACCAACTCGGGGCATTCAGACTTTTTGTGGCCGGGTTGATAACATTTGTAACAAACGGAAACTTTTCCGGGACATAGCGATGCAGTGTGCCCCGTCTTCCCACATACCGGACACGGCTTGTCTTTGAAGCGGCACTCACCTTTGTGCCCCTTTCCACATACTTTGCAACTTGGCAACCCGCCTTTAGCCTCTACTTTCTTCCCTGATTCAGCAGTTCTAGCTTTCTTTGTAGGGCTTGGATTCACATCATGTGCCCTTCGCTCACCCCTTTCAACTTGTTTCTTTAACTCGATTTCCCGCTCCCGGGCGGTGTTGATGATTTCTGTGAGAGTTTCATATTTTGAGGGAGTCATAAACTCCCGGTATTCAGCACTCAGCATGTTGTAATAGTAGTATATCCTCTGCTCTTCCGTGGTGACTAACTCGTCACAGAATCTCAGCTTATCCATGAAGATACCCGTGATTTTATCAATTGATTCTCCCTTTTGTCTTAACTGGATAAATTCCTCTTTGATCCTATTGATAACTACTTTGGGACTATGGTGTTTAAGGAACGGCACCTTAAACTCATCCCAAGTCATGACCCTTGCCGCTTCGGCTCCTATTTCCTTCTTTTTATTGTCCCACCAATCTTTGGCTTGACCCCTCAATTGACCCGTTCCGTAAGCAACAAAGTCACCTACGTCACAATGGGTCCGTTCAAACACTCCTTCGACGTCACTTATCCATCTTTGGCAGATTATCGGGTCAACTTCCCCGTTATAGATTGGCGGTTTGCACGCCATAAATTCTTTATATGAGCACCCTTTACGATCTCCCGTTTTCTCCTTCATAAGGTTGACACTATCCTCCAACCTTTTAACTCGCTCTTCGACAAGCGACAACACCGTGCTTTGAATTTTGTCTATAAACCTGGATAGACTACCTTCAATTGCCTTCCCTACTTCTTCGGCAATTATTTCTTTCATTTGTTCGGTGCTTGTTTGCACCGGATTATCATCGTTTCCATCAGACATCTTCAAACTGAAATGTTTACATTTAAACGTTAAACATTTCATTTATAACATTGCTTCATTTGTTTCGGTTTAGCCAAGTTCCCAACTTGCTTTAACCGTTCACATTCGGTGCACTTTCCGGGTTTGAGTGTGTTAACACGCTCTTCCCATGCACATCAATTCATTTTTCATTTCTTACATAAATATAATCTGTTAAAATAATAAGTTAATTCTTACCGGACGATCGATCAAGCTTGAACCGAACACTTTGTTGACAACCTTAGGCTCTGATTACCAACTTGTAACACCCGTCTAATTTTTACTTGAATTTAATAATAATTCATAGCATTTTATATAAAAGATGTCTAAGTTATAACATAAATTCCATAAGTAAGGTTTAAAAGTAGCAAAACATTAGTTAACTAACGACTAATTCAAAACATTCAAAAGTTGTTTTGCAACTTGTTTACATCCCATAAACATAGTCTATTAAAGGTTAAGTTATCGCGGAAGCTTGAAAAGTTGTGTTCGGTTCTTCGACATTTGCTTGACCGCCATTCGTAAGTTCACCATAGTCACCTAAGGTCAAAACCACTAAAAATATTAGTTTTGGCATTGACATAATACATATAAACAAGTTCCAGCATCAAAGCATGAAAAATAAAATAAAATTTCAAAAATGGTCCTGTCGCGTGTCGCGGCAGGACCCCTTTGATCTTTCGCGTGGCGCGGGTGCGCCCGCGTGTCGCGCCAGCTTCCTGTGTCTCCCCCGCGTGGCGTGGGGGAGTACGTTTTCCAGCAGGTTCATTGCTGAATCCTGCACTTGCTGCCAGCTCTGGAAATTTTGATTTTTAACTTCAATTGATCATAACTTTGGACTCGTAAGTCCGTTTTAGGTAATTCTTTTTCCTAAACGTCTGTAAACTCATTACCAACGTATCTATTACAATTTTGATACCGAAAATTTAATTTGCAGACCGAACGACTAAATGTCACTATGCATTTATTCGACCCATTCTAACTTTACTTAATTTGCTACTATTTAACTAGTAAACCTAAGGCGCTTATTACCCAACTTCCGGGGCTTATTATCACCGGCACTTCATTACCAAACCTATGGTTTCATGCTCTTGTGACCATTATCGCCATCCCTATCTACTTAAGATATTAACACTACAAAGTACACCATTATTCGACCCGTTTGGCTCAACTACGGAATCCTCCATTTTGATGACTACCAAACGACTACAAACCAATTCTTAACCTACGGATTTAAGTAACGAACATGGTCGCTACAATCAACACAACTTTTATTCTACAATGTAACATACATAATTAAATAGCAATTCACTTAATGTAACGGGTCAAGTTACATACCTTTAGTGCACGCCCTTCAAACGCAAGTCGCCACCGGCTTGTCCGCTTGGAGCTCCGGTATCTTTTCCTATAGAGTTCAACCAAGACATGTTTAGAACTCTTTTCAATTCATAGTTCGCATATTTTTCCGAAACATCACAATCATTCGGTTTAACTCAAATTTTCAGATTTAAGCCTTCATTGAGGCATTTATACGAACACTTTAAGGGCAAAATTTTATATCTTTTATATTCAAATTCATGGCTTGTCACTTGGCCTAGATTAACATGAATTGAGCTACCACATATATAATCAAACATCATATTTTTCAGAAATCAGTTTCTGTGAATCAATTTACACTAGAATAGCCTTTTAAACCCTAGTGTTCATCATTTTCTCACAAAACCCATGAACCATCTTCAAGATGTTCATGAAATTTCCTGAATTTTGACATGATTTCACATGTTGTTTCCTAGGTTTCATTCCTAGACACTATATCATCCCTATTCTACCCAAATAGCAAACATGCAACATAAATTTTCAGATTTCCCAATTTCATGAGAATATCAAACAGAGAATTAACACCAAATTTTACATAGCTTGTAACCCCCCTGTGATGAGGATCACTAATCTATGTTCGGATTTTGATTTGGGATAGGAATTAGCCTTCAATTAATCAATTTTTGTGCTGAACTAGGGTTTTGAGGAGGAGCTTGTGTCGCCCCTGTCTCCTGGTCGATCTCCACTAACACAGACAAGGGGTGTTTGTGTTTTATTTATTTTATTTTATTAATATTAGTTCTCATTTTAACACCTTTGGCCCTCCTACTTTCATTCTTTGTTTGTTTTCACCCTTAACTATTCTTAAGTCTTTAACTAACTAGGTTAGTGTCATTCCTAGTTAGTTTATCTTACAAATTTATTTGCAACTAATTGCAATTTAAGAAATTTGTATTTTCGGGATGTTACAAGTCACAGATTCGAAAGAGTCTGCAACTGAGTGTGGGTCAGAGTCAGATGAAATATCAATGATGGATATGACGGGAGAAGGTATGTCTAGGATAACGACGTCGTCCTCCTTGCCATCACCCTGGTCACCCTTAGAGTGATCTCCCTCAAAGGCAGCTAGATCATTATCATCTAAGTCAGCAAAAAGCCAGTCCTCAGGGGGAATGGCAGCAAGTGGAATGGCATCTATCGGGACGGGCTCCACGAGATGCTCACCATCGGGGTGACCGATGACCGATGATGAGCTGGTCATGAATTGGGAAGGGAAAAGCTAGAACATCATCAATAATCAGAACATCGTCTCCAAAGTCTGGCAGCGCAAATGGCTCGAAATCATCATCATCATCATCTGATAGCATCTCTGGATCACTCTCAGTGTCGGATGTAAAAATCTCTGGGTCGGGTGCCACCTTATCGTCGGAGACGATGGCCATGGGATCATGCTCCTCTGATAAACCGCTACTCTCAGACAACGACATAAGTACCTGTAACATAAAACCATAACATATGTACATATATTAATTATTATTACTTAGTATATACAGGCAAAGGAAGGCATCACATCACATGTATTCACGTTGTTCCTACGTGGGTCATTTCTAACTCGGCAAGTCTACCCCATGTAAACTATAATACGTGGGTCTTTCTTTCTTTCCTTTGAAAAATGTTTGTTCCATGGATTATGGCGTTTTTGTTAATGCAATGAAAAATATTTTGTAAAAATATTTTCGTGAGAGAATCCTAGTGATTGTAGTCTAGACTCGAGAAGGAATCATAGTTCACTACAATCGAAGCTCTGATACCAACCTGTCACACCCTGACTTTTGCGGAAGCGTGTGCGTGCGACTTGATCAGTTTCATTGCATTCAATCATAATAAACAACTATATGATTAAAACATGATGTTTATCCATTCATAAGTTCTAAAAATAATACAAACACAAGTTGTTAAGTTTCAACCAACCAACTTCATGTTAAGTTTACAAACCATTCAAAAGTAATAAGTTCCATAAAAGGACTTTTAAAAAAAGACTTTCAAACCAAGGCTTTATTTCATATATCTTATCTAGGATAAGATATACAAATCAAACCCTTCCAAAATAGGATGACATCAATTCTTGAGTTTACATCTTGAAAACTTTCTCAATGCCGCCGTCCATTTAGTTTCCTAAAATACTTGTAATTTGAAAACATCAACAAAAGTTGAGCGAGTTATGTATATGATCTCGTATAAACTTGTAATCATTCAAAAGTATTCCTTTGATAACCGGTATGTAAGCGTCTATGAACAGATCAATTAATGTTTGGCAAGGACATTAATATATATCCAATGGTGTAGGAAAGCTCAAACCTAGCGGATTTCCTACCGGTCCACCGGGCTGGAACGACATAGTCACCACATTCGCCCACTCCCGGACCAATGGGTGGGGCTCGCAACACCCAGATAGATCTATCACTCATGCCCCTTGGTCTTTATACAAAGATTAATGGTCTTAAGTATGCGCCTACCCATTCACATGATCTAACAGTTCATTCCATAGCTAAACCATACCATTTGAAACATTTGAAGCATGTATTTCACCCACGAAAGTTATAAATCCGAAAACAGTTAAAAGAAAAGGGGGACATGAACTCACAGGTTTGCGTAGCTGTCTCGTATACTCAAAGTTTCACTTCCCGGGTCGTATCACTACCTACAAACGTACTATGTTTTATTAGACAATTAGGTCGTGTAATGACTCTTAGCCTTTGTTATTTATTAAGACTTATTTTGGGATTTAGCATGCTTTGAGTTATACGCTTGATGTACATTATATAATTCCAAATTTTATAATTATTAGTTAAAATAAGGATATTTTAACTTAAACTATTTTCATCCAATTATTTGGAATATTGTTAAAAATTATATATTTTTAACTTGAGTTATCATGTATTTCTCACATATATATTTTCCAAGTATAGGTATGCTTGTATTTGCGTATTTTGCCAAGTATTGGTAGTGTATTCTGGTATGTATTTATACGTATAGGAATACGTATTTTCTTGTATTTATTAAGTATTCTATACTTAATTTATGTGTAATTTTCCGGAATATTATTTTTGTACAATTAAATATCACCAACTTAATATTCTTAAAATATACATATTTTAAGAGAATTTTTATAGAAAAATATCTATAAATTTTTATTTGGCAAAATATGTATACTTTCAAATATATCTTAAAAATAATATATTTTTAAGATTAAACTTAGAAAAATATATATTTTTAGTTTTCACCAAAATAATATATTTTTGTATTGTTTAAGAAAATATATATTTTTCTCCACTTCAAAAATAATATATTTTCTACTTTGACAAAATATGATATATTTTATAATAGTTGTAAAAATTCATATTTTGCCGTTTCTTCGGTTTCAAAAATACCGTTTATCACATTTGTCAAGTTACGAATTTATTTCCGAAATATATATATATATATATATATATATATATATATATATATAGGGAGGGGCTCATGCAAGAACCACCCTTATTGTGAGAACCTTGAGAACCAATGTGAACACAACCTAAAATAGCTAAAAAAACCTAAAAAAACCCTAAAAAAACCTAACCCCCACCCCCCCCCCCCAAAAACCTAAACCCCCCACCCCCCCCCCCCCCAAAAACCTAACCCCCCCCCCCCAAGCTAAAAAAACCTAACCCCACCCCCCCCCCCCAAAAAAAACCTAAACCCCCCTCCCCCACCCCCCAAAAACCTAAACCCCCCCCCACCCCCCCCCCCCCCAAGCTAAAATGCTAAAAACTAAACCCCCCAAAAACCTAAAAAAATCTAAAAAAAATCTAAAAAAATCAAAAAAAAATCCAAAATTTTTTTTTTGATTTTTTTAATATTTTTTAGGTTAAAATCGCTACTTTTCGCACCAAAAAAAAAAATTGTTTTTTTTTTAAAAAAAAAATTAAAAAAAAAAGTTTTTTTTTTTTTTTTTTGGTGCGAAAAGTAGCGATTTTAACCTAAAAAATATTAAAAAAAATCAAAAAAAAAATTTTTGTGTGATTTTTAGCTATTTTTAGGCATTTTTGGTGTGTTCACATTGGTTCTCGCGGTTCTCGCAATAAGAGGTGGTTCTCGCATGATCTTCTCCATATATATATATATATATAAATTGTCCAAATGTCATTTGTCCGATTAGTCCGATATTTGAGTATAAGATATATATTTATTTTCTTGTGATTTCGGTAATTTTTCATATTACAATTTTTAGTATTTTGGTGTGTTATATTATTTTCAAGGTTCCTAATTTTTAGTATAACTAATACAAGCAATATACAAGTAGCACATAATTTTGTGTCTTCTAAATATATATTTTCCTAAATATATACTTAGTCATTTTTATTATTAAAAATCAACCTCCAATACTTGTAATTTTTATAACAAAAATTATGGCAAATTTTATATTTAAAACCAAGGTCAAAAATTACTTGTAAACAATTGTTTAAAAATATTCTTCTAAGTGTTTAATTTTTACAAAAATTTTGACATAGTTTCCCTTGGAAATGGAGGTTTCCATGCTTATTAGCATATCATTTTCATTTCAAAAATTCATCATCAATCATCAACAATTATAATCCATCTTACCATAAGCCATAAATATGCATTTTTACAATATGGTATGAACTTGAAGTTTGTAAAATCTTGTAGTAATTTAACATGTTGTTTAATAAGATTCAACAATACTAAATCCATGGTTTTTGTTTCATTAAACTCATTCTTATGAATTTTCATCCTTTACAACTTGTAAGACACTTTTACTAAAATTAATCTTCTTGATTCCTTCATGTTCCATACACTTTACTAGCTTCATATTAACACTTAAACCATGGTTATTTTCTTTCAAAACCAAAACATGTTAGATCTTGATGCAAACTTTAGTTTCTTGAAATTTTTATTTTTGAAATCTTACATTTTTAGGGTTTACAACTTGTAGGAATCATCATCCTACACAAAATCAAGTTTATATTCAAGTTCATACTTTACATAAAGGATAATCATCATAGATTTTTCAAGAATCATCCTTATACTTGCTAGATCATGTTTTAAACCATCATCTAGCAAGCTTCATGTGGTGATCTACACCATATATACAAGTAATCAACAAACAAATTCACTACATACACTTAATCAACTTAGATTTTCATGATTTCAAGCTTTATGTTCATGTTCTTGTTTTGATGAGATTCTTTAGATTATCATGTTACTTCATACTTTAACTACTAAAATCAAGTGTAAAAACAAGATCAAAGAAGCTTACTACTAGCACTATGGCTAGGGAAGAACAAGATGGAAGATGATGAAGAAATGAAGTGGATAAAAGCTCTCCAAGAAGGTCCTTCAAGTTCCTTTGCTTCCAACCTCCTTAAGTAAGCTTGATACACCTTAGATAACCCTTAGAATGTATGAAAATTTGCTAGAAAAATGATGGTGAGGGAGGGGTGCTTGGGCTGTGAGTATGGAAGGAGAAGAACGAGAGTATGTGAGTTTGAAGATGATGAAGATAAGTGTAGATTATGTCTTGTGGTTTTTATAAACTAAGTTCCAACACTTTATTACACAAGGGGTTATATGCTTAATATCTTCTCAATAAGTTAAATAAAATAATCAAAAGAATGGTGAAGGTAGGGGTCACCTCATGACCGTCCACAATGGGGGGGGGGGGGGGTATCTAGTTAGATTTTAATGGTAGTTAGTTAGTTTAGTTACAATTCAAGTGTTTAATTTAGGTGTTAATGTGTTTAGGTGTTTTAAGATGTAATATGATGTTTATGGGTGATAACTATCTTCGTAACATTAAAACAATGCTTCTAGTTAAATTTTGGTATTTCGGGTAGTGTCCGATTGTTCGTTTGGTTACATGTTCGTTAAGGTGCTAAATTGCGCAGTTTAGTGTGCTATGTGATGTCTTTTATGTCAGTTTTCATTCCCGACACTTATCAAGTTATTCTGTACACTTATACCATATTTTTGCACTATATTTTGATGTTTAAATGTTGAGGTTTGATGTTTTCTACAAAATTCTGCAGTTTAAGTGTGTTTCGGACACTTTCTGGCACTTAAATCGTCACTCGGAAGGCAGTTTTATAGTCCCTACTTTCCTACATAATATTCTAGTGTAACTCTTGGTTCCGGGGCTCATTCTGTGTTCTAACAACATGTCTGTCTGAGTACTGAACTCCTGTCAGTACTTCTAGTTTATCTGATTATTGTGCTAGTCTCATCTTGTGCACTAATTGAACTATTCCGGGCTGCATTTAATAATGATAAGCAATCATGCAACATGTAATGCATTTGTATGTCTTTGAAAGTAAACAGGAAATCATTCATATCATTAGTTCAATCATGCATATTCATAAAGTACAAATTACTGTTCATATTGTACGGAAATACATGGAAAAGTGCCAGTTGTCACATAAACAATGTAAAATGAGCAAAAAAGCAAAGATTATAGATGGAGTTAGCTAATAAAGCAAAGATACTCACGACAACTTTAAATACAGACTAAAAGTATGCAAACATTAAGCCAAAATGCTCATGGCCAATCTGTTCAATAGTCTAGAAGGACTAATAAAGCAGATTCAAGACAATAAGGTTTGTCATACAATGTGAATGTATAAAATGATGTAGAGATGTTTGTAAATGCATTTTTCGTTTTAAAGAGATTGTTAAGGATCATAGTGGAGTGATGTTTGAGCAGGCTAACATGATCCTATCAGACCACCGTGAAACCACCACCACCATCATCGAACTCGATTATCGGCCGCTATGAAACCCCCAAACGCACCACCATTACCTACCCCCACATCCACAACCAGCATCACCTGTCGGCACACACACCCATTGTCATCTCTCTCTCTCCAGCCATTTCTTATGCCGATCTTATTCTCCAACGCACGCGAGCAAGACAACCGGCGTCCTCAAGATAGGGTGGCCGGCCAGAGGCCATGCCCGACACCCGCTCCCAATCTCGCATTGGCATCATCTATCTCTCTCTAACGGTTTCACTCTCTCCGACCTTACTCTGTTTCTTCAAATAACATGTAGTTATTAGATCCGCATATAATTATTAATTAACACATGTTGCTTCATTTCAATTGCAACAACACCAAATAATTAATAAGAACATTTTAATACTTAATATCATGTGAATAGGAAAATTTTACATTGGCTATACCAAATAGATTTGCGATTCAGATAGAAACACGGTGTGTCAAGTTTAAGCATATCAACTAACTGAACGATGATTGTATGTTCTTTATTCAAAACTGGTGGAACAACAGCTTAGCTTCTATGACTGCCTACTTGGATTACCACACCATTTTCAAGTCAATCAAATATATGCTTTTTCTAAATCTCCACTCTTTGCATTAATAATTTTAATTGTAAATTTGTAATCCATAAAGTTTCCTTTGACCAAATTTGTTCAGAATACGTACCTGGTTTGGCTGGATCAGCTGCCAATGTCTAGGGAGATCAACCACCGCCTCCGTCATTATGTTTGCAGCGAAACCCTAACTAAGCGGCCGTTGCATGTTTCCGGGGACATCTTAATGAAGCCAGATCGGCTGTGGGATATGGTAATCCGTCGGAACCCTAGTTCCCATTTCCGTCGCTGCCTCCAGTCAACCTCGTACACCGAACCGACATCATTGATTGAACCTCGTCCTCCGGTTAGCGACTTGTGGTAGTGTACGCGCCGGGTTGTGATGTCATCGCATGTGCGCCGCCGTAAAGATTGGTGGCCAACATTAACTCTCTCTCTCTGCCGTACTCTCCTTCTCTCTCTTACTCCTGTTGCACTCTGCTAGTTTGTTACATTCCTTATAAAAAAGATATGGCACAATGGTTATTAACATTCTTTTTTGTCCAAAGAGATGGCACAATGGTTATTAACATTCTTTTTTGTCCAATCTGTATACTATTCCTAAGAACTACAGTAAATGTTATATAGAAATAATATTAAAAAATAACTCAAAAACTACTGTAGTGAGCCAGTAGCTTTTATGAGTTTTAGATTTGCACCACATGATTTTTGTTTCTACAAACTTAGCACGCCAATCCTCATGTTTGGTCCTTGTCTAAAGACACGTGTTGTTGCCTTAACCACACACAAAACTATATCAAGTATTTTCAAACACATATTGGCTACATTACATGGGTATTATCTCAGGTATTTAACTAAGTTGAATTAACTTAAATTTAGAATGTAACATGAAAAATTAATTAACTTATTTTCCAACTTTAAAAAATTTTATTTGAGTTAAACTTATTTTAACTAAAAGGGTTTTACTTTTCATACATGTTTTAAACCACAGCTTTGGTCACTCTACTCTATTGATTTATTGATTAGACTTCAGACGTTTCCCTAAACGTTACCTTCCGCTCTAGGCTTATTTTTATTAACATTCGTTTCTAATCTTTCTCGCCAGGCGAATAATGATGTCGGGCTTATTTGTCACACCCCCAAAATCCACTCGCGGAATACCACCGCTTGGAGGCGTGACATGACCAGGATCAAGCCACCAATCATATTGAACATAAGTATATAGTAAAAGTCATTCATCAATACGATAGGTGTTTCCAAAACCAAATATAAACAAGTATGTAGCGGAAGCAATAATGTAAGACCCATCATAAGTTTAAGTACAAAATGTCATAATGTTTAACAACACATTCACGATCCAAGTCCACAACGACCGTGCCTCCCGTGCAAGCTCCAAAAGTACCTAAGGTCCTGCAAGGCATGTAACAGAGAGTCAACAACTAGTTGAGCGAGTTCACAGTTGGTTATTTAGTTATAATGTTCATATCGTAAATCGTATGTTCGTTTAGTAATCATGTATCGTATGTAATAGCATCGCGGCCCTCTAGGCATGTTTGCGAAGTTTAGTGGGGGTCTCCCATGTTTTCTAGACTAGTTATATTTGTATCGCGGCCCTCCAGGCATGTTTGCGAAGATTAAAGTATAGTTCGCGGCCATTCCAGGCATGTTTGCGAAGATTGTTCTAGTATCGCGGCCGATCCCGGCATGTGTGCGAAGAGGAGTATATGTATCACTAGTCTAGTAGTATCTACCATTGACCTTCCTCTCCTGAGGCCAATGGTATGTAATTCCGATAACTCTTAAGCATAAATAATCAATCAACCCATTCCCAACCCCGGGAATCCCATGCCTTGGTAGAAGTGTGAACTCACCTTGTTTGCTAGGTATGCTAAACTATGTGCTCACAAGAAAATCAGTCAAGTCCTATAGTGCACGTATATTCAATCAGTTCACATTGTTTGTAAAGTTTCACATTGAACTAGTGTCACAATAATATCATGGAGTGTTTGACAGTTCATATCATGTAACATACAAACAGTTAATTGCATCCATACAGTTCATGTACCACATCAATATCTTTTACAGTTTCTTCCAGGATAGATACCCAATAATACCCTTAACAGGATTAACAGTTTAGCTGAATTAATGCATCTATCAGAGTTACACAGTTAACAGAGTTGACATGAATCAGAACTATGAACTAACTGTGTTTCATGCTTCACTTAACAGAACTAATAAACTTAACAAAGTTACCATACCAACTGAATTAATAAACTGAGTAATTAAACCAACTAGGTTATTTACTTAACGGAGTTACCCACTTAACAAGGTTAACTTAACTAACACAGTTAACCAGTTAACAGTAAACAAGAAATCAAAGTCGCCAATATGGCGAAAACCCCCTTTGGCCGAAATCCCCTTTATGGCCGAAAACCCTATTGTGGCGAAATCACTATATGCCGAAATCCCTTAATGTGGGCCGAAAACACATCTGGGCCGAACTCACTTTATGGGCCGAAATCACTATGTGATTTCGTCCAGTTCATTATTGTGGGGGGTGTTTTCGTTACTATTCAGTCATCTTCATCAACACATCAGTTACATAAAACCCAGCAATTCTAACCCCATTACTTAACAGATTCAACCCTTAGTACAAAAATATTAATCAAACAAAAGCTAAAACATTTGATTAGATATCTACTCATCTGTATTAGCAGAAATAACATCCAACAACATCATAGTGTTTATCATTTAACAGGAGATCTAGTTTATGCATTTATCAACTGACTATCTACAATCACTTTATCTCGAAGATTAACAATCACCATTAACAGAGAACAATGATCTAAACATTAAATCATCAATCAAAATCAAATCATAAGATCATAATGTCTCACAGTAGCAGTCAATATAAGATATCATCTTAACATGTAAATCACTAACCGTAGATTTAACAGGGGTTTGGCTTCAAAATGAGGAATTCTGTTTGTGGGTTTCAGATGTAGAGAGAGAGAGAGAGAACAAAGTGATAAGGTTTGGTAAGTGGGTAACGTCTCGGAGAAGATTGTGATTAAATAAATATATATATAATACCCCACTGGGCCTAAAGCCCATCTCTGATTTCGCCAAACATTCTGGACGAAAACACTAAAGTGTTTTCATCACTTGGGTGATTTCATGGGTATTGTTTTCAGTAAGAGTTCATCTTTATTTAACATACAATCACATATAAAAATATATTATGGATCCCAAGTATAAAATATCAATCGAAATACGATATAACGTATTACAAAGGTAAGCGTTGTGAAACAACGAGTCGTGTAAACAAACACATAAACAATAAAAAAAATTAACGTGCACTAAATGCGAAGATGGAAATCTCGGAAACTCGAGTTGTCACATTATCCCCAACTTGAAAGAAATTTCGTCCCGAAATTTAGCATGCGGTTACTGAGGAAGCTAGGCAAGTTATCGTTTACTGGTTCTCCTGGGGTGTCACATCATCCCCCCGTTGATTTGGAATTTCTTTCCGAAATTCTGTAGTAGCTTCAGCCTCAGTAGTAGTTGCATTGTTTTCGAACAACTGGGGATATTTGAGTTCCATTTGGTCTTCGCGTTCCCAGGTGAACTCTGGGCCACGACGGGAGTTCCAACGAACTCGAACAAGAGGTATTCTGGTATTCTTGAGGACCTTAACATCCCGGTCCGTGATTTCAACTGGTTCTTCGACGAAATGCAACCGTTCGTCGATAGTGAGCTCCTTCAGAGGAACTATGTGGGTCTCATCTGACAGACACTTCTTCAGATTCGACACGTGAAAGACGTTGTGAACTGCACTGAGTTCAGCTGGTAAGTTCAGTCTGTAGGCCACCTTGCCTATCTTCTCTATGACTTCAAATGGTCCAACGTATCGTGGATTGAGTTTGCCTCGTTTGCCAAAACGAACAACACCCTTCCAGGGTGAAACTTTGAGTAGTGCTCGATCCCCAACCTGGAACTCGAGTAGTTTCCTGTCTTTATCGGCGTATGCTTTCTGACGGTCACGAGCTGCCGCCATGCGTTGTCGTATTTGAGCAATCTTTTCGGTAGTATCAACTACCATTTCTGGACCAGTGATCTGACTGTCACCCACCTCTGCCCAACAAAGAGGTGATCGGCATTTACGCCCGTACAATGCCTCAAATGGAGCAGCTTTAATGCTGGTGTGGTAACTGTTGTTGTACGAAAATTCCACAAGTGGCAGATGTTTTTCCCAACCCTTGCCAAAGTCAATTACGCACGCCCGAAGCATGTCTTCTAGAGTTTGAATAGTGCGCTCAGACTGCCCATCGGTCTGAGGATGATAAGCTGTGCTCATGTCTAGACGAGAGCCAAAAGATTTGTGCATTGCTTGCCACAGTTCTGAAGTAAAACGTGCATCACGATCAGAGATAATAGATGTGGGCACTCCGTGCCTCGAGACAACTTCTTTAAGGTATACGTCTGCTAGAGTGGAGAACTTATCCGTTTCCTTGATAGCCAAGAAGTGAGCAGACTTTGTGAGTCGATCCACGATGACCCAAATAGTATCATTTCCGCGCTGAGATCTAGGTAGGCCAGTAACAAAATCCATGGAAATTTGTTCCCATTTCCATTGTGGTATCTCAGGTTGCTGGAGTGGGCCTGATGGTTTCTGATATTCCGCTTTTACTCTCGCACAAGTCAAACACTTGCTAACGTAAGTTGCTATGTGGGCCTTCATGCTAGGCCACCAATATGTAGTTCTGAGGTCGTGGTACATCTTATCCGAACCAGGATGTACTGAGTAGCGAGACTTATGAGCTTCTTCCATTACAAGCTCGCGTAAGTTTCCATAGAGTGGGACCCAGATGCGTCCGGTTACATAATAGGCGCCGTCTGCCCTTTGTTCTAACCGTTGCCTTGAGCCGCGTAGGGCTTCAGCCCTGACGTTTTCTGGTTTCAATGCTTCTACCTGAGCATCTCGTATCTGTGAAGGAAGACTAGACTGAATAGTGAGTTGCAACGCTCGTACACGCCTAGGTGTAGTATCCTTTCGACTGAGGGCGTCGGCCACCACATTGGCTTTGCCCGGATGGTACTTTATAGCACATTCGTAATCGTTCAGTAACTCGACCCATCGACATTGTCGCATGTTCAATTCTTTCTGCTTGAAGATATGCTCAAGACTCCTGTGATCGGTGTAGATGGTGCACTTGGTGCCATACAGATAATGTCGCCATATCTTGAGCGCAAAAACAACAGCTCCAAGCTCTAAATCGTGTGTAGTGTAATTCCGTTCGTGAATCTTAAGTTGGCATGAAGCATAAGCAATAACTTTATCCCGTTGCATCAACACACATCCAAGACCTTGGATGGATGCGTCGCAGTAGACTACAAAATCATCCGTGCCTTCAGGCAATGAGAGGATAGGTGCGCTACAAAATCTATCCTTTAAGTGCTGAAACGCTGTTTCCTGTGTATCACTCCAACGGTAAGCAACACCTTTATGTGTCAGTAGTAAGCAGCTGTGCAATCTTTGAGAAGTCTTTGATGAACCGTCTGTAATAACCCGCCAAACCCAAGAATTGGCGTATTTCTGTCGGTGTGCGAGGTGCAGGCCAGTTCTTGATCGAATCTACCTTGGATGGATCAACATGAATCCCATCCTTGTTTACCACGTGGCCTAGAAAGTGGACTTCACGAAGCCAGAAGTCGCATTTTGAAAACTTAGCGTACAGCTGTTCCGTTCGAAGGAGTTCCAGAATAAGTCGTAAATGCTGCTCGTGTTCCTCCCGATTCCTTGAATAAATCAGGATGTCGTCAATGAAAACAATAACAAACTTGTCAGGATAAGGTTTGCACACCCTGTTCATATGATCCATGAAAACCGCAGGCGCGTTCGTTAGCCCGAATGGCATGACTAGAAATTCGTAGTGACCGTAGCGTGTTCTAAATGCCGTTTTGGAGACGTCCTCATCCCGGACTCTCAGTTGATGGTAGCCTGACCTCAGATCAATCTTCGAGTAATAGCTCGACCCTTGCAACTGGTCGAATAAGTCGTCGATGCGTGGAAGAGGATAGCGATTCTTTACGGTCACCTTGTTTAATTCGCGGTAATCTATGCACATACGAAAGGTACCATCTTTCTTCTTCACAAATAATACTGGAGCTCCCCAGGGTGAAGAGCTAGGACGTATGAAACCCTTTTCCAAGAGTTCTTGCAATTGCTTAGACAGTTCTTCCAGTTCAGTTGGAGCTAAGCGGTAAGGCGCTCGAGCTATGGGTGCTGCTCCAGGAGCTAGCTCGATCTGAAATTCGACCTGGCGATGGGGCGGTAGCCCAGGTAACTCTTCAGGAAACACTTGAGGAAAGTCACATACAACTGGGATATCCTCTAACTTCTTCTCAGTCGTCGATGTATCTGTAACGAGTGCTAAAACAGCTGTGTGGCCCTTTCGCAGACACTTCTGAGCCTTCAAGAAGGAGATGATGCCACTCACGACACCACTCTTGTCGCCTTGAACTTCGAGAGATTCTTTTCCAGTACGGGGAATACGAATGATCTTCTCCTTGCATAAGATCTCTGCTTGTTGTTGGGATAACCAATCCATACCAATGACGATATCAAAACTACTCAGAGTTATAGGAATGAGATCGATAGAGAAAGTCTGACCAGCGAGGATAAGATCACAACCCTGAACTATGTGTGTGGCTTCTAGACTTTTACCGTTAGCTAACTCTACGACATGTTTGGTGTTCAAAAGTGTTGGTGCGCGTTTAAGCATTTGACTAACTTTCAGAGACATATAACTGGTATCCGCACCCGAATCAAATAATACGGTAACATAAAAGGCGTCGAGAAGAAACTTACCCGTAACCACATTAGGATCGTTCCTCGCATCACCCCGACCAATCACAAATGCACGACCCCTAGCACCATTGTCGTTGTTGTTTCCCCCATTGTTGTTCCCGTTGCCCTGATTATTGTTGTTGTTGTTCTGATTCTGGTTTAACTGGGGGCAGTTCCGCTTGAAGTGACCTTCAGCCCCACACTGAAAGCATGCCTTATTTCCTTGGTGTTGTTGCTGTGGCGGGTTTCGTGGAACGGGTGGCTGTTGTTGCTGGTTCTGATTCGCAGGCCTTGAGCTCCTGCAATCTTTAGCCTCATGAACTACCCTTAGACATCTCTGACAGCGGCCTTTACGACACTGACCACTGTGGTGTTTGTTGCACCTGTTACACAATGGATGAGTTCCCCGATATCCACTCTGCCCCTGTCCACCAGACGATTGCTGACTCGGGCTCTGGAAATCACTAGTCTTGCGCTGCTGCTGTGCTTGAGACTGTACAGTAGCTGAACCCCTGCTGGAATCCCCTTCCCATTTCCGCTTGTTGTCACTGGGATTAGCAGGAGTAGCTGGAGTGGTAGCGGTAGTAGTAGCGCTGATACGTTTAGGCAGCCTGTTCTGTTCCACTGCCTGATCGGTGAGGCGATGAGCTAGCTTGACGATCTGTTGAATGGTGCCAAGATTCGCTGAGGTTACGTGACTTTGAATTTCCGGCACCAGTCCATTGAGATACAGTTCGATACGCTTAATGGGAGGGTCCACCATAGTAGGACACAGAATAGCCAACTCATTCGATCTTCTGGTGTACGCTTCAATTTCTGACCCCGTCATTTTCAAGTGGTAAAACTCTACCTCCAGCTTATGAATATCATCACGGCTACAGTATTCCTCTTTGATCAACTCCTTGAAATCATTCCAGGGTGTGGCGTTAGCAACAGCCAACCCTAACATCTGAACTTGCGCATTCCACCAAGTCAGCGCAATGCCTTCTAGAGTACCAGTGGCGTACTTCACCCTGCGAGCCTCAGGGCATTCACACATTTCAAATACGGACTCGAGCTTTTCAAACCAATGGAGGAGTCCAACCGCTCCTTCCGTGCCACTAAAAGTAGTAGGACGACAGTCCATGAAAGTTTTGAAGGTGCAAACAGGCGGCTGAGCGTACTGACCTGTTGTGTATAAGAATCCAGTACAAGATTAAACACAAGAGTTCGTTTAGGAGTGTAGGATCTAAAGATCCTAGTGTGAGTTACAACTGCAGGGTATACCTCCTGCTTGTGCGGCTGCAAGTGCCGCAGTAACTCGCTCGTTAATGAGAGCCGTCAATTGGGCTTGCGTCATGTTGATACGTCCAGACATGATCTTCATAGCAAAGATAACATAAGTGAGAGAGGTTCACGAATAGTGCGATGACAGAAGAGAGTAAGCACACAAGTGTTCTCATGCAATAGTGTTACGTTAATCTAAGCATACCCTGAGCAAAGTTCTATGCAATTCTATCAAGTAGGCAATAAAACATATATCATATTACCTAGGATGTTGAGTCTTGCACGTGGAGCGAGGCGTCGTTGTGGATCGTTGAGCACTGTTTCGGTTATAGTCTGGTTTTAATAAAAACGTTTTCCCCTTATTGGCTACATTACATGGGTATTATATCAGGTATTTAACTAAGTTGAATTAACTTAAATTTAGAATGTAACATGAAAAATTAATTAACTTATTTTCCAACTTTAAAAAATTTTATTTGAGTTAAACTTATTTTAACTAAAAGGGTTTTACTTTTCATACATGTTTTAAACCACAGCTTTGGTCACTCTACTCTATTGATTTATTGATTAGACTTCAGACGTTTCCCTAAACGTTACCTTCCGCTCTAGGCTTATTTTTATTAACATTCGTTGCTAATCTTTCTCGCCAGGCTAATAATGATGTCGGGCTTATTTGTCACACCCCCAAAATCTACTCGCGGAATACCACCGCTTGGAGGCGTGACATGACCAGGATCAAGCCACCAATCATATTGAACATAAGTATATAGTAAAAGTCATTCATCAATACGATAGGTGTTTCCAAAACCAAATATAAACAAGTGTGTAGCGGAAGCAATAATGTAAGACCCATCATAAGTTTAAGTACAAAATGTCATAATGTTTAACAACACATTCACGATCCAAGTCCACAACGACCGTGCCTCCCGTGCAAGCTCCAAAAGTACCTAAGGTCCTGCAAGGCATGTAACAGAGAGTCAACAACTAGTTGAGCGAGTTCACAGTTGGTTATTTAGTTATAATGTTCGTATCGTAAATCGTATGTTCGTTTAGTAATCATGTATCGTATGTAATAGCATCGCGGCCCTCTAGGCATGTTTGCGAAGTTTAGTGGGGGTCTCCCATGTTTTCTAGACTAGTTATATTTGTATCACGGCCCTCCAGGCATGTTTGCGAAGATTAAAGTATAGTTCGCGGCCATTCCAGGCATGTTTGCGAAGATTGTTCTAGTATCGCGGCCGATCCCGGCATGTGTGCGAAGAGGAGTATATGTATCACTAGTCTAGTAGTATCTACCATTGACCTTCCTCTCCCGAGGCCAATGGTATGTAATTCCGATAACTCTTAAGCATAAATAATCAATCAACCCATTCCCAACCCCGGGAATCCCATGCCTTGGTAGAAGTGTGAACTCACCTTGTTTGCTAGGTATGCTAAACTATGTGCTCACAAGAAAATCAGTCAAGTCCTATAGTGCACGTATATTCAATCAGTTCACATTGTTTGTAAAGTTTCACATTGAACTAGTGTCACAATAATATCATGGAGTGTTTGACAGTTCATATCATGTAACATACAAACAGTTAATTGCATCCATACAGTTCATGTACCACATCAATATCTTTTACAGTTTCTTCCAGGATAGATACCCAATAATACCCTTAACAGGATTAACAGTTTAGCTGAATTAATGCATCTATCAGAGTTACACAGTTAACAGAGTTGACATGAATCAGAACTATGAACTAACTGTGTTTCATGCTTCACTTAACAGAACTAATAAACTTAACAAAGTTACCATACCAACTGAATTAATAAACTGAGTAATTAAACCAACTAGGTTATTTACTTAACGGAGTTACCCACTTAACAGGGTTAACTTAACTAACACAGTTAACCAGTTAACAGTAAACAAGAAATCAAAGTCGCCAATATGGCGAAAACCCCCTTTGGCCGAAATCCCCTTTATGGCCGAAAACCCTACTGTGGCGAAATCACTATATGCCGAAATCCCTTTATGTGGGCCGAAAACACATCTGGGCCGAACTCACTTTATGGGCCGAAATCACTATGTGATTTCGTCCAGTTCATTATTGTGGGGGGTGTTTTCGTTACTATTCAGTCATCTTCATCAACACATCAGTTACATAAAACCCAGCAATTCTAACCCCATTACTTAACAGATTCAACCCTTAGTACAAAAATATTAATCAAACAAAAGCTAAAACATTTGATTAGATATCTACTCATCTCTATTAGCAGAAATAACATCCAACAACATCATAGTGTTTATCATTTATCAGGAGATCTAGTTTATGCATTTATCAACTGACTATCTACAATCACTTTATCTCGAAGATTAACAATCACCATTAACAGAGAACAATGATCTAAACATTAAATCATCAATCAAAATCAAATCATAAGATCATAATGTCTCACAGTAGCAGTCAATATAAGATATCATCTTAACATGTAAATCACTAACCGTAGATTTAACAGGGGTTTGGCTTCAAAATGAGGAATTCTGTTTGTGGGTTTCAGATGTAGAGAGAGAGAGAGAGAACAAAGTGATAAGGTTTGGTAAGTGGGTAACGTCTCGGAGAAGATTGTGATTAAATAAATATATATATAATACCCCACTGGGCCTAAAGCCCATCTCTGATTTCGCCAAACATTCTGGACGAAAACACTAAAGTGTTTTCATCACTTGGGTGATTTCATGGGTATTGTTTTCAGTAAGAGTTCATCTTTATTTAACATACAATCACATATAAAAATATATTATGGATCCCAAGTATAAAATATCAATCGAAATACGATATAACGTATTACAAAGGTAAGCGTTGTGAAACAACGAGTCGTGTAAACAAACACATAAACAATAAAAAAAATTAACTTGCACTAAATGCGAAGATGGAAATCTCGGAAACTCGAGTTGTCACATTATTTTTATTAACATTCTTTACTAATCTTTTCTCGCCAGGCGAATAATGATATAAAAGTCGTCGAAAGCGATCCTCATAGTATCTACGTTTCGAACCCGCAACGGTTCGCTGCGAATCACCCCTAGTTTTGTATTATATAACATAATAAAGGATTTATAATAAATTATAAATAAAGAACAACTTGCGAGTAAAGTGGTGAAACTTTTACTCAATACTCCATAATCTAGTCACCCTTCTTCGCTTTCTTTATTTTTAGCAATATTTTACACACATAAGACATACTAACCTTTCTGTTGTCGTTTTTATTGTCAGTTTCAACTAAGTAGTATTGTCGTTTTGGTTGATGCCAACATTTGTGCTGCAGGTTTAACTTTTATGAAGTTCTTTTTAATTTTTAAATAAATTAAAATTATATTTTATAAGTTTTGTAGGTAATAAGATAAATTTGAAGTCTTTTTGTACATATAAAATTCCGAACGCTTAATTTATTAAATAGATTTTTTTTGAACGGCTAATTTCTTTAATCACATGTCGTCTGTGGGACTTGAACGCAAAACCTTCCTCTTCCCAATCTAGGTGTTTTAAAGGCTTTGCCTTTGCCAATGGACCACCACCCCATTGGTATTTAAATAGATACGTATTTAAATTTATCTAACCATCCATATCAAATATTTTCTGCAATAGAAAATACTTGTTCAAAAACGGCACATAGTATTTAGGGTTACTGGATTTTATCATCTCTAACTATTGGCTATTGGCTGCTGCCACTCCCAACTATCATTTTGATGCCCGCCACCCCCAACTTAACATAGCAGTATCTAGTGTGTTCTGTCACCATTTCGTTAACTGATCACTAACTTTTGTTCATGTTACTATACTTTTGGGGCGTCCTAAGATCCCTAAAACCTTCCTAAGATCCCTATGATACCCCCAAAAGTATAGTAACAAGAGTTAGCGATCAGTTAACGATATGGTGACAGAACACACTAAGTGTTAAGTTGGAGGTGACGGACGTCAAAGTGATAGTTGGGGGTGGCAGCAGCCAATAGCCAAGAGTTAGAGTTGATAAAATCCAATAACCCTAGTATTTATTATTTAAGTATATAAATCTGAAAATATTGTACCACGTCTTTAAATTTTTATATGCAAATTCAATTTTAGTCTTAATACTTTTTCTAACAAGTATACGACTATTGATGACGGGCATGAGTAGATGGTATAAAATACCGATCCCATCCCGATCCCGATACCGATAATCCCGATCCCGACATGTTTCGGTATCGGAAACGGTATCCACATTTTGGTTTTTTCGGTATCGGTACGGTACGGTATCGGTAAAATACCGACTTTTACCCTCAAAATACCGATATCGTACCGATACCGTACCGAACCGACATGTTTCGGTATCAAGTATTCATGAAATTTTGGGATCGGGATTATCGGTATCGGGACGAGATCGGTATTTGCTCATCCCTAATTGATGATGCAAATGTATACATAGAAAACTTTCACAACTTTTCTGAAAGGATGTAATTTAACATTTTTACTAATTTAAGAAGTTTTATTTCATATTAAAATTGAAGAAAAACTAAAGTTGAGGGTAAGTGCATTCACATCTAACCTCTCATTTTTTACCTTATATTACACTAAAAATAATTATCTTTTCTCTCTTATTTCAATTAAATAATACTTTTTAGTACCTTTATCATATTACATTTTCTATTTTTTCCACTCACAACCACTTTCAAAATACATTAAAAAATTATAGAGGGTGAACAGTATCTCCTCAAATTTACAGATGAACAGTAACATTTTCTCTTTCTTCTACTTACAACCACCTACAACCACTTTTCATAAAATAAAGGGTGATTGGATTTTATCATTCTCAACTATTGGGTATTGGCCGCTGCCACTCCCAACTATGAATTTGACTCCCACCACTCACAACTATACACTTTGTGTGTTGTGTCACTCCGGTTGAGTAGGTTTTGGCTCCCCTTTTATCTTTTAGGAGCAGCTTCACCTGCAGTCATTAGTAATCCACAAAGTGTTAGCCTAATATCACCAATAACACAAGTTAAACACTAAGGGGCTGTTTGGCAACATCTGAACCAATAAGTGTTGAATGAATAAGAGGTCTAAATAGGTAAGAGGCTCTGAATTAGTAAGTGCCGAACCAGTAAAGTGCTGTTTGGTTGCACCTCTGAATGACTGTGTAAAATGACATTTTTACCCATCTGAACTACTTTGTACTAAATGAAATTTGCAATTATAAACTATCATAAGCCACAAAGTTTCAATAAACAAAACCTAAAAAGCAATGAAACCTACAATAAACAAAACCTTAAAACTACTGCAAACATGCAACCTATGAAATTTCTAATTCTAAACTATCATAAGCTACAAATTCTCAATAAACAAAACCTCAAAATTGATGAAACCTACAATAAAGTGAAATAATCAACATACCTGTTGCAAACGTGATGGGCGGTGGCAGTATGGAGGAGGCCAACGGCGGCGCTGTGGAGGAGGAGGAGGCCGACAGCGGCGTCGTTGTGAAGGAGGCAGATGAGACGGTGGCGATGTGAAGGAGCAGAGGAGGAGGAGACGGTGGCGGCGGCTGTGGAGCAAAGCATGAGTTGTTGAAGGAGGGAAGATGAGAACGTGAGAGAGAGGAGCCGTGGAAGGAGGGAAGATGAGAACGTGAGAAGGCATCTGTGTCAAATGTTTCATTCAGATATGAGAGTCCAGGATCTGGCGGGTTTAGATGGAAGTTTGGGTAGAGTGGAACTAATTCGGTAGAATATTAATATTAACAATGGAGTAGAAGCAGAATAGTTGAAAATTTCATTCATACCGAAATAGTTTACATCATTTACAAGCTGGAGAAAAAATTTCTCCAGCATTTTCCCTCTGGGAACTCCAAAACTTCTCATAAACTTTCACTCACAACTCCTATATAAGCATTCTGCTCCGTGAAAGTGAGGCTTGTGCGAATGGACACATCCCATTCGTACGAACTAACTATGTCCCTTTGTACGAAGGACTCCTTCGTGAGAAGAGAACTTTACATGACAAAATAATCTATACAATATTCAACACACAATCTATCTAGCATATTCGCACAGTGACAGACACTCAAAATATGCACTAACAATTTCCCACTTGTACGTCACGGTCGAATCTTGATCTTTGAAAAACGAGAGCCGTGTTTGAATATTCTGCAACTTTAATCAGGAATCTTGATTCCCCCTTGATTGATGATTCGAGCTTGCCTTATCTTCATTATGCAGAAATTATTCCTGAAATGAATCTTCAGGTCTTTGTCTGCACAATTTCCAACCTCTACTGATTTGCTATACCACAATCTTCACGAATAATCATCAACTTGAAACTAATTGATGAAGCATCTCTGTTTCAATGTTAATCACATCCGTGTTCGGGTTTTTATTTACCACTTCAGCTCAATCTCTAAATCTTCAAAAAACCCAACCGGAAATTGATAGAAACTTCGAATCACAACATTGGTAGACTTCAAGTCTATGAATACCCACGAAAATCTGAAATCCTGTTTTTCGTTATCATCTTTTAGCACACTCCTGAATGATTGATCAGTTTAAACGGTAATCTCCACAATCAGCTAATATTCTCGGATAACACATCATCTGGTATGACATTCAGATATCAGTAACATTCTTCCATGATCAGATTCACATTCTTCCTTTTCAGTCACGAAATAGATGTATAGTCTTCTCCGTTAGTTTTGGCAGCAACTTAATCAACAAACATCATCATTCCCCGGCGGTTAGTCCGAAAAACAACTCTTCCGCTTGAAGATTAACTATTCTCACACTTTAGACTATCACAAAGCTGTTATATCTTTTAAGTATCGACAATACCGATACATCTCATGACGCTAATCCTGCTAACCGGCTTGACGAAGACCCGAGACTCAAACCCTAAGACATCAACCTGACCTTGATCTGAAGAATCTGAACTTCCTATGATCATGAACTAACGAAACCAGACCCTATATGTGAGTGCATTTATGTCTATCGCCTCCGTCAATCCAGTTTGTAGCAGAATATAGAAGAAAACGTGATTTTATTATAAAATATGTAGTGAAAACGGCAAGGTGGCATTATTGTAAATAAGGAAAACTTCCTTATTGCCTTGGCCTACAAATAAAACCTTTAGGGCTTTAGTTTAGAACTTTTGGCCATTTGATAGATTTGGGGCTTGGTACTTAGAGAGAAAAACTATTGCTCAAGGTGATTCGTGGTGCTTGTACTTGTCATATATTCATTAGCTTGTACTTGTCGTATATTCATTAGAATCACGTTTGTATTACGTTCTTGTGTTCGGTCCACATACGTACGGATTCCGCACGTCACACGTATCGGTTCGCAATGGTTTCGGAGTCTTAAACGGTCCTACAATGCGCTCACAAGTGGTATCAGAGCAGGATCTCGATTGCACAGATCAAACTCACAAGAATCGACGTGAATTCAACATATTCAGATCAAAAATCACATCAGATTTGTCAATTTCTTCATCTTTTTATCTTCTTCACGTTTTTAACAGAAAAATGCAAAATTAACATGGCTTTCATGGTTAAAATTGGCTGATTTTTGGATATATTGTGCGAAAATCATCATTATATAAGTCTACAAAATTTCAGATCAAAATTCCAAACGGTTTGAGAGAAATTGAGATTTTTCTGTCCGAAAATGTTGTCATTAGTCACTGTTCTTGATCTTGTTCACCACTCGGATGGACATCCGATCGGATGACCATCCGAGCCTAAGCATCTTAATTGTTTGTTATTCAGTTGCAGTGATCGAAGGGCCCTCCGATCGGAGGGTCATCCGATCGAAGGGCAATCCGGGTGATAAACATTCAAGACTTGCAACGAACAGTTATTGATCAGACGAACCCTTGTTATTGTTCAACGAACCCTCAAACATTTCACCAACGAATCCTTCAAGTTTTTGACGAACCCTTTAATTCAACGAAGCCTCATATTTGTTGACGAACACTTTGATTTGATGAACAATTGAACATTTCACACCTCTCGGATTGTGATCTGATCGAACGACCAAAAGGTCATCCGATCAGAGGACTCAAAAGCATATTAACTTCAGTCGAACGGTCATTCGACCGAACGGAAATCCGGGTGCACGTTGAAGAGTGATCCGATCGGATCACTCTTCGTCACAGTTTAGACGAACCTTAAACATTTCAAGACGAACCCTTGATTATAACGAACCTTGGAGTTTTGATGAACAATTGCTTGTCAATTTATCAATTCGGTCCACGCACGTGTACGGATTCCGCACGTCACACGTATCGGTTCGCAATCGTTTCGGAGTCTTAAACGTATGTGCTGAACAAAAGATGATTGCATTGTTGTATCAATCTGTTCGAGACGATATTATTTCACTACTTGATGATGAAACTACTTCAAAAGGTTTGTGGGAAGCTTTAGAGAGAAAATGTACGGGTGGTGATGAAATTATAAAAAACAAACGATCGTTATTGAAAAAAAGAATTTGATTTGTTTACATGCATGAAAGGTGAAACCGTACCTCAGATGATTGAAAGATTTTGCCATCTTAAACTCGAAGTGGAGAGGTTTGGTGTTTCAAAAGATAATGAAGAGATCATTGACAGGTTGATCGAAGCACTTCCAAATGAAAAGGATTGGTCAAACTATGTCATGATTCTCAAAAACAACAATGATATGAGCAAAGTGACCCTTGATTGATTAATTGAGAAGCTTGAAGGTCATGAATTGGAAATACAAAAGCAGAACAAAATGGCAAATCAACACTATCAGCAAAATGTCGATCTATACTACAGAGGAAGCATGATTAATCAAGCGTCAAAGACGGCATTTAGTGCTGGAAGTTCAAAGGATTCATTTCAACACAGCTTTTCAAAAGACTCGGGTTATCATTCATTTGCTTCAAATTCGTTGAATCCGAACATAGTTCAATGCAATATCGCCATAGATCTGAAAAATTCTCAAAGCCTAAATGCAGAAGCTGCCAAGCAACAAATGGTATTCTTAGCATCTATTCTGGAAACATACGAAAGTCTGATCGCGGGTAAGGTTGGAAACCCGAATATGACAAAGGAAGATTATGATCAGATAGATCCAGAGGAGATGGAGTTGATGGAGTTGATAGACATAAAATGGTGCATGGCTAGCGCTATGAGGAGAGCACAAAGGTTTATGGAAATCACCAGAAGATCATGTTTGGGAACTGCTGATACAAAACTAGGATTCGACAAATCAAAAGTTACCTGTTTCAAGTGCAAATAGAAAGGGCACTTCAAGAGGGAGTGCACAAATAGGCAAACTGATGAAGCTGTGAATCCATTTAAAGATGATTATTATCAGAAAGCAATCTATCATCGCAACAGCGAGTCATCTAAGGTGAATCAAAAGCAAATCGATGAAGGTTCATCAAAAGAGAAGTCGAGGGCACTATTAGTTATTCAGGACGATGAGGGTTATGACTGGAGCAAAGTTCTTCCAGATGAAGATTATGTTGGATCCGCATTCGTAGCTGAAGTTGTTGATGATGCTCGGTTTGAAATCAGAAAGTTGTGTGCTCCTTTTAAGGAAGCACAAAAAGAAAAAAGATGGGATGCTGAGCGAGAATGTTATTTGGATCCACAAGGTAATCCAGTGGTTGATCCTAAGAAGGCGGATTTCGATGCAGTGACAAACGTATTTCCAGATTGTGACACGTTTCATACGAGGAGGTTATCAGAGAAAGATTATGAAGCTAACTTGTTTAAACGTTTGAAGGAAGTTTTTGAGGCAAGTTTACCAAAAGTGATGGAGTTGAGAAAGAAGAAAGAAGAAAGAAGAAGAGATTGAGAAGCTGGTTGAAGAAGTAAATAAAACCGTAGGAGATACTGATGAGAACCAACAAAAGAATGATGAAGATCAGAAGTTGAAAATAGAGGAGTCAAAGGCATCAGATGAAACTGAGGTAAAAATTCTAACTGAATCTTCTGAGTTATTAAATAATGATCAAAATGTTGATAAAACTGAAGATAAGTGCAGGAATTGCATAGAAATGTGCAAAGACTGTACTGAGAAAGACGAAAAATTAAAATCAAAAGATATTGAATTAAATAAAATCGAAACTGTTTTCGAAACAAAATGTAAAGAAATGCTTGAAAATGATGAAGTTTTGAAACAAAAGATTGAAAAGCTGCCACTGAAATGTCAATATTTTGAAATAGAAAATGAAATTTAAAAAAAGAAGTGTTCAGCAAAATGTGATGATTGTGTTCAAAAAGATAATAATATTCAAGATTTGCAAAAAAAGTATAATAAAATGAAATGGTCAAGTCATAGAGTACGTACTCTAAAGAAAGAATTCAAATGTATGGATGAAAGATTGTCTGAAAACTTAACAACAACGAGATTTTATGAGAAAAAGTTTGAAGAAAAGCAACAGGAGTTAAATAAATGGATTGATGAAGTTCCTAAACTCAAATAAGTTTTGGCTGAAAATGAAAAGATTGTTACAAAACTTCTAAGTTATCATAGTTCCTCGTACATTCTCGAGCGTATTTTTAACATCACACCAGATGACAAAGATTCTGAAAAGAATAAAAAAGGTATTGGTTTAGAATATCATCAAGTGCCACCACCATTGAGAGGTAATTACACGTTTTATGATGAAGAAAAGGTGGCAAAAGGTCTGAACATGGTTGACCAATTACCTGAAAATATCGATGTGATTTACATCAAATATGATGATGCTGATGATTCAGAGGTGGTAAGTAAGGTTGTTGAAAACATTTTGTCAGAAGAGTCTATCAAAACAGATAAGTCTGAGTCACAGGATGAAAATGAGGGAAGTTTTCATGATAGTTATCTTAAACATTCAAAATCTGAGAAAGTTGTGAATGATGATTCAAAAGGATTGGTTTATACCATGATTGGGTTTGACAAATTATTTTCAGATATTGAAGTCCCGATTCAAAATGTGATTTCGGATAAAATTGACAAAGTGTTTAAACTGGTAGAAATTGAAAAGTTAGAAATTTCAAAATACACTGGGAAGAACAAGAAAACTTTTTATATAAAACCAAGCTATAAAAAGAAGAACATGAAGGCTGGGTTGGGTTATAAAAAGAAACAAAATCAAGATAAAAAGTTTGAAAAGCAAAATTTTCAAAAGAAAATGAATTTCGTTCACGGGAAAAGTTTGGAAGAAGAGAAAAACTCCAATTTAGACGACAGTTTAATGAAGAGTTCTATGCTCAGAAAAAGCAACAACAACAAGCTAAAGATGTTTAGAGAAAAACTTGTTTTAAATGTGATCAAACTGGACATCTTTCACGCAAGTGTCCAAACCCAAACCCTGTTGATGTTGAAAAACAGAGATCTGTGGATGTGAAACAAAGGTCTACCAGATTTGATTGAAAACAAACTTGGAAGTACGACACAAACAAGTTTGCTTCGAATCAAACTTGGAAATCAAACCAGACTAGGTTTGATTCAAGAAAAATCTGGAATTCTCACACACCCAGATTCAGAACAACACAAAGTTGGCAAGCATCGGTTAATATGACAAAACCGAACCAGTTTTGGAAACCAAAAGTTGTTGTTCAAAATCAAAATAATCAAAACGAGTCATGATTTTACAAAAGAAGTGCTTCAAAAGGACAAAACTGGGTGATTAAGAAACAAGTGACTTCTGTGAATGACGAAAAAGTTGAAGTCAAAGATGAAAAAGTTTTTGTACAAAATGACAAAGATTTTCCATCATTAAATGAATATTGTGTTGAAATGCCTAAGGTTAAACAGACCTGGGCTAACTTGTTCAAGTAATTGAGTAATTGTGAATGTGCAGGTGCTCCTGAAGACAACTGAATGTCAGCAAGAGGAGTATCGGAGCAACCTGGCACAAGAGGAGGAGGCTGCTGGTCCCTACAAATGAAATCAGAGAGTTTGTTTGTTTATGTACATAAATAAACAATATTAAAAAAACCTAAAAATGAAAATTTTAAAAACCAAAAATGTTGAAATTTTTTACTGTTCTTAACACCTTGATCGAAGGGCAATCCGATCGGATGACCATCCGATCGGAGGGCAATCCAATCCATGTTACTCCATGGTTTGAATATTTTTCTAAATGTTTGAGTGTTGGTTTTTCATGTCTGATCAAATGGTAATCCGATCGGATGACCATCCGATCGGAGGGCCATCCGATCGGAGGGCCATCCGATCTGAAACACTCTCATATGTCTGTGCTTAACTGTTTATCATCTTTGGAACAAATGATCATTTGATCGGATGACCATCCGATCGGATGGCCATCCGATCCAAATACATATGATTTGAATCATTCTCATTGAGCTTAAATGTTTCTAAGGAATGATCATCCGATCCATTGCACACACATGAATATACATGCTTGAATGTTCACTGCTTGTCTGCTCATGCATGATATGTTTATTTTTAAATTTTGTTAAAAATCAAAAATTACAAAAATATGTTGAGTGAATATGCCGAAACCCTCACGGCGGAACAAACATGATTAATTTCACAAGATTGAAAAAAAAAGGTTTTCAAACTCTAAAATATCAATGTGTTGTAAATCATGGGGGTATATTTTCTGCAAAACAGAGCATGTGAAGGAGAAAATGGATGGCGAAACAAAGCTATCTACATCGGTTATCAAATTTTCTTTAAATGGTTTTAAATTTTAGGGGGAGTAAGTGTTGTCAGACAATCCAAAAATATTAAAAAAATTGGAAATGCCAAAAACATGATAAAATTCAAAAATGAGTTTCTGTGTAAAAAGAGGAAATGATCGTACATCAGTAGACAATCACAGTACGCTAAAGAAATGGAAAGTAAAATTGTGATAAACGGTCTCACTGATGATATGCTAGTAGGTTTTTACATGCTTAGTAGATTGATTTTGAGATATAAACCTAAATATCAATACTTACTTATCTCGTGGGGAACATCTCTCGGATATATGGGTAACCCCCGAAATCTTGTTTGAGAGATTGCTTGATTCTGAGATATTAGGTCTTTATACTGTTTGATATCTGGCGTATATACCTGGTCTTCTGATATTGAGGAAGCAATGGCCTAGACTTCGTATAATACTTTACGCGCTTTAAAAGATTACCCTTTGCATAAAAATTGATAAAATATCGAAAGATACGAATCAAGTGGAGTTGTAAACAAGATCCCGAAGGGGGACACACCTAAAGTGGAGCCTTCAACTCTTTGACCGAACGGAAGTTCATACCCGAGCTCTCAAGGTCTCGCACGAACCCAGATTACAGATATCATTATGGTATACTCACCTATAAGACTGAATCTAGGGAATTTTGATACGGGAGTATATTCTGAGGTGGGACACGCGAATAAGTTTAAGTCCTTAAAACACTAAATTCGTATCTTGAATCAGTTGAACTTTGTGTGAAAATTTAAATGGTTCAGTATACTGAAAATCTAAATGAATCGTTTAGTCATTTGTCCCACATACCCTTTTCAATCAAATCAGTTTGATACTCATCTTTAGGAAAAGAATTTTTACCTGTATGATCGTTCATCTTAAAAACCTCAGATATGGTTTGTGGTGTGATGGAAACAAGAATTTCACCTACTTTTGATGTAATAGCCCAAGGCTTTTTGTCTTGAACTTCCAATGTTGCATTTTTTCAAAATCTCGTAGGGTTTCTTGATAAATGGGTGCGTTGCAGGTCAACAAAGTTTTGTACTTTGAAGATGAGAGAACATCGATGATTGAGTGGAAATCTATGTTTTAACTAGTTTTCTCAAGTGGTCACAGATAATTATGAGGGTTTTTGAGAGCAAGAGCCATGGTGATTCGGAGAAATTTGCGAGTTGGAGAAGACGAATGGAAGATGAAAACCATTTTTAAAGGAATTTTGAATTCGATACGGCAGTGTAGCCTCTGATTAGGGTTTTAATCAGGGTTTTATAAAGTGAAAAGTGAATGCTGATGTGGCGGCGGTTACAAAGATCGGACGGCTAAGAACTGTCCACGTGACAACATCTGATGAAAATGGATGACAGTTGTTTAGGGAAACCACTGATGGACAATATCGGTGGATCTTAACAAAGATGTGAGCAGTGGCTATTTTTCACTATCAGTGGATAGCCAACAGTGATTGAAACACTGATGTTTGGTCAATCAGTGGTCAACATGAAGAATGAAGAAATAGAGGTTGTCTTTCAGCAGTGGATAACTTTCAACAATTAGATGTTTGAACCAAACAGTGGTTGTAACAGACTTTTAAGGATTAATGAAAACTTTCATTTTTTACTATTTTTAAGGATGGCTTTTTGATTTTCTGAAAATTTTTTAATGCTTTATTTATAAAAAAACAGGATTTTGCATGTTATTCCATATTTAGCATGCCAATTCTATAGATCAAGCTTTCAAAGGTGGATGTGTCTATTGCTTTTGTTAGCACATCTGCCAGCTGATCCTTAGTTGGAACATGATGCAGAGAAATCAAACCTTTTTCATAGCAATCCTTCACAAAGTGATGTCTGATGTCAATGTGCTTGGTGGTTGAATGTGAGACTGGATTTTTGATGATATTTTCAGCTGCTTGACTATCCAACATGAGAGGTGTCTTTAAAGCAGTTATACCAAAATCCAGCAGTTGATATTGAAGCCATAACAGTTGGGCTGTGCAGCTTGCAACAGCAATATATTCTGCCTCAGTAGTGGATGTGGAAATAGCTGCTTTCTTTTTGCTTTGCCAAGACACCAAGCAATTGCCTAGGAATTGACACCCTCCTGAAGTGGACTTCCTTGTTGTGTTACATCCAGCAAAGTCACTATCTAAGAAACCTGAAAGCTTGATATTTCCATCAGCTGGATACCAGATACCAAGTGTGGGAGCACCTTTTATGTATCTGAATATCCTTTTTACAGTAATAAGATTTGACTTTCTAGGGGCTGATTGGGATCTTGCACAAACACATGTTGCAAACATGATGTCTGGCCTAGATGCAGTTACGTACAATAAAGACCCAATCATGCTTCTATAGAGAGTTTGATCAACCAAATCATCCTTTTCATCAGACATGACTATCTTGGTGGTTGCCATGGGTGTACTACATGGTTTGCAATCATTCATCTCAAATTTGTTTAAAAGTTCTTTGGCATATTTGCCTTGATGAATGAAAGTACCATTTTGCAGTTGCATTACTTGGAGACCAAGAAAGCACTATAGTTCACCCATTCACTCATCTCAAACTCAGCCGTCATGAGTCTCCTGAACTCTTAACACATTTTCGTACATGTGCTTCCAAAAATTATGTCATCCACATAAATCTGGACAATCATCAAATCTTTTCCTCTCCATTTTAAAAACAGTGTTTTGTCAATTTTGCCTCTTGTGAAGCCAATAGAGATTAGAAAAGTGGATAGAGTTTTATACCAGGCTCTAGGTGCTTGTTTCAGTCCATACAAAGCTTTGTTTAGCTTGTAAACATGATTTGGATTAAATGGATCCTCAAAACCAGGAGGTTGACAAACATATACCTCTTCTTAAATCTTACCATAGAGGAAAGCACATTTGATGTCCATTTGAAATACCTTTATGTTGTGATTGACAGCAAAGGCTAGGAACAGTCTGATAGCTTCCAATCTTGCTACTGGGGCAAAAGTTTCATCACAAATAATGCCCTCTTCCTGTCTGAAAGTTTAAATCAAAAGTTATGTTTTGTAAAATTAATGCTTTATTGATACAAACATCTACGCGGTAATGTTAAACGTATACATTCAAGCCTTGAGACTGAGGCGACAAACCCTTAACAAGTTAAAAGTTCATCTAAATTCTGAATTCGGATTCGGTCATTCCTTCCACCCAAACAAACCGAGGATCCTAATGATTGACCAAACGGGTCTAGTTCGAAAGTCTAAGCGGTGGTTTAGACCGCTTGACTTACGACTCTACACAAGCACTAAACTAAAAGTGACGAGTTAAACATGTTAAAACATGTTTAACGAAGTTAGAAAACAGGTTTTGAAATTAAAACCAAGTGTTTTGATACCTAAGAGTTGTTTGGTTACAAAATACGCATGAACACGCATTTTGGCCGAAACTACGACTCGTCACTACACCTAATCAACGTGGTAATCAGTAGGTATAGTCACAAAGGACTATGACCATCGTGATTACACTCACCTTACGAAGTTCAAACGAACTTCGTGTAGACCATTGACCGGTCAAAGCAGAAAGTCAAACGCGGTTTGACTTTCATGCTAAAAATGCATAAAAGCACGAAAGAATACTTACAAAGGGTCCACGCTAGGAAGATATGATCTATAAATTCTCAGGTATGAAGCATTTGAGCTTCAACTTAGAGAATTATTCAGATCATGAGTGAATTGAAATGAAGTGGGGTGGGGTTTATATAGATTTCGTAGAACTGTTAGAATCGTTTCTTGAAATCCGAGCTTCAATCTTGGCCCTCCATGTGTGCCCATTGTTTTAACATACTAGGGGCATCCAAAACCAGTCATAGATTCAAAGAAACCATGTACAAAACAAAGGAGCAGTTGGGTTTTGCTAAAAATGGTTTCTGCTAAACAGCAGGGGGCTTATGGACCATAAAGGACCTCATACGGTCCGTATAGGCATGTGTTGCTGGCAGCAAGTTTGCTAAATTGGCAGAACAGGCCCCTAAGACTCCAAACTTGATTTTTGATGCGTTTTGGCACGTTTAAACCCCGTTAACCTCATTTCAAGGCTCTAAATGAATTTAAAGTATAGGGAACTCAAAATATGCTCAAAAACATCTCGGATTTCGGTTCGTTTGGTCGTACGATTGCGTTGTTCGGTTAATTACGACGGAAGTCGTAACGGATGCAAAAACGATCCAAATTGCGTGACGAATGAAATTTTATCATGCCAATCACTAAAATAAAATATTTTAATGATTACATAAATTTTTGGATGTCCGGATATATTCAGAACGTAAGATATGCGCGAAAATGCAAACTTATGCACTTTTTGACGCTTTTAGTCCCTATTGATCAATAAAGTTTATTTTTGCGCACCAAACACCTCAAAGCCTATTTCTAAGATATGTAAAGGATATTTAGGGCATGTTTAACTTATGATCATATTCCGTAATGTTCGTTACAGTATGAATCGGCATACTTTCGTAGTTTGTCGAAATTAGTCCATGTGAGCGAATAAACTTGATTTCGACACACCAAACCCTCCAAAAATTATTTCTATGTTACGTAAAGGTTATTTAAGGTATGTTAAGCCTATTTCATTATCCTGGAGTGTTTTTCGCATTAAACTGATTACGTTTACGCATCAGTTCGCGTATAACTTTCCAGAAAGCGATTTAGAGCTTGAAATCGAACGAGAATTGATATGTGCAAATGATATACATATTTATACAAATCCCAAGTATGAAATACAATATTTCATTGATTTGGTATTTGTTTGATGGCCGTGGAAGCACAGATGTCACAGTCTCCCCTACTTCAGGAAATTTCGTCCTGAAATTTATTTAGAGGAAACTTGTGAGAGCTCGAAACATGAAGTCGAAAAGATAAAACAATACTGGTTAGGGTTCTGAACTTCTAGTAACTTTAAATAACATTATTCGTTATTGTTGCCACTATAGGTTCTTACACTTGATAAATCTTACTGGGGTTCCTGTGCACTGAATTTCATAATTATGTACGCGTCCATAATTACGTAATTCCTTGCATAGTCCGCACAACATATTTTTAAAATGTGTAGGGGAAAACCAAACGAATAAACCTGTGATGAGTGTGACTAGACCATACTAGGGTCCTTTAATTAAATCAATAAATGATTTCTTTAAATAGACCACCAAGGAGTCTTTTCAGTTATATCATCACATGCCATTCTTAACCAGATTCTGAATCAATCTTTTATCAAGACCACTCAAGGGTTCTTTTTCGAATTATGGAATAGTACTTTTATAATCCAAGGGACTTAACTATTACGTAGAAGCCCATTAAGGATTTAAGGTAGTACCTTTGGATATCCAACTATGAATCCCTCATACGAAAATATGGAAGATTCTGCGAGGATTTGGATAACGAAAATTCGGATCACACAAAAACATAAAATGAGAACACATAAACGCATAATCATATAATCGCATAATTGTTTAATTTGACCTTTAATTTGTTATCTTTAGACACGGGTATTTAAAGCACACCAGGAATCCAATTCGTGGATTTCATTTGGCACTTTAAACATTTTCAAGAATCTAACTATGAAGATAGGAAGATCTTAATAGGAATTCGGCTTGTCCTTATTGAATCGCAATGTACATATTAAAACGTACAAAGATTCCAATCAAGGGCTCCGGTTTGAGTGATAATCATCCTCAAGGATCTAATTGTGAAGATAAGAAGATCCTATATGGATTTTGGAATTTGAAAAGCGGGAGATGCTTCGAAACCTTGCACTAGACGTGCTTAAGTCGATACACGAGGTAGAATCCTCATGAAGTTGAGGTGCTAGATATGCCAAGGCGAAATATGAAGCAGAATTTGAAGGTTGGGTAATACGAGCAGAATGCTTTTTCGAAAACTATGCATGGGGTTCTTTTCAGAAATACGTTTAATGTTTTTGAAATCCTACATAATACTTTTGAAATCATAAAGTAGGCGTATTAGGAAAGTATATTTATAAAATGTTTTAAAATCATGCGAGATAAATTTTGAAATTATGCATAAGGATTTTGAAAATATGGATAAAGCCTTTGAAATCATGCACTTGATACATTAAGTAAATATACTGTGTTAAAAATAGTTTTCAAACTATATGAAATATTTTGAAATCATGAGGGTTGTTTTGAAAACCTATACTATGTATGTTGTTATGAAAAATCAGAATGAAATGATATGAGATTGAAGAAAGGTATCCTTAGTTATCTAACCAAGGATTTTAAGTGATTACTCAAGATATCACTTATTTTCTGTACTTCATTTCTTAGAATGAAACGAGCACTTAGAATTTTCGAGGAAATCATGAGCGATCATATGAACGAGAGAATTGCAAATATGGTTCTTTGGTGTAGGTATCGTAGGGGTATGCCATACACATATGTAACTATACTTGTATATCAGAATTGCAAACAACGATTTTATTTATAAACAAAACCGATTGTTTCAGAGTTCAAAAAAAACTAAAGAAACATAAGCATAAGATTCAAATTATTCAAAGCAGCAGCTTCTTCTAATCAGCCAAATGCTCATCCGTGGGTCAGATTTGCATTGGCAATCTTTGGGCTTTTGTCCCTGACATAACCCGCCTCGCCATAGGTGTAGCAAGTAGTAGGAGGAAAATGAGCTTGTGCTGGATCTGCTTGTGCAGCAGTAGGATCTGCAACAGTTTTGCTTTGGATAGCAAAGCGACACACATTAACCAGATGTCCCCATCGTCCACAGTGGGTACATTTGAAGCAGGGTATGTGATTCGGATGATGACGGTTGCATCGATTGCACCATGGAGCATCTCGGCAAACCCTAGCTGTATGACCTATAACTCCACAAATTAGGCATTTGCGGCACTTGACACTAGCATGATGATGGAGGTTACACTGATTGCACGAAGGAGCAGTTCCCAAGTATGGCTTCTTGGCTGGTGGTGGTGCCACCTGGCTAGGTTCTGCTTGATTTGGTGTAACGGCTACGGGATCCTTTGGAGCTTTACGCTTCTTTGACTTTTTCGAAGGCTCGGCTTCTGCTTCTTTCGATGCCTCTTGGGTGGCTTCATTATTGAGATGAGACATGGAGACAGCCAAATCAACAGTCTTCAGGATCACTTCGCCTATTCGCTGGGCAAATTTGGCAGTTTGCTCGTACATTTGAGTGTCGCTGCGATGAAGTGACATTCTGGAAGAAATGAAAGACATAGGAGGAAACAAGTGAAATGTTATCGGATAATCAAAATAGAACGACAACCCATAGAAATTGCGATCATTTGTTTTTTACCTAAGGCAAACAAATGAGACGGTGATTAATCAAAGTAAATGGGTCATACTAATGTATCACTGAAGACATGCTTGCCTATAAGTGAACACTCTCCCCAAGAGTTCCCAGGTAAGAGTGACTGGTCCGATACTGCGGATTTGTACGAACACTCTAGCCTTAGACAGAAAATTTGTACAGGCATTCACCCTTCCAGTTTGCATGTGTTCACATTATAAGACCCAAACTTTGATGAGATTTTGAAAACTTAGAAGGTTCAAAAACCTAGTAATCAATCATCTTAGAACAGATGATTGGTTTTCAAAGCGGATTTGAAATTTGTGTTCTGGTTGTGGTTGTCACCTAAGGATAAGTGACGGTATTGTTTTAAGATCTAAACACAAGAATCTTGTGTTAGGGTCCTAGAAAGGTTATAGACTATGTCAAAGCATTACTAATAACCTAATTCCCTATAACCATGAGCTCTGATACCAACTTTTCTGTCACATCCCGACCGCGTAAAACAACAAATCGCGGCGGAATCGTCGGGGAGTGTTGTAACAGAATCGTTGTTTCAAAACACACGGAAATTTGAAGTTTCGTTTTGTTAAACATTAAACATTTACATCATCTTGAAATCTAATCAAACAAGTTAAACATAGTCTATCATTGTTATTAAGTCACTAAGGCCTTGTCCACTCCTATGTGAGCATGCATCCTAGCAATCAACATCACTCAACAACACCTGAAACATATGTAAAAACAAAGACAGCAAAGAAATGCTGGTGAGCACATAGCTTTATGAGAGTGTCGGATTCATGGCTAGTTTACATGTTGCAATACTTAATTAAAAACCTTGTTTTGAAAAGTATAGTATTGCGACATAATTAACCATCTCAAATCAAGTCGGTTATAATTTATAAAATCTCGTAGCCATGATTCTTAACCCAAAACATTTATTTAATTAAATCAAATTGTAAAACATCTCGTAAAAACTCGTTAATAAAACTCGTATGGTTTATATTATTCAGAAAACATCATTGTGTGACATCGTTTCAGAATCGTTTACCCAAGTGAACTAAATAACGCCACGGTATGTAATATGATGAAAACACTTATATATAAGAAGTACCATCGGCGTATCTACCATGTTTTCATCACATTACACCCGTCCCGTTATCTAAACACTAACCAAAAACCAATTGTTTACCCAAATCGTTTAACTCGTTAAAAATTGCTTCAGTCGTTTAAATCATTCTCATTTTAAACTGTGAAAACTACTTTTGGTCGTCTCGCTAATAACATCCAAACCTTCGTGACTCGACTATCTCGAAACTCGCATTAATAAACCACCAAAGGGTAAATTAACAATCACAGATTCAGTCGTTACCCACCTAACCCACACATAACCATGGGTGCAGTCTGATAACGGGATTTGTCAGATCCTATGGTACCATTACCTAATCTTGTTCCTTTCGGCCAAAACTAATGAATGTTATTCGTTATGTAATTACAACCAACAAGTGTATCCACATTATCGAAATCGTTATTAATTTAATATAAACCATTTTAATCATTTTCGAAACCATCGTTAAAAACATCAAAATCATTTAACACATATGAATCACCCCAAAACATTTGAAAACAGTAAAATAGGGGAACTATGTACTCACATGAGAATGCTTAGAAGTCTTGAACAACAACCAAGCAAAGCTAGAGGGATCACGGAAATCAATCGGCACCTAATATAAGTAACTATGTAAATAAACCGGACCTAAATCGGAAGATCGGATAGAATGAGGTTTCGTAAACCAAATGAGTATTGGAACTCATATGACATGGTTTAACAAAGCCTACATACTAAATCGAAACTTAACCTAATTGCTTACGACCCATTACGACTCGTTTAGGTAGCTTACGCTACTTTAACGCGTCGTTCGCGTAAAACACGTTCGGACCATCTAACCAGTCCTATGACAAGTATTATATGCCTAAACATGTTTCATAATTAATTAAGTGACAAAAGTTTACGTTACATATGCTTAAATTTCAATTATGCATGAAAAGGGTATTTTGGTCATTTTAACTAAGGCATATAAACTACCTATCATACAACTACTTAAACTATGTGACCATAAGGTATAACCTCGGAAGGTTATTCCCTATATAACTATGGTCACTAAACATGCTTGGTCGGATCCTAATGATTGACCAAACGGGTCTAGTTCGAAAGTCTAAGCGGTGGTTTAGACCGCTTGACTTACGACTCTACACAAGCACTAAACTAAAAGTGATGAGTTAAACATGTTAAAATATGTTTAACGAAGTTAGAAAACAGGTTTTGAAATCAAAACAAAGTGTTTTGATACCTAAGAGTAGTTTGGTTACAAAATACGCATGAACACGCATTTTGGCCAAAACGGCGACTCGTCACTACACCTAATCAACGTGGTAATCAGTAGGTATAGTCACAAAGGACTATGACCATCGTGATTACACTCACGTTATGAAGTTCAAACGAACTTTGTGTTGACCATTGACCGATCAAAGCAGAAAGTCAAACACGGTTTGACTTTCGTGCTAAAAACGCATAAAAGCACGAAAGAATACTTACAGAGGGTCCACGCTAGGAAGATATGATCGATAAATTCTCAGGTGTGAATCATTTGAGCTTCAACTTAGAGAATTATTCAGATAATGAGTGAATTGAAATGAAGTGGGGTGGGGTTTATATAGATTTCGTAGAACCATTAGGATCGTTTCTTGAAATTCGAGCTTCAATCTTGGCCCTCCATGTGTGCCCATTGTTTTAACATACTAGGGGCATCCAAAACCACTCATAGATTCAAAGAAACCATGTACAAAACAAAGGTGTTAGTGCATATGTCTGTTGACTTCGTCTTGTAATCGAGTCTTGTAATTAGAATGATAGATTAAGTCACGTAGAGAAATGACATAAGTCTATTCCACATGAAATGGGCTTGTCACTTTCAAGGGGAATAGATTTAGTATAAATAGGTGCCTTAGTCATTTCATTTGTAACTTTTGGAATCTAGAGCCAAGGTGTTGCTAGTGTGTCTCTAGCCTGTATATATGTATATATCTGTCATATCAATACACGAGACTGTTCAAGTGATTCCAAGTGTATAACAAGCTGAACGAAGATTAAATCTTTGTATTCCACTTCTGATTTGATCCGAGAATTCTTCTAAACGACTCGTTTGGTCGTGAAAACGATCCTACAAGTGGTATCAGAGCTCAGGAGGAAGAGTTCTTACCGATTTAGCTAGTTTTCACCGAGATTTCTGATTTCTACTCATTCTTTCACGTTTTTTACTGAATTTTTCAAAATTGAACGGGATTTTACGGTCCAAATCGGCTGATTTTTTGATATGTTGTGCGAAAACACCTGATCTATAACCCTACCAAGTTTCAGATCCTAATTCCTAGCCGTTTAGGAGAAATCTGAGTTTTTAGGTCCGATTTCGCGTCAACGGCCTAATTTCGCTTGAAAACACATAATTTCGTTTGAAAAATCTTAATTTCGTTTGAAAAAACATAATTCCGTTTGAAAAAAATCTTAATTCCGCTTGAAAACACATAATTTCGTTTGAAAAATCTTAATTCCGTTTGAAAACACATAATTCAGTTTGAAAAAAACTTACTTCCGCTTGAAAACACATAATTTCGTTTGAAAAATCTTAATTCCGTTTGAAAGACTTGATTCCGTGTAAAAATGCTTATTCCGTTTGAAGATTTCGCATGAACAGATTGTAATTCCATTTGAATGTGAAGTGTCTAATTCCGCTTGAAAGCGTCTGTCTTCATTAATTGTTTCAAGCCTACACATCACGTGAATCTAAAAGTCTTGGTCCAATCAAAGTTCATGCACACTTAAAATGGTCGGCCTCATAAACTGATGACCCATGTGAACCCCTGCCAATTCATGTGATATTGTGTGTTGGTCGAATCAATTTGTTTGTGAAACAAGAGATCACATGGCCATAATTGCATAAAATGATTTGAAGGTCAATTGTGTCAGCCACTGTTTACATCAGCCCAATCACCATCAATTGTTAACAGAGTCTTTCAAAACAAGCGGCCCAATAAAAATTAAGAAATCAAAAGAAGTTGTCGGCTATTAATTCAATTAAGATTGCATGTGATCCATTAATAACAAACAAAAAAGTGTCAGTCCATGTGAACAACCTTTGTATCGGTCCAATCAAGTGAAACTCGAAATCTAGAATTGTGTGATTGCATGTGTTTATCGGCCCAAGGTTGCCATGTGATAAGATTCATTAATTCAAGTTGTCGGGTTTAGTGGGTTTGTTGATCCAATTAAATCAAGTGTTAGGATTGTTGGCCCAATCAATTGTTCACAGTTTCATTAAAACAAACGGCTCGATCAGTGAAGGCCCAATTGAATCCATTTCGTTTTGATCGGCCCATTTATTCAGTGATCTCACTTCAACAACATTGAAACGAGTCCGCGAATCTTTGACACGAGTCCTAGATCGATTCAACCATCGCACATTTTTACGTATACAGTTCGTTTAAATTTATTGTTTGTTTGTTTGTTTGCAGGTGATTCGAGGTGATTTACAAGGCGCAAATACCAAGAAGTTAAAATTTGTGGACTTTGAACTAAAAACCATTTTTGAAACATATCATTTAACAAAGAAAGTGTGGTTAAAATGTTTGACGAAGAGGAAAACGATAACCTTGAAAGTTTAAATAATTGGTTTGATGGGTTTTGGGTTAAGAGGAGAGAAGATGAGAATAAGAATATTTGGATTAAAAGACTTGAATATTTTTTGTGTAAGAAAAATGAAATGTTGAATGAGTTGGAAAATCGGTATGATCATTTAATTGAAAATTTAAAAAGGTATGAGATAAGGATGTCAAATGCTGAAATGATATCAAGATTTGCAGACGCGTTACCATCAGAGTGTGATGAATTTTTGAATAAACTGAAAAACGATTCTAGATTTTTAAATTGTTATCCAAAAGTATTCATCAGAGAGCTTAAAACATATAATTTTGAGAATAATCAGAAAAAGAAAAATTTGATGAATGTAATAGATAAAAATCTAGACAAAATAAGTTTGGATGTGATTGTTGAAATAAGCAAAAGAGTCAATATGTGTCTTGTAGCAAAAGATGTTATGAAATATGATATTAAGAGGGGTTGTTATCTAGATGAAAGTATGAATCCTCTTGATTTTGTTAAAAATTTTTGTGCAGGCACATACAAGACAGAGACAAAGGTAGTGTCGAAAAATGAAGAATCCGAGAAAAATGAAGCTTCAAGTTCTGAACCAGTGTGCTCAAAATGTGATAAATCTGAATCAGAAAATGTCAAACTTCTGAAAGTTCTGGAGAGTTTGACATTGTAAAACAAAATTTTGAAAGAAAACGAAAAAGAATTTCAAAATAAAATAACAATTTTAGAAAATGAAATATTAAAAATTGAAAAGAATTTTTAAAGTCAAATAAAGATTTTAGAAGATGAAAAATCTGTTTTCAGTAAAAATAATATTGAAAAACAAATTGCAATAAATTCTCATCTTGAGAAAATCATTCAACTTGAAAAAGAAGTTGAATGTGCTAAAAATAAAATCAAGGAGTTAGAGACGAAATTGAAAGGTTTTGAGACTTCGTCATCAATATTGAATCATATATGTCCAAAACCGACCAATGTAGTTCCAATAAGTGACAATGTCACAAATTATGACGATGTCATAATTGAGGATTGTGATGATAAATCTGATGATGAAAATGAGAAAAAGAAAATATTTTTGAAATTAAAAGAAAAATTTCAAGAAACTGTTTTACATTCTACTGAAAAAGGTGAATGCTCAACGCAAAAACCTGTAAAGAAGAATGTGGAACAAAAACAAAATTTTAAAAAGGCGAAAAATCTTCAAAACAACAATAAAAGATCATCAGTTCAATCATCCAATCATTATAAAAAACTACAAAAATTTGAAAATCAAAACTCACAAAAAGTTGGTAATAAGTGGTGCAAGTTTGACCACGGAGCTCAAAAGTCAAATCAAGCTTACAGGAGAAGATGGGATGAAGATTCTTCAAAGTCAAATCATTACAATGATAGAAAATAGAAAAATGTTGAGTACTACAAATCAAATCAGTGTTATGATTTGAGTGTGTGGTTTGAAAGTGGAGAATGGTACGATAACAGGGTGTGTTACAACTGTGGTTTTCAAGGACACATTGCTGTTAACTGCCAGAGACAGAGATTTGAGACAAGAAGATGTTATGAATGCCAAATCAAAGGTCACATTGCCAGAGATTGCCTAATGAGATCAATGGGAAGATCGAGGGCTGAATCTCAGAAAAAGATGAAGAAATCAGTCAAGGTCGAAGAAAGGCCTAAAGAATAGAAGGTGAAAGAACAGAAAGTGAAGCTTTCACAAGGACAGAAAGATCGACTGAGAAAGAAAAGAAAGAAAGCTCGAGAGTATCTTGAAAAGATTTTGTCCTCGAGTACACCTGTTGGTTCTAATAAGAGTGCTGATGAATCGCTTCACTCGACTGCAAAATCAAGTAAAACGAATTCATCAGATACAAATCTGAGGACAGAAGAGAGAGTAAATAAAGAAAAAGTGGTTAATCAAAAGATTAACACTTCAAAGAAAGCGAGATTTTCACTTCCTGGCGATGAATTTGTTTCTTCGGAAGCAAAGGAGCCACGTTTTGGCGATGATTCTGATTCGTCAAAATCAGAGGAGCCACAAGTTGAGATCAAAAGTGAAAATTCAGTGCCGCCAATGGATGACGTAAACTTTCCACCATTGCGAGCTGAAAATTTTAAACAAAAAGTTGACAAAGTTGAGATTTCAAATCAATTTTTTTCTGAAAAGAAAGATTTTGATGTTGAAAAAGCCTTTAACCCCAATGTTCTAAACATTTTTGGAAAAATGGTTGATGGAAAAGTAAAAGGGGTAAAGGAATTTTATGAATCAAAGAGGAAAACTGATACACCGAGTAAAAATAACTCGGATGCACCCAAGACTGGTCAGGCTTGGGTGTCACCATTCTTTATCTAAAATCCTGACTTGCCGGAGCTCCCAAGTTGGTAATCGTGGAGCATGAATCGGCATCTTTCTTGAGAAATTCACAATCTGTGATATTTCGATTTACAAGTAGTAATGTTGTGGAGAACTTACAAGTGGTTAATCAAGGACATTAAGTTGTACTTGATTTAACTATCTTACAAGTGGTATGATTGTTGGAAATTGTTTTTGTGATAAACCTACAAGTGGTTGAAAACGATGTGATGAAACCCCATAAACTACTTTTCCAAAAAAAAAACCATTTTGATTAAAACAAACTTAAGTGTTTTGAAATCATAATGGGAAAATAGTTTGTTGTCATGGGGAGTTCTGATTGTTTATGCCAAGTGGATGGTGAATTGAAGCGATTCGATATTATGTTGTCACTTTATCTGTATAGTTTGTTTTCAAATTTTCTCAGAAAATCAAAATTGAAATATATTTTGATTTTAGGGGGAGAACAATTTTAAAAAAAATTAGAAAATTTAAAAATGCCAAAAACATTGAAAAATTCAAAATGAGTTTTGTTGTGAAAAAGAGGAAATGATAGTAAATCAGTTGGACTATCACAGCATGCTAAAGAAAAGAAATGTCAAATGTGATAAACGGTCTCACTAAAGATGTGACGATAGGCTCACCTAGACTAGTAGATTTGCGATAACGATACAAACTTAAATGAAAAAGCCTACTTCTAGTGGGAAACACGGTTGAAAGCATAGTACTTAGTTTTGTCCTTCTTGATTGTGTGCCTACTCAGTAATCGTTGAATGCTAAAAGAGCATAAAAACCGGTCAGTTTGTGAACTTTCACAACTTGCTGAAAAAGTCGTTGTGATTGTGCATTTCTTTTTGCAAAGATTTAAACTTGTTTTATTTATTTATTTTGTTTAAGCATTGGACATCCTCTGCGTATATGTGAGTATCGAACTGGATGTTAGTGCCTAAACGTTCTGCTTTATTTTCTTTGGTGTTTCGTTTAAGCTTTGGATCACCTCTGCGTATACGGGAGTATCGAACTGGTGGTTAAAGCCTAAACAATTTCAACTTGTTTTTATTTCTTATTTTGTTTAAACATTGGACTTTCTCTGCGTATCGAAAGATCGACCTGATTGTTAATGTTTAAACATTCTTCTTTGTTTTCGAACATATCACAGTTGATGAAAGTTTAAAGGCATTACTCGAGTTAGTGTATTGCATGATGAGGGGATATGCTGAGATCGTGGGGTCCATAAGAATTTAGTGCAAAATTAATATACCCTAACGTATCTGTAAGCATTTCAAAAGTTTTTAGATTGAGTTTAAGAGGACAACTATATCGTCAATCTATGTGAATTGTTTAGAACTTAAAGTGTTTAAAGCTCAACGGTGCTTGTGATTTGTCAAAAACTGATATGATCATCTTTCACAAACTCACAAAAATATTATTTGTAAATATTTCTTTATTGCTTTTCATTAAAGACAAAAAAAATCCAAAAAGATTGTGTTTTAGCTTAAAATTTTGAAAAATCCAAAAAGATTTTCGACAACTGATGTTGGAGAGCTGATATTCAAAATTCTAAGTGCTAAACAGGAAGAACAGTGGGTTGGGAGAGTTTGTTAAAATGAGAAATGTTTTTTTGAAATGAATAAATGGATCATTAATTTGAAACCAATTTAATCATTTTAAATACAAGTGATAAGGATAAAGTCAAATCTTACTGTTGGTTAAAGTATGTGCAGGTATGCAGCTAGTGATTTCCAGACTGCGATCCCAGCTTGTCGAAAGGGGGAGTCTGAAGTCGTAAAAGCCAGGTTCCTGATCTTGTTGGTACAAAGAGCCAAGAGATGGTCCTGAATCTGTGAAAGCTGCTAATGCTGAGAAGATAGAGAGTGCTATATCAGATTACGATCCCGGAACAACTTAAGGGGGAGTCTGTTAGCAAAAGGGAATTTGAAGAGTGAAAGAGCCAGACTCAGATTCTGGAGGATAGCTGTTAATGTTGATTGAAGAGAAAGAGAGAGGTTGAAGGATGTTTCAGAGTCAAACATTTTGAAGAAAACAAGAAGACTGATCAAGACTGAAGTTTTTGACGTACTGAAGTCTCGTACTGAAGACTCCGTCAACATCCAAGGGGGAGACTGTTAGTGCATATATCTGTTGACTTCATCTTGTAATCGAGTCTTGTAATTAGAATGATAGATTAAGTCACGTAGAGAAATGGCATAAGTCTATTCCACACGAAATGGGCTTGTCACTTTCAAGGGGAATAGATTTAGTATAAATAGGTGCCTTAGTCATTTCATTTGTAACTTTTGGAATCTAGAGCCAAGGTGTTGCTAGTGTGTCTCTAGCCTGTATATATCTGTCATATCAATACACGAGACTGTTCAAGTGATTCCAAGTGTATAACAAGCTGAACGAAGATCAAATCTTTGTATTCCGCTTCTGATTTGATCCGAGAATTCTTCTTAACGACTCGTTTGTTCGTGAAAACGATCCTACAAAAGGAGCAGCTGAGTTTTGCTAACAATGGTTTATGCTGAACTGGAGGGGGCTTACGGACCGTAAAGGACCTCATACGGTCCGTATAGGCATGTGTTGCTGGCAGCAAGTTTGCTAAAGTGGCAGAACAGGCCCCTGAGACTCCAAACTTGATTTTTGATGCGTTTTGGCACGTTTAAACCCCGTTAACCTCATTCCAAGGCTCTAAAATGAAGTTAAAGTATAGGGAACTTAAAATATACTCCAAAACATCTCGGATGTCGGTTCGTTTGGTCGTACGATTGCGTTGTTCGGTTAATTACGACGGAAGTCGTAACGGACACAAAAACGATCCAAATTGCGTGACGAATGAAATTTTATCATGCCAATCACTAAAATAAAATATTTTAATGATTACATAAATTTTTGGATGTCCGGATATATTCAGAATGTAAGATATGCGCGAAAATGCAAACTTATGCACTTTTTGACGCTTTTAGTCCCTAATGATCAATAAAGTTTATTTTTGCGCACCAAACACCTCAAAGCCTATTTCTAAGATATTTAAAGGATATTTAGGGCATGTTTAACTTATGATCCTATTCCGGAATATTTGTTACAGTACGAATCGGCATACTTTCACAGTTTGTCGAAATTAGTCCCTCTAAGCGAATAAACTTGATTTCGACACACCAAACCCTCCAAAACTTATTTCTAAGTTATGTAAAGGTTATTTAAGGTATGTTAAGCCTATTTCACTATCCCAGAATGTTTGTCGTGTTAAACTGATTACGTTTACGTATCAGTTCGCGTATAACTTTCTAGAAAGCGATTTAGAGCTTGAAATCGAACGAGAATTGATATGTGCAAATGATACACATATTTATACAAATACCAAGTATGAAATACAATATTTCATTGATTTGGTATTTGTTTGATGGCCGTGGAGGCACAGATGTCACATAAGCGGTTGTTTAGACCGCTTATCTTACGACCCTATATAAGCACTAAACTAAAAGTGACGAGTTAAACATGTTAAAACATGTTTAACTAAGTTAGAAAACAAGTTTGATATTAAAACAAAGGGTTTTGATACCCAAGAATAGTTTGGTTGCAAATTATGCATAACGCGTATTTTGACCGAAACTATGACTCGTCACTATGCCTAATCAACGTGGTAATCAGTAGGTATAGTCTCAAGGGACTATAACCATCGTGATTACGCTCACGTTGCGAAGTTCAAACGAACTTCATGTTGACCAAAGACTGGTCAAAGCAAAAAGTCAAACATTGTTTGACTTTCACGCTTAAAAACGCATAAAAGCATAAAAGAAACTTACAAAAGGTCCAAGCGATGAAGAATTTGATCTAAGATACTCAGGTATGAAGCAAAGGCTTCAACTTGGAGTATAAACTCAGATCAAATGTGAGGATTGAATTGAATCAAGGTGGGTATTTATAGAAATTGGACAACCGTTAGGATCATTCCTCGTACTTTGAGCTTCAATCTTGGCCCTCCATGTGTGCCCACTGATTTTACAAACCTATGGGTGCCTAAAACGAGCTCATTGTATGAAGAAACCATGTCCAAAACCAGGAAACTAGCTGCTGAAAAAGAAAAACAGGTTTGCTGATCTGGGCAGCTGTCACGCCCCACATAAGAGGGGGACCCATCTTACGCGCCCCGCAAGGGACAACTATGGCAGATTGACAGAAATGGTCCCTGAATGTGTAAAACTTGTTTTTCGATGCATTTTTTGACATGTTTATGCCCCGTTAACCTCATTTCAAGGCTCTATAATGAAGTTAAAGTATAGGGAACATGAAACATGCTCAAAAACATCTCGGATGTCGGTTCTTTTGGTCGTACGGTTGCGTTGTTTGGTTAATTACGACGAAACACGAACGGACGCGAAAAGCGATCCAAATTACGCGACGAATGGAATTTGAGTATTCCAATAAAATATTTTAATGATTACATAAATTATTGGATGTCCGGATATATTCAGAACGTAAGATATGCGCGTAAATGCAAACTTGTGCACTTTTTGACGCTTTTAGTCCCTGTTTGACCAAAAAGTTTATTTTTTCACACCAAACCCCTCAAAGCTTATTTCTAAGCTATGTAAAGTATATTTATGGTATGTTTAACTTATGGTCAAGTTCTGGAATGTTCGATATCATACGAATCAGCATACTTTTGTAGTTTGACGCAAATAGTCCCTGCGATCGAATAAACTTGATTTCGACACACCAAACCCTCCAAAACTTATTTCTAAGTTATGTAAAGGTTATTTAAGGTATGTTAAGCCCATGTCACTGTTCTGGAGTGTTTGTCACATTAAACTGATTACGTTTATGCATCAGTTCACGTATAACTTTCCAGAAAGCGATTTAGAGCTCGAAATCGAACAAGAATTGATATATGTAAATGATACACATATTTATACAAATCCCAAGTATGAAACACAATATTTCATTGATTTGGTATTTGTTTAATGGTCGTAGAGACACAGATGTCACAGTCTCCCCTACTTCCGGAAATTTCGTCCCGAAATTTATTTAGAGGAAACTTGTGAGAGCTCGAAACTTGATGTCGAAAAGATAAAACAACACTGGTGAGGGTTCTGAAATTCTAGTAACTTTAAATAACATCATGCTTGCAATGTAAGAGGGACACTTATATACAAGTATATGAAGCGCCATTGGTGCGTCCGCCGTACCTCCATTACATTGTTCATGTTTCGTTATTATTGCCACTATCGATTTTTACACATGATAAATCTTACTATGGTTTCCGTGCACTGAATTTCATAATTATGTATGCATCCATAGTTATGTAATTCCTTGCATAGTCCACATAGTGCATTTTTTAATGTGTAGGGGAAGAAAATCAAATGAACAATCCTGTGATGAGTGTGACTAGACCACCATAGGATCCTTTTAATTAAATCAATAAATGATCTCTTTAAATAGACCACCAATGAGTCTTTTCAGCTATATCATCACATGCCATTCCTAACCAGATTTTTGAATCAATCTTTTTAACTAGACCACCCAAGGGGTCTCTTTTTGAATTATGGAATGGTACTATATAATCCAATGGTCTTAACTATTACGTATAAGCCCATTAAGGATTTAAGGTAGTACCTTTGGATATCCTACTATGAATCCCTCATATGAAGATATGGAAGATTCTACGAGAATTTGGATAACGAAAAATCAGATTACACAAAAACACAACACATAAAACATAATCACGCAATTACATAATTGTTTAACTTGATCTTCAATTTGTTATCATTTTGTTAATTTGTTTGTTAATTTGTACACGAGTATTTAAAGCACACCAGGAATCCAATCCGTGGATTTCATTTGGCACTTTAAACATTTCCAAGAATCTAACTATGAAGATAGGAAGATAGGAATTTGGCTTTGTCCTTATTGATTCGTAATGTACGTATTAAGGCATACAAAGAATTTAATTAAGGGCTCCGATTTGAGCGATAATCATCCACAAGGATCTAATTGTGAAGATAAGAAGATCCTATATGGATTTTGGAATTTGAATAGCGAGAGATGTTTCGAAATCTTGCACTGGACAAGCTTATGTCGATACACGGGGTAGAATGTTGATGGAGTTGAGGTGCTAGATATGCCAAGGTGACATATGAAGCAGAATTTGGAGGTTGGGTACTACGTATGTTAAGTCAATCATATGAGCAGAGTGTTTTTCAAAAACTATGCATGGGGTTCTTCAAAAATGTTTTTGAAACCTTACGTAATACTTTTGAAATCATACGGTAGATGTATTAGGTAAATATGTTTGTAAATTGTTTTAAAATCTCGTGAAATGAATTTTGTAATTATGTATAAGGTTTTTGAAAACATGGATGATGCTTTTGAAATCATGCATTTGATATATTAAGTAAATATACTGTGTTAAAATTGTTTTCAAACTGTATGAAATATTGAAATCATGAAGGTTGTTTTTGAAATAAAACATATACTTTGTATGTTATTATGGAAACTAGAATGAAATGATATGGGTATGAGATCGAAAAATACCCTTAGTTATCTAACCAAGGATTTAAAGTGACATTTTGAGTAATCGTCTAAAATTGTCACTTATATTATGTACTTCGTTTCTTAGAATGAAACGAGTACTTAGAATTTTCAAGGAAATCCTGAGCGATCACATGAATGGGAGAACTACAAGAGTAGTTTGTTTTGTAAAGAACATAGTTCTTTGGTGTAGGTATCGTAGGGGTATGCCATACACACATGTAACTACACTTGTACATCAGAATTGTGAACAACGATTTATTTATAAACCAAACAGATTGTTTCAGAGTTCAAGAAAAACAAAAGAAACAAAAAGCATAAGATTCAAATTATTCAAAGCAGCAACATCTTTTAATCAGCCAAATGCTCATCCATGGGTTAGATTTGCATTGACAACCTTTGGTCATTTGTTCCTGAAATGACTCATCTCGCCATAGATGTAGCAAGTACCAGGAGGAAAACGAGCTTGAGCAAGGTTGACTTGGGGTTGGTTTGGACCACCTTGGCTTTGGTTGAATCGACAAGCATTTGCCAGGTGACCGAGTCGCCCACATGATGCACACAGATGACACTGTAGGTAAGCTATGTGAGGTGCATTAAATTTGTTGCACATCGGCGCAGTACCAGCATAAGGTTTCCTTGCAGGAGGTTGAGCAGCAACAGGATTTGCAACAACTTTGTTTTGGGTAGCAAAGCGGCACGCGTTAACCAAATGTCCCCATCGTCCACAGTGGGTACATTTGAAACAGGGTATGTGATTCGGATGATGATGGTTGCATTGATTGCACCATGGAGCAGTTCCCTTGTACGGCTTCTTGGCTGGTGGTGCTGCCACCTGGCAAGGTCCTGCTTGATTTGGTGCAACAGCTGGAGGATTCTTTGAAGCTTTACGCTTCTTTGATTTTGGTGAAGGCTTGGCTTCTGTTTCCTTTGGTGATTCTTGGGTAGCTTCATCCTTGAGACGAGACATGGCAACAGCTAATTTAGCAGTCTTCTGGATTACTACGCCTATTCGTTGGGCAATTTTGGTAGCCTGCTCATACATTTGAGTGTCGCTGCGATGAAGAGACATCCTAAAGGAAATGGAAGACATAAGAGGAAACAAGTGAAATGTTATCGGATAATCAAAACAGAATGACAACGCATAAAAATTGTGACCATTTGTTTGTTACCTAAGGCAAACAAATGAGACGGTGACTAATCAAAGTAAGCGGGTCATATTAATGTATCGCGAAGACATGCTTTAGCCTATAAGTGGACACTCACCCCAAGACTTCCCAGGTAAGAGTGACTGGTCCGATTATGTGGATTTGTACGAACACTCTAGCCTTAGACAAAAAACTCGGGATACAGACATCTGCTCTTCCAGATTGCATGTGTTCACACTATAAGACCCAAACTTTGACGGGATTTTGAAAACTTTGAAGGTTCAAAACCTTATAATAAATCATCCTAGAACAGAGCCGATGATTGGTTTTCAAAGCGGATTTGAAATTTGTGTTCTTGTTGTGGTTGTCGCCTAAAGATATGTGACGGTATTGTTTTAAGATCTAAACACAAGAATCTTGTGTTAGGGTCCTAGGAAGGTTATAGACTAGATCAAAGCATTACTAATAACCTAATTCCCTATAACCATGAGCTATGATACCAACTCTTCTGTCACACCCCGACCGTTTAAAACAACAAACCGCGGCGGAAACGTCGCGGAGTGTCGTAACAGAATCATTGTTTCATAACACATGGAAATTGAAGTTTTGTTTTATTGTATTAAAAGAGGTTACAATGTCTTAAAAACAAAGAGACATAACATAACTAACTAGTCTTGCATCTTTTATTGTCACTAAGGCCCAAGTCCGCCTAAGTGTATCTGACCAATCCTATGCATCAGCTCCTGAAAAACACATGTGAAAATAGGTACGTCAGCATAAAAATTCCTGTGAGATACATAGGTTTTATTAAAATAGGATTCATGACTCGTAAGTTTAAAGAAAATGTTTAACAAAAGTAGTCATGAACCTTAAAATATTTTCTTTTAGAAATCATACAAAAATCGATAAGAAACAGATGATATAAAAGAATAATTCATGGTTAAGTAAATAATCAAGTAAAAATGAGTTTGTATAAAATATGCTGTTTTGTAAAACAATGTTTTGTAAAGATATGTTATTTGTGTAAAATGTAATATGTCTAAATTGAAATGGTTTAAATAACGCTACGATATGTAATATCATAAAAGCACTTATATATAGGAAGTACCAGCGGCGTATCCACCATGCTTTTATCATATTACACACGCCTCATTATTTAAATCACTTACCCAAACAAACCACCAAACTGTATTGTAAAAACCAATGTAAAATGTTCATGTATAATCAAATGAAGTGTATAGTGAATAAAAGCATTTACTCAACCCTATAAGAAAGAAATGTACAAAACAATATATTTGAATAAATCATAGTTTAAATCAAAAGTTATGTTTTGTAAAATTAATGCTTTATTGATACAAACATCTACGCGGTAATGTTAAACGTATACATTCAAGCCTTGAGACTGAGGCGACAAACCCTTAACAAGTTAAAAGTTCATCTAAATTCTGAATTCGGATTCGGTTATTCCTTCCACCCAAACAAACCTAGGATTTCAAGAATGGGAGTTGTCAATTCCTATGGTACCACTACCTACTACCGAGCGGCATGATCGGTGTTAATGAACATATTTTTGAGCCATTAAACAAACCAAATGTTATACCAAATGTAAGCATGTTATGAGAAAATAATGTACTAAATATGCTAAATGAACATACAAAGTAGAAGTGTAAAACAATGTGTCCATATGCTGAGTGAACATATGCAACAAAATGTAATATATGAAAAATCAATGTGCTAGCATGCTAAGTGAACATATATAGCAAAACATAATGGAAATCATGTACTATATGCGTACTAATGAACATAACAAGTATATGTTATGAGAGCACGAAAAACACGAAAGTCACAAGTAGGCACATGTGTTTCACCCCAAAATATTTGAAAACAGTAAAAGAGGGGTCTATGTACTCACTTGAGAATGCTTAGAAGTCTTGAATAACAACCAAGCAATGCTAGAGGGATCACGGGATCAATCGGCACCTAATATAGGTAACTATGTTAATAAACCGGACCTAAATTGGAAGATCGAATAGAATGAGGTTTCTTAAACCAAATGAGTATAATGTAATATGGTTTAACAAAGCCTACATTCTAAATCGAAACATATCCTAAGTGCTTACGACCCATTACGACCCGTTTAGGTAGCTTACGCTACGTCGTTCGCGTAAAATGCGTTCGGACCGCCTGACTAGTCCTATGACAAGTATTATATGCCTTGACATGTCTAATAATGTTTCCTAATCAGTTTAGAAGTCAAAATTTAGGTTACAAATGCTTAAAATGAAATTATGCGTAAAAAGGACATTTTGGTCAATTTCCTAATGCATATAAATTACCTATCATACAACTAACTAAACGAAGTGACCATAAGGTATAACCTCAGAAGGTTATTCCCTATACAACTATGGTCACAAAATATGTTTGGTCGGATCCTAAAGATTGACCAAACGGGTCGGGTTCCAAAGTCTAAGTAGTTGTTTAGACCGCTTATCTTACGACCCTATATAAGCACTAAACTAAAAGTGACGAGTTAAACATGTTAAAACATGTTTAACTAAGTTAGAAAACAAGTTTAATATCAAAACAAAGGGTTTTGATACCCAAGAATAGTTTGGTTGCAAAATACGCATAACACGTATTTTGATCGAAACTATGACTCGTCACTATGCCTAATCAACGTGGTAATCAGTAGGTATAGTCTCAAGGGACTATAACCATCGTGATTACGCTCACGTTGCGAAGTTCAAACGAACTTCGTGTTGACCAAAGACTGGTCAAAGTAGAAAGTCAAACATTGTTTGACTTTCACGCTTAAAAACGCATAAAAGCATGAAAGAAACTTAAAAAAGGTCCAAGCGATGAAGAATTTGATCTAAGATACTCAGGTATGAAGCAAAGGCTTCAACTTAGAGTATAAACTCAGATCAAATGTGAGGATTGAATTGAATCAAGGTGGATATTTTCAGAAATTAGACAACCGTTAGGATCGTTCCTCGTACTTTGAGCTTCAATCTTGGCCCTCCATGTGTGCCCACTGATTTTACAAACCTATGGGTGCCTAAAACAAGCTCATTGTATGAAGAAACCATGTCCAAAACCAGGAAACCAGCTGCTGAAACATAAAAAAAGGTTTGCTGATCTTAGCAGCTGTCACACCCCGCGTAAGAGGAGGACCCATCTTACGCGCCCCGCGAGGGACAACTATGGCAGATTGACAAAAATGGTCCCTGAATGTGTAAAACTTGCTTTTTGATGCTTTTTTGACACGTTTAAGCCCCGTTAACCTCATTTAAAGGCGCTATAATGATGTTAAAGTATAGGGAACATGAAACATGCTCAAAAACATCTCGGATGTCGGTTTGTTTGGTCGTACGGTTGCGTTGTTCGGTTAATAACGACGAAACACGAACGGACGTGAAAAACGATCCAAATTACGCGATGAATGGAATTTGAGCATTCCAATAAAATATTTTAATGATTACATAAATTTTTGGATGTCCGGATATATTCAGAACGTAAGATATGCGCGTAAATGCAAACTTGGCACTTTTTGACGCTTTTAGTCCCTGTTTGACCAAAAAGTTTATTTTTGCACACCGAACCCCTCAAAGCCTATTTCTAAGCTATGTAAAGGATATTTATGGTATGTTTAACTTATGGTCAAGTTTCGGAATGCTCGATACCGTACGAATCAGCAGAGTTTTGTAGTTTGACGCAAATAGTCCATTCGATCGAATAAACTTGATTTCGACACACCAAACCCTCCAAAACTTATTTCTAAGTTATGTAAAGGTTATATAAGTTATGTTAAGCCCATGTCACTGTTCCGGAGTGTTTGTTGCATTAAACTGATTACGTTTATGCATCAGTTCGCGTATAACTTTCCAGAAAGCGATTTAGACCTCGAAATCGAACAAGAATTGATATGTGCAAATGATACACATATTTATACAAATCCCAAGTATGAAACACAATATTTCATTGATTTGGTATTTGTTTGATTGTCGTAGAGGCACAAATGTCAGAATATCCGTTACATGAAATAGTAAATGTCGTCAGATCTCTCCACGAGTCGCTTCTCCATGCTCCGTAAATACTCCACTTTGATGTTCTCTTCCTTCAACGCTTCAGCCTGAGCCGAACGAATCTGATCAGGAAGATTTGAGTGAATAGTGAGCTATAAGGCTCATACACGTTTGGGTTTCGTCTCCTTTCGACTAAGGGCATCAGCTACAACATTAGCGTTGCCTGGATGATATTTGATGGCACAATCGTAGTCATTTAAGAGTTCTACCCACCGTCGCTATCGCATATTCAATTCCTTCTGATCAAAGATATGTTAGAGGCTCATGTGATCGGTACAGATAGTGCATTTAGTACCGTACATATAATGCCTCCAAATCTTTAGTGCGAAAACCACGGCCCCCAACTCCAAGTCGTGAGTCGTGTAATTCTTCTCATGAACCTTCAACTGCCGAGAAGCGTAAGCTATCACCTTCTCGCGTTGCATTAGCACACAACCAAGACCCTGAATAGAAGCATCACAGTACACCATAAAATATTCAGTACCCTCAGGTAAAGACAAGATTGGCACACTGCAGAGTTTTTGTTTCAAAAGTTGGAAAACATCTTCCTGCTTCATCCCCCAAGAATATACAACGCCTTTCTGTGTCAGCGAGGTAAGAGGTTGAGCGATCTTTGAGAAGTCTTTAATAAATCTGTGATAGTATCCAGCAAGACCGAGAAATTGTTTCACATCTGAAGGATTCTTCGGTGCCGCCCAATTTCTGATAGCATCAATCTTTGCAGGATCCACGTGTATCTCCATCTCGTTAACAATGTGGCCAAGGAAGTGCACTTCTCGTATCCAGAAGTCACACTTAGAAAACTTCGCGTAGAGTTGCTCCTTCCTCAGGAGTTCCAAAATAAGACGTAAGTGTCGCTCGTGGTCCTCCTTGCTCTTAGAATATATCAAAATGTCATCGATAAACACAATGACGAAGTCGTCAAGATACGGTTTGCACACACGATTCATAAGGTCCATGAAAACCACTGGTGCATTAGTTAACTCGAATCGCATAACCAGAAACTCATAATGGCCATACCACGTTCGAAAAGCCGTTTTTGGAACATCCTCCTCTCGGACTCTCATCTGATGATAGCCCGATCTTAAATTGATCTTCGAGTAAAAACTTAACCCTTGCAACTGGTCAAACAAGTCGTCGATTCGTGGTAAGGGATAACGGTTCTTGACTGTCACCTTGTTGAGTTCCCGATAATCAATACACATACGGAAGGACACGTCTTTCTTTTTCACAAACAAAACTGGGGCTCCCCAAGGCGAAGAACTGGGCCAGATAAAACCTCTATCCAACAGTTCTTGGAGTTTATTTGACAGCTCTTGCAACTCTCCTGGTGCAATACGATAAGGAGCACGGGCAATTGGGGCTGCTCCTGGTGTAAGGTCAATCTGAAATTCCACCTGACGATGTGGAGGTAAACCAGGAAGCTCTTTAGGAAACACATCAGAAAACTCGCGAACAACCGGGAGGTCTTCAATCTTCCTTTCTTCAGGTTGAGTATCAGTAACAAGAGCTAAAATAGCAGGGTAGCCCTTTCGTAAACATTTCTGGGCTTTCATAGCTGAGATGATGCCAACCATTGCACCACTACGATGACCCTGAACCAACAAAGATTCTCCACTGGGGAGAGGGACACGCATGATTTTCTCTTTATAGAGAATTTCCGCTTGATGCTTAGATAACCAATCCATGCCAACGACCACATCAAAACTCCCAAGAGTAACAGGTAGTAGGTCAATGTCGAACAGTTGACCCATAAGATCGAGTTTACACCCCAAAAGGACATGCGAGGCTTCAATCGATTGGCCATCAGCCAATTCTACTATGTGTTTAGTTACAAGAGGTGTAGGAGTTAACCCTAACTAACGACTGAACCCCAAAGACACATAACTCCAATCGGCACCAGAGTCGAATAAAATAGAAGCAAATAGATTGTTCACGGAAAACGTACCAGTCACAACGTTGCCATCATTGCGAGCTTCCCCAGCACCAATGGTAAACGCTCTCCTACACGCACCGTTCCCACCATTGTTCTCGTTGTTGTTGTTCCCAGTGTTGTTATTGTTGTTATTACCAGCATTTTGATTCAGTTGAGGGCAATCCCGCCCGAAATAACCCTCATCACCACACTGAAAACACCCCTAACGATTTCCCTGATTCTGTTGAGGCTTCTGCCTCTCCTGTTGTTGCGGATGCTGTTGTTGTGAGGGTTGCTGTTGCTGCTTCCTTGGGAGTGAGACCCTACAGTCTCTAGCCATATGGCCCACCTTGTTGCACCTATGACAGACTCGGGTGCACGACCCTCGATGTTGAAAGTTGCACTTGTTACACTTAGGTTGCTTTCCTGCGTAAGAGCCCTGATTCGAATTGTTGCTCTGATTCTGATTCACGGAAGATGAATGGCTAAAACTGCGGTTGATACTGTTGTCTAGCTTCTTCTATGACTGATTCGAGTTGGATGCCTTGTCCACATCATTCCATTTGTGTTTGCTGTTAGTAGCAGGAGTAGTAGCTATAGCAGTAGTAGCAGTCGTAGCAGAAACACCTGGTGGTAGCGAGCCACGCTCCACCTCCTGATCGGTAATCTTGTGAGCTAGACGTATGATTCGAGGCAAGTTGTCAAGATTTGCAGCAGTGACCAAGCTCTTGACCGACGGTGCTAAACCTTTGATATACAATTCGTTTCTTCGGGGTGGTGGTCGTGATAAGTTAGGACACATATTCGCGAGCTCATGTGACCTTTTTGTGTATGCTTCAATTTCGGACCCTTCCATCTTCAAATTATAGTACTTGTTCTCAAGCTTCTGTATCTCATCACGAGAACAGTATTCCTCTTGCATCAACTCCTTGAAATCATCCTAAGTAGTTGCATAGCCATTTCGATGCCCAACATTTGCACCTGGGCATTCCACCATGTCAAGGCACCATCCTCCAATGTGCCTGTAGCATACTTCACTCTGTCCCCAGCAGGACAGTTACACATCGCGAACACCGATTATGCCTTCTCAAACCAACGCAGTAGCCCGACAGGTCCTTCAGTCCCACTGAACGTCTGTGGCCTACAATCCATGAACGTCTTAAACGTGCAAGTAGGCGGATTGTTTTGATTCTGAATCGCTTGCTGACCTAAGGATGAAAGAAAATACAGCACACGGGTAAGAGTTGAGTACATGACACAAGAATAAAGGGTATTTGGCGCATATCGTACCAGCTTGATAGGCTACCAAAGCCTCAGCCACACGTATGTTAATCAAGTTTGTTAACTTGGCCTGAGTCATCGCAATGTGACCACGTCCATGACCTCGTCCGCTCATGATTCTATATAAGAAAAAGGGAAAAGGTTAAGAGTCGGGATATAGTAGGAGTCAAAACCTCACGATGACTTCTACAGACTACTAAGTTTACGTCAGACAACAGAGCGGAACCCCTTTCACACTCGTTAGGCCTCACTGGGACTCACATGCACCCAACATTGTTATTATGTGTGCACCCATAATAACAATGCAATTTGCATGTTTATCTCAGCTCCTCCCAACTTATGCTAAAAGATTCCTCAAGTTCGAGTAGCAAGACGAAAACATCACAACATAGATCAAGAAGGTGTAGGGAAGTGTCACACTATCAATCACATTACATAGGCTAGTAGCACAAGAACTCATGCTATAGTGCTAGGTGTGTATTCACATGCAATGTCGAACTCAAGTGTTCACTAAATATGATGTGCAATAAGTAAACGAGAGACGAACCTTGCAATCTGGAGCTGAGTGTCATGGTCGCTTTCTGAACTGTTCGGTTATAGTCTGGTTTTATAAAAAACGTTTTAAAACCTAGTTCACTATAACCAGTGGCTTTGATACCAAACTGTCACACCCCCAAAATACCACATGCGAAAACCTCGCTAGGCGTGTGACGTACCAGGATCTAGCCACCAATCACATTGAACTAATATCAAGCTTGAAATAAAGTTTCCATTTATTAAGGTAAAGCATTCATAACATAATCCAAGTTTAACATGTTCAGCGGAAGCAAATAGTAATTCATTGTTTAAATGACTCCAAAACCAAATGTAAGTCAAATCAATAAGCAAGTCATGCTTATCCAAGAAGTACGACCCATGACCACTCCAGCCATCCAGATAGCAAGTTCCTTGTCCAAAGTACCTAACGACCTGCGAGCATGCAATAAGTGTATCAGACAACGCTGGTGAGTTCATAGTTTTACGAAAACGTTAGTTACCAAGTGATTAGTTCAGTTCATTGATTATAATGTTGATAATAACTCGATACCGTACAAGATGGCTCCAGACTGTTTTTCCCTTTCCCCAATGCCCCTATCAAAGCATTAGGCATGACTGGGTCATTAGTTCACACCCGTCCTCTCAGGTACGGGGTGAAGGTGCCAAACCTAGATAGCGCTACCAACTAATACCCCGTTACCTCTCAGGTAACAAACAAGATGGGATTTAATGGTGATAGGAGTGAGTGTATTATCCAACATCCCAGTTTTACCCAAATGACTTATTCCTCTCAGGAATACCCAATGATTGTCCCACCCACCGAGACGCATGCTCAAGAGGAATGAACTCACCTTTGATTTTCTCGGTATGTTAAGTTACACGTCCAAGTTGGTCAACCCAAACCCTACCGTGGTTACCAATCAACATCAGTTTCACAATAAAAAAAGTCACGTATTTAACACGGATTGCATTCATCACAAAGATCACTGTATATCATGTATCAAGTACCCAATTTTCATATAAGTACACATCCCATGTGCAAATTATAAATCAACACATACATAACAGATGAATGTTCTATTCACACAAGACAAGTCAGCTTTCTTATTCTAAATCAGTATTGTTATCATGCAGCAACTAGTATTTGTAAACACAAGTGTCCATCAATCATATGAATCACAACAGTTTACTGTTTGTTCAAGTGTCTTCACGGCGAAGGATCCCCCGCGGCGAAGATTCATTCTTCACCGGAGAACCAATACGACGAAGGTCCCTAAGGTTCATCAGACATCACACGACGAAGAGTCCAAGAAGTTCGTCAAAAGACTAGCCGACGAAGGTTCAATTCTTCGTCGACCACTAGTCCTTCGTCAAGGAATCCTTCGTCGCACCACCCATCAAACAGTTTCACTAATCTTTAAATCAGCCGTAACCGATTCTAACCTGGTCGACAGTTTCTAATCAGATCAAATAACCACATTTAACCATGATTATGCACCCTAACAATGGACAGTCACCAACCCTTCTAAACGTAACCGTTCCTACTCATCGTACAAACCGTTCAAAACAATCAATGACCCTAATCATCCTTCGACCAAGCACAATCAGTTTATCAGTTTATCATAACGCAGGTACACTAAGCATATTTATCAAACCACCCTAAAAATGAACGTATACAGATTATCGATGTCACACCCCCAAAATCCACATGCGGAGTATCACCGCTTGGAGGCGTGACTGACCAGGATCAAACCACTAATCATATTGAACAAGTAAGTAATTAAATGTAAAAGTTCAACCAACACAGTTAGTGTCCAAATCAAACATAGTTTTAGTTATGAGCGGAAGCATAATGTTTAATTCCCAAAACATAAGTTTAAATATCCAAAGGTTTAACATGGCACACAGCTGTCCATGTCCCACAACGACTCTTCCTTGTGCAAGCTCCAGCTAAGTATCTATTGACCTGCAAAGCATGTAGTAACGAGTCAACAATAATGTTGAGCGAGTTCACAGTTGGGTGTTCGTTTTAAGTTGTTCCAAAAACAGTTCCTTTAACTGGCATCCCTGCCGTGGGGGTTACCCCATATTTGAAAACATGATTAGTTTAACCCATTAACTCTGGCAATCCAGCCGTGGGGGCTACCCCATGATAGTTATCTGGCATTTCGGCCGTGGGGGCTACCCCATGTATACACTAGACTCGTTACCATATCGACTGCTGACTAAAGTCATGTTTAAGTGCCCTGAACTGTCAATGTCTATCATCATTGACGTGCCCAGATCCATTAGTTCACGCCCGTCCTCTGCGGCACGGTGTGAGGCTTGTCAGACCTAAATAGCGCTATCTAACTAATGACCCGCTCGCCATTGGCCCGGTGATTAAGTCGATATAAAAAGAAGGGACTTCGTGATAGAGTTTTGGTCTAGTAAAGTTATCTGTCCGTGAGGACGAGGAATTACATTCCTGAACCATTACTGTCCTACCCAAGAAAGGACGAGGAATCCATATTCCTTAACCCCATTCCCAACCCCTGGGAATCTCATGCTTTGTAGAGTGTGAACTCACCTTAGATTGCTCGGTAGATAAACAGAAAGGTCAATTGAGCTGCTAGAGGTCAACCACGTCCTAACATGGTTACCATACAAGTCAGATCTAGGTGCACGTATGATTACACATAGGTAACAGATTATGAACACAGGTTGATCATGGCAAACACATAATTCATGTTAACACCGTAACAGTAACAGTCAAGTACTCATCGTGTCTAACTTGTACAATCCAAAGATAAAGCCCAATATCAGTCGGCCCAACATGTTGTGCGTTCAGCACAGCCTTGTGCGATCCACAACATGTTGTGCGTTTCCGTTAATCACCCGTCCCAAAATATCAAGAAGCCCAAATAACATAAGTAGTTAAACAAGTAACCGGCCCCAACAATATAAACATGGATCCCTTGTGCGATCCGAGAACCCTTGTGCGATTGGAGCTAATCCGGCCCAATAGTCAAATAACATTACAACTTGTGTGACTAGACATGAATTGTGCGACTGGTCATGACTTGTGCGACTGGACCTCTTGTGCGACCAAGAGGTCTTGTACGATTAGTTTAAATGTCCGGATTTTATGCAATCAGTTTTATGGTTTCCTTTAATGTAGCTACCTATCAACAATCAACAGTTTCCAACTCAAACAATATTCGATCAAAACAGGTAATCATTATCACTAACAGTTATGAGTTTCCTCAAAAACCGTAAAATAATTCTAACAATTACATCGATTACATCATATCATCATTCAATCGTCAATCAGTTATCGGAATTCATTATACAATCATGATTATAATTCGAATATCATTAGACCACATTAATGTTTATTATAATCATCATGTCCATCAACAAAAACCGAATCATCATTCCATCCACAACAATATTACATGACACTGACACCCACATGCAACCGATCATGATTTCTATTTGTTTGGCTGCACATGCATACATCAATATAGTCAAAAAGGTTTGTATAAAGTAGCCGACCACCATGCCCCTAATCTTATTACTATTGGACCGAAACATGAGAACCATCACTCATCAATTAGCATGTCATATCACATCATCAGCCAAGTACTATATTCATTGAATTCTTGCCTATCATCATGAAATTTCGAATCATAATAACATTATCAAATACCTATGTGTGCCGACTTTATGAACACAATTTCTTAACAATCTCATACACATGACCTCCCTATATTATCATGATAAACACATATTCTAACATATCATCAATCATGCATTCAAAATAACACACTAACTGATTAAAGAATGGGATGAGAGTTGATCCGAATCAAAAGCTTCGATTGGGGAGGGGTGTTGTTTGCCGTCGGCTTCGAGAGGGTAGAGAGAGAGAGTAGGGTTTGGTGAGTATTCTTGTTTTGCAACAAATGAGAAACAACTCCCTAATGGTGTGTGTATGCGCATAAGAGAAGTGGGCCGACCCTCACTTGGGCTGCCCTTGATCCGAATACAAGTTGTGGCCCGAATGGGCTTGTGCGATCGGGTGAGTGTTGTGCGTTTGGGTCGTTCATATACATACATACATACAACACAACATATAATCACATAACATTCAATAACATAACATTCCATTAAATCATCCAATTCACATAGTCACATAGAGTTTACGTTACATCAAGGTACAAAGATAGGTTCGGAAATACGAGTTGTCACATTATCCCCAAGTTGAAAGAAATTCCGTCCCGAAATTTTGCACGTACTCACTGAGGAAGCTAGTTAAGTTGCATGGTTTTCCTGGGGTGTCACATCCTCCCCCCGTTGATCTGGAATTTCGTCCCGAAATTCCGTAGCTTCAGCCTCAGTAGTAGTTGTACCGTTTGCGAACAGTTGGGGATACTTTTGTTTCATCTGATCTTCGCGTTCCCAGGTGAACTCTGGGCCGCGATGTGAGTTCCAACGAACTCGAACGAGAGGTATTCTAGTACGCTTGAGGACCTTAACATCCCGGTCCGTGATTTCGACTGGTTCCTCGACGAATCGTAACTGCTCGTCGATAGTGAGCTCCTTCAAAGGAACTATGTGGGTCTCATCTGACAAACACTTCTTCAGATTTGACACGTGGAAAACGTTGTGAACTGCACTGAGTTCTGCTGGTAAGTTCAGTTTGTAGGCCACCTTGCCTATTTTCTCAATGACTTCGAAAGGTCCAACGTATCGTGGGTTAAGTTTGCCTCGTTTACCAAAACGAACCACACCCTTCCAGGGTGAAACTTTGAGTAATACACGCTCCCCAACCTGAAGCTCTAGTGGTTTTCTGCCCTTATCGGCGTAGACTTTCTGACGGTCACGAGCTGCCGACATTCGTTGTCGTATCTGAGCAATTTTCTCTGTGGTGTCAACCACATGGTCTGGACCAGTAATCTGACTATCCCCCACCTCTGCCCAACAAAGAGGTGACCGGCATTTACGCCCGTACAATGCCTCAAACGGAGCAGCTTTAATGCTGGTGTGGTAGCTATTGTTGTACGAAAATTCCACAAGTGGTAGATGCTTTTCCCAGCCATTGCCAAAGTCAATTACACATGCCCTAAGCATGTCCTCTAGAGTTTGGATGGTACGTTCCGACTGCCCATCCGTTTATGGGTGATAGGCTGTGCTCATATCTAATCTTGAGCCAAAGGACTTATGCAGTGCTTGCCACAGTTCTGATGTAAAACGTGCATCTCGATCCGAGATAATAAAGGTGGGAACCCCGTGCCTCGAGACAACTTCCTTAAGATATACGTCTGCTAGTGTTGAGAACTTATCCGTTTCCTTGATAGCCAAGAAGTGAGCAGACTTTGTGAGTCGATCCACGATCACCCAAATAGTATCGTTACCCCGTTGAGATCTAGGCAGGCCAGTAACAAAATCCATGGAAATTTGCTCCCATTTCCATTGTGGTATCTCTGGTTGTTGAAGTGGGCCTGAAGGTTTCTGGTATTCCGCCTTGACTCTCGCACAAGTCAAGCACTTGCTAACGTATGTTGCTATGTGGGCCTTCATGCTAGGCCACCAATATGTAGTTTTGATATTGTGGTACATTTTATCCGAACCAGGATGTACTGAGTAGCGAGGCTTGTGTGCCTCATCCATCACAAGCTCTCGTAGGTTGCCATAAAGGGGGACCCAAATGCGTCCTGTTACGTAATAAGCACCGTCTTCCTTCTGTTCTAAGCGTTGCCTTGAGCTGCGTAGGGCTTCAGCCCTGACGTTTTCTGGTTTCAATGCTTCTACCTGAGCATCCCGTATTTGAGAAGGAAGACTAGACTGTATAGTAAGTTGTAAAGCTCGTACGCGCTTGGGAGCAGTGTCCTTTCGACTGAGGGCGTCAGCCACAACATTGGCTTTGCCTGGGTGATACCTGATCGAGCATTCGTAGTCATTCAGTAGTTCAACCCATCGTCGCTGTCGCATATTGAGTTCCTTCTGTTTGAAGATATGCTCGAGGCTCCTGTGATCAGTGTAGATAGCGCATTTGGTACCATACAGGTAGTGTCTCCATATCTTAAGTGCAAAAACAACAGCTCCCAGCTCTAAATCGTGTGTTGTGTAGTTCTTTTCATGAACTTTGAGTTGGCGTGAGGCATAGGCTATAACTTTATCCCGCTGCATCAATACGCAACCAAGACCCTGAATGGATGCGTCGCAGTAAACCACGAAGTCGTCTGTGCCTTCTGGCAATGAAAGAATAGGTGCACTGCAAAGTCTATCCTTCAAGTGCTGAAATGCTAACTCCTGTGCATTTCCCCAACGATAAACAACGCCCTTCTGCGTTAGTGAAGTAAGAGGCTGTGCAATCTTGGAAAAATCCTTAATAAACCTCCTGTAGTAACCTGCCAATCCCAAGAATTAGCGAATTTCCGTTGGTGTGCGAGGTGCAGGCCAGCTCTTGATCGAGTCTACCTTGAATGGATCAACGTGAATCCCATCCTTGTTCACTACATGGCCTAAGAAATGGACTTCACGAAGCCAGAAGTCACATTTTGAGAACTTGGCGTACAGTTGTTCTGTTCGAAGGAGTTCCAAAATAAGTCGTAAATGTTGCTCGTGTTCCTCCTGACTCTTCGAATAGATCAGGATGTCATCGATGAAGACAATAACGAACTTGTCTAAGTAAGGCTTGCACACTCGATTCATCAAGTCCATGAAGACCGCAGGTGCGTTTGTCAGCCCAAAAGGCATGACCAAAAACTCATAATGCCCATAACGGGTCCTAAAAGCCGTTTTAGAGACGTCCTTTTCTCAGACTCTCAGCTGGTGATATCCTGATCTCAAATCAATCTTTGAATAGTAGCTCGACCCTTGTAGCTGGTCGAACAAGTCGTCAATGCGTGGAAGAGGATAGCGATTCTTCACCGTCACCTTGTTCAGTTCACGGTAATCGATGCACATTCTGAACGTACCGTCTTTCTTCTTCACGAATAGCACTGGAGCTCCCCAAGGCGATGAGCTAGGATGAATAAAACCCTTATCCAAGAGTTCTTGTAGTTGCGTAGAGAGTTCTTTCAACTATGATGGAGCTAAACGATACGGTGCACGAGCTATGGGCGCTGCTCCTGGAGCTAGCTCGATTTGGAACTCGACCTGGCGATGAGGCGGGAGGCCAGGTAGTTCCTCAGGAAATACCTCAGGATAATCACGTACAATCGGAAAGTCTTCTATCTTTTTCTCTTTCTTCGAGGTGTCAGTCACGAGAGCCAGAATAGCAGTGTGGCCCTTTCTCAAGCACTTCTGAGCCTTAAGAAAAGAGATGATGCTCACAACAGCACCACTCTTGTCGCCGCGAATCATGAGAGGTTCACCACCTGGGCGAGGAATGTGGACAATCTTTTCGTTACAAAGGATCTCTGCTTGATGTTGGGATAACCAGTCCATCCCAATGACAACGTCGAAACTGCCCAGAGTGATAGGAAGGAGGTCAATCGAGAAAGTGTGATCAGCAAGAACAAGATTACAACCTTTGACTACGTGTGTGACCTCTATACTTTTACCATTAGCTAACTCTACAGCGTGCTTAGGGTTCAAAGGTGTTGGGGTACGCTTAAGCAGTTGACTAACTTTTAGGGACACATAACTTGTATCAGCACCCGAATCAAATAAGACAGTAACGTAAAAGTCGTCGAGAAGGAACTTACCCGTCCCGACATTGGGATCGTTCCTAGCTTCTCCCTGGCCAATAACGAACACACGACCCCTTGCCCCATTGCCATTGTTACCCCCGTTGTTCCCATTCCCCTGATTGTTGTTGTTATTGTTGTTCTGGTTCCTGTTCAGTTGGGGACAATCTCTCTTGAAGTGGCCTTCAGCTCCACACTGAAAACACCCTTTGTTGTTACCTTGCTGCTGCTGCTGCTGCTGCTGTTGGCGTTGATTCTGTTGAACTTGCTGTTGTTGACGATTCTGGTTTGCTGGGTATAAACTTCTGCAATCCTTTGCTGCGTGGCCTGGCTTGTTGCACCGATGAAAGTTACCCCTGGTGCATGGCCCGCTGTGATGTAGGTTACAGCGATTGCATTTAGGGTGATTTCCCTTGTACACGCCACGACTTTGGCTACCAGATGATTGCTGACTAGAACTCCTATAGTCGTCAGTCCTTCTCTGCTGAGACTGAGATTGCACAGAAGTTGAACCTTTGCTTGAAGCCCCATCCCATTTTCTCTTGTTGTCACTAGGAGCATCCGAAGTAGCTGTAGCACTTATACGCTTTGGTAACCTGTTCTGCTCCACCGCCTGATCAGTGAGACGGTGAGCCAACTGAACAACCTGCTGGATGGTGGCGAGGTTCGCTGAAGTCACATGACTTTGGATTTCTGGCACTAAGCCCTTGAGAAAAAGTTCAATACGCTTAATTGGAGGGTCCACCATAGTAGGGCACAATAATGCAAGCTCATTCGATCTCTTAGTATACGCCTCAATTTCTGACCCTGTCATCTTGAGGTTGTAGAACTCGACTTCCAACTTATGAATGTCATCACGACTGGAGTATTCCAAGTTGACCATTTCTTTAAAATTGTTCCATGGGGTGGCGTTAGCAGCAAACAACCCCAGCATTTGGACCTGAGCGTTCCACCATGTGAGGGCTAAACCCTCGAGGGTACCGGTAGCATACTTCACCCTACGTGCCTCAGGGCATTCACACATTTCAAACACAGATTCTAGTTTCTCAAACCAGTGGAGGAGACCTACAGCTCCTTCAGTGCCGCTAAAAGTAGTTGGTCGGCAATCCATAAAGGTTTTGAAGGTGCACACAGGTGGCTGAGCATGCTGACCTGTTGTGGGGGTAAGAAAGGACAAAGTTTAACACATATATAGGTTCACGAGAGTAGGATCTAAAGATCCTAGAATAAGTTTTTAAACTGCAGGGTATACCTCCTGCCTGTGCGGCTGCAAGTGCCGCAGCAACTTGTTCATTAATCAGAGCCGTCAACTGGGCTTGAGTCATGTTAATGCGTCCAGACATGATCTTCATATCAAGAGAAACATGAGTGAGAAGGGTTCGCGAAAGTGCGATAACAGAAGAGAGTAAGCACACACGTGTTCAAGCAACAGTAGCTATACTAGCTAAGCATATCATGAGCAAAGTTCTACGATATCTAGCATGTAGGTAATATAACACAAACCATATCACCTAGAATGTCGAGCCTTGCACGTGGAGTGAAGCGTCGTTGTGGATCATAGAGCACTGTACAGGTTATAGTCTGGTTTTAACAAAAATCATTTTCCCTTATTAAAACCAACTTCTCTATAACCAATGGCTCTGATACCAATCTGTCACACCCCCAAAATCCACATGCGGAGTATCACCGCTTGGAGGCGTGACTGACCAGGATCAAACCACTAATCATATTGAACAAGTAAGTAATTAAATGTAAAAGTTCAACCAACACAGTTAGTGTCCAAATCAAACATAGTTTTAGTTATGAGCGGAAGCATAATGTTTAATTCCCAAAACATAAGTTTAAATATCCAAAGGTTTAACATGGCACACAGCTGTCCATGTCCCACAACGACTCTTCCTTGTGCAAGATCCAGCTAAGTACCTATTGACCTGCAAAGCATGTAGTAACGAGTCAACAATAATGTTGAGCGAGTTCACAGTTGGGTGTTCGTTTTAAGTTGTTCCAAAAACAGTTCCTTTAACTGGCATCCCTGCCGTGGGGGTTACCCCATATTTGAAAACATGATTAGTTTAACCCATTAACTCTGGCAATCCAGCCGTGGGGGCTACCCCATGATAGTTATCTGGCATTTCGGCCGTGGGGGCTACCCCATGTATACACTAGACTCGTTACCATATCGACTGCTGACTAAAGTCATCTTTAAGTGCCCTGAACTGTCAATGTCTATCATCATTGACGTGCCCAGATCCATTAGTTCACGCCCGTCCTCTGCGGCACGGTGTGAGGCTTGTCAGACCTAAATAGCGCTATCTAACTAATGACCCGCTCGCCATACAAGTCAGATCTAGGTGCACGTATGATTACACATAGGTAACAGATTATGAACACAGGTTGATCATGGCAAACACATAATTCATGTTAACACCGTAACAGTAACAGTCAAGTACTCATCGTGTCTAACTTGTACAATCCAAAGATAAAGCCCAATATCAGTCGGCCCAACATGTTGTGCGTTCAGCACAGCCTTGTGCGATCCACAACATGTTGTGCATTTCCGTTAATCACCCGGCCCAAAATATCAAGAAGCCCAAATAACATAAGTAGTTAAACAAGTAACCGGCCCCAACAATATAAACATGGATCCCTTGTGCGATCCGAGAACCCTTGTGCGATTGGAGCTAATCCGACCCAATAGTCAAATAACATTACAACTTGTGCAACTAGACATGACTTGTGCGACCGGTCATGACTTGTGCGACTGGACCTCTTGTGCGACCAAGAGGTCTTGTATGATTAGTTTAAATGTCCGGATTTAATGCAATCAGTTTTATGGTTTCCTTTACTGTAGCTACCTATCAACAATCAACAGTTTCCAACTCAAACAATATTCGATCAAAACAGGTAATCATTATGACTAACAGTTATGAGTTTCCTCAAAACCCTAAAATAATTCTAACAATTACATCGATTACATCATATCATCATTCAATCGTCAATCAGTTATCGGAAATCATTATACAATCATGATTATAATTCGAATATCATTAGACCACATTAATGTTTATTATAATCATCATGTCCATCAACAAAAACCGAATCATCATTCCATCCACAACAATATCACATGACACTGACACCCACATGTAACCGATCATGATTTCTATTTGTTTGGCTGCACATGCATACATCAATATAGTCAAAAAGGTTTGTATAAAGTAGCCGACCACCATGCCCCTAATCTTATTACTATTGGACCGAAACATGAGAACCATCACTCATCAATTAGCATGTCATATCACATCATCAGCCAAGTACTATATTCATTGAATTCTTGCCTATCATCATGAAATTTCGAATCATAATAACATTATCAAATACCTATGTGTGCCGACTTTATGAACACAATTTCTTAACAATCTCATACACATGACCTCCCTATATTATCATGATAAACACATATTCTAACATATCATCAATCATGCATTCAAAATAACACACTAACCGATTAAAGAATGGGATGAGAGTTGATCCGAATCAAAAGCTTCGATTGGGGAGGGGTGTCGTTTGCCGTCGGCTTCGAGAGGGTAGAGAGAGAGAGTAGGGTTTGGTGAGTATTCTTGTTTTGCAACGAATGAGAAACAACTCCCTAATGGTGTGTGTATGCGCATAAGAGAAGTGGGCCGACCCTCACTTGGGCTGCCCTTGATCCGAATACAAGTTGTGGCCCGAATGGGCTTGTGCGATCGGGTGAGTGTTGTGCGTTTGGGTCGTTCATATACATACATACATACAACACAATATATAATCACATAACATTCAATAACATAACATTCCATTAAATCATCCAATTCACATAGTCACATAGAGTTTACGTTACATCAAGGTACAAAGATAGGTTCGGAAATACGAGTTGTCACAATCGAACCCTTAACGTGTGAGTGCTAGATTTACAACCTTATCAAAGAAACCCTAATTTCACATAAAATTAAATCATCGGGATTCTAGCAGAAATCAAAGATAGGCACTAACCTTTAGACAAGATTAACTAGTGATATTTTACAATTAGAAAGCTTCGGAATGATGGATGAAGTCTGCCGTCAATCGTTTGAGAGAGAGAGAACTAGGGTTTGTAATATGATAGATTTCGTGAATTATGTGTGTGTATATGCTCAAATAGGTGAACTGGGCCCTTACTGGGCTTTGAAATGATTTGGGCCGGCGAAGAATCAATCTTCGCCATAATATGAGGGTGACGAACAATCCACCATCGTCAAAGGTGGGATGCGACGAAGTTCTACTCTTCATCGAGGAGTGAGAGTGATGAAGGATCATCCTTCGTCTTTGAGGTTAAACATAAATATAACATTACCCAAAACACAAGTTTTCATGCAATACACAAACGTAACAATACATTAACCATTCTAATAGCATGCGCAAGGTACAGCATCATCAAATGAATTATGGGACAAGTAATGCGTAAAAGAAAGGCCTTTAAATCTCGAGTTGTCACACCTAAAATGCAAGATTTCAAAAATAAAAATTTCAAGAAACTAAAGTTTGCATCAAGATCTAACATGTTTTGGGTTTGAAAGAAAATAACCATGGTTTAAGTGTTAATATGAAGCTAGTAAAGTGTATGGAACATGAAAGAATCAAGAAGATTAATTTTAGTAAAAGTGTCTTACAAGTTGTAAAGGATGAAAATTCACAAGAATGAGTTTTATGAAACAAAAACCATGGATTTAGTGTTATTAAACCTTATTAAAAAACATATTAAATTACTACAAGATTTTACAAACTTCAAGTTCATACCATATTGTAAAAATGCATATTTATGGCTTATGGTAAGATGCATGATAATTGTTGATTATTAATGATGTATTTTTGAAAAGAAAATGATATGCTAATAAGCATGGAAACCTCCATTTTCAAGGGAAACTATGGCAAAATTTTTGTAAAAATTAAACACTTAGAAAAATATTTTTAAACAAGTGTTTACAAGTAATTTTGACCATGGTTTTAAATATAAAATTTGCGATAATTTTTATAATAAAAATTACAAGGATTGGAGGTTGATTTTTAATAATAAAAATGATTAAGTATATATTTAGGAAAATATATATTTAGAAAACACAAAATTATGTGCTACTTGTATATTGCTTATATTAGTTATACTAAAAATTAGTAACTTTGAAAATAATATAACACACCAAAATACTAAAAATTGTAATATGAAATATTACCGAAATCACAAGAAAATAAATATATATCTTATACCCAAATATCGGACAAATCGGACAAAGGACATTTGGCTAATATATATATATATATATATATATATATATATATATCGAAAATAAATTCATAACTTGACGAATGTGATAACGGTATTTTTGAAACCGAAGAAACGATAAAATATGAATTTTTACAACTATTATAAAATATATCATATTTTGTCAAAGTAGAAAATATATTATTTTTGAAGTGGAGAAAAATATATATTTTCTTAAACAACACAAAAATATATTATTTTGGTGAAAACTAAAAATATATATTTTTCTAAGTTTAATCTTAAAAATATATTATTTTTAAGATATAAATGAAAAGTATACATATTTTGCCAAATAAAAATTTATAGATATTTTTCTATAAAAATTCTCTTAAAATATGTATATTTTAAGAATATTAAGTTGGTGATATTTAATTGTAAAAAAATAATATTCCGGAAAATTACACCTAAATTAAGTATAGAATACTTAATAAATACAAATAAATACGTATTCTCATACGTATAAATACATACCGTAATACGCTACCAATACTTGGCAAAATACGCAAATACAAGCGTACCTATACTTGGAAAATATATATGTGAGAAATACATGACGAATCAAGTTAAAAATAAATTATTTTTAACAATATTCCAAATAATTGGATGAAAATAGTTTAAGTTAAAATATCCTTATCTTAACTAATATTTATATAATTTGGAATTATATAATGTACATCAAGCGTATAACTCAAAGCATACTAAATCCCAAAATAAGTCTTAATAAATAACTAAGGCTAAGAGTCGTTACACGACCTAGACGTCTAATAAAACATAGTACGTGTGTAGGCAGTGATACGACCCGGGAAGCGAAACTTTGAGTATACGAGACAGCTACGCAAACTTGTGAGTTCATGTCCCCCTTTTCTTTTAACTGTTTTCGGATTTATAACTTTCGGGGGTGAAATACATGCTTCAAATGTTTCAAATGGTATGGTTTAGCTATGGAATGAACTGTTAGATCATGTGAATGGATAGGCGTATACTTAAGACCATTAATCTTTGTATAAAGACCGAGGGGCATGAGTGGTAGATCTATCTGGGTGTTGCGAGCCCCACCCATGGGTCCGAGAATGGCCGAATGTCGTGACTATGTTGTTCCAGCTGGGTGGACCGGTACAAAGTCCGCTAGGTTTGAGCATTCCTACACTATGGCACACATATTAATGTCCTTGCAAAACATTAATTGATCTGTTCATAGATGCTTACATATCGGTTATCAAATGAATACTTTTGAATGATTACAAGTTTATACGAGCTCACATACAAAAGACATGAATTCGCTCAACTTTTGTTGATGTTTTCAAATTACATGTATTTCGGAAAACTAAATGGATCCGGCGGCATTAAGAAAGTTTTCAAGATGTAAACTCAAGAATTGATGTCATCCTATTTTGGAAGGGTTTGATTTGTATATCTTATCCTAGATAAGATATATGAAACAAAGCCTTGGTTTGAAAGTCTTTTGTTAAAAGTCCTTTTATGGAACTTATTACTTTTGAATGGTTTGTAAACATAACATGAAGTTGGTTGGTTGAAACTTAACAACTTGTGTTTGTAATATTTTTAGAATTTATGAATGGATGAACATCATTTTTTAATCATGTAGTTGTTTATTATGATTGAATGCAATGAAACTGGTTAAGTCACACGCACACACTTCCGCAAAAGTCAACGTGTGACAGTTTACACCTAATTATCATGTATTGCTTAACTATATTTCAGGTCAACTATCGCTTTATGGTTATAAATTTATCACACTATTTATAGTGCTTAATTCACTTACATGCAACTACTATGGCGCTAAACACTTTACTAATAAAAAAAGACATTTTATTTGTATACGTTGAGTTTCGTAAACAATTTAATTGCCGGTACAGTATTAGAAATGTATTTAGAAGCTCTCTTAATATCCGTTGTTTAGAGAGGCTATATACTTACATAAATTTACTCTTAATCGTGAATGTTTAAAATTCAAATATCTATGAGACACAAATCGCAACCCACCAGCAAGATCTAACGGCATATATATTGTTGGAATTCATTACATAAACGAACCTCGCACATGGCGCGGGTGGATCAAAACTAGTTAATATTAATAATAATTAGTTATTCACATCTAATACAATAAATAACATACACCTTTAATGTCACACCCCGACCACGTAGAACATACAAAACGTGGCGGAAACATCGGGGAGTGTTGTAACAGAATTAATGTTTCACAACCATGGAAATTTGAGTTTCGTTTTATTGATTAAAAGTGTTACAATGTCTTAATCAAACAAGGAAAATACAACATAATTAACTAGTCTTGCATCTTTTATTGTCACTAAAGCCCAAGTCTGTCTATGTGTATCTTGATCATCTTATGCAACAGCTCCTGAAAAACACATGTGAAAATAGGTACGTCAGCATAAAAATGCCTGTGAGATACATAGGTTTTGTGAAAATAAGATTCATGACTTATGTTTGAGAAAATGTTTAGTCATGATCCTTGTTATTTGCTTTGTCTTTTAAATCATTTGAAAAACGATAAGATCAGATGATAAGTATAAATAAATGTAAGGTTAAATGAATAACCAAGTAAAATATGTTTGCATAAGATAAGTTGTTTATAAATCAATGTCTTGTGAAAAGTATGTTATTTGTATGAAATGTTCTATGTCTCAAACTGAAATGATTCAAATAACGTTACGACATGTAATACCATACAAACACTTATATACAGGAAGTACCAGCGGCGTATCCACCATGCTTGTATCATATTACACACGCATCGTTACTTAATCACTTAATCAAACCAAACCAACCAATGTAAGAAGTCTATGTTTAAATCAATTGTCAAATGTATTAAATAATATGTCAAAGTGTTCATGTCAAGATGTAAATCATGTAGTATGTATAACCAATGTCAAAAGTGTTTGTGTCATATGTAAATCATGTCAAAATGTCTATGTCAAATATCCATGTCAAATGTCTATGTCAAATATCCATGTCAAATGTCTAGGTCAAATATCCATGTCAAATGTCTATGTCAAATATCCATGTCAAATGTCTATGTCAAATATCCTTGTCAAATGTCTATGTCAAAATCCATGTCAAATGTCTATGTCAAATATCCATGTCAAATGTCTATGTCAAAATGTCATGTATGGCAAGTGAAATGTCTCAACTAAACCATATGCACAAAAACAAAGTATTGAAGTAAAACTTGGTTTAAATCAAAGCTATGTTTTGTGTAAATGCATGCAAATATTTAATATGAACATTTATGAAGTATTGTGAAAATGCATACATCCAAGCCTTGCGACTGTGGTGATAAACCCTTTAAACAAATTAAAGGTCTATCTGTCTTATATCATCGAATTCGGTCATTCCTTTCATCCCCTTTCCCTGGGATGTCCGGAACGGGAGTTGTCAATTCCTATGGTACCACTACCTACTAACGAACGGCATGATCGGTGTTAATGAATGTATTGTCCCATGTAAACAAACCAAATGTCATACCAAAATGTAAGCATGTGATGAAAACAATGTACTAAGTATGCACGCAATGGACATACATAGCATAAAATGTAAATGTAAAACGATGTACTAAGTATGAACTAATTGGATATACATAGCATAAAACACAATGAGATCATGTACTATAATGTACTAACGAACATAGCAGGTATATGATGCGAAAACAGGAAAGCATGAAAGTAACAAGTAGGCACATGTGTTCCACCCCAAAACAGTTTGGAAAACAGTAAAAGAGGGGTCTATGTACTCACTTGAGATTGCTCAGTAGTCCTTGAGTAACAACCAAACAATGCTAGAGATCGCGGATATCAAACGGCACCTAATATAGGTAACTATGTTAATTAACCGGACCTAGATCGGAAGATTGGGTAGCATTAGGGTTTGTAAACCAAACGAGTGTAGAGACTCGTGTCATTTGGTTTAACAAAGCCCACATACTAAATGAAACCTAACATAATTGTTTACGACCCATTACGACCCGTTTAGGTAGCTTATGCTACTTTAACGCGTCGTTCGCGTGAAACGCGTTCGGACCGTCTAACTAGTCCTATGACAAGTGTTATATGCCTAAACATGTTACACAATCAGTTATGGGACAAAAGTTTAGGTTACAATGCTTAATTACCAATTATACATGAAAAGGGTATTCTGGTAATTTACCTAAGGCATATAAACTACCTATCATACAACTACTCAAACGGATGTGACCATAAGGTATAACCTCGGAAGGTTATTCCCTATATACTATGGTCACCTAATGTATTTGGTCGGATCCTAATGATCGACCAAACTGGGTCGGGTTCGAAGCATAAGCGATTTATTAGATCGCTTACCCTACGACCCTAGACAACGTGGTAATCAGTAGGCATAGGTCCCAAGGGACTATAACCAACGTGATTACACTCACGTTGCGAAGTCAAACGAACTTCGCATTGACCATTACTGTCAAGCTGAAAGTCAAACAAAGTTTGACTTTCTGACTCGAAAGCAATAAAATAAGGAAAAGAACGAAAGAATACTTACGAAGGGTCCCCGAATGCTAATCTCGATCCAAGAACTCAGGTATGAAACAATGGTTTCAACTTAGAGCTCTCAAATCAAGATTCTAGTGAGAAATGAAGTTGGGGATGGATGGGTATTTATAGTAAATGCACCACCGTTAGGATCGTTTTCATGGAAAACGTGCCTTAATCCCACCCGTACAAGTGTCGGGACCTTATGGTGACTAAAATCCATCCTTTCATCTTGACTAAGCAACTTAGAATGTGTGGTTGATAATCAAACAGCTGCAAACAGGCTGTTAGAAACTCTGCACCTGGTCTGTACACAGGCTAGCGCACCGTTACAATATATGGGTAGCGGTGCGCTAGGCCCTAGTTTGGCATATTTACACTTTTGGTCCCTGCATTGCAATCAGCCCATTTTCGACACGTTTAAGGCCCGTTAACCCCATTTCAAAGCTCTAAAATGAAGTTAAAGTATAGGGAACTTAAAATATGTTCAAAAATATGACGGATGTCGGTTCGTTTGGTCGTACGAACGCGATGTTCGCTTAATTACGACGGAATGCGCATAAGCGCGAAAAACGAACCAAATGACGCGACGAATGGATTTTTCTTATGGCGAACACTAAAATAAAATATTTTAGTGCTTACATAAATTTTTGGATGTCCGGATGTATTCAGAACGTAAATTATGAGCGAAAATGCAAACTTGTGCACTTTTTGACGCTTTTAGTCCCTGAATGACACAAAAGTTTATTTTAGCACACCGAACCCCTAAAAGCCTATTTCTAAGCTATGTAAAGGATATTTATGGTGTGTTTAACTTATTGTCATGTTCCGGAAAGTCTGTTACAGTTCAAATTGGCATACTTTCGCAGTTTGTCAACTTTAGTCCCTGTAAGCGAATAAACTTTGATTTCACCACACCAAACCTTCCAAAACTTATATCTAAGTTATGTAAAGGTTATTTAAGGTATGTTAAGCCTATTTCACTATTCCGGAGTGTTCGTTGCATTAAACTGGTTATATCTACGCATCAGTGCGCGTATAACCTTCCAGAAAGCGATTTAGAGCTTGAAATCGAACAAGAGTTGATATGGGCAAAAGATACACATATTTATAAAAGTCCAAAGTATGAAATACAATATTTCATTGGTTTGGAATTTGTTTGATGGTTGAAATGACACGGGTGTTACAGTCTCCCCTACTTTAGGAAATTTCGTCCCGAAATTCATTCGTAGGAGTCTATTTGTGACTTTGTGTTAAATAACCACTAGAGATATGAAAGGCATAATCCTGTTATTTCTCTTTAACGGACATTTTTTTCAGAAATGAAAAATGAACGGAGTTAATTTCAACAGGCATTATTCAGAAACAAAAATGAACAGGATAGTCATTTTACATCTTCAGAAACAAAAATGAACAGAATAGTCATCCTACATCTTCAGAAACAAAAATGAACAGAATAGTCATTTTACATCTTCAGAAACAAAAATGAACAGAATAGTCATTTTATATCTTCAGAAACAAAAATGAACAGAATAGTCATTTTACATCTTCAGAAACAAAAATGAACAGAATAGTCATTTTACATCTTCAGAAATAAAAATGAACAGAATAGTCATTCTACATCTTCAGAAACAAAAATGAACAGAATAGTCATTTTACATCTTCAGAAACAAAAATGAACAGAATAAACTCTAGACACATGACAAAACTCACTGTGGTTTCCGTGCACTGAATTTCATAATTATGTATGCATCCATAATTACGCAATTCCTTGCATAGTCCGCACAATTTGTCTGAAATGTGAAGGGGAGGAAAAATCAAACCTGATGATGAGTGTGACTAAACTACCATAGGGTCCTTTTAATTAGATCGACAAAGGATCCTTTTAAATTAGGCCACCAAGGAGTCCTTTCAGCTATATCATCACATGATATTCCTAACCAGATTTTTGGATCAATCTGTTTACCTAGACCTCTCAGGATCTAATTATGGAATGGTACAATATAATCCAAGGGTCTTTACTATTACGTACAAGCCCGTTGAGGATTTAATATAGCACCCAAAGATATGGAAGATTCTACGAGGATTTGGATAGCGAATGTCCAGAGTATACAAAAACACAAAATGCTTAAAAAAAAAAAAAGACAAGATGCATAAACACATAGTCACATAATCACAAAATTGTTTAATTTGATTATTAATTTGTTATCTTTGGACGCGGATACTTAAAGCACACCAGGAATCCAAATCGTGGATTTCATTTTGGCACTTTAATCATTTCCAGAATCTATCTATGAAGATAGAATAATCTTAAAAGAAATTCGGCTTTGTCCCTATTGAATTGTGATGTACGTATTGAATCATACAAAGAATTCAATTAAGGACTCCGATGAATGATACCCATCCACAAGGATCTAATTATGAGGATAGAAAGATCCTACATGGATTTTGGAGTTTGTGTAACGAGAGTGTTCCGACGCCTTGCACTAGGCGTGCTTACGTCGATACACAAAGTAGAAAGTTCATGAGGTTGAGGCGCCAGATATGCCAAGCGACATATGAAGCAGAGTTTGAAGGTTGAGCAGCAGCAGGATTTGTAACAGCTTTGCTTTGGATTGCAAAGCGGCACATGTTAACCAAATGTCTCCATCGTCCACCGTGGGTACATTTGAAACAAGGTATTTGATTTGAATAATGACGATGGCCTTGATTGCACCAAGGAGCAGTTCCCTTATACAGCTTCATCCCTGAAGCGAGTCATGGTGATAGCTAAGTCAACGGTCCTCTGGAGTACGACGCCTATTCGCTGGGTAATTGCAGCACCTGGTTCGGACATTGTTGTTGCGATAAAGAAGCATATTGAAGATAACGAAAGGCATAGGAGGAAACAAGCGAAAGATAGTCAAAAGAAAATGATAAGGTATGTAGATTATGACCATTTGTTTGTTACCAAAGGCAAACAAATGAGTGAGTGACTAATCAAAGTAAGCGGGTCAATATAATGCATCGCGAAGACATGCTCGCCTATAAGTGAACACTCATCCCAAGAATTCCCAGGTAAGCACAACTGGTCTCGCGTCTGATGAGATGTATACGAAGTGCTTGCCTAGACAGAAAACCCAGAATACAGGCATTCACCCTTCCAGTTTGCACGTGTTCACATTATTTAAAACCCAAAACCTTGACGAGATTTTTGAAAATTCAAAGGGGTTCAAAACCATATAACAGAGGGTTCAAAACCTTACAATAGAGGGTTCAAAACCTTGTAATAAATCATCCTAGAACAGATGATTAGTTTTCAAAGCGGTTTTGAAATTTATGTTCTTGTTGTGGTAGTCGCCTAAGGATAGGTGACGGTATTGTTTTATTGACTAAACGCAAGTAAACTCGCGTTAGGGTCCTAAGAAGGTTATAGACTAGGTCAAAGCATTACTAATAACCTAATTCCCTATAACCATTGGCTCTAATACCATCTTTTCTGTCACACCCCGACCACGTAGAACATACAAAACGTGGCGGAAACATCGGGGAGTGTTGTAACAGAATTAATGTTTCACAACCATGGAAATTTGAGTTTCGTTTTATTGATTAAAAGTGTTACAATGTCTTAATCAAACAAGGAAAATACAACATAATTAACTAGTCTTGCATCTTTTATTGTCACTAAAGCCCAAGTCTGTCTATGTGTATCTTGATCATCTTATGCAACAGCTCCTGAAAAACACATGTGAAAATAGGTACGTCAGCATAAAAATGCCTGTGAGATACATAGGTTTTGTGAAAATAAGATTCATGACTTATGTTTGAGAAAATGTTTAGTCATGATCCTTGTTATTTGCTTTGTCTTTTAAATCATTTGAAAAACGATAAGATCAGATGATAAGTATAAATAAATGTAAGGTTAAATGAATAACCAAGTAAAATATGTTTGCATAAGATAAGTTGTTTATAAATCAATGTCTTGTGAAAAGTATGTTATTTGTATGAAATGTTCTATGTCTCAAACTGAAATGATTCAAATAACGTTACGACATGTAATACCATACAAACACTTATATACAGGAAGTACCAGCGGCGTATCCACCATGCTTGTATCATATTACACACGCATCGTTACTTAATCACTTAATCAAACCAAACCAACCAATGTAAGAAGTCTATGTTTAAATCAATTGTCAAATGTATTAAATAATATGTCAAAGTGTTCATGTCAAGATGTAAATCATGTAGTATGTATAACCAATGTCAAAAGTGTTTGTGTCATATGTAAATCATGTCAAAATGTCTATGTCAAATATCCATGTCAAATGTCTATGTCAAATATCCATGTCAAATGTCTAGGTCAAATATCCATGTCAAATGTCTATGTCAAATATCCATGTCAAATGTCTATGTCAAATATCCATGTCAAATGTCTATGTCAAAATCCATGTCAAATGTCTATGTCAAATATCCATGTCAAATGTCTATGTCAAAATGTCATGTATGGCAAGTGAAATGTCTCAACTAAACCATATGCACAAAAACAAAGTATTGAAGTAAAACTTGGTTTAAATCAAAGCTATGTTTTGTGTAAATGCATGCAAATATTTAATATGAACATTTATGCGGTATTGTGAAAATGCATACATCCAAGCCTTGCGACTGTGGTGATAAACCCTTTAAACAAATTAAAGGTCTATCTGTCTTATATCATCGAATTCGGTCATTCCTTTCATCCCCTTTCCCTGGGATGTCCGGAACGGGAGTTGTCAATTCCTATGGTACCACTACCTACTAACGAACGGCATGATCGGTGTTAATGAATGTATTGTCCCATGTAAACAAACCAAATGTCATACCAAAATGTAAGCATGTGATGAAAACAATGTACTAAGTATGCACGCAATGGACATACATAGCATAAAATGTAAATGTAAAACGATGTACTAAGTATGAACTAATTGGACATACATAGCATAAAACACAATGAGATCATGTACTATAATGTACTAACGAACATAGCAGGTATATGATGCGAAAACAGGAAAGCATGAAAGTAACAAGTAGGCACATGTGTTCCACCCCAAAACAGTTTGGAAAACAGTAAAAGAGGGGTCTATGTACTCACTTGAGATTGCTCAGTAGTCCTTGAGTAACAACCAAACAATGCTAGAGATCGCGGATATCAAACGGCACCTAATATAGGTAACTATGTTAATTAACCGGACCTAGATCGGAAGATTGGGTAGCATTAGGGTTTGTAAACCAAACGAGTGTAGAGACTCGTGTCATTTGGTTTAACAAAGCCCACATACTAAATGAAACCTAACATAATTGTTTACGACCCATTACGACCCGTTTAGGTAGCTTATGCTACTTTAACGCGTCGTTCGCGTGAAACGCGTTCGGACCGTCTAACTAGTCCTATGACAAGTGTTATATGCCTAAACATGTTACATAATCAGTTATGTGACAAAAGTTTAGGTTACATATGCTTAATTACCAATTATACATGAAAAGGGTATTCTGGTAATTTACCTAAGGCATATAAACTACCTATCATACAACTACTCAAACGATGTGACCATAAGGTATAACCTCGGAAGGTTATTCCCAATATACTATGGTCACCTAATGTATTTGGTCGGATCCTAATGATCGACCAAACTGGGTCGGGTTCGAAGCATAAGCGATTTATTAGATTGCTTACCCTACGACCCTAGACAACGTGGTAATCAGTAGGCATAGTCCCAAGGGACTATAACCAACGTGATTACACTCACGTTGCGAAGTTCAAACGAACTTCGCATTGACCATTACTGGTCAAGCTGAAAGTCAAACAAAGTTTGACTTTCTGACTCGAAAAACAATAAAATAAGGAAAAGAACGAAAGAATACTTACGAAGGGTCCCCGAATGCTAATCTCGATCCAAGAACTCAGGTATGAAACAATGGTTTCAACTTAGAGCTCTCAAATCAAGATTCTAGTGAGAAATGAAGTTGGGGATGGATGGGTATTTATAGTAAATGCACCACCGTTAGGATCGTTTCATGGAAAACGTGCCTTAATCCCACCCGTACAAGTGTCGGGACCTTATGGTGACTAAAATCCATCCTTATCATCTGACTAAGCAACTTAGAATGTGTGGTTGATAATCAAACAGCTGCAAACAGGCTGTTAGAAACTCTGCACCTGGTCTGTAACAGGCTAGCGCACCGTTACAATATATGGGTAGCGGTGCGCTAGGCCCTAGTTTGGCATATTTACACTTTTGGTCCCTGCATTGCAATCAGCCCATTTTCGACACGTTTAAGGCCCGTTAACCCCATTTCAAAGCTCTAAAATGAAGTTAAAGTATAGGGAACTTAAAATATGTTCAAAAATATGACGGATGTCGGTTCGTTTGGTCGTACGAACGCGATGTTCGCTTAATTACGACGGAATGCGCATAAGCGCGAAAAACGAACCAAATGACGCGACGAATGGATTTTTCTTATGGCGAACACTAAAATAAAATATTTTAGTGCTTACATAAATTTTTGGATGTCCGGATGTATTCAGAACGTAAATTATGAGCGAAAATGCAAACTTGTGCACTTTTTGACGCTTTTAGTCCCTGAATGACACAAAAGTTTATTTTAGCACACCGAACCCCTAAAAGCCTATTTCTAAGCTATGTAAAGGATATTTATGGTGTGTTTAACTTATGGTCATGTTCCGGAAAGTCTGTTACAGTTCAAATTGGCATACTTTCGCAGTTTGTCAACTTTAGTCCCTGTAAGCGAATAAACTTTGATTTCACCACACCAAACCTTCCAAAACTTATATCTAAGTTATGTAAAGGTTATTTAAGGTATGTTAAGCCTATTTCACTATTCCGGAGTGTTCGTTGCATTAAACTGGTTATATCTACGCATCAGTGCGCGTATAACCTTCCAGAAAGCGATTTAGAGCTTGAAATCGAACAAGAGTTGATATGGGCAAAAGATACACATATTTATAAAAGTCCAAAGTATGAAATACAATATTTTATTGGTTTGGCATTTGTTTGATGGCTGAAATGACACGGGTGTTACATTTAACTCATTTTATTTTCTCATTGCTTTATTTTTCTCTACTAACTTAGAAAAAAAACTATATAAGCAGTTGTATTTATTTATTTTTTGTTAGAATTTTGATATAATTTTATTGAAAATGGAGTTGTATTCATTATCGTAAATTGTAACAGCCTAGCATAACCGCACTATGATATTGTCCGCTTTGACAGCCAGCACGCCCTCATCACGCCTTAGCGCCAGGTAAGTTTGGTGATTTTGGTTTTGGCCACCAAAGTTTCTTTGGTGGTCAAAAGTGGCCCTAAATTTTTGTTTTGTTGTCTTTTAGTATAAGTTAGGTATTTTCTTTCACTCAAGTTTTAAAGTTGTCATTTTTGTCTCCGCTTAATAAAAGCTTTATAAAATATGATTTTAACCCCCTGGAATTTCTAATAGGTGTTGGTGTACATTCGAGTTCGTCTATATTTTACGTCACATAAGTCACCTAGTGTATAAATTCGTGTCTTTGTTTTACGTTTTTTCCCGATCTTGATCGTCAGTGGTTTGTTTCCTAACATAGTTTTATACCCACGACCCCCCAACGAGGGGCCTAAATACTAGTTTATATTAAAATTTCGTTGTCTATATTAAAGTATTTACATTCCTTATTTACATATTGATTTGGTAAACTTTTAAAGCTAGAAGAATTACATGCGCTATGCAACGGGGTTTTAATGATTATCTGTTCATTAAGAAACATGAATAGAAAAATACTAACACTTGTTTATATCGATTATTTATATGTAAATAAAGTTTTATATGGTTTTTTATTTGTTTTCTAGTCTTACTTATTGACAATAATGTATAAAATTAATGGTAAATATTTAACATTCTTTTACCTTAAAAGAAAGTATTATAACATATTAAACATGCTAAATTAAAAGGTTGGCGGAGAAATAATTTGTGATCAGCCCAAAGAAAATAAGTAATTATGTAAGGTTGTATTATTGGCAAACTAGGGCCTCTTAAATTGACACCAGTAACAGTAACACGGGTCGTATAGGCCTATACGACTCGTATTATGTTATTTCAATTCTCAAGGTCTGGCAAACGCTGACAATGTCTTCCCATGTCTGTCTCATACGAGTCGTATAGGCCTATACGACTCGTATTGGTACCAAGTTGTCTTTCAAACCTGACAGATAAGGTTCACATGCAAAAATTATCTGTGATTGTAAATTTGCAGTTTTAGTTTATTTATATTTGTGATTGTTTATTTTAAATGTTTAGATTGCTTGGTTGGTTGGTTACGTATAATGTATAATGTTATATCCTACGTCGTGAATACGTCAACATAAAAAATAATAAAAAATAAGCTACGATACGTCACGATACGCTTTAATATGATACGTCACTATACACTACAATACGTCACGATAAAATATAACAAAGTTAAAAATGTGATTCGAAACGTCACGATACGCTATAATATGATACGCCACTATACGCTACAATACGTCACGATAAAATATTAAAAAGTTACAAATGTGATACGATACATCAGGATACGCTATAATGCGATACCTCACAATACGCTATAATACGATACGTGACGAGAAAAATATAATAAAAATTATCAAACTCATTAAAACAAAAATAACCAACAATAAAAACCAATAACCAAATCCAAAACACCAAAATTCAACCTAAAAAAATCAAAACTACAATACGGATCGTATAGGCCTATATGATCCGAATAAGCCAGCCGCCAGACAAACGTTGGCCTTGTTAGTCTGCCATGTCTAAAACTTTACCCAATACGGATCGTATAGGCCTATATGATCCATATTGGACCAGTCAAAGTGTGTAGATAGATGGGCCGGTGTGCCAAGAATTTCCCTTTTGTAATTGTGGTTTATAGATGTACCCACGGTAACAATTATTCAGTTATCTATTTTCAAAACATTAGATTGAAACCATTAATTACCCAAATTGTATAACATTCTCCTAGCTACCTATCTGTAACTTTTTCTCTCTACACACACTCTCTCTCCCTCCTCTCCTCTTTCTCTTTATATATCTCTATGTCGTTAGCAATTCCTTAAAGAGAGATGCCACCCGACCTCAAATCTTGCCACCATTAACACCACCATGCCAGCGTCGTTAGAGATACAAAGAGAGATGCCAGATCAGATGTAGGAACGTTATTTGACCTGACGAGTCGATCAGAAGAGTGCTCAGACTGAATCAGAGGCGGAATTCATTGATTCAGTCTTTGTTTAGCTTGATTTCACTATTTAACGTCTCTTTTATTGATTTGCTAACAATGTACAAGCTCTGGAGACAAAATGGCAGGGCTTCGCCGTAACACACTCTAACTTCTCTACATAGATCCGCTCATAGGTCACCTATTTATAGACCAGGGTGGTTCGCTTATATGGACATGTCCGAATAAGCGGACCTGACAAATAAGCGGACCTACATTGGGTGGTTCGTTTATATGGACATGTTCGTATAAGCGGACCTGAACAGGTAGGTTCCCATATACGGACATGTACGAATAAGCGGACCTAACCAAATAGGTTCCCATATACGGACATGACACATAAGCGGACCTATCTAACTCATGTGTTTCTTGATTTTCGTTCACTATACAATCAGCCCTAGCCTAAGACTCGAACTAAGATGTAGTCGACAGACAACTGCACCAACATCAGAACAAGTTCGTCACTTTCGCCACTAAACAACCCTATCATCAATCAGTCACCAGATTTGGAAGGAGTTCGTCATATCCGGAATTCCCTCACTTGGAGTCGCTTCCACTACCGATGTAGTGCCTTCTGCCTCGATGATTGTTACGCAAGTGGTTTTGGTTTTAATCGAATATGCACGACCTAACAATGGAAGTTGCAGTGGGTAAAACTATTATCAATGGTGATGAAAAGTTTTATGACTGGGGCTGGTGTGATGGAGTGGGTGAAGAAGACCGGTAGTGGTTGCGGTGTCTTTTGAGGGGGAGAGGGTGGGGTTAAAAAAAATCAACCTGTTACTTGATGACACGTGGACCAATAGCCAGTTGCATAGCAGCTGGTTGACACTGTTAATCCAACTTCGTAAATGTTATAGGGTATAATGACACAACCTGAGATGTAGGTGCTCTCACAAAATGCAATATTCAGAGTGTCAAAACATAAATTATACGTATTTAAAGCCCCATTATACAAGCTTCTTAAACATGGATGATAAAGTTATATTTTGACTCCCTTCACACAGTAAACTTCTTCCTTTTTTATTTTTATTTTTCTTTTCCTGACCAACCATGTTATGTCATGTGGCATACTCATACTTTTTCCGTTTTCAGTTATAACTTTTATAATACGGTGTTTTATAACATTCAAGATACACCATAATGACATGCTTGTTTCAACTCAATTAGGTGTAAATTTTAATCAAAATCGAGTTGAGCGTGATAATATACAAGTCATCGAAGCACAAATGTACAAGCCATCAAAGCACAAATGTACAAGTCATCAAAGTTGCTTTAAGGTTTTAGATTACTTTTTCCCCTTACAAAATGATGTTTTTTAAAATTTAGACTTTTCCGTTTCGACGTGAACTTTTTTCCAAGCGTTGAATACCAATGTACAAATATTCAAAACCGAGCCTTACAAATTTTAACACATCCATCACAACACGCGTTTCACCCACCAGTTATGTTTTTTTATTAAGTATTTTCGTTTCTATATATGTTTATATAGGTTGCGTTTCATGTCCAATATAAATATGTTTTTCATTTCTAGAAGATATACTAAATATTTGTTATTTATTTTAATCATATATATATATATTATAATTATGTTGCTTAGATGAGTAATATCTTTATTTGTGGCATAAAAGTAATATAAAAATTAACTTGGAGTCACTATGTATCATGTTAAGTACTAAGGGAAGGCTTTTTATTTTGAGCCATATATGATACATGGGCTCTGAGATGAGGAGATGCAAAAAGAACACCAATTTGTTGCTTAGTCCAAGTATTATATCTGGTTATTTACTATAACTAGAATTGATTCCCTGCGTTGAGGGGTCAATTTTATTAACGTGCTCGTACTAATTTTATTTTAGTTTCTTATCGATCAAACGTAGGCCAATTGAAAATGTCAATAATAATAAGCACAAAAACGTATCATATTTAATATGACTAATTAAAAAAATTATATCAAAGCGTAAACCAACTTGAATTTATACCGACATGTACATAAAAAATAGCACGTAAAACTCGAGGGGGTCAAAATTTCATTACGTTCAAACGTAAATCAAGTTGAATTTGTATCGACACTTACATAAACATCAAAATGTAGACCAACTGATAACATCAATAAAAATAAGCACCAGAAAGTATTATATCGAATATGACTCGTGAAATGTCAAGTAATTCGAATTTACACCGACTATGGGAAACATATTATATTTGGAATTACTCACTTTTGAAAAAAAAAATTAAATCGAAACGTAAACCAACTTAAATTTATATCGATAATATATAAAATACGCAAGTTCAATTTGAGGATGACAAAATTACATTTTATAAAATTGTTAGAAAGTTGAAGGGTATTGTCACACCCCAACCGATGGAGGAAGCATCGGAGTGAGACGAAAACGAGATTGCAAGAGACTTCATAAAACTAAATGTGACAAGTATTTAATAAACAATATTTGATTTCATTACTAACATCAAGTACATTGTTTGAAATAGATTTACTACTAGTTTGAAACAAGATACAATACACAAGTACTAACGTTCAAAGGTGCGTTTCTGGTCATCCTACTAGATTCCATTCATCATCATGATCATCATCATCAATTTCCTGCAATGTGTTTAAAGTATAGTTCAATACAAAAGTATTAACGTGCATACAAGTTTAGATACTATCATCAGTATAAAAGTTTGAACGAATCCACATGGCATAATTGTTATCAAGAATTACGGATAACTGGCATGCAACTATAAATGTCAACCCAAAGATTACCGCTAGCGTAATCTTATCGTAGCAACGATAAGACCGTTCTGTGTTTAACTTAACATGACCTCAAGAATACGGGCAGTGCGTTACTCTTATAGTGTTATACATGTTAAGGGAGGCTTGTACAAAGTTAATGACAAGTATACAACATAAAAATATTCCAGCATATACGAACTCAAGCATAACGTATTAAGCATGTAAGTTGGAATGTTTGTTTGTGATTAAGCATAAAGTATGTGATTGCGTGTGTTTAATAGTATAAAACGTATTGCACCCAAAAGTGTAAAAGTAAAAAGGGGTCATGTATACTCACAGTTTTGCAACACTTTCCGATTATCCACGAATTGACAAGTTGTTGAGAAATGGAAATGAAGGGGTATGAGTATTTGGTTTTGACAAAGAATTCAATTTGGGATTTAAGTACAAAAAGTATGTATACACAATATATATCTTGTCTAAGCACTTGTTGTGACACTAAGGGGTTGTTTGTTTGCCACAGAATGGTTCCATTCAGAGGAAACCTCTGAACCGGTCAGAGGCATACGTGTTTGGTTCGGTAAAAAGCCCAACTCTGAATGGTTCTATTCAGATCTGATCCATTCAGATAATATTAATCGCTGAATGAAAGTTCTCTCAAATATACCCTTTGCCCTAAAAAAAAGAAACATGTGTTCACACATCACGCCTCCATCGACGCTCCAAATCCATCTCCACCTCCTTCCTCCACCGGCCTCCTCCCCTACGTCTCACCTGCTCCACGTCACCGGCCTCCTCCACCATGTCGCACCTCGCCTTCTCTGCTGCTATTGTCTCTCAGGTATGTTCCGATCTTCAGTTCCCTCTTTTGAAGAAAGTTGCTATTGTAATATTGCTATTTTTTTCTTGATCTTTAAGTTCCGATCTTGAAGTTCCGCTGTTATTGTTGATCTTTAAATTCCGATCTTGAATTTGGTCCCTTTTTTGCAGAAAGTTGCGATTATAATATTGCTCCAATTAATGGCCATACTGACTTGTATATTTCTAGCCACAAATAATTCCTAGCTACATATATATTTCTTTATCTATTTTTTTGAAGATATAATATATTAATGTAGTGAATATGTCTTTAAACATTATACTATGAATTTTTTTTTTCCAGAAGTAATATGATTTAAGAGTTCGTAATACATAACAATTTAAACAACTAGATGAAGGGGTCAATAGTTAGTTAGTACTAATCTAGCTACCTAACTGTACATGTTATCTGTTATAAGCAAGATGAAGGGGTCAAATGATGAATTGGGATTGTAGCTGATGAAGGTTTTGCACTATGGGGATAGGAAGTTCATCACTATTTCGCCTTTGGTGTATTTGTTGTGTTGAATGAATTTAGAAACAGTTTATACATAGTAGTTTGGTTACTGTACATAGTAGTTTGTTAACTATACATAGTAGTTTGGTTATATTAGTTATATTAAGTACCTTTTTTATGTGTATTGTGACACCTGTGCCTCCACGACCATCATACAAATATAAATCCAATGAAATCTTATATTTCATTCTTGGGATTTGTATAAATATGTGTATCATTTGCACATATCAATTCTTGTTCGATTTCAAGCTTTAATTCGCTTTCTGGAAGGTTATACTAGAACTGATGCGTAAACGTAATCAGTTCAATGCGACAAGCACTCCGGAACAATGGCATAGGCTTAACATACCTTAAATAACCCTTACATAAATTAGAAATAAGTTTTGGATGGTTTGGTGTTTCGAAAACAAGTTTATTCGATCGCAGGGACTATTTGCGACAAACTGCGAAACTATGCCGATTTGTATAGTAACGAACATTCCGGAACTTGATCATAAGTTAAAAATACCTTAAATATCCTTTACAAACTTTAGAAATAGGCTTTGAGGGATTCGGTATGCGAAAATAAACTTTTTGATCAAACAGGGACTAAATGTCACACCCCCAAAATCCACATGCGGAATACCACCGCTTGGAGGCGTGACTGACCAGGATCCAGCCACCAATTATACTGGGCAATGATTAATAGTAAGAATATTCACCAACCACCGTGGTAAGTAAATATCATAGTTTAAAGATTTAAAAGTTTAAGTTCGAATAATAGTTTAAGTAAGCAGCGGAAGCATAAATCAAACAGTTTCAAGACAAGGTTCATAGTTCAAGATTATTTAGAACCCAACACATGGGCTAGACGACCACTACGCATCCCCAAGCAGCAAGCTCCTGAGTCACTGGTTACCTGCAAAGCATGCAGTAGGGTATCAACAAAAATGTTGGCGAGTCCACGAGTTGACCAGTTTTAATTACCAAAAACTTGTTTCACAAGTTAATTTATCCGTTTATACATGCGATGGGGAGCTACCCCATAAGTAAGCGACTAAACTGTTTTTCCAATACCGAATACTTACTTAACCGTACGTTTCCGTAGTGCCCCGTTGTCAATGTTCTATCATCATTGACGGTTTGCCAGAGTTCATTAGTTCACTCCCGTTCCCAGTAACAAGGGTCGGTGTGAGGCTGGTTACACCTAAATAGCGCTATTAACTAATAACCCGTTCGCCAGGCCCCGGCGACTAATCGGTATTAAATGGTAGGGACTTAAGTGATAGAGTTTCGTTTAGTGTTGCTTGTTGCATTCCGTATAAACAATAGTTAACTAAGAGTTCCCAGTAACAAGGGAGGTAAGTAAGTTTGTTCCCAGTAACAAGGGAAGAAAAGTAAGTTTGTATCCCTTACGTGAGGATAACGTTGATTAAGTTTCCGTTTCCCAAAACCACCGGGAACGCATGCTTTAATAGTTGTGAACTCACCTTGGGTTGCTCGGCAGTTTAGTTTACTTGGTCAAACGTGTTGGTCACCACGTCCTAGCATGGTTACCAGTATAGGTCAGGTTTGGGTACAAGGAAGTCACGTATATTCTACACGTATCTAACACATAGCATGCACAACATATAATTATCCAATAAGTCATTGGGCCCGTCTAAATTCTTTGATTAGCAACAGTTAACAGTTAACACGTAGCCCACTAAACAGTAACAAGCATGTGCAGATAATACACTTGGGCCCAATAACGAAAACTAACAGCCCAGTCGAGACCAGGTGGTCTTGACTCGAGAACAGGTGATCTCGAGTCGCAACCAGGAGCTCTCGAGTCATAGACTTCTGGTCTCGAGTAGTGCTGGTATGATTCGCAACCTCAGGGATCTCGAGTCCAGTCTCGAGTCGCAATCAGAAGATCTCGAGTCGAGACCTTGATGGTTTCGAGTCCCCAAGTCTGTTTTGAGTTGCTTGGACATGGTCTCGAGTCGTAACCACTACAGTCTCGAGTTGTCACGTGTTGGTCTCGAGTCGCAACCGGGGGTTTCGACTCTCAACCCCAGATACGTGCACATGAAGTTCTTCTAGAACCTCTGATGTACTAACCAATGGAATTGTGATTTCATGAAACTATGTACTAACCAATAGAATTTCATAAACATGTTTTCTTGTCTAAATTCTAATTAAATCAGATCAAACATCACATATTCAAATGTTTATCTCACATTCAACATTGTTCATCATATGTTCATATCACATTAACACATATTCATATTCCTAAGTCGAAACACAATTTAGACATCATCTTCGGCCCTAACTCTAGCACATAATCACCGGTTTTATCATTAGATTTATACACTCGATATTGTGATCTTGTATCAATACATAACTAATATTCATTGTGTCAAATCATCAACATACAATCATTGGTTCAATGGCAACATATATCTACATTTGCTATATCAACTTGGCATATCATTCTTAAACAACATTATCATCTAATTGTTTTTAACCCACTAAATCATACAAACCATATAAAGAGACATTTAATCTTGGCATTTGTATTATTCATCAAGCACACACTTTATCATACATTAACATCTATAATGAAGGGAACACTAACCGGATCAAGTATGGGCAAAAAGGGTATGAAGTAGTGAAGAATGAAGCTTTCAAATCGGTGTGTACGAGCTGATCCGAGGGTCTTGATGCTTTCGGTTGAGTCCAAGAGGGGAGGAAGGTGCTTGGTTTAGGGTTTGTCTAGTGAGAGAAAGTGGGGGAGAGAGAGAGTGAGAGAAGATGGAATGTTCTTAGGGATTTGAGCTAGTGATGATGGTTTCCAAATGGAGGAATGTTGGCTGATGTGGGTATTTTTATACCCGTCTCGAATGGGCGTACCCTAAGGGCCTCGGGTGGGCTCGAGGAGGGGTGCGGCCCAACGGCCCAACTGTTTACTCGAGACCGGGTGGTCTCGAGTCGGGTTCGCGGTCTTGGTTCACTTATACGTATATATATATATATTACATACACATAGTTTAATACAAGCATCACATAATTCTTCAAGATAATTCGCAAATCTTCATTTAATAGTATATGTACACATAAAGCTAAACAATGAGGTTGTTCGGGAAAACTCGGAGTGTCACATTATCCCCAAGTTTTAAGAACTTTCATCCCGAAAGTTAAGGCAGCCACTGACAAGCTAGTATGAGTGAGAGCGTTTCAACGGGGTGTCACATCATCCCCCCGTTAGTTTGGAATTTCGTCCCGAAATTCGGTTGTAGCTTCAGTGCTGGGAGTTTCGTTAGGGAACAACTGGGGATACTTGCGCTTCATCTGGTCTTCCCGCTCCCAGGTAAACTCTGGGCCGCGGCGCGAGTTCCAACGAACTCTTACGAGGGGTATCTGGCTACGTTTGAGGGTTTTGATCTCACGATCCGTGATCTCAATCGGTTCCTCAGTAAAGTGTAGCTGTTCGTCAATAGTGAGTTCCTTGAAAGGAATGATGAGTGTTTCATCTGACAGACACTTCTTCAGATTAGACATGTGGAAGACGTTGTGCACAACACTCAGTTCTTCTGGCAGATTCAATCTGTAAGCGACCTTACCGATCTTTTCGGTAACTTCGAATGGTCTGACATATCGCGGATTGAGCTTACCCCATTTTCCAAAACGAACCACACCCTTCCAGGGTGAGACTTTAAGTAGAGCCCGGTCACCAACCTGGAACTCTAGCGGTTTCCTATCCTTATCAGCGTAGCTCTTCTGAAGGTCATGAGCTGCCGCCATGCGTTGCCTAATCTGGGCAATCTTTTCTGTAGTGTCTACCACAAGTTCTGGACCTGTGATCTGGCTGTCGCCAACTTCCGCCCAGCAGAGAGGCGATCGGAATTTACGACCGTACAATGCCTCAAAGGGTGCTCCCTGAATGCTGGTGTGGTAGCTATTGTTGTAGGAGAATTCCACTAACGGTAGGTGCTTCTCCCAATTCTTGCCAAAATCGATCACACATGCCCTAAACATGTCTTCAAGTGTTTGGATGGTGCGTTCAGACTGCCCATCCGTTTGTGGATGATAAGCGGTGCTCATGTCTAAACGTGAGTCAAAAGATTTGTGCATAGCTTGCCATAACTCAGAAGTAAAACGTGCGTCTCGATCGGAAATAATAGAGGTTGGCACCCCGTGTTTCGAAACCACTTCCTTTAAGTATACCTCTGCTAGGGTAGAGAACTTGTTTGTTTCCTTAATAGCCAAAAAGTGTGTAGACTTAGTTAATCGGTCTACCACTACCCAAATGGTGTCATTTCCGCGTTGAGACCTAGGCAGGCCAGTAACAAAATCCATGGAAATTTGCTCCCATTTCCATTGCGGGATCTCTGGTTGTTGAAGTAGGCCCGATGGTTTCTGATACTCCGCCTTGACTCTCGCACAAGTCAAACATTTTCTGACATAGGTTGCTATGTGGGCTTTCATGCTTGGCCACCAATAGGTAGTCCTTAAGTCGTGGTACATCTTATCTGAACCCGGATGTACCGAATAACGGGACTTATGGGCTTCGTCCATCACGAGGCCACGTAAGTTTCCATAAAGGGGAACCCATATGCGCCCGGCCACGTAGTAAGCACCGTCTTCTTTTTGTTCTAAACGTTGTCTCGATCCTCGTAGGGACTCAGCCCTGATGTTCTCGACTTTTAATGCTTCAACCTGAGCATTTCGGATTTGATTAGGGAGGTTCGAGTGGATGGTGAGCTGTAAGGCACGAACACGCTTAGGTTTGGTTTCCTTCCTGCTGAGGGCATCTGCCACCACATTAGCCTTGCCCGGATGATATCTAATTGCACACTCGTAGTCATTTAGGAGTTCGACCCATCGGCGTTGCCGCATATTCAACTCCTTTTGTTCCATTATGTGCTTGAGACTCTTTTGATCAGTGTAAATTGTGCACTTGGTACCGTACAAGTAGTGTCTCCAAATCTTGAGCGCGAAGACCACTGCTCCAAATTCTAAGTCATGTGTCGTGTAGTTCCGTTCGTGGATCTTGAGTTGTCGTGAAGCGTAAGCAATGACCTTCTCGCGTTGCATCAACACGCAACCAAGCCCTTGAATAGAAGCGTCGCAGTAAACAACAAAGTCGTCGGTACCTTCAGGTAAGGAAAGAATAGGAGCACTACAGAGGTTCTTCTTTAGTTCCTGAAAGGTAGATTCCTGCGCATCATTCCACTTATAAGCAGCACCCTTCTGAGTGAGGGTCGTAAGTGGTTGAGCGATCTTAGAGAACCCCTTGATAAATCTTCGATAGTATCCTGCCAATCCCAAGAATTGGCGAACTTCGGTCGGAGTCTTAGGTATAGGCCAATTCTTAATGGATTCAATCTTAGCGGGGTCAACATGAATCCCATCCTGATTGACTATGTGCCCAAGGAAATGGACTTCCCTAAGCCAGAAATCACATTTCGAGAATTTGGCGTACAGTTGCTCACTGCGAAGGAGTTCGAGAATAAGACGCAGGTGTTGTTCATGCTCCTCTTGACTCTTCGAGTAGATTAAGATGTCGTCAATAAACACAATTACGAACTTGTCGAGGTAGGGTTTGCACACTCGGTTCATGAGATCCATGAAGATCGCAGGTGCGTTGGTCATTCCGAAAGGCATAACAAGGAATTCGTAATGACCATAGCGGGTTCTGAAAGCAGTCTTAGAGATGTCCTCGTCGCGGACTCTCAGTTGGTGATAACCTGATCGCAGATCGATCTTGGAATAATAGCTCGACCCTTGCAGTTGGTCGAACAGGTCGTCGATACGGGGAAGTGGATAACGATTCTTGATGGTAACCTTGTTCAGTTCGCGGTAGTCAATGCACATTCGGAATGTGCCATCCTTATTTTTGACAAAGAGCACTGGGGCTCCCCAGGGTGATGAGCTAGGACGGATAAAACCTTTGTCCAAAAGTTCTTGTAGTTGAGTAGAAAGTTCCTTGAGTTCTGCGGGAGCCAGACGATAAGGTGCACGAGCTATAGGTGCTGCTCCGGGAGCTAGGTCGATTTGAAATTCGACCTGACGGTGTGGAGGAAGTCCAGGTAGTTCTTCAGGAAATACCTCAGGATAGTCGCGTACAACAGGAAAATCTTCAATATTGCTTTCCTTTTTCTGCGTGTTGGCAACAAGTGCTAAGATAGCGGTGTGCCCCTTTCGTAAAAACTTCTGGGCTTTTAAGAATGAAATGATGCCTGTGACTTTTCCGCTTTTGTCGCCTTGAACGATAAGGGGTTTGCCAGGAGGTCGGGGAATACGAATAGCTTTCTCTTGGCAGAGGATTTCGGCTCGATGCTTGGATAACCAATCCATACCAATGACGACGTCGAAGCTTCCGAGAATGATGGGGAAAAGATCGATGCGGAAGGTCTGACCAGACAATTCTAATTTGCAGTTACGAATAACGTGCGAGGCCTCGAGGTTTCTACCATTAGCTATTTCAACGATGTGCTTAGAGCTTAGCGGCGTAAGAGTGGACTTAAGCTTCTTACTAATACGTAGGGATACATAACTAGCATCTGCTCCGGAATCAAATAATATGGAAACATAACGGTCATTAAGTAGGAACTTACCCGCCACCACGTTAGGGTCGTTCCTTGCTTCAGCAGCCCCAATCACGAATGCCCTTGCATTGTTTCCAACTCCCTGGTTGTTGTTGTTGTTCCCAGCACCTTGATTATTGTTGTTGCGATTCTGGTTCAACTGAGGGCAATCCTTTCGCATGTGCCCTATTGCCCCACATTTGTAGCATTCACGGTTGTTTCCTTGCTGCTGCTGTTGCTGTGGTTGATGCTGATTCTGCCTAGCTGGGAACTGGCTCCTGCAGTCTTTGGCTTCATGCCCCATCTTGTTGCATCGCTGACACTGACCTTTGCAACATGGCCCACTGTGGTGACGATTACATTTGTTACACTTGGGGTGGTTTCCTCGATAGCCACCCTGTTGCTGAGGGCCTTTGTTGTTTTCAGTCTTCCTTTGTTGAACTGGGGCCTGAGTGGGGTTAGCATCCTTTCCCTGACTTCCATCCCACTTTCGTTTGTTATCGCTAGAAGTTCCAGCAGTAGTACTGATCCTCTTGGGCAACTTGCCCTCCTCCACAGCCTGATTGGTGAGTTTGTGAGCAAGACGGACCACGGGCTGTATGGTATTGAGGTTGGCTGAGGTTACATGGCTCCGGATTTCGGGAACCAAACCTTTGATGTACAATTCGATCCTTCGATACATAGGTCGGGACATGTTTGGGCAAAGTGCAGCATAGTCGTTGGACTGCTTGGTGTAAGTCTCAATCTCTGATCCAACCATCTTGAGCTCATAGTACTCGTTCTCGAGTTTGTGGATGTCATCCCTGTGATAGTACTCCTCTTTGATCATATCCTTGAAATCTTCCCATGCAGTAGCATTAGCAGTTTCCAGACCAAGCATCTGAATCTGTGCCTTCCACCATGAAAGCGCGTTTCCTTCAAGCGTGCCAGTCGCGAACTTAACCCAGTTAGCAGGGGGACACTCGCAGACAGCAAAGACAGCTTCGGCCTTTTCAATCCAGTGCAGAAGGCCTATGGCACCCTCAGTGCCGTTGAAAGGGAGAAGCTTGCCATCCATGAAGGTTTTGAAAGTACAAACACGTGGCTGCGCAGGCGCAGGCTGACCTGTCGTGAGAAGTGAAGCGAATGGGCTTAGAGGTGAAAAGACGATGTGGGGGTAGGATCTAAACATCCTAAAGTAACTAGTTTACCTCCAGGGTGAGCTGCGAAAGCTGCAGCCACCGTGTTGAGCAAGTTGGTGAACTGAGCCTGAGTCATGTTAACGTTTCCTCTTCCGCGTCCACTCATTGTCTTCATAACCAGAAAAACACAGTATGAGTGTGATGTCGTAACGTAGCGAGAATGAGGTAGAAGAGGGATGTGTATCTATCTAATTAGGCACACTAGTATGTATAGTAGAGCAATCAACGTAAAGTAAACAAGCAAGTAAACACAAGTCCGAGCTATGAGGTCTAATAAGCTGAGTCTTGCCCTTGGAGTGTAGTGTCGTCACGAGTCACGGGTTATAGTCTGGTTTTTCTCAAAAAGACTTTCTTTTTAAAACCAAGTTCACTATAACCAATGGCTCTGATACCAATCTGTCACACCCCCAAAATCCACATGCGGAATACCACCGCTTGGAGGCGTGACTGACCAGGATCCAGCCACCAATTATACTGAGCAATGATTAATAGTAAGAATATTCACCAACCACAGTGGTAAGTAAATATCATAGTTTAAAGATTTAAAAGTTTAAGTTCGAATAATAGTTTAAGTAAGCAGCGGAAGCATAAATCAAACAGTTTCAAGACAAGGTTCATAGTTCAAGATTATTTAGAACCCAACACATGGGCTAGACGACCACTACGCATCCCCAAGAAGCAAGCTCCTGAGTCACTAGTTACCTGCAAAGCATGCAGTAGGGTATCAACAAAAATCTTGGCGAGTCCACGAGTTGACCAGTTTTAATTACCAAAAACTTGTTTCACCAGTTAATTTATCCGTTTATACATGCGATGGGGAGCTACCCCATAAGTAAGCGACTAAACTGTTTTTCCAATACCGAATACTTACTTAACCGTACGTTTCCGTAGTGCCCCGTTGTCAATGTTCTATCATCATTGACGGTTTGCCAGAGTTCATTAGTTCACTCCCGTTCCCAGTAACAAGGGTCGGTGTGAGGCTGGTTACACCTAAATAGCGCTATTAACTAATAACCCGTTCGCCAGGCCCCGACGACTAATCGGTATTAAATGGTAGGGACTTAAGTGATAGAGTTTTGTTTAGTGTTGCTTGTTGCATTCCGTATAAACAATAATTAACTATGAGTTCCCAGTAACAAGGGAGGTAAGTAAGTTTGTTCCCAGTAACAAGGGAACAAAAGTAAGTTTGTATCCCTTACGCGGGGATAGCGTTGATTAAGTTTCCGTTTCCCAAAACCACCAGGAACACATGCTTTAATAGTTGTGAACTCACCTTGGGTTGCTCGGCAGTTTAGTTTACTTGGTCAAACGCGTTGGTCACCACGTCCTAGCATGGTTACCAGTATAGGTCAGGTTTGGGTACAAGGAAGTCACGTATATTCTATACGTATCTAACACATAGCATGCACAACATATAATTATCCAATAAGTCATTGGGCCCGTCTAAATTCTTTGATTAGCAACAGTTAACAGTTAACACGTAGCCCACTAAACAGTAACAAGCATGTGCAGATAATACACTTGGGCCCAATAACGAAAACTAACAGCCCAGTCGAGACCAGGTGGTCTCGACTCGAGAACAGGTGGTCTCGAGTCGCAACCAGGAGGTCTCGAGTCATAGACTTCTGGTCTCGAGTAGTGCTGGTATGAGTCGCAACCTCAGGGATCTAGAGTCCAGTCTCGAGTCGCAATCAGAAGATCTCGAGTCGAGACCTTGATGGTTTCGAGTCCCCAAGTCTGTTTTGAGTTGCTTGGACATGGTCTCGAGTCGTAACCACTACAGTCTCGAGTTGTCACGTGTTGGTCTCGAGTCGCAACCGGGGGTCTCGACTCGCAACCCCGGATACGTGCACATGAAGTTCTTCTAGAACCTCTGATGTACTAACCAATGGAATTGTGATTTCATGAAACTATGTACTAACCAATAGAATTTCATAAACATGTTTTCTTGTCTAAATTCTAATTAAATCAGATCAAACATCACATATTCAAATGTTTATCTCACATTCAACATTGTTCATCATATGTTCATATCACATTAACACATATTCATAATCCAAAGTCGAAACACAATTTAGACATCATCTTCGGCCCTCACTCTAGCACATAATCACCGGTTTTATCATTAGATTTATACACTCGATATTGTGATCTTGTATCAATACATAACTAATATTCATTGTGTCAAATCATCAACATACAATCATTGGTTCAATGGCAACATATATCTACATTTGCTATATCAACTTGGCATATCATTCTTAAACAACATTATCATCTAATTGTTTTTAACCCACTAAATCATACAAACCATATAAAGAGACATTTAATCTTGGCATTTGTATTATTCATCAAGCACACACTTTATCATACATTAACATCTATAATGAAGGGAACACTAACCGGATCAAGTATGGGCAAAAAGGGTATGAAGTAGTGAAGAATGAAGCTTTCAAATCGGTGTGTACGAGCTGATCCGAGGGTCTTGATGCTTTCGGTTGAGTCCAAGAGGGGAGGAAGGTGCTTGGTTTAGGGTTTGTCTAGTGAGAGAAAGTGGGGGGGAGAGAGAGAGAGAAGATGGAATGTTCTTAGGGATTTGAGCTAGTGATGATGGTTGCCAAATGGAGGAATGTTGGCTGATGTGGGTATTTTTATACCCGTCTCGAATGGGCGTACCCTAAGGGCCTCGGGTGGGCTCGAGGAGGGGTGCGGCCCAACGGCCCAACTGTTTACTCGAGACCGGGTGGTCTCGAGTCGGGTTCGCGGTCTTGGTTCACCTATACGTATATATATATATATATATATTACATACACATAGTTTAATACAAGCATCACATAATTCTTCAAGATAATTCGCAAATCTTCATTTAATAGTATATGTACACATAAAGCTAAACAATGAGGTTGTTCGGGAAAACCCGGAGTGTCACATTATCCCCAAGTTTTAAGAACTTTCGTCCCGAAAGTTAAGGCAGCCACTGACAAGCTAGTATGAGTGAGAGCGTTTCAACGGGGTGTCACACTAAAAGCGTCAAAAAGTGCATAAGTTTGCATTTTCGCGCATATCTTACGTTCTGAACATATCCGGACATCCAAAAATTTTTGTAATCATTAAAATATTTTATTTTAGTGATTGGAATGCAAAAATACCACTCGTCGTGTAATTTGGATCAATTTCGCGTCCGTTCGAGTTTTCGTCGTAATTAACCGAATAACGCGACCGTACGACCAAATGAACCGACATCAGATATGTTTTTGAGAATATTTTAAGTTCCCTATACTTTATCTTCATTTTAGAGCCTTGAAATGAGGTTAACGGGGCTTAAACGTGCCGAAAATCAAGTTTTAAGCATGCAGGGACCTGTTTCGCCAAAATTTGAAACTTAGAACTGAGCTCCCCCGAGCCACGCGCCAAGACTAGGTAGCCCTGGCGCGCCACGTCACGGGGACCATTTTTCAGCAGTTCATTTTCAGCAACCAGCTTCAATTCCAGGGTTATTTTTGCAAAATTCTCAATACCTGGAGCTGGTTTTGCGTCCCCATTGTATTCAATACCATGTGCAACAAATGTATGGATAGGATTGATCCTTCTAAACACATGTAATGATCCAATTGATCCTAACTTCCTATAAATAGCAATGGGTTTTCATTTGGTTCTTCACACTTGATTCAATTTCTGCTCTAACTTGGAGTTTTCATACTTTATACCTGAGCAATTTGAATCAAATCTTCATTGCTTGGACCTTTTGTAAGCTTCTTTCATGCTTTTTATGCTTTTCAAGCATGAAAGTCAAACACGACTTTCTGCTTTGACCAGTCTTTGGTCAATACAAAGTTCGTTTGAACTTTGCAACGTGAGCGTAATCACGATGGTTATAGTCCCTTGTGACTATACCTACTTATTACCACGTCGATTAGTCGAAGTGACGAGTCAAAGTTTCGGTCAAAATACGTGTTTATGCGTATTTTGCATCGAAGCTAATTTCGGGTATCAAAACACTTTGTTTTGATATCAAAAGTGTTTACTAACTTAGTTAAACATGTTTCAACATGTTTAGCTCGTCACTTTTAGTCTAGTGCTCGTATAGGGTCGTAAGTCAAGCGGTCTTGAGAAGCGCTTAGACTTTCAAACCCGACCCATTTGGTCGATCGTTAGGATCCGGCCAAGCATATTATGTGACCATAGTTGTATAGGGAATAACCTTCCGAGGTTATACCTTATGGTCACTTAGTTTAATTAGTTGTATGATAGGTAGTTTATATGCCTTAGGTAAATGACCAAAATGCTCTTTTCACGCATAATTGATATTTAAGCATATGTAACTTAATTTTTGTCACTTAATCTGGTTATGCAACATATTTGAACATGTTAAGGCATATAATACTTGTCATAGGACTAGTTAGGCATCTCGAACGCGCATTTGCGCGAATGACGCGTTAAAGTAGCGTAAGCTACCTTAATAACGGGTCGAAAGCACTTAGGATAGGTGCCACACCCCGACCATGTAAAACAACAAATCGTGGCGGAAACGTCGAGGAGTGTTGTAACAGAATTATTGTTTCACAACCATGGATACAAAAAGAGTTTCGTTTTATTTATTCAATAAGTAATTTACATTGTTTTAACACAAAACAAACGAGTTACATATCGACTATCACTGTTATTATGTCACTAAGGCCTTGTCCAGATCCTATGTGATTCGTGCATCCTAGTAATCAACATCAAGCAACATCACCTGAAACATATGTAAAAACAAAGTCAGCAAGGAAATGATGGCGAGCACATAGGTTTTATAAGAGTGTCGGATTCATGGCTAGTTTACATGTTGCAATACCTTATTAAAAACCTTGTTTTGAAAAGTACATAATATTGCAGCATAATTTAACCAACTCAAATCAAGTGGGTTATAATTTATAAGACCTCGTAGCCATGATTCTTAACCCAAAAACATTTGTTTTAGTAAACCAAATTGTAAAACATCTCGTATTAACTCGTTAATAAAACTCGTATGGTTTATATCCTTTCGAAAACATCGTTATGTGACATCGTTTCAAAATCGTTTACCCAAGTGAACTAAATAACGCCACGGTATGTAACATGATGAAAACATTTGTATATAAGAAGTACCAGCGGCGTATCCACCATGTTTTCATCACATTACACCCATCCCGTTATCTAAACACTAACCAAAAACCAATCGTTTATCCATCTCATTTAACATTGTTTAAGTTGTTTCGAAATCGTTTAACTCATTTAACTCGTTTTAAATCATCCTCGTTTTTAATTGTTAAAACTACTTTTGGTCGTCTCGCTAATAACATTCAAACCTTCATGACTCGACTATCTCGCTTCTCGCATTAACAAACCACCAAAGGGTAAGTTAACAATCACAGATTCAATCGTTACCCACATAACCCACACATAACCATGGGTGCAGTCTGATAACGGGATTTGTCAGATCCTATGGTACCATAACCTAATACTGGTCGGTTCGGCAAAAATTAATAAATGTCATTCGTTATGTAACTACAACCAACAAGTTCGTTCACATTATCGAAATCGTTATTAGTTTAGTATAAACCATCTTAATCGTTTTTGAAACCATTGTTAAAATATCGAAATCGTTTTGATACAATCACATGAAGTGCAAAGTATCCTCACATGGGAACTATGTACTCACATGAAGTGCAAAGTATCCTCAATCAATAGAACTTCAACAAACTCAAGTAAACCAGAGAAATCAAGCAGCACCTAGTAATCGAATCACTAGTCAAACAATCGACACCTAAATCAGAAGATCGGATAGAATGAGGTCTTGTAAACCAAATGAGTGTTGGAACTCATGTGATATGGTTTAAGAAAGCCTACATCCTAAATCGGAACCTAACCTAAGTGCTTTCGTGTCACACCCCGACCACGTGAGACAACGAAACGTGGCGGAAACGTCGGGGAGTGTTGTAACAGAATTAATGTTTCACAACCATGGAAATTTAAAGTTTCGTTTTATTCAACAAACAAGCGAGTTACATTGTCTTTAAACAAGAAATAAAGAGTACATAACAAAATTTAACTAGTTCTTGTCTCGTTTTAAGTCACTAAGGCACAGGTCCGCCTAAGTATGTCTTGATAAGTCCTATGCATCATCTCCTGAAAACACAAGTGAAAATAGGTACGTCAGCATAAAAATGCCTGTGAGATACATAGGTTTTAAGAAAATAGGATTCATGACTTATGTTTGAGAAAATGTTTAGTCATGAACCTTGTAATTTGCTTTGTCTTGTAAATCATTTGAAAAACGATAAGATCAGATGATATGTATAAATAAGAGAATAATGTAGGGTTAAATGAATAACCATGTAAGATGAGTTTGTATAAGATAAGTTGTTTGTAAATCAATGTCTTGTGAAAAGTATGTTATTTGTATAAAATGTTATATATCTCAAACTGAAATGATTTAAATAACGCTACGACATGTAATACCATACAATCACTTATATATAGGAAGTACCAGCGGCGTATCCACCATGCTTGTATCATATTACATACGCCTCGTTACTTAATCACTTACTCAAACCAAACTACCAAAGTAAAATGTTCATGTCTAATGTAAATCATGTAATGTGTATCCAAAATGTAAGCATGTGATGAATAAAAAATGTACTAAGTATGATGAACAATGCAACAAATGGACATACATAGCATGTGAACTGTACTAAGTATGCAACAATAGACATACATAGCATGAGACGTGAAACAACTGTACTAAGTATGCAACAATAGACATACATAGCATGTGACGTGAAACAACTGTACTAAGTATGCAACACAATGGGCATACATAGCATGAAATGTAATGTAAAACAATGTACTAAGTATGCACACAATGGACATACATAGCATGAACACAACGAAATCATGTACTATAATGTACTAATGAACGTAGCAAGTATATGATGTGAAAACAGGAAGGCATGAAAGTAACAAGTAGGAACATGTGTTTCACCCCAAAACAGTTTGGAAAACAGTAAAGAGGGGTCTATGTACTCACTTGAGATTGCTCAGTAGTCCTTGAGTAACAACCAAACAATGCTAGAGATCACGGATATCAAACGGCACCTAATATAGGTAACTATGTTAATAAACCGGACCTAAATCGGAGGATTAGATAGAATGAGGGTTCGTAAACCAAACGAGTATAGAGACTCGTGTCATATGGTTTAACAAAGCCTTCATACTAAATGAAACCTAACCTAAGTGCTTTCGACCCATCGCGACCCATTAAGGTAGCTTATGCTACTTTAACGCGTCGTGCGCGCAAAAGCGCACTCGAGTCGTCTAACTAGCCCTATGACAAGTGTTATATGCCTAAACATGTAATATAATCAGTTATGTGACAAAAGTTTAGGCTACATATGCTTAATTACCAATTATACATGAAAAGGGTATTCTGGTAATTTACCTAAGGCATATAAACTACCTATCATACAACTACTCAAACGATGTGACCATAGGGTATAACCTCGGAAGGTTATTCCCTACCTACTATGGTCACCTAATGTATTTGGTCGGATCCTAATGATCGACCAAATGGGTCGGGTTCGAAGGTATAAGCGATTTATCAGATCGCTTACCCTTACGACCCTAGACAACGTGGTAATCAGTAGGCATGGTCACAAGGGACTATAACCATCGTGATTACAATCACGTTGCGAAGTTCAAACGAACTTCGCATTGACCATAAACTGGTCAACGCAGAAAGTCAAACAACGTTTGACTTTCGGACTCGAAAAACAATAAAAGAATGAAGGAATACTTACGAAGGGTCCCCGAATGCTAATCGTGATCCAAGTAACTCAGGTATGAAACAATGGTTTCAACTTAGAGCTTCTAAAATCAGATTCTTGTGGGTTTTTCAATGAAGTGGGTTGGGTATTTATAGGATTCGTAGAGCTGTTAAGATCGTTTCTTGGAAACCGTGGTTTGATCTTGGCCATACACCTCAAGAACATGGTTTTACAAAACCATTTGAGCCCCTAGTATTGAGAAATACCATGTGCAAGAGGATTAGGAGTGCATAACAGCTGATAACAGCCTATTTAAACATCGAATCTGGTCTGGGAGGCTGACGCAGGCCGCGTAAAGGATAGCCCTGGTTTTACGCGGGCCGCCTGGGGGTCCTGATCAGAAAACAAGTTTCAAAAATGACAGTTTTGGTCCCTGTTGTGTTTTAAGGCCATTTCCGGCACTTCAAAGGCCCGTCAAGCCAAATTTAAGGCCCTAAAATGATGCCTAAACATTGTGGACATGAAAAATGCTCAAAAATATGCCGAACGTTGGTTCGTTTGGTCGTACGTACGCGATGTTTGCTTAATTACGACGAAATGCGCATAAGCGCGAAAAACGATCCAAATGACGCGACGAATGGATTTTTCTTATGCCAAACACTAAAATAAAATGTTTTAGTGCTTACATAGATTATTGGATGTCCGGATGTATTCAGAACGTAAGTTATGCGCAAAAATGCAAACTTGTGCACTTTTTGACGCTTTTAGTCCCTGAATGACCCAAAAGTTTATTTTAGCACACCGAACACCTCAAAGCCTATTTCTAAGCTATGTAAAGGATATTTATGGTATGTTTAACTTATGGTCATGTTCCGGAATGTCTGTTAGAGTTCAAATTGGCATACTTTCGCAGTTTGTCAACTTTAGTCCCTATAAGCGATTTAACTCGATTTTGCCATACCAAAACCTTCATAACTTATTTATAAGTTATGTAAAGGTTATTTAAGGTATGTTAAGCCTATTTCACTATTCCGGAGTGTTCGTTGCATTAAACTGGTTATATGTACGCATCAGAGCGCGTATAACCCTCTAGAAAGCGATTTAAAGCTTGAAATCGAACAAGAGTTGATATGTGCAAACGATACACATATTTTTACAAATCCCAAGTATGAAATACAATATTTCATTGGTTTGGCATTTGTTTGATGGTTGAAGTGACACAGGTGTCACAGTCTCCCCTACTTTAGGAAATTTCGTCCCGAAATTTAATTTTAGGAGAAACTTGTGAGGACGACGGTGATGTTTTCGCTTTGAATGAACCCCTTGAACCCTAAGTAGAACTCTGGGCCATGATAGGGTTCTTAGCGAAATTGTCAATCCCTCAAAGTGAAGTCCTTGTAGCAGCAAAACATGGAGTTTCAAACTATGGATAGGAGAACGTTTCCCATGAAGACTTATCATAGGAAACTTAAATTCACGATTGGGAAGTGTAAGATAAAATGACATCGGTCAAAGTCCAAGACTTCTCCCGTATCATTACTCCTGCCACTATTGGTCTTTACACATGACAAAACTTCCTGTGGTTTCTGTGCACTGAATTCCATAATTATGTAGGCCTCCATAATTACGTACTTCCTTGCACAGTCCGCACAGTTCATTTCATAATGCGTATGGGAAAAAAAATCAAACGAATAATCCTGTAATCACCACAGGATTAGATCAACGAACAATCTCTTTATCTAAACTACCCAAGAGAAATATTTAACTACATCGACGTAGGATGTCTTTAACTAGATTGTCGAACCAATCTCTTCAACTAAACTACCCAAGAGGAATATTTAACTACATCGACGTAGGATGTCTTTAACTAGATTGTCGAACCAATCTATTTAACTTAGATCGACGTAGGATCTCTTTAACTAGACCACCAGAGGGCCTGTTTAACTATATCAACGCATGATATATTCAACTAGATTGTCGAACCAATCTCTTAGATCAACGAATGATCTATTTAACTAAACTACCCACGGGGAATATTTAGCTACATCGATGTAGGATGTCTTTAACTAGATTGTCGAACCAATCTCTTCAACTATATCAACACATGTTGTCCTTAAACTTCGGAATGGTACTTTATAATCCAAGGGACTTAACTACAACGTAGAAGTCCATTAAGGATTTAAGATAGTACCTTTTTGAATATCCTACTACGAATCCCTCATATGAAGGTATGAAAGATTCCACGAGGATTTGGATAGTGAATATCCAGAGTATACAAAAACACAAAATGCATAAATGGAAAGACAAGATGCATAAACACATAGTCACATAACCACAAAATTGTTTATCTTGATCTTTAATTTGTAAGTTTTGTTTTGTTAATTACGTACATGCATTTAAAGCACACTAGGAATCCATTTCATGGATTTCATTTGGTACTTTAAACATTAGCAAGAATCTAACTATGAAGATAGAAAGATCTTCCAAAAATTCGATTTCATTTTCAAGAAAACGCAATATTCGAATTAAGGTACAATAATTTGAATATACGGAAATACCCTTAGGTACCCTATTAAGAATTTATAGTGGTACTTTGGGTATTCGTATAGAGTTGTAACTTGCGCCTTGTACTTCGTTTCCTTGGAAGAAACGGGTACTTTGGATTTCCGTGGAAAACGCAAGAGATAATAAAATGGAAGAAATTACGGGGTAGTCTGTTCTTCAAGGAATACGGTTCCTTGATTGTCCGTATTGTAGAGGATACGTTGTTTATACATGCCATCACATTTGTACATTGCAATGTAAAATAAAAAGATTTATTTATAAACAACAACAACTGTTTCATGGACCTTGACTACAAAAGAAAATAATACATAAGGCTTGATTATCTCTAAACAACATTGTCTTCTAGTTGGTCCGATGCTCATCCTTGCGCTGGATTCGCATTAGCAATCTTTGGGCAATTTCTTCGGAAATGGCCCATCTCGCCACAGTTGAAGCAAGGACCTGGTGGACAACGTGCTTGAGCAGGATTTACTTGAGGTTGGTTTGGACCACCTTGGTTTGGGGTAAATCAACAAGCATTTTCCAGGTGACCGAGTCGCCCACATAATGCACATAAATGACACTGTAGGTGAGCTAAGTGGTGTGCATTACATTTGTCGCATATCGGTGCAGTACCGGCATAAGGTTTCTTTGCAGGAGGTTGAGTTGGTTGGTTGCGGGTGTTTTGGTTGGGTTGAGCAGCAATCGCAAAATTCTGCGAAGCCTTACGCTTCTTAGACTTCTCAGGGATCCAGTCTGTTCATCCATGGTCTTTGATTCCTCGATTGGCTTCTTGTCACCCTTTCGAAAAAGTTTATGCTTTCTGATCTGAGATTCAGTCAAGGTTGCAGATAGCTCAATGGCCTGCCTAACCGTAGTGGGGTTACTACCAGTAACAATGTCCTGAACTGAGTCAGGGAGACCATCAATGTATTTCTCGATCGCCTTATCCAAAGGCGTAACCATGGTAGGGCACAACAGGCTCAACTCTTCATATCGATCAGTGTATGCTCGATGTTCACCGCTGTCTTACTTAAGATCGTCGAATTCCCTTTCCAATGCCCTGATCTCGTGACGAGGACAGAATTCCTTCATCATCAGTGATCGAAGTTCTTCCCAAGTTTGGGCCAGTGCCACTTCGGCACCCCTATCTCTCACCACACCGTTCCACCACGTCAAAGCTCGTTTCTCAAAGACACTAGATGCAAAATCTACCTTTCGCTCGTTTGGACATTGAACATGTCTGAAGGTGCTCTCTAAACTTTCGAACCATTGCAGAAGTGCAGTCGCTCCTTGAGACCCAGAAAACTTTGATGGCTTAGCCGAGTTGAACGTCTTGAAGTTGCAGGGGGCATTATTGTTATTGTGGGCTTGGTGACATTGGGCAACGATGTTCGGGATTGCAGTAGTTATTTGCTGTGTAATGACAGCTGCCAGATCTTCAATAGATACCGGATTTTCGCGTCGTGGAGGCATTCTAAAAGGGGAAACAAGAGAGAAAACAAATGAAATGGCATTGGGTAAGAATAGGATGTTACAATTTCCGACCAAAATCATGGGTGATGGTCATTTGTTTGAACCATGAAGCAAACAAACGACACTAAGGCTGAATCAAAGCAAATAGATCCTCATAGTGTATCGCGAAGACATGCTCGCCTATAAGTGGACACTCACCCCAAGAGTTCCCAGGTAAGAGTGACTGGTCCGATTACGTGGATTTGTACGAACACTCTAGCCTTAGACAGAAAACCCAGGGTACAGACATCCACTCTTCCAGTTTGCACATGTTCACACTATTTAGGACCCAAAAATTTGACGAGATTTTGAAAACCCAAAGGGTTCAAAACCTTATAACAGAGGATTCAAAACCTTACAATAGAGGGTTCAAAACCTAGTAATCAATCATCCTAGAACAGATGATTAGTTTTCAAAGCGGTTTTGAAATTTATGTTCTTGTTGTGATTGTCGCCTAAGGATAGGTGACGGTATTGTTTTATGACTAAACGCAAGTAAACTCGCGTTAGGGTCCTAAGAAGGTTATAGACTAGGTCAAAGTATTACTAATAACCTAATTCCCTATAACCATTGGCTCTGATACCATCTTTTCTGTCACACCCCGACCACGTGAGAGAACGAAACGTGGCGGAAACGTCGGGGAGTGTTGTAACAGAATTAATGTTTCACAACCATGTAAATTTAAAGTTTCGTTTTATTTAACAAACAAGCGAGTTACATTTTCTTTAAACAAGAAATAAAGAGTACATAACAAAATTTAACTAGTTCTTGTCTCGTTTTAAGTCACTAAGGCACAGGTCCGCCTAAGTATGTCTTGATAAGTCCTATGCATCATCTCCTGAAAACACATGTGAAAATAGGTACGTCAGCATAAAAATGCCTGTGAGATACATAGGTTTTGAGAAAATAGGATTCATGACTTATGTTTGAGAAAATGTTTAGTCATGAACCTTGTAATTTGCTTTGTCTTGTAAATCATTTGAAAAACGATAAGATCAGATGATATGTATAAATAAGAGAATAATGTAGGGTTAAATGAATAACCATGTAAGATGAGTTTGTATAAGATAAGTTGTTTGTAAATCAATGTCTTGTGAAAAGTATGTTATTTGTATAAAATGTTATATATCTCAAACTGAAATGATTTAAATAACGCTACGACATGTAATACCATACAATCACTTATATATAGGAAGTACCAGCGGCGTATCCACCATGCTTGTATCATATTACACACGCCTCGTTACTTAATCACTTACTCAAACCAAACTACCAAAGTAAATGTTCATGTCTAATGTAAATCATGTAATGTGTATCCAAAATGTAAGCATGTGATGAATAAAAAATGTACTAAGTATGATGAACAATGCAACAAATGGACATACATAGCATGTGAACTGTACTAAGTATGCAACAATAGACATACATAGCATGAGACGTGAAACAACTGTACTAAGTATGCAACAATAGACATACATAGCATGTGACGTGAAACAACTGTACTAAGTATGCAACACAATGGGCATACATAGCATGAAATGTAATGTAAAACAATGTACTAAGTATGCACACAATGGACATACATAGCATGAACACAACGAAATCATGTACTATAATGTACTAATGAACGTAGCAAGTATATGATGTGAAAACAGGAAGGCATGAAAGTAACAAGTAGGAACATGTGTTTCACCCCAAAACAGTTTGGAAAACAGTAAAGAGGGGTCTATGTACTCACTTGAGATTGCTCAGTAGTCCTTGAGTAACAACCAAACAATGCTAGAGATCACGGATATCAAACGGCACCTAATATAGGTAACTATGTTAATAAACCGGACCTAAATCGGAGGATTAGATAGAATGAGGGTTCGTAAACCAAACGAGTATAGAGACTCGTGTCATATGGTTTAACAAAGCCTTCATACTAAATGAAACCTAACCTAAGTGCTTTCGACCCATCGCGACCCATTAAGGTAGCTTATGCTACTTTAACGCGTCGTGCGCGCAAAAGCGCACTCGAGTCGTCTAACTAGCCCTATGACAAGTGTTATATGCCTAAACATGTAATATAATCAGTTATGTGACAAAAGTTTAGGTTACATATGCTTAATTACCAATTATACATGAAAAGGGTATTCTGGTAATTTACCTAAGGCATATAAACTACCTATCATACAACTACTCAAACGATGTGACCATAGGGTATAACCTCGGAAGGTTATTCCCTACCTACTATGGTCACCTAATGTATTTGGTCGGATCCTAATGATCGACCAAATGGGTCGGGTTCGAAGGTATAAGCGATTTATCAGATCGCTTACCCTTACGACCCTAGACAACGTGGTAATCAGTAGGCATAGTCACAAGGGACTATAACCATCGTGATTACAATCACGTTGCGAAGTTCAAACGAACTTCGCATTGACCATAAACTGGTCAACGCAGAAAGTCAAACAACGTTTGACTTTCGGACTCGAAAAACAATAAAAGAATGAAGGAATACTTACGAAGGGTCCCCGAATGCTAATCGTGATCCAAGTAACTCAGGTATGAAACAATGGTTTCAACTTAGAGCTTCTAAGATCAGATTCTTGTGGGTTTTTCAATGAAGTGGGTTGGGTATTTATAGGATTCGTAGAGCTGTTAAGATCGTTTCTTGGAAACCGTGGTTTGATCTTGGCCATACACCTCAAGAACATGGTTTTACAAAACCATTTGAGCCCCTAGTATTGAGAAATACCATGTGCAAGAGGATTAGGAGTGCATAACAGCTGATAACAGCCTGTTTAAACATCGAATCTGGTCTGGGAGGCTGACGCGGGCCGCGTAAAGGATAGCCCTGGTTTTACGCGGGCCGCCTGGGGGTCCTGATCAGAAAACAAGTTTCAAAAATGACAGTTTTAGTCCCTGTTGTGTTTTAAGGCCATTTCCGGCACTTCTAAGGCCCGTCAAGCCAACTTTAAGGCCCGAAAATGATTCCTAAACATTGTGGACATGAAACATGCTCAAAAATATGCCGGACGTTGGTTCGTTTGGTCGTACGAACGCGATGTTTGCTTAATTACGACGAAATGCGCATAAGCGCGAAAAACGATCCAAATGACGTGACGAATGGATTTTTCTTATGCCAAACACTAAAATAAAATGTTTTAGTGCTTACATAAATTTTTGGATGTCCGGATGTATTCAGAACGTAAGTTATGCGCAAAAATGCAAACTTGTGCACTTTTTGACGCTTTTAGTCCCTGAATGACCCAAAAGTTTCTTTTAGCACACCGAACACCTCAAAGCCTATTTCTAAGATATGTAAAGTATATTTATGGTATTTTTAACTTATGGTCATGTTCCGGAATGTCTGTTAGCGTTCAAATTGGCATACTTTCGCAGTTTGTCAACTTTAGTCCCTGTAAGCGATTTAACTCGATTTTGCCATACCAAAACCTTCAAAACTTATTTATAAGTTATGTAAAGGGTATTTAAGGTATGTTAAGCCTATTTCACTATTCCAGAGTGTTCGTTGCATTAAACTGGTTATATGTACGCATCAGAGCGCGTATAACCCTCCAGAAAGCGATTTAAAGCTTGAAATCGAACAAGAGTTGATATGTGCAAACGATACACATATTTTTACAAATCCCTAGTATGAAATACAATATTTCATTGGTTTGGCATTTGTTTGATGGTTGAAGTGACACAGGTGTCACATTTCGTCCCGTTATGACTCATTAAGGTAGCTTACGCTACTTTAACGCGTCGTTTGCGCAATTGCGCGTTCGTGATGTCTAACTAGTCCTATGACAAGTATTATGTGCCTAAACATGTTTAAATATGTTGCATAATCAGTTTAGGTGACAAAAGTTAGGTCACATATGCTTAAAATTCAATTATACATGAAAAGGGTATTTTGGTCATTTTACCTAAGGCATATAAACTACCTATCATACAACTAATTAAACCTAAGTGACCATAAGGTATAACCTCGGAAGGTTATTCCCTATGCAACTATGGTCACTAAACATGTTTGGTCGAATCCTAAAGATCGACCAAACGGGTTGAGTTCGAAAGTCTAAGCGGGTGTTTAGTCCGCTTCACTTACGACTCTACACAAGCACTAAACTAAAAGTGACGAGCTAAACATGCTAAAACATGTTTAGTTAAGTTAGAAAACAGGTTTTGGTATCAAAACAAACGGTTTTGATACCCAAGAGTAGTTTGGTTACAAAATACGCATAAATACGCATTTTGGCCGAAACTACAACTCGTCACTACGCCTAGTCAACGTGGTAATCAGTAGGTATAGTCACAAGGGACTATAACCATCGTGATTACGCTCACGTTGCAAAGTTCAAACGAACTTTGTGTTGACCATTGACTGGTCAAAGCTGAAATTCAAACACCGTTTGACTTTCATGCTTGAAATACAAGAACAAGCAAGAAGAGGACTTACAAAGGGTCCAAGAAGGTGTTTTGATTCCAAATATTCTCAGGTATGAAGTGATAAACACCTCAACTTAGAGAAATTTCAGAATCAAGTGTGAAGAACCCAAATGAGGAAGCTTGCTATTTATAGGAAGTTGAGATCAATAGGATCATTCCATGTGTTTAGAGGGTGTAATCTTGGCCATACATGTGGGTACATGGTATTCGAATACAATGGGGGTCGAAAACCAGCTCCAGGTATTGCAAATCTTGCATTAATTCTGACCAGATTGCTGAAACAGATGTCTCTGTCTTATGGGACTACGCGCCCCGCGTAAGATTCACCTTAATCTTACGCGGCCCGCCTGGCATAGTTTGACAGAACTGCACATTTAGCCCCTGCACTTGAGAAACTTGCATTTTGGTGCATTTTTGGTAAGTTTAAGCCCCGTTAACCCAATTTCAAGGCTCTAAAATGATGTTAAAGTATAGGGAACTCAAAATATGCTCAAAAACATCTCGGATGTCGGCTCGTTTGGTCGTACTGTTGCGTTGTTCGGTTAATTACGACGGAAGTCGTAACGAACGCAAAAACGATCCAAATTAGGCGTCGAATGGAATTTTATCATGTCAATCACTAAAATAACATATTTTAATGATTACATAAATTTTTGGATGTCCGGATATATTCAGAACGTAAGATATGCGCGAAAATGCAAACTTGTGCACTTTTTGACGCTTTTAGTCCCTATTGATCAATAAAGTTTATTTTAGCATACCGAACCCCTCAAAGCCTATTTCTACGCTATGTAAAGGATATTTAGGGTATTTTTAACTTATGATCAAGTTTTGGAATGTTCGTTACTATACAAATCGATATAGTTTCACAGTTTGACACAATTAGTCCATGCGATCGAATAAACTTGTTTTCAACACACCAAACCATCCAAAACTTATTTCTAAGTTATGTGGAGGTTATTTAAGGTATGTTAAGCCTATGTCACTATTCTGGAGTGTTTGTCGCATTAAACTGACTACGTTTACGCACCAGTTTGCATATAACCTTCCAGAAAGCGATTTAAAGCTTGAAATCGGAATCGAGTCAAATCGTAAAATCATCAAACAAAAATACACACATAATAACACCAAAACACATATAATAACACTAAAGCACCTTGTTTTATTGATAATTGACATTGTTTTACATTATACAACGATTACAGAACACAGTTGTCACAATAGGTTCCGATTTAGAATGTAGGCTTTGTTAAACCATATCACATGAGTTCCAATACTCATTTGGTTTACGAGACCTCATTTTACCCGATCTTCCAATTTAGATACCGTTTGTTTAACTAGCGATCTGATTACTAGGTACCACTTGATTCTTTGATATCCGAGCTTTCTTAGGACACTTAATCGAGGATACTTACAATCTCAAGTGAATACATAGTCCCCTCTTTTACGGTTTTCAAATGTTTTGGGGTGATACATATGTGCCGATACGATATTTTCATGATTTCGACTATACGATTACACATGCATAGAACTATCTTTTGACAAATTGAACTAAAATCCATGGTTTAAACACTGATTTCCAAGTTTGTGACGACTATTTGTTTGTTCATATGTTTACTTATACAATCATTAACAATGATCAAGCCGATTGGTATTACGATATAGCGGTATAGTAGTAGACACCCCATTCCTGTTGTATGGAATGTCAGAAACCAAATTTTAACCAAATAGAATATGCCTTTGTGGTATTTCTATAGTCTCTAAAGTGTAGTTTGATGTACTAAGGTTTGAATGTATTTCCAAATCGCGATTTATGGTATATTTCGATATACTACCAACGTGATATTGTTTGCTAAAGCATAATTTGATATGCTATTGTTTACTAAAATATAGTTTGATATATTACCAAACCACGATTTAGGTATGTTCCGGCATACTACCAATGTGATATTGTTTACCAAAGTATAGTTGATATACTACCGACATTGTTATTTAACAACCCAAAGTATATTTTATTATACTACCAGAGCATAGTTGATGTGCTATTTTCAAACCAAAACATAAATTGATATGTTATTTACAAAACCGAAGTATAATGTATTATACTACCGATGTTTTTCATTCTTAAACCAAAGTATACTTATGATATACTACCGAATCTATTATTTCCGAAACTAAAGTATATTCTAATATACTATCTATTTATCTATTTCAAAACTAAAGTATATTTAGATATACTATTCATCCGCTTATCTCAAAACCAAAGTATATTCTCGTATATACTATAAACATTTTACCAAAACGACGCAATAAAGAAACAAAACTTTTACAAGGATTCATGGCTATTTTTGAAAACATAAAACCATTTCTTATGTTATCCAAAGCCATGAATCTAATTCACAAATCCTATGTTACTCACAGGCATTTTTATGCTGACGTATCTATTTTCACATATGTTTCAGGTACTGCTATATGATGATTGTTGATGCATGCTACACATAAGATGGATTTGTGCTTTTGCGACTTTAAAACTAGAGAGACAATTATTTGTATTTGTCTGATTTGTAATAAAACAATGAATTCATTAATTCAATAAAACGAAATTATTTAATTCATGGTTGTGAAACAATGATTCTGTTACGAGACTCCCCGACGTTTCCGCCATGAATTATTGTTTTACGTGGTCGGGGTGTGACAGAAAAGTTGGTATCAGAGCCAATGATTATAGGGAATTAGGTTATTAGTAATGCTTTGACCTAGACTATACCCTTCCTAGGACCCTAACACAAGTTATCTTGTGCTTTGTCATAAAACAATATTGTCACCTATCTTTAGGTCACAACCAAAACAAGAACACAAATAACGAATCCGTTTTTGAAAACCAATCATCTTTTCTAGGATGATTTATTATAAGGTTTTGAACCTCCAAAGTTTTCAAAATCTCGTCAAAGTTTGGGTCTAAATAATGTGAACACGTGCAATCTGGAAGGGTGGATGCCTGTACCTCGAGTTTTCTGTCTAAGGCTAGAGTGTTCGTACAAATCCACATAATCGGACCAGTCACTCTTACCTGGGAACTCTTGGGGTGAGTGTCCACTTATAGGCTAAAGCATGTCTTCGCGATACATTAGTATGACTCATTTACTTTGATTAGTCACAGTGTCATCTGTTTGTTTTAAGTAACGAACAAATGATCGCAATCTTTATGCTTTGTCGATATTCCTTTCAGCATTCAATTCTTACTATCTGATATCATCTCACTCGTTTCTTTTCATGTTTCCTTGCTCTTTTAGAATATGCCTCCTCGTCGAGATGCACAACCTCAAAATAACTCCGAACTCGCAACCATTATCACTCAGCAAATCACTGCTGTACTCCCAAAGCTGATAACCCAAGTAAACCAAGCAAACAACAACAACAACAATGCTCCGTGCAACTTTAAGACATTCAATTCAGCTAAGCCACTCTCATTTACTGGGTCTGAAGGGGCCACTGGGCTCCTATAAAGGTTTGAGAGTCTTGAAAGCATGTTTCGTCATGTTCAATGCCCAAATGAAATAAAGGTTGAGTTTGCATCGAGAGTATTCTAGAAAAGAGCACTTACATGGTGGAACGGTGTAATGAGGGATAGGGGTGCCGATGTGGCAATGGCACAAACCTGGGAAGAGCTTCGAGCTCTAATGATGAAGGAATTATGTCCTCGTCATGAGCTCAGGGCTTTGGAAAGGGAATTCGACGATCTAAAGCAAGACAGCGGTGAACATCGAGCCTACACTGACCGTTATGAGGAACTGAGCCTGTTATGTCCTACCATGGTTACGCCTTTGGATAAGGCGATCGAAAAGTACATTGATGGTCTCCCTGACCTAATGCAGGAAATTGTTACTGGTAGCAACCCTACTACCGTCAGACAGGCCATTGAACTATCTGCTACCCTGACTGAATCCCAGATCAGGAAAGGCAAGCTTTTTCGAAAGGGCGACCCGAAACCATCTGACGAGTCTACACAAGAAAACCAAAGGAAAAACAGACTGAGTCTTCCAAAAAGTCAAAGAAGCGTAAGGCTTCACAAAACTTTGCAGTAGTTGCTCAGAACAATCAGGTTGCCCCAAACCAGCCAGCACAACCTTACACAAGGAAAAACTATGTTGGTACTGCACCTCTGTGCAACAAATGCAACCGCCAACATCTGGAGCAAACACAGTGTTACAAATGTACCCACTGTGGGCGATTGGGACATTTGGTCAATACCTGTCGTTATGCTAACCAAAACCAAGCTGCTGCAAATCCTGCTGCTGCTCAAGCACAGTTTCCACCTGGGTTGTGCTATAACTGTGGTGATCTTACTCACTACCGAAACAATTGCCCAAGACTTGTTAACGTAAATCCAGTGCGTGGACGAGTGTTTAACATAAACGAGGCAAATGCAAACGATAATGCAGCAGTGAACAATTAGACTTTTGTATTTCCTTGTTTGTTATCTTTTGACGTTTAAAACAAAATTCAGCTGTTCTATAAATAAAATTTGTTGTTTCAATTTTTATTTTACGAAACTGATACGATTGTGTGTATATTTGATATACCCCTTCGATGCCGACACCAAGGAACTATGTTCCTTACAAAACAAACTATTCGTGTGGTTCTTTCATTTTTATGAACACTTGTGATCTCTCCGGAAATCCTAAGTACTCGTTTCTTTTAAGAAACAAAGTATAAGGTACAAGTTCCAAATTCTTAAACACATACTTGAAGTACCATTTCAAATCCCTGATTTGATATCTAAAGGTACTATCGTGAGTCCTTAATTGGATTCCTTATGTGTTCTAATACGAATGATGCGATACGACAAAAACAAAGCCAAATCCTTATAAGGTCTTTCTATCTTCATAGTTAGATTCTTGGGGATATTTAAAGTACCAATTAAAGTCCGTGATTGGATTAATGGTGTACTTTAAATGCATTAATTCAAATTAACGAACGAGCTAATAACTAAATTAACGAATACATGATTATATGATTATGTGTAATTCTAAAGCTCGCTATCTAAGTCCTAGTAGAATCTTCCGTATTTTCATACGTTAGATTCTCAGAAGGATACTCAAAGTACTATCTTCAATTCCTTAAGGGGCTTCTCTATGCAAATAGTAAGAACCTTGGATTCCAAAGTGCTATTTCAAAATGATTATTTGGTTCAAAGTTACAAAGATCCCATAAATGGTCTATTTAAAGAGATCATACGACGGTCTAGTTAAGGAGATCATGTGTTGATCTAGTTAAAAAGATCGTTCGTTGATCTAGTTAAAAAGATCCTTTAGTGATCTAGTCAATGTCTTTACATGTTTGTTCGATTGATTTTTCCCCTACGCATTATGAAATAAACTGTGTGGACTGTGCAAGGAATTATGTAATTATGGATGCATACATAATTATGGAATTCAGTGCACAGAAACCACAACAAGTTTTGTCATGTGTTAAGACCTATAGTGATAAGAATAACGATGCGGGAACAATGTAAAAAGGGCATGATGGATACGCCGCTAGTACTTCCTATATATAAGTGTTCCTTATTACATTGCGAACATAGCGTTATTTAAGTTACTAGAAGTCCTGGACCATGACCAATGTTATTTATCTTACACTCTCCAACTCCGATTTCAAGCACACACAAGTTTCCTATAATAGTCTTCATAGGAAACAGTCTTCTATCCGTTACTCGAAACTCCATGTTTTGTTACAACAGCGACAAGACTTAGGGTACGAAGTATTCATTCGAAAGCGAAACGATCACAGATGTCTTCACAGGTTTCCTCTAAAATTTAAATTTCGGGACGAAATTTCCTAAAGTAGGGGAGACTCTGACACCTGTGCCTCCATGACCATCATAAAAATGCAAATCCAATGAAATCTTGTATTTCATTCTTGGGATTTGTATAAATATGTTTATCATTTGCACATATCAATTCTTGTTCAATTTCAAGCTTTAATTCGCTTTCTGGAAGGTTATACGTGAACTGATGCGTAAACGTAATCAGTTCAATGTGACAAACACTCCAGAACAATGACATAGGCTTAAAATACCTTAAATAACCCTTACATAACTTAGAAATAAGTTTTGGATGGTTTGGTGTGTCGAAAACAAGTTTATTCGATCGTCGGGACTATTTGCGACAAACTGTGAAACTATGCCGATTTGTATAGTAACGAACATTCCGGAACTTGAACATAAGTTAAACATACCTTAAATATCCTTTACATAGTTTAGAAATAGGCTTTGAGGGGTTCGGTATGCGAAAATAAACTTTTTGATCAAACAGGGACTAAAAGCGTCAAAAAGTGCATAAGTTTGCATTTTCGCGCTTATCTTACGTTCTGAACATATCCGGACATCCAAAAATTTTTGTAATCATTAAAATATTTTATTTTTAGTGATTGGAATGCAAAAATACCACTCTTCGTGTAATTTGGATCGATTTCGCGTCCGTTCGAGTTTTCTTCGTAATTAACCGAATAACGCGACCGTACGACCAAACGAACCGACATCCGAAATGTTTTTGAGAATATTTTAAGTTCCCTATACTTTAACTTCATTTTAGAGCCTTGAAATGAGGTTAACGGGGCTTAAACGTGCCGAAAATCAAGTTTAAAGCATGCAGGGACCTGTTTTGCCAAAATATGAAACTTAGAACTGAGCTCCCCCTAGCCACACGCCAAGACCAGGTAGCCCTGGCATGCCACATGACAGGGACCATTTTTCAGCAACCAGCTTCAATTCCAGGGTTATTTACGCAAAATTCTCAATACCTGGAGCTGGTTTTGGGTCCCCATTGTATTCAATACCATGTGCAACAAATGTATGGCTAGGATTGATCCTTCTAAACACATGTAATGATCCAATTGATCCTAACTTCCTATAAATAGCAATGGGTTTTCATTTGGTTCTTCACAATTGATTCAATTTCTGCTCTAAGTTGGAGTTTTCATACTTCATACCTGAGCAATTTGAATCAAATCTTCATTGCTTGGCCTTTTGTAAGCTTCTTTCATGCTTTTTATGTTTTTCAAGCATGAAAGTCAAACAAGTGTTTGACTTTCTGCTTTGACCAGTCTTTGGTCAACAAAAAGTTTGTTTGAACTTTGCAATGTGAGCGTAATCACGATGGTTATAGTCCCTTGTGACTATACCTACTGATTACCACGTCGATTAGTCGAAGTGACGAGTCAAAGTTTCGGTCAAAATACGTGTTTATGCATATTTTGCATCAAAGCTATTTCCGGGTATCAAAACACTTTGTTTTGATATCAAACCTGTTTTCTAATTTAGTTAAACATGTTTCAACATGTTTAGCTCGTCACTTTTAGTCTAGTGCTCGTATAGGGTCGTAAGTCAAGCGGTCTTGACAATCGCTTAGACTTTCGAACCCGACCCGTTTGGTCGATCGTTAGGATCCTACCAAGCATATTATGTGACCATAGTTGTATAGGGAATAACCTTCTGAGGTTATACCTTATGGTCACTTAGTTTAATTAGTTGTATGATAGGTAGTTTATGTGCCTTAGGTAAATGACCAAAATGCCTTTTTCACGCATAATTGGTATTTACGCTTATGTAACTTAATTTTTGTCACTTAATCTGATTATGCAACATATTTGAACATGTTAGGGCATATAATACTTTTCATTGGACTAGTTAGGCTTCTCGAACACGCATTCGCGCGAATGACGCGTTAAAGTAGCGTAAGCTACCTTAGTGGGTCGTAACTGGTCAAAAGCACTTAGGATAGGTTCCGATTTAGAATGTATGCTTTGTTAAACCATATCACATGAGTTCCAATACTCATTTGGTTTACGAGATCTCATTTTACCCGATCTTCTGATTTAGATACTGATTGTCTAACTAGCGATCCGATTACTAGGTACCACTTCATTCCTTGATTTCCGAGCTTTCTTAGGACACTTAATCGAGGATACTTACAATCTCAAGTGAGTACATAGTCCCCTCTTTTACGGTTTTCAAATGTTTTGGGGTGATACATATGTGCCGATACGATATTTTCAGGATTTCGACTATATGATTACACATGCATAGAACTATCTTTTGACAAATTGAACTAAAATCCATGGTTTAAACACTGATTTCCAAGTTTGTGACGACTATTTGTTTGTTCATATGTTTACTTATACAATCATTAACAATGATCAAGCCGATTGGTAGTACGATATAGCGGTATAGTAGTAGACACCCCATTCCTGTTGTATGGAATGTCAGAAACCAAATTTTAACCAAATAGAATATGCCTTTGTGGTATTTCTATAGTCTCTAAAGTGTAGTTTGATGCACTAAGGTTTGAATGTATTTCCAAATCGCGATTTATGGTATATTTCGATATACTACCAACGTGATATTGTTTGCTAAAGCATAATTTGATATGCTATTGTTTACTAAAATATAGTTTGATATATTACCAAACCACGATTTAGGTATGTTCCAGCATATTACCAACGTGATATTGTTTACTAAAGTATAGTTGATATACTACCGACATTGTTATTTCACAACCCAAAGTATATTTTAATATACTACCAAAGCATAGTTGATGTGCTATTTTCAAACCAAAACATAAATTGATATGTTATTTACAAAACCAAAGTATAATGTATTATACTATCGATGTTTTTCATTCTTAAACCAAAGTATACTTATGATATGCTACCGAATCTATTATTTCCGAAACTAAAGTATATTCTAATATACTATCTATTTATCTATTTCAAAACTAAAGTATATTTGGATATACTATTCATCCGCTTATCTCAAAACCAAGGTATATTCTCGTATATACTATAAACATTTTACCAAAACGACGCAATTTAGAAACAAAACTTTTACAAGGATTTATGGCTATTTTTGAAAACATAAAACCTTTTCTTTTGTTATCCAAAGCCATGAATCTAATTCACAAATCCTATGTTACTTACAGACATTTTTATGCTAACGTACATATTTTCACATATGTTTCGGGTACTGCTATATGATGATTGTTGATGCATGCTACACATAGGATGGATTTGTGCCTTAGCGACTTTAAAACTAGAGAGACAATTATTTGTATTTGTCTGATTTGTAATAAAACAATGAGTTCAATAATTCGATAAAACGAAATTATTTAATCCGTGGTTGTGAAACAATGATTCTGTTACGACACTCCCCGATGTTTCCGCCATGAATTATAGTTTTACGTGGTCGGGGTGTGACATGTATGTTTTAAATCGTTCAAAGAAATGGAACAAGAAAAGGGGTAGGATTAACTAGAACCTAGAGGGTGTTGAGAAAATGTTTCTTGAAACATGTCTTCAAGAAATCACACTTCGTGGACATGAAAGAAGCAGTCTTAAACAATACTCATGGAAGAATGTAGCTGGAAAGTTAAACGTAGAACACAATTTCATAGCGGATCAAAAACAAATGAAGAACCGATATGACTATACAAAATCAAAGTTTGCAGCCTGGTTAAAACTTAAAAGCAAAACCAGCAATGTTTATGATCCCATAACAAACACATTTAATTTATCAGAAGAAGAATGGAAAATTGAGATAAAGGTATGTTTTTTCAAAATAATAAATATTATTATATTTCAATAATCTTATAGTATTCTATAATATTTTTCACACAGTCCAACAAATTCGTAGAAGCTTGCGAAGAGCACCACTATCTTACCCCGAGCTTTGTATTCAATTGTTTGAGGGGTCTACATCGAATGGTTTTGACAGTTGGGGGCCATCTTCTACACTTCCTCACCCTAATGAGGAAGTGTGCGAACGGAATTTAAATGGTTTTGAGGATGTCGAGTGCACTCAGGTGGAGCCCCCGACTCAAGGTGTTAGTGAGGAGTCAACTGTTTGGTCTAAAAAAAGAGGAGAGAAACGAAAAGATAAGGCAGCAGAAGATTCGGCGCTACTAGAAGTTAGAGACTGTATTACGAAAGTGGCAAAGATTTTGATCGACAAACATTAAAGTGCTGATATGGATGCATCTATGGAGAAGTTGGAAAAATGGGATGGGAAGAAGAAGATGCAAAACATCAAACAGCGCTTTTGCTTTTTGGTGAAAGTGCTGATATTAGGAAGGTGTGGTTATAACTCAAGCCACAGAGTTGCGAGCTATGGGTTAAAAATGCGGGAGTGAAGTACGGGTTGTTCTAATAGGATTTTGTTGAACTTGTTATGCATCCTTTTTGGATAAGCTTTTGTTAAACTTGTTATACATCCTTTTTGGATAAGCTTTTGTTGAAACTATTGTTAGGGATTTCGTGGTTTTTGTTGAACTTGTTGTTACGGATGTTATGGATGTTTTACTTATGTTATGGATGTTTTACTTCTTATGTTAGGGATGTTTTTCTTATTATGTTAGGGATGTTTTTCTTCATATGTTTGAATTTTTATCACAGGTTTCGTATGGATTCGGATGATGATATTTTATTTTTCATGGTTCTTTGTTGCCATTTGGTATCATTATGCTCAAAAAGGAATGGAAGGATAAGAGATCTGAATTCGGCATTGACCGGTCATGGATACACACAAGAATTGTTGCATGGATCTTCCACACAATGTCATGAGATGATGCGTCTTTCGCGTGATGCATTTGTACTATTGTGCAACCATGTTAAACAAAAAAATTGGTTGCAAAGTAGTAGGTCAATAAGCTTGGAAGAAAAGTTGGCTATGTTTTTTTATGGTCATAGGACATAATGAACGATTTCGAATGGTTAAACGGAGGTTTCAACACTCGACTGAAACGATTCATAGATGTTTTCACGAGGTCTTAAAGGCAATGATGAATTTCGCAAGTGAAGTTATAGTTCAAACATCTTCTAATGCAAACTCCAATACATCACAACGACATAGAAAGCTAAAAGAAATATTTTATTGAGCAATAGGCGCGTTAGATGGCACTCTTGTACATGCAATCATGCCTGCTGATCAACATACTCGTTGTAGGGGAAGAGGAAAAGGTGAATGCTTTCAAAATGTACTAGCAATTTGTGATTTCGATATGATATTCACGTTCGTATGGGCTGGATGGGAGGGCATTGCACATGATTCATGAGTTTTAAAAGAAGTAGCATTTAACCAAACTTCCGGCTTTCCTTTCCCCCCACCAGGTTTTTAACCATTCTTTAACACTGATTATTTAATACATTATGTGTTTTTTTATGTAATAGTTCTGATACTAACGTTTACAGATAAATATTACCTTTGTGACACTTCATACACAAACACTCGTGGATTTATGACTCCCTACCGTAATACGAGGTATTGGTTAGCCGATTTTCGACGACAACGTGCGTTAACTAAGGAATAAAAATTCAATCATGCACACGCACAACTGAGAAATGTTATTGAGCGCTCATATGGTGTTTTGAAGGCAAGATTCCCAATCCTAAAGGAAATGGCTCCATTTTCTTTTCCAATACAAAGAGACATAGTGATTGCTTGTTTCGTCGTCCATAATTTTATAAGGAAATGCAATATTCATGATCAATTATTTTTGGACTATGACGAGAACACTTTGTTTTCCGAAATACAAGGTAGGGAAAGTGATGGGCAGTTCGTTCAAGACATAGAATGGGGTTCACAAGGCATTGAGTATATGAAAACCTTACGTAACCAGATTGCTAGTCAACTATGGTCAAATGGTTCAAATTAAAATTGTACGCATAGTATTAATTTCTATTTGGACATATTTTGTTTCCATGAACTTTGAAGAATTTATGTGTAACTTGAATTTTCTATTATGTTTTGTATTTTTTTTAAATTATTCATCCTTCAATACAGAGCACTAAACAAACAGCTATATTTCATTCAACACAAAGTAGTTCAGAGGGGTAAAAATGTCATTTTACACAGTCATTCAGAGGTGCAACCAAACAGCCCTTTACTGGTTCAGCATTTACTGGTTCAGAGCCTCTTACCCATTCACACCTCTTATTCATTCAGCACTTATTGGTTCAGATGTTACCAAACAGCCCCTAAGTTTAAGTGATTTCATGGGTCCTGACTTTGCCCATTAGAATCAACAGACGAGGAGCTAAGAACATAGATAAAAAGGTAACCGAGGTTCATTACACTGTTCGCACGGATGAAAGGTCCATTCATGCGGAGAGGTGTCTGTTCGTGCGAATGAGGGAGTCCATTCGTGCGAAAGGTCCAGTTCGTGCGAATGGAAAGTCAATTCATGCGAAAGGATCCAGTCGTGCGAAGGTCAATTAGTGACACTTAACCATAAACTGGTTAACGTTACGAATTTGGTTAAATATATTTTATATCTTATGTTATATAGTAGTATTAACAGTCCAGTATTGTCATATATTTCGTGGAAGTCAAGCATGGAGGTATAACACCTCATTTTATAAATTCACCAAAGATCAAAGTATATCAACGTAGTTGATAAACCCGGTTGGTCATGAATAAGTATAACAGAACTAACTAACAAATAATTATCCAAGAATCCAAATAAGGACCACCCGGGCGTGTCATTCCCAACATGGCAAGTGTTGGAGGCGAGGCAGGGTTAACTTACTTTGACTCTAGAAAACTGCTTTGGCATTCATTTACAAGTCCGTAAGTGAGGTGGTGGAACTAGTTTGGAAGCCAAGGCTCCCCTGGTTCACACTTCTTCCAAATCACAGATTCATCCATATTGGAGATGGTGAATCTAATGGCTTCAACACTTCAGAACACGCATGAACGTAAAAAAATAACAAATTTTTACTTTGTGCGAATAGACTCAATCGCACGAATGAAGTCAGTCTGTGCGAATGGACTGCTTCGTGTGGATGGGTCCTGAATCTTACGAACAACCTTGTCTCTTGGTGAGAATCAACCTCAGCCTAAACCCACAGCTATGGGCTTAGTTGTGAGCTCGATGGGTACAAGATTCTACCAAGTTTCAAATGTAGAATGTTTTGTACAAGAATCTTTAATAAAAAACAGAACTTTCAATTCTTCATTTAGACCTCAAAGTGGTGAGGTTTTCACATTAGTTTGCCATTACAAACTAGTGAGAACCATCCTAGAGGTTTTGTCAAACAAGCAGATTAAAGAAAAGTAGAAAAAAGTAGAAGAAATTAAGTAAGGAATAGGTAAGATAATGAGCTAGAACTCACTTAAAACGGTTGCAAATCCTTCTGCCTATAGCTGATAGTTCGCACAGGAGAGTTAAGTCGGGTCAATTTCGCGTATTTCAGCCATTTTTAAGTATTTCAAGCATACAAATTTAATGTATAGTATAAAATAATGGAGTTTTCATTATGTTTAAGGCCCTGGATTATAAAGTTGGGAAAGAATACAGATATTAGTTTCTAAAAATAGAGTTTTGGCTTTTGTTTCTAAATAAGGAAAGTTCAGAAATGCGAAGCGTTACAGTCTCCCCTAGTTTAGAAAATTTCATCCTGAAATTTATTCAAGAGGAAGACTTTGGAAAGATGTATTTTGGTTAAAATGTTTGGCCAAAAATCAAAATTTTGAAGTTTCAAGTCTATGTGGAGTCTATGTATAAGCGTGTTAGAATGCATGAAAAATGTTGAGGGATAAAAAAGTAGTTTTCTAAAAGTGATTTGTTTGACTAAGGTGATTTGGGACATCAATTGTAAGTAAGAATAAGTAAAACGTATATGTGTGTGTATAGGCCAAGTGAGTTTGACCGAGTTGAAACAACTCGATGGGAGAAATATTTTAAAAAGGATGCGACCTAAGGAAAAAAAGTTATAGCATAAAATAGAGTGTATTTTGACGAAATGTGAAGCCCGCACCGTAGGTTGTAAGAAAAGTTTTATCATTTCCAAAGCGTATTATTAAAATTACATGTTGTAGAAAAAGGCTTATTAGTGAGAAACTGGGATGGTAATTGTTTATGGTTTAAAAGATTTTGGTGATAATGGGCCGACTAATTGAAGTTTGCGCATAATAACGAATGGAAGATAGTTTTAAAAAAGTGAAGAAATAATTTGACGGAACCGAACTGTCACACCCCGACCACGTAGAACATCAAATCGTGGCGGAAACGTCGGGGAGTGTTGTAACAGAATTATTGTTCCACAACCATGGCAATTAAAGTTACATTTATTTATCAAACAAGAGTGTTACATTGTCTCAAAACAAGAAATAAAGAGTTCAGAACATGATTAAACTAGTTCTATCTTTATTTTAAGTCTCTAAGGCACAGGTCCGCCCTAGTGTCACGATCATCATCCTAAGCGACTGCTCCTGAAAACACATGTGAAAAAGGTACGTCAGTATAAAAATGCCTGTGAGATACATAGGTTTAGTGAAAATAGGGTTTATGACTTGGGTTTTAAAAGATAGGTTTAATAAAAATTAGTCATAAATCTTGTTAAGTGTTTTCTTTTATAAATCGTATGAAAACTCGATAAGAAATCAGATTATATAAAAGAATGGCGTATGGTTAATAAAATAACCGAGTAAAATGAGTTGGATAAAATAAATTGTTTTGTAAGACAATGTCTTGTGAAAAATAAGTTGTTTATGTAAAATGTAATATGTCAAATATTGAAATGATTTAAGTAACGCTACGACATGTAATATCATACAAGCACTTATATATAGGAAGTACCAGTGGCGTATCCACCATGCTTGTATCATATTACACACGCCTCGTTACTCAAATCACTTACCCAAACCAACCATCATTGTAAATTGTTCATGTATAAATCAATTGTCAAGTGTTATTGTGTAATTCATATCAAAATGTCTATGTCTAATGTAAATCACTAACTGTGTATATCAATGCCAAAATGTCTATGTCAAATGTCAATTATGTAATGTGTAACCAAAATGTCATGTATGGCAAGTGAAATATGTATCGACTGAACCATAGGTAAAAATGCACAAAGCAATGTATTGAAGTAAAACGTGGTTTAAATCAACGTTATGTTTTGTGAAAATGCATGCTATACTGAATACAAACATTTATGCGATATTGTAAAAATGCATACATTCAAGCCTTGTGACTGTGGTGATAGACCTTTAAACAAATTAAAGGTTTATCTGTGTTATGTCTATCGAATTCGGTCATTCCTTCCATCCAAACATACCTAGGATGTCAGGAACGGGAATTGTCAATTCCTATGGTACCACTACCTATTAACGAATGGCGTAGCTAATGTTAATGAATGTATTTTTTTCCCATTTAAACAAACCAAATGTCATATCAAAATGTAAGCATGTGAAAACAATGCACTAAGTATGTAATCAAATGAACATACATAGCGTGAAATGTAATGTAAAACAATGTTCTAAGTATGCACACAATGGCCATACATAGCATGAAATGTAATGTAAAACAATGTACTAAGTATGCACACAATGGACATACATAGCATGAAATGTAGTGTAAAACGATGTACTATAAATGTACTAATAAACATAGCAAGTATATGATGTGAAAATATGGAAAGCATGAAAGTAACAAGTAGGCACATGTGTTTCACCCCAAAACAGTTTGAAAACAGTAAAAGAGGGGTCTATGTACTCACTTGAGATTGCTTAGTAGTCCTTGAGTAACAACCAAACAATGCTAGAGATCACGGATATCAAACGGCACCTAATATAGGTAACTATGTTAATATACCGGACCTAAATCAGAGGATTGGATAGAATGAGGGTTTGTAAACCAAACGAGTATGGAGACTCGTGTAATGTGGTTTAACAAAGCCTACATACTAAAAATGAAACCTAACCTAAGTGCTTACGACCCATTACGACCCGTTTAGGTAGCTTATGCTACTTTAACGCGTCGTTCGCGTGAAACGCGTTCGGAATGCCTAACTAGTCCTATGATAAGTAAAATATGCCTTAACATGTCTAATATTGTTACCAAATCAGTTTAGGTACCAAAAGTTATGTTACATATGCTTAAAATGAATTTTGGCGTTCAAAGGGCATTTTGGTAATTTACCTAAGGCATATATACTACCTATCATACAACTAACTAAACGTCGTGACCATAAGGTATAACCTCGGAAGGTTATTCCCTATACAACTATGGTCACCTAATGTGTTTGGTCGAATCCTAAAGATCGACCAAACGGGTCGGGTTCGAAAGTATAAGCGATTGTTTAGATCGCTTACCTTTACGACCCTAGACAAGCACAAAACTAAAAGTGACGAGCTAAGCATGTTAAAACATGCTTAACTAAGTTTAGAAAACAGGTTTGGTATCAAAACAAACGGTTTTGATACCCAAGAGTAGTTTGGTTACAAAATACGCAATAACATGCATTTTGGCCGAAACTACGACTCGTCACTGAGCCTAGATAACGTGGTAATCAGTAGGTATAGTCACTAGGGACTATAACCATCGTGATCACGCTCACGTTATGAAGTTCAAACGAACTTCGCATTGACCATAAACTGGTCAATACAGAAAGTCAAACAAAGTTTGACTTTAACGCTAAAAGAATAAAAGAACGAAGGAACACTTACAAAGGGTCCCCGAAAGCTTTGATTCCTCAAGTATCTCAGGTATCAAGTGGTTTCACTTCAACTTAGAGAACTCTCAAGAATTCAAGTGGGTTTTCAGTTGTGAATGGGTTGGGTATTTATAGGATATGAAAGACCGTTAGGATCGTTTCTCGAATACCGTGCTTTGATCTCCACCCTACACCTCAAGACCCTGGTTTTACAAAACCATTTAAGCCCATGGTATTGCCTAAAACCATGTCCACAATTGGGTAACAGCTGGATCAAGCTGTTAACAACATTCTGCTGTCTGAGACATGCTTACGGACCGTAAGGGTGATGGCTTACGGTCCGTAAGCCATCAACTTTGGCAAAATGACAGTTTTGGTCCCTGTTATGCAATAAAGCCATTTCCGACACGTTTAAGGCCCGTTAACCCCATTTCAAAGCTCTAAAATGAAGTTAAAGTATAGGGAACTTAAAATGTGCTCAAAAATATCTAGGATGTTGGTTCGTTTGGCCGTACAATCGCGATGTTCGCTTAATTACGACGGAATGCGCATAAGCGCGAAAAACGATCCAAATTGCGCGACGAATGGTTTTTTCTCATGCCAAACACTAAAATAAAATATTTTACTGCTTACATAAATTTTTGGATGTCCGGATGTATTCAGAATGTAAGTTATGCGCGAAAATGCTAACTTATGCACTTTTTGACGCTTTTAGTCCCTGAATGCCCCAAAAGTTTATTTTAGCACACCGAACCCCTCAAAGCCTATTTCTAAGCTATGTAAAGGATATTTATGGTATGTTTAACTTATGGTCATGTTCCGGAATGTCTGTTACTGTCACACCCCGACCACGTAGGACAACGAAACGTGGCGGAAACGTCGGGGAGTGTTGTAACAGAATCATTGTTTCATAACACATGGAAATTGAAATATTGTTTTATTGAATAAAATAGTTACAATGTCTTGATAATCAAAGAAACATAACATAAATAACTAGTCTTGCATCTTTTATTGTCGCTAAGGCCCAAGTCCGCCTAAGTGTATCTTGACAAGTCCTATGCATCATATCCTGAAAACACATGTGAAAATAGGTACGTCAGCATAAAAATGCCTGTGAGATACATAGGTTTTGTGAAAATAGAATTCATGACTTATGTTTGAGAAAATGTTTAGTCATGAACCTTGTAATTTGCTTTGTCTTGTAAATCATTTGAAAAACGATAAGATCAGATGATATGTATAAATAAATGTAAGGTTAAATGAATAACCATGTAAAAATGAGTTTGTATAAGATAAGTTGTTTGTAAAACAATGTATTGTGAAAAGTATGTTATTTGTATAAAATGTTATATATCCAAATTGAAATGATTCAAATAACGCCACGATATGTAATACCATACAATCACTTATATATAGGAAGTACCCGCGGCGTATCCACCATGCTTGTATCATATTACACATGCCTCGTTACTTAAATCACTTACTCAAACCAAACCAACAATGTAAGATGTCTATGTTTAAACCAATTGTCAAATGTATTGAATAATATACCAAAATGTTTATGTCAAGATGTAAATCATGCAACGTATAACCAATGTTGAAAATGTTTATGTGTCAAATGTAAATCATGTAATGTATAACCAATGTCGAAAATGTTTATGTGTCAAATGTAAATCATGTAATGTGTAACCAAAATGATATGTATGGCTAGTGAAATGCATCAACTAAACCATAGGTGAAATGCACAAAACAAAGTATTGAAGTAAAACTTGGTTTAAATCAAAGTTATGTTTTGTGTAGTAAATGCATGCTATACTGATATAGACATTTATGCGGTATTGTGAGGATGCATACATCCAAGACTTGAGACTGTGGCGATAAACCCTTAAACAAATTAAAGGATTATCTGTGCTTATGTATATCGAATTCGGTCATTCCTTCCAATCCAAACAAACCCAGGATTTCAGGAACGGGAGTTGTCAATTCCTATGGTACCACTACCTACTAACGAACGGCGTGATCGGTGTTAATGAATGTATATTGATCCATCAAAACAACCCAAATATCATATCAAAATGTAAGCATGTGATGAAAACAAATGTACTAAGTATGCAATAAATAAACATACATAGCATGTGATGTGATGTGAAACGATGTACTAAGTATGAACTAAATGGACATACATAGCATGTGATGTGATGTGAAACGATGTACTAAGTATGAACTAAATGGACATACATAGCATGTGATGTAATGTGAAACGATGTACTAAGTATGAACTAAATGGACATACATAGCATAAAATGTAATGCAAAATGATGTACTAAGTACGCACACAATGGGCATACATAGCATGAAATGTAATGAAATCATGTACTATAATGTACTAATGAACATAGGAAGTATATGATGTGAAAACAGGAAAGCATGAATGTAACAAGTAGGCACATGTGTTTCACCCCAAAACAGTTTGGAAAACAGTAAAAGAGGGGTCTATGTACTCACTTGAGATTGCTCAGAAGTCCTAAGATAACCACCAAGCAATGCTAGAGATCACGGAATCAAACGGCACCTAATATAGGTAACTACATTAATAAACTGGACCTAAATCGGAAGATCGGATAGAATGAGGGTTCGTAAACCAAACGAGTATGGGAACTCGTGTAATATGGTTTAACATAGCCCACATACTAAAACGAAACTTAACCTAAGTGTTTGTGACCCGTTACGACCCGTTTAGGTAGCTTATGCTACTTTAACGCATCGTTCGCGTGAAACGCGTTCGGAACGCCTAACTAGTCCTATGACAAGTAAAATATGCCTTAACATGTCTAATATTGTTACCAAATCAGTTTAGATCCCAAAGATTATGTTACATATGCTTAAAATGAATTTTGGCGTCAAAAGGGCATTTTGGTAATTTACCTAAGGCATATAAACTACCTATCATACTACTACTTAAACGAAGCGACCATAAGGTATAACCTCGGAAGGTTATTCCCTATATACTATGGTAACCTAATGTATTTGGTCGGATCCTAATGATCGACCAAATGGGTCAGGTTCGAAGGTATAAGCGATTTATTAGATCGCTTACCCTACGACCCTAGACAACGTGGTGATCAGTAGGCATAGTCACAAGGGACTATAACCCTCGTGATTAAAATCACGTTGCGAAGTTCAAACTAACTTCGCATTGACCATAAACTGGTCAACGCAGAAAGTCAAACAAAGTTTGACTTTCGGACTCGAAAAAAAACAATAAAAGAACGAAAGAATACTTACGAAGGGTCCCCGAATGCTAATCTCGATCCAAGTAGCTCAGGTATGAAACAATGGTTTCAACTTAGAGCTTCTCAAATCAAGATTCTTGTGGGTTTTGCAAAATGAAGGCATGGGGTATTTATAGGATTTCCCGAACCGTTAGGATCGTTTCTAGGAAAACGTGCTTCAATCTTGGCCATACACTTGCACCCATGGTATTGTAATACCATGTGCACATCAAACCAGCCCATAGTATTGCCCAAAACCATGTGCAAAGGTGGTATAGGCCAGATTCAATGTTTCTGCACAGAAAGTTTCAAAAATGGCAGTTTTGGTCCCCGTAGTGTAATAAGGCCTTTTCCGACGCGTTTAAGGCCCGTTAACCCCATTTCAAAGATCTAAAATGAAGTTAAAGTAAAGGGAACTTAAAATGTTCTCAAAAATATCTCGGATGTTGGTTCGTTTAGCCGTACGGTTGCGTTGTTCGGCTAATTACGACGGAATGCGCATAAGCGCGAAAAACGATCCAAATGATGCGACGAATGGATTTTTCTTATGACAAACACTAAAATAAAATGTTTTAGTGCTTACATAAATTTTTGGATGTCCGGATGTATTCAGAAAGTAAGTTATGCACGAAAATGCAAACTTGTGCACTTTTTGACGCTTTTAGTCCCTAAATGACCCAAAAGTTTATTTTAGCACACCGAACCCCTCAAAGCCTATTTCTAAGCTATATAAAGGATATTTATGGTATGTTTAACTTATGGTCATGTTCCAGAATGTCTGTTACAGTTCAAATTGGCATACTTTCGCAGTTTGTCAATTTTAGTCCCTGTAAGCGAATTAACTTGTTTTTGCCATACCAAAGCCTTCAAAACTTATTTCTAAGTTATGTATAGGTTATTTAAGGTATGTTAAGCCTATGTCACTATTCCGGAGTGTTTGTTGCTTTAAACTGGTTATATTTACGCATCGGTGCGCGTATAACCTCCCAGAAAGCGATTTAGAGTTTGGAATTGAACAAAAATTGATATGTGCAAATGATACACATATTTTTACAAATCCCAAGTATGAAATATAATATTTCATTGGTTCGGTATTTGTTTGATGGCCGTGGAGGCACAGGTGTTACAGTCTCCCCTACTTTAGGAAATTTCGTCCCGAAATTTTATCTAGAGGAAACTTGTGTGAGTTTGAAAACATGAAGTCGAAAAGATCGAACAACATTGGTTAGGGTTCTGAACTTCTAGTAACTTTAATAACATCATGCTTGCAATGTAAGAGGGGTACTTATATACAAGTATATGAAGCGTCATTGGTGCGTTCACCGTACCTCCATTACATCGTTCTCATTTCGTTATTGTTGTCACTATCGGTTCTTACACATAATAAATCTTACTGTGGTTACCGTGCACTGAATCTCATAATTATGTACGTGTCCAAAATTAGACAATTCCTTGCACAGTTCACACAGTCTATTTTATAATATGTAGGGTAAAACCAAATGAACAATCCTGTGATGAGTGTGACTAGACCGCCATAGAGTCCTTTTAATTAAATCAATAAATGATCTAAATAGACTATCAAGGAGTCTGTTCAGCTATATCACTAGATGTCATTCTTTAACCAAATCGTGAATCAATCTTTTTGACTAGACCACTAAAGGGTCTCTTATGAATCATGGAGTGGTACTATATAATCCAAGGGTCTTAACTATTACATAGAAGCCCATTAAGGATTTAAGGTAGTACCTTTTTGAATATCCTACTACGAATCCCTCATATAAAGATATGAAAGATTCTACGAGGATTTGGATAACTAATACCCAGAGTATAAAAACACAAAATGTATAAAAGAAAACACAAGATACATAACACATAGTCATATAACCACAAAATTGTTTGTTAATTTGCCTCGTTAATTGCGTACATGCATTTAAAGCACACTAGGAATCCATCCCATGGATTTCATTTGGTACTTTAAACGTTATCAAGAATCTAACTATAAAGATAGAAAGATTCAAAAAGAAAATTCGATTTCGATTATTAGGAACCGAAATGTTCGAATTAAGGTACATAAGGAATCCAATTAAGGACTCTAATTTGAATGATGATCATCCACAAGGATCTAATTGTGACGATAAAAAGATCCCATATGGATTTTAGAAGTTGAAGATGTTTTGAAACCTTGCACTGGACGTGCTTATGTCAAACATGAAGTAAAAATGCTTATGAAGTTGAGATGCTAGATATGTCAAGGCGACATATGAAGCAGAATTTGAAGGTCAAGTCAATGTATGAAGAAAAAATATTTTTGGAAAGCTATGCATGGGGTTCTAAAAATGTGTTCAATGTTTTTGAAACCTTATATATAATACTTTTTGAAATCATAAAGTAGGTGTACTAAGTAAGTATATTTATAAAATGTTTTAAAATCATGCGAGATGAATTTTGAAATTATGTATAAGGTTTTTGGAAAACATGAATAATGCTTTTCGAAATCATGCACTTGATAAGAAAATGTATTGTGTTAATATTGTTTTCAGACTATCTGAAACATTTTGAAATTATGAAAGTTGTTTTTGAAAACATAACCAATGTTTTTGAAATAACATAGACATTGCATTTAGAAAAAAAAAATTTGAAATGTCTTGAGATCATGAAGATTGTTTTTGAAGTACTTGTACTGTGTATATTGAAAAATCAAAACGTAATGGGTATGAGATTTGAAAATACCCTTAGTTATCTAACCAAGGATTCAAAGGCACAGATGTGCAGGAGCATGATTACTCATAATGTCACTTTATTTTTTGTACTTTGTTTCTTAGGGTGAAACGAGTACTTAAAATTTTCGAGGGAATCATGAGCGATCATTTGAAAGAGAGAAATCACAAAAGTAGTTTGCAAGGTACATAGTTTCTTGATGTAGGTATCATAGGAAAAGTCATACACACATGTAATTATACTTGTGTATCAGAATTGCGAACAACAACTTTTATTTATGAACAAGACATATTGTTTCACAATACACGAGAACAAAAGAAACAAAGGCATAAGACAGCAACATCCTTTGTTCAGCCGAATGCTCATCCAAGGGTTGGATTTGCACTGACAATCTTCGGGCAGTTGTTCCTGAAATGGCTTGTCTCGCCACAGTTGTAGCACGTTCCAGGCGGAAAGCGAGCTTGAGTAGGGTTGACTTGGAGTTGGGTAGCAGCAAGGTTTATAGCAGCTTTGTTTTGGATAGCAAAGCGGCATGTGTTGACCAAATGTCCCCTCCGTCCACAGTAGGTACATTTGGAGTAGGGTATGAGGTTTGAATGATGACGGTTGCATCGTTTGCACAAAGGGGCAGTTCCTATGTATGGCTTCCTAGCTGGTGGCCTTGCCACATGGCTAGGTCCCGCTTGATTAGGTGTAACCGCTGCGGGCTTCCTTGAAGCCTTACGCTTCCTTGATTTTGGTGCTGGCTTGACTTCTGCTTCCTTTGGTGGCTCTTGAGTGGCTTCATTGTCGAGACGAGAGGCTTCATTGTTGAGACGAGCCATGGCAATGCCTAAATCCACAGTCTTCTGAATCACTTCGCCTATTTGCTGGGCAAATTTGGCTGTTCGCTCGGACATTTGACCAGTGCTGAGAGGAATAGACATTCTAGAAGAAAATGAAAGATATAGGAAGAAACAAGTGAAAGATTATTGGACAAATAAAACAAAATGACAACGCATAGAAATTGCGATCATTTGTTTGTTACCTAAGGCAAACAAATCAGACGGTGACTAATCAAAGTAAACAGGTCTTATTAATGTATCACTGAAGACATGCTCGCCTATAAGTGAACACTCATCCCAAGAATTCCCAGGTAAGCACAACTGGTCTCGCGTCTGATGAGATATATACGAAGTGCTTGCCTAGACAGAAAACCCAGAATACAGGCATTCACCCTTCCAGTTTGCACATGTTCACATTATAAGACCCAAACTTTGACGAGATTTTGAAAATTCAAAGGGGTTCAAAACCATATAACAGAGAGTTCAAAACCTTACAATAGAGGGTTCAAAACCTAGTAATCAATCATCCTAGAACAGATGATTAGTTTTCAAAGCGGTTTTGAAATTTGTGTTCTTGTTGAGGTCGTCGCCTAAGGATAGGTGACGGTATCGTTTTATGACTAAACAGATGACTAGACATTTATGCGGTATTGTGAGGATGCATACATCCAAGACTTGAGACTGTGGCGATAAACCCTTAAACAAATTAAAGGATTATCTGTGCTTATGTATATCGAATTCGGTCATTCCTTCCAATCCAAACAAACCCAGGATTTCAGGAACGGGAGTTGTCAATTCCTATGGTACCACTACCTACTAACGAACGGCGTGATCGGTGTTAATGAATGTATATTGATCCATCAAAACAACCCAAATATCATATCAAAATGTAAGCATGTGATGAAAACAAATGTACTAAGTATGCAATAAATAAACATACATAGCATGTGATGTGATGTGAAACGATGTACTAAGTATGAACTAAATGGACATACATAGCATGTGATGTGATGTGAAACGATGTACTAAGTATGAACTAAATGGACATACATAGCATGTGATGTAATGTGAAACGATGTACTAAGTATGAACTAAATGGACATACATAGCATAAAATGTAATGCAAAATGATGTACTATGTACGCATACAATGGGCATACATAGCATGAAATGTAATGAAATCATGTACTATAATGTACTAATGAACATACGAAGTATATGATGTGAAAACAGGAAAGCATGAATGTAACAAGTAGGCACATGTGTTTCACCCCAAAACAGTTTGGAAAATAGTAAAAGAGGGGTCTATGTACTCACTTGAGATTGCTCAGAAGTCCTAAGATAACCACCAAGCAATGCTAGAGATCACGGAATCAAACGACACCTAATATAGGTAACTACATTAATAAACCGGACCTAAATCGGAAGATCGGATAGAATGAGGGTTCGTAAACCAAACGAGTATGGGAACTCGTGTAATATGGTTTAACATAGCCCACATACTAAAACGAAATTTAACCTAAGTGTTTGTGACCCGTTACGGCCCGTTTAGGTAGCTTATGCTACTTTAACGCGTCGTTCGCGTGAAACGCGTTCGGAATGCCTAACTAGTCCTATGACAAGTAAAATATGCCTTAACATGTCTAATATTGTTACCAAATCAGTTTAGATCCCAAAGATTATGTTACATATGCTTAAAATGAATTTTGGCGTCAAAAGGGCATTTTGGTAATTTACCTAAGGCATATAAACTACCTATCATACAACTACTTAAACGAAGCGACCATAAGGTATAACCTCGGAAGGTTATTCCCTATATACTATGGTCACCTAATGTATTTGGTCGGATCCTAATGATCGACCAAATGGGTCAGGTTCGAAGGTATAAGCGATTTATTAGATCGCTTACCCTACGACCCTAGACAACGTGGTAATCAGTAGGCATAGTCACAAGGGACTATAACCATCGTGATTACAATCACGTTGCGAAGTTCAAACTAACTTCGCATTGACCATAAACTGGTCAACGCAGAAAGTCAAACAAAGTTTGACTTTCGGACTCGAAAAAAAACAATAAAAGAACGAAAGAATACTTACGAAGGGTCCCCGAATGCTAATCTCGATCCAAGTAGCTCAGGTATGAAACAATGGTTTCAACTTAGAGCTTCTCAAATCAAGATTCTTGTGGGTTTTGCAAAATGAAGGCATGGGGTATTTATAGGATTTCCCGAACCGTTAGGATCGTTTCTAGGAAAACGTGCTTCAATCTTGGCCATACACTTGCACCCATGGTATTGTAATACCATGTGCACATCAAACCAGCCCATAGTATTGCCCAAAACCATGTGCAAAGGTGGTATAGGCCAGATTCAATGTTTCTGCACAGAAAGTTTCAAAAATGGCAGTTTTGGTCCCCGTAGTGTAATAAGGCCTTTTCCGACGCGTTTAAGGCCCGTTAACCCCATTTAAAAGCTCTAAAATGAAGTTAAAGTAAATGGAACTTAAAATGTTCTCAAAAATATCTCGGATGTCGGTTCGTTTAGCCGTACGGTTGCGTTGTTCGGCTAATTACGACGGAATGCGCATAAGCGCGAAAAACGATCCAAATGACGCGACGAATGGATTTTTCTTATGACAAACACTAAAATAAAATGTTTTAGTGCTTACATAAATTTTTGGATGTCCGGATGTATTCAGAAAGTAAGTTATGCGCGAAAATGCAAACTTGTGCACTTTTTGACGCTTTTAGTCCCTAAATGACGCAAAAGTTTATTTTAGCACACCGAACCCCTCAAAGCCTATGTCTAAGCTATATAAAGGATATTTATGGTATGTTTAACTTATGGTCATGTTCCGGAATGTCTGTTACAGTTCAAATTGGCATACTTTCGCAGTTTGTCAATTTTAGTCCCTGTAAGCGAATTAACTTGTTTTTGCCATACCAAAGCCTTCAAAACTTATTTCTAAGTTATGTAAAGGTTATTTAAGGTATGTTAAGCCTATGTCACTATTCCGGAGTGTTTGTTGCTTTAAACTGGTTATATTTACGCATCGGTGCGCGTATAACCTCCCAGAAAGCGATTTAGAGTTTGGAATTAAACAAAAATTGATATGTGCAAATGATACACATATTTTTACAAATACCAAGTATGAAATATAATATTTCATTGGTTCGGTATTTGTTTGATGGCCGTGGAGGCACAGGTGTTACAGTTACAGTTCAAATTGGCATACTTTCGTAGTTTGTCAAATTTAGTCCCTGTAGGCGAATTAACTTGTTTTTGCCATACCAAAGCCTTCAAAACTTATTTCTAAGTTATGTAAAGGTTATTTAAGGTATGTTAAGTATATGTTGATGTTCTGGAGTATTTTTCGCATTAAACTGATTACGTTTACGCACCAGTTTGCGTATAACTCTCTAGAAAGCGATATACAGTTTGAAATTGAACAAAAGTCAAAACATGTAAAATGTAAAACATAACCAAACAAACATTGGGATCAAATAACATTGTTTTATTGATAAAGGAACTGTTCACAATGATTACAAGCACATATGTTACAGTCTCCCCTACTTGTGGAAATTTCGTCCCGAAATTTAATTAGAGGAAACCCGTGGGAAAAGATGTGGGTACTTCGCCTTCATTTGATCTTCACGTTCCCAAGTAAACTCGGGTCCACGTTTAGATTCCCAGCGAACTTTGACCAAAGGAATGCGCTTGCGTTTAAGCCACTTGACTTCACGTTCCATGATTTCCACTGGCTTCTCAACAAATTTCAGTGTTTTATCAATACGAATTTCGTCAAGTGGTATGTGGAGGTTCTCATCAGCTAAACACTTCTTGAGATTGGACACGTGAAAGGTTGGATGAACATTTCCAAGTTCAGGAGGTAACTCAAGTCTGTAGGCTACCTTACCGATTCTTTCGACGATCTTGAATGGTCCAACGTATCTAGGTGCAAGTTTTCCTTTCTTTCCAAATCTGATCACACCTTTCCAAGGTGAGACCTTAAGTAATACATGATCACCGACTTGAAAATCCAAGGGCTTGCATTTTAGGTCCGCGTAACTCTTTTGACGGCATCTAGCTGCCTGAAGTTTATCACGAACTTTCTTAACCTTATCAGTTGTCTCTAAAATGAGAGCAGGTCCAGTAAGCTGAGCCTCACCGATCTCATTCCAGCAGACTGGTGAACAACATTTTCGACCATGGAGAGCCTCGAAAGGAGCCATGTTGATGCTAGAGTGAAAACTGTTGTTGTAGGAGAATTCAATTAACGGGAGATGTGAATCCCAACTACCACCAAAATCGATCACACAAGCTCTAAGCATATCCTCCAGAGTCTGGATTGTTCTTTCAGTTTGACCATCCATTTGCGGATGATAAGCTGTGCTCAGATTAAGTTGGGTCCCCATAGCAGATTGCATGGTTCTCCAAAAATGAGAAGTGAAGCGAGCATCTCTGTCAGAAATGATGTTCAAAGGAACACCATGTCGAGCTATAATTTCATCCACGTAGATTTTAGCAAGCTTGTGAGCAGAAAAATCCTCATGGATTGGCAAGAAATGCGCGGACTTAGTAAGACGATCAACAACTACCCAGATGGCATCATGACCTTTCTTTGTGCGCGGAAGTTTAGTAATGAGATCCATAGTAATGTTTTCCCATTTCCAAACTGGGATCTCTGGTTGCACCAATAAACCAGAAGGACGCTGATGTTCAGCCTTAACCTTAAGACAAGTAACGCATTTTGATACATATAAGGCAATGTCTTTCTTCATACCAGGCCACCAATACTGAATACGAAGATCCTTATACATCTTATCTGAACCAAGATGAACAGAATAATGAGACTTATGGGCTTCATCCATAAGCAAGGTGCGAAGGTTATCTTGGCTTGGGACCCACAAATGGTCCATGAAGTAATACGATCCATTGTCCTTCAGTTCCAGATCAGGGGTTATGTGATAGGGAAATTCCTTATCCATCAAACCTTGTGAAACACAAGATTGTTGAGCCTGAGAAATACGTGCTTGGATATCGGATCGAGCTTGAATATCAGATTGAACATGAACACAATGAAGCTTAGTACGTTCCTTACGACTCAATGCATCGGCTACAACATTCGCCTTACCAGGATGGTAGAGAATTTCGCAGTCATAGTCGTTTAGAAGCTCCACCCAACGTCGTTGCCTCATGTTGAGTTCTTTCTGATTGAAGATATACTGAAGACTTTTGTGGTCCGTAAAAACCACACATTTTGTACCGTACAAATAGTGTCTCTAGATCTTAAGAGCGAAGACAACTGCACCTAACTCAAGGTCATGAGTGGTGTAGTTTTTCTCATGTATCTTCAACTGCCTCAATGCATATGCTATGACTTTGTTCCTTTGCATCAGAACACAGCCAAGACCCAATTTAGATGCATCGCAATAAACGACGAAATCATCATTGCCCTCAGGCAAAGTCAGAACAGGCGCGTCGCAAAGTTTTTGTTTCAAAGTCAGAAACGCTTCCTCTTGCTTGAATCCCCAATCAAAGGGCTTGTTCTTCTGAGTTAGAGCAGTTAGAGGAACTGCAATCTTTGAGAAGTTCTCAATGAAGCGGCGGTAATAACCAGCAAGTCCAAGAAAAGAACGAACTTCAGTAGGAGTAGTAGGCGTATCCCAATCCTTGATCGCACTGATCTTGGAGGGATCTACATGAATACCTTGTTCGTTGACAATATGTCCTAAAAATTGAACTTCTTTAAGCCAGAATTCACACTTAGAGAATTTGGTGAAAGGTTGCTCTTTCTTTTGGAGTTCCAAAGTAAGACGAAGATGTTGCTCATGATCAGCTCGCGTCTTAGAGTATATTAAGATGTCATCAATAAAAACAATGACGAACTGATCCAAATAAGGCTTGCAGACCCTATTCATTAAGTCCATGAAAACAGCAGGAGCATTAGTCAAACCGAATGGCATGACTGGGAACTCATAATGCCCATAACGAGTGCGGAACGCTGTCTTGGGAATATCTTCTTCATACACACAAAGTTGATGATATCCGGATCGCCGATCAATCTTTGAAAAATAAGAAGCGCCCTGTAACTGATCAAAGAGATCATCGATGCGAGGTAGGGGATATCGATTCTTGATGGTAAGCTTGTTAGGCTCACGATAATCGATACACATCCTAAAAGATCCATCCTTCTTTTTGACAAAAAGAACGGGAGCACCCCAAGGTGAAAAGCTAGGACGGATAAAACCTTTGTCAGAGAGCTCTTGAAGCTGCTTAGACAACTCTTGCATCTCAGACGGTGCAAGACGATATGGAGATCTGGCAATGGGATTTGCACCAGGTATGAGATCAATACGGAACTCGACTTGGCGTGCTGGGGGTAGACCAGGTAACTCTTCAGGGAATACTTCAGGATAATCCCGAACGACTGGGATATCTTGAATAGACTTACCTTTGGCCTTATCTGCTACAACATGTGCCAAAAAGGCCACATAGTTCTTTCGCAAATACTTCCGAGCTTTAAAACAAGACATGAGTTTGAGACCACCGGCAGGTTTCTCACACCCCCAAAATCCACCATGCGGAGCGTCACCGCTTGGAGGCGTGACGTGACCAGGATCGAGCCACCAATCATATTGAACAACGTAATTTAAGTTAATAAAGCCAATCGCAATACAATTGGTGACCAAAAGATAAGTAACCGACTTTAGGTTAACAGCGGAAACATAAAACATAAATCCAAATCATAAGTTCATAAGTTTTGCGACCAAACATAAGTTCCATAAATTCATAAAGTTTATTTAATAGGCACGGGATATAACAGTCCCTATTCCACAACAACCTCCTCCTCGCGCAAGCTCCATAAGTACCTAACGACCTGCAAGGCATGTAACAACGAGTCAACAACAAAGTTGAGTGAGTTCACAGTTGGTTGTTCAGTTAATGAGTTCGTATCAGAAATCGCAAGTTCGTTTCATAACCATGTATTACCCATTATCCTTGACTCCCAAACCTTTACGATATTTAGTAGGGGCTTCCCATTATGTACGTTACTAGACTAGGCGTATCCATAAGTGTCCTTCCCAATCCGAGGACGGTGTTAAGTATGAGTGTACGTAGGTTTTACGTACGTGCCCTTCTCAATCCGAGGACAGTAGTAAGTATGAGTGTACGTAGGTTTTACGTACGTGCCCTTCTCAATCTGAGGACAATAGTAAGTATGAATGTACGTAGGTTTTACATACGTGCCCTTCTCAATCCGAGGACAGTAGTAAGTGTGAGTGTACGTAGGTTTTACGTACGTGCCCTTCTCAATCCGAGGACAGTAGTAGGTAGTCTAGTAGTGTTGATAATATAAATAGTTATTCAATCCCATTCCCAACCACCGTGTTGGGATTGAACCCTAACAAAGGAACAGATAATGTAAAGCCAAAACCAGGTCACAACAGAGGATTCACAATAAGCAGCGGTTTACACTTTGTTCTCCCCTTGAAAGTGAGTTATAACATCTGATGGTCTCTATCTGCTGCTCATAATCAACTGCTGCTGCCCCTTTCAATTGCTGATATGATCCTAAAGACTGCTGAAGACAAACTCTGTTGCTCTATCTACTGCTGTCTCTTAAGTGCTGCTGAAGACACAAACACTGCTCATTCAAGGACTGATCACCTTTGAAGAAAGCACTGATGTTGTTGTTAAGCATCAGTGCTTAGGCTACAACAGTGGAACGTGAAGCAGATGTTTCCTCATGTTTTGTATTATTATTACATTCAGTTGTTAGACATCAGTAGTTTGTGTAAGGACAGTAGATATAGGTTGTTAGGCTGTTAGACGTCGCTTTCATGGTGACGTCAGCTGAGATTCCTCAGTGGTTTGGTTTGCCTATAAATGTAACAGTACCCTGTACTGTTACATTTGATTGACTGAGCGAGTTCTTCTCCTCATGTCTAATCCTTTCATCTTGTGTGCAACCAACCTTGGGGCATCAGGCTGAGGGGGAGCTTAGTATGTGAGCATATCTGTAATCTTTTGCTTTGATTTGTAAATCTTTTGACTCTATGGAAAGCAATTGTTTATCATACTATTCTTCCTTTGATTGTGTTTACACAGTTTGTTTCCATTTCCGCTGCACTTAAACTGTTCATATCTATTTGATTTGTTCAAAACATACAAACAAACACAATCATAAGAGCCTCCGATCCTAACAATTGGTATCAGAGCTTGGACAGTTAATTTCGATTTAACAGTCAAATTGACAAAACAGTTCGGCTCAAAATTCATTGATACTAAGGTTGGTTGTATTCAGTTGAAAAACAGAGTAACGAGTAAATCATGATCAAAATGGTTATTCAAAAATTCTGTAAATCAACCAAGATGTCATATGACACACAAATCTCACACAACAAGTGATATTATGCACAAGTCACTTATAGTTGTCAGATCTGCAGACATATCTGCTAAACTATAAGAATTATTTTGTCTTTTCAAAATTAATTTCAACTGTTGTTTTGATTTTTGTGATGTTTTCATAAAATGCTAAGGTGTGAACCTCAGGTCAACAAAAACCTATGCTCATAAAAACGTTAGTGTTTTTGTTGACATAAAAAGAGGGAAATTAAAACTTTAGTCATTTAGATCTTATGTATTGAAAAACAGGTTGAGGTTCCTTCAAAAGGACCAAAATCAATTATGTTAAAATACATTAAGAAAATTCACAAAAACTCTGAAGTGTGTTTATCTCAAAACTTCTGAAGTCAGAAGAAAAGAGTATAAACATAAAACACTGAAGAGTCAAAGTGTAGGGTAATAATGGTCATTAAGCAACTATGTGCATTCACCTGTTCAAGAAAGGGTTTTTGATTCCAGTGAATGAATTACAAAAAGAATCATGTTTGCAATCAACTGACAAAGAAAATGGTACCATACAGTGGTCAAAATATGTTCAAGGTTTTCCTACCACTATTGTCAAAACCACTGACCATTTTCAAAAACTTGAGAATGATATGATTATGTGTTTTATTGGATTTACACCAAATCCTTTTGATGCTGTTCTCAGAAAATCCTTTAATCATTTTTTTTCTTCAAAGGATTTTCTTGAATAATCAGGATATATTATTCATTTTTTTTTTGGAATAATATATTTGGAACTTTTGCTTGTTTTTGTTGGCAATAGTTTCAGCTCCTGACAGGAGGTAATACCTTATTTTTTGGTGGTATTATTGTCCTCATAAATGGGTCAAAAGGAAATGGTATATGTGTTAAAATTATGTCATAACTCAGGTTTGCTCCTAAACTTTTATCAAAGGTTGATTGTAAACTGTGCTTAAACTACTAGGGTACTCATGTTTTAATTGAATATGAAACGAAAATGAGTGGCCTTAGCAAAAAGTTTTCATCATCTGGGGTACTAAACCACTGTCTTTCAAAATTGACATGTGGCAAAACCTTGAATGAAAATCCTCAAAACTGTTGCTGAAACACCTATCCTTCAGAATTATACCATTTACCCTAACCACTGTTTTGCTCCAACGTCTGATCTCTAAACACTGTCCACTGCTGAAAGTTAACCACTGTTCCCTCATTTTCTTGACAAGCACTGATGCTCAAAATCAGTGTCTTATCCACTGACATGCTATCCACTGATAGTAAAAATCATCCACTGCCCATATTTTTACCGTTGTAACCTCTGATGCTTGATACGTCAGTGGCTCTTAAAACAACTGTTCTCCATACTTCATCCGTTTCATCAGTGTTTGACACGTGGTCAGTTTTTAGCCCTCAGATCTTAATAACCGCTGCCACATCAGCGATCATTTTTAAATAAAACCCTGCCCTAAACCCCCAAACAGGGTTTTACACTGTCGAATTGAATTCCAAAAATTCTCTTCTCATAGCAGTTTCCAACCCTTCTTCTCAAAACCCACAAAATCCTTCTCCGATTCTTCTTCATCAAAATGACGAAGTCAAAAGGAAAATCAAAATCAAAACCTACATCACCACCACCTTCAACTGAGGCCGCTCAAACGGCTGAAGAAATCATCGAAATACCATTCAAACAATCTCATAACTATCTGGGTTTATTCACAAAACCTACTGATAATCACACCTTTGACACCATCATTGATGCATTATCTGCATCAAAGTACAAAACTTTGTTGACAGCAAATGCTCCTATCTATCTGCAAACCCAGAGAGAGTTTTGGAAAAAGGCGTCGCTTGAAAAACAAGACGGAAAAGTCATAGCCATTAACTCCTCAATACAGGGTAAAGCAGTTCAAATAACCCCACAGTCGATCTCCGAAGTCTTTAATCTCAACGATCAGGAAGGTAAACTCTCTTTTGAGAAAGTCGAGATGAAAACTGATTTCGTAAAAAGGGGTTATGCAGAAGAACCAAAGGTAGATACCCTACAAAAGGGTTATTTTCCATCTGCACCCAGGTTTTTATTTCACACACTCTTGATGTGTGCTTCAAATAAAACAACATCTTTCAACGAAATACCATTGAAAATCCAAAACCTGGGTTACGCTATTTTGAATAATAAAGACTATAACTACTCCCAGGAGATTTTCAATGACATGGTGAAAAACGTTGAAAGTCAAGCATTTTTACTTTTTCCAAGATTTTTGAGTTATTATTTTGAACAAAAATTTGAAAAGAAAAATGTAAATTTGCTCAAACAAGGTGTTCATTGTCAAATAAAAAGCATAACAAAAGAAACATTTTCAAGGATGATGGCACCAATAAAAACAAAAGCAGGGGTACCTGAGCAGACTTTAGTGGTTACAACTGCTCCTCAGGTATCAGCTGCTGAGCCCACTGCTCCAGGTGATCATAGCAGCACTCCCACTGCTTTGAAACCCACACCTGCCACCACTAAAAAGACCAAAAAGAAAACATCCAGAAAACCCACCAAACCCAAAACAAAGGCAACTCTGGAAGATGAGATCCCAGAGGAAATGCCTGTGACAACACAAAAGTCACCACAAACCACTGCTGCTACTTCCTCACAGCAGTTGGTAGAAAGATCTCAACCCATAACCGAAACTCCTCCTGCATTCTCACAAAAGGATCAGGTTGTAAGCACAGGGACACCACAATATGAAGCTCTGAATCCACTCGGATCCATCTTCCTCAGTCCTGATCCCAAGGACATGTCTCTTTCAATCCCCATCCCCTCACCAATAATAATGCCACAATCCATGCTACCTCTGTTGCATGCAGCTGCTATTGCACAGACACAAACCAGTTCCTCTCCATCACCTATCACTGAGAGTATACATCCACAAGTGACTGGGTCTGATGCTTATACTTCTGCTTTCCCAGCAACAGTTGAGGAGGTTACACTGCAGGAGTTACAAGTAACTCTTGTCAGTAGTTCAAGTGGAGCAGCAACTACAAATGTTGGATCAACAGGTCTACATTTGGACAGTTGTTTCATCAGTCAGACTCCCTTGAAGGCAATCTCTTCCATAGCACCTCTGAAAATTGCTAGTGAGGCTATTTTGTCCACTAGTAACATTAAAGATTTATCAAGTGCTGAAGAGAGAAGTCCCCAGTACCGAGAACAAGGGGCATCAATGGATGATTTTTGGGACTCTGTTCCTAAGTCACACATTGATATAACCACCACAGGTGGGGATTCAGATGATCCCAGTAAAATGGGTGATGATTCAAGATATCAGGAATTGACGGGCAGAGTGGAAAAACTTGAAGAATCAGTTTCTGAAATAAAGGAGATGGTGCAAGAGATTTTAAAAGCTCAGAAAGCACAATCCTCTGCTGTTCCTGCTCAAGCATCTGCTCCACAACATGCATTTGCTGAAAATGAGCTTTGGAATATTTTTCAACCCATGCTTGAAGCACAGCAACAAATGGCTGACAAAAAGCATGCCATTCAAGTACAAATGTTGTCCAACATGATGGAATCAAGGTTCAAGGATACTCAAGCAGACATGAAGGCTTTTAAGGCCAGTATCCAAATTGCCACTGGCAAGGCTCCTTCAACTTTACTATTCTTTGATGACCCACTTGCAGATAATGCCAAAAAGGGGGAGATATTGAAGCAAATGAAGAAAAAGGGAATTGAACATGGCATTCATATTGAACCTGAAAAAGAAAAAGAAAAAGAAAAACAGGTCTCAAAACCTGTTAGCCGAACAGCTGATACAGCAGCAGTTACAAAAACTGCTGCAGCAGCAGTTACAAAAACTGCTGTCAGTAGCCAAACAGCTGCCATCCCATCAACACACACACACCTCCAACACACACCACTCTACCACACACCACTACAACTACTGCTCCACCATCATCATTATCTACAATCACACAATCACCACTGCTTCCTGTTATAAAACAGAAGACAACAGATGTTACAACATCTGTTGTAATGACAGCAGCGGTTGAAGCACCAGTTGTTTCAACCACTGTCAGTCAACCACAATCCACTGCCATACAATCTACAACCACTGATCCACCCAAAACATCATCTGCTCCTTCTTCATTAAAAAGGAGAAGGAATCTCATAACAGATGATGATTCACCACCCCCATCACCACCATCACTTCCATCCCCTGCTCAAAAGCAGAAGACAACTGCTGAAATATCAGCAGTTGTAATGACAACAAATGTTGAGACACCAGTTATCTCAACAGTTGTTAGTCAGTCATCCACCACTGCTCTCACCTTTCCTACTTCACAGCCAAGGCTCTTCAACAGAATAAGAAAACCAATACCTGCTGATGAGGGTACATATGATCCTAATGCTGCAAAATATCCACTGGAACTTGAAGCTATCAAAAATGAGATGAGGCAATTCTATACAGAAGAAGATCCTTCAAAAAGGAGATTCTCCTCACTCATAGGCTACTTGCCACCAGAGGATATGGATGATTACCTCAAACTCAAGGCAAAGCAGGCCAAAGTAAAAGCCAAGGTTGACAGTGAAAAAGAAAAGCTAAGAGAAGATGGCATTGCTAAAAGACTGGAGTTCTACTTAACAAAAGTAAAGCAGATAGAAGAATTTGCACAGGAACTAATCAAAGAAAAGGCTGAACAACGCAAAAAGCTAAGAAAACAATATCTCGCCTACATAATGAAAGAAAAATTCTATCCTGCTGAAGTAAAACAGTTTGAAGAATGGCCAATAATCGCTCTAAAGCATGAGGCTGAGAGGATTGACAGAATCAAGAATGATTCCACAAAGAAGAAAAATCCTCCAAACTGGAACAAATTCAAAAAGCTCATTGCTGATTTCGCTGCTGAGTATAAAAGAAAGAAAGAGGAGCTGGTGGATGCAAAAATAGACTCTGCTGAAGCCATATCAAAGTGGTCAAGACAGCAGACTGATGAAGCCTACAAAAGGTTGAAGAAAAGAAAGACAATTGTTTCAGGCACTTCTAAAAAGCAAGAACAAATGATGAAGCTTGAACAGAAGATGGGAAACCTCGACACACTGTTCCGGTCTACTTTTGCAACAAATCAAGAAGAGGGAGAACAGTTGACTGAAGAATGAGTGTACGTAGGTTTTACGTACGTGCCCTTCTCAATCTGAGGACAATAGTAAGTATGAATGTACGTAGGTTTTACATACGTGCCCTTCTCAATCCGAGGACAGTAGTAAGTGTGAGTGTACGTAGGTTTTACGTACGTGCCCTTCTCAATCCGAGGACAGTAGTAGGTAGTCTAGTAGTGTTGATAATATAAATAGTTATTCAATCCCATTCCCAACCACCGTGTTGGGATTGAACCCTAACAAAGGAACAGATAATGTAAAGCCAAAACCAGGTCACAACAGAGGATTCACAATAAGCAGCGGTTTACACTTTGTTCTCCCCTTGAAAGTGAGTTATAACATCTGATGGTCTCTATCTGCTGCTCATAATCAACTGCTGCTGCCCCTTTCAATTGCTGATATGATCCTAAAGACTGCTGAAGACAAACTCTGTTGCTCTATCTACTGCTGTCTCTTAAGTGCTGCTGAAGACACAAACACTGCTCATTCAAGGACTGATCACCTTTGAAGAAAGCACTGATGTTGTTGTTAAGCATCAGTGCTTAGGCTACAACAGTGGAACGTGAAGCAGATGTTTCCTCATGTTTTGTATTATTATTACATTCAGTTGTTAGACATCAGTAGTTTGTGTAAGGACAGTAGATATAGGTTGTTAGGCTGTTAGACGTCGCTTTCATGGTGACGTCAGCTGAGATTCCTCAGTGGTTTGGTTTGCCTATAAATGTAACAGTACCCTGTACTGTTACATTTGATTGACTGAGCGAGTTCTTCTCCTCATGTCTAATCCTTTCATCTTGTGTGCAACCAACCTTGGGGCATCAGGCTGAGGGGGAGCTTAGTATGTGAGCATATCTGTAATCTTTTGCTTTGATTTGTAAATCTTTTGACTCTATGGAAAGCAATTGTTTATCATACTATTCTTCCTTTGATTGTGTTTACACAGTTTGTTTCCATTTCCGCTGCACTTAAACTGTTCATATCTATTTGATTTGTTCAAAACATACAAACAAACACAATCATAAGAGCCTCCGATCCTAACACACCGGGAATCCCATGCCTTAGTAAGGGTGAGAACTCACCTCGGTTTGCTCGGTTAGACTCTCAAATATAGCTAACAGTCAAGGTCGGTCAATCACGTCCTAATATGATTACCAGTTAGTCATTTAGTGGTTTCAAATAGAGCACAAAGTTCCTAAACGTGTCTATCACATAACATGCATCACTTTAACGGTTTATGCCCATATAAGTTCCCCATCCATTCCCCACTCATAAACAAACATATGATATTGCACATAACACATATAACATGTTAGATCATTCACAGATAGCATACTCGACATTTAGACACGCAAATTACAACTTATGTCATTTCAGCATTAATATTCAAAACCGGGCTGTTTTCGGACATCTTAATAAATAAGTTAACTTATTCCAAAAATTCCCAAATTTTTACAGAATGTCTTAAACGTTCCAAATTTTATTGTGTAAAAATATCGGGGTCCAGTTCATTACTAATATTTTATAAAAATTCATTTTCCGGGCTGAACTCAGATTTATCTTTTTCTGACCACAGTTCACGGAATAATTTATTTAAAATTCATCGAGAGTCCGATTTATGAAATTCCAGTGAGAGAATTACAAATACTTCAGTGGTCAACTATGGTATAATTTTCATGATCAGACTCCACACAGAATACAAGTTATGATAGAAAACAGGACGCACATTTTCAGCAGCAAAAATGCAGCTCTAGCTGCTGTTACGAAAAGACACTTTAAAAATAGTAAACGGGGTCCAAAAATTATGATTCTGGTGCCATTAGAACCGTATTTCATAATATATAAGTCCAGACTTCAGAAAATACATTTTTCGTTAAGTTACGGTATGGTTAGAGCCAGTTAAAGGTGGCTGGAAATGCAGATCAGCAAGCTGTTTTCAGTCTTTTAACATTATAAAGTGTGTTCGATTGATTCCGTTAACATGTTTAGCGATCACAATAATACTTACAGCAGATTATCACTTATATATGTCAGATTTATCATGCATTAACATATTTCATCATCATTTTAACACTACTTTAACCATACTTCATCTTTAGTTAGTTATACTTCAAGACTTGTTTAAGTTCTTTAAACTTTCTATCTTTTTGGGTCTTTAAACATCATTAACCACATAAAAACATGAACAAGATGAAGATCTAAGGCACTTACTACTAGCACAAGGCTAAGGGAGTTCGAGTGTAGAAAAGTGGTGGTTAAAAGAAAACGAGTGCGGTCCTTCAACTTCCGAACGCACCGAGCTTCGTTGTTCACCTCCTTGCACCTTTGTATGGATGTAAAATGGCTAGAAAGGGAGTTGATGGTGGGTGTATGATGGGTGGATGTGGCTGCCGAACTAGAGGGAAAGGAGAAGGAGAGAAGTTGAGTTGTGAAGTGTGTTTGATAATGAGACCTTATGAACTAGAAGTTAGTTCTTATAATCACCAACATCCCCATATCTAGTGGGTAATGTGTTTAATAAATACGAGACACAATCCATTTTAATATTCAAATAAAATCTCTAGTAGGGCCATCATGTTGGCCAATCGTAGGTGGGGGGGGGGGTAGTAGACTAGGTTCCAACAACTAGTTAGTTATCTTGGTTAAAAATCAAATACTAGTTAGGTTAGTTAGTTAGATGTTTTATGATGTGTTATATAATATATAGTGGGTTAGGGTATTCGGGGACCCTAACTAGCTCAGAAAAGTAAGAACAATATGTTCGACAATATTTTTGGGTTCCGGGTAAAGTCCGGTTGTTTGGTTGGGTATCGTTTCGTTAAAGTGTTTAATTAATCCGTAAAGTGCCTTATATATATATTTTTGCAACGTTTTCAATTTTTAACACTCAGGAAGGCGTACCGGACTATTTAGTAACTTTTCTGTATACTATTAGTACATTAAACAAATACATGTAAGCATAACACAGTAATCCGAGAGCAGTTAAATAATTCCACACAGTCGTCAAGCACTTTAATTATCATTAATAAACTGTACGGTTACATGTAAATTTGAGGGTTGTCACATTCTCCCCATGTTAAGAGAATTTCATCCCGAAATTTAGCGCGTGGTTACTGAGGAAGCTAGTTAAGTTGCGTTGTTTTCTTGATTTTCCTGGGGTGTCACATCATCCCCCCGTTGATTTGGAATTTCGTCCCGAAATTCTGCAGTAGCTTCAGCCTCAGTAGTGGTTGCGTTTTTCTTAAATAGTTGGGGATACTTGAGTTTCATTTGGTCTTCTCGTTCCCAGGTATACTCTGGGCCATGACGGGAATCCCAACGAACTCGGACGAGAGGTATCCTGGTGCGCTTGAGAATTTTAACATCTCGATCTGTAATCTCTACTGGTTCTTTGACGAATCGCAGCTGGTCGTCGATAGTGAGCTCCTTGAGAGGAACTATGAGGGTCTCATCTGACAGACACTTCTTCAGATTCGACACGTGGAATACGTTGTGAACTCCGCTGAGTTTTTCGGGTAGATTCAACCTGTAGGCGACTTTGCCAATTTTCTCGGTGACTTCGAATGGTCCGACATAATGCGGATTGAGTTTGCCTCGTTTGCCAAAATGAACTACGCCTTTCCAAGGCGAGACTTTGAGTAGCACTCGATCCACAACCTGGAACTCGAGTGGTTTTCTTCCCTTATCAGCATAGCTTTTCTGACGGTCACGAGCTAACGCCATTCGCTGTCGTATCTGAGCAATCCTCTCAGTCGTGTCTACCACGAGTTCTGGGCCTGTGATTTGGCTGTCACCAACTTCTGCCCAACAAAGAGGCGATCGGCACTTTCGTCCGTGCAATGCCTCAAACGGAGCGGCTTGGATGCTGGTGTGGTAGCTGTTGTTATACGAAAACTCCACTAGCGGGAGGTGCTTTTCCCAGCCACTACCAAAGTCGATTACACATGCCCTAAGCATGTCTTCAAGGGTCTGGATGGTGCGTTCTGATTGCCCATCCGTCTGTGGGTGATACGCGGTGCTCATATCTAAACGTGAGCCAAAAGACTTGTGCATAGCTTGCCACAGTTCAGAAGTAAAACGCGCGTCACGATCAGAAATGATGGAGGTTGGCACTCCATGCCTTGACACCACTTCTTTTAGGTAGATGTCTGCTAAAGTAGAAAACTTATCCATTTCCTTGATAGCCAGAAAATGTGCAGACTTGGTCAGTCGATCTACGATCACCCAAATGGTATCGTTTTCGCATTGAGATCTAGGTAGACCAGTAACGAAATCCATGGAAATCTGCTCCCATTTCCATTTAGGTATCTCTGGTTGTTGGAGTAGGCCTAATGGTTTCTGATATTCAGTCTTGACTCTCGCACAAGTCAAGCACTTACTGACGTAGGTTGCTATGTAGGCTTTCATCCAAGGCCACCAATACGTAGTCTTGAGATCGTGGTACATCTTATCCGAACCAGGATGTACCGAATAACGAGACTTGTGTGCCTCATCCATCACAAGTTCACGTAAGTTTCCATAAAGTGGAACCTAGATGCGTCCGTTTACATAGCGGGCGCTGTCTTCCTTTTGTCCCAACCGTTGCCTTGATCCTCGTAGGGACTCATCCCTGATGTTTTCTGCTTTTAATGCTTCAACCTGAGCATTGCAAATCTGAGAGGGAAGGTTAGATTGGATGGTAAGCTGTAGAGCACGTACACGCTTAGGTATAGTATCCTTTCGACTGAGGGCGTCGGCCACAACATTGGCCTTGCCCGAATGATACTTGATTGCGCATTCGTAATCATTCAAGAGTTCGACCCATCGGCGTTGTCGCATATTTAATTCCTTTTGCTTGAAGATATGCTCGAGACTCCAGTGATCGGTGTAAATGGTGCACTTGGTACCGTACAGGTAATGTCTCCATATCTTAAGCGCGAAAACAACTGCTCCCAATTCCAAGTCGTGCGTAGTGTAGTTCCTTTCATGGACCTTAAGTTGGCGTGACGCATAGGCAATGACCTTGTCACGTTGCATCAACACACAACCAAGTCCTTGGATGGAAGCGTCGCAGTAAACCACGAAATCATCTGTGCCTTCAGGCAATGAGAGGATAGGCGCGCTACAAAGTCTATCTTTTAAGTGTTGGAATGCGGACTCCTGTGCATCACCCCAACGATAGATGACACCCTTCTGAGTCAGTGAAGTGAGAGGTTGCGCAATCTTGGAGAAATCTTTGATAAATCTTCTGTAATATCCTGCCAAACCCAAGAATTGGCGGATTTCTGTTGGTGTGCGGGGTGCAGGCCAGTTCTTGATCGATTCAACCTTAGATGGATCCACATGAATTCCATCCTTGTTTACCACATGGCCTAGAAAGTGGACTTCGCGAAGCCAGAAGTCGCATTTCGAAAACTTGGCATATAACTGCTCTTTTCGAAGAAGTTCCAGCATAAGTCGTAGATGCTGCTCGTGTTCCTCCTGACTCTTAGAATAGATCAGGATATCGTCGATGAACACAATAACGAACTTATCCAGGTAAGGTTTGCATACTCGGTTCATGAGATCCATGAAGACCGCTGGTGCATTCGTCAATCCGAAAGGCATAACCAGAAACTCGTAATGGCCGTAGCGAGTTCTGAATGCGGTTTTGGAGACGTCCTCCTCTCGGACTCTCAGCTGATGGTATCCCGATCTCAAATCAATCTTAGAGTAATAGCTCGACCCTTGCAACTGGTCGAATAAGTCGTCAATACGTGGAAGGGGATAACGATTCTTCACGGTCACCTTGTTGAGTTCGCGGTAGTCAATACACATTCTGAAGGTACCGTCCTTCTTCTTCACGAATAACACTGGAGCTCCCCATGGCGAAGAGCTAGGGCATATGAAACCCTTTTCCAAGAGTTCTTGTAGTTGCATGGATAGTTCTTCAAGTTCTGATGGAGCTAGATGATAAGGTGCTCGAGCTATGGGCGCTGCTCCAGGAGCTAGCTCGATTTGAAACTCAACTTGGCGATGAGGCGGAAGACCAGGTAATTCCTCAGGAAATAGCTCAGGAAAATCGCGTACAATAGGGATGTCTTCAATCCTCTTCTCTTCCGTTGATGTGTCAGTAACGAGTGCTAGAATGGCAGTGTGGCCCTTTCGCAAACACTTCTGGGCCTTAAGGAAAGAGATAATGCCTACAACAGCACCACTCTTGTCGCCATGAATCACGAGGGGTTCTTCACCAGAACGAGGAATGCGGACGATTTTCTCCTTGCAAACAAGCTCCGCTTGATGATGAGATAGCCAATCCATCCCAATAATGATGTCGAAACTACCCAGTGGGATAGGAATAAGATCGATAGAGAAAGTCTGACCAGCTAAGACGAGGTTACAACCTTTGATTACGTGCGTGGCCTCGAGACTTTTACCGTTTGCTAGCTCTACTGTGTGTTTGGGGATCAAAAGTGTTGGAGTGCGCTTAAGAATTTGACTAACTTTTAGAGACACATAACTGGTATCGGCACCCGAATCAAATAAAATAGTAACATAAAAGTCATCTAGAAGGAACTTACCCATCACTACATTAGGATCATTCCTTGCGTCACCCTGACCGATTACGAACACTCGACCCCTGGCACCGTTGCCATCATTGTTTCCTCCATTGTTTCCCCCATTATTGTTCCCATTTCCTTGGTTGTGATTCTGATTCTGATTTAATTGCGGGCAGTGTCTCTTGAAGTGATCTTCAGCACCACACTGAAAGCATCCCTTGTTGCCCTGTTGCTGTTGCTGATTCTGCGGTGCTTGCTGTTGCTGCTGACGATTCTGATTCATAGGCCGTGGGCTCCTGCAATCCTTGGCTTCATGAACCACCTTGAGACACCTCTGACAGCGTCCCTTGTTGCACTGACCACTGTGGTGTTGGTTGCATTTGTTGCACTTCGGGTGGTTTCCTCGATATCCACCCTGCCCTTGACTACCAGAAGAGTGCTGACCAGGGCTCTGGTAGCCATCAATCTTTCGCTGCTGCGCCTGGGGCTGAACTATAGTCGAACCCTTGTGGTTGGCTCCATCCCATTTTCATTTGTTGTCACTGGGAATAGCAGAAGTAGCAGTAACAGTAGCACTTATACGCTTAGGCAGCCTGTTCTGTTCCACTGCCTGGTCTGTGAGACGATGAGCGAGACGAGTAACATCCTGGATGGTATCAAGGTTAGCAGCAGTCACATGGCTTTGTATCTCTGGTACTAAGCCTTTGAGGTACAGCTCAATGCGCTTGATGGGAGGATCCACCATAGTTGGACATAACACTGCCAGTTCGTTGGATCGCTTCGTATATGCCTCTATCTCTGACCCCGTCATCTTCAGGTTAAAGAACTCCACTTCCAACTTGTGGATGTCATCACGATTACAGTATTCTCGCTTGATCAGCTCCTTGAAGTCGTTCCTTGGGGTGGCATTAGCAGCTGCCAGCCCTAACATCTGAACTTGCGCGTTCCACCAAGTCAGCGCAATGCCTTCGAGAGTACCAGTGGCATACTTCACCCTACGAGCCTCAGGGCATTCACACATCTTGAAGACCGACTCGAGCTTCTTGAACCGGTGGAGGAGTCCAACGGCCCCTTCAGTGCCACTGAAGGTACTAGGACGACAGTCCATAAAAGTCTTGAACGTGCACACAGGCTGCTGGGCAAGCTGGCCTCCTGCTTGAGTGGCTGCAAGTGCCGCAGTAACTTGTTCTTTGATCAAAGCCGCCAGCTGGGCTTGTGTGAGGCTGATTCGTCCACTCATGATCTTCACCATATGGAGAACACAAGTGAGAAGTGCGTCGTATCATTACGCAAGTGTGGAATGACAGAAGAGAGTGATCACACAAAGTTTTCAAGCAGTAGATACTATGTTATCTAAGCATATCATAAGCAATGTTCTATATAACTAACAAGTATGTAATATAAACATGAATTGTATCACCTATAGTGTCGAGTCTTGCACGTGGAGCGAAGCGTCGTTGTGGATCGTTGAGCACTGTACAGGTTATAGTCTGGTTTTAATAAAAACTTTTTCCCTTATTAAAACCAAGTTCTCTATAACCAATGGCTCTGATACCAATCTCTCACACCCCCAAAATCCACCATGCGAAGCGTCACCCCTTGGAGGCGTGACGTGACCAGGATCGAGCCACCAATCATATTGAACAACATAATTTAAGTTAATAAAGCCAATCGCAATACAATTGGTGACCAAAAGATAAGTAACCGACTTTAGGTTAACAGCGGAAGCATAAAACATAAATCCAAATCATAAGTTCATAAGTTTAGCGACCAAACATAAGTTCCATAAGTTCATAAAGTTTATTTAATAGGCACGGGACATAAGAGTCCCTATTCCACAACGACCTCCTCCTCGGGCAAGCTCCATAAGTACCTAACGACCTGCAAGGCATGTAACAACGAGTCAACAACAAAGTTGAGTGAGTTCGCAGTTGGTTGTTCAGTTAATGAGTTCGTATCAGAAATCGCAAGTTCGTTTCATAACCATGTATTACCCATTATCCTTGACTCCCAAACCTTTAAGATATTTAGTGGGGGATTCCCATTATGTACGTTACTAGACTAGGCGTATCCATAAGTGTCCTTCCCAATCCGAGGACGGTGTTAAGTATGAGTGTACGTAGGTTTTACGTACATGCCCTTCTCAATCCGAGGACAGTAGTAAGTATGAGTGTACGTAGGTTTTACGTACGTGCCCTTCTCAATCCGAGGACAGTAGTAAGTATGAATGTACGTAGGTTTTACGTACGTGCCCTTCTCAATCCGAGGACAATAGTAAGTGTGAGTGTATGTAGGTTTTACGTACGTGCCCTTCTCAATCCGAGGACAGTAGTAGGTAGTCTAGTAGTGTTGATAATATAAATAGTTATTCAATCCCATTCCCAACCACCGGGAATCCCATGCCTTAGTAATGGTGTGAACTCACCTCGGTTTGCTCGGTTAGACTCTCAAATATAGCTAACAGTCAAGGTCAGTCAATCACGTCCTAATATGATTACAAGTTAGTCATTTAGTGGTTTCAAATAGAGCACAAAGTTCCTAAACGTGTCTATCACATAACATGCATCACTTTAACTGTTTATGCCCATATAAGTTCCCCATCCATTCCCCACTCATAAACAAACATACGATATTGCACATAACACATATAACATGTTAGATCATTCACAGATAGCATACTCGACATTTAGACACGCAAATTACAACTTATGTCATTTCAGCATTAATATTCAAAACCGGGCTGTTTTCGGACATCTTAATAAATTAGTTAACTTATTCCAAAAATTCCCAAATTTTTACAGAATATCTTAAAAATTCATTACTAATATTTTATAAAAATTCATTTTCCGGACTGAACTCAGATTTATATTTTTCTGACCACAGTCCACGGAATAATTTATTTAAAATTCATCGAGAGTCCGATTTATGAAATTCCAGTGAGAGAATTACAAATACTTCAGTGGTCAACTATGGTATAATTTTCATGATCAGACTCCACACAGAATACAAGTTATGACAGAAAACAGGACGCACATTTTCAGCAGCAAAAATGCAGCTCTAGCTGCTGTTACGAAAAGACACTTTAAAAATAGTAAACGGAGTCCAAAAATTATGATTCCGGTGCCATTAGAACCATATTTCATAATATATAAGTCCAGACTTCAGAAAATACATTTTTCGTTAACTTACAGTCTGGTTACAGCCAGTTAAAGGCGGCTGGAAATGCAGATCAGCAAGCTGTTTTCAGTCTTTTAACATTATAAAGTGTGTTCGATTGATTCCGTTAACATGTTTAGCGATCACAATAATACTTACAGCAGATTATCACTTATATATGTCAGATTTATCATGCATTAACATATTTCATCATCATTTTAACACTACTTTAACCATACTTCATCTTTAGTTAGTTATACTTCAAGACTTGTTTAAGTTCTTTAAACTTTCTATCTTTTTGGGTCTTTAAACATCATTAACCACATAAAAACATGAACAAGATGAAGATCTAAGGCACTTACTACTAGCACAAGGCTAGGGAGTTCGAGTGTAGAAAAGTTGTGGATAAAAGAAAAAGAGTGCGGTCCTTCAACTTCCGAACGCACCGAGCTTCGTTGTTCACCTCCTTGCACCTTTGTATGGATGTAAAATGGCTAGAAAGGGAGTTGATGGTGGGTGTATGATGGGTGGATGTGGCTGCCGAACTAGAGGGAAAGGAGAAGGAGAGAAGTTGAGTTGTGAAGTGTGTTTGATAATGAGACCTTATGAACTAGAAGTTAGTTCTTATAATCACCAACATCCCCATATCTAGTGGGTAATGTGTTTAATAAATATGAGACACAATCCATTTTAATATTCAAATAAAATCTCTAGTGGGGCCATCATGTTGGCCAATCGTAGGTGGGGGGGGGGGTAGTAGACTAGGTTCCAACAACTAGTTAGTTATCACGGTTAAAAATCAAATACTAGTTAGGTTAGTTAGTTAGATGTTTTATGATGTGTTATATAATATATAGTGGGTTAGGGTATTCGGGGACCCTAACTAGCTCAGAAAAGTAAGAACAATATGTTCGACAATATTTTTTTGTTCCGGGTAAAGTCCGGTTGTTTGGTTGGGTATCGTTTCGTTAAAGTGTTTAATTAATCCGTAAAGTGCCTTATATATATATTTTTGCAACGTTTTCAATTTTTAACACTCAGGAAGGCGTACCGGACTATTTAGCAACTTTTCTGTATACTTTTAGTACATTAAACAAATACATGTAAGCATAACACAGTAATCAGAGAGCAGTTAAATAATTCCACACAGTCGTCAAGCACTTTAATTATCATTAATAAACTGTACGGTTACATGTAAATTTGAGGGTTGTCACAAGGTTTCTCACCACGAACCTGTAGGATCTCACCTGTCGAAAGCGGCACACGAACAATCTTCTCAAAACAAACTACCTCTGCGTGATGCTTGGCTAACCAATCCATACCCACAATAACGTCGAAGCTTCCAAGTTGCATAGGCGTGAGGTCAATAGGAAAAAGATGGTCGTTAAGGTTCAACTGGCAGTTGCGGAGAACAGAATCAAGAACAATGGGTTCACCACTAGCAACTTCTACTGTCAAAGGGTTTTCCTAGTTTCGTTCTAGACACGCGAAGCAATGGCTCAAAAGATAATGACACAAAACTCTTATCGGCACCCGAATAAAAAAGAACAGATGCAGGATGATTATTAATAAAGAACGTACCGTTCACCACTTCATTGTCTGCTTGTGCCTCTTGTGCATTCATGTTGAAGACTCGCCCTCGAGCCTGAGCCTGATTCTGATTTGGATTAGGATTTACCAATCTTGGACACCGATTACGGTAGTGGGTTAGATCCCCACAGTTATAACAAGAACTTGGTGGGTAGTGTGGTCGTGCAACTTGACCTTGTTGCTGAGCAGGAGACTGAGCAACTCGTTGAGCCGGGTTCTGAACTGCCTGATTCTGAGCAAAACGACAAACATCAGCAAGATGACCTGACTTCCCACAGTTTGTACAGAAACGGCACGGAAGTTGTGGCTGATGATGATTGTTGCATCTATTGCACAAAGGTGCATTCCCTGCATAACGCTTCTTCGCTGGAGGCTGTGCGGGTTGATTGGGAGCTGCCTGGTTAACTTGGGCAGTGACAGCAAAATTTTGGGAAGCCTTTCGCTTCCTAGACCCCCTTGAGGAACCAGAATCCTTTCCCTTCTTGTTTTGACCTTTCTTGCTATCTTCTTTGTCAGACGCCTGCTTCTTACCCTTATCACCCTTTTTGTGCAGCTTTCCCTTTCGAACATGCGACTCAGTCAATGTCGCTGCTAACTCGATCGCCTGGCGGAGTGTGGTAGGGTTACTACCAGTAATGATGTCTTGTACTGCGTCAGGTAGACCATCGATGTACCTTTCGATAGCCTTGTCGAGTGGGGTAACCATTGTTGGGCAAAGCAGACTCAACTCCTCATACCTATCAGTATACGCCCTATGCTCACCGCTGTCCTGTTTCAAGTCATCAAACTCTCTCTCCAAGGCTCGCTGTTCATGACGAGGACAAAACTCCCTCATCATAAGGGCCCTAAGTTCGGCCCAAGTTTGTGCTAGAGCAACTTCTGCACCCCGGTCTCTCATAACCCCGTTCCACCACGTAAGAGCCCTCTTCTGAAACACACTCGAAGTAAACTCGACCTTGCGATTATCAGGACACTGAACGTGACGGAAAGTGTTCTCAATGCTCTCGAACCATTGAAGAAGCCCAGTTGCTCCTCAGAACCACTAAACTTGAGCGGTTTAGCGAAGTTAAAACTCTTGAAGTTACAAGGAGCATTGTGGTTGTTGTTGGCTTGGTTCCATTGAGCAATAAGGTTTGGGAACGCAGCAGCCATTTACTGTGCGATAATTTCTGCCAGTTCGGCATTTGCTATCTGATTCTCGTGTCGAGGAGGCATTCTAAAAGAGGAAACATGAAAGGAAACGAGTGAGATGGTTGGGTGAAAAGAATGAGATGATACAAAAATTGACAACAGCAAGGTGGTGGTCATTTGTTCGTTACCATAAAGCAAACAAACGACACACACTGACTAATCAAAGTAAATGGGTCAAAAATGATGTATCGCGAAGACATGCTCGCCTATAAGTGAACACTCACCCCAAGAGTTCCCAGGTAAGAGTGACTGGTCCGATTATGTGGATTTGTACGAACACTCTAGCCTTAGACAGAAAACCCAGGGTACAGGCATTCACCCTTCTAGTTCGCACGTGTTCACACTATTTAGGACCCAAAACTTTGACGAGATTTTGAAAATTCAAAGGGGTTCAAAACCTTACAATAGAGGGTTCAAAACCTAGTAATCAATCATCCAAGAACAGATGATTAATTTTCAAAGCGGATTTGAACTTGATGTTCTCGTTGTGGTTATCACCTAAGGATAGGTGAAGTGCATGTTTTAAAATCTAAACACAAGATAACTTGTGTTGGGGTCCTAGAAAATTATAGTCTAGGTCAAAGCATTACTAATAACCTAATTCCCTATAACCATTGGCTCTGATACCAACTTTTCTGTCACACCCCGACCACGTAGAACATCAAATCGTGGCGGAAACGTCGGGGAGTGTCGTTACAGAATTATTGTTCCACAACCATGGCAATTAAAGTTACATTTTATTTATCAAAAAAGAGTGTTACATTGTCTCAAAACAGGAAATAAAGAGTTCAGAACATGATTAAACTAGTTATATCTTTATTTTAAGTCTCTAAGGCACAGGTCCGCCCTAGTGTCACGATCATCATCCTAAGCGACTGCTCCTGAAAACACATGTGAAAATAGGTACGTCAGCATAAAAATGCCTGTGAGATACATAGGTTTAGTGAAAATAGGGTTTATGAATTGGGTTTTAAAAGATAGGTTTAATAAAAATTAGTCATAAATCTTGTTAAGTGTTTTCTTTTATAAATCGTATGAAAACTCGATAAGAAATCAGATTATATAAAAGAATGGCGTATGGTTAATAAAATAACCGAGTAAAATGAGTTGGATAAAATAAACTGTTTTGTAAGACAATGTCTTGTGAAAAATAAGTTGTTTATGTAAAATGTAATATGTCAAATATTGAAATGATTTAAGTAACGCTACGACATGTAATATCATACAAGCACTTATATATAGGAAGTACCAGCGGCGTATCCACCATGCTTGTATCATATTACACACGCCTCGTTACTCAAATCACTTACCCAAACCAACCATCATTGTAAATTGTTCATGTATAAATCAATTGTCAAGTGTTATTGTGTAATTCATATCAAAATGTCTATGTCTAATGTAAATCACTAACTGCGTATATCAATGCCAAAATGTCTATGTCAAATGTCAATTATGTAATGTGTGACCAAAATGTCATGTATGGCAAGTGAAATATGTATCGACTGAACCATAGGTAAAAATGCACAAAGCAATGTATTGAAGTAAAACGTGGTTTAAATCAACGTTATGTTTTGTGAAAATGCATGCTATACTGAATACAAACATTTATGCGATATTGTAAAAATGCATACATTCAAGCCTTGTGACTGTGGTGATAGACCTTTAAACAAATTAAAGGTTTATCTGTGTTATGTCTATCGAATTCGGTCATTCCTTCCATCCAAACATACCCAGGATGTCAGGAACGGGAGTTTTCAATTCCTATGGTACCACTACCTACTAACTAATGGCGTAGCTAATGTTAATGAATGTATTTTTGTCCCATTTAAACAAACCAAATGTCATATCAAAATGTAAGCATGTGAAAACAATGCACTAAGTATGTAATCAAATGAACATACATAGCATGAAATGTAATGTAAAACAATGTACTAAGTATGCACACAATGGACATACATAGCATGAAATGTAATGTAAAACAATGTACTAAGTATGCACATAATGGACATACATAGCATGAAATGTAGTGTAAAACGATGTACTATAAATGTACTAATGAACATAGCAAGTATATGATGTGCAAACATGGAAAGCATGAAAGTAACAAGTAGGCACATGTGTTTCACCCCAAAACAGTTTGAAAACAGTAAAAAAGGGGTCTATGTACTCACTTGAGATTGCTTAGTAGTCCTTGAGTAACAACCAAACAATGCTAGAGATCACGGATATCAAACGGCACCTAATATAGGTAACTATGTTAATATACCGGACCTAAATCGGAGGATTGGATAGAATGAGGGTTCGTAAACCAAACGAGTATGGAGACTCGTGTAATATGGTTTAACAAAGCCTACATACTAAAAATGAAACCTAACCTAAGTGCTTACGACCCATTACGACCCGTTTAGGTAGCTTATGCTACTTTAACGCGTCGTTCGCGTGAAACGCGTTCGGAATGCCTAACTAGTCCTATGATAAGTAAAATATGCCTTAACATGTCTAATATTGTTACCAAATCAGTTTAGATACCAAAAGTTATGTTACATATGCTTAAAATAAATTTTGGCGTTCAAAGGGCATTTTGGTAATTTACCTAAGGCATATATACTACCTATCATACAACTAACTAAACATCGTGACCATAAGGTATAACATCGGAAGGTTATTCCCTATACAACTATGGTCACCTAATGTGTTTGGTCGGATCCTAAAGATCGACCAAACGGGTCGGGTTCGAAAGTATAAGCGATTGTTTAGATCGCTTACCTTTACGACCCTAGACAAGCACAAAACTAAAAGTGACGAGCTAAGCATGTTAAAACATGCTTAACTAAGTTTAGAAAACAGGTTTGGTATCAAAACAAACGGTTTTGATACCCAAGAGTAGTTTGGTTACAAAATATGCAATAACACGCATTTTGGCCGAAACTACGACTCGTCACTGAGCCTAGATAACATGGTAATCAGTAGGTATAGTCACTAGGGACTATAACCATCGTGATCACGCTCACGTTATGAAGTTCAAACCAACTTCGCATTGACTATAAACTGGTCAATGCAGAAAGTCAAACAAAGTTTGACTTTAACGCTAAAAGAATAAAAGAACGAAGGAACACTTACAAAGGGTCCCCGAAAGCTTTGATTCCTCAAGTATCTCAGGTATGAAGTTGTTTCACTTCAACTTAGAGAACTCTCAAGAATTCAAGTGGGTTTTGAGTTGTGAATGGGTTGGGTATTTATAGGATATGCAAGACCGTTAGGATCGTTTCTCGAATACCGTGCTTTGATCTCCACCCTACACCTCAAGACACTGGTTTTACAAAACCATTTGAGCCCATGGTATTGCCTAAAACCATGTGCACAAGTGGGTAACAGCTGGATCAAGCTGTTAACAACATTCTGTTGTCTGAGACATGCTTACAGACCGTAAGGGTGATGGCTTACGGTCCGTAAGCCATCAACTTTGGCAAAATGACAGTTTTGGTCCCTGTTATGCAATAAAGCCATTTCCGACACGTTTAAGGCCCGTTAACCCCATTTCAAAGCTCTAAAATGAAGTTAAAGTATAGGGAACTTAAAATGTGCTCAAAAATATCTAGGATGTCAGTTCGTTTGGTCGTACAATCGTGATGTTCGCTTAATTACGACGGAATGCGCATAAGCGCGAAAAACGATCCAAATTGCGCGACGAATGGATTTTTCTCATGCCAAACACTAAAATAAAATATTTTAGTGCTTACATAAATTTTTGGATGTCCGGATGTATTCAGAATGTAAGTTATGCGCGAAAATGCAAACTTATGCACTTTTTGACGCTTTTAGTCCCTGAATGCCCCAAAAGTTTATTTTAGCACACCGAACCTCTCAAAGCCTATTTCTAAGCTATGTAAAGGATATTTATGGTATGTTTAACTTATGTTCATGTTCCGGAATGTCTGTTACAGTTCAAATTGGCATACTTTCGTAGTTTGTCAAAGTTAGTCCCTGTAGGCGAATTAACTTGTTTTTGCCATACCAAAGCCTTCAAAACTTATTTCTAAGTTATGTAAAGGTTATTTAAGGTATGTTAAGTATATGTTGATGTTCCGGAGTATTTGTCGCATTAAACTGATTACGTTTACGCACCAGTTTGCGTATAACTCTCCAGAAAGCGATATAGAGTTTGAAATTGAACAAAAGTCAAAACATGAAAAATGTAAAACATAACCAAACAAACATTGGGATCAAATAACGTTGTTTTATTGATAAACGAACTGTTCACAATGATTACAAGCACAGATGTTACACGAACCGGTGAGGACGTTTGTTTAGTGGATTGAACTTCTAGGTCGAGTTACTATAAACAAGGTTTAAATGATATGTTAATGGGATAATTGGGAATAATTGTGGTATGAGAGTGAATGAACGATTTGGTAAGTGCATGCGAGGAGTAATAATGGTATGATTATAGGATTAAATGCGAACATGAAGCGTTAAGAAGTGTTAGTGATAGTTGTAGCTGTTATGGCTAACGATTTTGAGGATGTGGTTTCGTCATGGATAATCGAGTACCAAGCATTTCGTAGTAGTTTGGTTAATCATATTTAATAAGGTCTGGGGAAACACCAAATTTCTAATGGCATGTTTTACGAAAGTTTGGTAACATGGTAAGAACACTTATATATAGGAAGTACCAGCGGCGTATCCACAATGTTCTAACCCTGTTATGTCCATTTTACTATTCGGTGTCATGTTACGTTCCGTGTTACTATATACAGTAGAACACACTATGGTTTTCATGCGCCTACCATTATAATCCCGTGTGCACCCGCGATTATATTGGTCATTGTATGATCCGCATAGTTTGTACTAGTAGTGCATGGGTCAAGGGTACATTTTAGCATTATAAGTGAGCATGCGTGTGTGCTAGCGTATAAAAAATTAAACATATACGCATGATTGTATTTAAGTATGCTGTGACTAACGTAGGTGAACCACTCAGGTTATGCCTACACATAGGTTTCAAGTATGACCACCAAGTAGTGCGAATGTATGAGTATGAGTATGATTGATGACAATTACGTATAAGACTACCATGTTGTATTGAGTGTATACGTCGAAGTATAATGAGACAAAGCATATAAAGTGATCATGAAATTTCAAGTATGTACATACGAAGTGCAAATGCTCATGTGTTCATGTTTGTTATGGAATATTGATAGCATAAATTGAAGCGTGTACGATGATATGCATGTGTATAGTTGTTTGAGTAAATCGTTGAGTTTATCAAATCAAAATAGGTCGGGTCTGTGGGAATGAAGAATCAGATTTGTAAATGTCGAGAGAATATTGAGAAAGTATTAGTTTGTGATGAAAAGATGTGGTTTGTAAAAAGAAATGCTACTTTTGTTTCAAAAGTTGGGATTTGTGTATGTCGTATCTTATCCGTTCCTATGAACTTTTCTTGTCCACCTGTTTAGATTTAGAGTTGCATATTAGCGAATTTTGAAAAAGTTTTGAAACAGTGAGCTTGCTTCATTGAAATTACTTTATATCAAAATAAGAAAATTTGTGTTTTGAAAATTCCCGTGGAAAAACTTTGGTTTTGAAAAGAGTTTTAGCAAAAATGAACTTATAGATAGTCGAACTTTGTTGGTATAGGCGTGTAGGTTTACGGTTACTATGTCTAGTGTGTGTATTGGGAGTTTATTAGGCCGATGAGATGGTTGTGGTAGGTTGATCGACTGGTAGCTTGATGGTAAGGTGTCAGGTTTCAACGAAGTACCTATATGTATGATGCTTGGTGTTTAATGGTACGGTGTACGAGTAAGTTACCGGTCTTGGATATTGGGAGTTTTTATTGGTATGGTTCGTATTGGGTTTCTTGGGTTGTAAGTATAGACGAGGGTTGTAAGAGTTTCATCCTTGTTCTAAGGTATTTGTGGATTTCCCGGTAGGAGAGCTAGTTCTAAGTTGGGATCTATTGTTGAAAGTAGAAGTCTCGAGGGTGTATGGATAGATTGACTATGGGTCGATTATGTTTACCAACTGAGCGAGTTTAATGAAGCGACATCTATAAGACTTGTATGTATGTGAGTGAAAGTTTCCTTGGTTCCCTATTGGGTACAAAATGTTTTTTTAGGATAATAGTGTAATGTGAGTATTTTTTTTTTTTTTTGTGATTGAACGAAATATGTTCATTAGTCCGACTATTTTGATAGGTAGCATTTCATAAGAGTTGAAAATCGGCTAAGAAAACATTTAAAGTATGATTGGGAGTTACATGTATGTGACTTATGTAAATAGATCGTAGGGTAAAAAAAATACTTCGATCAAATATTGAGATTTGAGATTTTGCATAAGTAGAAATTTTGACACAATGATAAAAAGGTTTAAGTATAAGACTTAACCGAGTTTTTGCCATGACAGTGATCGAGTTGTGGTTAAATATCTCATTGAGGTGTGGATATCACTCCTAACTCAAGGATGAGATTTCTTCGAGAAATGTTGGGAATTGGTAACGATCACCGAGGTAAGGAAATCACCCCTAGCTCGTTGGTGAAGTCGTTTTTAAGAAGGAGAGGAGCGGAGCTATTCGTCAAGGTAAGGGAATCACTCTTATCTTGATGATATGCTCCCATTTTGGGAATATGAGTAGTGTATTACTTGTTGGTGACATTTTAAAAACGTGCATATAAATAACGTATAGGTATATGAAAAGGATTAGTATAATGTGTGTGTAACCATTGCGAAAATAAATATGAATTTTTAAAAGGAAAAGTTTGGATCATGTTATGCATAAAATCGAATCTAGTAAAATGATGGTTTGATTAAAACTTAGATTGTTTCGAAATGGAACTTTGACTAAACCAAAGTGATTGTAGGTTCTTTTGAGTTTGGGAAGCATGCTTTGGCCTAAAAGGTAGAATACTCTCGCCGAAGTTTCGGTTAAAGGTATTCACCCTTCCAATTACTACATGTCCCTAGTCAATTGAAAGTTCGAGACTTAGGCGGGATTCGAAAGTCGGGGAGTGGGACTAGTTACCAAGATGTGGGTTTCACCCGTAACTTGATAACGTCGTTTCCTAAATGTGGTTGGTACTTACTGGACGAGGTAAGGACTAAATCCGACTCGTTGGTAAGGGTCCGCTAGAATAATTTTAGTGAAATTTCCATCAAGGTGAGGATGTCACTCTTAACTTGAGGTGTAATTTCATGTAAATTGGATAACGTGGATTGAGAGTCCTTCACCAAAGTGTGGGTTTCACGCCTATTTTGATGAAATCATCTCGTGTATATAATATGAGTGTTTTCGTGCCTTCACATGGTTGTGTAAAGTTTCCTTAGGAAAGGCATATGTTTGGAATAAAATAGAAAATATGAGCACATAGAAAGACTTTTTAAGAATTTTAGCATATAAATCAAGTATGGTCGAATAAGGCGCTTAACTATAGACTAGGTCAAAAAGCATGGCAATTTTTTTCCTAATTCCCTATAGGTATGCCTCTGATACCAATCTGTCACACCCCAACTGATGGCGGAAACATCGGAGTGAGACGAAAACGAGATTGCAAGAGACTTCATAACATTAAATGTGACAAGTATTTAATAAACAATATTTCATTTCATTACTAACATCATGTACATTTTTCGAAATAGAATTACAACAAGTTTGAAACAAGATGCAATACACAAGTACTAAAGTTTAATGGTGCGTTTCTGGTCATCCTACTAGATTCCATTCATCATCATGATCATCATCATCATCAATTTCCTGTAATGCGTTTTAAAGTATAGTGCAATACAAAAGTATTCACGAGCATACAAGTTTAGGTACTAGCATAAGTATAAAAGTTTGAACGAATCCACATGGCATAATTGTTATCTAGAATTACGGATAACTAGCATGCAACTATAAATGTCAACCGAAAGATTACCGCTGGCGTAATCTTATCGTAGCAACGATAAGACCGTTCTGTGTTTAACTTAACATGACCTCAAGAATACGGGCGGTGCGTTACTCGTATAGCGCTATACATGTTAAGGGAGGCTTGTACAAAATTAATGACAAGTATACAACATAAGAATGTTCCAGAATATACGAACTCAAGCATAACGTATTAATCATGTAAGTTGGTATGTTTGTTTGTTTGTGATTAAGCATAAAGTATGTGATTGCGTGTGTTTAATAGAATAAAACGTATTGCACCCAAAAGTGTAAAAGTAAAAAGGGGTCATGTATACTCACAGTTTTGCAAAGCTTTCCGATCATCCACGAATTGACGAGTTGTTAAGAAATGGAAACGAAGGGGTATGAGTATTTGGTTTTGACGAAGAATTTAGTTTGGGATTTAAGTACAAAAATTATGTATACACAAAATATATCTTGTCTAAGCACTCGTTGTAACACTAAGTTTATGTAATTTCATGGGTCCTGACTTTGCCCATTAGAATCAACAGACGAGGAACTTAGAACAGAGATAAAATGGTAACCGAGGTTCATTACACTGTTCGTATGGATGAAAGATCCATTCTCTAAGACTGAACCTCCCCAGCCTCTAAGGCTGAACCTCCCCAGCCTCTAAGGCTGAACTATAATTTTTGAAAAGTGTATTTGTGCCTTTTTGTTTGTAAAAATGTTTTGTACCCTGGATCTGGACGTTTAGTGTATGCAATGTAAAAACGTTTTCGTGAGAGCCCTAGTGATCATAGTCTAGACTCGAGAAAGAATCCTAGTTCGCTATGATCGATGCTCTGATACCAAGCTGTCATACCCTGGCTTTTGCGGAAGCGTGGGTTTATTTGGTGTGACTTCTTAATACCATAGCAAATATCATAACCATGCTATATGAAATAAAACACATGATGTTCATCCATTCAACAAGTTTTAAAAGTTACCAAAACAACATTGTTTTAAACGTCGATACATACAACCATGACATAATCAAAACATGTTCATACGACAAGACCAAAAGACTTGACTAGAAATACGGTTTAAGACTTGTAACCCGTCCAGGCAAGGGTCACATTTCCTAAACCAGGATGACATCATTATTCCTTACGCAGCTTGACGTGAATGCATACCTTGCCAGATCCACTAATTTCCTGAAATACTTGTAGTTTGAAAAATCAACAAAAGTTGAGCGAGTTCATGTAAAAGTGAGTATGTATAAACCTTTATAATATGTCTGTATGTATCAAAATCCCTTGTATTTGGCAATTAAGGAAAAAGAGATCACCACTGGGTTGCAAAGCCAATGATATGTGTGAAGTGATGCAGGAAGACTCAAACCTAGCAGATTTTTGCGTCGGGCTCAAAGTTACCCCATGGTCCGTACAGTGGACTCAGGAGTTGGACTCGCTACACCCAAATAGATCTATCACTCATGACCCTCGGTCCTACAATGAGGATTAATGGCCCCAAGTACCACCTACCCACTCACATTATCTAAGTAGTATACCCTCCTTAAGCTATCCATACCATGTATAAAAGTGTCTGTAATTACTGTAACATGTATTCCACCCCCGAAGTATAAAAATTGAAAACAGTTAAGAGAAAAGGGGGACATGAACTCACTAAAGTGCGTATCCCGAAACGTAAGTCTCCAACTCAACCTGCTGCGTGACGACCTACACGTACTAATGCTTATTAGACGGATGGCCGTGCCTTGGCTTAGGGTTTAACGTTTTTGGAGAAATAATTAGGTAACTATTTCGTATTCACACTTCTTATTTATTTTATATTTCCTTCCCAAGGATGGGGGTTTTTATACATGTACACGTTATAATTCCGAATAATATATTTTAAGTCCCACTTAGAAAATATATCTTTAACCACTTGTATAAAATATTTTAATTCCAAAATATACATATTTTTCCCAAAAATATTATATTTTACCTCATACATTTTCCAAAATAATACTTATCAAAATATACATATAAGAGCATTTTCCAAATACACATAAGTTACGTTTTAGCGTGTCGCAAAGCAACGATACTTGTGTAACTTAAATATTTATTTGTGAGAGCGTTGGTATTATTTTGGAGTTGAAATTTCATAATATTTTCAAGTTATATTATTTTTACCCTAAAAATAATATATTTAGTTTACGAAATAAACAAACAATCATTCAAGAGTTTTAGTAACAAATATATATTCTAAATATATATTTATCAAATTTTATTTACGAAAATCAACCTCCGGCACTTTAATACTTTTGTAATAAAAATCATGGCGAAGTTTATTTCGAAAATAAGGTTAAAAATACATTTGTAGACTCTTACTAGAAAAAATATATTCTAAGTGTTAAAATTCTAGAAAAATTTCGCCAGAATTTCCTTTGTAAATGGAGGTGTCCACGCTTACTAGCGTATCATTTTCTTTTGTAAAATCATTCAAACAATTTAACAATCAACAACATACAATTTTTGATCATCAACTTTGACAAAAAAAATAAACATGAACCATAAACTTATGAACTTGAAAATTTGTAAAAATATGTAGTAAATCACTAACACACTTAGTAGGTCTTGTTATCTTTAAAATATGATTTAGTTTCTTAAAAACTTTATTTTTAAAGAATATGTATTTTCACAACTTCTAGTCATATTTTCCAAAAATATTTCTTTGTGGAATTTTCTTGTTACACAAGTGTTCATACACTTGTTTACTTACTAAAAATGATTTTAGTTCATACAAGATCCGGGTTTTAACAAAACTAGTATTTTTCACTTGGTTCTTCCGAAAACCCACTCATAGATCCTTAGATCTACAAGTTTATAACTTTGTTTTTCAAGAAAACTTATATTTATTCAAGTTCTAGTTCATGTGTGGATGGTTTCATCATCCTTCAAAACTTTAACCTTTACATCTTACTAGTTCATGTTCTTAAACATGATCTAGCAAGTCTAGATGATGAACCATCTTACTTCTACTAACAAACAACATGTATTAAGCATAACTACACAAGATCAACATGATTTAACCATACATCTTCTCTTTACCCACTCTTTATCCTTTATGTTCAAGACTTGTTTAAGTTCTTTAGTGTTTCTTAACATTTTATCATTCAATCAACTATTATCCACTAAAAATAAGAACAAGATGAAGTTTTTAAGCACTTACTACTAGCACAAGGCTAGGGGAGAAACAAGGCGTAAAAGTGGTGGATAAAAGAAAACTAGAGTGGTCCTAGAGCTTCAGAGTGCACCAAGCTTGCTTGTTGGACCTCTTGCACCTTTGGTTGTATGGAAAATGGCTTGTAATAAAGTTGATGGAGGTGATATGGTGGAGGAGGGTGGCGGCCGTGAGTGGGGGAAGGAGGGAGAGAGAGCTTTGTTGATGTTGGGTGTTTGTGATGAAAGAGAGTGGTTAACCATCTAGGTAGTTTATAATCCAAGTATTCTCATGATCCACCATGTAATATGTCTCTAAATGACCAACAATATCAATTAAATATTCAAAAGAAAGCAAGGGTGGGTCACCCTTGTGGTGACCGTCGATTAGGGGGGGGTATAGGGTTGGGTTGTAATTCTTGGTTACTAATTAGTTAGGAACTAGTTAGGATTTTAGGTGCTTAGTTAGAATATTAAGGGGTGTGTTATAATATAAAGTGTGTTAGGGTGTTCGGGGACCCTAACTAGCTCAGAAAGGTAAAAACAATGTGTTTGTCAATATTTTTATGTTCCGGGTAAGTCCGGTTGTTCGGGTGGATGTTGATCCGTTAAAGTGCTAGATTAGTCTACAAAGTGTCTTTTATATTATTTTTAGTGATACATTAAATTCCCAACACTTTGGAAAGTGTCTAGGACAATTTTACCAAGTTTTTGCACTTTACTAGCATTGTTAAATGCTGAATTTTGGTTATATAGTGCAGAATTCTGCATTTAAAGTATGTTTTAGGCACTTCCGGGCACTATAACTATCACCTAGTGACGTAGTTTTATGGTCATCCCTTCCCTACACTCCCTACTAGTGTAGTATTCTATCCCTGGCTCATACTGGCCTCAAAAATATTGTCTGTCTAGGTGCTGGCATTGTCAGCATGTTGTTTGGGTTATCCGTTCACTGTGCTAACTATGCTTTGTGCATCATGGTTGTCACTAATGTTTGTATATAATAAATGGAGTGACAGTATGAAAGGTGATGCATGTGTATGTATGTAACAGAAATCAGTAAGCAGTTTAATCACAGTTGTAATCAAGCACAGTCATTAAGCACAAATTAAGAATTAATTAATTGTACGGATGCCTGTAAATGTGAGGGTTGTCACATTCTCCCCCCGTTAAGAAAATTTCGTTCCGAAATTTTAGGCTCTGCTTCTAGTCGCAGGGGTCTGGGGAATTAAATGGGGGTATTTCTCCTTCATGCGATCCTCACGTTCCCACGTGAATGCTGGCCCATGTCTTGCATTCCATCGAACTTTGACGAGCTTGACACTACTCCTGCGTGTTTTGTTAACTTTCCAATCCATAACCTCAACGGGTTCTTCGGTAAAGTGGAGTGTGTCGTCGATATGAACTTCATCCGCAAGAATGATCACGGTCTCTTGTGTTGGACTCTTTTTCAGGTTTGATACATGGAATGTATCATGCACGCCATTAAGTTCAGCAGGCATGTCCAACTTGTATGCTACAAGCCCAATCCTTTGCAGGATTCTGAATGGGCCAATGTAACGCGGATTCAACTTCCCAAGCTTTCCAAAGCGTGCCACACCCTACCAGGGTGAAACCTTTAACAAAACCATATCTACCACCTCAAACTGTAGAGGTTTCCTCCTTTGATTTGCATAGGCTTTCTGTCTGTCGCGAGCCGCCTCGATGCGCTTTCGAATTTGTGCAATCTTGTCTGTCGTCTCTTGGACTATTTCGGGACCGACAAGCTGTCTATCACCCGCATCAGCCCAGCACAGTGGTGATCGACACTTACGTCCATAAAGAGCTTCAAATGGCGCGGCTCCAATGCTTGTCTGGTAGCTGTTGTTGTACGAAAACTCGACTAATGGTAAGTGATTATCCCAGCTACCACCCAAATCCATTACACACGCTCTCAGCATATCTTCCAAAGTCTGAATAGTTCGTTCACTTTGGCCATCAGTTTGTGGGTGAAATGCCGTGCTCAGATTTAACTGAGAACCAAAAGCTTCTTGAAAGGATTGCCAAATCCTTGATACGAAGCGTCCATCTCTATCAGAGATAATCGAGAGAGGCACTCCATGACGTGCAACAATCTCTCGCATGTATATTTCAGCAAGTTTACTAGTGTTTTCCTTCTCCTTGATTGGCAGGAAGTGCGCAGACTTTGTCAGACGGTCTACTATTACCCAAATTGTATCATGGCCCTTGGGCGTCTTTGGAAATTTCGTTATGAAATCCATGGAAATCTGCTCCCATTTCCATTTGGGTATTTCAGGTTGCTGTAGAAGACCTGAAGGCTTCTGGTACTCGGCCTTTACCTTGGCGCACGTTAAACATTTGCTAACATATACTACAACATCGCCCTTCATCCTAGGCCACCAGTAGAAATCCTTGAGATCTTGGTACATCTTATCCGCACCGGGATGAATCGAGTACCGAGATTTGTGAGCTTCATAAAAAACAACCTTTCTTAAACCACCAAACAGAGGAACCCAAATCCGTTTCATGAAGCATAAAGTTCCTTCCTCGTTTGGTATCAACTGCTTCTCCATCCCACGGAGATACTCATCGTCAATATTCCTTTCTTTCAAAGCTTCCCTATGTGCGGCACGAATGCGCAAAGAGAGGTCTGTCTGGACAATCATCTCTAAAGCCCTAACCCTTATGGGCTTAATCCTTTCTTTTCGACTCAGGGCATCAGCGACCACATTTGCTTTCCCTGGGTGGTATTTGATCTCGCAATCATAATCATTCAACAGCTCTACCCAGCGCCTTTGCCTCATGTTGAGTTCCTTCTGATCGAATATGTGCTGTAAGCTTTTGTGATTAGTGAAGATTGTACATCGCGTACCATACAAATAATGTCGCCGGATCTTCAACGCAAATACCACGGTGCCTAGTTCCAAGTCATGCGTGGTATAATTCTTCTCGTGAATCTTCAATTGGCGTGACGCATATGTTATAACTTTCTGGCGCTGCATCAGCACGCAACCCAAACCTTGACGCGAGGCGTCACAATATACCACGAAGTCATCCGTTCCTTCGGGTAGCGATAGGATCGGTGCGTCACAAAGTTTGTTTTTCAACAACTGAAACGCTTCTTCTTGCTTGTCAGCCCAATTAAACTTTTTGTCTTTCTGTGTGAGTGCGGTCAGAGGTTGAGCGATTTTAGAGAAATCCTCAATGAACCTTCGATAATAACCAGCCAAACCTAAGAACTGTCGAATCTCAGTTGGTGTCTTTGGAGTCTCCCAATTCTTGATCGCCTCGATCTTGGTTGGATCCACATGGGTTCCATTTCCATTAACCACATGTCCAAGAAATTGGACTTCACGCAGCCAGAACTCGCACTTCGAGAACTTAGCGTACAATTTTTCCTTTTTAAGTAGCTCTAGGATAGCTCTTAAATGTTGTTTGTCCTCGTCCTTCGTCTTCGAGTAGATTAGGATGTCATGAATAAACACAATCACGAACTTGTCGAGGTACGGTTTGCAAACTCTATTCATTAGATCCATAAAAACGGCTGGCGCGTTTGTCAACCCAAACGGCATTACCAGAAACTCGTAATGTCCATAACGAGTCCTAAAGGCTGTTTTCGGGATACTTTCCTCTTGTATCCTTAGTTGATGATATCCTGATCGAAGGTCGATCTTTGAATAAAAGCTCGAACCTTGCAGCTGATCAAACAGGTCATCAATCCTTGGCAGGGGATATCTATTCTTGATAGTCAACTTATTAAGCTCGCGGTAGTCTATACACATACGAAAACTACCATCCTTCTTTTTTACGAACAGAATTGGAGCTCCCCAAGGTGAGAAGCTTGGCTTGATAAATCCTTTATACAATAGCTCCTGAAGTTGCATCGACAACTCCTGCATCTCTGAAGGCGCAAGTCGGTAAGGTGCCTTAGCCACAGGCGCGGCGCCTGGGACTAAGTCAATGTGGAACTCGACTTGTCTTTGCGGAGGTAATCCTGGCAAGTCTTCTGGAATGACTTCAGGATATTCTTTTACTACTGGAATGTCTTCAATCTTTGGTTCAGCAGCTACTTTATCCACGATGTGTGCCAAGAATGCAACACATCCCTTCTGTAAACACTTTCTAGCTTTCAGACAGTTAATGATTCTCAGAGGCGTATCGCGCTTTTCTCCATGAACTACGATCGTCTATCCATCTTCTATTGGGATGCGGATGGTCTTTTCGTGGCAAACAATCTCGGCTTTGTTGCTCGATAACCAATCCATCCTAACCACCACGTCGAAACTTCCCAATTCGACCGGTAGTAGATTCAAAGTGAACTCGCGTTCTCCCAGCTCAATCACGCATCCTCTGATCACTTCACCCGTTTCAACTAGTTTCCCATTTGCCAATTCAATCGAGTACGGAACGTCTAACTTACTAGGTGTCAACCCAAGTATATTCTTAAATTCTAACGATATGAAACTATAATCGGCACCAGTATCAAACAGAATAGATGCAAAGCGTTGGTTTATAGGGAACGTACCAGTGACTACGTTTGGATCCTGGCGCGCTTACCTGGCGCCGACGTTAAAGACTCTTCCCCGTGCTTGGTTCAGTTTTGGGCATTCCCTCTTAAAATGCCCGACGTCTCCAAAATTGAAACAACCAGGTCCACGACCATTTCCATTCCCATTTCCACCTTGAGCATTGTTTTGGTTGCGATTTCCACTCCCAGCTTGGTTTGCAAAGTTTCCACGGTTTCCATTTCCGCCATTACCTCCTTGTTGGCGGTTTCCGTTACCATTCCCATAACCTCGATTACCACCACGCCCAGTACCAGTTCCGGCCCAACACGTATCCTTCGAGTGGCCGTTCTTTCCACATGACTCGCATTTCTTCAATCCGCATTGGCCAGAATGATGGCGCTGGCATGTATCACACTTGGGCAAAGTGCCCATATAACCTCTGCCTTTGCTTTCAACACCGGTTTTGGCCCTAGCCGGTGTGCTCGACTCACCCCTCTTGCTTACAACATTGGTACCTTGCTTGAAATTGGAAAATTTCCGTTTGTTTTCACCAGACGACTCAACATGTGTTTCCTTTTTCTTCTGATCAGAAACTGGGAACTTGTTCAACCTAATGGCCTCTTCAGTAAGCGCCACACTGAGGTCTATGGCTTCCGTGATCGTTGCAGGTTTGGACGTGGTAACCATACTCATTATCTGGGGTGCCAATCCCCAGATAAAGCGCTCGACACGTTTAAATTCGGGTGTGACCATGTACGGCACTACATGGGACAAATCATGAAATCTCTGAACATACTCTGCAATCTTAGGACCATCCATTCTTAGATGCCAGAACTTAGTTTCTAGCTTCTGTATTTCAGCACGCGAGCAATACTTCCTTCTCATTAGCTCTTTCAGCTCATTCCAGGTTAACGCATAAGCAGCAGCTTCTCCTAACGTCTGCACTTGCAGATTCCACCACGATAGGGCTCCATCCAGAAATAGCCCTGAGATGTAGGTCACTTGTTGCTTAGGAGCGCATTTGCTCATTCTTAGGATAGAGTTTGTCTTTTCAGCCCACCTAACAAATGCAACAGCACCTCCAGTGCCGTTGAAATTCACGGGCTTACAGTCAAGGAACTGCTTGTAGGTGCACCCTGCACATACGTTGGAATTTACAAATGATATTAGCGGTCGTGCTATAAATATCCAAACGTATCATAGTATATCTCAAACGACTTAACATTACCATGGGGTGGATTGTTATTGCCGTTGTTGTTGTTGTTCGAAGTGTTCCTGCTCGTTTCTGTTTGGGAGGACGCATACTGTGCTATAGCCGCGGTGATTATCCCTTGGAGTTCCGCCTCGGTAGTAGGCATGCGTACATCGCGTCTTGGAGGCATCTTCTAAAAGATGATTATATAGGTCAGGTCATAGTAAGTAAATAATATGTGTACGTACTAACATTTATCATTCACATAACATCACATGTTATAACGTAAAACAAATAATCTCTCAACAAAGCATGTAGTGAGAATGTTGCCATTGAGCCTTCATTAATCACGACCACGATGCTGTTTTACAAGTTTAGTAATACATCATACATCCAAATGACATCAAATGGGTCACATCACCCTCAAAAATACAAGTCAAACTACAACTATCATATACAAAAGTGTGATCTCTCAACAGTCTTCGTAAGCTGGCTCAATAGCGACCTTTTCACAAAAGATCGACCTGCATAAAACCAAAAATGCCTATGCTGATGGCGGTGGAGGAGGAGGAGGGAAATGAGAGAAAAGCAAGCGACGCATGTGTAACCAGTCCTCCTCTAAGGCACGATAGGCGCGCAACAAATATGCTATCTGCTGCTCAGAAGTCCAAAAGCGAGCGTCTGAATTGGGGGAAAGTGGACGAGGAATGTGTGGTGCTGCAAATGGGGTCTGACAATGACAAGATGGACGTGGAGCTCTCTCCAAATCCTGAATACGACGCGTCAATGCATCCTTCTGTATCATCAAGGAAGTGAGGATGTCCTCCGTAGAGTACCCAACATGGTACGGGTGGTACGGATCAGACAGTGGCATGATAGGGGGCGTAGTCCATAAAAATGGCTCGCTAGATGGAAAGAAAGATGGTGCAGTAGGTGGTGTAACATGAGGAAACTGTGACATGACCAGATCAGACGTCGATACAGGTGGAACAAAAGTAGGATGAGAAATCTGTGGTATAAACTGGCCGCCTCCTGACATGAAAGGTATGTGACCAAAAGGCTGTCGCGATGAACCCTCCCCAGGACGCGGTAGAGGGATGTCCTGGAGAAAGGTAATCGGAAGATCGGTACGATGGACATCGGTCGTGTGTGGGTGGGATAGTGGAATATTAGTGGGTGCAGAAACAGGTGCTACTGGAGGTGTAACAGGTAACACAAATGGTTGGTAATCGTCATCGTCATCCATCCACCCGTTACGGGTGTCGGCGTAACGTGGATCTATATGAGTAGCAAAAGGTGCACGGTCAAACAGTACCGGCACGGGATCGGGAAATGGTGCATCAATAACAGGATCATCTATCAAGGGTGGAGCAACAGCAGGAAGATCAGCAACGGGTATATCACCAACAAGAGGTGCAACGGCTGGTGCATCATCATGGACAGGGTTATGCTCTAATGCAGGGTCAGGAGCAGCTACAGGCTCTGGGGCCACATCAGGCTCCGGGTCAACAAGATCCATATCAAAATCAGCAGGGATGTCAAGCAACGGGTCAATAGGGTCCACAGGCGCCTCTAGGGGCTGATCCATGTGAATAAACTCAATATCGTGGTCAGGATCGAAATCAGGGGGAAAGACCGGCTCAAAAGCGTCATCGAACTCGTGGTCAAACTCGAACTCGTGCGATGGACCGGGTGCAACTGACATCGCCATGTCAGGGTCAGAAGAGTGAGGTTGCACACCATAGTCGTGCAAAGATGCAGATGCCACAGACTCCAATGAGTCCGGGACAGGTGAACCAACAGGAAGCTCCTCTATAGGGGCCTCAGCAATGGGAAGAATAACGTCAGCATCAATAGGGGCCCCGCCCTCATAGTCAGCCTCAGGCGGATCCTCCTCAAACAGATCGATGTCGTCATCAGAAACGGCATCGAGTGGCATATCTATCATAGGGAAATCAGCAAGCGGAATGGGAGCAGGGATCACCGCAAGAGGTAGATCCCCAGCAGGAATGCCGTCAGCAGGCTCAACTCCGACGTCAGGCAGCGCGAACGGCTGGAAATCATCGTCTTCAGTGCTGGTGGTGTCTGGTGTGTAGACCTCTCGCTCTGACGGAATCTCGTCATCTGACACAATCGCCATGGGGTCTAGTGTGTCCGATACTCCTGTGTCTGATGATGAAACCATGACGTCTGTAACACAATCACATATATGCACATATATTAATCATAAAGTCAAATAAACATGTTAGGCACAATAAAGCAAACAAGTAATCATCCTAGTCTTCCCAGACTACCCTCCCAGCCTCTCAGACTGAACTCCCTAGCCTCTCAGACTAACTCCCTGGTTTCTAAGACCAACCTCGCAGTCTCTAAGACTAACTCCCGGGTCTCTAAGACCAACCTCCCAGTCTCTAAGACTAAACCTCCCCAATCTTTAAGATTGAACCCTTCAGTCTCTAAGACTGAACCTCCCTAGCCTTTAAGGCTAAACCTCCCTCAGCCTCTAAGACTGAACCTCCCCAGCCTCTAAGGCTGAACCTCCCTCAGCCTCTAAGACTGAACTCCCTCAGTCTCTAAGTCTGAACTCCCTCAGTCTCTAAGACTGAACCTCCCCAGCCTCTAAGGCTGAACCTCCCCAGCCTCTAAGGCTGAACCTCCCCAGCCTCTAAGGCTAAACTATAATTTTTGAAAAGTGTATTTGTGCCTTTTTGTTTGTAAAAATGTTTTGTACCCTGGATCTGGACGTTTAGTGTATGCAATGTAAAAACGTTTTCGTGAGAGCCCTAGTGATCATAGTCTAGACTCGAGAAAGAATCCTAGTTCGCTATGATCGATGCTCTGATACCAAGCTGTCACACCCTGGCTTTTGCGGAAGCGTGGGTTTATTTGGTGTGACTTCTTAATACCATAGCAAATATCATAACCATGCTATATGAAATAAAACACATGATGTTCATCCATTCAACAAGTTTTAAAAGTTACCAGAACAACATTGTTTTAAAAGTCGATACATACAACCATGACATAATCAAAACATGTTCATACGACATGACCAAAAGACTTGACTAGAAATACGGTTTAAGACTTGTAACCCGTCCAGGAAAGGGTCACATTTCCTAAACCAGGATGACATCATTATTCCTTACGCAGCTTGACGTGAATGCATACCTTGCCAGATCCACTAATTTCCTGAAATACATGTAGTTTGAAAAATCAACAAAAGTTGAGCGAGTTCATGTAAAAGTGAGTATGTATAAACCTTTATAATATGTCTGTATGTATGAAAATCCCTGGTATGTGGCAATTAAGGAAAAAGAGATCACCACTGGGTTGCAAAGCCAATGATATGTGTGAAGTGATGCAGGAAGACTCAAACCTAGCAGATTTTTGCGTCGGGCTCAAAGTTACCCCATGGTCCGTACAGTGGACTCAGGAGTTGGGCTCGCTACACCCAAATAGATCTATCACTCATGACCCTCGGTCCTATAATGAGGATTAATGGCCCCAAGTACCACCTACCCACTCACATGATCTAAGTAGTATACCCTCCTTAAGCTATCCATACCATGTATAAAAGTGTCTGTAATTACTGTAACATGTATTCCACCCCCGAAGTATAAAAACTTAAAACAGTTAAGAGAAAAGGGGGACATGATGTTGATACATAAAATGTCTGTTGACTGCGTCTACTAGAAGTCATAAGTCAAGATTGGTCAATAGAGGATTTAAAGTGTCAAATTATGTATTTTATGTATCTGGTTCGCTTTTATGACACTTGGTTTAGTCTGGTTCGCTCATAGGGTAAGTCTGGTTCGGATATATGTCAAAGTAGGTCTGGTTCGCTTTAGTGTCAAAGTCTGGATCGCTTATATGGCATGTCCGTATAAGCGGACCACAATGTCTATATATAGGATGTTTGTTAGAGCGAATTAGTTAGTTGTTGGTGTATGCTTAGGAGCCGAATCTCTGTCAAAATTTCATCAGAAAAGCAATAAAAGAAAGAAAATTGATAGAACAAGCTGTTGTAATCTTGCATACTCTGATTCCGCCTTTGTATGTGAGAATGAGTTACTCGGATTGACGTTTTCGGGTCAAAGAAACGGTCCAACAAGTGGTATCAGAGCATCAGGACGAGGAGCTCATACTACATCAGCTGATTCTGCGACATTATCTCATTTCTACTCATACTTTCTCTTTTATTTTTCGATTTCAACAAGTTTTGACGGACAAAATGGTTTGAAATTCAAGTATATTGATTAAAACTTGTTGTTAATCATTTCGTAACAGTTTCAGACATTAAAACACCGTAAAACTCATTCAATTTCATCAAAAATCGTAATCAGTTTTCGGACAGAACTTTAAACTTAGATCTGGAATGGATTAGTGATCGGATTTGGACGAAAATCAGTTCATTGTGATCGGAATTGAGTGTATTATAATCCTTGAAAATATCAGATTGTATTTTGGACTAAAAATTGGTTAAAATCTGTGGTCCGCTTTTACGGACATTGCAAGTTTCAGATCTAGAATTATTGTCTGGTCCGCTCGAGTGAACATACTTGATATTGTCTGGTCCGCTCGAGTGTACATACTTATTATTGACCTGGTCCGCTTATTCGATCACATTCTGAACCGCTCGAACGGACAATAGCTGGTCCGCTCGAACGATCTTTTTCTGGATCGCTGTTACGTACAATCTGGTCCGCTCGAACGGTCATTACCTGGTCCGCTCGAACAGACATTGATTCTGGTCCGCTGTTTCGTACAAGCTGGTTCGCTCGAACGGACAAAATCTGATTTACTTGAACATCAGCTGGTCCGCTCGAACGGACAAAAGCTGATTCGCTCGAACTTACTTTTTCTGGTTCGCTCGAGAGAACATATTTGTGTTTAGTCCGCTCGAAAGGACAACATCTGATCCGCTTATACAGACAAAGTTTTGGTTCGCTCGAACAGATTTTCTGGTTCGCTCGAACAAACACTTTCTGTTTAGTTCGCTTATCTGTCACGTGGACAGATTGGTTCGATTTTGTGGATTAATTTTCAAAAATCTCGAAAAACTTTTCTAAGTGTTGATTGATTTTGCAGGTACGATCAAATGGATGATATTTTCATGAATCCCTTCAGCGATATGTACGCTTTCACGGGTAGTTCTGGAAACAACGATACTTCTTCAAGTGATGCAAACAAAAGTCCACCAAAAGAAAGAAAGAAGGAAGCTTGGGAGTCCGAAAGCGCATTTGGAACGTTTAACAAACCTCCTAAGCTGATGGCTATAGAAGACTACAGCAGGTGGGCAACAAAGTTCGAAGATTGGTTGATGGCATTTGCTTTTCCTTGCTGGAAAAGTATGAAAAATGGTTTTGCTCAAGGAAAGAAGAATGGTGAAGCATTAAGATCAGTTGAAGAGATTGATAATTTTGTGGCTGAGCAGAAATGTGTGGCATTATTGTTTCAATCGGTGCGTGAAGACATCATTTCGTTGATAGATTACTCTAATTCTAAAGACTTATGGGAAAAACTCAAAAAGAAGTGTCTTGGAAACAAAGAGATTGTAAAAAACAAAAAGAAACTTCTTAGGAAAGAGTTTGATCTGTTTGGTTGTATAAAGAACGAGTCAGTGTGTAAAATGATAGAACGGTTTGGTCATCTGAAGCTAGAATTAGTAAGACATGAGATTGACATTTCTGAAGAAGATCTTATCGACAAATTGTTCGATTCGTTGCCTGATGAGATGGATTGGAGATATTATGCGATGATGCTGAAGAATACCATCAAAGAACCAGAAAAGCTGACATTAGATTTGCTGATTGAAAAACTCGAGAGTCATGAGCTAGAGTTGAAAAAGACGTACAAAGTTAATCAGTCATCTTATCAACAGAATCTGGAACTGTACTATCCAAAAAGCATGATGCCGAAAGCTACTTCTCCAAAAACTGCATTTTCTGCTGAGAACGTTTCTACAGTTGGAAAAGAAAGTCAAGGTGGTCAAAGCAGTGGAAGCCATAGTGGTTATCACAGTGGATCTACATCTTCTGCAAATCATTCTGATGCGAAGTTTTCTTGCAATATCGCGATAGATCTGAAGAACGCACAGAATTTTGATGCGGAGTCGGCCAAGCAACAAATGGTCTTTTTGGCGTCTGTTTTGGAATCCTACGAAGGATTGGTGGCTGGAAAAATCGGGAATACAAATCTGACGAAAGAAGACTACGATCAGATAGATCCTGAAGAAATGGAGCTGATAGACATTCGTTGGGCAATGGCAAGTGCAGTTCGACGTGCACAACGCTTCATGGAGATTACAGGGAGAAAAACAATTGGTGGTGCTTCTACCAAGTTGGGGTTCGATAAATCGAAGGTGACTTGTTTTAAATGTAAGCAGAAGGGTCACTTCAAACGAGAATGCCGAAACGCTTATGCTGATGAGTCAGAGAACCCTTTCAGAGATGATTATTACAAAAAGGCAATCTATCATCAGAATAAATCTGAGCCGCCTAGATTGAAGCAAGTTGAAGATAACAGAGACAAATCAAGGGCTCTTGCTGTGATTTATGATGATGAGGGGTATGATTGGAGTAAGGAAGTTCTACCGGAAGAAGATGCGGTTGGTTACGCATTCATGGCAAGCAATGATGAACCTAAGCCATGGAAAGATGATCGTACTGAGGAAGAGAAGTATCATTACCGGAAGATGACTGCTGAAACCAAAATTATCAGACTTTCTGGTATTTTTCTGGAAGCTAGAAGAGCAAACAGATGGGATCCAGATAGAGAGTGCTATCTTGATAGATATGGCAACATTGCGATTGATGACAAAACACTTGATATTGAAGCCATAATCAAGGAGTACAAAGAAGAAGATGAATATTGGCAACACAAGTGGTGGGGAACTCCAACTTCGAAAATGATTGAAGAAGAGAAAGAAAAAGAGAGAAAGGAGAAAGAGGAGAAAGAAAAGAAAGAAAAGCAGGTTGATACAGGCATAATTGATACTACGCAAGAGTTGACAGCTGAGAATCTGGGAGTTATGGCTGACAAAGTGCTAGCTGCAAAAGCACTTGAGGTAGATCCTAATTCTGTTACTGAGTCAAAGGGGTCGGTCAGTCAAAGTGTGTCAACAAATGCGTCAGGTAATAAGATTGAGTCAGGTAACAAGTTTGAAGGAAATGCTGACTGCAAAAATTGCACCAAACAATGCAATTTTTGTAGCACTGTCACGTATCTTAATAATGAGAAAATTCAGAATCTGACAACAAAAGTTAAAAATGTTGAAAATCAGATTCTCGATCGTGACAAAAGTGTAAGAGCTTCAACTGAACGGAATAAAGAATTAATGGCTCAAATTGAAAATGATAAAACTGAACGTGAGAAAATAAAATCTGAAAATGAAAAGTTAATTCTTGAAAACCGTCAAATTTCTGAAAAGTTTGAGAAATTGAAAAACATTGTCAAAGATAGTGATGATCGAAATGGCAAAACATTTAAAGAAAATGAACATCTAAGAGCTGTTTTGAGATTAAAAGAAGAATTGATTAATGAACAACTGGATCAAATTGCTAAACTGAAACTTAAAGTTCAAGAAGCTGAAATTGAGAATGAACGAATCCAGTTGAAGCTTAACAGCTATAAATCGGCAAGCTTTGTTTTGCAGCATATTGTTCCTAAACCTATAGGGAAAAACAAAGATGGCGAGGATGTGTTTTCTGATGGAACGGGTGTAGGTTTTCACAAAGTTCCACCGCCAATTTTAGACAACTACACGAAAAAGCAGTCTAGTTTGGTGGAAATTGAGGAAGAAAGTGAAGTTAAACTTCCTGAAAACATTGATGTCACGTTCACATCTTCCAATGACGAGGGTGTCCAAAGTGATGTGGTGAAAAGTGTGGTAGACAAAGTGCTTAAACCGGATTGTGACACTTCTGAGGAGGATGGGTGTTTTCTAGATAGATACATTCAGAAACAAAAGTCCAAGAACAACTTAGATGAAGAATCAAACCTTGTCATGTACAAGATGATGGGTTCGGATAAGTTGTTTTCGGATTCAGAGTTTCCAATAGAGAATGTTAACATGAACAAATTGACAAATGTTTTCAAACTTGTTGAAGTCGAGTTGTCAGCAGTGAATAATCTGAGTCGAAAGAAAGACAGGGTTTATAACAAGAAAACTGTCTATTCACCATGTTTTTACAATAACAATCGAAACAATTGGTCGGGTGATTATCGAGGTGGTAATAGTTATCAGAAGAAGAGTTTTCAAAACAAGAGGTTTACTGAAAAGAAGGTGTTTGTGAATGGTTCACGTTTACTTTCTGATGAGAAAAATGAAATCTTTTCAAAATCGAATGAAGAGTTCTTTGAGAAGAGAGCTTCACAGGCTCAGTCTGAAGGCACGAGTCGAGTAGCTGATACTCGTACTTGTTTTAGATGTGAACAAGTTGGTCATATTGCACGAAAGTGTACATATGTGAAGCCTAGGACTGAAGCTGTGAAGGTTCAACAAAAGAAGGATGATGTGAAGGGTAAAGCACCAATGTATGTTGAGAAGAACGTAGTTGAGAAGCAAAACGTTAAAATCAACAATGTAAAAGCAAAATATGAACCTGTAAAGAAATTGGTAACTCAAAATGACAAGTTTTATAAACGGGTTGCATTAACTGAACAAATTTGGAAACCTAAAATAGAGAAGAAAATTTCAACTTCTGAAGTGAAAAAGGCTGAAGAATCAATTTCGGTTGATTATGATGCAAATTTTCCACCTTTGAAGGCTGAAAATTTCAAAATTCAAATTGCGAGAGTCAAGGTTACACCTAAGGCTGATGAAGCCTGGGTGGACACCATGTTCGAATAAGCAGTTTGAATTGCCGGAGCTTCCTGTTTCGCGAAGCATGAATCGGCATCTTTCTTGAAGTTGTTTAAATCGTAGTTTGTTTTGTGCAGGATCTTCCACAACTGGTATCTAGATGGATTATGGATAGTGGTGCATCTCGACATATGACAGGAAAAACTGCATTGCTGTATGATGTGAGAAACATTAATGGTGGTTATGTGGGATTTGCTGGTCATGAAGGTGGTCGAATTGTTGGTGAAGGAACGTTATCCAATGGGATTGTGACGTTTGAGAGAGTTAACTACATCACTGAACTGGAGAACAATCTGCTTAGTATCTCGCAGATTTGTGACAATCAGTATACTACTCACTTCACTGATAAAGAGTGTTTGATTTTGAAACCTGGTTTTGTTATCCCTGAAGAATGGATTATTATGAGGGCACCTAGAGTGAATGATTTATATGTGTTAGATATGTCTGTAGCAACTACAACTACTGGTCAAGCACATTGTTTCGTGTCTAGAGCAACTGAGAAAGAATCCAGATTGTGGCACCGAAAGATGGGGCATATACATCTTAGAAAAATGAATCATTTGGTGCACAATGATTTGGTATTGGGTGTTAATATCAAAGGTTTTCATCTGGAAGGGGAGTGCATTAGCTGCATCAAAGGCAAGCAGAAGAAAAAGTCACACCCTACAAAGCAAGTCAATTCAGTTTCGAGACCTCTGGAACGACTTCACATGGATTTGTTTGGTCCGGTGAATGTTAAAAGTGTTACAGGAGATTACTATTGTTTGGTCGTTACTGATGATTACTCCAGATTTTCGTGGGTTTCTTTCTTAAAGACGAAAGATGAAACATTTGACAGTTTGATGGGGCTGTTCAGGAAGATTGAGAATTTGTACCAAAGACGTATCAAGAGAATTAGAAGTGATAATGGTACCGAATTCAAGAACAGTAAGATGGAAGAATTTTGTGATGAAAGAGGTATTTTGCATGAGTTTAGTGCTCCGTACACTCCGCAGCAGAATGGAGTCGCAGAACGCAAAAACCGGACGCTAATCGAGACGGCTAGAACGATGCTCGCAGATTCAAAGTTACCGATTAATTTTTGGGCTGAAGCTGTTTCTGCCGCATGCTATACGCTCAACAGGGTTCTTACTGTCAAGAAGTTCAACAAAACATGCTTTGAGCTAATCAATAATCGCAAACCGAATTTGAAGTATCTAGAACCGTTCGGGTCACCTTGTACGGTTATAGAACCTTTTGGAAAGTTTGGTCCGAAGTGCATTGAGGGTATATTTGTTGGTTATTCAAATCCATTGCGACGTGTCTTCGTTCCAAGTGAGAAGCGGATTATTGAAGCTGCAAATGTTGAATGTCAAGGTTATACTATGCCGCCGCAGAATCCTGGTGATTCATGGCGTTATCATTATGACAAACTTTGGGATTCGTTCGACATGAGAGAAGAATCAGAGGATGATGAAGATTTCTTTGATGAGTTGGATATTTTGCGTGAATATGAGTCGCAATTAAGGTTCCCAGCTGAGTATTCAAGAAGATCACGAGAAATTTCAAATGATGTTGAAGCAGGTCCAAGTAATGCTGGTGAACATGATGATGTCCAACAAAATGAAGTTGCTCAAGATAATCAGTCGGCTCAGAATGATAATTCAGAAGCTGAAAACATGCCAGTCTTTGATCATGGTGATTCAGATTCTGAGGGGGAGCAAATTCAGATTTCAAGTCAAACAAACCAAGTTGGTGAACAAGATGCAGAGCAGAATGTTACTAATCTGGAGGGAAATGTAGATGTTCAAAGTGAAGTGATGCCGAGAACTTTCTCATATCATCCAGAGGAGTTGATCATAGGAGAATTACAAGCTGGTGTTCGCACTCGAAATCAGATTGATAAAGGGCTTACATGTTTTTATACAAAAGTTGCTCCTTTGCAAACTGAATTCTCATTAAGTTGTTTTATCTCGCAGGTTGAACCAAGAACTTACAAAGAGGCGCTTACTGAAGACTCTTGGGTCAATGCTATGCAGGAGGAACTTAGTCAATTCGAGAAATTGGGAGTGTGGAAGTTAGTTGATTTGCCGGATGGTCATAGGAAAATTAACACCAAGTGGGTGTTTAAGTGTAAGAGAGACGATAGAGGAGTTGTCGTAAGGAACAAAGCTCGACTCGTTGTTCAGGGATTTAGTCAACAGGAGGGAATTGATTTTACTGAAGTCTATGCTCCTGTAGCACGACTAGAGGCTATCAGAATTTTCCTAGCATTTGCGTCTTGGAAGAACTTCAAAGTATATCAGTTGGATGTTAAATCGGCGTTTCTTTACGGGAAGGTTAAAGAGGAGGTTTATGTCGGTCAGCCGCCGGGCTTTACTGACCCAATCCACAAAAACAAGGTCTACTTATTGGACAAAGCGCTGTATGGTTTACACCAGGCCCCGAGAGCCTGGTACGAGACTTTGTCTCAACACCTACTCGCTAACCAATTCATACGTGGAAAAGTGGATGCCACTCTCTTCACTAAAGTCGTTGATGGTCATCTTCTGATAGTTCAGATTTATGTGGACGATATAATCTTTGGGTCGACAAATGAAAATCTATGTAAAGATTTTGAATCAGTGATGTAGCAGAAGTTTGAAATGTCATCAATGGGGGAGATGAAATTCTTTCTAGGTTTACAAGTTGAACAACTTCCTGAAGGAATTTTCATTCATCAGTCAAAGTATGTTCATGATATTCTAGAGAAATTTGGGATGTCAAGTTCTACTCCAGCTGCTACCCCACTTGCAACAAATCATGGGATTCACCCAGATCTCACCGGAGACAGGGCTGATGAAACTTTTTATCGATCCATGATAGGTTCTTTAATGTACCTAACTGCTTCACGTCCTGATATCATGTACCCAACGTGCCTCGCAGCAAGATTTCAGTCTAACCCGAGAGCATCGCACATGATTATTGTAAAGAGGATATTGCGCTACCTGAAAGGAACTCCTTCATTGGGGTTGTGGTATCCTAGAAAAGGCGACTTTACGCTCGAAGGGTATTCCGATTCGGATTTCGGATGCTGCAAAGTCAATTCAAAATCAACAACTGCAGGATGCCAGTTCTTTGGTCCTAGATTGGTTACCTGGCAGTGTAAGAAACAAACGTCTGTGGCGTTATCTACTTGTGAAGCGGAGTATGTTTCTGCTAGCAGTTGCTGCTCTCAGATCTTGTGGATACAGCAACAGATGCGCGACTACGGTTTGCAGTTTCTTAACACACCTCTTTTTGTTGATAATGAGGCCGCAATAAATATAACTAAAAATCCAGTACATCACGCTAAAACTAAACACATAGAAATTCGTCATCACTTTATTCGTGATTGTTTTGAGAAAAAGTTGATACGAATTGAGAAAATCCACACAGACGAACAGAAAGCTGATTTACATACCAAAGCTTTTGATAAAAATCGGTTTAAATATTTGTTAAAACTGAATGGTATGAAGCTTCTGTCGGTGTCGGATGGCATAATTGGCGTTGATGAGGGTACTGTTGCGGATGAAGACGAGAAACAATCTGCAATGGTTTGTCGAATTTTTACTTGTTTTGGTATTTAGGGGGAGTAGAGGTTTGTACATAGTTTATTTTCAGAAAATACAAAAACAGTAAAAAAATGCAAAAATACAAAAACATGATAAAATCTGAAAAAGAGCTTGTGTATATTGGGAAAATGATAGTACATCAGCTAGACGATTATAGTATGCTAAAGATTTGAAAAGTATAAAAGAATTAAACAATCTTACTGATGATGTGTCGATAGGTTTTCGCACACTTAGTAGATTTATTCGGGATATAAACCTAAATTCAAACTTGTGAATTCGTGGGGAACACTACTTGGATATATAGGTAACCCCTGAAATCTCGTTTGAAAGGTCTCGTAATCTGATATACTAGGTCTTTATACTCTATGATGTCTGGGGTATTATTCCGGGACTTTTGCTGAACGGTGGTTCTGACCTAGTCCCTGGCTAATACTTGCTGCAATGCTTGAAACACAGCATTAAACCCTCAGCATGCTGAAACAATAAAATTGATATATGCTGCTGTTGTAAGCAAAAAGATCCTCTAAAGGGGACACACCTGTAAGTCGAAGCTGATATCTCTCTGCGTATACGGAAGTATCGATCTGAGATCCCTCGGCCCTCGCATACCTAAATTATATACAGATATCATTGTAGTATTCTCACCTGTAAGACTGATTATTGAGATTCTGGATACGGGAGTATATTCAAGAGGTGGGACACATGAATGATCTAAGTTCTTAATTCACCTAAATCGTATCCTGAATAGATTGAAATTTGTGTGAGAATTTAAGATGGATCAGTATATCGACAATCGAGGTAAATTGTTTAAATCTGAGTATGTAATGTAGCTTAACGGTACTTGTGATTTGTCTGAATAGCTGATATGATTCCCTGACACGCTCACCAAAAATATGTTTGTAAATTGTTTACTTTGTTTAATTTCTGCAATTTAAGTTTTCTGTATTTCATTTCTTAGTTTAGAACACTTTGATAAAATCCAAAAAAAAAAATTTTATTTCTGCTTTATTTTAGACAAACCAAAGTGGAGAGTTGATTGTTGGATTCTTAGATGTTTGTAGCAGATGCAGGAGATTCTGAGCTGAAGAATGAGGAGAGCTTACTTTGAAGAAGTTTGAATTGTTTGAAATGATAAAAACAAGTTCATTAATTTGATACTTGTTATTTTCAGAAATTGTTTGAAATTGTTGTTTAAAATCAGTTTGTTTCGTCAAAAGATCAACCAAGGTCATTAAATTGGACTTGGTAGATTAATTGAGTAATCAGGGTCATTAACTTGGATCTGAATACTTAAGTGGATTGCTATAACTGATTGAGTTTGTGTTTTTGTGATTGAAAAGATAGAATTGTAATGTTTGTTGGTTGAGTAACAGATTGGATCTTCATTATTCCCAACGGAAGCTATTTGTCAAAGCTTGAACCAGATATCTCAGATTCTAGCATATCGAGAGGGGGAGTCTGTGAAAGGGGGAGTCTGGATCAACAGTCAATGGGAATGTGAAGATAGAGTGCTTTTGATGAAAAGACAGAGGTGATGAAAAGACTAAGACTGAAGACTCAGGAGCTGAAGACTACGTCAACATCCAAGGGGGAGTCTGTTGATACATAAAATGTCTGTTGACTGCGTCTACTAGAAGTCATAAGTCAAGATTGGTCAATAGAGGATTTAAAGTGTCAAATTATGTATTTTATGTATCTGGTTCGCTTTTATGACACTTGGTTTAGTCTGGTTCGCTCATAGGGTAAGTCTGGTTCGGATATATGTCAAAGTAGGTCTGGTTCGCTTTAGTGTCAAAGTCTGGATCGCTTATATGGCATGTCCGTATAAGCGGACCACAATGTCTATATATAGGATGTTTGTTAGAGCGAATTAGTTAGTTGTTGGTGTATGCTTAGGAGCCGAATCTCTGTCAAAATTTCATCAGAAAAGCAATAAAAGAAAGAAAATTGATAGAACAAGCTGTTGTAATCTTGCATACTCTGATTCCGCCTTTGTATGTGAGAATGAGTTACTCGGATTGACGTTTTCGGGTCAAAGAAACGGTCCAACACATGAACTCACTGAAGTGCGTATCCCGAAACGTAAGTCTCCAACTCAACCTGCTGCGTGACGACCTACACGTACTAATGCCTATTAGACGGATGGCCGTACCTTGGCTTAAGGTTTAACGTTTTTGGAGAAATAATTAGGTAACTATTTCGTATTCACACTTCTTATTTATTTTATATTTCCTTCCCAAGGATTGGGGTTTTTATACATGTACACGTTATAATTCCGAATAATATATTTTAAGTCCCAGTTAGAAAATATATCTTTAACCACTTGTCTAAAATATTTTAATTCCAAAATATACATATTTTTCCCAAAAATATTAAATTTTACCTCATACATTTTCCAAAATAATATTTATCAAAATATACATATAAGAGCATTTTCCAAATACACATAAGTTACGTTTTAGCGTGCCGCAAAGCAACGATACTTGTGTAACTTAAATATTTATTTGTGAGAGTGTTGGTATTATTTTGGAGTTGAAATTTCATAATATTTTCAAGTTATATTATTTTTACCCTAAAAATAATATATTTAGTTCACGAAATAAACAAACAATCATTCAAGAGTTTTAGTAATAAATATATATTCTAAATATATATTTATCAAATTTTATTTACGAAAATCAACCTCCGACACTTTAATATTTTTGTAATAAAAATCATGGCGAAGTTTATTTCGAAAATAAGGTTAAAAATACATTTGTAGACTCTTACTAGAAAAATATATTCCAAGTGTTAAAATTCTAGAAAAATTTCGCCAGAGTTTCCTTTGTAAATAGAGGTGTCCACGCTTACTAGCGTATCATTTTCTTTTGTAAAATCATTCAAACAATTTAACAATCAACAACATACAATTTTTGATCATCAACTTTGACAAAAAAAATAAACATGAACCATAAACTTATGAACTTGAAAATTTATAAAAATATGTAGTAAATCACTAACACACTTAGTAGGTCTTTTTATCTTTAAAATATGATTTAGTTTCTTAAAAACTTTATTTTTAAAGAATATGTATTTTCACAACTTCTAGTCATATTTTTCAAAAATATTTCTTTGTGGAATTTTCTTGTTACACAAGTGTTCATACACTTGTTTACTTACTAAAAATGATTTTAGTTCATACAAGATCCGGGTTTTAACAAAACTAGTATTTTTCACTTGGTTCTTCCGAAAACCCACTCATAGATCCTTAGATCTACAAGTTTATAACTTTGTTTTTTCAAGAAAACTTATATTTATTCAAGTTCAAGTTCATGTGTGGATGGTTTCATCATCCTTCAAAACTTTAACCTTTACATCTTACTAGTTCATGTTCTTAAACATGATCTAGCAAGTCTAGATGATGAACCATCTTACTTCTACTAACAAACAACATGTATTAAGCATAACAACACAAGATCAACATGATTTAACCATACATCTTCTCTTTACCCACTCTTTATCCTTTATGTTCAAGACTTGTTTAAGTTCTTTAGTGTTTCTTAACATTTTATCATTCAATCAACTATTATCCACTAAAAATAAGAACAAGATGAAGTTTTTAAGCACTTACTACTAGCACAAGGCTAGGGGAGAAACAAGCGTAAAAGTGGTGGATAAAAGAAAACTAGAGTGGTCCTTGAGCTTCCGAGTGCACCAAGCTTGCTTGTTGGACTTCTTGCACCTTTGGTTGTATGGAAAATGGCTTGTAAGAAAGTTGATGGTGGTGATATGGTGGAGGAGGGTGGCGGCCGTGAATGGGGGAAGGAGGGAGAGAGAGCTTTGTTGATGTTGGGTGTTTGTGATGAAAGAGAGTGGTTAACCTTCTGGTTAGGAACTAGTTAGGATTTTAGGTGCTTAGTTAGAATATTAAGGGGTGTGTTATAATATAAAGTGTGTTAGGGTGTTCGGGGACCCTAACTAGCTCAGAAAGGTAAAAACAATGTGTTTGTCAATATTTTTATGTTCCGGGTAAGTCCGGTTGTTCGGGTGGATGTTGATCCGTTAAAGTGCTAGATTAGTCTACAAAGTGTCTTTTATATTATTTTTAGTGACACATTAAATTCCCAACACTTTGGAAAGTGTCTAGGACTATTTTACCAAGTTTTTGCACTTTACTAGCATTGTTAAATGCTGAATTTTGGTTATATAGTGCAGAATTCTGCATTTAAAGTATGTTTTAGGCACTTCCGGGCACTATAACTATCACCTAGTGACGCAGTTTTATGGTCATCCCTTCACTACACTCCCTACTAGTGTAGTATTCTATTCCTGGCTCATACTGGCCTCAAACATATTGTCTGTCTAGGTGCTGGCATTGTCAGCATGTTGTCTGGGTTATCCGTTCACTGTGCTAACTGTGCTTTGTGCATCATGGTTGTCACTAATGTTTGTATATAATAAATGGAGTGACAGTATGAAAGGTGATGCATGTGTATGTATGTAACAGAAATCAGTAAGCAGTTTAATCACAGTTGGAATCAAGCACAGTCATTAAGCACAAATTAAGAATTAATTAATTGTACGGATACCTGTAAATGTGAGGGTTGTCACACCCACGGTTCACACTTCTTCCAAAACACAGATTCATCCATATTGGAGATGGTGAATTTAGAATGGCTTCAACACTTCGAAACACGCATGAACGTAAAGAAAATAACATATTTCTAGTTCGTGCGAATGAAATCAGTCGCACGAATGAAGTCAATCCGTGCGAATTGGCTGGTTCGTGCGGATGGGTCCTGAATCTTACCAACAGCCTTATTACTTGTTCAGAATCAACCTCAGCACAAACTCATAGCTATAGGCTTAGTTGTGAGCTCGGTGGGTACACGATTCTACCAAGTTTCAAATGCAGAATGTTTTGTACAAGAATCTTTAATAAAAAACAGAACTTTAAATTCTTCATTTGGACCTCAAAGTGGTGAGGTTTTCACAATAGCTTGCCATTGCAAACTGGTGAGAATCATCCTAGAGGTTTTGTCAAACAAGTAGATTAAAGAAAAGTAGAAGAAAGTAGCAGAAATTAAGTGAGGAATAGATAAGATAATGAGCTAGAACTCAGTTTAAACTGTTGCAAATTGTTGTGCCTAAAGCTGATAGTTCAGAGAGAATAATGGGGACTAGAGAGAGTTGAAGTGTTGGGAAAGTGGTGAGAAGTGGAAGTGGTCTCATATTTATAGGGCGAAGGATGGCTGGTACGGATAGGATTGTCTCGTGCGACTGAATTCAGTCCACACTAGAGGGTTAAGTCGGGTCAATTTCACGTATTTCAGTCGGTTTTAAGTATTTCAAGCATACAAATCTAATGTATAAGTATAAAATAATGAAGTTTTCATTATGTTTAAGGCCCTGGATTATAAATTTGGGAAAGAATACGGATATTAGTTTCTAAAAATAGATTTTCGGCTTTAGTTTCTAAATAAGGAAAGTTTGGATATGCGAAGCGTTACAGGTGTAACTTTGGATATTGAAAATTGAGAGGGATAAAGTTACAAAAAAGTCAAAATCACTGTAGATAAATGGTCAACTAATTATATATATAATAATTGTTCTTTGCGTTGGGTGTGTGTGAGGGGGTGGGGGATGGATAGTTAGGTGTTGTTTGTTTTTCAGACGTAAAACGTCTGCAGTCTGCGGAACACATTTGCAGACATCTGTAGCAGAAGAGGTGGACCAAACCTCTGCAGTCTGCAATAAGAAGACTGTTTGTTTTTTAACTTCTACAAGCTGAACAACAATTATAATCAAAAAAGCAAAAACTCTAATCAAACAATTTATCAAGATGAACATTTATATTCCATAACAAACACAAAAATTTAACATAATCATAATCCAAATTAAGAATATAAACATTATTAATTAACTTATGAACTAACATTAAACAATAAAATTAACATAATCAAAAGAAACAATTATAATCAGAATTTAATAACCAATAATTAACATAAACAATTAATAACATTAACCAAAAAGAAGAAGAAAATTTACTTGACTGGTAGAAATAAAGATGAACGATAACTATTAATCTTGAATACTTGAAGACTGGAACTAATAAAGAGGAAGAAAACTTTTCATATTGAAGATCTGCTTATACTGAAGTATCAAAAAAAAGACTTACCACTAAAGGTATATAGCAAAGTAGCTTTCTACCAGGCAGAGCGTGGAGGAGGAGGAGTGGCGGAGGGGTAGAAGGGGGATGAGGAGTGGCGACGGCGGCAAAGGAGGGAGGAGGAAGATGAGGGGCGGTGACAACATGGAGGGAGGAGGGGGAGCGACAGCTGAGGCGTTGAGGAGGAGGAGGAGCTAGGAGTTTTTTTTGTGTTTGTGGTGTCTGGCAAAAAGAAAGAATGGAGAAGAAGTAAGAAGATGTGGGTCTAGGTCTGCATCAAAAAGAGGACACGCAAACCTTTTTTGATGAAATCCCTTCGAGAAAACAAACACACTACAGACTAAAACGTATGCACGTGGTCTGTGTGGGGCAGACATAAGAGGTCAAGAAGAGCTTTTTACAAAAAGCAAACACCCCCTTAGTGTAGACGATTTGGACGATATAATCAGAGGCCGTGTATGGTTAGATAACATTTGTATAATCGGTTGAGGTAGAATTGATTAATTCGCATTGCGAGGGTCGGTTTATTTAATGTGATTTGAGCATATATATATTTTTTTTATAATTTTTATAGGTTAGATGTAGTCCAACTGAAAACTTCAATAAAAATAAGCACAAAAATGTATTATATTTTACATGACTCATGAAACGTAAAATAACTCAAATTTATACTGTTTGATGAAAAAAATATTATATTTGACATGACTCATTTCAGAAGAAAATAATTACATCAAAACGTAAATAAACTTGATTTTATATCAACACATACATAAAAATAAGAACATAAAACACAAGGGGGTCAAAGTGACATTTTACTAAGTTTTTAGAAATTTAAGGGTTATACGTGTCAATATTAAAAGTTCAAAAAGTTAGGCTAAACAAAGTCAAAACTTTAGTATAATTAGTGTGTAGCAATTATGTGGCTAAATTGAAAATCTTTCAAACTTTGATGGAAAAAACATAAAGTGAGAAAGATGACTGATGCTAAAGTGTCCATCTATTATATATATATAGGAATAATGGATTTTAATAATCCAAACTATTTTTCGTTGGCCGGCAACGGTCTCAACTTCAAAAATTCTCACTGACGGTCCCAATTTTTCACAAATTGACCTTTAATGGACTTTGACTGACAGAACCCTAACGTCGTTAGTCTCCGTTCGCCAGAAAACGGTTTTCGCCGAAAGACTTCTTTTTGGCTGGAAAACTCAAAGTTTTCGTCCCAAATCTGTTTGTAACCATAGATCAAACCTTTAGGAACCTTTTTCCGACCAAAAATGTTTTTCCAGCGACCGGAGACTAATAACGTTAGGCTGAAAAGATAAGACCGTCAGTGGGAATTTTTTAAGTTGGAACCGTTGCCAGCCAACGGGCAATAATTGAGATTATTAAAATCCATTATTCTTATATATGATAATAATAATATCATTATTCTTATATATATATAATAATAAGTTTGCATATTATGCTCCATTTGGTTTAACCAGTAATATTAATGACAGCTTCCGTTTCATAGTTGACATCGTCACTGCTAGCATTCTAGTCACCACCATTCTACTTCATTCCAAACTATCAAATACCTAAACTCGTTTATAACCAACTCTCAATAGACACCAAGTTGTAATCTCGTGTGAATATAGACATCTTTCTTGATTCACATATGAATTTACACTTTACTACTTTATAGGAGTATAGGACACACCAAAAGAAAAATCACTAAAAGTATATCCACATGAGGCGTCTATTTAAGGAGATAAAGTGTGTGTTTATAGTGATATAATTTATTTAGTTGAATTATTAGTTAAGTTTATGATATAGGGTCTCGATAGAAAGTCATGAACCGTGTTTGCAACCCCCTAATACGTATGCCTCTATAACATATACAATATTTCGATTGTACATTTCGAGTATAACTTTTATGTTTGATCTAACTCTTGTGTAGATATATAGATGAGACTATAAATTTACTTAGAAAATAAGTGTTATGCTCTAGTTGTATGTTGGTCAACCTATAAACTTAAGACTTAAGAGTATGCTAAATGCGATGATAGGTTAGTCGCGTTGATCATGCTCTGAGTTTACGGAGGTGTAAGTCATGCTAACCTTTCAAGTCGGTTAAATGAAACTTTAGTGTATGATATACTAACCGTGTACCGATAGATAATACTTGTTGTGCTAACTACTATAAAACATCAAACGCTTTTATTGATAAACATATTACTAAATTTATATTGTTAAACATACAACTAAATTTACTATACAGATCAAACACTTTTATTGTTAAACATATTACTGATTTTTTTTTTTTATAATTTTTGTACACAGTTCAAGCTTTATACACATACCTTTTAAACAACATATAAGATACCCTTCGTCCCTTTTTTTAACTACTAATGGAATGATCTTACTCTTAGTCAACGATATTGTCTTGTGAATATTTGTAAATATATTATCTTCCGTAATTATCTCTTTGCCAGTTCACATAGATTGATAGGATTGATAGCTTTTCCATTATTACCTCATTGTAATTGTGTATATATACTTTTCCTCAGTGCATGAATAAGACACGGATTACATAATCCTTTACATGGTATCACAGAGCATACCCTAGCCGCTAAACCTTCATTTTTTTCTTTTTCCTTCTGTTCTTGGTTGTCACGATGGCCAACAACAAAGACGAAGCCTCAGCCGCTAAGCAAGCCCAACTCCATCCTGTCTACACCGTATCGAACATCCAACACAAGATCCGTGTTCTGGATGGCAAGAATGTTTTGTACTCATCGTGGGTCAAGTTGTTTCAACTCCACGCACGAGGTTATGAGGTTTTATCTCATATTGACGGCACCGAACCGCCCGAATCCACCCATCCGGAGTACGCTTCATGGGTGAAAATCGACTCCATTGTTCTCCAATGGATATACGGGACGCTTTCGGATGACCTCCTCGTAAGGGTTCTCGAAACAAAAACTACGGCGTATGAAGCATGGAACCGTATCAAGAAAATTTTCTTGAATAACAAGGGCGCTCGTGCAGCCGCCCTTGAACAGGAGTTTACCAATTTAACTCTCCGCGCCATGCCATCTCTAGAATCATACTGTCAGCGTTTGAAGGAGCTTGCCGACCAACTGTCGGATGTGGATAGCCCCATGACTGACCAAAGACTAGTTCTCCAACTAGTCCGCGGCTTACCGATTGAATACGATACGGTCGGATCCTACATCAATCAAAGCCTGCCTTCATGGGACACGGCTTGCTCCATGCTCCAACTCGAACATCATCGTCAGCATGCTAGAGAGAACACTTCTGGTCCTGCAGTTCCGGTGGTGGCCGCTGTTGACGCACCGCCAAACAACCCAAATCGCCGCCCTTCAAACAATCGGGGTGGAGGTAGGGGTAACAGGCGTCATACACCTGATGCTCGCGCAGATTCAAGACGTGGCCCTGTTGGTCAGTCGACCCAACAGGCCCAATGGTCCACTCGACAACAGCCCAACACTCAGTGGTCCGCAAACTTGGGCCCATGGCAGTCCCCTGGCCCACAAGGCTACTGGCCCAATTGGTGGCAAATGCCGCCCCCTCCCTGCCCGTACCCATCTCAACCTGGTTGGGCCACAAACGGACCACCAAATGCAGGCCCAAACGGATCACCAAGTGCAAGGCCAAATGGAGGACGGCCCACTGCAAACTCAGGCCCAAGTCGTCAAGTTGGACAGGCCCACCTCACAGATCTGGATGCTCTCAACCCAAATGACATTGGGTCAGCCTTTTCAGCTATGACTACTGAGTCTTTTGAAGACTCCTGGCACATGGATTCCGGCGCCACATCGCATGTCACAGGCGACCAAGGTAAACTTAATACCCTTAATTCATCAAAATCATTACATGCTATACGCGTTGGAAATGGCCAAAGAATTCCGGTTCGTGGATCGGGAAATACAACTATACCTTGTTCCACCAAATCCCTCCAACTCAAAAACGTTTTATACACTCCAAATATTATTAAAAATCTAATCTCTGTCCGTCAATTCACAATTGATAATTATGTTTTAGTTGAATTTGACCCATTTGGTTTTTCTGTGAAGGACTACACGGATGGGAAGATTTTAACGAGACAGGATAGTGACAGCAACCTTTATCCGTTCACCAACCTTGCTTCAGTTTTTTCTATTTCTCAAGATCAAGATTTCTGGCATGATCGGCTAGGACATCCTGGACTACCCGTTTTTGATTTCTTGTCTTCAAATAAATTAATTCCATGTAATAAACGTAGTCGTACTTTGGTTTGCAACTCTTGTCAAATTTCAAAGCATAAACGATTACCATTTGCTACTTCTTTAAGTAATACATTGTTACCTTTTGATATTATCCATTGCGATTTATGGACATCTCCCATTATGAGTAAAAATGGTTACAAATATTACATGGTTTTAATAGATGACAAAACACAATTTACTTGGGTTTATCCTTTGAAATTCAAATCTGAGACATTTGATAAATTTATTCAATTTCACAAATTTATCTCTACACAATTTCATACACACATAAAAAGTTTTCAATGTGATCTAGGAGGAGAGTTTGACAATCACCAATTCAAAAACTTCGCAGCCTCCAAAGGTTTACAATTTCGTTTTGCATGTCCCCAAACATCTCAACAAAACGGTAAATCCGAAAGGATGATCCGTCGGCTAAACGAGATTACACTCACCCTTTTAAAACATGCTTCTCTACCACCTCAATTTTGGGTAGAAGCCGTGCACACCGCCTCATACTTGCACAATATCTTACCAACTAAACTACTCCACAATCTTACTCCCACAGCCGCGCTATATCGGCGACATCCAGCATATGATCACTTACGTGTGTTCGGATGTGTGTGTTATCCTAACACATCGGCCACTCGCCCACATAAGCTCGCTCCACGCTCCTCTAAATGTGTGTTCCTCGGTTACCCGCCCGACTTTCGGGGTTACCGGTGTCTTGAATTATCAACCGGAAAAATCCTTCTGTCTCGACACGTGACATTTGACGAGTCTTTATTCCCCTTTCAAAACTCAAACACATCTACCCCTCCCAACTACTCATCTCTCGAAACCGACCTCAACCCTCTCTTTTTTCAAACAACCCAACCCACATCTCACCCAATGAGCCATATAACTCCTGTTCATATTGATCCTTCCCCCCACCAAAACTCATCAGCCCATATCACTCCTACCCAAAACCAATATCCTTTTGAACCACAAACCCAACCTCACAGCCCAACCAATTTCAGCCCACACACTACTTCCGCATCACATCCAGCCCACTCCTCTTCTACAAGCCCATCTCACAGCCCAACCATCCCACACTCTCATAACACACAACCACCACCTATACAACCCACGCATAGAATGACCACCAGATCACAATCTGGCATATCAAAACCAAAAATACTTCTTAACCTCCACACCACCTCTATAACACCCCTTCCAAAATCCCACCTAGCCGCCCTTTCCGATCCAAACTGGAAAGCTGCCATGGATGACGAGTACAATGCTTTAATGAAAAATGAAACATGGGATTTAGTACCAAGGCCACCTACGGCACATGTAATTCGTTGCATGTGGTTATTTCGCCACAAATTTAATGCCAATGGTACGTTACAACGGTACAAAGCTCGCCTTGTCGTCAACGGTAAAAATCAGCAAGTAGGCATTGATTGTGACGAAACATTTAGCCCGGTGGTTAAACCAACCACGATTAGAACCGTACTTAGTCTCGCAACTTCCCGCTCTTGGCCTATTCATCAATTGGATGTCAAAAACGCGTTTTTGCATGGTAATTTACAAGAGACGGTATATATGTTCCAACCACCCGGATTTAAACACTCGGGCCACCCGGATCATGTTTGCAAATTAAGAAAATCATTATATGGGTTGAAACAAGCACCACACGCATGGTACCAACGATTCGCTACCTACATTACTAAGTGTGGATTTAAAAGTGCGGTTTCCGACACATCGTTATTCGTCTACAAAAAGGGAAATCAAGTTGCATATCTCCTCTTATATGTCGATGACATAATATTAACGGCTTCCAATGACAAACTTCTTAGAGATATCATCACCTCACTATCAACTGAATTCGCCATGACCGATCTTGGTTTACTTCATCATTTTTTGGGTATTTCGGTTAAGCGAACTAACGGGTCACTATTTTTATCTCAAGAAGCCTATGCCGAAGATATTCTTGCACGTGCAAACATGTCTACCTGTAAACCTTCAACAACACCGGTCGATACATCATCAAAGTTGAGTGCCAACGGTGGTCCTCCGTTAACCGATGGCACACTATATCGAAGCCTAGCGGGTGCGTTACAATACCTCACTTTCACCCGGCCGGACATCACATACGCCGTACAGCAAATTTGCTTGTTCATGCATGCTCCAAGGGAGCCCCATTTCCAGTTTCTTAAACGTGTTCTGCGCTATGTACGGGGCACCACACATCACGGCTTACACATTCAACCATCAAAGTCCATTTCATTAACTGCTTACTCGGACGCTGATTGGGGAGGATGCCCGGACACGAGACGCTCTACTTCGGGATATTGCATTTTCTTGGGCAAAAATCTTATCTCGTGGTCCTCCAAACGGCAAGCAACTATATCAAGATCAAGCGCCGAAGCCGAATATCGTGGTGTAGCTAATACAGTAGCCGAGACAAGTTGGATTCGCAATTTATTACTCGAACTCTCGGTCCCCATTCCCAAAGCCACGGTGGTCTACTGTGACAACATATCAGCGGTTTATCTCTCAGAAAACCCGGTCCAGCATCAACGCACTAAACATGTTGAAATAGACATACATTTTGTTCAAGAAAAGGTGCGAATCGGGTCGCTTCGCGTGCTACATATACCGGCAGACTTTCAATATGCCGACATTTTTACGAAGGGCTTGCCTCGTGCACTGTTTCAGAAGTTCAAATCCAGCCTTTGCGTCCGTTCCTCTACCGCTAAGACTGCGGGGGTGTCTTAGTCAACGATATTATCTTGTGAATATTTGTAAATATATTATCTTCCGTAATTATCTCTTTGCCAGTTCACATAGATTGATAGGATTAATAGCTTTTCCATTATTACCTCATTGTAATTGTGTATATATACTTTTCCTCAGTGCATGAATAAGACACGGATTACATAATCCTTTACACTTACTTGACTGAAAATGAGTGGACCTAGCTTGTTCTGTTCCTCCGTTGAAAAGAGAAATCTTGAGCAATCTCTTTGTTCTATTAGGCATATTATTATAATTATAAACAAATAAAAGTCACATATTGTAATTAGCTATCTTACGTGGTTTGTCATCTTGCTAGAAACTACTTTATAGTTTTAATATATAATAATATTCTCCGCCGTTAAAAATATAGTAATAATATATATACAACATTAAGAAGGATCACCATACATTAAAGTTTTCAGCGATCATTGATTCATTGTCATGCTTTCTTTTTAGTACATGTCCATATTTATTATTTAGTGCAAAAAAGGTTATCTTTTCAAATTAAACATTAACATAATTTAACGCATGAGAAAATTTTAGTCCCAGTAACCAACTTTGTCTCATGTGCCATAATCCTCTATATATACGACTCATTTTGATTGTCCAACCATATATCCCACTTTGACACAATGGCTAATCTTTCCAGATTCACCCTTTGCATGTTACTAGTTTTGTCGATGTGTGTATCAAAATCGCAAGGCGTACAGTCAATAGACATGCTTTCTGTTGATACAAAAATCAAACCAGATTCACGTAACATGTTACACAAACATGGGTTTGACGACAGAACATTGCAGTATTATTGGAGGAGGGCAATGTTTGAAAACATTCCGGCAAGACTCGCCCCTGGAGGTCCTGATCCTCATCATCATTTCTAAAGTTTCCTTTTTTTCTAATGCTACGCATTTTGTCGCTTGTCTACCTGCAATCCTTATTTAATTTGCCCTGGTGATTGAAATGAAATAAAAAATATTACAAATTAGAAAAAAATGCTACTTTTTTCTATAATACAAGTCACATTTTGATTGTAACTTCTATCAAACTATTACCTTTTTCGTTTCATTATTATTTCAAGGCGGTGTAACTTCTCACACGATCTGATCCTCATATAGTCGCATTCCACAGATGCCCATACTTTATGTGCGAATAGGTGGCCAAAATTCTAAGTCCCAACCACGATAATACGAGGTTAAACCCAATTTTCTGCAATGCATGGCTTACATTAATATAGAAGGAAATGCTTCATAGAAATCGAAATCCTTTTTGCTTACCTATGTAGCTAAGGCCGCAAGCAAGCTAAACTCAAACTTGATTTGACTGTGTTAGTCCATAACGCTCAAACACGTAAAACATTATCTAGCAAGAAAATATTTATTAAAAGGATGTTTATTAAACACAATTCTGACTCGATTTTAACCGAAAATTATACATAAGTCAATGAAAGTATGGGGCGCGCTCTTGATTGCAAACTTAAACTTTGTCTACGTTGAAGAGAATAAAGGGGTGTTCACAGTGGCGGAACTAGCTCATTAATTTAGGGGTATCCCGAAAAAAAAAATACCTGGCAATTATAAAAATAATAATAAATAAAGTAAAACAAATACCTAATATATGTGTCTTCTTTCTTTTTCATCGCTTGAAATCGTTCATTCACATCGTTGTCTTTCACTTTATCAAAAGTTTATTTTTTAACCGCACAAACCATAAAATTGTTCAAATATTCCGGGCCCATTCGATTGCGTAAATCCGTCTTGACATGCTTCAATTTAGAAAAACAATATATATTTCAACGGTTGCAGTTGCGACCGGTAAAACCAAAGCTAGCTTCACTACCCGATAAACCAAAGGACAAGAACTATGTGTCCCGGTTTCCACCATAAGACGAGTAAGATCAGTTATTCAACTATAATATCGTTTTGCGTCTTGGGTTAACTTTATTAATTAGATTTAGGGACTCCTTTCAATTTTATTATTGTTAATTTGGGTTTATTTTATCATTCGGGCATGATTATTCTACAAGTTTTCGGGTTGAAAATGTTTGAGCTTATAAAAAAATGCGATTTTAGTAATATCAAGTATCCTATTTTTTTGTTAGAGGTATTCTCGTATTTTTTTAGGGATGTCCTTTATATAAAACCGGGAAAAAGCACTACGAATACGGGTTGAGCCGTAGCCCGTGCTACGGCTTATAATACTATAGTTCCGCCTCTAGGTGTTCGCATGATATGATTGGGAATACATACACTAATTAATAATCACGTAGCATGAATAAAAAAACTATGATAAAACATACTTAAATTAACTCATAAAAAATTATGTACATTTAAAAATTTTAAGAAGTTAGTGTGAAAACAATAATATATTTTAAATTTAAATGATGACGATTGTATCATATGTTGTATTTGATCTTATTATGTTTATTACAATATCATATATTATACATAGATATAAATAAATATATTCGATTTATCTAGCAATCTGATGAAAAGCGATTAGTCTTCATGATATATATATTGAAGGGGAATATGATGAAAAGCTCGATTTATCTAGCAATTTGATGAAAAGCAATTAGTCTCCATGATATATTGAAAGGGAATAGTGTGAAATAAAAAACATGAGCTTCTTGTTTTGCTAGTTACTTTTAAATTTTAATCCACATTAATTATGGTGTATGACACGCGCCCTTTATTATACATATTATTATATTATTATTATTATATTATTATTATATTATATTATATTATATATATATATATATATATATATATAGGACAAAGATCCGTTAGGAACCACCCCTTATTGCGAGAACCGCGAGAACCAGTGTGAACACAAACAGTAATTCCTAAAAAAATCTAAAAAACACCCAAAATTTTTTTTTTTATTTTTTTACTATTTTTTTTGAAACAATCGCTATATTTTGTTAATAAAAAAAATTCAAAAAAAAAAATTTTTTTTTTTGAGTAACAGTTATCCATGCACATGTGCATATGTGTCGTTTCTTTGTCAAATTCCGTAATTCATTACAAATAATAGTCAATTGCACTTTCATTTACACTACTACGTGTAATACACTATTTTTTACATTACCAATGTTAGAAATGCACATGTGCATCTATATGTATCAACAGGAAATAAGGTGTTTTGGTACACTACTTTCTCTTTCATCTATCATTCCATCCATAATACACAAGCATGCACATGTGCATTTTTGTCATTTCTTTGACAAATTCCGTAATTCATTACATATATTAGACAATTGCACTTTCATTTACACTACCATATGTAATACACTACTTTTTACATTACCAATATTATAAAATGCACATGTGCATTCATATGTATCAACATGAAATAAGGTGTTTTGGTACACCACTTTGAATACACTTTCCCTTTCATCTATCATACCATCCATAATACACTACCATTACCTCCTACCATCCATAATACAATACCATTACCTCCTACCATCCATAATACAATACCATTAACAATATTTTCACTTTATTACATGTATGTAAACACCATTTATACCATCCAATCAACATATTACATAAAAAATTGACAACTATAACCAAACCATCAACCACTAGATATAACTAACCAAAAAACATGTATATGGGTCTACTTCTCCATTCAAAATCACAAACTTTTTGTACCAAAACACGTTATATCATGGTTATACCTAATTATGCACATGTGCATTTTGAATATTGGTAATGTAAAAAGTAGTGTATTACTAATGGTATTGTAAATTAAAGTGCAATTGTCTATTCCTGATAACGTATTACCGAATTTGTTGAAGTAATGATACATATGCACATGTGCATGGATAACTCTTACTCGAAAAAAAAAGGTTTTTTTTTTTTTTTTTTTTTTTTTTTTTTTATGGGAACGAAATATAGCGATTTTTTATTAAAAAATAAAAAAAAAATTTGAGTGCTTTTTTGATTTTTTTTAGATTTTATTTTGTGTTCACATTGGTTCTCGCGGTTCTCGCAATAAGGGTGGTTCTCGCATGAACCTTACCCTATATATATATATATATATATATATATATATATATTAATCAAAACTCTTGATGAATAGTGTTTTAGATTTTTTAGGCATTTATTTATATTTTAATGGTTTCTTAAGTGTTTATCTATTTATTTTTATTCTAATTTTAAGAATTTATTTATATTTTAATAATGCATTACTCCTTTCTGTGACGATAATTGAATTGGGTACCAGTATCTTTACGATCTAAATCGATTGATATCGTTTGAATAACATCGACGCTGGTACCGATATTCGTTTCTTATTGTTTTATGTTGATGTAAAACACGTTTTGATTTTTCTATCGAACTCGATGTTTAGTCTGATATTTGTTTTTATCGTTCTATGTGGATGTAAAATAGGTGTTACTTTCTATATCGAACATGAATGCTGGTGTCGAGGTTCGCTTTAATAATTTTTTGTCGATGTAAAATAGGTGCTGATTTCTATACCGAGTGCATGTATCGTTCAAAACTTGTAACGGCCCGACCCAAACCGATATCGATCCAATGCTCACGGCATGTACCGTCGCAACGCGCGGACTATTACCCTAGTTATTATTAGTAGTAGGGGATAAACAAACATCAAGGCTCAAAAGCTACTCAGGATTAGTTCAGTTAAAAGCTTTAACAAGTCTAGTCTTAATGAGCTCGGGTCCGAGCTCGAACTTGAATCACAGCTCGTTTAGTTATCAAGTCTAAGTTCGAGCCAGATATACAAAGTTTGTTCAGGCTTGCGAGCCGAAACGAGCACAAACAAAATTTTAGGTATATACACCGTTCTCTCTAAATCTTGACCCTATATATCTATATATATATACATATATATAGGGTAGGGCTCTAGAGTGAACACTAGGTTGAGAATGAACTGTGTGAACTAATCTGGGTCATTGGATGACATTATCTAAAGATTTTTAAACAATGACAAGATTGTAATTATAATGTTGTAACCTCCCTTTAAATTAATTGACAGAAGGGTATTTGCGTCTTTTGTAAATTGCATTTATTAAACAATATAATCAAAATCCCTAAAATCTCGCTAGTTTCCGTATATATAAGATACACAGTTGTTTGTGTATACACATGTGTATAGTCTCGCTAGTATTAGTTTATACAAGATACACAGATTTTAGTTTATACATATTTGTACAGTCTTGCTAACTATCAGTTTATACAAGATACATAATTGTTAGTTCATACAAGATACACAATTGTTAGTTTATACACATGTGTACAGTCTCGCTAATTATTAGGTTATATAAGATTCACAGTTGTTAGTTTATACACATGTGTACAGTCTTTTATACATCTGTGTATTATATTCAAAATTGGTTACATATGTATATATTAACAATATATAGTATATTATGTATACGCACTAGTAGATTCATATAAAAATTATGAAATTAATGAAAACGAAATATATCACATGTATGCAAAAATAAATAACTTTATAACATATTCAAAAAAAGAGTTAATGCACAAAATAATTACAATTTCAATCTTAGAGAATATTTTCAATATTTATTGAAAATTATAAAAAGTTAAAAACAATATATTATGATATCTACATATATGGATAATAAAAGAAAAACAATATTAAAGTTAAAACTAAAACAAAATCTATGGATAAAGAAATGATAGAGAAATAATTAAAATGAGAGAAGGAGAGAGAGAGAAAGAGTTAAGAGAGGAGAAAATTAAGAGATTTTAATTAAACATATTTGGCTAATGTCAATCTTACCCTTTTAATCTAAAAAATGATCAAGGGTCAAGATTAGTTCACACAGTTCACTCTCAAGAAGTTGTTCACTCTTGAAACTAATCCTATATATATATATATATATATATATATATATATATATAGAGAGAGAGAGAGAGAGAGTATGGTACATGCGAGAACCACCTTTATTGCGAGAACCGCGAGAAACAATATGAACACAACAAAATAAACTCACTACACCACCAAAAACCTAACCCCCCCCCCCCCCCCCACCCATGCTAAATGCTAAAAACTACACCCACAAATAACCTAAAAAAATCTTAAAAAATCTAAAAAAACACAATATTTTTTTTTATTTTTTTAATATTTTTATGGTAAAATCGCTACTTTTAGCACCCAATTTTTTTTTAAATTAATAACGAAAAGTAGCGATTTTACCATAAAGATATTAAAAAAAATTGTGTGTTTTCTAGATTTTTTTAGGTATTTTTGTTTGTGTTCACATTGGTTCTGGCAGTTATCGCAATAAAAGGTGGTTCCTAACGGGTCCTTCTCCTATATATATATATATATATATATATATATATATATATATATATTGTAATGATAATGATGATTATATGTCACATCCTTCTCATAGCGGAAGCGCATAGTTGTGATCGTGAAAGGTTCTCACAACATTTGATAGTGTAAACATTCTACATGATTAAAGTAAACCACGATGCCAACATTATATATATATTGCTTGAAATGACAACATAAGATGTAAGTGTTTTGTTCACAACATATCCGAAACACTTAATGTTCACAAAATAACATTTGACAAAATATATTTTATAAAATAAGGATTTGACACCTATATATAGCACGAGGGCAAAATATATGCGGCAAACCCTTCAAAAGTTGGCATCTTCCATGTATCTCTTGTTCTTTGACTTCCAAATCATGCAAATGCTCTTACTTTCCTGAAATACATTTTAGAAAATTTGTCAAAAATAATGTCGTTGGGTTCATGAGTTTTGTTTGACACAAGTGAAACTTTAATCATTTGATAATTTTATATGAAAAACTGGTATGCATAGTGTCAATGAAATTCGTGGTACAATTAATGTGTAGCTAGGAGATTAATGTACATGCTGACATAATAGAGTAACCAAACCTCGACATTGTTATCCGTCGTTATCGGGCCACTAACTCCATAGTGATGCAGATGCCCCAACTTGTTGGACACAAAATCACTCTCGCAGGGTCTCATGGACCAAGAGTGGAGCATGCCTAGACTCGATAGATCTACCACTTCTGTTCCTCGGACTGTATTGTGATTATGGCTACTCATGAAACACTACTTATGCCCACATGATCTAAGTGATTTCATTCCATAACTATCATACCATTGTGTAACATGTATATCCCTCGAATTTTTAAAAGTAAAAATATTTAAAAGAGGGGTCATGACTCACAGTTTGCATCCTTGCACGAGCTAGCAATCACTTTGGTTTCCCTGTTTGTATCCGACCTACAAGTGTCCTAATTTCGTTAAGGCACTTAGGTCTAGTTGTTTGTGTCACACCCTGACCCGTAGTGGAATGGTACGGGCCATGATGATTGTCTAAAGCTTATGGCACTAATTAAAATTTCATAATTAAACATGTCAAGATTAGATATCACACTTTTCATATAAGGTCAAAAATATCAAATACAACAATATCTAAACAAAATAATGTGATCTTGTCTTTATTTATTACTGAGGCAAAAGCTCCTATGTGATCTTGATTCAGTGAAGTCTTCAATTCTTAGCACATGTATCATGTGTAAAATAATATTTTTGGTTCAGCTACAACGAGCTGGTGAGTAAACCTTGGTTAAGTATAAGTATTTTGTCTTTTTAAACTCAAATATTGCTACTTGGATTTCACAGTTATCACATCTAATAAAGATGCATTACGGGTAGCAACGTTCTAAAAAATAATAACACGAAAATATATGAGCTTTCTATGTCCTTTTTGTAAATATCAAATCTAAATCTAATAATTTTCTAACAATTGAGATATCATCACAACTTATAAGATTTATTATTTTTAGTCCAAATGATTATTTTGTATAATTTAATTAGTCATTTTCATGAAAAATATATCACTAACTTTATCTAATCTGTATATTATGATCAATCACAAAGTTTAACATGAAATTTGTTATTAAAATTCTACACTAAAAGAACTATTAAAAATAAATCACAATATATATAACTTGAAATATGATATTTAATAAATTAGTATTTTTTTTCCATAAATTTCAAATCTAATATAATTTACTAAAATTCATAATAAATTCACATGACATATAAATTTCCCAAACTTTTCATGAACTAAACTTATATGATAATAAACAAAATCCTAAACTAAACTTATATGGTAATAAACAAAATCCTAAGTTCAATTTCATCAAACACAACTTTAAATGGAAAAGCCCTAATTTCAAGTGTCAAGAACCCTAATTTATCAAGAAATAAAATCTGAATTTGTATGTCAGGTATCATAGAAATGGATAGAGGGCTTTTGTAGAGATTTAAAAATAAATGAGAATAGGCTCAAGAATTACCTAATTCTGTTGAGAAATGATGGAGAAATCGTTGAAATAAGATATTAGCCCTAGATTTGATCTTCACTTGAACTCGCGGGTTAGGATGTTTATGAACAAATTTAGAGGATGGAGGATGATATGAAAAGATTATAGAATTCTAATAGAACCAATATTGAGTTCTATGGTGAATAAATTCATCAAAACCTTTCAAGCCTATGAAGAGCTTAAATGGTGAATTTATTAGGGAAATAATTCAAGTTATAATGACTTTTATGAGGGGAATTAAGTTTCTCCATAATACCAAATAAATACATATACAATAAGTAACTAATTATATTCATAAGTTTATTAGTGATTAAATATGAGTTTCTTGATGAGATATATTATTAAGTAACAATAACATATATAGATTTACAAAAAAAGTCATTTAGTAGCATACACTTTTAGTGGCATTTAACTTTTATGTCATTAATTTAGGTTTTATTGGCACTTTACGTATGCCATACTTGTTTGACACCCACTTTTAGTGGCATTAGGTTTTACGCCACTAATCTATACTTTTAGTGGCACTTTTGCGCATGCCATAAGTGGGTTACATCCGCTTTTAGTAGCATATAATTTTTTTATGCCATTGTTTCACACTTTTAATTCCCCCCCCCCCCCCTCTTTTAATGGCACATTTGTGCATGCCTCAGGAACCGACATCTGCACGTCCTTTACTACACGGTTCAGTTTATACCTGTTTAGAGAGTCGGTTCCACGTTCTCATTGGTTGACCCGTGGACTACTCACCCCTAATACCATAGTTTCTTTTTGTAAGGTTTGCTATTAACAAAAACACATATTATAAGTTTTTAAGTGTATGCTACTTATAAATGAGATTGATAAAAAGTTATTTTTAATCCGTTTATAGTAATTATTTTATTTTCTTTAACGACAAAGTAATTTGTATATCAACTTTTCTAGAAAAAACCCTCATTTGCTTATTTTACAGTTTATTATAATGTATATCTAGCTAGTAAAAAAATTAACCCTTGGTTTAAACCACATAAAACAAATTAGTGGTTACACATATAATATAGACAATTTATATAAGAAACAATATATTATTTTATTAGATAGAGAATCAATGTATTTGAGTTTACCTCCAAAATTTTCCCCCAAAATTATTTCCCTCCAACTTTAACCTAAAGATTTACCTCGTTACTTCCTAATCAGCCCAGAATGCTCCCAAACACTTGCAACTATTTGTTTAATGCACTTATTCAATTCCCAACAACGAGGAGGAGACACTTGTTAAAGGAGGCCATCAATTGTTAAAAAGATGGCAACTGTTTGTTTAATGCACTTATCCATACGAAACAAATGAGATTAAAGAGGTATATGCTAATATGTATATATATATATATATATATATATATAATCGTTTTGTAGTCCAAATTTGCTATTTATCCAGACGAAACAAATGAGATTAAAGAATAGATATTCCAAAACATGTGGAAGAAACGGAGAACGTGGAAAGGTTTATTAAAGTCATGTGGATATGATCCAAGCCTTACTATTGACGAAATTGTGACGTAACAAACTAATAATGATGATAGAGTCAATCCAAATCAATTTAAAAAACTTATTACTCGTTGGTTCTCTCTGAAATTTCAGGTAACAATGATATGTAAATTTGATTTCTTAGGCAATATATATAATTTTGAAACTAGATAAAAGAAATCATATCATGTGTTAAATTACCATTTACTATAGACTACATGTGCTGCAAAAAGGTTGAGTCGCTCAAAGATGAAGGAGCCTCATGTAATCGGGACAAAGTCGTTTGCTAGACTTCCTCATGAAGTGGTATTATTCTAGTTATTTTGACATATCATTGTAATATTTAGTTTTTCATCTCTTTTACTAACCATTAAGCATAAATTATAGGCGACGAAGAATGCTGGTGTATACTCAACCCGAGGAGAAATGTATATAACAACCCGCACTCGTAAAGATGGAAGTTTTGTTGATGATAAAGCAGCTAACGTTGTGGTAATGTATTTTTATACATTAAAATATTTTTACATATCATGTGCGTGTTTACTTTTTTATATGCTTACCTATATTATCATATATTTAGGCTTCACTAAAAGCTATTACAAGTGACTCTACAAGAAAACCCATAGATTCGCATGATTTTACAAATGATGAATACTCAAAAGTTAAAGTCCAAGAGAAAAGAGGGTATGTTCGATTAGTTGGAAGAATGCCAACCATAAAAAGTAACGACGATTCTTCGACTAATTCATATACTATTCATCAGCTACAAAGTGTTGTGAACGTTATGATGAACATTATCCAAGAACGTATCCCCGATGCAAACTTGCCTACAGTTCTTAGCAATATGAACATAGAGGTACTTACATGTACTACTATGTCACACCCGCATCAGAGACGGGAGCGCATAGTGTGACTTGATCGGTTTCCATAGTATTCGATGTAAGTAAACAAATTATATGAAATAAAACATGCACGATTTTCATCCATTCCATGATATAAAATACAAGTCATAGGTTGTTTAGTAACAAAAGACAACATAAGTTTATAAGTTTTACAACTAGACTTGTCCAAAATAAAGTTTGAAATCACAAGGCTTTGCATCCAATGTCCCGTTCGAAGACGGGATATATGGATCAAATCCTTCAAAATATGGATGACATCTTCATAATAAACTTGAAACTTCATAACCAGCCGCACCAAGATCCACTTAGTTTCCTAAAATACATGTAAGTTTAAAAACATCAACAAAAGTTGGCGAGTTCATGTGTTTTAAATGTGTATCAAATGAATCTTAAAAACATTTGAAAGTTCAAGTATCGAAAACTGGTACGTAAAGCGTCAATGAACTTGTTGATCATTAATGTGTAGCTAAAACATTAATATGTGTGCCGACATAAGAAGCCACCAACCCGTAAGCGATTTAGTACCGGTCCACCCGGCGGGGACAACAAAGGAACTCCATGCGGCCACACAAGGACCCATGAGTGGGGATTGCCCTGTACCCGATAGATCTATCCCTTTGCTCCTTAGTCTTAAACAAAATTAATGGTGCTTAAGTTTCAGCCTATTCGCACGTGGTCGAATATTTCATTACATAGCTTAACCATACCGCAATAACATGTATTTTCCCCCAAGAGTTATAAAACCAAAAACGTTTAAAAGAAAAGGGGGACATGAACTCACAAGTTTGCATCCGTAATAGTGTGCTAGCAAAATGGGTATCCAACAACGCATAATAACCTACAAGTGCTCTAAGTCATTAGACACTTGGGATTATGTTAAATTGTGTACACGTTGCTCATCTTGAACATTATTATATTTGTTATGTATTTGGAACCCTTGTGTATTTTAAATATGTTGGAATTTGTTTCGTATGTTTGTTTCAATATATAAATACTTCTTATATATATATATATATATATATATATATATATATTCCATTCATAATGTGTACGAACGGGCCTCGCCCTTCGTGAGTCTTCGTGCCTCGCACGAGCATATGTTAGCCCATTTGAGTTTCCATGTCTCACACGTCATAAGTGGGCCTAGCCCCTTTGAGTCCCCGTGTCTCGCACGGTAAAAGTGGGCCTAGCCCATAAGCATCTCCTGCCGCGCACGGACGTAAGTTCGTTGTGTGTAATATATATTCTTCAAATATATACATTAAGTTCGGTGAACCTCGTTCACATGTACATGTATGACCGGTTTGTTTGCGTGTATTTGTTTGACAAATATATATATATATATATGTGTGTGTGTGTGTGTGTGTATCTTTTCAAGATATAATTGTTAAAAATATTTATTTTTAACATCGTATTTATGTTAATGTACGTGTACAGTATTGATGTGTTGAAAAACACCGACATTTATCCGTGTATTATCTTAATAGTTTAGAGTCATTTTTTATAATATTTAGACATATATTTTATTAGTTATTATTATCACAGGTCCCGGTACGAAAAAAGATTAAGTATGAGCTTAAGCGATCAAGAAACTTGAAGTGGAAAATATGTCATAAAAGTTCAAGGAACCGAGAGTTTAGAATAAATAAAGCTGAAAGTTGAAGGGTTAAATTGCAATAAAAGAAAAGCTATTTAAAAATAACTTAGTAAAGCTAAGGGACTAAAGTTGCATATTTATCTAAACTTAATTAATTCTACACTAAAGATTTGGAAGAAAAAAAAAGAATAAAGGGGTGGAGGTATTTGACGACAGCAAGAACTTTATATAATATATTATTGTTTTATTTATGGTACAGGAGAAAATAAAAGGGGATGACATCATTACTCTTTGGCGGTTGAACAAAGAAAAAGAAAGGGAAGAAGGCATACTGGACGATACAAGGAGACGAACAGAAGCAAAAGAGGGCAGAATTCTGAAGTGGAGAAGAAAAAAAGAGAACGATTGTGTTGAAGAAACTTGACATAGAGTTTATTGATTTTGTTCGGTTAGACATCGTTTATTATTTTTGGGTTGTTAAAACTTGATATATTACACATGTTTGCTGAATTTTATAACTTTAAACATTTATGCTACTGTCACAACTGACACAAAACCAGTAATTTCCGTATCATTTTAATAATTATTTATTTCCTGCAATTATGTGTCTGAACATCAACATCATATGCTTACATGCTTTACATATGAATTCATGCATGTTTTATACTTCAATTATCGCATTGTGCATTACATTAAGCGTTGCGTCAGAACGACTAGTAAACTCATCGGTAAGACAAGCTGTGACAGCACAACCTCAGCATGCAGTTAAACGAAAGATTTAGGGACGAGATGTAGGTCCAGCATCAAACATACATTAGAAACCCAAGTGTAGGAACAAGGGTTAAGATAAACACTTTCCGGAAGATAAAACAAGCACTAAAAAATTACCCGAAACACACTTTAAATGCAGAATTCTGAAGAAATTCACCAAAAAACAGCATTTTAGCACCAGAATTAATGTTTTAGTGTCCAGAATAACTTGTAAAGTGTCAGGAATGAAAACTGCCACAAAACGTACTTCATACCTTGTAAAAATGCACTATTTAGCACTTTAACGAACCGATAACCGAAGACTACCCAAAACACCAAAAATAGACTAGAAGCATTGTTTTTATGATTTAAAGCTAGTTATGGTGATAAAACACCTTAAAAATCATAGAAACACATAAACACACATAACTTCATCTTAAACCCCCTAACTTACATTTATAACCCTTAACTTCCAAATTTTTACATTTTACACCCCCCATGCCATAACCGGCCCCATGTGGCCCCCACTCCCTTTCCCATTATAATATTAACATTGTGCACTAGATATGGGACATTTAAACCCATGGTTAAACAAGTGTTGGAAAGTTAATATAAGGAACCATAAGGTGAAGAACAAGATCATTATCCTCATTTCAAACTCACCATCTTCCTCTCTTCTCTCTACACCTTACGACCACCCCACTATACATCCACCATTTTCACTCATCAATTAAGCAATCTAAGGTTATACAAGGGTGCACAAGGATGATCTAAGAAGGTTTGGAGCAAAAGAAGTGAAAGGACCATCTTGAGGAGCTTTTAACCACTCATCTTCTTCATTCTTCATCTTCTTCTTGTTCTTGCCACTTCCCTAGCCATTAGAGCTAGTAGTAAGCACCATAATCTCTATTTTACTTCATGTTATTAGTATGTACAAGTTACACCATCAAAGAACCTAAACTTTAAAAGATGGTAACATGAAGATCCAACATAATCTAAGTGAAAACAAGTTGTTTTGAAGTTGTTTGATGTATGTTATGAAGTTGTGAATGTTGAATCTTGTGTTTTTAGTTAGATCCATCATGTGAGAGCTTGTTAGAAGCTTAGATCTAACAAGTTTAAGCATGGATCTAACAAGTTTAAGCATGGATCTTGAAAGATCATGGTGAAACTTGAAGATGAACTTGAAAAGTCTTTATGTAAACATGAAAAATGGTTTTTAAAGTATGTTCTTATGATCTTGAAGTAACAAAGTTTATGGATGGTTAAGTCATGAGATTTAGCTTTATAAATAGTTCATGAAAAATTCATCAAGAAGCTTTGTGACACCTCGTAAAATCACGACCAACGATGTATTGACATGTGTACTAGACCCTAATGATGTCAAACATTAACTATTAGGGACTAATTTTGCGATATATCAAAAACTTTTAATGTGGAAGGACTGGAAGTGTTAACATGCTTAAACTAAGCCTCTGAATAACCTTACATGGTATTTGTATTCTCATCTTAAGCCACTTGTTGTATAATCGAAACCGTTTGCGTAATTAATTGAAAGTTTGCGCGGCGAAGGGTTAAAAGCGTCAACATGTTTAATTATACCTCTGAGTGACCTTTTAACGAACCCGAAACATCGTGATGTTTGTTAATACTCTAGGGAATGCCCAATATGGATAACATAGGGCTTTGACGCAATAAAATGTTAATGCGCGCAAGTTTGTGCGTTAAAGGGGCCAAAAGCGTCAAACTCTAAATCTACACCTTCGAGCGACCATTTAAGTGAACTGGAGTGTCGTAATGTTCCATCATACACTTGGGAATGCTTGCTATTGACCTTGAATGGCTCATACGCCATTTCGCGATAATACGCGCAAATCCGCAATTTAAAGGGGTTAAAAGCGTCAACGCACAAATTTTAACTTCCGAGAGACCTTTTAATGAATCAAGAAGTTTATGATGCTTGGTTATACTCTTGGATATGCCTAATATTGGAAATACAAAGCCTTGTGTACTAAAAACATCGTTACATGAGAGTTTGGAAGTATAGGGCCAAAAGTGACAACAATTGAAAATACATGTATGCTGACCAGGTCCATACGGACCGTATGTGAAGACCTATACGGTCCGTAAGCTGATTACCAGCTTCAGAATATTGTGTGCAGCCCTTATATGTTGCCATATCTCACATATTTCGAATCAAGGGGCTTGTTGCTTGTTTTGGACACCTGTTATAACACTTGTAAGGATCCTAGAAGCCCTCTAACACTCGGAAATCATCCAAACATCCTCCTACACTATAAATAGATGTGGTTTCTTGCTCAAAACTTGTATCTCATTCCATTCTTGCTATCTCTCTCAATTCTGGAGGATCCTGAACATTTTGGAACCTCCCTTGAGTTCTTTTCAGTCCATAGGAGCACTTGTAAGTGCTCCTTTCATGGCTAGTTATTTTATTTAGATTTTAAAGCCGAAAATGTGACAACTGGCACCAAACCGGTAATTTCCGTACACTTTAATTATTATTTAATGACTGCAATTATGTGCTTAATGTCAACATTGCCTGATTTAAATGCTAAACAAGTGAATTCATGCACGTTTTATACTACAAAATATTGCATTATGCATTAACAAGAGCGTTGCGTCAGAAATACTAGTAAACTCACCGGTAAGACACATTGTGTCAACAGAACTGCAGAAAGCAGTCAGACATTAGAATTGAGGCCTAGGTGTAGGTCCAACGACAAGAATACATTAAAACCCAAGAGTACATACAAGGGTTTATATATAGACCATCCGGAAGCTAAAATACACACTAAAAAGCACCCGAAACGCACTTTAAGTGCAGAATTTGAGTAAATTCAGCTAAAATCAGCATTATGACACTGAAATATTACGCAGAAATTATGATTTATCATCCAGAATACCTCCCTAAGGGTCGGGAAGTGAAAGTGTTACAAAAGGGCACTTGAAAGACACTAAACGGTGCAATTTAGCACTTTAACGAACCGGTATCTAACCGAACAACCGGACGTTACCCGGAACATCAAAATATTATTAGATGCATTATTTTAACATTACCAAGCTAGTTAGGGATCCCGAACACCCTAACACACTATATATTACTTAACACACCATAACACACTAACTAAACCTTTGATCTCCAACCAAAGCACTAACTAAGAAGTTGAAATCAAACTAGACACCCCCCCCCTTTCAAAACCGGTTATGAATCATGGGACCCCACCATGATTTTAATTGTTTGTTTAATAGATTTGTTGAGTACTTTAGGAACACAAAACCTAATGGTTAAAACCATGTTGGAAATTATTTATAAAGTCCATTAGATCATTCATCTTCACATCAACTCAACAAGCTTCTTCTCTCCTCCTTCTTCTTGCAATCGGCTGAAACCATAACCACCATCATCACCTTCATTCACCCACTTCTCATACATTCCAAGCTTGTATTAAGGTGCTAGAAGGTGCATAGTGAAGCTAGGAGCTTTTGGAAGTTCAAGAACCACTCTTATTTGCTTTTATCCACTTCATTTGTCCTCTTGATCATCCCTAGCCTTGTGCTAGTGGTAAGAACATTGATCCCTTCTTTTATCATCATATGAAAGTGGTTAAAGTAGGTTCATGTTGATAAACTTAAAGAAACACTAAGAAACTTGAAGGTGAAACTTGAACATAAGCTTTAAATATGAAGAAAACTTGATGTACATGAGTTGTTAAGATTGTTGGTTATTGTTGTTGGTAGAAATGATGTAGATCATCATACAATCTTGCTAGATCGTGATTAAAAACATAATCTAGCAAGATAAGGGGATGAACATGTTAAAGGTTATGAATCATCCACAAAAAGATCATGAACTTGAAAGAACACTATGTTTTTCTAAAAATAAAGATCAAAGAAGATGATAAACATGTAGATCTAAAGATCCATGAGTGGTTTTTTTTTTTCAAAAGAACCAAGTAAAAAATACAAGTTTTATTTAATCTTGGTTCTTAAACAAATAAACCTTATTTTTGGTGGTTAATAAAGTAAAGATACATATGTGTAACAAGAAAAATACAAGAAGAAGTATTTTTAGAAAACATGAACATAAGTTGTAAAGAATCATACTCTTTAAAAATGAAGTTTTTAAAGAAGCAATCACACTTTAAAGGGTAACAAGACTTACTAAATACACTATTAAGTTACTACACATTTTTATAAATTATCAAGTTCATGAAATAGAGAAATTGATGTATATTGTTGATGATTGTTGATGAAATTGATGGATGATGATTTTAAAAGAAAATAAACACATGTTTTGAAAACATGGGAAACCTCCATTTTTAGGGGAAACTCTGTCAAAATTTTTATAAATTTTGACACTTAGAAAATATATATAAGTTTCGAGAAACTTATTCACTAAAAACGTGTCTAGAAAATATTACCAAGGTTTCCATAATTTTTGGTGATAAGAAATGATGATTTCTTCAAGATTTAAAATTTATATTAAGTATGTATATTTTTGAGGAAAATATATGTATTTATTGGTCACCAAACTTTGTGCTAAGTGTATGTAGTATGTACTATACGTGATAGTGTATTAGGATTTGAAAATACACTAATTACTCATGAGAAGTAAACACACAAAAATACACATACAAGATACAAGATACATAATTCGGGTGCAAAATACAAAAAGCTTATATTTATTTTTGAGAAAATAATATAAGTAAGACACTTAGTTAAAAATATAAAATATTTTTAACACAAGAATATATACATAAAAGATAGTGACTTGTACTTGTGTGAGACAAGTCTAGTGACTAACGTTAACAAAACACGTATAGGTCATGACGTTAATTAAGCAAATCCGGTGAAGTTTACGACGCAAGGAACGCAAATTTGTGAGTTCATGCTCCCCCTTTTCTTTTAACTGTTTACAGTTTTATAACTTCGGGGGTGAAATACATGTACAAATGTTACGATGTTTATAAATGGTATAATACAAAAATAAGAAGCACTCTTGGTGAGAACGAGTACCAAGTATGATGCGTTTTGAGAATACAAGAATACAAGAAGCACTCTTGGTGAGAACGAGTACCAAGTATGATGCGTTTTGAGAAATGATACGAGAAATCGTGTCACGAATAGGGTACCATAAGCACCATTAATCAACAATATACCTAGACCGCAGAACAAAAGGTTACATCTAACGGGTGTCGGGCAGCCACACTCTTGGTGAGAACGAGTACCAAGCAGTGCTTTTGTGTCTCAGAATATGCCAACCAGAAAAATGCCTAAGGTTTGGTGACTTCCTATGTCGTGTCACATGTTAATGGCCTTGCAACCCATTAACAACCCTGATACATACAAGAATACTTTATTTATACAAGAATCATACCATAAGAATACTTGATTTATACATGAACACTTGATTTTTACATGAGTACGTGGTGTACACAAGAATACTGGATTTACACAATATACCAACTATGTTTTCGTACAAAGTATACAAACGTGAAATACAAAAACTGCATGAATTCACACCAACATTATGTTGACGTTTTTTCCAAAACTCACATGTATTTCAGGTAACTAGAAGTGGATGTGCGCGCGGCCTTACTCATGCTTGTGGATGTCGCTTATGTTTATCTTTAAATAAAGTTGTAAACTTTTTAAGACAATGTTTTATGCTATCTCGCGATGTAAAAGCTAACTTATGTTTTCAAATTATGAAATGTTTGGTATTTGAAGATATTTTTACGAGCATGTAGTATGTTTACCTTTCGTATGCAATGAGAACCTTTCATGATCACACCTCGTGCTTCCGCCGCAGAAAGGGGTGTGACAGATTGGTATCAGAGCTGCGATTATAGTGAACCAGGATTCCTTCTCGAGTCTAGTCTACAATCACTAGGATCCTTTCACGAAAACAATTTTTTTTCAAAGAGTTTTCATTGCATAAAACTTTCCGCAACATCCACTACCTGAAACTGTCCACAAAGAGTCTAGAAAAGACACTACGAGACTTAGGGTGCACAAGAGTAGCACTTAGAAATTACTTGCAATTATGTGTGATAATTAGCATATACATATAATAGAATGTCACAAGTATACGTGACTCTACCTGAAAACAACGGCCTACCTGAAGGAAGAGATACGAGGATGAAAGGAACTGTGCGGACTGTGCAAGGAGTTACGTAATTATGGATGCGTACATAATTATGGAATTCAGTGCACAGAAATCACAGCAAGTTTTGTCACGTATAGATTCCCTCAGTGCAAGAAAATGTCAAACGTGAACACTAGCTTATTAAATACCCTGCTAGAGTGATAATTGTTTGATGTCACTTATGTGGTATATGCCTGTTTATATATATATACTACTGTCTAGTATGACGATATCAAACAAATGTCTAACCCTGTTGTGTTATGTTCTGTCAGAACATGGCACCCAGGAAAGCTGTGAACGCTCGTGATCAACCTCCTCCTCCCCCACTGCCAAGAACTGCTGAATAGTTGAACGCTCTACTGGAAGAAAGGATCTCCGCTGCTATCGCCCAATACGAGGCAAACCGAACTCAAGACAGTGGCGGCCCAAGCAACGCTATACGTAATGGGAACGGAGATTCCTCTGGAGGCAATGCAGCTCCAGGTAACCTTAAGACGATTTGCTAAGCATGGAGAAATTCATGAACGGTCTTTGTTTCATTATTTCTTCGATTGCTCACGTGTGAGTTGGATGAATCAATTACAGGCTGCACCTTCAAGCAGTTTCTCGATTGCAAACCAATGAACTACGACGGCATAGGAGGTGCAGTAGCGTTTGTACGCTGGACGGAGAAGACTGAAGCTACTATCCGCATGAGCAAGTGTACCGCGGACCAGCAAGTCACTTTTGCTACTGGGTTGTTTGTCGATGAAGCTTTGACTTGGTGGAACTTACAAGTCCAAACCTTGGGCGATGATGCCGCTTATGGCCTAACTTGGGAGGAACTGAAGGAAAGAATGAGAGAGAAGTACTGCTCTCGTGCTGAACTCCAAAGGCTGGAAACGGAGTTCTGGCACTTGACTATGGAAGGTGCTGACATTAATGGTTGTACTCGAAGGTTCCACGATCTGTCTAGAGTGCTTCCCTACATGGTGACTCCCGAATTCAAGCGCGTTGAACGCTACATTTGGGGATTGGCCTCAGAATTCCGTGGCATGGTAACTTCGGCCAAACCTCAAATAATCACCGAGGCTGTAACTCTGGCTGTCTGCCTTACTGAAGATTGTGTTCGTATGAAGAAGCTATCACTGAACCCAACAGAAAAGACCGAGACGCATGCTGAGTTGTCCGGCGACAAGAAAAGGAAACATGCAAACCTGAATCAAGCAACTCGCAACAACAAGGGTTTCAGCAAGAAGCGCGACACTAACCCGCCTCAGGAGATAAAAACCCTTGCAATCAAAGGATACCAAGGCACCATGCCTAAATGCCAAAAATGTAAGTATCATCATGAAGGAGCTTGTCGCATTCCAAGGTGCGACAAATGTGGTACGTTGGGTCATCAAACAGAAGACTGCTGGGGAAAAGGAAAGAACCGGAATGGAAATGGTGCTGGTAACAAGAATGGTAACGGGAAGGGGTGGAACCAAGGATGCTTCAATTGTGGAAGCAATGATCATTTCATGAAAGACTGCCCAAAGGGAAACAACGCTCAGGCTCGAGCATTTGTGATTGGAGCAAAGAACGTACGCGAGGACCCTAATGTGGTCACGGGTACGTTTCTCGTTAACAATCACTTTGCATCCATATTATTTGACACTAGCGCCGATTATAGCTTCATGTCTGTGGAATTTAAACGCATGCTTGGAATAGAATCTAGTAGATTAGAAATTCCTTATTCCATAGAACTAGCCAATGGTAAACTTGTTGAATCGGGTGTCACACCCCGACCACGTATAACATACAAAACGTGGCGGAAAACGTCGGGGAGTGTTGTAACAGAATTAATTGATTCATAACCATGGCATTCAAAGTTGTATTTTATTTATCAACACAAGAGTTACATTGTCTTAAACAAAACCAAGAGTACAAAACATAATTAAACTAAGTCTATATTCGTTTTATGTCTCTAAGGCACATGTCCGCCCTAGTGTCACGATCATCATCCTATGGAAAAGCTCCTGAAAACACATGTGAAAATAGGTACGTCAGCATAAAAATGCTTGTGAGATACTTAGGTTTTATGAAAATAGGATTCATGACTTAAGTTTAAGAAAAATGTTTAATAACAGTCAGTCATGAACCTTGTAAGTTGTTTTGTTTTGTAAATCATTCAAAAAGCGATGATATGTATAGATAAGAGAATAATGTAAGGTTAAATGAATAACCAAGAAAAATGAGTTTGTATAGGATAAGTTGTTTTGTAAATCAATGTCTTGTGAAAATAAGTTGTTTATGTAAAACGTAATATGTCAAATATGGAAATGATTTAAGTAACGCTACAACATGTAATGTCATACAAACACTTATATATAGGAAGTACCAGCGGCGTATCCACCATGCTTGTATCATATTACACACGCCTCGTTACTCAAATCACTTACTCAAACCAACCACTAATGTAAATTGTTTATGTGTAAATGAATTGTCATGTGATAATGTGTAAACCATATCGAAATGTCTATGTCCAATGTAAACCACCTAAATGTGTATATCAATGTCAAAATGTTTATGTTTAATATAGATCATGTAATGTGTACCCAAAAATATCATGTATGGTAAGTGAAATATATCAACTAAACCATATGTAAAAATGCACAAAACAAGGTATTGAAGTAAAACATGGTTTAAATCAAAGTTATGTTTTGTGGAACAAATGCATGCTAGACTAATACAAACATTTATGCGGTATTGTCAAAATGCATACATCCAAGCCTTGAGACTGTGGCGATAAACCCTTAAACAAATTAAAGGTTTATCTAAGTTATGTATATCGAATTCGGTCATTCCTTCCAATCCAAACAAACCCAGGATTTCCGGAACGGGAGTTGTCAATTCCTATGGTACCACTACATACTAACGAACGGCGTGATCAATGTTAATGAATGTATTGTTCCATGTTAAACAAACCAAATGTCATACCAAAATGTAAGCATGTGATGTAAACAACTATACTAAGTATGCACACAATGGGCATACGTAGCATGAAATGTAATGTGAAACAATGTACTAAGTACGCACACAATAGGCATACATAGCATGAAATGTAATGTAAATCAATGTACTAAGTACGCACACAATGGACATACATAGCATGAAATGTAATGTAAAACAATGTACTAAGTACGCACACAATAGGCATACATAGCATGAAATGTAATGAAATCATGTACTATAATGTACTAACGAACATAGCAGGCATATGATATGAAAGCATGAAAAGCATGAAAGTAACAAGTAGGCACATGTGTTTCACCCCAAAATGTTTGGAAAACAGTAAAAGAGGGGTCTATGTACTCACTTTAGATTGCTCAGAAGTCCTAAGATAACCACCAAGCAATGCTAGAGATCACGGAATCAAACGGCACCTAATATAGGTAACTATGTTAATAAACCGGACCTATATCGGAAGATCGGGTAGCATGAGGGTTTGTAAACCAAATGAGTGTAGGAACTCATGTAATATGGTTTAACAAAGCCTACATACTAAATGAAACCTAACATAAGTGCTTACGACCCATTACGACCCGTTTAGGTAGCTTATGCTACTTTAACGCGTCGTTCGCGTGAAACGCGTTCGGACCGTCTAACTAGTCCTATGACAAGTAACATATGCCTTAACATGTCTAATATTGTTGTCAAATCAGTTTAGATGTCAAAAGTTATGTTATATATGTTTAAAATGAATTTTGGCATCAAAGGGGTATTTTGGTAATTTACCTAAGGCATATAAACTACCTATTATACAACTACTTAAACGAAGCAACCATAAGGTATAACCTCGGAAGGTTATTCCCTATATACTATGGTCACCTATTGTGTTTGGTCGGATCCTAATGATCGACCAAATGGGTCGGGTTCGAAGGTATAAGCGATTTGTTAGATCGCTTACCCTTACGACCCTAGACAACGTGGTAATCATTAGGCATAGTCACAAGGGACCATAACCATCGTGATTACAATCACGTTGCGAAGTTCAAACGAACTTCGCATTGACCATAAACTGGTCAATGCAGAAAGTCAAACAAAGTTTGACTTTCGGACTCGAAAAGCAATAAAAGAACGAAGGAACACTTACAAAGGGTCCCCGAATGCTAATCTAGATTAAAATAGCTCAGGTATGAAACAAAGGTTTCAACTTAGAGCACATAAGATCAGATTCTTGTGAGGAAAAGTGAAGGGTGGAGGTGGGTATTTATAGTTTTTGGTTCACCGTTAGGATCATTTCTTGGAAAAGGGGGCACGATCTAAGCCGTACACTTGTTGGAAAGTTGTGGTAACTCATTTGCCATCCACCATAAGAGTTTGACACTTGGCACTTGGCCTTTGGAGAGTGTTAAGGGCTGTTAATAGTTTTGGAGCCGAGGGTCTCTCTGGAAGCAGCCTCTCTATCCCTAGGGGTAGAGGTAAGGTGTGCCTACATCCCACCCTCCCCAGACCCTACAAATAGCTTTGCTATTTGTGGGATTTTACTGGGTATGATTGATTGATTGATTGATAAGGGCTGTTAACAGCTGTAAAAAAACATTTTGCTGCATCTGGCCCCTACTTACGGACCTAGTTTGGCAGATTTACAGTTTCAGTCCCTGCAACCTCAAAACTTGGTTTTCGATGCGTTTTTTGACACGTTTAAGCCCCGTTAACCCCATTTCAAAGCTCTAAAATAAAGTTAAAGTATAGGGAACTTAAAATGGGTTCAAAAATATCTCGGGTGTCGGTTCGTTTAGCCGCACGGTTACGTTGTTTGGTTAATTACGACGGAATGCGCATAAGCGCGAAAAATGATCCAAATGGCGTGACGAATGGATTTTTCTTATGCCAAACACTAAAATAAAATAGTTTAGTGCTTACATAAATTTTTGGATGTCCGGATGTATTCAGAACGTAAGTTCTGTGCGAAAATGCAAACTTGTGCACTTTTTTTTACGCTTTTAGTCCCTGAATGACCCCATAAGTTTATTTTAGCATACCGAACCCCTCAAAGCCTATTTCTAAGCTATGTAAAGGATATTTATGGTATGTTTAACTTATGGTCATGTTCCGGAATGTTCGTTATAGTTCAAATTGGCATACTTTCGCAGTTTGTCAAGTTTAGTCCCTGTAAGCGAATTAACTTGTTTTTGCCATACCAAAGCCTTCAAAACTTATTTCTAAGTTATGTAAGGGTTATTTAAGGTATGTTAAGTATATGTTGATGTTCCGGAGTATTTTTCGCATTAAACTGGCTACGTTTACGCACCAGTTTGCGTATAACTCTCTAGAAAGTGATATAGAGTTTGAAATTGAATAAAAGTCAAAACATGAAAAATGTAAAACATAACCAAAAAAACATTGGGATCAAATGACATTGTTTTATTGATAATGGTACTGTTCATAATGATTACAAGCATATATGTTACAGTCTCCCCTACTTGTGGAAATTTCGTCCCGAAATTTATTTAGAGGAAACTCGTGGGAAAAGATGCGGATATTTCGCCTTCATTTGATCTTCGCGTTCCCAAGTAAACTCGGGTCCACGTCTAGCTTCCCAGCGAACTTTGACCAAAGGAATGCGTTTGCGTTTAAGCCACTTGACTTCACGTTCCATGATTTCCACAGGTTTCTCAACAAATTTCAGTGTTTTACCAACACGAATTTCGTCAAGTGGTATGTGGAGGTTCTCATCAGCTAAACACCTCTTGAGATTGGACACGTGAAAAGTTGGATGAACATTTCCAAGTTCAGGAGGTAACTCAAGTCTGTAGGCTACCTTTCCGATTCTTTCGACGATCTTGAATGGTCCAACGTATCTAGGTGCAAGTTTTCCTTTCTTTCCAAATCTGATCACACCTTTCCAAGGTGAGACCTTAAGTAATACTCAATCACCGACTTGAAATTCCAAGGGCTTGCGTTTTGGGTCCGCGTAACTCTTTTGACGGCTTCTAGCTGTCTGAAGGTTATCGCGTAGTTTCTTAATCTTGTCAGTTGTCTCTAAAATGAGGGCAGGTCCAGTAAGTTGAGCCTCGCCGATCTCATTCCAGCAGACCGGTGAACGACATTTTCGACCATAGAGAGCCTCGAAAGGAGCCATTTTGATGCTGGTGTGATAACTGTTGTTGTAGGAGAATTCAATTAACTGAAGATGTGAATCCCAACTACCACCAAAGTCGATCACACAAGCTCTAAGCATATCCTCCAGAGTCTGGATTGTTCTCTCAGATTGACCATCCGTTTGTGGATGATAAGCTGTGCTCAGATTAAGTTGGGTCCCCATAGCAGATTGCATGGTTCTCCAAAAATGAGAAGTGAAACGAGCATCTCTGTCAGAAATGATGTTCAAAGGAACACCATGTCGAGCTACAATTTCATCCACATAGATTTTAGCAAGTTTGTCAGCAGAAAAATTTTCACGGATTGGCAAGAAATGCGCTGACTTAGTAAGACGATCAACAACTACCCAGATGGCATCATGACCTTTCTTTGTGCGTGGAAGTTTGGTAACAAGATCCATAGTAATGTTTTCCCATTTCCAAACTGGGATCTCTGGTTGCACCAATAAACCCGAAGGACGTTGATGTTCATCCTTAACCTTAAGATAAGTAAGGCATTTTGATACGTATAAGGAAATGTCTTTCTTCATACCAGGCCACCAATAGTGAATACGAAGATCCTTATACATCTTATCTAAGCCCGGATGAATAGAATAACGAGACTTATGGGCTTCATCCATAAGCAAGGTACGAAGATCATCCTGGCTTGGGACCCACAAACGGTCCATGAAGTAATATGATCCATTGTCCTTCAGTTCAAGAGCAGGTGTTATGTGATAGGGAAATTCCTTATCCATCAAACCTTGTGAAACACAAGATTGTTGAGCCTGAGAAATGCGTGCCTGGATATCGGATCGAGCTTGAATAACAGATTGAACACGTACACAATGAAGCTTAGTACGTTCCTTATGACTCAATGCATCGGCTACGACATTCACCTTGCCAGGATGGTAGCGAATTTCGCAGTCATAGTCGTTTAAAAGCTCAACCCAACGTCGTTGCCTCATGTTGAGTTCTTTCTGATTGAAGATATGCTGAAGACTTTTGTGGTCCGTGAAAACCACACATTTTGTACCGTACAAATAGTGTCTCCAGATCTTAAGAGCGAAGACAACTGCACCCAACTCAAGATCATGAGTGGTGTAGTTTTTCTCATGTATCTTCAACTGCCTCGATGCATAGGCTATGACTTTGTTCCTTTGCATCAGAACACAGCCAAGACCCAATTTAGATGCATCACAGTAAACGACGAAATCATCATTTCCCTCAGGCAAAGTCAGAACAGGCGCGTCACAAAGTTTCTGTTTCAAGTGTTGAAAAGCTTCCTCTTGTTTGAATCCCCAGTCAAAGGGTTTGTTCTTCTTAGTTAGAGCAGTTAGAGGAACTGCAATCTTTGAGAAGTTCTCAATGAAGCGGCGGTAATAACCCGCTAGACCAAGAAAAGAACGAACTTCAGTAGGAGTAGTAGGCGTATCCCAATCCTTAATCGCACTGATCTTGGAGGGATCTACATGAATGCCTTGTTCGTTGATAATATGTCCCAAAAATTGAACTTCTTTAAGCCAAAATTCGCACTTGGAGAATTTGGCAAAAAGTTGCTCTTTCTTTAGGAGTTCCAGAGTAAGACGAAGATGTTGCTCGTGATCAGCTCGTGTCTTAGAATAAATCAAAATGTCGTCAATAAAAACAATGACGAACTGATCCAAATAAGGTTTGCAGACCCTATTCATTAGTCCATGAAAACAGCAGGAGCATTAGTCAAACCGAATGGCATGACTGTGAACTCGTAATGCCCATACCGAGTGCGGAACGTCGTCTTGGGAATATCTTCTTCATGCACACGAAGTTGATGATACCCGGAACGTAGATCAATCTTCGAAAAATAAGAAGCGCCCTGTAACTGATCAAAGAGATCATCGATGCGAGGTAGGGGATATCGATTCTTGATGGTAAGCTTGTTAAGCTCACGATAATCGATACACATCCTAAAAGATCCATCCTTCTTCTTGACAAAAAGAACGGGAGCACCCCAAGGTGAAAAGCTAGGACGGATAAAACCTTTGTCAGAGAGCTCCTGAAGCTGTTTAGACAACTCTTGCATCTCAGATGGTGCAAGACGATATGGAGCTCTGGCAATGGGATTTGCACCAGGTACGAGATCAATGCGGAACTCGACTTGGCGTGCTAGGGGTAGACCAGGTAAGTCTTCAGGGAATACTTCGGAAAAATCCCGAACGACAGGAATATCTGAAATAGACTTACCCTTGCCTTTATCTGCTGTAACATGTGCTAAAAAGGCCACATAGTTCTTCCGCAGATATTTCCGAGCTTTAAAACAAGACATGAGCTTGAGACCACCTGCAGGTTTCTCACCACGAACCTGTAGGATCTCGCCTGTTGAAAGCGGCACACGCACGATCTTCTCGAAACAAACTACCTCTGCGTGATGCTTGGCTAACCAATCCATACCCACAATAACGTCGAAACTTCCAAGTTGCATAGGCGTGAGGTCAATAGGAAAACGATGGGCGTTAAGGTTCAACTGGCAGTTGCGTAGAACAGAATCAAGAACAATGGGTTCACCACTAGCAACTTCTACTGTCAAAGGTTTTCCTAGTTTTGTTCTAGACACGCGAAGCATTGGCTCAAAAGACAATGACACAAAACTCTTATCGGCACCCGTATAAAAAAGAACAGATGCAGGCTGATTATTAATAAAGAACGTACCGTTCACCACATTATCGTCCGCCTGCGCCTCTTGGGCATTCAAGTTAAAAGCTCGCCCTCGAGCCTGAGCCTAATTTTGGTTTGCATTCATCAATCTGGGGCACTGGTTACGGTAGTGGGTCAGATCCCCACAGTTATAACAAGCACCTGGTGGGTAGTGTGGTCGTGCAGCTTGACCCTGTTGCTGAGCAGGAGGCTGGGCAACTTGTTGAGCCGGGTTCTGGGCTGCGCGATTCTGAGCAAACCGACAAACATCGACAAGATGACCTGACTTCCCACAGTTAGTACAGAAACGGCACTGATGTTGCGGCTGATGGTGACTGTTGCATCTATTGCACAAAGGTGCATTCCCTGAATACGGCTTCTTCACTGGAGGCTGTGTGGGTTGGTTGGGAGCTGCCTGGTTAGCTTGGGCAGTGACAACATAGTTTTGGGAAGCCTTACGCTTCCTTGCCCTTTTCGATGAACCAGAATCCTTTCCATTCTTGTTTTGACCTTTCTTGCTATCTTCTTTGTCAGACGACTGTTTCTTGCCCTTGTCACCCTTCCTGTGTAATTTATTCTTCCGAATCTGCGACTCAGTCAATGTCGCTGATAACTCGATCGCCTGACGGAGTGTGGCAGGGTTACTACCAGTAATGATGTCTTGCACTGAGTCAGGTAGGCCGTCGACGTACCTTTCGAGAGCCTTGTCGAGTGGGGTAACCATTGTTGGGCATAGCAGACTCAACTCCTCAAACCTATCAGTATATGCCCTGTGCTCGCCACTATCTTGCTTCAAGTCATCAAACTCTTTCTCCAACGCTCGCTGTTCATGGCGAGGACAGAATTCCCTCATCATAAGGGCCCTAAGTTCAGCCCAAGTTTGTGCTAGAGCAACTTCTGCACCTCGGTCTCTCATAACCCCGTTCCACCATGTGAGAGCCCTCTTCTGAAACACACTCGAAGAAAACTCGACCTTGCGATTGTCAGGACACTGCACGTGGTGAAAAGTATTCTCAATGCTCTCGAACCATTGGAGAAGCCTAGTCGCTCCTTCAGAACCACTAAACTTGAGTGGTTTAGCCGAGTTAAAATCCTTGTATTTGCATGGAGCATTGTTGTTGTTGTTGGCTTGGTGCCATTGAGCAAAGAGATTTGGAAATTGAGCAGCCATCTGCTGCGCAATAATTTCTGCCAGTTCGGCAGTCGCAATCAAATTGTCGCGTCGAGGAGGCATTCTAAAAGAGGAACATGAAAGGAAACGAGTGAGATGATTGGATGAAGAGAATGAGATGAAACAAAATCAACAAAAGCAAAGATGGTGGTCATTCGTCCGCATTACCAAGCAAACAAACGACACACAGTGACTAATCAAAGTAAATGGATCAAAAATAATGTATCACGAAGACATGCTCGCCTATAAGTGAACACTCATCCCAAGAATTCCCAGGTAAGCACAACTGGTCTCGCGTCTGATGAGATATATACGAAGTGCTTGCCTAGACAGAAAACCCAGAATACAGGCATTCACTCTTCCAGTTTGCACGTGTTCACATTTTTTAAAACCCAAAACGTTGACGAGATTTTGAAAATTTGAAGGCACAAGGCCAAAAATTTAGTCAAACTGGAAGGGTTCAAAACCTTACAAAAGAGGGTTCAAAACCTTGTAATAAATCATCCAAAAACAGATGATTGTTTTTCAAAAATCATTTCGGAAAATTGGGTTCTTGTTTTGATAATCACCTAAGGATAGGTGATGTGCATGTTTTAAGATCTAAACACAAGATGACTTGTGTTAGGTTCCTAGAAATGTTATAGTCTAGGTTAAAGAATTACTAATAACCTAATTCCCTATAACCATTGGCTGTGATACCAACTCTTCTGTCACACCCCGACCACGTATAACATACAAAACGTGGCGGAAAACGTCGGGGAGTGTTGTAACAGAATTAATTGTTTCATAACCATGGCATTCAAAGTTGTATTTTATTTATCAACACAAGAGTTACATTGTCTTAAACAAAAACAAGAGTACAAAACATAATTAAACTAAGTCTATCTTCGTTTTATGTCTCTAAGGCACAGGTCCGCCCTAGTGTCACGATCATCATCCTATGGAAAAGCTCCTGAAAACACATATGAAAATAGGTACGTCAGCATAAAAATGCCTGTGAGATACATAGGTTTTATGAAAATAGGATTCATGACTTAAGTTTAAGAAAAATGTTTAATAACAGTCAGTCATGAACCTTGTAAGTTGTTTTGTTTTGTAAATCATTCAAAAAGCGATGATATGTATAGATAAGAGAATAATGTAAGGTTAAATGAATAACCAAGAAAAATGAGTTTGTATAGGATAAGTTGTTTTGTAAATCAATGTCTTGTGAAAATAAGTTGTTTATGTAAAACGTAATATGTCAAATATTGAAATGATTTAAGTAACGCTACAACATGTAATGTCATACAAACACTTATATATAGGAAGTACCAGCGGCGTATCCACCATGCTTGTATCATATTACACACGCCTCGTTACTCAAATCACTTACTCAAACCAACCACCAATGTAAATTGTTTATGTGTAAATGAATTGTCATGTGATAATGTGTAAACCATATCGAAATGTCTATGTCCAATGTAAACCACCTAAATGTGTATATCAATGTCAAAATGTTTATGTTTAATATAGATCATGTAATGTGTACCCAAAAATATCATGTATGGTAAGTGAAATATATCAACTAAACCATATGTAAAAATGCACAAAACAAGGTATTGAAGTAAAACATGGTTTAAATCAAAGTTATGTTTTGTGGAACAAATGCATGCTAGACTGATACAAACATTTATGCGGTATTGTGAAAATGCATACATCCAAGCCTTGAGACTGTGGCGATAAACCCTTAAATAAATTAAAGGTTTATCTAAGTTATGTATATCGAATTCGGTCATTCCTTCCAATCTAAACAAACCCAGGATTTCCGGAACGGGAGTTGTCAATTCCTATGGTACCACTACCTACTAACGAACGGCGTGATCAATGTTAATGAATGTATTGTTCCATGTTAAACAAACCAAATGTCATACCAAAATGTAAGCATGTGATGTAAACAACTATACTAAGTATGCACACAATGGGCATACGTAGCATGAAATGTAATGTGAAACAATGTACTAAGTACGCACACAATGGGCATACATAGCATGAAATGTAATGTAAATCAATGTACTAAGTATGCACACAATGGACATACATAGCATGAAATGTAATGTAAAACAATGTACTAAGTACGCACACAATGGGCATACATAGCATGAAATGTAATGAAATCATGTACTATAATGTACTAACGAACATAGCAGGCATATGATATGAAAGCATGAAAAGCATGAAAGTAACAAGTAGGCACATGTGTTTCACCCCAAAATGTTTGGAAAATAGTAAAAGAGGGGTCTATGTACTCACTTGAGATTGCTCAGAAGTCCTAAGATAACCACCAAGCAATGCTAGAGATCACGGAATCAAACGACACCTAATATAGGTAACTATGTTAATAAACCGGACCTATATCGGAAGATCGGGTAGCATGAGGGTTTGTAAACCAAATGAGTGTAGGAACTCATGTAATATGGTTTAACAAAGCCTACATACTAAATGAAACCTAACATAAGTGCTTACGACCCATTACGACCCGTTTAGGTAGCTTATGCTACTTTAACGCGTCGTTCGCGTGAAACGCGTTCGGACCGTCTAACTAGTCCTATGACAACTAACATATGCCTTAACATGTCTAATATTGTTGTCAAATCAGTTTAGATGTCAAAAGTTATGTTATATATGTTTAAAATGAATTTTGGCATCAAAGGGGTATTTTGGTAATTTACCTAAGGCATATAAACTACCTATCATACAACTACTTAAACGAAGCGACCATAAGGTATAACCTCGGAAGCTTATTCCCTATATACTATGGTCACCTAATGTGTTTGGTCGGATCCTAATGATCGACCAAATGGGTCGGTTCGAAGGTATAAGCGATTTGTTAGATCGCTTACCCTTACGACCCTAGACAACGTGGTAATCATTAGGCATAGTCACAAGGGACTATAACCATCGTGATTACAATCACATTGCGAAGTTCAAACGAACTTCGCATTGACCATAAACTGGTCAATGCAGAAAGTCAAACAAAGTTTGACTTTCGGACTCGAAAAGCAATAAAAGAACGAAGGAACACTTACAAAGGGTCCCCGAATGCTAATCTAGATCAAAATAGCTCAGGTATGAAACAAAGGTTTCAAATTAGAGCACATAAGATCAGATTCTTGTGAGGAAAGGTGAAGGGTGGAGGTGGGTATTTATAGTTTTTGGTTCACCGTTAGGATCATTTCTTGGAAAAGGGGGCACGATCTAAGCCGTACACTTGTTGGAAAGTTGTGGTAACTCATTTGCCATCTACCATAAGAGTTTGACACTTGGCACTTGGCCTTTGGAGAGTGTTAAGGGCATACTTTCACAGTTTGTCAAGTTTAGTCCTTGTAAGCGAATTAACTTGTTTTTGCCATACCAAAGCCTTCAAAACTTATTTCTAAGTTATGTAAAGGTTATTTAAGGTATGTTAAGTGTATGTTGATGTTCCGGAGTATTTTTCACATTAAACTGGCTACGTTTACGCACCAGTTTGCGTATAACTCTCTAGAAAGTGATATAGAGTTTGAAATTGAATAAAAGTCAAAACATGAAAAATGTAAAACATAACCAAAAAAACATTGGGATCAAATGACATTGTTTTATTGATAATGGTACTGTTCATAATGATTACAAGCACAGATGTTACATCGGGCGAAGTCGTTAGAGGCTGCTCATTAGAACTTGGTGAACGAAATTTTAGCATCGACCTCTTACCTATTCAATTGGGTAGCTTCGATGTAGTAGTCGGAATGGACTGGTTGTCCAAGAACAAAGCTGAAGTTATTTGTCACGAGAAAATCATTCGCATCCCGTTGGCGAATGATGAAACTCTCATCGTGCATGGAGAGAAACGAGACGCGCCTGTTCGAATCATCAGTTGTATGAAGGCACAAAAGTGCTTAAGGAAAGGATGTGTTGCCTTCCTAGCACACGTTGTAGATAAGAAGGCTGAGGAGCCGAAACTCGAAGACATTCCTGTGGTGAAGGAATTTCTTGATGTTTTTCCCGAAGATCTGCCAGGACTACCTCCGCAACGACAAGTCGAATTCCGCATAGACTTGGTTCCAGGAGCCGCTCCTGTAGCCAAGGCTCCCTATCGACTTGCACCATCCGAGATGCAAGAATTATCTACACAACTCCAGGAGTTGTTGGATAAAGGATTCATAAGGCCAAGCTTCTCACCCTGGGGAGCTCCAGTATTATTCGTGAAGAAGAAGGATAGAACACTGCGGATGTGTATCGATTACAGAGAACTGAACAAGCTCACGATCAAGAATCGGTATCCACTACCGAGGATTGATGACTTATTTGATCAGTTGCAAGGATCAAGCTACTATTCCAAGATCGACCTTCGATCTGGATACCATCAGTTAAGGATACAAGAAGAAAGCGTACCAAAGACCGCATTCCGAACGCGTTATGGGCACTACGAGTTTCTTGTGATGCCATTCGGACTGGCAAACGCGCCAGCGGTATTTATGGATCTGATGAACCGCGTATGCAAACCATATCTCGATAAATTCGTGATTGTGTTTATCGATGATATCCTGATTTACACGCAAACGAAAGAAGAACATGAGCAACATCTCAGAACTATTCTGGAACTACTGAAGAAAGAGAAGCTTTATGCAAAGTTCTCGAAATGCGAATTCTGGATTCGCGAAGTACAATTTCTTGGTCACGTGGTGAATGAGAAGGGCATTCATGTAGACCCGTCCAAAATAGAAGCAATAAAGAATTGGGAAGCCCCCAAAACCTCAACTGAAGTTCGGCAATTTTTGGGCTTAGCGGGCTATTATCGGTGATTCATCGAGAATTTCTCAAAGATAGCTCAACCGCTAACGACCCTTACTCAAAAAGACAAGAAATACGACTGGGGTTACAGACAGGAAGAAGCCTTCCAGTTACTTAAAAACAAGCTATGCGATGCACCAATACTATCATTACCCGAAGGCACTGAAGACTTCGTGGTATACTGCGACGCCTCACGACAAGGTTTGGGTTGCGTGCTCATGCAACGCCAGAAAGTCATCGCTTACGCTTCAAGACAATTGAAGGTACATGAAAAGAATTATACCACGCACGACTTGGAACTCGGCGCGGTGGTGTTCGCCTTGAAAATCTGGCGGCATTATCTATATGGTACTCGATGTACAATTTTCACAGATCACAAAAGCTTACAACACATATTTGATCAGATGGAATTGAATATGCGCCAACGACGATGGTTCGAGCTGCTAAATGATTACGACTGTGAGATCAAGTACCATCCTGGAAAGGCAAATGTTGTAGCGGACGCATTAAGTCGAAAAGAAAGGGTTAAGACCCTAAGGGTTCGAGCATTAGAAATGACTGTTCGAACGAACCTCACTACGCGCATTCGTGACGCACAACAAGAAGCCCTTAAGGAAGAAAATCGTAGAGTTGCATACCTCCGGGGTATGTTGAAATATATGGTGCCAAATGAAGAGGGAGCCTTATACTTTAAGAAGTGTATTCGGGTTCCGCTCTATGGTGGCATACGAGAAGTCATCCTTGATGAAGCGCACAAATCGAGATACTCGATCCATCCAGGATCGGACAAGATGTATCAAGACTTGAAAGAATACTACTGGTGGCCAAGACTTAAAAGCGACGTTGCTGTCTACGTTGGAAAGTGCTTAACCTGTGCTAAGGTTAAGGCCGAATATCAGAAACCGTCTGGCCTACTACAACAACCAGCGATACCCATGTGGAAGTGGGAGCAAATCTCGATGGACTTCATAACGAAGTTACCCAGGACCCCTAGAGGGCACGATATGATATGGGTAATAGTAGATCGGTTAACGAAGTCTGCGCACTTCTTACCGATCCGAGAAAAAGACACCACTGGAAAGCTTGCTGAGATATACTTAAGAGAAATTGTGGCACGTCATGGAGTGCCAATCTCAATTATTTCAGACAGAGATGGACGTTTTGTCTCAAGAATCTGGCAATCATTTTAGGAAGCTTTTGGATCTCAATTAGATCTAAGCACGGCCTTCCATCCACAAACAGACGGCCAGAGTGAACGGACTATACAAACGTTAGAAGATATGCTTCGCGCATGTGTTATGGACCTAGGCGGCAGCTGGGATACTCATCTACCTTTAGTTGAGTTTCCCTACAATAACAATTATCATACAAGCATAAAAGCCGCACCGTTCGAAGCTCTGTATGGCCGCAAGTGTCGATCGCCCTTATGTTGGGCAGACGCTGGAGACAAACGAATGGTTGGTCCTGAACTTGTACAAGAGACAACCGATAAGATTATGCAGATCTGAGAGCGCATTAAGGCGGCTCGAGACCGACAAAAGAGCTACGCTGATCGAAGACGAAAACCATTAGAATTCGAGGTTGGAGATAAAGTGTTGTTAAAGGTCTCACCTTGGAAGGGCGTAGTCAGATTCAGAAAACGTGGGAAGCTGAATCCCCGATACATCGGACCATTCCAGATTCTAGAAAGAATTGGTACCGTGGCATACAAATTGGAGTTACTGGAAGAACTAAATGGAGTACATGATACGTTTCATGTATCCAACCTCAAGAAGAGTCCAACACAAGAAAACGTGATCATCCCTGCGGATGAAGTGCATATTGATGATGCCCTCCGATTTACAGAACAACCCGTTGAGGTTACCGACTGGAAAGTCAACAAGACCAGGAGGAGTAGTGTGAAACTTGTCAAAGTACGTTGGAACTCAAAGCACGGACCCGAGTATACGTGGGAACGTGAAGACCAGTTCAAAGAAAAGTATCCCCACATGTTCAAGAAGACTCCTGCGAGAGCTGGTTCAGCCTGAATTTCGGGAAGAAATTCTTTTAACGGGGGGAGACTGTGACAACTGGCACCAAACCGGTAATTTCCGTACACTTTAATTATTATTTAATGACTGCAATTATGTGCTTAATGTCAACATTGCCTGATTTAAATGCTAAACAAGTGAATTCATGCATGTTTTATACTACAAAATATTGCATTATGCATTAAGAAGAGTGTTGCGTCAGAAATACTAGTAAACTCACCGGTAAGACACATTGTGTCAACAGAACTGCAGAAAGCAGTCAGCCATTAGAATTGAGGCCTAGGTGTAGGTCCAACGACAAGAATACATTAAAACCCAAGAGTACATACAAGGGTTTATATATAGACCATCCGGAAGCTAAAATACGCACTAAAAAGCACCCGAAACGCACTTTAAGTGCAGAATTTGAGTAAATTCAACTATAATCAGTATTATGACGCTGAAATATTACGCAGAAATTATGATTTATCATCCAGAATACCTCCCTAAGGGTCGGCAATGTCACACCCCAACCACGTAGGACAACAAAACGTGGCGGAAACGTCAAGGAGTGTTGTAACAGAATCATTGTTTCATAACACATGGAAATTTAAATATTGTTTTATTGATTAAAAGAGTTACAATGTCTTGACAATCAAAGAAACATAACATAAATAACTAGTCTTGCATCTTTTATTGTCACTAAGGCCCAAGTCCGCCTATGTGTATCTTGATAAGTCCTATGCATCATATCCTGAAAACACATGTGAAAATAGGTACGTCAGCATAAAAATGCCCGTGAGATACATAGGTTTTGTGAAAACAGAATTCATGACTTATGTTTGAGAAAATGTTTAGTCATGAACCTTGTAATTTGCTTTGTCTTGTAAATCATTTGAAAAACGATAAGATCAGATGATATGTATAAGTAAGAGAATAATGTATGGTTAAATGAATAACCATGTAAAATGAGTTTGTAAAAAAAGTAAGTTGTTTGTAAATTAATGTCTTGTCAAAAGTATGTTATTTGTATAAAATGTTATATGTCTCAAATTGAAATGATTCAAATAACGCTACGATATGTAATACCATACAATCACTTATATATAGGAAGTACCAGCGGCGTATCCACCATGCTTGTATCATATTACACACGCCTCGTTACTTAAATCACTTACTCAAACCAAACCAACAGTGTAAGATGTCTATGTTTAAGCCAATTGCCAAACGTATTGAATAATATGTCAAAATGTTTATTGCCAAGATGTAAGTCATGTAATGTATAACCAATGTCAATAATGTTTATGTGTCAAATGTAAATCATGTAATGTGTAACCAATGTCAATAATGTTTATGTGTCAAATGTAAATCATGTAATGTGTAACCAAAATGATATGTATGGCTAGTGAAATATATCAACTAAACCATATGCACAAAAACAAAGTATTGAAGTAAAACAAGGTTTAAATCAAAGCTATGTTTTGTGGAAATGCATGCTATACTGATACAAATATCTATGCGGTATTGTGAGAATGCATACATCCAAGCCTTGAGACTGTGGTGATAAACCCTTAAACAAATTAAAGGTCTATCTTGTTGTAAATGTATATCGAATTCGGTCATTCCTTTCATCCCCACCTACCCAGGATGTCCGGAACGGGAGTTGTCAATTCCTATGGTACCACTACTAACTACCGAGCGGCGTAGCTAATGTTAATGAACGTATATAAGTCCCGTTTGTACAAACCAAATGTCATACCGATTGTAAACATGTTAAATGAAAACAATGTGCTAAGTATGCAAAGTTAACATACAAAGCAGAAAAGTCATATAAATCAATGTGCTAGCATGCTCAGTCAACATACAGAGCAGAAATGTAAAGTAAAACAATGTACTAAGTATGCTAAGTAAATATACATAGCAAAACAATGTAATGTAAATCATGTACTATAAATGTACTAATGAACATAGCAAGTATATGATGTGAAAACATGGAAAGCATGAAAGTAACAAGTAGGCACATGTGTTTCACCCCAAAACAGTTTGAAAACAGTAAAAGAGGGGTCTATGTACTCACTTGAGATTGCTCAGAAGTCCTAAGATAACCACCAAGCAATGCTAGAGATCACGGAAATCAAACGGCACCTAATATAGGTAACTACATTAATAAACCGGACCTACATCGGAAGATCGGATAGAATGAGGGTTCGTAATCCAAACGAGTATGGAGACTCGTGTAATATGGTTTAACAAATCCCACATACTAAATCGAAACTTAACCTAAGTGTTTGTGACCCATTACGACCCGTTTAGGTAGATTATGCTACTTTAACGCGTCGTTCGCGTAAAACGCGTTCGGAACGCCTAACTAGTCCTATGACAAGTAAAATATGCCTTAACATGTCTAATATGGTTGTCAAATCAGTTTAGAAGTCAAAAGTTATGTTACATATGTTTAAAATGAATTTTGGCATCAAAGGGGTATTTTGGTAATTTACCTAAGGCATATAAACTACCTATCATACAACTACTTAAACGAAGCGACCATAAGGTATAACCTCGGAAGGTTATTCCCTATATACTATGGTCACCTAATGTGTTTGGCCAGATCCTAATGATCGACCAAATGGGTCGGGTTCGAAGGTATAAGCGATTTATTAGATCGCTTACCCTTACGACCCTAGACAACGTGGTAATCATTAGGCATAGTGACAAGGGACTATAGCCATCGTGATTACAATCACGTTGCGAAGTTCAAACGAACTTCGCATTGACCATAAACTGGTCAATGCAGAAAGTCAAACAAAGTTTGACTTTCGGACTCGAAAAGCAATAAAAGAACGAATGAACACTTACGAAGGGTCCCCGAATGCTAATCTAGATCAAAATAGCTCAGGTATGAAACAAAGGTTTCAACTTAGAGCACATAAGATCAGATTCTTGTGAGGAAAAGTGAAGGGTGGAGGTGCGTATTTATAGTTTTTGGTTCACCATTAGGATCATTTCTTGGAAAAGGGGGCACGATCTAAGCCGTACACTTGTTGGAAAGTTGTGGTAACTCATTTGCCATCCACCATAAGAGTTTGACACTTGGCACTTGGCCCTTGGAGAGTGTTAAGGGCTGTTAACAGCTGTAAAAAAAACGTTTTGCTGCATCTGGCCCCTACTTACGGACCTAGTTTGGTAGATTTACAGTTTCAGTCCCTGCAACCTCAAAACTTGGTTTTCGATGCGTTTTTTTTGACACGTTTAAGCCCCGTTAACTCCATTTCAAAGTTCTAAAATGAAGTTAAAGTATAGGGAACTTAAAATGTGTTCAAAAATATCTCGGGTGTCGGTTCGTTTAGCCGTACGGTTACGTTGTTCGGTTAATTACGAAGGAATGCGCATAAGCGTGAAAAATGATCCAAATGGCGTGACGAATGGATTTTTCTCATGCCAAACACTAAAATAAAATGTTTTAGTGCTTACTTAAATTTTTGGATGTCCGGATGTATTCAGAACGTAAGTTATGCGCGAAAGTGCAAACTTGTGCACTTTTTGGCACTTTTAGTCCCTGAATGACCCAAAAGTTTATTTTAGCGTACCGAACACCTCAAAGCCTATTTCTAAGCTATGTAGAGGATATTTATGGTATGTTTAACTTATGGTCATGTTCCGGAATGTTCGTTACAGTTCAAATTGGCATACTTTCGCAGTTTGTCAACTTTAGTCCCTGTAAGCGATTTAACTTGATTTTTGCCATACCAAAGCCTTCGAAACTTATTTCTAAGTTATGTAAAGGTTATTTAAGGTATGTTAAGCCTATTTCACTATTCCGGAGTGTTCGTTGCATTAAACTGGTTATATTTACGCATCGGTGCGCGTATAACCTTCTAGAAAGCGATTTAGAGTTTGGAATCGAACAAGAATTGATATGTGCAAATGATGCACATATTTATACAAATCCCAAGTATGAAATAAAATATTTCATTGGTTCGGTATTTGTTTGATGGCCGTGAAGGCACAGGTGTCACAGGGAAGTGAAAGTGTTACAAAAAGGGCACTTGAAAGACACTAAACGGTGCAATTTAGCACTTTAACGAACCGGTATCTAACCGAACAACCGGACGTTACCCGGAACATCAAAATATTATTAGAAGAATTGTTTTAACATTACCAAGCTAGTTAGGGATCCCGAACACCCTAACACACTATATATTACTTAACACACCATAACACACTAACTAAACCTTTGATCTCCAACCAAAGCACTAACTAAGAAGTTGAAATCAAACTAGACACCCCCCCCTTTCAAAACCGGTTATGAATCATGGGACCCCACCATGATTTTAATTGTTTGTTTAATAGATTTGTTGAGTACTTTAGGAACACAAAACCTAATGGTTAAAACCATGTTGGAAATTATTTATAAAGTCCATTAGATCATTCATCTTCACATCAACTCGACAAGCTTCTTCTCTCCTCCTTCTTCTTGCAATCGGCCGAAACCATAACCACCATCATCACCTTCATTCACCCACTTCTCATACATTCCAAGCTTGTATTAAGGTGCTAGAAGGTGCATAGTGAAGCTAGGGGCTTTCGGAAGTTCAAGAACCACTCTTATTTGCTTTTATCCACTTCATTTATCCTCTTGATAATCCCTAGCCTTGTGCTAGTGGTAAGAACATTGATCCCTTCTTTTATCATCATATGAAAGTGGTTAAAGTAGGTTCATGTTGATAAACTTAAAGAAACACTAAGAAACTTGAAGGTGAAACTTGAACAAAAGCTTTAAATATGAAGAAAACTTGATGTACATGAGTTGTTATGATTGTTGGTTATTGTTGTTGGTAGAAATGATGTAGATCATCATACAATCTTGCTAGATCATGATTAAAAACATAATCTAGCAAGATTAGGGGATAAACATGTTAAAGGTTTGAATCATCCACAAAAAGATCATGAACTTGAAAGAACACTATGTTTTTCTAAAAATAAAGATCAAAGAAGATGATAAACATGTAGATCTAAAGATCCATGAGTGGTTTTTTTTTCAAAAGAACCAAGTTAAAAATACAAGTTTTACTTAATCTTGGTTCTTAAACAAATAAACCTTATTTTTGGTGGTTAATAAAGTAAAGATACACATGTGTAACAAGAAAAATACAAGAAGAAGTATTTTTAGAAAACATGAACATAAGTTGTAAAGAATCATACTCTTTAAAAATGAAGTTTTTAAAGAAGCAATCACACTTTAAAGGGTAACAAGACTTAGTAAATACACTAGTAAGTTACTACACATTTTTATAAATTATCAAGTTCATGAAATAGAGAAATTGATGTATATTGTTGATGATTGTTGATGAAATTGATGGATGATGATTTTAAAAGAAAATAAACACATGTTTTGAAAACATGGGAAACCTCCATTTTTAGGGGAAACTCTGCCAAAATTTTTATAAATTTTGACACTTAGAAAATATATATAAGTTTCGAGAAACTTATTCCCTAAAAATGTGTCTAGAAAAGATTACCAAGGTTTCCAAGAATATATACATAAAAGATAGTGACTTGTACTTGTGCGATACAAGTCTAGTGACTAACGTTAAGAAAACACGTATAGGTCACGGCGTTAATTAAGCAAATCCGGTGAAGTTTACGACGCAAGGAACGCAAATTTGTGAGTTCATGCTCCCCCTTTTCTTTTAACTGTTTACATTTTTATAACTTCGGGGGTGAAATACATGTACAAATGTTACGATGTTTATAAATGGTATGATACAAAAATAAGAAGAACTCTTGGTGAGAATGAGTACCAAGTATGATGCGTTTTGAGAATACAAGAATACAAGAAGCACTCTTGGTGAGAACGAGTACCAAGTATGATGCGTTTTGAGAAATGATACGAGAAATCGTGTCACGAATAGGGTACCATAAGCACCATTAATCAACAATATACCTAGACCGCAGAACAAAAGGTTAGATCTAACGGGTGTCGGGCAGCCACACTCTTGGTAAGAACGAGTACCAAGCATTGCTTTTGTGTCTCAGAATATGCCAACCAGAAAAATGCCTAAGGTTTGGTGACTTCCTATGTCGTGTCACATGTTAATGGCCTTGCAACCCATTAACAACCCTGATACATACAAGAATACTTTATTTATACAAGAATCATACCATAAGAATACTTGATTTATACATGAACACTTGATTTTTACATGAGTACGTGGTGTACACAAGAATACTGGATTTACACAATATACCAACTATGTTTTCATACAAAGTATACAAACGTGAAATACAAAAACTGCATGAATTCACACCAACATTATGTTGACGTTTTTTCCAAAACTCACATGTATTTCAGGTAACTAGAAGTGGATGTGCGCGCGGCCTTACTCATGCTTGTGGATGTCGCTTATGTTTATCTTTAAATAAAGTTGTAAACTTTTTAAGACAATGTTTTATGCTATCTCGCGATGTAAAAGCTAACTTATGTTTTCAAATTATGAAATGTTTGGTATTTGAAGATATTTTTAAGAGCATGTAGTATGTTTACCTTTCGTATGCAATGAGAACCTTTCATGATCACACCTCGTGCTTTCGCCGCAGAAAGGGGTGTGACAGAAAAGTCAAGCGTTTACGATAAACGCTTTGGCTTTTAGTTAGACCGTAAACGGTCAAGCCATTGTTCGCAACGAACGTGACTACGTGATCGTAATTAGGTAGGTGTTAATCCCTCAAAAGGGCACCTCCTAAGAATCACATTTGCTTGGTCAATTGACGAGTCAACATAATATTGTTTTAAAAAGTCAACGGGTCAGTTTTTGAAATAATTGCGATATGAGCTTAGAAGTATTCTAAAATACGTTTTATCATTTAAACGACTTGGTAATAATTATTAGAGCATGTGTAAACATGTTCGGCTCATCAATTCCAATGTTAGGGTCGGTTCACAACCGAAAGTCGTGAAATTTGACTTCTGCGTTGACTTTTGATTATGAACCGAATTAGATTAGTTTACTACTGATTTTAAGTTCCGTTAGGATCATATTATTATGTAGCATAACCCTATAAGGTTATATTACATAATCATATTAGAAATCTGAATTTTATGCAAGTTCCCTTAATATGCCGTAATTTGACCGTTTTGCCCTTTTTAGCAAAAATAAGATTTTAGACACCAATAAACATTCAAATAAATTAGGTACTGATATGTTAACATATTTAACATATATCGATGTTACGAACCTGATCTTAAATTGAGCTTGCGTATAATATCATAAATTGTGCTTTAAATTGATTAAAATACCCTTTTAGGCGCATAGATCGGTTTTAAGCATAATTTTTCATGCCAAACTCATTGCTTACCGATGTAATATCATTATTAGGATAATTTGGGATGTCCATTTAGTTTACAAACTGAGTTTATGCATACGTTCTTGAATTATGTCCTTAAATGACGATAATGCCGTTTTCATACAAAACCTTTTATTTACTGATATGTTATATTAATTAAGATATTTTGGTCATATAAACCTGATCATAACATCAGTTTTCCTAAAAGATCGCAAATATCGTCATTTAACGACTCTAACGCCGTTTTGGCGCGTAGTATGGTTTTAAACCATAACTACCAAACTAAGACTTGTTAACTACTGATTTTATAAATCATTTTAAATATTTTTATAGTAGGTATATGTTATAAACTCAGATTCCCAAATTAGCCTTCAAAACTATGTGTGAAATTACCAAAATGCCCCCACTGAGCATAAATTGGTTTTAAACTATAAAACACACATATGTTTGATATCATACTGATATTATATCATAAATAAAGTATTTTTACAGAATGTTTATGGTCGTAACATCATATTGTACATAAGTTTCTTTTATACATCATAAAATGACCAAAACGCCCTTATGAGGCATAGTTTGATTTTAAAACCTTAACGGGCATACAAGTTGATATCCTGCCGATATTATAACTTGTTTGAAGTATATTGGCATATGGAACTTGTTCATGACTTATCCGGTTACTCGTTATCGCTTATACACGTACGGTGAGGCTTACGTAACTAGTTTACGTAAGTTTACCAAAACGAGTTAAACCTTATCATCTTTACCTCAAAAATCCAGAATGTATTTAGTTTACCCATATTGTACAAGTCTTCATACTTGTTGGGTCTAAATTACATTCCATTCTGGTCATCTCTTAATCTAGCGTATCGTACCGTTCCTAATACTTTAAGTTAGCCGGTCTAGGTCTATGACCTAAATAAGACCCGTTAGCATTCTAAATTGGTTATATATTACCATCATTCCAGACTAGAGCCTCCCGGTAAAAGCTATATGCATTTAATTAGATTGGATACAGCTGAGTTATATAAATCTTGCTATAAACCGAGTAGTAGCTCTGGTAAATACTTTTGACTTATTTTCCATTATACGGGCTTGGGATATGGTAAAATATATTACCACTTGGTCGGGTATGGAATTATTAATTGAATAGTGGTTAATTAATTACATAACCCGTTTTAATCTGTTTTGTTTGATAACATAAACATTTGGGGGTTAATACGACTGTGTCTTGGATATCCTCGGCTCATTACATTTGTAAATGGCCACGACTTAAGCACGGGGTGTAGGCATACACCTGATAGTTGCCAAATGCATATTATCCACAAGTTGGGGATAACTCCTCTGTGGGTTTTATAAGTGGTGTGTCTATTAATCATGTCTCGGCTTCTATCCCGGGCTCTGAACGTACGACAAACATGTAAATCTGATACAAGATTATTTTATATAATTGTCCCAAGTTATAAAAGAGATATTTTTGTGCCTTGTGCCCTTTAACCAAATTTTCATAAACATTTTCAAATGAGTCAGTTAATTGTATTTACCAGTGTAAACTAACGTATTTTCAAAAGACTAAGTGACAGGTACTATATGCAAATAGGCTGGGAGCTGCTTGGTGTCAATTAAGGATCTTGCAAATCCTTAGGATGCCCTAAAGTCTGCTAAACTTCATTTTGTACATTTTACAATGATCCGCCTGTGGATTTAATATTGCAAGCTCGTATGTAATTATCCCTTCGGTATTTTCAGACAATTGGGTTTGTAATAATATTTTATATTCCAAGACTTCCGCTGTGCTATTCTGTGTATGTTTAACTATGACGATACCAATCTTACGTCGTGATACTCCCCACCGGACTGAGCTGTAAATATCGGGGTGTGAAAGGTTGGTATCAGAGCCAACGTTTGAGTGAATTCAACACTATCCTTGAGTGTTTAATCTCAAATGACACAGTAGCATATTCCTTAGACTTTCTGAGTCTAGACTTAACATAGGAATACTCTCCTCCCTATTAAGTAAACATTGTTTTCGATTTTATGTGTTTTGAATATGTCACCAGGCAAAGAAGCCGTTGATGGAAATTCTCCACAACCGAAGCCTAGATGTGACAACTGTGCTCTGTAATCAATGTACAATGTAAAACAATATCAATTATCAATAAAACAATGTGTTTTGGTGTTATTATATGTGTTTTGGTGTTATTATATGTGTTTTGGTGTTATTATGTGTGTATTTGTGTTTGATGATTTTACGATTTGATTCGAGTTAGATTTCAAGCTTTAAATCGCTTTCTTGAAAGTTATACGCAAACTGGTGCGTAAACGCAGTCAGTTTAACACGACAAACACTCCGGAATAGTGACATAGGCTTAACGTACCTTAAATAACCTTTACATAACTTTGAAATAAGTTTTGGATGGTTTGGTGTGTTGAAAACAAGTCTATTCAATCGAAGGGACTATTTGTGTCAAACAACGAAAGTATGCTGATTCGTTCTGTAACAAACATTCCGGAACTTGATCATAAGTTAAACATGCCCTAAATATCCTTTACATAGCTTAGAAATAGGCTTTGAGGTGTTTGGTGCGCAAAAATAAACTTTCTTGATCAACAGGGACTAAAAGCGTCAAAAAGTGCATAAGTTTGCATTTTCGTGCATATCTTACGTTCTGAACATCCCCGGACATCCAAAAATTTTCGAAATCATTAAAATATTATATTTTAGTGATTGGAATGCAAAAATTTCCATTCGTCGCTTAATTTGGATCGTTTTTGCGTCCGTTCGAGTTTCCATCGTAATTAACCGAATAACGCAACCGTACGACCAAACGAACCGACATCCAAGATGTTTTCAAGAATATTTCATGTTCCCTATGCTTTAACATCATTAAGGAGCTTGAAAATGGGCTTGACGGGTGTTAGAAGTGCCGAAACGCGACAAAACAAGCTCAGGGACTAAAACTGCCAAACTTTGAAAGTTGCTGACCAGCAGGTCCCATACGGGCCGTATGGGGACATGCTTATGGTCCGTAAGCCCTTGCCAGCATAGCAGTTTGCAGAAACACTGAATCTGGTCTCTTGAACTGGTTTTGATGGTTTTTAACCCCTGAATTTGGATGGTATGGGCTAGTTTTGAGTACCCCTTGTATTGTAAAACCTTGTGCCCACTTGTATGGCCAAGATTGAAGCACGGATTGTGAGAAACGATCCTAACGGTTGTGAGAATTCTATAAATACCCACCACCTTTCATTCTTGCAACTCACCATTGAATCATTTTTGCTATAAGTTGAAGCTTATGCTACATACCTGAGTATTTTTGATTCAATTCTTCCTAGCTTGGACCCTTTGTAAGTTTCTTTCATGCTTTTTATTGCTTTTCAAGCGTAAAATTCAAACAGTATTTGACTTTCTGCTTTGACCAGTCTTTGGTCAACACAAATTTCATTCGAACTTTGCAACGTGAGCGTAATCACGATGGTTATAGTCCTTTGTGACTATACCTACTGATTACCACGTTGATTAGGCGTAGTGACGAGTCATAGTTTCGGTCAAAATGCGTATTTACGCGTATTTTGCAACCAAACTATTCTTGGGTATCAAAACCCTTTGTTTTGATATCTTTGTAACTTAGTTAAACATGTTTCAACATGTTTAGCTTGTCACTTTTAGTCTAGTGGTTGTATAGAGTCGTAAGTCAAGCGGTCTAAACACCCGCTTAGACTTTCGAACATGACCCGTTTGGTCGATCATTAGGATCCGACCAAGCATGTTTAGTGACCATAGTTGTATAGGGAATAACCTTCCGAGGTTATACCTTATGGTCACTTAGATTAATTAGTTGTATGATAGGTAGTTTATATGCCTTAGGTAAATGACCAAAATGCCCTTTTCATGCATAATTGGATCTTAAGCATATGTAACTTAAACTTTTGTCACTTAACTGATTATGCAACATATTTAAACATGTTTAGGCATATAATACTTGTCATAGGACTAGTTAGGCGTCTCGAACGCGCTTTTGCACGAACGACGCGTTTAAGTAGCGTAAGCTACCTTAATGGGTCGTAATGGGTCGAAAGCACTTAGGATAGGTTCCGATTTAGGATGTAGGCTTTGTTAAACCATATTACATGAGTCCCAATACTCATTTGGTTTACGAGACCTCATTCTACCCGATCTTCCGATTTAGGTGTTGATTTACTTAACTAGGCGATCTGATTTCTAGGTACTGCTTGATTTCTCTGGTTTGCTTGAGCTTGTTGAGTTCTTTAGATTGAGGATACTTTGCACTTTGATGTGAGTACACAGTTCCCCTATTTTACTGTTTTCAATTGTTTTGGGGTGATTCATATGTGTTAAACGATTTCGATATTTTTAACGATGGATTCAAAAACAATTAATATGGTTTATATAAAACTAATAGCGATTTCGATAATGTGAACAAACTTGTTGGACGTAGTTACATAACGAATAACATTCATTAGTTTTGGCCGAACCGACCAGTATTAGGTTATGGTACCTTAGGATCTGACAAATCCCGTTATCAGACTGCACCCATGGTTATGTGTGGGGGTTTTGTGGGTAACGACTGAATCGGTAATTGTTAACTTACCCTTTGGTGGTTTGTTAATACGAGATAAGCAATAGTGTAACAGCGCAGTGTAACCGCACCATGATATTGTCCGCTTTGGCGGCCAGCACGCCCCCGGCGTCCGCCCCTCACGGTTTTCAAAACGCATCATGATGGTTAATGTATCCAGCCCCTTATAAGGAAGCCTTTGTTCCCCTTCACAACCGATGTGGGATGTCACAATCCACCCCCCTTAAGGGGTCCAGCGTCCTCACAGGACCTGGCACCACCGGTCCGGCCCTGGCTCTGATACCATCTATAACAGCCCAGCGTAACCGCACCATGATATTGTCCACTTTGGCGGCCAGCACGCCCCTGGCTTCCGCCCCTCACGGTTTTCAAAACGCGTCATGACGGTAAAGGTATCTAGCCCCTTATAAGGAAGCCTTTGTTCCCCTTCACAACCGATGTGGGATGTCACAGATAGACGAGTTACGAAGGTTTGGATGTTATTAGCGAGGCGACCAAAAGTAGTTTTCACAATTAAAACGATAGCGATTTTGAAACGATTAAACGATTGAAACAATTTAAACGAGTTAAACGAATTGAACAAACGATTGGTTTTGGGTTGTGATTAGATAATGGGACGGGTGTGATATGATAAAAACATGGTAGATACGCCACTGGTACTTCTTATATATAAGCGTTTTTATCATATTACATTCCGTGGCATTATTTAGTTCACTTGGGAAAACGATTTTAAAACGATGTCACACAACGATGTTTTCTAAATAATATAAACCATACGAGCTTTACTAACGAGGTGATTTACAACTTAATTTACTTAAACAAATGTTTTGGGTTAAGAATCATGGCTACGAGATTTTTATAAACTATAACCAACTTGATTTGAGTTGGTTAATTTTGCTGCAATACTATACACTTTTCAAAACAAGGTTTTTAACTTTTGACTCTTATAGTCTAATGAGTTATTGCAACATGTAAACGAGCCATGAATCCGACACTCTCATAAAACTTATGTGCTCGCCAGCATTTCTTTGCTGACTTTGTTTTTACATATGTTTCTGGTGATGATTGATGATGATGTTTGTGACTAGGATGCATGCTCACTTAGGACTGGACGAGGCCTTAGTGATTTAATAACGATGATAGACTATGTTTAACTTGTTTGTTTAACTTAAGACAATGTAAATGGTTAAATCTTTAAATAAAACGAAACTTTTTGAATCCATGGTTGTGAAACAATAATTCTGCCACGACACTCCCTGATGTTTCCGCCGCGGTTTCGTTGTTTTAACGCGGTCGGGGTGTGACAGAAGAGTTGGTATCAGAGCCAATGGTTATAGGGAATTAGGTTATTAGTAATGCTTTGACCTAGACTATAACTTTCTAGGACCCTAACGCAAGTTTGTTGCGTTTAGATTTTTAAAACAATACCGTCACCTATCCTTAGGTGATAACCACAACGAGAACACAATAACAAATCCGCTTTGAAAACCAATCATCTGTTCTAGGATGATTTATTATAAGGTTTTGAACCCTCTAATTTTTCAAAATCTCATCAAAGTTTGGGTCTTATAGTGTGAACACGTGCAATCTGGAAGAGTGGATGCCTGTACCTCGGGTTTTCTGTCTAAGGCTAGAGTGTTCGTACAAATCCACATAATCGGACCAGTCACTCTTACCTGGGAACTCTTGGGGTGGGTGTCCACTTATAGGATAAAGCAGGTCTTCGCGATACATTATATTGACCCATTTACTTTGATTAGTCACTGCGCGTCGTTTGTTTGTTCAAGGTAACGAACAAATGATCACCTTCCTTATGTCTTGTCGATGTTTTCAATACCTCTTTTGTTTATCCAATTGTCGATCTCACTCGTTTCCCATGTTTTCCTTGTTCCTTTTAGAAAATGCCTCCTTCGACGAGATGCACAACCTCCAACTAACGAAGAAATCGCAGCCCTTGTCTCTCAGCAAATGACTGCTGTGCTTCCGAACATAGTAACCCAGATCCATCAATTATACAACAATAACAACAACAATGCCCAGTGTAGTTTCAAGAATTTCAATTCAGCTAAACCGCTAAAATTTTATGGGTCTCAAGGGGCAACTGCGCTGCTGCAATGGTTCGAAAGTTTGGAGAGTACATTTAGACATGTTCAATGTCCGAATGAGCGTAAGGTTGAGTTTGCATCAATTGTGTTCGAGAAGCGTGCTCTTACATGGTGGAACGATGTGATGCGTGATAGGGGTGCCGATGTGGTGATGGCACAAACTTGGGAAGAGCTTTGGGCTCTCATGATGAAAGAGTTCTGTCACCGTCACGAGATTCAAGCTTTAGAACGAGAATTCGATAATCTGAAGCAAGATGGGGGAGAACACCGTGCGTATACGGATCGTTATGAAGAGCTGAGTTTGTTGTGTCCCACTATGGTTACCCCGTTGGAGAAAGCGATTGAGAGGTATATCGATGGTTTACCCGATTCTGTGCAAGACATTGTGTCTGGCAGTAATCCTACTACTGTTCGTCAGGAAATTGAGTTAGCTGCTACTCTGACCGAGTCTCAGGTCAGAAAAGGGAAATTGACCCGCAAGGGTGACAAGAAGCAGTCGGCCGATACCATTCAAGACAAGGGTAAAGGTAAGGGAAAGAAGAAGGGCGAGTCTTCTAAGAGGTCGAGGAAGCGCAAGGCTTCCCAGAACTTTCCTGTTACTTCACAAAATCCTCAGAACCAACCAGCTCAACCTCCTGCGAAGAAGCAATATGCTGGTACCGCACCTCACTGTACAAGGTGCAACGGTCATCATGTGGCACAACGGGCTTGTAAATAGTGTACTACCTATGGTAAACTTGGGCACTTGGCCGACATCAGTCGTCTGGGTCAGAACCAAGCTGCTCAGAATCCAGCACAAGTTCAAGGGAATGCTGCTAGATTCCCACCTGGTTCGTGTTACAACTGCGGAGAAATGGGTTATTTCCGCAACAACTGCCCAAGGTTGGTGAATGTCAACGCTAATGTGAATCTCGCTCATGGACGAGCATACAATCTGAACGCTAACGAGGCTTGAGATGATAATGAGGTTGTCAATGGTATGTTCCTTGTTAACCAATGACCTGCATCTGTTCTTTTCGATTCTTGTGCTGATAGAAGTTTTGTTTCGTTATCTTTTGAGCCTTTGCTTGCGATACCTAGAACTAAACTAAGGAAACCCTTATCTGCCGAAGTTGTTACTGGTAAACCTCTTGTACTCGATTCTGTTATTCGAGATTGTCAATTGGACCTCGATAACCATCTTTTTTCCTATTGACCTCATGCCGATGCAACTTGGGAGTTTTGATATTATCATGGGGATGGATTGGTTAACTAAGCATCATGCTAAGGTGGTTTGTTTCGATAAGATTGTTCGTATTCCTCTTTCGTCTGGTGAAGTCCTAGAGGTTCGTGGCGAGAAACCATCTGGAGGTTTGAAACTTATGTCGTGTACGAAAGCTCAAAGTTATTTACGAAAAGGATATGTTGCTTTTCTGGCACATGTCACCGAGGAGAAAGGCAAGAACAAGCGTATTCAAGATATTCCGATTGTTCGCGATTATCCAGAGGTGTTTCCTGATGAACTGCCTAGTTTGCCTCCAGTTCGTCAAGTCGAGTTTCATATTGACCTTGTACCCAATGCCAACCTAATTGCAAAAGCACGTTATCGTCTTGCACCGTCTGAGATGCAAGAGTTATCGAAACAGCTTCAAGAGTTATCTGATAAAGGATTCATCCGACCGAGTTATTCACCTTGGGGCGCTCCTGTCCTGTTTGTGAAAAAGAAAGATGGACCTTTTCGAATGTGTATCGATTATCGTGAGCTTAATAAGATTACCATCAAGAATCAATATCCCCTACCTCGAATTAATGATCTCTTTGATTAGCTGCAAGGTGCATCATATTTTTCTAAGATCGATCTGCGTTCTGGGTATCATCAGTTTCGTGTATTTGAAGAAGACATTCCCAAAACTGCTTTCCGCACGAGATATGGGCACTACGAGTTCACTGTCATGCCTTTTGGTTTGACGAATGCCCCAGCTATCTTCATGGACTTAATGAATAGGGTCTGTAAACCTTATTTAGACAAGTTCATCATCGTATTCATTGACGATATTCTGATTTATTCGAAGTCTCGAGCCGAGCATGAACAACATCTTCGTTTGACTCTGGAACTCTTGAAGAAGGAACAACTTTTCGCCAAATTCTCCAAGTGTGAATTTTGGCTTAAGGAAGTTCAGTTTTTTGGGTCATATAGTTAACGAGCAGGGTATTCATGTGGATCCTTCCAAAATTGCTGCAATTAAGGATTGGAATACACATACGATACCCACCGAAGTTCGTTCTTTTCTTGGTCTTGCTGGTTATTATCATCGATTCATTTCAAATTTCTCGAAGATCGCGGTTTCACTCACTGCTTTGACTCAAAAGAATAAGCCTTTTGAGTGGGGACCCAAACAAGAAGAAGCGTTCCAAACGCTGAAACGAAAACTATGTGATGCTCCTGTTTTGTCCTTGCCTGAAGGAAACGACGATTTCGTTGTCTATTGTGACGCATCAAATCTAGGCATTGGTTGTGTCCTTATGCAATGAGGCAAAGTTATAGCTTATGCGTCAAGACAGTTAAAAGTTCACGAGAAGAACTACCCAACTCATGATCTTGAGTTAGATGCTGTGGTATTTGCTCTCAAAATCTGGAGACACTATCTTTATGGCACAAAGTGTGTGGTTTTCACATACCACAAAAGTCTCCAGCATATTCTCAATCAGAAGGAGCTGAACATGAGGCAACGATGCTGGGTTGAGCTATTGAACGACTATGATTGCGAAATTCGCTACCATCCTAGTAAGGCGAATGTCGTAGCCGATGCGCTTAGCCGAAAAGAGCGAGTCAAGCTTCATTCTGTTCGAACTCTATCTGATATCCAATCTCGTGTCCTTAAAAAACAACGATCTTGTGTAACCAAAGGCTTATTTAAATATGAGCTACCACTTCAACTTGAGCTTATACTCAAAACAAAAGACGATGGGTTACTCTATTTCAAGGATCATTTGTGGATTCCGAAACAAGACGATCTTCGCACTTTAGTGATGGACGAATCTCATAAGTCTCGATATTCTATCCATCATGGTGCTGATAAAATGCACAAGGATCTTCGTACTCAGTATTGGTGGCCTGGTATGAAGAAGGATATTGCCTTGTATGTATCGAAATGCCTAACTTGTCTCAAAGTCAAGGCTGAACTACCGCCAGAGCTTGGGAATATTCACCCAACGTTCCACGTGTCCAATCTTTGAAAGTGTTTGGTCGATAATAATCTTCATATTCCACTCGACGAGATTCAAGTTGATGAGACTATGCATTTTATCGAGAAACCTGTGGAGATAATTGACTTTGCAGTCAAACAGGAAGAACAAGCGAATTCGATTGGTCAAGGTTCGCTGGGAGTCCAAACGTGGCCCAAAGTTTACTTGGAAATGTGAGGACCAAATGAAGGCGAAATAACCACATTTGTTTTCACAAGCTTCCTCTAGTTAACATTTCGGGACGAAATATCCTGAAGTAAGGGAGACTCTAACAACTGTGCTCTGTAATCAATGTACAATGTAAAACAATATCAATTATCAATAAAGCAATGTGTTTTGGTGTTATTATGTGTGTATTTGAGTTTGATGATTTTACGATTTGATTCGAGTTAGATTTCAAGCTTTAAATCGCTTTCTGGAAAGTTATACGCAAACTGGTGCGTAAACGCAGTCAGTTTAACACGAAAAACACTCCGGAATAGTGACATAGGCTTAACATACCTTAAATAACCTTTACATAACTTTGAAATAAGTTTTGGATGGTTTGGTGTGTCAAACTACGAAAGTATGCCGATTCATTCTGTAACGAACATTCCGGAACTTGATCATAAGTTAAACATGCCTTAAATATTCTTTACATAGCTTAGAAATAGGCTTTGAGGTGTTTGGTGCGCAAAAATAAACTTTCTTGATCAACAGGGACTAAAAGCGTCAAAAAGTGCATAAGTTTGCATTTTCGCGCATATCTTATGTTCTGAATATCCCCGGACATCCAAAATTTTTGAAATCATTAAAATATTGTATTTTAGTGATTGGAATGCAAAAATTTCCATTCATCACTTAATTTGGATCGTTTTTGCGTCCGTTTGAGTTTCCATCGTAATTAACCGAATAACGCAACCGTACGACCAAATGAACCGACATCCAAGATGTTTTCAAGCATATTTCATCTTCCCTATGCTTTAACATCATTGAGGAGCTTGAAAATGGGCTTGACGGGTGTTAGAAGTGCCGAATCACGACAAAACAAGCTCAGGGACTAAAACTGCCAAACTTTGAAAGTTGCTGACCAGCAGGTCCCATACGGACCGTATGGGGACATGCTTGCTGGTCTCTTGAACTGGTTGTGATGGTTTTTAACCCCTGAATTTGGATGCTATGGGCTGGTTTTGAGTACCCCTTGTATTGTAAAACCTTCTGCCCACTTGTATGGCCAAGATTGAAGCACGGATTACAAGAAACGATCCTAACGGTTGTGAGAATTCTATAAATACCCACCACCTTTCATTCTTGCAACTCACCATTGAATCATTTCTGCTCTAAGTTGAAGCTTATGCTTCATACCTGAGTATTTTTTATTCAATTCTTCCTAGCTTGGACCCTTTGTAAGTTTCTTTCATGCTTTTTATTGCTTTTCAAGCGTAAAAGTCAAACAGTGTTTGACTTTCTTCTTTGACTAGTCTTTGGTCAACACAAAGTTCGTTCGAACTTTGCAACATGAGCGTAATCACGATGGTTATAGTCCCTTGTGACTATAACTACTGATTACCACGTTGATTAGGCGTAGTGACGATTCATAGTTTCGGTCAAAATGCGTATTTATGCGTATTTTGCAACCAAACTATTCTTGGGTATCAAAACCCTTTGTTTTGATATCAAAACCTATTTTATAACTTAGTTAAACATGTTTCAACATGTTTAGCTCGTCACTTTTAGTCTAGTGCTTGTATAGAGTCGTAAGTCAAGCGGTCTAAACACCCGCTTAGACTTTCGAACCCGACCCGTTTGGTCGATCATTAGGATCTGACCAAGCATGTTTAGTGACCATAGTTGTATAGGGAATAACCTTCCGAGGTTATACCTTATGGTCACTTAGAATAATTAGTTGTATGATAGGTAGTTTATATGCCTTAGGTAAATGACCAAAATGCCCTTTTCATGCATAATTGGATCTTAAGCATATATAACTTAAACTTTTGTCACTTAACTGATTATGCAACATATTTAAACATGTTTAGGCATATAATACTTGCCATAGGACTAGTTAGGCGTCTCGAACGTGCTTTTGCGCGAACGACGCGTTAAAGTAGCGTAAGCTACCTTAATGGGTCGAAAGCACTTAGGATATGTTCTGATTTAGGATGTAGGCTTTGTTAAACCGTATTACATGAGTCCCAATACTCATTTGGTTTACGAGACCTCATTCTACCCGATCTTTCGATTTAGCATAACTTATATTTTTAGCTTGGTTTCTTTAGAAATCCTCCATACATCTTTAGATCTATAAGTATTATTACTCACATTAATCATTATTTTTCAAGAAAACAATATATTCTTTCAAGTTCATGTCCTGCATGAGGATGATTTATAAATCTCTAACATTTTCATCCTCTCATCTTGCTAGATTATGTTTTTAATCATGATCTAGCAAGATCATATAATGATCTACATCATTTACCCAAACCATCAAGCATCATAATAACACTAAACAACATGATTTCTTTAAGATTTCTTATAGTTTTATGCTTATGTTCATGTTTCATCTTCAAGTTTCTTAGTGTTCTTCATGATTTTCAACATGTATCATTCTTTAACCACTTGAAATAGATGTAAAATGGAAGGATTTGTGTTCTTACCACTAGCTCAAGGCTAGGGATGATCAATGTAAGAAATGTAGTGGATAAAAGCAATCGGTGAAGGTCCTTCGAGCTTCAAGGCCTCCAAGCTTCCTAACTTAGCTTTTTGCACCTCTAGACCACCTTGGAATGCATGGAAGAAGGTTGAAAATGGAGGTAGTGTGGTGGAGGTGTGTGGCCATGAGCTACTGGGTGAAGAAGAAGAAGATGGGTGTTGATTTATGGAATGAGAAATGACTAAAGTCTTATGGTTTATATAAACTTTTATCCAATGTATAATGGTATAAGGCATCTTTGTGTAGCATATTCTAGACAAGATCCATTAAAATATTCAAGAAAATCCCAAGTGGGGGCCACTTGGGCCGGATTTTGATGTGAGGGGGGGGGGGGTAAAGTGTGAAATTTTGGAAGTTGGTGGTTTAATGTGCAAACTAGAAGGTTTAAGTATGTTTAAGTGTGTTTAGGTGTTTTATGATTTTTAAGGTATTCTACCACCAATACTAGCTTAATATCATAAAAACATTACTTCTAGTAAAATTTTGATGTCCCGGTTATTGTCCGGTTGTTCGATTCGTTACGGTTCATTAAAGTGCTGAATTACGCAATTTCATTGAGTATGAAGCACCCTTTTGTAGCAGTTTTAATTCCCAACACTTTGTAAGTTGTTTTGGACAACAAAACATAAATTTTGCATGATATTATTGTGTAAAATAGCTGGTTATAGCTGAATTGTGCTGATTTTCTGCAGAATTCTGCAGTTTATATAAGTTTTAGGCACTTTCCGGCACTTAAACTATCTCTAGGAAGGCAGTTTTGTGTTTCTTACTTTCCTACACACTATACTAGTGTAATACTTGGTTTCTGGCTCATTCTGTGTTTCAATACAATGGCTGTCTATCTACTGAACTCTGTCAGCATTTTTCTGATTTACCGGGTAACTGTGCTTGCTGTGTTTCATGCATCTTTTGAGTCAATAAAGTTCTCATGCAATAATGACATGACTTTGAGCAATATATGATGCACATGTATGTATATGGTAATAATAAGAAAGCAATTCGAGTCATAAATTGTAAATCAGCACAGTCATTAATCATTAATTATTGTCTAATTAATTGTACGGATGCATGCAAATTTGGCAGTTGTCACACGGAATTGATAGGTCTTTCAAGCCTGTCCAACAGAAACGAAGGAAATTTGCTCCAGAACGGAACGCAATCATTCAGGAAGAAGTTGAAAGATTATTAAAGAGCAAGATGATTAGGGAAGTGAAATTTCCCAAATGGCTGCCAAATGTGGTTGTGGTGCAAAAGAAAAACGGGAAATGGAGAGCCTGTGCAGATTACACAGACTTGAACAAAGCTTGTCCCAAAGACCCATTTCCTCTACCTCATATTGATTCAATGGTGGATGCTACTGCTGGCCACGAGATGTTAACCTTCATGGATGCTTCCTCAGGATTCCAACAGATCCAAATGGAACCCTCGGATCAGGAGGATTCTGCTTTCATGACACCGACAGGTATTTATTGTTATACTGCTATGCCTTTTGGTTTAAAAAATGCAGGTGCAACATACCAAATATTGCTGAACATGATGTTTAAAGACAAGCTGAGGGACACCATGGAGGTGTACATCGATGACATGGTAGTAAAATCTAAAAAGACTGAGGATCACCTCCAGGATAGTAAGGGAGCATTCGATATCTTGGACCAATACAACATGAAACTAAATCCTACCAAATGTCATTTTGGAGTGGGAGCAGGAAAGTTTCTAGGATACATGGTGACAAAAAGGGGGATAGAAGCAAGCCCGGAGCAGATTAAAGCTATCTTGGATATCAAGTCACCTTCAAATATGAAAGATGTTCAAAGATTAACAGGGCGAGTAGCAGCATTGAACAGATTTATCTCAAGATCCTCAGAAAAATGCAAGGAATTTTATGATATCCTGAAGAAGAATAAGAAATTCAAATGGGGAGAGAAGCATGAAGCAGCCTTGCAGGATTTGAAGAAATATCTTTCAACTGCACCACTATTAATGAAGCCCGGGGATGGTGAACCATTATCCCTGTATCTTGCAGTATCAGGGAATGCGGTAAGTGCGATCCTAGTAAAGGATCACAAAGGTCAGCAATATCCTGTCTATTATGTTAGCAAAAGGTTATTAGATGCTGAAACTAGATATTCACATTTAGAAAAATTGATATTGGCTTTAGTTGTGGCATCGACAAAACTTAGACACTATTTTGAGACATATAGGATTCATGTAAAAACTAATTATCCTGTTAAGAATGTGCTTAGGAAACCTGAGATGTCAGGCAGAATGGCCAAGTGGTCAGTAAAATTAAGCGCCTATGATCTAGTATATGAACCTAGAAATGCCATAAAGTCTCAGGCTCTAGCTGACTTTGTGGCTGATTTCAGTAGTGATATTCAAAATGAAGTAGACCTAGAAGTACAACAACTAGGAGAAACCTCAGAATCCTGGACATTATATACTGACGGTGCATCTAATGTTAGAGGTGTAGGATTGGGTATACTACTAAAATCGCCACAGGGGGGCATATTACCTCAGGCTATTAGGTGTGAGTTTCCTGCCAGTAATAATGAAGCAGAATATGAAGCTTTAACTGCGGGATTAGAATTGGCTAAGAGCATGAGTATCAAGGGTTTACAAGTATTTGTTGATTCCTTGTTAATTACTAATCATTTTAATGGAACCTATGCAGTTAAAGGTGAGAAGCTAATTGAATATCTCGAAATTCTCAAAAAATTAGCAGGATATTTCGATGTTTTTACACTTGAACAGGTACCAAGAGAGGATAATGCTGAAGCGGATGCCTTGGTAAATCTAGGATCAGGAATATTGCATATCCTGTATCCTGCGACGGATCTTCTCAAATCTCAGGATAAGGAAGTAGTAAGTATCCGGGATCCTGATGATGAGCATCCTGAGGAGGATCCTAAGTCTTGGACGGCTCCGATCATGAGATATCTCAAGGAAGGACACAACCCAAAGGACGAGAATCCTAAGGCCTTTAGAATGAAGGTATCACGATTCACTATTATAAATAATATTTTGTACAAGAAATCTCTTGCAGGACCATATCTAAGGTGATTGGAGGATCCCAAAACCAAAGAGGTACTTCAGGATATACACAAAGGGGATTGTCGTAACCATACTGGGGGCAGGCCGTTATTCTCGAAGGTATTAAGAACAGGATACTATTAGCCAACAATGAGGAAAGATGCTGCGGAATATGCTCGAAGATGTGATGCATGTCAAAGGCACAGTAATATATTACATCAGCCTACTGAACCACTGTATCCTATTGCTTCCCCTTGGCCATTCATGAAGTGGGGAATGGATATAGTAGGAAAATTGCCAAAGGCTCCGGGAGGAAAAGTCTTTATGCTGGCCATGACTGATTATTTCTCTAAATGGGTTGAAGCTGAAGCATTTGCTCAAGTTAGAGACCAAGAAGTAGTATCCTTCATAAAGAGGAATATCCTGACCAAGTTTGGTGTACCAGCCGAGATAATTTGTGACAATGGTTCTCAATTTATCAGTAAGAGGACAACCAATTTTTGTAAGAGTTGGGGAATCAAAATGAACACATCCACACCGGTACATCCTCAAGCAAATGGACAAGCAGAATCCTCGAACAAGATTGTAACAACCCGCACTTTTGTGCATTGTTACTACTTGATATACTCGTTACGCCTAGCACCAGAGATTCGGATCATAATGTAACTATATCGTATATATCGCTATTCGAAGGATAATCGCATATTTTCGAAATACAATATCACTATACTACACTATTATCCCACTAACACTCACGGAGGCATCGAGTGAGGACCTATTCTACCCTCCTCAGTGGCTGTGATGTGTCGAACGTAAACGATTAACGCTAACAAGGACTCTCGGATGAGTGTTGTAGCTCCAGTCATCATGACGATGATGACAATACGAGTAAACGGTACCCCATCAGACTTTGTGGCACTACCCGAAATAACGCTCACGATGACATCAAGAAAGGACCTATACTACCCTCATTGATGGCCGTGAAACGTCGCTAATAATCGCATACTCGAATCGGAAACCGATGGTTAATTGTCGAAACTTTGGATTATGGATACGTAAATACGACCCCTAGTAATATATATATATAATAATAACAATATAATGATAATATAAATTAATTATGGAAAGTACGCACCTCGAAAACTATCAAAACGATCAAAACGGAGAAGTTCACCGCGTCAGGATAGCAATCCGGACGGATGGGCCATCCGCACGGATGGGCCATCCGCACGGATGGGAAATCCGGACCAAGTCACTTCTTCTCCTCTGCTGCCTATAAATACCATGTCACATCACTTGAACAGTGATGTGACAGCTCCTTCTCGACCAAACACGCTCCAAGACCCTTTTCTCCCGATTCCTCGCGATTCCGGTATGATTTCAACCTAAAACTTGTACTTCTACAATCTACATTCGATTCTACATCGTTCTATCTTTTAAAACTCAGATTCTAACCGTGAAATCTGCGGACTTGAGGCGTTTTGAGGTGATGTCACCAAGAGTTCTTATGAACTTCAAGTTGGGGTCTCATTTCACTATAAACGACTCAGATCCGAGTGATTTCCTCATGTTTTAATGACAAATCTCACCTAAATCTGTGCGATTTCGAGTTAACCATGAAAAACCATCAAGAACTACCAGATCTGATGGGACGGGGTGATTCCCGGCCGTTAGAACGGCTCGGGACTGATGAAATTTCAAGTGTTAGTGCGAAAATACACTACCCTAGTAAAAACGAACGTATTCTTTCCGATTAAACACTCGGAAACAGTGTTCAGAGTGCGAAACAGACATGACAAGCCCGCACGGATGACATGTCAGTCCGCACGGATGACATGTTAAGACCGCACGGATGACACTTGTCCGCACGGATGACAAGTCAGTCCGCACGGATGACACTTGTCCGCACGGATGACATGTCAGTCCGCACGAGTCACTCTTGTTCGAACGATTGACAATCCGCACGAGTCAGCAACTAACCGCACGGATGACAAGCCAGTCCGCACGAGTCACTCTTGTTCGAACGATTGACAATCCGCACGAGTCAGCAACTAATCCGATCGGATAGTCTGTCATCCGACCGGATGACAACCATCCGACTCAGGTCCATATGCCATCCGATCGGATGAGCCCATCCGAATGGGTGAGCACCATCCGACCAGATGACTGACTCTTCAAGACTAATCTCGCTTAACCGTACATCGTTTACTCTATTCTTCAAGGATCAACACAGACGTGCTAGCAACCAATCCAATCAAGTTGTATTTCCGCTAATTACGCACTGTGAGTATACTTGAACCCATTTTTAATCGAATTTTTGGGTGTAACATACGTTTCTAACAAATCGAACTTATCAAACGAACTATTCAATCAATCGAATTATCACTTGCGAATAACTATTATTCATAGATATACGTGATGCTAGTTGCATATGTGCTAGGGCTTATACTCGCGACGTCCCACCACGACTAGTATAGTACTATTACGCCCGACGGGGTCTAGTTATGCCATCGTACATTCGAGCATCGAGGACATAGTTGGTAGTATCAGTTTTGTGAGTATATATGTCGTGTATTACGTTTATGCATTTGGAAATTCGTAGCACTTTTAATCTATTATGCTATACTTATCAAACCTGTATACTCGCCAATACTTTTGTATTGACAAATATTTTAACGTATGTTGCAGGTTAGATCGCAGTCTATTTCAAATCAAGCTAGGAAGTCTAGAAACTCAACTAAAATCTAGGTTGTCGGATTTGTATTGTTCGAGAGGGCAAGAAATATGTGATAACTTATGTGATTGTATTACTTGTTAGTATGGGATAACGAATGTATTAAATATTATCGCAATATAGTTGTTATGGATTCTCTTGAGCAATCTGATTCGCCTAGTGCCGCGCCCCGATGATTCCGCCATCGGTTGGGGTGTGACAGATTGGTATCAGAGCCATAACTATAGGGAATTAGTTCAGACTCGACCTAGTCCGGGTCGACGTCTTAGAAATTGACCTAGTCTATAGTCTAAGTACCAACAGGCCGACTCGTACAAACCAGTAAGGGTTTGTACCGGGCCTACTCGATACTCTCGATCGAAATTTCTAGAAGCTACAACTTTGTGTGAACACCGCGTACTACAGCTTCACACGAAGAAGCCTTTCCTAAGGCTGGAATACTACTTAGCCTTTCCTAAGGCCGACACAATACACATGCTTTCAAAATACTCGCATAACGAAACCGAGCGGTCCAGTCGAGATCAGGCGTGAAAACCAAGAACTCTCGATAGGATTGCTCACTCAGCGCATTTTTTTTTGCACGAGAACCTTTCATCGAATTAGGAGTGACATCCACATCTCGACGAAAGCCTCCATTTCGAAATCTAGTGGAACTCACGAATTTATTCGGGAGCATAACCACAATTGGGGACGAAGCTGTTAAGACAGGGGTGAAACCCGTACCTTAATAAGTCGTTCCACTCTCTATAAACTGGTTTTCAAAAGCTCTCACCAAGGACTCGACTATCACGATAACTCGAGCCACGCGATGACTAGGAAGACGAATGCCATGAGCTGCATCCCAGTGGAAGCATGAAGTCCTCTAGGTCAACGCGCATGCTCGAACTTGTTAGATATAGTTGGGTTACCTTGGGTAGTCAACGCCTAAACACCCAAGGCACTCTATCATACGACCCGCCAATTTTACAAATGATCGGAACTTATTTACGTTTTGAAACTTTACGCTTTATCGATTTCTCGATTTAACGTTTTCCACTCCCTACTTTATAAACGCACAAATCGCACAGCCATCGCAATCTAAAACGAAACCTGAATGTTTGCAACGAAACTAATGCATAATCTATCGCCTTCGCTATCGTTTTCTCACTTCAACGCGACCTCGCATATTCTAAATCGACCTGAATGTGTATGATTACAAGTTACATCTATACAAATATACATATATATATATATACATATATACATATAAACAACAAGTCATTGCGTGAGAACTTAGGAATTTCATGTCTCCTATGTGGCTCCTATGTGACTCGTATTACTACTATACTATCGCACCAAGTTTTGAACGCGCTCAATCGCATCACAAAACTCAAAATCATTATGATCGAATCTCACTCCAAGTCTCTTTCTGTCTAGATGCCTTCCAACAACTCTACCTCGAGACGAGTAGCTAGGAGGAGAGCCAAACGAAGTGTCAATAAGAGGATTGCATCACTTGTGACTAAGGAAGTGAGTAAGCTTATTCCTCGAATTGCCGCTCAAGTGCACTCTCTCGGCAACTCTCGAGCCTCGGAAGACTCCAAGACGGAAGCGCCGCAATCTACTTTTCTCTACAAGCACTTCAAAGCCTGTGACCCAATGGAGTTCACAGGTGAGGGAGGTGCGACTCAATTACTCCAGTGGTTCGATTCTATCGAAGTTACCCTTCGTCAAAGTGGGTGTCCCGATAGTTTCCGTACTGCTTGCGCTACCGAAGTATTTCAATCACGAGCACTCGACTGGTGGACCACCGAACGTAACAAACGTGGGATCTCCGCAGCTTACGCTCTCTCTTGGAATGAGCTGAAAGAGCTCATGAAGAAAGAGTACTGCCCCCCTCACGAAATTCAGAAACTAGAAAACGAATTTTGGGAAATCAAGCAAACCAAAGGCGATAACGCTGGCTACACCGCAAGGTTCAAACAGCTTAGCATAATCTGCCCAAGTCAAGTCAACACTCCAGGGAAAGCCATCACGAAGTACATTCGTGGCTTGCCTGAGTGTGTGGGTGATTTTGTCGAAGCTGCAAGACCAACTACCATCGAAGAAACATACCGCTTAGCCGCGGAAATCAACAACAAACGACTCATGGGAGGATTATTCTCAACGAATCCTGTCAAGCAATCGCCACTAATCCTTCAGGCGAACATGTTAACGAATCTTCTGATGAGTCTACTGACGAATCTTCTGACAAATCTGCTGGCGATTCTTCTAATGAATCAGCTAACGATTCTTTTGACGAATCTGCTAACAATTCTTCGGACGGATCTGCTGCCGATTCTTCTGACAAATCTGCCAACGGATCTTCCGACAAATCAGCCAAGGACTCTGCAAGTGAGTCTTCAGACGAATCCTCCAACGACGATACCTCTTCGCAAGACACTGACAAACCCAGCCGCAAGCGAAAGACTTCAAGCCCAAGCTCATCAACGACCGAACTGCTGCAACCGAAACCTCTTCAAACAGTTCCGATGTTTCCAAAACGAGCCTACACAGGAGCTCATCCTCAGTGTTACTCGTGTACCTATTATCATCCAGTTGGGGCTGACTGTCGCTATTGCAATAACTGCAACCATTACGGTCACTTCACCCGCAACTGCCGCATCGAACCGTGAACTTGAGTACAGCAACAACAGCTCCAGCAAAAGCCTTCAGGGATAAAGTTGTAATGATACGATTTTCGATGTTAATTTCTAAGTTTTGAACCTACTCTATTACTCGATGTTGCCACTACGCGTAACATTAACTCTCGTTTTCGTCTTCTCTATCACACTCTAGGCGTCACACTTAGACTAGATTCACACACATACTATATACTATATCACGAAATAATGTGTTTTACCCTCGCTACACTTTTAGAACGAGGTACGATAAACGTGCAAGGAACGATTAATTGCGGGTGCACACGGGATTACTTGGGTCAGTGCACGGAGATCGTAGTGAATTCTAAGGTGCCATAGCGTTTTGACAAAAGGTGACACCAATTCACAGGATGAAAGTAGTAGGGGTCAAGCAAGGTGTGCTTTATCATACTACCAAGGTTCCGTGAAGAAGGTGCCACGTGGAGTTGAACGTTATTAGACCTATTATACTATTGTGATTATTTTCAACACACTACACTCAACCGCAAGGCGTAACAACTGAAATTGCTTCATCGCAAGACTTGTCGTAAGTCTGCAAACGCAATGCAATCGCCTCATCGATGGACTCTGGAGAGTCTACCTCGCAGGTCAATTGCATCAACGCAAGACTGGTCGTAAGTCTATTGCAATGAATCTCATCAAGCACATTAACGCTCACGACATTGTCGGGTGAGGACCTATTCTACCCTCCTCGATGACTGTGATGCGTCGCAGCGTAACGTAAAGCTTATTCGAAACAAGAATCGAACTCGACTAATCGCAATCGCTTACCTTGTGCATCTCGCAATCTCTATCGCTTATTATGTGAACCTATACCGCTTGCTGTGTATCAATCTATCACTATCGCCTACCGTTAAGCTGTGATGTTCGTGTTAAGTTAGCACGCATGACCTCGCTTCACGAGATGAAGCTCATATAGTTAAGGCAGGGTGTTTTAGTCATATCAGTGACCTTTCGTGGAAAAAGGCCATGTGGGGTCTAATGTTAGTCAAACTCTGTAGTGTAAATCAATCAAAATCGAACCGCATACCTCCATCGCTTACACGCAACAACTATCGCTTATCGTAATTCGATTATCACCACCATCATTGCTAGTGTTGTGTTTGCATTATTCGTTTAATCACCTAATCGCTTATCGCCTATCGTGTATAATCTACCGCTTATCGCTCGCTCGGTGTTCATTACAGTCTATGTGGCATTAGTACACATGACACCGCTTCACGAGGCAAAACTAACCTGGTAAAGCATGGTGTTTCGCCATGGTAGCAAACTCTCATGGAAACGTGCCATGTGGGTTTAATGTGTAATCTAATCGAAAACGCGCTATTCGCTTCTCGCTTATCAACTCGCCGGATTAACCTATTCAATTCTATCTTACGCTCGGTCCGATTTTCTAACAATTGGGCCAAGTAAACGCAATTCTATCCGGGTCGTACCGGCACACCTGACACTGCCTCACGAAACGGAAGTAATATGGGCAAAGCATGGTGGATACACCGCTGGTACTTCCTATATATATAAGTGTTTTAAACATATTAACAAACTTTCGTGGGAAAGTGCCAAGTGGGGCTCGGTAATTAACCACCTTTCTGTACTGATTAAAACGTCTTTTTATAAAATTTTGATTTTAAAAACCGGTGGGCAAGTGAAATTCTCTCACGACGTGGAGTCAACATCGAATCGGTTAAACTCCATGTCCAAGAAAAGTTTCATAAGCCCAGTTTTTCCCTAAACTTTTACAACGTCAAAATAAAATCCTTCTTAATACGTTGGTTCGACATCGAGTTCAGCTTGAACCCATGTCATATGAGAGTTTTCGTAACCCTTGTTTTCATCTTCGAATTCCTTAAAATAATTAAAAACTTAAACTTCCTTGCAACATCGGTTAACATCGACTCCGTTGACCTCTCGTTAAAAGGAGAATTTTCAAAGACTTTCATCCTAAATTCCTTTTTAATATCTAAAACGAATGTTTCTTGAAACGTTGGTTAACGATCGACTCAGTTAATTCAACGTCATGAGAAACCCTTTTCAAGCCCTTTAAAATTGCAATCGCATCGAACTAACGAATTCTACGCAAGACAAGGTACTTTGGAACGCCAACTCGTGGGATATTACCTTCGTCTTTACGTCACTTTCCCGCTATCGCAATCGATCTCTCTTATTCGAAACGCTCTTGTTTGTCAACTCTCGGTCAAATCACTCGCTGTAGCGCTACTCATACAGGATCAACCCTCAGAAGTCTACCTATTGGAGACTGTAACAACCCGCACTTTTGTACGTTGTTACTACTCGATATACTCGTTACGCCTAGCACCAGAGATTCGGATCATAATGTAACTATATCGTATATATCGCTATTCGAAGGATAATCGCATATTTTCGAAATACAATATCAGTATACTACACTATTATCCCACTAACACTCACGGAGGCATCGAGTGAGGACCTATTCTACCCTCCTCAGTGGCCGTGATGTGTCGAACGTAAACGATTAACGCTAACAAAGACTCTCGGGTGAGTGCTGTAGCTCCAGTCGTCATGACGATGATGACAATACGAGTAAACGGTACCCCGTCAGACTTTGTGGCACTACACGAAATAACGTTCACGATGACATCAAGAAAGGACCTATACTACCCTCATTGATGGCCGTGAAACGTCGCTAATAATCGCATACTCGAATCGGAAACCGATGGTTAATTGTCGAAACTTTGGATTATGGATACGTAAATACGACCCCTAGTGATATATATATATATAATAACAATATAATGATAATATAAATTAATTATGGAAAGTACGCACCTCGAAAACTATCAAAACGATCAAAACGGAGAAGTCCACCGCGTCAGGATAGCAATCCGGATGGATGGGCCATCCGGACGGATGGGCCATCCGGACGGATGGGCCATCCGCACGGATGGGCAATCCGGACCAAGTCACTTCTTCTCCTCTGCTGCCTATAAATACCATGTCACATCACTTGAACAGTGATGTGACAGCTCCTACTCGACCAAACACGCTCCAAGACCCTTTTCTCCCGATTCCTCGCGATTCCGGTATGATTTCAACCTAAAACTTGTACTTCTACAATCTACATTCGATTCTACATCGTTCTATCTTTTAAAACTCAGATTCTAACCGTGAAATCTGCGGACTTGAGGCGCTTTGAGGTGATGTCACCAAGAGTTCTTATGAACTTCAAGTTGGGGTCTCATTTCACTATAAACGACTCAGATCCGGGTGATTTCCACATGTTTTAATGACAAATCTCACCTAAATCTGTGCGATTTCGAGTTAACCATGAAAAACCATCAAGAACTACCAGATCTGATGGGACGGGGTGATTCCCGGCCGTTAGAACGGCTCGGGACTGATGAAATTTCAAGTGTTAGTGCGAAAATACACTACCCTAGTAAAAACGAACGTATTCTTTCCGATTAAACACTCGGAAACAGTGTTCAGAGTGCGAAACAGACATGACAAGCCCGCACGGATGACATGTCAGTCCGCACGGATGACATGTCAGTCCGCACGGATGACACTTGTCCGCACGGATGACACTTGTCCGCACGGATGACATGTCAGTCCGCACGGATGACAAGCCAGTCCGCACGGATGACAAGCCAGTCCGCACGGATGACAAGCCAGTCCGCATGAGTCACTCTTGTTCGAACGATTGACAATCCGCACGAGTCAGCAACTAATCCGATCGGATAGTCTGTCATCCGACCGGATGACAGCCATCCGACTCAGGTCCATATGCCATCCGATCGGATGAGCCCATCCGAATGGGTGAGCACCATCCGACCAGATGACTGACTCTTCAAGACTAATCTCGCTTAACCGTACATCGTTTACTCTATTCTTCAAGGGTCAACACAGACGTGCTCGCAACCAATCCAATCAAGTTGTATTTCCGCTAATTACGCACTGTGAGTATACTTGAACCCCTTTTTAATCGAGTTTTTGGGTGTAACATACGTTTCTAACAAATCGAACTTATCAAACGAACTATTCAATCAATCGAATTATCACTTGCGAATAACTGTTATGCATAGATATACGTGATGCTAGTTGCATATGTGTTAGGGCTTATACTCGCGACGTCCCACCACGACTAATATAGTACTATTGCGCCCGACGGGGTCTAGTTATGCCATCGTACATTCGAGCATCGAGGACTTAGTTGGTAGTATCAGTTTTGTGAGTATATATGTCGTGTATTACGTTTATGCATGTGGAAATTCGCAGCACTTTTAATCTATTATGCTATACTTATTAAACCTGTATACTCGCCAATACTTTTGTATTGACAAATATTTTAACGTATGTTGCAGGTTAGATCGCAGTCTATTTCAAATCAAGCTAGGAAGTCTAGAAACTCAACTAAAATCTAGGTTGTCGGATTTGTATTGTTCGAGAGGGCAAGAAATCTGTGATAACTTATGTGATTGTATTACTTGTTAGTATGGGATAACGAATGTATTAAATATTATCGCAATATAGTTGTTATGGATTCTCGTGAGGAATCTGATTCGCCTAGTGCCGCGCCCCGATGATTCCGCCATCGGTTGGGGTGTGACAAAGATAATTGTCAACAGTTTGAAGAAAAGACTTGGAGCTAAGAAGGGAAGATGGGCAGAAGAATTACCCTTTGTTTTATGGGCTGATAGAACGATGGTGAAAACTGCAACTGGCCGAACCCCATTTTCCTTAGTATTTGGAGCAGAAGCGGTGATCCCAACAGAAATGGTGATACCTACGGCGAGATCCAACCTCCGGGATCCCGAGCAGAATCCTGAAGCCCTTTGCCATGAATTTGATACTATTGATGAAACAAGAGATGCGGCAAAGCTAAGAATGGCAGCATATCAACAGAGGATATCTAGAGCATACAACAAGAATATAAGGACTAGAAGGTTTTAGGTTGGAGATTGGGTATTAAGAAAGGCTTTTCAGAATACTACTAATCTTGCTGATGGAAAGTTGGCTCCAAAGTGGGAAGGACCCTATGAGATTGAATCAGAATCAGGGAAAGGAGCATACCGACTCAAGAATATGGAGGGGGATATGCTACCAAGATCCTGGAATGCTATACACCTAAAGTTCTATTTCAAGTGAGTTTAGAATTTAATTTCTAACTCAAGATGCTATGAATTCTATCTCTTTTAATATGTTTGATATTGTTTATTCTTTTGAACCCAATACTGACTTAAGCATCGGAGGGGTGTTAGGCAGGCTAACACCCACCTTAGTTTACGATTGTTTTGCAGTATATGCTTCGGGATATAGCTCCAGGATACACACTCAGGATACTTCGAAAGATTAGAGGATTGGCCCCCTCTCTCACGTTTAAGGGATCCTGGTCCCTTCACAGGTTTAAAGGTAAACACCCCACCTGGAGCGCAAATTATCTAGGGATAGTTCAAGATAGCGGGACCAGTCCATGTAAAAGTGGCTGACAATTTCGTTATTGTTGGCTATATCCTGGATCCTAAAGGTATATGAGGATTGATCACCCTCTCTCATGAAAGGGTATTTTCATACCCTCTAAGGTTTAAAGGTTTTCACCTTTCTAAGTCTTGGAGTTTATACATTCCCACCTGTAGCGCATGAAAATTTGGGATTTTCCCCAGAATACTTATGGGTTTATCCCCAGAACACTAAGGATCTATCTTCAGTATATTTAAGGGTTTACCCCCTGTAATACAAGAATTATTCAAATAGTTGCAATTGATGTCTAGAAAATTTCTAAGTGTTCATAGACATTATGCACAGGTGACATTCCTACTGAGGCAATTGTGTAAAGCTCAAAAGATCAAGCTTGGACGTAGTATGCTAAGTGTCTCAGACTGGGGACATCATCATTGGAAAAATTGCAAAAGGATTGAAGTTTGAAGAATAGGCTTACACTCTATTGCCGGTATGATCTTTCCTTTTTAAACTCTGTTTAAATCATTTGAACTTTTGAAACAGTGTTTGACAAAAGCTGAAATATCCTGATATATCTTTAGAATATATTTTCAAAATGAATTTTCAGAATATGTTTCAGGATGTTTGGTTGGAATATTTGGGATAAGATACTTGGGTTAAAAACTAAAATTGTATTCTAGCCAAACAAGTGTTATCAAAACAAATTTTGAAAAATAAACTGTCCTTTTTTCTTTGAAAACTATATCTAAATTGTTTGAGTTATAAAAAGCCTATTTGACGAAAGTCTTTTTAGGATATTTGTGAGTATATTGATCAGGATATTTTCAAAAAATAATTGTACTAAGTTTGGAACATTGAAATTCAAACTAAACAACGCATATTGAAGAACAACAATGGATAATTCGAAAGAGGGTTATCTTATTTAACATAGCAAAATTTGTGCTTCTGGTTTCATCTCAAACTGAGATCAAACCGAGGCCCATCCGCCTCCAACCCTTGTATTGTTCAAAACAAACCATGCTGATTGATGACCAAGGATTTCATCCTGAAACTCAGGACCCATCCACCTTTGGCCATCATATTGTCTTAAGTGCAGGAAATAGGAATTGTTCCAACAAATACAGCCATCAAATAAAAAAAATATGGGCTCCGGCCTAAGCATCAACATCCATCATCGCCCATTTCTCTGCATTCAAGGGACAGCACCCTCTTCCATGACTTCATCAGCGACATCCTTTCCAGTATCCTTCACAGCCTCACCACCAGCGCCAGTTAGCTCTCCAGTTGCCTTGGAAGACCCCTCAGCTGCAGATTTAGCAGGATGCTCTACAAGATTACCGCCAAGACCCCTTAGCTTTGTCTCCCAGTGTTGGTACACGATGTCTAAAGCCTACGTCTTAGTCTAGGGGTCTAAATATGTCAAGTTTGTATAGTACAGGGGTCTAGATGAAAGTTTAAGCTTATATGTTAGAGATTTCGCTTGAAAGCATGTTATGTTAATCTCAAGCGAAATCACATGTTAAGATTTCGCTTGAGACATTTTCAAGCGAAATCTGAAGGTTATATATAGGTGTGTTGTTTTCTCATTTGGTATGCATTCTGAAAAGTTATACCGAATTGCTGCCGATTTGTCAAGTGAATGTTTTAATGAGAAACGAGTATTAAAGTGATATTCTTCTGTTTTCTACTCCGTTCTATCTGATTCTAAACTGTTTAGGTGTTTCCGCCGCTTAAATAGTGTGTATTCACTCAAATTGACTCATTTGATCGGTCAAATCGATCCTACAATTGGTATCAGAGCCGGTTATGAGTAATTACACCTGAATCAGTTAGTTTTTCAACACAAAATTTGATTTTTGGACTTTGACACGGACAAAATGGACTGAGTTTTTTACAGTATATGTAAAAGTGAGTTTTAACAAATCCTTGAGAGTATCAGCTTTAATTTCAGTCTAAAACAGATAAAAATGACATGAAAACCAGTTTTCGCTTGAATGAACAATCTGATTTAGCTTGAAAAGTTGGTATTTTGTAGCGAAATTGTAGATTTCGCTTGAAACAATCTGATTTAGCTTGAAAAGTCGTTGATTTGAAGCGAAATTGTGGATTTCGCTTGAGTATACAAGTGATTTCGCTTGAGTATATTGAGAAGTCCATAGTGTTCGTGATTTTGTTCGATCGTCTGATTTTGTGAAAAGTTTGTGTTTGAAAATTTAAAAAAAAAACTATTCGGTAAACCTAAAAAAAATGGAACATCAAGAGTTTTCTAACTTCTTCTCAGGCAGTGGTATGGTAGCAGGACAAACTTCGAGTAGTGTTATGCAAAACGTCAACATGGAGAACGAATTGGGAACGATGCAAAAGCCCCCTAAACTCATGAACATCGATGAATATTCGAGTTGGGCAGGAAGATTTAAAACGTGGATTCAAGCTAATCATTTTGAGAGCTGGTTGAAGATTGATACAAAATATGTACCTCCTGTTGATGGTATGGGTCATGCGAAAGTGATTGGAAGTTTGACCCAAATGGAACAAGCCGACTTTAAGGCTGAAAAGAAAATGATGAGCATCCTTCAACAAGCAATTAAGGAGGATATCTTGGTACTGTTACATCACGAAGACAATTCAAAATCCCTTTGGGACAAATTGTTGTTAAAGTTTGAAGGAAGTGGAGAGATGATGAAAAGAAAAAAGGCATTGATAAACAAGCAGTTTGATATTTTTACGGGAATGAAAGGGGAAACCACAAAGCAATTGATTGAACGGTACTGCCATTTGGTTTTGGAGATGGGAAGATTGAAGATAACCAAGACAAATGAAGAGTGGATCGACAAATTAGCAGACGCATTACCTTATGATGAGTGGGGAACTTATCTGATGGTGTTAAAGAACAATACAAGTTTTGCTAGTATGAATCTGAGTGGTTTCATTGAGAAAATTGAAGCTCATGAATTGGAACTAACAAAGATTAAACAAATGAATTCAGCAAATGTGCAGCAAGACATATCTCTATATTACAAAGGAAGCATTCCTGGAGCAACAAATCAAAGTCCAAAGATACAGACGGGTTTTAGTGCTGATACAAATTTGAGTGGTTCTACAAACACTCCACCATCAAACAAGCCTTCACCATTTGTGAACTATGATCCAAACTCCAAAGCTCAAGAGCAGTCTTCACCGCAAAGCTCTACAAGTTCAAATAATCAGGCTTATGTTTCTGGGGTGCATTGCAACATCGCGGTGAATATTAAGAATGGAAATGAAATTACTGAAACAGCCGCGAAACAACACATTGCATTACTTGCTTCCGTTCTTGAGGCGTATGAAGGATTAGTGGCGGGTAGGATTGGTAATCCTGATATGACCAAAGAGGATTACGACCAGATCGATCCGGAAGAGCTTGAGTTGATTGATATAAAATGGGGCATGGCAAGTTTGGTTAGAAGAGCACAACGGTTTATGGAGATCACATGCAGAAACAGTCTCTCAGGTCCTGATCAGAAGCTAGGGTTCGATAAATCGAAAGTTACGTGTTTCAAGTGTAAAGAACTTGGTCATTTCAAGAGAGAATGCCCGAACCGTGAAGTGAACAATCATGAAAATCTGTTCACCAAAGACTATTACAAGCAAGCGATTTATCACCGATCAAATCAACAGCAAATTGTTCAAAGGCCACAAATTGAGAATAAACCGGAAAAAGCGATGATAGTAAATCAAGACGATGAGAAGGTAGCTGCAGGTTTCAGCTGGGATAAATATATCCCCGGTAGCGATGGACAGGCAATGATGGCTGAAGTTGTTGAAATTTCTGAGATAGTGTCTGAACCAGAAACAGTTACTGAAGAGGTTTATGTGATTGTTGAAGAAGTTTCTGCTGAAAATGTAGACAATTTGGAAGAAATAGCTGATGAAATTTATTACTCTCAATCTAAGCAGGAGGTATTAGCTAGTTCGTTGAGATCTTCATGCCTCCAAAAATTTTTGAATCTTTTGTAGGTTTCTTTGAAGAACCGAAGACTGGATTGTGTCCAAGGTTTGAAGGGAAGGAAGAATTTGTTGAAGAAATGATCGATGTAACAAAGGAAATGACTGAAGACACATTGAAAGAAATTGCTGACAAGGCTCTCATGGCGAAACTGAGAGAGGTAGATTCAGAATCCGAGGAGTCTAAGTATGTCGGTAATGAGTTTGTCAAACAAGAGCAATCTGGAGTTAAGGGAAACGAATCAGTCAAAGTGTCTGAGTCTGAATTGGAAAATGTCGGTAAACAAGATGTGAAAAATGTGTGTCATGAACAGGTTGTTGAGAAAGTCGTTTCAATTCCTGAAACACTATGCCAGAAGTGTTTACAACCGTGCATGGAGTGTCTTGAGAAAGACACTAAGTATCAGGAAATGAAACATCATACAGATATGCTAAAATTTGATCTGAGCGAAGTAAAAGAAGCATATGACAAATTGGCTAACTCTATTAAAATGATTCAAGATGAAAGTCTTGAAAATGATAAAGCCACAAAATTGCTAAAATCAACTGTTATGGATAAACAAAAAGAAATCAATTTTCATCTGGACACCATTGCTTCATTAAAAAGGGAATTGGAGTTAACAAAAATTGAAAATGAAAGAATTGATAAGAAGTTGATGAGTTATGTTTCATCTTCATATGTGATTGAACAGATTGTTCCGAAACAGCCTGATGAAACACCAGTCTTTAAGAGTGTTCCACCCCCAATGTGGAATCATTATACACAGAAATATCCAGATGGGGTGGAAGCTGCTTTGAATCTCAAATTGAGATCAATTGAAGATGAATTGCCTGAGAGCATTGATGTTACATTCTCTGCATCCGACACAGACAACGAGTCACAGGTCATCAAGACTGTTGTTGATCAGGTGTTAGATGAAGAGAGTGATAACTCTGAGGTTGAAGTTATGAAATCTCATTTTGAGAAGTCTGTTACTGATTCTGAAAACGAGGATAATTTTTTAGATCATTTCATACCGAAATCAGACAAGAGTACGAATGATGATCCGATTATGGTGGTTTACACTATGATTGGAACGGACAAGCTTTATTCTGATTTTGAGTATCCTCTTCAGAATGTGAAAATTGAGAATGTTGAGAAAGTTTTTAGGTTGTTTGAAATGAACATTGATGAGGTTAATAACAAAGAATTCTTTTCAAAACCTAAAAAGTCATTCGTTTCAACACGTGTCAACAACTCGGAGAAAAAGGAATGGGAAGGTAATGGTAACAAGAAAAATGGTAACAACTTTAAAAACAAAGGAATTGGTTTTGAGAAAAAGATGGCTAAGAAGGTTGTCAAGCCAAAAGATAAAATGAATGATGTTTTTGTTTTTGGACCAAGTGTGGATGATGAGAAGGAATACATTTTTAGTCAAAAAGCAGTTGATGATTTCAATGCGGCTAAGAAACTGAAAGTAGAGTCATTCAAGTCAACTTTTGTCGAGTATGACAAGAGAGTTTGTTATCGCTGCAATGAAATCGGGCATATGGCAAAACAATGCAAGAAAGTTTTCGAAAAACCTGTCATTAAACCTGTTGTTCAAAAACCTCAACCTAAGTCATCAATTGACAAAAAGGGTAAAAAACCAGTGGTTTCACAAATCCGCATTTTGAAGAGGGGTGAATCGTTGAAGTCGGAAGATAAGCCGAAATCGACATTTGAGATTGGCGAATCTTCAAAGTCTCAAAAGACTTCAAAGATTTATCCAAAAACAAAAATTTTTGAAAATCAATCATGGGTTGCAAAGTCAAAACCATCGGTCGAGGAGAAAAAGATGGAAAACATTTTGAAGAATGAAACAAAAGTTTTTGAAACTAAATCACAATCAGTTGAGGTGAAGAAAATGGAGAATGAGTTAAAGTTTGATTCAAAAGCTTTTAATCCCACTATTCAAAATATTTTCAGAAAAATGGTTGACAGAAAAGTCAAAGGGGTAAAGGAATTTTATGAATCAAAGGTGGGTGTTAATGATAATCATAAATTTGAGTTTGAACTTGACAAGTTTCTTGCAGATTTTGAGTCAGAATTTCCACCAATCAAAAATGAAGTAAAACCAAAAGCTAAAATTGATGTTCCGAATGTCACATTTGACTTTCCTAAAACTGATGAGAAGTGTGATGTAGTATTTGGAAGTGTTTCAACAGTTAAGAAGTCATGGAGTTCATTGTTTGAATAAATTCGCTATGATGTTTGCAGGGGCTTCCCAAGTCTATATTGTCAAAATGGATCATGGATAGTGGTGCTTCAAGGCATATGACTGGGACGCTAGCTCTTCTCTACGATGTCAAATCTGTAAATGGAAGCTATGTTGGATTTGCTGGGAATCAAGGAGGAAGGATCGTTGGTCAAGGAACGCTGTCAAATGGCGTGATTTCATTCGACAAAGTGAACTACATAATCGAGTTAACAAACAATTTACTCAGTATTTCACAAATCTGTGATAAAGAGTTTAGTGTATATTTTACAAAAACTGAATGTGTGGTTTTGAAACCAGGGTTTAAAATCCCTGATGAGATGGTGCTGTTGCGTGCTCCATGGGAGTATGATCTTTATTATCTTGATATGAACATCGCAACACCAACAACTCATCAGAAACAGTGTTTTGTGTCAAAGACTAAAGCGACAGAAAAAGATTCGATAATGTGGCATCGTAAGATGGGCCACATTCATGTTCGTAAAATGAACTTTTTGGTACATAATGATTTAGTGGATGGTGTAAATTTGAAGAATTTTCACTTAAATGATGATTGTGTAGCGTGTAAGAAAGGAAAGCAAACTCGGAAGTCACACCCTTTGAAGATCATGAACACGATCAGGTTACCTCTTGAGAGATTACACATGGATCTCTTCGGGCCTGTCAACGTAAAGAGCATCAGCGGAGACTTATATTGCTTGGTGGTGACTGATGACTTTACGAGATTTTCTTGGGTAGTGTGTTTGGAACGAAAAGATCAAACTTTTGAATCCTTGAGGGTACTTTTCAAGAAGATGGAAACGGTGTATAAACTGCCAATCCAGAGGATTCGGAGCGACAACGGAACGGAATTCAAGAATAATAAGATGTACGAGTTCTGCAACGAGAAGGGAATTCTTCATGAATTCAGTGCGCCGTACACTCCACAGCAGAATGGCGTAGCTGAATGAAAGAATCGGACCCTGATTGAAACAGCCCGTACAATGTTAGCCGATTCCAAGCTACCAATCTTTTTCTGGAGTGAAGCAGTATCAGCAGCTTGTTACACTTTGAATAGAGTTCTCACTGTCAAGAAATATAAAAAGACTTGCTTTGAACTACTGCACCGTTATAAGCCGAATCTTGAGTTTTTGGAGCCATTTGGGTCTCCTTGCACTTTTATTGATGAAAATGGTAAATTTGGAGCTAAAGCTAATGAGGGTTTCTTTGTAGGTTACGCTAGCCCACTCAAGAGGGTGTTCATACCATGCTTGGGTAAGGTGATTCAAGTCCAACATGTGGATTGTCAGAAGCACACTCCATCGTCACAACTTCCCGGACAAAGATTCCTGTTCGACTACGATAAGCTCTGGGATTCGTTCCATCTGCCGGTCGAGCCGAGTGATGAGGAACTAGCTCTTATGTACCTATATCAGCAAACTATGTCAGAGGAGCAAATGACTAGACCACTAGAAGTTTCTCAACCCACCGTGGGTACTCATGATGATGAAGCAGGACCGAGTGGAACAGCTCACGAATCACCAGAGGAACCAGTTCCATCGTTTGATGAATCTGACGACTCAGAAGCAGAACCCGCTCCGACTTTTGACGAGGATCCAACGGAAGCTGAGGATCAAACCGTTGATCTTGACATATCGAGTTTGGAATCGGAAGTGAATGTGCCTGATAATGCTATGCCACGGACATTGTCTTATCATCCCTCAGAACAGATCATTGGTGACCTGCAAAGTGGTGTCAAAACCCGACATCAAATAGACTAAGCTCTTACATGTTTCTATTCATTTATTGCTGATATGCAGAAAGAAGTCTCATTAAAATGTTTTATTTCGCAGATAGAGCCCAGAACTTACAAAGAGGCATTGACCGAGGATAGCTGGGTGAATGCAATGTAGGAGGAGCTGCAACAGTTCGAAAAGTTGGGCGTCTGGAGACTTGTCGATCTACCTGAGAATCAAAAGTTGATCAAAACGAAATGGGTTTTTAAGTGCAAACGAGATGACAGAGGTGTAGTGGTGAGAAATAAAGCACGACTTGTGGTTCAAGGCTTCAGTCAACAAGAAGGAATAGATTATGATGAAGTTTACGCACCGGTTGCCAGACTTAAGGCAATTCGGATCTTTCTAGCCTTCGCGTCATGGAAAGACTTTAAAGTATATCAACTTGACGTCAAATCTGCCTTTCTTTACGGAACTATCAGAGAAGAAGTGTATGTGGGGCAACCGCCGGGGTTTACAGACCCACAACACAAAAACAAGGTGTTTCTACTGGATAAAGCGTTGTATGGACTTCACCAGGCCCCGAGAGCCTGGTACGAAACGCTTTCAACATACTTGCTGGACAACGGGTTCACAAGAGGCACAGTAGACAGCACTTTGTTCACCAAGGAAGAAGCAGGCCACTTGTTGATTGTGCAGATATATGTTGACGACATAATTTTTGGATCCACCAACGACGACATGTGCAAAGATTTTGAAAAGGTGATGAAGAAAAAGTTTGAGATGAGTTCTATGGGTGAGATGAAGTTCTTTCTCGGGCTGCAGGTGGAACAAATGCCTGACGGAATCTTCATTCACCAAACGAAATATGTGAAGGATATGCTAGACAAGTTTGACATGACAGATTGCAGTCCTGCATCCACCCCCCTCGCACAGAATCATGGAATTTGTCCAGACGAAAATAGTGTGAAGATGGACGAGACATTGTACCGATCAATCATTGGATCTCTGATGTATCTCACGGCTTCCCGTCCAGACATCATGTACCCGACGTGCCTCTGTGCCAGATATCAGTCAAATCCAAAGCTGTCACACCTGACCATAGTGAAACGTATCTTACGGTATTTGAAAGGCTGCCCAAGCATCGGCTTGTGGTATCCTCGATCGGGTGACTTTACTTTATCTGGTTTTGCTGATTCTTATTTTGGGAGTTGAAAGCAAAATGCAAAGTCCACCACTGCTGGGTGTCAGTTTTTCGGAACTCGACTTGTTACTTGGCAGTGTAAAAAACAAACCGTAGTAGCGCTCTCTACCTGTGAGGCTGAATACGTTTCAGCCTCCAGCTGTTGTTCGCAGATCCTTTGGATTCAACAGCAGATGCGAGACTTCGGTTTGCAATTTTTAGATACTTCGATCTATGTGGACAATGAAGCGGCCATTAACATCACTAAAAATCCGGTTCACCATTCTAAAACAAAACATATTGAAATTCGTCACCACTTTATCCGTGATTGTCACGAGAAAAAGTTAATTCGGATTGAACATGTGCACACCGATAATCAGAAAGCGGATTTCTATACAAAATCATTTGACAAAAAGAGATTTTATTATCTTTTAAAATTGAACGGGATGAAAAATTTGCAATCTGGGAGGGTTATTGAATTTGAAGCCGAGTTGAGCGGCGATCTGACATGAACCATGTTATGTTGTCAAGTTTGTTTGTACAGTTTATTTTCTGCTTTTAAATAAAAACAAAAACACAAAAATATGTTTTCGTTTTAGGGGGAGATATTCGCAGAAAAATACAAAAACATGATAAAATCACAAAAATCAAAAACATTTGAAAAAGTAAAAAAAGAGTTGTGTAGAATAGAGGAAATGATAGTACATCAGCTAGACGGACACAGTACGCTAAAGAATTGTAATGTATAAAATGCAATTAAGCAAGTCTCGCTAAAGATGTGCCGATAGGTTTTCACAAAATCAGTAGATCAGTTTGGGATATAAACATAAAATTTACTTGCGTCTACGTGGGGAACACCTCCAGGATATATAGGTAACCCCTGAAATCCTGTTTGAAGGATCCCGTATTCTGAGATACTAGGTCTTTATGCTTAGTGATATCTGGGGTATTATCCCGGGACTTCTGATTTTGCGGAAGCAATGGCCTAGTCCCCGGAGAATACTTTACGCTTCTTTGAAATATAAGCCTCCCCTCAGCATAAAAAATGATAACACATTGCAAAATGGTTAATCATGTGCTGTTGAAAAGAAGATCCCCAAAGGGGACCCACCAAAATTCGAAGCCATCATCTCTCTGCGTATCAAAAGATCGACCTGAGCTCTCACGGCCTTCGCAATTAACCTCTTACAGATATCATCTAGGTATACTCACCTGTAAGACTGAATACTGGGATCTGGATACGGGAGTATATACTGAGGTGGGACACATGTAGATGTTTAAGTCCTAAAACACTAATTCTGTATCCCGAGCAGATTGAAAGTTCTGTGAGAATTTAAGAGGATCAGTATCTCGGCAATCTACGTGAATTGTTTAATGCTTAAAATGAAATAACAGCTTAACGGTGCTTGTGTCTAGTCGGCAGCTGATATGATCCTCTAACACACTCACAAAAAGATTGTGTGTACATAGTTTTTAGTATATATAGTTAAAATCCAAAAAGTTTTTTGTTTCTCATTTTATTTTCGACAACTGACATTGGGAATCGGAAGATCAAAGCTTTGTGCAGATCATGTCTATATTTGATGAGGGCTGGGTAAGCTGGTGATGCAGTACAATGATTGGTACAGTCTTTGTCTGTTAAAATGTGTTTGAAAGATCAAAATGTTCAAACGTTCATTAATTTGAACTTGATTTCTTTTCAGAAACTCGGCTTCTTCATAAATTTGGTCAGCCAGGGTCATTAATTTGGATTTGGCAGGCTAGTCAGTTGACCAAGGTCATTAACTTGGACTTGGTTGACTGGGTGTGTTAGTAAAAGTTATAAAATTGAAAAAGTTGAAAATTTAAAATGACAATTTCACTCGAAAAAGAATGAGATTTCGCTTCATAGGTAACATTTTGCTTGTTTGAGATTTAGCTTGAAATTCAAGCGAAATCATTCGGCATATAAATAGGAGCAAAGATTTCGCTTGAGCCTCATTTGTTACACTTTTCACTTCAAACCAGTTGAAGGCGATTTCAAGCGAATTCTTCAGATCCTTGATTTCTTGCTGTTACTCTGTCCGATTTACCTAAAATCTTGTGTTTCTAGTTGGCAAGTTCAACTATAAACATGGTGAATCCTTCGAGTGCTGTCTTTAAGCCACTTCACAATAGTTGTTGTGATCTTGATGAGACAAGAAGTTCTAAATTGTCGAAATTCAGTAGTATTCTGGAGTTCATGAGGAGATTGCCAATAAAGACAGCCTTGACAGACAGGCGTTTGGTTTTCAGAACTCATATCAAACGTTTTTGGAAGCATGCGGTGTATGATGAAAAGAGCAAGATAATCACTTCGCTTGTCAAGATAAATGAAGAAAAGAAACAAATTCTTATCACGGAAGCATATGTTCGTGAAATTCTGGAATTTCCTGATACTGAAGATTCTCCAACAAGGTTTCCGGAAAGAATGGTTAAAGGGTGCTTGTTGAGAATGGGTTATATTGGAGCTTTAAATGCTGCAAATGTTCTGAAGTCAAAATTTTCAAAGCCTTTCAAGTTCTTAATTCATTCAGTATTGATAGCTATGAGTCATCAAAAAGGGAGTTTCGATGCTATGCGTGATTATCATATGAACATGGTGGTTGCACTTGTTTTGAACAAAAAATACAATTTTTCTCATATTGTGTTTCATTATCTAGTGGATGAAGTTACATCAAATAGGAAGAGTTGGTTATATTCAAGGTTTATTCAGATGATGATTGATCATGCTTATCCAGGAATTGTCCGGGATGTGAACAATGACTTATTGGTTCTATCTCACATGGATAATGATTCTGTGGCGCAGTTAGCAAGATATCATCCTAATCATCCTGAACCAAAGAAGACTGTTGAATTTTTTGGTTTTATTAGTAATCCAGATTATCAAGATCCAGATCCGATAAATCATGAACACTGGAGAAATGAAGAAGAAAGAAAAGAAGCTGGATATGCTGATGAGTTAGAGATTCTTCAAGATTTCAAAACAACAAGAAATGAATGGTTTGTGAAAGAACAAAAGAAGAGAAGTAAGAAAACAACTCCAAAAGTGCAAGTTGAAGAGGGTTCGTCTTCACAACCTAAGAAGCGTCGTAAGAAAGCTGCAAAATCATTGTTGGTTGATGAATCTGAGAAAGAAGCTGAAGTTGAAACTGAAGTTGAAGCAGAGGCTCAAGCAGAAACTGAAGTAAATGTTGAAGGAGATGTTCGTTTTTCTCCTAGAACTACTCAATATTTGCAAGAGATTATTGAACCTGATCCTGAACAAAATAAAGCAGCTGATGATATAGAAGGTGATGATGTTGATAAAAGTACTACAAGTTCTTCAAATTCTTCTGAAGCTGAGTTTGATGAAATTGAAAGTTTGAAAAGAATTCAAGAAGATATTATTAGAGAAAGACAGTTGAATAAAAGAAAGAGAAAAGAAAAAGATCAAGATGAAGAATATGTTCCTTCACAAGAAGAAGTACAAAAACCATCTTCTGGAGCCAAAAGGAAAACAGTGGCAAGGAAACTTAAAGTTACTCCGAAGAAGGCAAAACAATTGAAGATCTTGATAAAAGGGAAACCGGTCAAGGAAACCAGTAAACATAAATCACCTCCACCCGAACATATTACTTTTCAATCACCATCACATCAAACTTCACTACCACATCAAACTTCACCACCAAATCAAACTTCATCACCACATCAAACTTCACCACCAAATCAAACTTCACCACCACATCTTTCAACACCACAAGAACAATCTATTCCTACTTCACAAACAATTTTCCAAACACCATCATCTTCACAACCTATCATTCAAACCACACCTGGATCTTCTGGTTATAAAACTTTTGCTGGTATTCCGGATAATGTTAATCTTGAAGACGTTGGAGTTTTTGATTTTGCAACAGATGAACAAATCAAATATGTGGATGAAAAGATTGAAAGAGTGATTGCTGAAAACAAAACAATTACAGCTGAAAGCAAGAAGATGGCAGATCGTGAGAAAATTCTTGAAATACGTATAAAGAAAACTGAGTCTGAAAACAAGTCTTTGCTAAAGAAAATTGAAGCTGATGAAGCAGAGATTGATGTCTTGAAAGTTCAGATTGCAGAATTACTTGAAGAAAAGAAAAGTAGAGATGAGCATCTCAAGTATTATGAATTGAAAAACAAAGAATTGAAAGATATCAAAGCTAAAAATGAACATGAAAATTATGTGTTGAAGAGGATTTTAGAAAGTGTGGTTGGAATGCATCTGGAGCAGAAATATGATGAAATTATGCGTCAAGAAGATAAAGCTCAGAAGCAAGCGGTTATTGATGCAGAAATGAGAAGAAAGGGTAAAGAACTTGAGGATACATCAGGAACTGCTTTAGTGATAATTGAACAACCTGAACCGATTTCATCAGTTCGATTCATTTGTGATAAAAAATAGTATAGTTAAAGAAGATAGTGAAGAGGAAGATGAAGAAGAGGATGAGGATGAAGCAGATGATGATAATGAGAAAATATTTTCTGCTAGTAGTTCAAATGATGATGATGATGATGATGATGATGATCAAGATGCATCCGGTTTTATGATTTCTGAAAGATTGAAAGAACAAAATGCAGATGATTTAATGATTGATGCAATAAATGAAGTGTCAGAGGATGTAACAGGAAAGGGGGAGTCTGCTGGAAATCAAAGTGTTGAAGCTACTGAAAAATTGATTTTAAGTATTGAACCTGAAGTAGAAGAAGGAGAGTTTAGACACACTTACACATTGAATGAAGTTTTAAAGATGTTCAATGCAAAAGAAAATGAAGTTCAGTCCGATGTTGTAGAAGAGCTAAATGCATTTGATATGAATCAAAAAGTTGAATATAAGTATAAATATGTGGAAGATGCAGATCTTTATGATCGAGTTGAAGTAGAGGATTTCACGGATGAAGATGATGCTAATGTTGATACTTCAGGTTTGCCAACTTTGATGGAATTCTTTTCTAAGGAGAATCAAGAAGAATTGAGGCGTAAAGTTGAAGAAATTCACAAAGAAGTAAATGTTGATGACACGGAAAAGGATACTCAGAAAGAAGATCATAAGAAATGGTTCAGACAGTCAAATGAAAGAAAGTTCAAGAGGCCGTTGAAGTTTTACCAGAAAGATAGAAGTGTTTCAATGGGTGATATCATAAGCTGGGGTTTTCTACCTCAAGTGAATGCTTATGTGATAAGAAGAGAATGCGGCGTGCAATATTTTGAGAAGTTACATGATATTATGTCATTACCCTGGTGGGATGTTGATGAATTGGCTCAATTCAAAATGTTAGATTATCCAGTAAGAAAGAACGATCGTAAAATGTGGCAGTGTATAAAGTTTGAAGCTGTAAAGAATTTCAAGCACTGGCAACCACATTATCCCAAGAAAGATAGAAGAGTGAATCCTGATACTGGGGTTGAAGAAACAATTTTACATATAAAGAAGCCGCGAACCATGAAGACTATACCAATGCCACAAATGGAACAAGATTTTTATAAAGGATTCATGGATTGGGTGTATAGTTGTAGATCAGCTGAAGCGGTGATTACTTATCGAGCTGGAAGTGAAATTAGAGAAATCCATGTATTTGATCCGATGTGGCTCGTAAATTGCCCTGCAAAAGATATAGAATGTCTATTCATTCACAAGATTCGTTGTGAAGCTGAAGACAGAGAGCAGGCGATGCAATTTCAAAGAGTTGTTTCTATTTGTGTTCAGAAAGGTATAAATGCAGATAACAAATGGAACTCTAAATGGTGGAAGCTTGAAAAGAAAGTCAAATTGAAAGCTGAAAAAGCTCGTAAAGCTCAAGAAGAAAAAGATAGATATCTGCGTGAGACGTTTGCTCAAAGACAAGCTGCTGAAGAAAAGAAGAGAGCAGATGAGAATGAGAAGCTTAGGAAAATGTTACTGAAGAAGCCTAAGCCTCATGAAGAAAAGTTCAAGTCCCTGTAATGTTTGAAGACCAAGACTGAAGACTCCGGCTGTATCCAAGGGGGAGTTTGTTGGTACACGATGTCTAAAGCCTATGTCTTAGTCTAGGGGTCTAAATATGTCAAGTTTGTATAGTACAGGGGTCTAGATGAAAGTTTAAGCTTATATGTTAGAGATTTCGCTTGAAAGCATGTTATGTTAATCTCAAGCGAAATCACATGTTAAGATTTTGCTTGAGACATTTTCAAGCGAAATCTGAATGTTATATATAGGTATGTTGTTTTCTCATTTGGTATGCATTCCAAAAAGTTATACCGAATTGCTGCCGATTTGTCAAGTGAATGTTTTAATGAGAAACGAGTATTAAAGTGATATTCTTCTGTTTTCTACTCCGTTCTATCTGATTCGAAACTGTTTAGGTGTTTCCGCCACTTAAATAGTGTGTATTCACTCAAATTGACTCATTTGATCGGTCAAATCGATCCTACACCCAGGCATCGACATTCCAAGAAGGGCATTCAAAGCCCAGGGCCCTGGCTTCGTAAGCCATTCTTAGCCTAGCTTGGAGAAGGGAGATGACGACGGAGCTTTTCAGGCCTTCCCGGTAAGTGGTCATATCCTGTTCATGTTGAGCCTGGGCGGTGTTGAGATGGACTTGGGCTTCATGAGTAACTTTCTTGATGGCGGCCTGGTGTTCCTGGGTCATAGCTTTGAACTTGTCCTCGTAATGTTGGGATTTAGCAGCAGCGATTATACCTTGATCGGAAATGGTGATCTCGGCTTTCTTCAATTTAGACTCGAGCATCTTATTGAGCCCGAAGGATTCTTCGTACAAGTGAACCAGACGTTTGAGACCTTACAATGAAAAACGCAGGCATCATTATATAATAACCAAGATACTGGTCTGACATATATGCAGGATATGGAATGAGGATCTGTACCTGATTAAGAAAGGAAGTCATGAACCCGCTTGCCTCCATGAATCCGTAATTCTCGTAGGGAAACGTTTCGGGAGTGACAGGCGAATCAATCTCTTTCCTCTTACGAGAACTAGAGTCCGGGGTTTGGTAGCTGGTGAAGGCTTGGGGATAATGATGGCTTTAGAACTGGTAGGCTTGGATGAAACAATAGGTTTGGGACTTGGCTCTTTCTTGATCTGGACAGGATCGGAGTAACTGTCCAACTCTTCAAGGTCGAAAACTTCTGGGATTTTGGCTGGTGCTACAAAAAAGGGGAAGTTCTAAATCTATTCTACTTTTTCATTATATTACGCTAATCAATTATTTGCATATTAACTCTTACCAGACATATCAGATGATGAATATTGGCTGGAACTCGGGAGGTGTGAGGAAAAGCTTCTATCACCTTCCGGTAACTGGTAAATTGCCTTGATTCTTTTTTCAGATTCTCCAATAGGAGGGGCTACCTCTTTGAAGTTCATTGCGTAAAGGCCAAATAAAAAAGTATTAGCACAAGGCATAGGCCCAAAAGGTATTTGGGGATATTCTTAAGACCCTAAATCCTACCGGTGGTTAACCACTCCATCGGGAGGCTAGCACCCTCAGAGATGGAGTCTTGCTTAACAAAGAAGAATTTGCGTTGCCATCCATCCCCGTTTTTGGTGGCTTTGAGAATGAGGGGTTTAATGGAAGTAGAGAAAAGTAAAAACCGACTGGAACCGTTAGATCGGAGACGATAGGCGATTGGAATATCCTCGATGCAGAGGTCAGGAAGGTGAAGATTTTTTATTTGGTTAAGTACGATCAGTACCCTCCAAACCATGGGCATTGTTTGGGCAAAGCAAAGGCCGGTGGTTCGAAAGAATTGCATCATGAATTCGGGAAAGGGGTACCGAAGGCCTAGCGAAAAAGTGTATGCTGGAAAACAAACCCAATCGGCTGATGAAACATCCGACCGAACTGACCGGTCGAATGGTCTGATAATCACACTATCTGGAAAGGCGCCGGAGGCTCTCAACACTGCGATGTCTGCGTTATCGAAGGCACAGATCTCCTTCTCGGGGTTTTTTAGTAGGTTTTGTTGAATGAAGGTCTCCGTCGATTCGCCAGTATGAGAACGGGTTCTGGTAGCCATTGGGGGTAGAATAAAGAGATTAACAGAGAAAGAGAAAAGAATGAACAATTACCTGGAGATTCCGTTGGTGATATCTGGTTTTCAAATAGAAAGAGAGAAGATATAGGGGCGTAATAGATAGCCATTGAGTGAACACCGCGTTGGAAGTTGCCTAGTGTCATCTCGATCGTCACTTCACTTTAATTACCTCATCAAAGGATATAACTTTCTCCTGTGTAAGGATTGAGGTTCGAATGGGTCTGTCCCCATTATCCATCTTCGTCTCTTTAGCATATCTCTTGGCTGCTGAAAAGGAAGTGCCACATATGTTTGATCCACCAGATATGAAGTTGAAAATTTGTGCATCAGCAGGGGGAGCAGGAGGTCTTTCTGGAATCTTTTCAGGATCCTGGATCCTTGACTTTTTCCTTCCAAACAGCTCCTTCAAATGCCCTTTGCTTAACAAATAACCAATCTCTTTCCTGAGTGCTATGCATTCATCAGTGAGACGACCGAAATCTTCATGATAGGCACACCATTTGGATTTGTCTTTTGTGGCAGCCGGCTTATCACTCTTTCTGGGCTATCTTGCCTTTTCACCTAGATTCTGCATTGCAAGGATCAGTTCATTATTATCAACAACAAAGCAATATTTAGAAATGGGTGGATAATCTTCATCATCCTCTTCTTGTTCCACTGCGTGCATGTTTTGATTATCAGACTTGTTATATGATTTGGATTTGTTGTTCCTGAAGTAGGATCCTTGCTTTTCCTGCTTTGAGGATCCTGACAGTCTTTCATGGATCCTTTTATCATCCTCTAAATGGATGAATCTAAGGGCCTTGGTTCTTACTTCATCAAGATTCCTGCAAGGGGTCATGACAAGATCATCATAGAATTGTGAATCCTTAAGCAAACCCATTTTGAAAGCTTCTACAGTCGTAGCAATATCCAAATTAGGAATTTCTAAGGATTCTCTACTGAATTTAGTGATATAATCTCTAAGTGATTCATTTTGACCTTGTGTTATCCTATATAGATCACTAGTTAAACGTTCAAATCTCCTACTGCATGAAAATTGGCTATTAAACAAATTAACTAGATTAGCAAATGAAGTAATAGAGTAAGGGGGAAGACTTAGCAGCCATTTAAGAGCTGATCCTGTTAGTGTGGATCCAAAACCCTTGCATAGACATGCTTGTTATGGGTGGGTTTCTGCTCATATATCTCGATTGATATTCTGACTTTGTTTGTTTTATTGTGACCAGGATACTGAATCAGGATATTGGTAACATCCTGATACGATATCCTGGTAGTAATTAATTAACCCACGTGCAGATTAAAAGGTGCAAGTCTCTAATGTTCAAGTGGACTTCTTCTCCTCAAGACTCGGGCAAATCAATTAGATTATGGACGTTGAAGCCGGAAGACGTGGACTACAACGTTCACAAAGGGAATATTCCATATATCCCGGATTTATAGGCTAGTTAGTTAGTTTCTTGTTACTATAAATAGATTGATCGGATCAGATAAGAACACACGCAATTTCTCATACACTTTTGCTCTCTACTAGCTGCAACCACTCACGAAACACTTACACTAGTATCGAAATCACATTTTAACACTTAGTCGATCTGCATTATATCCTACACTGTATCCTGACATTTGAAGTAATAAGAAGAACAAGGCAGCTGCGATTGTCAGCTCCCGAGGTTTTGTGCCGGCGATCTAGATTAATTAAGGGCTTTCCTCGTACATCCCGTGTCATCCTTTACATTTTCACTCATTGTTTGATCGTAGATACAGCTCAATATCCTGAGCCGTATCCTGAAAACTGTTTTTGCAAACAACTTAATTAGCTTATTTTCAATACACTTTCTTAGCACACTACCTCACTTAACTAATTTGATCACTTAATTGCTTCGGTAATTTTTGACCAAAACAATGCTTCTTTCAACCTTTCAGGAATGGGATTGATCTCCATTCTTTCTCTGTATTGAGCTACATGCTCTTCTGGATCGGTTGAGCCATCATAGAGCTTCATGTTTGGTGTTTGAAACCTCTTTGGTATTTCTGCATCACAAATAGGTGGTGCAAACCGAGATATCCTGTGTCTTCCATCTGGAATTTCAGGAATGGGCTTAACCACTCCTGGAACGCTGGATATCATATCCTTGAGCTTTTGTAATTCCCTATCCATAGCTTGGTTGATTCATGTATCTTGCACAAAGCCATGGTTAGCATTATGGGAAGTATTTAAAGTGTTACCTCCTGATGGATTCAAGGGTGGAATTCCTGATGTGAATCCATATTGATGTGATTCTGGCATGATTGAGGGACCAGATGAAGCAATAGTTTGCATAGGTATGAAGTCTCCCAAGTGAATCTCTGAACTTCTGGGTTGTACACTCCTTAAGGATCCTTGATCCTGAAAGATGTTGGATGCTTGATACACCAAAGCTAGGGGTCTTGGAGGATAATCCATGGATCTGTAAGCCTGAGATGAGGATCCTTGAACCTGAGACGAGGATCCTTGACCCTTCGATGAGGATCCTTGACCCTGAGATGAGGATCCTGGATACTGAGAGTAGGATCCCTAAACTGTCTGCATGCCCATGTATCCTCCTGAACTAGAGAAGCATTCTTGATGCTGTAAGGAGGATCCTTGAGGCTGAAGAGAGGATCCTGAAGGCTGGAAGTAGGATCCTTGAACCTGTGTCATTGCCAATGATCCATAGCGTATACGCAATGATCCACCCTAGTATTGGACTCCTGATGTTGTGGAGTGTTGGGTAGTTAAGAATGGAGAATCGAAATTCAGTGATCAAGGCATCAATGGAGAGTGATCCTCCGTGATCTCTTCAATTTCTTGATTTCATCAATCTCACGAAGGATCCTGTCATTAGTTTTGTCCTGCAGCTGCATGTAATCCTTCATCTGCAAAATCAAAGAATAAAGATCATTGATAGTAGGACCAGAAGAAGCAGCAGTAGTTGGTTTTGAGAAAACGGGGGTTTGTTTCTTCGCAGCATTCTCAGCATTCTTCTGGGATCCAGAAGGTGCAGGAGGCAAAGGTGGAATGCCCTGTGAAGAGGTGATCATCAGCATGGAATTTGAAGTGTTCTTCGCGTGAGAAGCCATGTAGTTGAAGGTAATGAAAAGAAATGAATGAAATGAACAAAATTTCTCAGAATTGAAGCACCAATTGCCGTACGGTGGGCGCCAAACTGTTTTGGTCAAAAATCACACAAGGATAATGCAACCAAATCTGATTTTGTGAGGTGTGATGCTTGATTAATTGGACTAATGTATGAACAATGGATAAATGAAATGAATGGTGAACACAAGGATTTATACGAGGAAAAAGCCCTTGATCAATGTATGATCTCCGGCACAAAAAACCTCGGGTGATGGATGTTTTGGTCAAAAATCAAGCTAGGGTAATGCAACCAAATCTTTTGTTGTGAGGTGTGAAGCTTGAATCAATGAACAAATGTATGAATAACTTTCAAATGAAATGAACAAATGACACAAGGATTTATACGAGGAAAAAACCCTTGATCAAGAGATGATCTCTGGCATAAAAAACCTTGGGTGATGGAAACTACCGATCACCAACTATAATTAAACAAATGATCTTTACAACTCGGGATGATAACAAGCTTGTTACAAGGATCACTATAGTGTAATGTGTATGAAATCGCCAATGAACTGCTGAGAGTTGTTTCGAGTGTGTGTGTTTGCTTAATTGTTCTAACTCAAGCTTGTTATCCCCTTTAAAATAGAAATAACTTAAATAACTAACTATCCGCTAAATGTGCAAGCTCCCCATGACTTCTAAAACGGTCACTGTTAGGGGAGGATTTTCTAACAATTAGTGATCCTTACTTGTTATCCTAATAAATGATCCTTACTTCTGTGACAGATAGTGATCCTCAGAAGGGCTCCAGGATCAGGATCATGGATCACTTTAAGGATCCTCATACTAACGATTGTTTGTTTGTGTTTCGTATTATTTTGCAGGAGTAACAAGCTTGACTTGGTCTTGGCAACGTTACTATGGAATATTCCACGGGTATTTCGCACACGTTTGACTAGAAATGGACGTTGTGGAGAACGTGGGAGCATGGCACAAAAGTCGGATAGTTTGTTAGCGTAGTTAACTTCTATTTTTAAAGGGGTGACGAGCTAGTATTTAGAACACTTAGCCATTTTTCAGCTACACACACTCTCGTACAATTGCACTCTTGAAGCTTTCGGCAAACACTTAACAGTTTTCGCTCACTTTTACACATTTCACCATAGTGATCCTTGTACCTAGCTCGTTGCTATCCGAAGTTGTAAATATTTATTGATTTATTTGAGCTTGGTGATCGGTAGTTTCCATCACCCGGGGTTTTTTGTGCCGGAGATCAACTCTTGATCAAGGGCTTTTTCCCCGTATAAACCTTGTGTCACTTATTATTTATTTTTCATAGTGATCCTTATTGCTACAAAGTAATTCAAGCATCATACCCCGTAGCAGAGAGTTTGGTTGCATTATCCTCATCAGATTTTTTGACCAAAATAGTTTGGCGCCCACCGTGGGGCCATTGGTGCTTCATTCCTAAGAAGTTTTTCTGTTGGTGATCATTCCGGTTCATTGCATACAAATACATGGCTTCATCATTGAAGAATACCTCTACTGCAATGTCTACGGTCAATTCATCTCAGGGCATTCCACCTTTGCCTCCACCACCTTCTGGACCTCAGAAAAATGCCGAGAAGAAACCAACTCCCATTTTCTCCAAACCTCCAACTTCTTCTGCTTCTTACACTCCCACTACTAGTGACATGTTTACTTTGATTTTGCAGATGAAGGATCATATTCAGCAACAGGATAAGACCAATGAAAGGATTCTCAAAGAAATCGAAGATCTCAAGAAACAAAAGAAAACGGCAGAGGATCATTCCCCACTGGTGCCCAGATCTTTGAATTTTGATACTCCGGTGATTACTTCTCAGCCATCAGTGGTTCCAGATGTTCAATATGTGGGTGGACCAAAAGGAGTGCACTACGGAGCAACAACAGTGACCCAGGCATCAGGTTCATATTTCCAGCCAGCAGGATCCTATCCTCAGCATATGGGATCCTTCATGAATTCAGGAGGATACTCAGGAGCGCAGCAGATTCAAGGATCTTCCTTTGTTCCAGGATCATTCCAGGTTCAAGGATCCTCCTTTGTTCCAGGATCATCCCAGGTTCAAGGATCCTCCTTTGTTCCAGGATCATCCCAGGTTCAAGGATCCCCCTTTGTTCCAGGATCATCCCAAGTTCAAGGATCCTCCCTTGTTCCAGGATCGTCCCAGTTTCAGGGATCCTTCCAGATGCCAGGATCCTTGAGGAGTTTGCAAACAGGAAGTTCAGATGTCCATCAGGGAGATTTTATTCCGATGCAGACCATTGCTTCTACTGGTCCTTCGATCATTCAAGAGCCCCAACAATACGGATTAACATCCATTCTTCCTAATTTGAATCCAATGGGAGGTAACACTTTTAATAATTCTTATACTACTAACTATGGCCTTATGCAGGATCCAGGTATCAACCACGCCATGGCCAGAGAGTTGCAAAAGTTGAAGGATATGATATCAAGTGTTCCAGGAGTGGTCAAACCTATCCCAGAGATTGCAGATGGGAGCCACAAGATATCTCGTTTTGCACCACCAATCTGTGATGCTGAGATACCCAAGAGGTTCCATGTGCCAACCATGAAGTTGTATGATGGTTCGACGGATCCTGAAGAACACACAGCACAATACAGGGAGAGGATGGAGATCAATCCCATCCCAGAAAGGTTAAAGGAAGCATGCATGTGCAAGGCATTCGGATCCAGTCTTACTGGATCAGCTCTCAAATGGCTGCTAAGTCTTCCCCCCTACTCTATTACCTCATTTGCTAATCTAGTTAACCTATTTAATAATCAGTTTTCTTGGAGTAGAAAATTTGAACGATTAACTAGTGATCTATATAGGATAACCCAGGGTCATAATGAATCATTAAGGGATTACATTACCAAATTCAGTAAAGAATCCTTAGACATTCCCAACTTGGATATAGCCACGGCTGTTGAGGCCTTCAAAATGGGATTGCTTAGGGATTCATTGTTCTATGATGATCTTGTTATGACACCATGTAGGAACCTAGATGAGGTAAGAACCCGGGCACTCAGGTTCATCCGGCTAGAGGACGATAAGAGGATCCAGGAAAGATTAGCAGGATCCTCAAAACAAGAGAAGCAAGGATCCTTGTTCAAGAACAACAAGTTCAGATCCTATAACAGATCTGATAACCAGAACGTGCATGCTGTTGATCAGGAAGAGGATGATGAGGATTATCCTCCAATCTCTGAATATTGTTTTTCTGTTGATAACAATGAACTAATCCTTGCGATGCAGAATCTAGGTGATAAAGCCAGATGGCCCAGAAAAAATGACAGACCAGCTGCAACCAAAGATAAATCAAAGTGGTGTGCATACCATGAAGATTTTGGGCATCTCACAGAAGAATGCATTGCACTAAGAAAGGAAATTGGATACTTGTTGAGCAAGGGGCATCTAAAAGAATTGTTGGGTAGAAAAAAGTCAAGGACTCAAGATCCTGAAAGGATCCCTGAGAAAGCTCCGGCCCCTCCAGCAGATGCACAAGTAATAAACTTTATTTCAGGAGGATCAGACATTTGTGGCACAGCCTTCTCAGCAGCTAAAAGGCATGCAAAGGAAACTAAAATGGATAATGGAGAAAGACCCGTTCGAACATCAAGTGTCTCCGAAGGAAAAGTCATAACCTTTGATGAGGATGATCGTGTTGATATCCAGGATCCTCATCACGATGGCTTAGTTATTACTCTTTTCATTTCTAACCATTTTGTCCGCAGGATCCTTATAGACGGAGGAAGCTCAGTAAACATTATCCAGCTTGATGTTCTAAAGAAGATGGGTATCCCTAAATCAGATATCATACCAAGATCCTCCGTGCTCGTGGGATTTAGTGGCGAAACTAAGAATACCCTGGGGGACATTAAGCTCCCAATATACATCGAAGGCCTACACTCTTATAAAAAATTTTGTGTTATTGACTGTTTATCTTGTTGTAATGTTATCCTTGGCAGGCCCTGGATACACGATATGAAGGCAGTCCCATCTACTTACCATCAATGTGTGAAGCTCCCTAGTCCTTGGGGAATAGTCAAGATTGATAGTGATCAGCAGGAGGCTAAGAATTGCTATACTTCATCGATGAAACCAGCCTTGAAGTCAAGGGAGCAATAGCAATCAAAGTATCCTCCAAGGGATGTCTTGGAGGCAAGAGAGCAGGATGTGGTAGAAATCCTCATGGATCCTCATGATCCTGAATCCAAAATCTATATCGGATCAGGGATCCTTGGCAAAATGAAAGAAGACCTCGTATCCTTCCTCAAAAGGAGAAAGACTACCTTTGCATGGAAACACGAAGACATGACAGGTATATCTAAAGATGTAATCACTCACAAACTTGGCATTGATAGGTCCTTCAAACCAATCCATCAAAGGAGAAGAAAGTTTGCACCGGAAAGAAATGCCATTATCCAGGAAGAGGTAGAGAAATTGCTCCGGGCAGGTATGATTAGAGAGGTCAAGTATCCAAGATGGTTGGCCAATGTGGTTGTTGTTCAAAAGAAAAATGGAAAGTGGAGGGTATGTGTCGATTTCACAGATTTAAACAAGGCATGTCCCAAGGATCCTTTCCCATTACCCCACATTGACTCCATGGTGGATGCAACTGCGGGTCATGAACTGTTAACTTTTATGGATGCTTCATCTGGATTTCAACAAATCCAAATGGAACCATCCGATCAAGAGGATACAGCCTTCATGACTCCAACTGGTATATATTGCTATATTGCTATGCCGTTCGGACTAAGAAATGCAGGTGCAACTTATCAAAGGCTGGTGAATATGATGTTCAAGGATCAGATTGGACAAACTATGGAGGTTTACATAGACGATATGGTGGTAAAATCAATAAAGGCTGAGGATCACCTAAGAGACTTGGAGGAAGCATTCAATATCCTTGATAAATATAATATGAAGCTTAATCCTTCAAAATGTCACTTTGGTGTTAAAGCAGGTAAATTCTTAGGATATATGGTGACAAAGAGAGGCATTGAAGCCAGTCCAGAACAAATCAAAGCAATAGTGAACATCAAATCTCCGGCCAATGCTAAGGATGTTCAAAGGCTAACAGGCAGGATAGCAGCTTTGAACAGATTTATATCCAAATCCTCAGAGAAGTGCAAAGAATTCTATGATATCCTAAGGAAGAATAAGAAATTTGAGTGGACTGAGAAGCATGAAAATGCCTTAAGAGCTCTCAAAGATTACATATCCTCAGCCCCGGCCTTGATGAAACCGGAAAAAGGCGATGTGCTATCCTTGTATCTTGCAGTATCCTCAAAAGCAGTAAGTGCGGTCCTTGTTAAGGATCATGAAGGTACACAACATCATGTCTATTATGTAAGTAAAAGTTTACTTGATGCCGAATCCAGGTATTCACACCTTGAAAAGCTTATTCTTGCATTAATTATGGCATCTACTAAGTTGAGACATTATTTCGAAACTCATGTTATTGTTGTTAAAACTAATTTTCCAATTAAGAATGTCTTCAGGAAACTAGAGATGTCAGGAAGGATGGCTAAATGGGCAGTGAAGCTTAGTGCCTATGATATAAGATATGAGCCTAGGACAGCCATCAAATCCCAAGCATTAGCTGACTTTGTGGCTGATTTCAGTAGTGATTTACAAGAAGAAGCTGAGTTAGAAGTCCAGCAGCTAGAGGAGACCAAGGATCCTTGGATACTCTATACTGATGGATCCTCAAATGTCAAAGGCACAGGGCTTGGAATACTACTAAAATCGCCACAGGGGGACATAATACCCCACTCTATAGCTTGTGAGTTCCAAACCACTAACAATGAGGCTGAATATGAAGCCTTAATTGCTGGTTTGCAAATTGCTAAGCATATGGGGATCAGGTATCTTGAGGTACATGTAGATTCATTGTTAATTACAAACCACTTTAATGGATCCTATGCTGTTAAAGGTGAAAAGCTAACCAAATATTTAGAGATAGTCAAAGGATTGGCACTCTCCTTTGTTTCCTTTAGTTTGACACAGGTACCAAGGGAAGAAAATACAGAAGCTGATGCATTGGCTAACTTAGGATCATCTTTGAAGATCCCGGAGGATATCAAGATCCCTATTATCCATATCCTGACCCCGGCTATCGAGGATCATGTGGCTATGGAGATAGGAAAAAATTCTGCAATTATCCCTAGTGAGGATACTCAATCCCATTCAGGATCAGGATCATGGATCTCACCAATCATGAGATACTTACAACATGGAGAGATTCCTACAGGAGAAAACCCTAGGGCTTTCAAAATTAAGGTATCTCAATTCACAATTTTAAATAATATGTTGTATAAACGATCTCTTGCAGGACCATACCTAAGATGCATTGAGGATCCTGAAACCCAAGAAGTTTTAAAAGATTTCCATGAAGGAGATTATGGAAACCACACTGGGGGCAGGGCATTATTCTCAAGGATCCTGAGGACAGGATACTACTGGCCAACCATGAAGAGAGATGCTGTGGAGTATGCTAAGAGATGTGATCCTTGTCAGAGACACAGCAATATCCTTCATCAACCAGCTGAATTTTTGCATCCGATATCCTCCTCTTGGCCATTTATGAGATGGGGTATGGATATAGTTGGTAAGCTCCCTAAGGCACATGGTGGAAAAGTATTCATGCTTGCTATGACTGATTACTTCTCCAAGTGGATAGAGGCTGAGGCTTTTGCCCAAGTCAGAGAAAAGGAAGTTATATCCTTCATTAAAAGAAATATTATAACTAGATTCGGTATTCCTTCTGAAATTATAAGTGATAATGGTTCCCAATTCATTGGGGGCAGAACCACTAACTTTTGTGACAGCTGGGGGATTAAGATGATAACATCAACACCAGTCCACCCACAAGCTAATGGTCAAACAGAATCATCCAACAAGATCATCATCAACAATTTGAAGAAGAAGCTTGGATCCAAGAAAGGGAAATGGGCAGAAGAACTACCTTATGTGCTTTGGGCTGATAGGACAACCCCTAAGAATGCTACTGGTCAAACGCCATTCTCTTTGGTATTTGGGGCAGAATCAGTGATCCCAACAGAAATGGTGGTTCCAACTGCTAGAACAAGTACCCGTGATCCTGAGGAAAATGATGAGAACTTGGCTCAAGACTTGGATACTATTGAAGAAATTAGGGATCTGGCTAGGATAAGGATGGCCAGTTATCAACAAAGAATGGCTGGTGCTTACAACAAAAATGTCAGGATCAGGAAGTTTCAAGTTGGAGATATGGTATTAAGGAAAGCATTTCAGAATACCACCAATCCTGCTGATGGAAAATTGGCTCCAAAATGGGAAGGCCCTTATTTGATTGAAGCTGAAGCAGGAAAGGGGGCATATAGATTGCTAACCATGGAAGGTGATTTGCTACCAAGAGCTTGGAATGTTGTCCACTTGAAGAAATATTTCATGTGAGCAGGATCCTCATGGCACAGATGATCCTTACGTTAGGGGTATCCTTGAAGGATCCTTAAAGTATCGGTGATCCTTACTTTGGTAATGTCCTAACCTTTAACTATTTCATTTCCTTATTTTCTCATATAAGGACAAGGATCATATGTCCTTTATCCATCTCTCACGTGATTTTAAGTTTTGAAAGTTCAGGTATCCTTAGCAAAATATTGGTTATCTGCAGAAGCAATCCGTTCCTTGGGTTTAACCCCAGTTATTTGGGCTTGACCCCAGTTCCGCCTGTAGCGCATGATGATCCTGGTATAGTTCAAGGCAGTGGGACCAGTACTCGCTTTAGGGGCTGATAATTCCATTGTAATGGCTATACCTAGGATCCTACGTATAATGGTAGACGTACCATACATCCGTTCCTAAGGTTTCTAATGTTTTCACGTTAGCTAAGGTTTTGGCATTTTCATGTCACTAAGTTTGGATAGTCGCCAGTTAGGGCCATACTCCAGTTTACATACGATCCTTGGGCTTGTCCCCAGTTATCCTTGGGCTTGTCCCCAGTTATCCTTGGGCTTGTCCCCAGTTGCTAACTCTTATCTCATATTGGCTTAGTCCCAAGTTATGCTCTATTTTCAGGTCCTTGAAGATAAGCAACTAGGGATCCTTGATCCTTACTTCTCTCTAAGGTTTATCTTATAGTTATCCTGATTATGGTTAGGATCCTAACTTGGATCCTCAGGTATGATCCTTAACTATTTTTAATTCTATTCATTGTTTATTTGAATAACCCTTAAAATTTGACAACTAAACTTGTGATCCTTAAAATATGTTACTTTTTGGGATTCTTTAACTATAGGATATTTGATCATGGATCATATCCTAAATATTTTCAATCTGACTTATTCAAAATTGCTTATTCAATAAGTGTACATCAAAACAATTGAGAATTAAAGAGACAAAAAGGATAACAATACAAGATAAGCGACAAAAGATTAAGGTTTTATTTATTAACAAAAGATTAACCCTTAAAAGGTTGTCAAAATTACCTACCCCGAGCATCTACCAGTAATACGTGGCCCGTCCGCTGGGGTAGGTAAAGGGTGTCCATGATAATAGTTTCAAAGTAGTGCAGGAATATAAAGGCGGCAGGATCACAATGACTTCATCCCCCAAACAGAGGATCCCTCCACCATTTGCAATCCTACCTATTGTCCAAAGGATCATACATGATCCTTAATCCTAAAAACTATTGTTCAGTACAAACCATCAAATTGTTCAACAAAACAACCATCAAACTAAAAAATTGGGCTCCGGCTATGTCTAGAAATTTCCATCATCGCCCAATCATGCAGCCTAAACCTTCGCTGCATCACCACCTCCGGCTCCACTTGCTTCACCACCTTCACCCTTGCCTCCAGCCTCGATCGCCAAAACCTCCTCAGCATCTTCATCATCTTCAAGATCAGCCAACCTTGCTTTCCAGCCCTCAACTTCCCAGCTGCTTCTGTCGAAGTTAGGATCTTGAGCTTCCTGGGCCATCTTTAGTTTTGTCTGATACATTGTGATGGCAGCAGAGACCTTTGCACCTTCTATGAGATCATGCTTTTCATAGTCAATGTCGATCAGAATTTTAGCCGTCTTAGTCTTGGCATCTTGGAGTTCCTTCTGAAGATCAGCAATTTTGAGGTCCTTTAGCAATGCAACCTGCTGGAGGTCGGCAATCTTCCTATCCTGATCCTCAACGTGGCCAACATAGTCCTCAATCTCAGCGAATTTCTGCAAAGGGGATAAAAGATAAGGTCAGGACCAAGTGATCCTCAAATCAGCAGGATATGTCAGCAGGATATACGAATAGATACAGTGATCCTTACATCATTGAAGTACTCGAGGAATTGGTAGCGGATCAGAGGCAGACCCTGCAGATCCTCAGCCTCGGAGGCCTTTCTCTTCTTGATTCCCTTTCCTTTGAGGGGTGCCTTGGGGACTGAAGCTGTCGGGCTGGTAGGAGCCTTTCTTTTGGAGGATCTGACGATGGTGAGATCGGTGACATTGAACTTTGAAGCAGACTTGGTGGATTTTCCAGCACCTACACAACCAAAACAAGATAAGTATCTTTACTTCACTTATATTTCACTATTTATTTAAATTTTTAAACAAAGATACTTACTTGACATCGTGACAGAGCCTGAGGATACCTCCTGAGAATCCTGGGTGGTTGTCTTGAAAGTTCTTGTTTCAGGATCAAGTCTCTTGAAAGTGGCGAGTCTCTCTTTGGCAGCAGGAGACAGTCTGAGGTGTGAAACGGTGATAGCTGCATAACAAGAAAGCAAAAGTATATAAGTGATCCTTATGTCAAAAGAAAGTTCTTTGGTGATCCTTCTCAGGATCCTCCATCCTACCACGGGTAGCCCATTTCCTGGGTAGGTCCTTCCCGTCAGAGATAGAATCTCTCTTGACGAAAAAGAAACGCCGCTTCCAGTTAGCATCATTCTTGGTAGCTTTGAAGATCGGGTGTTCCTCACCAGGTTTACGTTTGAACAAATAACAATGAGAACCAAAGGTTGTAAGATCATACAGCTCTCCCAGCTCTGACATTCCTAGGTCTATCCCTTCCTGCTCGATGATCCTTTCAAGGGTATACAAAACCCTCCATATCATCGGCATGGCTTGGATATAAGAGATGCCGGTTAGGGAAAAGAAAGATTGGGTGAAGGCTGGAAAAGGATATGTATAGCCTATGGTGAACGGAGTGACAGGAAAAGCAACCTAGTTGTCGGAAATATGATCACTCAGGGCATTGGGATCAAAAGATTTGAACACGGTGTTCGCCGGGAAACAGTGGCGGATCCTATCAATCTGCGGATCGGTGAAACAGCAGCGTTCTTTTATGGAATCTTTGATGATCCCCAGGCTCTTCAGTGGGCTGTTTTTCGGATGATCCTTAGCTGGGGAGTTCCGGAGTAACATTTTTGACAGAATGATGGAAAGAGACGGAAAACAGAGTAAAAGAAGGAAGAAGATGAAGAGAGAATACATGTTTATCTTCGGATGCAGTTATAAAGGGAGTATCTCTGAAATTTAAATGCAAACGATCCTATCTATATCTCCTATTTATAATCATGATTGTGCAGGGTTGTCACTTCTGTGACATCATAGTTGCAACGGATAGTTCTACATCAACGGCTATATTTACGATAGTTAGTTGCGGATAAGATCAAGAAAATATAATTCGTTCATTTTACATATTACTCCTTATATTTTGGGGGCAATTGTTAGGGGAGGATTTTCTAACAATTAGTGATCCTTACTTGTTATCCTAATAAATGATCCTTACTTCTGTGACAGATAGTGATCCTCAGAAGGGCTCCAGGATCAGGATCATGGATCACTTTAAGGATCCTCATACTAACGATTGTTTGTTTGTGTTTCGTATTATTTTGCAGGAGTAACAAGCTTGACTTGATCTTGGCAACGTTACTATGGAATATTCCACGGGTATTTCGCACACGTTTGACTGGAAATGGACGTTGTGGAGAACGTGGAAGCATGGCACAAAAGTCGGATAGTTTGTTAGCGTAGTTAACTTCTATTTTTAAAGGGGGGACGAGCTAGTATTTAGAACACTTAGCCATTTTTCAGCTACACACACTCTCGTACAATTGCACTCTTGAAGCTTTCGGCAAACACTTAACAGTTTTCGCTCACTTTTACACATTTCACCATAGTGATCCTTGTACCTAGCTCGTTGCTATCCGAAGTTGTAAACATTTATTGATTTATTTGAGCTTGGTGATCGATAGTTTCCATCACCCGGGGTCTTTTGTGCCGGAGATCAACTCTTGATCAAGTGCTTTTTCCCCGTATAAACCTTGTGTCACTTATTATTTATTTTTCATAGTGATCCTTATTGCTACAAAGTAATTCAAGCATCATACCCCGTAGCAGAGAGTTTGGTTGCATTATCCTCATCAGATTTTTTGACCAAAACAGTCACCAAGCCATGCACGTGCGGAATATTGAGGGCATATTCCCCAAGAATATCGGCAAGACCAAGTCCAATGCATATACTCCTGCAAAACAAGTTTAAACATAGTGAAGGCAACCGTTAGTATAAGGATAACAATGTGGATCTTGGATCCTGATCTTGCAAGGTCTTCTGAGGATCCTTAATTCAAACAGAATTGAGGATCCATGATCCTAGCAGTACTTGAGGATCCGTGATCCTTAGGTTTAGAAAATCTATCCCTAACAATTGCCCCCAAAATATGAGGAGTAAAATGTAAATTAACGATTCGTATTTTTCTTGATCTTATCTGCAACAAACTATCCAACGGAAATATAGCCGTTAGAATCGAACTAGCCGTTACATAGCCTGCGTCACTGAAGTGACATCCTGCAGAATCATCATTATATATAGGTTAGAGATAAGGATCAATTTTGCATTTAAATTCGAGCGATACTTCCTTTTAAATCCTCATTTAAAGATCGATCAGGTATCTCTCTCCTCCTTCTCTCTTCATCTTCTTATTCTGTTCTTCATTTTTCTGAACATCCATGATGAAGATGGTTCTTATATCCTCACGGCTAAGGATCCAAAGAAGGATAGTCCCCTGAAAAGCCAAGGGATTATCAAAAATCCTTCGAAGGAACTCTGCTGTTTCACTGATCCGGAGATTGACCGGATTCGCCACTGTTTTCCGGCGGACACCGTTTTCAAATCCTTCGACTCTTCCGCTAAGAGTGATTCTGTCTCAGACACTTGGGTTGCTTTTCCGGCCACCCCATTCCTGATAGAATTCTCTTATCCTTTCCCTGCCTTCACCCAATCCTTCTTTTCCCTCACCGGCATGTGCTACAACCAGGCCATGCCAATGATGTGGAGGGTTTTATATACCCTAGAGAACATCATTGAGCAGGAAGGCATAGAGTTGGGAATGTCGGAACTGGCTAAACTGTATAACCTTGTGAGCCATGGTTCACACCGCTACTTGTTCAAACATAAGCCTGGTGATCCTCATCCAATCCTTAAGACCACAAAGAATGACACCAACTGGAAAAAGTGTTTCTTCTTTGTCAGGAGAGAGATTCTATCCCAAACGGGAAAGATCTCCCCAAAGAGTGGACCACCCATGGTAGGATCCTTATAGAAGGATCATAGGATGATTCTATTTCTGTTGAGGATAACTGATCCTTTTCTATCTTTTTGTACAGCTATCTCAGTTTCTCACATCATTCAGTCACCTGCAACAAAAGAAAGGATCGCTGCTTTTTGGAGCCTTGATCCTACAGTTAGATCATTCCAGGCAAACACAAAGGATTCACAAGAAGTATCCTCCGGTTCAGTCACAATGTCAAGTAAGTGTTTATTTTTACGTATGATTAAATAGATTTAGATCAAGGATACTTATCTGTTGATTGCCGTTTGTAGGTGCTGGAAAGTCCTCGAAATCAGCCACTCGCTTCAGCGTCAGTGATCTTAGTACTGTCGCTCCCCGGTCCGGAAAGAAGAAATCTGCTGCTAGCCCAAGCGTTCCAATCCCTAAGCCTGTCACCTCCAAGGGCAAAGGAGGAAAGAAGAGGAAGTCCACTGAAGCTGATAATCTTGAAGTCATGCCCCTCATCCATCATCAGTTTTAAGAATACTTCAATGACGTAAGGATCCCTGATCCTTAATTCTATCCTGTCCATTTGAGGATAACGGATCCTGAATTGTATTCTTCTTTCTTTCCAGAAATTCGCTGAGATCCAGGTGCTCTTTGATGCCTATGTTGAAGAGGCTAAGCAGAAGGAGCTGGACTTCCAGAAGATCTTCCTGGCTAAGGATCAAACCATCTCCAACCTCGAGAAAGAGCTCAACTTGGCAAAAAAGCAGTTGGTCATGGCCCATATCAGTGCTGATCAAGAGAAGAATGAGGTGATGGAGGATGCCAAGCTCTCTGCCGCCATTGCTATGTACAAGACCAAACTGCAGATGGCCCAGGAAGCTGAGGATCCTGGCTTTGACAGGACCAATTGGGACCAAGAGGGCTGGAAGGCTAGGTTGGCTGAGCTGGATGATGAAGAGGAGGCTATAGAGGTCTTGATGCTTGAGGCAAGCGGTAGTGGGGCTAAGGATCAGGCTGGTGATGCTGGGGCTGGAGATGATGGTGATGGTGATGCAGCGAAGGTGTGAGCTACAGAAATGGGCGATGATGGATTTATCTAGACGCGGCCGGAGCCCGTTTTTTATGGTTTGGTAGTTGTTTTTTTGTTTGATGGTGTTTTTCTTGAACAATGCTGGTCTGTACTTAAACAACAGTTTTTAGGGTTGAGGATCATGGATCCTTGGACAATAGGTAGGATAATGGGTGGTGGATAGATCCTCTGTTTGGGGGATGAAACCACTTGTTATCCTGCCGCCTTTATTTCCTGCACTTAGACCTTGTTAATATGGACACCCTTTGCCAACCCAAGTGGACGGGCCACGTTTTGCTTGTAGAAACTTGGGTTGGCAATTTTGACAACCTTTAAAGGGTTTAACTTTTGATAAATAAAACCTTAATCTTTTGGCTATCTGATGTGTTGTCATATTTGTGAATACTTTATCTTTCAATTGTTATGATATACTTTGTTTGAATTCATAAGTAAAGAATAAAAGTTTACTAGATTATGTCAAAAAGTTTAGGATATGATCAAGGATCAAATATCCTATAATCGATAAATTCAAAAGAGTAGTGTAATTTAAGGATCATGTGTCTTGTTGTCAAAGAGTAAGGGTCACTTAGATAAATAAAAAATAAAATCAAAGTGATCAAGGATCATACCTGAGAATCCAAGTTAGGATCCTAAACCTTTAACATTTACAATCAGGATAACCAAAAAACAAACCTTAATAAAAGGTTAGGATCAAGGATCCTTAGCTGTTTAACTTCAAAAACTTGAAATGGAACACAACTTGGGACTAAGCCAATATAAGAGAAGGGTTAGCAACTGGGGACAAGCCTAACAATTTTGGGGACAAGCCCAAAGGATCTTGTGTAAACTGGAGTATGGCCCTTATTGGCGACTATCCAAACTTAGTGACATGAAAATGCCAAAACCTTAGCTAACGTGAAAACGTTAGAAACCTTAGGAACGGATGTATGGTACGTCTACCATTATACGTAGGATCCTGAATGCAGCCAGTACAATGAAATTGTCAGCCCCTAAAGCGAGTATTGGTCCCATTGCCATGAACTGCATCAGGATCATCGTGCGCTACTGGCGATACTGGGGACAGGCCCAAAAACTGGGGACTAGCCCAAATAACTGGGGTCAAGCCCAAATAACTGGGATCAAGCCCAAATAACTGGGGTCAAGCCCAAATAACTGGAGACTTCTGTGGATACTCAAACCTTTGTTAATGATATACCAATCTTCTGCAAAACTCAGAATTGAATGAAAGAAGGATAAAGGATCCAGGATCCTTCTCCTTGTATATAAGATAACTAAAGAATTAAATAGATAGAAATTAGATCATTACCAGAATGAGGACCATCTATCCTCTAAGGATCCTTCGAGGATATCGGTCATGAATGTTGCTAAGGATCCTGGATCCTTATTACATGAAGTATTTCTTCAAGTGGACAGCATTCCAAGCTCTTGGTAGCAAATCGCCTTCCATTGTCAGCAATCGATATGCCCCCTTTCCTGCCACAGCTTCAATAAGATAGGGGCCTTCCCACTTTGGTGCCAACTTTCCATCAGCATGATTTGTGGTATTCTGAAATGCTTTCCTCAATACCATATCACCAACTTGGGACTTCCTGATCCTGACATTCTTATTGTAGGCTCCAGCCATCCTTTGTTGATAACTAGCCATTCTTATTCTTGCTAAATCCCTGAGTTCTTCTATGGTATCCAAGTCTTGAACCAAGTTTTCAGCATTTCCTTCAGGATCACGGATGCTTGTTCTTGCAGTAGGAACCACCATCTCTGTAGGGATCACTGAATCTGCTCTAAATACTAAAGAAAATGGGGTTTGGCCAGTAGCATTCTTGGGAGTTGTCCTATCAGCCCATAGTACATAAGGTAGTTCCTCTGCCCATTTTCTTTTCTTGGATCCAAGCTTCTTTTTCAAGTTGTTGATGATGATCTTGTTGGATGATTCTGCTTGACCATTAGCTTGTGGGTGGACTGGTGTTGATGTTATCATCTTAATCCCCCAGCTGTCACAAAAGTTAGTAGTTCTACTCCCAATAAATTGGGATCCATTATCACAAACAATTTCAGAAGGGATACCAAATCTAGTAATAATATTTCTTTTGATAAAGGATATCACTTCTTTCTCTCTGACTTGAGCAAATGCTTCAGCTTCTATCCACTTGGAGAAGTAATCAGTCATGGCAAGCATGAACACTTTTCCACCAGGTGCCTTGGGAAGTTTGCCAACTATATCCATTCCCCATCTCATGAATGGCCAAGAAGAGGACATAGGATGCAGGAGTTCTACTGGTTGGTGAAGGATATTACTATGTCTCTGACAAGGATCACACTTCTTGGCATAATCCACAGCATCCTTCTTCATAGTAGGCCAATAGTATCCTGTCCTAAGGATCCTTGAGAACAATGCCATGCCCCCAGTGTGGTTTCCACAATCTCCTTCATGAAAATCCTTTAGGACTTCTTGAATTTCAGGATCTTCAATGCATCTTAGATATGGACCTGCAAGGGATCGTTTATATAACATGTTATTTAATATTGTAAATTGAGATACCTTGATTTTGAAAGCCCTGGGGTTTTCTCCTGTAGGAATCTCTCCATGTTGTATATATCTCATGATTGGAAGGATCCATGATCCTGAATGAGACTGTGCACCATCACTAGGAACCATTGTAGAATCCTCTTCTATCTCCATAGTTATGTGATCCTCAATAGCAGGAGCCAAAATATGGATGATAGGGATCTTGATATCCTCTGGAATTTTCAAGGATGATCCTAGGTTGGCCAGTGCATCCGCTTCCGCATTCTCTTCCCTAGGTACCTGTGTCAAACTAAAAGAAACAAAAGAGAGTGCCAATTCCTTAACTATCTCTAGATATTTGATTAGTCGTTCACCTTTAACAGCATAAGATCCATTAAAGTGATTAGTAATTAGCAATGAATCCACATGTACCTCAAGATACCTGATCCTCATATGCTTGGCAATTTGCAAACCAGCTATCAAGGCTTCATATTCAGCCTCATTATTAGTAGTTTGGAACTCACAAGCTATTGAGTGGGGTATTATGTCCCCCTGTGGCGATTTTAGTAGTATTCCAAGTCCTGTTCCTTTGACATTAGATGCTCCATCAGTGAAGAGTATCCAAGGATCCTTAGTCTCTTCAAGCTGCTGAACTTCTAACTCAGCTTCTCTTTGTAAATCACTACTAAAATCTGCCACAAAGTCAGCTAAGGCTTAGGATTTGATGGCAGTCCTTGGTTCATATCTTATATCATAAGCACTAAGCTTCACTGCCCATTTAGCCATCCTTCCTGACATTTCAGGTTTCCTGAGAACATTCTTAATTGGAAAGTTAGTCGTAACAATAATGGCATGAGTTTCAAAATAATGTCTTAGTTTAGTAGATGCCATAATTAAAGCAAGGATAAGTTTCTCTAAATGAGAATACCTAGATTCAGCATCAAGCAAACTCTTACTTACATAATAGACAGGATGTTGTGTACCTTCGTGATCCTTAACAAGGACTGCACTTACTACTTTAGAGGATACCACTAGATATAAGGATAATATGTCCCCTTTTTTCTGGTTTCATCAAGGCAGGAGCTGAGGATAGGTAATCCTTAAGGGCTTTGAGAGCATTTTCATGCTTTTCAGTCCATTCAAAATTCTTGTTCTTTCTCAAAATGTCATAGAATTCCTTGCACTTTTCTGATGACTTGGATATGAACCTATTCAAGGCTGCGATCCTCCCTGTCAACCTTTGCACATCCTTGGCATTGGCAGGAGATTTGATATTCACTATTGCCTTGATTTGCTTTGGACTCGCTTCAATGCCTCTTTTTGTTACCGTGTAGCCTAGGAACTTCCCTGCTTTAACGCGAAAGTGACACTTTGAAGGATTCAACTTCATATTGAACTTGTCAAGGATATTGAATGCTTCCTCCAGGTCTCTAAGGTGATCCTCAGCTCTCTTGGACTTAACCACCATGTTGTTTATATAGACTTCCATAGTGTGTCCAATTTGTTCCTTAAACATCATATTGACTAGCCTTTGATAAGTAGCACCTGCATTCCTTAGTCCAAATGGCATAGCAATATAACAATAGATACCAGTTGGGGTCATAAAGGCTGTATCCTCTTGATCAGATGGTTCCATCCGAATTTGTTGAAATCCAGATGAAGCATCCATAAAAGTCAACAACTCATGACCCGCGGTAGCGTCCACCATGGAGTCAATGTGGGGTAATGGGAAAGGATCCTTGGGACATGCCTTGTTTAAATCAGTGAAATCAACACATACCCTCCACTTTCCATTTTTCTTTTGAACAACGACCACATTGGCTAACCACCTTGGATACTTGACCTCTCTTATCATACCTGCTCGGAGCAATTTGTCTACCTCCTCCTGGATAATAGCATTCCTCACAGGTGCAAACTTTCTCCTTTTTTGGTGTATGGGTTTGAATGACCTGTCAATACCAAGTTTATGAGTAATTATATCTTTAGAGATACCTGTCATATCTTCATGCTTCTAGGAAAAGGTAGATTTTCTCCTCTTAAGGAAGGATACTAGATCCTGTTCAATGTTGCTGAGGATCCCTGATCCTATGAAGACTTTGGATTCAGGATCATTAGGATCCATAAGGATATCTTTCACATCCTGTTCTCTTGCCTCCAGGACGTCTCTTGGAGGATACTTTAGGTGCTATTGCTCCCTTGGTCTTGAGGCTGGCTTCATTGATGAGGTATAGCAATTCTTTGCTTCTTGTTGGTCACTCTCAATCTTTATCACCCCCCATGGACTAGGAAGCTTCACACATTGATGATATGTAGATGCCACTGCCTTCATGTCATGTATCCATGGCCTGCCAAGGATAACATTGCAACAGGATAAGCAATCTATTACACAAAATTTTTTATAAGAATGAAGTCCTTCAATGTAGATGGGAAGTTTAATGTCCCCCAATGTATTCTTGGTTTCTCCGCTGAATCCCACAAGAACTGAGGATCTTGGGATAATATCCGACTCAGGGATGTTCATTTTCTTGAGGACATCAAGCTGAATGACGTTCACCGAGCTTCCTCCATCAATTAGGATCCTGCGAACAAAATGGTTAGAAATGAACAAAGTAATGACAAAACCATCATGATGAGAATCCTGAACATCAACACGATTATCCTCGTCAAAAGTTATGACTTTTTCCTGTGTGACAGTAGAAGTCCGGACGGGTCTGTCCCCATTATCCATCTTGGTCTCCTTGGCATGTCTTTTGGCTGCTGAAAAGGAAGTACCACAAATGTCTGATCCACCAGATATGAAGTTTATAACTTGTGCATCTGCCGGAGGAGCAGGGGCTCTTTATGGGACCTTTTCAGGATCCTGGATCCTTGACTTTTTTCTTCCCAAGAGCTCCTTCAAGTGTCCCTTGCTTAACAAGTAACCGATTTCTTTTCTAAGTGCAATACATTCTTCAGTGAGATGTCCGAAATCCTCATGATATGCACACCATTTGGACTTGTCTTTTGTCGCAGCTGGTTTATCACTTTTTCTAGACCATCTTGCTTTATCACCTAGATTCTGCATTGCAAGAATTAGTTCATTGTTATCAACAGAAAAACAATATTCAGAAATGGGAGGATAATCCTCATCATCCTCTTCCTGTTCCACTGCATGCACGTTCTGGTTGTCAGACTTGTTATAAAATTTGGACTTGTTGTTCCTGAAGTAGGACCCTTGCTTTTCCTGTGTCGAGGATCCTGCAAGTCTTTTCTGGATCCTTTTATCATCCTCTAGTCGGATGAATCTAAGGGCCCTGGTTCTTACCTCATCAAGATTCCTGCATGGGGTCACGACAAGATCATCATAGAATAATGAATCCCTAAGCAAACCTATTTTAAAGGCTTCCACAGCCGTAGCTATATCCAGATTAGGAATATCTAAGGATTCTTTACTAAACTTAGTGATATAATCTCTAAGTGATTCATTTTGACCTTGTGTTACCCTATATAGATCACTAGTTAACCGTTCAAATTTTCTACTACATGAGAATTGGCTATTAAACAGATTAACTAGATTAGCAAATGAAGTAATAGAGTAAGGGGGAAGATTTAGCAGCCACTTAAGAGTTGATCATGTGAGTGTGGATCCAAAACCCTTGCATAGACATGCTTCTTTTAACCTCTCAGGAATTGGATTGATCTCCATCCTTTCTCTGTACTGAGCTACATGCTCCTCTGGATCCGTCGAGCCATCATACAACTTCATGGTTGGTATTTGGAACCTCTTTGGAATTTCTGCATCACAAATGGATGGTGCAAAGCGAGATATCATGTGGCTTCCATCTGCAATTTCAGGAATGGGCTTAACCACTCCTGGAACGCTGGATATCATATCCTTTAGTTTCTGTAATTCCCTAGCCATAGCTTGATTGATACTTGTATCATGCACAGAGCCATGGTTAGTGTTATAAGAATTATTCAAAGTGTTACCTCCCGGAGGATTCAAGTTTGGAATCCCAGATGTGAATCCATATTGACGAGATTCTGGTATGACTGAAGGACCAGAAGAGGCAATGGTCTACATTGGAATGAAGTCTCTTTGATGAACATCTGAACTTGAGGACTGCACACTTCTTAAGAATCCCTGATCCTGAAAGATGTTGGATCCTTAATGTGTTGTGACTGGGGGTCTTGGAGGATAATCCATGGATCCGTGAACCTGAGATGAGGATCCTTGAACCTGAAGGGAGGATCCTTGAACCTGAAGGGAGGATCCTTGAACATAAGAGGATCCTCGAACCTGAGTGTCACACCCCGACCACGTAGAACATACAAAACATGGCGGAAACGTCGGGGAGTGTTGTAACAGAATCATTGTTTCATAACACATGGGAATTGAAATATTGTTTTATTGATTAAAATAGTTACAATGTCTTGACAATCAAAGAAACATAACATAAATAACTAGTCTGCATATTTTTATTGTCACTAAGGCCCATGTCCGCCTAAGTGTATCTTGATCAATCCTATGCTTCATTTCCTGAAACACATGTGAAAATAGGTACGTCAGCATAAAAATGCCGGCGAGTACATAGGTTTTGTGAAAATAAGATTCATGACTTCTGTTTAAGAAAATGTTTAGTCATGAACCTTGTAATTTGCTTTGTCTTTGTAAATCGTTTGAAAAACAATAAGTTCAGATGATACGTATAAATAAGAGAATAATGCATGGTTAAATGAATAACCATGTAAAATGAGTTTGTATAAGTTAAGTTGTTTGTAAAACAATGTATTGTGAAAAGTATGTTATTTGTATAAAATGTTATATGTCATAAACTGAAATGATTCAAATAACGCTACGATATATAATACCATACAAACACTTATATATAGGAAGTACCAGCGGCGTATCCACCATGCTTGTATCATATTACACACGCCTCGTTACTTAAGTCACTTAAACAAACCACCAATGTAATAAGTCTATGTTTAAACCAATTGTCAAAAGTCCTTGTATAAATCATATCAAATGTTAATAGTCCAAAAGTAGTCAAGTAATGTGTAACAAATGTTATGTATGGTAAGTAAAATAAGACTACTTAAACCAAAAGTAAAAAAAATGTACAAAACAAAGTATTGAAGTAAAACTTGGTTTAAATCAAAGTTATGTTTTGTGTAGTAAATGCATACTATATTGATATAAACATTTATGCGGTATTGTGAAAATTCATACATCCAAGCCTTGCGACAGTCAGATAACTATGTAAAAATGAGTTATCAAAATGATATGTATTCGGATTCGGTCATTCCTTACGTCCAAACAAACCCGAGATTTCAGGAATGGGATTTGTCAAGTCCTATGGTACCACTACCTACTACCGAGCGGCATGATCGGTGTTAATGAATGTATAGTATAGTTTAAACAAACCAAATGTCATACCAAAATGTAAGCATATGATGAATAAGAAATGTACTAAGTATGCTAAGTTAACATACAAAGCAGAAAAGTCATGTAAATCAATGTGCTAGCATGCTATCAGTTAACATACATAGCAGAAATGTAATGTAAAACTATGTACTAAGTATGCACACAATGGACATACATAGCATGAAATGTAATGAAATCATGTACTATAATGTACTAACAAACATAGCAGGTATATGATGTGAAAACAGGAAAGCACGAAAGTAACAAGTAGGCACATGTGTTCCACCCCAAAACAGTTTGGAAAACAGTAAAAGAGGGGTCTATGTACTCACTTGAGATTTGCTCAGAAGTCTTAAGATAACCACCAAGCAATGCTAGAGACCTCGGAATATCAAACGGCACCTAATATAGGTAACTACATTAATAATCCGGACCTAAATCGGGGGATCGGATAGAACGAGGCTCGTAAACCAAATCAGTATGAGAACTCATGTATTATGGTTTATCAAGGCCTACATACTAAATGAAACCTAACCTAAGTGCTTATGACCCATTACGACCCGTTTAGGTAGCTTATGCTACTTTAACGCGTCGTTCGCGTAAAACGCGTTCGGAACGCCTAACTAGTCCTATGACAAGTAATATATGCCTTAACATGTCTAATATGGTTGTCAAATCAGTTTAGATGTCAAAATTTATGTTACATATGCTTAAAATGAATTTTTGCGTCAAAAGGGCATTTTGGTAATTTACCTAAGGCATATAAACTACCTATCATACAACTACTTAAACGAAGCGACCATAAGGTATAACCTTGGAAGGTTATTCCCTATATGCTATGGTCACCTAATGTGCTTGGTCGGATCCTAATGATCGACCAAACGGGTCGGGTTCGAAAGTATAAGCGATTGTTTAGATCGCTTACCTTACGACCCTATATAAGCACTAAACTAAAAGTGACGAGCTAAGCATGTTAAAACATGCTTAACTAAGTTTAGAAAACAGGTTTGGTATCAAAACAAACGGTTTTGATACCCATAAGTAGTTTGGTTACAAAATACGCAAAAATACGTATTCTGGCCGAAACTACGGCTCGTCACTGAGCCTAAATAACGTGGTAATCAGTAGGTATAGTCACTAGGGACTATAACCATCGTGATCACGCTCACGTTATGAAGTTCAAACGAACTTCGCATCGACCATAAACTGGTCAATGCAGAAAGTCAAACAAAGTTTGACTTTCGGACTCGAAAAGCAATAAAAGAACAAAGGAACACTTACGAAGGGTCCCCGAATGCTAATCTAGATCAAAATAGCTCAGGTATGAAACAAAGGTTTCAACTTAGAGCACAATTGATCAGATTCTAGTGAGAAATGAAGTTGGGGTAAGTGGGTATTTATAGTTTTCGGTTCACCGTTAGGATCGTTTCTTGGAGAAGAGGGAATGATCTAGCCCGTACACTTGTCAAGATGTTATGGTAACTGATTTTGGCCACCACAAGAGTTTAACAAGTGGCACTTGACCTTTGGGGAATGTTAGGGGCAGATAACAGCAGCCAAAAATGATTTGCTGCATCTGGACACTGCTTGCGCACCGTAACAAATTATTTGTTACGGTGCGCAAGGGCCTTGCAGGTCTGAAGTTTTCAAAAATGGCAGAACAGGCCCCTACACCTTGTTTCGTTGCGTAACGACACTTCTAACACCCGTCAAACCCAATTTCAAGCTTCACAATGATGTTAAGGCATAGGGAACATGAAATATGCTTGGAAACATCACGGATGTCGGTTCGTTTAGCCGTACGATCGCGATGTTCGGTTAATTACGACGGAATGCGCATAAGCGCGAAAAATGATCCAAATGACGCGACGAATGGATTTTTATTATGCCAAACACTAAAATAAACTGTTTTAGTGCTTACATAAATTTTTGGATGTCCAGATGTATTCAGAACGTAAGTTATGCGCGAAAATGCAAACTTGTGCACTTTTTGACACTTTTAGTCCCTGAATGACCCAAAAGTTTATTTTAGCACACCGAACCCCTCAAAGCCTATTTCTAAGCTATATGAAGGATATTTATGGTATGTTTAACTTATGGTCATGTTCCGGAATGTCTGTTACAGTTCAAATTGGCATACTTTCGCAGTTTGTCAAATTTAGTCCCTGTAAGCGATTTAACTTGATTTCGGCATACCAAACCTTCCAAAACTTATTTCTAAATTATGTGAAGTTTATTTAATGTATGTTAAGCCTATTTCACTATTCCGGAGTGTTTGTTGAATTAAACTGGTTATATTTACGCATCGGTGCGCGTATAACCTTCCAGAAAGCGATTTAGAGTTTGGAATTGAACAAAAATTGATATGTGCAAGTGATACACATATTTATACAAATCCCAAGTATGAAATACAATATTTCATTGGTTTGGTATTTGTTTGATGGCCGTGGAGGCACAGGTGTTACAGTCTCCCCTACTTTAGGAAATTTCGTCCCGAAATTTATTTAGAGGAAACTTGTGAGAGTTTAAAACATGAAGTTGAAAAGATCGAACATCATTGGTTAGGGTTCTGAACTTCTAGTAACCTTAATAACATTATGCTTGCAATGTAAGAGGGACACTTATATACAAGTATATGAAGTGTCATTGGTGCGTCCACTGTACCTCCATTACATCGTTCTCATTTTGTTATAGTTGTCACTATCGGTTCTTACACATAATAAATCTTACTGTGTTTCTGTGCACTAAATTTCATAATTATGTACGCGTCCATAATCAGACAATTCCTTGCACAGTTTACACAGTCTATTTTATAATGTGTAGGGGAAAACCATGTGAATGAACCTGTGATGAGCGTGACTAGACCGCCATAGAGTCCTTTTAATTAAATCAATAAATGATCTAAATAGACTATCAAGGAGTCTGTTCAGCTACATCACTAGATGTCGTTCTTTAACCAAATTGTGAATCAATCTTTTTGACTAGACCACTAAAGGGTCTCTTATGAATCATGGAGTAGTACTATATAATCCAAGGGTCTTAACTATTACATAGAAGCCCATTCAGGATTTAAGGTAGTACTTTTTTTTAATATCCTACTACGAATCCCTCATATAAAGATATGAAAGATTCTAAGAGAATTTGGATAACTAATACCCAGAGTATACAAAAACACAAAAATGCATAAAAGAAAACATAAGATGCATAAACACATAGTCACATAACCACAAAATTGTTTAACTAGAAGTTTGTTCTGCTAACAGAGCACATGTATTTAAAGCACACTAGAAATCCATTCCTTGGATTTCATTTGGTACTTTAAACATTTTCAAGAATCTAACTATAAAGATAGAAAGATTTTTAAAAGAAAATTTCGATTTCGATTATAAGGAGCCAAAATGTTCGAATTTAGGTACAAAAGGAATCCAATTACGGATTCTGATTTGAATGATAATCATCCACAAGGATCTAAATGTGAAGATAAAGAGATCCCATATGGATTTTTAGAAGTTGAAGATGTTTTGAAACCTTGCACTTGATGTGCTTATGTCAAAACATGAAGTAAGAATGCTTATGAAGTTGAGATGCTTGATATGTCAAGGCGACATATGAAGCAGAATTTGAAGGTTAAGTCAATGTGTGAAGAAAAATATTTTTGAAAACTATGCATGGGGTTCTTAAAAAAAATGTGTTCAATGTTTTTGAAACCTTATATATAATACATTTGAAATCATAAAGTAGGTGTACTAGGTAAGTATATTTATAAAAGTGTTTTAAAATTATGCGAGATGAATTCTGAAATTATGTATAAGGTCTTTGGGAAACATGAATGATGCTTTTGAAATCATGCACTTAATAAGAAAATATATTGTATTAATATTGTTCTCAGGCTATATGAGACATTTTGAAATTATGAAGGTTGTTTTTGAAAACATAGCCAATGTTTTTGAAATAACATAGACAATGCATTCAAAAATGGTTTTCAAACTATATGAAATGTTTTGAGATCATGAAGATTGTTTTTGAAATACTTGTACTGTGTATGAAAAATCAAAACGTAATGGGTATAGGATTTGAAAATATCCTTAGTTATCTAACCAAGGATTCAAAGGCACAGATGTGCAGAAGCATGATTACTCATAATGTCACTTTATTTTCTGTGCTTTGTTTCTTAGAGCGAAACGAGTACTTAAAATTTTCGAGAGAATCATGAGCGATCATTTGAAAGAGAAAAATCACAAGAGTAGTTTGTAAGGAACATAGTTCCTTGATGTAGGTATCATAGGAAAAGTCATACACATATGTAACTACCCTCGCATAGCAGAATTGTGAACAAAAATTTATTTATTAACAAAACAGATTGTTTCACATTACAAGAAATAGAAGAAACAAAAGCATAAGACAACAACATCTTCTAATCAGCCAACTGCTCATCCGTGGGTTGGATTTGCATTAGCAAGCTTTGGGCATTTGTTCCTGAAATGGCTCGTATCGCCACAGTTGTAGCACGATCCAGGCGGAAAGCGAGCTTGAGTAGGGTTGACTTGGGGTTGACTTGGGGTTGATTTGGACCACCTTGGTTCGGGTTATATCGACAAGCACTTGCCAGGTGACCAACTCGTCCACATGATACACACAGATGACACTGTAAGTGAGCTAGGTGATGCCCCTTACATTTGTTGCATAATGGTGCCGTTCCCTTGTATTGCTTCTTAGCAGGTGGTGTTGCCACCCGGATGGGTCCTGCTTGATTTGGTACTGCTGTAGTTGGGCAAACCCTTGCCGTATGACCTATAAGTCCACAAATATGGCATTTGCGGCACTTCACACTAGCCTGATGATGAAGGCTACATTGGTTGCACAAGGGTGCAGTTCCGTTGTATGGCTTCCTGGCTGGTAGTGCTGTCACTTGGCTAGGTCCCGCTTGATTAGGTGTAACCGCTGTGGGTTTCCTTGAAGCCTTACGCTTCCTTGATTTTGGTGCTGGCTTGACTTCTGCTTCCTTTGGTGGCTCTTGAGTGGCTTCATTGTCGAGACGAGAGGCTTCATTGTTGAGACGAGAGGCTTCATTGTTGAGACGAGCCATGGCAATGCCTAAATCCACAGTCTTCTGAATCACTTCGCCTATTTGCTGGGAAAATTTGGCTGTTCGCTCGGACATTTGACCAGTGCTGAGAGGAATAGACATTCTAGAAGAAAATGAAAGACATAGGAAGAAACAAGTGAAACGTCATCGGATAAACAATAAAGAATGGCAATGCATAGAAATTGCGATCATTTGTTTGTTACCTAAGGCAAACAAATGAGACGGTGACAAATCAAAGTAAATGGGTCAAAAATAATGTATCGCGAAGACATGCTTGCCTATAAGTGAACACTCATCCCAAGAATTCCCAGGTAAGCACAACTGGTCTCGCGTCTGATGAGATGTATACGAAGTGCTTGCCTAGACAGAAAACCTAGAATACAGGCATTCACCCTTCCAGTTTGCATGTGTTCACATTATATAAAACCCAAAACCTTGACGAGGTTTTGAAAACTCAAAGGGGTTCAAAACCTTACAATAGAGGGTTCAAAACCTAGTAATCAATCATCCTAGAACAGATGATTAGTTTTCAAAGCGGTTTTGAAATTTATGTTCTTGTTGTGGTTGTCGCCTAAGGATAGGTGACAGTATTGTTTTATGACTAAACGCAAGTAAACTCGCGTTAGGGTCCTAGGAAGGTTATAGACTAGGTCAAAGTATTACTAATAACCTAATTCCCTATAACCATGAGCTCTGATACCAACTTTTCTGTCACACCCCGACCACGTAGAACATACAAAACGTGGCGGAAACGTCGGGGAGTGTTGTAACAGAATCATTGTTTCATAACACATGGGAATTGAAATATTGTTTTATTGATTAAAATAGTTACAATGTCTTGACAATCAAATAAACATAACATAAATAACTAGTCTGCATCTTTTTATTGTCACTAAGGCCCATGTCCGCCTAAGTGTATCTTGATCAATCCTATGCTTCATTTCCTGAAACACATGTGAAAATAGGTACGTCAGCATAAAAATGCCGGCGAGTACATAGGTTTTGTGAAAATAAGATTCATGACTTCTGTTTAAGAAAATGTTTAGTCATGAACCTTGTAATTTGCTTTGTCTTTGTAAATCGTTTGAAAAACAATAAGTTCAGATGATACGTATAAATAAGATAATAATGCATGGTTAAATGAATAACCATGTAAAATGAGTTTGTATAAGTTAAGTTGTTTGTAAAACAATGTATTGTGAAAAGTATGTTATTTGTATAAAATGTTATATGTCATAAACTGAAATGATTCAAATAACGCTACGATATATAATACCATACAAACACTTATATATAGGAAGTACCAGCGGCGTATCCACCATGCTTGTATCATATTACACACGCCTCGTTACTTAAGTCACTTAAACAAACCACCAATGTAATAAGTCTATGTTTAAACCAATTGTCAAAAGTCCTTGTATAAATCATATCAAATGTTAATAGTCCAAAAGTAGTCAAGTAATGTGTAACAAATGTTATGTATGGTAAGTAAAATAAGACTACTTAAACCATAAGTAAAAACAAATGTACAAAACAAAGTATTGAAGTAAAACTTGGTTTAAATCAAAGTTATGTTTTGTGTAGTAAATGCATGCTATACTGATATAAACATTTATGCGGTATTGTGAAAATTCATACATCCAAGCCTTGCGACAGTCGGATAACTATGTAAAAATGAGTTATCAAAATGATATGTATTCGGATTCGGTCATTCCTTACGTCCAAACAAACCCGAGATTTCAGGAATGGGATTTGTCAAGTCCTATGGTACCACTACCTACTACCGAGCGGCATGATCGGTGTTAATGAATGTATAGTATAGTTTAAACAAACCAAATGTCATACCAAAATGTAAGCATATGATGAATAAGAAATGTACTAAGTATGCTAAGTTAACATACAAAGCAGAAAAGTCATGTAAATCAATGTGCTAGCATGCTATCAGTTAACATACATAGCAGAAATGTAATGTAAAACAATGTACTAAGTATGCACACAATGGACATACATAGCATGAAATGTAATGAAATCATGTACTATAATGTACTAACAAACATAGCAGGTATATGATGTGAAAACAGGAAAGCACGAAAGTAACAAGTAGGCACATGTGTTCCACCCCAAAACAGTTTGGAAAACAGTAAAAGAGGGGTCTATGTACTCACTTGAGATTTGCTCAGAAGTCTTAAGATAACCACCAAGCAATGCTAGAGACCTCGGAATATCAAACGGCACCTAATATAGGTAACTACATTAATAATCCGGACCTAAATCGGGGGATCGGATAGAACGAGGCTCGTAAACCAAATCAGTATGAGAACTCATGTATTATGGTTTATCAAGGCCTACATACGAAATGAAACCTAACCTAAGTGCTTATGACCCATTACGACCCGTTTAGGTAGCTTATGCTACTTTAACGCGTCGTTCGCGTAAAACGCGTTCGGAACGCCTAACTAGTCCTATGACAAGTAATATATGCCTTAACATGTTTAATATGGTTGTCAAATCAGTTTAGATGTCAAAATTTATGTTACATATGCTTAAAAATGAATTTTGGCGTCAAAAGGGCATTTTGGTAATTTACCTAAGGCATATAAACTACCTATCATACAACTACTTAAACGAAGCGACCATAAGGTATAACCTTGGAAGGTTATTCCCTATATGCTATGGTCACCTAATGTGCTTGGTCGGATCCTAATGATCGACTAAACGGGTTGGGTTCGAAAGTATAAGCGATTGTTTAGATCGCTTACCTTACGACCCTATATAAGCACTAAACTAAAAGTGACGAGCTAAGCATGTTAAAACATGCTTAACTAAGTTTAGAAAACAGGTTTGGTATCAAAACAAACGGTTTTGATACCCATAAGTAGTTTGGTTACAAAATACGCAAGAATACGTATTCTGGCCGAAACTACGGCTCGTCACTGAGCCTAGATAACGTGGTAATCAGTAGGTATAGTCACTAGGGACTATAACCATCGTGATCACGCTCACGTTATGAAGTTCAAACGAACTTCGCATCGACCATAAACTGGTCAATGCAGAAAGTCAAACAAAGTTTGACTTTCGGGCTCGAAAAGCAATAAAAGAACGAAGGAACACTTACGAAGGGTCCCCGAATGCTAATCTAGATCAAAATAGCTCAGGTATGAAACAAAGGTTTCAACTTAGAGCACAATTGATCAGATTCTAGTGAGAAATGAAGTTGGGGTAAGTGGGTATTTATAGTTTTCGATTCACCGTTAGGATCGTTTCTTGGAGAAGAGGGAATGATCTAGCCCGTACACTTGTCAAGATGTTATGGTAACTGATTTTGGCCACCACAAGAGTTTAACAAGTGGCACTTGACCTTTGGGGAATGTTTAGGGGCAGATAACAGCAGCCAAAAACGATTTGCTGCATCTGGACACTGCTTGCGCACCGTAACAAATTATTTGTTACGGTGCGCAAGGGCCTTGCAGGTCTGAAGTTTTCAAAAGTGGCAGAACAGGCCCCTACACCTTGTTTCGTTGCGTAACGACACTTCTAACACCCGTCAAACCCAATTTCAAGCTTCACAATGATGTTAAGGCATAGGGAACATGAAATATGCTTGGAAACATCACGGATGTCAGTTCGTTTAGCCGTACGATCGCGATGTTCGGTTAATTACGACGGAATGCGCATAAGAGCGAAAAACGATCCAAATGACGCGACGAATGGATTTTTATTATGCCAAACACCAAAATAAAATGTTTTAGTGCTTACATAAATTTTTGGATGTCCGGATGTATTCAGAACGTAAGTTATGCGCGAAAATGCAAACTTGTGCACTTTTTGACACTTTTAGTCCCTGAATGACCCAAAAGTTTATTTTAGCACACCGAACCCCTCAAAGCCTATTTCTAAGCTATATGAAGGATATTTATGGTATGTTTAACTTATGGTCATGTTCCGGAATGTCTGTTACAGTTCAAATTGGCATACTTTCGCAGTTTGTCAAATTTAGTCCCTGTAAGCGATTTAACTTGATTTCGGCATACCAAACCTTCCAAAACTTATTTCTAAATTATGTAAAGTTTATTTAATGTATGTTAAGCCTATTTCACTATTCTGGAGTGTTTGTTGCATTAAACTGGTTATATTTACGCATCGGTGCGCGTATAACCTTCCAGAAAGCGATTTAGAGTTTGGAATTGAACAAAAACTGATATGTGCAAGTGATACACATATTTATACAAATCCCAAGTATGAAATACAATATTTCATTGGTTTGGTATTTGTTTGATGGCCATGGAGGCACAGGTGTTACACTAAGAGGATCCTTGAACCTGAAAGGAGGATCCTGGAACCTGAGAGGATCCTTGAACCTGAGAGGATCCTTGAACCATGTGCGTCCCCATATATCCTCCTGAGCTAATGAAGGATCCCTGATGCTGGAAAGAGGATCCCGAAGGTTGAAAGCAGGATCCTGAAGGCTGGAAGTGAGACCCTAAAGCCTGACTCATAGTTGTTGATCCATAACGCCTTCCCAATGGTCCACTCTGGTACTGGATGTCCGGAGCTGCAGATTGCAGGGCGGTTACAGCTGGAGTGTCGAAATCCAGTGATCTAGGTATCAGAAGAGAGTGATCCTCCACTGATTTCTTCTGTTTCTTGATGTCACCAATCTCCCGGAGGATCCTTTCGTTGGTTTTATCCTGCTCTTGTATGTGATCCCTCATCTGCAAAATCAAAGTAAAAAGATCACTGTTAGTAGGGTTAGAAGAAACAACAGATATTGGTGGTTTTGGGAAAATGGGGATTTGTCTCTTTGCAGCATTTTCGGCATTCTTCTGGGATCCAAAAGGTGGTGGAGGCAAAGGTGGAACGCCCTGTGAAGAAGTGACTGCCGGCATAGAGCTTGAAGTGTTCTTTGCTGAAGAAGCCATATGTTTGAAGATAATGAACCGAAATGAACACAATGAGCAAAATTTTTCAGAAATGAAGCACCAATTGCCCCACGGTGGGCGCCAAACTGTTTTGGTCAAAAATCAAGCTAGGATAATGTAGCCAAATCTTTTGTTGTGAGGTGTGATGCTTGAATCAATGAACAAATGTATGAATAACTTGCAAATGAAATGAACAAATGACACAAGGATTTATACGAGGAAAAAGCCCTTGATCAAGAGATGATCTCCGGCATAAAAAACCTCGGGTGATGGAAACTACCGATCACCAACTATAATTAAACAAATAATCTTTACAACTCGGGATGGTAACAAGCTTGTTACAAGGATCACTATAGTGTAATGTGTATGAAATCGCCAATGAACTGTTGAGAGCTGTTTCGAGTGTGTGTGTTTGCTTAATTGTTCTAACTCAAGCTTGTTATCCCCTTTAAAAATAGAAATAACTTAAATAACTAACTATCCGCTAAATGTGCAAGCTCTCCACGACTTCTAAAACGGTCACCAAGCCATGCACGTGCGGAATATTGAGGGCATATTCCCCAAGAATATCGACAAGACCTAGTCCAATGCGTATACTCCTGCAAAACAAGCTTAAACATAGTGAAGGCAACCATTAGTATAAGGATAACAATGAGGATCCTGGATCCTGATCTTGCAAGGTCTTCTGAGGATCCTTAATTCAAACAGAATTGAGGATTCGTGATCCTAGCAGTACTTAAGGATCCGTGCTCCTTAGGATTAGAAAATCTATCCCTTACAATGAAAACTACCGATCACCAACTATATTAAACAAACAATGTTTACAAATCGGGATGATAACAAGCTTGGTACAAGGATCACTATAGTGCAAAAGTGTGTAATCGCCGAGTGTTCTTGAGAGTTCGAGTGTAGTGCAGTTGTGTTACTAATTATTGTCTAATCAAGCTTGTATCCCCATTTAAAAATAGAAACTAACTAACTTTAACTAACTATCCGAAAAAGGTGCAACTCCCCCATGATCACCATAACGGTTGAAGAGCTCATGCATGTGCAGAATCATGAAGCATATTCCCCTAGAATCTCGGTCAGGCCAAGTCCTATTCGAATACTCCTGCAAAACAAGTTCAAAAATGATGGAAACAATTGAGGATCCTGGATCCTTAGTCCAGCAACATCTTCTGAGGATCCTTATTTCAAATTGAAGTAAGGATCTGTGATCCAAACTGCAATTGAGGATCCGTGATCCATAGACTTAGAAAATCCATCCCTAACACCTCTGTTGATGAAGCCCGAGGATGGTGAACCATTATCCCTATATCTTGCAATATCAGGGAATGCTGTAAGTGTTGTTCTGGTAAAGGATCATGAAGGTCAGCAGTATCCTGTCTATTATGTTAGTAAAAGTTTATTGGATGCTGAAACTAGATATTCACACTTAGAAAAGTTGATATTAGCCCAAGTTATGGCATCAACTAAGCTTAGGAATTATTTTGAGACACATAGAATACATGTTAAAACTAATTACCCTGTTAAAAATGTGCTTAGGAAACCTGAGATGTCGGGTATAATGGCTAAATGGTCAGTAAAGTTATGTGCCTATGATCTAATATATGAACCTAGAAATGCTATAAAGTCTCAGGCTCTAGCAGACTTTGTGGCTGATTTCAGTAGTGATACTCAAAATTAAGTAGACCTAGAAGTACAACAACTAGGAGAAACCTTAGAATCCTGGACACTATATACTGATGGTGCATCTAATGTAAGAGGTGTAGGATTAGTGTTAGGGATGGATTTTCTAAGCCTAAGGATCACGGATCCTCAAGTGCAGCCAGGATTACTGATCCTCAGTTCTGTTTGAATTAAGGATCCTCTGAAGACGTTGCAGGTTTAAGGATCCAGGATCCTCAATGTTATCCTAACACTAACGGTTGTTTTCACTATCTTTGAACTTGTTTTGCAGGAATGAATGAGTGGGACTTAGTCTTGCCGAGATTCCAGGGGAATATGCTCCCATATTCTGCACGTGTATAGCTTGAGTGACCGTTATGGAAGTCATGGGATGCTAGCACAATTTGCGGAATGTTTGTTGCATAGTTTATTTCTATTTTTAAAGGGGATAACAAATTTGATAGTAAGAACAATTAGGAAACACACACACTCTCGAAAGCTCTCTGCAACTTATTGGCGATTACACACTAGTGATCCTTGTAACAAGCTTGTTATCATCCCGATTTGTAACCTTTACTTGTTTAATATAGTTGGTGATCGGTAGTTTCCATCACCCGAGGTTTTTTGTGCCGGAGATCACACCTTGATCAAGGGATTTTTCCTCGTATAAATCCTTGTGTCATTTGTTCATTTCATTCGAAATTTGTTCATACATTTGCTATTCAAGTCAAGCATCACACCTCACAAAATAATATTTTTGGTTACATTATCCTAGTCTGATTTTTGACCAAAACAGTTTGACGCCCACCGTGGGGCAATTGGTGCTTCATTTCTGAGAAATTTTGTTCATTGTGATCATTTCGGTTCATTACCTTCAACCATATGGCTTCTTCAGCGAAGAACACTTCAAGCTCTATGCCGGCAGTCACTTCTTCACAGGGCATTCCACCTTTGCCTCCACCACCTTTTTGATCCCAGAAGAATGCGAAAAATGCTGCGAAGAAACAAAGCCCCGTTTTCCCAAAACCACCAACTTCTGCTGTTTCTTCTAGCCCTTCTAACAGTGATCTTTATTCTTTGATTTTGCAGATGAGGGATTACATGCAGCAGCAGGACAAGACCAATGACCGGATCCTTCGAGAGATTGATGACATCAAGAAATTGAAGAGATTAGTAGAGGATCACTCCCCATTGGTACCTAGATCACTGGATTTTGACACTCCGGCTATAACCGCCCTGCAATCTGCGGCTCCAGATATCCAGTACCAGAGTGGACCATTGGGAAGGCGTTATGGATCAACGATGATGACTCGGGCTTTAGGATCCTACTTCCAGCCTTCAGGATCCTCTTTCCAGCATCAGGGATCCTTCACTAGCTCAGGAGGATACATCGGGATGCAGACAGTTCAAGGATCCTCCTCCCAGGTTCAAGGATCCTCTCCTCAGGTTCAGGGATCCTCTCAGGTTCAATGATCCTCCTTTCAGGTTCAAGGATCCTCATCTCAGGTTTACGAATCCATGGATTATCCTCCAAGACCCCCAGTCATAGCACATCAAGGATCCAACATCTTCCAGGATCAAGGATTCTTAAGGAGTGTGCAACCTGGAAGTTCAGATGTTCATCTACGAGACTTCATTCCTATGCAAACTATTGCTTCATCTGGTCCCTTAATTGTACCAGAAGCCCGTCAATATGGATTCACATCTGGAATTCCAAACTTGAATCCTTCAAGAGGTAACACTATGAATAATTCTCATAATGCTAACCATAGCTTTGTGCAGGATACATGTATCAATCAAGCTATGGCCAGGGTATTACAGAAACTGAAGGATATGATATCCAGCGTTCCAGGGGTGGTTAAGCCCATTCCTGTAATCGCATATGGAAGCCACAGGATATCTCGTTTTGCACCACCTATTTATGATGCAGAAATTCCAAAGAGGTTCCAAATACCAACCATGAAGCTATATGATGGCTCAACGGATCAGAAGAGCATGTAGCTCAGTATAGAGAAAGCATGGAGATCAATCTCATCCCGGAGAGGTTAAAAGAAGCATGTTTATGCAAGGGTTTTGGATCCACATTAACGGGATCAGCTCTTAAATGGCTGCTAAGTCTTCCCCCCTACTCAATTACTTCATTTGCTAATCTAGTTAATCTGTTTAATAGCCAATTCTCATGTAGTAGAAAATTTGAACGTTTAACTAGTGATCTATATAGGGTAACACAAGGTCAAAATGAATCACTTAGAGATTATATCACTAAGTTTAGTAAAGAATCCTTGGATATCCTTAATTTGGATATAGCTACGGCTGTAGAAGCCTTCAAAATAGGTTTACTTAGGGATTCATTGTTCTATGATGATCTTGTCATGACCCCTTGCAGGAATCTTGATGAAGTAAGAACCAGGGTCCTTAGATCATTTGACTTGAGGATGATAAAAGGATCCAAGAAAGACTGGCAGGATCCTCGAAGCAGGAAAAGCAAGGATCCTACTTCAGGAACAACAAGTCTAAGTCTGATAATCAGAACGTGCATGCAGTAGAACAGGAAGAGGATGATGAGGATTATCCTCTAATTTCTGAATATTGTTTTTCTGTTGATAACAATGAACTAATCCTTGCAATGCAGAACCTAGGTGAAAAAGCAAGATGGCCCAGAAAAAGTGACAAGCCAGCTGCAACAAAAGACAAATCCAAATGGTGTGCATATCATGAAGATTTCGGGTATCTCACTGAAAAATGTATTGCACTCAGAAAAGAGATTGGTTACTTGTTAAGCAAAGGGCATTTGAAGGAGCTGTTGGGAAGAAAAAAGTCAAGGGTCCAGGATCCTGAGAAAATTCCAGACAGAGCTCCTGCTCCTCCTGCTGATGCACAAATTATTAACTTCATATCCGGAGGATTAGACATATGTGGCACTTCCTTTTCAGCAGCTAATGTCACACCCCGACCACGTAGAACAACCAGACGTGGCGGAAACGTCGGGGAGTGTTGTAATAGAATCATTGTTTCATAACCATGGAATAAATAAATTCTGTTTTATTGAATAAATGAACTCATTATTTTAATACAATCAACTAAGTACACCTATGATCTTCCAAGTTTTAAAGTTACTAAGGCACGAGTCCATCCTAAATGTAGCATGTATCAACAAATCGTTGCAAAGCAGTACCTGAAACATGTGTAAAAATAGGTACGTCAGCATAAAAATGCCTCTGAGTTACATAGGTTTTGTGAAAATAGGTTTCATGACTTGTAAGTTTAAGAAAATGTTTAATAAAGTTTAGTCATGAACCTTGTAAATTGATTTGTTTTGTAAATCGTTTGAAAAACAATAAGATCAGATGATATGTATAAATAAATGTAAGGTTAAATTAATAACCATGTAAAATGAGTTTGTATAAGATAAGTTGTTTGTAAAACAATGTCTTGTGAAAAGTATGTTATTTGTATAAAATGTTACATGTCTTAAATTGAAATGATTCAAATAACGCTACGATATGTAATACCATACAAACACTTATATATAGGAAGTACCAGCGGCGTATCCACCGTGCTTGTATCATATTACACACGCCTCGTTACTTAAATCACTTACTCAAACCAAACCACCAATATAGAATGTTCATGTTTAAACCAATAGTCCAATGTTATTGTATAACTCAAGTTAAATGTAAACCATGTAATGTGTAAACAAAAGTTATGTATGGTAAGTAAAATGAGATTCCTTAAACCACAAGTAAAAATGTACAAAGCAAAGTGTTTGAATAAATCAAAAGTTATGCTTTGTAAAATAATGTAAGGTTAAACGAATAACCTTATAGTAGCATATTAAAAGTATACTTTGGATTTGTAAATAACATATTAAAAATATGTTTTGGTTTGTTGATAAAATCTATATGTTGGTTCTGTACAATACCACACATGAGAGTATATCAAAATATACTTTTAGGAGTATATCAAAATATACTTTAAAGGTGTGATTTAAGAATTCATTCAGACCTAGTGCATCAAACTACACCTTTGAGACTATAAGGATACCACAAAGGCAATCCCTATTTGGATGGAGAAACAAATTGGTTTAAGACATTCCATGACAACAGGAATGGGGTGTCTAATCCTATAGCGCTATATCATACTAACAATCGGTCTGGTGAACATAAAATAAGTACAATTCAACATTTTTATTTTATGTTCTTTGAGAATCAGTGTTTAAACCATAGATAGTCATTTAGTTTGTCAAAGGATAAGTAATAACATGTATAATCAATTATACTTTGAAATCATGAAAGTAACACATAGGTACACATGCTTCACCCCAAAACAGTTTGGAAAACAGTAAAATAGGGGAACTATGTACTCACTTGAGATTGCTCAGAAGTCCTAAGATAACCACCAAGCAATGCTAGAGATCACAGAATCAAACAGCACCTAATATAGGTAACTATGTTAATAAACCGGACCTAAGTCGGAGGATTTAGATAGAATGAGGGTTCGTAAACCAAACGAGTATGGAGACTCGTGTCATATGGTTTTAACAAAGCCTACATACTAAATGAAACCTAACCTAAGTGCTTACGACCCATTACGACCCGTTTAGGTAGCTTATGCTACTTTAACGCGTCGTTCGCGTGAAACGCGTTCGGACCGCTTACCTAGTCCTATGATAAGTAACATATGCCTTAACATGTCTAATATTGTCGCCAAATCAGTTTAGATGTCAAAAGTTATGTCACATATGTTTAAAATGAATTTTGGCATTAAAGGGGTATTTTGGTAATTTACCTAAGGCATATAAACTACCTATCATACAACTAACTAAACGTCGTGACCATAAGGTATAACCTCGGAAGGTTATTCCCTATATACTATGGTCACCTAATGTGTTTGGTCAGATCCTAATGATCGACCAAGTGGGTCGGGTTCGAAGGTATAAGCGATTTATCAGATCGCTTACCCTTACGACCCTAGACAACGTGGTAATCAGTAGGCATAGTCACAAGGGACTATAACCATCGTGATTACAATCACGTTGCGAAGTTCAAACGAACTTCGCATTGACCATAAACTGGTCAATGCAGAAAGTCAAACAAAGTTTGACTTTCGGACTCGAAAAGCAATAAAAGAACGAAGGAACACTTACAAAGGGTCCCCGAATGCTAATCTAGATCAAAATAGCTCAGGTATGAAACAAAGGTTTCAACTTAGAGCACATTAGATCAGATTCTTGTGAGGAATGAGTGAACATAAGGTGGGTATTTATAGTAAATGGTCCACCGTTAGGATCGTTTCTTGGAGAAGAGGGAATGATCTCGCCCGTACACTTGTCGGAATGTTGTGGTAGCTCATTTTGCCCCCACCACAAGAGTTTGACAAGTGGCATTGGCCTTTGGGGAGTTGAAGGGCTGTTACCAGCTGTTTAAACACTGAATCTGGTCCAGAAGGGGCCTCGCATGACGCCTAGACCCCTCGCGTCACGCCTAGCCCTTATTTCTGCAGAATTTGAAGAAATGGTCCCTGCACATGTTTCGTTGCGTAACGGCACTTCTAACACCCGTCAAACCCAACTTCAAGCTCCACAAGGATGCCTAAACATTGTGGACTTGAAAAATTCTCAAAAATATGTCGGATGTTGGTTCGTTTGGTCGTACGAACGCGATGTTCGCTTAATTACGACGGTATGCGCATAAGCGCGAAAAACGATCCAAATGGCGTGACGAATGGATTTTTCTTATGCCAAACACTAAAATAAAATATTTTAGTGCTTACATAAATTTTTGGATGTCCGGATGTATTCAGAACGTAAGTTATGCGCGAAAATGCAAACTTATGCACTTTTTGACACTTTTAGTCCCTGAATGACCCAAAAGTTTATTTTAGCACACCGAACCCCTCAAAGCCTATTTCTAAGCTATATAAAGGATATTTAAGGTGTGTTTAACTTATGGTCATGTTCCAAAATGTCTGTTACAGTTCAAATTGGCATACTTTCGCAGTTTGTCAAGTTTAGTCCTTGTAAGCGAATTAACTTGTTTTTGCCATACCAAAGCCTTTAAAACTTATTTCTAAGTTATGTAAAGGTTATTTAAGGTATGTTAAGCCTATTTCACTATTACAGAGTGTTCGTTGGATTAAACTGGTTATATTTACGCATCAGAGCGCGTATAACCCTCCAGAAAGCGATTTAAAGCTTAAAATCGAACAAGAGTTGATATGTGCAAACGATACACATATTTTTACAAATACCAAGTATGAAATACAATATTTCATTGGTTTGGAATTTTTTGATGGTTGAAGTGACACAGGTGTCACAGTCTCCCCTACTTTAGGAAATTTTGTCCCGAAATTTAATTCTAGAGGAAACTTGTGAAGACAGCTGTGACGGTTTCGCCTTCTAATAGATCCATTGAACCCTTAAGTAAGACTCTGGGCCATGTTAGGACTCTTAGCGAATTTGATAACCCTCAAAGTGAATTCCTTGTAGTAGTAAAACATGGAATTTTGAACTACGGACAGAAGAACGTTTCTTATGAAGACTTATCATAGGAAACTTGTGTGTGCTTGAAATCAGAATTAGGGAGTGTGAGAATAAATGACATTGGTCGTGGTCCAAGACTTCTCCCGTATCATTATTCTTGTCACTATAGGTCATAACACATGACAAAGCTTCCTGTGGTTTCTGTGCACTGAATTCCATAATTATGTAGGCCTCCATAATTACGTAATTCCTTGCACAGTCCGCACAATTCATTTCATAATGCGTAAGAAAAAAAATCACTTGAATAAACATGAAGCGACTCGACTAGACCACCAAAGGGTCCTTTTAGTTAGATTAACGAAGGATCTTTTTAACTAGATCAACACATGATCTTCTTAACTAGACCGTCGTACGATCTCCTTAAATAGGCCACTTAATGGATCTTTTTAATTATATCATCACATGATATTTCTAATCAGATTTTCAAAATCAATCTGTTTAACCAGACCATTCAAGAGGTCCAATTATAGAATATTACTTTATAACCCGAGGGACTTAACTACAATGTTGAAGTCCATTAAGGTTTTAAGATAGTATCTTTGGATATCCTATTATGAATCTCTCGTATGTGATATGGAAGATTCTATGAGGATTTGGATGGATCACATACAACCACAAAACATGTAAGAAAACACATAAGCACAAAATTAGTTAACTTGATTCTTTAATTGGTTATCTTTAGGTATGGATATTTAAAGCATACTAGGTATCCAATCCATGGATTTCATTTGGCACTTTAATGATTTTCAAGGATCTATCTATAGAGGGATTTTCAATAAGAGTTTGGCTTTGTTTCTTAAAAGAAACGAGTGTTTAAGGTTCTTGGGGAGATCACAAGTGATCATAAGATAACTGAACCACACGAGTAGTTTATCTTTGGGTTGACATCATAAGGTTGCATCAAACATTCACACAATCGCATAAATTTTGTAGAAATAAAAACAACAAATCTTTATTTATGCAACAACCGAATTGTCTTGAAGTGTCAAAAGATAACAACCAAGGAATTACAAAACACTAATTGTTCACTGTTGCATCATTGTTCCTGTTTGCCTCATTGATGTTAAATGCTCGTCCTCGCGCTGGAGGTGCGTTAACAAGTCTTGGGCAATTGTTTCTGTAGTGAGTAAGGTCACCACAGTTATAACATGACCCCGGTGGAAACCGTGCTTGAACAGCAGCAGGGTTTGCAGCAGCTTGATTTGCATAACGACAAACATTGATTAAATGTCCCAACCGCCCACAGTGGGTACATTTGTGACACTGCTCTTGCTCTAGATGATGACGGTTGCACTTGTTGCACAAAGGTGCGGTACCAACATAGTTTTGCCTTTTGCGAGGTTGTGCTGGCTGGTTTGGTGCAACCTGTTTGTGTTGAGCAGTTACAGCGTAGTTTTGAGAGGCTTTACGCTTCTTCTTCTTGGACACCTCAACATTTTCTTCCTTTGGTTCCACTTGAGCAGTCTTGTCAGATGGTCTTGAGTCGCCCTTCCGAAACAGCTTGCGCTTCCTGATATGGGATTCAGTCAGAGTGGCAGACAATTCAATGGCTTGTCTGACAGTAGTAGGGTTGCTGCCAGTAAAAATATCCTGAACTAAGTCAGGAAGACCATCAATGTATTTCTCAATCGCCTTATCCAGAGGCGTAACCATAGTAGGGCATAACAAGCTCAATTCCTCAAAGCGGTCAGTATAGGCTCGATGTTCCCCACTGTCTTGCTTCAAATCATCAAATTCCCTTTCTAGAGCCCTTAGCTCATGACGAGGACATAATTCCTTCATCATAAGAGCCCTAAGCTCAGCCTAAGTCTGTGCTAATGCAACCTCAGCACCGCGGTCTCTCATAACCCCGTTCCACCACGTAAGCACCCTCTTCTGAAATACACTCGAAGAAAACTCGACCTTGCGATTTTCAGGACATTGAACGTGACGGAAAGTATTCTCAATGCTCTCGAACCATTGAAGAAGCCCAGTTGCTCCCTCAGAACCACTAAACTTGAGCGGTTTAGCCAAGTTAAAATTCTTGAAATTGCATGGAGCATTGTTGTTGTTGATGGCTTGAATCATTTGAGCATAAAGATTTGGGAAGGCAGCAGCCATTTGCTACGCGATGATTTCCGCCAGTTCGGCATTCGCCATCTGATTGTCGCGTCGAGGAGGCATTCTAAAAGAGGAAACATGAAAAGAAACGAGTGAAAGAATTAGACGAAAAGAATGAGATGAAACAAATCTGATGAAAGCAAGGATAGTGGTCATTTGTTTGTTACTACAAAGCAACAAACGACCCCGGTGATTAATCAAAGTAAATAGGTCAAAAATAATGTATCGCGAAGACATGCTCGCCTATAAGTGGACACTCACCCCAAGAGTTCCCAGGTAAGAGTGACTGGTCCGATTATGTAGATTTGTACGAACACTCTAGCCTTAGACAGAAAACTCAGGGTACAGGCACCCACCCTTCCAGTTTGCACGTGTTCACATTATTTAGACCAACTTTGATAGGATTTTGAAAACTTACAGGGTTCAAAACCTTACAATAAATCATCCTAGAACAGATGATTAGTTTTCAAAGCGGGATAGAAATTAGTGTTCTTATTGTGGTTGTCACCTAAGAATAAGTGACGGTATTGTTTTAAAACTAAACACAAGAAAACTTATGTTAGGGTCCTAGGAAGGTTATAGTCTAGGTCAAAGCATTACTAATAACCTAATTCCCTATAACCATTGGCTCTGATACCAACTCTTCTGTCACACCCCGACCACGTAGAACAACCAGACGTAGCGGAAACGTCGGGGAGTGTTGTAACAAAATCATTGTTTCATAACCATGGAATAAATAAATTCTATTTTATTGAATAAATGAACTCATTGTTTTAATACAATCAACTAAGTACAACTATGATCTTCCGAGTTTTAAAGTTACTAAGGCACGAGTCCATCCTAAATGTAGCATGTATCAACAAATCGTTGCAAAGCAGTACCTGAAACATGTGTAAAAATAGGTACGTCAGCATAAAAATGCCTGTGAGTTATATAGGTTTTGTGAAAATAGGTTTCATGACTTGTAAGTTTAAGAAAATGTTTAATAAAGTTTAGTCATGAACCTTGTAAATTGATTTGTTTTGTAAATCGTTTGAAAAACAATAAGATCAGATGATATGTATAAATAAATGTAAGGTTAAATGAATAACCATGTAAAATGAGTTTGTATAAGATAAGTTGTTTGTAAAACAATGTCTTGTGAAAAGTATGTTATTTGTATAAAATGTTACATGTCTTAAATTGAAATGATTCAAATAATGCTACGATATGTAATACCATACAAACACTTATATATAGGAAGTACCAGCGGCGTATCCACCGTGCTTGTATCATATTACACACGCCTCGTTACTTAAATCACTTACTCAAACCAAACCACCAATATAGAATGTTCATGTTTAAACCAATAGTCCAATGTTATTGTATAACTCAAGTTAAATGTAAACCATGTAATGTGTAAACAAAAGTTATGTATGGTAAGTAAAATGAGATTCCTTAAACCACAAGTAAAAATGTACAAAGCAAAGTGTTTGAATAAATCAAAAGTTATGCTTTGTAAAATAATGTAAGGTTAAACGAATAACCTTATAGTAGCATATTAAAAGTATACTTTGGATTTGTAAATAACATATTAAAAATATGTTTTGGTTTGTTGATAAAATCTATATGTTGGTTCTGTACAATACCACACATGAGAGTATATCAAAATATACTTTTAGGAGTATATCAAAATATACTTTAAAGGTGTGATTTAAGAATTCATTCAGACCTAGTGCATCAAACTACACCTTTGAGACTATAAGGATACCACAAAGGCAATCCCTATTTGGATGGAGAAACAAATTGGTTTCAGACATTCCATGACAACAGGAATGGGGTGTCTAATCCTATAGCGCTATATCATACTAACAATCGGTCTGGTGAACATAAAATAAGTACAATTCAACATTTTTATTTTATGTTCTTTGAGAATCAGTGTTTAAACCATAGATAGTCATTTAGTTTGTCAAAGGATAAGTAATAACATGTATAATCAATTATACTTTGAAATCATGAAAGTAACACATAGGTACACATGCTTCACCCCAAAACAGTTTGGAAAACAGTAAAATAGGGGAACTATGTACTCACTTGAGATTGCTCAGAAGTCCTAAGATAACCACCAAGCAATGCTAGAGATCACAGAATCAAACAGCACCTAATATAGGTAACTATGTTAATAAACCGGACCTAAGTCGGAGGATTTAGATAGAATGAGGGTTCGTAAACCAAACGAGTATGGAGACTCGTGTCATATGGTTTTAACAAAGCCTACATACTAAATGAAACCTAGCCTAAGTGCTTACGACCCATTACGACCCGTTTAGGTAGCTTATGCTACTTTAACGCGTCGTCCGCGTGAAACGCGTTCGGACCGCTTACCTAGTCCTATGACAAGTAACATATGCCTTAACATGTCTAATATTGTCGCCAAATCAGTTTAGATGTCAAAAGTTATGTCACATATGTTTAAAATGAATTTTGGCATTAAAGGGGTATTTTGGTAATTTACCTAAGGCATATAAACTACCTATCATACAACTAACTAAACGTCGTGACCATAAGGTATAACCTCGGAAGGTTATTCCCTATATACTATGGTCACCTAATGTGTTTAGTCGGATCCTAATGATCGACCAAGTGGGTCGGGTTCGAAGGTATAAGCGATTTATCAGATCGCTTACCCTTACGACCCTAGACAACGTGGTAATCAGTAGGCATAGTCACAAGGGACTATAACCATCGTGATTACAATCACGTTGCGAAGTTCAAACGAACTTCGCATTGACCATAAATTGGTCAATGCAGAAAGTCAAACAAAGTTTGACTTTCGGACTCGAAAAGCAATAAAAGAACGAAGGAACACTTACAAAGGGTCCCCGAATGCTAATCTAGATCAAAATAGCTCAGGTATGAAACAAAGGTTTCAACTTAGAGCACATTAGATCAGATTCTTATGAGGAATGAGTGAACATAAGGTGGGTATTTATAGTAAATGGTCCACCGTTAGGATCGTTTCTTGGAGAAGAGGGAATGATCTCGCCCGTACACTTGTCGGAATGTTGTGGTAGCTCATTTTGCCCCCACCACAAGAGTTTGACAAGTGGCATTGGCCTTTGGGGAGTTGAAGGGCTGTTACCAGCTGTTTAAACACTGAATCTGGTCCAGAAGGGGCCTCGCGTGACGCCTAGACCCCTCGCGTCACGCCTAGCCCTTATTTCTGCAGAATTTGCAGAAATGGTCCCTGCACATGTTTCGTTGCGTAACGGCACTTCTAACACCCGTCAAACCCAACTTCAAGCTCCACAAGGATGCCTAAACATTGTGGACATGAAAAATTCTCAAAAATATGTCGGATGTTGGTTCGTTTGGTCGTACGAACGCGATGTTCGCTTAATTACGACGGTATGCGCATAAGCGCGAAAAACGATCCAAATGGCGTGACGAATGGATTTTTCTTATGCCAAACACTAAAATAAAATATTTTAGTGCTTACATAAATTTTTGGATCTCCGGATGTATTCAGAACGTAAGTTATGCGCGAAAATGCAAACTTATGCACTTTTTGACACTTTTAGTCCCTGAATGACCCAAAAGTTTATTTTAGCACACCGAACCCCTCAAATGTAACATCCATGCTTGTAATCATTGTGAACAGTTCTATTATCAATAAAACAATGTTATTTGATCCCAATGTTTGTTTGGTTGTGTTTTACATTTTTCATGTTTTGACTTTTATTCAATTTCAAACTCTATATCACTTTCTGGAGAGTTATACGCAAACTGGTGCGCAAACCTTAAATAACCTTTACATAACTTAGAAATAAGTTTTAACATACCTTAAATAACCTTTACATAACTTAGAAATAAGTTTTGAAGGCTTTGGTATGGCAAAAACAAGTTAATTCGCTTACAGGGACTAAACTTGACAAACTGCGAAAGTATGCCAATTTGAACTGTAACGAACATTTCGGAACATGACCATAAATTAAACATACCATAAATATCCTTTACATAGCTTAGAAATAGGCTTAAGGGGTTCGGTATGCTAAAATAAACTTTTGGGTCTTTCAGGGACTAAAAGCGTCAAAAAGTGCACAAGTTTGCATTTTCGCGCATAACTTACGTTCTGAATACATCCGGACATCCAAAAATTTATGTAAGCACTAAAATATTTTATTTTAGTGTTTGGTATAAGAAAAATCCATTCGTCACACCATTTGGATCGTTTTTCACGCTTATGCGCATTCCGTCGTAATTAACCGAACAACGCAATCGTACGGCTAAACGAACCGACATCCGAGATATTTTTGAGCACATTTTAAGTTCCCTATACTTTAACTTCATTTTAGAGCTTTAAAATGGGGTTAACGGGCCTTAAACGCGTCGGAAATGACCTTATAGCACAACAGGGACCAAAATTGTAAATCTGCCAAACTTGGCCCTTGCGCACCGTAAGGGTTTATTTGTTACGGTGCGCAAGCAGTGTCCAGATGCAGCAAATCGATTTTGGCTGCTGTTATCTGCCCCTAAACATTCTCCAAAGGTCAAGTGCCACTTGTTAAACTCTTGTGGTGGCCAAAATCAGTTACCACAACCTTCCGACAAGTGTACGGGCTAGATCATTCCCTCTTCTCCAAGAAACGAACCTAACGGTGGACCGAAATCTATAAATACCCAACACATTTTCACTCATTCCTCACAAGAATCTGATCAATTGTGCTCTAAGTTGAAACCTTTGTTTCATACCTGAGCTATTTTGATCTAGATTAGCATTCGGGGACCCTTTGTAAGTGTTCCTTCGTTCTTTTATTGCTTTTCGAGTCCGAAAGTCAAACTTTGTTTGACTTTCTGCATTGACCAGTTTATGGTCAATGCGAAGTTCGTTTGAACTTCGCAACGTGATTGTAATCACGATGGTTATAGTCCCTTGTGACTATGCCTACTGATTACCACGTTGTCTAGGGTCGTAAGGATAAGCGATCTAATAAATCGCTTATACCTTCGAACCCGACCCATTTGGTCGATCATTAGGATCCGACCAAACACATTAGGTGAACATAGCATATAGGGAATAACCTTCCGAGGTTATACCTTATGGTCGCTTCGTTTAAGTAGTTGTATGATAGGTAGTTTATATGCCTTAGGTAAATTACCAAAATACCCCTTTGATGCCAAAATTCATTTTAATCATGTGTAACATAACTTTTGACATCTAAACTGATTTGACAACAATAGTAGACATGTTAAGGCATATGTTACTTGTCATAGGACTAGTTAGGCGGTCCGAACGCGTTTCACGCGAACGACGCGTTAAAGTAGCATAAGCTATCTAAACGGGTCGTAATGGGTCGTAAACATTTAGGTTAGGTTTCATTTAGTATGTAGGCTTTGTTAAACCATATGACACGAGTCTCCATACTCGTTTGGTTTACGAACCCTCATTCTATCTAAGTCTTCCGATATAGGTCCGGTTTATTAACATAGTTACCTATATTAGGTGTCGTTTGATTCCGTGATCTCTAGCATTGCTTGGTGGTTATCTTAGGACTTCTGAGCAATCTCAAGTGAGTACATAGACCCCTCTTTTACTGTTTTCAAACTGTTTTGGGGTGGAACACATGTGCCTACTTGTTACTTTCGTGCTTTCCTGTTTTCACATCATATACATGCTGTGTTTGTTAGTACATTATAGTACATGATTTCATTACGTTTCATGCTATGTATGTCCATTGTGTGCATACTTAGTACATTGTTTTACTTTACATTTCTGCTATGTATGTTGACTGATAGCATGCTAGCACATTGATTTACATGACTTTCTGCTTTGTATGTTAACTTAGCATACTTAGTACATTGTTTTCATATAACATGTTCACTTTTGCTATGACATTTGGTTTGCACAAACGAGACTATTATACGTTCATTAACATTAGCTACGCCGCTCGGTAGTAAGTACTGGTACCATAGGACTTGACAAATCCCATTCCTGACATCCCGGGTTTGTTTGGATGTAAGGAATGACTGAATCCGAAAACATTTCTTTTGATAACCTTGACTGAAAGGGTTATCCGACTGTCTCAAGGCTTGAATGTATGCGTTAACTTACCACATAAATGTTTGTATCACTGTAACATGCATTACTTTGCAAAATATAACTTTTTGATATATTCAAAATACTTTGTTTTGTACATTTATACATTTTGGACTATGTGACAATACTTTACTTACAATACATAGCTTTTGTTACACATTACTTGACTACTTTTGGACTTATAAACATTTGACATGGCTTATACAAGGACTTTTGACTATTGGTTTAAACATAGACTTTATACATTGGTGGTTTGTTTAAGTGATTTAAGTAACGAGGCATGTGTAATATGATACAAGCATGGTGGATACGCCGCTAGTACTTCCTATATATAAGTGTTTGTATGGTATTACATATTGTAGCGTTATTTAAATCATTTCAATTTAGACATATGACATTTTATACAAATAACATACTTTTCACAAGACATTGTTTTACAAAACAACTTATCTTATACAAACTCATTTTTACTTGGTTATTTATTTAACCATACTTTATGATGTTTTTTATACATATCATCTGATCTTATTGTTTTTCAAATGATTTACAAGACAAAACAATTTACAAGGTTCATGACTGACTGTTATTAAACAATTTCTTAAACTAAAGTCATGAATCCTATTTTCACAAAACCTATGTATCTCACAGGCATTTTTATGCTGACGTACCTATTTTCACATGTGTTTTCAGGAGCTTTTCCGTAGGATGATGATCGTGACACTAGGGCGGACCTGTGCCTTAGAGACTAAAAATGAAGATAGCACTAGTTTAATTATGTTATAAACTCGTTATTTCCGGTTTAAGACAATGTAATACGCTTGTTGATAAATAAAATACATGGTTATGAAACAATTAATTCTGTTACAACACTCCCCGACGCTTTCCGCCACGTTTTGTATGTTATACGTGGTCGGGGTGTGACATCAAAGCCTATTTCTAAGCTATATAAAGGATATTTAAGGTGTGTTTAACTTATGGTCATGTTCCAGAATGTCTGTTACAGTTCAAATTGGCATACTTTCGCAGTTTGTCAAGTTTAGTCCTTGTAAGCGAATTAACTTGTTTTTGCCATACCAAAGCCTTTAAAACTTATTTCTAAGTTATGTAAAGGTTATTTAAGGTATGTTAAGCCTATTTCACTATTACAGAGTGTTCGTTGGATTAAACTGGTTATATTTACGCATCAGAGCGCGTATAACCCTCCAGAAAGCGATTTAAAGCTTAAAATCGAACAAGAGTTGATATGTGCAAACGATACACATATTTTTACAAATCCCAGGTATGAAATACAATATTTCATTGGTTTGGCATTTGTTTGATGGTTGAAGTGACATAGGTGTCACAACTAAGAGGCATGCCAAGGAGACCAAGATGGATAATGGGGATAGACCCATCCGAACCTCTACTGTTACACAGGAGAAAGTTATAACTTTTGATGAGGATGATCGTCTTGATGTCTAGGATCCTTATCATGATGGTCTTGTTATTACTTTGTTTATATCTAATCATTTTGTTCGCATGATCCTGATAGATGAAGGAAGCTCAGTAAACATCATTCAGCTTGATGTCCTCAAGAAGATGAACATCCCTGAATCGGATATTGTCCCAAGATCCTCAGTACTTATGGGATTCAGTGGAGAAACCAAGAACACATTGGGGGACATTAAACTTCCCATTTATATAGAGGGACTTCATTCTTATAAAAAATTTTGTGTTATAGATTGCTTATCCTGTTGCAATGTTATCCTTGGCAGGCCATGGATACATGACATGAATGCAGTCCCATCTATATATCATCAATGTGTAAAGCTTCCTAGCCCATGGGGGTGGTAAAGATTGAGAATGACCAACAAGAAGCAAAGAATTGCTACACCTCATCAATGAAGCCAGCCTCAAGACCAAGGGAGCAATAGCAATTAAAGCATCCTCCAAGAGATGTCCTGGAGGCAAGAGAACAAGATGTGAAAGATATCTTTATGGATCCTCAGGATCCTGAATCCAAGATTTTCATAGGATCAGGGATCCTTAACAACGTTGAACAGGATCTAGTATCCTTCCTCAAGAAGAGAAAAACTACATTTTCCTGGAAGCATGAAGACATGATAGGTATCTCTAAAGATATAATGACTCATAAGCTTGGCATTGACAGGTCATTCAAGCCCATACATCAAAAAAGGAGAAAGTTTGCACTTGAGAGGAATGCCATTATCCAGGAGGAGGTAGATAAGCTACTCCGAGCAGGTATGATAAGAGAGGTCAAGTATCCAAGGTGGTTAGCCAATGTGGTTGTTGTTCAAAAGAAAAATGGAAAGTGGAGGGTATGTGTCGATTTTACTGATTTAAACAAGGCATATCCCAAGGATCCTTTCCCGTTACCCCACATTGACTCCATGGTGGATGCTACCGCGGGTCATGAGTTGTTGACTTTTATGGATGCTTCATCTGGATTTCAGCAAATTCAGATGGAACCATATGATCAAGAGGATACAGCCTTTATGACCCCAACTGGTATATATTGTTATATTACTATGCCATTTGGACTAAGAAATGCAGGTGCTACTTATCAAAGGCTAGTCAATATGATGTTTAAGGAACAAATTGGACACACTATGGAGGTCTATATAGATGACATGGTGGTTAAGTCCAAGAAAGCTGAGGATCACCTTAGAGATTTGGGGGAAGCATTCGATATCCTTGATAAATTCAATATGAAGTTGAATCCTTCCAAGTGTCACTTTGGTGTTAAAGCAGGCAAGTTCCTAGGCTACATGGTAACAAAAAGAGGCATTGAGGTAAGTCCAGAGCAAATCAAGGTAATTATGAATATAAAATCTCCTGCCAATGCCAAGGATGTGCAAAGATTGACAGGGAGGATCGCAGCCTTGAACAGGTTCATATCTAAGTCATCAGAAAAGTGCAAGGAATTCTATGACATTACGAACAAGAAATTTGAGTGGACTGAAAAGCACGAAAATGCTCTCAAAGCCCTTAAGGATTACCTATCCTCAGCTCCTGCCTTGATGAAACCAGAAAAAGGGGATATATTATCCTTATATTTGGCAGTCTCTTCCAAAGCTGTAAGTGCAGTCCTTGTTAAGGATCACGAAGGTACACAACATCCTGTCTATTATGTAAGTAAGAGTTTGCTTGATGCTGAATCCAGGTATTCGCATTCAGAGTAACTTATCCTTGCTTTGATTATGGCATCTACTAAATTAAGACATTATTTTGAAACTCATGCCCTTATTGTTAGAACTAACTTTCCAATTAAGAATGTTCTCAGGAAACCTGAAATGTCAGGAAGAATGGCCAAATGGGCAATGAAGCTTAGTGTCTATGATATAAGATATGAGTCAAGAACTGCCATTAAATCTCAAGCCTTAGCTGACTTTGTGGCAGATTTCAGTAGTGATCTACAAAGGGAAGCTGAGTTAGAAGTTCAGCAGCTGGAAGAGACTAAGGATCCTAGGATACTCTTCACTGATGGAGCCTCTAACATCAAAGGAACTGGACTTGGAATACTACTAAAATCGCCACAGGGGGACATAATACCCCACTCAATAGCTTGTGAGTTTCAAACTACTAATAATGAGGCTAAATATGAAGCCTTGATAGTTGGTTTGCAAATTGCCAAGCATATGAGGATCAGGTATCTTGAGGTACATGTAGATTCATTATTACTTACCAATCACTTTAATGGATCCTATGCTGTTAAAGGTGAAAAGCTAATTAAATATTTAGAGATAGTCAAAGAATTGGCACTCTCTTTTGTTTCCTTTAGTTTGACACAGGTACCCAGAGAAGAAAATGCAGAAGCTGATGCATTGGCCAACCTTGGATCATCCTTGAAGATTCCAGAGGATATTAAAATTCCCATTATTCATATCCTAACTCCTGCTATTGAGGATCATGTAGCTATGGAGATAGGAGAGGATTTTGCAATCATCCCTAGTGATGATACACAATCTCATTCAGGATCATGGATCCTTCCAGTCATGAGATATATACAACATGGAGAGATCCCTACAGGACAAAATCCTAGAGCTTTCAAAGTCAAGGTATCTCAATTTACAATATTAAATAACATGTTATATAAACGCTCTCTTGCAGGTCCATATCTAAGATGCATTGAGGATCCTGAAGTTCAATAAGTCCTAAAGGATTTTCATGAAGTAGATTGTGGAAACCATACTGGGGGCAGAGCACTGTTCTCAAGGATCCTTAGGACAGGATACTATTGTCCTATGATGAAGAAGGATGCTGTGGATTATGCCAAGAGATGCGATGCTTGTCAGAGACATAGCAATATCCTTCATCAACCAGCAGAGCTCCTACATCCAATATCCTCTTCTTGCCCATTCATGAGATGGGGAATGGATATAGTTGGTAAACTTCCTAAGGCACCTGGAGGAAAAGTATTCATGCTTGCTATGACTGATTACTTCTCCAAGTGGATAGAAGCTGAAGCCTTTGCTCAAGTCAGAGAAAAAGAAGTGATATCCTTTATTAAAAGAAACATTATTACCAGATTGGGTATCCCTTCTGAAATTGTTTGTGATAATGGATCCCAATTTATTGGGAGCAGAACTACTAACTTTTGTGACAGCTGGGGGATTAAGATGATAACATCAACACCAGTTCACCCACAAGCTAATGGTCAAGCAGAATTATCCAACAAGATCGTCATCAACAACTTGAAGAAGAAGCTTGGATCCAAGAAAGGAAAATGGGCAGAAGAGCTACCTTATGTACTATGGGCTGATAGAACAACCCCCAAGAATGCTACTGGTCAAACTCCATTTTCTTTAGTGTTTGGAGCAGAATCAGTGATCCCTACAGAGATGGTGGTTCCTACTGCAAGAACAAGCATCCGTGATCCTGAAGGAAATGCTGAAAACTTGGTTCAAGACTTAGATACCATAGAAGAACTCAGGGATTTGGCAAGGTTAAGAATGGCTAGTTATCAACAAAGGATGGCTGGAGCTTATAACAAGAATGTCAGAATCAGGAACTTTCAAGTTGGTGATATGGTGTTGAGGAAAGCATTCCAAAATACCACAAATCCTACTGATGGCAAGTTAGCACCAAATTGGGAAGGTCCCTGTCTTATTGAAGCTGAGGCAGGAAAGGGGGCATATCGATTATTAACAACGGAAGGTGATTTACTACCAAGAGCTTGGAATGTTGTCCACTTGAAGAGATACTTCATGTAATAAGGATCCAGGATCCTTAGCTATTTTCATGTCCGATATCCTTGAAGGATCCTTAGATGATAGATGATCCTCACTCTAGTAATGATCTAATTTCAATCTATCTAATTCTTTAATTATCTTATTTTTAAGTAAAAGCATCCTGGATCCTTTATCCTCCTTTCACTTAATTCTGAGTTTTGCAGAAGATTGATATATCCTTGACAAAGGATCAAGTATCCACAGAAGTCTCCTAAGTTATTTGGGCTTGTCCCCAGTTTTTTGGGCTTGTCCCCAGTTTTTGGGCCTGTCCCCAGTTTCGCCTGTAGCGCACGATGATCCTGGTGCAGTTCAAGGCAATGGGACCAGTACCCGCTTTAGGGGCTAGCAATTTCATTGTACTGGCTGTATTCAGGATCCTACGTATAATGGTAGGCGTACCATACATATGTTCCTAAGGTTTCTAACGTTTTCACGTTAGCTAAGGTTTTGGCATTTTCATGTCACTAAGTTTGGATAGTCACCAGTGAGGGCCATACTCCAGTTTACACAAGATCCTTTGGGCTTGTCCCAAGTTTTTTGGGCTTGTCCCCAGTTTTTTGGGGCTTGTCCCTAGTTTTTTTGGGCTTGTCCCTAGTTTTTTGGGCTTGTCCCCAGTTTATTGGGCTTGTCCCCAGTTACTAACTCTTCTCTTATATTGGCTTAGTCCCAAGTTATGTTCCATTTCAAGTTTCTGAAGCTAAACAACCAAGGATCCTTGATCCTAACCTTTTACTAAGGTTTGTCTTTTGTTTATCCTGATTGTAGTATTAAAGGTTTAGGATCCTAACTTGGATTCTCAGGTATGATCCTTATTTACCTTCGCTTTATTCTTAATTTATTTGAGTTACCCTTATTCTTTGACAACAGGATATATGATCCTCAATATACATAACTTTTTGAATTTTTCGATTAAAGGATATTTGATCCTTGATCATATCCTAAGCTTTTTCAACAAAATCTAATATACTTTTGTCCTAAACTTGCAAATTCAGAGAAATAAACAATAACAACTAAAAAGACATAACATATACAACATGAGATAGCCAAAAGATTAAGGTTTTATTTATTTATCAAAAGTTAAACCCTTTAAAGGTTGTCAAAATTGCCAACCCAAGTTTCTACCAGCAAAACATGGCCCGTCCACTTGGGTTGGCAAAGGGTATCCATACTAAGTGTTCAATAAGTGTAGGAAATAAAAGCGAGGGGCACCAAAGGCTTCATCCTCCACAAACAGAAGGATCCATCCACCTTTGTTACCCCCCTCCCTATTGTTCAAAGGATCAGTGATCCTTAAACCTAGATTGTTCACCATTACAAACCAACCATTGTTCTAAAAACATCAACAACCAAAAAACTACCAAATCATAAAAAATGGGCTCTGGCCACGTCCAGAAATTTCCATCATCACCCATTTGCGTAGCTCACACCTTCGCTGCATCACCACCATCCGCTGCATCCTCAGCTTGATCCTTCAACCCGCTGCCACTAGCCTCGATTGCCAGAACCTCTTCAGTCTCCTGTTCATCATCCAGCTCAGCCAGCTTGGCCTTCCAACCTTCCTGGTCCCAAGCAGTACTGTCAAAGTTAGGATCTTCAGCTTCCTTTGCCATCTGAAGTTTGATCTTGAGCATGGCAATTGTGGCAGAAAGCTTAGCACCCTCCATCACTTCAGCCTTCTCCAGATCAGCTGTGATGTGGGCTAAGACCAGTTCCCTCTTCGCCAGGTTGACTTCATTCTCGAGGGAGGCGATCTTCTGATCCTTTGCCAGGTACATTTTTTGGAAGTCCAGCTACTTTTGCTCAGCCTATTCAGCATAGGAATCCATAAGCATATGGATCTCAGCAAATTTCTGCAAAAGAATGGCACACGTCAGGATCCGTTATCCTCAATATGGGCAGAACAGACTTAAGGATCAGGGATCCTTACCTCAGAGACATACTCTTCAAATTGGTGCTGGATGAGAGGCAGGCCTTCAAGAGTCTCAGTGGTTTTCCTCTTCTTTCCACCCTTGCCCTTGGTGCTGACAGCCTTAGGAGCTAGGATGCTGGGACTAGCAGCAAGTTGTTTCTTGCCGGACCTGGAGGAAGCATGTCACACCCCCAAAATCCACCATGCAGAGCATCACCGCTTGGGGGCGTGACATGACCAGGATCGAGCCACCAATCATATTGAACAACGAAATTAAGTAAGTAAGACCAACCACAATACAATTGGTGACCATAAGACAGTATCCAGTTTTAAGTTAACAGCGGAAGCATAAAACGTAAGTTCAAAACATAAGTTTGTAGTTCATAAGTTTAAAGACCCCAAACATAAGTTTCATAAGTTCATAACGTTTGTTTAATAGGTACGGGACATATTAGTTCACATTCCACAACGACCACCTCCATGTGCAAGCTCCATAGCATCTAGCAACCTGCAAAGCATGTAGCAACGAGTCAACAACAAAGTTGAGTGAGTTCACGGTTGGTTGTCCATTTTAGAGTTGGTTCCAAAAAAAACGTAGTTTAATCTTAATCAACTATCTAGCCGTGGGGGTCACCCCATAGTTCGAAAACGTTTATTAGTTAACCATCCCATGTTCACCTTCCCTGGCTATCCAGCCCGGCACTCCGGCCGTGGGAGCTACCCCATTATTTAGACTACCAGACTCGTTTATCATATCGACTACTAACGAAAATTTATTGTGCCCTAGCGTCGGTGTCTATCACCACCGATGTGCCATAGTCCATTAGTACACGCCCGTCCGACTGGCACGGTGTGAGGTTTGTTAAACCTAATAGCGCTATTAACTAATGACCCGCTCGCCATAGCCTCGGCGATTAAGTCGATACAAAAAGGGAGGGACTTCGCTGATATAGTTCTAGTCCAGTAAGTCTAACACGTCCCAACAAGACGACGAATTTACATTCCTGAACACGTCTCAAGGACGAGGAATTCACATTCCTGAACGCGTCCCAAAGGACGAGGAATCCCTATTCCTGTACCCATTCCCATTCCCACCAGGAATTTACCATGCTTTGTAGAAAAGTGTGAACTCACCTCGGTTGCACGGTTTGACTCTCAAAAATAGCTAACAGTCAAGGTCGGTCAATCACGTCCTAATATGATTACCAGTTAGTCATTTAGTGGTTTTCAAATAGAGCACAAAGTTCCTACACGTATCTAACACATAACATGCATTACTTTAACGGTTTATTCCCATATAAACTTCCCATCTATTCCCGTTCATAAGCAAACATACGATAATGCACATAACACGTTATATCATTCACAGATAACCTACCCGACATTTAGACATGCAAATTACAACTTATGTCATTTCAGCATTAATATTCAAAACTGTGTTGTTTTCGTACATTTTAATAAAATAGTTAACTTATTCCAAAAATTCACAAATTTTTACAGAATGTCTTGAACGATCCAAATATTATTGTGTAAAAATATCGGGGTCCAGTTCATTACCAATATTTTATAAAAATTCATTTTCCAGACTGAAATCAGATTTATCTTTTTCTGACTGCAGTCAACGGAATAATTTATTTAAAATTCATCAAGAGTCCGATTTACAAAATTCCAGTGAGAAAATTACAAATACATCGGTGGTCATCTACAGTACAAGTTTCATGATCTAACTCTACACAGAACTCAAGTTATGACAGTAAACAAAACGCATATTTTCAGCAGAAAAATGCAGCTCTAGCTGCTGTTACAAAATGACACTTTAAAAATGTGACACCTGTGTCACTGCGACCATCAAACAAATACCAAACCAATGAAATATTTTATTTCATACTTTGGACTTGTATAAATATGTGTATCTTTTGCACATATCAACTCTTGTTCGATTTCAAGCTCTAAATCGCTTTCTGGAAGGTTATACGCGCACTATTGCGTAAATATAACCAGTTTAATGCAACAAACACTCCGGAATAGTGAAATAGGCTTAACATACCTTAAATAACCTCTACATAACTTAGAAATAAGTTTTGGAAGGTTTGGTATGCCGAAATCAAGTTATATCGCCTACAGGGACTAAACTTGACAAATTGCGAAAGTATGCCAATTTGAACTGTAACAGACATTCCGGAACATGACCATAAGTTAAACATACCATAAATATCCTTTACATATCTTAGAAATAGGCTTTGAGGAGTTCGGTATGCTAAAACAAACTTTTGGGTCATTCAGGGACTAAAAGTGTCAAAAAGTGCACAAGTTTGCACTTTCGCGCATAACTTACGTTCTGAATACATCCGGACATCCAAAAATTTATTGAAGCATGACTATATTATGCTTTAGTGTTTGGCTTTCCAAAAATCCATTCGTCGCATCATTTGGATCGTTTTTCGTGCTTATGCGCATTCCGTCGTAATTAAGCGAACATCGCAACCGTACGGCTAAACGAACCGACATCCGAGATATTTTTGAGCACATTTTAAGTTCCCTATACTTTAACTTCATTTTAGAGCTTTGAAATGGGGTTAACGGGCCTTAAACGCGTCGGAAATGGGCTGAATACACAACAGGGACCAAATGTGTAAATCTGCCAAAGTTACATGCTTGCGCACCGCAACAAATATTTGTTACGGTGCGCAAGGGGTCTGCAGACCAGATGCAGTGTATTAAACAGCCTGTTTTCAGCTGTTAACCACTCCCAAATCCTTTGCCACATGTTGATACCCTATGGTGAGTGGCCAATTTAGTCACCATAACATTCCGACAAGTGTACGGGTGAGATCTAGGCACGGTTTCCATGAAACGATCCTAACGGTGGTCCTTTTACTATAAATACCCATCCATCCTCAACTTCTAAACCCACTAGAATCTTGATCTTAGAAGCTCTAAGTTGAAACCATTGTTTCATACCTGAGCTACTTGGATCGAGGTTAGCATTCGGGGACCCTTCGTAAGTATTCTTTCGTTCTTTTATTGCTTTTCAAGTCTTTTCGAGTCTGAAAGTCAAACTTTGTTTGACTTTCTGCGTTGACCAGTTTATGGTCAATGCGAAGTTCGTTTGAACTTCGCAACGTGAGTGTAATCACGTTGGTTATAGTCCCTTGGGACTATGCCTACTGATTACCACGTTGTCTAGGGTCGTAGGGTAAGCGATCTAATAAATCGCTTATACCTTCGAACCCGACCCATTTGGTCGATCATTAGGATCCGACCAAATACATTAGGTGACCATAGTAGGTAGGGAATAACCTTCCGAGGTTATACCCTATGGTCGCTTCGTTTGAATAGTTGTATGATAGGTAGTTTATATGCCTTAGGTAAATTACCAGAATACCCTTTTCATGTATAATTGGTAATTAAGCATATGTAACCTAAACTTTTGTCACATAACTGATTATGTAACATGTTTAGGCATATAACACTTGTCATAGGACTAGTTAGACGGTCCGAACGCGTTTCACGCGAACGACGCGTTAAAGTAGCATAAGCTACCTAAACGGGTCGTAATGGGTCGTAAACAATTATGTTAGGTTTCAATTAGTATGTAGGCTTTGTTAAACCATATTACACGAGTCTCCATACTCGTTTGGTTTACGAACCCTCATGCTACCCGATCTTCCGATTTAGGTCCGGTTTATTAACATAGTTACCTATATTAGGTGCCGTTTGATATCAGTGATCTCTAGCATTGTTTTGGTTGTCACTCAAGGACTACTGAGCATTCTCAAGTGAGTACATAGACCCCTCTTTTACTGTTTTCCAAACTGTTTTGGGGTGAAACACATGTGCCTACTTGTTACTTTCATGTTTTCCTGTTTTCACATCATATACTTCCTATGTCCATTAGTACATTATAGTACATGATTTCATTACATTTTATACTATGTATGTCCATTGTGTGCATACTTAGTACATGGTTCTACATTACATTTCTGCTAGGTATGTTAATTGATAGCATGCTAGCACATTGATTTACATGAGTTTTCTGCTTTGTATGTTAACTTAGCATACTTAGTATATTTCTTATTCATCATATGCTTACATTTTGGTATGACATTTGGTTTGTTTAAACTATACTATACATATTCTTTTGATAACTCATTTTTACATAGTTATCCGACTGTCGCAAGGCTTGGATGTATGAATTTTCACCATACCGCATAAATGTCTATATCAGTATAGCATGCATTTACTACACAAAACGTAACTTTGATTTAAACCAAGTTTTACTTCAATACTTTGTTTTGTGCATTTCACCTATGGTTTAGTTGATGCATTTCACTAGCCATACATATCATTTTGGTTACACATTACATGATTTACATTTGTCACATAAACATTTTCAACATTGGTTATACGTTGCATGATTTACATCTTGACATAAACATTTTGGTATATTATTCAATACATTTGACAATTGGTTTAAACATAGACATTTATTTATACATATCATCTGATCTTATCGTTTTTCAAATGATTTACAAGACAAATCAAATTACAAGGTTCATGACTAAACATTTTCTTAAACAATAAGTCTTGAATCCTATTTTCATAAACCTATGTATCTTACAGGCATTTTTATGCTGACGTACCTATTTTCACATGTGATTTTCAGGAGATGATGCATAGGATTTATCAAGACATACTTAGGCGGACCTGTGCCTTAGTGACTTAAAACGAGACAAGAACTAGTTAAATTTTGTTATGTACTCTTTATTTCTTGTTTAAAGACAATGTAACTCGCTTGTTTGATGAATAAAACGAAACTTAAATTTCCATGGTTGTGAAACGTTAATTCTGTTACAACACTCCCCGATGTTTCCGCCACGTTTTGTATGTTCTACGTGGTCAGGGTGTGACAGAAAAGATGGTATCAGAGCCAATGGTTATAGGGAATTAGGTTATTAGTAATGCTTTGACCTAGTCTATAACCTTCTTAGGACCCTAACGCGAGTTTACTTGCGTTTAGTCATAAAACAATACCATCACCTATCCTTAGGCGACTACCACAACAAGAACATAAATTTCAAAACCGCTTTGAAAACTAATCATCTGTTCTAGGATGATTGATTACAAGGTTTTGAACCCTCTATTGTGAGGTTTTGAACCCTCTGTTATATGGTTTTGAACCCTTTTGAGTTTTCAAAATCTCGTCAAGGTTTTGGGTTTTAAATAATGTGAACACGTGCAAACTGGAAGGGTGAATGCCTGTATTCTGGGTTTTCTGTCTAGGCAAGCACTTCGTATACATCTCATCAGACGCGAGACCAGTTGTGCTTACCTGGGAATTCTTGGGATGAGTGTTCACTTATAGGCGAGCATGTCTTCGCGATACATTATTTTTGACCTATTTACTTTGATTAATCACCGAGGTCGTTTGTTGCTTTGTAGTAACAAACAAATGACCACGATCCTTGCTTTCATCAGATTTGTTTCATCCCATTCTTTTCGTCTAATTCTCTCACTCGTTTCCTTTCATGTTTCCTCTTTTAGAATGCCTCCACGACGCGAAAATCCGGTATCTATTGACGATCTGGCAGCTGTCAATACACAGCAAATGACTGCTGCAATCCCGACCATCGTTGCCCAATGTCACCAAGCTATCAACAACAATAATGCCCTCTGCAACTTCAAGACGTTCAACTCGGCCAAGCCATCAAAGTTTTCTGGGTCTCAAGGAGCGACTGCACTTCTGCAATGGTTCGAGAGTCTAGAGAGCACCTTCAGGCATGTTCAATGTCCAAACGAGCGAAAGGTAGATTTCGCATCTAGTGTCTTTGAGAAACGAGCTTTGACGTGGTGGAACGGTGTGGTGAGAGATAGGGGTGCCGAAGTGGCACTGGCCCAAACTTGGGAAGAACTTCGAGCACTGATGATGAAGGAATTCTGTCCTCGTCACGAGATCAGGGCATTGGAAAGGGAATTCGACGATCTTAAACAAGACAGCGGTGAACATCGAGCATACACTGATCGATATGAGGAGCTGAGCCTGTTGTGTCCTACTATGGTTACGCCATTGGATAAGGCGATTGAAAAATACATTGATGGTATCCCTGATTCAGTTCAGGACATTGTTACTGGTAGTAACCCCACTACGGTTAGGCAGGCCATTGAGCTATCTGCAACCTTGACTGAATCTCAGATCAGAAAGCATAAACTCTTTCGAAAGGGTGACAAGAAGCCAATCGAGGAATCAAAGACCATGGATGAACAGACTGGATCCCCTGAGAAGTCTAAGAAGCGTAAGGCTTCGCAGAATTGTGCGATTGCTGCTCAACCCAACCAAAACAACCGCAAGCAACCAACTCAACCTCCTGTAAAGAAACCTTATGCCGGTACTGCACCGATATGCGACAAATGTAATGCACACCATTTAGCTCACCTACAGTGTCGTTTATGTGCATCATGTGGGCGACTCGGTCACCTGGCAAATGCTTGTCGATTTACCCCGAACCAAGGTGGTCCAAACCAACCTCAAGTAAATCCTGCTCAAGCTCGTCTTCCACCAGGACCTTGCTTCAACTGTGGCGAGATGGGCCATTTCCGAAGAAATTGCCCAAAGATTGCTAATGCGAATCCAGCGCAAGGATGAGCATCGGACCAACTAGAAGACAATGTTGTTTAGAAATAATCAAGCCTTATGTATTATTTTCTTTTGTAGTCAAGGTCCATGAAACAGTTGTTGTTGTTGTTTATAAATAAATCCTTTTAATTACATTGCAATGTACAAATGTGATGGCTTGTATAAACAACGTATCCTCTACAATACCGAAAATCAAGGAACCGTATTCCTTGAAGAACAGACTACCCCGTAATTTCTTCCATTTTATTATCTCTTGCGTTTTCCACGGAAAATCCTAAGTACCCGTTTCTTCCAAGGAAACAAAGTACAAGGCGCAAGTTGCAACTCTGTACGAATACCCAAAGTACCACTATAAATTCTTAATAAGGTACCTAAGGGTATTTCTGTATATTCTAAAATTATTGTACTCTAACTCGAATATTGCGTTTTCTTGAAACGAAATCGAATTTTTGGAAGATCTTTCTACCTTCATAGTTAGATTCTTGCTAATGTTTAAAGTACCAAATGAAATCCATGAAAGGGATTCCTAGTGTGCTTTAAATGCACGTACGTAATTAACAAAAAAAAAAAGATCTAGATAAACAATTTTGTGGTTATGTGACTATGTGTTTATGCATTTTGTGTTTTCGTATACACTGGATATTCGTTATCCAAATCCTCATAGAATCTTTCTTATTTTCATATGAGGGATTCGTAGTAGGATATTCAAAAAGGTACTATCTTAAATCCTTAATGGACTCCTACGTTGTAGTTAAGTCCCTTGGATTATAAAGTACTATTCCAAAGTTTAAGGACAACATGTGTTGATATAGCTGAAGAGATTGGTTCGACAATCTAGTTAAAGACGTCCTACGTCGATGTAGTTAAATATTCCTCTTGGGTAGTTAAGTTAAATAGATTGGTTCGACAATCTAGTTAAATATATCATGTGTTGATATAGTTAAAGAGATCCTACGTCGATCTAAGTTAAATGGATTGGTTCGACAATCTAGTTAAATATATCATGCGTTGATATAGTTAAATAGGCCCTCTGGCGGTCTAGTTAAAGAGATCCTACATCGATCTAAGTTAAATAGATTGGTTTGACAATCTAGTTAAATATATTATGTGTTTATGTAGTTAAATAGGCCCTCGGGTGGTGTAGTTCAAGAGATTATTCATTGTTTTTCCCATACGCATTATGAAATGAACTGTGCGGACTGTGCAAGGAAGTACGTAATTATGGAGGCCTACATAATTATGGAATTCAGTGCACAGAAACCACGGGAAGTTTTGCCATGTGTTAAGACCTACAGTGACAAGAGTAATGATACGGGAGAAGTCTTGGACTTTGACCAATGTCATATATTCTTATACTCCCCAATTCTGATTTCAAGCACACACAAGTTTCCTATGGTAATTCTTCACGGGAAACGTTCTCCTGTCTATAGTTTGAAACTCCATGTTTTGCAACTACAAGGACTTCACTTTGAGGGTTGACATTTTTGCTAAGAATCCTAACATGGCCCAGAGTTTTACTTAAGGGTTTAATGGATCTATTAGAAGGCGAAACCGTCATAGCTGTCTTCACAAGTTTCCTCTAGAAATTAATTTCGGGACGAAATTTCCTAAAGTAGGGGAGACTGTGACACCTGTGTCACTGCGACCATCAAACAAATACCAAACCAATGAAATATTGTATTTCATACTTTGGACTTGTATAAATATGTGTATCTTTTGCACATATCAACTCTTGTTCGATTTCAAGCTCTAAATCGCTTTCTTGAAGGTTATACGCGCACTAATGCGTAAATATAATCAGTTTAATGCAACAAACACTCTGGAATAGTGAAATAGGCTTAACATACCTTAAATAACCTCTACATAACTTAGAAATAAGTTTTGGAAGGTTTGGTATGCCGAAATCAAGTTATATCGCCTACAGGGACTAAACTTGACAAATTGCGAAAGTATGCCAATTTGAACTGTAACAGACATTCCGGAACATGACCATAAGTTAAACATACCATAAATATCCTTTACATAGCTTAGAAATAGGCTTTGAGGAGTTCGGTATGCTAAAACAAACTTTTGGGTCATTCAGGGACTAAAAGTGTCAAAAAGTGCACAAGTTTGCACTTTCGCGCATAACTTACGTTCTGAATACATCCGGACATCCAAAAATTTATGTAAGCATGACTATATTATGCTTTAGTTTTTGGCTTTCCAAAAATCCATTCGTCGCGTCATTTGGATCGTTTTTCGCACTTATGCGCATTCCGTCGTAATTAAGCGAACATCGCAACCGTACGGCTAAACGAACCGACATCCGAGATATTTTTGAGCACATTTTAAGTTCCCTATACTTTAACTTCATTTTAGAGCTTTGAAATGGGGTTAACGGGCCTTAAACGCGTCGGAAATGGGCTGAATACACAACAGGGACCAAATGTGTAAATCTGCCAAAGTTACATGCTTGCGCACCGCAACAAATATTTGTTACGGTGCGCAAGGGGTCTGCAGACCAGATGCAGTGTATTAAACAGCCTGTTTTCAGCTGTTAACCACTCCCAAATCCTTTGCCACATGTTGATACCCTATGGTGAGTGGCCAATTTAGTCACCATAACATTCCGACAAGTGTACGGGTGAGATCTAGGCACGGTTTCCATGAAACGATCCTAACGGTGGTCCTTTTACTATAAATACCCATCCATCCACAACTTCTAAACCCACTAGAATCTTGATCTTAGAAGCTCTAAGTTGAAACCATTGTTTCATACCAGAGCTACTTGGATCGAGGTTAGCATTCGGGGACCCTTCGTAAGTATTCTTTCGTTCTTTTATTGCTTTTCAAGTCTTTTCGAGTCTGAAAGTCAAACTTTGTTTGACTTTCTGCGTTGACCAGTTTATGGTCAATGCGAAGTTCGTTTGAACTTCGCAACGTGAGTGTAATCACGTTGGTTATAGTCCCTTGGGACTATGCCTACTGATTACCACGTTGTCTAGGGTCGTAGGGTAAGCGATCTAATAAATCGCTTATACCTTCGAACCCGACCCATTTGGTCGATCATTAGGATCCGACCAAATACATTAGGTGACCATAGTAGGTAGGGAATAACCTTCCGAGGTTATACCCTATGGTCGCTTCGTTTGAATAGTTGTATGATAGGTAGTTTATATGCCTTAGGTAAATTACCAGAATACCCTTTTCATGTATAATTGGTAATTAAGCATATGTAACCTAAACTTTTGTCACATAACTGATTATGTAACATGTTTAGGCATATAACACTTGTCATAGGACTAGTTAGACGGTCCGAACGCGTTTCACGCGAACGACGCGTTAAAGTAGCATAAGCTACCTAAACGGGTCGTAATGGGTCGTAAACAATTATGTTAGGTTTCAATTAGTATGTAGGCTTTGTTAAACCATATTACACGAGTCTCCATACTCGTTTGGTTTACGAACCCTCATGCTACCCGATCTTCCGATTTAGGTCCGGTTTATTAACATAGTTACCTATATTAGGTGCCGTTTGATATCAGTGATCTCTAGCATTGTTTTGGTTGTCAGTCAAGGACTACTGAGCATTCTCAAGTGAGTACATAGACCCCTCTTTTACTGTTTTCCAAACTGTTTTGGGGTGAAACACATGTGCCTACTTGTTACTTTCATGTTTTCCTGTTTTCACATCATATACTTCCTATGTTCATTAGTACATTATAGTACATGATTTCATTACATTTTATACTATGTATGTCCATTGTGTGCATACTTAGTACATGGTTCTACATTACATTTCAGCTAGGTATGTTAATTGATAGCATGCTAGCACATTGATTTACATGACTTTTCTGCTTTGTATGTTAACTTAGCATACTTGGTATATTTCTTATTCATCATATGCTTACATTTTGGTATGACATTTGGTTTGTTTAAACTATACTATACATATTCTTTTGATAACTCATTTTTACATAGTTATCCGACTGTCGCAAGGCTTGGATGTATGAATTTTCACAATACCGCATAAATGTCTATATCAGTATAGCATGCATTTACTACACAAAACGTAACTTTGATTTAAACCAAGTTTTACTTCAATACTTTGTTTTGTGCATTTCACCTATGGTTTAGTTGATGCATTTCACTAGCCATACATATCATTTTGGTTACACATTACATGATTTACATTTGACACATAAACATTTTCAACATTGGTTATACGTTGCATGATTTACATCTTGACATAAACATTTTGGTATATTATTCAATACATTTGACAATTGGTTTAAACATAGACATCTTACATTATTGGTTTGGTTTGAGTAAGTGATTTAAGTAACGAGGCGTGTGTAATATGATACAAGCATGGTGGATACGCCGCTGGTACTTCCTATATATAAGTGATTGTATGGTATTACATATCGTTACGTTATTTGAATCATTTCAGCTTGAGACATATAACATTTTATACAAATAACATACTTTTCACAAGACATTGATTTACAAACAACTTATCTTATACAAACACATTTTTACATGGTTATTCATTTAACCTGACATTTATTTATACATATCATCTGATCTTATCGTTTTTCAAATGATTTACAAGACAAATCAAATTACAAGGTTCATGACTAAACATTTTCTTAAACAATAAGTCATGAATACTATTTTCATAAACCTATGTATCTCACAGGCATTTTTATGCTGACGTACCTATTTTCACATGTGTTTTTCAGGAGATGATGCATAGGATTTATCAAGACATACTTAGGCGGACCTGTGCCTTAGTGACTTAAAACGAGACAAGAACTAGTTAAATTTTGTTATGTACTCTTTATTTCTTGTTTAAAGACAATGTAACTCGCTTGTTTGATGAATAAAACGAAACTTAAATTTCCATGGTTGTGAAACATTAATTCTGTTACAACACTCCCCGATGTTTCCGCCACGTTTTGTATGTTCTACGTGGTCGGGGTGTGACAAAAAATAGTAAACGAAGTCCAAAAATTATGATTCCGGTGCCATTAGAACCGTATTTCATAATATATAAACCTAGACTTCAGAAAATACATTTTTCGTTAGGTTATGGTCCTGTTACAGCCAACTGAAGTTGGTTGTAATCACCAAACAGCCTACTGTTTCAGCTTTTAACTTTCTAACCTGTGTTCGATTGATTCCGTTAACATGTTTAGTGATTACAACAACATCAAACATCAATATTACAAGTAGATCAGCAAGTATTCAGCAACATAATCAAGACAACTTCATATTATCATCACTTCATTATATTTCAACAATATTTCATTACAAAGTTAGTTTATATGCAAGACTTTGTTCATGGTTCTTTAGTGTTCATGGATTCTCATCATCAAATAACTATTAACCACTCTAAAGACATGAAAAATGAACGGATCTAAGTTCTTACCACTAGTTCAGACTAGGGAAGTTCGAGTGAAGAAATGTGGTGGTTAATAGCGAATGGAGAAGGTCCTTCCACTTCCGAGAGCACCGAGCTTCGTTGTTGGACCTCTTACACCTTTGTATGTATGAGGAATGATTGAAGAAGAGCTTGATGATGGTGGTATTATGGTGGAAGGTGGCGGCCGAAGGTGGGGAGAGGGAGAGAAAGTTGAAGTTTGTTGAAGTGTTGATGAAAGAGAATGATGAACTCTCATGTATACTTATAGACCAAATATTGTGAATGTCCAACATGTATTGTGTTCTCTAGATACCCCACACACCATAATTAAATAATCAAAGAAAACAAGGGGGTGTACCACCCCTTGTGACCGTCATTTTGAGGGGGGGTAAGGGTTGGGTGGTGATGGTATGGTTAAGATTTAGTTGGAATCTAAAGGTTTAGTTAGTAGTTTGAGTGTGTTATTTAATATAAAGGGTGTTAGGGTGTTCGGGGACCCTAACTAGCTCAGAAAAGTAAAAACAATGTCTTCGGCAATATTTTTATGTTCCGGGTAAAGTCCGGTTGTTCGGTTTCACACTGTTCCATTAAAGTGTTTAACTAATCCGTAAAGTGTCCTATATATATATTTTTGTAACGTTTTTAATTTTCAACACTCCGGACTATTTAGTAACTTTTCTGTATACTACTAGCATGTTAACAAATACATGTAAGTATAACACAGTAATCAGAGAGCAGTTAAATGATTCAGCACAGTCATCAAGTACTTTAATTAACATTAATAGATTGTACGGTTACATGTAAATTTGAGGGTTGTCACAAAGAAAATGCATCAAGATCACTAACGCTGAAGCGAGAGGCTGATTTTGAAGACTTTCCAGCACCTACAGATGGCAAACGACAGATAAGTATCCTTATTCTACATCTATTTAAATATTTAATCATACATAAATGTGAATACTTACTTGACATGGTAACTGAACCAGAGGATGCTTCTTGTGAATCCTTTGTTTTGGCCTGGAACGTTCTAACAGCAGGATCAAGGTTCCAAAAGGCAGCGATTCTTTCTTTTGTTGCAGGGGACTCAATGAGATGAGAAACTGAGATAGTTGCACAATGTAAAACAGAAAAGGATCAGTTATCCTCAACAGAAACAGAGTCATCCTATGATCCTTCTATAAGGATCCTATATCCTACCATGGGTGGCCCACTTTTTGGGGAGATCTTTCCCGTCTGGGATAGAATCCCTTCTAACAAAGAAGAATAGGTTTTTCCAGTGGGTATCATTTTTTGTGGTCTTGAGGATTGGGTGAGGATCACCAGATTTGTGCTTAAAGTGTCCTATATTTATATTTTTGTAACGTTTTTAATTTTCAACACTCCGGACTATTTAGTAACTTTTCTGTATACTACTAGCATGTTAACAAATACATGTAAGTATAACACAGTAATCAGAGAGCAGTTAAATGATTCAGCACAGTCATCAAGTACTTTAATTAACATTAATAGATTGTACGGTTACATGTAAATTTGAGGGTTGTCACATTCTCCCCCTGTTAAGAGAATTTCGTCCCGAAATTTAGCGCGTGGTTACTGAGGAGGCTAGTTAAGTTGCGTTGTTTTCCTGGTTTTCCTGGGGTGTCACATCACCCCCCCGTTGATTTGGAATTTCGTCCCGAAATTCTGCAGTAGCTTCAGCCTCAGTAGTGGTTGCACTTTTCTTACACAGTTAGGGATACTTGAGTTTCATTTGGTCTTCTCGTTCCCAGGTATATTCTGGGCCACGACGGGCATTCCAACGAACTCGGACGAGAGGTATCCTGGTACGCTTGAGGATCTTAACATCTCAATCAGTAATTTCTACTGGTTCCTCGATGAATCGCAGCTGGTCGTCGATAGTGAGCTCCTTTAAAGGAACTATGAGGGTCTCATCTGACAGACACTTCTTCAGATTTGACACATGGAATAGGACGTGAACTCCGCTGAGTTCTTCGGGTAGATTCAACCTGTAGGCGACTTTGCCAATTTTCTCGATGATTTCGAACGGTCCGACAAAGCGCGGATTGAGCTTGCCTCGTTTGCCAAAACGAACTACGCCTTTCCAAGGCCAGACTTTGAGTAGCACTCGATCCCCAACTTGGAACTCGAGTGGTTTTCTTCCCTTATCAGCATAGCTTTTCTGACGGTCACGAGCTGCCGCCATTCGTTGTCGTATCTGAGCAATTCTCTCGGTGGTATCTACCACAAGTTCTGGGCCAGTGATTTGGCTGTCACCAACTTCTGCCCAATAGAGGGGTGATCGGCATTTGCGTCCGTACAATGCCTCAAACGGAGCGGCTTGGATGCTGGTGTGGTAGCTGTTGTTATATGAAAACTCCACTAACGGGAGATGCTTTTCCCAGCCATTACCAAAGTCGATTACGCATGCCCTAAGCATGTCTTCAAGGGTTTGGATGGTGCGTTCAGATTGCCCATCCGTCTGTGGGTGATAAGCGGTGCTCATATCTAAATGTGAGCCAAAAGACTTGTGCATAGCTTGCCACAGTTCAGAAGTAAAACGCACGTCACGATCGGAAATGATGGAGGTTGGCACTCCGTGCCTTGATACCACTTCCTTTAGGTAAATGTCTGCAAGAGTAGAAAACTTATCCGTTTCTTTGATGGCCAGAAAATGTGCAGACTTGGTCAGTCGATCTACGATCACCCAAATGGTATCGTTTCCGCGTTGAGATCTGGGCAGGCCGGTAACAAAATCCATGGAAATTTGCTCCCATTTCCATTTAGGTATCTCTGGTTGTTGAAGTAGGCCTGATGGTTTCTGATATTCGGTTTTGACTCTCGCACAAGTCAAACATTTGCTAACGTAGGTTGCTATGTGAGCTTTCATACCAGGCCACCAGTATGTAGTCTTGAGGCCGTGGTACATCTTATCCGAACCAGGATGTACTGAATAACGAGACTTGTGGCTTCGTCCATCACAAGCTCGCGTAAGCTTCCATAAAGTGGAACCCATATGCGCCCTGTTACATAGTAAGCGCCGTCTTCCTTTTGTTCTAGCCGCTGCATCGATCCTCGTAAGGATTCAGCCCTGGTGTTCTCTGCTTTCAATGCTTCAACCTGAGCATCTCGTATCTGAGCGGGAAGGTTGGATTGGATGGTAAGCTGTAAAGCACGTACACGCTTAGGTATATGTCACACCCCGACCACGTAGAACATACAAAACGTGGCGGAAATGTCGGGGAGTGTTGCAACAGAATTAATCGTTTCAAATCCATGGCAATTAAAGTTTCGTTTTATTAATCAATTATGAGAGTTTACATTGTTTAAACAAGAAACAAAGGGTACATAACATAAGTTAACTAGTTATTGTCTCGTTTTAAGTCGCTAAGGCACGAGTCCATCCTAAATGTAGCATGTATCAACAATCATTGCAAAGCAGTACCTGAAACATGTGTAAAAACGAGGTCAGCAAAGAAATGCTGGCGAATACATTGGTTTTGTAGGAGTGTCGAAATCATGGCTAGTTTAGACGTTGCAATACTTTATTTAAAAACCTTGTTTTGAAAAGAGTATAATATTGCAACTTAATTAACCAACTCAAATCAAGCGGGTTATAATTTGTAAAACCTCGTAGCCATGACTCTTAACCCAAAAACATTTGTTTTAGTAAATTATTTGAAAAACAATGATAAGTTCAGATGATATGTATAAATAAGAGAATAATGCATGATTAAATGAATAACCATGTAAAATGAGTTTGTATAAGATATGTTGTTTGTAAAACAATGTCTTGTGAAAAGTATGTTATTTGTATAAAATGTTTATATGTATCAAACTAAAATGATTCAAATAACGCTGCGATATATGTAATACCATACAAACATTTATATATAGGAAGTACCAGCGGCGTATCCACCATGCTTGTATCATATTACACACGCATCGTTACTTAATCACTTATTCAAACCAAACCATCAAGATGTAAAATGTTCATGTCTAATGTAAATCTTGTAATATGTATTCAATGTGATTTGTATAAATAAATGTAAGATTAAACAAATAACCTTATAGTAGCATATTAAAAGTATACTTTGGATTTGTAAGTAACATATTAAACTATGTTTTTGGTTTCATATATATAACATATCAAAATATGCTTTAGATGTGATAAATAACATATTAAACTATGTTTTTGGTTTTGTAAATATATGTTGGTTTTGTACAATACCACACATGAGAGTATATTCAACTATACTTTAATAGTGTGATTTAAGAATTCATTCAGACCTAGTGCATCAAAATACACCTTTGAGACTATAGGAATACCACAAAGGAAATCCCTATTTGGATGGAGCAACAAATTGGTTTCAGACATTCCATGACAACAGGAATGGGGTGTCAAATCCTATAGCGCTATATCATACTAACAATCGGTCTGGTGAACATAAAATAAGTACAATTCAACAATTTATTTTATGTTCTTTGAGAAATCAATGTTTAAACTATAATTAGTCATTCAGTTTGTCAAATGATAAGTAATAACATGTATAATCAATTATACTTTTGGAATCATGAAAATAACAGATAGGTACACATGCTTCACCCCAAAACAGTTTAGAAAACAGTAAAAGAGGGGAATAATGTACTCGCCTGAGAATGCTTGGAGGTCTTGAACAACAACCAAACAAAGCTAGAGAGAGCACGGAATCAGTCGGCAATCTAAAACTATATAAATAAACCGGACTTAAATCGGAAGATCGGGTAGCATGAGGGTTTGTAAACCAAACGAGTGTAGAGACTCGTGTCATTTGGTTTAACAAAGCCTACATACTAAATGAAACTTAATCTAAGTGTTTACGACCCATTACGACCCGTTTAGGTAGCTTATGCTACTTTAACGCGTCGTTCGCGTGAAACGCGTTCGGACCGCCTAACTAGTCCTATGACAAGTGTTATATGCCTAAACATGTTACATAATCAGTTATGTGACAAAATTTTAGGTTACATATGCTTAATTACCAATTATACATGAAAAGGGTATTCTAGTAATTTACCTAAGGCATATAAACTACCTATCATACAACTACTTAAACAATGTGACCATAAGGTATAACCTCGGAAGGTTATGCCCTATACTAGGGTCACCTAATGTATTTGGTCGGATCCTAATGATCGACCAAACTGGGTCGGGTTCGAAGGTATAAGCGATTTATCAGATCGCTTACCCTACGACCCTAGACAACGTGGTAATCAGTAGGCATAGTCCCAAGGGACTATAACCAACATGATTACACTCACGTTGCGAAGTTCAAACGAACTTCGCATTGACCATAACTGGTCAATGTAGAAAGTCAAACAAAGTTTGACTTTCAGACTCGAAAGACTCGAAAAGCAATAAAAGAACGAAAGAATACTTACGAAGGGTCCCCGAATGCTAATCTCGATCCAAGAATCTCAGGTATGAAACAATGGTTTCAACTTAGAGTTCCTAAGATCAAGATTCTAGTGATTTTAGCAATGGGGGTGGATGGGTATTTATAGGAATACCCGAACCGTTAAGATCGCTTGTCGAATATCGTGCCTTAATCGTATCCGTACAAGTGTCGGAAAGTTATGGTGCCTAAATTCCATCCTTATCAGCTGACTAAGCATGTTAGAATGTGTGGTTGTGAATTAAACAGCTGTTTATACATCGAATCTGGTCCCGAAAGTGCAAAACTGATATTTCTGCCCAGATAAGGTGCTCGCGTAGCGCGACGGTAAAGGCCCTATGCAGTCGCGCTACGTCACCATGCACCAGCTTCAGAAAAGTTTCAAAATTGACAGTTTTGGTCCCTGTGGTGTTTTAAGGCCTTTTTCGATGCGTTTGAACCCCGTTAACCTCATTTCAAGGCTCTAAAATGAAGTTAAAGTATAGGGGACTCAAAACATGCTCAAAAATATCTCGGATGTCGGTTCGTTTGGTCGTACGAACGCGATGTTCGCTTAATTACGACGGAATGCGCATAAGTGCGAAAAACGATCCAAAATGCGTGACAAATGGATTTTTCTTATGCCAAACACTAAAATTAAATATTATAGTGCTTACATAAATTTTTGGATGTCCGGATGTATTCAGAACGTAAGTTATGCGCGAAAATGCAAACTTGTGCACTTTTTGACACTTTTAGTCCCTGAATGACTCAAAAGTTTATTTTAGCACACCGAACCCCTCAAAGCCTATTTCTAAGCTATATAAAGGATATTTAAGGTGTGTTTAACTTATGGTCATGTTCCGGAATGTCTGTTACAGTTCAATTTGGCATACTTTCGCAGTTTGTCAAGTTTAGTCCCTGTAAGCGAATTAGCTTGTTTTTGTCATACCAAAGCCTTCAAAACTTATTTCTAAGTTATGTAAAGGTTATTTAAGGTATGTTAAGCCTATGTCACTATTCCGGAGTGTTTGTTGCATTAAACTGGTTATATTTACGCATCGGTGCGCGTATAACCTTCCAGAAAGCGATTTAGAGTTTGAATTTGAACAAGAATTGATATGTGCAAATGATACACATATTTTTACAAATCCCAAGTATGAAATATAATATTTCATTGGTTTGGTATTTGTTTGATGGCCGTGGAGGCACAGGTGTTACAGTCTCCCCTACTTTAGGAAATTTCGTCCCGAAATTTAATTCTAGAGGAAACTTGTGAAAACAGCTGTGACGGTTTCGCCTTCAGAATTAGCGAATTTGTTAACCCTCAGAGTGAATTCCTTGTGGTAGTAAAACATGAAATTTTTGAACTACGGACAGAAGAACGTTTCTTATGAAGACTTATCATAGGAAACTTGGTGTATGATTGAGATCAGAATTGGGAAGTGTGAAAATAAATGACATTGGTCGAGGTCCAAGACTTCTCCCATATCATTATTCTTGTCACTATAGGTCTTAACACATAACAAAACTTCTTGTGGTTTCTGTGCACTGAATTCCATAATTATATAGGCCTCCATAATTACGTAATCTCTTGCACAGTCCGCACAGTTCATTTCATAATGCGTAGGAAAATAATCACTTGAATAAACATGAAGCGACTTGACTAGATCACCAAAGGATCTTTTTAACTAAATCAACGAACGGTCTTTTTAACTAGATCAACATATGATCTTATTAACTAAACCGTCGTACGATCTCCTTAAATAGACCACTTAAGGGATCTAATTATAGAATAGTACTTTAAAATCCAAGGGACTTGACTACAACGTAGAAGTCCATTAAGGATTTAAGATAGTAACTTTGGATATCCTATTATGAATCTCTCGTATGAGATATGAAAGATTTTACGAGGATTTGGATGGATCACATACAACCACAAATATGTAAGAAAACACATAAGCACAAAAAAATTAGTTAACTTGATTCTTTAATTTGTTGTCTTTGAGGATGGATAATTAAAGAACACTAAAAATCCAATCCATGAATTTCATTCGGTACTTTAATCATTAGAATCTAACTATGAAGATAGGAAGATCTTAATAAGAATTCGGCTTTGTCCTTATTGAATCGTAATGTACGTATTAAGGCATACGGATAATTCAATTAAGGGCTCCGATTTGAGTGATATTCATCCACAAGGATCTGATTATGAGGATAGAAAGATCCTTCATGGATTTTGGAATTTGTGTAACGAGAGGTGCTTCGACACCTTGCACTAGGCGTGCTTAAGTCGATACACAAGGTAGAAAGTTCATGAGGTTTAGGCGCTAGATATGCCAGGGCGACATATGGAGCAGAACTTGAAGGTTAAGCAGCAACAGGGTTTGCAACTGCCTTGCTTTAAACAGCAAAGCGACACATGTTAACCAAATGTCTCCATCGTCCACCGGGGTACATTTGTAACATGGTATTTGATTTGGATGATGACGGTTTCACTGACTTCTCCAAGGAGCGGTTCCCTTGCACGGCTTCATCCCTGAGATGAGTCATGGTGATAGCTAATTCAACGGTCTTCTGGAGTACGATGCCTATTTGTTGGGCAATTGTAGCACCTGGTCCGGACACTCGAGTCTTGTTGCGATGAAGAGGCATAATGAAGAAAATGGAAGACATCGGAGGAAACAAGGGAAATGAACACAGGATGCATAAAAATCGCGCTCATTTGTTTGTTACCTAAAGCAAACAAATGAGACAATGACTAATCAAAGTAAATAGGTCAAAAATAATGTATCACGAAGACATGCTCGCCTATAAGTGAACACTCATTCCAAGCATTCCCAGGTAAGCACAACTGGTCTCGCGTCTGATGAGATGTATACGAAGTGCTTGCCTAGACAGAAAACCCAGAATACAGGCATTCACCCTTCCAGTTTGCACGTGTTCACATTATTTAAAACCCAAAACCTTGACGAGATTTTGAAACTCAAAGGGATTCAAAACCTTACAATAGAGGGTTCAAAACCTTGTAATCAATCATCCTAGAACAGATGATTAGTTTTCAAAGCGGTTTTGAAATTTATGTTCTTATTGTGGTAGTCGCCTAAGGATAGGTGACAGTATTGTTTTATGACTAAACGCAAGTAAATTCGCGTTAGGGTCCTAAGAAGGTTATAGACTAGGTCAAAGCATTACTAATAACCTAATTCCCTATAACCATTGGCTCTGATACCATCTTTTCTGTCACACCCCGACCACGTAGAACATACAAAACGTGGCGGAAATGTCCGGGAGTGTTGCAACAGAATTAATCGTTTCAAATCCATGGCAATTAAAGTTTCGTTTTATTAATCAATTATGAGAGTTTACATTGTTTAAACAACAAACAAAGGGTACATAACATAAGTTAACTAATTATTGTCTCGTTTTAAGTCGCTAAGGCACGAGTCCATCCTAAATGTAGCATGTATCAACAATCATTGCAAAGCAGTACCTGAAACATGTGTAAAAACGAGGTCAGCAAAGAAATGCTGGCGAATACATTGGTTTTGTAGGAGTGTCGAAATCATGGCTAGTTTAGACGTTGCAATACTTTATTTAAAAACCTTGTTTTGAAAAGAGTATAATATTGCAACTTAATTAACCAACTCAAATCAAGCGGGTTATAATTTGTAAAACCTCGTTGCCATGACTCTTAACCCAAAAACATTTGTTTTAGTAAATTATTTGAAAAACAATGATAAGTTCAGATGATATGTATAAATAAGAGAATAATGCATGATTAAATGAATAACCATGTAAAATGAGTTTGTATAAGATATGTTGTTTGTAAAACAATGTCTTGTGAAAAGTATGTTATTTGTATAAAATGTTTATATGTATCAAACTAAAATGATTCAAATAACGCTGCGATATATGTAATACCATACAAACATTTATATATAGGAAGTACCAGCGGCGTATCCACCATGCTTGTATCATATTACACACGCATCGTTACTTAATCACTTATTCAAACCAAACCATCAAGATGTAAAATGTTCATGTCTAATGTAAATCTTGTAATATGTATTCAATGTGATTTGTATAAATAAATGTAAGATTAAACAAATAACCTTATAGTAGCATATTAAAAGTATACTTTGGATTTGTAAGTAACATATTAAACTATGTTTTTGGTTTCATATATATAACATATCAAAATATGCTTTAGATGTGATAAATAACATATTAAACTATGTTTTTGGTTTTGTAAATATATGTTGGTTTTGTACAATACCACACATGAGAGTATATTCAACTATACTTTAATAGTGTGATTTAAGAATTCATTCAGACCTAGTGCATCAAAATACACCTTTGAGACTATAGGAATACCACAAAGGAAATCCCTATTTGGATGGAGCAACAAATTGGTTTCAGACATTCCATGACAACAGGAATGGGGTGTCAAATCCTATAGCGCTATATCATACTAACAATCGGTCTGGTGAACATAAAATAAGTACAATTCAACAATTTATTTTATGTTCTTTGAGAAATCAATGTTTAAACTATAATTAGTCATTCAGTTTGTCAAATGATAAGTAATAACATGTATAATCAATTATACTTTTGGAATCATGAAAATAACAGATAGGTACACATGCTTCACCCCAAAACAGTTTAGAAAACAGTAAAAGAGGGGAATAATGTACTCGCCTGAGAATGCTTGGAGGTCTTGAACAACAACCAAACAAAGCTAGAGAGAGCACGGAATCAGTCGGCAATCTAAAACTATATAAATAAACCGGACTTAAATCGGAAGATCGGGTAGCATGAGGGTTTGTAAACCAAACGAGTGTAGAGACTCGTGTCATTTGGTTTAACAAAGCCTACATACTAAATGAAACTTAACCTAAGTGTTTACGACCCATTACGACCCGTTTAGGTAGCTTATGCTACTTTAACGCGTCGTTCGCGTGAAACGCGTTCGGACCGCCTAACTAGTCCTATGACAAGTGTTATATGCCTAAACATGTTACATAATCAGTTATGTGACAAAAGTTTAGGTTACATATGCTTAATTACCAATTATACATGAAAAGAGTATTCTGGTAATTTACCTAAGGCATATAAACTACCTATCATACAACTACTTAAACGATGTGACCATAAGGTATAACCTCGGAAGGTTATGCCCTATACTAGGGTCACCTAATGTATTTGGTCGGATCCTAATGATCGACCAAACTGGGTCGGGTTCGAAGGTATAAGCGATTTATCAGATCGCTTACCCTACGACCCTAGACAACGTGGTAATCAGTAGGCATAGTCCCAAGGGACTATAACCAACGTGATTACACTCACGTTGCGAAGTTCAAACGAACTTCGCATTGACCATAACTGGTCAATGTAGAAAGTCAAACAAAGTTTGACTTTCAGACTCGAAAGACTCGAAAAGCAATAAAAGAACGAAAGAATACTTACGAAGGGTCCCCGAATGCTAATCTCGATCCAAGAATCTCAGGTATGAAACAATGGTTTCAACTTAGAGTTCCTAAGATCAAGATTCTAGTGATTTTAGCAATGGGGGTGGATGGGTATTTATAGGAATACCCGAACCGTTAAGATCGCTTGTCGAATATCGTGCCTTAATCGTATCCGTACAAGTGTCGGAAAGTTATGGTGCCTAAATTCCATCCTTATCAGCTGACTAAGCATGTTAGAATGTGTGGTTGTGAATTAAACAGCTGTTTATACATCGAATCTGGTCCCGAAAGTGCAAAACTGATATTTCTGCCCAGATAAGGTGCTCGCGTAGCGCGACGGTAAAGGCCCTATGCAGTCGCGCTACGCCACCATGCACCAGCTTCAGAAAAGTTTCAAAATTGACAGTTTTGGTCCCTGTGGTGTTTTAAGGCCTTTTTCGATGCGTTTGAACCCCGTTAACCTCATTTCAAGGCTCTAAAATGAAGTTAAAGTATAGGGGACTCAAAACATGCTCAAAAATATCTCGGATGTCGGTTCGTTTGGTCGTACGAACGCGATGTTCGCTTAATTACGACGGAATGCGCATAAGTGCGAAAAACGATCCAAAATGCGTGACAAATGGATTTTTCTTATGCCAAACACTAAAATAAAATATTATAGTGCTTACATAAATTTTTGGATGTCCGGATGTATTCAGAACGTAAGTTATGCGCGAAAATGCAAACTTGTGCACTTTTTGACACTTTTAGTCCCTGAATGACTCAAAAGTTTATTTTAGCACACCGAACCCCTCAAAGCCTATTTCTAAGCTATATAAAGGATATTTAAGGTGTGTTTAACTTATGGTCATGTTCCGGAATGTCTGTTACAGTTCAATTTGGCATACTTTCGCAGTTTGTCAAGTTTAGTCCCTGTAAGCGAATTAGCTTGTTTTTGTCATACCAAAGCCTTCAAAACTTATTTCTAAGTTATGTAAAGGTTATTTAAGGTATGTTAAGCCTATGTCACTATTCCGGAGTGTTTGTTGCATTAAACTGGTTATATTTACGCATCGGTGCGCGTATAACCTTCCAGAAAGCGATTTAGAGTTTGAATTTGAACAAGAATTGATATGTGCAAATGATACACATATTTTTACAAATCCCAAGTATGAAATATAATATTTCATTGGTTTGGTATTTGTTTGATGGCCGTGGAGGCACAGGTGTTACAGTATAGTATCCTTTCGACTGAGGGTGTCGGCCACAACATTGGCTTTGCCCGGATGGTACTTGATCGCGCATTCGTAATCATTCAAGAGTTCGACCCATCGGCGTTGACGCATGTTTAACTCTTTTTGCTTGAAGATATGCTCGAGACTCATGTGATCAGTGTAAATGGTTCACTTGGTACCGTACAGGTAATGTCTCCATATCTTAAGGGAACGACTGCTCCCAGCTCCAGATCGTGAGTAGTGTAGTTCCTTTCATGAACTTTAAGTTGGCGTGATGCGTAGGCAATGACCTTGTCACGTTGCATCAACACGCAACCAAGTCCTTGGATGGAAGCGTCGCAGTAAACCACAAAATCATCTGTGCCTTCAGGCAATGAAAGAATAGGCGCGCTACAAAGTCTCTCCTTTAAGTGCTGAAAAGCAGATTCCTGTGCATCACCCCAATGGTAGGTGACACCCTTCTGGGTCAGTGAAGTGAGAGGTTGCGCAATCTTGGAGAAATACTTTATAAACCTTCTATAATATCCTGCCAAACCCAAGAATTGGCGGATTTCTGTTGGTGTACGGGGTGCAGGCCAGTTCCTGATCAAGTCAACCTTGGATGGATCAACATGAATTCCATCCTTGTTTACCACATGGCCTAGAAAATGGACTTCGCGAAGCCAGAAGTCACATTTCGAAAACTTGGCATACAACTGCTCTTTTCGAAGAAGTTCCAGCATAAGTCGTAGATGCTGCTCGTGTTCCTCCTGACTCTTCGAATAGATCAGGATATCGTCGATGAATACAATGACAAACTTATCCAGGTAAGGCTTGCACACTCGGTTCATGAGATCCATGAAGACCGCTGGAGCATTCGTCAATCCGAAAGGCATAACCAGAAACTCGTAATGGCCGTAGCGAGTCCTGAATGCTGTTTTGGAGACGTCCTCATCTCGGACTCTCAGCTGATGGTATCCCGATCTCAAATCAATCTTAGAGTAATAGCTCGATCCTTGCAGCTGGTCGAACAAGTCGTCAATGCGTGGGAGCGGATAACGATTCTTCACGGTCACCTTGTTGAGTTCGCGATAGTCAATACACATTCTAAAGGTACCATCTTTCTTCTTCACAAACAAGACTGGAGCTCCCCAGGGCGAAGAGCTAGGACGTATGAAACCCTTTTCCAAGAGTTCTTGTAATTGCGTGGATAGTTCTTCAAGTTCTGATGGAGCTAGACGATAAGGTGTACGAGCTATTGGTGCTGCTCCAGGAGCTAGCTCGATTTGAAACTCGACTTGTCGATGAGGCGGTAGACCAGGTAATTCCTCAGGGAATACCTCAGGAAAATCGCGCACAATAGGAATGTCTTCAATTCTCTTCTCTTCCGTTGATGTGTCAGTAACGAGGGCTAGGATGGCAGTGTGGCCCTTTTGCAAACACTTCTCGGCCTTAAGGAAAGAGATAATGCCTATGACAGCACCACTCTTGTCGCCATGAATCACGAGGGGCTCTTTACCAGAACGAGGAATGCGGACGATTTTCTCCTTGCAAACAATCTCCGCTTGATGATGAGATAGCCAATCCATCCCAATAACGACGTCAAAACTACCAAGTGTGATAGGAATAAGATCGATAGAGAAAGTCTGACCAGGTAAGACGAGGTTACAACCTTTAACTACGTGTGTGGCTTCAAGACTTTTACCGTTCGCTAGTTCTACCGTGTGTTTGGTGTTCAAAAGTGTTGGAGTGCGCTTAAGCATTTGACTAACTTTTAGGGACACATAACTAGTATCGGCACCCGAATCAAATAAAACAGTAACAAAGAAGTCGTCTAGAAGAAACTTACCCATCACAACGTTGGGATCGTTCCTTGCATCACCCTGACCAATCACGAACACACGACCCCTTGCCCCATTACCATTGTTGTTTTCCCCATTGCCGTTTTCGTTCCCCTGATTGTTGTTGTTCTGGTTCTGATTTAGCTGGGGGCAGTCTTTCTTTAAATGGCCCTCAGCACCACACTGAAAGCACCCTTTGTTGTTACCTTGTTGTTGCTGCTGTTGGCGTTGATTGGGAGGGGCTTGCTGTTGCTGCCGGTTCTGATTCGCCGGATGCTGGCTCCTGCAATCCCTTGCCATGTGACCAGGCTTGTTGCATCAATGACAGTTGCCTTTACCACATGGCCCACTGTGGTGCAAGTTACAGCGATTACATTTGGGGTGATTTCCCTTGTATCTACCCTGACCTTGATTCCCAGAAGACCACTGACTGGGGCTCCTGTACTCATCTGTCTTTCGCTGCTGGGACTGAGCTGAAGTAGAACCTTTGCCCAAATTTCCATCCCATTTTCGCTTGTGATCATTGGGAGCGTCAGTAGTAGCAGTACCAATACGCTTAGGCAGTCTGTTTTGTTCCACTGCCTGGTCGGTGAGACGGTGAGCCAACTTGATGACTTCTTGAATGGAGCCAAGGTTAGCTGAAGTCACGTGACTCTGAATCTCTGGTATAAGACCCTTAAGGTAAAGCTCAATACGTTTGATGGGAGGGTCCACCATAGTAGGGCACAAGATGGCCAGCTCGTTTGACCTTTTCGTATACGCCTCAATCTCCGACCCGTCATCTTCATGTTGAAAAATTCCACCTCTAGCTTGTGGATGTCATCACGACTGCAGTACTCTTCCTTGATCAGTTCCTTGAAACCGTTCCATGGGGTGGCATTAGCAGCAACCAACCCCAGCAACTGAACCTGAGCATTCCACCACGTGAGCGCTACCCCTTCAAGAGTACCAGTAGCATACTTCACCTTACGATCCTCAGGGCATTCACACATTTCGAAGACCGACTCGAGCTTCTCGAACCAGTGGAGGAGTCCAACGGCCCCTTCAGTGCCACTGAAAGTACTAGGACGACAGTCCATAAAAGTCTTGAACGTGCACACAGGCGGCTGGGCATGCTGGCCTCCTGCTTGGGCGGCTGCAAGTGCCACAGTAACTTGTTCGTTGATCAAAGCCGTCAGCTGGGCTTGTGTGAGGTTTATTCGTCCACTCATGATCTTCACCATACAGAGAACACAAGTAAGAAGTGGTGTTGCGAGAGTGCGTAAGTGTTGAGTGACAGAAGAGAGCAGACACACAGGGTTTCAATTATCAGTAGTTATATTAACTAAGAATGCAATGTACTATGTAAACTAATAGACAGACAATGTAAGCATGAACCATTTCACCTAGGGTGTTGAGTCTTGCACGTGGAGCGAAGCGTCGTTGTGGATCGTTGAACACTGTACAGGTTATAGTCTGGTTTATCAAAAAGCTTTTCCCCTTTTTAAAAACCAAGTTCACTATAACCAATGGCTCTGATACCAATCTGTCACACCCCCAAAATCCACCATGCGGAGTATCACCGCCTGGAGGCGTGACATGACCAGGATCGAGCCACCAATCATATTGAACAATGTAACTAAGTAAGTAAAACCGACCTCAATACAATTGGTGACCATAAGACGGTAACCAACTTTAGGTTAGCTAAGTTCATATTTAAACAGCGGAAGCATAAGACGTTAAACCAAAACATAAGTTTGTAGTTCATAAGTTTAAAGACCCCAAACATAAGTTTCATAAGTTCATAACATTTATTTAATAAGTACGGGACATATTAGTTCGCATTCCACAACGACTACCTCCATGTGCAAGCTCCATAGCATCTAGCAACCTGCAAAGCATGTAGCAACGAGTCAACAACAAAGTTAAGTGAGTTCACGGTTGGTTGTCCATTTTAGAGTTGTTTCCAAAAAAAACGTAGTTTAATCTTAATCAGCTATCTAGCCGTGGGGGTCACCCCATAGTTCGAAAACGTTTATTAGTTAACCATCCCATGTTCACCTTCCCTGGCTATCCAGCCCGGCACTCCGGCCGTGGGAGCTACCCCATTATTTAGACTACCAGACTCGTTTATCATATCGACTACTAATGAAAATTTATTGTGCCCTAGCGTCGGTGTCTATCACCACCGACGTGCCATAGTCCATTAGTACACGCCCGTCCGACTGGCACGGTGTGAGGTTTGTTAAACCTAATAGCGCTATTAACTAATGACCCGCTCGCCATAGCCTCGGCGATTAAGTCGATACAAAAAGGGAGGGACTTCGCTAATAGAGTTTTAGTCCAGTAAGTCTAACACGTCCCAACAGGACGAGGAATTTACATTCTTGAACACATCTCAAGGACGAGGAATTCACATTCCTGAACGCGTCCTAAAGGACGAGGAATCCCTATTCCTGTACCCATTCCCATTCCCACCGGGAATTTACCATGCTTTGTAGAAAAGTGTGAACTCACCTCGGTTGCTCGGTTTGACTCTCAAAAATAGCTAACAGTCAAGGTCGGTCAATCACGTCCTAATATGATTACCAGTTAGTCATTTAGTGGTTTTCAAATAGAGCACAAAGTTCCTACACGTATCTAACACATAACATGCATCACTTTAACGGTTTATTCCCATATAAACTTCCCATCTATTCCCGTTCATAAGCAAACGTACGATAATGCACATAACACACATAACACGTTATATCATTCACAGATAACCTACCCGACATTTAGACATGCAAATTACAACTTATGTCATTTCAGCATTAATATTCAAAACTGTGCTGTTTTCGGACATTTTAATAAAATAGTTAACTTATTCCAAAAATTCCCAATTTTTTACAAACTGTCTTAAACGATCCAAATATTATTGTGTAAAAATATCGGGGTCCAGTTCGTTACCAATATTTTATAAAAATTCATTTTCCGGACTGAAATCAGATTTATCTTTTTCTGACTGCAGTCCACGGAATAATTTATTTAAAATTCATCAAGAGTACGATTTATGAAATTCCAGTGAGAGAATTACAAATACATCGGTGGTCATCTACAGTACAAGTTTCATGATCTAACTCTACACAGAACTAAAGTTATGACAGAAAACAAAACGCATATTTTCAGCAGAAAAATGCAGCTCTAGCTGCTGTTACAAAATGACACTTTAAAAATAGTAAACGAAGTTCAAAAATTATGATTCTTGTGCCATTAGAACCGTATTTTATAATACATAAACCTAGACTTCAGAAAATACATTTTTCGTTAGGTTATTGTCCTGTTACAGCCAACTGAAGTTGGCTGTAATCACCAAACAGCCTACTGTTTCAGCTTTTAACTTTCTAACTTGTGTTCGATTGATTCCGTTAACATGTTTAGTGATTACAACAACATCAAACATCAATATTACAAGTAGATCAGCAAGTATTCAGCAACATAATCAAGACAACTTCATATTATCATCACTTCATTATATTTCAACAATATTTCATTACAAAGTTAGTTTATATGCAAGACTTTGTTCATGGTTCTTTAGTGTTCATGGATTCTCATCATCAAATAACTATTAACCACTCTAATGACATGAAAAATGAACGGATCTAAGTTCTTACCACTAGTTCAGACTAGGGAAGTTTGAGTGAAGAAATGTGGTGGTTAATAGCGAATGGAGAAGGTCCTTCCACTTCCGAGAGCACCGAGCTTCGTTGTTGGACCTCTTACACCTTTGTATGTATGAGGAATGATTGAAAAAGAGCTTGATGATGGTGGTAGTATGGTGGAAGGTGGCGGCCGAAGGTGGGGAGAGGGAGAGAAAGTTGAAGTTTGTTGAAGTGTTGATGAAAGAGAATGATGAACTCTCATGTATACTTATAGACCAAATATTGTGAATGTCCAACATGTATTGTGTTCTCTAGATACCCCACACACCATAATTAAATAATCAAAGAAAACAAGGGGGTGTACCACCCCTTGTGACCGTCATTTTGAGGGGGGGTAAGGGTTGGGTGGTGATGGTATGGTTAAGATTTAGTTGGAATCTAAAGGTTTATTTAGTAGTTTGAGTGTGTTATTTAATATAAAGGGTGTTAGGGTGTTCGGGGACCCTAACTAGCTCAGAAAAGTAAAAACAATGTCTTCGGCAATATTTTTATGTTCCGGGTAAAGTCCGGTTGTTCGGTTTCACACTGTTCCATTAAAGTGTTTAACTAATCCGTAAAGTGTCCTATATATATATTTTTGTAACGTTTTTAATTTTCAACACTCCGGACTATTTAGTAACTTTTCTGTATACTACTAGCATGTTAACAAATACATGTAAGTATAACACAGTAATCAGAGAGCAGTTAAATGATTCAGCACAGTCATCAAGTACTTTAATTAACATTAATAGATTGTACGGTTACATGTAAATTTGAGGGTTGTCACAAAGCAAATGCATCAAGATCACTAACGCTGAAGCGAGAGGCTGATTTTGAAGACTTTCCAGCACCTACAGATGGCAAACGACAGATAAGTATCCTTATTCTACATCTATTTAAATATTTAATCATACATAAATGTGAATACTTACTTGACATGGTAACTGAACCAGAGGATGCTTCTTGTGAATCCTTTGTTTTGGCCTGGAACGTTCTAACAGCAGGATCAAGGTTCCAAAAGGCAGCGATTCTTTCTTTTGTTGCAGGGGACTCAATGAGATGAGAAACTGAGATAGCTGCACAATAAAAACAGAAAAGGATCAGTTATCCTCAACAGAAACAGAGTCATCCTATGATCCTTCTATAAGGATCCTATATCCTACCATGGGTGGCCCACTTTTTGGGGAGATCTTTCCCGTCTGGGATAGAATCCCTTCTAACAAAGAAGAATCGGTTTTTCCAGTGGGTATCATTTTTTGTGGTCTTGAGGATTGGGTGAGGATCACCAGATTTGTGCTTAAACAAGAAACGGTGTGAACCATGGCTGACAAGATTATACAACTCGGCCAACTCCGACATTCCTATCTCTATACCCTCTTGCTCGATGATAATCTCTATGGTGTATAGGACCCTCCACATCATCGGTATGGCCTGAATATAGCACATGCCGGTGAGTGCAAAGAAAGATTGAGTGAAGGCAAGGAAAGGATAGGAGAATCCTATCAAGAATGGGGTGGCCGGAAAAGCAATCCAGGTGTCGGAGACAGAGTCACTTTTCACAGAAGAGTCGAAAGGTTTGAAGACTGTATCTGTCGGGAAGCAATGGCGAATCCGGTCAATCTCTGGGTCTGTAAAGCGGCAGAGTTCCGATGAATGATTTTTGATAATGCCTTGGCTTTTTAGGGGGCTATCCTTCTTTGGATCCTTGGCTTGTGAAGATCGAAGAACCATTTTCGCCATGGATGTTAAGAGAAAAGAAATCAGAATAAGCAAATGAAGAGAGAAAGAAAAGAGAGATACCTGATCGGTCTATGGATGAGGATTTAAAGAGAAGTAACGCACGAATTTAAATGCCCTTTGATCCTTATCTCTAATTTCAAATTTATAATGATGATTTGCAGGTTGTCACGTCGCTGACGTATGATTTGCAACGGCTAGTTCTATTTTAACGGCTATATTTACGATAGTTGGTTCGTTGCAGATAAGGCACAAAAATATGACTCATTAAGTTGTATTTTATTCCTCATATTTTGGGGGCAATTGTTAGGGATGGATTTTCTAAGCCTAAGGATCACGGATCCTCAAGTGCAGCCAGGATCACTGATCCTCAGTTCTGTTTGAATTAAGGATCCTCTGAAGACATTGCAGGTTTAAGGATCTAGGAACCTCAATGTTATCCTAACACTAATGGTTGTTTCCACTATATTTGAACTTGCTTTGCAGGAATGAACGAGTGGGACTTAGTCTTGCCGAGATTCCAGGGGAATATGCTCCCATATTCTGCACGTGTATAGCTTGAGTGACCGTTATGGAAGTCATGGGAGGCTAGCACAATTTGCGGAATGTTTGTTACATAGTTTATTTCTATTTTTAAAGGGGATAACAAGTTTGATAGTAAGAACAATTAGCAAACACACACACACTCGAAAGCTCTCTGCAACTTATTGGCGATTACACACATATTACACACTAGTGATCCTTGTAACAAGCTTGTTATCATCCCGATTTGTAACCTTTACTTGTTTAATATAGTTGGTGATCAGTAGTTTCCATCACCCGAGGTTTTTTGTGCCGGAGATCACACCTTGATCAAGGGCTTTTTCCTCGTATAAATCCTTGTGTCATTTGTTCATTTCATTCGAAGTTTGTTCATACATTTGCTATTCAAGTCAAGCATCACACCTCACAAAATAAGATTTGGTTACATTATCCTAGTCTGATTTTTGACCAAAACAATTAGGTATACTACTAAAATCACCACAGGGGGACATATTACCCCAGGCTATTAGGTGTGAATTTCCTGCTACTAATAATGAAGCAGAGTATGAAGCCTTGATTGCAGGATTGGAATTGGCTAAGAACATGAACATTAAATGTTTGCAAGTCTATGTTAATTACTTGTTAATTACTAACCATTTTAATGGATCCAATGCATTCAAAGGTGAAAGGTTAATTGAATATCTTGAAATTGTCAAAAAACTAGCAGGATATTTCGAAGTTTTTACACATGAACAGGTACCAAGAGAGGATAATGCTGAGGCAGATGCTATGGCAAATTTAGGATCAACCGTCAGGATACCGGAAGGAACTCAAATACCAATACTACATATCCTATATCCTGCGATGGAACACTTCAAGTCTCAGGATAAGGAAGTAGCAAGTATCCAGTATCCTGATGATGAATATCCTAAAAAGAATCCTGAATCATGGACGGCTCCAATCATGAAATACCTTAAAGAAGGAGATATCCCAAAGGATAAGAATCCTAAGTCTTTCAGGATGAAGGTATCCCGTTTTATTATTATAAATAATGTTTTGTATAAGAAGTCTCTTGCAGGTCCATACCTAAGATGTTGGAGGATCCTGAAACCAAGGAAGTACTTCAGGATATACACGAAAGAGACTGTGGAAACCATACTGGGGGCAGGTCATTATTCTCGAAAGTATTAAGAACGGGATACTATTGGCCGACTATGAGGAAAGATGCTGTAGAATATGCTCGAAGATGTGATGCATGTCAGAGGCACAGCAATATACTACATCAGCCTGCTGAGCCATTATATCCCATTTCTTCCCTTTGGCCATGCATGAAATGGGGTATGGATATAGTGGGAAAATTGCCAAAGCCTCCAGGAGGAAAAGTTTTTATGCTAGCAGTGACGGACTATTTCTCCAAATGGGTTGAACCTGAGGCCTTTGTTCAAGTCAGATGTCACACCCCGACCGCGTTAAAACAACGAAACCGTGGCGGAAACTGTTTTGGTCAAAAATTACCGAAGCAATTAAGTGATCAAATTAGTAAAGTGAGGTAGTGTGCTAAAATGGGTGTTGAAAATATGCTGGTTAAGTTGTTTATGAAAACAGTTTTCAGGATACGGCTCAGGATATTGAGCTGTATCTACGATCAAACAATGAGCAAACAATGAGCAAAAAGTAAAGGAAATGACACGAGATGTACGAGGAAAGCCCTTGATCAATCTAGATCGCCGGCATAAAACCTCGGGAGCTGACAATCGCAACTGCCTTGTTCTTCTTATTGCTTAAACTTCAGGATACAGTGCAGGATATAGACCAGATCGCTATGTGTTACAATGTTTTTTGTGTGAGAGTGAAAGCTTGCTAGAGAGCAAGTGTTAGAGTGTAACGAGTGCAAAATGTGATGTCCTATTCGATCTGGTATACCCACCTATTTATAGTAATGAATTACAAACAATAATCCCTACAAATATGGGGTACTCCGAATATTCCATTGTGAACGTTATTGACCGAGTAATACGGCTTCAACGTCTTTATTCGAACGACTTGGACCGAGTCTTCCGCGGAATGAGTCTTATGAACGTTGCCAGCTTCTAACCCACGTACCTGCACATAATCCATTAGTAATCCTGAGGATACCATTCAGGATGTTACCAATATCCTGAACCAGCATCCCGGATGTAAACAGATACTACATAACCAAGATATAAACCAAGATATTTTCCAGGATATGGGTTCAGAATTTCACCCATAACAATTGTCCCCAAAAATGTTACCGTTTGATTTCCTGCACTAACGGTTACATTTTTCACGGTGGCCGAGGTAATTAAGAGATAAGACCATTGATGTGACAGCTTTCAACCACCCGGCCTATATTTACTCATCATGCCCTATATCTTCTCATCCTCATCTCCTTTTTTAATCACAATCGACAAGGAAAAAGGTAATATTCTCTCCCTCATCTTCACATTCATCTTTATCATCTTTCTCCGGTGAAAAATTCAGGCGACCAAATGCCCAGGCAAACAAGGTCTAGTTCAGGTGACTCGGCTCCCACATTCATCCAACAGAATCTTCTCCAAGAACCAGAGAATGAGACATGCACCTTTGACAGTGCCCACCTGTCAGCCTTGAAATCCTCCGGTATCTTTCCGGAAGGAACTATATTCCGACCCTTTGATAGAGAAATCCGGTCAGATATGGTTTCCAACGAGTGGATATGTTTCAATGCCTTCCCCTTTACCTTAGGGTTACGATTCCCCTTTCCGGACTTCATCACCGAGTTCTTTAATATCACCAAAATTTCTTTCAGCCAAACCATGCCAATGCTCTGGCGTGTTTTGTCTGTTCTTGACCAAATCAAGAGAAACCATATACCTGACCTTTCCGTCCATGATCTCCCTTTAGCCTACAAGCTTAGATGCCATGGCTCATCTAGATTCCTATTTTATTCTACTTCCGGTGACCCATTGATACTTCGTGCCACCAGGAACGAGGATGGTTGGCAATCCAAGTTTTTCTTTGTAAAAAGGGATTCAATCCCTGGTGGAACGGATTATCCGATGAGATGGTTGAGAAAGGGTAGGACTTAGGGTTTAAGAATGATCCTGTCTCTTATTCTGTCTCATATCCTGAGCTAATGAATTTCATTTTCTCTGTTTGTGTATGCAGCTGATTTCAGGAAGATCGCACCTCCCCTCGCTGATTCTCAAAAAAGAATAGACGCCATCAGACTGCTTTCAGAAACATAGAGAAGCTTTAATCCATCTCCACCAACTCCAAGCCCTCTTTCAAGCGCAAACATGTTTGGTAAGAATCCTGCAAGATATCCTGTACACACATGTTTTTATTTGATATTCTTAGGAGAGATTTAGAATTTTACTCCCTGTGTGCAGATTCCAGCAAAGTTCCAGTCTATCTAGACCTTGATGAACTCGACAGCTATCCAACTCCAGCCACAGTCAAGAAGGAGACTCCTGCTGCTACTAGCTCCAAGCCACTCCCGGCTCCCAAGGCCAATCCGAGAACCCGTGCTTCCACAGCGAAAAAGAGGAAGGGTCTTGAAGTCAGTGCTCCAGGTTCAGAAGGGTTCTCCTATGACGAACTCAGCTTCTCTGATTCCTTAGAGCCAATGACATCCTTCCTTAACAAGGTAATATCCTGACGCATATCCTTCATGTATATCCTGCACGTATATCCTAACAGGATACCCTGGTAGGATATCTTGGTCAACATATATTCTAACTTTATACCTGTAATTGATGTGCAGGGCCTCCAGCATTTGCTCCACTTGTACAATGACGCTTGTGGTACTGTGGCACTCCATGAAGCCAGGATCAAACAGCTCGAAAGCACCGTTGCTGACCAAGGTGCCATTGCTGAAGCGAAGACCCGGCACTACGAAAGCCTGCTGAAGAAGGTCACCCAAGACGCTGAGGTCAAACTCGCCACCGTTCAAATGGATCATGATCAAGCCTTGGTCAATTTCCGGGAGGGAATCAAGGCTTCTGCTATCGTCTCCCTGTTACAAGCACGCATCAAGATGGCCTACGAGGCCAAGGAGACGGGCCTTGTTTGTCCATCTTGGCCAGTTGAATCCTGGGTGGCCAAACTAAAGGAGCTCGGAGGCAAAGTTGTGCCACTTCCTGTTGAGGCTGGTGAGTCTTCTAAGTCAGCAGAGGTGGTGATCCAGGCTGGAGACAAGAAGGATGCTGGAGCTGATGCTGGGATGGATGCTGGTGAGGATGCTGCTCAGGATGCTGGTTCTGGGAAATCTGAGAATGTTGGAGAAGATGCCGCTGTGTGAGGGCATTCAGGTGGGCGATGATGGATATACGTGCCAAGGCCGGAGCCCACCTTTTTGATTTCGAATGTTGGTTTGTAGTCCCAAAACAATTTACTTTTCCGCACTTTACTTTTCTGCACCTGAACAATTTACTTTTTCTGCATGTTTTTTTTTTAACAATACAATAGTTGAAGGTGGATGGGTCTCGGTTTGAGATGAAACCTTCAAATGTTGGGTAAATATGGTAATGAACTATAGTGCTCTTAGTGGATGGGCCTTGTTTTGAGGTGAAACTAAGAGCACATCTTTTGGTATGTTAATAATATAACTTCTCTTTTGACTTTATTACTGTTGTCATTGATATACAAATTTTACTTGTGAAAAGTGTTTGGTTTGAACATTCTTAAGAATTTATCATAAACATATCCTAGAAGATATCCTGAAAGATATCTTGATCAGGATATTGAAATACAACCTATAAATTGTTCAAATAAAAAGGAAAGATCATACCATAGATTCTTAGAGAATCAATTTCAATCCTCCATTATAAGTTTGTCCCCAGTGTATAAACTTGGATCCATCCTTTGAACAGTATAATGTATGTCCCCTGTGTTCGACAAAAACACAAATGTATTTATATTTTGACTCGAATGAATTCCGAATACCCAAGGGCAGAACCCCTGATATCCTGAAATGAATCCTTAGCATACTGGGGATAAACCCTGATATCTGGGGATAAACCCTAAATTTCATGCGCTACAGGCGAGAGTGTATAAACTCCAATTCTTAGAAAGGTGAAAACCTTTAAACCTTAGAGAGTATGAAAATACTCTTTCGTGAGAGAGGGTGATCAATCCTCATATACCTTTAGGATCCAGGATATAGCCAACAGTAACGAAATTGTCAGCCACTTTTACATGAACTGGTCCCGCTACCTTGAACTATACCTAGATAACTTGCGCTCCAGGCGAGGTGTTTAAACCCAATTCGAAAGAAAGGTGAATACCTTTAAACCTTTGAAGGGACCAGGATCCCTTAAACGTGAGAGAGGGGGCCAATCCTCTAATCTTTCGACTTATCCTGAGTATATATCCTGGAGCTATATCCTGAAACATATCCTGCAAAACAATTGTAAACTAAGGTGGGTGTTAGCTTGGCTAACACCCCTCCGATGCCTAAGTCAGTATTGGGTTCAAAATAATAAACAAATATATTTAAAATAAATAGAATACATACCATTCTGAGATAGACATTAAATTCTACTCTTACTTGAAATAGAGCTTTAAATGTACTGCATTCCAGGATCTTGGTAGCATATCCCCTTCCATATTTTTGAGTCGATATGCTCCTTTCCCTGCTTCTGACTCGACTTCATAAGGTCCTTCCCATTTCAGAGCTAGCTTGCCATCGGCAGGATTAGTGGTATTTTGAAAAGCCTTTCTTAGCACCCAATCACCAACTCGAAATCTTCTAGTCCTTATGTTCTTATTATATGCTCTGGATATTCTTTGTTGATATGCTGCTATCCTTAGTCTTGCTGCGTCTCTTTTTTCATCTATAGTATCCAAATCCTGACATAAGACTTCAGGATTCTGTTCAGGATCCTGTAGCATAGATCTTGCAGTAGGTATCGTCATTTCTGTTGGAATCATTGCCTCCACTCCAAATACCAAGGAAAACGGGGTTTGGCCGGTTGCATTCTTTACCGTTGTCCTATCAGCCCACAAAACAAAGGGTAACTCTTCCGCCCATCTTCCTTTTTTGGCTCCAAGTCTCTTCTTTAAGTTATTGACTATTATCTTGTTCGAGGATTCAGCTTGTCCATTCGCTTGAGGATGTACCGGAGTAGATGTGATCATTTTGATTCCCCAACTCTTGCAAAAGTCAGTAGTCCTTTTGCTTATAAACTGGGACCCATTATCACAAATGATCTCAGCTGGTACTCCAAACCTAGTCAGGATATTCCTCTTTATGAAGGATACTACTTCTTGGTCTCTAACTTGAACAAATGCTTCAGCCTCAACCCACTTAGAGAAATAATCCGTCATTGCTAACATAAATACTTTTCCTCCCGGAGCTTTTGGTAACTTCCCTACTATATCCATCCCCCATTTCATGAATGGCCAAGGGGAAACTACAGGATATAGTGGTTCAGCTGGTTGATGTAGTATGTTACTATGCCTTTGACATGCATCACATCTTCGAGCATATTCTGCAGCATCTTTCCTCATTGTTGGCCAAAAGTATCCTGTCCTCAATACTTTCGAAAATAAAGACCTGCCCCCAGTATGGTTACTACAATCCCCTTCATGTATATCCTGAAGTACTTCTTTGGCTTCAGGATCCTCCAAGCACCTCAAATACGGTCCTGCAAGAGATTTCTTGTATAAAATATTATTGATAATAGTGAATCGTGATACCTTCATCCTAAATGCCTTAGGATTTTCATTTTCGGGGATGTGTCCATCTTTAAGATATTTCAGAATTGGAGCTGTCCAGGATTTAGGATCCTGTTCAGGATATTCCACTCCAGGATCCCGAATACCCGCTACTTCTTTATCCTGAGGATTCGTTGCAGGATATATGACATGTAATATTGGTATTTGGGTCCCTCCAGGTATCCTGATCGATGATCCCAAATTTGCTAAGGCATCCGCTTCAGCATTATCCTCCCTTGGTACCTGTTCAAGTGTAAAAACATCGAAATATCCTGCTAATTTTTTGAGAATATCAAGATATTCAATCAATTTCTCACCCTTAACTGCATAGGATCCATTAAAATGGTTAGTAATTAACAAAGAGTCAACATATACTTGTAAATTTTTGATACTCGTGTTCTTAGCCAACTCTAATCCTGCAATTAAAGCCTCATATTCTGCTTCATTATTGGTAGCAGGAAATTCACACCTAATAGCCTGGGGTAATATGTCCCCCTGTGGCGATTTTAGTAGTATTCCTAATCCTACTCCTCTTATATTAGATGCACCATTAGTATATAATGTCCAGGATCCTGAGGATTCTCCTAACTGTTGAACTTCTAGGTCTACCTCATCCTGAATGTCACTACTAAAATCAGCCACAAAGTCAGCTAAAGCCTGAGACTTTATGGCATTCCTAGGTTCATATACTAAATCATAAGCACTCAACTTTACTGACCACTTAGCCATCCTGCCTGACATCTCTGGTTTCCTAAGCACATTTTTGACATGATAATTTGTTTTAACATGAATCCTATGAGTCTCAAAATAATGTCTAAGTTTCGTTGATGCCATGACTAATGCTAGTATCAATTTTTCTAAATGAGAATATCTAGTTTCAGCATCTAACAAGCTTTTACTAACATAATAAACAGGATATTGCTGACCTTCATGGTCCTTTACAAGGACGGCACTTACAGCATTCCCTGATACCGCGAGGTATAGGGATAATGGTTCACCATTCTCGGGCTTCATCAGTAGAGGTGTGGTTGAAAGATATTGCTTTAAATCCTGTAGGGCCGCTTCATGCTTCTCACCCCATTCGAATTTCTTGTTCTTCTTCAGGATATCATAAAAGTCTTTGCATTTTTCTGAGGATCTTGAGATAAATCTATTTAATGCTGCCACTCGCCCTGTTAATCGTTGAACCTCCTTCATATTTGAGGGCGATTTAATATCCAAGATGGCTTTAATCTGCTCCGGACTTGCTTCTATTCCTCTTTTGGTCACCATATATCCTAGGAATTTTCCTGCCCCCACTCCAAAATGGCACTTAGCAGGATTCAGCTTCATGTTATACTGATCCAAGATATCAAATGCTCCTTTAATATCTTGGAGGTGATCCTGAGCTTTCTTTGATTTCACCACCATATCATCAATATACACCTCCATGGTGTCCCCCAGTTTGTCTTTGAACATCATGTTTACCAATCTTTGGTATGTTGCACCTGCATTTTTCAAACCAAAAGGCATGGCTATATAACAATAAATACCTGTTGGCGTCATGAAGGCAGTATCCTCCTGGTCAGAAGGCTCCATTTGGATTTGTTGAAATCCTGAGGATGCATCCATGAAGGTCAGCATTTCATGCCCGGCAGTAGCATCTACCATTGCATCAATGTGGGGAAGAGGAAATGGGTCTTTAGGACAAGCTTTGTTCAAGTCTGTGAAGTCTACACAAACTCTCCATTTCCCATTTTTCTTCTGTACCACAACTACATTTGCTAGCCACTTTGGGAACTTAACCTCTCTAATCATTCTGGACTTCAATAATCTCTCAACTTCCTCTTGAATAATCGTATTCCGCTCAGGAGCAAACTTCCTTCTTTTTTGTTGAACAGGCTTGAATGATTTATCAATTCCAAGCTTGTGAGTGATGATGTCTTTGGATATGCCTGTCATATCCTCATGCTTCCATGCAAACGTTGACATCCTGCATTTCAAAAAGTTAATTAACTGTTCTTCAATATCCTGAGGGATATTGGTTCCTACGAGCACCGAAATATCGGGGTTATCCTGATCCAAGATAACTTTCTTCACATCATGCTCCGGATCCTCCACGATATCCTGGGCCCGCGTCTTTAATTGCTATGCTGCACTAGGCTTGGTTGAGGATTTCATCGAGGATGAGTAGCATTCTTTCGCCTCCTGCTGATCACTATCAACTTTGACAACTCCCCAAGGGGTAGGTATCTTGATGCATTGGTGATATGTTGACGGCACAGCCTTCATATCGTAAATCCACGGTCTTCCTAGTATGATGTTATAGCAGGATAGAGAATCCATCACACAGAAACGTTGTATCGAGTTGACTCCTTCAACGTATACTGGCAACTTTATCTCTCCCACTGTGTTTCTAGCCTCTCCACTGAACCCAACAAGCACGGTAGACTTTGAAGTGATATCCATTGGAGATACATTCATTCTCTTCAGCGTCTCTAGTTGGATTATGTTGACGGAGCTGCCATTATCAACCAATATCCTGCGTACAAAATGGTTAGCCACATATAATGTTATTACCAGAGCATCATGGTGAGGATCCTGGACAGTATCCCTGTCATCAGCATCAAATATGATCACTTTGTCAGTTGTGAGGGTAGTCATTCTGACAGGTTTGTCTCCCCTTTCGGCCTTAGCTTCTTTTGCATGTCTCTTTGCTGCCGAATACGAAGTCCCGCAAATGTCGGATCCTCCCGAAATGAAGTTGATTATCTTGGCATCCGCGGGAGGTGATGCTGCTCGCTCAGGATCCTTCTCAGTATCCTGACCCTTATTCTTCTTTCTTCCTAAGAGATCTTTCAGATATCCCTTGCTTAGAAGATAGCTTATTTCTTTCCTTAGGGCAATGCAATCCTCAGTCACATGTCCGAAATCTTCGTGGAAAGCGCACCATTTTGACTTATCTTTCCAATCAGCCTTTTGTTGATTTTTTCGAGGCCACCTGGCCTTGTCTCCCAGACCCTGCATGGCATACATCAATTCAGGAATGTTAACAGAAAAGCAATATTCAGACAACTCAGGATATTCTTCAGGATCCTCATCTTCGACAGCATTCACTCTTTTGTTTTCATTTCTTCCATATGGCTTAGGCCGATATGACTTGAATGAGGATTCTGACTTCCTGTTAGTTGACTCATAAGTGTTAGATGAGTTCATCCTCTCTTGCATCTTTCTGTCATCCTCCAATTGAATATATCTCAGGGCCCTGTTCCGAGCTTCATCCAAGTTCCTGCATGGGTTCATTACAAGGTCTTGGTAAAATTGAGAATCTTTTTGCAGACCCATCTTGAAAGCTTGCACAGCTGTTGCAACATCAAGATGTGGGATGTCTAAGGATTCTCGGCTGAACTTGTTCACGTAATCCCTTAGGGATTCTTGATGCCCTTGTGTTATCCTGTAAAGGTCACTTGTTAATTTCTCAAAACTTCGACTACAAGAAAACTGGCTATTAAATAAATTTACTAAGTGAGCAAAAGATGTAATCGAATGCGGAGGAACATTCAAGAGCCATTTCAAGGCTGATCCTGTTAAGGTGGAACCAAAACCCTTGCACAAGCATGCTTCCTTGAGATCCGGAGGAATAGGGTTAATCTCCATTCTTTCCCTATACTGAGCAATATGCTCCTCAGGATCCGTAGTTCCATCGTAAAGCTTCATGTTGGGGGTTTGAAATCTCTTTGGGATCTCAGCATCACAAATAGGATATGCGAAGCGAGATATCTTGTGGCTGTCTTGGGACACTTCTGGAATCGGCTGGACCACTCCAGGTACACTAGATATCATGTCCTTCAACTTCTGAAGTTCCCTAGTGAGTGCTGATGTTACACCTGTATCCTGCAAAGATCCAGTATTGTTAGTAGCATGAGTATTATTATTATTTGACATGTTACCCGTTGGAGGATTTTGCCCATATCCTGAAGCATATCCTGAGCTCCTCATGGTTGACATCCTGACCGAGGAGGGTATCTCAGGAGTATGATTCTGCTGGAGGCTGGGCACAATATTCCCCCTGTTATCCTCAGTATACACAGCTGAACTAAAGTTCAAAGTCCTGGGTTGCAATGGAGTGACAATATCCTCAGCAGATCTGCTCGAGCCAGACTTTAGGAGTTGTATTTCCCTCAATAGCATTTGGTTTGTTTCCTGTTGCTGCCTCATTTGTTCCTGCACACTTCCAAATAAGGTTAGAATTTCATCATTAGAAGCCAAAACAGGAGCAGATTCCTGAATACTGCGAGTAGGGATAATATCCTGAGGTCTTGATGAAGCTGTCATCCTTGGAGGAGGTGGTGGAAGCACCGAATCGGTAGTAGCAGAAGTCGTAGCAGACACAGTGGAGGAACTCATGTTTGATCTTGAGGCCATTGTAAATAATATGGCAAAAAGTTTTGAAAATAGAAAACCGATTAGCGATTTCACAAAAAATTTTAGTAAAGAGAGCACCACTTGCCCCACGGTGGGCGCCAAATTGTTTTGGTCAAAAATTACCGAAGCAATTAAGTGATCAAATTAGTAAAGTGAGGTAGTGTGCTAAAATGGGTGTTGAAAATATGCTGGTTAAGTTGTTTATGAAAACAGTTTTCAGGATACGGCTCAGGATATTGAGCTGTATCTACGATCAAACAATGAGCAAACAATGAGCAAAAAGTAAAGGAAATGACACGAGATGTACGAGGAAAGCCCTTGATCAATCTAGATCGCCGGCATAAAACCTCGGGAGCTGACAATCGCAGCTGCCTTGTTCTTCTTATTGCTTAAACTTCAGGATACAGTGCAGGATATAGACCAGATCGCTATGTGTTACAATGTTTTTTGTGTGAGAGAGAAAGCTTGCTAGAGAGCGAGTGTTAGAGTGTAACGAGTGCAAAATGTGATGTCCTATTCGATCTGGTATACCCACCTATTTATAGTAATGAATTACAAACAATAATCCCTACAAATATGGGGTACTCCGAATATTCCATTGTGAACGTTATTGACCGAGTAATACGGCTTCAACGTCTTTATTCGAACGACTTGGACCGAGTCTTCCGCGGAATGAGTCTTATGAACGTTGCCAGCTTCTAACCCACGTACCTGCACATAATCCATTAGTAATCCTGAGGATACCATTCAGGATGTTACCAATATCCTGAACCAGCATCCCGGATGTAAACAGATACTACATAACCAAGATATAAACCAAGATATTTTCCAGGATATGGGTTCAGAATTTCACCCATAACAGAAACGTCGGGGAGTGGAGCAACAGAATTATTGTTTCACAACCATGGATTAAAAAGTTTCGTTTTATTGATTCATTAGATAATTTACATTGTCTTAAAACAAAACAAACAAGTTAAACATAGTCTATCATCGTTGTCACTAAGGCCTTGTCCGGTCCTAAGTGAGCATGCATCCTATTCGTAATCAACATCATCAATCACCACCTGAAACATATGTAAAAATAAAGTCAACAAAGACATGCCGGCGAGCACATAGGTTTTGTGTGAGTATCAGATTCATGGCTCGTTTACTTGTTGAAATAACTCGTACAACCTTGTTAATCGATATTTGGAAAACCTTGTTTTGTAAAACATTTGTATTGTAAAATGAATAACCAAGTCAAAACAAATTGATTATAGTCTATAAAATCTCGATGCCATGAATCTTAACTCAAAACATTTGTACATCGTAACCCAAATCGTAAATCGTTCTTGTAATAAAACTCTATGGTTTATATCATTTGGTAAACATCGTTACGTGTCTTGTTTGAAAATCGTTCGTCCAAGTGAACTAAATAATGCCACAGAATATAATATGATAAAAGCACTTATATATAAGAAGTACCAGTGGCGTATCTACCATGCTTTTATCACATTACACCTGTCCTGTTATCTAAACACTAACCAAAAACCAATCGTTCGTTCAGTTCATTTAACTTGTTCAAATCGTTCCAATCGTTCAAATCGTTTATTCGTTTCAATCGTTCAATCGTTCTCGTTTTAATTGTGAAAACTACTTTTGGTCGTCTCATGGAATACATTCAAACCTTCGTAACTCGTCCATCGTTCAACTCGTATTAACAAACCTCCAAAGGGTAAGTTAACAATTAACAGGTTCAGTTATTACCCATATAACCATGGGTACCATAACCTAATGGGTGCAGTCCGATAACGGGATTTGTCAGATCCTATGGTACCATAACCTAATATTGGTCGGCTTGGTCAATGTTAATGAATGTTATTCGTTATGTAAATATGTCCAACAAGTTCGTTCACATTATCGAAATCGTTTTTGTTTAATATAAACCATAGTATTCGTTTTTGAAACCATCGTTGAAAGCATCGAAATCGTTTAACACATATGAATCACCCCAAAACAATTGAAAATAGTAAAATAGGGGAACTATGTACTCACATCGAAGTGCAAAGTATCCTTGATTAAGGTGAACTAGCAAAGCTCGAGTAAACCAAGGAAATCAAATAGCACCTAGTAATCGGATCACTAGTTAAATAATCGACACCTAAATTAGAGGATCGGGTAGAACGAGGTCTTGTAAACCAAATAAGTATTGGAACTCATGTGATATGGTTTAACAAAGCCTACATCCTAAATCGGAACCTATCCTAAGTGCTTACGACCCGTTACGACCCATTAAGGTAGTACTCTACTTTAACGCGTCGTTCACGCAAATGCGTGTTCGAGATGCCTAACTAGTCCTATGACAAGTATTATATGCCTAAACATGTTTAATTATGTTGCATAATCAGTTTAGGTGATAAAAGTTAAGTTACATATGCTTAAAATCCAATTATGCATGAAAAGGGCATTTTGGTCATTTACCTAAGGCATATAAACTACCTATCATACAACTAATTAAACTAAGTGACCATAAGGTAAACCTCGGAAGGTTATTCCCTATACAACTATGGTCACTAAATATGCTTGGTCGGATCCTAACGATCGACCAAACGGGTTGGGTTCGAAAGTCTAAGCGGTGGTTAAGACCGCTTATCTTACGACCCTATACAAGCACTAGACTGAAAGTGACGAGCTAAACATGTTAAAACATGTTTAACTGTAGGATCGTTTGCACGACCAAATGAGTCGTTCAGAAGAGATCTCGTTCAATACGAGAGGCGGAAACAAACGTATTGATGTTGAATAGCTTAATTTACACTCAGTATCACTTATAATGTCTTGTATATTGATATATCAACGTTTTACAGGCTGGAGACACTTCGGCAGCACCTCGGCACCGGAATCAGAAAGTTACTAATGAAAGACTCAACTCAGGTATTTATAGGAGAACCATTTCGCATGGAATGGACATGCCCATTTCATGCGAAATGGCCAGTGTCATTTCGTGCGAAATGGAGACTCCATTTCGTGTGAAATGGCTTTACCTTACATGTTTCTCGTTTTTCTCGATCTACGTGACTTGAACTATCATTCTAGTTACAAGACTCGATACAAGACGAAGTCGATAGACATATGCACCAATAGACTCCCCCTTGGATGTTGATGAAGTCTTCAGTGTCGAGTCTTCAGCATGTCAAGTCTTCGGTCTTGATCAGTCTTTGTGCTTTCTCCAAAGTATCTGACAGTGTAAGCATCCTATCTCTATCTTCTTCTCTCTCTTAGCAGCTAACCTCCCCCTTGGATGTTGATCTTATAAACTTTAAATTCTTCAGCATTAGCAGCTGGCGTGATCTTCAGGATTCGAAACTGGCTCTATTATCTTCAGACTCCCCTTTGCTAGCAAACTCCCCCTTAAGTTGTTCCGGGATCGCAATCTGACTTAGCTCTCGTTTTAAGATCGTAACCTGGCTCAAACTCTGCTCAGACTTAGACACGGAAAGTCTTCAGAAATCGAACCCTGGCTCTTTCAAAGCTGTCTCCTGCACAATCCTCTACCTCAAAATAAATTTCACAAATTTAACAATTTGACAAATTTATAAACCTCTTGCAGGTATCGTTCAAAATGATTTAACATTTAAAATCTGTGATGACCACTTGTAAGAATATCAATTTTTCTCTTTCTTCAAACAAACTCTCCCAAACCTGTTGATCATCATGTTTAGCACTTGGAATTTTGAAAATCAGCTTTCCAACATCAGTTGTCGAAAATCTTTTTGACTTTTTCAAAATTTTATGCTAAAACACACTGAAATTCTTTTTGATTTTTTTATAAAGAAAAACAGTAAAGAAATATTTACAGACAATATTTTTGTGAGTTTGTGTAAGAGGATCATATCAGTTTTTGAGACAAATCACTAACACCGTTAAGCTTTAAACATTTTAAGTTCTAAACAATTCACGTAGATTGTCAGTATACTGATCCACTTAAATTTTCACACAAAGTTCAATTGTTTCGAGATATAAGATTAATGTTTTAAGCACTTAAACTTATTCGCGTGTCCCACCTCAGAATATACTCCCGTATCCAGACTCCTATATTCAGTCTTACAGGTGAGTGTACACTAATGATATCTGTAAGGGGTTAAATGTGAGACCATGAGAGCTCAGGCTATTGCTTCCGCACAATCAGAGAGATGATGGTTCGACTTTAGGTGTGTTCCCTTTAGAGAATCTTTTCTTCAATAGCACATGATTAGCATTTTTCAATGTTTCATCTTTTTTTATGCTGAGGGTGGGCTTTATGATTAAAGCAATGTAAAGTATTATACGAGGACTAGGCTATTGCTCCCGCAAAATCAGAAGTCCAGGTATAATACCCCAGATATCATCACGCACAAAGACCTAGTATGTCAGAAATAGAAAGCCCTTCAAACAAGATTCCAGGGGTTACCTATATATCCGAGAGATGTTCCCCACGAAATAAGTAAGTATTTGATTTAGGTTTATATCTCGAAAACAATCTACTGAATGAGAAAAACCTACTGGCATATCATCAGTGAGAACGTTTATCACATTTGACTTTCCAAATATTTAGCATGTTGTGATTGTCCACTGATGTACTATCATTTCCTCTTTTTCACAACAAAACTCGTTTTCATTTTCTCATGTTTTTGTTGTTTTTCAATATTTTTAAATCAAAAATGAGTTTTGTGTTTTTTCAAATTTTCGAAATTTCTAAAATTTTTACTCCCCATAAAATCAAAATTATGTTTCAAATTTTGATTTTCAAGGAAAATTTGAAAACAAACTGTACAAATAAAATGACAACTGATTCGAATTGCTTCAATTCGCCATCCACTTGGCATAAACAATCAGAGCTCCCCCTGACAACAAACTATTTTCCCATTATGATTTCAAAACACTTAAGTTTATATTAATCAAAATGGTTTTTCCGGAAAATAAGTTTTGTTGATTTTACCACTTGTAAGATTGGGGTTATGATCATCACTTTGTTTTCCAATCACTTTGAATGAAAATTAAATCAAGTTCAACTTAATGACCTTGATTAACCACTTGAAAGATCACTTTGTAAAATGAAATATAACAATTTTCAAGAATACTACCACTTGTAGGTCGAAATATCATTGAACAACCACCATTCACGAAAGTGATATTTCTCAAGAAATATGCCGATTCCTACTCCCCAATTACCAACCTGGGAGTTCCGGCAAGTCAGGATTTTAAGTAGAAAATGCTGTCACCCAAGCCTGACCAGTCTTGGGTGATTGTGAGTCATCTTCAATCCACCATCTTTTTTATTTATAAAACTCTTTCACGCCCTTTACCTTCCCGTTAACCATTTTTCCAAAGATATGTTTCACTTTTCCATTAAACGCCTTTTCAGCATCAAATTTTTCCTTACCAGAGAAGAATTGATCTGAAATCTCAATCTTTCCAACTTTTGATTTCAAATTATCTTTTGACAATGGCGGAAAGTTTTCATCGTTCATTTCTGGAACGGAATTCTCATCATTTTTCACAACATGTGGCTCCTCTAACTTTGACGAGTCAGATTCATCATCAGAACTTTCTGAACTTTTAACAACCCATTTTTGTTTGTTCAAATTGACTCTTCTTTTGTAAAAACGTTTCGAACTTTCACCAATTTCGAAAGTCGAATTTTTGAACACTTTGAATTTTTCTGCTGGTTGTTTTGTTTTATCAACACATTTCTCTTTCAGCTTTAAGTTAGAAGAAACTCCCTGTTTTGTGTTGGTGGACTTTGTGCAATTCCAAGCAATATGTCCAACTTCTTGACATTTGAAACAGGTTCTTCATTCAACTCTCTTCTCAGATTCTTTCAACATATTCTTCTTTCTTTCAGCAAGAAACTCTTTGTTTGTCTATTTCCAGAATGGTTTCTTCTCTTCTTCATCTGAACTTGTTCCTGAAACAAATTTAGTTTTTGGTTTATAAGTTTTCTGATTTTTATAATTTTCTGGGGGAATGAAACCTAAACCTTTCTTTTTGAAATTACTGTTATGGTTTGGTTTCTTTTAAAAACCAGAACTGTAACCTTTTTTCTTGTTCAATCTTTGTTGAACCCTTGAAGTGTATTTTTTAGGTTTTTCATTAAGATTTAGATCTTTTATTTCAGAAATATTAATTTCTGTTAATTTGAAAACCTTGTTGATCATTTCAGTTTTGACACTTCTTATTGGAAATTCCTCATCAGAAAATAATTTGTCAGAATCATTCAAAGTATATGCAACTTTGAATGTTTCGTCATTCAATTTATTTTTCAACATTAGAAATTCTTTATTGTAAACCCGTTTGACCGGTGAACTCGGACTCTTGTCTGATGAACTCGAACTTTCAGATTTAGACTCCGACTTTGACTCTTCATCCATATCCAACACCTGATCGACCACTTTCTTTAATAACTCAGACTCATGATCAGTGTCAGACGCTGTGAATGTGATGTCAATGTTGTCTGGTAACTCATCAGTGGTTTCAGACTTTAACTTTATGTTGACTACCTTTTTTAATTGCTCCTCATTAGGTTTTCTGGGAGAATAACTTTCCCAGATCGGAGGCGGACAATTGTTATACTTGACACTTTGTTTCTTACCAGTGTCCGTAACTTCCGTTTTTTTATCTTGAAAAGCTTCAAGACCTGCAACAGTAGGATAAACTCTGTCAATCAAATAATCACAAGCTGTATAACTCATCAGCAATCGTTTGATTTTCTCATTTTCAATCTTTTCGATTACCAAATCCTGCTTCAGCTTTACACACTCTTCAATATAGCTATTGATGATCTTCTGCTTAGTCATTAATGTTGAACTCATCAGCGTTTCAGCAGCTCCCATTTCTAGGTTTGTCTTGTTCAAACTATCAACCGCTCTGTTCAGCACATCATACGATTCTTTTACGTACTTAACATCAAACAACAGTTTTTCTTTCAACTCGTCTAGTTCACGATACTTCTTGTCTTTCTCTTCACAATGTTTGCATGGTTCCAAACATTTTAGACAAGGTTTTGTGACCTCAACAATCTTTTCAACTTCGACAATCTTTTCAACTTCGACAATCTTTTCAACTTCGATGATTTTTTCAACTTCAATAATTTTTTCAACTATTTTCTCCACTTCAACAATTTTCTCCACCACCTTCTCAATCACATTTGATTATGTCTCAACTTCTATCATAACTTCACTTTCATCAATCTCGATCTTCTGTGTCGGTTTTTCTTCAGCTTTTGCCTTTTCAGCTTCCATCTGAACTTGAATCTGTTCTTCAGCAACCCTTTTTGCTTCCAATTCTCTCTTTAATCTAGCAGCCTTTTTCTCATTCAACATCTCGATCTTATCTGCAAAAAACAAATTAAAACTAAATGAGTCCAAATTTTTTCTAGCTGTATTGATATACTCTTCCTCATCATCGGTATCTTCATCACTTTCTGATGATCTGAAAATCTTCGTTCTTTTTGGCTTAGATTTGACTGCTTCTTCTTCCAAGATTTGAACAACAAAGGCTGTTTTTTCTGAGTCAGCCGGAATGTATTTGTCCCAGCTAAATCCCTCTGCCAATCTTTCATCATCTTGATTTACTAGATAAGCTTTCTTCTTTCCATCTTCAATAACACGGGATGATGACGATTGTTGAGCAATCTGATGATAAATCGCTTTTCGATGATAATCGTTGTTTCTAAACGGATCTTGTCTTCCGGTTGCTTCTCTGTTTGTACACTCTCGTTTAAAATGCCCCTTTTCTCGGCAACGAAAACAAGAAACCTTTGATTTATCAAACCCTAACGGAGATGTGGCAGCATAACGAAGATCATCTCTACCGGTGATTTGTTTGAATTTTTTTGCTCTTCTTACAGCACTGGCTAAACACCACTTGAGGTCCATCAACTCAAATTCCTCAGAATCAATCTGGTCATAATCCTCTTTAGTAAGCATTGGATTTCCGATTCTTCCAGCAACTAAGCTTTCATAAGATTCTAACATAGTAACAAGTGATGCCATGTGTTGCTTAGCCATTTCCGGAGAGAGATTTTGACCATTTTGAATATTCAATGTAACATTGCATTGCAGATTTGTTGAACTCTGTCGTTGAGAACTTGGTGTTGAGAAATTCAGATCAAAACTTGAATACGATGACGAATATCCACCACTCTGAGTTGTAGTGCTAACACTTGTTCCGGAAGTACCATCAGCACTGAATGCAGTCTGAATTTTCGGACTCGGAGTAATCTCAATTCTGCTTCCTCTATAGTATAAACTATCATCTTGTTGAGCATTTGGATTATTCATGATAGCAGTTTTCTGAACATCCAATTCATGTTCTTCGATCTTCTGAATGAACTTACACAAATTCATGCTTTCAGATTTTCTCATATGTTTTAAAATCAACAGATAAGTTCCCCATTTATCTTGTGGTAATGCATCAGATAGCTTATCAACCCATTCATCATCTTCTTTTTTGATCTCTAATCTTTTCATTTCCTGGACAAGATGACAATATCTATCGATAGTCCTCTTAGTCGTTTCACCTTTATAAGCTGTAAACATATCAAAAGATTTCTTTAGTAATGCACATTTATTTTTTATCATATCAGCACTTCCCTAAAACTTTTGAATCAACGCTAACCAAATTGATCTAGCAGTGTCCTCATGTTGAAGCAAAACAAAAATATCTTCTTTTACCGCTTGTTGGAGAATGCTAATCATCATTTTCTCACTGGTGTATTTTAACTTCTCACTCGCTGAGTAGTCACTTAAAGGTTTTTCATTTCCACGGTCATCTTTCGGTTTAACGCAATCTTTGTCTAACAAAACCCATGCATCAAACTTATAAGCTTGCACCCATGTTTCAAAACGGTTTTGCCATCCTTTAAAATCCTCGATGTACATAAGCTTTGGAGGCTTTTGAGACGTTCCCGTTTCATTTTCGATTTCAACAGTTTCGGAAACTGTGATTGGAGCAGCTGGAGTAGTAGCAAACGCGTTGTAAAACTCTTCTTCCATGTTTCAATAAAATAGTTTCACAAATTCACAAAGTTCAAGCGAATTGACAATTCAAACGAACTGGGATCTATTCACTTCAAACGACCTGATTGTTCTTTCAAACGAAATGGGATGATTTCATGCGAATTGGGCCAATTCTTTCCAATTCGTGTGAAATGAGATTCTTGGTGGACCTTTCAAGCGAATTGGAGGTTTAAAGATCAATTCGTGCGAAATGGAGGTTCTTGGTGGACTTTTCAAGCGAAATGGAGCAGATTTGGAACGAAATGAGCAATCTCAAGCGAAATGGACACTTTGGTGCGACCAGGAAGTCAAATTCGTGCGAAATGAGTGTTTTTTCACACGAAATGATACTTTGATGCGAGCTGGGAATCCAATTCGTGCGAAATGGTTCAAATTCACACGCCAGAGTCTATTTCAAGCGAACTGAAAGTCTATTTCGTGCGAATTGGAGGTAATTTCACACGAAATGCTGCTGATGTCACACTATCGGGCAATTTTTGACAAAAATGATCAGGTTTTAGTTCGAATTAAGGTCTAATTCTTTCAAGAATTGATTAAAACTATGTTTCGCACGTTATATGAAAAAATCAGTCCATTTTAACCATGAAATCTCCGTTAATTTTGAAAAATGTGAAGAAGAATGAGTAGAAGTCAGAAATTTTGATGAAAACAAGCTGAATCGGTATGAACTCTTCCTCCTGAGCTCTAATACCACTTGTAGGATTGTTTGCACGACCAAATGAGTCGTTCAGAAGAGATCTCGATCAATACGAGAGGCGGAAACAAACGTATTGATGTTGAATCAGCTTGATTTACACTCAGTATCACTTATAATGTCTTGTATATTGATATATCAACGTTGTACAGGCTGGAGACACTTCGGCAGCACCTTGGCACCGGAATCAGAAAGTTACTAATGAAAGACTCAAGTCAGGTATTTATAGGAGAACCATTTCGCATGGAATGGACATGCCCATTTCGTGCGAAATGGCCAGTGTCATTTCGTGCGAAATGGAGACTCCATTTCGTGCGAAATGGCTTTACCTTACATGTTTCTCGTTTTTCTCGATCTACGTGACTTGATCTATCATTCTAGTTACAAGACTCGATACAAGACGAAGTCGACAGACATATGCACCAACATTAACTAAGTTAGAAAACAGGTTTGATATCAAAACAAAGTGTTTTGATACCCGAAAATAGCTTCGATGCAAAATACGCATGAACACGTATTTTGACCGAAACTTTGACTCGTCACTTCGACTAATCGACGTGGTAATCAGTAGGTATAGTCACAAGGGACTATAACCACCGTGATTACGCTCACGTTGCAAAGTTCAAACGAACTTTGTGTTGACCAACTCGTGGTCAAAGCAGAAAGTCAAACACTGTTTGACTTTCATGCTTGAAAAACATAAAAAGCATGAAAGAAGCTTACAAAAGGTCCAAGCAATGAAGGTTTGATCTCAAAATACTCAGGTATGAAGCTTCATAAAGGAGAGCTTCAACTTAGAGCAGAAATGAGATCAAGTGTGAAGAATGAATGAAGAACCCATTGCTATTTATAGGAAGATTAGATCATCAAGATCATTCCAAGTGTTAGGGAGGTGTAATCTTGACCCTACACTTGTGCACATGGTATTACAATACAATGGAAGTCGAAAACCAGCTCCAGGTATTGAGAATTTTACACAAAAGACCCTGGAATTGAAGCCTGTTGCTGAAACTGAGTTGCTGAAAAATGGTCCCTGTCACGTGGCGCGCCAGGTATCACCTGGGCTGGCGCGTGGCTTGGGGGAGGTCAGTTTCAAGTTTTAAAATTTGGTGAAACAGGTCCCTGCATGCTTAAAACTTGATTTTCGGCACGTTTAAGCCCCGTTAACCCCATTTCAAGGATCTAAAATGAAGTTAAAGTATAGGAAACTTAAAATATGCTCAAAAACATCTCGGATGTCGGTTCTTTTGGTCGTACGGTTGCGTTATTCGGTTAATTACGACGAAAACTCGAACGGACGCAAAAACGATCCAAATTTCACGACGAATGGTATTTTTGCATTCCAATCACTAAAATAAAATATTTTAATGATTACAAAAATTTTTGGATGTCCGGATCAGTTCAGAACGTAAAATATGCGCAAAAATGCAAACTTATGCACTTTTTGACGCTTTTAGTCCCTGTTTGACCAAAAAGTTTGTTTTTGCATACCAAATCCCTCAAAGCCTATTTCTAAGCTATGTAAAGGATATTTAACGTATGTTTAACTTATGATCAAGTTCCGGAATGTTCGTTACCATGCAAATCGGCATAGTTTCGTAGTTTGACACAAATAGTCCCTACGATCGAATAAACTTGTTTTTGACACACCAAACCATCCAAAACTTATTTCTAAGTTATGTAAAGGTTATTTAAGGTATGTTAAGCCTATATCACTATTACGGAGTGTTTTTTCGCGTTAAACTGATTACGTTTACGCATCAGTTTACGTATAACTTTCCAGAAAGCGATTTAAAGCTTGAAATCGAACTCGAATCAAATCGTAAAATCATCAAACACTAATAGACACATAATAACACCAAAACATATCGTTTTATTGATAATTGATATTGTTTTACATCGTTCATCATTTACAGAGCACAGTTGTCACATCAGAGATCAAGAAGTAGTGTCTTTCATAAAAAGGAATATCCTGACTTGGTTTGGGGTACCAGCTGAGATAATTTGTGATAATGGCTCTCAGTTTATCAGTAAGAGGACTACTAATTTTTGCAAAGGTTGGGGAATCAAGATGATTACATCAACTCCAGTACATCCTCAAGCAAATGGACAAGCAGAATCCTTAAATAAGATAATTGTCAACAATTTGAAGAAAAGACTAGGTGCTAAGAAAGGAAGATGGGCAGAAGAATTACCCTTTGTCTTATGGGCTGATAGAACAACGGTAAAAAGTGCAACTGGGCAAACCCCATTTTCCTTGGTGTTTGGAGTAGAAGCGGTGATCCCGACAGAGTTGGTGATACCTATAGCAAGATCGAACCTCCGGGATCCTGAGAAGAATCTGAGGCTTTATGCCAAGAATTGGATACTGTCGATGAAACAAGGGATGCGGCAAAGCTAAGGATGGCAGCATATCAACAGAGGATATCCAGAGCATATAACAAAAACCTAAGGACTAGAAGGTTTCAAGCTGGAGATTGGGTGTTAAGGAAGGCTTTTCAGAATACTACTAATCCTGCTGATGGAAAGTTAGCTCCAAAGTGGGAAGGACCATATGAGGTTGAATCAGAATCTGGGAAAGGAGCATATCGGCTTAAGAATATGGAAGGGGATATGATACCAAGATCCTGGAATGCTATACACCTCAAGCTCTATTTCAAGTGAGTTTAGAATTTGATTTCTAACTCAGGATGGTATGAATTCTATCTCTTTTTAATATAATTTTATTTATTCTTTTTAAACCCAATACTGACTTAAGCATCGGAGGGGTGTTAGCCAGGCTAACACCCACCTTAGTTTAAGGATGTTTTGCAGGATATGCATCAGGATATAACTCCAGGATATATACTCAAGATGAACCGAAATATTAGAGGATTGGCCCCCTCTCTCACGTTTAAGGGATCCTGATCCCTTCAAAGGTTTAAAGGTATTCACCTTTCTCTCGAATTGGGTTTAAACTGTTGGATTCTGTATGCCCAAGACACATATTAAATTGATGTGGCTAGTACGTTATGATCCAAGTCGAGTCATACCCAAATACAAGCTAGACAAACACTTATAATATTTATTTATGATATGATCAAACAAATAAATATTAACACTTTGAATATTTAGAAATTGGTTTTCTAAATAATTACACTTGACAAACTAATAAATTATATGGATAATTTATTTTGAGAGAATATTTTATTTTGTTATTTAATAGGTTAAATAACATTATAAAAGTTATGATTTGTTGCATAAAAAAAGTCTTATATATATATATATGTTGTTATATTTATAAAAGTTATAAATATATAATACAAGACTAAAAAAAAGGAAAATAGAAAAGGAAAAATTTTGGTTGGCCAAAATTGATGGCCCTATGGCTGGCCACCTTGTCTTCCCAAGACCAAGTTTGGTCCTTTTACATAACATGAAAATGTCATAAAAGTTGCAACTTTGATTGGGTGAAGAATATACACATCTTGACACACTAATTAAAGTTGTAAGAATCTCACAAAAATGCATAAGATGATTTTCGGCCAAGAGAGGGTTTATTCAAGGGTTTTCAAGTTTGAAAATCAAGTAAAAATACTCTCTAATTTTCAGCCATGAGATGGTTATTCAAGAGGGTTTTTCATGTTTGATAAATCAAGTGCAAGAACTCAAAATAGTCCTTCTAATTGTCGGCCATATGATGGTTTCAAGAGGGTTTCAATTTTGAGTTATTAGTGTATAAAATCCTAGCTAAATCAAAGTGGTTGTTGGAAGGCTTGGGGTATACAAGCTTGAGGTCTTCTACACTTGAAGGCAACCGTTCAAGAAGCATTATCTTCTTCATATCCTTTACTCCTTGGAAGGTAGTATTCTAAACACCCTATGGTTGTGTTTTAATTTTTTTGATAGCATGCATGTTCATATATGGATCCGGGATTGGGTTTTACATATAGAATGAGTTTTATATCTTGTAAGTAACATGTTTTTAAATTAATATTACGCTGCGTTTTTATTTTATAAGGATAAAATAACTTTGATAAACCTGTGAAAAACCCAACATAAACACCCCGCTTGGAGCTCAAGTTATCCGGGAATAGTTCAAGATGGCGGGACCAGTTCATGTAAAAGTGGCTGACAATTTCGTTATTATTGGCTATATATCCTGGATCCTTAAGGTATATGAGGATTGATCACCCTCTCTCACGAAATGGTATTTTCATACTCTCTAAGGTTTAAAGGTGTTCACCTTTCTAAGTCTTGGAGTTTATACACTCCCGCCTGTAGCGCACAAAAATATGGGTTTATCCCTAGTATACTTAGGGTTTATCCCCAGAATATTAAGAATCTATCTCCAGGATATTTAGGGTTTATCCCCTGTAGTACTAAAGTCGCTTACAAGTGTGTTCATACACGATTATTGTATGAATCAAGAAGTTCCTAAGTATTCAAATGTATTGTACACAGGGGACATTCATCTTGATACACTCGAAGGATGAAATTGAACTTGATTTCCTAAGTGTTCTAGATAGGGGACATCCATGGTGAAAATATTGCAAGCGGTTCAAAGGTTGGAGGTTGGAATCTATTCCCTAAGTGTTTTTGGTATGACCTTTCTTTTTTCCATCTTTTGAAACCTTATCTAAGTAACCTAAGTTTTTGGAATTATGTTTCACAAAGTTTTAATGGAACGTTTTTCATTAAAATATTAAGAGTATCCTGACCAGGATATTTCCTCAGGATACTTGATCAGAATATTTGAAATGTTGTATTGGAATAAAGAAAAGAACTACTTTCAAATTAAACACATGCAACAAAATTTACGAAGGAAATATAAATAACAATGGATAAGGCTAAAAAGGTTAGTTTATTATTAACATAGCAAAAGATTGTACTTTTGGCTTCATCTCAAACCGAGATCCATCCACCAAAGTGTCACACCCCGACCACGTAAAACAACAAATCGTGGCGGAAACGTCGGGGAGTGTTGTAACAGAATCATTGTTTCATAACACATGGATTGAAGTTCTGTTTTATTGAATTTAAATGTATTACATTACATTGAAATTAGAAACAAAACATGAACAAATAGACTTTTATTGTTATTAAGTCACTAAGGTCTTGTCCATTCCTATGTGAGCATGCATCAATATCATCATCAATCATCACCAACTATGATACCTGAAACACATGTGAAAATACGTCAGCATAAAAATGCCGGCGAGTACATAGGTTTTATGTGAGTGTCAGATTCATGGCTCGTTTATTATTTTGAAAATAACTTGAACACCTTTGTTAATTGATAATTAGAAAACCAAGTTTTGTAAAATGTTTGTAATGTAAATTGAAATAACCAAGTCAAAACAGCGTAGTTATAATTTTATAAAATCTCGATACCATGAATCTTAACTAAAAACATTTGTTTTGTAAACCCAAATCGTAAATTGTTTTTGTAATAAAACTCGAATATTGTTAGAAAAACCTTGTAATATGACTTTGTTTTGATAACCTTTGCCCAAGTGATCTAGATAATGCAACGATATATAATGTGTTAAAAGCACTTATATATAGGAAGTACCAACGGCGTATCCACCATGCTTTTATCACATTAAACTCGCCCCGTTACCTAATCACTTCCCTAACCCAACGGTTCAAACAGATTCAAACGGTTCACATCAACGGATCAAACAGATTTAAACGGTTCACATAAATCAAACAGTTTCAAACGGTTCCAACAGTACAAATAATTCACATTGATCAAACAACTCAAAACGGTTCAAACGGTTCAAAATGTAAAACAATGTGTCCATATGCTGGATGAACATATGCAACAAAAATGTAATGAAAAACAATGTGGTAGCATGCTAAGTGAACATACGTAGCAAAAACATAATGAAATCATGTACTATAAGTGTACTAATGAACATAGCAAGTACATATTATGAAAGCATGAAAAGCATGAAAGTAACAAGTAGGCACATGTGTATCACCCCAAAACAGTTGAAAACAGTAAAAGAGGGGACTATGTACTCACTTGAGGATGCTTAGAAGTCTTGACTAACAACCAAGCAAAGCTAGAGAGATCACGGAAATCAAACGGCACCTAATATAGGTAACTATGTTAATAAACCGGACCTAAATCGGAGGATCGGATAAAATGAGGTTTCGTAAACCAAATGAGTGTAGGGACTCATGTAATATGGTTTAACAAAGCCTACATTCTAAAACGAAACGAAACCTAACCTAAGTGCTTACGACCCATTACGACTCGTTAAGGTAGCTTATGTCACACCCTGGCTTTGCAGAAGCGTGGTTAATTTGGTGTGACTTCTTAATACCATAGCTTAACCATAACAAAGCTATATGAAATAAAACCATGCAAGATCATCCATTTAATTAAGTTTTAAAAACCAAATACAATAACATTGTCTTAACGGAAACACATTCTAACGACATAAACATTGTTCAACAAACTCAACATAACATAAGCATAGTTTAAGGACTGTGACTTGTCCAGGAAAGAGTCACATTCCCCAAACCCGGATGACCTCGTAACTAGTGCAGCGGGAAAACGCGTCATACCGCGCCAGATCCTTTAATTCCCTGAAATACATGTAAGTTGAAAAATCAACAATAATGTTGAGCGAGTTCATGTGTAAGTGAGTAAATAAACCTTTGTGAGTATAAAAATAGTCTTGGTATGTAGCAAATAAGGGAATTGAGATCACCAATGGTTTGCAAGGCCACTGATATATGTGAAGTGCAAGTAGGGAGACTCAAACCTAGCAGATTTCGCCACGGCATTAGTATGTGGACAAAGTCACCCCGAGGTCCGTTTCTAGTTTGGCCTGGGGCTGGGCTCGCTACACCCAGATAGATCTACCGCTCCTGTCCCTCGGTCCTGCCATGAGGACTAATGGCCTCATATTGCTCCTACCCACTCACATGATCTAAGTAGTAAACCTCCTTACACTAACCATACCATGTATAAAGTAATTGTAATCAAAGTAACATGTATTTCACCCCCGTAGTTAAGAAAACTGAAAACAGTTAGAGAAAAGGGGGACATGAACTCACTGTGGTGCGTCTCTACCAAGTATGCCTCCAAATCAAACAGCTATGTGACGACCTACACGTACTAATTCTATTAGACGGACGGCCGTGCCTTAGCTTTATGGTTTAAGTTTTTGGGAAATAGTTAGGCAACTATTTCATGTTTACATTCTGTATATACTTGGTAGTCATTTTTCCTTCCCAAGGATGGGGGATTTAATACATGTGTTCGTATAATTCTCGAAATATATTATTAAGTCTCACTTAATATATTTTATTTCCAACTTCAAAATATAAATATTCTTCTCAAAAATATTATACTTTAATACATGTGATTTTCCCAAAATAATACTTAGTAATATTATTTTTACCCTAAAAATAATATTTACGTAGTTCACAAAATAATCATAAACACTTATACAAGTGATGTTGTGAAAAATATATACTAAATATATATATGTATCACGTTTTATTTTGTGAAATCCCACCTCCGATATTTTGTAAATAAGTCGTGGCGAAATCTATAATTTGAAAACAAGTCAAAATGTATTTCTAACACTCATAGTGAAAATATTTCTAAGTGTTAGGCTTTTGGAAAAATTTCGCCAGAGTTTCCTCTGTAACTGGAGGTGGCCACGCTTTCAAGCGTATCATTTTCTTTTATAAACCAAATCAACAATTTCCTTATTTAATCAAAACAATGTTCAAACCACAAACTAGTCAAAATATATATATAAATCGCATAAATTTCATGAACTTGTGATTTATCCAAACTATGAAGTAAACTCCATTACTTTTAGTGGATCTTTACATAAAATAATCCGATTTTGTAAAAACCTCGTTTTTAAAGAAATTCCATCTTTACAACTTCTCGTCATCTTTTCCAAAAATAGTTATTTTGTCGAAACTTCGTGTTACACAAGTATTTACACACTTGTGTGTTCTAAAAACCATTCGTGTTGGTGTAAGATCCGTCTTTAAAGTATGCTTTCTCTTGACACTTGGTCCTTTGAAAATACCGCTTGTAGATTCGTAGATCTACTAGTTTTAATCACTATTTCACAAGAAAAATCGCTTTTACACAAGTTCATGATTCGTGTGTGGTAGAGTTTCATCCTTTAACCCTTGTTACTTCCAAAACAACCTTATGTCATGATCCAAGATCGTGACCAACCCGGGTTAAATGATGATCCGAGCTACCACAACATAGATCGGGTCCAAATAACTACACAAATCAAATACTACAAGTTTTACACAACATATGAGCTTTTAACCATCACTTTTAGTGTTTTTAGTAGACTTTTATGTATCATCTTGCATGTTTACGAGTTTGAACCGTTACAAATCATATTAACCACTTTAAAATAGTTCAAGAAGGTGATTTAAGCAACTTACTACTAGCTCGAGGCTAGGGAAGATTCTAAGCGAAAAATGCGTGGATAAAAGCAAGGTAGAGAGGTCCTTCGCCTCCCGATTGCACCAAGGTTCCTTATACGCGACCCTTAACACTTGTATGAACTTGGAATGTGATGATCAAAACTCGAAAATGATGGATGGTCAAGGGGGTGTTCGGCCGAAGCCTTTGAGAGAGGGAGAGAAAGTGTTTGAGTGGTGTAAAGTTAAGTGAATGATCATGGTGCACAAGTGTGATCTTATAGGCAATTGCAAGTTCTTTATCCATTGGATGCAATGTCATTTAGATATTAAACATAGGGATTAAAATAATCAACATTGTACCATGTATGTCCCCTAGATGGGGACGGTTCCTAAGGGGGGGGGGGGGTACTAGTTCATTTCCAACAATTAGTTAAGTATATAGTTAGGTTAATCTAGTTAAGTTAAGTGATTAACCCGGTTAGTGGTGTGTCATGCGTTATGGCGTGGGTTAGGGTATTCAGGGACCCTAACTGGCTCAGAAAAAGATAAATAATGAAAATGACAATATTTTCATGTTTCGGGTATAGTCCGGTTGTTTGGTTGGATAGTAATCCGTTAATGTGCTTAAACAAGCTTTAAAGTGTCGTTAATACCCTTTTTAGTGACACAACTTATTTCTGACACTTTGGAAAGTGTCTAGTAATATTTTTCTCATGTTTTGGCACTTTATTAGTTAGCTAAAAGCTGAATTATTATGTAAAGTGCTAAGTTTTGTGCTTAGAGCACGTTTTAGGCACATCCAGTCATTGTAACTTATTCCTAGAGACGCAGTTCTACAACCCTTGTATCCCTACACTCACCACTAGTGTAGTAAAATATTTCTGGCTCATACAGGCCTTAGGGGCAGTGTCTGCCTGATGCTGGCTTTATCAGCATGTTCAATAGGTTATCCGTTTATAGTGCTACTGTGCTTTTGTGCATCATGTTTGTCACTAAGGTTCAGCATGTAAATAATGTAGTGACGGTAAGTAAAGTATGATGCAAGTAAGTACATGTATCAGTATTCAAGTAGCAGTTTATTCACAAGTTCAAGCAAGCACAGTAATTAAGCAGTAATTAATTATTAATTAAGTCGTACGGATACCTGGTTTAGCGAGGGTTGTCACATTCTCCCCCCGTTAAAAAAATTCGTCCCGAAATTTTAAGTTCTGCTTGTAGATGCAGGGTTCTTAGGAAATAGGTGGGGGTATTTCCCTTTCATCCGGTCCTCACGCTCCCAGGTGTATTCAGGACCATGTCTGGCATTCCAACGAACTTTGACGAGCTTGACACTGCTCCGGCGGGTCTTGTTTACTTTCCAATCCGTAACCTCAACCGGTTCTTCAACGAAATGGAGCGTGACGTCAACATGGATCTCGTCTATGGGAATGGCAATGGTATCTTGAGTTGGACTTTTCTTCAGGTTGGATACATGAAATGTATCGTGAACACCATTCAGTTCAGCAGGTAAATCCAACTTGTATGCTACTAGTCCTATTCTTTCCAAAATTCTGAAAGGACCAACGTAGCGCGGATTTAACTTTCCACGCTTTCCGAAGCGTGCCACACCCTTCCAGGGTGAAACTTTCAATAACACCATTTCTCCAACTTGAAATTCCAAGTGTTTCCAGTTTGGATCTGCATAGGCTTTCTGTCTGTGGCGAGCTGCTTCGATGCATTTTAGAATCTACGCAATCTTGTCTGTCGTCTCTTGGACGATTTCGGGACCAGCAAGCTGCCTATCACCTGCGTCAGCCCAGCATAGGGGTGATCGGCACTTGCGTCCGTAAAGGGCTTCAAATGGCGCGATACCAATACTGGTGTGGTAGCTGTTATTGTATGAAAATTCGACCAAAGGCAAATGCTTATCCCAGCTACCGCCCAAATCCATAACACACGCTCTCAGCATGTCTTCCAAAGTCTATATCGTTCGCTCGCTTTGACCGTCAGTTTGCGGATGAAACGCAGTGCTCAGATTTAATTGTGAGCCAAAAGCTTCTTGGAAGGATTGCCATATCCTTGACACAAACCTTCCGTCTCTATCAGAGATGATCGAGAGAGGCACTCCATGACGTGCGACGATCTCTCTCATGTATATTTCGGCCAACTTGCTCGTATTATCTTTCTCTTTGATAGGTAAAAAGTGTGCAGACTTCGTTAGGCGGTCAACTATCACCCAGATAGTGTCATGACCTCTTGGCGTTCTTGGCAACTTTGTAACAAAATCCATTGAGATTTGTTCCCATTTCCACTTGGGAATCTCAGGTTGTTGCAGAAGTCCTGAAGGCTTCTGGTATTCCGCTTTAACCTTAGCGCATGTTAAACATTTGCTCACATAAACAGCAACATCGCCTTTCATCCTAGGCCACCAATAATAATCCTTGAGATCCTGGTACATCTTATCCGCTCCAGGGTGGATAGAGTACCGTGACTTGTGAGCTTCATCGAAAATAACCTTCCTTAAACCTCCAAACAAAGGAACCCAAATCCTTTTCTCAAAACATAACGTTCCTTCCTTGTTTGGTACCAGTAGCTTCTCCATCCCACGGAGATATTCTTCTTCAAGGTTTCCTTCCTTGAGAGCTTCTTTCTGCGCGGAACGAATGCGCCAGGAAAGATCGGTTTGGATAATCATTTCTAAAGCTCTAACCCTTATGGGCTTGATTCTCTCCTTCCGACTTAGGGCATCGGCGACCACATTCGCCTTCCCTGGATGATACTTTATCTCGCAGTCGTAATCGTTCAGCAACTCAACCCATCGTCTCTGTCTCATATTCAACTCCTTCTGGTTGAATATGTGCTGTAGGCTCTTGTGATCTGTAAAAATTGTACACTTTGTACCATAAAGGTAGTGTCTCCAGATCTTTAATGCAAAAACCACTGCGCCAAGTTCCAAATCATGTGTGGTATAGTTCTTTTCGTGCACTTTCAGTTGACGTGATGCGTAAGCAATAACCTTTTGGCGTTGCATCAACACGCAACCCAATCCTTGACGTGAGGCGTCACAGTATACCACAAAATCATCTGTACCTTCCGGTAGAGCTAAGATTGGCGCATTACAGAGCTTATCCTTCAGTATCTGGAATGCTTCCTCCTGCTTGATTTCCCAATCAAACTTCTTATCTTTCTGCGTGAGGAGCGTCAATGGTTGAGCGATCTTCGAAAAATCCTCAATGAACCTTCGATAGTAGCCAGCCAAACCCAAGAATTGCCGAATTTCGGTTGGCGTCTTTGGCGTTTCCCAATTCTTAATTTCTTCGATCTTGGTTGGATCCACATGGATTCCATCTCCATTTACCACGTGCCCAAGGAATTGGACTTCACGTAGCCAAAATTCGCACTTGGAGAATTTGGCATACAGCTGTTCTTTCTTCAGCAGCTCCAAAATAGCTCTTAAATGTTGTTCGTGCTCGGCCTTTGTTCTTGAATAAATCAAGATGTCGTCGATAAACACAATCACGAACTTGTCCAAGTACGGCTTGCAAACTCTATTCATCAAATCCATAAAGACTGCAGGTGCGTTTGTCAAACCAAACGGCATAACAAGGAACTCGTAGTGTCCATAACGAGTTCTGAAGGCTGTCTTTGGGATACTCTCCTCTTGTATCCTTAACTGATGGTATCCAGATCAAAGATCGATCTTTGAATAAAAGCTTGAGCCTTGCAGTTGGTCAAACAGATCATCAATCCTTGGCAGAGGGTATCTATTCTTGATCGTCAGCTTGTTCAACTCTCTGTAGTCGATGCACATACGAAAACTACCGTCCTTCTTTTTGACAAACAGGACCGGAGCTCCCCAAGGCGAGAAGCTTGGTCGGATAAATCCCTTGTCTAACAACTCTTGAAGTTGTGTCGACAGTTCCTGCATCTCAGTCGGAGCAAGTCTATAAGGTGCCTTAGCCACAGGCGCGGCGCCTGGAACTAAGTCAATGCGGAACTCTACTTGTCTCTGAGGTGGCAGTCCAGGTAAGTCCTCTGGGAAGACTTTTGCATATTCCCTCACGACAGGGATGTCTTCTATTCTTGGCTCAGCAGCCTTCTTATCCACAATGTGTGCCAGGAAGGCAACACATCCCTTCTGCAAACACTTTCGCGCTTTCAGGCAGCTGATAATTCTTAACGGCGTATCACGCTTCTCCCCGTGAACCACAATTGTTTCGCCATCTTCGGTTGGGATACGAATGACCTTTTCGTGGCAAACTATCTCCGCCTTGTTGCCTGATAACCAATCCATTCCTACCACCACGTCGAAGCTTCCCAACTGGACTGGTAGTAGATCCAAAGCAAACACACGCTCTCCTAATTCGATCACACAACCTTTGATAACTTCGTTGGCTTCTACTAACTTCCCATTGGCCAATTCGATGGAGTACGGAATATCTAACTTATTAGCGGCTAAACCAAGCATATTCTTAAACTCTAACGACACGAAGCTATAATCGGCACCAGTATCAAATAAAACGGATGCATAACGTTGATTTACAGGGAACGTACCAGTAACGACATTGGGGTCCTGGCGCGCTTCCCTTGCTTCGATTTGGAACACTCTTCCACGGGCTTGGTTTAACTCTGGGCAGTTCCTCTTAAAATGCCCAATATCACCGCAGTTAAAGCATCCAAGTCTTTGCCCGTTTCCACCTCCATTTCCAGCTTGGTTGTTGTTTTGGTTCGCATTACCAGCCTGATTCACATTGTTGCCTCGATTCCCGTTTCCTCCATTGTTTACTTGTGGGCGATTTCCATTACCACCACGATTATTATTCCTATTCCCAAATCCTCCTTGGCCTCCCCGGCCAGCACTAGCCCAACAAGAATCCTTCAAGTGGCCCGGCTTTCCACATGCTTCGCATACTTTCACACTACAATGGCCAGTATGGTGGCGTTGACAGGTATTACACTTGGGCTGGGTGCCCTGATATCCTTTTCCTTTCTTTCCACTACCAGCTGTAACCTGAGCTGGCGTGCCTGATCCTCCTTTCTTAACCGCCACACTGGCGCCCTGCTTGAAGTTTGAGAACTTCCGTTTGTTACCTCCTGATGACTCGACGTGAGTCTCTTTCTTCTTAGGCTCAGCATCATCGAACTTGTTCAGGCGAATAGCCTCCTCTGTGAGAGCCATGCTCAAATCGATCGCCTCAGTAATGGTCGCAGGCTTGGATGAGGTCACCATGCTTATGATTTGAGGAGCTAATCCCCAAATGAAACGTTCAATCCGCTTGAACTCCGGAGTGACCATGTAGGGTACCACATGCGATAAGTCATGGAACCTTTGAACGTATTCTGCGATCTTTGGACCTTCCATTTTCAAATGCCAGAACTCGGTTTCCAATCTTTGGATTTCCGCGCGGGAGCAATACTTTTTGCGCAAAAGTTCCTTCAGTTCGGTCCAGGTTAGCGCGTAGGCAGCAGCTTCACCAAGTGTCTGTACTTGCAAATTCCACCAAGAGAGGGCTCCATCCAAGAATAGCCCTGAGATATAGGTGACTTGCTGATCTAGTGCGCATTTGCTCATGCGAAGAACAGATTCAGTTTTCTCAGCCCAACGAACGAAGGCGATAGCACCTCCAGTGCCATCAAAGTTGACCGGTTTGCAGTCTAGAAACTGCTTGTAGGTGCACCCTGCACATACATTGCAACACGTGAACAGCATTAGCATCTTTGCTATAGATATCCAATTAGGTCATGGTGCGTCTAAATGTCTTATATTACCATGAGGTGGATTATTGTTGCCATTGTTGTTTGAGCTGCTTTCGTTGGGTCCTCCTTGCGAAGCGGCGTATTGTGCGATGGCAGCAGCAATGACTTGTTGGAGTTCTGCCTCATTGGTAGGCATGCGTGTCTCACGTCTCGGCGGCATCTTCTAAAAGATGGTTCACGTTGGTCAGGCCATAGTAAAGATCCCATGTTATAATACGTAAGTCAGGTCATAATGTAGCGTACGTATATAATGATAGTAATAGTACATAACATCTCGTGTTATAATCATATCAATCACACAACATCCCATGTTACAAACATCAATCACACAACATCCCATGTCATAGAATATAAATAATCAAATCAAGCATCAAGTATGATGAGAATACTGCGATTGCCATATATCGAGACCACATAGTAAGCATACAAGTACATCACAGCGTCATACAACATCAGTCGACTATGGGCTACATCACCCTAGTCCAAAATCTATATCAAATCAGTGTCAATACATCAAATACATGTCAACAAAAGTCAGAATCATAATGTAGTCTCCAAAAATGCTGTGCAGTCAAAAGCATTCGCCGTCTTCTCACCAATGTCTACCTATACGGTACTGAAGAGCTCTACACGGATGGCGGTGGAGGAGGGGGAAAGTGAGTGTAAAACAAGCGACGCAAATGGAGCCAGTCCTCCTCCATGGCTCTCTGGGTACGCAAGAATGAAGCAACCTGCTGCTCCAGGGCAAAAAGGCGTGCAGCATAGTCTGGTGGTACAGGTCGAGAGGGCTGCAAAGGAGAGTGGGTCAGACCCTGGCACTGACACGGCGGCGGCTGGGCTCTCTCAAGCTCCTGAATGCGCTGTGTGTGTGCCTCGTGCTGGGCGACAAAAGACATCAGAACGTCCTCAATAGTATACCCCATGTGGAAAGAATGGTAGGGGTCAGTCGGTGGCATGGCAGAAGGTGACGCCCAGAGAAACGGCTCACTGGTGGGATCAAAAGGTGCCACATGAAATGGAGAAATAGGGGGAAAAGTAGCAGACGGTGGTATAGCAGGGATAGATACTGGTACATGTCCAAAAGGGTGAGCCGAAGAACCTTCCAGCTCCCGTGACGCGATGCCGACCTGGAGAGGGTACTGAGCAAAAGAGAAATCAATGTGACGGGTATCAGTGATCTGAGGGGGAATAGGTGGGACCTCGTCATCAGCAGGAATCCACCCACACTGGGCGTGCTCATCTCGTGGGTCCACCTGTGCCTCAAAAAGTGCACGGTCGAACTGAACTAGCATAGGATCATGGTGAGGTGCAACAAGAGGGTCAACGGGTGCATCAACAATAAGTGGGGGATCAACATGATCAGCAGCAATGATGTGATCGTCCTCCAACAATGGAGCATCTACAGGGTGATCATCAATAGGTGGGTTAGCAACGACAGGCTCAATAAACATGCCAGCATGAGCAGGGTCATGCTCAAGCACTGGGTCAGGAGCAGGGTCTAGTGGCTGCTCGGGCTCATCAAAGGCCATCTCAAAATCAAACTCGGGATCGATGGGGTCAACTGGGTCGACTGGATCCTCCATAGGCTGATCCATGGGTATAAACTCTATATCCTCATCTGGGTCGAATCCTGGGGGAAAGACAGGATCGGAATCCTCCACATCCTCGTGGTCGAAAGTAAAACTAGGAATAGGGGCAACAGAGGATGCCTGGTCGGGATCTGATCCATGAGAAAAGTGCTGCGCACTCTGAGTATGTGAAGGTGCGGAGGCCACAGACTCGAAAGAGTCTGGGACCGGTGAGTGAGCAGGTGACTCCTCAGCGGGAGCATCTGCGATCCACAAAAGATCTCCAGCAGGAAGAAGGGCCTCGCCCTGAAGCTCATCCTCTAAGGGCTCGTCATCAAACAGATCGACGTCGCCATCATCGTCGGCGTCGAGAAGCAAATCATAAGCAGGATAAACAGCTAAGGGTATGGGAGCAGGGATCTCCACTAACGGTAGGTCCCCGGCCAAAGGGCCATCAGCGAGCTCATCAGCACCATCAGGTAAAGCAAAGGGCTGAAAATCATCCTCGTCGGTGCTAGTAACGTCGGAGGTGTGGACCTCGTGCTCTGAAGGCTCTAGGTCATCTGAGACTATAGGTCTAGGTCCTGTGGTGTCTGAGTCACCTGTGCCAGAGGTGTCCATGGTGTCTGTAACATAAACACAAACATGCACAAACAGTCAATCATACAATCAAATAATCACATAAGTCACCAAGTAAGCAATCAAATAATTCTCCTAGTCTCACTAGCCTCCCAGCCTCTCAGACTGCTCTTCCTAGTCCCACTAGCCAATTCTCCTAGTCCCACTAGCCAATTCTCCCAGCCTCTCAGACTGCTCTTCCTAGTCCCACTAGCCAAATTCTCCTAGTCCCACTAGCCAACTCTCCTAGTCCCACTAGCCAATTCTCCTAGTCCCACTAGCCAACTACCTCGATCTCTCAGATCGAGCCTCGGCCTCCAAGACCGAGCCTCAGCCTTTCCGGACTGAGCCTAAAAACAATGAATAAAATGTGCTCAACATTTATTTATAAAAGTTTTGGATCTGGACTTAAGTGGTATGCAGTAAAAATGTTTTCGTGAGAGCCCTAGTGATCATAGTCTAGACTCGAGAAGGAATCCTAGTTCGCTATGATCAGAGCTCTGATACCAAGATGTCACACCCTGGCTTTGCGGAAGCGTGGTTAATTTGGTGTGACTTCTTAATACCATAGCTTAACCATAACAAAGCTATATGAAATAAAAGCATGCAAGATCATCCATTTAATTAAGTTTTAAAAACCAAATACAATAACATTGTCTTAACGGAAACACATTCTAACGACATAAACATTGTTCAACAAACTCAACATAACATAATCATAGTTTAAGGACTGTGACTTGTCCAGGAAAGAGTCACATTCCCCAAACCCGGATGACCTTGTAACTAGTGCAGCGGGAAAACGCGTCATACCGCGCCAGATCCTTTAATTCCCTGAAATACATGTAAGTTGAAAAATCAACAATAATGTTGAGCGAGTTCATGTGTAAGTGAGTAAATAAACCTTTTTGAGTATAAAAATAGTCTTGGTATGTAGCAAATAAGGGAATTAAGATCACCAATGGTTTGCAAGGCCACTGATATATGTGAAGTGCAAGTAGGGAGACTCAAACCTAGCAGATTTCGCCACGGCATTAGTATGTGGACAAAGTCACCCCGAGGTCCGTTTCTAGTTTGGCCTGGGGCTGGGCTCGCTACACCCAGATAGATCTACCGCTCCTGTCCCTCGGTCCTGCCATGAGGACTAATGGCCTCACATTGCTCCTACCCACTCACATGATCTAAGTAGTAAACCTCCTTACGCTAACCATACCATGTATAAAGTACTTGTAATCAAAGTAACATGTATTTCACCCCCGTAGTTAAGAAAACTGAAAACAGTTAGAGAAAAGGGGGACATGAACTCACTGTGGTGCGTCTCTACCAAGTATGCCTCCAAATCAAACAGCTATGTGACGACCTACACGTACTAATTCTATTAGACGGACGGTCGTGCCTTAGCTTTATGGTTTAAGTTTTTGGGAAATAGTTAGGCAACTATTTCGTGTTTACATTCTGTATATACTTGGTAGTCATTTTTCCTTCCCAAGGATGGGGGATTTAATACATGTGTTCGTATAATTTTCGAAATATATTATTAAGTCTCACTTAATATATTTTATTTCCAACTTCAAAATATAAATATTCTTCTCAAAAATATTATACTTTAATACATGTGATTTTCCCAAAATAATACTTAGTAATATTATTTTTACCCTAAAAATAATATTTACGTAGTTCACAAAATAATCATAAACACTTATACAAGTGATGTTGTGAAAAATATATACTAAATATATATATGTATCACATTTTATTTTGTGAAATCCCACCTCCGATATTTTGTAAATAAGTCGTGGCGAAATCTATAATTTGAAAACAAGTCAAAATGTATTTCTAACACTCATAGTGAAAATATTTCTAAGTGTTAGGCTTTTGGAAAAATTTCGCCAGAGTTTCCTCTGTAACTGGAGGTGGCCACGCTTTCAAGCGTATCATTTTCTTTTATAAACCAAATCAACAATTTTCTTATTTAATCAAAACAATGTTCAAACCACAAACTAGTCAAAATATATATATAAATCGCATAAATTTCATGAACTTGTGATTTATCCAAACTATGAAGTAAACTCCATTACTTTTAGTGGATCTTTACATAAAATAATCCGATTTTGTAAAAACCTCGTTTTTAAAGAAATTCCATCTTTACAACTTCTCGTCATCTTTTCCAAAAATAGTTATTTTGTCGAAACTTCGTGTTACACAAGTATTTACACACTTGTGTGTTCTAAAAACCATTCGTGTTGGTGTAAGATCCGTCTTTAAAGTATGTTTTCTCTTGACACTTGGTCCTTTGAAAATACCGCTTGTAGATTCGTAGATGTACTTGTTTTAATCACTATTTCACAAGAAAAATCGCTTTTACACAAGTTCATGATTCGTGTGTGGTAGAGTTTCATCCTTTAACCCTTGTTACTTCCAAAACAACCTTATGTCATGATCCAAGATCGTGACCAACCCGGGTTAAATGATGATCCGAGCTACCACAACATAGATCGGGTCCAAATAACTACACAAATCAAATACTACAAGTTTTACACAACATATGAGATTTTAACCATCACTTTTAGTGTTTTTAGTAGACTTTTATGTATCATCTTGCATGTTTACGAGTTTGAACCGTTACAAATCATATTAACCACTTTAAAATAGTTCAAGAAGGTGATTTAAGCAACTTACTACTAGCTCGAGGCTAGGGAAGATTCTAAGCAAAAAATGCGTGGATAAAAGCAAGGTAGAGAGGTCCTTCGCCTCCCGATTGCACCAAGGTTCCTTATACGCGACCCTTAACACTTGTATGAACTTGGAATGTGATGATCAAAACTCGAAAATGATGGATGGTCAAGGGGGTGTTCGGCCGAAGCCTTTGAGAGAGGGAGAGAAAGTGTTTGAGTGGTGTAAAGTTAAGTGAATGATCATGGTGCACAAGTGTGATCTTATAGGCAATTGCAAGTTCTTTATCCATTGGATGCAATGTCATTTAGATATTAAACATAGGGATTAAAATAATCAACATTGTACCATGTATGTCCCCTAGATGGGGACGGTTCCTAAGGGGGGGGGGTACTAGTTCATTTCCAACAATTAGTTAAGTATATAGTTAGGTTAATCTAGTTAAGTTAAGTGATTAACCCGGTTAGTGGTGTGTCATGCGTTATGGCGTGGGTTAGGGTATTCAGGGACCCTAACTGGCTCAGAAAAAGATAAATAATGAAAATGACAATATTTTCATGTTTCGGGTATAGTCCGGTTGTTTGGTTGGATAGTAATCCGTTAATGTGCTTAAACAAGCTTTAAAGTGTCGTTAATACCCTTTTTAGTGACACAACTTATTTCTGACACTTTGGAAAGTGTCTAGTAATATTTTTCTCATGTTTTGGCACTTTATTAGTTAGCTAAAAGCTGAATTATTATGTAAAGTGCTAAGTTTTGTGCTTAGAGCACGTTTTAGGCACATCCAATCATTGTAACTTATTCCTAGAGACGCAGTTCTACAACCCTTGTATCCCTACACTCACCACTAGTGTAGTAAAATATTTCTGGCTCATACAGGCCTTAGGGGCAGTGTCTGCCTGATGCTGGCTTTATCAGCATGTTCAATAGGTTATCCGTTTATAGTGCTACTGTGCTTTTGTGCATCATGTTTGTCACTAAGGTTCAGCATGTAAATAATGTAGTGACGGTAAGTAAAGTATGATGCAAGTAAGTACATGTATCAGTATTCAAGTAGCAGTTTATTCACAAGTTCAAGCAAGCACAGTAATTAAGCAGTAATTAATTATTAATTAAGTCGTACGGATACCTGGTTTAGCGAGGGTTGTCACAACTTACGCCACTTTAGCGCGTCGTTCGCGTAAAACACGTTCGAACCGCCTAACTAGTCCTATGACAAGTATTATGTGCCTTAACATGTCTAATAATGTTGCCTAATCAGTTTAGATGCCAAAATTTATGTTACATATGCTCAAAATGAATTTATGTGTAAAAAGGGCATTTTGGTCATTTTCCCAAGGCATATAAATTACCTATCATACAACTAACTAAACGTAGTGACCATAAGGTATAACCTCGGAAGGTTATTCCCTATACAACTATGGTCACTAAACATGCTTGGTCGGATCCTAATGATCGACCAAACGGGTCAAGTTCGGAAGTCTAAGCGGTTGTTTAGACCGCTTGACTTACGACTCTACACAAGCACTAAACTAAAAGTGACGAGTTAAACATGCTAAAACATGTTTAACAAGGTTTGAAAACAAGTTTGATATCAAAACAAACGGTTTTGATACCCAAGAATAGTTTGGTTGCAAAATGCGCATAAATACGCATTTTGACCGAAACTATGACTCGTCACTACACCTATTCAACGTGGTAATCAGTAGGTATAGTCACACGGGACTATAACCATCATGATTATGCTCACGTTGCAAAGTTCAAACGAACTTTGTGTTGACCAAAGACTGGTCAAAGCAGAAAGTCAAACACTGTTTGACTTTTACGCTTAAAAACGCATAAAAGCATGAAAGAATACTTACAAAGGGTCCAAGCTAGGAAATCTAGATTCAATTTGCTCAGGTATGAAGTGTTTCAACCTCAACTTAGAGCATTTGAATCAGATTGTGAGGAATGAATGAGGTTGAGTTGGGTTTATATAGGAAACCCACAACCGTTAGGATTGTTCCTCGTAAACCTTGCTTCGATCTTGGCGCTCCTTGTGGGCACATAGTTTTGGAATACTAGGGGTGCCCCCAAACCATCAAACGGTATTGCAAATGTTACAAAATAGACCCCAAACTTCAATTCGGTTGCTGAAAATAGACCTGCCATTGCTGAAATTTGATATTCTACCCAGATAGGGTGGTGGTTTGCCGCCACAGCCAACCCAGATAGTGGTGGCGTGACGCCACCACATGCCCAGTTCAGAAAGTTTGCCAAAATGGCAGAAATGGTCCCTGCAACACTTTTAAGCAGTTTTCGATGCGTTTAAACCCCGTTAACCTATTTTCAAGGCTCAATAATGAAGTTTAAGTATAGGGAACATGAAACACGCTCAAAAACATCTCGGATCTCGGTTTGTTTGGTCGTACGGTTGCGTTGTTAGGTTAATTACGACGAAACACGAACAGACGCGAAAAACGATCCAAATTACGCAACGAATGGAATTTTATCATGCCAATCACTAAAATAAAATATTTTAATGATTACATAAATTTTTGGGTGTCCGGATATATTCAGAACGTAAGATATGCGCGAAAATGCAAACTTATGCACTTTTTGACGCTTTTAGTCCCTATTGACCAAAAAGTTTATTTTTGCGCACCAAACACCTCAAAGCCTATTTCTAAGCTATGTAAAGGATATTTAGGGCATATTTAACTTATGATCAAGTTCCGGAATGTTCGTTACAGTACGAATCGGCATACTTTCGCAGTTTGACGCAAATAGTCCCTGCGATCGAATAAACTTGATTTCGCCATACCAAACCCTCCAAAACTTATTTATAAGTTATGTAAAGGTTATTTAAGGTATGTTAAGCCTATGTCACTATTCCGGAGTGTTTGTTTCATTAAACTGGTTATATCTACGCATCAGTTCACGTATAACCTTCCAGAAAGCGATTTAAAGCCCGAAATCGAACAAGAATTGATATGTGGAAATGATACACATATTTTTACAAATCCCAAGTATGAAACACAATATTTCATTAATTTGGTATTTGTTTGATGGTCGCAGTGACACAGGTGTCACAGTCTCCCCTACTTTAGGAAATTTCGTCCCGAAATTTATTCGTAGGAGTCTGTCTGTGACGCTGTGTTAAATAATTGTCTTGCATGAAATCTAGGGTGTTTATCTATTTGCGTAGAATAACCCATCAAAGATATGCAAGGCATAATCCTGTCATTTCCCTCAACGGACATTCTTTAGAAACGAAAATGAACAGACGGAGTCATTTTCAACATGTATTCTTCAGAAATGGAAAATGAAGGAATAAACAAAAGGATATTCATTTTCCTCAACGGACATTCTTCAGAAACGAAAATGAACTAACGGAGTCATTTTCAACAGGTGCTTCATCATAAATGGAGAATGAATAGAATAAACAAACGGATATTCATTTCCTCAACGGACATTCTTCAGAAACAAAAATGAACGGACGGAGTCATTTTCAACAGGTGCTTCATCATAATTGGAAATGAATAGAATAACCAAAAGGATATTCACTTCCTCAACGGACATTCTTCAGAAATGAAAATGAACGGACGAAGTCATTTTCGACGGATGCTTCATCAGAAATGGAAATGAATAAAATAAACAAACGGATATTCATTTCCAAAACGGACATTCTTCAGAAACGAAAATGAACGGACGGAGTCATTTTCGACGGGCGCTTCATCAGAAATGGAAATGAATAGAATTAACTCTAGACACATGACAGAACTTGCTGTGGTTTCTGTGCACTAAATTCCATAATTAGGTATGCATCCATAATTACGTAATTTCTTACATAGTCCGCACAGTTTGTTTTATAATGTGAAAGGGATAGAATTTGAACACGGTCGAGACAGCTTTGATTAGGTCAACACATAAACACATAAGCACATAATTGTTTTTCTTGGTTATTAATTTTGTTATCAGTTTGTTATTAATTGTTATTAACTTGTTGTCGATTGAACATGGGTATTCAAGGTATACCAAGAACCCAATCGATGGACTTCAACGTCCTCAAGAATCTATCTGAAAAGATAGGATGATCTTCCAAAAATTCGATTTTTGATTACACGGAATCATAACATTCGAATTAAGGTACACAACAATTAAGGATTTATTGAAATACCCTTAGGTACCCTATTAAGGATTTATAGTGGTACTTTGGGTATTCGTCCAGAGTTGTAACTTGCGCCTTGTACTTTGTTTCCTTGGAGAAAATGGGTACTTACGATTTTCGTGGAAAACACAAGAGATCATAAAATGGAAGAATTTTGGGGGTAGTCTGTTCTTCAAGGAATACGATTCCTTGATTTTCGGTATTGTAGGGGATATGTTGTTTATACATGCAACCATATAAATACATTGCAATGTAAATAAAAGATTTATTTATAAACAACAACAACAATTGTTTCATAGACCTTGACAACAAAAGAAAATAATACATAAGGCTTGATTATTTCTAATCAACGTCATCTTCTAATCGGTCAGATGCTCATCCCTGTGCTGGATTCGCATTAGCAAGCTTTGGGCAATCTCTTCGGAAATGGCCCATCTCACCACAGTTGAAGCAAGAACCTGGAAGAAAACGAGCTTGAGTAGGATTGTTGCCAGCTTGATTTGGTGCAGTTGCAGCTGGGCAAACCCTTGATGTATGACCTATAAGTCCACAAGTTTGGCACTTGCGGCACTTCACACTAGCATGATGATGAAGGGTACATTGGTTGCACAAGGGTGCAGTTCCGTTGTATGGCTTCCTAGCAGGGGGTTGAGCTGGTTGGTTGGGGGCAGCTTGATCGTTATGTCCAACCATGGCGAAGTTCTGGGAAGCCTTTCGCTTCTTTGACTTCTTGGAGGATCCAGTCTGTTCATCCTTGGGTTTCGATTCCTCGATTGGTTTCTTATCACCCTTTCGGAAGAGTTTACCTTTCCTGATCTGAGATTCAGTCAAGGTAGCGGATAGCTCGATGGCCTGTCTAACTGTAGTGGGGTTGCTACCAGTAACAATGTCTTGTACTGAGTCAGGGAGGCCATCAATGTACTTTTCAATTGCCTTATCCAAAGGTGTAACCATGTTCGGGCATAACAGGCTTAACTCCTCATAGCGGTCTGTGTAAGCTCGATGCTCACCGCTATCTTGCTTAAGATCGTCGAATTCCCTTTCCAATGCCCTGATTTCATGACGAGGGCAGAATTCCCTCATCATTAGAGCTCGAAGCTCTTCCCATGTCTGAGCCAGTGCCACGTCAGCACCCCTGTCTCTCATAACACCATTCCACCATGTTAAAGCTCGTTTCTCAAAAACACTAGATGCGAACTCTACCTTTCGCTCGTTTGGGCATTGAACATGTCTGAAGGTGCTCTCTAGACTCTCAAACCATTGTAGAAGTGCAATTGATCCTTGAGACCTAGAAAACTTTGATGGCTTAGCTGAGTTGAACGTCTTGAAGTTGCATGGAGCATTATTGTTGTTGAGGGCTAGGTTACATTGAGCAATGATGTTAGGGATTGCTACAGCCATTTGCTGTGTAATGATAGCTGCCAGTTCTTCATTAGGTACATGATTGTCGCGTCGAGGAGGCATTCTAAAAGAGGAAGCAAGAGAGAAATCAAGTGAAATGGCATTGGGTAAGAATGGGATGTTACAATTACCGACCAAAAAGCATGGGTTATGATCATTTGTTCGAACCACAAAACAAACAAATGACACACAAAAGCTGAATCAAAGTAAATAGGTCCTCATAATGTATCGCGAAGACATGCTCGCCTATAAGTGGACACTCACCCCAAGAGTTCCCATGTAAGAGTGACTGGTCCGATACTACGGATTTGTACGAACACTCTAGCCTTAGACAAAAAAATTAGGGTACAGGCACCCACCCTTCCAGTTTGCACGTGTTCACATTATTTAGCCCCAAACTTTGACGAGAATTTGAAAACGTTGAAGGTTCAAAACCTTATAATAAATCATCCTAGAACAGATGATTAGTTTTCAAAGCGGATTCGAAATTTGTGTTCTTATTGTGGTTGTCGCCTAAAGATAGGTGAGGTATTGTTTTATGACTAAACGCAAGTAAACTCGCGTTAGGGTCCTAGGAAGGTTATAGACTAGGTCAAAGCATTACTAATAACCTAATTCCCTATAACCATGAGCTCTGATACCAACTTTTCTGTCACACCCCGACCACGTAAAACAACAAATCATGGCGGAAACGTCGGGGAGTGTTGTAACAGAATCATTGTTTCATAACACATGGATTGAAGTTCTGTTTTATTGAACTTAAATGTATTACATTACATTGAAATTAGAAACAAAACATGAACAAATAGACTTTTATTGTTATTAAGTCACTAAGGCCTTGTCCATTCCTATGTGAGCATGCATCAATATCATCATCAATCATCACCAACTATGATACCTTAAACACATGTGAAAATACGTCAGCATAAAAATGTCGGCGAGTACATAGGTTTTATGTGAGTGTCAGATTCATGGCTCGTTTATTATTTTGAAAATAACTTGAACACCTTTGTTAATTGATAATTAGAAAACCAAGTTTTGTAAAATGTTTGTAATGTAAATTGAAATAACCAAGTCAAAACAACGTAGTTATAATTTTATAAAATCTCGATACCATGAATCTTAACTCAAAACATTAGTTTTGTAAACCCAAATCGTAAATTGTTTTTGTAATAAAACTCGAATATTGTTAGAAAAACCTTGTACTATGACTTTGTTTTGATAACCTTTGCCCAAGTGATCTAGATAACGCAACGATATATAATGTGTTAAAAGCACTTATATATAGGAAGTACCAGAGGCGTATCCACCATGCTTTTATCACATTAAACTCGCCCCGTTACCTAATCACTTCCCTAACCCAACGGTTCAAACAGATTCAAACGGTTCACATCAACGGATCAAACAGATTCAAACGGTTCACATAAATCAAACAGTTTCAAACGGTTCCAACAGTACAAATAATTCACATAGATCAAACAGCTCAAAACGGTTCAAAATGTAAAACAATGTGTCCATATGCTGGATGAACATATGCAACAAAAATGTAATGAAAAACAATGTGCTAGCATGCTAAGTGAACATACGTAGCAAAAACATAATGAAATCATGTACTATAAGTGTACTAATGAACATAGCAAGTACATATTATGAAAGCATGAAAAGCATGAAAGTAGCAAGTAGGCACATGTGTATCACCCCAAAACAGTTGAAAACAGTAAAAGAGGGGACTATGTACTCACTTGAGGATGCTTAGAAGTCTTGACTAACAACCAAGCAAAGCTAGAGGGATCACGGAAATCAAACGGCACCTAATATAGGTAACTATGTTAATAAACCGGACCTAAATCGGAGGATCGGATAAAATGAGGTTTCGTAAACCAAATGAGTGTAGGGACTCATGTAATATGGTTTAACAAAGCCTACATTCTAAAACGAAACCTAACCGAAGTGCTTACGACCCATTACGACTCGTTAAGGTAGCTTACGCCACTTTAGCGCGTCGTTCGCGTAAAACGCGTTCGAACCGCCTAACTAGTCCTATGACAAGTATTATATGCCTTAACATGTCTAATAATGTTGCCTAATCAGTTTAGATGCCAAAATTTATGTTCCATACGCTTAAAATGAATTTATGTGTAAAAAGGGCATTTTGGTCATTTTCCTAAGGCATATAAATTACCTATCATACAACTAACTAAACGTAGTGACCATAAGGTATAACCTCGGAAGGTTATTCCCTATACAACTATGGTCACTAAACATGCTTGGTCGGATCCTAATGATCGACCAAACGGGTCAAGTTCGGAAGTCTAAGCGGTTGTTTAGACCGCTTGACTTACGACTCTACACAACCACTAAACTAAAAGTAATGAGTTAAACATGCTAAAACATGTTTAACAAGGTTTGAAAACAAGTTTGATATCAAAACAAACGGTTTTGATACCCAAGAATAGTTTGGTTGCAAAATGCGCATAAATACGCATTTTGACCGAAACTATGACTCGTCACTACACCTATTCAACATGGTAATCAGTAGGTGCAGTCACACGGGACTATAACCATCGTGATTACGCTCACGTTGCAAAGTTCAAACGAACTTTGTGTTGACCAAAGACTAGTCAAAGCAGAAAGCCAAACACTGTTTGACTTTTACGCTTAAAAACACATAAAAGCATGAAAGAATACTTACAAAGGGTCCAAGCTAGGAAATCTAGATTCAATTTGCTCAGGTATGAAGTGTTTCAACCTCAACTTAGAGCATTTGAATCAGATTGTGAGGAATGAATGAGGTTGAGTTGGGTTTATATAGGAAACCCACAACCGTTAGGATCGTTCCTCATAAACCGTGCTTTGATCTTGGCCCTCCATGTGGGCACATGGTTTTGAAATACTATGGGTGCCCCAAAACCATCAAACGGTATTGCAAATGTTACAAAATAGACCCTAAACTTCAATTTGGTTGCTGAAAATAGACCTGCCATTGCTGAAACTTGATATTCTACCCAGATAGGGTGGTGGCGTGCCGCCACAGCCAACCCAGATAGTGGTGACGGCACCACATGCCCAGTTCAGAAAGTTTGCCAAAATGGCAGAAATGGTCCCTGCAACACTTTTAAGCCGTTTTCGATGCGTTTAAACCCCGTTAACCCATTTTCAAGGCTCAATAATGAAGTTTAAGTATAGGGAACATGAAACACGCTCAAAAACATCTCGGATGTCGGTTTGTTTGGTCGTACGGTTGCGTTGTTCGGTTAATTACGACGAAACACGAACGGACGCGAAAAACGATCCAAATTACGCGACGAATGGAAATTTATCATGCCAATCACTAAAATAAAATATTTTAATGATTACATAAATTTTTGGGTGTCCGGATATATTCAGAACGTAAGATATGCGCGAAAATGCAAACTTATGCACTTTTTGACGCTTTTAGTCCCTATTGACCAAAAAGTTTATTTTTGCGCACCAAACACCTCAAAGCCTATTTCTAAGCTATGTAAAGGATATTTAGGGCATATTTAACTTATGATCAAGTTCCAGAATGTTCGTTACAGTACGAATTGGCATACTTTCGTAGTTTGACCCAAATAGTCCCTGCGATCGAATAAACTTGATTTCGCCATACCAAACCCTCCAAAACTTATTTATAAGTTATGTAAAGGTTATTTAAGGTATGTTAAGCCTATGTCACTATTCCGGAGTGTTTGTTGCATTAAACTGGTTATATTTACGCATCAGTTCGCGTATAACCTTCCAGGAAGCGATTTAAAGCCCGAAATCGAACAAGAATTGATATGTGCAAACGATACACATATTTTTACAAATCCCAAGTATGAAACACAATATTTCATTAATTTGGTATTTGTTTGATGGTCGCAGTGACACAGGTGTCACACAAAGGCACAATTAGTTCTTAACATATTTATCTAAACAGTTGAAGGCTTCGTCCTGAAACCCAGGATACCTCCACCTTCAACTATTATTTGTTCAAAAAAGCATATTAAAGATTGATGACCAAGGGCTTCGTCCTGAAACTCGGGATCCCTCCACCTTTGGCCATCAAATTGTTCTAAGTGCAGGAAATTAAATTGTTCAAAAGACATGAAAGTAAATTGTTAGTTGAACCACAACCATCAAATTTAAAAAGTGGGCTCTGGCCTAGGCATCAACATCCATCATCGCCCACTTTGCTGCCTTCAAGGGGCAACACCCTCTTCAACCATAGCTTCATCACCAGCTCCAGCTTCACGATCAGCCCCAGCATCACCACCAGCATCAACCGCCTTTTCAGCCACCTTGGAAGGCTCCTCAACCGTAGGTTTTGCAGGGTGTTCCACAGGATTGCCGCTGAGATCTCTTAACTTTGCCTCCCAAGCATCGACGTTCCAAGAAGGGCATTCGAAGCCCATGGCCTTGGCCTCGTGGGCCATTTTCAGCCTAGCTTGGAGGAGAGAGATGACGACGGAGCCCTTAAGGCCTTCCCGGTAAGAAGCCATATCATGTTCGTGTTGGACCTGAGCGGCGTCAAATTTGGCTTGAGCCTCGTGAGTAACCTTCTTGATGGTAGCCTGGTGTTCCTGGGTCATTGCCTTGAACTTGTCCTCGTAGTGCTGAGATTTGGCGGCGGCAATCATCCCTTGATCGGCAATAGTGACCTCAGCCTTCTTCAACTTAGATTCTAACATTTTGTTGGGCCCGCAAGATTCCTCGTACAAGTGAACTAAACACTCGAGGCCCTACGACAGAAAATGTAGGTATGAGTATATACTGTTCAGGATAACGGTTCAGCATATATGTGCAGGATACAGGATAAGGATAAGTACCTGATTAAGGAAGCTGGTCATAAACCCACTGGATTCAAGGAACCCATGATTCTCATAGGGGAAGGTTTCAGAGGAAGCTGGAGAATCTGTCTCCTTTCTTTTGCGAGAACTTGAGGCGCGGGGCTTTGTGGCTGGAGAAGGCTTGGGGACAGTCATGGTTTTGGAGCTAGAAGCAGGTTTGGATGCAATGGACGGCTTAACTAGTTCCTTTTTCACTTGGACAGGGCCAGAGTAACTGTCCAACTCTTCAAGATCGAAAGTTTCCGGAATCTTGACCGGTGCTGCACATAAGATTCTTCAGTGGGGGGAGCCAACTCTTTGAAGTTTGCTGCACAAAAATACAAGGGTATAAGTGCAAGATACAACATCAAGATGTGTTTGGGGATAATTTAAAACCCTAAACCCTACAGAAGGTCAACCATTTCACCAGAAGGCTATCACCTTCGGCGATAGAGTCTCGCTTAACAAAGAAAAATTTTCACTGCCATCCATCCTCGTTCCTTGTTACTTTGAGGATGAGGGGATTGCTGGATGTTGAAAAAAGCAAGAAACGGCTGTTGCCGTGTGAATGGAGACGGTAGGCAATCGGAATATCCTCAATGCAAAGGTCGGGCATATGGAGGTCTTGATCTGGTTAAACACGATTAGTACTCTCCAAACCATGGGCATTGTTTGGGCGAAACTAAGGCCGGTGGTATGGAAGAGTTGCATGATGAATTCGGGAAAAGGATATCGGAGTCCGAGAGAAAAGGGGTACGCTGAAAAACAGATCCATTCTTTAGATGATACGTCTGACCAAAGATTCCGGTCAAACGGACGAATCACCGCCTTGTTGGGAAATGCGCCGGAAGCTCTTAAGGCGGAGATATCAGCGTTATTAAAGGAACAGACCTCCTTCTCAGGATGTTTGATCAGGTTCTAGTTGGCAAACGGTGAAGCGGATTCACCGGAGTGAGATCGGGTTCTGGTGGCCATCAGAGAACTTAAGAAGAAAAAGCCTAGAGAAAAGAGAGAGGAGAAAATAACTGAGAATTCTAAGGAAGATGATGAATTATAAAACAAGAAAAGAGAAGATATAGGAGCATGATAGATAGGCATTGAGTATAAACCGCGTGGGAAGTTACACACTGTCACTTCAAGCGTCTCATCATCTTAATTACCTCGATATAAGCGATAAGTTTTAAAATATATCCGTTTGAATTTAGAATTCCAACAGATATATTTTGGGGACAATTGTTATGGGTGTTTTCTGAACCCATATCCTGAATTTGACTTTATTACTTTTGTGACCAGGATACCGGATCAGGATATTGGTAACATCCTGATGTAGTATGCTGGTAGTTACTAATTATTCACGTGCAGAATGGGATGACAAGCTTATAATGTTCAAGTGGACTTGTTCTCCTGGAGACTCGGACTAATTAGTTTAAAAGAGAACGTTGAAGCCGGAAGAAGGGGTCTCCAACGTTCAAGAGGGAATATTCGAAGCATCCTGGTTTTATAGGATAGTTTGTTGTTTCTATTTCACTATAAAAAGGAATGTACGGATCAATAGACACACACAATTTTTCACTCACTCTTTTGCTCTCTACAAGCTGCAATCGCATTCACAAACACTCACACTTGAAATTCATTGTAACACATAGCTGATCCGTACAATATCCTGCACTTTATCCTGAAGTTTGAAGTAATAAGAAGAACAAGGCAGCTACGATTTTCAGCTCCCGAGGTTTTATGCCGGCGATCTAGATTGATCAAGGGCTTTCCTCGTACATCTCGTGTCAACCTTTACTTTTTTGCTCATTGTTTGATTATTAATATAGCTCGGTATCCTGAGCTATATCCTGAAAACTATTTTTGCAAACAACTAAATCAACATATTTTTCACAAACACTTCTAGCACACTACCTCACTTAACTAATTTGATCACTTAATTGCTTCGGTAATTTTTGACCAAAACATATTTATACGAGGAAAAAGCCCTTGATCAATGAATGATCTCCGGCATAAAAAACCTCGGATAGTGAAAACTATCACTATCAACTATATTGATCAAAAAGGTTATAACTTTGGATGATAACAAGCTCAATACAACGATTTCTAATGTGAGTGTGTGTGTGTGTATTCGCCAATATGTTTCAGAGAGTTCGAATGTTGCAGTTGTGTTCCTAAAAATAGCTTGTTATCCCCTTAAAGAATAGAAATTATCCTAATAACTAATTGTCTGAAATTTAAGCATGTTATCCACGATCACCACAACGGTCATCAGCCTCATTCACGTGCACAAATAGAAGCATATTCTCCAAGATTCCCTCAATGAATCAGTCCACAAATGCCTGCAATCGTAAACTGAAAACACAAGGAACAAATGTTAAAACATAAATAATAGTAAGGATCCTGGATCCTCAGACTCCCTACATTATCCGTTAAGGATCCGTGATCCAGGCCCAGTCTCAGGATAGATAATCCTTAATATAAAATCCATGTCCTAACAGTTATGTAACAATGTATGCAAATTGCCATGCTGGATATGAGACAAATTTTGTTTACACTTATACTATGTAACAAAACTTGTATACTCGCCAACTTTGTGTTGACTTTTACTTTAATACATGTTGCAGGAAATTAGTGATGATGCAAGAAGAATATTATTTAGGGTGGACTAGAAACGCACCCAAACTTTAATTGATGTATTTTGCTTTTTGTCGCTACATTTAATTTACAAGATGTTGTATTTTCCATTTCAAGACAATGTACTTTCATTTAGTATGAAATGAAATTTGGATTATATATTTATTGTCACAAATAGTAAATTATGAAGTCTCGAGCAATCTTGTTTTCGTCTCACTCCGATGTTTTCGCCATCGGTTGGGGTGTGACATCAACATCTTCCAAGATCACAACATATGGGGCTTGTGGGGCCTCCATGTGACCGTCAACTAGGGGGTCTTGGGTTGGTTTGTTGATTTGTTTAAGTTTTAGCACACGTGGTGAATTCTCATGGATAGATATTTATGTAATTAGTGATAATTAGATATTTAGGGTGTTTAGTGAGCTAAACTAGTGTTAGGATGTTAAATAAGCTTAACTAGTTCGCTAGTTTAGGCTTTGATGGTTACTTGATGTTAAACGGACAACAACTGCGTTCATGATTTGATTAAAGATTCAATTATGAAGCGATGTTGGACGATTTATGTTTAGATAACCTTATGGCATATCTTATTCCTTTGATATCATTTGTGAAAATTGACATTGTCCATTGATCATATGTGTTTCTAATAATTATGAATTTGTAACCGGTTTATTGAAAATTGCAAATTTAATGACTCATATCTGACAATTAATACGTATATATTTTTCCGAAAAGTTATATCTTGTATACTTGTTTCCTCACTTAGGGTTTGGTATATGTTTGATGTTGGACATTATTTAAGGTCCTATATGTGACGTTTCAAGGAGTACCGGAACTGCCTGACATGAATAGTGTAACTGGATAATCTGCCAATGGTCTCTGTAATAGTTTTTATCATATCATGACTCGGCGAATACCGTCATGTGATATGCAAATGTAATGCATGTTCCTGGGGATTGCTAGGCTTATGAGACTCAATCAAATTATAATAAAGTCAAATGCACGTAATTATGTAGTTAAACAGTGATCTAGTTGTACAGAATTACCTGATAACTTGCCATATGTCACATTATAACCCAATCATAAAAAGTCGCTTTCAACTTAGGCCCATATGATTTAAACTAATAACATTGATGAGTTGAGCTCGAGCCGAGTTTTGGCTCGTTTAAGCGATAATAACGCGAGTTCGAGCTGAGATTTTAACCCTTATATGACGACATATTATTGATCCAAAGAATACCCAACGATTTGACATCCTCCTTTAGCTTATTGATAGAGACCGGTTTCTTTGAGAAAACCACTTCATTTCTCATTTTCCATATGCACCAAACCGTAATAAAAAAATCATACTTGAACCGCCTCTTTCTTTCTTTTCTCCAAATTAGAGTAATGGTGAACATTGGTTAAGTCTCTAACCGAGAAGGCATATATATTCGGGATCCCACACCACCTACTTACAAACTGCCAAATCACTGTAGCCAATTGGCAAGTTGTAAAAAGTTGGTCGTTGCTCTCATTTGTGTCTCCACACAACATGTATAAGACTGAGTTCACATTGACATCCCTTCTCTTCAAAGCTACCATCGACGGGATACGATATTTCTCTGTCTTCCATATAAACGTGTTTAACTTCTTCGGAATCCAAATGTTCCATTTACAAGTGAAAGAATCTTTTTCCTGTGCTACATTAAACAAAACTTTCTTCATAGAAGCCACCAAAATTTGACTCGTATCCTCTTTGATCCATTTCCATTTGTCGACCATATTTGATAGTCGCACCAGATAAAGGAGTTCCATCAGATCCGCCAGTTCCAACTGTTCAACCTAGTTGAATTTCACACGTTTCCACCTCCCTTTCCAGTTAGCCACATGATTGTTTGAAGTATGGCAATCCATGATTAACACCACCTTATCCTTTTTCTAATTCAAACGGATTCGAGAATAACACTTTGAGAGGATCATTCGCCACCTAAGAATCCAGCCATAAACGAATATTGTCACCTTTTCCCACGCCCCCATCCATTAGATTCCCCAAATTGACATTGTATTTCAAAACTTCTTTCTCCATGCCAGCGATAGTTTCCAAAGACCCAACATATTCAATGCGACCGACAAGTGCGAACCGTATCTCTTCGAGCTATGCAACGCAACTATCACCTTCCTCAACAATGCATTCAGTTCAGCTTTATACTGCTGCCACTATTTGGATAGTAAAGCAATATTTGCTTCTCTCAGTGTCACACCCCCAAAATCCACCTGCGGAGTACCACCGCTTGGAGGCGTGACTGACCAGGATCCAGCCACCAATCATATTGAACAAGCATATAAGTAGTTATAAAAATCCACCCAATACAATTGGTGTTCAAACAAAACATAGTTGAGTTGCAAGCGGAAGCATAAGTCTTAAAACCAAAACATAAGTTTAATAGTTTCAAAGTTTAAACATGGCACACAGCCGTCCATGTCCCACAACGATCCTCCTCCATGCAAGCTCCAGCTAAGAACCTAAGGACCTGCAAAGCATGTAGTAACGAGTCAACAACAAGTTGAGTGAGTTCACGGTTGGGTGTTCGTTTTAAGTTGTTTCGAAAACAGTTTCCTTTAGCTGGCATCCTGCCGTGGGGGTTACCCCATAGTTAAAAACGTGACTTGTTTATTCCCGGTTACTCTGGCAATCCAGCCGTGGGGGCTACCCCGTGTTAGTTATCTGGCATTTCGGCCGTGGGGGCTACCCCATGTATACACTAGACTCGTTACCATATCGACTGCTGACTGTAGTCATGTTTAAGTGCCCTGAAACTGTCAATGTCTATCATCATTGACGTGCCCCAGATCCATTAGTTCACGCCCGTCCTCTGCGGCACGGTGTGAGGTTTGTCAGACCTAAATAGCGCTATCTAACTAATGACCCGCTCGCCATTGGCCCGGCGATTAAGTCGATATAAAAAGGAGGGACTTCGTGATAGAGTTTTGGTCTAGTACGAGTTATCTGTCCGTGAGGACGAGGAATTACATTCCTGAACCTTTGCTGTCCTACCCAAGGAGGACGAGGAACCCAGTTCCTTAACCCCATTCCCAACCCAGGGAATCCCATGCTTTGTAGAGGGTGTGAACTCACCTTGGTTTGCTCGGTAGATACACAGAAAAGTCAAACAAGCAACGTTGAGGCTACTCACGTCCTATCACAGTTGTATCATACCAATCAGGTTCGTATTCAATCAGTACACGTATGTTCCTAGCATAATGCATTCAAGTATCGTTCATGGCATACACGTTTGATCATGGCAGTTCAACACTATCCACATTCAACAGTAACATATAAGGTCTGTGCATTAGGCCCAAGAGTCCGGCCCAATCACTTAAGTCCGAATTGAGGTGCGAGCCCAAACAGCGTGTATCTGTGTATAGTCTCGAGTCGCAACTAGGCGTTTGCGACTCGCAACCTGAGTCGCAATCATGGTCTCGGTTCGTGTTGTTTTGTTACGAGTCGCAACTGGACTCGTAACCGAGATTTCGAGTCATGAGATTTGTGCTTGATCGAGTGTGGTTTCGAGTCGCAACCAGGTGTTTGCGACTCGCAACCGATGTCGCAACCGAGGGATTTCGACTCATCATGTGGTGGTCTCGAGTCGCAACTGGATGTTTCGGTTGGACAGGAGCTGATTCTGCACAGTGTACTATCCAATGGAAATTTGGTTTCATGAAACAGTTTGTACTACCCACTTAAACATGTTTATTTGTCTAGCAATTTACCAAAATGGATCAAACATATCAGATTTCAAATATTCAAGCATGTTCATATGATATTCAAGTTGTTCTTCACATATTCAAGTGATTCATCATCATCATTCATACAACCTTTAACCAACAAAAATCATGATCAACAACTTATCAATACTAACATGCACCCTATGATATTAACACAATGAATCACCCTACTAGTGAGCATTCGGTTCTTAACACAAGAGTATACAATCCGATTATATGAATATCATCTATCATACATATGCAAGCCGATTCTATAAACATCAACAACCAAGGGTTAAACCACATTTAATCACAAGATCTCACTAACTCATCATACAACATATATTAAAATCAAGACATGTTTAACCGATTATCATCAATATACACATCCGAGAACATGATAAAGCCATAATCATACATTTTTCCACTTACTAATACATGAAGACAAGCATTCAATCATCATTTGTACAATTATTCTAGCTACACCATGTCATTCACAACATTTAACAATAACAATCAACATAGAACACTAACCGATTGTGAGGTGGTGCCGAGTTGGTAAGGAAGATGAGTGTCCGAGTGACGATGATGAGCTTAGCCGGGTCTCCTTGTGGTCACCGGTTTGATCCGAGAAGAAGGAGAAGAGTGTGATGCTTGGTGTCTAGGGTTTTAGTGAGAGAATGGAGAGTGTGTGTGTAGAGGAGAGTAGGAGTGTTGTCCAAAATGGTAAGCATGGGTAGCTACTAAGGTTATATACCCGTCCCAAGTAGTGCACCCTAATGGGTCTTTGAATGGGCTAAGGGGTGTGTGTGTGTGTGGCCCAACCGGCCCATATGTGGTGTGATGTTTACTCGAGACCACATGGTCTCGGGTCGGGTCCTTGTTGTTTCGGTACATAGACATACTCGCATACATACACATAAGCATACACATAACATAACACATAATCATATAAGTTCACATGTATTCATTAAACCATCAAACTAGTTAGTCACTTAGTGTTCAAGCGTACAACGAAAGGTTCTAAATTTCGAGTTGTCACATCATCCCCAAGTTGAAAGAAATTTCGTCCCGAAATTTGGTAGGCACTCACTGAGGAAGCTAGTTAAGTTGTATGGTTTTCCCGGTTTTCCTGGGGTGTCACATCCACCCCCCGTTGATCTGGAATTTCGTCCCGAAATTCCGTAGCTTCGGCCTCAGTAGTGGGTGTACTATTTGCGAACAGTTGGAGATACTTTTGTTTCATCTGATCTTCGCACTCCCAGGTGAACTCTGGGCCGCGACGTGAGTTCCAACGAACTCGAACGAGAGGTATTCTGGTGCTCTTGAGGACCTTAACATCCCGGTCCGTGATTTCAACTGGTTCCTCGACGAATCGTAACTGTTCGTCGATAGTGAGTTCCTTCAGAGGAACTACGTGGGTCTCATCTGACGGACACTTCTTCAGATTCGACACGTGAAAAACGTTGTGAACTGCATCGAGTTCCGCTGGTAAGTTTAATCTGTAGGCCACCCTGCCTATTTTCTCAATGACCTCGAAAGGTCCAACGTATCGTGGGTTTAGTTTGCCGCGTTTACCAAAACGAACCACACCCTTCCAGGGTGAAACTTTGAGTAGTACCCGATCCCCAACCTGGAGCTCAAGTGGTTTCCTGCCCATGTCGGCGTAAACTTTCTGACGTTCGCGAGCTGCCGTCATGCGTTTTCGTATTTGAGCAATTTGTTCGGTCGTGTCTACCACATATTCTGGACCAGTGATCTGACTATCTCCCACCTCTGCCCAGCAAAGAGGTGACCGGCATTTACGTCCGTACAATGCCTCAAACGGAGCAGCTTTAATGCTGGTGTGGTAGCTGTTATTGTACGAGAATTCCACAAGTGGCAGATGCTTTTCCCAGCGGTTGCCAAAGTCGATTACACATGCACGAAGCATGTCTTCTAAGGTTTGAATAGTGCGCTCGGACTGCCCGTCCGTCTGAGGATGGTACGCTGTGCTCATGTCTAGTCGTGAGCCGAAGGATTTGTGCATTGCTTGCCACAGCTCTGAAGTAAAACGCGCATCTCGATCTGAGATAATAGAGGTGGGCACCCCGTGCCTCGAAACGATTTCTTTGATGTATATTTCTGCAAGAGTGGAGAACTTATCCGTTTCCTTGATAGCCAAGAAGTGTGCAGATTTTGTGAGTCGATCCACGATCACCCAAATAGTATCGTTCCCGCGCTGGGATCAAGGTAGGCCAGTAACAAAATCCATGGAAATTTGCTCCCATTTCCATTGAGGTATCTCTGGTTGTTGGAGTAGGCCTGATGGTTTCTGGTATTCCGACTTGACTCTCGCACAAGTCAAACACTTGCTGACGTAGGTCGCTATGTGGGCCTTCATGCTAGGCCACCAATACGTAGTTTTGATGTCGTGGTACATTTTATCTGATCCAGGGTGTACCGAGTAGCGAGACTTGTGTGCTTCGTCCATCACAAGCTCTCGTAAGTTTCCATAGAGTGGGACCCAAACGCGTCCCGTTACGTAGTAAGCGCCGTCTTCCTTCCGTTCTAGGCGTTGCCTTGATCCGCGTAGGGCTTCAGCCCTGACGTTTTATGGTTTCAGTGCTTCTATCTGAGCAGCTCGTATTTGGGAAGGAAGACTAGAATGGATCGTGAGTTGTAAAGCTCGCACGCGCTTAGGCGCAGTGTCCTTCCGACTGAGGGCGTCAGCCACAACATTGGCCTTGCCCGGGTGGTACCTGATTGAGCACTCGTAGTCATTTAGCAGCTCGACCCATCGTCGTTGTCGCATATTCAGTTCCTTCTGCTTGAAGATATGCTCGAGGCTCCTGTGGTCGGTGTAGATGGCGCACTTGGTACCATACAGGTAATGCCGCCATAACTTAAGTGCAAAAATAACAGCTCCCAGCTCTAAATCGTGCGTAGTGTAGTTCTTTTCATGAACTTTAAGTTGGCGTGAGGCGTAGGCTATAACTTTATCTCGTTGCATCAACACGCAACCAAGACCCTGAATTGATGCGTCGCAGTAAACCATAAAGTCGTCTGTGCCTTCTGGCAAGGAAAGGATAGGTGCGCTACAAAGTCGATCCTTTAGGTGCTGAAATGCCAACTCCTGTGCGTTTCCCCAGCGATAAACAACGCCCTTCTGCGTTAGTGAAGTAAGAGGCTGTGCAATCTTAGAAAAATCCTTTATGAATCTCCGGTAGTATCCCGCCAAACCCAAGAATTGGCGAATTTCCTTTGGTGTACGAGGTGCAGGCCAGTTCTTAATCGAGTCTATCTTGGATGGATCAACGTGAATCCCATCCTTGTTTACCACGTGGCCTAGGAAATGGACTTCTCGGAGCCAGAAGTCGCATTTCGAGAACTTTGCATAAAGCTGTTCTGTTCGAAGGAGTTCCAGAATAAGTCGTAGATGCTGCTCGTGTTCCTCCCGACTCTTGGAATAGATCAGGATGTCGTCGATGAAGACTATAACGAACTTGTCCAGGTAAGGCTTGCACACTCGGTTCATCAAGTCCATGAAAACCGCAGGTGCGTTTGTCATCCCAAAAGGCATGACCAAAAACTCATAGTGCCCGTATCGAGTTCTGAAAGCTGTTTTGGAGACGTCCTCTTCCCGGACTCTCAGCTGGTGATAACCCGATCTCAAATCGATCTTCGAATAGTAGCTCGATCCTTGCAGCTGGTCAAATAAGTCGTCGATACGCGGTAGAGGATAACGATTCTTCACCGTCACCTTGTTGAGTTCCCGGTAATCGATGCACATTCTGAAGGTACCGTCCTTCTTCTTTACAAATAGTACTGGAGCTCCCCAGGGCGATGAGCTTGGACGAATAAAACCCTTATCCAGGAGCTCTTGTAGTTGCGTGGAGAGTTCTTTCAACTCTGATGGGGCCAAACGATAAGGTGCACGAGCTATAGGCGCAGCTCCAGGAGCTAGTTCAATCTGAAACTCGACTTGGCGATGAGGCGGAAGACCAGGTAATTCCTCAGGAAATACCTCTGGATAATCGCGTACAACTGGGAAATCTTCAATCTTCTTCTCTTTTTCTGAGGTGTCAGTAACGAGAGCCAAAATGGCAGTGTGGCCCTTTCGCAAGCACTTTTGGGCCTTAAGGAGAGAAATGACGTTCTCAACAGCACTCCTCTTGTCGCCATGAATCATGAGAGGTTCACCATCGGGACCTGGAATACGGACAACCTTCTCGTTGCAAAGAATCTCTGCTCGATGTTGGGATAACCAATCCATCCCAATGACAACGTCGAAACTACCCAAGACGATAGGAATGAGGTCGATAGAGAAGGTCTGGTCAGCGAGAATCAGTTTACAACCCTTGACTACGTGTGTGGCTTCTAAACTCTTACCATTTGCTAGCTCTACGGTGTGCTTGTTGTCCAAAGGGGTTGGAATACGCTTAAGCATTCGACTAACTTCTAGTGACACGTAGCTAGTATCGGCACCCGAATCAAATAAAACTGAAACATAAAAGTCGTCGAGAAGGAACTTACCCGCCACAACATTGGGGTCATTCCTTGCTTCACCTTGGCCGATCACAAACATCCGCCCCCTGGCGCCATTGTTGTTGTTGTTCCCATTGTTACCATTCCCCTGATTGTTGTTATTGTTGTTGTTGTTGTTCTGGTTCCTGTTCAGTTGGGGACAATCTCTCTTGAAGTGGCCCTCAGCTCCACACTGAAAGCACCCTTTGTTGTCACCTTGCTGCTGCTGCTGGCGCTGGTTCTGTTGAGCTTGATGACGATTCTGATTGGCGGGGTATAAGCTCCTGCAATCCTTTGCAGCGTGACCAGGCTTGTTGCACCGATGACAGTTGCCCCTGGTGCATGGCCCGCTGTGGTGCAGGCTGCAGCGATTGCATTTGGGGTGATTTCCTTTGTACCCACCATGACTTGGACCACCAGACGATTGCTGATTAGGGCTCTTGTAGTCATCAGTCTTCCTCTGCTGAGACTGGGACTGAACAGAAGTCGAACCCTTACTTGAAGTTCCATCCCATTTCCGTTTGTTGTCACTAGAGGTACCAGAAGTAGTTGCAGCACCTATGCGTTTTGGTAACTTGTTCTGCTCCACCGCCTGATCCGTGAGACGGTGAGCCAACTGAACGGTTTGCTGGTAGGTGGCGAGGTTCGCTGAAGTCACATGACTTTGGATTTCTGGCACTAGGCCCTGAAGAAACAGTTCGATGCGTTTGATGGGAGGATCCACCATAGTAGGGCACAGAATTGCCAGTTCGTTCGACCTTTTTACGTAAGCTTCAATTTCTGACCCCGTCATCTTGAGGTTGAAGAACTCCACTTCCAGTTTGTGAATTTCATCACGACTGCAGTATTCTTCCTTGATCATTTCCTTAAAAGTTTCCCAAGGGGTGGCGTTGGCAGCAACCAACCCTAGCATTTGAACCTGAGCGTTCCACCATGTGAGGGCTAAACCCTCGAGAGTACCAGTAGCATACTTCACCCTGCGCGCCTCAGGGCATTCGCACATTTCGAACACAGATTCTAGCTTCTCAAACCAATGTAGGAGACCTACTGCTCCTTCAGTGCCGCTAAAAGTAGTTGGTCGGCAGTCCATGAAAGTCTTAAAAGTGCACACGGGTGGCTGAACATGCTGACCTATCGTAGGTGAAAGAAAAGACAGAGTTTAACACAAAGGTTGGTTCACGAGAGTAGGATCCTAAAGATCCTAGAATGAGTTCGGACTGCAGGATATACCTCCTGCGTGTGCAGCTGCGAGTGCTGCGGCAACTCGTTCGTTAATCAGAGCCGTCAACTGGGCTTGTGTCATGTTAACGCGTCCAGACATGATCTTCATACCAAGAAGAACGTGAGTGAGAGGGGTTTCGCGAAAGTACAATGATAGGATAGAGTAAGCACGCACGTGTTCGAGCAACAGTAGTTATACTAACCAAGCATACCATAAGCAATGTACTATGTAACTAACAAGTAGGCAATATATACACAGATCATATCACCTAGAATGTCGAGCCTTGCATGTGGAGTGAAGCATCGTTGTGGACCGTTGAGCACTGTACAGGTTATAGTCTGGTTTTAACAAAAACGTTTTTCCCTTTATCAAAACCAAGTTCTCTATAACCAATGGCTCTGATACCAATCTGTCACACCCCCAAAATCCACCTGCGGAGTACCACCGCTTGGAGGCGTGACTGACCAGGATCCAACCACCAATCATATTGAACAAGCATATAAGTAGTTATAAAAATCCACCCAATACAATTGGTGTTCAAACAAAACATAGTTGAGTTGCAAGCGGAAGCATAAGTCTTAAAACCAAAACATAAGATTAATAGTTTCAAAGTTTAAACATGGCACACAGCCGTCCATGTCCCACAACGATCCTCCTCCATGCAAGCTCCAGCTAAGAACCTAAGGACCTGCAAAGCATGTAGTAACGAGTCAACAACAAGTTGAGTGAGTTCACGGTTGGGTGTTCGTTTTAAGTTGTTTCGAAAACAGTTTCCTTTAGCTGGCATCCTGCCGTGGGGGTTACCCCATAGTTAAAAACGTGACTTGTTTATTCCCGGTTACTCTGGCAATCCAGCCGTGGGGGCTACCCCGTGTTAGTTATCTGGCATTTCGGCCGTGGGGGCTACCCCATGTATACACTAGACTCGTTACCATATCGACTGCTGACTGTAGTCATGTTTAAGTGCCCTGAAACTGTCAATGTCTATCATCATTGACGTGCCCCAGATCCATTAGTTCACGCCCGTCCTCTGCGGCACGGTGTGAGGTTTGTCAGACCTAAATAGCGCTATCTAACTAATGACCCGCTCGCCATTGGCCCGGCGATTAAGTCGATATAAAAAGGAGGGACTTCGTGATAGAGTTTTGGTCTAGTACGAGTTATCTGTCCGTGAGGACGAGGAATTACATTCCTGAACCTTTGTTGTCCTACCCAAGGAGGACGAGGAACCCAGTTCCTTAACCCCATTCCCAACCCAGGGAATCCCATGCTTTGTAGAGGGTGTGAACTCACCTTGGTTTGCTCGGTAGATACACAGAAAAGTCAAACAAGCAACGTTGAGGCTACTCACGTCCTATCACAGTTGTATCATACCAATCAGGTTCGTATTCAATCAGTACACGTATGTTCCTAGCATAATGCATTCAAGTATCGTTCATGGCATACACGTTTGATCATGGCAGTTCAACACTATCCATATTCAACAGTAACATATAAGGTCTGTGCATTAGGCCCAAGAGTCCGGCCCAATCACTTAAGTCCGAATTGAGGTGCGATCCCAAACAGCGTGTATCTGTGTATAGTCTCGAGTCGCAACTAGGCGTTTGCGACTTGCAACCTGAGTCGCAATCATGGTCTCGGTTCGTGTTGTTTTGGTTACGAGTCGCAACTGGACTCGCAACCGAGATTTCGAGTCATGAGATTTGTGCTTGATCGAGTGTGGTTTCGAGTCGCAACCAGGTGTTTGCGACTCGCAACCGATGTCGCAACCGAGGGATTTCGACTCATCATGTGGTGGTCTCGAGTCGCAACTGGATGTTTCGGTTGGACAGGAGCTGATTCTGCACAGTGTACTATCCAATGGAAATTTGGTTTCATGAAACAGTTTGTACTACCCACTTAAACATGTTTATTTGTCTAGCAATTTACCAAAATGGATCAAACATATCAGATTTCAAATATTCAAGCATGTTCATATGATATTCAAGTTGTTCTTCACATATTCAAGTGATTCATCATCATCATTCATACAACCTTTAACCAACAAAAATCATGATCAACAACTTATCAATACTAACATGCACCCTATGATATTAACACAATGAATCACCCTACTAGTGAGCATTCGGTTCTTAACACAAGAGTATACAATCCGATTATATGAATATCATCTATCATACATATGCAAGCCGATTCTATAAACATCAACAACCAAGGGTTAAACCACATTTAATCACAAGATCTCACTAACTCATCATACAACATATATTAAAATCAAGACATGTTTAACCGATTATCATCAATATACACATCCGAGAACATGATAAAGCCATAATCATACATTTTTCCACTTACTAATACATGAAGACAAGCATTCAATCATCATTTGTACAATTATTCTAGCTACACCATGTCATTCACAACATTTAACAATAACAATCAACATAGAACACTAACCGATTGTGAGGTGGTGCCGAGTTGGTAAGGAAGATGAGTGTCCGAGTGACAATGATGAGCTTAGCCGGGTCTCCTTGTGGTCACCGGTTTGATCCGAGAAGAAGGAGAAGAGTGTGATGCTTGGTGTCTAGGGTTTTAGTGAGAGAATGGAGAGTGTGTGTGTAGAGGAGAGTAGGAGTGTTGTCCAAAATGGTAAGCATGGGTAGCTACTAAGGTTATATACCCGTCCCAAGTAGTGCACCCTAATGGGTCTTTGAATGGGCTAAAGGGTGTGTGTGTGTGTGTGGCCCAACCGGCCCATATGTGGTGTGATGTTTACTCGAGACCACATGGTCTCGGGTCGGGTCCTTGTTGTTTCGGTACATAGACATACTCGCATACATACACATAAGCATACACATAACATAACACATAATCATATAAGTTCACATGTATTCATTAAATCATCAAACTAGTTAGTCACTTAGTGTTCAAGCGTACAACGAAAGGTTCTAAATTTCGAGTTGTCACATCATCCCCAAGTTGAAAGAAATTTCGTCCCGAAATTTGGTAGGCACTCACTGAGGAAGCTAGTTAAGTTGTATGGTTTTCCCGGTTTTCCTGGGGTGTCACATCCACCCCCCGTTGATCTGGAATTTCGTCCCGAAATTCCGTAGCTTCGGCCTCAGTAGTGGGTGTACTGTTTGCGAACAGTTGGAGATACTTTTGTTTCATCTGATCTTCGCACTCCCAGGTGAACTCTGGGCCGCGACGTGAGTTCCAACGAACTCGAACGAGAGGTATTCTGGTGCTCTTGAGGACCTTAACATCCCGGTCCGTGATTTCAACTGGTTCCTCGACGAATCGTAACTGTTCGTCGATAGTGAGTTCCTTCAGAGGAACTACGTGGGTCTCATCTGACGGACACTTCTTCAGATTCGACACGTGAAAAACGTTGTGAACTGCACCGAGTTCCGCTGGTAAGTTTAATCTGTAGGCCACCCTGCCTATTTTCTCAATGACCTCGAAAGGTCCAACGTATCGTGGGTTTAGTTTGCCGCGTTTACCAAAACGAACCACACCCTTCCAGGGTGAAACTTTGAGTAGTACCCGCTCCCCAACCTGGAGCTCAAGTGGTTTCCTGCCCATGTCGGCGTAAACTTTCTGACGTTCGCGAGCTGCCGTCATGCGTTTTCGTATTTGAGCAATTTGTTCGGTCGTGTCTACCACATATTCTGGACCAGTGATCTGACTATCTCCCACCTCTGCCCAGCAAAGAGGTGACCGGCATTTACGTCCGTACAATGCCTCAAACGGAGCAGCTTTAATGCTGGTGTGGTAGCTGTTATTGTACGAGAATTCCACAAGTGGCAGATGCTTTTCCCAGCGGTTGCCAAAGTCGATTACACATGCACGAAGCATGTCTTCTAAGGTTTGAATAGTGCGCTCGGACTGCCCGTCCGTCTGAGGATGGTACGCTGTGCTCATGTCTAGTCGTGAGCCGAAGGATTTGTGCATTGCTTGCCACAGCTCTGAAGTAAAACGCGCATCTCGATCTGAGATAATAGAGGTGGGCACCCCGTGCCTCGAAACGATTTCTTTGATGTATATTTCTCCAAGAGTGGAGAACTTATCCGTTTCCTTGATAGCCAAGAAGTGTGCAGATTTTGTGAGTCGATCCACGATCACCCAAATAGTATCGTTCCCGCGCTGGGATCAAGGTAGGCCAGTAACAAAATCCATGGAAATTTGCTCCCATTTCCATTGAGGTATCTCTGGTTGTTGGAGTAGGCCTGATGGTTTCTGGTATTCCGACTTGACTCTCGCACAAGTCAAACACTTGCTGACGTAGGTCGCTATGTGGGCCTTCATGCTAGGCCACCAATACGTAGTTTTGATGTCGTGGTACATTTTATCTGATCCAGGGTGTACCGAGTAGCGAGACTTGTGTGCTTCGTCCATCACAAGCTCTCGTAAGTTTCCATAGAGTGGGACCCAAACGCATCCCGTTACGTAGTAAGCGCCGTCTTCCTTCCGTTCTAGGCGTTGCCTTGATCCGCGTAGGGCTTCAGCCCTGACGTTTTCTGGTTTCAGTGCTTCTATCTGAGCAGCTCGTATTTGGGAAGGAAGACTAGAATGGATCGTGAGTTGTAAAGCTCGCACGCGCTTAGGCGCAGTGTCCTTCCGACTGAGGGCGTCAGCCACAACATTGGCCTTGCCCGGGTGGTACCTGATTGAGCACTCGTAGTCATTTAGCAGCTCGACCCATCGTCGTTGTCGCATATTCAGTTCCTTCTGCTTGAAGATATGCTCGAGGCTCCTGTGGTCGGTGTAGATGGCGCACTTGGTACCATACAGGTAATGCCGCCATAACTTAAGTGCAAAAATAACAGCTCCCAGCTCTAAATCGTGCGTAGTGTAGTTCTTTTCATGAACTTTAAGTTGGCGTGAGGCGTAGGCTATAACTTTATCTCGTTGCATCAACACGCAACCAAGACCCTGAATTGATGCGTCGCAGTAAACCATAAAGTCGTCTGTGCCTTCTGGCAAGGAAAGGATAGGTGCGCTACAAAGTCGATCCTTTAGGTGCTGAAATGCCAACTCCTGTGCGTTTCCCCAGCGATAAACAACGCCCTTCTGCGTTAGTGAAGTAAGAGGCTGTGCAATCTTAGAAAAATCCTTTATGAATCTCCGGTAGTATCCCGCCAAACCCAAGAATTGGCGAATTTCCTTTGGTGTACGAGGTGCAGGCCAGTTCTTAATCGAGTCTATCTTGGATGGATCAACGTGAATCCCATCCTTGTTTACCACGTGGCCTAGGAAATGGACTTCTCGGAGCCAGAAGTCGCATTTCGAGAACTTTGCATAAAGCTGTTCTGTTCGAAGGAGTTCCAGAATAAGTCGTAGATGCTGCTCGTGTTCCTCCCGACTCTTGGAATAGATCAGGATGTCGTCGATGAAGACTATAACGAACTTGTCCAGGTAAGGCTTGCACACTCGGTTCATCAAGTCCATGAAAACCGCAGGTGCGTTTGTCATCCCAAAAGGCATGACCAAAAACTCATAGTGCCCGTATCGAGTTCTGAAAGCTGTTTTGGAGACGTCCTCTTCCCGGACTCTCAGCTGGTGATAACCCGATCTCAAATCGATCTTCGAATAGTAGCTCGATCCTTGCAGCTGGTCAAATAAGTCGTCGATACGCGGTAGAGGATAACGATTCTTCACCGTCACCTTGTTGAGTTCCCGGTAATCGATGCACATTCTGAAGGTACCGTCCTTCTTCTTTACAAATAGTACTGGAGCTCCCCAGGGCGATGAGCTTGGACGAATAAAACCCTTATCCAGGAGCTCTTGTAGTTGCGTGGAGAGTTCTTTCAACTCTGATGGGGCCAAACGATAAGGTGCACGAGCTATAGGCGCAGCTCCAGGAGCTAGTTCAATCTGAAACTCGACTTGGCGATGAGGCGGAAGACCAGGTAATTCCTCAGGAAATACCTCTGGATAATCGCGTACAACTGGGAAATCTTCAATCTTCTTCTCTTTTTCTGAGGTGTCAGTAACGAGAGCCAAAATGGCAGTGTGGCCCTTTCGCAAGCACTTTTGGGCCTTAAGGAGAGAAATGACGTTCTCAACAGCACTCCTCTTGTCGCCATGAATCATGAGAGGTTCACCATCGGGACCTGGAATACGGACAACCTTCTCGTTGCAAAGAATCTCTGCTCGATGTTGGGATAACCAATCCATCCCAATGACAACGTCGAAACTACCCAAGACGATAGGAATGAGGTCGATAGAGAAGGTCTGGTCAGCGAGAATCAGTTTACAACCCTTGACTACGTGTGTGGCTTCTAAACTCTTACCATTTGCTAGCTCTACGGTGTGCTTGTTGTCCAAAGGGGTTGGAATACGCTTAAGCATTCGACTAACTTCTAGTGACACGTAGCTAGTATCGGCACCCGAATCAAATAAAACTGAAACATAAAAGTCGTCGAGAAGGAACTTACCCGCCACAACATTGGGGTCATTCCTTGCTTCACCTTGGCCGATCACAAACATCCGCCCCCTGGCGCCATTGTTGTTGTTGTTCCCATTGTTACCATTCCCCTGATTGTTGTTATTGTTGTTGTTGTTGTTCTGGTTCCTGTTCAGTTGGGGACAATCTCTCTTGAAGTGGCCCTCAGCTCCACACTGAAAGCACCCTTTGTTGTCACCTTGCTGCTGCTGCTGGCGCTGGTTCTGTTGAGCTTGATGACGATTCTGATTGGCGGGGTATAAGCTCCTGCAATCCTTTGCAGCGTGACCAGGCTTGTTGCACCGATGACAGTTGCCCCTGGTGCATGGCCCGCTGTGGTGCAGGCTGCAGCGATTGCATTTGGGGTGATTTCCTTTGTACCCACCATGACTTGGACCACCAGACGATTGCTGATTAGGGCTCTTGTAGTCATCAGTCTTCCTCTGCTGAGACTGGGACTGAACAGAAGTCGAACCCTTACTTGAAGTTCCATCCCATTTCCGTTTGTTGTCACTAGAGGTACCAGAAGTAGTTGCAGCACCTATGCGTTTTGGTAACTTGTTCTGCTCCACCGCCTGATCCGTGAGACGGTGAGCCAACTGAACGGTTTGCTGGTAGGTGGCGAGGTTCGCTGAAGTCACATGACTTTGGATTTCTGGCACTAGGCCCTGAAGAAACAGTTCGATGCGTTTGATGGGAGGATCCACCATAGTAGGGCACAGAATTGCCAGTTCGTTCGACCTTTTTACGTAAGCTTCAATTTCTGACCCCGTCATCTTGAGGTTGAAGAACTCCACTTCCAGTTTGTGAATTTCATCACGACTGCAGTATTCTTCCTTGATCATTTCCTTAAAAGTTTCCCAAGGGGTGGCGTTGGCAGCAACCAACCCTAGCATTTGAACCTGAGCGTTCCACCATGTGAGGGCTAAACCCTCGAGAGTACCAGTAGCATACTTCACCCTGCGCGCCTCAGGGCATTCGCACATTTCGAACACAGATTCTAGCTTCTCAAACCAATGTAGGAGACCTACTGCTCCTTCAGTGCCGCTAAAAGTAGTTGGTCGGCAGTCCATGAAAGTCTTAAAAGTGCACACGGGTGGCTGAACATGCTGACCTATCGTAGGTGAAAGAAAAGACAGAGTTTAACACAAAGGTTGGTTCACGAGAGTAGGATCCTAAAGATCCTAGAATGAGTTCGGACTGCAGGATATACCTCCTGCGTGTGCAGCTGCGAGTGCTGCGGCAACTCGTTCGTTAATCAGAGCCGTCAACTGGGCTTGTGTCATGTTAACGCGTCCAGACATGATCTTCATACCAAGAAGAACGTGAGTGAGAGGGGTTTCGCGAAAGTACAATGATAGGATAGAGTAAGCACGCACGTGTTCGAGCAACAGTAGTTATACTAACCAAGCATACCATAAGCAATGTACTATGTAACTAACAAGTAGGCAATATATACACAGATCATATCACCTAGAATGTCGAGCCTTGCATGTGGAGTGAAGCATCGTTGTGGACCGTTGAGCACTGTACAGGTTATAGTCTGGTTTTAACAAAAACGTTTTTCCCTTTATCAAAACCAAGTTCTCTATAACCAATGGCTCTGATACCAATCTGTCACACCCCCAAAATCCACCTGCGGAGTACCACCGCTTGGAGGCGTGACTGACCAGGATCCAGCCACCAATCATATTGAACAAGCATATAAGTAGTTATAAAAATCCACCCAATACAATTGGTGTTCAAACAAAACATAGTTGAGTTGCAAGCGGAAGCATAAGTCTTAAAACCAAAACATAAGTTTAATAGTTTCAAAGTTTAAACATGGCACACAGCCGTCCATGTCCCACAACGATCCTCCTCCATGCAAGCTCCAGCTAAGAACCTAAGGACCTGCAAAGCATGTAGTAACGAGTCAACAACAAGTTGAGTGAGTTCACGGTTGGGTGTTCGTTTTAAGTTGTTTCGAAAACAGTTTCCTTTAGCTGGCATCCTGCCGTGGGGGTTACCCCATAGTTAAAAACGTGACTTGTTTATTCCCGGTTACTCTGGCAATCCAGCCGTGGGGGCTACCCCGTGTTAGTTATCTGGCATTTCGGCCGTGGGGGCTACCCCATGTATACACTAGACTCGTTACCATATCGACTGCTGACTGTAGTCATGTTTAAGTGCCCTGAAACTGTCAATGTCTATCATCATTGACGTGCCCCAGATCCATTAGTTCACGCCCGTCCTCTGCGGCACGGTGTGAGGTTTGTCAGACCTAAATAGCGCTATCTAACTAATGACCCGCTCGCCATTGGCCCGGCGATTAAGTCGATATAAAAAGGAGGGACTTCGTGATAGAGTTTTGGTCTAGTACGAGTTATCTGTCCGTGAGGACGAGGAATTACATTCCTGAACCTTTGCTGTCCTACCCAAGGAGGACGAGGAACCCAGTTCCTTAACCCCATTCCCAACCCAGGGAATCCCATGCTTTGTAGAGGGTGTGAACTCACCTTGGTTTGCTCGGTAGATACACAGAAAAGTCAAACAAGCAACGTTGAGGCTACTCACGTCCTATCACAGTTGTATCATACCAATCAGGTTCGTATTCAATCAGTACACGTATGTTCCTAGCATAATGCATTCAAGTATCGTTCATGGCATACACGTTTGATCATGGCAGTTCAACACTATCCATATTCAACAGTAACATATAAGGTCTGTGCATTAGGCCCAAGAGTCCGGCCCAATCACTTAAGTCCGAATTGAGGTGCGATCCCAAACAGCGTGTATCTGTGTATAGTCTCGAGTCGCAACTAGGCGTTTGCGACTCGCAACCTGAGTCGCAATCATGGTCTCGGTTCGTGTTGTTTTGGTTACGAGTCGCAACTGGACTTGCAACTGAGATTTCGAGTCATGAGATTTGTGCTTGATCGAGTGTGGTTTCGAGTCGCAACCAGGTGTTTGCGACTCGCAACCGATGTCGCAACCGAGGGATTTCGACTCATCATGTGGTGGTCTCGAGTCGCAACTGGATGTTTCGGTTGGACAGGAGCTGATTCTGCACAGTGTACTATCCAATGGAAATTTGGTTTCATGAAACAGTTTGTACTACCCACTTAAACATGTTTATTTGTCTAGCAATTTACCAAAATGGATCAAACATATCAGATTTCAAATATTCAAGCATGTTCATATGATATTCAAGTTGTTCTTCACATATTCAAGTGATTCATCATCATCATTCATACAACCTTTAACCAACAAAAATCATGATCAACAACTTATCAATACTAACATGCACCCTATGATATTAACACAATGAATCACCCTACTAGTGAGCATTCGGTTCTTAACACAAGAGTATACAATCCGATTATATGAATATCATCTATCATACATATGCAAGCCGATTCTATAAACATCAACAACCAAGGGTTAAACCACATTTAATCACAAGATCTCACTAACTCATCATACAACATATATTAAAATCAAGACATGTTTAACCGATTATCATCAATATACACATCCGAGAACATGATAAAGCCATAATCATACATTTTTCCACTTACTAATACATGAAGACAAGCATTCAATCATCATTTGTACAATTATTCTAGCTACACCATGTCATTCACAACATTTAACAATAACAATCAACATAGAACACTAACCGATTGTGAGGTGGTGCCGAGTTGGTAAGGAAGATGAGTGTCCGAGTGACGATGATGAGCTTAGCCGGGTCTCCTTGTGGTCACCGGTTTGATCCGAGAAGAAGGAGAAGAGTGTGATGCTTGGTGTCTAGGGTTTTAGTGAGAGAATGGAGAGTGTGTGTGTAGAGGAGAGTAGGAGTGTTGTCCAAAATGGTAAGCATGGGTAGCTACTAAGGTTATATACCCATCCCAAGTAGTGCACCCTAATGGGTCTTTGAATGGGCTAAAGGGTGTGTGTGTGTGTGTGGCCCAACCGGCCCATATGTGGTGTGATGTTTACTCGAGACCACATGGTCTCGGGTCGGGTCCTTGTTGTTTCGGTACATAGACATACTCGCATACATACACATAAGCATACACATAACATAACACATAATCATATAAGTTCACATGTATTCATTAAATCATCAAACTAGTTAGTCACTTAGTGTTCAAGCGTACAACGAAAGGTTCTAAATTTCGAGTTGTCACACTCAGCACGGTAACCCCTAGGCCACCCGCATCTTTCGGTCTGGTAGTTTTATCCCACCCAACACATTGTCTTAATAGTATTCGATCTTCCCCATAAGAAGTTACATCTCTTGGCCTCTAGTTGATCAATCACCTTAGCATCTAGTTGATCAATCACCTTAGCAGGAGCTTTAAACAAGGAAAAGAAATAAGTCGGGATCTTTTCCATAACCGCCTTCATAAAAGTCAGCTTGTTGCCTTCCAAAAAAGTAGAAGACTTATGGAATTGTTTGAAACTAGAGTGGTTGAGAATACTTGTTGCGTAACTAAACACAAATATAAATCCAAACCATGTTTGTGTTGCTTCTTCGGAAAAGATTAACTCACAACATATCAAGGTTTAAATTGATACAAATTTAGGTTTACAATAAATATGAAGACACTAATCTGATTTAACATCATTTCATTTATATATTGAACAATCAAACCTAAATATAAGAAAAATGAATTAAGATTACGTTTTTAAAACATTTAAACTTAAATCTGAATCATTGTTCCGAATGAGTTATATTATGTTAAGTTTGTTACGGTTAGGGTCGATAACATTTGCAGCCAAATAAAAGCATTGGGCTTTTTGTGGTTCCATAATAGATCGAAGTATAAGGAGGTTTCGTGGGTCGAGTGGTGTAAATTTGTTAATATGTAATTTCTGTTTGCTTTTGTGGTCTGCCCGGTCTGTGGGTTGGCTTGTTGTTTCTGTTTAATGAAAGTTACCGTTCAAAAAAAAAATATTATGTTAAGTTATCAAGTAATTAATGATGTAATTCTTATTCTTTCTTGAAGTAATTAATTACTTTGAAAATGCGCATTCAGATTCCCAACTCACACAATTCATCAAAATCTTCATCGATGCAAAGTTGATAACCAGAATCGCACATAATTTAACACTAGAGTCGATGAGAGTACCTGGTATGTAACAACAACACACAATAACCGACCTATACCTTGCTAGCCTCGCTTCTTCAAAATAGGTTAACTCACATGTCAAGATTTAAATCAATCCAAATTTAGGTTTATAAAACATATATAAATACAAACCTAAATTTGGTGGAAAAGCACGCGAAAGCTTGTGAGGATAATCAGCATGTCTTTGTCCCCCTAGCGTTTGACACGTTCGGTCATTGGCGTCGGAGGCAGTTCGGTTCCTGGCTTGAGTTCAGCGTGTGGTCCACAGCAACTTTTCAACTCCTCAGGGGCGAGACTTTGTTTTTAGTAGATTAGGGTTTTCTATTCAGGAGGGGATAGCGGCGCAGTTTGTTACTCGTCTACCTGCTATCCTTATGTAGTTGCCCTGGTGATTGGAATGAAATACTATTTAATTTAATAAAAAAATTAACATCATTTTGAAGATTGAACAATAAAACTCGATTATAACAAATAACTAAGATTTAAGTTTTTATAACATTTAGAACCCAAATTTAAATCAAACATTGTTACCAATGAAGTGGTAGTCCATTGATAAAGACAAAACTTTTCAATATCTTGGGAGAGATAAGTTCAAGTTGAAAAAAAAAAGTTGTCGTTAAAAAGTCAAGAGTTAATTACTGTTTTTTTTCTTGTGGTTTGTCAAAAATCACTATTTCAGTCAATTAGTTTAAAAAATTGTGATTTCAGTCCCTGTGGTTTCACTTTTATAACCATTTCAATCCATTTATTCTGTTAGCATAGGGACTGAAATGGTTATGAGGTGGACTGAAATTGTTACAAAAGTGATACCACATGGACTGAAATCACAATTTTTAAACTAATGGACTGAAATAGTGATTTTTGACAAATCAAAGGGACGAAAACAGTAATTAACTTAAAAATAAAAAATTGTTTACTTAACCCAGTTATGATATTTTAGAAATAGAAAAAACAGTACTTTAGTTAAGAGATATCACCCCAAATTCCTATCACAAGGCGCGTCTAGAAAAACAAAAACCCACGTAAAACAGTATCTTCAAATCGATATATAAAGCACACTTGACCACCTTAAACCAGTCTCAAACCCTAGCGCGTGTTGTTTCAACTCACACTTCATCAGCAGCAGAGCACGAGCGAACAGACATCAGATCGATTACTGCCGTCTAAATCCTTGTTAGATTCTAGCTTCCCAACATCTTCTAAACCCTAATTTCTTTTTTTTTTTTAATTATTATCCAAAATTTTCATTTTCCCCCTTTTGTTCCAGATTAGGGTTTCTTCAAACCCTCTGTAAACCCTAATTATGTCAGATTTGAAGGCGTTTAACCCCCAGATCTGATTTTAGGGCTCAATTTTTTTTAAATTCTAGGGGTTCAGTTTTAGGGTTTGTGTGTCTAGGGCTTGAATTTTGGGGGTTTTTCGTAGTTTCAAAATTGAAACCTTAGATTTGGTGTACGGGTTGATTTCTTTTGGGGAATTTGGAATTTGTGTTTTGATTGTTAGAAAAGGTTTCTAATTTTGGTGAATTTGAGGAAATTTGGTTCTAGGGTTTCGTTTAAAGTTGTGATTTTTTTATTATTGTTATTCTGGTGAGGGTGTTTTGTATATGTATGGCTTCTGGGTTGTTATTAGATGCGGATAGAATAAGCAAAGGGAAGAGTAAGTGGGGAGAGGCTAATAAGGTTTACACAAGAAGGTTTAAAAGAATCTCCGGCGCCTCTTCGACCCCGTCTGCCACCCTCACCGCTGAGGTTGTCTCTCTACCTGTTACCAAGTCGGGCGAACCTACGACCCCGAATAACGATCAAACTGTAGGTACGGAACATGCTAATTCGGAAATTCAACAGGTGTCGGCTGTCGTAGAGCCGTCAAATGAGCAATTGGTTGAGAGTCGGGAGGTTACTAGAAACGGGGTGGTGAAACCAGTTGTGGTGGTGGTGGATGGTTTGGTTAAGATTAATTTCAAAGGTGCGAATAAGGATGAAATTGTTGAGCTAATGGGGACGATGAAAGCTGAGCTTGAAAACGTTCGGCGTGTAGCTCAAAAGCTTGAAGATAAAGAAGCGGAGCTAACAGCGTCTTTAAACGTTGGTGTTGGAGGTGATGGTGAGGCTTATAATCATTCGCAATATTTGGGTGATGACATGGTTGATAGGAGAGCTTTGTTTAGAGTTAATTCGGAAGTGGGCTCGGTTTCAAATGGCGTTATAAGGCCTTTCCGGCAGTTAAGTGTGTCTGTTGGGAATAACAACCATGGAGTTGGTGAGTTCATGGAGAAAGAGAAGCGAACACCGAAGGCTAACCCGTACTATCAAAGCTCGGAGTTTCTTCTTGGGAAAGACAGATTACCATCGGAAAGCAATAAGAGGCATAAGTCCAACAGTGGAAGGAAGCATAGCAAGGAATCAGATCGTGTCTGGAATCGAACGTTCAAGAGTTTCAACAATTTGTTGCAGAGGTTAATGAAGCATAAATTCGGTTGGGTGTTTAACGAGCCGGTTAACGCGAAGATGTTAGGGCTTCATGATTACCATGACATCATTAAACACCCAATGGACTTGGGAACAGTTAAGAGTCGTCTTGCACAGAACTTCTACAAGTCTCCCATGGAGTTCGCAGATGACGTCAGGCTCACGTTCCGTAACGCCATGACTTATAATCCAAAAGGACAAGATGTACACTTGATGGCAGAGCAGTTGTTGAATCTTTTTGAAGAAAGGTGGGCTGTCATCGAATCTGAATTTAATCCGACTTCGAGATACGCAATGATTTACGATCCGAGCACTCCTACTCCCACCTCAAGAAAGGCTCCTCACTTTTCACATGCTCCTTCAAGAATGCTGCAAAGATCGGAATCGGTGAGCGTGCCTGTGGTGACTAGGTCTATATCTGCGCCAACGGGTAGGACACCTGTACCGAAGAAACCTAAAGCTAAGGATCCAAATAAGAGGAACATGACGTATGAAGAGAAGCAAAAACTAAGTACAAATCTTCAGAGTTTACCTTCGGAAAAGCTTGACAATATCATCCAGATTATCAAAAAGAACACATCGGTCTCACAACATGATGACGAGATTGAAGTTGATATTGATAGTGTTGATATAGAAACTCTTTGGGAGCTCGATCGGTTTGTTACTAATTATAGAAAGAATTTGAGCAAGCATAAAAGGAAAGCTGCACTTGCTCAACAAGCAAGGGCAGAAGCTCGTGATGTTAATCAGACCATGGTACTAATCGTATTTTTTTATTTTATACTTTAAAGTTTACGTTTTAAAGATGCATGTTTTGACCAGTTGTTTTTGGTAATGCAGAATCCAGCAAAATCAAATCCAGATGATCCAAAAGAAGATAAAATAAGTAAGAATTTTCTAGAATCACGTGATTTAATGATTTAATGTTATATATCTTTTTTTTTTCCGTGGTTCAGATTATTAAAAAATCGGTGTTTTTTTTTTTTTTTTTTTGTTATTTAAGCAGAGGAGAATACTATTGCTGGTAGACCTGTTGATGAAGGTGAGAGGGGAGGAGATAATGCCACTAGTTCAAGCAGCTCTAGCAGTGATTCTGGATCCTCTTCAAGTGGTAATAATATCGGTTACTTTTGTTAATTTGTAGTTGGTGTTTTAATTGTTCTAAATCTGATGCTTTAGATGGTATCTATACAGATTCAGATAGTGACAGTTCATCTGAAGATGGGTCAGATGCAGGTCACTCGCCTAGAAGTTGAACGGCATGGATTAAGGTAAGCTAATTGATTATCTTTACTGTTTGATATGATCTACCGGTTACTTATATATATATATAAATATATACTGATGCCTTGTTCGTATGTGCAAAAATGGTAATGTATATTACTTCTGCTATATAAGGAAATATTAGTAAGAGAAAAATGCCCGGATAGTCCCTGTGGTTTCGCCTTTTTTCACCTATAGTCCCTATCTTTCTAAAACTACTTGAATAGTCCCCAAGTTTTCAAGTTTTGTTCTCGGATAGTCCCTGGGTCTAACTTCAGTTTGTTTTCTCTGTTAAAATGATGTGAAATGACAAAAATACCCTTTCAGTTTGTTTTTCACCTATAGTCCCTATCTTTATCACTCCCTTTTGTTTTTAGAACCCTAATTCTCATATGTACAGACATAATTCAGCCAACACCCTCATCATCTCTCCCTCACCCTCACTTACTGGCGACGGTCGGCAATCCGACGACCCCTCCGGTCACCGTCAAACATACCACGACCCAACCTCCTGCTCGTCTTAAACCACCACGCAACACCCCTATATTTCACGATTTGTGCGACCGGCCACCACTCGAGTGGTGGTGCACAGTGGAGAAAAAGAGAGCGAGAGAAGAGAGAGGCACCGGCGGTGCGACGACGTGAACAGAGACGGAGAACGACAGTGCACGACAGCGTGGGATCTTTTCAGCAGTGACGAAATCAGAAATAAAGAGAGGGAACCGGAGAGAGGAGAGAACCGGCGGAGCCGACGCCGTCTCGGTTCAGGTTTCACCTAGGTTCGATTCATTCTCGGTTCAGACGATTTTCGAAGTGTAAGGAGAATGCCGATGTTACTTGATTGGGCAATTGTAGACTTGACTTGTGACGCAGCAGAGGGCACAGACGATTTCTTATGCAAGGGAAACAACAAATGCGATCAAGATTATCGAGGTCCCGGATATCGTTGTCGTTGTCTTGAAGGTTATGAAGGCAACCCATATGTTGCAGAGGAGTGCAAGAGTAAGTTTTTATATCATGTTCGGATGCTTTTTTTTTCCTAATTTACTTTCACCCCCAATGAAATGATTGACCATTTTTTTATTATACAGATATCAATGTGTGTGAACGAGGAATTCATGATTGCGATCACGATGCTCAATGTGATGATACAGATGGAAGTTATGAGTGTACTTGTCGAAAAGGTTACTCTCGGTTCAGTTCGATACACTTCGAAAATCACAGGTGCAGGTAAGATTGGTTCAGTCGGTTCAGGTTTCACCTAGGTTCGATTCACTCTCGGTTCAGATCAGTTATGAGATCGGTTCAACAAGTCAAAACAACAGTCAACAGGTTTTGTTTGTATTGAATTCAGTTTGCGGGTTGGGTCGGGTCAACTTTGAGTTCACTTCAGATTCAGATTCGGTTCAGTCAACACGGGTCAACAAAAGGGAGTGATAAAGATAGAAGGAGTTGCAGAGTGACTGTGGCGGTGATGGTGGAGGGTGGAGGAGAGTGATGGTGGGTGGAGGTTGAAGATGAAGTGTGGTGGTGGGGTTTTATAAATAAAAATGAAGAAGATGCCCGGATAGTCCCTATGGTTTGGCCTTTTAAGGAAAGGGTATTTTTGTCATTTCACATCATTTTAACAGAGAAAACAAACTGAAGTTAGACCCAGGGACTATCCGAGAACAAAACTTGAAAACTTGGGGACTATTCAAGTAGTTTTAGAAAGATAGGGACTATAGGTGAAAAAAGGCGAAACCACAGGGACTATCCGGGCATTTTTCTCTATTAGTAACAACTACTTCATTATAGGGTTATATACTTGAGTTGTTAGTTTTGTATTGTATTAATTTTTTTTATCCTTTATAAGTGATAGTAACTTCAAGAAATGAACGGTGATGGATGTTTTTTTTTTTTTACAGTTGCAGATTTTAACAACAGAAGCCCACCTAACAAAACATGATTCTGCTATGCATATGATGCTGTGTGCATGGCCGATCCGTATGATCAAGTGGTTACAAACAGAAAGCTCTAAGAAACATATTTTGAGTTGGTCATGTTGATAACTAAAGAAAGATTGTGGTATTTTTTTTTATGAAGTAGGGTTTATGCTATGGATCGAGTCGCAAATGTGTATGTTTAGGAGCAAAATCTAGTATGGATATTGAATGGGTTAGACAACAAATGTATTTGTTGTAAGTTAACTGAATCTTGGTAGCGTTTAGCCTTGTATAGTTGCCCCGTGGTGGTTTTCTAGTTGGTTAACGGATGTACTTTTGTAGTTTTGTTCTCTGTCTCTTTTTTGCATATGTAGCATACTAGAATCAAGAATGGAAATGGCCAAGCATGGCAAACAGGTGGGTCTGGTTTTAGTGAAAATGATTTCGGGTCAAAACATACCGTTTTCACAAAGTTTTGCTTTAGTTTGGGTCGAAATAGGTTTGGGCTATAACATCAAGTTTGGTGTCATTTAGAAAAAGAAAAGGTAAAGTTTTGTGTCGTTTAAAAAAAAAAAGTTTTAGTTTAGCGTTGTTTTAGTAAAGGAAAAATATAAAAATGGGTTTGGCTGCTATACGGAAGAAGCAACAGCGGCACAGTTATGTTGCAATGCTTAGGTGAAGGAGACGGGCGACTAAAAGGCGGATGTGATGAACAATAATTGTGGGCGTTACCCGCTATTTGGAAGTGGGTTTGGTTAGATGTAGATGTAGGAACTTCCAATGTTAGTCCACAAGCGAGGTGCGGTGGAATAAATTCCAAACTTTTAAGTGGGAACCGATATGGGACTAGATAATTCAACTTAAAAGAATAAAGCAGCAGATTCAGAACTGTTGAAAAAGAACGGCTACTACTAGCAACATACAAGGTATATAATATAAGAAGAAAGATTAGAGATCATAGAGAGAGAGAATGGATAACTATTTTCATCGAGTATGTAAACTATAACACCACGGACCGATGTCATAAACCTAAAATCTGTAAATAAACTAAAATATCAGTTTGATTACCAGTTAATCAGTTATGGAACAAACCAAAACCAAACAAGGTTTGCATACATCTTACCTTAGCCTCACTTATGTGTGGAATATCGGAGTGGCTGTTGGTATGGCCTAACTAAACCATTTCGGTTCAGTTTGTCGGATATGGTTTAATCAATTCAGTTTGTCAGATACAGTTTAATCAATTCATTTAGGTCTATTAAAGTTGTATTAAAATTATAGAACCGTCTGCATAACTTCAATAGACCTAGATGAGCAATCTATTGATTAGCAGGTAACGATTACCACGCTCATAGAAGATAACATAAATGCATCACAAATAATCCTAGTAAAACTATACAATATTATTTGCCGATACTAGATTCTCAGATGACACTGCAAAAAATACCATTCACAGTTTTGCCAACAAAACATAAAAGAAACCAATTGAGTGAATGACCAATTTCTTTAACTGAAACAAAGTGGCCATATGACATAAATGATCATTTGTAGTTAGCTGCAGGGGGCATGTCTCTTCCAGGTACATCCTGAGGAGGCTGGTATGGGTTTTGATTTGGCAGATAACTGTTGGGCCCAGGTCCAGATTGGTACTGCCCCTGTTGCTGGTAGTCAGGGTTGTTTGGCCCATACTGCCCCTGCTGCTGGTAGTTAGGAGCAGCATTATTAGGCATCCATCCACTGTTTGGCCCATACTGCCCCTGATGCTGGTAGTTAGGTGGGTTTTGAGGTCTCGTGTTTGGTGGCCCTGCGTTGTAGGGTGGTGGTGGACCTTGTGGCCCTGCATTGTAGGGTGGTGGTGGGCTTTGTGGCGGCCCTCTGTTGTAGGGTGGTGGTGGTGGTGGACCTTGTGGCGGCACTCTGTTGTAGGGTGGTGAAGGTGGACCTTGTGGCCTCATGTTAGGTGGACCGTCCATATTCGGTGGGCCACGGTTGTTTTGCATGTTCTCTTGTCTTCGTTGAAAATTCCTTGGCCTTCCACTGTTGCGTGGCGTATTTCTTTTGTTTCTCTGGTTGGCATGCTCATTGTTTCTGATCCATTCCTCATGGTACCTTGGATCATACGGAACAGCCTTCCCATCGATGAACGGTTCACCTGATTCAGATTCAAACAACATAGAATCATACATCATAACACCAGGTGGTGTATATCAATCAATAAAATACGATACCTCCATAATCCTTGTTCTTAACATCCAAGTAAGAATCCGGGAGCACCCAACGAACTCCTGGTAATTCTGATTCAAAAGAAATGTTATCCTGTCAGTGTGCCATGCTCGTGCATTACATATGTCAGAAACTCGCTAATAAAAATACCAAAAAAACAATTTATTGATGACATTTTAACTTGCTAACTTTTAAACACTAAAAATATAAGATATTCGTATCATCTCCAGTCGGATTTGTTCAATCAATGGAGTAATTTGTTCAAATACTCAAACCCATTGCTCAATCGATAAGCATATATGTTCAACCGTTGTTCAGATTCGTTAATCATGTTTGAAAAACTGAGACCCGTTGCAATCAAACGCCAAATTTGTTCAAACACTGATCAACTGAATCGGGCACATCACATGCGCTTCATGGAATCGCATCTACAACAATGTGTTTCCTTTACCACATCAAGCACATGGCACATTATGCGTCGCATTTTTAATTGAAGGTTGCATTCAATAGAAAAGATAATTTAATAGTTCTAAATTAAATTACCCTTCAGCTTATAAGAAAGTTCTTCAGACACAAGAGCTCCAAATGCATAATAGCATCTTGTCGAAACCGAGTAGATTTTCATCCTTGCTTCATCATAGCTAAAAATCAACAGAACAATGGACTCAATCCCAGCATAACCAACACAAGAACATAACATATCAAAAGCTTTATGCACAGTACAAATAGAAATGCATATAAACAAGCTTCCAAAGCGAACAAAAACTCTAATTAATTATAACAAACTGTTCACGAGATTCAAACAAATACAGTTAATAAGAATATGAATAATATAAACGAAACAAAAACCTAAAAAAGGTGCTCACCTGCCAACAACTTTCGCTAGAGTATTAATATACGATTCAATAATCTCATCTCGCGTAGGCTCGCCTTCAGGTTTCTCAACAACAACAAGCCAGTGCTCAAAATCACAACCGTCAAGAAGAATCGTCTCCTTTGGTGGACGATTGGACCAGTTAGGGCTCGAATCGTTTAGAGAAGATGTGGTCGGACGAGATGAGAACGTACGGACATTGGTGGCTGCAACGAAAGACTGTCGGAAATCAGCGGCGGCAATGGCGGCAACAGGGCGGAATCGTAGGAGGTAAGAAGAGGTTGTGGAGGATCGGTGAATTAGGGTTTGGTTGGTGGAGGAGAGGAGTGTGCGAAGGAGAGTGCGAATCGCCATTGTTAGGGTTTTGAGTTCTTGGCGTTTGGGGTTTTAACCTTGATGATGACGGGGGACTGAAAGTTTTGGATCGGTATATTGTATGTGAAATGGCGAAACTTTCCTTCACTGAGTCGGTAATGTCATGTTATCATTCTTACCCCTTTAACTTTTAATATTGACATTTACATCATCTTTTTTAAAACTTTATAAAATGTTATTTTAACACACTCAGGTTTTTAAAGTTTTAAGTTTACAATTCTTTAACTTAAAAAACACAATTTTCTTACATGCTTATTCTGTGTACGTGTTTGTGGGTTTACGTTTCTACGATTTTTTTTAAATGAGTTTGGTCAAATATAATAATTTTTCGTGCATATTTTCACATACGTTTTCAATTGGTTTACGTTTTGACGTAAATTTTGTTTGGTAACGAATCAGGTCAAATATAATACATTTCATTAGACGACATAAATTTGAATTAATTTACGTTTCGACGCCACTACAATGCACGACGGGTAAATTTACTAGTTTATTAACATTCTTCGAAAGGGTATAGCACAATTAATAACCTTGCGGAGATCTTTCCTATCAAAAGTTTTTGTCATTAGACATGCTTTATGCCAGTATTTTTTTATCAAATGGATAAATATAATTCAAAAGAATATGAATATGTGAGTGATTAAGCCTAACCCGGATAACAATAAAACTGCGAACCAATTTGACCCTGAGTAAATTACGAACTCATCCACCAACGCACCTGAATAACATAACAAAAAAAATGTCATCACCACTTTGGTGGGGTGATAGAGGTTTTGTGCCTCTTGGGAAGAGACCAAGGTAGTGATTATGTAACCTTTGTTGTTAAAAAAAAAACATAATGAGGTAAATTGGTGTAATTTAGAAGTAGGGATTATATAACTTTTTTCGTTAAAAAAACATAACAAAAAATGTTGTTATCGAAGACGATGTCGATTTGAAATGTCTAAAATACCCTTTATCATAGAGCACAAAAACCAAAATTAATTGTATCCAAGCTTCGAATCTTGCCGGATAAACAAACATTGCTACAGCCTTCACGACACTACTACATGTTTATATGCAATATCTAACAAATGGATTCCACAATTTTCTCTTATGAACCAGGAACCAAAACAAAATAAAACATGCCAACAATGATATTTGCATTTATCTACAAAAAAAAAAAATGACACATCCAGATGCTTTCAAATCAAACTCTTTTCACGACCATCATCGTTCGGTGATTGTTGTGAAGGTCATATTGGCATACGATGTGGTCGTGTTTCCATATGACTGAGATTCGTCAGGTTTTCTTGAACCACTAGATGATGTACCCGATGTGTTATTTTTCATGGTTTTATAAGTCACTAGTTCAGATAATAATCCCGGGTCAGTTAAATCCTTTTCATTAAGGTCCATATCATTATTTAACATTTTCATGACGGCTGACATGGAGGGTCGGATTTTGGGCAGACTCTGGGTGCAAAGAAGACCAATTTTTAAGTAACGACAAGCTTCATCGATATCAACATCTTCTTCCATTGAAGTATCAACCAACCTTTCTAACTCCCCTTCTCTATATAGATTCCATACCTGAAAAGAATGGTAGAGTGTATTAGTCATGTCACTATGACATGTCTATGACATGTAGGGGTGTGAATTTCTGAAACAACATGAAACTAGCATGAGATCCGCAAGTTTGAGTTTAGTCTAAACAATTTCGAGTCAAACCCGCATATACATTTAGCTAAACGGGTCGTGTTCGGGTCGACCTTGCATGTTCACAGGTTGACCTGTTTAGGTTTATACTTATTCTTTTTAATATGTGTTTTACGCCGTAACTTAATTTTTTTGGTATATTATCTCAAAATTTAGAAGATAAAAGAGACACCACGCAAGCGATAACACATATAAAACATTTAAAAAATAAGTTATGAAAAAATAAAATAAAACTTCAGGTTAAACAGGTCTTTTTCGTGTCAGCCCGCAAAACTGGGTGATGTGTCTTGACACGGTTTTGATGTTCGTGTAAATTTTTGGGTTTGATCCACCAACCCACTAAAACGACCCACTTAACACCCCTAAACTGTCATATTACTGATTCATGTCATATATTTATCGTCTATTATATTTATGTATTTAACGTGTTCCTTTTACTTCTGTTTTATACTAATGAAATCAAGCAAGATTCTTTTCACCTAATTACACTAAAGGATATTGTCCTCCGTCCTATGAAAATTACAATGTTCGAATCAACACGTATTTCATAAAAAAAGTTTACTTGTTAGTTAAATGTCTTAAATACCCTTTCATAATGACAAAATATGGAAAAATCTTTTGAATCCAAATCAGTATTAACAATTTTAAGTGACAAGGACAGCATGCAAGACAAAACAACGGCAACATACTGTATAGTTAAACTAGTTTAGGAATAGAAATGTTGAAAAACCAACTTAATTCAGAAATAAGATATGCATACCCGTTCAAGAAGATACTGTTCTTCAACGGGTAACCGTCTGTTTTGGTTGGGCCTTCCAGAAACGATTTCTAAAAGCAAAACACCAAAGCTATAGATGTCTGCTTTCCTTGTCAACTGGCCTCTTATTGCATACTCAGGGGCCAAGTAGCCTCTGCAACAGATTATTACAAACATAAAAAAAAAAATAGATGTAAAATTAAAATTGCTTGTAGACAATATTGTTTAGACATGCTTTAATTGTTTGAAATTGTAATAATCATGTGCTAACATGAGTCAATTGAGCTTACTGAGTTCCTGCAATTCGTGTGCTAACATGAGTCAAATGAGCAGGGAAAATCTTTGCTAGACCAAAATCTGAAATTTTTGGTGTATAATCTTCATCAAGCAAAATATTGCTTGCCTTGATATCCCTATGAATAATATGAGGTTGCACTTCCTCATGAAGATAAGTAAGCCCCTTTGCAACACCTATGCATATCTTCCTTCTTACTTCCCATGTGAAACTAATGCTACAATAACCACTCCCTATACATGATTAAACCAAAAAATATTATAAGCGGCATTTTACTTGGTCCCATTGGTTAGCACGGTATTGGTGGGAGGCGAAAGTATTCTGGTGACGGATTCTCAGGGTTATTTAAAAAATGTAAAAGAAGGTTTGCAATTTGTACTTACCAAGTAGGGTTTGATCTAGACTACCATTTTTAAGGTAACCATAGACCAAGATTCTATGATCTTTTTCTACGCAATAACCATGCAACTTCACTAGGTTCTCATGGTGTATATCTGAAATAACGGTTATTTCATTCACGAATTCCCGCAAGCCTTGCCTTGATTCAGCAGAGAGAACCTTTATAGCAACTTCTGAGCCATCTCTTAGTACTCCCTAAAGATCAATTAGTGTTTGTTTAAGATATCAGTATGTAATTTAGTAATATTTAAACACACGTGAAGACAAATAGTTTTGAGTATTTAAAAGTTACCTTGTAAACAGAACCAAAACCTCCCTGCCCTATCTTACTTTCTGGTCTAAAATTAGTAGTAGCAGCTTGAAGATCTCTATATGTATATAATCTCATATTCTCAGCATCCAAAAGTTCTGCAACAAAATAATATCTAATCAACATTCAGACCAATACATAAAAGTTCATCTGTAGAAGTTTTCATTTTGATTATCGCGAAACAGATTATCTCATAAAAAATCCCCATATGCTTGACATATCTCAAGGAAAAAGACGAAGATCAATGTACACTCATGAATGGAAAGTTCAGTAATACACGCACATGCATAGAGTAAACAATTATTGCATACAGTTACAAATTTAGAAGGTGTTCATTGTCTTACCTATACTAACATCAACATTGCTTCCGTGATTGTTTGCTGAAATTTTCCAAAAAAACGGTTAGCATTGAACAAGGATGAAACTCTACTTAAACGTCGAGTTAATATTATTAACCATGTACCTCTATTAACACCGCCAGTTGGGGTTGGGGTAGTCGCCTTCCCAAAGCAGCAACTGAACTTAGTCATAACAAGGTTTTCTACTTTTCTCCACGTCGGTCTACTAGTAGATTATGTCAAATGCCAGTGATGCCAAAACTGACTCTGTAATCACAAAAAGATGCAAACAGAAATCATGACCAAAAGATTTATTATAAAGCATCATTCTACAACATCATGCTATAGAACTTCAATTTCAGGGAAAAATGATGCAATGCATCACTGAAAAACTAAACAGAAATCATAATCTAGAGATTTATAACGTATCATCATTAACCCTCTGCAGTTATAGCGGTCCAAAATCGAATAGCGGTCAAGGTCCGCTATATGATATATAGGTTGTAGTGGTGGTATAGCGGTGATATAGCGGTAATTTTTATACCATTCATAATTTATGTGTATATATATATATATATATATATAAATATATCTTTGAAAAATATTAATAGTAATATCAAAATTCATAGTAATATCATTCTATTATCAGAAACCTGCAGCAAATCTAACATAATTTAAGAATTAACACAATCAAACACCTACCTGCGTTACTGTGTTGCCTCATTCTACTGCGTTACTGCTATAACCGCTATATAGGTTTCCAAATAGCGACCAAATAGCGGTATTTAGCGCCGCTAATAGCGGAACCGCTATAGGCCACCGTTGTTTGGACCACTACACACCCTGAGGTCCGCTAACCGCTATAGCACCGCTATTGACTGCTTAGCATTAACCTCATAAATATACAGACGAGATATACCCTACATGATACAACCGCATCATGCTACAAAAACTCAAAATTAGGGCTACAACAACATAAACACAACCAAATCAACTCTAACAGTCACATAAGCAAAGCAATACTTATTGCATTAGCACCATACTAATCATGTCATGCGGTATGAATATATAACTCTCAATCCCCAAATTCTAACTAAAATTAGGGGTCTACAACAACACAAATTCAAAGAGATTATATAACATTTAAGGCGAAATTCGCATACATCGAGCTGATGATTTGAGATCCAGATCAAAACAAAACAAACTAAAAATAAAATAAAATCATATCATATAAAATCAAATTTGGAAGAATTAAATCGTACAGCTGAAAACCGGAATATGGTCGAAGACGTGAAATATTCCAACAGAATACGTCATGTAAAGAGTAAAGGAATAACAGTAAGAGAAGAATATATGAAATTAAAGGAGTGATTCGGTGAAGATGAATGGATGGAAGAAAATATCTCACCACTGGAGTTCAGGAACCGAGGTGTGAATGGAGAAATGTCAATGAAGAAGACGGAGGACGTTTTGACCGGAGTGGCATCAATTGACTTTTCACAAACGACTCGCTCATTCACATGGCCTCGTGTAGGTCAGTCAAGCACTAGCAAATAAATTATTGAGTTAACTTTTGTTTTGCTTCACGTGCTTTGCATATCATAACGGTTTTGCTCCAATAGTTTAAAAATGGTCTTTTTCCTCCCTGATTTTTCGAGTTTGTCGTCAGTTTGCTCTCTGCCTCTAACTCAGTTAAAGGTTTATTTAGGTGAAAAGACTTATATGTCATTCTTTTATCTATAAAATTATCAAAATACCCTTCTAGTTAATAGATTTTTTGGATGGAGTTAGATGCAGGGATCAAAATGATGATAAGTTAGAAAGATCAGGGAGGAAAATGGTCATTTTAAAACTATTGGGACAAAACTGTTAAAATGACCAAACAACAGGGATCAAAACAGAAGTTAACTCTAAATTATTTTTGTACTAGGAGAATCCCGAAAATAGAAAACTTAACATTCATTTTTCAATTATAATTAAGGTAGCCTTTGGTATGAATGAATAGAATGTGGAATGGAATGGATCATTCTGATGGAATGAAAAGAAATGTGTTTTGTTATCATGTGTAATGGAATGGAGCATTTTGATGGAATGAAAAGAAACGTGTTTTGTTATCATGTGGTAATGGAATGTAGCATTCCCAAAGAATGTAACTTCTTCAAAGTATAACAATTTCCATTCCTTTGTATGAGGGTGTTTTTTTCCATTCCTTGATATATTATTATTATTAGAGTAAACTTTCATTTTGCTCCATGTGGTTTGGTCGTTTTAACGGTTTTGCCCCAATCCTTTAAAATAGTCATTTTACTCCCTGGTCTATGAAGCTTATCTTTATTTCACTCCCCGCCCCTAACGACATCCAATTCAACTATTAAATCCTGGTCACGTGCCCCTCACATGAGGGGCATTTCAGTCTTTTCCCTACCTCCATCATAAAACTTGCATCTTGTTCACTTTTAATACCCTAGCTTGTTAAAACCTTATCTTCTTTCAGATCTATTCTCACCAATTATCCAATCTCTGTACCGCCACCAACACAACCAATCACCACCGCCACTTCCGACTGCCACCACCTGCAGTAACCACCATATTATCTCTCTCTAAACTGTAACCATCACCTCTGTCTGCCACCACCACCACCTGCCATAACCACTCGTACCTACCTACCACCACCACCTGCTGAAGTTAACTCTCATTATTTGAATATATTGGCAAGATTTAAAACTCTAGAGCAGATCTACATGCAAGATTTGAAACCACAAGCAAGATTTGTAAACAATTTTTGAAACCAAAAACGAGATTAGTGGTAATGTTTAGGTCCGATGGTGATGGTTATGATGGTTTAATGGAAACTTTAGTGGTGGAGGTTGTGGTCCTGTGTGTGAGAGAGAGAAAGTGAGAGGTGTGGACTGTGGCGTAGGGCGGGGGTGGGTTTTTGGTGAGGGGTTTTTTGTTCAGATATGCAATTAGAGAGGGTTGTGGGCTGATCTAGGGTTTGTGATATTGGGAAGGTGGTAATTGGCAGTGAGTAGAGAGAGACGATTTAAGGATTGACGACAGAATGGGCTGATCTAGGGTTTAATGATGGCGGCTAGGTTTAGCTGGTGGTGACTGATGGGTGTTGGTGGTGGTGATGGTTGCTGGTGGGGTGGATGCAGAATGCATTACAGAGAATACCTAGGGGAGAAAGTGATGAGAGAGCGAGAGTTCAAAATGAATTTAATGATTATAATTATAAACAATTAAATTCTTTTTGTAAAGTTACTAAAACACCTTCTTATTATATGTAAAAAATTACCAAATTGCCCTTATTTTTAACAAACAATTTGGATGGCGTTAGGGGCGGGGAGTGAAATAGAGATAAGCTTCATAGATAAGGGAGTAAAACGACTAATATGAATATATATCAAAAATTTTATTATTATTTTTTACCATTAATATATTATTATTATTATTATTATTATTATTATTATTATTATTATTATTATTATTGAGTCAATTTGTCACACCCCGACCGCATAAAACAACAAGCCGCGACGGAAACATCGGGGAGTCGAGCAACAGAATTATTGTTTCACAAACATTGTATTTAAAGTTTCGTTTTATTTATAAACAAAAGGATTACATTGTCTTAGAACAGAAGAAACAAAGAGTACATAACATAGTTAAACTATTCTAGCTTCATTTTAAGTCACTAAGACACAGGTCCGCCTAAGTGTATCTTGATCATTCCTATGCATCAGCTCCTGAAAACACATGTGAAAATAGGTATGTCAGCATAAAAATGCCTGTGAGATACATAGGTTTATTGATTTAGGATTCATGACTTGTATTTGAAAGAAATGTTTTAACAAAAAGTTAGTCGTGAATTTTATTAAAAGTGTTTTCTTTTATAAATCATATGAAAAATTGATAAGGAATTCAGATGTTATAAAAGAAAGATGTGTGGTTAAATAAATAACCAAGTAAAATGAATTTGTGTAAGATATGTTGTTTGTAAAATAAATGTTTTATGAAGTTATGTTCTTTGTGTAAAATGTAACATGTCTAAACTGAAATGGTTTAAATAACGCTACGATATGTAATATCATAAAAGCACTTATATATAGGAAGTACCAGCGGCGTATCCACCATGCTTTTATCATATTACACACGCCTTGTTATTTAAATCACTTACCCAAACAAACCACCAAATTGTCTTGTTTAAACTAATGTCAAAATGTTTATGTGTATACAATGTCAAATGCCAAATGTAAATCATGTTCATGTATAATCAAATGTTATGTATGGCAAATAAAAGTGTCTACTCAAACCATATGTAAAATGTACAAAACAATGTATTTGAATAAATCATAGTTTAAATCAAAAGTTATGTTTTGTAAAATCAATGCTTTACTGATACAAACATCTATGCGGAAATGTTAAAACGCATGCATTCAAGCCTTGCGACTGTGGAGACAAACCCTTAAACAAATTAAAGGTTTATAAAAAATTATGAATATCGGATTCAGTCATTTCCTACTTCCAAACAAACCTAGGAAGCCAGAAATGGGAGTTGTCAATTCCTATGGTACCACTACTTACTACCGGGCGGCATGGCCAATGTTAATGAACGTACTTTTGTCCCGTTAAACAAACCAAATGTCATACCAAATGTAAGCATGTTATGTGAAAACAATGTACTAAGTATGCAAAAATGAGCATACATAGCATGAATATGATGTAAATCAATGTGTACATATGCTGAAATGAACATATGAAACAAATGTGTTTATAAAATCAATGTACTAGCATGTTAATAAAACATACATAGCAAAAACATGGATGAAATCACGTACTATACATGTACTATATGAACATAGCAAGCATATGATGTAAAAGCATGAAAAGCATGAAAGTAACAAGTAGGCACATGTGTTTCACCCCAAAATGTTTGAAAATAGTAAAAGAGGGGTCTATGTACTCACTTAAGAATACTTAGAAGTCTTGAAATAACAACCAAGCAAAGCTAGAAGGATCACGGAATCAATCGGCACCTAATATAGGTAACTACGTTAATAAACCGGACCTAAATCGGAAGATCGGATAAAATGAGGTTTCGTAAACCAAATGAGTGTTGGAACTCATATAATATGGTTTAACAAAGCCTATATTCTAAATCGGAACCTATCCTAAGTGCTTACGACCCATTACGACTCGTTAAGGTACTCTACTCTACTTTAACACGTCGTTCGCGTAAAACGCGTTCGGACCGTCTAACTAGTCCTCTGACAAGTATTATATGCCTTAACAAGTCTAATAATGTTTCCTAATCAGTTTAAATGTCAAAATTTAAGTTACATATGCTTAACATGAATTTATGCGCAAAAAGGGCATTTTGGTCATTTTCCTAAGGCATATAAACTACCTATCATACAACTAACTAAACGTAGTGACCATAAGGTATAACCTCGGAAGGTTATTCCCTATACAACTATGGTCACAAAATATGTTTGGTCGGATCCTAATGATCGACCAAACGGGTCGGGTTCGAAAGTCTAAGCGGTTGTTTAGACCGCTTATCTTACGACCCTATATAAGCACTAAACTAAAAGTGACGAGTTAAACATGTTAAAACATGTTTAACGAAGTTAGAAAACAATTTTGATATCAAAACAAAGGGTTTTGATACCCAAGAATAGTTTGGTTACAAAATACGCATAAAGGCACATTTTGACCGAAACTATGACTCGTCACTATGCCTAAATAACGTGGTAATCTGTAGGTATAGTCACAAAGGACTATGACCATCGTGATTACGCTCACGTTGCGAAGTTCAAACGAACTTCGTGTTGACCATTGACTGGTCTAAGCAGAAAGTCAAACACTGTTTGACTTTCGTGCTTAAAAACGCATAAAAGAATGAAAGAAACTTACAAAAGGTCCAAGCAAGGAAGGTTTGAACTCAAAAATTCTCAGGTATGAAGCTTCACAAGGAGAGCTTCAACATAGAGAATGAATTTGAGATCAATTGTGGGAAATACAAGAATTCAAGGTGGGTATTTATAGATTTTAGACAACCGTTAGGATCGTTTCTTGAGTTACGAGCTTCGATCTTGGCCCTCCATGTGTGCCCACTGATTTACAAACCTATGGGTGCCTAAAACAAGCTCATTGTATGAAGAAACCATGTCCAAAAACCATAAACCAGCTGCTGAATTGATAAAATTGAGTTTCTGATCTGGGACTATGTCGTGCCCCGCGTAAGAATGGGCTCTCTCTTACGTGCCCCGCGAGAGCTGAGTTTCACAGATTGTCAATTTAGGTCCCTGCATGTCCAAAACTTGCTTTTCGATGCATTTTTGACACGTTTAAGCCCCGTTAACCTCATTTCAAGGCTCTATAATGAAGTTAAAGTATAAGAAACATGAAACATGCTCAAAAACATCTCGGATGTCGGTTCGTTTGGCCGTACGGTTGCGTTGTTCGGTTAATTACGACGAAACACTAACGGACGCGAAAAATGATCCAAATTACGCGACGAATGGAATTTTATCATGCCAATCACTAAAATAAAATATTTTAATGATTACAAAAAATTTTGGATGTCCGAATATATTCAGAACGTAAGATATGCGCGTAAATGCAAACTTATGCACTTTTTGACGCTTTTAGTCCCTGATTGACCAATAAGTTTATTTTTGCACACCGAAACCCTCAAAGCCTATTTCTAAGATATGTGAAGGATATTTAGGGTATGTTTAACTTATGATCAAATTCCGGAATGTTCGTTACCACACGAATCGGCACAGTTTCGCATTTCGACACAAATAGTCCTTGCGATCGAATAAACTTGATTTTGTCATACCAAACACTTTAAAACTTATTTCTAAGTTATGTAAAGGTTATTTAAGGTATGTTAAGAATATATTGATGTTCCATAGTGTTTTTCGCGTTAAACTGATTACGTTTACGCATCAGTTTGCGTATTACTTTCCAGAAAACGATGTAGAGTTTGAAATTGAATAAAAATCGAAATGTGCAAAATGTAAAACATAAATAAACAAACATTGGGGTCAAATCTCATTGTTTTGTTGATAACAGAATTGACTAAGGTTTATACAATGATTACAAGCACAGATGTCACACAATTATATTTTTTTCGGTTTTAATACAATTGTGTTTCGTTACTTCGTCCTTTTTGTTTATCAAATTGTACAAAGTAATGATTAATTCTATTCACATATAAGTAACCAAATATCACAATGGAATGGAATGATCCATTTCATTCCGTTGTCCATTCCATTACCTCGTCCATTCCATTCCTTCATCCATTCCATTACCCTATACCAAACAGACCCTAAGGGTTTTTTCATCCATTTCATAGATAACCGTGGTGATGTGGATTTTTGTTTCTTTTTCCCTTTTATTTGATGCTAATGTCGAGTGATAACGTGGATTGTAACTTGTTTTTTTTTTAATTTTTAATGTAATTAAAGTATTTTTATTTTTAATAAATATAATTTCATATATTAAAATAATCAGACCCTGCCATCTTATGCTCAATTTTTTTCTTGACACATGGAAACAAGGACATGGCTCGATTTGAATGTTAAGTTATCTAATTGGGACAAAAATGATACGAGTAACCTAATTAGAACACTTTTAAAACTTGGTTACTAGACATTTTCCCATGAGTTAATTACATTTTTCGGTTTTTCAAAAATAACTATTTTAGTTCATTAGTTTAGAAATTGCTAAAACAATCTTTGTGGTTTCACTTTCGTAACTATTACAGTCCACCCACACTAACGCCATCTAGCTATTCTATTAGTTTATTTGAAATGGCCATAATGCCCATGTTATTAAAATTAAAATAAATAAAGGGTTAGTTACGTTTTTCGTCCCTGTGGTTTGTTAAATAATCATTATAGTCCATTAGTTCTAAAAATTAATAGAACAGTACTACTCTCCTTCACTTGACTTTTCACTCTCCCTATTTCTTCGGATCCAGCCACCTAATTTTTGTCACACCCCGACCACGTAGGATAACAAAATGTGGCGGAAACGTCGGGGAGTGTTGTAACAGAATCATTGTTTCATAACACATGGAAATTTAAATATTGTTTTATTGATTAAAAGAGTTACAATGTCTTGACAATCAAAGAAACATAACATAAATAACTAGTCTTGCATCTTTTATTGTCACTAAGGCCCAAGTCCGCCTATGTGTATCTTGATAAGTCCTATGCATCATATCCTGAAAACACATGTGAAAATAGGTACGTCAGCATAAAAATGCCTGTGAGATACATAGGTTTTGTGAAAACAGAATTCATGACTTATGTTTGAGAAAATGTTTAGTCATGAACCTTGTAATTTGCTTTGTCTTGTAAATCATTTGAAAAACGATAAGATCAGATGATATGTATAAATAAGAGAATAATGTATGGTTAAATGAATAACCATGTAAAATGAGTTTGTAAAAAAAGTAAGTTGTTTGTAAATTAATGTCTTGTGAAAAGTATGTTATTTGTATAAAATGTTATATGTCTCAAATTGAAATGATTCAAATAACGCTACGATATGTAATACCATACAATCACTTATATATAGGAAGTACCAGCGGCGTATCCACCATGCTTGTATCATATTACACACGCCTCGTTACTTAAATCACTTACTCAAACCAAACCAACAATGTAAGATGTCTATGTTTAAGCCAATTGCCAAACGTATTGAATAATATGTCAAAATGTTTATTGCCAAGATGTAAGTCATGTAATGTATAACCAATGTCAATAATGTTTATGTGTCAAATGTAAATCATGTAATGTGTAACCAATGTCAATAATGTTTATGTGTCAAATGTAAATCATGTAATGTGTAACCAAAATGATATGTATGGCTAGTGAAATATATCAACTAAACCATATGCACAAAAACAAAGTATTGAAGTAAAACAAGGTTTAAATCAAAGCTATGTTTTGTGGAAATGCATGCTATACTGATACAAATATCTATGCGGTATTGTGAGAATGCATACATCCAAGCCTTGAGACTGTGGCGATAAACCCTTAAACAAATTAAAGGTCTATCTTATTGTAAATGTATATCGAATTCGGTCATTCCTTTCATCCCCACCTACCCAGGATGTCCGGAACGGGAGTTGTCAATTCCTATGGTACCACTACCTACTAACGAACGGCGTGATCGGTGTTAATGAATGTATATTGATCCATCAAAACAAACCAAATATCATATCAAAATGTAAGCATGTGATGAAAACAACTGTACTAAGTATGCAACAAATGAACATACATAGCATGTGATGTGATGTGAAACGATGTACTAAGTATGAACTAAATGGACATACATAGCATAAAATGTAATGTAAGACAATGAAATCATGTACTATAAATGTACTAATGAATATAGCAAGTATATGATGTGAAAACATGGAAAGCACGAAAGTAACAAGTAGGCACATGTGTTCCACCCCAAAATGTTTGGAAAACAGTAAAAGAGGGGTCTATGTACTCACTTGAGATTGCTCAGAAGTCCTAAGATAACCACCAAGCAATGCTAGAGATCACGGAATCAAACGGCACCTAATATAGGTAACTATGTTTGTTAGTCCCGAATAACTCGTGATATCACTCGACGGCTCAATCGAACGCGGAATATAAGATCGAACCGAATGAACAAAAAGAAAATATTCATTACATAACGTAGTGTCACTACTTAGATCGCACACAGTCTCAAGGACTGTCTGGTACGATCTTCGAGAACCTTGCACACAATCCCTAGGATTGTCTGGTACAAGGCTCTCCTTTGGGGATTACATGATGACACAAATGAGAGCTCTACTACTAACAATCTAATAAAGACTATATATAGGAGCCTCTACCCCATTGGCCGACATGGCCTAGCCCAAGCCCAAGACATAATTTAAAACCAAATAATCATAAAAGACCGTAATAAAGATAAGCGTAAAACTCTAGACCTAACAATCTCCCCCTAGTTTTATGCTCTCTTTATTACGGTTTAGATAATCTCTAATCTTGGGTCTTCTCCTTTAGTGGCCCAGTAGTGAACGAGTCCAGCAGCGTATCTCGGATGATAAAGCCGTGTTACGGATTGTCTCTGATGAAGGATGTTGATATCTCGAATGGAGAATGATGATCACGGATGATGAAATAATGATCTTGAATGAAATCGGATAATCTCTAAAAAATAAACTTGATCTTGGACTTAACAATATATCACATATGAGTCAATTCTCGTCCGACATAGAGTCAAATCTCATACCTGGGCTCCGATTAACTGGACTCAATTTCTATCCAGTTCCAAATATTAAGCCCACCACTGATGAAGGCCCAATAACATTTGGGCTTAATACCCTGTTTTCATTGTTCCGAGACATCTCAGTTGGACCCATCTTTGCACCTTGTCTCTTGATTGGGCCCCACCTCAGAACATTCTATCTGCACCAATAACAAATCGATATCTTCACTTGTGGCCTCTTCATCGCTACCAAGACACCTCATCCAACGGCTCACAATTACTAGGGATTTTTAATTCCCTGATTTGACATCCTCAGCCGTCAAGAATGTTCTCAATGACGTCAGCAGCCTTTTGCCATTTCCCAGCCACCGTAGACAACCTTCTCCGCCACCATTCTCCACTACCGGCCAACAACCTTTTCTTATCCGACGTCCGGCGTCTACCATAACATCACCATCGTCATCATCATTTCTGTCGATATCGAACCATTTCCGTTAATCTCCGAACCGTCTCCGTTAATCTGCATCTCCTTACCGTCGGACACAATCACCATCACTGTCGTTCCATCTCCATAATCACCACCTTAGACCACCTCGTGCCACCAACTTCAGCTGCTACCTACCATCATCATCATCATTAGCTCATCAACATCAAATAATTTATCTGAGATCATATCAGACATCCGACATCATCGTTTTAACCATCGTTACAACATTCAAGAAATTCTGGTTTTTGGTTGAAGATCTTCATCGTGTTCTTCGTGATCTTCATCGTGTTCTTCAAAAATCGTTATAGTTTGCTCTTTTGATCTTTTTGAGAGGTGTTAAAGGTTTATTTAAAATAAAAAAAAATCAAATCAAATCAAAAATTTTTATCATCATTAGCTCATCATCATCAAAGAAATCATCTGACATCCGACATCATCAAATCATCGTACATCATCAACTGTCAGTTTCATCATTTCGGATCTCCTTCATAATCATTTCATCCGGAATCATATCGTTTAATCCGAAATCATCCGGGATCGTCATTTCGGACATTCAACAACATCTCGGATCAACAATCTTCATCTGATTTCATCCGAAATCATCAATTCTTTCATCCGATATCATCACATTCATCTTTTCCTCATATTCTGTTCCGTCATTCTTCAACATCACCTTCATAATTATCATCATCATCATCTTAACAGCAACAGCAATCAACAACATTCACCATCACCATCTCCGACTTCAACCTCCAACCACCGGCACCATCGTCTCCAGTTATCGCATCACCACTTACTTCTCCATCTCTGGTCATTCCGAAACAACCCGAAACATCATTTTCACTGTGTTACCTCCGGCCCCCGTTCACCGCTGTTCTCCGATCATCATCACTGCGCTACCTACAACTTATCTCCGACCAACCTGCAACTTAGAACCACCGTCGACCACCATCCTTACCACCGTATCATCCATCTTCGCCGGCGACCTCCGTCTCCAGCGTCTGTCATTCTTCGTCGATCTTCTCCGGTCACCTTCACTCGTCACCCACCATCACATACCCACCGTTCACCTTCATCCATCGTACCTTCAGCCGTGTTTTTTTGGTCGGAAACAGTTTTGAAAGTTCTCATTGTGGCGGCTGAAATCTGAGATTAGGGTTTCTGGGGTTGTTGTTACGTAGAAGAAGACAGAAACGACAATTCATTTGTCGTTTAGGATTTTAATTATATAATATTTATAATAATAATAATTAGGTAATCATAACTTAATGATTAATAGTTATTATATTAGGCTTTATTAAAATATATATTTATAATATTATAATATAAGTTTATTTTAAATTTATATTAAAAGTTTTGTATACAAAATATTAGAATTTAAAACTTATTATATTTAAAAAAATTAAAAAAATATATAAAAAAAGGTTATTTAATATTATTAAAAAAAGGGGGGGTTTGTTTTGTTTTGGTGACAAGTCTTGACAGGTTTTGAGATACGGTACACAAAGCGGAATCGTTCGATTGCAAAGTGTTCGAAGATGTCTACAGCCAGAACTCAGTACTCAAACATTGTCTTCAGCCCAATATGTAATCCAACCCCGAATGCAAATCCGAACATTGTCTTCAGCCCAATTATCCAAACTACCGTTAACAGCACTACACCCCAGACACAAAATCAAAACCAAAACCCGAACCAGAACGTGATGGATAATGCTGACGATTCGCGGTTTAAAATCATTATTTCTGAAGATGGAGCTGGAAGGTTGCGGGATCGAGTGAAAGAAAAGCTAAATGAGTTTATAGGAGAATACAATGTTGATCCTGTCGTGGAATTTGTGATGCGCTCGCTTAAAAGAGGGGGACGAAAAGAGGAAGTAAGGAATTGGATGAATACTTTTTTGGGTAATGATAAAGACTCCTTTGTTTCTTGGTTGTGGGATCATTTACAATCAAACCAAGATCTATACGCACAGTCAAAAGAATCTCACCCCGATAAAGTAGCGAAACAGAAACCTCAAGCCCAGCAAGCTGCAGTCAATAGTCCAGCACCCCAAGCCCAAGTCCAAACTCAGCCAGACAAACCAAGATCGCTCATTGACACTGTCAACTATCTGTTGTGTACTGAACCTTGCAGGAATAGGGTTGCACAACTTAGGGCACTCAATTCTAAAATGATGGATGATTACAACAGTGTCATGGCAAAGTACATCAGTCTTCGAGAGAACAATAAAATTCTCTATGAAAAGATTGATGCACTTAAGAAGGACATAGCTCAACTTCACAGAGACGTGAATCAACAGCAATGTTGGGTTCACGACTACAAACATAGACTCACAGTTAAAACTCTTGAATGTGACTCTGTGAAGGGTGAGCTAGAGCTCCTCACTGGAAAGTATAAACAAAACGAGTTAAACATTAAAAAGTTTGATACTTCCAGTGACACTGTTCGTAATCTGTGCGATGTGCAACTTGCTTATAAAGAAAATAAGGGTAAGGGTTTGGGCTACAAACAGGTTCCACCGCCATATAATCATAATTACTCAAGATTGCCCACTACTGAGCAAGAAATGGAAAATTATGATAAAATGATTTATGGTAAACCAAGTGATTATGTTCCATGGGAGCCCTTCAGACCAAAGAATGCCAGACCCGCTGATTTTCAAAAACCAATGAATTTTGTTAAAAATGAAAATTTCTCAAACAAATCAGCAGGCGAATCTGGAAAGGAAAATGAACAAGAAAATGAATCAGAACCAGTGAAAACATCCGCAACTGAGCCCCAAGAAACTTTGTCAAATTCTGATTCTGATTCCGTAGAAAATAATAACTGTTCTAGTTCATGTGCAGAATCGGTGACAGTTGAAGATCAGTCTGCAGTGGATGATAAATCTCATTCAAACGTTGCTGATGTTGCTGATGATTCGGATGCTACCAAACCCGATCATTACGGTTGGAACTGTGTTATGTCTTGGTATGCTGAGAGTCGGGGTATTCCGATTAAAACTGATGATTCAGGTGCTGTGGTTTTAGATTATGATCGTGACGAAAATGCTTTAACAGGGAAATCTGATGTTTTGTCTGATAAACTTGAAACACTTGTTTCAAGTGACTCAGAAATCAGTTCTGCTGATTCGGGTAACTATTCTAGTGTGCCTGAAACATCAACTGATACATCAGAAACTTATAAACAGGATAAAGATGAGAAAGTTGATATGTTTAACTGTGTTAGTAAAGAAATTGATGAACAGGGATCATCTGATGAAGCTGACATTCAAGTTGCAGATTCTGGTATGTCAGATAATGAGCGTAGCGCTTCTGGGAATTTTGAGTGTGATAAACACTCAGAACCAAGTAGTGCAACGCCCGAAGAGAGTCAAACAGTTTCAAACATAGATTGCTCTTCGTCTGTGAAACCAGAATCAGCTGATGTCAGAAACTCAGAGGTTGATGAAGCTGAAGAAGTGATATTCATAGAAACCAATTCTGAGGAAACTTATGAGATCTCGGAGCCTGAAGAAAAGGGATCCACGGAAATCAATTCAACAGTTGATTCAACTGATGAAACTGAAGAAGAGATATCTGTGGAAACCAATTCTGCAGAACCTCCTGAGAACATAGTTTCTAAGGAAAAGGAATCAGTGGAAGTCAATTCAACAAATGATTCAACTCTCGATCCCAAAGGATCAGATTCAGAAGAAAGCATTTCAAATAAAGCAAAGTCTACTGAATCCACTCCTTTAAAGAAAAGACGGTCACGTAAAAACAGAAGACCACGGAAAAAGAAAGTTCGAAAGGAAAACCCGACTCTCAAGCAAACTGAACCTAAGCTGAAGGGTATTGCTGTCGATACTTGCTCTTGTGCTGATAACTGTAAGCAGGGTTCTTCAAAGACAAAACATACACACAAGAAGTTAGCATCAAAAGAAAAGAAAAGACTTGATCAGTTTCCTAGAATCACACAAGCAGAGCTAAATGTCTTTTTCTCAAAGAGACAAACCTGTTTTAATTGTGGAATTCCGGGGCACATTGCTAGAAATTGTGTTAATCGGCCTTGTGTGCCTCACTACTCTGGTAACACACATCATCAGAAGGCTATGCATTATCGATCGGACGGAAATCGATTTTCTCGAGCCAAGCCTTCTGATGGAGACTGGAATCTAGCGAAAAAGAACAACCAAAAGTTTTCAAACACAAATGGGTTACAAAGCCAACAAATGGAGTCAGAAGTCACATCTGTAAAGAAAAATATTTCAAACAACAACACCGAATCTAAGATTTGGAAGCCCACGGTTCTTGCTGGATCCCAGTCTCACTGTTCACAACCGTCAACATTGACGTCTTCACCTCAAACCTCAAACTCTACTAAAAGTTATATGATCTTTCGTGAGGTTTCATACACTGATAGCAATGGTCAACTCAGGTCAACAATGGCCTGGGTTCCAGTTTCTAATTAATCCCGCTAAGTGTGCAGGAACGGCTATGGAGTGCGATCGTTAGACTTCGGTTTATCGACAGTAGTTGTTCCAGACACGTGACAGAAGACGTATCACAGTTGAATAACAAAAAAAAAGGTATTCGATGGTGGATTTGTCAACTTCGCGGGAGGGGAAACTGGAAGAATAACCATGAAGGGCACTGTCAAATACGGAGTTCTCATCTTCTCAGACGTCAATTATGTCCCTGATCTGAAGCACAACTTCATTCTTCGACTGTTCAGAAGCCGATTTCTGAACCTGCTATAGCTATCCCTGATGGTGCAGTCCGTAACACTGAAGTCTCCTCAGGCCTCTCAAACATTTAAGGAACTTCTCTGTTTCTAGGAGCAATTCCCTCAGATTGCACTGTAGATCCACCGGTGATCAACAATGCCAATGCACCAAATGAGGGGGAGCAATCTGGTATAGCATAAGGAAGTTGCTGGTGCACAATTCCACAGCGAATCGGGTATGAGAAAGTTGCTTTGAGCAAGTTAAAGGTCCGGATCATGATGAGGAACACGCATTGTTGATGAGAAAGAAGTTCGAGATGAGCTCGTTGGGAGAAGTGAAAATGTTTCTGGGCTTGCAAGTTCATCAAAACAGGGATATGAAGTGTATATCAGCTGGATGCCAATTCTTGGGGGACAGTCTCATCTCATGGCAGTGTAAGAAGCAACAACTCACTTTTGTAGCGGAAGCAAAGTGCGTTACAGCATCTAATGCCTACTGCTCTCAGGTTCTTTGGATACAACACCAGCTCAAGGATTACAGTTTGATTTATCTAAACTCTACTACTTATTTTGATAATGATGCCGTTATCCAGATTATCAAAAACCCTGTTTTTTTTCACTCTAAAACCAAGCACATTGATACCAAGGTGCATTTTATTCGAGATTGCTATGACAGAGGATTGTTTAAACATAAACAGATCCACACTGATGCTAATTCAGCAGATTTTTTTTACAAAACCTGTCAGCATCTCGAGATTCAATGTGCTTGTAGATCTTTTGAAAATGATACGTATCACCGACTGAGCAACAAAAAAAAAAAAACAGGGTTTCTTTGCTTATGTAAATAAATAAGTAAATTTGCGCATAAAGTGTGATGCACAAATTTAGGGGGGGAGAGGGACGTATATGTACATATGCAAAAAAAAAAAAAAAAACATATATGTACATATGCATTGTTTGAGGGGGAGAAAGGAAAAACAAAAATCGTGCCAAAGAATATGCATCGTTTGAGGGGGAGAAATAGTTGCCTGGGAAATGAAATAAACTTTCGTGATAAAGAACTTGATTAACACACGTAAGGTTTCAATGTTAAACAGGCTAGGCTCCACTGCGATGTGTTGATAGGTCTACCGCTCGAAAAGCAAAAAGAAGCAAAGTGATACAAACATAATGGACTGGACATCTCGTGGGTAACAGACCAACGGTGTATGATTTCATGGTCTTAAATCCTGCGTTGATAGATAGCCAACATCTGAGGTTTCGAGTCTTTATACTGATGATTCATCCGGGATATCAGGGCTGTCCCTCTGTTGCATCTAGATTATATGTAGACCTGGACACAGTCAGGATATCTTGCTAAAAGAGCCACAAAAAGGGCCAAAACCTGTCTCGCCCTCGTCAGATCTTCCTTGGTCTCTCTGCTGTACGGAAGTACTGACCTGTTCACCAGGAAGTCTGGCATTAAAAAAAAATAGAATAAAAGGGCCCTCGTCAGATCTTCCTTGGTCTCTCTGCTGTACGGAAGTACTGACCTGTTCACCAGGAAGTCTGGCATTGAAAAAATAAAAAAATAGAATAAAAGGATGGTCTCAGTATACTCACCTGCTACGATGAACCGTTGTGCTTACCTTGATCGCGGGGGTATGCCTTGGAATGGGACACACAGATGTCACAGTATAAATCTACCTAAAAGCATATCACAAAGCAAAAAGTTGAAGTTTGAGCGGTGGATTTAAGAGGACAAACATATCAACAATTGCGTGGACCAGCCTAAGTAAACGAAGTGCTGAAAAATGTTCCTTAATCAGTTCGAGAACGATTTTGATCCCATGGCAGGTTCTCCCTATATTACTCCTCCATTAGTTTTCTATTATTAATTTGCTTTGTTTTGTTATTGTTATTTCTATGCTCAAAAAGGTTGCTCTGTTGGTTGGATCGTTGATTTTGAGAAAGATGTTTTCTGTCCTGAAAATGCAAAACATTAAAGTGATAGTCTGGCCCACTGTTTCGGATTGGGGCCCACTATTTCGGATAAAACGAATCAGATCTGGCCCATTGCTCTCGAATGTAATTCGGACCATTGTTCCGAGTTGGGGCTTGGCCGTTTGATCTCAGACCCAATCCGAAACACTATAAATTGTCAACCATTTCTCTTTCGAGTCACATTTCGGCCCTTTTCTCTTTCTAAGCATTTCAGATCCTCTCATTGTCTTCCCAGACCACTTATTCGAATTACAAGGTTTGCAGATTCCTATACTTTTCAAACCAAAGCCTTTGAATGCCACAGTTTCCAAAGAACATGACGAGCAACTCATGAGTGCTACTGCTAAAGCTGAGATAGAAGCTGAAGTGTTAGAGATGAATGAAAAAGAATCTGACGACATCAGTGATGTGGAAGTGATTGTCTCTGAGAAAGCTGAAGAACCCATTTGAAAATCAACGTAAATGACGACCGAAGATCTGCAAGCCCTGATTGAATCCTTGAAGGATAGTATCGGAAACCCTCCTTCCGTATCTACTCCTGAGATTGAAGATGATTCGACAGATGATGCTGAACAAGCATCCAACAAGAAACGAAGAACCGAAACAGCTCCTGATTTTCATTCTCTGGCTCAAGCTCAGAACCTTAGCCTACTATGCCCACCGATCCACAAGTCACTACTGCTACTCAAGAAACAAGCACGCAAGATCTCGATTTTGATTTAAAATTCGATTTCGATCTCGATCTGCCTGAAACAACTCATTTGCAACCAGAAAGCTTAAGCAACATCAGGTTCGATATAGGAAGTTCCAGTGGTGCCGCTTTCTCTGAGCATGATGAAGCAGCCATGCGCTTTGCAGCCAACAAGATGAAATTTATTGAAGAAAGAAATAGTGATGACAATGCGACAGTTGATGTAGCGAAGTTGCAAAGAAGAGTGATTGTGTTGGAACAAGATGCTGCCCTGAAAGAAGCTCAGATCTCATCTTTGCAAGCTCAAAAATCAAGCAAAGATTAGACGATTGAGCAACTACAAAGCGATGCGGGTATGCTGATGTCTGTTGAAAGCTAATCTGGAAAAGAAGTTCAAGATCGTAATCAAGAATCATGTGTTTATTGATCCAGCTCTGTTGCCTTATGGTCCTCCTGACGGATTCAGCAACTAATCCAGTAAACCTAGGGGGAGATTGTTAGGCCCTATAGGTTTATGGATTAGTAGGAATTATAGGCTAATGGACCATGTTTCTAGAAGGTGGGTATTAGAGTGGGTTTAGGGATAATGGGCCTAGGGTTTTGGGGGAAACCCCTTACTATAAATAGTTAATGGAAATTAGGAGTTAAGGTTGGTTCATTGGTTTTAGAAACTTGTATTAGACAAACACCATTTGTATGCAAGTTTAAGCCTTTGAATATTCAAATCTTCATATTTGTTTTGATTATTTCTTGAAGATCATCAAGTTTGGATTCCGCCCATCCTTGGTGATTGTTTGATATCGTTGTTTGATCCGGATTTTCGGGACTTACAATGTTAATATACCGGACCTAAATCGGAAGATCGGATAGAATGCGGGTTCGTAAACCAAACGAGTATGGAGACTCGTGTAATATGGTTTAACAAAGCCTACATACTAAATGAAACCTAACATAAGTGCTTACGACCCATTACGACCCGTTTAGGTAGCTTATGCTACTTTAACGCGTCGCTCGCGTGAAACGCGTTCGGAATGCCTAACTAGTCCTATGACAAGTAAAATATGCCTTAACATGTATAATATGGTTGTCAAATCAGTTTAGATGTCAAAAGTTATGTTACATATGTTTAAAATGAATTTTGGCATCAAAGGGGTATTTTGGTAATTTACCTAAGGCATATAAACTACCTATCATACAACTACTTAAACGAAGCGACCATAAGGTATAACCTCGGAAGGTTATTCCCTATATACTATGGTCACCTAATGTGTTTGGTCGGATCCTAATGATCGACCAAATGGGTCGGGTTCGAAGGTATAAGCGATTTATTAGATCGCTTACCCTTACGACCCTAGACAACGTGGTAATCATTAGGCATAGTCACAAGGGACTATAGCCATCGTGATTAAAATCACGTTGCGAAGTTCAAACGAACTTCGCATTGACCATAAACTGGTCAATGCAGAAAGTCAAACAAAGTTTGACTTTCGGGCTCGAAAAGCAATAAAAGAACGAAGGAACACTTACGAAGGGTCCCCGAATGCTAATCTAGATCAAAATAGCTCAGGTATGAAACAAAGGTTTCAACTTAGAGCACATAAGATCAGATTCTTGTGAGGAAAAGTGAAGGGTGGAGGTGGGTATTTATAGTTTTTGGTTCACCGTTAGGATCATTTCTTAGAAAAGGGGGCACGATCTAAGCCGTACACTTGTTGGAAAGTTGTGGTAACTCATTTGCCATCCACCATAAGAGTTTGACACTTGGCACTTGGCCTTTGGAGAGTGTTAAGGGCTGTTAACAGCTGTAAAAAAACGTTTTGCTGCATCTGGCCCCTACTTACGGACCTAGTTTGGCAGATTTACAGTTTCAGTCCCTGCAACCTCAAAACTTGGTTTTCAATGCGTTTTTTTTGACACGTTTAAGCCCCGTTAACTCCATTTCAAAGTTCTAAAATGAAGTTAAAGTATAGGGAACTTAAAATGTGTTCAAAAATATCTCGGGTGTCGGTTCGTTTAGCCGTACGGTTACGTTGTTCAGTTAATTACGAAGGAATGCGCATAAGCGTGAAAAATGATCCAAATGGCGTGACGAATGGATTTTTCTCATGCAAAACACTAAAATAAAATGTTTTAGTGCTTACATAAATTTTTGGATGTCCGGATGTATTCAGAACGTAAGTTATGCGCGAAAGTGCAAACTTGTGCACTTTTTGGCACTTTTAGTCCCTGAATGACCCAAAAGTTTATTTTAGCGTACCGAACACCTCAAAGCCTATTTCTAAGCTATGTAGAGGATATTTATGGTATGTTTAACTTATGGTCATGTTCCGGAATGTTCGTTACAGTTCAAATTGGCATACTTTCGCAGTTTGTCAACTTTAGTCCCTGTAAGCGATTTAACTTGATTTTTGCCATACCAAAGCCTTCGAAACTTATTTCTAAGTTATGTAAAGGTTATTTAAGGTATGTTAAGCCTATTTCACTATTCCGGAGTGTTCGTTGCATTAAACTGGTTATATTTACGCATCGGTGCGCGTATAACCTTCCAGAAAGCGATTTAGAGTTTGGAATCGAACAAGAATTGATATGTGCAAATGATGCACATATTTATACAAATCCCAAGTATGAAATACAATATTTCATTGGTTCGGTATTTGTTTGATGGCCGTGAAGGCACAGGTGTCACAATTTTCCCCATTACAATCAACATCAGTAGGAAAACTTTAGGCCTACCTGAAACATGTTACACCCTCTTCGTCTCGACGAGGTTAGGTAATCAAGATTGCGTTGGAAACTTTGGTTTGACATATAGTTTACACCATTCAGCATATTAGTAACTTGTATGCATTATTCATGCTGGATATGAGCACATTAAAACATTTTATTATTATGCTATGTATTCAAACTTGTATACTCGCCAACATATTTGTTGATCATTATTTAATACATGTTGTAGGTTGAAAGATGATGCTAGCGAAGAAACAAAGTTTAGGGTGGACTTAGAAACACACCTTAGAAATAAACAATGTTTTGGTTTATGTTTGATACAGTTTGATCATAATGTATGACATTTTAGTATTTATGAAATTTTGATTAATTTATATTGTCACAATTAGTGTTATGATGCTATGAACAATCATGTTTTCGTCTCACTCCGATGTTTCCGCCATCGGTTGGGGTGTGTTAGATAAGTTGCAGAGAAGGGAATTGGGAGGGAAAGGGTTATTCGGCCGTGAGTTTTGAGAATATGGTTTTCAAAATGAGGAAGGGATAAGGTTTTCACACTTATATAGCTAGGGTTTCCAAGTGGGCTTCGCTTCCTGTGTTTTGAACGGCCCGTAAGCTCCTACGAGACCCGTTTTTGAACCCGAACTCCTTGGATCATCGTAAAACTTTATTTTATGGTCAAAAATATGTGGAATAGTGTCGGTAGTTGACATTGGCGCGTTCGTTCGCCAGTTGCGTTAAAATCGCGTAAAATGCGTCGTTTGTCGTTTTAATCCGTTTTTTGATCTGGTTTCGACTGCAGACTTTAAAATTTGATTACGGAGCTAAATATATTATAATATTTCAGTTTTGAAGGTAATACACGCCTTCGATGCTTCCGTTTCATTGTCGGTGCGTTCCTGCAGTCGCGTTTTTCGTTCACGTTTGCGTTTTGTGACGTTCAAAAGCATGATATATTCACAAAACTAAATTCATATGTATAAATATACGTACAAAATTCGTATTTTTCGGCGCTGTCCGTATTGTATGGTGTCAGTTCGTTACTGTTTAACGTTCAGCAATCATCCCGCAATTCAACAGTCGCGTACTGTAAAGTTGGATAAACGTTCCTAGGCATACTAAAGGCCTAATTAAGTTAATTTACGTCTAATTATACTACCTTTAATCGTCCTAATGTTTGTTTTTCATGTAGTTAAGGGCCGTAAACTACCGGTTGTCACACTTACCTCATGACAAGTGGGAGCAACAAAAACAAACTTGTCCTAATAAAAATGATATTCTTTTAACAAGTATATGATATATAAGTCAAAGAATTGTTTACACATACTTTGATATAATAGATCTCAGAGATATCGCTTACGTGATAGATATCATAATATATTGAGATAGTCTCAATGAGACATTAGTTTCGTTCCATAAGTTTTACCTTAAATGGTCCTTACACATGTAATAAAGAATATTGCTCTCCTTTAGAGGATAATAGGATCAATGAGATTATTTTCTTGTGCTTCATTAATTAGAAGGCTTATGTAGGTTCAAGTCTATACTCGTTTAGATATTACTCACATTGAATACACTAGATGTGTCTAGATTAATGAAATGTGAAGCATCTTATAGAGTATTAAAATATCTTAAAAAATGAGAGATTATAATTTAAAGAAGAAGTGAGAACTCAAACCGGTTGATTAATCTAACATTGTAATATTCAAAGATGACAAAATGTAATTTTGGGTATATCCTTATGTCAGCAGATAAAAACTATCTCATGTCATAATGAACTGATAATAACAACCTAAGTTAAAATGGCATAATGTGTTGCTAATCACAAAGCAATGGTCACTAAATGTTGTTGAAAAATTATCAATGGACTCATAAGTTAATTAACTCCATATAAATTATATATTGAAGACTTATAGTTATAAAGTCAGCTACTATGTCTCCTCGAACAATAATAGTTCAAGAGGTGTTGTGTTAAATTTCGAAACGAAATTAATTATTCGTTTATGAACAAACGAAGGAAACTAAATCTTTGTATCAAATACATTCATGATATGCTTAAGGCTCCTATAACTAAAAGTCTATCACCCATAAGTATTATGTTAGCACTTATAATAATGACGAGTTTATTGATGACTACGTACAACTGCATATCGTAATATGAATGATAAATTATTAATTTTTCTCATAAGTTTTGATTTTGTATGTCTCTAAATATGTTATGCATGTATAATAACATATAGACAATTATTATACAAATCAAACTTTTTAAGGGCTGACTTGTAAATTTTGATCATAAATGTTAGGTTTTAAATTGAGACTGTAGTAGGACAAATGAGGGTCCTGAGTTGAATGATGACAGATCGATTATGTTTCTCTGTTACGGTTCTTGGCTCAAGGCTAAAATGAATGTTAACTCATGATCAGGCTTATCTAATGTTCATAGTAAATGGTTACTCAACCAAGTGGGAGAATGTTAGATAAAATATAATAAATATATATAATTATGTGGCTATTATACCCATTTACCTAATAAAATATCATAATAATATAATTATACCTTATTATTATACCGGTTGGTAATTGTTGATGGACCGTATTACCCTTATTAACTAATAAAGGTTTCCCCTTAGGTGTATTTAAAGAGATCATTAGAAAGGTTAAAGCATTAGACATCATAACATAACATCACAAGATTCGTCCTCCTCTCTTTCCCATTATCATGGGTTCATCAGTCTTAGAACTCCCAATCACCATTAGTAATATACACCCTAAACGGGAACCAGACCAAGATGTCGTCTACATCTATCCCTTCTACAGTTGCTAGCTTATCAGGTACACTTTTATATGTTTTCCATTATGTACTTACAAAACTGATCAACAATTTCAACTAATACATGAAGAAGTATTGTCTATAAAGTATACTAAAACAAAACAAGTTTATGCCACTTATCCCTAACTTCATATATGAATTAATAAAATCCTATACAAAAAAAAACACATTAGTTATTGTATGTTAATGTATATATTAAGTGTTATTTGTTAATAAATTCTATAATGTGAAAAATCAATTTTCTTGAGTATCGCCTTTCAACTAGTACCAATTACCAACTACACAATGTCATATAAATTTGCCTTATAAAAAAGTATATAAAAAGATTTACATATTTTAATTTGCATATCTTAAAAGGAAATTTGATAAAGGCAAATGGGTACTCATTTTAATAGGACACTTTACGCAAAATATGCATATAAAAAGATTTACATACTTAAATTTGCATATTTTAATAGGAAATTAGATTAAGGCAAATGGGTATATCCCGTTTTTACATATACAAATTGTATATCTAATTAGAGTTTATGAAAAAATAACTAATATAATTAAGTAATTTAAATCTACACCATACACCCTATGCAAAAAGACTTGTTTGCCCTTATAAAAAATCAATTTTAAGGGTGTGAGTGTAAGGGAAAAAATTGAACCAATTGACTAACCACAAGGAGCAAAAAAAATCTAATTTAAACTATTGGAGCAAAATAGATATATGGACCAAACCATAGGGAGAAAAATAGAACTTTACTCTATAATTTACTTTGAGCATTCCATATAAGTTCTAAACATCATTTACAAAACTAGTTAGATTATAAAATCAAACGCTTTGAGCATTCCATATAAGTTCTAAACATCATTTACAAAACTAGTTATATTATAAAATCAAACGTTTTGAGCATTCCATATAAGTTCTAAACATCATTTACTTTGAGCATTCCATATAAGGTACTTAAACTAGTTAGATTATAAAATCAAACGCTTCTAATAAGTTCTAAACATCATTTACACGCTTTCTATGTTATCTATAACGTTAAACCGGGTCTAGTATATTTTCATCATTTGTAGGATAAACTTATATATATATCAATAATTAAGAATAGTTGCACATATTTTGATCCACATCCTAGTTGATATTTAAATTACTCATTTCAACTCCATAGGGCTCCTTTATGTTAGAAAACCTGTATAACAGAATTGAACAGAAACTGGACAGAATGTAATAAAATTGAAGAAACAGTAAACGAGTGAACCGGGCTTGCGTTTGACACAATTCCCTTAAACAGATTCGTCGTCTGTTCCCAGGGTACGTCAATTCTAAGCAGCATCGCACACTGCCGAACTTGAGCACTTGCCTGAAACGAAAAAGAAGCTATGTTGCAGAAACTGAGATTGAGAGAGGAGAAGTTGTTGAGGTGTGTCTAAACAGGTTGTCTGCATTGGGATTTATAGGCACAGATCATAACTGAATATGGCCTCATCATTGCAGAGAATTAATGGCTAATCGGTTTCGAAACTTATGCCTCATCATTGCAGAGAATTAACTCACATAATGGCTCAGCGGTTTCGAAACTGAATAATATAATGATTCTCATTAAAACTGAAAATCATTTCAGTTAAAAACCCATTAATAAGACCAACCGTTTTAGTTTTAAAGACTAATTAATAAAAACAATTAGTCAGTCTCGAGTGCAAAAATTGTCTCCCGCGAGCCCGAGTTTTCGGAGCTGCATTCGTGTCCGCAGGACGTGCGGGCATACGCAAGTTCAACTAATTCCGGTTCCATTTTTTGCACCCCCCTGCGCGCGCGTGGGTAGGACTTGTGGTAAAACATGTCATAAGACTTCAAAGGCTTCATTAAGGTTTCACCTTATAAATAACCTATCTTTTTGTTCCCACACCAATGTGGGACAAGGTGAATTACCAACTTGAGACTTTCATTCACACTAAACTTTCAACAATCCCCCCACATGAATGGAGGTCGATCTCAGAAACAACATAATTCCTTATTACATTTCAGCAGTTGAGTTTTGCATACGATGGGTAGGTGTTACCCTTTGAACCTTCGCTCATGAAATGCACTTAGCCTACTAGCTCTGAGTAGAACTCGATGTCTTTGAACTCGTTTGCCGTTTATGTAAACGACAATGCACTTCACACAAGACTCTCCCTAACAAAGTCAAGTCCTCATAGTTATGTTCGTTATGGTCATGAATATGATGCCTGGTTCTGCGAGAGCCATTAGGTATTGTGCCCCAACAATACCCTTCGAAGCGACCCCACTTCTCTCTCACATAGGTGATTCACTATTTTAGTCGAATCATTAAAAGCCATAGGCTTAGCCTCACACTTGTCACTTTTAGGAATGGACTAGGAAGTTTACTAAGCTTTGCAATAAACTCCCTTATATATATACGTAGGGTTATCCCCCCACAGTGACCTTACTAATTCATACAATTAGGTTTTCCTATTGAACTCAGCTCTTGGGATCTCCAGTCTACTGAGTTAGGTTTCCATCATATGAACTTTATATTTTCAAGGGCTTCAGTCCCATTCCCATGGACTACTTCTGTACTAACTCTCTACTTAGGCCTTTTGTTAGAGATCCGCAATATTATCCTTTGACCTCACGTAGTCAACAGTGATAATTCCTGTAGAGATTAGTTATCGTATCGTATTGTGTCTACGTCTGATATGTCTGTTCCTACCGTTATACATTGTGCTACGAGCTCTGCCAAGTGCCGATTGGCTATCACAATGTATACAAATGGCCGATGCCAGCTTAGGCCATCTTGGTATATCCTCAACAAATTGACGTAGCCATTCTGCCTCTTCACCTGCTTTATCTAAAGCGATGAACTCTGATTCCATCGTGGATCTAGTGATAATCATTTGTTTCAACGATTTCCATGATATAGCAGCACCTCCAAGTGTGAATACATACCCACTTGTTGCTCTGGAATCATTCGTGTCAGATATCCAATTTGCATCGCAGTGTCCTTCTATAACCGCTAGATATCTGTTATAATGCAACCCGTATTCCTGAGTGTATCTTAAGTAGCGAAGCAACCGAGTGATATTGTTCCAATGCATTGAACTTGGGTTGCTCGTGTATCTACTTAGCTTGCTCATAGCATATGCTATCTCTGGTCTAGTACAACTCATAAGATACATCAAGCTACCAATAATTCTTGAGTATTCCAACTGGTTTACGGGTTCACCTCTATTCTTGGCTAGATGTTGACTTGTGTCAAGTGGAGTTCTAGCTTCATTAGAGTCATTTGTATTGAACTTCTCAAGAATTTTGTCCACATAGTGGGATTGACTTAAAACAAGTCCACTTTGGGTTTGCGTGATTTTGACCCCCAAAATCACATCCGCAAGACCCATGTCTTTCATGTCAAATCTTGCTTTTAGCATGTTCTTTGTAGATTTTATGATTTTGTCATCACTTCCAGCAATGAGCATATCATCTACATATAGACACAAAATGACATATCCATCAGATGTGTCCTTCACATACACACACTTGTCACATTCATTGATTTTGAACCCAACATCAAGCATGACATGATCAAACTTTTGGTGCCATTGTTTTGGAGCTTGTTTTAATCCATACAAGGATTTTACAAGTTTACGCACTTTCTTTTCTTGCCCAATAGCTGTGAAGCCTTCGGGTTGCTCCATGCAGATTTCTTCTTCTAGAATTCCATTTAAGAAAGCTGTTTTCACATCCATTTGGTGAACTTCCAAATTTCTAATGGTGGCAATGGCAAGCACCAACCTGATGGATGTTATTCGCGTAACTGGCGAATATGTATCAAAGTAATCTAAACCTTCTCGTTGTTTATATCCTTTGATCACCAACCTTGCTTTGTATTTATCGATGGTTCCATCTGGTTTCATCTTCTTCATGAAGATCCATCGATATCCTAGTGGTTTACATCCTTGAGGAAGATCCACTAGTTCCCAAGTATGGTTTTGTAAGATAGAGTCTATCTCACTTTTGATTGCCTCTCTCCACTGAGGTCCTTCTGAGGAATGCACCGCTTGTTGGTACGTTTGAGGTTCATCTTCTTCCATATAGGTAAGAAACTTAGGGCCAAAGGATTTTTCAGTCCTTTGTCGTTTACTTTTCCCGATTTCAACTTCCTCAGTATTAGATTGTTCTCGAGGTTCATCGTTTTCAACTTCACCCTCGGGAACAATTTCCTCAACCGGTCTAGAAGAACTCGGTTCACTTTTATCTAAGCATGGGAATATATGTTCAAACCATGATGCATCCTTAGATTCCATTATGGTGCCTTTGCATATTCCAGGATTCTTAGAATCATGCACAAGAAAACGATAAGGACCATGAGGATGGGTGTATCCTATAAATACACAATCCACCGTTTTGGGTCCTATTAGTAGGCGCTTAGGTGGTGTGACCACCACCTTAGCTAAACACCCCCACACTTTCAAGGATTTATATGGTGGTTTCTTTCCGGTCCATAATTCGTAAGGCGTTACATCCTTTTTCTTATTGGGTATCATGTTCAACACATAATTTGCCGATAAGATTGCTTCCCCCCACATGTTTTGGTTTACACCAGAACTTATCATCATGGCATTCATCATTTCTTTCAAAGTACGATTTTTCCGTTCCATTATGCCATTTGATTGAGGGGAGTAAGGAGCCGTGAGTTCGTGGATGATTCCACTTTTTGCACATACGTCAATAAAAGGTGAAACATATTCACCTCCTCGGTCACTCCTTACGATTTTGATTTTCCGATTTAGTTGATTCTCAACTTCGGCTTTGAACAAGATAAACTTGTCAATAGCCTCATCCTTACTGTTAAGTAAGTACACATAGTGATGTATTGCAAAATACATCCTTTATTCGTGTATAGTTTGTATAGATTTCCGTTATTTCTAGTTTAGTTTTAGTTAGAATTGCGTGCTATTCATTATATTTGCGTTTTCCAGGTCTTGGTACATAAAGTTGCTGAAAATGGAGTGAAAACGAGCTACATTGCTTAAAGACCAAGTCCCGTTACTATTTGGAAAAAGAGTTAGAATTATTTTGAAGATTTTAGGAGTTCAAGCTGGAAAATTCAAGTAACATTCTGTGAAAAAACGTCCGTGGCGTCACGCCACGGCAATTCTGGAGTTTCGTCGCGTAGCGCCAAGAATAAACAAGGAATTTCTGAAATTTTACATGGTGGCGTCGCGCCACCATGATGGGTCTCACCCGTCGCATGACGCGACGGGGCTGTCTGGCGAGTCTGGTTCGTTATTTGCTAGGGTTTCGTATATAAACTGAAGATAATCATTCATTAAACACAACTTACGAATTCAAGAAACCCTAGGAAATTTTCAGAGCAGATTTCACGGTTTTCGGAGTATTTTAGCTTGCGGGAATCATTCGGTTGAAGCTCGGAGCATAGGAAAGAAGATTGTTCGGGTCTTATCTCCCGGTTTTCGTTATTTTCTTGTTTCGATACTTTTACGATGAATTCTTGTTTTGAACTTGTTTTGTTTATTTTAGACATCATGTTTTCAGGCTAAAACCTTCGTTACTACCTAGGTTAGATGATAGTTTAATGAAGTTTGGATTTTTAATGGTTTTCTATTGTTTTGTTATGGATTGATCTTTGAAAGTAAATAATTCTAGAATCTCTGATTTGGTGCATGTGCGTATTTAATTTTGATTGTTGATTACTTGTTGTTTCACATAAGTTTTGGTGGATGTCTTTCACATAATGAATTTGTGTTGATTATTCGCATCTTTGCGGGTTCGGGTGATCTTTGGGTAAATCGGCCGATAGCCTTAGAAACAGTAATTAAAATTCAATTAGAATTAAGTATTCTGCTTAACTTGTCGCTGAGAGGCTTGAGTTAGTTAGTAGGTCTCGGTGTAATATATAGCTAACATAGGTTTTGAGAGAAGTCGATCTTAGTTCCCTAATTGCATCTGTGTCTATTAAACCAAGTCAGAATATAGGATTGCCTTAGACTGTCGCGCTGAGAGGTAGATAGTCATATTAGGGCAATTTTAGAGTCGTTAGAGGACTGAGAGGAAGTCTAACAATCGATGTTCACAACAGCCTTGTAGGGTTTCCTAGGTTTCTTCCTGAGAAGGGTCGGGAAGTCTTAGATTGAAATACCTTAGGGTTTAGTACTTTACGATCCCGATTCCATACCACAATAGTACCGTTAGAAATCCATTCCTAGTTAAAACTGGATTCAAGCCTAGGTAGTCGTTAATCTCACTTGAATTAAACCTTAGTTCTTGTTCGTTTCATAGTCTAATTTTATTTTAATTTCAATTTTAGGATTTTAGTAAACCCCCCCCCCCTTAAAACACAACAATAGTTAAGTCGTGTCAGTGTCCAGTCTAAATAAAGTCTTTAACGTGATTAATTAGAGTCCTTGTGGGTTCGACATCCAGACTTGCTTTTCTTTGCTAGAGTCGACCGGTTTACTTTCCGGTGAGTAGTTTAGTCAAGTTAGAGAGTCTAGATTATTATTACTCGAGTCTAAATTTAGGTTTATTTTAGTTTATTTATTTGAACTACTTATTGTACATCAAGTTTTTGGCGCCGTTGCCGGGGAGTCTTGGCAATTGCGTTAATTACTTTGTTTGGATTTCAACTGATATCTATACGTGCTTTTTGTCTGTTTTTGAGTCGTAGGACTCCAAGTAACTTTAGTGTCTTTTTATCTTTAGAGTCTTTTGTTGGAGTCGTCTTACTTGTTTGTTCTCGGTTTTGCAGTTCATGCCCCACACGCGTTCTCAGGGACCAGTGAAGCCGCCGATCGACAAGTCTTCCTTCTCCACACCCAGTTTACAGGTTAGAAAATCCTCAACTTCATCTTCAGCCCCTTCTGACTCTTCACTACAATCTAAACCACCAAACTTTGACTTCACCCCGAAGTCGTCACCCCACAACACCCCACCACAATCGCGTCCAACTAGTCCACCACCAGTTCAACAAATGGCCGAAAACCAAACTGTCCACCAACGCTCCACCGCGGGTTTTACCACAAATTCTCCCATCACCATCCCTGAAATCACCAATGACAAGTCCTGGCAAATTCCCTCATACATCATGACCGCCGTTAACAACTCTTGTCAGTTTCACGGTCGTGATGATGAGGATGCGCCTGCACATATCAACCGTCTCAACCGTCTGTGTAGCACCTTCGGCATCGAAGGTGTTAATCTTGATGCCCGCTATCTCCAAGTCTTTCCTTTATCACTTGCTGGCCGCGCAGCCACATGGCTCGATTCGTAGCCAGCAGGTACTTATACCACTTGGGCTAGACTTAGAGATTCCTTCCTTGCTAAGTATTTCCCACCTGTGAAGGCCTCTCGCCTTCGAGATCAGATCCATTCATTCAGAATGGAGCCTGACGAACCATATCACTTAGCTTGGGAGAGGTTTCAAACTTTACTCTCGCGTTGTTCCCAACATGGGCTTTTGGATTGAGCTTTAGTAGAAAAATTTTGCAATGGTCTCACCCCTGAGTGTAAGGCCCAATTCGACACATCTGCAGGAGGCCATCTAATGGGAAAGAAAACTGTGGCTGACTGCAATGATCTCTTTGAGAGCTTCGCTCGTGCTGATATAGATCATAGTGCTACCAGCAGGAATTCCAATCCTGTGACTACTTCCTCATCTTCTCGAGGAGTAAACCAAGTCATCTCGGACTCAAAGGTAGCATCTCAACTTGACTATATCACCAAAGAGTTGCTAGAAATTAAGAAGAAAATCGATAGTTGCGAAGTTTATAGGGGTTGACATGACACCGTAGATTGCCCAACACTCACCCTAGAACAGGTAGAGTATATAGCAGGTTAAAATAGGGGTCCAACCAACCCGTTCAACAATAGTAACTCCAGTTGGCGTGCTAATAATTATCGCTCTTCAGGTAACCCCACTTGTTTTCCATCAGGTCAATATCAAAGCAGGGGGGCAGGTTTCTATTCTAGTGGGGGTTCGGGTCAAACAGGTCAATTTGCTAGTTCAGGTTCAGGTGCACAGTTCAGAGGTAAGGGGTCAAACCAAGAGGTTCAACCTAGGAATGAGGGGTCAAATAGTAGTCTATCTAGGATAGAGGACCTTCTTACCCAACTAGTGGTTAAGGATCAGGCTACCCAACGTACCTTAGAAGAACACGCTACATTCCTAAAGAGTAACCACTCAAATTTCTTAGACCTTCAAAGGCAAGTTGGGGATATTGCACGTCAGTTGCAAGAACGACCTCCTGATCAATTTTTGGGAAATACAAAGCCCAACCCATCTGGTACTTTGAAGGCAATTTCAACCCGTAGTGGTAGGACCTTAGGAGAGGTAGTGAGACCCGAGAGTGTCGAAGTAGAAGATGAGGACCCCGTAGATGAGGAGATTGAAATGGAGGCACCCGGTAAAGTGCAACCTAGATTAATCCCAGCAAGTACCGCACACACCGGGGGGCCTTCAAGTGAGAAAAGTATAGGAAAAAGGCCCATACAAGTTGTTCCATCACCCACTGTTGATCTTTCCCGTGCTCCATTTCCTTCCCGACTTAAAAACCAAACTTATTCTAAAAGGTACGGGAAATTTTTAGAAATCTTTAAGCAACTTAGAATTAACCTTCCCTTCATAGAGGCCATTCAATCGATGCCTAAATATGCAAAATTTTTAAAGGACCTACTAAAACGTAAGGATATGTTAGGAGAGGTTTCTAACATTCCCCTTAGTGGAGGGTGTTCCGCCGTAGTCTTGAACAAGGTCCCGGAAAAATTGACGGATCCGGGCCTTTTTACCATTCCATGTTTGTTTGGGAGTGATACCGAGTGTAGGGCCCTAGCCGATTTAGGAGCGAGTATAAACCTCATGCCATATTCCATGTTTGATAGGTTAGGTCTAGGAGAGTTATCCCCTACACGTATGTCTTTGTATCTAGCCGGTAGATCAGTGAAGTATCCACGTGGCATAATCGAAAACCTTCTAGTTAAAGTGGATAAATTCGTGTTTCCCGTAGACTTTGTCGTTCTTGATATGGAAGCCGATGAGAAGGTTCCTATCATTCTAGGACGCCCATTCTTGTGTACCGCCAAGGCTATTATCGATGTCTTTGACGGAAAAATCACACTCCAAGTCGGTGAGGAGAGAGTTACTTTCGAGATAGCACGCTCCATGGAACACCCTAGTGGTTCCGATGATCTTAGTAGTCCTTGTCATTCGGTCTATTTCATAGAGTCTTTCTTATCATGTGTTGACCATTGCTTTGACTATATTAGTGGAGCCGACTTAGTTGAGGGTAAGTTAGTTGAGAAGGTAGAGGAGGTTGTGAGTGAGAGTGAGGAAGTAGAAGAAACCGAGTGGGTCCCCGAAGTGCTAGAGTTGAGTGAGGTAAAAGTGAGATTGAGAGTACACCCTTAGAGAAACCCGCCCCACTAGAACTTAAGGTTCTCCCATCCCACTTAGAGTATGCTTTCTTAGGTGAGGAGTCCGATTTTCCCGTTATTATTTCGTCTAAGTTAGAGGAGGGGGAAAAGGGTAGGTTGTTAGAGGTGTTGACAGAGAATAGGGAAGCCATTGCATGGCGACTTTCGGATATCAAGGGCATAAGCCCCGCCTATTGTACCCACCGGATACTCATAGAAGATGATTATAAGCCGGTGGTGTAACCTCAATGGCGCCTAAATCCGAACATGCAAGAGGTTGTTAAGAAGGAAGTGCTTAAGTTGTTAGATGCCGGGGTGATATACCCTATTTCCAATTCACCATGGGTTAGCCCAACCCAAGTCATCCCAAAGAAAGGTGGGATGACGGTGATCATGAACGAAAAGAACGAATTAATCCCTTCCCGTACCGTTACCGGTTGGCGTGTGTGCATAGACTACCGAAAGTTTAATGACGCCACCCGGAAAGACCATTTCCCCTTGCCATTCATTGACCAAATGTTGGAGCGTCTAGCGGGTCAACAATTCTATTGTTTTCTCGATGGATTTTCGGGTTATTTTCAGATCCCAATCGCCCCGGAGGATCAAGATAAAACGACGTTCACATGCCCTTATGGCACTTATGCGTATCGCCGCATGCCTTTCGGGTTATGCAACGCTCCGGCTACTTTCCAAAGATGCATGGTTGCTATATTCCAAGACATGCTTGAGACTTATATGGAGGTTTTTATGGATGACTTCTCGGTTTATGGTACCACTTTCGATCAATGTCTTCTCAATCTTGAGAGGATGCTTAAGAGATGCATAGAGACAAACCTTATGTTGAATTGGGAGAAATGTCACTTTATGGTGACGGAGGGGATAGTTTTAGGTCACAAGGTGTCTAGAGAGGGGATAGAGGTGGATAGGGCCAAGATAGATACCATAAGTAGATTGCCTCCACCTACTAGTGTTAAGTTCGTTCGCAGCTTCCTAGGTCATGCGGGCTTTTATAGGCGTTTCAATAAGGATTTTTCTAAGATTACGCGCCCCATGACCCGACTTTTAGAGAAAGATGTACCTTTCGTCTTTGATGAAGAGTGCATAAAGGCTTTTGATTTTTTGAAGGAGAAACTCATTAGTGCCCCTATCCTTGTTTCGCCCGATTGGAGCTTGCCTTTTGAGCTCATGTGCGATGCAAGCGATTATGCCGTAGGTGCGGTTCTAGGTCAAAGTGTTGATAAACATTTTCATCCAATCTACTACGCGAGCAAAACTTTAAATGATGCTCAAGAGAACTATACCACCACGGAAAAAGAGCTCTTAGCCGTAGTGTTTGCGTTTGATAAGTTTCGCTCATATCTTGTGCTTTCCAAAACCACCGTGTTCACCGACCACGCCGCTTTGCGCTTTCTTTTCCAAAAGAAGGACGCAAAGCCACGCCTCATTAGATGGATTCTTTTGCTCTCCGAGTTCGATATCGAAATTAAGGATAAGAAGGGAGCGGAAAACGTGGCCGTCGACCATTTGTCACGCTTAGAGGATCCTAAGAGAGAGGAGGTTCATGAGGAATCAATAGGAGACACTTTTCCTCATGAAACCATAGACTTTGTTAGTGCCGAGGTTGAGGGTTTGCCATGGTTTTCGGATTTGGCAAATTATTTAGCAACCGGCGATATTGTGAGGGGTATGTCCTACCAACAAAAGAAAAAGCTTCTTAGGGATGCTAGGAAGTCATTTGGGATGACCCGTACCTATTTAGGATAGGTGGAGATAGAGTGCTTAGGAGGTGTGTTTCAAAAGAGGATGGGATGGACATCCTTAGACATGTGCACGAGGGTTTAACGGGAGGCCATCACGGGCCAAATGTGACCGCACAAAAGGTTTTTGATAGTGGCTTCTATTGGCCAACGGTAGTTAAAGATGCCATAGAGTTTGTTAGGACATGTGACCATTGCCAACGTACCGGCAACATCTCATCCAAGGATGAAATGCCCCAAAATCCCATCCAAGTTCTTGAAGTATTTGACGTTTGGGGTATTGATTTCATGGGACCTTTCCCCTCATCGAGTGGGAATAGGTACATCCTCGTGGCCATTGTGTAGGATCGGGATTCGATCAAACGAGTCATTCAGAAGAGTTCTCGATCAATACGAAAGGCAGAATCAGACGTAATGATGTTATAACAGCTAGATTTACACGTAGAATCACTTTAAATGTCGATTGCATTGATTTGAAACTGATTACAGATCGTTCGACACTTCGGCAGCACTTCGTCTCCGGAATCAGATCGTTACAAATGAAGACCCGGACTCACCTATATATAGGAATCGCCAGACCGCATGAACCAGCCTCACCAGCCCGTGCGACCTGGTCAGACCGTACGAGCTGGATTAGTCAGCTCGTGCGACCTGGTCAATCATCCCTAAACTCCTATTTTCTAGTCTAATGAGCTCCGGTCTACACAATCTATATACATGACTCGATACAAGACGAAGTCAACAGACATATGCACTAACAGACTCCCCCTTGGATGTTGACGAGTCTTCAATGTATTGAGTCTTCAATCTTGATCGGTCTTTTCTCTCTTTCCAAAGTATCTTTCTCTGTAAGCATCCTTCAATCCTTATCTTTCAATCTCTCTTGATCAGATCTCTCGATTCTTTAAACTCATCAGCATTAGCAGCTTCTATCTCGAGCACTGTTCCAGAATAGCAGACTGGCTCTCTAGCATTCAGACCCCTTCTTTACTTTGAAATCTTCCAATCAACAGACTCCCCTTTGCTAACAGACTCCCCCTTAATTTGTTCCGGGATCGCAATCTGACATATCACTCATTCTAAGATCGTGTCCTGGCTCAAACTCTGCTCAGGCTTAGACACGGGGATCTGGCTCTACAACTTTCATAGGTTCAGGAACGTCTCCTGCCTCTCCGTAGCAACAGGATCAGGAACCTGGTAACCTGCACAATTCTCTACCCAAAAGTAAATTTCATAATTGTTAAAATTTAACAAATTTAGAAACCACTTGTAGATATCGTTCAACATCAACAATAGTTATATCAAGTTCAAATTAATGACCTTGATTAATTAACAGTAAAATCGGCCTCAAAACATCACTTGTAAGATTATTTTAAAACATTTCTCAAATCATCTCAAACTTTAACTTCATTTTTCATTTCAAACACACTCTCCCAACCCACTGTCGTTCATCATGTTTAGCACTCAGAATTTTGAAAATCAGCTTTTCAACATCAGTTGCCAAAAATAAGATGAAATAAAATCTTTTTAATTTTTCAAAATTTTATGCTAAAACACACTGAAAATCTTTTTGGATTTTGGGAAATATATTATATACAGACATATTTTTGTGAGTTTGTGTAAGAGGATCATATCAGTTTTTGAGACAAATCACTAACACCGTTGACCTTTTTAGACTTTAAGTTCTAAACGATTCACTTAGATTGTCAGTATACTGATCCATTTAAATTTTCACACAAAGTTCAATTGTTTCGAGATACGAGAATTAGTGTTTTAAGCACTTAACTTATTCGCGTGTCCCACCTCAGAATATACTCCCGTATCAAGATTCCCTAGATTCAGTCTTACAGGTGAATATACCATAATGATATCTGTACTCTGGGTTAGTGCGAGACCTTGAGAGCTCAGGTATGAACTTCCGTTCAGTCAAAGAGATAAAGGCTCGACTTTGAGGTGTGTCCCCCTTGGGGATCTTCTTTACAACTGCACTTGAAATACACCTTTCGATATTTTTCAATTTTTATGCAGAGGGTAAGCTTTTAAAGCGCGTAAAGTATTATACGAAGTCTAGGTCATTGCTTTCGCAATATCAGAAGACTAGGTATAATACCCCAGATATCAAACAGTATAAAGACCTAGTATCTCAGAATTAGGCAATCTCTCAAACAAGATTTCGGGGGTTACCCATATATCCGAGAGATGTTCCCCACGAGATAAGAAAGCTATTAATATTTAGGTTTATATCTCGAAATCAATCTACTGAATGTGTAAAAACCTAATGGCATATCATCAGTGAGATCGTTTATCACATATTTAACTTTCCAATTCTTTAGCATGCTGTGATTGTCTACTAATGTACTATCATTTCCTCTTTTTCACAACAAAACTCATTTTTGATTTTTCGATGTTTTTGTATTTTTTATTTAATCATGTTTTTGGATTTTTCAAATTTTCAAAATTTTAATTTTTTACTCCCCCTAAAATCAAAAATATGTTTCAATTTTTGATTTTCCGGGAAAATTTGAAAGTAAAATCAATAAACTGTACAAATAAAATGACAAACTGATGTGAATTGCTTCAATTCTCCATTCTCTTGGCTCAAATAATCAGAACTCCACCTGACAACAAACTATTTTCCCATTATGATTTCAAAACACTTAAGTTTGTTTTAATCAAAATGGTTTTTCCGAAAAATTAGTTTTGTTGATTTCACACACATGGAGATTCATTCATCACTTTGTTCTTTCAACCACTTGTAAAAACTATCACTTGTAGCTTTTTCATAGAAACATTTTTCAAGAATGATGCCGATTCATGCTCCACGATTACCAACTTGGGAGCTCCGGCAAGTCAGGATTTTACTTTTTAAAGAATCTCACCCATGCCTGATCAATCATGGGTGAACCATCATCATTTGGTTTAACAACTTTCGATTCATAAAATTCTTTCACTCCCTTCACCTTCCCATCAACCATCTTACCAAAAATATGTAGCACTTTACCATTAAATGCTTTTTCTGCATCAAATTCTTTCTTATCAGAGAAGAATTGATCTGAAATCTCAATCTTACCAATTTTTTATTTCAAGTTTCCGTTTGACAATGGTGGAAAATTTTCATCATCCATTGTCAAAACGGAATTCTCATCATTTAGCACAACAGGTGGCTCCTCTGCCTTTGACGAATCAGATTCATTGCCAGAAACAACCTCTGATTTCTTAACAACCCATTTATGTTTGTTTAAATTGGCTCTTCTTTTGTAAAAATGTTTCGAACTTTCACCAACTTCGAAAGTCAAATTTTTGAACTCCTTAAATTTTTCTATTGGTTGTTCCTTTTTATCAACACATTTCTCTTTCAATTTAGAGTTAAAAGAAACTCCATGTTTTGTGTTGGTGGGCTTTGGGTAATTCCAAGCAATATATCCAACCTCTCGGCATCTGAAACAGGTTCTTCTTTCAACTCTCGGTTCAGATTCCTTCAACATATTCTTTTGCTTTTCGGCAAGAAACTCTTTGTTTGACTGTTTCCAGAAAAGGTTTCTCCTTCTCCTCTTCTAAACTTGCTCCTGAAACAAATTTAGTTTTTGGTTTATAAATTTTCTCATTTTTATGATTTTCTGGTAGAATAAAATCTAATCCTTTCTTTTTGAAATTACTGTTATGGTTTGGTTTCTTTCGATAACCCGAACCAGAACTGTAACCCTTTTTCTTGTTCAATCTTTGTTGAACTCTTGAAGTGTACTTTTTAGGTTTTTCAGTAAGATTTACATCTTTTATTTCAGAAATATTAATTTCTGTTAATTTGAAGACCTTGTTAATCATTTCAGTTTTAACACCTCTTATTGGAAATTCTTCATCAGAATATAATTTGTCGGAGTCAATCAAAGTATATGCTACTTTGAATGTTTCGTCATTCAAATTATTTTTTGATATCAGAAAATCTTTATTGTAAACCCTTTTGACCGGTGAACTCGAAATTTTGTCTGATGAACTCGAATCTTCAGATTTAGACTCTGACTTTGACTCTTCATCTTTATCCAACACCTGATCGACCACTTTCTTAATTAACTCGGACTCATGATCAGTGTTAGACGCTGTGAAGGTGACATCAATATCATCTGGTAATCCATCGATAGACTCGGATTTCAGATTCAGATTGAGTGCTTCAGCCACCTTTTCAAAGTGTCGGGGGGTATAGCCATCCCACATTGGATTTGGTACTCTGTTATAATTCAAACCAGTTTTCTTACCAGAATTTTCTTCATCTTCTGCATACTTATGAGCTGCAACGGTAGGATAGATGCGATCAATAACATACTCTGAACTTTGATAACTTCGAAGTAAAGTATTCACTCTTTCTGTTTCAATCGTCATCGCTGCCAATTCTTGTTTCAGCCCAGCAATAATCTCGATATATTTGTTGATTGCAGTTTGCTTTTGAAGAACTGTTGCTTTCAGAAGATTCTTCATCTGGATATCCTCATCACTAGCTCTTTTGTACCAATTGACTTTGCTACTTAAGAGATCATATGATTCCTTTATGCTTCTCACATTATGCAATAAGTTCTCTTTGAGCTTCTCCAATTCAGCATACTTTGTATCTTTCTCGGCACAATCTTTGCAGGGTTCTAAACACTTAGCACAAGGTTTTTCAACCTCTACAATCTTTTCAACTTCAACAATTTTTTCAACTTCAACTATTTTTTCGACTTCAACTATTTTTTCAACTTCAACTATTTTCTCCACCATCTTTTCAATCACAATTGGTTCTTTCTCAACTTCTATCTTTACTTCATTCTCTTCAACCTCGACCTTCTCTGTCGATTTTTCTTCAACTTTTGCCTTATCAACTTCAATCTTTTCTTCAGCAACCCTTCTTGCTTCCATTTCTCTTTTCAGTCTAGCAGCCCTTTTCTCTTTCAATATCTCCATTTTATCTGCAAAAAACAAATCAAAACTATAAGGATCCAATTGTTTTCTAGCTTTATTAATATACTCTTCCTCATCATCAGTGTCTTCATCACTTCCTGAAGACTTAAAAATCGGTTGTCTTCTAGGACTGTTCTTAGATTTGATTGATTCTTCTTCCGAGGTTGAATCTTCAAAGATTCGAGCAACAAATGCTTTAGAAACTGAAGGTCTAGAAGGATCATAATCATCCCAATTGAAATCTTTCAGAATCCTTTCATCTTCTTGGTCTACCAGACCAAAACAAGCTTTACCCTTTGATTCTTCAATCGGAATAGTACGTGAGTGTGAAGACTGTTGTTGATATGGTTGTTGAGCAACCTGATGATAAATTTCTTTTCTATGATAATCGTTGTTTCCGAAAGGATCTTGTCTTCCGGTTGCTTCTCTGTTTGTACACTCTCGTTTAAAATGCCCCTTTTCTCGGCAACGAAAATAAGTAACCTTCGATTTGTCAAAACCTAGCTGAGATGTTGCAGCTTCACGAAGATCATCTCTTCCGGTGATCTGTTTGAACTTTTCTGCTCTTCTCAAAATGCTAGCTAAACGCCACTTAATGTCCATCAACTCAAGTTCTTCAGAATCAAAATCAATCTGATCATAATCCTCTTTAGTAAGCATCGGATTTCCGATTCGTCCAGCAACTAAGCTTTCATACGACTCTAACACAGTGACAAGAGATGCCATGTGTTGCTTCGCAATATCTGGAGAAAATTTTTGACCATTTTGAATATGTAATGCAACATTGCATTGCAATACTTGACCGGTAAAATTTGCTGAACTTTTTTGTTGAGAACTCGGTGTCGAGAAATTTGGTTCAAAACTTGAATAAGACGAAGAATATCCACTGCTCTGATTTGTATTGCTTGGATTTGTTCTGGAAGAATTTTCAGCACTTAACGCAGTTTGAATCTTCGGACTAGGAGTAGTCTCAATCTTGTTTTCTCTGTAGTACAGACTAACATCCTGTTGAGCACCCGGACTTCTCATTGTAGCAGTTTTTCAAATTAATAGCTCATGTTCTTCCAACTTCTGGATAAACATACTCAAATTCATATCTTTAAATTGTTGGTTATGCTTTAAAATCAACAGATATGTTCCCCATTCATTCTATGGTAGCGCATCGGCTAGCTTATCAACCCATTCTTCATCTTCTTTCTTGATGTCCAATCTTTTCATCTCCATGACTAGATGACAATATCTCTCGATAATCTTCCTAGTCATCTCACTTTCAAAGGCTGTAAACATATCAAACGATTTCTTTAGTAATGCTCGTTTATTTTTGATCATATCGGCACTACCCTTAAACTTTTTAATCAACGCTCTCCAGATTTGTCACACCCCCAAAATCCACCTGCGGAGTACTACCGCTTGGAGGCGTGACTGACCAGGATCCAGCCACCAATCATATTGAACAAGCAATCACATAGTTATAAAAGTTCAACCAATACAATTGGTGTTCAACAAAACATAGTTAAGTTGCAAGCGGAAGCATAAGTCTTAAATCAAAACATAAGTTTAATTGTTTCAAAGTTTAACATGGCACACAGTCGTCCATGTCCCACAACGATCCTCCTCCATGCAAGCTCCAGCTAAGAACCTAAGGACCTGCAAAGCATGTAGTAGCGAGTCAACAACAAGTTGAGTGAGTTCACGGTTGGGGGTTCATTTTAAGTAGTTTCGAAAACAGTTCCTTTAGCTGGCATCCTGCCGTGGGGGTTACCCCATAGATAAAAACGTGACTTGTTTATTCCCGGTTACTCTGGCAATCTAGCCGTGGGGGCTACCCCGTGTTAGTTATCTGGCATTTCGGCCGTGGGGGCTACCCCATGTATACACTAGACTCGTTACCATATCGACTGCTGACTGTAGTCATGTTTAAGTGCCCTGAAACTGTCAATGTCTATCATCATTGACGTGCCCCAGATCCATTAGTTCACGCCCGTCCTCTGCGGCACGGTGTGAGGTTTGTCAGACCTAAATAGCGCTATCTAACTAATGACCCGCTCGCCATTGGCCCGGCGATTAAGTCGATATAAAAATGAGGGACTTCGTGATAGAGTTTTGGTCTAGTACGAGTTATCTGTCCGTGAGGACGAGGAATTACATTCCTGAACCATTGCTGTCCTACCCAAGGAGGACGAGGAATCCACATTCCTTAACCCCATTCCCAACCCAGGGAATCCCATGCTTTGTAGAGGGTGTGAACTCACCTTGGTTTGCTCGGTAGGTACACAGAAAAGTCAGTCAAGCGATATTGGGTCAACCGTGTCCTAACATAGTTGTATCATACAAGTCAGGTTCGTATCCAAGTTGTGCACGTATGTTCTCCACGTATTGTACTCAAGTAATAATCATGGCATACATGTATAAACATGGCAGTTTGCAAATAATGCCTACGGGTTGAACAGTAGTATATAAATAAACAAAGCCCAAGGTCCGGCCCATCAACTAAGCCCGTAATACAGTAAGTCTGATTCGGTGTATGTGTACGTGGTCCCGAGTCGAGACTAGAGATCTCGAGTCGAGACTGTGCGGTTTCGAGTCATTCATGCATTAGTCGAGACAGGCGGTCTCGAGTCGCAACCGGACTCGCAATCATGGTCTCGGTTCATGCTGTTTTGGTCTCGAGTCGCAACCGGACTCGTAACTGTGGTTTCGAGTCATAAGGTTTGTGTGCTGATCACGTGTGGTTTCGAGTCGCAACCAGGTGTTTGCGACTCGCAACCGATGTCGCAACCGGGGGATTTCGACTCATCATGCGGTGGTCTCGAGTCGCAACCGAAGGTCTCGACCGGACATAAGCTGATTCTGCACAGTGTACTATCCAATTGGATTTTGATTTCATGCAACATTATGTACTATCCACTTAAACATGTTTATTTGTCTAACAATTTACCAAATTGGATCAAACATATCAGTTTTCAAATATTCAAAACATGTTCATATGATATTCAACAAGTTCTTCATATGTTCATCATGTTCATCAAATATTCATATAAACTTTAATCAAACAAAAATCATGATCAACAATTTATCAACACTAACATGCACCCTATGATGTCAACACAATGAATCGTCCTAATCGTGCACATACCACAGCCGATTACAAGTATTCGGTTTCCATTCATCAATCATTTCAACTTATATCAACATCCAAACCATATAGAGCCGATAACACTCATACATAGTCAAGCATACATTATTCACCCTAATGAAATCAACACATTAACATATAATCATCATCAACCGAATGTAAACACATACATAGAACATTTATGCATCGATTACTTGAACACTAACTCATCATCAATGTATACCATCATTTTAATCAAAACATCATAGACACTAACCAACAAGCATCATAAACACTAACCGGTTGATGAGTTTCAAAGGTGAGTATGAAGCTTCCAAACGGGTGTGTGTGTGTGTCGATCCGAGAGCTCCTTGTAGTAGCCGATTGAATCCGAGAAGGAGGAGAGGAGAGGTGATATTGAGACTTAGGGTTTAATGGTTTCTAGAGAGAGAGTAGGGGAGTGTGTGTGTGTCCAAGAAAATGGCAAAGATGGCTAGGTGCATAACATATATACTAGCTTCAAGTGGTGCACCCTAATAGGTTTTCGAAATAGGCTAAGTGTGTGTGTGTGTGGCCCAACCGGCCCATATGTTACTGTTCACTCGAGACCACATGGTCTCGAGTCGGGTCCTTGTTGTTTCGGTTCATATACATACTCGCATACATACAATCACAAACATAATCATATAAGTTCACATATATCATTCATTAAATCATCAAATTAGTTAGTCACTTAGCGTTCAAGCGTACAACGAAAGGTTCTAAATTTCGAGTTGTCACAAGATTGATCTAGCAGTTCTCTCATGTTGAAGCAGAACAAAAATATCTTCTTTTATTGCTTGTTGGAGAATGCTAATCATCATTTTTTCACTGGTGTATCTTAATTTTTCATCTGGTAAAAATTGACTTAATTGTTTTTCATTTCCAAGTTCATCTTTCGGTAAAGTATAATCTTTCTCAAAAGAAACCCATGCATCAAACTTGTTTGCTTGTACCCAGTTTTCAAAACGGTCTTGCCACCCTTTAAAGTCCTCAATGTACATAAGCTTTGGAGGCTTTTGGAAAGTTCCCGTTTCATTCTCGATACCAACAGTTTCAGCAACTGTAACTGGAGCGACCGGAGCAGTAGCAAACGCATTGTAAAATTCGTTTTCCATGTTTTGGTTAAAAGATTTACAAAAACAGAATTTCAAACGAGCTGAGTTTTCAAACGATCTGGTAATTCACACGATCTGAGATCAGTTCATGCGGTCTGAAGTTCAAATGGTCTGGTAAGATTTAATTCATACGAGCTGGACTCAACTCGTACGACCTGGGATTTGAACCAAACGACCTGGTTCAGTTCGTACGGGCTGAGAGGAAAACTCAAACGACCTGGATACCTTTTAACCACACCATACGAACTGAAGGGTATATTTCAAACGATCTGACAAAAAAAAAGCAATCTGGTCCATTTTTCATGCAATTTGAACAACTTTTTCACTTCGTTTCAGCAATTTCTTAATCTGTTCGAAATATCTAGGTCCAAAACTCCATGATTTTATCAAATTTTCGGTCTGATTTATGGTTTAATCTGTTCACAGATTGATTAAAACTCAGTTTTACGTGTTATATCACAAAATCAGGTCATATTAACCACGAATTCACGGTTAATTTTAAGAAAAAACGTGTAGAAAGTGAGTAGAAAGAAGTTTTTAGATGAAGATATGCTGCAAATGGCAAGAACTCTTCCTCCTGTGCTCTGATACCACTTGTAGGATCGGTATTCGATCAAACGAGTCGTTCAGAAGAGTTCTTGATCAATACGAAAGGCGGAATCTGACGTAATGATGTTATAACAGCTAGATTTACACGTAGAATCACTTTAAATGTCGATTGTATTGATTTGAAACTGATTACAGATCGTTCGACACTTCGGCAGCACTTCGTCTCCGGAATCAGATCTTTACAAATGAAGACCCGGACTCACCTATATATAGGAATCTCCAGACCGCATGAACCAGCCTCACCAGCTCGTGCGACCTGGTCAGACCGTACGAGCTGGATTAGTCAGCTCGTGCGACCTGGTCAATCATCCCTAAACTCCTATTTTCTAGTCTAATGAGCTCCGGTCTACACAATCTATATACATGACTCGATACAAGACGAAATCAACAGACATATACACTAACACATTGACTATGTCTCAAAGTGGGTGGAAGCTCAAGCTTTGCCCACTAATGATGCCCGAGTGGTGGTGAGATCTCTTAAAAAGTTATTCACGTGTTTCGGATTTCCTAAAGCTATCATAAGTGACCGTGGTACGCACTTTTGCAATTCCGCCATGGAAAAAGCTCTTGCGCGCTACGGTGCCACTCACCATCTTTCCACCGCAAACTAGTGGCCAAGTAGAGAATGCAAACCGAGGGGTGAAGAGAATCCTAGAGAAAACGGTAGGAAAAAGTAGAAAGGATTGGTCGGAAAAGCTCGACGACGCATTATGGGCATTCCGCACCGCCTACAAAACACCGTTAGGAACCACGCCCTTCTTGATTGTGTATGGCAAAGCGTGCCATCTTCCGGTAGAGTTAGAACATAGAGCTTTGTGGGCATTGAAACCGTTAACCTCGACCTTACCGAAGCCGCAAGAAGGAGGTTCTTCCAAATCCATGAATTGGAAGCTTTAAGGGATGCTACCTATGAACGATCTTGGAGTATCAAGGAAAAGACTAAGGCTTTGCATGATAGGAGGTTGCGAGGGTTGAAGGGGTTTAAGGTAGGTGATAGAGTGCTCTTATTCAATTCAAGATTGAAATTGATAGCGGGGAAGTTGAAATCGAGATGGACCGGACCGTACGTGGTAAAGGAGGTGTTTCCATACGGTACCGTCGAGTTGTATGACGAAGTCGATAAAGGTGTGTGGAAGGTAAATGGTCATCGCTTGAAACATTACTTGGGAGGTCCCATTGATACTACCGAAGAGGAAGAAATTCCTCTAGAGGACCCACCCACCTTCACCGAACAATGAGTGAGAAAAGCTTCGTTTGTAGAGTATGTACCATTTGTAAATTTCGTTAATTTTTCGTATTTCTCGTAGTTTTTCGTGTTTGTGTTTTGTGTGTTTGAGAAATTTTGCAGGAAACGTACCCTTGAAGAGCCGAATTTGCGAAGAAAACGTCATCCCAGGTAAGTCCCATACTTAGAAAAAATTTGGGATGGTTTGGGGAAGGTTTGGTAAGACTTAGAAATTTTTCTAAGACCTAAAACATGAAAAATTTCGAAACCTTCTGTTGAAAATCGTCCGTGGCGTCGCGCCACCATGAAACTGTTCGTGGCGTAGCGCCACCACTAGGGTCAAGAAAACACATTTGAACCCCCAATTCCTAAACCCCTTTACTTGAACCAAGCCGTGACGCGCCACGGCTGACTACCTTTCTGTTGGCGTCGCGCGACGAACTGAAAAATCGAATTAAAACCATTTTCACTCTCCTGATATCCCCAAACACCCCAAAACCCTTTTTCTTTGCCCTCACCACCGATAACCATCACCCACCTTACATCCATCGGTTCCCACCATTTCACCCACCGTTTTCCACCTTCGAACCACCCATGTGACCGGCGTTACCAACCAAACATAACCCACAAGAAATCTTCACCATCCAGCCGCCATATAGCTCCGATTCGGGACTTTCACCTCACAAAAATTTTCAATTTTTCTTCCGATTTACAGCTAATCAGGTATGTTTCTTGCTCATGCTCTCACTTATTTGTTGATTGGAGTCAAGTTCAAGTCTGTTCGACTTAGGGTTCAGTTCATCTTCGTCATTACTTTGGTCAGTCCAGTCGAGTCATCTTTGTCGAGTGGGTTTCGAGTAAATTTTGTGTGTTCTATTGTTGGGTCAGTCGAGTTAATATTAGTTGGTCCAGTTGACGTCTTGTCGAGTCGAGTTGGTCTTGTGATAGTAAAGTAAGGTCAGCCGCAGGCTATGTAGGTTAGGTGTCGAATCAGTTGTGTTTAGATGTTTTGTTTGGATCCGTTAGTAGTCGAGTCAGGTTTGAGTCTTGTGTCCTTGAGACCTTTTTCTTATGTCTTTAATGTGGGTCAGTCTAGAAGTCTTCGTCCGTATCGAGTCCATGGTTGAATGCATTTGCTTGTATGGTTTAAGTTTGCGGTTGGCTTGGTTTGGGTTTACATTGCTACTTAGAAATAAAATGTGGTTTTTGTTTCAAAGTTTACATCGGCTTCGGGTGGTGTCGGTTTGGGATAGTGAATCTATTTGATTGTGGATTGATTGGTAGGGTATATTGACACTTGAAGTTCCGATATTGCGCATTAAAACATCTAAATTTGTTTTAAAACATCTAAAAAAGCAAATGATTTTTAAGCGCGGATTGGACTTCAATGTCATTGTTAGGCACTCGTTTTTAATTGCGGACAATTAAAAGTGTCGAGGGGGGTAATGTACATTGAGTCTAGTTAATGTCTTTGAGTCATTTTAGTGTCGTTTTAGCCTAGTCTTAGTCGTAGTTAGTCTTAGTGTCATTGTTTGGGTTTACTTGCACGTACAAGTGGTTTAAATTCGCCCATACTCAATCTCAATTCGGGCGAGTTTAACTATCACTTAGCAATTGTAAAAAGTAACCCATTTGTTTCAGAATTAGCCGCGAATGAAATGCTATACGACTATTCTTTCTTTTTCGGAAAAAAATATAAAAATCCAAAAAAATATAAAAAATATAAAAAAATACCAAAAAATTATAAAATTAAAAATACCAAAAATAGTTTGTTATGACTGACTGTCTGCTTGTTTTTTCTTGATTATATCTGTTTTGCAGGCATGGCGAGCAGTTCAAGGAACGGTCGGGCCCGGAAGAGGGCCGCGGGTCAGTCGGCACCACAACAGGATCCACCTCAGGAGGACCCGGTCCCATAGGAGACACTGATCATTCAGATAGCTGCCGATGATCCGAAACTGAGAAAGATTGAACATCAAAGCTCTTATAATTTTATCCCGGATATGAAAATGCTTAGAGCCTATCACCCGATACTGAAATTTGAGCCGAGTACAGCTGAATGGAACAAGTATGATAAACTGAGGAAAACTGATTTACTTCCACACAGGAAAACTGATTTACTTCCACACAGGGTTATAGATTGGTTGTGGTTGAGTGAGATAGGCGCGAAGCAGGAGGTGAGGGACCTTTTGGGTTAGAGGTTGATTGATGCATTGGAGTGTATAGAGCCTCAGTATGAGGATCTGGTGCTAGAGTTTCATAGCACTTGGATGCACAAGGAGGGAAAGTTCGAGTAGGACACATCTGTGTCATTCAGTTTAGGTAGGCAGGTGTATGAGATGAATGTGGCGAGGTTTGCCTTAGTGTCGGGGTTGTATACTGAGGAGGAAGTGAAGAGGCCAGAGTTTGTTACTTGTTTGCGGGGTGCTTATTCTAAGCCTAGGGATTGTGGTGTTGGAGCGACTGAGCTGCGAGAGTTTTGGAGTATGATTTCTGACCACCCTTTCACGACTACGAACCTAATCACTTCGGTTCGTAATCCGTTTATAGGTATGTGTTGAAGATCTTATCTACTACACTGGTGGGTTGGAAGTCGGGGAGAATAAAGTGAACTGGATAGAGTTGTTTATCTTGATGTGTAGAGTGCAGAACAGGGAGATGAATTTGGCTACGGTCTTAGCAGATTCTTTTAGTAGGAGTCGTCGAGGAGGTCCTCATGCTGGTTTGGATATGGGCCCCTATATTACTAGGATTGCGCGAAATTTGGGGGTGTTTACCAAATATCTCCCTGAATTTCTACATGTGGGGCACACGACGGCGACATTTGGGATCAAGGAGTTGCAGCAGGCCGATATAGTATCATCTATGGAGCCTTACGGCTGGGAGCCGATCAGGCAGGGCCCACAGGTGCAGCCACCGGAGGGACATCCCGCTGTGGATGTAATGCTTCAGATTGATCCTCCACATAGACAGCGGCCACCACAGCGACGCGAGCTGCCAGCACACCAGTACCCACGCAGATAGCCACCACCTGCACCTCTTACTTTGGATTCGTTCTCTGTGTACGTGGAGCAGAGGTTCGATAGGCTGGAGCACCTTATTTTGACAGGTCAGGATAGGCAGGAGGGTGCCCTCCAATATATGATGAGTAGGCAAGCATGGGGATTCCAGATTTCTTCAAGCCGAGGCAGCAGGGTAGCTCGGCTGGTACTGAGGAGAGGTTTGATCTGATTCCCCCGATTCGTGTTTTTGGAGAGAGCAGTTCAGGAGCAGGTGGTCGAGAGGAGAGCAGTCATGAGCTGATAGGGAGCATGACTAGGACTAGTGTGGGGATAGCATGAGGATGCAGGAGCAGCATCTGACTATATCTTTTGTTGATTTTTTTTCTTTTATGCTGTTTTTGATCCTCATATATTTTGGTCTGTACTGATACTTATACACGTTAAACAGGTTGGTTAGGGAGGTTGGGTTGGTTGATGTTGAAACTACTAATATTTTGATGATGATATATATTATTATGTTTTGGTAGTTTGTGTTGATGATTGATAGGTTGATTGTAGTAGCCGCTTTCGTTCGCGTGTCTGAGGTTAGAGTTGTTTGCTGAGCGCGTATCGAATTGGAGGGCTTATGTGGAAATGACTGGCACTTTGACAGTCTCACATATCAGCTAAGTCGTTTCCCTTTTTGTTGTTGTATTTTATTTATTTATTTCATCTTTAGTTAGTTATTTATTTAGTTAGTTCGTTAGTAGTTTAGTAGTTTTTCTTAGGTAGTTTGGGAGAGCATAGATGTTACATTTTCTCCATCTGACACTGACAACGAGTCACAAGTGATTAAAACTATTGTTGACCAAGTGTTGGATGAAGAAAGTGATAACTCTGATTTCGGAACGGTCAAAACACATTTGGAGAATTCCAATTCTGAAGATGATGGAAACTTTTTGGACAAATTCATACCAAAATCAGATAAAGTTGTGGATGACGATTTGATTATTGTGGTTTACACAATGACCGGAACTGACAAACTCTATACTGATTTTGAGTATCCAATTCAGAATGCAAAATTGGAAAATGTTGAGAAAGTGTCCAAACTTGTGGAAATTGACATTTCAGAGGTTAACAACAACGCATTTCTATCAAAACCAAGAAAATCTTTTGTGAAACAACAACCAAACAACCCGGGAAAGAAAGAATGGGTAGGTAACAATGGTCATAACAAAAGACATGGTAACAATTTCAAAAGGAAAGGTGTCGGTTTTGAGAAGAAAATGGCTAAAAAGGAGATCAAGCCAAAAGAAAAGTTGAGTGATGTATTTGTTGCAGGAAAGAACACAGTTGCTGAAAAAGATTATATCTTTAGTCAGAAAGCTGTTGACGATTTCAATGCAGCCCAAAAGTTGAAAGATGAGACCAACAGATCCACTTTTGTCGATTATGACAAAAGAATCTGTTATCGCTGCAATGAAATTGGTCACATGGCCAAACAGTGTGTTAAAAGGATTGAAAAACCAGTTTTCCAGAAATCCAAACCTAAAACTTCAAATGTTGTGAAGGGAAAAATACCGATGGTTTCTCCCGTGCGTATTCTGAAACGCGGTGAATCTTTGAAGTCCGAGGATAAGCCAAAATCAACCTTTGAGATTGGTGAATCTTCAAAATCTCCAAAGACTTCAAAGGTTTATCCCAAAACGAAGATTTTTCAAAATCAATCATGGGTAGAGAAACCCAAACAATCGTTTGAAGAAAAGAAAATGGAGAAGGTTTTAAAATCTGAGCCAACAGTTGATGTCACTAACAATGAAAATCTTGAGTTTGAATTGGACAAATTGATTGGAGAATTTCCACCAATCAAAGAGGGAGATCTTAAATCAAAGTCAAAATCTGTTGTTCTAAATGTTGTGTTTCATATTCCAAAAGTTGACAATCATGATATTATGTTTGGTAGTGTATCAAATGTCGAGAAAACTTGGGCATCTTTGTTTAAGTAAAAGTTATTTGATGTGTGCAGGGGCTTCCGAGGTCGATCATCTCCAAGTGGATCATGGATAGCGATGCCTCGAGGCATATAACTGGGATGTTAGCACTACTCTATGATGTTAAATCAATTAATGGAGGATATGTTGGATTTGCGGGAACTCAGGGAGGAAGAATCGTTGGTGAAGGAACTCTTACCAATGGAGTTGTATCGTTTGATAAAGTGAACTACATCGTTGAACTTGAAAACAATCTGTTGAGCATATCGCAGATTTGTGACAAGTCATTCACAGTTCATTTTACAAAAAATGAGTGTTTGATCATTAAACCTGGTTTCAAAATTCCTGAAGATTTGGTGTTGATGCGAGCTCCACGTGAAAACGATTTGTATGTCTTGGACATGAGCGTCGCAACAACATTAGACAAAAAGAAACAATGTTTTGTAACTAAAACAAAAGCACCTGAAAAAGAATCAAGAATGTGGCATCGTAAGATGGGTCACATTCATGTGTTGGTGCATACGTCTGTCGACTTCGTCTTGTTTCGAGTCTTGTATTAAAAATGTTAGATCAGGGCACGTAGTTCGAGAAACTAAGGTTTGTGTGTAAGTGTGTAATTTCGCTTGAAATAGCCACTAGCTATTTCAAACGAAATTAGATCTTGTAATTTCGCTTGAAATGGCCAGTGCCACTTTCAAGCGAAATCACCTCCACTATATATAGGTGTGTTGCTAGTTCATTTGTAACTTTTGTAATTCCGGTATCGAAGTGTTGCCGACGTGTCTACTGATCTGGAAACTTGTTATTTCAATAAAACAAGACAATTAAGTGTGAAACAAGCTGTTTTCCAAGTCAATTCATCTGTTTCTGCCTCTTGAATTGATAAGAACTCTTTTGATTAACTCGTTTGGGTTACAAAACGATCCTTCAAGTGGTATCAGAGCTCAGGAGGAAGAGTTCTTGCCAAAACAGCCATAAAATCTGTCTTCTACACTTTCTTTTTCAAAATTCACAAGTTTTTACGGTCAAAATGACTTAAATTTCACATATTGTGTGCGAAACAGTGTTTTAATGAATCTTTGAAAGAATTGGACATTTATTCGATCTAAAAGTGGTAAAATTACATAATTTCGCTTGAAAATGGATTCGGATTAGGTGACGTCAGCGTTATTTCGTACGGAATTACAGCTTGATTTCAAACGAAATTACATAATTTCGCTTGAAATTCATTATTTCGCTTCTAAGTGTAATTTCGTTTGAGCCGTTTCACACGAAATTACCTAATTCCACATGAAATTAGTTTTAATTCCGCTCCAATTTGTTATTTCGCTTGAATTATTTCGAATGAAATCAGTAATTTCGTTTGAAAGAGGTATTCCGTGTGAAGAGATAATTTTGTTTGAAAAGGTATTCCGTTTGAAGAAGTGATTTCGCACCAAATTAGTATTCCGTTTGAAAGTGCTATTTCGTTTGAAAGTGTCAGTTTTGTGAAAAAGTTTATCGAATCATGGAAGAGGAATTCTATAATGCGTTTGCTACAGCCCCGACTACTCCGGCTGCCATTGCTCAGAGCATGAACATGGAAAACGAAACTGGAACTTTACAAAAACCCCCGAAACTCATGGGAATTGAAGAGTATTATGGTTGGAAAGATCGGTTTGAGAACTGGGTTCAAGCTAATCATTTGAGATCTTGGGAGTGTATTGAGAAAAAGTATGTCAAGCTGCGTACAGATTTGGGAGTTATCAAAACAATTTCTGAATTTACGGACAAAGAACGAGACATGTATAAAGCTGAAAAGATGATGATCAGTCTGTTACAGCAAGCTATTAAAGAAGACATCTTCATTTTGCTTCAGCACGACAATACTTCACGATCGATCTGGGATGCTCTTAAAACTAAATTTGAGGGTAGTGAGAAGATGATCAGGAGCAAGAAAGCATTACTTAAGAAATAATTTGACTTGTTTTCAAGTTTGCCGGGTGAATCATCAAAGAAACTGATTGAAAGATATTGCCATTTAGTGAGAACTATGTCTTTGTTAGAAATTGTCAAAGATCAAGAAGAATGGGTCGACAAGTTAGCTGATGCATTAACTCAGAAAGAATGGGGTACGTATTTGATGATCTTAAAAAACACGGGAGAATATGACAAGTTGACTATTTCACAGTTCATTGAAAAGATTGAGGATCAAGATCTGGAACAACAGAAGATTGCAAGAATAAACAATCCGAGTGGTCAACAAGATGTCAAAATGTATTACAAAGGAAGTGTTCAAGAGGTTGAATTAAGTCCAAAAGTTCAAACTGCTTTCAGTGCTGAAAACTCATCTGGACCAGTCAATCAAAGTCCAAGCAGCAGCAGTGGTTTTTCTTCATATCCGAATGTTAATCCAAAGAGTTCTACATCATGTCATCAGTTTCAAAACTTAAACAACAGTAATGGTCAATTGTTGAATTGCAATATAGTATTGCATCTTCAGAATGGTCAAAAATTTTCTGAAGAGATTGCCAAAAGTCATATGTCGTTACTTGCTATAGTATTTGAGTCTTATGAAGGATTGGTTGCAGGAAGAATCAAGAATCCTATGCTGACGAAAGAAGATTACGATCAGATAGATGTGCAAGAGATGGAATTAATGGATATTAAATGGTGTCTTGCGAGTGTTTTAAGGAGAACTGAAAAGTTTAAGATGATTACAGGACGAGATGATTTTAGAGATGCAAATGTTTCTACTTTGGGTTTTGATAAATCTAAAGTTACTTGTTTTCGATGCAGGGAGAAAGGACATTTCAAGAGGGAATGTAAAAATTGAGAAGCAAGTGAAGTACAGAATCCGTTTGGTAAAGATGATTATTATCGAAAAGCCATATATCAACAAGTTGCTGATCAACCGTACAAACAAAAAGAACCACAAACTGCTCATGCAAAAATGATTGTAGAAGCAAATAAGAAAGCATATTATGGTATAATCGATCAAGATGATGAGAAAGTGGATGAAGGATTCAGTTGGGACAAATACATTCCACCTGATTCCAAAGTGGCTCTTACTGCACAAATCATTCAAGAGCCAGTGTTTGATCAATCATTATCTGATGATAGTGATGATGAAGAGGAGACACAAATAAATATTGGAAAATCTATGTTATCTCCTGAAAGTTTTGAATTTTATTTTGCAGATATATTGGTAAAGCTAAAGGAGAGACGAGCAGCAAAAGAACAAAAGAAGATGAAATGTGAAAGTATTGCTCAAGAAGTAAAACATGAACATAGTGAAGAAGTTAATGTTGCTGAGAAAGTAATTGAAGCTGAAAAGGTTGTAGAATCAGAGAAAGTAATAGAAATTGAAAAAGTTGTTGAAGTTGAGAAGATAGTAGAAATTGAAAAAATTGTGGAAGTCATCAAGCCTTGCTTAAAATGTTTAGAATCTTGCAAGCAGTGTGCAGAGAAGGATGAGAAGTTGAATGAACAAAATAAAATGAAGGAAAAGTTATTGTTTGATCTCAACTACGTGAAAGAATCATATGATGTATTGAACAGGACAGTGACTGGTCTGCAAAAGACAAACTCTGAAAGAGAAGATGCATTGACAATGTTGAATGCAGTGATGATGTTAAAGAAGAAAGCCATTAATTTTTACATTGAAGAAAGTGCAAAGTGGAAGCAAGAGTTGGAGACAGAAAAGATCGAAAATGAAAGAATTATACGGTTGTTACAGAGTTATTCTAGTTCTGATTATTTGATTGACAGAATTTATCCAACTGTTGCAGGTTTAGAAGCGTTTCAAGATGAGAAGCCAAAAGAGAAGGATGCTGGTAAGAAACAAAGTGCAAATTATAACAAGTGTCCGCCTCCGATCTGGGAAGGTTATTCTCCCAGAAAACCAAATGAGGAGCAAGTCAAAAAGGCTGTCAATATAAAGTTAAAGTCCGAAACAACTGATGAGTTACCAGAAAATATTGACGTCACATTCACATCGTCTAACACTGATCATGAGTCTGAGTTAATAAAGAAAGTGGTCGATCAGGTGTTGGACAAAGATGAGGAGTCAGAGTCAAAGTCCGAATTCAAGAGTTTGAGTTCATCAGTTGACAGTCAAAAGTCGCCGGTCAAAAGGGTTTACAATAAAGAATTCCGGTTATCAAAATCTAATTTGAATGATGAACCAATCAATGTGGCATATATTTTGATTGATTCAGACAAATTATATTCTGATAAGGAATTTCCAATAAGAGGTGTTAAAACTGAAATGATCAAACAGGTTTTCAAACTAACAGAAATTAATATTTCTGAAATAAAAGATATAAATCTTTCTGGAAAACCTAAATCTTACACCTCAAGAGTTCAACAAAGATTAAACAAGAAAATAGGTTACAGTTCTGGTTTAGGTTATCGAAAGAAATCCAACCATAACGATAATTACAAAAAGAAAGGTCTTGGATTTATTCCACCGAAAAATTATAAAAATGAGAAAACTTATAAACCAAAAACTGTATTTGTTTCAGGAGCAAATTCAGAGGAAGAAGAAAAAAGCTCATTCTGGAAGCAATCAAACAAAGAATTCCTTGCTAAGAAGCAAGAGGGAATGAAGAATGGAGCTTATCAAAGAAAGGAAACAAGAACATGTTACAGATGTCAAGAAGTTGGACACATTGCCTGGAACTGTCCTAAGGCAACCAACATCAAACAGGAAGTTGTTTCTAAACTTAAAGAAAAGATTATTGAGACAAATAAACCACCAACTGAAAAATTCAAAGTGTTTAAAAATTCAACATATGAAATTGGTGAATGTTCAAAGAAAAGATTTTACAAAAGAAGAGTTAATCTTGACAACCAAATGTGGGTTGTTAAGAAATCTAAGGTGAAATCTAGCGATGAATCTGATTCCACAAAATCAGAGGAGCCACAGGTTGAGGTAAAAGATGAGAAATCAGTTCCTCCAATGGATGATGAGAACTTTCCACCATTGAGGACTGAAAATTTCAAACAAAAGGTTGGCAAAGTTGAAATCTCAAATCAATTCTATTCTGAGAAGAAGGAATTTGATGTTGAGAAAGCTTTCAATGGGAATGTTAAAAAGATTTTTGGGAAAATGGTTGATGGAAAGGTCAAAGGGGTAAAAGATTTTTATGCAACAAAAAAGGCAACTTATTACCCGACTGAAGATGATTTGGTTACACCCAAAGCAGGTCAGGCTTGGGTGTCTGTGTTCTTTACTTAAAAATCCTGACTTGCCGGAGCTTCCAAGTTGGTAATCGTGGAGCATGAATCGGCATCATTCTTAAAAATTGTTTTTGAGAAAAAAAATCTAAAATTGTTAAATTCTACAGGTGGTTGAATTGCCGAAACTTCCAGGTTGGTAAGTGTGGAGTAGAAATCGGCATTTTTCCTACAAGTGGTATTTCAGTTTGAAAGTGGTAGTTGTTCTTAAAATTGTTATATTTTACTTTACAACTGGTAGATTTGAATCAACAAGTGGTTGAAAACAGGTCTTTTATCTACAAGTGGTTAATCAAGGTCATTAAGTTGAACTTGATTTAACTTTCATCAAATTGTTGGAAAAAGAACAATGTGATGAACCCCTAACCTACATGTGATAAATTCAACAAAATTTATTTTCCGGAAAAACCGTTTTGATTAAAACAAACTTAAGAGTTTTGAAATCACAATGGGAAAATAATTTGTTGTAAGGGGGAGTTCTGATTGTTTATGCCAAGTGGATGGCGAATTGAAGTGATTTGATATCAGTTGTCATTTTACTTGTACAGTTTGTTTTTAAATTTCTTTTAAATGATTTTGAATTTTAGGGGGAGTAAGACATTTCAGAAAATCCAAAAACATTTGAAAATTTGAAAAATACAAAAACATGATAAAATTCAAAATGAGTTTTGTTGTAAAAAGAGGAAATGATAGTACATCAGTGGACATTCACAGCATGCTAAAGAATTGGAAAGTTTAAATGTGATAAACGGTCTCACTGATGATATGCCAGTAGGTTTTTGCACATTTAGTAGATTGTGTCGAGATATAAACCTAAATTTCAAACTTACTTATATCGTGGGGAACATCTCCCGGATATATGGGTAACCCCCGAAATCTTGTTTGAAAGGTCCCTCTTTCTGAGATACTAGGTCTTTATGCTTAGTGATATCTGGGGTATTATCCCGGGACTTCTGATTTTGCGGAAGCAATGGCCTAGTCCCCGGAGAATACTTTACGCTTGCTTGAAATATAGCCCACCCTCAGCATAAAAAATGATGAAACATTGCAAAATGCTAATCACGTGCTGTTGAAGAAAAGATTCTCTAAAGGGAACCCACCAAAAGTCGAAGTCGTCATCTCTCTGATTTTGCGGAAGCAATAGCCTGAGCTCTCACGGCCCTCGCATTTAACCCCTTTACATATATCATCTAGGTATACTCACCTGTAAGACTGAATATTGGGATCTGGATACGGGAGTATATTCTGAGGTGGGACACGCGAATAAGTTTAAGTCTCTAAAACATTAATCTCGTATCTCGAAGCAGTTGAACTTTGTGTGAAAATTTAAGTGGATCAGTATACTGACAATCTAAGTTAATCGTTTAGAACTTAAAATGTTTAAAGCTTAACGGTGTTGGTGATTGTTTCAAAAACTGATATGATCCTCTTACACAAACTCACAAAAATATTGTATGTAAATATTTCTTTACTGCATTTCTTTAATATCAAAAATCCAAAAATATTTTAGTGTGTTTTAGCATAAATTTTTGAAAATTCAAAAAGATTTTCGACAACTGATGTTGCAAAGCTGATTTTCAAAATTCCGAGTGCTAAACATGATGAACAACAGGGTTGGGAAAGTTTGTTTAGAATGAAGAAGATTGATTGAAATGAAAAATTTGAATATTTTGTATACAAGTGGTTCATCAGTGGTTAAAATTGTAAAACTATTTTACATTGAAAAAGTTTAAATTTGTCAAATTTTAAATTTTTATGAAATCTTACTTTGAGGTAGAGAATGTGCAGGTTATGGCCATGAGAGAGCCAGGTTGCAAATTCTAGAACCTGTGAAAACCAGACTACGATCCCAAGCATACCTTAATGGTGAGTCTGTTGATGTAGAGCTTAAGGAATCAAGAGATCTGATCAAGAGGATGTAAGAGCCAGTTTCAGATCTTGGTAAACGAGAGAAAGAAGAAGAGAGAAGACTGAGAAAATTAGCCCAAAGACTGATAAAGACTGAAGACTGTGAAGACTCGACACTTAAGACTCGTCAACATCCGAGGGGGAGTCTATTGGTGCATACGTCTGTCGACTTCGTCTTGTTTCGAGTCTTGTATTAAAAATGTTAGATCAGGGCACGTAGTTCGAGAAACTAAGGTTTGTGTGTAAGTGTGTAATTTCGCTTGAAATAGCCACTAGCTATTTCAAACGAAATTAGATCTTGTAATTTCGCTTGAAATGGCCAGTGCCACTTTCAAGCGAAATCACCTCCACTATATATAGGTGTGTTACTAGTTCATTTGTAACTTTTGTAATTCCGGTACCGAAGTGTTGCCGACGTGTCTACTGATCTGGAAACTTGTTATTTCAATAAAACAAGACAATTAAGTGTGAAACAAGCTGTTTTCCAAGTCAATTCATCTGTTTCCGCCTCTTGAATTGATAAGAACTCTTCTGATTGACTCGTTTGGGTTACAAAACGATCCTTCATCATGTGAGAAAAATGAATTTCTTAGTTCACAATGATCTTTTTGAAGGTGTTAATCTGAAAAATTTCCATCTGAATGATGATTGTGTAGAATGCAAGAAGGGTAAGCAAACAAAGAAGTCACACCCAAAGAAGCTCTTGAACTCCATCAGACTACCGCTCGAACGACTCCATATGGATCTGTTCAGACCAGTAAATGTGAAGAGCGTTAGTGGAGATCTGTACTGTTTAGTCGTTACTGACTCCTTTTCAAGATTCTCCTGGGTGATGTGTCTCGAAAGCAAAGATCAAACATTTGATTCGTTGATGATTTTATTCAAAAAGATGGAGACGCTGTACAAACTGCCGATCAGAAGAATTCGAAGCGAAAACGGAACAGAGTTTAAGAACAACCGTATGCTTGAGTTTTGCAATGACAGAGGCATTCTTCATGAATTCAGCGCACCATATCCTCCACAACAAAACGGTGTCGCAGAACGAAAGAATCGCACACTGATCGAAACAGCTTGAACTATGCTAGCCGATTCCAAATTGTCGATATTCTTTTGGAGTGAAGCAGTTGCTACAGCATGTTACACGCTAAATCGTGTTCTTACAGTAAAGAAGTACAAGAAAACCTGCTTCGAATTACTTCATCGCTATAAACCAAATCTGAAATTCTTAGAACCTTTTGGATCACCATGTACATTTATTGATCCAGATGGTAAATTTGGTGCAAAAGTTAACGAAGGTTTTTTTGTAGGTTATGCAAGTCCACTGAAGAGAGTATTTGTTCCATGCTTGGGGAAGATTATACAGGTTCAGCATGTTGATTGTCAGAAGTTTACTGCTCCGGCACAACTTCCCGAAAACAGATTGTTGTTTGACTACGACAAACTCTGGGAGTCATTCCAATTGCCGATTGAGCCAAGTGAGGAGGAACTAGCATTATTATACCAACATCAGCAATCTATGTCACAAGAACAAGTGCCAAGACCATTGGGAGTTTCTCTGCCCACCGAGGGTGCAAATGATCACGAGGCCGGTCCAAGTGGAATGACACACGAACCCCCAGAAGAACCAGCTCCAACATTTGATCAATCTAACGACTCAGAATCGGAATCCGATCCGATTTTTGACGAGGAACCAAATGTTGCAACTTCAAAAGCTGTGGATCACACGGGTGATCAAGACATAACAAATTTGCAATCAGAAGTGAGCGTACCCGACACAGTCATGCCGAGAACTTTGTCTTATCATCCTTCAGAACAAATCATTGGAGATCTTCAAAGTGGAGTGAAAACGCGCGATCAAATCAACAAAGGGCTTACATGTTTTTATTCTTCTGTAGCTCCTTTATAGGAAGAATTCTCATTGAAATGCTTTATTTCGCAGGTAGAGCTGAAGACATATAAAGAAGCATTAACTGAAGATAGTTGGGTGAATGCAATGCAGGAAGAGCTGCAACAGTTTGAGAAGCTTGGAGTAGGGAGATTGGTTGATCTTCCAGAAAATCAAAAGCTGATCAAGACCTAATGGGTCTTCAAGTGTAAGCGGGATGATAGAGAGGTGATTGTGAGAAATAAAGCATGTTTGGTAGTCCAAGGTTTTAGTTAGCAAGAAGGCATCGACTTTACAGAAGTATATGTGCCTGTTGCTCGACTCGAGGCAATTAGAATCTTCCTAGCATTCGCGTCTTGGAAAGGATTCAAGGTCTACCAATTGGATGTTAAATCTGCATTCCTCTATGGAAAGATCAAAGAAGAAGTGTACGTCGGACAACCGCCGGGTTTCACCGATCCAGTGCACAAAGACAAAGTCTATCTACTCGACAAAGCGCTTTACGGTTTACACCAGGCCACGAGAGCCTGGTACGAGACACTTTCCCAACATCTGCTGGCCAACGGGTTCATCAGAGGGACGGTCGATAGTACTTTGTTTACAAAAGAGGTTGCAGGGCATCTACTTATCGTGCAGATTTACGTTGACGACATAATCTTTGGATCGACGAACGACGAATTATGCAAAGAGTTCGAGAAGGTTATGAAGAAAAAGTTTGAAATGAGTTCGATGGGGGAGATGAAGTTCTTCCTAGGGCTTCAGGTTGAGCAAATGCCCGAAGGAATCTTCATACACCAGAAAAAATACGTGAATGATGTGCTTGATAAGCTCAATATGTCTGAATCATCTCCAATCTCAACCCCCTGGCTCAAAATCATGGTATATGTCCGAATGAAAGCAGTGAAAAGGTGGATGAGATGCACTATCGATCGATCATTGGTTCTTTAATGTATTTGACTGCGTCACGCCCGGACATCATGTATCCAACTTGCCTCTACGCCCGATATCAGTCAAGCCCGAGACAGTCACACTTGACGATTGTGAAGAGAATTTTACGGTATCTTAAAGGCTGCCCAAGCACCGGCTTGTGGTATCCTAAATCTGGTGACTTTTCTCTTACTGGTTATGCTGATTCTGACTTCGGGAGCTGTAAGCAAAATGCAAAGTCCACAACTACTGGCTGTCAGTTCTTCGGAACTTGACTTGTTACTTGGCAATGCAAGAAACAAACCACAGTCGCTCTCTCAACCTGTGAGGCTGAATACGTTTCGGCTTCCAGCTGTTGCTCTCAGATCCTCTGGATCCAGCAGCAGATGAGGGACTATGGTTTGCAGTTCTTGGACACGCCAATCTTTGTGGACAATGAAGCAGCAATAAATATAACTAAAAATCCGGTTCATCACTCTAAAACGAAACATATTGAAATTCGACATCATTTCATCCGTGATTGTTACGAGAAGAAATTGATTCGAATTGATCATATACACACCGATGATCAGAGAGCTGATTTTTACACAAAACCTTTTGATAAAAAGAGATTTAACTGTCTTTTGAAATTAAACGGGTTGAAAAATTTGTTTTCTAGGAGGGTTGTTGAGTGTGAAGCCGAGGAGGACGGCGATCAGAAGTGATCTACGTTTTGTTGTCAAGTTTATGTACAGTTTTATTTTCTGCTTTTGTTAAAACCAAAAACAAAAAAATATGTTTTTGTTTTTAGGGGGAGAAAGTTTTCAGAAAATACAAAAACATGATAAAATTTCAAAATTCAAAAACAGTGAGGTAAAAAGAGTTTGTGTAAAAAGGGGAAATGATAGTACATCAGCTAGACAGTTTCAGTACGCTAAAGAAATGTATCGTTTAAAAAGTGTTAAGCAGTCTTGCAGTTGATATGCCGATAGGTTTTTACACATTTAGTAAGTTTGTTTGGGATATAAACCTAAATCATTTCTTGCTTTTACGTGGGGAACATCTCTCGGATATATAGGTAACCCTGAAATCCTATTGGAAAGGCTCTATTTCTGACATACTAGGTCTTTGTACGTCTTGATAACTGGGGTATTATACCAGGACTTCTGATTTTGCGGGAGCAATAGCCTAGTCCTCGTATAATACTTTGCACTGCTTTAAATCTTAAAGCCCGCACTCAGCATAAAAAATGATCAAACATTGAAAAATGCTAATCATGTGCTGTTGTAAAGAAGATCCCCAAGGGGGACCCACCTAAAAGTCGAGCCATCATCTCTCTGATTTTGCGGAAGCAATAGCCTGAGCTCTCATGGCCTCGCACTTAACCTAATTACAGATATCATTAATGTGCACTCACCTGTAAGACTGAATATAGTGGTCTGGATACGGGAGTATATTCTGATGTGGTACACGCGTATAAGTTAATCCTTAAAACAACTAATTCGTATCCTGAACATATTGAAATTTGTGTGAGAATTTAAATTGGATCAGTATATCGGCAATCACTATGAATTGTTTAATGCTTAGTATGAAATCAAAGCTTAACGGTATTTGTAACTTGTCGGCAGCTGATATGATCCCCTAACACGCTCACCAAAAATATGTTTGTACAGTCTACTGTTTCTTAAATCCAAAAATCCAAAAAGATGTTCTATTTGTTTAGCAAAATGTTATAAAATCCAAAAATTTTTCATCTTATTTTCGACAACGGACGTTGGGGATCTGATGATCAAAGTCTCAAAGTGCTAAACAAGTTGGATCATGTGGGTTGGATAAGCAAAAGTTTGTGAAAAGGTGTTGGTAATTGCTCGAAATATTTAAAAGTTCATTAATTTGAACTTAAATCTGTTTCAAAATGTCAGCAAGTTCATAAATTGGTCAGCCAAGGTCATTAACTTGGACTTGGCAGGCTAAACAGTTGACCAGGGTCATTAATTTGGACTTGGTTAACTAGGTGTGATGGTAAAAAGTCGAATATAATCAAAAAGATAAAAATTTGAAAAATTGAAAATTTCATACGAAATGACCATTTCGCACGAAATGGCCATAACGTTTCAAATGTTCATTTCACTTGAAAGTGTCACAACTGCCTCAATGTCCATTTCGCACGAAATGGACATTCTATATAAAGGAGTCCCATTTCGCTTGAAACCATCAGTTTCACCATTCCGCACCAAACACCCTGTCAAAAGCGATTTCAAACGAAATCACTGATTTCAACAATTCAAGCCTGAATCTTGTTGTTCTGTTGCTCGTAATCCTTGTTTAAGTTGGTTTACACAACTTAGATCATGGGAAAGGTGAGGATGATGTTGTTTTGAACCAGATATGTCGATATCATATGAAACCGTGAAGAACAGAACATGAATCTTAGATCTAGGGTTGTTAAACGGTTTAAAACGAGTAAAAACTATGACAACCCTCAAATTTCAGGTATCCGTACAATTAATTAATATTAAATTTGTGCTTAATGACTGTGCTCGATTACAGCTGATGATATAATCTGCTTTCTGACTTCTGTTACATACATACATATGCATCACATTTCATACTGTCACTCCATTTATTACACACAAACTTTAGTGACATACTTGATGCACAAAGCACAGTTAGCACAGTGAGCGGATAACTCAGAAAACGTGCTAACAATGCCAGCACATAGACAGACAATATATTGAGGCCCAGTGTGAGCCAGAGATAAGGTACTACACTAGTTTAGAGTGTAGGGAAGTAAGGACCATGAAACTGCGTCACTAGGTGATAGTTTAGGTACCGGAAAGTGCCTAAAACCCACTCAAAGTGCAGAATTCTGCATTAATTAACAAAATTCAGCATTTTAATATGCTAGTAATGTGCAAAAACATGGCAAAATGGTCCTGTATGCTTTCCTAAGTGTCGGGAATTAAAAGTGTCACAAAAAGGTACATAAAAGACACTATACGGAATAACTTGGCACTTTAACGGAACGGTATCTAACCAAACAACCGGACATTACCCGAAACACTAAAATATTGCTAGAAGCATTGTTTTCATTTTTCTGAGCTAGTCATGGTTCCCGAGCACACTAACATATTACATAAAGCATGAAACATACTAGACCCAACACTTACACTTAACAACCTCCTACTAAATTACCTTTTACCACCAATTTACAAATTACCCCCTCTACCCCCATGTAAATGACGGCTCATATGCCCCCCCCCCCCCCCACCACCACCACAAGATTTAGTTAAATCTTCATCATATCCCCATGTGATCTTTCTCTTGGATTTGGGAAATTATGTATGTACTTTCTTAAACACTAAAACCAATGGATATTAGAGAAGTGTGGTTATAAGAAGTCAAGATCACCACCATTTTCACAACTCCTTTCCCCTACAAAAAAAAGCTACGGCCGAAAGTAGTCCCACCATCATCATTCTTTTTGTTTCAATCTCATCCAATCCAAGTGTACATTAAGGTGTAACAAGAGCATCAACGAGGCTCGGTGCTCACGGAACTTGAAGGACCACCTTCGTTTGCTATTATCCACTCCATTTTCACTAGTGATCTTCCCTAGCTTTAAGCTAGTTGTAAGACTTCTTTACACTCTTGTTACTTCACATATTTAGTGGTTAAAGATTATATTATGATGAAATCATATGAACACTAAAAGAACCTACACTTGAACCATGAAACATAAGCTTAAATAAGATGAAACATGAAGAAATAATGTTAGCATGATGTTGTTTGGTATATGTTGATGCTTGCTTGTTGATTACTAGAAATATGCTGTTGATCGTTATATGAAACTTGTTAAGTTATGATTAAAAACATGATATAACAAGTTAAGAGGTGATTATGTGTTGTCATAAAATAATCATCTTCTAATAAAAATATGAACTTGTTAAATAAAGATGGTTTCTTGAAATAATAGTAAACAAAGTGAGTTGGTGATCATGTAAATCCGAGATTTACAAATGACTTTTCTAAACCAACCAAGTTCAAGAGACGGTTTTTGAAAGATTATGATTCTTACATATACTTACACTATTTTTGGAAATAAAATATGTGTATGGATGCTAGTGAATTATGAAAATGTTGTAAATAAATATTTTTGTAAAATATGTTCACAAGTTGTGAACATCTAAAGATTTTGAGAATGAGATTTTAACAAAAGTAAACATATTTTGGAAGGTAACTAAGGCCACTAAACCCTTCACCGAGTTACTACGCGTTTTTATAAAACATCAAGTTCATGTTGTGTTATAAATAGGATAGTTTTACACTTGGTAAGTGTAATATTGTTTAGAGTAGGTTTGTTGATTGTTTGAAAGATTTTTGTAAAAGAAAATGATATGCTTAATAGCATGTACACCTCCGTTTTCAAAGGAAACTATGGCGAAATTTTCTAAAAATTCCAACACTTAGAAAATATTTTTCTAACAAGTGTTTACAAATATATTTTAACTTTTTTTTTCAAATATAAACTTCGCCATAATTTTTGTTACAAAAAAATACAAAGCATCGGAGGTTGGTTTTTTTAAATAAAAATGGATAAATATATGTTTAGAATATATATTTTTCAATAAAACATTTGTGTGAATATTTGTATGATGTGTGAACTAGTTATATTATTTTAGGGTAAAATAATATAACAAAATACCATAACAATTACAACTCCAAAATAATACCAAAAATCTCACGGATTAAAATATTTAAGTTACACACTTGATATTGTGAAACCGAACGCTAAAACGTAACTTATGAAATATTCCGGAAAATACTTTTACAAATATATTTTTGGAAAATATTATTGTGGAAACTAAAGAAGTGAAAATATATTATTTTTGGGAAAATATATATATTTTGGAATACATTATTTTTGACAAATAAATTACATATATTTTAAGTGAGACTTAAAAATATATTATTTCGGAACTACAAATATACATGTATAAATACCCCCATCCTTGGGAAGGAAATACGGAGTTAAAATACTTGAGAAGTATTAATGCGAAATATTGATTAAACAATTATTCCAAAACTAAATATAATTCAAGGTTAAAATGATTATTATTTTAACAAATAATTATAACTTGGAATAATATTCGGAGACACAAGGAAACGCAACCCAAAAACATTAAACCCTAAGCCAAGGCACGGCCCGTTCGTCTAATAGACATTAGTACATTGTAGGTTGTCGAGTAGCTGACAGAGCTTGAGTTGCCGATACGAGACGCACTACTGTGAGTTCATGTCCCCCTTTTCCTTAAACTGTTTTGTTTACTTACTTCGGGGGGTGAAATACATGTTACAAAGGGATACTTACAATACTATTGGTATGATTAGCCTAGGAAAGAACCATAGATCATGTGATTGGGTAGGCGGATACTTGGGACCATTAATCCTCGTATCAGGACCGAGGGGCATGAGTGATAGATCTATTTGGGTGTAGCGAGCCCACACCCATGTGGCCGGGGCGGCCCATAGTGGTGACTATGTCTTCCAGCCGGGAGCCCGGTGCAACTTTTCTAGGTTTGAGTTTTCCTACATCGTCCCACATATCAGTGGCCTTGCAAACCATTGGTGATATTTTCCTTGTTTGCAATCATACCGGGACATACATACATTGTTTACAAAGGTTTATACATACTCACTTACACATGAACTCGTTCAACTTTTGTTGATTTTTCGAACTACATGTATTTCAGGGAATTAATCGGATCTGGCAAGTGATGCATGTTAGTCAAGCTGCGTACTAAATAAAGATGTCATCCAGGGTTGTAGGGTTTGGAGAGGTGTAACCTCTTCCTGGATGGGTTACATGTCTCTAAACCTCGTTTTATTGAAAGTCTTTTATTGAGTCTTATGAACTCGTTTTAAACAAGTTATGGTTTGTAACTTATTTTGGGGTTGATGTTTCAAGACAAGTATGTTATGGTATTTTCTAAACTATATTAATGGATGAACATCTCGTGTTTTTATCATATAGCATTGTTATGATTGTTGCTATGGTATTAAGAGGTCACACCAAATTAACCACGCTTCCGCAAAAGTCAGGGTGTGACAGCTTGGTATCAGAGCCTCGATCATAGCGAACTAGGATTCTTTCTCGAGTCTAGACTATGATCATCAGGGCTCTCACGAAAATGTTTTCAAACATTTTTACATTTCATACACTAAATGTCCAGATCCAGGGAACAAACATTTTTACAAACAAAAAGGCACAAATACACATTTCAAAATTTATATTTCAGTCTTAGAGACTGAGGGAGTTCAGTCTTAGAGACTGAGGGAGGATCAGTCTTAGAGACCGAGGGAGGATCAGTCTTAGAGACTGAGGGAGGATCAGTCTTAGAGGCTGAGGGAGGATCAGTCTTAGAGACTGGGGGAAATTTAGTCTTAGAGACCAGGGATTTAGTCTTAGAGACTGGGAAAGTTGGTCTTAGAGACCAGGGAGTTGGTCTTAGAGACCAGGGAGTTAGTCTGAGAGACTAGGGAGTTTAGTCTGAGAGACTAGGTGGGATAGTCTGGGGAAGACTAGGATGATTACTTGCTTACATTGTTGTGACTTACATGCTTACTTGATTACATGTTGATATATGTGCATATGTGTGGTTGTGTTACAGACACCATGTCATCTTCTTCTGATACTGAGTGTCAGACACACTGGATCCTATAGCGATAGTATCAGACGACGAGATTCTCCCTGAGGGCGAGGTTTATACATCTGACACCACGAGTACCGACGAGGATGATTTCCAGCCATTTGCCCTACCGGACTTTGGAGACGACATGCCTTTAGCTGATGGTCTTTTTGACGGGGACTTCCCTCTCGTTCAGATCCCTGCTCCTCTTCCTCTCGTGGCAGTTCCTGTTGAGGATCTCCCACTTGACGCGTTATCTCATGACGGCATCGATCTATTCATCGAGGGTCCCCCTGAGGGTGACCAGGATGGGGGCCCCGATGGATGAAGATATTCCACTTGCTGGTATTCCCATTGATGACCTTGTTGTTCCTGTGGTTGAGGTTCCTGCTGCTGATGCCGTTGTTTTTGCCACCTATCGAGGCTCCTGTTGAGGAGGCCTTATCCGATCCGTCTGGTCCCGACTCGTTTGAGTCTGTATCATCCGCTACTCTTCACGCCCAGGGCGTGCAGCATTACTCCACCGACACTGATTCAGACATGGCGATGTCTGCTGCACCCGTTGTTCCCCATGACTTTGACCCAGATCCTGAGGTTGAGTTTGTACCTTCTGATCATGAGCTTGCTCCCATTGATCCAGAGCCTGTCATTGCTCACGACTCTTTACCTGTGCACGACCCTATTCCTGTCGATGTTCCAGTCGTTGCACCACCGGTTGTTGATGCACCAGTTGATACACCACCAGTTGTTGATGCCCCAGTTGTTGCACCCCTGCCTGATCCTATGCCTATGTTTGTTGACCGTGCACCTTTTGCCACACATATTGATCCTAGGTATGTTGACACCCGTAACGGGTGGATTGAGGATGACGATGATTATCCTCCTTTTGTTCGGTCAGTCACTCCCCCTGCTGCACCTGTTTTTGCACCCTCTGACGTCCCACAGTTTCACCCTCACGTATCAGACGTCCACCGCACAGACTTACCCATCACTTTTCTCCAGGACATACCTCCTCCCCGTCCAGGGGAAGGACCTTCTTCTCAGCACCACGATCACGTACCACCTATGACAGCAGCCTTTCCGTTTATACCCCCATTTGCACCTGCTGCATCTCCCTTTGCACCCACGGGCGAGCCATTTATGTGGTCTTCGCCCAATGTCATGCCTTTGTCAGATCCATACCATCCTTTTCATGTTGGGTATACGGCGGATGATATACTACTATCCTTGCAGTTACAGCAGGATATGTTGAGCCGGAGAGTCGCTGAGCTGGAGAGGATCCCGCGTCCTCCATCTTCCGCTGATCCATCACAGTATGCTTTCCCACCTGCTCCACTATTTCCTTATCCGGATTTCCACATCCGATTTTTTACGATGGAGCAGCAGATCGCTTGTTTGTTGCGTTTTATGCATGCACTCGAGGAGGATTTGGTGCATCTGCGCCGTTTGCTTTTCATTCCTCCACCTCCTCCTCCTCCCCCATCAGCTTGAGGATTTTTGGTTTGTTGTAGGTTGCACTACTTTTGGTGAGAATTCAACTATTGAGCCTGACTGCACAACATTTTGAAGACCACAGGATGACTTATGACTTTTGACATTTGATTTTTGGTTGTTGTATATGGTTAGACGATTCAGACAAGGGCGATGTGACCCTTAGCCTCTTTTGATGTACAATACATTTGTGAAACTTGTAAACACTGTATTTGTGGTCTTGATTATATGATAGCTCAATCGCAGTATTCTCATTATATGCGTTGTTGAATTATTTGTTTTGTGTTATAACATGGGATGTTATGTGTTATGAGGTTGATGGATGTTATTACATACGCATATTACTTACTTACTATACCTACTATAACCTGACCGATATGGTCTTCTTTTAGAAGATGCCTCCACGACGAGACACACGTTTGCCTACTACTGAGGCAGAATTGCAAGCAAGGATCTCCCAAGCAATAGCGGATTACGAGGCCTCACGCGCTGAAACCAGCGGAGGTACCTCAAGAAACAACAACCCACCACATGGTAATGTTTAAGTCACTGAGACACATTACATTTGGACATTCCATGTGCAATTGCTAATGCTTTCTGTAAATGTTATTGCATGTACAGGTTGTACCTACAAACAATTTATGGATTGTAAGCCCTTAAATTTTGACGGCACTGGGGGTGCTGTTGCTTTCGTCAGATGGACGGAAAAGACGGATTCTGTTTTGAGGATGAGCAAGTGTGCTCCTGAACAACAAGTTACTTACATCTCAGGGCTTTTTCTTGATGGTGCTTTATCCTGGTGGAATCTTCAAGTACAAACCCTGGGGGAGGCGGCGGCGTATGCATTGACATGGACTGAGCTGAAGGAGCTCATGCGGAAGAAATACTATTCACGGGCCGAAATACAGAAGCTGGAAACTGAATTTTGGAATCTCAAAATGGACGGCCCAAAGATCGCCGAGTATGTGCAAAGATTCCACGATCTGTCTCACGTGGTACACTATATGGTTACACCAGAATTTAAGCGCGTGGAGCGTTTCATCTGGGGGTTGGCGCCCCAGATCATGAGTATGGTAACAACGTCCAAGCCGCCGACAATTACCGAAGCCATTGATCTCAACGTGGCACTGACTGAAGAAGCTATCCGGCTGAACAAGTTTTCAATCTCTGAACCAAAAAAGAAGGAGACTCACGTTGAGTCCTCGGGAGAGAACAAACGGAAGTTCTCAAACTTCAAAAGGGGTACCAGCAGCACAAGCGCACCGGCCAAGGCCAAAGAAAAAAGGTATATGGGCACCTTGCCCAAGTGTAACGCGTGTCAGTTGCATCACGAGGGACGATGCCGATCGGGAAAATGTGAAGCATGTGGAAGAGCTGGGCACTCGAAAGAAACTTGTTGGGTTGGTACTGGCCGTGGTGGCCAAAGGGGTTTTGGTAACAACAACCGTGGAGGTAATGGGAATGGAAACCGTCCGCAAGGAAATAATGGAGGTAATGGAAACCGGGGTAATTTTGCAAATCAAGCTGGAAGTGGGAATCGCAACCAGAACAATGCTCAAGGTGGTAATGGTCGAGGACCAGGGTGTTTTAATTGTGGAGACATGGGGCACTTCAAGCGAGAATGACCAAAGCTCAACCAGGCACAAGGAAGAGTTTTTAATATCGGTGTAAGGGAAGCATGCCAGGATCCAAATGTTGTTTCTGGTACGTTCCCTATTAATCAACGCTTTGCATCTGTACTATTTGACACTTGTGCCGACTATAGTTTTGTATCGCTAGAATTTAAGAAAATGCTTGGATTAACTGCTAGTAAGTTAGACATTCCCCACTCAATTGAACTGGCTAATGGAAAGCTAGTTGAAATGAATGAAGTCATCAGAGGATGTGTAATAGAGCTGGGAGAACACGAGTTTACACTGGATCTACTGCCAGTCGAGTTGGGGAGCTTCGATGTGGTAGTAGGGATGGATTGGTTGTCAAGCAACAGAACCGAGATTGTATGTCACGAGAAGACCATTCACATCCCAATGGCGGATGGAGAAACGATTGTGGTACACGGGGAGAAACACGATACGCCCTTAAGGATCATTAGCTGTTTGAAAGCTCGAAAATGTTTGAAGAAGGGATGTGTTGCCTTCCTAGCACACATCGTTGATAAAGCAGCCGCTGAGCTGAAGTTAGAAGACATTCCAATCATGAAGGAGTATCCTGAAGTCTTCCCAGAAGACTTGCCAGGATTGCCGCCGCAAAGACAAGTCGAGTTTCATATTGACTTAGTTCCAGGCGCCGCGCCTGTAGCTAAGGCACCTTATCGACTTGCACCTTCAAAAATGCAAGAGCTGTTAACACAACTCCAGGAGCTATTGGATAAGGGATTTATCAGACCAAGCTTCTCGCCTTGGGGAGCTCCAGTTTTGTTCGTTAAAAAGAAGGATGGTAGTTTTTGCATGTGTATCGACTATCGGGAGCTGAACAAGTTGACTATCAAGAATAGATACCCTTTGCCAAGGATTGATGACCTGTTCAATCAACTACAAGGTTCTAGTTTTTACTCCAAGATCGATCTTCGATCAGGTTATCATCAACTGCGTATTCAAGAAGAGAGTATTCCGAAGACTGCTTTTAGGACTTACTATGGACATTACGAGTTCCTGGTTATGCCGTTTGGTTTGACAAACGCGCCAGCAGTATTCATGGATTTAATGAATAGAGTTTGCAAGCCGTACCTAGATAAGTTTGTGATTGTGTTTATTGATGACATTTTGATTTATTCAAAGACGAAAGAAGAGCACGAACAGCACTTAAGAGCTATTCTAGAGCTGCTTAAGAAAGAAAAGTTATACGCAAAGTTCTCGAAGTGCGAGTTTTGGCTGCGTGAAGTTCAGTTTCTTGGTCATGTGGTTAATGGAAATGGAATTCATGTGGATCCCACAAAGATCGAGGTGATCAAGAACTGGGAGACTCCTAAAACACCAACTGAGATTCGACAATTCTTAGGATTGGCTGGGTATTATCGCAGGTTCATTGAGGATTTCTCGAAAATCGCTCAACCGTTGACCTCTCTCACACAAAAAGACAAGAAGTTTGATTGGGGAGACAAGCAAGAAGAAGCATTCCAGTTGTTGAAAAACAAGCTTTGCGACGCACCGATCTTATCTCTACCCGAAGGCACTGAAGACTTCGTGGTATATTGCGACGCCTCGCGTCAAGGCTTAGGCTGCGTGTTGATGCAGCGACAGAAGGTCATAGCATATGCTTCCCGCCAGTTGAAAGTTCACAAAAAAAATTATACCACGCATGATTTGGAATTGGGCGCGGTGGTATTTGCATTAAAGATCTGGCGACATTACTTATATGGCACGCGATGCACAATTTATACTGATCACAAGAGCCTGCAACATATTTTTGATCAAAAAGAGCTTAACATGAGGCAAAGATGCTGGGTAGAGTTGTTGAATGATTATGACTGTGAAATTAAGTATCACCCAGGGAAGGCAAATGTGGTCGCCGATGCCCTGAGTCGAAAGGAAAGGATCAAGCCCATAAGGGTTAGGGCCATGGAAATGATCATTCAGACGGACCTCTCATTGCGCATTCGTGTCGCGCAGAGAGAAGCTCTCAAGGAAAGGAATATTGAGAATGAATATCTCCGTGGGATGGAGAAGCAGTTGGTACCAAATGGGGAAGGAACGTTGTGCTTCATGAAACGAATTTGGGTTCCCTTGTTTGGTGGTTTGAGAAATGTTATTTTTAATGAAGCCCACAAGTCACGGTACTCGATCCATCCTGGATCGGATAAAATGTACCAAGATCTAAAGGATTTCTATTGGTGGCCAAGGATGAAAGGCGATGTTGCGATTTATGTTGGCAAATGTTTAACTTGCGCCAAAGTAAAAGTCGAATACCAGAAGCCTTCAGGTCTTCCACAACAACCAGAAATACCCAAGTGGAAGTGGGAACAGATTTCCATGGATTTTATAACGAAATTGCCGAAAACACCAAGAGGTCACGATACGATCTGGGTAATTGTAGACCGTTTAACGAAATCTGCACACTTTTTGGCAATCAAGGAAAAGGACAACACGAGTAAGCTAGTTGAGCTATACATGAGAGAGATTGTTGCACGGCATGGAGTGCCTCTCTCAATTATCTCTGATAGAGACGGAAGATTCGTGTCGAGGATTTGGCAATCCTTTCAAGAAGCATTTGGTTCTCAGTTGGATTTGAGTACTGCATTTCACCCGCAAACAGATGGACAGAGCGAACGAACGATTCAAACTTTGGAAGACATGTTGCGAGCTTGCGTAATGGATTTAGGTGGAAGTTGGGACACTCACTTACCATTGGTCGAATTTTCATACAAAAGTTATCATGCAAGCATTCAGGCCGCACCGTTCGAAGATCTCTATGGACGCAAGTGTCGATCACCATTATGCTGGGCTGATGCGGGTGATAGACAGCTTGTTGGCCCGGAATTGGTCCAGGAAACGACTGATAAGATTATACAGATCCGAGAGCGCATTAAAGCGGCTCGCGATCGTCAAAAGTGTTATGCGGACCGAAGAAGGAAACCTCTGGAATTTGAGGTGGGAGATATGGTGTTATTAAAGGTTTCACCCTGGAAGGGTGTGGCACGCTTTGGGAAGCGTGGGAAGTTGAACCCCAGATACATTGGTCCATTCAAAATCCTGAAAAGGATTGGTTTGGTGGCTTACAAGTTGGATTTACCTGCCGAACTTAATGGCGTTCATGATACATTTCATGTATCCAATCTGAAAAAGAGTCCAACCCAAGAGACAATGGTCATTCCTGCCGACGAAGTTCATATTGATGACACACTCCACTTTACTGAAGAACCCGTTGAGGTTACTGATTGGGAGGTTAACAAGACACTCCGGAGCAGTGTCAAACTCGTCAAGGTTCGATGGAATGCACGACATGGCCCAGAATTCACGTGGGAGCGTGAGGATCGCATGAAGGAAAAATACCCACATTTATTCCCCAAGACCCCTACATCTAGTAGCAGAACTAAAAATTTCGGGACGAAATTTTCTTAACGGGGGGAGAATCTGACAACCCTCAAATTTCAGGTATCCGTACAATTAATTAATATTAAATTTGTGCTTAATGGCTGTGCTCGATTACAGCTGATGATATAATATGCTTTCTGACTTCTGTTACATACATACATATGCATCACATTTCATACTGTCACTCCATTTATTACACACAAACTTTATTGACATACTTGATGCACAAAGCACAGTTAGCACAGTGAGCGGATAACTCAGAAAACATGCTGACAATGCCAACACATAGACAGACAATATATTGAGGCCCAGTGTGAGCCAGAGATAAGGTACTACACTAGTTTGGAGTGTAGGGAAGTAAGGACCATGAAACTGCGTCACTAGGTGATAGTTTAGGTACCGAAAAGTGCCTAAAACCCACTCAAAGTGCAGAATTTTGCATTAATTAACAAAATTCAGCATTTTAATATGCTAGTAATGTGCAAAAACATGGCAAAATGGTCCTGTATGCTTTCCTAAGTGTCGGGAATTAAAAGTGTCACAAAAAGGTACATAAAAGACACTATACGGAATAACTTAGCACTTTAACGGAACGATATCTAACCAAACAACCGGACATTACCCGGAACACTAAAATATTGCTAGAAGCATTTTTTCATTTTTCTGAGCTAGTCATGGTTCCCGAGCACACTAACATATTACATAAAGCATGAAACATACTAGACCGAACACTTACACTTAACAACCTCCCACTAAATTACCTTTTACCACCAATTTACAAATTACCCCCCTCTACCCCCATGTAAATGACGGCTCATATCCCCCCCCCCCCCCAACCACCACAAGATTTAGTTAAATCTTCATCATATCCCCATGTGATCTTTCTCTTGGATTTGGGAAATTATGTATGTACTTTCTTAAACACTAAAACCAATGGATATTAGAGAAGTGTGGTTATAAGAAGTCAAGATCACCACCATTTTCACAACTCCTTTCCCCTACAAAAAAAAAGCTACGGCCGAAACTAGTCCCACCATCATCATTCTTTTTGTTTCAATCTCATCCAATCCAAGTGTACATCAACGAGGCTCGGTGCTCACGGAACTTGAAGGGCCACCTTCGTTTGCAATTATCCACTCCATTTTCACTAGTGATCTTCCCTAGCTTTAAGCTAGTTGTAAGACTTCTTTACACTCTTGTTACTTCACTTATTTAGTGGTTAAAGATTATATTATGATGAAATCATATGAACACTAAAAGAACCTACACTTGAACCATGAAACATAAGCTTAAATAAGATGAAACATGAAGAAATAATGTTAGTATTATGTTGTTTGGTATATGTTGATGCTTGCTTGTTGATTACTAGAAATATGATGTTGATCATTATATGAAACTTGTTAACTTATGATTAAAAACATGATTTAACAAGTTAAGAGGTGATTATGTGTTGTCATAAAATAATCATCTTCTAATAAAAATATGAACTTGTTAAATAAAGATCGTTTCTTGAAATAATAGTAAACAAAGTGAGTTGGTGATCATGTAAATCCGAGATTTACAAATGACTTTTCTAAACCAACCAAGTTCAAGAGACGGTTTTTGAAAGATCATGATTCTTACATATACTTACACTATTTTTGGAAATAAAATAAGTGTATGGATGCTAGTGAAACATGAAAATGTTGTAAATAAATATTTTTGTAAAATATGTTCACAAGTTGTGAACATCTAAAGATTTCGAGAATGAGATTTTAACAAAAGTAACCATATTTTGGAAGGTAACTAAGGCCACTAAACCCTTCACCGAGTTACTACGCGTTTTTATAAAACATCAAGTTCATGTTGTGTTATAAATAGGATAGTTTTACACTTGGTAAGTGTAATATTGTTTAGAGTAGGTTTGTTGATTGTTTGAATGATTTTTTGAAAAGAAAATGATATGCTTAATAGCATGGACACCTCCGTTTTCAAAGGAAACTATGGCGAAATTTTCTAAAAATTCCAACACTTAGAAAATATTTTTCTAACAAGTGTTTACAAATATATTTTAACTTTGTTTTTCAAATATAAACTTCGCCATAATTTTTGTTACAAAAAAAATACAAAGCATCAGAGGTTGGTTTTTATAAATAAAAATGGATAAATATATGTTTAGAATATATTTTTCAATAAAACATTTGTGTGAATATTTGTATGATGTGTGAACTAGTTATATTATTTTAGGGTAAAATAATATAGCAAAATACCATAACAATTACAACTCCAAAATAATACCAAAAATCTCACGGAATAAAATATTTAAGTTACACACTTGATATTGTGAAACCGAACGCTAAAACGTAACTTATGAAATATTCCGGAAAATACTTTTACAAATATATTTTTGGAAAATATTATTGTGGAAACTAAAGAAGTGAAAATATATTATTTTTGGGAAAAATATATATATTTTGGAATACATTAGTTTTGACAAATAAATTACATATATTTTAAGTGAGACTTAAAAATATATTATTTCGGAACTACAAATATACATGTATAAATACCCCCATCCTTGGGAAAGAAATACGGAGTTAAAATACTTGAGAAGTATTAATGCGAAATATTGATTAAAAAATTATTCCAAAACTAAATATAATTCAAGGTTAAACTGATTATTATTTTAACAAATAATTATAACTTGGGATAATATTCGGAGACACAAGGAAACGCAACCCAAAAACATTAAACCCTAAGCCAAGGCACGGCCCGTTCGTCTAATAGACATTAGTACATTGTAGGTTATCGAGTAGCTGACAGAGCTTGAGTTGCCGATACGAGACGCACTACTGTGAGTTCATGTCCCCCTTTTCCTTAAACTGTTTTGTTTACTTACTTCGGGGGTGAAATACATGTTACAAAGGGATACTTACAATACTATTGGTATGATTAGCCTAGGAAAGAACCATAGATCATGTGATTGGGTAGGCGGATACTTGGGACCATTAATCCTCGTATCAGGACCGAGGGGCATGAGTGATAGATCTATTTGGGTGTAGCGAGCCCACACCCATGAGGCCGGGGCGGCGCATAGTGGTGACTATGTCTTCCAGCCGGGAGCCCGGTGCAACTTTGCTAGGTTTGAGTTTTCCTACATCGTCCCACATATCAGTGGCCTTGCAAACCATTGGTGATATTTTCCTTGTTTGCAATCATACCGGGACATACATACATTGTTTACAAAGGTTTATACATACTCACTTACACATGAACTCGTTCAACTTTTGTTGATTTTTCGAACTACATGTATTTCAGGGAATTAATCGGATCTGGCAAGTGATGCATGTTAGTCAAGCTGCGTACTAAATAAAGATGTCATCCAGGGTTGTAGGGTTTGGAGAGGTGTAACCTCTTCCTGGACGGGTTACATGTCTCTAAACCTCGTTTTATTGAAAGTCTTTTGTTGAGTCTTATGAACTCGTTTTAAACAAGTCATGGTTTGTAACTTATTTTGAGGTTGATGTTTCAAGACAAGTATGTTATGGTATTTGTAGGATCGTATTCGGACCTAAACGAGTCGCTTAGAAGAGTTTATCTCAGTTTGAACGGCGGAAACAGACAAACCGAGTACAATTCAGCAAGTATTCACTATAAACTGTCGATATTATTGATCTGGATAACGTTTACAACCTGACGACACTTCGGCAGCACTTCGTGGCTCACCGGAAGACAACACCTAGGACTATGTATGTGATTTCGCTCTTACAGCCTATATATATACCACCAGGTTTCGCTTATGCATACATGTCCATAAGAGCGAAACCTCACTTGACACATAAGCGAATGACATATGAGCAAAACCATCATGACACATGAGCGAAATCAAAATATTACACATGACCGAACTCAAACTTTAACATTCTAAACCTTTTGTCTTATATGTAGTGATGCAATGATGACATCATCTTCTTTTAGATCCGCAACGAGACTGAGACACGACATAAGACGAAGACGACAGATGTGTGCACCAACTGAGTTCGCCGGCAGTGAAGGAGCTACAGCTGCTCTACGATGGTTGGAAAAGACGGAAGCTGTTCTTACAATTAGCAAATGTGCCGAAGAAGATAAGGTGATGTATGCATCTAATCTCTTTAAGGAAGAAGCCTTAGAATGGTGGAATACAACTCTTCAGGCAAAAGGAAGTGGCATGGCTTATGCCATGAACTGGGAAAAATTCAAGGAAATGACAGAAAGGAAATTTTGTCCTCCCTATGAAAAGGAACGAATAGCTAACAAGTTCCTAAATCATAAAATGATAGATGTGAATTGTCGTGAATATACGACTACGTTCTTCGAATATGCAAGAATGGTACCAACTCTGGCTTCGCCAGAACCTGTACTAATTTCTCGTTATATTTGGGGATTAGTTAGTGAAATCCGAGACATAGTTAAGGCCACTAGACCACAGACTATTGAAGAAGCAGTCGAGCTAGCTAACATGCTGACAGATGGACTAATCCGCACAAGAGAAGAAAACAAGAAGAAAGAGTTAGCCCAGAAAATTTCCCAAGAATTCTACAAGAAAACAGGAACTGAATCGTCATTGGAGCAACCTATCTGCAGAAGCTGTAACAAAAAGCACTTAGGAAAATGCCGTTTTAGGAAAACATCCTACTGTAACTTCTGCAAAATGACCGGACATACAGAGGAAGAGTGTAGAAGGAAAACTACTGTTTGTTTCAATTGCGGAGAAACAGGACACATCAAACCATATTGCCCTAAACTAACCAAAGCAACCGACAACAAGGCCAGAACTGTAGACGGAGCTAAGAAGAACACGCGAGCATTCGTACTTACTACGCAAGAAGCAGAAATGATTCCAGACGTAGTCGCTGATATATAATATCTAAGTTAAGTTATTATTTGACCTGAGTACAAATAAAAGTTTATAAATAAATATATTCTGTCAAGAATTTCATCTATTCAAAACCATAACAGAATTGTTTGGTTTTCACTTTCACTGAATCATTCATTTGGTCACGATCACCTTGTGGTGACGTTTTCATAAAATTTGAAGCTTGTGCTAATCTCGTTGCATACAGGTTTAGTTATTCATTTCTATTGAATCCGTTTTGTTGGTTTATTCTATAAAATCAATCTTAACACAATTATGTGCTAAGATTATGATACACAATTTTATTTCATATTTCAGTGTATCTCTTAAAGATTTTTATATCAACAATCGAGTGTTTCGTAATCCTTATTGTTTTATCATCTTTGATCGAAAAACATTATTCAAGTATTTCGATTTCAATCCTACTAGATTTATTTGAAACATTCGGATTTACTTCATTTGATTTAAAGCATGGTGAAATTTGTTTCATTCACCATTACTATTTTCAATTTCTATGACACCTTGTGGTGGCATTTTCTTTAAATTTGAATCTTGAGACAATCTCATTTTCACTCCTGATGAACGAATTTTAATTTTGTTGGTTCATCATCTTAAACAGTCTTAATACAATTATGTGTTAAGATAAGTGTACACAATTTCATATCATATTCCGGTGTACCTCTTAACGTTTCTTTCATCATTTATCGAAAATTCTATACTATTCATTTGTTCTTTTCATTTGAAAATCCTATTCGAACTGAATATCCAAAATTACTTCATTAAAGCTTTCAGTTGATTATACGGTGAAATTGTTCAGTCACCGTAATTATTGAATTATTTCAAATCCTTACGACACCTTGTGGAGTCGTTATAAACTTGTAGCTTGAGCTAATCATAAGCATACGAATCTTTCAAAATCACGTATGTATTTCGTTTGACTCATCATTTGAAAAGTAGTCTTGATGCAATTATGTATTAAGACAATGATACACTAAACTCTATTGTATTCCGGTGTATCCTTGCAAATTCAATAATGTCAACACACTGATTTTCTCTTGTTATGATTCGATAGTTGACAAAATATTTTCGTGCTTCTATTTCATTTTGAACTTGTTGATTCTGAGTCTTCTTCAGTTGCCAATCAAAGTAAGCTTTCTTTTGACAAAAGAATTTTTATTTGATTCTAAAAATTCTTCATATTCATTCTAAATATCTAATTGATCATATATCTTTTGACTTGAAAATAGTCACATTGGAAATTATATCATTTCATCTCATTCGTTTGACATTGATTTCTTGAACGAATTCAGTTGACCCTTTGGAAATCCTACCTATGGTACGACTCATATTCACAAAATTCAATTCTGTGTCATCTACTTTAATATTGTTTTTATTGATTAGAATATGACATAAGTCTAAAAGAAATATCATAACCCAAATACACTTGGAAGCTGGAACCTGAGATGAAGAAAATATATTCCTACTTATTCCAGCAAATCTCGAGGACGAGATTTTTATTAAGGTGGGGAGAATGTAACGACTCTCATCAAAAGTCATAATTATTAAATTAATTTGACCAATAGGAAACCCTAATTGAGACACCCAAGTGATTCTGTGCAAACCCTAGAATTATCATAATTTTCAGAATCAGGATTAGGGCCCCTAAAACTCAGGGGGGGCATTCCCTACTTGATGATTATCTATAATTGCGTGTTCAGGAAGTTGAAATTTAATATATCGTCGACTCAGCAGGCCTACTCCCACGCGTGGCTACCCTATAGTGATTTGCTGTCCCTTACGGACCGTAACCTTGATAACCTTACGGACCGTAAGCTATCATACGGACCGCAACATTGGCAGCCTTACGGTCCGTAAGCTTGTCCAATTTCGTGTATAAATAGCAGCGTTTGGCACTTGCTTTCTGGTGTTCAAACGACGAGAGAATTCATAAAATTCTTCGAGTTGTTGTCTGTTTACTTCAATTAACACACACGAATCTTCAATTAAGTATAGCGGGGTGCTGTAGAACAGGGTATTAACTTAATCGCTATTACGATTCATTGTCCGATCGATCCATATATCCAATGGATGTTTAAGTGCCGCCCACATTAGGGTTATACTTTATCGTTCGTCATTAATTTGACGGATCATCGTTAATTCGATGGGTAAAGTATTATACTTTGTCGTTCGTTGTTAATTCAACGGATCATCGTTAATTCGATGGATGAAGTATTGCACTTTGTCATTCGTTGTGAGAATATGATCTCGTGAGTTATCGTAAAATGCTATATTAAGTTACTTACCTAGTTCATGTGCATTAGGTTAAAAAGGCTAATCAATAGGCTAGGCTCTGCTCAAATTAAATCTGCAATATATCAAGGATTATCTGTAGACTAAGCTTTGCCCGTAGAAATCTGCAATGTGAGTTCATTTCTTCTTTTCTCACAGTTTGTGAGTCCATTATATTTTCTCACAGTTTTATCACCTTTTTGTGAAACAATTATATTTACAAAGATTTTACAGAATCCTAAATGGTTACCAGTTATACTTACAGTGATTAAGTTTTTATATTAACTGCTGGTATAAAAGATTATATATATTATTTGATTCTCATTATTATCATTTGCCAGAGAGTTAGTTAATATTATCATAATTACAATAACAGTGGAAATTATGCATTTTACTAAGATTATATTTTAGTCTTAGTCATGTTAAAATATTAAATAATGATATTACAATTATTTAATTAACATATTTGATAAGTTATATTAATTTGACATAAATTGATATATGTCATTTTCTGGATTAAATGGTTTTATGCCAAAAGTAATATATTTGACAAAGAAATGTCACGGGACACCATTATGTCCGAAGACACTGGTTGAGAGAATGATCAACAGTGTTATGAATAGAAATTACTAGTTGAAAGAATGATCAACAGTAATATAATCTGAGTTACTAGTTGAAAGAATGATCAACAGTGACATGACCAAAAGCACTAGTTGAGAGAATGATCAACAGTGTTATAGAATCACTAGTTGAAAGAATGATCAACAGTGATATGACCAGAATCATTAATTGAAAGAATAATCAACATTGATATGATTATAGTCACAGGAATCACCTAGTGACAGATAAAGTGAATAATAGTCAAATAGAATTATTTGATGAATTCACTAGTGGACTAAAGTGAGTCAATAAATTGATATGATTACTGTCACATTGGAACTATCATTATTTGACAAATACTGAGTGAATTGAATAAATATAAAAACCTTAATATTGTAAGGTATAACAATATATTTATAAAATGGAATGAATTCACTCAGTGTTATCGCTGACAAAACCTTTTTCAAACATTTTTCAGGTAAGTGGAATAAGAGCTGGATACGACACTGAAAAGGCTTCAAGAAGTGGCTTATTTTATTTAAATCAAATTAAGAAATATTGTAAACAAAATTCACTTTATAAAACATGGGTTTATCCCATCTATTTAATAAATAAAATCCGGTGTTTTCTAAACTCTGATATTTTTCCTAACTCACGGTCCTGATGAAATTTCCGCTGCAATGTTTTTAAAATAATCACCGGTACCGCCGGGCTGTTCACGGCACCCGATTCCGTCCAGGGTGGGTCGGGGGTCGTGACAACAGCACACTTCTCAATGTAGTTGTTCACCACTTTTTGCTTCGTCATAAAAGCTCCTTGAAGTGTTTTCATCACTGTTGCTTGTTCTTCACTTGTTTGATTGTATTGGTTCATTGCTTTGTTCAGTACATCGTAAGATTCTTTCAAACTATTCAAGTTATAGATCAGTGTACTGTTCTGCTTCTTCACAGCTTCACAGTTTTCACACTTCACTGGAATCTTTTTAGCATCAACTTCTTGATCAACCTTGAACTTTGCAACTTCAACCTTTATTTTCCTTTTGATCACTGGAATTTCTTCATCATCACTGCTAACTGGTGTTTTGACCTTTTTCTTCTTCTTTGTCTTTTTAATCTTGTCATCATCACTATCACTTTCTGCAATCAGTTTCATATCAGCATCGAATTTTCTCGCCCAATATTCACGATCATCATCACTATCTTCTTCAACTCGGGCTACAGAAGCTTTTTGATTTGAAATCTCTTTATCCGGACAGTAATCATCCCAGTTAAAATTTGCCCAGCTAAAGCCTTCAGGTAGCTTTTCGTCATCTTGATCTATTATCAAGGCACTACCATTAGCTCTCTTTGAAGAATCTTGATTAACCGCACAAGCTCTCTTTCCAGAGTCTTCAATCACATTCATTCCATGTGCAGTTTGTGCTTGATGTTGATGTTGTTGAGATGGTTACTGAGCAACTTGATGGTAAATAGCTTTTCGGTAGTAATCATTGTTGTTGTTAAAAGGATTCTGAGCTCCACTTGCTTTGCGATTTGTGCACTCCCTTTTGAAGTGACCCTTCTCCCTGCAACGAAAACATGTGACTTTAGATTTATCAAAACCTAAAGTAGAAACATTAGCCTCACGAAGATCATCTCTCCCCGTGATCTGCTTGAATTTCTCAGCTCTCCTTAACACGCTTGCCAAACACCATTTTATATCCATCAGTTCCATCTCTTCAGCATCTATCTGGTCGTAATCTTCCTTGGTTAGCATTGGATTCCCGATACGACCTGCAACAATACAACTATAAGATTCAAGAACAGTTCCTAATAAAGACATATGACTTTTTGCAATTTCTACTGAATAGTCTTCATCATTCTCCAAATTCAGTATAATGTTGCACTGAAGCTTCTTGCCATTCTTTGTTGTTGAAATGTTCGGATCAAAAGATGGAAATGATGTGAAACTTGTTTTGCTGTTTGATCCTGATGATGAACTTCTAGAAGAATTCTTGGCATTGTAAGCAGTTTCTATTTTTGGAGATAAATTTGTAGGCTTCTCATTCACCCCTGCTTTGTAATACAACCCAATATCCTGTTCACCATCAAAATCTTTCATTCGAATAATCTTTCGTTGCTCCATCTCTTGAGCTTCCAACTTCTCAATGAACTTGCTGAGTGTCAAACTACTAAAACCTTTCTTGTTTCTAAGCATCATGAGATATGTGCCCCAAGTCTCGTGTGGCAATGCATCAGCAAGCTTTTCCATCAACTCTTCATTGTCTTTCGATGCTCAATCTCTTCATGTTTGCTAGCATATTGCAATATCTTTCAATAATCTGCCTTGTGCTTTCATTCTTCAAACCACGAAACAGATCGAACTCTTTCTTCAGAAGTTACTTCTTGTTCTTTATCATTTCTTGACTACCAACAAACTTTGATCTTAAAGCTTTCCAAATTGAGTAGGAAGTTCCATTATGTTGTAATAACACCAAGATGTCTTCTTTCACAGCTTGTTGTAGAAGACTCAACATCATTTTCTCATCTTTGTATTTCTTTCTAGCATCGGCGCTTAGATCTTTAATCGGAACCACTTCTTCATCATCATTCGTCGGTCGAATGTATTTTGTCTCGACACATTCCCACGCATCCAAGTAGTTGGCTTGCACCCAGTTTTCGAACCGTCCTTCCCAACCCTTATATTCCTCGATGTTCATGAGCTTAGGCGGTTTTTGCATTGTTCCTGTTTCATTTTCGAGCATTGTGGTTTGTGCAACAGTGATTGGTGTAACCGGTGTAGCGAATGCGTTGTAAAAATCCTCGTCCATGTTTCGGATTCTCAAATGAGCTGTATCACCTTGTAAAAATATACCTAAACGAACAAACAAACAACAATCAGTTTAAAAATTTATCGATTAACAAAATAAGACTGGTACTCGAACTGATGATTATTTTTTGCAGACTGAAGATAGACAGACTGTGCCGACTGAAGATTGACACACTGTGCGGACTGCTTTGACCAGGATCAAATTCAAACGACCTTTTCCAATGACCTCAACAATGATCGGAAAAACTTTCAAATGTTTTGACCAACTTTCAAGCAATCTAAGGAACCCAAACTTCAAACAACCTGAACTAATGCGAGTCGAACTTGGTGTAGACTGACCCAAATCTTGGGCCGAAGATATATTGGGCTTTAGAAATGATTGGACCGACAAATGTAGTGCACATGTATCTTTGATCGATGTATATGGAAACGTGGGTCGATTACTTGTAAACCGAAGAAATCAATGGGCTTTACCACAATATCAAAAGTAGCACTACAAATATCCAACAATTGATAATAGATCTATCTTTTGCAAATTTCAAGTCATACTTTGAATTTTAAAATTCACATATATGTGCAACCGACAATTTTAACACATCTCAATGGAATCAATTTTTGATAAAATCAATAGACAGTTCACATATATTTTTTTTAATGTAGGTGGCCGACAACACTTAATACCAAAACAATCTAATAGGACCTATACTTTGAACACAGATATTAATCACATGAGTTTACTGACATCAGAATTATTTCTTGCGACCTGTTCACATGCAATCTTGATTATCTCAAAAGTAATAAATGGCCAACAGTTTTTCAAAACATTCAGTTTTCAATGTTTAGTAAAACATATATCACATGCAATTATCAGATGTTCACACACTTGTCTATTTTTTTATTTAATGAACCGAACAATCAGTTATCACACTTCACATGCAAACTGACATAAAAACACATGATCTCTTTTCCAAACAATTCACACTATAAAGTTTTGGAGCAAAATCAGACAAAATAAGTGGGATGACTGTTTGAGCGAAACGACCAAATGTCACAAGAGCGAAACCTAAGTTGTCCAAATGAGCGGAACCAACTTGTTCATATGAGCGAAACTAGGTGATCAGATGAGCGAAACTAGCTGATGACATCATCATTTTCACGAGTCAATACGAGCGAAACCTCAAAAATACTAAGTTTTAGGTCAATTTTAGCTTTGAAACTTTCAAGGGTTTATTAATGCATGATTACGAGTGCTGTGTGTGAAATTGAACTGGTTTTACCGTGAAAAATTTTCAAAAATGACAAAGAAGGTGTAGAATATCAGAATATGCAGCTGAAATGTATAGAACTCTTCTTCACTAGCTCTGATACCAATTGTAGGATCGTATTCGGACCTAAACGAGTCGCTTAGAAGAGTTTATCTCAGTTTGAACGGCGAAAACAGACAAACCGAGTACAATTCAGCAAGTATTCACTATAAACTGTCGATATTATTGATCTGGATAACGTTTACAACCTGACGACACTTCGGCAGCACTTCGTGGCTCACCGGAAGACAACACCTAGGACTATGTATGTGATTTCGCTCTTACAGCCTATATATATACCACCAGGTTTCGCTTATGCATACATGTCCATAAGAGCGAAACCTCACTTGACACATAAGCGAATGACATATGAGCGAAACCATCATGACACATGAGCGAAATCAAAATAGTACGCATGACCGAACTCAAACTTTAACATTCTAAACCTTTTGTCTTATATGTAGTGATGCAATGATGACATCACTATTATGATGACATCATCTTCTTTTAGATCCGCAACGAGACTGAGACACGACATAAGACGAAGATGACAGATGTGTGCACCAACAGTATTTTCTAAACTATATTAATGGATGAACATCTCGTGTTTTTATCATATAGCATTGTTATGATTGTTGCTATGGAATTAAGGGGTCACACCAAATTAACCACGCTTCCGCAAAAGTCAGGGTGTGACAAAAACACATCAGTGTGTTCGAATTTTGATGTAGATCATATCTAGGGTTTCAAATTACTTGTTTATGTTGCTGATTGTTGTTGATTTGAACTGAATCGGTTGAACTCGGAAGAACAGTACTTTGAACTCAGATCTAGGATGATTATGTGGTCTAAAATGAATAATAAACACACCCATGTACTCGGAATTTGTTAAAGAACAAACCTAGGGTTTCAATTTCATCATCAACTCAAGTTTTAATCATCTGCAAAATCACTGTTCATAATCTTGATTTCAAACGAAATGACAAGTCATTTCGTACAAAATGGCTCATTGTTAAATGTTTAAAACTCAAACGAAATGGTCATTCCGTTTGAAGTTCATTTCGTTTGAAAACTGGCCATTCCGCTTGTAAAGTCATTTCGCTTGAACCAACCATTTTGTTTGAAACTAATCATTTCGCATGAAGTTCATTTCGTGTGAATGATGTTTTGTTTCGAATGTGCAGTTTGATCCGTTACATAACATCTGTTGTGTTTATGATGAGAAGCTTCCAAAGATGGTTATGTTCAAAGAGATTCTGGAATTTATGAAGCGTTTGCCTATCCAGAAGGCATTGACAGATCAGCATCTTGTTTTTAGATCTCATGTTGAGCGTTTCTGGAAGAATGCTAAGTATGATGCAGATAATAAAGTGATAACCTCAATTGTTAGCTTGAATGGTCAAGATAAAGAGATTGTCATCACAGAACAGCTTGTTCGTGAAGTTTTAGATTTTCCTGATGATGAAGATTCTCCAACGAAGTTTCCAGAAAAAATGGTTAAGGGATGTATGTTGAGGATGGGATATAATGGTCCGTTGAACAGTGCGAACTATTTGAAATCATGTTTCTCAAAGCCTTACAAGTTTTTCATTCATTCAATTGTTCATGCTCTCAGTCATAGAAAGGGTGGTTATGATGTGATGAGAGATTACCAGATGAACATGGTTACTGCTTTAGTATTGAACAAAGAGTACAATTTCTCAAAGATCGTTTTTCACTACATGAAAGAAAACATCACTTCAGGCAGCAAAACATGGATTTATCCAAGATTTATACAGATGATGCTTGATCATGCGTATCCAGATCTAGAGAAAGATGAAGAAAATGATTTGTTGGCATTGTATCATATGGATAATGAGACGTTGATTGTATTAGCCAGATATCACAAAAATCATCCAGAATAAAAAACAAAGGCAGAATTCTTCGGATTTATCAAGAGTGCTGATTATGTAGATCCAGATCCAGTTAATCATCTGAAGTGGAGAAATGACGAAGAGATGAAAGAGAAAAGTGCAGCAGATGAATTGAAAACATTAGCAGGATTCAAAGAAACTCGAAATGAGTGGTTTTTGAAAGAAGAAAAGAAGAAAAGAAGAAAAGGAGTAGAAAGACAACTCCTAAAGTTCAAACTGAAGAAGGTTCTTCCTCTCAACCGCAGAAAAAGCGGAAGAAGAAAGCGGTAGAAACAATGTTGGTCGATGAACCAGAGGAAGATGAACCAGAAGCTGATGCTGACATAGATCAAGAACGTTTATCATTTGAAACAGAGCAGTTGTTAAAAACTCTTAATGATACCGAAGAAACTGAGAAGGTAGCCGGTGAGGAAGGTGACGATGAAGGAAAGAGCTCTTCTGATTCAGAGGTTGATGAAACTGAAAGATGGAAAAAGGTAATGTCTGATAAAGAAAAACAAAAGAAGAGAAAGAGAAGTGGTGATGACGATGATGATTTGTATATTCCATCACCAGAGCATGTTCAAGAAGTTCAAACACCACCATCATCAGGTGGTAGGAAGAAATCAAATGCAAGAAAACAGGTTAAATCTCCTGCAGCACGAAGGTTGAAAATCTTGCTGAAATCAAAACCTATCCAGGAACCAAGCCAACCACCTTCACCACCACCTGAACCACAACAACAACCATCACCACATCAATCACCACCACCACAACAACCAGTACCTGATCCTATTCCATCACCACCAAAACAACCATCACCACCACAATCACCATCACAACCTTATATTTCTACACCTACACATGAACAACCTGTTATAACTTCACCACACATACTACAAACACCACCAACTTCACAACCACCTGTATAAACGACTCCTGGATCTTCTGGTTTCAAATATTTTCCACATATTCCTGAGAATATTCCTCTTGAAGATATTGGAGATTTTAATTTTGTAACTGATGATGTTGTAAAGAAGTTACAGAAAAAGGTGGAAGAGGTTCAAGCTGAAAATTCATCTTTGTTGAAAAGAGTCGAAGCTGATCAAGCTGATATTGATATTATGAAGGTTCCACATTGGATATTTCTGTGTATAATGATTCCACATTGGGGGTGGAACATTGTTGAAATCAGGTTTAGCATCAGGTAGTTGAGGAACAATTTGATCAATCACATAAGATGAAGCAATATAACTGATCAATTTCTTATCAACTCTTTCTTTTTCAATACGCATCAATTCAAGTTCCTTTTTCAAAGATGCGATTGTGTCCAGATGAATGTTAATCCCCATCTGCTTTTCCATGACAGTTTCTTTGAACAACTTAGTAGCTTTATCATTTTCTATACTTTCCTTTTGAATCATTTTGATTGAACGTGATAAAGTGTCATAAGCTTCTTTCACATCATTAAGATCAAATTTTACGTTGTCAGTATATTTCTACAATTCTTGAAACTGTTTGTCTTTTTCAAGACAATCCATGCAGGGTTTTAAACAGTTTTCGCATGGTGTTTCAGGAATTGGATCAATCTTTTCAAAAACCTTTTCTTCTTTATCAGTTTTAATTTCTGGTTTACCAAACCCTTCAAACACAGACTCAGACTTCTTTTCTGATTTTGTCTCCATAGTTTCTGATTTGTCGTCGGACTCGGACTCCTTTTTGACAGACACTGACTCCTGTGTTGCACCTTTGATCTCATTGTTATCAGAAGGTGTTTTAGTTTGTTCTATCTCTTTCTTTTCTTTTGCTGCTCGTTTCTCCTTTAGCTTCTCCAATTTATCTGCAAAATAAAATTTGAAACTTTCAGGAGATAATTCTCTTTGATAATTTTCAAGTTTTCGAATTTTTTTCAATATCATCATCACTCTCTTCATCTGACGAGTGATCAAAGATAGGTGCTTTTTCTGCAGCTTTCTTTGTTGAAACTAATTCTTCTTCTATCTTTATAGGAATGAATTGCTGAGACTCGTAATAAAAATACGCCAATTCCTCTTCAGAATCCATGTTTTGGTATGAAAATTTACAAAATCGGAATTTCAAACGAGCTGATAACAATTCCACACGACCTAAAGAAAGTTTCAAACGACCTGAGTTGTTCAAAACTCAAACGAACTGATCAACTTCTCAAACGAACTGGAATTTAAACTTGGTGCAACTTGAATTCAAACCACGCGAACTGGCTTGATTTCAAACCGTGTGACTTGATTGAATTTCCAAACGAGTTGGCTACTTCAAATGACCGGATAAGACTTCAACAATGAATACTGACTTTCAATATAAACTCATATGCAACCTGACATTATATGAACGACAACAATCATTGAACTCAATATTCATTGGGCCGATAATATGATAAAGTCACATGGGCCATTTAATGGACTAGTGATTTAACTTTTGATGAAGGCCGACAACTTAATTCACAACACAATGTAATTGGACCACCAAATTGAATCACATGGGCCAACAAACACTAATTATTATCACATGAACTGATGCTTGTTTCTTGTGAATTGGATTTAAAGCTGACTTACTTAACACACATCACAATCTCATTGGGCCGCAACTATTAGTTCACATGCAATTCTACAATTCCAAATCAATTGGCCGACAATTTTAATCCAATTTTCAATTCTATTGGGCCGCTATTCTAATATGAATTCACTGGACTGACATATTTATTTTTTTGTTCAATTAAAGCTGTCCGACAACACTGATAATGATCATATGCACTGATTTCAATTAATGAATCAGATGAATTATCAATTATGTTGACTGACACTTTCAAACGAATTAGCAATTTCACGCGAAATGGAACAAGTCACTTTCAAACGAATTTGACTTATTTGATGCGAAATGGCAAGTTTTCAAACGAAATGGACTTCATTTAGTGCGAAATGCCAATTTTTCAAACGAATTGGACTTCATTTCGTGCGAAATGGCAATTTTTCAAACGAATTGATTAACTTTCAAGCGAAATGGGCCATTTGGTACGAAATGGAGTTCATTTCATACGAAATGATGTAAGTTTGATGCGAAATGGAGCTGATGTCACGCGATTTCGGACCAAAAAACTTAGATTTCTCCCAAACGGCTAAGAATTAAGCTTTGAAACTTTGTAGGGTTATAGATCAGGTATTTTTGCACATCATATCCAAAAATCAGCAATTTTGAACCGTAAAATCTCAATTAATTTTGAAAATTTGTGAAGAAAGTGAGTAGAAGTGAGATTTTCGGATGAAATCAAGCTGAATCGGTAAGAACTCTTCCTCCTGAGCTCTGATACCACTTGTAGGATCGATATTCGACCTGAATGAGTCGGTCTGACTCAAATCTAGGTCACTAGAGAGGCGAAAACAATCTAGTAACTGAGAATCGGTGTTAGAATGTGAGTAGAAGCAGAGAAATACACTTTAAACTGGTTTTCCATTGATTTTAGACGTTAATACACGGAGAAAATTTGGCAGCACAAGTTACAACTTTCACCGAACCGTGCGAAATGGAAAACCCAACACTCCTATTTATAGGAGATCCATTCCGCACGAAATGGTATGATCCATTTTGTACGAAATGGCCAACTTCCATTTCGTGCGAAATGGCTACATACACATTACACCCCTATTACAAGCTATTAGACACGACCTAGACTGTTGACGTAGGCGATAGACATTGTGTACCAACAGATACGATCTCATTCATATAAATTTCCGCCATTCTCTCAGAAGAGTAAGCTTCTCGAATAGGTAAAAAGTGGGCACTTTTTGTGAGTCGGCCCACGATTACCCATTTGGTATCGTGCCCCTTTTTCATTCTAGGAAGCTTGGTAACCAGATCCATAGTTATCTTCTCCCATTTCCAGACCGGAATTTCCAAAGGTTGTAACTCCCCGTATGGTTTTTGATGTTCTACTTTTCACTTGGGAGCATGTTAAGCATTTCGAGACATACTTTACAATATCGCGTTTCATACCCGGCCACCAATAATTGATCTTCAAGTCCCGGTACATCTTGGTTGCCCCGAGATGAATTGAGTACCGTGACTTATGAGCCTCCTCGAGTAGAGCGGTCTTGACTTCGCAAAATCGTGGTATCCAAATTCGACCTAATCTTGTTCTGAGTCCGATCGAATTTTCTTCTAATTTTTCGGCTATCACTTTTATTCTTTCTTTCTTCGGGTCTTCCACTCCAAGCGACTTTATTTGGGAATCTCGTATCATATCAAGTAAACATGGAGTAACTGTCATCTTCATGGATTTTATCTGGATCGGAGGTGGAGACTCTTTTCGGCTTAACGCGTCCGCCACCACGTTCGCCTTTCCCGGGTAGTAAAGGATATCGCAATCATAATCTTTAATCAGTTCCAACCATCTTCGTTGCCTCATATTCAAGTATTTCTATTCGAAGAAATATTTGAGGCTTTTGTGGTCCGAGTAAATTGTACATCTCGTACCATATAGATAATGCCTCCAAATCTTTAAGGCGAACACTACCGCTGCCAACTCCAAATCGTGTGTTGGGTAGTTTACTTCATGTGGTTTTAATTGTCGTGAAGCATATGCGATAACCCTTCCCCTTTGCATCAAAACACAACCTAAACCCTGTTGTAAAGCGTCTGAATAAACAACCAGGTATTCAGTCCCATCCAGTAATGTCAAGACCGGGGGACTCGATAGTTTCTCCTTTAATATTCGAAAGGCCTCCTCCTGTTCTTTACCCCACACAAACTTTTCTTTCTTCCTCGTCAGTTTTGTTAAGGGTAATGCTATCTTCGAGAAATCCTGTATGAACCTTCTGTAGTACCCCGCGAGGCCTAGAAAACTTCTTATTTCAGTTGGATTTTTCGGGGAAACCCATTTCATTACGGCCTCAATCTTTGATGGATCTACTAGAACACCTTCTGAATTGATCACATGACCTAGAAACTGCACCTCTCTGAGCCAGAAGGCACACTTTGAGAATTTCGCATAAAGTTTTTCCTTACGGAGAGTTTCAAGTACTTCACGCAAATGTCTCGCATGTTCAGCCTTACTTCGTGAATAGGCTAGAATATCATCTATGAACACGATCACAGATACACTAACCTGGTCGAGATATACAAGAGCACAGGAATCGAGGGGAGTAGGGTTTCGGTCCAAGGAGTATGCCGTCCAAGATAGAGGGGCAAGGAAAAATAGTGGTGTTTGGTTTACAATATTTGAGAGGGATATATATAAAAAAATATATCACGTAACATCCAAGTTTAATAAACATAAGTGGGCCGCCTATAATGTTACGTACAAAAACTTGGGTTGTGATCACACAAGTTGGGCCGAGATCATATCGGGTTCTAAATGCGGTCTTTGTAATATCTTCTTCTCGTACCTTGACTTGATGATATCCCGAACGTAAGTCTATCTTTGAGAACCAATTCTCCCCTTGTAACTGATCGAAAAGATCGTCAATTCTGGGTAAGGGGTAACGGTTCTTTATGGTTATTTTATTCAGTTACCTATAGTCGATACACATGCGCATCGACCCATCCTTCTTTTTTACAAATAGGACCGGTGCTCCCCATGGTGACACACTCGAGCGTATAAAGCCCTTATCTAGTAGATCTTGTAATTGTGTTATTAACTCCCGCATCTCGGTGGGAGCCAATCTATAGGGAGCCTTCGCTACCGGTTTCGCACCCGGACTCAATTCGATGCGAAACTCTATTTCTCGTTCGGGAGGAAGTCCCGGCAATTCCTCCGGAAATACATCAAGAAATTCGTTCACGATCTCAACATCTTCAAGCTTCGGGAGGCTTTGTCGAGCGTCTACTGCATAAGCTAGGTATGCTCTACTCCTGTTAAGTACGTATTTAACAGCTTGAACAAGGGTACACAATTTTGTTTCCACATTTCTCTCCCCTTGAATACTCAGTTGCCTTCCACTTGGAGATTGAACAAGCATTACCTTATTTTCACAATTAATCTCCACGCGGTGACGTGCCATTCAATCTAGACCTACTATCATTTTAAATTCCCCCAAAACCATATGTATGAGGTCGATATCGAATTCCTCATCTTCTATAGTGAACTTACAATTTCTACAAATCTCTTGTAACACATAGTTCTTACTATCGGCTATTTCTACCTCTAAAGGTATCGGCATTCGTTCAATCTTAAATGAAGGATGTTGTGTGATTTCATTTGAAATAAACGACATAGTGGCTCCGGTATCGAACAAAACATAAACCGGTATGGAGTTTAATAAAAAGATACCTGAAACCACGTTCGGATGGAACTTGGCTTCTTCAGATGTGATTTGAAACATCCTCCCTTTCGCCTTAGAGCTTTCCTCATTCTTTCCCTCCTTCTTCGATCCTTGCTGGAGTTTAGGACACTCTGACTTAATATGCCCCTTCTGGAAACAGTTGAAGCAAGTCTTCGGGTTGTTAGGGCACTTATAGGATGTATGCCCTTCTTCACCGCATTTATAGCACCCCTTCTTACCCAAAAGGCATTCCCCAGTATGAAGTTTCCCACGTGTCTTGCAAGGAGTAATACCACCCTTCGACTTATCTTTCCTTCCCTGATCTGGGAACCTCGCCTTTTTAGATGGACTTGCATTTGTCCCCTTTTCTGTCGACCTCTTTTCACCACGTTCCTCCTGTCTTTTAATCTCAATTTCTCTATCCCGTGCCAAATTGATAAGCTCATCAAGGGTTTCACATTTTGAGGGAGTGATGAACTCCCTAAATTCTGCCTTCAGTATACCATAAAAGCGGTTGATCTTCATTCTTTCGGTCTTCACAAAATCTCTGCAAATCTTCATCTTATCCATGAAAGTGTTTGATATTTCGTTTATCGTCTCGTTTTTCTGTCGAAGGCGTAAGAAATCCTCCTGAATCTTATCAATGGCTGACTGAGGACAGTGATATCTCATGAAGGGTTCCTTAAATTCTTGCCAAGTCATCATTTGGAGTTTATCCTCACCTACTTCCTTGCTATACGCATCCCACCAATCTTTCGCCTGAAAAGAGAGTTGACCAGTAGCGAACATCACCTGATCTTCCTTATCACACCGACTTCGTATAAATACTGCCTCTATATTCGAAATCCATCTTTGGCATGCTATCGGATCGATTTTGCCATCATACGTTGCAGGATTGCATGCCATGAAATCTTTATATGTGCATCGTCGTTCCTTGCTTTTACCTTTAGATCCCTCAATCAATTCCTTTAATTCTTCGATCTTGCTAGTCATCATTGCATCCACAACTCCCAACACTCTACTTTCTACTTCTTGAGCTAATCGTGGAAGATTAGCTTGCATAACCCCTTCCGCCACTTCTGTGACTTTGTTATTAAATGCTTCTTGACGAGTCGTATCATCATCATCATTAACACTTCTTGCATCTGCCATCTACACAATATCATGTTTTGCGTTTAATACGAATCATAAGCTTTTCAATATGTCATAGTTTGTTAGTTTGTATTTACTTCATTCGCATTCTTACATTTTAAATTTTACTCCTTTTTAAACTTTCATCATTCATTTAGTGTCATTCGACACATTACTTTCAACTTTACAATTTTCATTCCACCGTAGCCACTATTTGTGATTACATATATCTTATTAGGCCTTATATGGACCCTACATAATCATTAAATAGGCTTTCGAACAACCCGGAAACTCAAAATGCGAAAAACAATACCAAACAAAAATTTTCAGCGGACTGAAATTCCGCTAGCCGTCGGCGACGGCCTCACATCCCGTCGGCGACGGGCTTTAAAATGTGTCATCTGCCACTTTGTCCGTAGACAACCAATTAAGACATCGGCCCAAAGGGGGGGCGTCGGAGACGGCTGAGTATCCCGTTGGCAACGGCCTCCCGAATGCTGAAACGCTGCTGAACTTAAATTTTGGCTGATTCGATCATTTCTCGGGTCCGTTTTCAGCCACACGGGTCCAGGGACTTCTCATTTTACCCACATTATCACTTCTTAGCATACATAACTTTAAAACTTATGCCGTGAACACATGGTACATACTTATATTTACAGGTAATTTAAATCTTTACCTCTTAGCGGTCTTGGAGCGAGCACACTTTCGAGCGAGCCGTCAGTTTGAGTTCAAGCACTACTACTTGTGCGCGAATCCCTCAAACCTCGGCTCTGATACCAACTTGAAACAGCCCTAACTTATCATTTTCAAAAGATCTTAACATGTAGGATAAATTTTTAGAATTTCCGGCATGACCCATTCGTACATAGACCATTAACACCTGTTTTATACGGTAAACCATTTCACATAAAACACCCTTGAAAAAAAAACCCAAAACGGAACGTTTACGTTGTTTACAACAAGACTACCACTAATAAGTTTTATCCAAACCATAAAAACATCAAAATACTACATAAGTCAAAGTACATAAGACCAAAAGTTTAGACCACGTTAAAATAACTTATGACGGAAGCGTGTAGTGGGTGTAGATCAAGTGTGCTCATTCCAAATTGTCCGACCGCCTAGGTTGAGGATTTACCTACATTCAAAATAAACAAATGAGTTAGTATCTCTTTGCTAACACCATTAATTAATAAACAGATTCGTCTCTATCACGGTCTTACATCATTCTACTACATTACTAACCATTAGACGGTTCATTACATACTCGCCTCAATGTAGAGACCAAACATACCTTTCTTAACATACCCGCTATCGACGGATACTAGTGTTCTAAAAATAACTTCCTTTCGATTCGTTCATGACGAACGATCATATTCCTTACATACACTTACACTCCAATCCGAAAAGGACAGATCGAGTAGACCTTTATTCGTTACGAACTTAACTTCCCATACCCGGTTCGACTAGAATGAACCGGATATGATGCATTCTCCTTCATGACTTATTCATTTCTCATAATCCATTTATGACGGATCTTACTTTTTACTTCCAAATAACCATAGATTCAAATATCACAATTTTAACATATAACACAATACAATTGGGAATAGTATACATATGACAACAAAATAGAATATGGTGTACACGAACGTACCTCGATCTTGTGAGCTTTCCGATTTCCTAGTATTGGAACCTTCTTCTTTCACACCTATAACAACACGTTCATTCACTTATTTAGTTCAACTAAATTTCATTCATTCTTCTTCCAAATTACGCATATTATTCTTTTAAGCATTTCATCAAACACTTAGCGGGTTTCGCATTTTCAGGACATTTACCCAACTAACTAAAACATGTTTTTAAGCTAGTTCTTTTAAATATTCAACAATAATCAAGCAAACCTCATTCTATATCAATTTATCTAGTGTTTATACATCATCAACAGAATTATTCATCAATGATTCATATGCATGACACTACATGATCATCCTATTCATATCACACATTCAATAAGTGGGTTTTTTTACTAAAATCTTTCAAATAACCTAAAATCAAACATGATTCTTGTTCTAGAAGGTAATCCTAACTCAGATTTCTCACATATAGACACAAGAATTCGAGATTGGGTTGAACCCCTCATCCTACAAATCATGATTCGAGAAATTAAACTTACCACTTCAGAAATTGAGGTTAGCTACTCGAATTTAGGGTTCATGCATTAGATTTTTCCTTTGATTCAGGTTTAATTGCTTGATTTCTTGATGTTAGGGTTTCACCCTCTTGCTCTGCTCTCCTGTTCGATCGACCAGAACCCACACAAAACTCTGTGTGTGGGTTTTGAACTCTTTTATTCTAATTACCTTTAATTTTTGATATGTTACACCTTTAGTCCCTCAAGTCCATCTACTTAATAAATTTTAAACTTCACCCCTTTATTATTTATATCATGCATCAAATCCCATTAACTAAGTTAAGTTTTAAATAAATTTTTAACTTATCAAGTAAACATTCTTGGGGTGTTACAAGTCTACCCCCCCCCCCCCCCTAAAAGGGGTTTCGTCCCCGAAACCTGGGCACATAACAATTGTTGGTGCATACGTCTGTCGACTTCGCCTTGTATCGAGTCTTGTTTTGTATAGATAGATCAACACTTTCATCTTCTGCTTCCCATGTAAGTTCCGACCCCTTTCGGTGTTGCCATTGAACCAACACTTGTCTAACGGCCTTGTTGCGAAGATTCTTCACCTTAACGTCTTTAATGGCTATTGGTCTTTCGACATAATTTAACCTCTCGTCCAACTCGATGTCATCGAGAGGCAATAATGCTGTTTCGTCCGCAAGACACTTCCTCAACTGCGATACGTGGAATGTATTGTGAATCCCGTCTAGGGTAGGCGGTAATTCTAATCGATATTCAACCCATCCAACTCGAGCCAAGATTTTAAATGGTCCAATATAACGAGGGCCTAACTTACCCCGTTTGCGGAAACGGATTATACCCTTCCATGGAGATACCTTCAGCAAAACATAATCTCCGACTTGAAACTCGATAGGACGCCTCCTCTTGTCCGCATAAGCTTTTTGCCGATCCTGGGCTGCCTTCAGTCGGGCTCTAATTAAATCAATCTTTTCATTTGTCACTGCTATTAAATCACTTGGCGCAAGTTCTCTTTGTCCAACTTCGCCCCAACACACAGGAGTTCTACATTTCCTCCCGTATAATAGTTCATAGGGAGCCATTTGAATACCACTATGATAGCTATTATTATAAGAAAATTCCGCTAGTGGTAAATGGTCATCCCAATCGCCAAAATCTAAGGCACAAGCTCTTAACATATCAACAAGCGTTTGGATGGTTCGTTCTGATTGACCGTCAGTCTGAGGGTGATAGGCTGTGCTTATGTGTAGCTTCGTGCCCATACTTTCATGAAACTTCTGCCAGTAACGAGAGGTAAATCTAGTATCCTAGTCCGAAATGATTGACACGGGGTCTCATTCATATAAATTTCCGCCATTCTCTCAGAAGAGTAAGCTTCTCGAATAGGAAAAAAGTGGGCACTTTTTGTGAGTCGGTCCACGATTACCCATATGGTATCGTGCCCCTTTTTCATTCTAGGAAGTTTGGTTACCAGATCCATAGTTATCTCCTCCCATTTCCAGACCGGAATTTCCAAAGGTTGTAACTCCCCGTATGGTTTTTGATGTTCTGCTTTTCACTTGGGAGCATGTTAAGCATTTCGAGACATACTTTACAATATCTCGTTTCATACCCGGCCACCAATAATTGATCTTCAAGTCCTGGTACATCTTGGTTGCCCCGGGATGAATTGAGTACCGTGACTTATGAGCCTCCTCGAGTAGAGCGGTCTTGACTTCGCAAAATCATGGTATCCAAATTCAACCTAATCTTGTTCTGAGTCCGATCGAATTTTCTTCTAATTTTTCGGCTATCCCTTTTATTCTTTCTTTCTTCGGGTCTTCCGCTCCAAGCAACTTTATTTGGGAATCTCGTATCATATCAAGTGAGCTAGAAACTGAATGAAAGTAGTGCATTCCTATGTAGTCTGGGTTGGGGATAGTGACTTTACAACCGGATTACCGCTAGGATGTGTGAAATCGACAGCGCAAAGAAAAGTAAAAAGTACCGAAGCTTAAGTAATCCGAGTTGGGGATAGCGACTCTATAGCCGGATTGCCTCTTGGTTAGGGAAAGCATCGTCTATGCTCATTTAAAGGAAAAAAAAAAGAAAAGCGAAAAAAATGGAAAAAGAAAAAAAATTGATTGTAAACTCTCTTGGTTTTGATATAAGACGGTTGGGAATTGGTCCAGTGATCATTCCTTTAGTCCTATAAGCTTGAGGTGAGAGTAGGTGGACCGTAAATTCTAGTGTGAGGCCCTAGGTAGATTGACCGCACTTAAATTAAATTCACATGATAAGGGCTTAGGATCGGACTTGGGTTTAAAGGGACAAGTATATTCGCAATCGCGGCTAACGCAAGCCTTGGTTTTAATAAGATATAAATAATTTTTGACCCAAGTGATTATTCATCTCTGATTTCGTTGCATAATTCTTTTTCGAGGACGAAAAAAAGAGTAAGTGTGGGGATATTTGATGTATTGCAAAATACATCATTTATTCGTGTATAGTTTGTATAGATTTCTGTTATTTCTAGTTTAGTTTTAGTTAGAATTGTGTGCTATTGATTATATTTGCGTTTTCCAGGTCTTGGTACATAAAGTTGCTGAAAATGGAGTGAAAACAAGCTACATTGCTTAAAAACCAAGTCCCGAAACTATTGGGAAAAAGAGTTAGAATTATTTTGAAGATTTTGGGAGTTCAAGCTGGAAAATTCAAGTAACATTCTGTGAAAAAACGTCTGTGGCGTCGCGCCACGGCTATTCTGGAGTTTCGTCGCGTAGCGCCAAGAATAAATAAGGAATTTCTGAATTTTTACATGGTGGCGTCGCGCCACCATGATCGCGCGACGCGACGGGGCTGTCTGGCGAGTCTGGTCCGTTATTTGCTAGGGTTTCGTATATAAACTGAAGATAATCATTCATTAAACACAACTTACGAATTCAAGAAAGCCTAGGCGATTTTCAGAGCAGATTTCACGGTTTTCGGAGTATTTTGGCTTGCGGGAATCATTCGGTTGAAGCTCGGAGCATAGGAAAGAAGATTGTTCGGGTCTTATCTCCCGGTTTTCATTATTTTCTTGTTTCGATACTTTTACGATGAATTCTTGTTTTGAACTTGTTTTGTTTATTTTAGACATCATGTTTTCAGGCTAAAACCTTCGTTACTACCTAGGTTAGATGATAGTTTAATGAAGTTTGGATTTTTAATGGTTTTCTATTGTTTTGTTATGGATTGATCTTTGAAAGTAAATAATTCTAGAATCTCTGATTTGGTGCATGTGTGTATTTAATTTTGATTGTTGGTTACTTGTTGTTTCACATAAGTTTTGGTGGATGTCTTTCACATAATGAATTTGTGTTGATTATTCGCATCTTTGCGAGTCCGGGTGATCTTTGGGTAAATCGGCCGATAGCCTTAGAAACAGTAATTAAAATTCAATTAGAATTAAGTATTCTGCTTAACTTGTCACTGAGAGGCTCGAGTTAGTTAGTAGGTCTCGGTGTAATATATAGCTAAGATAGGTTTTGAGAAAAGTCGATCTTAGTTCCCTAATTGCATCTGTGTCTATTATACCAAGTCAGAATATAGGATTGCCTTAGACTGTCGCGCTGAGAGGTAGATAGTCGTATTAGGGCACTTTTAGAGTCGTTAGAGGACTGAGAGGAAGACTAACAATCGGTGTTCACAACAGCCTTGTAGGGTTTCCTAGGTTTCTTCCTGAGAAGGGTCGGGAAGTCTTAGATTGAAATACCTTAGGGTTTAGTACTTTACGATCCCGATTCCATACCACAATAGTACCGTTAGAAATCCATTCCAAGTTAAAATTGGATTCAAGCCTAGGTAGTCGTTAATCTCATTTGAATTAAACCTTAGTTCTTGTTCGTTTCATAGTCTAATTTTATTTTAATTTCAATTTTAGGATTTTAGTAAACCCCCCCCCCCTTAAAACAAAACAATAGTTAAGTCATGTCAGTGTCAAGTCTAAATAAAGTCTTTAGCGTCATTAATTAGAGTCCTTGTGGGTTCGACATCCGGACTTGCTTTTCTTTGCTAGAGTCGACCGGTTCACTTGCCGGTGAGTAGTTTAGTCAAGTTAGAGAGTCTAGATTATTATTACTTGAGTCTAAATTTAGGTTTGTTTTAGTTTATTTATTTGAACTACTTATTGTACATCACATAGCAATACCTAGTACTATCATCAATGAACGTGATGAAGTACTTGTTCCCACCACGAGTAGGAATTGCTTTTAGATCACACACATCAGTGTGGATCATCTCAAGGGGTTCGGTGAGTCGTTCAACCTTTTTGAATGACGATTTTGTTTGTTTTGCTTCTATGCAAGTTTCATATTTATTAATTGAGTCGATATCGAATGTTGGTATGCAATCAAGTTTAATTAAATGACGAATGGAATTATAATTAACATGACCTAGTCTACCATGCCAAAGATAAGAAGACTCAATCAAGTAAGTAGAACTAGTAGCGTTTTCTTTCATTGTATTCACGACAATTACATTTAGTTTAAACATTCCATTGAGGGCATAGCCCTTACCAACATACACACCATTTTTGGTCAACACGACCTTGTCCGACTCAATCACCATTTTGAACCCAAATTTGTTCAACTGCCACCCCGACACAAGGTTCTTACGAATTTCTGGAACATACAACACGTTTGACAAGGTGAGTTCATTTCCAGAAGTCATTTTTAGAACCATGTTCCCTCACCTTTAATTTCGGCCGTGGCGGAGTTTCCCATAAATACCTTTTCGCCATTAGTCACCTCTTTAAAGGTGTTGAAAAGGCTCTTGTCGAAACACACATGACGGGTAGCCCCCGTATCAACCCACCAATCCTTGTTATTTTTCCTGACCAAATTAACTTCAGTCACCAAAATCGAGAGATCCGTGACCATGGCAACCAGGTTGTCGACTTCATCAACCATGTTCACGTGTCGAGCATTTTCCTTCTTGGGAAGCTTACATTCACTGGCCTTGTGGCCTTGCTTTTGACACTTATAACATGTTTCTTGGAACTTCTTTTTCCCAAATCCTCCCTTAGGACCAAGGTTGGAGCGTTTCCCATGACTTTTCTTTCCACCCTTTCCACTGTTTTTTCCCTTTGAAGATTGGCCATGTTCAACAAGATTGGCCTTCACTGTTTCAGGACCATCAACCTTTTTTAGGGCCACTTTGTTGTCTTCTTCAATCCGAAGACGAACAACAAGATCTTCAATGGTTATCTCCTTTCGCTTATGCTTGAGATAGTTCTTGAAATCAACCCAACTTGGTGGCAATTTTTTGATCATAGCAGTTGTAACACCTCGTAAAATCACGTCCAATGATGTACTGACACGTGTAATAAACCCTAATGAAGTCAAACATTGAATTTAAGGGACTAATTTTTCGAAAAATCAAAAAAATTGATTATGAAAGGACTGGAAGTGTTAGCATACCTAAAATAAGTTTCTAAATAACCTCTCACGATGATTATATTCACAAATGAGCCACTTGTCGATCGAGTGTAGCCGTTTGCGGAATTAATTGAAAGTTTGCGCAATGAAGGGTTAAAAGCGTCAACATGTTAGTTCTTACCTCTGAGTGACCTTTTAACAAATCGGGAGCTTCATGATATTTAATTATACTCTCGGGAATGCCAACTATTGGCCGTCTAAGGTTTTTATGCCTATAAGTAAAGTTACGCGCAACTTTGCAAGTTAGAGGGCTAAAAGTGTCAATATGTTTAATTATACCTCTAAATGACCTTTTAGCGAACCCGAAGCATCGTGATATTTAATAATACTCTAAAGGATGCCTAATATGGATTAGATGAGGCTTCAATGCTATTAAATGATGAGATGCGCAAGTTTGCGCATTAGAGGGACCTAAAGCGTCAACTTTTGAATCTACGCCTTTTAGTGACCATTTAAGCAATCAAGAGCATAGCAATAAATAAAATCATGTTTGGGAATGCCCATTATGGGCCATGAAAGGCTTGGATGTCAGCAAACGACATTTCGCGCTACTTTGTGCGATTAAAGGACTATTTGCGTCAACTGCAAAAGTATGCCGATTCGTATGGTAACGGACCTTCCGGAATATGACCATGAGTTAAACATGCCCTAACTATCCTTTATATAGCTTAGATATAGGTTTAGAGGTGTTTCGTGTGCAAAAAATAAACTTTTAAGTCAAGCAGGGACTAAAAGTGTCAAAAAGTGCACAAGTTTGCATTTTCGCGCATATCTTACATTCTGGATATATCCGGACACCCAAAATTTATGTGACCACTAAAATATTTTATTTTAGTGTTCGGCATGATAAAATTCCATTCGTCCCGTAATTTGGTTCGTTTTTCGCGTCCGTTCGTGTTTCGTCGTAATTAGCCGAACAATGCAACCGTACGACCAAACGAACCGATATCCGACATATTTTTGAGCATGTTTTATGTTCCCTATGTTTAGGCATCTTTTTAGAGCCTTAAAAATGGTTTAACGGACCTTAAAAGTGTCAGGAATGACATTTATCAAGTGCAGGGGCCAAAAGTGACAACAAAGGAAATTTGGTGAGCTGGGCTGGTGCTTACGGACCGTATACCAGACCCCTTGCGGTCTGTATGTGGGTGCCAGTTCCAGAAAACTGAAAACCAGCTTTGGTTTTGCTTCCTTGTCTCACATAAATGATTCTAGGGGCTCTTGGATGGTTTTAATAACTGGTATTACACTTGTAACCATCTTATAACACCTCTAAACACCTGGCTATCATCCACAATCCATCCAACAACTATAAATAGGGGTGAGTTCTTTGTTGAAAACTCACACCTTTCTCATAATCTCCTATTCTGCTCTCATTGGGAGCTCCTGAGCTATAAGGAGCAAACCATTGAACTATCTTCAGTCCCTTGGACCTTTTGTAAGTATCCTATCTTGGCTAGTTCATTTTATTTGGCTCTTAAAGCCGAAAAGTCAAACGTTTCGATAAAAGCTTTGACTTTTAGTTAGACCTTGTATGGTCAAGCCATGGTTCGCAACAAACATGGCTACGTGATCGTAATTAGGTAGGTATTAAACCCTCAAAAGGGCACCTCCTAATTACCACGTTTACTTAGTTAAATTGTCGGGTCAAATAAAAGTCAAACGGGTTAGTTTTAAATAAAATTCATAACTATTAATATAGAAGCCATAAAATCAGTTTTCTCACTTTAATAACTTGGTAAAAATTAGTTGAACATGTCTAAGCATGTTCAACCCGACAATTCTAAGTTTAGGCCCGGTTCGGAACCGAAAGTCGCAAAAGTTGACTTTTGCTTTGACTTTCAGTTCTGACCCGATTTAGCTTAGTTTAGATATGTCTTAGGATTCCTTTAGGACCATGTTATAGGTTAGTGTAACCCTCTGAGGTTATACAACTTGGTTCCTTAGTTATCCGATTCATATGCATGTTTCCGTTAATGCCTAAATGTTGACTATTATGCCCTTTGAACCTTAAAACGAAATTTTTGAAAATGTGAGAGGATAGAAACCTTCATTACTGATTTATTAACTTGTCCCTAAAATTTGACATCAGTTTGAGGTCTAGATTAGGAGTTATGCTCTTTAGCGTAAATGAAAAGCTTTTTATTAATTTAACGGCATAATTAACATAAAGCCTATCTAAACCCAATTTTGATACCAAAATTTTTACCTACTGATATAAAATAATATTTTGGGATTTTTGAATATTTTTATTTATTTTTAGGCTGAGCATAACATAGGGTTCTAGGCTTGATTCGGTAATTGCCGGTTTTGCCCTTTTGGCTTATAAATTGAGTTTTACAAAACATTTTGACCCCAATCATGTGGTGTGTCTATTAATCTTTAACCCGGTGTCAATCTGGGATACTGGACGTATAACGAACATGTAATTCTTTTACAAGTTTATATATAAATAATTATCCCAAGTTATAAAAAGTTTTGTGCCACGTGCATTCAAATCAATTTTCTTAAACATTTTCAAAATGAGTCAGTTAAATTGTATTTACCAGTGTAAACTGACGTATTTTCCCAAAAAGGCTAAGTGCAGGTACTAATCGGAATAGGCTGACTACTCCTAGCATCAATAAAGAGTCTCGCAAGCTTAGATGTTAAGATCTGTTGAACAATTATCTTTTATTTGATCCGCCTGTGGATCCTTTACATTCCGTTTGTAATATTTTGATATTACTTTATATCGGATTGTAATATTTTATCTTTTGCTTCCGCTGTGCATTTAAATTGTGTTGTTTGACTATGATGATATCAACTACGTCACGATACTCCCCACCGGGCCCACCGGTAATACGTGGAAATATCGGGGTGTGACAGGTTGGTATCAGAGCCAACATTGAGTGAATTAAACACTAGCCTTTTGTGTTTAATCTCAATGACACAGTAGCACATTCCTTGACCTTCTGAGTCTAGACTTAACATAGGAATACTCTCATCTCTATTCAGAGAATTATTGCTTTCAATTCTATATATTTTTTTAATATGTCGCCAAGCAAAGAAGCCGTAATGGAAATTCTCCCCATCCGAAGCCTAGGAATGCGGAGCTTTGTACTGCGGCTAGGATAAACGTGCAACCAAGGAGAAAACATTCAGAAATAAAATGAAGAAGAAACCCCTTTTGCTGAAGTTCGTTTCCTTCATAAGTCCTTATAAGGGCATACTTATCTTTCGGTCCCTTCGCGGACAACATTACTCCTTCAAGCCCCGTTTAGGGCAATTCTGTACCTCCTTTGGAATCATTGGAATGTTTTAACTAAATTTATTTATCATTGCATATGAACATAAAATATGAAATAATAACATTCCTTTTATAAGATCTACCATTATAATAAAATGGCAAAATCTAAAAAGGACAAGACCTAGCCCATGTGTCATTTTAAGAACAGGGCCAAGATGGTAATTCCTCAATTAGATTCAGATCCTTATTAACATCTCAATTTAGGATTGTTCTGCGTTAAATATTAAAAAGAATCTTAAAGGTACAACCTAGCCTATATGTCATTTCAGACAAGGCTAAGATGGTAGAACCTATTCAATAGATTCAAATCCTTGTTAACATCTGTAAACATGTTAACATTCCTGGCAAATGTGATTCGATAAAATCGCATAAATCATCCTTATACTGGATTCTCCCGAAATCCTTTCTTATTTTGTGAATTAAGCATCCATTAAGGATGTAATGCTTACGGGCCATATTCATTGTCATATAAGACAAACGACAGTCGTAGCCTACAACTCCCTGTCAAAAAAAGGCAATGAACAACGTTCAAGCCTGAATACCTTGATTCTACAAAATCATGGTTTATAATTTAGAGTTGCCCTTATGATTTTGCCTTTTTGTGCCATAGTTATATTTCAATTAAATCTAGGATAATTATAATGAAAATCCTGAATAAAATAAATATCATTCCTTTCTTGCCAGTATACATATTAAAAAGAATCTTAAAAGGTATAACCTAGCTTGAATGTCGTTAAAGACCTAGCTATGATGGTAAGACCTGTTTAACAGAGATTCAGATCCTTGCTAACCTCTGAAAACATGTTAACACTCCTGACAACAGTGATGCGATAAAATCACACTTGACATCTTTATATTAGGAATTTTTTTCAAACCCCTTATTTAGCGTAAATGATCAAGAGGAATCATGGCTAATAAACGTCGAACATGATGTATACCTCAAAACATCCATTTGAGATGTACGCCTACGATGTATTCGTGATAAAGATAGTTCTATTTCATAACTTCTTGTCCAGACAATGAACTATGAGATTTTCCGATCCAAAGGAATCATTGATTATGTTTTAAAATTTCCCTAGTGACAAGGCCTCTGTGCCATCAAAAATTCCTTTGGAACAAGCCCTTGTGCTATATAAAATGTCGGTACGACATTGACAGTCGTGACTTATGTCCCCTGTCTAATAGATATGAAGGATTGTATTCCGTTTAAACCCCAAAGATGGTTTATTTAAAAACCTAGGCAAAACATAATCAAATAAATTTAATACTATCTATTCGCCTATATGGTTTATTTGTACCATGGCTATTTAATCATCAAATTAGACAATTCACCATATAATTAAACAAATTATTACTACTTGGTTAGTAGCCTTCAAGGCTTCACCATGGCTGACTCCTCTTAAGCTTACAATCATCCAGTTGATCAGAATGATGATGCAAGACTGAATTTAACGGGCACCAAGTTACAGGCTATGTTAGATACAACCGTAAACAAAGCCGTGGACCGCATATTAAAGGATCATGAGTGAAAGTGCGATAATACCCCAAATAAGGGTTACAAAAAGGGTAAGGTCGGTTCAAACCAGTCCAAGCCAAATGAGGCAAAACCCAAATGTAAAACCTGCGGGAAGCAGCACTTCGGAAAATGTTTCCGTGAACAAACCAGGGGATGTGGCATCCGTAAGGAGATGGATCACAGAACCCATGAATGCAAGGACTTGAAGGACGCCACATGCTATGGTTGTGGCGAGAAGGGGCACATAAAGACCCGCTGCCCAAAGAAGGCGACTAAAGGGAAATGCACTTTAGAGTCACAAGCTAAGCCATATGGAATCTGTAAGAAGGAAGGGCACAAAACTTTGGAGTGCCAAGACATAAAGGACGCAACCTATTATGGTTGTAATGAAATAGGGCACATCAAAACTACTTGCCCAAATAAAACCAAGAAGCCTGGAGAGGCTAAGAAGACCAAAGCTGGAATCTTTCAAATGAATACTCAAGAGGCCATTCAAGGTAACAATGTCACAACAGGTACTTTCCTGATCAATGACATTTATGCTAGAGTATTATTTGATTCGGGTGCAGATAAGTCCTTCGTAGACAATAGATTTTGTAAATTATTAAATCTGCCTGTTAAAACTCTAAGCGTTAAGTATGAAGTAAAATTTGGCCGATGGTATCTCAGAGACTGCTTCAGCAATATTAGATGGATGTTTTATATCCATTAGGAATTTTTTTTTTCGCTGTCCTTGTTTCCATTAAAATAGAGGGACTCGATATAGCGATAGGAATGGATTGGTCATCTTGTAACCAAACCCATATTGTGTGTGATAAGAAGCAAGTAGTTATCAAGACTCCTTACGGTGAGCCTTTGACAATTCAAGGAGACGCACGGTGCGGATTGCCTAAGCACTAGTTGAATTTGGTATTTAATACCAAAGCTTCTGTCACACCCCTTTCTGCGGCGGAAGCACGAGGTGTGATCATGAAAGGTTCTCATTGCATACGAAAGGTAAACATACTACATGCTCATGAAAATAACTTCAAATACCATAATTTGAAAACATAAGGTAGCGTTTACATCGCGAGTTAACATAAAACATTGTCTTAAAAGGGTTTTCAACTTTATTTAAAGACAAACATAAGCGACATCCACGAGCATGGGTAAGACCGCGCGCACATCCACTTCTAGTTACCTGAAATACATGTAAGTTTACCATTGGCTAGTTCTATGGAATAAGTTTACCAAGTTCTAGCGTGCAGCCTCTAACAACTTCGCCCGATGCAACAAGTTTACCATTGGCTAGTTCTATGGAATAAGGAATTTCTAATCTACTAGATTCTATTCCAAGTATGCGTTTAAATTCCACAGACATGAAACTATAATCGGCGCCAGTGTCGAATAATATGGATGCAAAGTGATTGTTAATGAGGAACGTACCGTTGACCACATTAGGGTCCTCGCGTGCGTCCCTTGCTTCAATTACAAATGCTCGGGCCTGATCATTGTTTCCCTCTGGGTAATCCTTCATGAAATGATCTTTACTTCCACATCTGAAGCATCCTTGGTTTCGCCCATTTCCGTTACCATTCCCGTTACCAGCACCATTCCCATTTCCACCATTGTTTCTATTACCAGCCCCGATACGATTTCCATTCCCGTTCTTATTTCCCTTACTCCAGCAGTCTTCAGTGCGGTGACCCAACTTTCCACACTTGTCGCATCTTGGAACGCGACACACCCCTTCGTGATGACGCTTGCACTGATTGCACTTGGGCAGGGTGCCCAGGTATCCTTTAGCTGGAGCGTCATTCATGGCTGCAAGAGATTTCGCCCCTTGTGGCGGGTTAGGGTCACGCTTCTTGTTGGAACCTTTGTTGTTACGAGTTGCTTGATTCAAGTTTGCATGATTCCTTTTCTTGTCGCCGGACGACTCAGCATGCGTCTCGGCATTTTCTGTTGGGTTCAGTGATAGCTTCTTCATTCGAACACAATCTTCAGTAAGGCTGACAGCCAGAGTTACAGCCTCGGTGATTGTTTGAGGTTTGGCCGAAGTTACCATGCCGCGAAACTCTGGGGCCAGTCCCCAAATGTAACGTTCAACACGCTTAAATTCGGGAGTCACCATGTAGGGAAGCACTCTGGACAGATCGTGGAACCTTCGAGTATAACCATTAATGTCAGCACCTTCCATGGTCAAGTGCCAGAACTCCGTCTCCAGCCTTTGGAGTTCAGCACGAGAGCAGTACTTCTCTCTCATTCTTTCCTTTAGTTCATCCCAAGTTAGGCCATAAGCGGCATCATCGCCCAAGGTTTGGACTTGCAGGTTCCACCAGGTCAGAGCTTCATCGACAAACAACCCAGTAGCAAAGGTGACTTGTTGATCCGCGGTACACTTGCTCATGCGGATAGTAGCTTCAGTCTTCTTCGTCCAGCGCACAAATGCTACTGCACCTCCTGTGCCATCATAGTTCATCGGCTTGCAGTCGAGGAACTGCTTGAAAGTGCAGCCTGGAATTAACCCAACCAATTCACTTATGAGCAATCGAAGAAATAATGAAACAAGGACCGTTCATAAATTCCTTCATGCTTAGTAAATTGTTTTAAGGTTACCTTGAGCTGCGTTTCCTCCAGACGAATCTCCATTCCCATTACGCCTAGCGTTGCTTGGTCCTCCACTGTCTTGAGTACGGTTCGCCTCGTATTGGGCGATAGCAGCGGAGATCCTTTCCTCCAGTAGAGCGTTCAGCTCTTCAGCAGTTCTTGGCAGTGGGGGAGGAGGAGGTTGATCGTCATTGCGAGCATTCACAGCTTTCCTGGGTGCCATGTTCTGACAGAACATAACACAACAGGGTTAGACATTTGTTTGATATCGTCCTACTAGACAGTAGTAGTATATATATTCACAGGTATATACCACATAAGTGACATCAAACAATTATTACTCTAGCAGAGTACTTAGTAGGCTTGCACTGAGGGAATCTATACGTGACAAGACTTGCTGTGATTTCTTCCTTCAGATGGGCCATTGCTTTCAGATAAAGTCACGTATACTTGTGACATTCTACTTCTAGTACATGCTAATTATCACACATAATTGCAAGTAATTTCTAGTCAACGACAAGTGCTACTCAAGTGCACTCTAAGTCTCGTAGTGTCTTTTCTAGACTCATGTAGACAGTTTCAGGCAGTGGATGTCGCGGGACGTTTTATGCAATGAAAACTCTTTGAAAATTGTTTTCGTGAAAGGATCCTAGAGATTGTAGACTAGACTCGAGAAGGAATCCTGGTTCACTACAATCGCAGCTCTGATACCAATCTGTCACACCCCTTTCTGCGGCGGAAGCACGAGGTGTGATCATGAAAGGTTCTCATTGCATACGAAAGGTAAACATACTACATGCTCATGAAAATAACTTCAAATACCATAATTTTAAAACATAAGGTAGCGTTTACATCGCGAGTTAACATAAAACCTTGTCTTAAAAGGGTTTTCAACTTTATTTAAAGACAAACATAAGCGACATCCACGAGCATGGGTAAGACCGCGCGCACATCCACTTCTAGTTACCTGAAATACATGTAAGTTTTGGAAAACGTCAACATAATGTTGGTGTGAATTCATGCAGTTTTCGTTTTTAACGCTTGTATACTTTGTATAAAAATCATGGTATGTATTTGTTAAATCACGTATTCAAGTATAAATCAAGTATTTCCATATGTATCAAGTGTTAATGGGTTGCAAAGCCATTAACATGTGACACGACATAGGAAGTCACCAAACCATAGGCATTTTTCTATAGTCGATTCACGACTGAGACACAAAAACACTACTTGGTTCTAGTTGTCACCAAGAGTGGGGCTGCCCTGAAACCCATTAGATCTAACCTTTTGTTCTGCGGTCTAAGTATGTACACGATTAATGGTGCTTATGTTACCCTATTCGTGACACGATTTCTCGTATCAATTCTTGGCACTAGTTGTCGCCAAGAGTACTTCTCGTTTTAGTACATATCATACCATTTTGTAAATATTGAAGTATTTGTAACATGTATTTCACCCCCGAAGTTATAAAACTGAAAACAGTTAAGAGAAAAGGGGGAGCATGAACTCACAACTTTGCGTTCCTGTGCGTCGTAAACTTCACCGGATTTTGCTTATAGAACGTCGTGACCTAAACGTGTTTTCTTAACGTCAGTCGCTAGTCTTGCTTCGTAAAGCACGAGTCACTATCTTTTGTATTTGTATTGTTGTGTTAAAAATATTTTATATTTTTAACTAAGTATCTTACTTATATTATTTTCTCATAAATTAATATAAGTATCTCGTGTTTTGCACTTTGCACCCGAATTATGTATCTTGTATGTTGTATGTGTATTTTTGTGTTTATACTTCTCATGAGTATTTAGTGTATTTTTAAGTCTAATTACACTAGCACGTATAACACATACTATATACAATTAGCACAATAGTTGGTGATCAAATAATATATATATTTTTCTCAAAAATATATACATACTTAATATCCATTTTTATTTTTGAAGAAGTCCTCATTTCTTATCACCAAAAATTCGGGAAACTTTGGTAATATTTTTAAATACATTTTTAGGGAATAAGTTTCTCAAAAACATATATTTTTTTTTCTAAGTGTCAAAATTTATAAAAATTTTGGCAGAGTTTCCCCTAAAAATGGTTAAATACATTTTAAATGCTGAATTATATAAATTCTGCACTTAAAGTGTGTTTCGGGTGCTTTTTAGTGCTTATTTTTGCTTTCGTAAAGTATACATATTAAACCCTTGTATGTACTCTTGGGTTTTAATGCATTCTTGTTGTCGAACCTATACCTAGGCCTCAATTCTAAAGTCTGACTGCTTTCTGCAGTTCTGTTGACACAGTATGTCTTACCGGTGAGTTTACTATTATTTCTGACGCAACGCTCTCGTTTATGCATAAAGCAATATTTTGTAGTATACCACATGCATGAATTCACTTGTTTAGTAAGTAATCAGACATTGCTGACAATTAAGCACATAATTGCAGTCATCAAATAATGATCAAAGTGTACGGAAATTACCGGTTTGGTGCCAGTTGTCACAGCTTCGAGTATGGAAAACTCAGAAAGGACAAACAACAGTCGTGATGCTAGAGAGGTGACAAATGTCAATGGTGCATCAAATATGAAGCTCATTGTTAATGGAGTTAATCTCCAAACTATAATTGACGCAACTGTTAGAAAGGCTATGAGAAAAGTCATGAAAAGGTTCAAGAAGCCAAATGCTGCTCGCTCTAAAACATATGTCACTGCTCATGAGAAGAGCTTTATTCATACTTCAAATGCGAACAATAACCCAAACAAAATCATACATGGCAAGGAGCTCCATTCTTTATAGGATGTACTTAGAAAGTACTTCGTCTCTTGGAAGTCAAGAGACGTCAATAGTAAAAAGGGGCCATCGATTGCAGGAAATTGTAGAATGAAGTAGAAACCGTTAGGTGTATCAGCGGTTAGATGGAAGGGACACAGCAAGGTATGCACCACAGTCATTCGATGGCAATACCCTTAATTAGTGAGGACATTAATGAAGTCCACAAGAAAGGTCCTCTTATACATTATGGGATGGTCCCGGTTTTAAGGTCCTTATTAGAAGAAAAAAACTATTATCCGCATCACGAAATGGAAAAAGATGGAATAAGAAATTTTCTAACTCTCACTATAAAAGTTCTAGACTATAGACAGTATGTTACAAATTTTAATTCATTGGCTGAGATAGTACCCTATTCAATCTACCCAAAAATCTAAGCTTAATGAAAATAATCATTGGTGGTTAGCATCGGCAATAAAAGGGCACATTAAGGTTTCAAAGTTTGCTTATTATAAATCCATAATGGATCTACCTCAGCTACTCACGTTTTAGAGAGTAAGAAATAACCAGTCAAAGCTGAGACTGCCCTAAAATTTGTCAAAGATTTTGCAAGCTAAGTTTAAAAGGATTAAGAATGGAGGCGTTTAACCCTCCTGATGAATGATTAGAGACAGTTCACATTAATAATGACACCAGATAAATCCCTTATTGTGATTTCATTAGTTACGTTTGGTTTCAGATGCTGCTAAGTCTCTCAAAAACCATAAGCTTAGCAAACTTTTAGAAATTTTCCCGTAAGAACCCCAGATGTTAAGTGTAAGGTAAAACTTACAGGCGAAATCATAAGAACCATTTCTTTTGTCCCTATCAGAAACCTTCAGTCGTAGAATTTTAGAAGTATCCTCTCTTTAGAGGAAGTGCGTCAGCATATATAGTTGATATCTCTTTAATCTCTATCGATTGCGAATACCAGATGGTATGATAAAAGCACCGTATGAGGATTGGTGTATCTTAATATGTTCCATAGATTGCTTCCATGCCTGATCAGTATGGAGATTTAATGCATGGGACCACAAAGATATTCCGATGGTCATATGGTACTAAAGTCAGCTAATGGTATTCAAAGAAGATATCCAGAATGGAATTGTCCAAGTAAATGTCTTCGATTAAGGAATTCGTGGACTCGTAACATAAATGTGTCACTTATCTGACACAGAATATGATAGATGAACTGAAGTGTAACACCTCGCAAAATCATGTCCAATATGGTATCGACACGTGTCATGAACTTTTAACGTGTAACGGATTGATTACGAGGGACTAAAGTTGACAAACAAAAGAAAGTATGTGAATATAAAGATTCAAAATGTCATCAACGGATAAATATGCCTTACAATAACCCTACACGATGTTTATACCCCTAAACGAATAATTGTGGAAGAGAGTGAGAGATTGCAAACTATAGGGGTTAAACGTGTCAACATGTTTAAAGTATACCTCTGAGTGACCTTTTTGCAAACCCGAAGCTTTGTAACGATTAATTATGCTCACGAGAATAAGTGATAAAAATTTCACAAGGTTTCGATAAAGTATGAGAAAGTTATGATAATATTCGTGTGCGAGGGATTAAAAGCGTCAACGAGGCAAAACTTGTGTTTTCGGTTATCGTTTAATGAAACCGGACCTATTGATGATTGGTTTTATCTCATGGATCATAGAAATATAAATTTCAAGGGTTAAAAGTGCCTAAAATGGAAGAAACTACGCATTAGAAAGTCCAGGGGGTGAAAGTGTCACATTTTGAAACATGTTGGCTGATATGTGGGGTGCTGGCGTAGCGCCACCACCTGGGCACCCATCCGTGGCGCCACGCGACGGACTACCAGTGACAGCAAACATCTTCAAATGTGGCAGCTTGCATGTTTACGCGATTCAGCGAGTTTGCCACCCTCTTGCTGCATGATACACGTCCCTAGGCACTTGTCATTATCCCTGGAAGTTCCCTTAACACCTGGATCAATCTCCATGACTTCCCTTGGCTATATATAGGACCAATTGTTGCAACTTATGAACTCACTTTTGAGCATTCACTTGGAAAGCTTCCAAACTCTTGTTCTGAGGATTTCTGGAGCTCAAGGGCACTTCCCAAGCATTCTTAGTCGTGCATAGGACTTCAGTAAGTGTCCTTAACCTTCCCTAATTCAGTTTTACCTAGTTAATTAGCCTAAAGTCAAACCATCGTAATTAAGGTTTGACTTCGTGATTAGTTAATATTTTTCCAGTCAAATCACGATTTGAAAGTACCCATGAGTTGGTAATTATGTGGGAAATAAACCCTTAAAAGGGCACCCTCTGATTCCCACTCTAACTAGGTCAATTGTCGGGTCAAAGTTAATCTTAAAAACTCAACAGAAAGCTAATTTTCAAATAAATGCATAATTAGCAATGTAGAAGCTATGCAACCTATTTTGTCATTAATATAACTTGGTAATTAATGTTAGAACATGTCTAGGCATGTTCAACCCGACAATTTTCTATTTAAGCTCGGTTCGGAACCGAAAGTCGCAAAAGTAGACTTTTGCTTTGACTTTCAGTTCTGACCCATTAGAGCATGTTTTAGAATTTCCTTAGAGCCCTATTAGGATCAGGTTATTGATTAGTGTAACCCTCTGAGGTTATACAACTTGGTTCATTAGTTATTCGATTCATATGCAAGTTTCCGTTATATGCCTAAATGTTGACCAATATGCCCTTTTGACCTTAAAACAAGAATTTTGAAAATGTGAGAAGACAATAATCTTTATTACTGATTTATAAACATGTCCCTAAATTTTCACATCAGTTGGAGGTCTAGATTAAGAGTTATGCTCAATAGCGTAATTAGAAAGCTTTTTATTAATTAAACGGCGTAATTAGCATATAGCCTATCTAAACCCAAATTTTGATACCAAACTTTTTACCTACTGATATAAAATAATATTTTGGGATTTTTGAATATTTTTATTTAATTTTAGGCTGAGCATAACATAGAGTTCTAAGCTTGATTCGGTAATTGTCGGTTTTGCCCTTTTGGGCTATAAAATGAGTTTTACAAATCTTTTGATACCAAAACTTTTACTACTGATCTAATATGATAAAAAAAATATTTTAAGCATTCTGGAATAATAAAAATATCAGCTTTCCTTAAAAAAAACCCGGAAATAGCTCAAAATCGCCTTTTTAAGCGTTTTTAACGCATAGTATGTATTAAAACTATTTTAAACATATAAGGTTTGATGCTTACTGATATTTTCAGTAAATTTTTATATATTAACAGTAAGCAAAAGTTTTGAACTCAGATTTCCAGTTTTGACCTTTTAAGCCTATGTGAAATTACCAAAATGCCCCTAAGGTGCATAGTTTGGTTATAAATGATAAATTTCACATATATGTAATACCCTACTGTTATAACTTACTAAATTAAGTATTTTTACTATTTATATCAGACCTGTAACTCAGATTATTATTTAAACTCTTTTATAACCTTTATAATGACCAAAATACCCCTACGGGGCATAGTTTGAGTTTAAATCCATTTTGGGCATAATAGAAGATATCGTACTGATGTCACAACATATTTAAGGCATATTAACTTAGGAAACCTGTATATGACTCATATGGTTACCCGTTAAGCATTTTTCGCATTCGGTTCGGTTTATGTAACCAGTTTGCATAAATTGACCGAAACGGGTCAAACCTAATCATTTTTGTCTCAAAATCCAGAATGTGTTTAGTTTACCCATATTACACAAGTCTCCAAACTTGTCAGGTCTAAATCACATTCTATTCCGGTCTTCTCTTAATCGTGCGTTTGAACCGTATCTTCCTTTAAAATTAACCGGTCTAAGTTTAGGCTTAATTAAAGACCCGTTAGGAATCTAATAGGTTATTAAAAACCTTTGTTCTAGAATAGGAGACCCGGTAAAAGCTACGTGCACTTGCTATTTGTGATTATTACTTGCAAAGGTAAATACTTTTAACTTATTTTCCCTATACGGGCTTGGGGTACGGTATATAAAATACCGCTTGGTAGGGCATTGAATTTTTGATCGTATGAAGGTTAATTTATTGATATGACCCGTTTAAATTGTTTTGTTTGCTTAAAGCCTTTGGGGGGTTAATGACCATGTCCCGGATATCCTTGGCATAATTTTAAGAAATGGCCACGACCTAAGCACGCGGGTGTAGGCGTACACCCGTTAGTGCATATATAAATAATAAGGTATAACCGCCGGTTTCGGGAATAACCCGCCGCGGGACTATATCATGTGGTGTGTCTATTAAGCTCTAACCCGGTGTCAACCCGGGCTACTGAACGCATAAGAAACATGTAATTCTTTTACAAGTTTATATATAAATAATTATCCCAAGTTATAAAATGTTTTGTGCCATGTGCATTCAAATCAATTTTTCTAAACCTTTTCAAAATGAGTCAGTTAATTGTATTTACCAGTGTAAACTGACGTATTTTCCCAAAAAGGTTAAGTGCAGGTACTACTCGAAATAGGCTGGCCTCTCCTTAGCATCAATAAGAGCCTCGCAAGCTTGGATGCATTTAAGTCTGATGAACTATGTTTCCTTTTTATTTGATCCGCCTGTGGATCTGTTTCAACTATTTTGTGATACTTAATATTACAATTTATTCGGTTGAAATAAATCTATCTTTTGCTTCCGCTGTGCATTTGAAATTGTGTTGTTTGACTATGATGATATCAACTACGTCACGATACTCCCCACCGGGCCCACCGGTAATACGTGGAAATATCGGGGTGTGACATGAAGCCTTAGATTTGGAAAATCTCTGTAACCTCCTTGTGTCTTGATCATCTTCTCCTAAGATTACCCTGTCTACCTTCTGAGAGGCAAGTAGAGTTAAGATTAACATCCCCTTTAGGGCTGTATTATTATGAAATCTCCAAGATGGCTAGTGCCATCACTGGAAGAATCGAAACCCTGATTAGGTAAGTTTTAAGAAACAGGTTCATAAAGCCTAACTCGATATTCTGAGAATTCGGTATAATCAATTAAGAAAGACGGTTCATCTTGCTTATGCATTGATTACCGCAACCCTACTTAAGCAGCAATTAAGAATCGCCATCAGCTGCCCAGGATCGTCGAATTGTTCGACTAGCTGAAAGGATTACCTATTCCTTAAAATTAGTTTCAAGCAATGGTTGGAATAACCATCTCACCTTAAAATAAGCTTTTCTAAAATAGTCAATATATAAGTATCAAGGTTGCTCCTTGGGAAACCTTGTATAAATGGAATATTAAACATCTATTGTTAGAACAAAAGATTGGTAAGTCCAATTATCAGGATCTGAAAGTTACCTTGGAAACAACGAATAAGATCATTCGAATTCATAATCATCTAAAAGTTGCCAGTAATCGGCAGAAAATTAAGGATTGATGAAAGTCGCAACCCTCTTAAGTCCTTAATAAGGAATAAGGTTCAATCGAAGGTATCGCCCTAAGAAGGGTGGGCTAAATTTTAATTTATCAGGGTAAGTTAAGCCCTGGATATATAGGAACATTCGGGGAATCGAATGTATCAAGATCAAATAGCTTATAAGCTAAAACCTATTTAAGGAGCTTGGCGGAGCTCGCAATGCATTACACACTAATGATTTAAGGATGTGTTTCACCAATAAGTCGAGAAGCGTTATCACATAATGATATGCAGATTTATGATATGATGAGAAACCTGTATCGATTGAGGATCGACAAGTTAAGAAGCTCCAAAAGGATATATGTACCTATTATAGAGGTCAACTTGGGAGCTTGGAGAAGCTCCAGATATGCTATAGAAGTTAAGTCCATTGTGCGAGAAAAGTACTTCCAGCATTTTAGAAAATATCGAGGTAGAGATTTCTTTTAAGGGGGTGAGGATGTAACACCTCGTAAAATCACGTCCAATGATGTACTGACACGTGTAATAAACCCAAATGAAGTCAAACATTGAATTTAAGGGACTAATTTTTCGAAAAATCGAAAAACTTTGATTTTGAAAGGACTAGAAGTGTTAGCATACCTAAAATAAGTTTCTAAATAACCTCTCACGATGATTATATTCACAAAAGAGCCACTTGTCGATCGAGTGTAGCCGTTTGCGGAATTAATTGAAAGTTTGCGCAATGAAGGGTTAAAAGCGTCAACATGATAATTCTTACCTATGAGTGACATTTTAAAAAATCGGGAGCTTCATGATATTTAATTATACACTCGGGAACGCCAACTATTGGCCGTCTAAGGTTTTTATGCCTATAAGTAAAGTTACGCGCAACTTTGCAAGTTAGAGGGCTAAAAGTGTCAATATGTTTAATTATACCTCTAAATGACCTTTTAGCGAACCCGAAGCATCGTGATATTTAATAATACTCTAAAGGATGCCTAATATGGATTAGATGAGGCTTCAATGCTATTAAATGATGAGATGCGCAAGTTTGCGCATTAGAGGGACCTAAAGCGTCAACTTTTGAATCTACGCCTTTTAGTGACCATTTAAGCAATCAAGAGCATAGCAATAAATAAAATCATGTTTGGGAATGCCCATTATGGGCCATGAAAGGCTTGGATGTCAGCAAACGACATTTCGCGCTACTTTGTGCGATTAAAGGACTATTTGCGTCAACTGCAAAAGTATGCCGATTCGTATGGTAACGGACCTTCCGGAATATGACCATGAGTTAAACATGCTCTAACTATCCTTTATATAGCTTAGATATAGGTTTAGAGGTGTTTCGTGTGCAAAAAATAAACTTTTAAGTCAAGCAGGGACTAAAAGTGTCAAAAAGTGCACAAGTTTGCATTTTCGCGCATATCTTACATTCTGGATATATCCGGACACCCAAAATTTATGTGACCACTAAAATATTTTATTTTAGTGTTCGGCATGATAAAATTCCATTCGTCGCGTAATTTGGTTCGTTTTTCGCGTCCGTTCGTGTTTCGTCGTAATTAGCCGAACAACGCAACCGTACGGCCAAACGAACCGACATCCGACATATTTTTGAGCATGTTTTATGTTCCCTATGTTTAGGCATCTTTGTAGAGCCTTAAAAATGGTTTAACGGACCTTAAAAGTGTCAGAAATGACATTTATCAAGTGCAGGGGCCAAAAGTGACAACAAAGGAAATTTGGTGAGCTGGGCTGGTGCTTACGGACCGTATACCAGACCCCTTACGGTCCGTATGTGGGTGCCAGTTCCAGAAAACTGAAAACCAGCTTTGGTTTTGCTTCCTTGTCTCACATAAATGATTCTAGGGGCTCTTGGATGGTTTTAATAACTGGTATTACAATTGTAACCATCTTATAACACCTCTAAACACCTGGCTATCATCCACAATCCATCCAACAACTATAAATAGGGGTGAGTTCTTTGTTGAAAACTCACACCTTTCTCATAATCTCCTATTATGCTCTCATTGGGAGCTCCTGAGCTATAAGGAGCAAACCATTGAACTATCTTCAGTCCCTTGGACCTTTTGTAAGTATCCTATCTTGGCTAGTTCATTTTATTTGGCTCTTAAAGCCGAAAAGTCAAACGTTTCGATAAACGCTTTGACTTTTAGTTAGACCTTGTATGGTCAAGCCATGGTTCGCAACAAACATGGCTACGTGATCGTAATTAGGTAGGTATTAAACCCTCAAAAGGGCACCTCCTAATTACCACGTTTACTTAGTTAAATTGTCGGGTCAAACGGGTTAGTTTTAAATAAAATTCATAACTATTAATATAGAAGCCATAAAATCAGTTTTTTCACTTTAATAACTTGGTAAATATTAGTTGAACATGTCTAAGCATGTTCAACCCGACAATTCTAAGTTTAGGCCCGGTTCGGAACCGAAAGTCGCAAAAGTTGACTTTTGCTTTGACTTTCAGTTCTGACCCGATTTAGCTTAGTTTAAATATGTCTTAGGATTCCTTTAGGACCATGTTATAGGTTAGTGTAACCCTCTGAGGTTATACAACTTGGTTCCTTAGTTATCCGATTCATATGCATGTTTCCGTTAATGCCTAAATGTTGACTATTATGCCCTTTTAACCTTAAAACGAAATTTTTGAAAATGTGAGAGGATAGAAACCTTCATTACTGATTTATCAACTTGTCCCTAAAATTTGACATCAGTTTGAGGTCTAGATTAGGAGTTATGCTCATTAGCGTAAATGAAAAGCTTTTTTATTAATTAAACGGCATAATTAACATAAAGCCTATCTAAACCCAATTTTGATACCAAACTTGTTACCTACTGATATAAAATAATATTTTGGGATTTTGAATATTTTTATTTATTTTTAGGCTGAGCATAACATAGGGTTCTAGGCTTGATTCATTAATTGCCGGTTTTGCCCTTTTTGCTTATAAATTGAGTTTTACAAAACATTTTGACCCCAAACCTTTTGCTACTGATTTTATAAGATAAATAAAATATTTTAAGCTTTCTGGAATGATAAAAATATCAGCTTTTCTTTAAAATCCCGGAAATCGCTTAAAACCGCCTTTTTACGTGTTTTAAGCGCATAGTATGTATAAAAACTATTTTAAATATATAAGATTTGATACCTACTGATGTTTTAAGTAAATTTATATATTTTAACAGTAAAGAAAAGTTTTAAACTCAGATTCTCTAATTTTGACCTTTTAAGCTTATGTGAAATTACCAAAATGCCACAACGGTGCATAGTTTGGTTATAAATAGTAAATTTCACATATATGTTATACCCTACTGTTATAACTTATTAAATTAAATATTTTTACTAATTATATCAGACCTATAACTTAGAATAATATTTAATCTCTCTTATAACCTTTAAAATGACCAAATTACCCCTACGGGGCATAACTTGGTTTTAAATTCGTTTTGGGCATAATGGAAGGTATCCTACAGATATCACAACATATTTAAGGCATGTTAACTTAGGAAACCAGTTCATGAATCTTTTGGTTACCCGTTACGCACTTTTCGGGTTCGGATCGGCTTATGTAACTAGTTTGCATAAATTAGCCGAAACGGGACAAACCTTATCATTTTTATCTCAAAATCCAGAATGTGTTTAGTTTACCCTTATTACACAAGTATATATGCTAGTCGGGTCTAAACCACATTCTAATCCGGTCTTCGCTTAATCATGCGTTTTTGGACCGTATCCTCTTTTAAAACTAACCGGTCTAAGCTTAGGCTTAATTAAGACCCGTTAGGAATCTAATAGGTTATTAAAAACCTTCGTTCCAGATTTAGGGACCAGTAAAAGCTATCTGTACTTGCTGATTTGATATACGGCTGGGATTGAATTTATATTTAGCTCAGGTAAATACTTTTAACTTATTTTCCCTTATACGGGCTTGGGGTACGGTATATAAAATACCGCTTGGTCGGGCATTGAATCTTTAATCGTATGAAGGTTAATTTATTGAAATGATCCGTTTAAATTGTTTTGTTTGCTTAAAGCCTTTGGGGGGTTAATGACCATGTCCCGGATATCCTTGGCATCATTTTAAGAAATGGCCACGACCTAAGCACGGGGTGTAGGCGTACACCCGACAGTGCATATATAAATAATAAGGTATAACCGCTGGTTTCGGGAATAACTCGCCGCGGGACTATATCATGTGGTGTGTCTATTAATCTTTAACCCGGTGTCAATCCGGGCTACTGAACGTGTAACGAACTTGTAATTCTTTTACAAGTTTATATATAAATAATTATCCCAAGTTATAAAAAGTTTTGTGCCACGTGCATTCAAATCAATTTTCTTAAACATTTTCAAAATGAGTCAGTTAAATTGTATTTACCAGTGTAAACTGACGTATATTCCCAAAAAGGCTAAGTGCAGGTACTAATCGGAATAGGTTGGCTACTCCTAGCATCAATATAGAGTCTCGCAAGCTTAGATGTTAAGATCTGTTGAACAATTATCTTTTATTTGATCCGCCTGTGGATCCTTTACATTCCGTTTGTAATATTTTGATATTACTTTATATCGGATTGTAATATTTTATCTTTTGCTTACGCTGTGCATTTAAATTGTGTTGTTTGACTATGATGATATCAACTACGTCACGATACTCCCCACCGGGCCCACCGGTAATACGTGGAAATATCGGGGTGTGACAGGTTGGTATCAGAGCCAACATTGAGTGAATTAAACACTAGCCTTTTGTGTTTAATCTCAATGACACAGTAGCACATTCCTTGACCTTCTGAGTCTAGACTTAACATAGGAATACTCTCATCTCTATTCAGAGAATTATTGCTTTCAATTCTATATATTTTTTTAATATGTCGCCAAGCAAAGAAGCCGTAATGGAAATTCTCCCCATCCGAAGCCTAGGAATGCGGAGCTTTGTACTGCGGCTAGGATAAACGTGCAACCAAGGAGAAAACATTCAGAAATAAAATGAAGAAGAAACCCCTTTTGCTGAAGTTCGTTTCCTTCATAAGTCCTTATAAGGGCATACTTATCTTTCAGTCCCTTCGCGGACAACATTACTCCTTCAAGCCCCGTTTAGGGCAATTCTGTACCTCCTTTGGAATCATTGGAATGTTTTAACTAAATTTATTTATCATTGCATATGAACATAAAATATGAAATAATAACATTCCTTTTATAAGATCTACCATTATAATAAAATGGCAAAATCTAAAAAGGACAAGACCTAGCCCATGTGTCATTTTAAGAACAGGGCCAAGATGGTAATTCCTCAATTAGATTCAGATCCTTATTAACATCTCAATTTAGGATTGTTCTGCGTTAAATATTAAAAAGAATCTTAAAGGTACAACCTAGCCTATATGTCATTTCAGACAAGGCTAAGATGGTAGAACCTATTCAATAGATTCAAATCATTGTTAACATCTGTAAACATGTTAACATTCCTGGCAAATGTGATTCGATAAAATCGCATAAATCATCCTTATACTGGATTCTCCCGAAATCCTTTCTTATTTTGTGAATTAAGCATCCATTAAGGATGTAATGCTTACGGGCCATATTCATTGTCATATAAGACAAACGACAGTCGTAGCCTACAACTCCCTGTCAAAAAAATGCAATGAACAACGTTCAAGCCTGAATACCTTGATTCTACAAAATCATGGTTTATAATTTAGAGTTGCCCTTGTGATTTGGCCTTTTTGTGCCATAGTTATATTTCAATTAAATCTAGGATAATTATAATGAAAATCTTGAATAAAATAAATATCATTCCTTTCTTGCCAGTATACATATTAAAAAGAATCTTAAAAGGTATAACCTAGCTTGAATGTCGTTAAAGACCTAGCTATAATGGTAAGACCTGTTAACAGAGATTCAGATCCTTGCTAACCTCTGAAAACATGTTAACACTCCTGACAACAGTGATGCGATAAAATCACACTTGACATCTTTATATTAGGAATTTTTTTTCAAACCCCTTATTTAGCGTAAATGATCAAGAGGAATCATGGCTAATAAACGTCGAACATGATGTATACCTCAAAACATCCATTTGAGATGTACGCTTACGATGTATTCGTGATAAAGATAGTTCTATTTCATAACTTCTTGTCCAGAAAATGAACTATGAGATTTTCCGATCCAAAGGAATCATTGATTATGTTTTAAAATGTCCCTAGTGACAAGGCCTCTGTGCCATCAAAAAGTCCTTTGGAACAAGCCCTTGTGCTATATAAAATGTCGGTACGACATTGACAGTCGTGACTTATGTCCCCTGTCTAATAGATATGAAGGAATGTATTCCGTTTAAACGCCAAAGATGGTTTATTTAAAAACCTAGGCAAAACATAATCAAATAAATTTAATACTATTTATTCGCCTATATGGTTTATTTGTACCATGGCTATTTAATCATCAAATTCGACAATTCACCATATAATTAAACAAATTATTACTACTTGGTTAGTAGCCTTCAAGGCTTCACCATGGCTGACTCCTCTGAAGCTCACAATCATCCAGTTGATCAGAATGATGATGCAAGACTGAATTTAACGGGCACCAAGTTACAGGCTATGTTAGATACAGCCGTAAACAAAGCCGTGGACTGCGTATTAAAGGATCATGAATAAAAGTGCGATAATACCCCAAATAAGGGTTACAAAAAGGGTAAGGTCGGTTCAAACCAGTCCAAGCCAAATGAGGCAAAACCCAAATGTAAAACCTGCGGGAAGCAGCACTTCGGAAAATGTTTCCGTGAACAGACCAGGGGATGTGGCATCCGTAAGGAGATGGATCACAGAACCCATGAATGCAAGGACTTGAAGGACGCCACATGCTAAGGTTGTGGCGAGAAGGGGCACATAAAGACCCGCTGCCCAAAGAAGGCGACTAAAGGGAAATGCACTTTAGAGTCACAAGCTAAGCCTTATGGAATCTGTAAGAAGGAAGGGCACAAAACTTTGGAGTGCCAAGACATAAAGGACGCAACCTGCTATGGCTATAATGAAATAGGGCACATCAAAACTAATTGCCCAAATAAAAACAATAAGCCTGGAGAGGCTAAGAAGACCAAAGCTGGAATCTTTCAAATGAATACTCAAGAGGCCGTTCAAGGTAACAATGTCACAACAGGTACTTTCCTGATCAATGACGTTTATGCTAGAGTATTATTTGATTCGGGTGCAGATAAGTCCTTCGTAGACAATAGATTTTGTAAATTATTAAATCTGCCTGTTAAAACTCTAAGCGTTAAGTATGAAGTAAAATTTGGCCGATGGTATCTCAGAGACTGCTTCAGCAATATTAGATGGATGTTTTATATCCATTAGGAATCATTTTTTTTCGCTGTCCTTGTTTCCATTAAAATAGAGGGACTCGATATAGCGATAGGAATGGATTGGTCATCTTGTAACCAAACCCATATTGTGTGTGATAAGAAGCAGGTAGTTATCAAGACTCCTTACGGTGAACCTTTAAGAATTCAAGGAGACGCATGGTGCGGATTGCCTAAGCACTTGTTGAATTTGGTATTTAATACCAAAGCTTCGAGTATGGAAAACTCAGAAAGGACAAACAACAGTCGCGATGCTAGAGAGGCGACAAATGTCAATGGTGCATCAAATATGAACCTCAATGTTAATGGAGTTAATCTCCAAACTGTAATTGACGCAGCTGTTAGAAAGGCTATGAGAAAAGTCATGAAAAGGTTCAAGAAGCCAAATGATGCTCGCTCTAAAACGTATGTCGCTGCTCATGAGAAGAGCTTTATTCATACTTCAAATGTGAAGAATAACCCAAACAAAATCATACATGGCAAGGAGCTCCATTCTTTATAGGATGTACTTAGAAAGTACTTCGTCTCTTGGAAGTCAAGAGACTTCAATAGTAAAAAGGGGCCATCGATTGCAGGAAATTGTAGAATGAAGTAGAAACCGTTAGGTGTATCAGCGGTTATGATGGAAGGGACACAGCAAGGTATGCACCGCAGTCATTCGATGGCAATACCCTTAATTAGTGAGGACATTAATGAAGTCCACAAGAAAGGTCCTCTTATACATTATGGGATGGTCCCAGTTTTAAGGACCTTATTAGAAAAAAAAAACTATTATCCGCATCACGAAATGGAAAAAGATGGAATAAGAAATTTTCTAACTCTCACTATAAAAGTTCTAGACTATAGACAGTATGTTACAAATTTTAATTCATTGGCTGAGATAGTACCCTATTCAATCTACCCAAAAATCTAAGCTTAATGAAAATAATCATTGGTGGTTAGCATCGGCAATAAAAGGGCACATTAAGGTTTCAAAGTTTGCTTATTATAAATCCATAATGGATCTACCTCAGCTACTCACGTTTTAGAGAGTAAGAAATAACCAGTCAAAGCTGAGACTGCCCTAAAATTTGTCAACGATTTTGCAAGCTAAGTTTAAAAGGATTAAGAATGGAGGCGTTTAACCCTCCTGATGAATGATTAGAGACAGTTCACATTAATAATGATACCAGATAAATCCCTTATTGTGATTTCATTAGTTACGTTTGGTTTCAGATGCTGCTAAGTCTCTCAAAAACCATAAGCTTAGCAAACTTTTAGAAATTTTCCCGTAAGAACCCCAGATGTTAAGTGTAAGGTAAAACTTACAGGCGAAATCATAAGAACCATTTCTTCTGTCCCTATCAGAAACCTTCAGTCGTAGAATTTTAGAAGTATCCTCTCTTTAGAGGAAGTGCGTCAGCATATATAGTTGATATCTCTTTAATCTCTATCGATTGCGAATACCATATGGTATGATAAAAGCACCGTATGAGGATTGGTGTATCTTAATATGTTCCATAGATTGCTTCCATGCCTGATCAGTATGGAGATTTAATGCATGGGACCACAAAGATATTCCGATGGTCATATGGTACTAAAGTCAGCTAATGGTATTCAAAGAAGATATCCAGAATGGAATTGTCCAAGTAAATGTCTTCGATTAAGGAATTCGTGGACTCGTAACATAAATGTGTCACTTATCTGACACAGAATATGATAGATGAACTGAAGTGTAACACCTCGCAAAATCATGTCCAATATAGTATCGACACGTGTCATGAACTTTAAACGTGTAACGGATTGATTACGAGGGACTAAAGTTGACAAACAAAGAAAGTTTGCGAATATAAAGATTTAAAATGTCATCAACGGATAAATATGACTTACAATAACCCTACACGATGTTTATACCCCTAAACGAATAAATTATGGATCATACGAAGCTAATTGTGGAAGAGAGTGAGAGATTGCAAACTATAGGGGTTAAACGTGTCAACATGTTTAAAGTATACCTCTGAGTGACCTTTTAGCAAACCCGAAGCTTTGTAACGATTAATTATGCTCATGAGAATAAGTGATAAAAATTTCACAAGGTTTCGATAAAGTATGAGAAAGTTATGATAATATTCGTGTACGAGGGATTAAAAGCGTCAACGAGGCAAAACTTGTGTTTTCGGTTATCGTTTAACGAAACCGGACCTATTGATGATTGGTTTTATCTCATGGATCATAGAAATATAAATTTCAAGGGTTAAAAGTGCCTAAAATGGAAGAAACTACGCATTAGAAAGTCCAGGGGGTGAAAGTGTATCATTTTGAAACATGTTGGCTGATATGTGGGGTGCTGGCGTAGCGCCACCACCTGGGCACCCGTCCGTGGCGCCACGCGACGGACTATCAGTGACAGCAAACATCTTCAAACGTGGCAGCTTGCATGTTTACGCGATTCAGCGAGTTTGCCACCCTCTTGCTGCATGATACACGTCCCTAGGCACTTGTCATCATCCCTGGAAGTTCCCTTAACACCTGGATCAATCTCCATGACTTCCCTTGGCTATATATAGGACCAATTGTTGCAACTTATGAACTCACTTTTGAGCATTCACTTGGAAAGCTTCCAAACTCTTGTTCTGAGGATTTCTGGAGCTCAAGGGCACTTCCCAAGCATTCTTAGTCGTGCATAGGACTTCAGTAAGTGTCCTTAACCTTCCCTAATTCAGTTTTACCTAGTTAATTAGCCTAAAGTCAAACCATCGTAATTAAGGTTTGACTTCGTGATTAGTTAATATTTGTCCAGTCAAATCACGAATTGAAAGTACCTATGAGTTGGTAATTATGTGGGAAATAAACCCTTAAAAGGGCCCCTTCTGATTCCCACTCTAACTAGGTCAATTGTCGGGTCAAAGTTAATCTTAAAAAGTCAACAGAAAGCTAATTTTCAAATAAATGCATAATTAGAAATGTAGAAGCTATGCAACCTGTTTTGTCATTAATATAACTTGGTAATTAATGTTAGAACATGTCTAGGCATGTTCAACCCGACAATTTTCTGTTTAAGCTCGGTTCGGAACCAAAAGTCGCAAAAGTAGACTTTTGCTTTGACTTTCAGTTCTGACCCATTAGAGCATGTTTTAGAATTGCCTTAGAGCCCTATTAGGACCAGGTTATTGATTAGTGTAACCCTCTGAGGTTATACAACTTGGTTCATTAGTTATTCGATTCATATGCAAGTTTCCGTTATATGCCTAAATGTTGACCAATATGCCCTTTTGACCTTAAAACAAGAATTTTGAAAATGTGAGAAGACAATAATCTTTATTACTGATTTATAAACATGTCCCTAAATTTTCACATCAGTTGGAGGTCTAGATTAAGAGTTATACTCAATAGCGTAATTAGAAAGCTTTTTATTAATTAAACGGCGTAATTAGCATATAGCCTATCTAAACCCAAATTTTGATACCAAACTTTTTACCTACTGATATAAAATAATATTTTGGGATTTTTGAAGATTTTTATTTAATTTTAGGCTGAGCATAACATAGAGTTCTAAGCTTGATTCGGTAATTGTCGGTTTTGCCCTTTTGGGCTATAAAATGAGTTTTACAAATATTTTTGATACCAAACCTTTTTCTACTGATCTAATATGATAAATAAAATATCTTAATCCTTCTAGAATAATAAAAATATCAGCTTTCCTTTAAAAACCCGGAAATAGCTCAAAATCGCCTTTTTAAGCGTTTTTAACGCATAGTATGTATTAAAAGTATTTTAAACATATAAGGTTTGATGCTTACTGATATTTTTAGTAAATTTTTATATATTAACAGTAAGAAAAAGTTTTAAACTCGGATTTCCAGTTTTGACCTTTTAAGCCTATGTGAAATTACCAAAATGCCCCTAAGGTGCATAGTTTGGTTATAAATGATAAATTTCACATATATGTTATACCCTACTGTTATAACTTACTAAATTAAGTATTTTTACTATTTATATCAGACCTATAACTCAGATTATTATTTAAACTCTTTTATAACCTTTATAATGACCAAAATACCCCTACGGGGCATAGTTTGAGTTTAAATCTATTTTGGGCATAATAGAAGATATCGTACTGATGTCACAACATATTTAAGGCATATTAACTTAGGAAACCTGTATATGACTCATATGGTTACCCGTTAAGCATTTTTCGCATTCGGTTCGGTTTATGTAACTAGTTTGCATAAATTGACCGAAACGGGTCAAACCTTATCATTTTTGTCTCAAAATCCAGAATGTGTTTAGTTTAACCATATTACACAAGTATCCAAACTTGTCGGGTCTAAATCACATTCTATTCCGGTCTTCTATTAATCGTGCGTTTGAACCGTATCTTCCTTTAAAACTAACCGGTCTAAGTTTAGGCTTAATTAAAGACCCGTTAGGAATCTAATAGGTTATTAAAAACCTTTGTTCTAGAATAGGAGACCCGGTAAAAGCTACGTGCACTTGCTATTTGTGATTATTACTTGCAAAGGTAAATACTTTTAACTTATTTTCCCTATACGGGCTTGGGGTACGGTATATAAAATACCGCTTGGTCGGGCATTGAATTTTTGATCGTATGAAGGTTAATTTATTGATATGACCTGTTTAAATTGTTTTGTTTGCTTAAAGCCTTTGGGGGGTTAATGACCATGTCCCGGATATCCTTGGCATCATTTTAAGAAATGGCCACGACCTAAGCACGCGGGTGTAGGCGTACACCCGTTAGTGCATATATAAATAATAAGGTATAACCACCGGTTTCGGGAATAACCCGCCGCGGGACTATATCATGTGGTGTGTCTATTAAGCTCTAACCCGGTGTCAAGCCGGGCTACTGAACGAATAAGAAACATGTAATTATTTTGTGATACTTAATATTACAATTTATTCGGTTGAAATAAATCTATATTTTGCTTCCGCTGTGCATTTGAAATTGTGTTGTTTGACTATGATGATATCAACTACGTCACGATACTCCCCACCGGGCCCACCGGTAATACGTGGAAATATCGGGGTGTGACATGAAGCCTGAGATTTGGAAAATCTCTGTAACCTCCTTGTGTCTTGATCATCTTCTCCTAAGATTACCCTCTCTACCTTCTGAGAGGCAAGTAGAGTTAAGATTAACATCCCCTTTAGGGCTGTATTATTATGAAATCTCCAAGACGGCTAGTGCCATCACTGGAAGAATCGAAACCCTAATTAGGTAAGTTTTAAGATACAGGTTCATAAAGCCTAACTCGATATTCTGAGAATTCGGTATAATCAATTAAGAAAGACGGTTCATCTTGCTTATGCATTGATTAGCGTAACCCTACTTAAGCAGCAATTAAGAATCGCCATCAACTGCCCAGGATCGTCGAATTGTTCAACTAGCTGAAAGGATTAACTATTCCTTAAAATTAGTTTCAAGCAATGGTTGGAATAACCATCTCACCTTAAAATAAGCTTTTCTAAAATAGTCAATATATAAGTATCAAGGTTGCTCCTTGGGAAACCTTGTATAGATGGAATATTAAACATCTATTGTTAGAACAAAAGATTGGTAAGTCCAATTATCAGGATCTGAAAGTTACCTTGGAAACAACGAATAAGATCATTCGAATTCGTAATCATCTAAAAGTTGCCAGTAATCGACAGAAAATTAAGGATTGATGAAAGTCGCAACCCTCTTAAGTCCTTAATAAGGAATAAGGTTCAATCGAAGGTATTGCCCTAAGAAGGGTGGGCTAAATTTTAATTTATCAGGGTAAGTTAAGCCCTGGATATATAGGAACATTCGGGGAATCGAATGTATCAAGATCAAATAGCTTATAAGCTAAAACCTATTTAAGGAGCTTGGCGGAGCTCGCAATGCATTACACACTAATGATTTAAGGATGTGTTTCACCAATAAGTCGAGAAGCGTTATCACATAATGATATGCAGATTTATGATATGATGAGAAACCTGTATCGATTGAGGATCGACAAGTTAAGAAGCTCCCAAAGGATATATGTACCTATTATAGAGGTCAACTTGGGAGCTTGGAGAAGCTCCAGATATGCTATAGAAGTTAAGTCCATTATGCGAGAAAAGTACTTCCAGCATTTTAGCAAATCTCGAGGTAGAGATTTCTTTTAAGGGGGTGAGGATGTAACACCTCGTAAAATCACGTCCAATGATGTACTGACACGTGTAATAAACCCTAATGAAGTCAAACAATGAATTTAAGAGACTAATTTTTTGAAAAATCGAAAAACTTTGATTATGAAAGGACTGGAAGTATTAGCACACCTAAAATAAGTTTCTAAATAACCTCTCACGATGATTATATTCACAAATGAGCCACTTGTCGATCGAGTGTAGCCGTTTGCGGAATTAATTGAAAGTTTGCGCAATGAAGGGTTAAAAGCGTCAACATGTTAATTCTTACCTCTGAGTGACTTTTTAACAAATCGGGAGCTTCATGATATTTAATTATACTCTCGGGAATGCCAACTATTGGCCGTCTAAGGTTTTTAAGCCTATAAGTAAAGTTACGCGCAACTTTGCAAGTTAGAGGGCTAAAAGTGTCAATATGTTTAATTATACCTCTAAATGACCTTTTAGCGAACCCGAAGCATCGTGATGTTTAATAATACTCTAAAGGATGCCTAATATGGATTAGATGAGGCTTCAATGCTATTAAATGATGAGATGCGCAAGTTTGCGCATTAGAGGGACCTAAAGCGTCAACTTTTGAATCTACGCCTTTTAGTGACCATTTAAGCAATCAAGAGCATAGAAATAAATAAACTCATGTTTGGGAATGCCCATTATGGGCCATGAAAGGCTTGGATGTCAGCAAACGACATTTCACGCTACTTTGTGCGATTAAAGGACTATTTGCGTCAACTGCAAAAGTATGCCGATTCGTATGGTAACGGACCTTCCGGAATATGACCATGAGTTAAACATGCCCTAACTATCCTTTATATAGCTTAGATATAGGTTTAGAGGTGTTTCGTGCGCAAAAAATAAACTTTTAAGTCAAGCAGGGACTAAAAGTGTCAAAAAGTGCACAAGTTTGCATTTTCGCGCATATCTTACATTCTGGATATATCCGGACACCCAAAATTTATGTGACCACTAAAATATTTTATTTTAGTGTTCGGCATGATAAAATTCCATTCTTCGCGTAATTTGGTTCGTTTTTCGCGTCCGTTCGTGTTTCGTCGTAATTAGCCGAACAACGCAACCGTACGGCCAAACGAACCGACATCCGACATATTTTTGAGCATGTTTTATGTTCCCTATGTTTAGGAATCTTTGTAGAGCCTTAAAAATGGTTTAACGGACCTTAAAAGTGTCGGAAATGACATTTATCAAGTGCAGCGGCCAAAAGTGACAACAAAGGAAATTTGGTGAGCTGGGCTGGTGCTTACGGACCGTATACCAGACCCCTTGTGGTCCGTATGTGGGTGCCAGTTCCAAAAAACTGAAAACCAGCTTTGGTTTTGCTTCCTTGTCTCACATAAATGATTCTAGGGGCTCTTGGATGGTTTTAATAACTGGTATTACACTTGTAACCATCTTATAACACCTCTAAACACCTGGCTATCATCCACAATCCATCCAACAACTATAAATAGGGGTGAGTTCTTTGTTGAAAACTCACACCTTTCTCATAATCTCCTATTCTGCTCTCATTGGGAGCTCCTGAGCTATAAGGAGCAAACCATTGAACTATCTTCAGTCCCTTGGATCTTTTGTAAGTATCCTAGCTTGGCTAGTTAATTTTATTTGGCTCTTAAAGCCGAAAAGTCAAACGTTTCGATAAACACTTTGACTTTTAGTTAGACCTTGTATGGTCAAGCCATGGTTCGCAACAAACATGGCTACGTGATCGTAATTAGGTAGGTATTAAACCCTCAAAAGGGCACCTCCTAATTACCACGTTTACTTAGTTAAATTGTCGGGTCAAATAAAAGTCAAACGGGTTAGTTTTAAATAAAATTCATAACTATTAATATAGAAGCCATAAAATCAGTTTTCTCACTTTAATAACTTGGTAAATATTAGTTGAACATGTCTAAGAATGTTCAACCCGACAATTCTAAGTTTAGGCCCGGTTCGGAACCGAAAGTCGCAAAAGTTGACTTTTGCTTTGACTTTCAGTTCTTACCCGATTTAGCTTAGTTTAGATATGTCTTAGGATTCCTTTAGGACCATTTTATAGGTTAGTGTAACCCTCTGAGGTTATACAACTTGGTTCCTTAGTTATCCGATTCATATGCATGTTTCCGTTAATGCCTAAATGTTGACTATTATGCCCTTTTAACCTTAAAACGAAATTTTTGAAAATGTGAGAGGATAGAAACCTTCATTACTGATTTATCAACTTGTCCCTAAAATTTGACGTCAATTTGAGGTCTAGATTAGGAGTTATGCTCATTAGTGTAAATGAAAAGCTTTTTTATTAATTAAACGGCATAATTAACATAAAGCCTATCTAAACCCAATTTTGATACCAAACTTTTTACCTACTGATATAAAATAATATTTTGGGATTTTTGAAGATTTTTATTTATTTTTAGGCTGAGCATAACATAGGGTTCTAGGCTTGATTCGTTAATTGCCGGTTTTGCCCTTTTGGCTTATAAATTGAGTTTTACAAAACATTTTGACCCCAAACCTTTTGCTACTGATTTTATAAGATAAATAAAATATTTTAAGCTTTCTGGAATGATAAAAATATCATATTTTCTTTAAAAACCCGGAAATCGCTTAAAACCGTCTTTTTACGTGTTTTAAGCGCATAGTATGTATAAAAACTATTTTAAATATATAAGACTTGATACCTACTGATGTTTTAAGTAAATTTATATATTTTAACAGTAAAGAAAAGTTTTAAAATCAGATTCTCTAATTTTGACCTTTTAAGCTTATGTGAAATTACCAAAATGCCCCAACGGTGCATAGTTTGGTTATAAATAGTAAATTTCACATATATGCTATACCCTACTGTTATAACTTATTAAATTAAGTATTTTTACTGATTATATCAGACCTATAACTTAGAATAATATTTAATCTCTCTTATAACCTTTAAAATGACCAAATTACCCCTACGGGGCATAACTTGGTTTTAAATTCGTTTTGGGCATAATGGAAGGTATCCTACTGATATCACAACATATTTAAGGCATGTTAACTTAGGAAACCTGTTCATGAATCTTTTGGTTACCCGTTACGCACTTTTCGGGTTCGGGTCGGCTTATGTAACTAGTTTGCATAAATTAGCCGAAACGGGACAAACCTTATCATTTTTATCTCAAAATCCAGAATGTGTTTAGTTTACCCTTATTACACAAGTATATAAGCTTGTCGGGTCTAAACCACATTCTAATCCGGTCTTCGCTTAATCATGCGTTTTTTGACCGTATCCTCTTTTAAAACTAACCGGTCTAAGCTTAGGCTTAATTAAGACCCGTTAGGAATCTAATAGGTTATTAAAAACCTTCGTTCCAGATTTAGGGACCAGTAAAAGCTATCTGTACTTGCTGATTTGATATACGGCTGGGATTGAATTTATATTTAGCTCAGGTAAATACTTTTAACTTATTTTCCCTTATACGGGCTTGGGGTACGGTATATAAAATACCGCTTGGTCGGGCATTGAATCTTTAATCGTATGAAGGTTAATTTATTGAAATGACCCGTTTAAATTGTTTTGTTTGCTTAAAGCCTTTGGGGGGTTAATGACCATGTCCCGGATATCCTTGGCATCATTTTAAGAAATGGCCACGACCTAAGCACGGGGTGTAGGCATACACCCGACACTGCATATATAAATAATAACGTATAACCGCTGGTTTCGGGAATAACTCGCCGCGGGACTATATCATGTGGTGTGTCTATTAATCTTTAACCCGGTGTCAATCCGGGCTACTGAACTTATAACGAACATGTAATTCTTTTACAAGTTTATATATAAATAATTATCCCAAGTTATAAAAAGTTTTGTGCCACGTGCATTCAAATCAATTTTCTTAAACATTTTCAAAATGAGTCAGTTAAATTGTATTTACCAGTGTAAACTGACGTATTTTCCCAAAAAGGCTAAGTGCAGGTACTAATCGGAATAGGCTGGCTACTCCTAGCATCAATAAAGAGTCTCGCAAGCTTAGATGTTAAGATCTGTTGAACAATTATCTTTTATTTGATCCGCCTATGGATCCTTTACATTCCGTTTGTAATATTTTGATATTACTTTATATCGGATTGTAATATTTTATCTTTCGCTTCCGCTGTGCATTTAAATTGTGTTGTTTGACTATGATGATATCAACTACGTCACGATACTCCCCACCGGGCCCACCGGTAATACGTGGAAATATCGGGGTGTGACAACAGCAACTTGGAATGTTTCGCTGAGCATCATTCCTTCCGCATGAATATCATGAAGGATAACCTGCAATTCTTGGACTTGGCTCATGACCGTTTTAGAGTCTATCATTTTAAAGTCCAAGAACTTAGCCACCACGAATTTCTTAGTGCCCGCATCTTCTGTTTTGTATTTGCGATCCAAAGACTCCCACAATTCTTTGGCAGTCTTTGCTTTGCAATACACATTATACAATGTGTCCACCAAACCATTCAAAATAAAGTTACGGCACAGGAAATCCGAATGATTCCAGGCATGCATCACGCTCACAGATTGACCATCCATATCCCCTTCATCAACATGGGGTTTAGGTTCAGTCAAGAACCTTGCCAGGTTCAGCGTGGTCAGATAAAAGAACATATTTTGCTGCCACTGTTTGAAATTTACACTGCTGAATTTCTCTGGTTTCTTAGCATGCGACACTGCATTAGGCAGTGGTGTCACTAGACCGGTAGTGACAGTAACAGCAGAAGTCATGACCGCAGAAACAACACTGGTCATGACAGTAGAAACAACAGTAGTCATCGGCTGGGATTCCATTCTGAAACGAAAAAGAATGCAGAAACAATTAGTAAAACGGATCTGTTTAAGTTTGTTAGAAAACCTGTATAACATAATTGAACAGAAACTGGACAGAATGTAATAAAATTGAAGAAACACTAAACGAGTGAACCAGGCTTGTGTTTGACACAATTCCCTTAAACAGGTTGCACATACTAAGCAGGTAAGAGTAAGATATGGAATCCCAACCGATGACTACTGCTAAGCAGCACCGCGCACTGCCGGACTTGAGCACTTGCCTGAAACGAAAAAGAAGCTGTGTTGCAGAAACTGAGATTGAGAGAGGAGAAGTTGTTGAGGTGTGTCTAAACAGGTTGTCTGCATTGGGATTTATTGGCATAGATCATAACTGAATCTGACCTCATAATATAATGATTCTCATTAAAACTGAAAATCATTTCAGTTAGAAACCCATTAATAAGACCAACCGTTTTAGTTTTAAAGACTAATTAATAGAAACAATTAGTCAGTCTCGAGTGCAAAAACTGTCTCCCGCAAGCCCGGGTTTTCAGAGCTGCATTCGTGTCCGCAGGACGTGCGGGCATACGCGAGTTCAACTAATTCCGGTTCCATTTTTTGCACCCCCCTGCGCGCGCGCGCGGGTAGGACTTATGGTAAAACATGTCATAAGACTTCAAAGGCTTCATTAAGGTTTCATCTTATAAATAGCCTATCTTTTTGTTCCCACACCAATGTGGACACTTTATGCATAAGCCACTCCAAAGGGCAAAGGGATCTTGAGTCTATTTGCAATCTTTGACCAAGTCAATATTCTTCTTTACACACACTATGTTTCAAAAGTATCATGTAATACGTAATTTCAGTTATAATAATTATTTATATAGTTATTAGTTGTATCATTTTCATTGTTCAATCCATATAATATACGGGTCTGTAATTTAGTATGTGCATATATATAATTTGTTTTGAAGAATGTGTTGCAGGTAAGAGTAAGATTTGGATAAGGACCTTTGACCTCGAGGGTGTTGATAAAGTTTTCCCTTTTTTAAGTGGTGATGGTTCAGTTCAATCTTTGCACTTAAATTAAAATTATATATATCTCGTAATAACATTTAACCTAGATGTTTAGATTTTTAATGCACTTAACACAATCTAGTTGCTCACTTAAGTTTCCCAAAGCACTTTGACAATTGCTCAACACCATCCTGCCCCCGGTCCCGTCCTCTACGTCGTGCATAAGACGTTGGCGACGATCCGATATAGTGGGCCCCCCTTTGAAAAGTTACTGTTACAATAAAAAAAATTCCATTTTAAACATAAAAAGGCAACGGTCAAAAAACAAAAATATATAAATTTCAAATCCATTTTCACCTCCATTCACCATTTTAACCCCATTTTCTCATCTCTCTCACTTTATTTTTATAAATCTTCTTCCACTTTTATAACCTTATACTCTACCATGGATCCCTTCAACAATCCCAACAACCCGAACAATCCCAACAACCCGACCCAACCGAATGTTTTCTCGGTTCCGGGATATTATCCGACGCTCGAACCAAACCAATTCTCTCAATATTCGTCAAACGCCTTTGCGTCATTCCAACACTCACCGAACCAATTCGCTCAATTCTCTCAAAATCAAGCCCTTCAACAAATGATGATGCGGGGTGCTTTTAATTTCCAACCGAACCCGACGCCACCCGTTCAACCCCACCCGATCCCGACGCAACCCGTTCAACAATCCGAACCCAACGACGATGTGGAAGTTGTTCCCGAAACCCAACCGCAAAAAGAAAAAGGCAAACGAAAAAAAGGCAAGCAAGTGGTGGGTGAGCAACCGTCAAAACCAAAGGCGAAACCGCGGACGCCAATCGAAGAAGAAGCCTTAGCTAAGGCTTACATAGGCACGTCTACACACCCGACAAAAGGTTCGTAAAAGTAACTTTTTTTTTAAGTTTATATTTTTTTGAATTAGTTTTTTATTTTTTGTAACATATTTTTTTAACATATTTTTTTAAACATATTTTATAGGTAATAATCAAACGGGTGACGGGTTTTGGACCAAGGTTTTGGCGAAGTTCCTTGAGCTAATGGACCAAGGCCCGTATCGAGATATCGACTCGGTGTCATCAAAGTGGCGAAAAATGAACGGGTTCGTCAATAAGTTTTGCGATGAATATAATAAAATATATATAAGTGGGCGTCGTAGCGGCATGAGCGACAAGGATGTGTTTAAACAGGCGTTGGAGAAGTATAAGGCGAACAATGGTAATACCAACTTTGCACACGTTCGAGCGTGGGAAATTTTGAAAACGCACCCAAAATGGGCGCCGATTCCCAACGAGGTGGAGATGGCGAAGCGGCAAAGGACATCAGAAACGGGTAGTTTTAGCGCCGGTGGATCGGACGCGAGGTGTCACATAAACTTAAACGATGACGCCGAGTTTTACGAAGAGGAATACGCCGTACATGAAGTGGAGCGTCCACCGGGCCGGGACAAATCAAAGAAGGAGCGGGCGAAGGGGAAAGAAAAAGAAAAGGTGGACCCGAAGATGGACGAGTTTATGGAACACTTTAAAACGTACACGGACGTGTCGGCCCAAAAGGCGAAGGAGTGGGCTATCGAAGAAAAGACTCGTGTGGCGGAAGAAAAGTTACCCGAAAAGGTCCGATTGTCCAATGAGAAAATCCGAATTTCCGATGAAAAGATTCGGCTCAAGGAATGGGAAATAATAACGATGGATGTCGATGAGTATCCCGAGCCGAAACGTTCGATGTTGAAAAAACTACAAACCGACATCATGAAGAAGCATCAAATTATTTAAGTCTATGTTTTTTTTATTAAGTTTATGTTTTTTTTTCATTAAGTTTATGTTTTTTTTAAGTCTTATCTTTTTTTATTTTTTAAGTTTATGTTTTTTTTTAAGTCTATGTAATGTCTTTTAATATTAATGAAAATATTTTGTTAGTTTATTTGTTAAATGTTAAAAAAAAAGTAGAAGATTAAAAAAAAAAACATAAAAGTGGTGGAGTCGGATCATCAAGGACCATCCTTCATATCCTCTAGTTTTGTGGGATGGACTGGGAGGACTATGACGTGGCGCCTACGTGGCGAATCATCCTCCCTTGAAGGACCATCACCATACCCTCTAGCCTATACATCGAGTTGGGGTCATCATCAGTGTTTCCAATAGCTTTCTCATAAACATACATCGAGTTGGGGTCACAATCAGTGTATTTGGGTGGGTCGTTTTGAATAAAACGCCTCCACTATATTCAAGAGCTGGTCGTATCCACGTATGGTCCAACTATATTGAATGCCATGATGAATTCAGTGCAAACAAATTTTAGGAGTTAAGTCAAAATCAACTATTAAATCAATCTCCTTTTTAAGTCAAAATCAACTATTAATTAAGGCCATTTATAAAGCACTTTTGTGGGCGTTATGCGACACGTGTCGTGCCACGTCACCCAGGGGCTTTATGGGGCGTTATGTTACTAGAGCCCGTAGTCATAAGGGCAGGCGGGGTGGTTAACTAGTGATAGAATTCTATCACTCACAAGCACCAATCAAGTTCCGCCATGTCATCAACCATTTTTCCATCACTCACAACCTTTTTTAGGCGGGGTGGTCATCACTCACCACCACACCCAACAATTTCCCCCCAACCAACAAATGCCCTCACAAAACCAAACAATAACGCGTTGAAAATATCATGAAAATGGAATTGCGTGATGCTATAACGCGTTATAGCAAGGAGGCGGGGTGGGGGAGATCATAGTTCCACGCGTTATAAAATGGACCGTGATGATATAACGGGACCGCCCCGTCCTCTCTAAGGCCCCTACCTCATCATTACTCATTTAATTAATTTTCAATTTTTTAAATTAAAATTAAATAAAAAACTGCCAGATTTTTAATGTTAAAAATAAAAGAAAAACAAGTTTAAAACCAATTTTAGATATTTGAGAAAATGCAGGGATCAAATGTGTAAAACTTTAAAAATAAAATAGGCGCCTCCTTCTTCTCTTGTCTTCTTCTCCGGCCGACTTTCCGGCTGAAATTCCGGCTTCTTCTCGGTCTTCTTCTCCGATTTGCAGGGACCATATATTGCCTCCTCTGTCTTCTTCTCCGATCAAATATCAGAAAATAAAAAAAAAATTCAAACAAATACACACATGGCGCCGCTATGGAGGTCGCGCCCCACCCCATTTTCTCCTTCATACCGCCCCTTGTGGCAGTGTCCGGCAGCGCGATTGGGCGCTATGCCCAGCCATACCGCCCCACTACAGATTGTCTAAGAAAAAGATTTTGATACTACTTTGTTATGATTGTGAGACACTAATTACTCTAATTGGTTGTTAGTTGTTCATAATCAGATTATGGTTCACTGTTTCGTTGAAGATCACACAAGAACCATAAAAACAATTAATAAAATTTATTGTGAGAATCACGTTTTTAAGAATCAATGCTTAGAAATATAAACAGAATAATTTATGGATTATAATCAAAGAAATTCTATAAGATAAAACTCTAGCTATGAACATGGTGAAGTAACTTGCTCTCAAATTACACACATGGTACACATGCAAAAATTTTTTTTTTTTTTTTAACGGCAACTTTCATTTAGACAAACTAGCAAGAAGCTAGCGCAAACATACAATACTCAAAAATCAAAATTACACCAATTACTCCAACCCATACCTCTAAGGGAAGGGGGGGATCTATTCTTTATCCAAAGATATCCGAGGGATATAATGTCTTCCACAATTTTAGTGACCGTAGCTGATTTGTTCGAGTAGAGCTTGTCGTTTCTCGTCTTCCAAATGCACCAACCAGCCGTCATGATAACGCCTTGGAAGACTTTGTTTTTCTGCCTCCCAAGTCTCGAATTATGGTGTAAAGTTAATAAATCCCGAACCAAGAAAGCGAGGATTGGAGATACACCACACCAGCTACTAATATAATTCCACACAGCCGAGGCAAACTCACATGAAATAAGAAGGTGCTCGCTGGATTCGTCTTGCTCGCCACATAAACCACACACCACCGACTCCATATTTACATTCCTGTTTCTAAGCGCCACTAAAGTCGGAATACGATTCATCTCCGCTTTCCACATAAAAAGATTAACCTTTTTAGGCACCCAGCTGTTCCAATCCATAATAAAATTGACCGGATCGTTGGATATTTCGAATAGAACCTGTTTCATTGAAGCAACTTTGAACAATTCATCAAATTCCTCACTTTCCGAAATCACCTGGTTCACTGTTTCAACACATTCTTTAATCAGCACATTCTTACTTTTTTCCAAAGCAAACAAATTAGGGAATCTATTTTTCAAAGGCTCCAGATCCAGCCACCAATCGGTCCACAACCGAATTTTTTCGCCCGGCCCCACCTTTCCTTTAATCAAGTTATTCATGGATAAGCCCGATTTGGCCAACCTATCCTCCAGGTTTGCAATCGTATTCCAAACCCCGGAAACGGACTTCATGTGAGGAAGACCCGACGTTGAGCGACTAGAGCCATGAATGGCTAAGATAACCTGTCGCCATAATGCATTTGTTTCGGTCTTAAACCGCTACCACCATTTTGCTAAAAGCGCCGTGTTCACATCTCGAAGAGGGGTAAGACCCAATCCGCCTTCTTCCATCAGAGTGGTTATTCTTTTCCAATTAACCCACGCCATTTTATCTATGTTCTCGTCCCCGCCCCAAAAAAACCTTCGCCTTTTTGCCTCCAGACAATCTATAACCGCCTTTGGAGCGTTATATATTACGTGGCTCTTGTTTCCATGACCGCTTTTAATAAAGTTAATCTTCCTCCCGCCGAAAGTAAGGAAGATTTCCATAAAGCAAGCCTTTTGTCGAATGCCTCCATTACCAGTCTCCAACTCGCAATTCGATTCATATTTGTACCCATGACAGGGCCGAGATACTTCAAGGAAACGTCCCCATATTACACCGAATATCGTTTGCAAAGCTTGATACCTCCTCCTCCGCCACACCAATCCCATACAAATTGGATTTCATCTAATTTATTTGTAACCCCGACACTAAGTGAAAACATCTAAGTATCCGCGACATGTTTAACACATTTTCACGAGATCGTTCACCAATTATGACCGCATCATCCGCGAACAACAAACCTGAGATAAGCGGGCTGTTGTTTGGTAACTTGAGACCTTCGTGGCTTTTGAAAAAAAGACATGAGAAAGCTTCCATCACAATAAAAATAAAAAAGGCGAGAAGATGCTCTGTGGCTAATATACTTTACTATAACTCTATAACAGCATTTTTCACACTATCACCATGTGTGGTAACCCCATATCGGCAGGATCTTCATCTGCAGTAGTAACTGCCACCTACGCTAATTACTTGTGTTTGATAATCATCACTTCTTAGCAATACAAACCTACCAATGAGGCTTTCCTTTTCAATATATATGTACATATCTACAAAAATGACACTGCTACAATACTTATGAGTTAAGCTATTCAGGATCATCATCTGTGAGTGATTGTTGTGAAGGTCATAGTGGCACACGATGTCTTCGTGTTTCCATACGAAGAAGAATCGTCATCTTGTCTTGAAACATTAGATGATAATGCTGGACCAGATAAATCATTTTCATCAAATTCTATGTCATCATTATCATTTAACATATTCACGACATTTGACATGGATGGTCGGCTTTTTGGCAGAATTTGGGTGCAAAGAAGACCGATTTTTAAGTATCGACAAGCTTCATAGATATCAGCGTCTTCTTCCACTGAAGTATCGACCAACCTTTGTAACTCTCCTTCTCGATATAGTTGTCGTGCCTAAAAAAGAGTGGAGTATATTAGCCATGTCATGTTTTCTACATGTGTATGCCATGTAAGAGTGTGAATTTCTGACACGACATGAACCTCACATAAAATTTGCGAGTTCGGGTTAAGTCTATATGGGTCTGGGTTGAACCCGCAGATGCGTTTAGCTAAACTAGACGACCTAGCAGGTTTACTAGACTTATATATTTAAATGTGATTTATGTTTTAAGTTAAACTCTTTGAAGATATTATTCCAAATTTATTAGATACAAGAGAGAAATTAGCTTCAAGTTTTATAGTTAAAAAACGTAATTATATATATATATATATATGTGTGTGTGTGCGTGTGTGTGTGTGTGTGTGTGTATTTTCGTGTCAAACCAAGAATACTCGTGTCGTGTTCAGGTGCCTGACACGCCGTTCGGGTTTGTGTTCAACCCGACAGCCAGCAAATACGGTCCATTTAACACCCCTAAATTGTCATGTTATTGATCCATGCCATGTATTTTTCGTCTATTCTATTTCTGTATTAAGCATGTTCTTTTTACCCTTTTTCTTTTTGATCTGCTTTATGATAAATAATCAAACAAGATTCTTTTCACTTAAATTACACAAAACGTTTGTTCCTCAGTCCTATGAAAATTACAGTGTTAACATCAACTTACAGTCTAGAAAATAGTTTACTTATTAATTAAATGTCTTAACTACCCTTTTGTAATCACAATATAGGGGAGTCAGGTGAATCCAAGTCAGTATCAACAATTATTTGTAAGAAAAAAATTGACAGAAAGGAAAAAAATAGACAAGACATTATATAATATAACTAGTTCAGGGGTAGAAAAGTTGAAAAACGAATTTAATTGGAAATGAAGAAATGCATACCAGATCAAGAAGATATTGTTCTTCATCAGGTAACCGTCTGTCTTGGTTGGGTCTTCCCGAAACGATCTCCAAAAGCAAAATACCAAAACTGTAGATGTCTGCTTTCCTTGACAAGTGGCCTCTTATTAAATACTCTGGGGCCAAGTAGCCTCTGCAATAAGCCATTACATATAAGATATTAGATGTATAATAAAAAGGGTCGTGGACACGCGCTTTTTTGCTTGAAGTTGTAATAATCATATAATCAGATGTTTATATGTTTGATAAATGGGAACGTAAGTTTAACAGATATAGCATTAAGAAAGGGTTAATGTATGTAATATTATTTGTACCCTTATATAACCAACTTCTACTATGAAACTGAATATCCAAAATTGATTATTTAAGGCTGATTTAATCGACTATTAAATAGTCAGAAACATTACTGATAATCCAAACATTTATAGCTGATTATTTCAAAACAATAAGATTCTCCGTATTTTCATGAATCATGTCTACTAAGGAATAATGAAAGGTGACGAGCTTACTGAGTTCCTGCAATACGCGTGCTAATATGAGTCAAATGATCTGGGAAAAGCTTTGCAAGACCAAAATCAGAAATTTTTGGTGTAAAATCTACATCAAGCAAAATATTGCTTGGCTTTATATCCCTATGAATAACATGAGGCTGCACTTCCTCGTGAAGATAAGCAAGCCCCTTTGCAACACCTATGCATATCTTCCTTCTAATTTTCCATGTGAAACGAATGCTACAATCACCGTTTCCTACAAGTGATGAAACCCAAAAAAAAAAAACTTCATAAGTTGCATTTTACCTGGTCCCCTTGGTTAGCAGGGTGTGAGTTTTCCAGTGACAGGTTCTCACAATTATTAAAAAAAAAAAAAAAAAAAAAAGAATAATACCATGTAACAAATGAGAAAAAAAAAAGATTGTAGTTACCAAGTAGGGTTTGATCTAGACTACCGTTTTTAAGGTAACCATAGACCAAGATTCTATGATCTCTTTCCACACAATAACCGTGCAACTTGACTAGGTTTTCATGTTGCATATCTGAAATAACGGTTATTTCATTCAAGAACTCCCGCACACCTTGCCTTGAATCAGCAGAGAGAACCTTTATAGCAACTACTAATCCATCTTTTAGTATTCCCTAAGAACAATAAGTATTTGTTTAAGATATAAGGGTAGTAATATCTAACCACATGTTTAGAGAATCAGTTTCGAATATCTGAAAGTTACCTTGTAAACCGAACCAAAACCTCCCTGCCCTATCTTATTTTCCAGTCTAAAATCTGCAGTAGCAACTTTCAGATCCTTGTATGTATAAAATCTCATATTCTCAACATCCAAAAGTTCTGCAATAAATAATATGTAATTAAAACAATACCAACAAACAAAGTTAATAGGTAGATATTGGTCTTACCTGTACTAACATCAATGTTGCTTCCCTGATTGTTTGCTGAAACTTTCCAAGAAAACGGTTAGCATTAAAATCGTGTAAGTAAAAAAGGACTTGAACATTTATAAAATTCAAGTTTGTATTTAACCATGTACCTCTAGTTGGGGAAGCTACCGTCCCAAAACAGCAACTGAACTTAGTCATGACAAGGTTTTCTTTATGTTGACTAGTAAATTATGTCAAAATTGACTCTGTAATCATGACCAAAAGATTTTATAAAGTATCATTCTACTACACCAACCGTTAAAGATTCAAAATCAAGGAAACAACATAAATAACTTTGTGAGCACAAAATAATGTGAAACATCCGGAATCTCATACCACACATCCTAATACTACTCTATGTTGTCAAAGGCGCAAGGCACACTCAAGACACATAGGCATTGCCCGGAGCATAGTCATCGTGCCCAAAACGCCGCCTTGGTTATGAACCCAACATCTCTTGTGTCCACCACAGCCGGTATTTGCCTAAGTGTTACATAATGCATCATTGAAGAAGAATATAGAATCATTACATATCCCACTCAACCACATAAAGCTACAAAAAAAAAAAAAAAAACAAAGGGCTACAACAACATAAACCCACCAATTCACAGTATCCTTAGCACCTCATCAGCAGCATACAAATAATGCAGTAATTCTCTTTCCCAAATTATAACTAGAAATTTCTTTGATACAGTAAAATCTCTCCAAATTCAGTAATATACATGAATTGAAGAGAAACAGTGACCTAATTTGCATCAATTTTGAGATCCTGAATCAAAATACAAAATTAGGATAAAATCCGTACCGCTGAAGTCTTCCAAAACGACGCAAGAAGATTATATGAAAACAAAAGGAATGAATCGAATAAACACATGACTATTGAGATTTTGGAACAGATGATGGTGCGGATAGAAATGGGTAGTTGTTCAAGTGAAACATGATTTTGTTTTATTGTAAAAAGTCAACTTTAGTTGAAATAATCGAACCAACACCAAACGAGAAATGTTTGTTTTCGTTTATTCAACTTTACTTAGGACAGTGGGTATGGGGGACGGTCAAGGGCTGGCGAGGCACGGCGCCGCCCCGGAACACCGCCCCCCTTGGCCCGTCCCCATCCTCTTCGTCCGCCCACAGCTGATCTCGACGTCCCCCTCCAACACACACAAACCTATACATACATACATACATACATACATATATATATATATAGGGGACCGCTAAAATGAGAACCATCTCCAGTTGTAAGAACCGTGAGAACTTTTTGATCCGGGGCGAGTTGGACCAAATTTTTTTTCATAAACGTAGATGCTTGTATTATAAACACATTTGTAAAAAAAATTCAAAAAAAAAATGTCGGGTGTGTAGTTTTGAGCACCCAAAGTTTGCGTTTACGGGACCCGTAAATACAAGCATCTACGTTTATGAAAAAAAAATTTGGTCCACCTCGCCCCGTACTGTGTAGTTCTCACGGTTCTTACAATTGGAGGTGGTTCTCATTTTAGCGATCCCCTACATATATACATATATATATATAGGGTAAGGATAGTGTAAAAAGGGCCTAAAATGTGAGAAGTGTATTATAACACTATATATAATACTATATAACACCATATAAACACCGTATAACAATATGTAACACCATATAATACCATATAACACTATGTAACACTATATATCATTATATAACAAATATAACACTATACATCTATCATAGACATGCTATCAGACAACCTATAGTGTTATATTTGTTATATAATGATATATAGTGTTACATAGTGTTATATGGTATTATATGGTGTTACATATTGTTATACGGTGTTTATATGGTGTTATATAGTGTTATAATACACTTTGAACACTTTTTACAGGATCCTCTACATATATATATATAGAGGCCGGTTAACGTACAATACCTCTTATCCTACATTATGTACGCGATGCCCTCAGCCGTACGATCTTCAATCGATCAAACGCGGGCGAAACTAATTTAAATGATTAAATTAATCATTTTAATATATCTAAATCATACCAGGAAGGTTAAAAACGTCATTGCGAGGTCATAAATCTCTGTAACTGACCGATGATAGTTCAAAATCAAACCCTAAATCCAATTCAAAAACCTGAAATTCTTCTTCCCCAACCTCCCTTCGTTCCTTTTGGTGCGATATCGATAATAAGAACTACTAATTTGGGAGTTGTAAGGGTCAAACGGAAGAAGACTGACAATGATCGACCAACAGTCGAAGAAGATGAACAGTAACACACACACAGATTATACACATGCGATTTCATCAAATTACCACATGCGAAATTGTTACAAAAAAACAACATGCTATTTCATCAAAATTATCACATGCGAAATTGAATTACCACATGCGAAATTGTTACAAAAAACCAACATGCTATTTCATCAAAATTATCACATGCGAAATTGAGTTATCACATGCGAAATTGTTACAAAAAAACAACCTGCTATTTCATCAAAATTATCACATGCGAAATTGTTACAAAAAACAACCTGCTATTTCATCAAGATTATCACATGCGAAATTATTACAAAAAAAAAACAACATGCGATTTTCAATGCGGAAAGATGATCTGACGGTTGAGATTGTAGCGTACATAATGTACGATAAGCGCATTTGTACAGTACACACACACACACACACACACACACACATATATATATATAGGGAGAAGATCATGCGAGAACCACCTCTTATTGCGAGAACCAATGTGAACACACCAAAAATGCCTAAAAATAGCTAAAAATCACACAAAAAATTTTTTTTTGATTTTTTTAATATTTTTTAGGTTAAAATCGCTACTTTTCGCACAAAAAAAAAAAAAAAATTTTAAATTTTTTTTTTTTTTTTTTTTAAAATTTTTTTTTTTTGGCTTCTAAAAGTAGCGATTTTAACCTAAAAAATATTAAAAAAATCAAAAAAAAATTTTTGGATTTTTTTTTTATTTTTTTAGATTTTTTTAGGTTTTTTGGGGGTTTAGTTTTTAGCATTTTAGCTTGGGGGGGTGGGGGGGGTTTAGGTTTTTGGGGGGTGGGGGAGGGGGGTTTAGGTTTTTTTTTGGGGGGGGGGGGGGGGGGTTAGGTTTTTTTAGGTTTTTTTTAGGTTTTTTTAGCTTGGGGGGGGTTAGGTTTTTTTTTTGGGGGGGGGGGGTGGGGGGTTTAGGTTTTTGGGTGGGGGGGGGTGGGGGGTAGGTTTTTTTAGGGTTTTTTTAGGTTTTTTTAGCTATTTTAGGTTGTGTTCACATTGGTTCTCAAGGTTCTCACAATAAGGGTGGTTCTCGCATGAGCCCCTCCCTATATATATATATATATGGTATGTATATGGTAGGGTTCTAGAGTGAACACTAGGTTGAGAGTGAACTTTGTGAACTAATCTGGGCCATTGGATTATATCATCTAAAGATTTTTAAACAATGGCAATATAGTAATTATAATTTTGTAACTTCCCTTTAAAATAATTAATAGAAGGATATTTGCATCTTTTGTAAATTGCATTTATTAAACAATATAATCAAAATCCCTAAAATCTCGCTAGTTTCCCTATATACAAGATAAACAGCTGTTAGTTTATACACATGTGTACCGTCTCGCTAGTATCAGTTTATACACGATACACAAATGTTAGTTTATACACATGTGTACAGTCTCGCTAACTATAAGTTTATACAAGATACACAGCTGTTAGTTTATACACTTGTGTACAGTCTCGCTAACTATCAGTTTATACAAGATACACAGCTGTTAGTTTATACACATGTCAGTCTTTTATACATATGTGTATTATATTCAGAAATGGTTACATATGTGTATATTAACAACATATAGTATATTATGCATGCACACTAGTAGATTCATAAAAAAATTAAGAAATTAATGAAAATGAAACATATCACATGTATGCAAAAATAACTAACTTCATCAAATATTCAATAAAAAGTTGACGCCCAAAAATATTTACAATTTCAGTCTCACATAAATTTTTTAATATTTATTGAAAATTATAAAAAGTTAAAAACAATGTATTATGATATCTATATATGCAGATAATAAAAGAAAAATAATATTCAAGTTAAAATTAAAACAAAATCTATTGATAAAGAAATGATGGAGAAATAATTAAAAATGAGAGAGAGAGAGAGCGAGAGTTAAGAGATGAGAAAATTAAGGGATTTTAATTAAATATAGTTGGCTAATGTCAATTTTACCCTTTTAATCTAAAAAATGATCAAGGGCCAAGACTAGTTCACTCAGTTCACTCTCAAAAAGTTGTTCACTCTTGATCCTAATCTTATATATATATATATATATATATATATATATATATATATAGGGAGCCGCTAGAATGAGAACCACCATGAGTTATGAGAACCGCGAGAACCGCGACCCGCGGGTGGCCGTTGACCACGAAATTTTTTTTACGACTAGATGTGTATATTTTAACACCATACGTAAAGTTTGGGTTCAAACGGCGCGCCCGATGGGGTAGTTTTTTACGCCCAAAGTTTGGTTAAAAAAAAGAAAAATTAAAAAAAATAAAAAAAACCCAAACTTTGGGCGTAAAAAACTACCCCCTCGGGCGCGCCGTTTGAACCCAAACTTTACGTATGGTGTTAAAATATACACATCTAGTCGTAAAAAAAATTTCGTGGTCAACGGCCACCCGCGGGTCGCGGTTCTCATAACTCGTGGTGGTTCTCATTCTAGCGGCCCCCTATATATATATATATATATATATATATATATGTATTCCCCCACCCCCTTGGTCCATCCCCTTTAAGCCCATCTTCATACCTGCTTACGTGGCGAGTGACATGGCGATCCATCCTCCCCACACCATACCTTCCAGTCTAACATTAAAACTATGGATTCTAAAGGAGCCCCATCCTTTGATAATGGTCATTCACATCAACATCGAAGAAAGATGCTTCTTCAAAGATGGACCAAGGAATCCCCCACTTGTAGTGGAGTGGTGGAAAGAACTTTGGGTTTCCTTGGAGACCCGGGTTCGATCCCCACCTGTTACATTTGGGGGTAAGGGCAATGAGGGCGAGGAGTCCCGTGGACACAAAGGACCGCGGGCCTGAGTCTGAGCCCACCCCCGGTTTTCATCCGGCTGTTACTCTAGCGAGGCTTCTCGTGTGGAGGCAGTACGGTTTCCGGGGGAAACCCGTAACCAAGTCTGATAACCAGCGCGGGCCCGGTTAAGACAACGTAGTCTGGGCAGACTTGGCTATGGCCCCCCGGTTTGGGGGGTGTGGGAGTTGCTCTCACAACCAAAGTAGACTCTCACCTTTCAAAAAAAAAAAGATGGACCAAGGGTTCTCTCCTTTTTTAAATTTTTTTTTCCAAAAAAATCAACATCTTTTTAAACATTACTTAACTTATAAAATAAAATCATTACATAACTTAAAAAAAAATTACATAAGTTGAACAAAATTACATAATTAAAAAAAACTTAACTTAAAAAAAATACTAGATTGCTAAAAATTTAAAATACTAAGAATTCCATTTTTTGCGATCTTTTCTTTCATTTTACCAAAAACGTGACGGTCTTCTTCTGGATACGTGTTGATACTGGTTGTCATTATCTTTCATTCCTGTAATTCTACTGCCTCTTGCTTCAACCTTACTCGTTCGTCTACTTCACGGTGCTTCGCTTGTGCCTTTTGGATGTGACCTCGGTGTATGTTTTGAACTGGGCCATCAACTCATCCATTCTCGAACTGCCCCCTGATGAGGCTTGTTTTTTTTTTGCAGTCGCTGCCCTTTTGGCTTTATCCCTTCCAGGGGGACGTACCTCCTCTCGAACTAAGTTCTCTTCGTCGTCAAATTCCGGCTCGTCTTTTATATTTATCTGACATCGTGCGTCCGACCCCCCCGCTGTCGCAGCCCCCGACCTGTGACATCTGTGTCTCTTTGACCATCAAACAAATCAATGAAATGTTGTGTTTCATACCTTGGATTTATATAAATATGTGTATCGTTGGCACATATCAATTCTTGTTCGATTTCGAGCTTTAAATCGCTTTCTGGAAGGCTATACGCGAACTGATGCGTAAACGTAATCAGTTTAACGCGACAAACACTCCGGAAAAGTGACATAGGCTTAACATACCTTAAATAACCTTTACATAACTTAGAAATAACTTTTGGAGGGCTTGGTGTGGCGAAATCAAGTTTATTCGATCGCATGGACTATTTGCGTCAAACTGCAAAAGTATACCGAATCGAATGATAACGGACATTCCTTTGTATATCTTAGAAATAGGCTTTGACGTGTTTGGTGTGCAAAAATAAACTTTTTGGTCAATAGGGACTAAAAGCGTCAAAAAGTGCATAAGTTTGCATTTTCGCGCATATCTTACGTTCTGAATATATCCGGACATCCAAAAATTTATGTTATCATTAAAATATTTTATTTTAGTGATTGGCATGATAAAATTCCATTCATCGCGTAATTTGGATCGTTTTTCGCGTCCGTTCGTGTTTCGTCGTAACTAACCGAACAACGCGACCGTACGACCAAACGAACCGACATCCGGGATGTTTTTGAGCACATTTTATGTTTCCTATACTTTAACTTCACTTTAGAGCCTTGAAATGGGGTTAACGAGGCTTAAACGTGCCAAAAATGCATCGAAAAGCAAGTTTTGGACATGCAGGGACATATTCTGCCAAACTGGCAAACTTATCTCTCGCGGGCCGCGTAAGATAAGGCTCATTTTTACGCGGGACGCGACATATGCCCAGATCAGAAACTTGTTTTTGATTCAGCACCTGGTTTCCTGGGTTTTTGCACATGGTTTCTTCATTATATGGGCTTGTTTTGAGCACCCATGGTATTCCAAATCAGTGGGCACACTTGTACGCTCCAGATTGAAGCTCGTTTATAGAGGAATGATCCTAACGGTTGTGGATTTCCTATAAATACCCAACCCCTATTCACTTGTCCTCACAATTGATCTGAATTTCTCTAAGTTGAGGTTCCAAAACTTCATACCTGAGAACATTTAGATCAATATCTTCATTGCTTAGACCCATTGTAAGTTTCTTTTGTTCTTTCATGCGTTTTTAAGCACGAAAGTCAAACAGTGTTTGACTTTCTGCTTTGACTGGTCAATGGTCAACACGAAGTTCGTTTGAACTTCGTAACGTGAGTGTAATCACGATGGTCATAGTCCTTTGTGACTATACCTACTGATTACCACGTTATTTAGGCTTAGTGACGAGTCATAGTTTCGGTCAAAATACGCGTTTATGCGTATTTTGCAACCAAACTATTCTTGGGTATCAAAACCGTTTGTTTTGATATCAAACTTGTTTTCAAACCTTGTTAAACATGTTTTAACATGTTTAACTCGTCACTTTTAGATTAGTGCTTGTATAGGGTCGTAAGATAAGCGGTCTAAACAACCGCTTAGACTTTCGAACCCGACCCGTTTGGTCGATCTTTAGGATCCGACCAAGCATGTTTAGTGACCATAGTTGTATAGGGAATAACCTTCTGAGGTTATACCTTATGGTTACTTTGTTTAGTTAGTTGTATGATAGGTAGTTTATATGCCTTAGGAAAATGACCAAAATGCCCTTTTCATGCCTAATTGATATTTAAGCATATGTAACTTAAACTTTTATCACTTAACTGATTTTGCAACATATTTAAACATGTTTAGGCATATAATACTTGTCATAGGACTAGTTAGGCGTTCCGAACGCGTTTTACGCGAACGACGCGTTAAAGTAGCGTAAGCTACCTAAACGGGTCGTAATGGGTCGTAAGCACTTAGGTTAGGTTTCAATTTAGTATGAAGGCTTTGTTAAACCATATCGTATGAGTTCCAACACTCATTTGGTTTACGAAACCTCATCCTATCTGATCTTCCGATTTAGGTCCGGTTATTAATGTAGTTACCTATATTAGGTGTCGTTTGATTTTTCGTGATCCCTCTAGCTTTACTTGGTTGTTATTCAAGACTTCTAAGCATCTCCAAGTGAGTACATAGACCCCTCTTTTACTGTTTTCAAACATTTTGGGGTGGAACACATGTGCCTACTTGTTACTTTCGTGCTTTTCATTCTTTTATATCGTATACTTGCTATGTTCGTTAGTACGTATATAGTACATGATTTCATTATGTTTTGCTATGTATGTTCATTTAGCATGCTAGCACATTGATTTTCATATATTACATTTTGTTGCATATGCTCATCCAGCATATGGACACATTGTTTTACATATTTGAACTGTTGGAACCGTTTGGAACTGTTTGATCCTTGTGAACCGTTTGGAACTGTTTGATTTATGTGAACCGTTTGGAACTATTTGATTTATGTGAACCGTTTGGAACTGTTTGATCCTTGTGAACCGTTTGGAACTGTTTGATTTATGTGAACCGTTTGGAACTGATTGATTGATTGATGTGATCCGTTTGGAACTATTTGAATCGTTGGGTTAGGGAAGTGATTAGGTAACGGGGCGGGTGTAATGTGTTAAAAGCATGGTGGATACGCCGCTGGTACTTCCTATATATAAGTGCTTTTAACACATTATATATCGTTGCGTTATCTAGATCACTTGGGCAAATGTTATCAAAACAAGGTTATATTACAAGGGTTTTCTAACAATATAAACCATTCGAGTTTTATTACAAAAACGATTTACAATCTGGGTTTAATTAAACAAATGTTTTGAGTTAAGATTCATGGCATCGAGGTTTTATAAAACAAATCTGTTTTGACTTGGTTATTTCAATTTACATTACAAACATTTTACAAAACTTAGTTTTCTAATTATCAATTAACAAAGGTGTTCAAGTTATTTTCTAAATATAAAAGAGCCATGAATCTGACACTCACATAAAACCTATGTACTCGCCGGCATTTTTATGCTGACGTATTTTCACGTGTGTTTCAGGTACCATAGTTGGTGATGTTTGATGATGATATTGATGCATGCTCACATTGGAATGAACGAGGCCTTAGTGACTTAATAACAATGAAAGTCAATTTGTTCATGTTTTGTTTCTAGTTTCAATACAATGTAATAAACTTAATTCAAAAAAAAAAGAACTTTCATCCATGTGTTGTGAAACAATGATTCTGTTACGATACTCCCCGACGTTTCGGTCGCGGTTTGTTGTTTTAACGCGGTCGGGGTGTGACACGACCCCTTGCCCCGGGAGGCGGGCGGTCGCGAGCACTCAGAGCTGGTGGTATCGATGTTTATTAATTTGTCAGTGGAATTTACATCAGGACCGTAGTTAGGAAATAGTTTATCAGAGTAAAACACAATATTTTTATAATAATAAATACATGGGAAAAATCCCAAGTTTCTATTACAATCTGTTATAGGGATAAACCCTAATTTATTGAAATAAAACTTTTTCTTTATTTAAGTAACTTTTTAGCCACTTTTCAAGCCATCAGTGCTCTCCAGCTGGCTTTTATTTGGCTTTCACATTTTGTTACCTGAAACGCGTTTAAAACATTTTTGTCAGTGGAAAATACTGGTGAGTGAATCCCAGTTTAATCAAAACAAGTTTTTATCATTTTACAGCATTGAGGGCAAACCGCAATTACATTTGTTTACATCTACTTTAACTACCACCCACGGTACTGTCAATCCTGACTTGTGGTAATGTTACTACTCACAGTGTAGTAACAAGTTATGTATACAAAACCCCAACATACCGACGATTATTGTAGATTTACAAATACTCAATCACTGTGAATTGTAATTTAAATAATTGAGGTTTTGTAAAAACAGTTTACAAAAGAAGGATTAACTCACATTGCTAGTTTAGGTATTTCCTTGTGACTTCCTGGTTATAATCTATTAAATTAAACAATGCACACGTGTTAGTATAATAACCCAATTTACATTAGCTATACCCTCCCCCCGAGACGGAACTCCAACGACTGAGTCGGGCAGAGCCTAGACATGCGGTACGGAGCTCTAGATCAATCGGGCAGAGTAACTAATACGTAACCGGGGGTTATAATACTTACAACGAGGCAGAGCTTCGCTTTTTAGTGGGTATTATGCCCGGGAATTATAATTGCTATCAGATATTAAGAGAGAGATTGAGAATTTGAATGATTTTAAATGAGAGCCGAAGCCCTCTATTTATAGGTCTGATTCGCCACTCTCTCGTGCCCCGCGAGAGTTATAGTGAGGGTCTTCGCGGCCTGCGAGCCGCATAGGCTAGGTCCTAGCTGAGCTGAGTCGACCCACTAGCCTTCACACGCAATTGGACACGTGGCGGCACCGGGTTACGCCTGGTGGCCAGCTGTCGCGGCCCGCGACTGATGTAGCCAAGGGGGTCGCGCCCCGCGAGCGCCCCATAAATCTTGTTTTTATTTAATTTTTGTAAAATAAAGGTATTTCGGGGCCGTTTTTCGTATACGAGGTGTATTTTAGGATGTATAGGGGTACTTTAAGGGTTGTGAAATATATTTCGGAGGGTTGTTATATCCTCCCCACCTTGTTTTAGAACTCGTCCTTGAGGTCTACTGGAACAGGTGTGGATATTTCCTCTGCATCTCGGATTCAAGCTCCCAAGTGTACTCTGGTCCTCTCTTGGAATCCCATTTCACTTTGACTAGAGCTAATCTCTTGTGTTGTAGCGGTCTCTCTACAAACTTAAGTTTCTCATTTACCTCTATGTCCTTAAGAGGTACTACTAATGATTAATCTGCTAAGCATTTCTTGATATTACATACATGGAATACATCATGTATTCCTGCCATTTCCTTTGGCAACTGTAGCTGATAAGCTACTGGTCCTATTCTTCTAATAATCTCAAAATGTCCAACATACCTGGGGCTTAGCTTTCCCCTTTTGATCAATCTAACTACTCCTTTCCATGGAGAAACTTGTAATAATACTTTGTCTCCTACTTGAAATTCCAACGGTTTTCGCCTGTTATCAGCATAACTCTTTTGTCGATCGCGTGCTGCTTTTAGTCTTTCCTTGACTTGAATAATCTTGTCTGTTATTTCTTGCACTATCTCTGGTCCAGACAGTTGCTTTTCTCCAATTCCTGCCCAACAGACTGAGGTTCGGCACTTTCGCCCATAAAGTGCTTCAAAAGGTGCAGCATTGATACTGGTATGATAGCTGTTATTGCAGGAAAATTCTATTAATGGTAAATGATCATCTCAATTTCCTCCGAAATCAATTACACAAGCTCTAAGCATATCTTCCATTGTCTGAATTGTCCTTTCGCTTTCTCCATCCGTTTGAGGATGATAAGCTGTGCTTAGATTTAACTTTGTTCCTATTGCTTTTTGGAAACTAGTCCAAAATGAGAAGTAAAACGGCTATCTCTATCAGAAATAATAGATAAAGGAATACCATGTAATGAAACTATTTCATTTACATATAACTTGGCTAATTGTTCCATACTGAAAGTTTCCTTCATCGGTAAGAAATGAGCATACATGGTTAATCTGTCTACAATCACCAAGACTGTATCATTACCTTTTCGTGTCTTGGGTAATTTGGTAACAAAATCCATTGTTATCAATTCTCATTTCTATACAGGCATTTCCAATTGCTGAAATAAACCGGAGGGTTTCTGATGTTCAGCTTTAACTTGTGAACAGGTTAAACATTTGGCCACATAGGCTGCTATATCCTTTTTCATTCCTATCCACCAGAAATTCTTTCTTAAGTTTTGATACATTTTATCACTTCCGGGATGTATTGTCTAATTAGACTTATGGGCTTCCTCTAATATTCGGTGGCGTAGGTTTCCTTGTTTGGGTATCCAAATTCTTTTCTTATGGAATCTTCAAATTCCATCTGTTCCTTGTTTTAATTCCTTAATCATTCCTTTTAATTTTTCAGTATCTTTCTTGATTACTAATTCTTGTATTTCTCTAATTTGCTCATTTAAATCTATCTGCAGATTTATTTTGAGAGAACGTACTTTTCTTGACTTATCATGATACTTTCGACTTAAAGCATCAGCTACTACATTAGCTTTTCCGGCATGATACTGGATATTACAATCATAGTCACTAAGTATTTCCATCCAACGTCTCTGTCTCATATTTAACTCTTTTTGCCCGAAAACATATCTTAAACTCTTACGATCGGTGAAAATGGTAAACTTACTACCGTAAAGGTAATGTCTCCAAATTTTAAGGGCAAAAATTATGGCTCCTAACTCTAAGTCATGGATTGTATAATTCTCTTCATGATTCTTAAGTTGTCTAGAGGCATAGGCTATAACCTTTTGACGTTGCATCAACACACATCCATAACCTAACTTAGAAACGTCACAATAAACTACAAAGTCTTCAGTCCCTTCTGGTAACGCTAGTATGGGTGCGTTGGTTCATCTTTGTTTAAGAATTCTAAAGGCTTCTTCCTGCTTTGGTCCCCATTCAAACTTAACCGATTTACAGGTCAACTTTGTTAAAGGAATGGCTATTCTAGAGAAAAAACGAATAAACCGTCTATAATAACCTGCCAGTCCAAGAAAACTTCTCACCTCCGTTGGTGATTCAGGGACTTTTCATTTAGTAATCGCCTCGATCTTTGTGGGATCCACATGAATTCCTTCATGATTGACTAAATGTCCAAGAAATTGTACTTCTTGTAACCAAAATTCACATTTTGAAAATTTAGCATAAAGCTTTTCCTTTCTCAATAATATAAGAAGTGCATATAGATGCGCTGCATGTTCCTCTTTACTCTTAGAGTAAATGAGAATATTATCTATAAAGACAATTATGAATTTATCCAGATATGGTTTACATATTCTGTTCATCATGTCCATAAATGCGGCTGGGGCATTGGTTAAACCAAATGGCATGACTGTAAATTCATAATGGCCATACCTTGTTCTAAAGGCAGTTTTAGGAATGTCCTCTTCATGTACTTTCAGTTGATGATATCCTGAGCATAAATCGATTTTAGAAAAGAATCGAGCTCCTTGCAGTTGATCAAACAGATCATCGATTCTCGATAATGGATACCGATTTTTAATCGTGACCTTATTCAATTCTCGGTAATCGATGCACATACGCATTAATACGCCTTTCTTCTTGACAAACAAGATTGGTGCTCCCCATGGTGATGAACTTGGTTGTATGAAACCTTTCTCCAGCAGTTCGTCCAACTGTTTCTTCAATTCTTGCATCTCTGCTGGTGCCAAACGGTAAGGTGCCTTGGCAATCGATGATGTCCCTGGTAGTATGTGAATTCTGAATTCGACCTCTCTATCTGGAGGTAGTCCGGGTAGCTCTTTAGGAAAAACATCTGAGAATTGAGATACTACATGAATATCTTTTAATTCTTTTCCTTTAGTGTTAATGATTATAGAAATCATATACATTAGTGATCCTTTTCTTGCATAACTTGTTGTTTTTATCACAGAGATGAATTTTGTAGATCTAGTTGGCTTATCTCCTTTAATTGTGATCTTTTCACCCTTTGGTGAATTTACTTGTATTGACTTTTGATCACATAAAATACTGGCTTTATTGGTTACTAACCAATCTATTCCTAATACAATATCAAATCCAGCTAGGTTCATTGGGTAAAGGTTAGCAATAAAATTATGGTTTAGAATTTCTATTCTTGCTCCCTACAAGATTTCAGTGATCTTAATGGATTCTCCATTTGCCGTTTCTACTCGACACTCTTGTTGAAGTTTAGTTAATGGTTAATTAAGAAGTTTGCAAAATGAATTATTAATAAACTTTGGTTCACACCAGAGTCAAATAATACTTTAGCAAAAACATCATTAACTAAAACGTACCGGCAATCACATTCGGAATCATCTTTGCTTCTTCGGCTGTCAGAACAAATGCTCTAGCATTCTTAGTAGTCTTGTTGTTCATGGCTGGAGCTAGTTTCAGACAGTTCGGTTTAATATGCCCCTTTTCTCCACAATTGAAGCATATTCCATTGCTGGGTTTCTTCCTGCAGTCTTCTTCCTTGTCTCCAGGTATTTTGCAGAAGTTGCAGTATGTGGAACATCTTCCCGAATGCTTCTTCTTGCAGGACTTACAGTAAGGTGCGGAAGTAGAACCTATGTTTTTCCCACGGTTGGAATTACCGCAGCGAAATTCCTGGGTAAGCTTCTGGACTAGGTTCTTCCTCTGGTTCTCTTCTTGTGTACGTACCAATTCATCAGTCAAGGTATTTGCTAGTTCTACAGCTTCTCCTATGGTTTGTGGTCTAGCTGCCTTGACTACATGTCTAATCTCACTAATTAATCCTCAGATGTAACGGGATATTAATACTGGTTCTGGTGAGGCTAGGGTTGGCACTATTCTAGCATATTCGAAGAATATAGTAGTGTAACCCTTACAGTCTACTCCAGTCATTCTAAGGTTTAAGAATTTATTAGCAATTTGTTCTTTTTCATTAGGAGGACAGAATTTTCTTTCGACCATGTCCTTAAACTCAGTCCATTCCATATTATAGACTTTGTCACTTCCCCTAGACTGGAGAATAGTATTCCACCTTTCTAAGGCGGCATTCTTAAAAAGATTAGAAGCAAACATAATTTTATCTTCCTCTGCGCACTTGCTTATTTTTAAGACAGCCTCTGTCTTTTCTATCCATCGTAAAGCTGTAATGGCTCCTTTATTGCCAGAGAATTCTATTGGTTTGCAAGACCAGAATTCTTTGTAAGAACAACCATATGACATGGTTCTTCTTCTTTTTGGAATAGGCAATTGAAGTAACGGTCCATTGTTTATGCTGTGACTGGGTTCAGTAGGTGGTCGTTTATTTCCACTGTTACTTTTATTATTTTCCGCTTCTTTAACAGTCTGGATAATATATGGCATATCTCTCTAATTCCTTGTGTTACTATGTGTTGGATGGCACTATTATTTATTTGGATATCATTATTTTGGTTTTCCTGATTTTCTTCGTTGTCCATCCGGATTTACAAACAATTATCATGTATTAATATCACAGAATAAGATTTAATGCCAACAATTGCACAAACAAACACACTGGTTAAAACCGTCGAGCATTGTGACATTTACTCTATTATATATATATATATATATGCATCTATTACAAGCTGCAACGGGAATTTAAAACATACTACTAGTTATGCATCAGTAAGTATTTGGTTATCTATTTTAATTTTGCTTTTTTTTGTTTTTTAAACTACACGCATATATATATATATATATATATATATAGGACAAAGATCCGTTAGGAACCACCTCTAATTGCGAGAACCGCGAGAACCAATGTGAACGCAACCAAAAATGCCTAAAAATAGCTAAAAATCACACAAATTTTTTTTAAATATTTTTTATAACAAAATCGCTACTTTTCGTAGCAAAAAAAATAAAAAAAAATTTTAAATTTAAAAAAAAAAAAAAATATTTGGCTTTTAAAAGTAGCGATTTTAACATAAAAAAATATTAAAAAATCAAAAAAAAATTTAGATTTTTTTTTGATTTTTTTAGGTTTTTTGGGGGTTTAGTTTTTAGCCTTTTAGCTGGGGGGGTTAGGTTTTTGGGGGGTGGGGGAGGGGGGTTTAGGTTTTTGGGGTGGGGGTGGGGTTAGGTTTTTTTTAGGTTTTTTGGGGGTTTAGTTTTTAGCATTTAGCTTGGGGGGGGGGGGTTAGGTTTTTTTTTTTTGGGGGGGGGGGGGGTGGGGGGTTTAGGTTTTTTTGGGGGGGGGGGGTGGGGGTTAGGTTTTTTTAGCTATTTTAGGTTGTGTTCACATTGGTTCTCGCAATAAAGGTGGTTCTCGCATGAACCTTACCCTATATATATATATATATATATTATCATTTCTAGGGGTTCATCCAGTATTGCATATTTCGCTCGTCGTATTTCCAAACGAGCTTTTCCCCTATTTGTCTTATTCTCTCTCCTTCATCCACTAACTCCTTACCAAATGTACGGAGTTCCTGCACGTTTTCGGTACTCATGGGTGGTGGTGGTGCGGGTATTAGGTCAGGGTACTGTGGTACGGGTTCTCCATATGGGTACAGGTTTTCTAGTATTTCCCGAACATACTGATCGGCATCCCAATATGGATCTAGAGGGTCAAGGTTGGGGTATGGTGCTATAGGATTTGGTACGGGTTCCTCATGTGGGTAGAGTTCTTGATAATCCCTATGTTCATCCTCCCATGGGTCACAAGCTAGAGGATTGGGTGCTGGGATTCTAGGGATTTCGTTTGGATCGAAGGCGGGTATGGGAACCTGTTCTCCTCGGTTGGGTTCTATTTCCATAGGTTGAGTTGGGAATAGTGCTAGTGGTTGTGGTGCCAGTATCTGGTCTAGGTTTGGGTCTGCTGCGGTGGTGGCTAATATGTGAAAGTTGGTCAATCGCCTATTGATTATGTCTTGGGTCGGGGCGTTCATCTCCCTATTTGCTGCTACTAAAGCCCTTTGTTGCTGTAATTTCCTCATTCGCTTCCTACGCTCATGTGCTCCCCGACTGAACCATCCTCTCTTTTTCGTAGGGAATGGTTCTTTGGATTGCGCTTTAAAGATGAATATCCCCTCTTCTGTGTCAGTTGAATACCCCGAAGGAGTAGGCTGGGAGGAAGTTCCTTCATCTCTAGGAGAATTAGAGAGGTGAAAATAGGCGTCAGATGGTCCTTGATCAGTCATACTGTAAACTAACAGAGTGTTAAATAACATAAAACAATAATATACAGATAAGCGTGTAATCACATAGATTATTTCCTAACATAATTAAAATTTTGGTGTTAGCAGAACACTTCTGTGGCTGAAATCAGTGGCTGTAGCTCTGATACCACCTTCTGTCACAGCCCCCGACCCCTTGCCCCGGGAGGCGGGCGGTCGCGAGCACTCAAAGCTGGTGGTATCGGTGTTTATTAATTTGGCAGCCGAATTTACATCAGGACCGTAGTTAGGAAATAGTTTATCAGAGTAAAACACCACATTTTTATAATAATAAATACATTGGAAAAATCCTAAGTTTCTATTACAATCTGTTTATAGGGATAAACCCTAATTTATTGAAATAAAACTTTTTCTTTATTTAGGTAACTTTTATAGCCACTTTTCCAAGCCTTCAGTGCTCTCCAGCTGTCTTCTATTTGGCTTTCACATTTTGTTACCTGAAACGCGTTTAAAACATCTTTGTCAGTGGAAAATACTGGTGAGTGAATCCCAGTTTAATCAAAACAAGTTTTATCATTTTACAGCATTGAGGGCAACCCGCAATTACATTTGTTTACATCTACTTTAACTACCACCCACGGTACTGTCAATCCTGACTTGTGGTAATGTTACTACTCACAGTGTAGTAACAAGTTTGTATACAAAACCCCAACATACCGACGATAATTGTAGATTTACAAATACTCAATCACTATGAATTATAATTTAAATAATTGAGGTTTTGTAAAAACAGTTTACAAAAAGAAGGATTAACTCACATTGCTAATTTAGTTAGTTCCTTGTGACTTTCTGGTTATAATCTATTAAATTAAACAATGCACACGTGTTAGTATAATAACCCAATTTACATTAGCTATACCCTCCCCCCCGAGACGGAACTCCAACGACTGAGTTGGGCAGAGCCTAGACATGCGTTACGGAGCTCTAGATCAATCGGGCAGAGTAACTAATACGTAACCGGGGGTTATAATACTTACAACGAGGCAGAGCTTCGCTTTTAGTGGGTATTATGCCCGGGAATTATAATTGCTATCAGAGATTGAGAAAGAGATCGAGAATTTGAACGATTTGAAATGAGAGCCGAAGCCCTCTATTTATAGGTCTGATCCGCCACTCTCTCGCGCCCCGCGAGAGTTATAGTGAGGGTCTTCGCGGCCCGTGAGCCGCATAGGCTAGGTCCTAGCTGAGTCGACCCACTAGCCTTCACACGCAATCGGACACGTGGCGGCACCGGGTTACGCTTGGTGGCCAGCTGTCGCGGCCCGCGACTGATGTAGCCAAGGGGGTCGCGCCCCGCGAGCGCCCCATAAATCTTGTTTTTATTTAATTTTTGTAAAATAAAGGTATTTCGGGGTCGGTTTTCGTATACGGGGTGTATTTTAGGACGTATAGGGGTACTTTAAGGGTTGTGAAATATATTTAGGAGGGTTGTTATACCCGCACTATAACTTCCAGTCTCCGAGGTTTTCGTCCTTTTAGCGCTTGCAACCTTGTTTGGAACCGGCACCCATTTCTTATTGTCCTTCATCACTTCCATGCCCGGACGTGTGGGAAAACATGCCCATGCCCATCTTCGTATCTACGCATAGCCTCTTTATAAACGTTTTCGTCACTCCTTCCACTTGGACGATTAACAAATAAATTATTATAATAACCGCAAAAACGGTTGAAGCTCAAATGCACCTTTCGCCACTTCGAAGTGACTAAATCGAGATCGCGATACGGACCTTGTTCCATAATCGAAAGTAATTTTGCTAGTATTTCCTTCCAAAAACCATCGCCGGTTTGGTTGTTTCCTATATTTTTAAAATGTAATAAAATTTGTATATTAAAAAGTTTAAATTTAATAAATTAAAAAACTTTAAAATTTATATATTTTTACATAGCAACGATTGGGCATTTTGACGTACTACTCCACACCTTACCTAACGTCTCCTCCTCGATCTTTAACCATGGTTGCGCCTTCGGTCTCGAAGGTTGATCACCGACTAGACGCGCCACTTGCTTCCCTTTTTTTCGTTTGGAGGTTTGGGGTTGCGTCTCTGGCACATATTCTTTAACTTCCACTGCACGGGTTGAGACGATTCTACCGGTGGCGGTGAAGGTTGTGGTTGCGATGGAAATTGCGAGTTAAACGAGTTTCGCATTAACATTTGTTGCATTGATTGCATTTGGTTCATTTGAGCGAAAACGGTGGGGCTTTGTTGGAAACCGAAAAAGAAAATTGTGTTATCGACCAACTCGGATCCATCGTCGGATAGTGGCCGGGTACCGAGAAAACGTTTGGGTTCGGGTTCGGGTTGTTTTGATTGTATGGATCCATGGCTAAATTTTTATAAAAGATGAAGAAATTTATAAAAGGGAGAGAGTGAGAATGGGTTGGATTGGTTTAAAAATGGGGTTGAGTTGTGTTTATTTATGGATAAAATACATAATATTTTTAAGAAACTAGCCGTTGAACGACATGATATTTGAAAACTAGGCCTGCCTTAGGCGTCGAGGACATTACTAAGAGGACAGGGACGACCTTAGGGGGCGGTGTGCTGGCCTGGCGCCGCACCCAGCCGACCCTACGTCGTTCCCCCCACCGCAATGTATAACATAAAGACAAACATATACTTCAATAAAGTTTTTTGTTTATGTTCCTTCATTACAAAATGGGCATCTTCGTATACGTTCATTTAAAACTTACACGAATAGTTCACTAACGTAAATGAATATAAGAAACAAATGTAATTTAGCATACATAAAAGAACACAAATGAATATAATTGAACAAACATAATTGATCGAAGATAAACGAACATAAAATAGTATTTTTTATATAAATTACTGATTAATTACGATAGGTTCCATTGAAAAGCTATTATTAACCTATAAATAAGCAACTTACTTGTGCTTAGGGTTGTTGTACCTTTAGCTTTGAGAGTTTTTAAAAAAAAATGGAATTTTCTTTTTTAACCCTAAAGTTTTAATCTTTAACAATTTAAGTTTAAAGTTTTAATCTTTGGTAATTTAACCCCTTTGATTAATTTGATTTTTTCACTTCTAATTCAAAAGTTTCCATCTTATACAATTTAACCCCTTTGATTAATTTGATTTTTCACTTCTAATTCAAAAGTTTCCATCTTTTGCGATTTAACCACTTTGATTTTTTTTACTTATGTGTTGTAGTCTTGGCTTTGGGGGGTTTTTCAAAGAAAAAATGGTTATGCATATGGTTGTTGTAACCTTGGCTTTGGGGGTTTTTTTAAAAAAATGATTTTTTTACTTTTAACACAAAACTTTTTATCTTTTGCAATCTATCCTCACAACTTTTTTTACTTTCAACTTTGGTCCTTTATAGTTTTCATTTCCCGTAAATTTTTCGCTTTATGATTCGTTCTAAATTTGGTGACTTAACACATCGCAACGTGCGTCTTTGGTTTAACGTTTCTACGTTTCGTTCTAAATTTTGCGAGTTAACACGAAGCAACGCGTGTGTGTGGGTGAACGTTTATACATCGTCTATTCTTTTGCCGTTTGACAGGTTCAACATAACGTGCACGTCCTAAATCGACTTAGTTATAACTAAAGAATTTTCGCCACATTGCGGCGGGTCGTAATTCTAGTTTTTATTATTAGAAAGCCCGATTACTAATTGGTTGTATTTATAAAAGTAGCTAGAAAGCCCTTTTATGTATTTATTAAAATTTAAATTAACATAAATACACGAACATAAATTAATGAACACAATTTTTTGTTCATGTTTGTTCGTTTATTAAACGAACTTTCCATCGAACAAGTTCACAAACAGTTTATGAACGTTTGATTACAGTTCTTAATGAGATACCTTGATAGTAAAGTAGTGTATCCCTCAACCAAATATTTGTAAGTTCAAATCCTAAAAAAAGATGTAATTTTAGTCATTTAAAAAATTTGGACTCAAATGAATTAGAAACTATTTTATGATTAAAATAAACAGGATGACATTTAATTATTGATTTAAAATCATAATTAACGATAAACCTTGTACTACTAAAGAGACAGACGAGAGTCATCATGGGCCCATGGCTACCATGCGTTGAAAATGCTCTGATTTTACTGTAAAGAAAGTATGGGGAATTTTTTTTTTTGAGTTCTTATGTTTTATTGGTTTTAATCACTTGAGATCAAAATTAAAATGTTTAACGCCCTGAATCCTTACATCCACTTTTCTTAACCATTTAAGCCCGAATTTTTAACTCCGTTTGAATTTTCTGTTAGTTTTTAATGAAAAGACTTAAATGCCCCTCTATTTAAAAAAGAGTTAAATACCATTTTAGTCTCTGTGGTTTGGGTTATTTTGTCAGTTTAGTCCAAAAGTTTCATTTTTCACCTCTGGGTCCAAAAAGGTTTCATCGTTGCCATTTTAGTTCACTGGGTTAACTTCATCCATTTTTTCTGTTAACGAGAAGGCCAATTCGATCATTTTATATGGCCGAATTACCCTTCTAGCTAACAGAATTATATAAAATGACCGAATTGGTCTTCTCGTTAACAGAAGAAATTGATGAAGTTAACGCAGTGGACTAAAATGACAACGGTGAAACCTTTTTGGACCCAAAAGTGAAAAATGAAACCTTTGGACTAAATTAGCAAAATAGCCCAAACCATAGAAACTAAAATGACACTTAACTCTTTAAAAAAACATATAAACCTTGTCTCTCTCACACATATAACACACATATAACACACTCAGTCTCTCTCTCTCTCAGACACACTTAATTTCTCTCTTCTTTCACCTTACAAGCAAGGCACAAGGGTGGTGGATATGTTGTGGGACTGGGGAGGGTGGTGGATGTCTTGTGGGGACTGGGGAGGGTGGTGATGGTGCGGTGGTGGTAATGGTGGTAGGATGGTCTAGGAGTGAGAGAAAGAGAGAGAGAGAGAGGAGAGAGAGAGAGAGTGTGTGTGTGTGTGCAGGTTGCAGGTATTGTATTATAGTGGAGGGTTCAAATGAGAAGAAATCTTTTGTAAGAATAAAAAAGAACAAACTTCAACCAATAAAAATGATTCATTTTACTTCATTTAATTTTTGTATTTAATATGGGTGTAAGGGTATATTGGTAAAATTAGATAGATCATTAATTGTTAGTCTTCTTTTTTAATAGCTAACTAAATTAAATTTGTAACTTATTTTCAAAAAAATATATATTTTCAAAGAAAAAAAATAATTTAAAGTGTAAGATAAATTATGAGGTGTGTAGGATGAATTACGAGTTATGTAGGATAAATTTCAGTATGTGTAGGATAAATTTAAAAAACGTGTAGTATAAATTTTGATGTGTTTAGGCAAAAATTTTAGTGTGGAGGATGATAGTATTAATGACTAATTAATTAGTAAAAAATAATAATAAATGAGATGAGAGAGAAACTATTTAAAGTTTTACAATTGTACCTTTTGTTCTTTTTCTTCTCAATTTAATTTTCTTCTCAAATGAACCTCCCCCTTGTATTATATATATAATTTAATTTTATATAATATTAAAACCATGCATTAAAGACTTGTTCTTTGTATTTTGTGCATTAAAGAGTTGTATCTTATGTGTAAATGACTAAAATGCCCTTATAGTTAACAGACTTGGTGGATGGTGTTAAAAATTTGGATTCAAATGGTTAAGAAAAGTGGTTGTAGGGACTCAGGGCGTTAAACATTTTGACTTTGGACTCAAGTAGTTAAAATCCTTAAAACACTAGGACTCAAAAAGTATTTTTCCTGAAAGTGTGTGATGCCATTGCTTGGATATACTTAGTTTTGTTCATCTCATATAGCGGTTGACATGGATAGGTCCGAAAACTCAAACCGCACCTCACGGGTTGGTGCCGCTTATGAGGCTCGTCAAGTGACGAGTCCGGTTACCTTGATCCGTGACCAAGGACCTGGTTCGCCGTTCGCATGTCATTTGATGGGTCTATTTGGACCGTTTGAGGTTTAAGACAACAAAAAAAATTAATTTGAAACTGGTATACTTATAATTACGCATATTTTTTGTGTCAGTTTCTTTACATTTTGATGGGTTTTCGCTGAAAATTCATATGGAATTGTTATTTATTTGGTTATTTATTAAATTTGTATGAATTGGTGAAGGAGCAAGCCAATCAGAAGCAAACCGGAGCTGGACCAAAAAGTTAATGAAAAGTGAGAGAGCTGGAAAATGAGGAATAAAATATGTCTAACTCTGTCTATCGATGAACGTATTTAAAAAGGGTTCACGGACCACAACCAAACAAGAGAATCAAGAAAAAAACTGTGCTGCGGACCGCGAAGGAATAAGAATGTGGTCCCCGATGAGTTAATCATCATATCTTAAACTGAACTCAGTTGATAATTATAGGATTATCAAAATACGCAATGGTCGAACACAATGTAAACAAATCAAAATTCGCACAATTAATAGAAGGCGATATGAAATCAAAAGTACCGAAGATGACTAAATTGAAGAAACACGAAAATTAGATATCTCACCTCGTAATTTTGGAACCGATGGTGCGGATAAAGATGTGTAGTTGAAGAAAAATAAATGATTTGTTTATTGTCAAAATCTCTCTTAAATTGAGCTCAATTGATAACTATTTAAAGGGATTTTTACATGTATCCCCTTATTAAAATGCATTATTACATATTTACCCAACTCCTAAATTTAATTACATATTTCCCTTAGAGTTAATTACTGTTTTCGTCCATGTGGTTTGTCAAAAATCACTATTTCAGTCCATTAGTTTAAAAATTGCAATTTCAGTTCCTGTGGTTTCACTTTCGTAACCATTTCAGTCCATGTGGTTTCACTTTCATAACCATTTCAATCCATTATTCTGTTAAGTACATGGACTGAAATGGTTACGAGGTGGACTGAAATGGTTACGAAAGTGAAACCACAGGGACTGAAATCGCAATTTTTAAACAAATGGACTGAAATAGTGATTTTTGACAAACCACAGGGACGAAAACAGTAATTAACTCTTTCCCTTATTTTTATGAAATTACCCATTTACCCTTTTAGTTATCTCTTTCTTTAATCAAAATTTCAAAACCACCTTCCCTGCTTCTTTACAGATCAAAGGTGAATTCATCGTTACTCTTTCATTTCTCTTGTTGATTGCCATGAAATTGCCCTTAATTACTTTGCAGATGGTGTTCATTTCATAATCAAACGGTAATTGCTTCATTCATCTTCACATAAATGTTTGTATTCATAATAATTGTTGTTTTTTGATCGTTAAGATAGTTTGACTTGAATGAAACTCAATCGTTTTGAATTTCAGCGATATTCTGGTTGTGAATTATGTGCTTTTGATCGGGTTTGGTCGATCTCTTATAATGTTAATTTATAAATGTTGAAATGATTTTTTTTTAATTTAATAATAATTTTAGTTTGTGAGATAAGTGGTGAAGTTTGACCAATTAGGGTTTTTGTGTTGTAAGATGTTGATGATGATGTGTTGTAAGATGTTTTTAGTTAGGCATGTCATTTTACGATCCTTGTATTTGATGAATGTGTGGTTAAACATAGTGTGTTTATAAACAGTTGAAATCGTCCAGCAAACCGAAGAAAGTCGGCCAGGTTGGGCAGTTTGAGTTCCAAACGGTTCAGTTTACGGTTTGGTTTTGGTGGTTTACTGGTTTATCCGTTTGGTGCAGTTGGAACCTGATCGTTTAACTTATATTATTTGTATATATATTTTTCTTTTGTTCTTGGGATGGAACCGTTTTCATCGCTTCAAAGATTTCAATAAAAACTAATGATTTTGAAAAAAAAAAAACCCGGAACTGGTAAAACTGATCGGTCTGGCCAATCCACCCAACCTGGCTGGTTTGGTTTGTCGTTCCCCATTAAACGATAGTTAGCGGTTTGACCCAGAATGTTTGTCAAATCTGGCCGAATCAGACCGTGAACACCCCTGAGTAACAGGAGTCTTTATTATCAGGGTAAATTAAATAAAAGATTTGAATCCTCTTTTGCTCATTGTATCTGATATGTGAACTTTGAGTTAGTATCTTGACCAGCAAACCCATTCCGGTGGTTATGTTAGCCCACTTGAATTATTTAATGTTTAATATGTTTCTGGTTGATTTAGTTCTGGTTGTGTATTATATGTTCATGGTCTTTTGTTCTCATTAGGTGATTCATGATGGAAGACGAAAACAACCCATTTAGTTTGGATGTGTATCATATTTGTACTTCTTAAATTTTAAGTTTCTTGAACGTAAACGTAATCGATTATGAACAAGTAAGGATTGCATTTTAATGAAAGTTTGCGTTTTATATTATGAGTATTAGATTTTGTTTGTATTGTTTGACAAGAGTAAAAGGTAGAAGAATTAGAGTGATACTACATGAATTGGGTAAATATGTAAATGATTGATGATATTAGAATGAGGAAATATGTAAATATTCATTTAATAATTCATTAAGGGTAAAATAGTCATAAATAAGAGTCATTTTAATGAAAAGGGGAAATATGTAATATATATGAGTTAGGGAGGGGAAATATGTAATTGTTTTTTTGGTTTGGGGAAATACGTAATAAGACAGCTTAGGAGGGGGGAATATGTAAAAATCCCTTAAAAGTAATACTGGTAGGATAGTCATGGTTGGAACAATGCTACAAGTACTTGTTTTGTGAAAAGTCATCGAGTAGCAAAATAATCTAAACCGAGCGGAAACTTGTCAGCGACTAAGTTTTGTAGGTTTGCTGCCAATACTCTTCTTGTGTTGTTACTATAGTCAATCTCAGAATTTCCCACAGCCGCTGCTAAGCTATTGGCAACTAGAGAGTGATCACAAATATTAACAGAAAGAACTCGAAAACAAGGGTCCACCTGTTGAGTACACCCAGGACCAGAAAAACGTACACCACGGCCCGAAAAACTGAATAAAACTGGAACGTGTGTACCCGTAGATCCAACCTAAGTATCACTATAAGCAGCATGAGCATGATCAGTTAAAGGCCATGCCACCCAATTAGAAAGAAAAAACAAAAGAGAAGAGGCAACCAGGTGGCTTCCACTGGTACCTAACGATCAAGTAATTCATTACCTCAGTCGAGTGCATTCCTTGAATCATAGTAGGATCATGGAACAAGGTGTTCAGTTGAAAATATGCAATAGGACATAATGTCTTAGCATTCAAAAGTGTCAATGGAAGGGTAACAATGGAAACCCACAATGGGCCATACAGTATAATTGTACAACCAAGCCCCATGTATCATGCTCACGTCTGTAACATCCGCAAAAAAAACGGAGCTCCAAACCCGACCCGGATTTCATAACCGGATCCATCGGAAATTAAACTTTTAAAGGAGAATTTTTATAAATTTCTATAATTTTATTTATTTTATTATTTAAAATTGTTTTGCGTCGCGTGGATAACGACTGGGCTAAAAACGTTAAACTCGTAAGCATTTCTCGGTTAGTCCGTTAAAAATATACAAATGTAATGTTAACGGAGTTAACGTGGATTGTTTATTAAAGTTAAAAGATTTGGGGTTGTTTTATAAGAATTGGAAACCTTAATAAAAATAAACAAAGTAACTAAGTTAGTTGTTTATATAAAACAATAAGTAACCAAGTCAATTATTGAAGTTAAAACTACAAGGGTTAAACTGTCTTTTTAGCCAAACCAAAGTTCAGGGGCCTTTATGTAAAAACTAAAAGATCACACACTAGAGCTATTCGTACAAAAGAGAATGCGTGTGTGTGAAGTGATAAATAGATCACCAACAGGTGTGATCTATTTATACAATTACTAAAGCTCTGTTCGTGATGTGCCGACGTCACCCTAATAGCGACATCTAACATTCCTAACAGAAAAGATTCTTAGATGTTTGCAAACATCTGAGCAATCCTAACATCTGTTCTAAGCTATACTAAACACTGTTGAAATAAAGTACTGTTACATTGAATAAACACTGTCTAAGTTATCCATTGTTGCAGTTGTCCAAACAGTTGTTTGGCGTAACAGATGTTTGGTCTTCTTCAACAGACCTTGGCGTCTTCAACAGATGCTAGTATTCAACAGTTGTATTCTTGAACAGTGGTTCTAAGTGTTCATCAGATGTTAGTCAAGCTTTTGAACAGATGTTTTGAATAGGTGTTCAAGATTCACTATCTTTGGAGAGAGAATTGCTTTATTGTTTGTTTATTTCTTGATATAAGAATGAATAGGTGTTCAAGATTCACTATCTTTGGGGAGAGAATTGCTTCATTGACTGTTTATTTCTTGATCTAAGAATCATGTTTTGGCTTTTCAATATCTTCTGTTCTTTTGTAGGTCCTACTACCAACATCCAACAAGTGTAATAAGATTGGGAGCAAATTTAGACATGCAGCTTTTTAAATTATCAAGTAGTAGAGCTTTATATGTTGAAAAAGACAATACGCGATCCCATAAATCCTTGATCCTAATCACATCAATAGCACTGGTTTTGGTTCCCATGAAAACTACAGCTGCCGCCTTCATTTCATTCTCAAACTCGTCAACAAGTATCGTTGAAAAATTGAGTTTTGCAGCATTTGCACGATAATCCAGGAGCGTGACTGCTTTGACATACAAAATGAGGTAGTGAACAATCTTTACTAGCTCAGGAAAGTGCCAACCGAACCATTTACAAACCATTAGCTGATAAATGTTAAACTCACTATCATGAACTTCGAATGAGCCCATAGTATTAGGAACATAGTTAGCCAGAGAACATTTTTTTTCAAACGACAAACAGCAAGTCATAAAGTAATTCTTTGTCAGTGCCGTATGGAGCAGATATGTCACCACCTTGAGTTAGAAAACTATTAAGAATGTTGGAAAAGAAGGAACCTTGTGCTAGTGTAGCGAGATGAATTCCCAGCTCAACTTCATGTCCAAATCGAAAGTAGATATCGATAGAAGTGATTGAAGAAACCTCAAAAAATCCATATGCTCTCTATCTACCGTTGGTACGAAAAAACACCATGCCACAAGGGAATGTAGAACCCAATCGAATCCCCACAAAAAGTCCTACAATAAAATGCAACAGTATCTAAAAAGGCAACTAGTGCCTTGCCCAAAGCCGTGATTATAGAAGACACACTGATGAAACAATGGTTAACCGGGTGGGGTTAACTCACTGGTCTCGTCAAGTAGGGTTAATCCCTTCTTTCCGAGGATCGCTGGCTGGATCGTCTGGTGGTGGGTTTCCTGCACAAGGAAACAAACCGTGACTCATAACAAGGAGGATGGGGTGGGGGGTGCTCCTTGTTACCACTCTCCGGCGTGAGAATCAGTAGTTTGCTTGGGAAGCAAAGTATGATAGTAGTAGTAGTGAGAGAGTTGAGAAGTGATACCTCAAACCTGGTTTGGGATGGGTATTTATAGCCGAGGAGTGAAGGAGAGTAGTTGAGTAGCTAGTCTGACATCGCACAGTCTTTTGTAGGTGTGTCAGACCCGTCAGTTATGGTGGTGATGCCACGTCTTGCTGTGGTGTCAGACTGTTGTACACGTGTGGGCTAGTAGGCGGCTGTTCTCAGTGCCACTTGCACTGAGTGTCAGACCCACTTGCCTTGCAGGCAGGATGCGGTGCCAGGCCGCATCGCTGCTTGTGGTCACTTATGTTGTTCCCACGTTCTTTGTTCTATTCAGGATGCATACGGGATGCGGTGCCATGCCGCATCTCCGCTTAGTGACTGTTACTGTTGTCCAGATCCCTTGTCGTGACGAAAATGTTCATAGGATGCGGTGCCAGGCCGCATCGCTATGCGTAACATCTGTTTTCGTACTTGAGGTAAGTCTTCTCATCACTGGACAGATTGGACCGCTGTGTTCGCGCGTGCCCGCACGGACACAGGTAAGTTATTGCTGGTGGGGGTTTTTGATAAGGGTAATGGTCACTCGCGGTCATGCTGACGCGAGATCTGGGACCATACCCCTTCAAGTCCCCCCAGTCTAGAAGGTAGAATATGGGCCATGCGGATGGCTCCTACTTTCATTAAATCAAACTGCTGACCTGATTGTTCGGACCGCTGTCCGATCGGTAGGTCGTTCGAGTGGATTATTTCTTCCTTTGAGAAGGATGTGTTTGTGTATGATTCCGCACCGGTGAGCAAGTTCCGTCTGATGCGGAATTCTCAGCCGAGGATTTGATGCGGTAATCTGGTTTACCGTTTTCTGATGTCCTCAGCCACCTGTTGGTGTTTCGAACCAACCTTTGAAACGGTGATTGAAGATGTTAGCAGAGTTCGAACCAACCTTTGAGATGGTGACGGGAAGTGTTCAGCAGGGTTCGAACCAACCTTTGAGATGGTGACGGAAGGTGTCCGTTATCGCAACTCTAGTTGTAACCTCTGCGTCAGCTTTATGCAATGTTTGTAAGTACTTTGCTCAAGCTCTATGTTCAACTGGACATTCAACGATGATCCCTGCTTTGTGGGGTATTCGTGTTCTCCAGTTTAGCTCTCTAGTAACCGCACGTCCTCTGCGGTTTAGCTCTTAAGTAACCGCACGTCCTTTGCGGTTACCTCGTTGCAATACCTTGTTGGCCATGTGTTGTTTGAGCCACGTGGGGTAGTTGCGTCATTGTTGGCCGTGTTTGGTCGAACAATGTGAATCTGTATTATGGGCAGATAAACATGGTCATAGGCATGGTGGTGCCCACCATTGTTTATTCTATGCGGTCCATAGGTGGGTAAGTAGTCATAAGCAGACTTGTTACCACTGTTCTGGAGCCACTTTCCTTCATGCTTTGGCGGAAAGTAGTTTTCCTTTAAGTAGTGTCGCCGGAGGAGATCACCTTATACTTGGGAAGTTGGTTGAAACTCTTCCGCATTCATTCTGTAACCACTTTCCTTCACGTTTAGTTGGAAAGCAGTTTTCCTTGAAGTAGCTTTGTTCAACCGCGTGGTGGTTTAGTTGTGGCTCTTCCGTAGCTACCGTTCGCATAGTTGCGGTTTGTAGCAGCTACCCATGAGTGGTTGCGGTTTGTAGCAAAGAACTCGCTTCTAGAAGTCTTGTAGCCTGGATGTGGCTCTTGAAGGATCAGGAGTCAGGGTTGCTGATGTCACGGCCCCTGACCCGGTTTGACCCGTTTCAGGAGCCGCGGGACAGAAAATCCCGTGGTATTTATTTAATTGAGTTTGACAGCGGAAGTTTTCATCAGGATCTTTTAAAATGTAAATATTTCCCGATTTACAACGCGGGATAAAACCCGGTAATTTACAATAGTTTGATTTCACAAAGAAATCTTTTATTTTTACAAAACATGTTTCTTTATTTTATACTGAGCCACTTCCTTGAGCTTGTAGTGCTATATGGCACTTTTCCTGATTCATAACAGGTCACCTAAAACATGTTTGAAAAAGGTTTTGTCATCGGGAAATACTGAGTGAATCATTCTATTTTGCATAATGATGCATAGTTATTAATTACAGCATAAGAGCGATTACAATGGCTTCTATCTTATTTTTATCTGGCATTCTGTCACAATGGTGACATGTCACAATGGTGACGATGGTCATACCACTATTTAGATCAATGAACCTAAATAGTGACGATTATCCCTGTAGGTCAATGAACCTAACAGTGATTATCCCAAGTAGGTCAATGAACCTAACTGGGAGAAAATTAGTAATGTGCACAATACCCCATTAACCAGTAATTCAAGATATCCACGACTTAGTCCCTGTAATTATAACCTTGAAAATAATTTGAGGTATTGTAAAATAATTTGATAAAAAGAGAATGACTCACATTGCAGATTTATACGGGCAGAGTTTAGCCTACTGATTTAGCCTTTTCAACCTAAAATTTAATAACAGGCACACAATTCTGGGTTAGTAATCAATCCAGCATTTACGATAACTCACGAGATCAAATTCTCACAACGAACGACAAAGTGCGATACTTCATCCATCGAATTAACGACGAATGATAAAGTATAACCCTAATGTGGGCGGCACTTAAACATCCATTGGATATATTGATCGATCGGACAATGAATCGTAATAGCGATTGTGCTAATACCCTGATTGTGGCGTCGATTTAGTGCCTGTGTGTGTTAATTGTGATAAACAGAGCATAACTCCGTGTAGAATTGGAATTTCTTCGTCGTTTCAACTCCCAGAATCAAGTCCCAAACTCCTGTATTTATAGGTGAATTTTGTCCCTTAGGCGGCCCGCGTGAGAATTAAGCTAACTTGAGGCGGCCCGCGTGAGAACTATTTTCATGCATAGGGTTGCCACGTGTGGGACTAGCTCAGCTGAGTCGACGGTTTCTGAAAATTCCTTTATGCCTACGTTTTAAGTGGATAATCGTCAATAGGGTTTAACCCCCCCCCCCCCGAGTTTTAGGGGCCCTAATCCTGATTCTGAAAATTATGAAAATTTTAGGGTTTGTTCAGAATCACTTGGGTGTCTCAATTAGGGTTTCCTATTGGTCAATTAAAGTAATAATTAGTACTTTTTGATGAGAGTCGTTACATTCTCCCCACCTTAAGAAAATCTCGTCCTCGAGATTTACCGGAATAATTGAGGATAATTTCTCTTCATTTCGGATTTCCAATTCCCAAGTATGTTAGGGTTCTGTCTTTGAATCCCTACTTTACTTAAACTATCGCTATTTGTTTACCTTTATATCTTGGAAAGGTACTACCAAAGATTCATCTGATAGACATTTCTTGAGATTAGATATATGAAATATATCATGTACTCCAGCTAATTCTTCTGGTAATTGTAAACGATAAGCAACATACATTGGATCACTGAAAATGGTCCTACGTATCTTGCACTTAGCTTTCCTTTCTTACTCCTTTCTAAGGAGATACTTTCAATTATATTTTGTCTCCAACTCGAACTCCAACAGCTTTCGTCTATTATCTGTATAACTTTTCTGTCGATCTCTTGTCGTCTTCATCCCTTTCCTTTGTGATACTGAATATCACAGTTATAGTCACTTAGGATTTTCATCCATCTCCTTTATCTCATGTTTAATTCTTTTTGCCCAAAAATATATATCTTAAATTCTTATAATCCGTATAGATAGTATCCTTACTTCCATACAGATAATGTCTCCAATTCTTAAGGCAAAAATTATGGTTCCTAATTCTAACTCATGAGTGGTATAGTTCCTTCGTTCTTTTTCAATTACCTTGATGCATACGCAATTATCTTTTTGCGTTGCATTAACATGCATTCAAATCCTAATTTTGAAGCATTACCTTATACTTCAAAATCTTTAGTTCATAAGGCTAATATCTGAGTATTTGGTTAATTTCTGCTTTAAGATCCTCATTCAAACTTAGCTATTTTACAAGTTAACTTAGTTAATGATATAACTATCTTAGAAAAATCCTTAATAAATCGTCTGTAGTATCCGACTAAACTTCTAATTTCCATTGCAGATTAGGGAACCTTGCATTTTGGTAATATCTTATCAGGATCTAAATGAATACCTTCATGATTCACCATATGTCCTAAGAATTGCATTTCTTGTAACCAAAATTCACACTTCGAAAATTTGGCGTAAAGCTTCTCTTTTCTTAACAAAGTTAAAAGTACATGCAAGTGCTGAAAATGTTCTTCCTGATTTTTGGAATAAATAAGTATATCGTCGTTGAAGACAATTACCAATTTATCCAAATATGGTTTACAGATCCTATTTATCATGTCCATGAATGCTGCAGGTGCATTCTTTAATTCGAAGGGTAGGACTGTAAACTAATAATGACCATACCTAGTTCTGAAAACAGTCTTAGGTACATCTTCCTCTGATACTTTTTAATTGATAATATCCGGAACATAAGTTGATCTTAGAAAACTATCTATCTTCCTGGAATTGATCAAATAGATCATTAATTCTAAGTAATGGGTATCGATTCTTAATTGTAACTTTATTCAATTCTCTATAAGCAATACACATTCTTATTGAACCATACTTTTTCTTAACAACCAATATTGTGCTAACCGATAAGGTTCCCTGGCTTATCGGTAAAATTCCTGGAATTAGATAAATCTATATCCCTATCTGGTGGTAATCCAGGTAAATCTTCTGGAAATACATCTGAGTATTCTGGAATTACAGAAATTTCCTTAATTTCTTTATCTTTAGTATTGATGATTATTGAAATCATATATACTATTCCTTGCTTTCGTTCATAATATGGTTTTACATGATTTATCTCCTTTAATCATTATTACTTTTCCAGTGGTTGCTCAAACTTTTATAGAATTCTTATCACAGATAATTCGAGCATACTTGTTTACTAATCAATCCATTCTAACATATCATCGAATTCAACCAATATGGTTGCATAAAATTTATGACTTAAAAGTTCTATTTCTACGTTTTGCAGAACCTTATTTACTTTAACTAAATTCCCATCTGCCAATTCTACTGTAGAAATTTATCTAATGCTTGTTAACGGTAAGTTAAGAGTTTGGCAGAGTAAAGTATTTATAAAACTTTGGTTTGCACCAGAGTCAAATAATACTATTGTGTAAACATTGTAAGCTAAGAACATACCGGCTATCACATCTGGAATCATCTCGGCTTCTTGAGTAGTCAGCTGAAAGGCTCTCGCATTCCTTTTTGCTCCTTCTGCTGGTTTGGCTTGATTGTCAAATGGTTTATTCAATTTTGGACAATTTGGCCTAAGATGTCCAGTTTCTCCACAGTTGTAGCAAACTGAAAATTTCTTCTTCCTGCAGTCTTCCTCTTGATGCCCTGGAATTTTGCAAAAATTGCAATATCCTTTGCAGCTTCCAAAATGCTTCTTTTTGCAGAAATTGCAAAATGGACTATTAGAAGATTGCCCATTCCCTCCTTTCTTGAAATTGTTATGGTTACCCAAACGGAATTCTTGGGTAATCTTTTGGGCTACTTCCTTCCTTCTATTTTCTTCTCTTGTCCGTACTAGTTCGTCAGTCAGAGTATTGGCTAATTCCACCGCATCATCAATCGTGCGAGGTTTCGCAGCCTTGACGATATTACGGATTTCGGAAATCAATCCCCAAATATAACGAGAAATAAGTACCGGCTCTGGCGAAGCCAGCGTTGGTACCACTCGAGCATATTCGAAGAATGTCGTAGTATACCCTCGACAATCTACATCCACCATCCGGTGGGTTAGAAATTTATTTGCCATTTGATCTTTTTCATATTCAGGACAGAATTTTCTTTCTACAAGACTCTTAAATTCTTCCCATTTCATGGCATAAGCCCTATTTCTTCCTTTAGCTTGTAACACCGTATTCCACCATTCTAGCGCCACTTCTTTGAAAAGATTTGACGTATACATGACCTGATCATCCTGAGCACATTTTCTTATGGCAATTACTGCCTCGGTTTTCTCTAACCAACGCAGTGCCGCAGTCGCTCCTTCATTGCCTGCAAACTCAGTGGGTTTACAAGCAAGAAATTCCTTGTAAGTGCAACCAGTCGTTGCAGTTTTCCTTTTCTTAGGGAGCGGAGCTTGCCGTGGTTCATTATCATGATTAACAGGATTATTGCCTCCGTTTACGCTATTACTGAAATTATCTTCAGAAATACGTTTGCTTGGAATAATTTGTTGAGGTTCAATTGGATTTTTAACAGCAGCAATGATTGCTGGAATAGCATTGGCTATCCCTTGAGCAACTATTCCTGGAATAGCGTTGGCTATCCCTTGAGCAACGATATTTTCTATATCTTGCCTAGTCACATATTGATCCCCCGGTTGTTGCTCAGATTGATTAACCTCATTAACTGGTTCATTATTAGCGTTTTCCATCTGATATCTAATTTATATATACATAATTAGTATAAAGGAAATAATCCAATGTCATAATTTAATTGCACATAATCACATAAACGAATATATAAACAAAAGTTGTAGCTTTCTAAAATTTCCTTATATCTTGCTTCTATATACACCCGTTTTATTATTTGTTTTACACATACCGATTTTACTATTACTATTACACAATCATAGTTTCATAATCCACTATCCTTTGTCAGGTGATATTCTAGTAACGGCGTTCCTTCTCATCGTATTTCCAGGAGATCTGTCCCAAAATCTCTTGGATCCTATTCCCAGCATCCATTTTGTCAAAATGACGAAGTTCAGTCATATTCTCATTACTTCTTGGTGAATTTGATAAAGGTTCTGGATTGAACTTAGGAAAAAGCCTATAGGGATGGTTTTGTAACAGTATTTCATTATTCAACCATTCGTCTATTTGTGAGTGGATTGAAAGGTTTGAAATAGCTGGTTCTAAATTCATTGGTAGTTGTGTTTCAAGAGAATGAATAAAATCATTTTCATTAACAGGCTCATTAGTATCATCGGTTGCCATTATAAAATCTAGTTCTTCTTGAGATGGTAATCCCTCAATTTGCCTAGAACTTTCCCCAATTTCCATTTTCTTAGCCTTAGGTTTCTCAAAAGGTAAAACGTTGAATTCTATAGATTCTTCTATGTCTGGAATATACCTATTGAAATCTCTGGAAACATCGATTCTTACTGGATAGAGATTTAAATTCTGAAGGGCTTCCGACAAATCATTCATGCTGTTTATGCAAGATACACACAATTACTAAGTTTAAAAACTATATCAAATTTCATAGAAAACTTTTAAATATTATTTCATATTGAGTAACTATGAAACAACCGAATATGAAAACATACTAGGTTTTATTTGTAAATTTATTTACTGAATAAGGTTTCTAGACTGTATAAAATAAAGGTGCAAAACTTTGGTCAAATTATGTAAAAATTTGTATTAATTGCTACATTGGTTAGCATATAAAAATCTGCCCATATTGTATACAATTAGCCAGATAATTAAAACATATAATCACAAAATAGAAATTAATAAAAATTAAGTATTTTCTAAATACTTAATTGGCTTAAATCAGTGGCTCGATAAGTGGCTCTGATACCACCTTTTTCTGTCACGGCCCCTGACCCGGTTTGACCCGTTTCAGGAGCCGCGGGACAGAAAATCCCGTGGTATTTATTTAATTGAGTTTGACAGCGGAAGTTTTCATCAGGATCTTTTAAAATGTAAATATTTCCCGATTTACAACGCGGGATAAAACCCGGTAATTTACAATAGTTTGATTTCACAAAGAAATCTTTTATTTTTACAAAACATGTTTCTTTATTTTATACTGAGCCACTTCCTTGAGCTTGTAGTGCTATATGGCACTTTTCCTGATTCATAACAGGTCACCTAAAACATGTTTGAAAAAGGTTTTGTCAGCGGGAAATACTGAGTGAATCATTCTATTTTGCATAATGATGCATAGTTATTAATTACAGCATAAGAGCGATTACAATGGCTTCTATCTTATTTTTATCTGGCATTCTGTCACAATGGTGACATGTCACAATGGTGACGATGGTCATACCACTATTTAGATCAATGAACCTAAATAGTGACGATTATCCCTGTAGGTCAATGAACCTAACAGTGATTATCCCAAGTAGGTCAATGAACCTAACTGGGAGAAAATTAGTAATGTGCACAATACCCCATTAACCAGTAATTCAAGATATCCACGACTTAGTCCCTGTAATTATAACCTTGAAAATAATTTGAGGTATTGTAAAATAATTTGATAAAAAGAGAATGACTCACATTGCAGATTTATACGGGCAGAGTTTAGCCTACTGATTTAGCCTTTTCAACCTAAAATTTAATAACAGGCACACAATTCTGGGTTAGTAATCAATCCAGCATTTACGATAACTCACGAGATCAAATTCTCACAACGAACGACAAAGTGCGATACTTCATCCATCGAATTAACGACGATCCATCGAATTAACGACGAATGATAAAGTATAACCCTAATGTGGGCGGCACTTAAACATCCATTGGATATATTGATCGATCGGACAATGAATCGTAATAGCGATTGTGCTAATACCCTGATTGTGGCGTCGATTTAGTGCCTGTGTGTGTTAATTGTGATAAACAGAGCATAACTCCGTGTAGAATTGGAATTTCTTCGTCGTTTCAACTCCCAGAATCAAGTCCCAAACTCCTGTATTTATAGGTGAATTTTGTCCCTTAGGCGGCCCGCGTGAGAATTAAGCTAACTTGAGGCGGCCCGCGTGAGAACTATTTTCATGCATAGGGTTGCCACGTGTGGGACTAGCTCAGCTGAGTCGACGGTTTCTGAAAATTCCTTTCTGCCTACGTTTTAAGTGGATAATCGTCAATAGGGTTTAACCCCCCTGAGTTTTAGGGGCCCTAATCCTGATTATGAAAATTATGAAAATTTTAGGGTTTGTTCAGAATCACTTGGGTGTCTCAATTAGGGTTTCCTATTGGTCAATTAAAGTAATAATTAGTACTTTTTGATGAGAGTCGTTACAGCTGATGTGTGGTTGCCCAGCATACTTGTCCTTTTCCTTAAGGAGAAGCTGATTTCGTCCCCTCTGTGGTTGTGAACCAGAAATGAGGGTTTTGAAGCTTGAAGAAGCTTACATGGAGTGCGGTTTACCGTATCCTGAGAAGCGGTTTTCGCAGTCCAAAGAACCATGCTAGTTCTGAGTATCTGACACACCTGTGCGGGTTCGTGTGTGTCATCTCCGCATATTCCACGTGTGCTCGTGGGTATGTGCGGTTATTGTTTATACCCCTTTATATAATGTAGAGATATATAATTTTGCCTTTTTTGAGGGGTATGTAAAAAACGACATGCGGTATGGGTTATGGTGCGGTAAACCAGAGAAACCGCATGCCGCTTATGTTTGGATAATGTTGTCGCTTTCTGTTGCATACGTCATGATTGCACGTGTGGGTTGTTGAAAGTTGGTAGGATCCTGTCATGTGCTGACTTGAAAGGACGTTTGCACTGCCCGAGGTCACAACTGCACTGTAGCAAGTTGTGTAAAGGTTTTTTCTGTCAGGCGCGTGGGTGGCCACGCGCGCGTGATAACCGTCAGCGGAAACGTCCCTGAACACTTGGCGACACGCAAGTGGCCCTTTTTGAACGTGTTGAGTCGGTTTACTGTATCGCATTAATTGCGATGAGTATATAAGGGGAAACCATTTGATTTCTCCTCACTTTGTTCAAATTTCAAAATTTCTCCGGTGAAAAGAGTGTGCTCTCTTTGTCTTCTCCGATAGGATTTATCTGAATTTCCGGTCGAGTTTCTGGGTTTTTCTGCAACTTCATTCTTCTATCTTTTTTACACCTGATGGCTGAACCCTCTGATCCACACCATTCTGAGGGTGAAAACCCGGCACATTCTTCTCAGGTGGCCGGCGAAGAAGAAGGCGACGGTGGTAGTGCCCCCAGCGGTGGCCTACCACCATTGAAGTGGTTAAGGGTGTTGTTTAACCAACTGATGACCAGTATACAAATGCCCAAGGAGTTTGGGGCTCTTTATCCCCAGGAGGGTGACACCGGTGCTAATGCTCCGGCCGGTTATGTCACTATGTGGGCTGATTCATTCGGTGAAGGTAACCTTCGTTTACCATTAACCGTGTTTGTTGCCGAAGTTTTGGAGTTTTACAAACTTCATATCTCCCAGATGAGTCCTTTCGGGATGATTCGGATTAGAAACTTTGAGTACACCTTTCGTGCTCTTGGTTTGCCGATTACCGTTGAGAATTTCCGGCGGTTCTACCAGTTAACTGTAAATACTGGGTTTTTTTCTTTTGGCCAACGGTATGGGAGTACCAAGCTGATGACCCCACCCAAGGGTATCACGACGTGGAAGAGGAAGTTCTTCTATGTTAAGGCAGTGGCGGTTGTTGCGAGGATGTCCTTCCGCAACGTGAACGAGGTGATCCCTGTAGAGGATATTGATCTTCCCGGTCCGGAAACAGTGGAATGGTTCCCAAGGTTAAGGACCATTGAGCATCAGAAGCTGGACAATACACAGCTGTGGGTGCTGTGGATGATGTTGACCAGGGCTGATAGGCATGCAAGGCCCGTTGTGAGGGAGAAAAGTGGAGGTACGTGTTTTACTCGTTTGCGGTTTCTTTCCTTAACCATTGTTATTGATTTGTAAATGTACTTATTAGAGGATGCTGAGCTGTGGAAAATATTTGATCCGACCTTCGAAGGCAAGCTTGAGATTGTTAAGACTGCGGAAGGTGAAGGTTTTAACTTGACCATTGTTAAGAACTTCCGCGTTCCTGCTCGCGATGTGTTGAACGCACCCCTGCCGCAAGGCGAAGGTATATTATATAATCTTCTTACTTCTTTGTAAAGAAGTTCATCTTCTTATTTGCTTGTTATGTGATTTTACGCGCAGGTACCCTTGGGGCCCTGGGTAAATTTGAGTTGAAGGGTGCTCCGAATAAGCATGCGGAGAAAGCTCCGCGGGGTCGTGGCAAGAAAAAACCTGAGGCTCCTGTTATTCCGCCTTTGGTGCCGCAAGCGGCAGGTATCTCTCGTTCTCATTTCCGCAGATATACCGATTACGTGGTAGTATCTGACACCCTTGAGGGTTTGGGTGTTCCAGGTGGTGGTGCAGTTGCAGGTGGGATCTCTGCGGGTTCCAAGCCTGCTGATGAGAAGAAGAAGAGAAAGGTAGATAAGGCTGTTGATGCCGGTGAGAAGAAGAAGCCGAAAATTAAGACCCGACGGGCAGCTTTTGTGGGACCTGCGAAACCTGTGGTTGCTTCTGGTAAGTAATTCATAACTTTTACAAGTATTTTGTGTTTGTACTTATACTTAGTGTTTTTGCTTTGATTGCAGAACCGCAAGATGAAGGGTTTTCCATGTTTGATGCTCCTCATTCTCCCCCGCATGAGACAGCTGCGGATGTGGGGGTTAAAGTGGTGCCTGAGCCCTCTGCGCGGGCGGAGGATACTGGGAAGGGCCCTGCGGCTCAGATCTATGACACGGTGGACTCTGCTGATAATCTGATCTCCCAGCAGGACACTGATGATCTGAACCTGAAGTTTGCTTATACTGAGAGGAAGAAATCTCCCGCTGCTGAGAAGGCTTCTGGTTCTGCTTCTGGGGGTGCGGGTTTTACAGGGACTCCCATTCAGCCTGAAGAGTCTGAATTGGATTTTTATTACCGCACCTATACTGAGGACCAGGCCATGACCTATCACCGCCCCCCATGGATTGTAATGCAAGGGGATGATATTACTGCTGACCCTTCCGCGTGTAGGGAGATTTTGGGTGGTGTGGGCACCCCTTTTGAAGTCAATCGGGCCCGTTCTTTGCCAAGTGAGGTCCAGATTAACCAACTCTCCTCCATGCTTGTGGGGGGTTCCATAATGGCAAATGCCATTATGGAAAAGTACAAGGTGCTAGGGCGCAAGGAGGAGGAGAATACGCGCTTGCGGGCTGAGGCCGAAGAGTTGGTGAAGGCTGCTCGTGATGGTGCGGAGCAGCTTGAAAGGGATAGGGCTACCTTTGAAAAGCGTAAGCAAACCGAGGAGTGGGCTGCAACTGCTGAGCTTAAACAGGTTCGTACCCTTGCAAAACTGCTTTCTGATGAGCGCAAGAGTTGGAAAGAAACTCTTTCTAATGAGCGCAAGACGCTATCTGATGAGCGCAAGACGCTATCTGATGAGCGCAAAACTTGGAAAGAATCTTGGGCCAAACAGAATGAAATTCTCTTTCATGTTCATCAGGAGCTTACCAATGCCAAGGCAACGAACGCTGCGTTGGCTAAAGAGAAAGCCGCAGCTGTTGCGGCTGCCCAAGAGGCCAAGGAGACAGAAGCTCGCCTTGCCAAGGCTCTTGAAGAGGCCAAGGAGGCGGAGGCCCGCGCTGCAAGGGCTCTTGAAGGGGCAAATGTTGACCGCACCAACTTATCCAAAACTATCCTGGGCCTCCAGGTATAAGTCTTTTTTGTTTTTGAATTTGTACATGTCTTACAAGTATGTTGATTATATTTGTATACTTGTGTTCTCTTTGTAAAAAGGCGGAAGTGCGGAGTCAGGTGGCCACTATCGAGGAGATCAGTGCCCGTGCTGCCGATGCTGAAGCGCGGGCTAGGGAGGTTGCAGAGGCTATAGATAACCTTGCTTCTTCACTTGACTTGCTCAAGGACGACCGTGAATGGATGCGTATGCACGGTATCGGGCATGTAAGTATCCGTTGCCTTTGTTATCTTTTTTAGATTTGCCTTTGATAACCGTTGTATTCTTGTTTCGCAGATTGTTACGTCCATCCTTGACGCGCCTGAGAATGTGGCAGGTGTTAATGAGATTAGGCAGCGCGCCCGGGATGCTGGTTTTAAAGCTGGCTACAATCGCTGCATTGCTTATATGAATGTTATGGCCCAGGGCGAATATACGGATGAAAGGTCTGGGTTCTATGGTGTGGACACTGAAGCGCTTCTTGCTGCCGCGCTTGCGGCGTACAACGAGACGTCCATTGCCGCTCTTGAGGATCTTGAGGAATGCCTCGAAGCGGAAGACTATGTAGACCGCTTGCGGGCGTTGTATGCTGATGAGGAAGATGAGGAAAAACCTGTTGTTAAGGGCAAGGATGGTGCGGGTTCCAGCGGAACAAAAAAAGACTAGGCTGGCCTGCGTGCCTTTTTTGTTTCCTTATGTAAATGTTAAGAACTTTATGTAAATCCCTTGTGCACCGCGTAGGTGTAGAAATTTTATGAATATAAAGTTTTAACCGCTTCAAGTTATACAAGTGTTTTTACTACTTGCATGTGTGAACTTGTATAAGTTAATGTTAATGTAAATTAACACCAAGTCTGTATTTGCCTTTTGCATGTCTAGATGATATGCAAGTAAACTCTATACCATTGCCGTATGAGTTAGTCAATTCCTGTTTTTATCTCGTTAGGGTTTAGGAATTGTATAGGTTTTGTGAAAACCGTGTTTGCATTGTTGGCCTATTACAATACTTGCGTGTGGTCACCACTCTGTGTGGGTATCGCGAATGAAGATTTTGCCAATCTGTTTTTGCAGATACCGTAGAGTGGAACACGTATTTGTAATAGAAGTAAATAAACAATATTGCATTGAATCGTTCATTTATTTATTTGCAAATGGCCTGCGGCCCGATAGGTTACATGGTGAATGTACAAAACATGGCTTACATGTAACAGCGTCAAAGCTGTTGTGCATTCCACGTGCGTGCGATAGCTTCGCCCTCTAATGTTTGCAGTTTATACGCGCCTTTGCCCAAGACCTCTTGGATGAGGTAGGGTCCTTCCCACTTGGGGGGCAAGTTTCCCTGGGCGTTCCGCGTTAGATGCTTCATTGTCACGAAGGACGTAGTCTCCAGGGTTGAAGGTACAAATGCGGACGCGTGCATTGTAGTACTTTTCAAGTTTGGTTTTGTACTTGGCCTCATTGATGGCAGCGTTTTCACGCCTTTCTTCCAGGAGGTCCAAGTCAACCCTGCGTTCCTCATTGTTGTCGATCTTGTTGATAGCCAACATTCTAGGTGAGGGGAGACCTACTTCTGCGGGGATCACTGCTTCAGTGCCATAGACCAGGCTGAAGGGTGTCTCACCGTTACTTGTCTTTGGGCTTGTCCTGTGGGCCCATAAGATACTTGGGAGTTCATCGACCCAGCCGCGTCTGGCTGTTCCCAACCGTGCTTTGATGCCTTCGACTAAACTTTTATTGATACTCTCGACTTGGCCATTCCCTTGCGGATGCGCCACTGAGGAGAATACTTGTCCTGCAGATGCGCCCAAGTATCTTATGTGGGCCCATAAGATACTTGGGAGTTCATCGACCCAGCCGCGTCTGGCTGTTCCCAACCGTGCTTTGATGCCTTCGACTAAACTTTTATTGATACTCTCGACTTGGCCATTCCCTTGCGGATGCGCCACTGAGGAGAATATGTGTTCAATGTTTAGTTCCTTTAGCCATTTTTGAAAGTCATCGGCAGCGAAGTTGGTACCGTTGTCGGTAACAATGCACATTGGTTGACCGAAACGGCAGATGATATATTCCCAGACGAATTTCCTTGTTATCATAGCGGTTGTTGAGGCAAGCGGTTTTGCCTCCACCCATTTTGTAAAGTAATCAACAGCCACTATGATAAATTTCACTGCACCTGGTGCATCTGGAAATGGTCCCACCACATCGATTGCCCATTTCTGGAATGGCCATGCGGTGGTTACGGGGATCAGGTTGTTCTTGGGGCGCAAGGTCTTGGGAGCATGCCGCTGACAATTGAAACACTTGCGCAAGACTTTAACTGCGTCCAGGTGCATGCCGGGCCAGTAGTACCCGGCATTCATGATTTTGGCCACCACCATGCGTGGGCCTGCGTGTATGCCACATATTCCTTCGTGTATTTCTCTGATAAGGTACGTGGCATCTTGAGGGTCGACGCATCGTAGGAGTGGCCCCAGGTATGATTTACGGTATAAGATACCGTCTCCCATTTGGTAATGACACGCTTTGTATTGCAGCTTGCGTGCCCCTGCCTTGCTTTCGGGAGTAACACCTGATTGCAAGTATGCAATGATCGGTGTCATCCAGGATGTTGTACCGTATTGGATGACATTGACTTGGCGCAGGGGTACTGAGGGATTTTGCAAAACCTCGATGCATACCTCTTTTGCCAGGTGTTGGAAGCTGGTGGATGCAAGTTTTGATAGTGCATCCGCGGGTTTGTTGTCACTCCTGTTGATATGGCGGATATTGAAGGAAGTGAACTTTGATTTCAGTTGCAAGGCTTGTTCGAGGTAGAGGATCATGATATCCCCTTTTGCGGCATAGTCGCCGCGTATCTGCCCTGCAACCAATAGTGAGTCGACGTGTGCTTCCAAATGTTGGACGTCGAGTTTGACTGCTAGACGCAGCCCTGCCAGTAGGGCCTCATACTCTGCCTCGTTATTCGTGCTTTGGAAATCGAGGCGGATTGCATAGGTAAGCTCTTGGCCGTCGAGGCTGACGAGTCGCAGACCTGCACCTGCACCATCTTCGTTGGATGCACCATCCGTATATAGTGCCCAGGTTTCTGCGGAGGGTGGTGGTGATGCAGGGTTTTGTTCTTCTTCACATTCTTGAATGCGGTTTGCTGGTACTTCAGCAACGAAATCAGCCAAGACCTGGCCTTTGATTGCGGGGCGCGGCTTATAGTTTAGTGAAAGCGCGCCCAGCTCGATTGCCCATTTTGCTAACCTACCAGAGATGTCGGGTTTTGATAGGATCGGGCCGATCCTGTAGTTGGTTAACACTGTAATGGCGTGGTTTCCAAAGTAACATCGCAACCGTCTTGATGCGTGCACTAGTGCTAATACCAACTTCTCCATGATGGAGTACCTCGTCTCTGGGTCGTTGAGCATTTTGCTGATGTAGTAGATGGGTGTTTGAACTCCTTCCCGCTCCACTATGAGTACCGCGCCTACTGCGTTGTCCGCGGCAGATAGGTACAAGATAAGTGGTTCATCCTTGCGAGGTGCGGTTAGAGTTGGGAGTTGAATCAAACACTCTTTCATCTCCCGAAAAGCTTTTTCGGCTTCTGCGGTCCATTGGAATTGTTCCTTTTTTAAACAGCTCCGCAGGGTCTTGATGAAAGGATAAGACTTAGCTGCATGGTTGGCTAAGAACCTGTTCAGTGCGGCTAGCCTGCCGGCTAGGTGTTGCATTTCTTTCATCGTAGAAGGCGATGGCATGCGTTCGATCGCCTGTACTTTTTCCGGATTGACCTTGAATCCATCTTTGGTTACGATGAATCCAAGAAACTTGCCTTCTTCCCTTCTAAACAAGCATTTCCCTGGGTTGAGCTTCATGTTGACGCTTCGCAGAGTTTGGAATGTTCTTTCAATATCGTTGAGCATGGTGTCTTCTTCCATGCTCATGACGACCAGGTCGTCCATATAGAGCTCGACACTTTTGCTGATTTGGCCGCGAAAAGTGTCGTTCATCAACTTCTGATAGGTTGCGCCCGCGTTGCGCAACCCGAACGGCATTTTTGTGTAGTAGTAGTTCCCGGTAGGAGTGCAGAATGCCGTTTTATCTTCGTCCTCGATTGCCATCTGCACCTGGTGGTAGCCTTTGTAACAATCGAGGAAGCACTTCCATCGAAATGGTGCAAGGTTATCGACTTTTTCGTCGATCTCTGGAAGTGTGTAACAATCCTTGGGGCAGGATTTGTTGAGATCTTTGTAATCGACACACATGCGCCAGCCCCGGATGGTTTCTCTACCATGACTGGGTTTGATAACCAAGTCTGGTATTTGACTTCCCGCAGGATGCCTGCGGAGAGCAGCTCTTGGACCTGCTCATGCATCGCCTGGTTTTTTGCTGATCCAAGGTGGCGTTGGCCTTGGATCACCGGCTTGATACCTGGCATGGTATTCAAGAAGTGTTGCGCGATTTCACGTGGTACCCCTGTCATATCTGCGGGTGTCCACGCAAAAATATCTTGGTTCCTGAAGAGGAGTTGCTTCAGGCGCGCTCTGATGGTGGGGGACAAGGCATGGCCCAACGTGACCGTTTGCTCTGGGTGTCTTGCGTTAAGAACCCATTTTTCTGGTTGCGTGTTGGGGGTAGGCCTTGCTACCTTGGTCGGACGCAACTCGTCCGAGGACATAACTTCTCTACGGGCGTAAATTATCGCAACCCCCGTCTCGGTTGGGAAACCGATGGCAGAGTGGGGGACGGATGTGATCATGTTGAAGTCGCCCTGGGATTCCCTCCCCAGAAGTACGTCGTATTTGGAGGTGTGAGGTAAAACCATGAATTTTACCTCCTCCGTTCGTGTGTGCCTACCATTGGTGAGGCGCACAGGAAAAGTGATTTGGCCCAGGGGGAATGCGGTTTCCCCCGCAAACCCGGCCAACGGGTAGTCCACCGGCTGCAACCGATCTTTGTCTTCTTGATCGAATTGGTTGAAGCACTGCTCGTATATAATATCGGATGTACTGCCCGGGTCGATGAATAATCGCTCGGTGCAGTAGTGAGCCAGGTGACCTGTAATAACGACGGTGCGCCTGTCGCGCAGTCCGCCTCGGACTTTTGGAAAGACGACTTGCTCGTCTTTCCAGTCATTGTCTGGTCTTCTCGCCGCCTTCCGCGGCCTTCCTCGTCCTCCATTAATCATGTGGGTTGAGGCCACGTACATGGTCCTCTTACCCGTGGAGGTGCCCTGGTTGTGGGGGGTGATGCGCTTAGTTTGCTTTTGCGCGGCTGGCAACAGATGTTGCAGCTTCCCCTCTTTTAGGGCTCTCTCAATCTCCAGTCGGAGACTGATGAAGTTGTTTGTTGTGTGGCCATTGTCCTTGTGATACTCGCAGTAGAGTGCGAGATCCTGGTTCTTTTTGGACTTCATTGGTTGGGCCGGTCGCAGGAATTGCGCGTCCGTAAGGAGGACGTCGCTTGGCGACTGGTTGATCTCGGTCCAGCTACGGTCCCGAGAATCCTTCTTTGACGCCCGATTTTCGCGCTGGGCATTGATTGTTGCCCTTGCGTCGGGCTGGTTGTTACGCGGGACGTATGGTCTGGAGTCGCTGCCGCGATTCCATGTGTCCCGGTTGCGCTTGTTGTTGCGCTTGTGTTCTTGGTGGGAGGACTGGCCTTCCGTTTGGGGCTGTGCCTTTGATACGTGCGGTTTGAGGGACCGCTGAGTTTGGGCGTACGTTTTGACCGCAGCCATGACATCTTCCCATTTTTTAGGCAAGCCGTCCTTGCCGGAGATAGTTATAACCATTTGTTCGTCTTTAACGGCAACGATAAAATGGTTGCGTGCCATTTGGTCTGCCACGTCGCCTATTTCCAGGCATTCTTTATTGTAACGGACAACGAACGCCTCAATCGATTCGTTGTCTCTGCGCCAGATGTTCATGACGTCCATGGAATCACGTTCATGACGTCGTTGCTGGCAAAAATGTGCGAGAAACTTTGCCAGCAAGTCCTCGAATGAGGTCAGTGACCCTGGTGGTAAAGAATCGAACCATGCCCTGGCCAGACCTGTTAGGGTCTGCGGGAAGAATTGACACCAAGTGGGTTCATCCCACCTGCCGTTGCATCCAGCGCCGGTGAAGATGTTTATGTGGTCATCTGGGTCGGCTGAACCATTGTATTTCCCAATGTTTAATGGGAATTTGGTGGTGGTGACATCGGCGTTGGCGATCTCCGGGACAAACTTAGAGTTTTCAGCCGCAGATTTCGGTCTGTAGGGTTGGCTTTGATGGCGCTTTGCAGCGCGGAGGTATGTAGTACGGGGGTGAGTGGGAGGAACATAGTTTCGTCCTCCCGGTCTACTGTTAGTAGCATGAGAATCCCCGCAATATGTACTGTCGTCCGGGTCAGTATGGCCCTGCCCTTCACGGTGGGACTGAGGTCCCAGCCGGCTATGGATGCCGGGGCCGTGGTGGGCTGTCGACTAGTTTCGCCATGGGGGCCTAGGCGGCTATGTATGGGGTCCCTGCGGCGGGACCCATACGAAGAGTCGTCCTCCGCTAGTGTGCGGACGTCGCAGTAAGAGGAACCGCGGTCTTCCTGCCTGCTTCTGGAGGCCGGATGTGTTGGGGCCCTGCCGTCGTATTATAGAATACGACCCGCGGGGGTATGCGGTGCTGGGGTAGGCCCCGCAGATACTTGCGCTTCTGCGCAGGCTCTGTTGTATGCTGCGGCCAGCAAAGCTTGTTGCTGGTCGTACCGGGTATGAAGGTTCATGCCTGGAGGTATCACAGAAGCGTATTGTGATAGATCGTGTCCGAACGTAAGGGATGCGCCCCCTTGCGTTGATGTGCCAATATGTTTAACATTTGGGGCTGGAGGGGCAGTCCCCGTAGGCCCTGTGTTTGCGGGGTTTAGGTTATCCCCGGTAGTGTTGTTTTGACTATCAGACATGATCTTTGGAGAGAAAGGGATGGTTGAAAAAAGTGCTAAGAGTAGCGGTGGGCGCCAATGATGAAACAATGGTTAACCGGGTGGGGTTAACTCACTGGTCTCGTCAAGTAGGGTTAATCCCTTCTTTCCGAGGATCGCTGGCTGGATCGTCTGGTGGTGGGTTTCCTGCACAAGGAAACAAACCGTGACTCGTAACAAGGAGGATGGGGTGGGGGGTGCTCCTTGTTACCACTCTCCGGCATGAGAATCAGTAGTTTGCTTGGGAAGCAAAGTATGATAGTAGTAGTAGTGAGAGAGTTGAGAAGTGATACCTCAAACCTGGTTTGGGATGGGTATTTATAGCCGAGGAGTGAAGGAGAGTAGTTGAGTAGCTAGTCTGACATCGCACAGTCTTTTGTAGGTGTGTCAGACCCGTCAGTTATGGTGGTGATGCCACGTCTTACTGTGGTGTCAGACTGTTGTACACGTGTGGGCTAGTAGGCGGCTGTTCTCAGTGCCACTTGCACTGAGTGTCAGACCCACTTGCCTTGCAGGCAGGATGCGGTGCCAGGCCGCATCGCTGCTTGTGGTCACTTATGTTGTTCCCACGTTCTTTGTTCTATCCAGGATGCATACGGGATGCGGTGCCATGCCGCATCTCCGCTTAGTGACTGTTACTGTTGTCCAGATCCCTTGTCGTGACGAAAATGTTCATAGGATGCGGTGCCAGGCCGCATCGCTATGCGTAACATCTGTTTTCGTACTTGAGGTAAGTCTTCTCATCACTGGACAGATTGGACCGCTGTGTTCGCGCGTGCCCGCACGGACACAGGTAAGTTATTGCTGGTGGGGGTTTTTGATAAGGGTAATGGTCACTCGCGGTCATGCTGACGCGAGATCTGGGATCATACCCCTTCATACACTGGACAAGTTTGTGACAGAATGGGCAACTAGATTATAAAGAAGACCTACTGTGAGGATAGGTAGGCATTGGTTCATCATCCAAATAAAACAATTTAGGAGCAGGTTGTAACGATTGTAAACCAGTCTTCAGGCCATATAAATGGGATGCCTGGAAGTTGCACTATATGGATGATTATAGTGAAAGATTTGAATACTTGACTGAACGTGTATCCTTTAATCATAATATCATATTTGTCACTGTATATATATCAACACAATGGGTCCCACTATAGTGGACTAGTGATACAACATCAAAATTCCTTTTCTTACACAACAAATCAAAGCACTGAAAACCATTACAACCACACTTATCAACACAGATCTATGCTGCCGCTGTTTTCTCATTTGCTTCTTTCTCTTCCGGCGTAGCTACGGTGCTACTGCTAGCGGCAGATACTTTCTCAACCGTTGACTCGTTAACATCTTCAGTCAACTTAACATTCGCACTTGCTATTGCATCTGAAGGAAGTACTGAATTCTTTGGTTTATTTAAGGCGTTACAATGCGGACAATAGTAAGTGATGAACGGGTAATCCTCTTTTCTAGCAAGACCTGTATAAAAATAAGTAAAATTAAGCATAAAACTTTAATTTCGCAATAAATTAAAATCTACTCACCATTATGCATATGGCAATTTCCACATATAAGTGCATAAGATTCCGTGGGATCCTCTCCCACAAGCAATGCAGCAAGTTTAGCGATCCAACCGCCATCTTGGGTGCCTGAATCTGCAGGATTATGATGCTCAACAACAAGTTGATCATGTGTTAAATTCCCAGAAACCTCGTTTTCTCCAAACTGAGGCGTTACGTTATCAAATTGTTGGCTCGCATTGCTTCCAGAAGATTTAAGGTTTGATTGATTTCGTTTCCTGAGACCACTCAACTGTTGAAGCTCAACATCGCTGCTTTTCCCGGTGTCATATGTGTTTGATTGTGATTCGTCTGCAAAAAATACTTTCATCCCCGAATCTGCACCCAATTTTGATGCAAGAACAGATGCAGCAGCTGCTTTTGCTGCTGGATCCGTGTCATATTTCTGCAAAACGGGTTGGAAATAAACACGATATTGGAATGGAATTTAAAGGGCCAAGAAGCTTTTATTATTATATTAAATTTATTAGAATTATCCTACAAAAATCTTGTATGAGCAGCTTCAAATTGTACCTGAATGAGTTGCTGAGTGATGTAGTAATTAGTTCTCTCTTTAAGTTCATCGATTTTTGCTTGCCTTTCTTCTTGAAGCTTCTCTAATGCTTTCTGATCCCTTTGATCACCTACATGAGATCACATCAAAAGTCACTATCACATGAACATATGCAAGAGTGATCACATTATTATTTATGACAAATTAAATGAGAAGATGTTTATAAACATCTAAACAGACGACAGCAAGTCTCAAAAGTGGTTAAGCGAAACTACAAGTACGTAGACTTACAAAACTTAGTGAATCTTGAAAGTCCGTAATATAAGACGAACGATAACGCAGGCAAAAGAAACATGGGTAAGACGTGCACCGATCTCATTCTCCAATCCATGTCTACTGTTCTCGTGGTCATTATAGCATAGCCCACCGCAACCAACTGTGCCAGAACAATATAACAGATAATTGATTACTTCTTGCGTAAATTTACACATCTACATGAGAAATAAATTAATGGCTATGGCAACTATTCACAAGACAGCCTTTTCTACAATTCTACTTCCATCACTCCTTTGGGAACACTAATACAGTTGTAATATAAATTCCCCAATCCCCAATTAAATGATGATTGCATATATATACAAGTAGAGGACCAAGTTAGTAGAGAACTGCAAGAATCACATAAACACGTGTACCGGTAATACATAAAGTCGATGTAACTGTGCAATAGCCACTCTTTCTCTCTCACTATGTGATATAGCTCCTACTACAAGTCTACAACTATAACATAAATCACCCATGCCAAAATAAACCGTGGTATTGCATATATACATGCAAACTGTACTTCTTCCCTCCCACTATGTAATATAATTCTTCCATCGCAAATGATGATAATCCATATATACATGTAGAGAACCGATTTAGTATAGAACTGCAAGAACCCCATACAAACGTGTACCCATTGTTTTAACTGTAATACATAAAAGCATGCGCAACCGCATAACAGTCTCTCCCCCATATATAACATAAATCCCCCATTCACAACTGATGATATTGCATAGCCATATACACATGTAGAGGACCAAGAACTACAGGAATCACATAAACACTTGTACCTATTGTTTTAGCTATAATACATAAAACGCTTATGTAACCGCATAACCACCCCTCTCTCTCTCTCTCTCTCTCCCTCCCACTATGCGTAGCAAACAACACAATTCTTTACTTAGAATTCACTTTGTATTCATCGCACTCCGAAGCAAAAAAAATACAGAGACTTTGACCTGAGCAAAAAAACATCTTGCACGTGTATAGAAGTATTCGAATTCGAAGGGTTATGCAAAACTCTGAAATCATGCCAATCAAGCAGGCAGCACAATCAGACAATATTACAACCCAAATTCCTCAACAATAACAAAAGATATTATTCCAACCTAAATTCCTCCCTCAACAATAACAGAAAAGATTTTATTACAACCTAGAGATAAAGCTAACAATTTATAGAAATTTACCTCAAAAATAACAGAAAAAACAACTAAATTTCTGGCAGTTGTTCTCCACCTCAAAGATCTCCTTTTCAACCTAGAATGCAGAGTAGCTTCTTCTCTGGATATATACTGCAACCTCTTCTCAAAATCATCGCCACGTAATCCAAACACTGCATTCCAAATCCGAGACAAAATCCCCTTCTTCTTCGTTTTCTTCTTATCCACGTCATCATTCTTCACCTCTTTCTCATCAGCCATTATCAACTAACAAAATCAAAACTCAATCAATAACAGATCCAGATCAGATAACTGAACAACTACACTTGCAGCTCAGATTTTAACAATCGTGTTGGATCACGTACCTGGAGTTTCGAAAAGTGTGAGATTTTTAGGGTTTTGATTGCTTCGATGGTTTTAGTTCGATCGATTGCTAGTCGTGAGTTAAATGATTGAGGAATCGGAAGATCGTGAAGAATTAGGGTTTGGTTGGAGGGACGGCAAACTACTACTGCACGCCGTAGTGGAAATGATAATGACGACGGTTTGATAATTGATAATAACAACCGATTGGTAGAACTTACAAGTTACAACTCACTAAAGGTAAGGCCTGATTCGCAACATCTGAATCAATAAATACTGAATGAATACGAGGTCTAAATAGTTAAAAGACTCTGAATCAGTAAAGTACTGTTTGGTTGCATCTCTGAATGGTTGTGTAAAATGACATTTTTACCCTTCTGAACTATTTTGTGTTAATGAAATATAGGCATAGCTGTTTGTTTAATGCTCTGTATTGAATAATGAATAACTTAAAAAAATACAAAACATAATAGAAAATCCAAGTTACACATAAATTCTTCAAAGTTCATGGAAACATACTATAATCCAAATAGAAATTAATATTATTCGTACAATTTTAATTTGAACCATTTGATCATAGTTGACTAGCAATCTGATTACGTAAGGTATTCGTATACTCAACGTTTTGTGACCCCATTCTATGTCTTGAACGAACTGCCCATCACTCTCTCCAACTTGTATTTCGGAAAACAAAGTGTTCTCGTCGTAGTCCATAAATAATTGATCATGAATATCGCGTTTCCTTATAAAATTACGGATGGTGAAACAAGCAATCACCATGTCTCTTTGTATTGCAAAAGAAAAGGGAGCCATTTGCTTTAGGATCGGGAATCTTGCCTTCAAAACACCATGTGAGCGCTCAATAACATTTCTCAGTTGTGCGTGTGCATGATTGAATTTTTCTTCCTTAGTTAACGCACATTGTCGTCGAAAATCGGCTAACCAATACCTCGTATTACGGTAGGGAATCATAAATCCACGTGTGTTGGTATATGCAGCGTCGCAAAGGTAATATTTATCTGTAAACGTTGGTATCAGAACTATTACATAAAAAACATATAATGTATTGAATAATCAATATTAAGAATGGTAAAAACCCGGTGGGGGGAAAGGAAAGCCGGAAGTCTGGTTAAATGCTACTTCTTTTAAAACTCGTGAATCGTGTGCAATGCCCTCCCATCCGGCCCACACGAACGTGAATATCATATTGAAATCACAAATTGCTAGTACATTTTGAAAGCATTCACCTTTTCCTCTTCCCCTATAACGAGTCTGTTGATCAGCAGGCACGATTGCATGTACAAGAGTGCCATCTAACGCGCCTATTGCTCCAGAAAATATTTCTTTTAGCTTTCTATGTTGTTCTGATGTATTGGCGTCTGCATTAGAAGATGTTGGAATTATGAAAGAAGGAAAGAATTCACAAGTCGTTCAACAATATTCCGGTTTAAATGATATATTAGTCATTGTTATGTTTACCATAGATATATATAATTTATTGGTCGAGGCTAATGACATGGAAATGTTTTATGGTAGGTTTGAGTCGTAGAAAGGCGAAAGTGACCAAGTCTTGGAAACGGGTAAACGATGGGAAAATCTAGTGATGTTTTGTTCACTAAGTATATGGGTTTTCTTATGGAGTCAAATTTACTTAGTTATTTGCATTATGGAGTTTAACTCAACGTTTGTTTTAGCCAACTGCTAGTATGTCAATGTAGTAGTGGGTTATGTTTGTTTTATAAAAACCTTGGTTATTAAGCAGGTTTTGTTTTCGTAAGGTGTCACACCCCAACCGATGGCGGAAACATCGGGGCGCGACACTAAACGAATCAGATTGCTCAAGAGATTCCACAACACTATTTGTTTCGATATAGGTTAATCAAAATTTCATAAAATAAGTCTAAAAATGTCAAACAGAATCCACAGCCACCATAAGTATCAAAATAACATAACGATTTAAATATTGTTCAAATTATCTGATTAACTAAGATGTGTTTCTAAGCATCATCCTAGCTTGTTTTCTTGAATCCCAGCTACTATCAACCTGCAACATGTATTAAAATACAATCAACATAATGTTGGCGAGCATACAAGTTTGAATACGTAGCACAATAGTTTAAAAACTCATATCCAACACGAAAACATATAATAAGTTTCACCATGCTAGTTAACGCAGTCCAAGTGATACCAAGTTTCCCAACGGGTTAAAGTGCCTTTCCCAAAGAATAACGGGAGGTTATATGTCTCATCCTAATAATACCCCAAAGACTAACGGGGAGGTGCGTTACCCCTATAGCGCTACCATTGTTAAGGCGGAACTACACACAGGGATTAAACGTTCACATAGCATAAAAGTCTCAAGTATCACAAGTATCATGTTTCATGTTTAAATGGATAGAGTATGTTTCAAATAAGTTTCAAGTGTCAAGTGTCTTGATATAGAATACATGTTGCATCCCAAAAGTGTTTAAAACAAAAAGGGATCGAGTATACTCACAGTGGGTGCTTGGAACCAAACACTGTTAGATTGGATCGAAGGGAGCGTTGGATCAGCCTGCGTGCGGGGAATAGAGCATGAGTCCTCTAAGAGCTGACCCGGTTGGGAACAGAGTGTCGAATGATGCGAAAATCGAGTAAAAGTATCTTATAGACTACATGGCGGATGGTCATCCAGACGGATGACCATTCGAACGGATGCCCATTCGAACAGTGGGTGTTTGTGAACTGTTAAAGTTTTCAATGTTTTGATCATAGTGTACTGTAAAACAAACAATAAGTGTCATCATAGTCAGATTCTCTGGACGAATGGTCATCCGATCGGATGGCCATACAGACAGACGATTAGTGTGTGAAGTTTCGTGAAATTTTCTAAGTTTCGGAGACGGCGCAACGACGTACCAAACCCAGCTTGTTTGGCTGGCTAGGAACCACCCCTTTTTCGAACCGACAAAGTGTTTCTGATGAAGTTTCATGTTTGGACCGTCAGTCGGCCCGTTTTTTCGGTGGAACTCAGTCTTCAAGCTGGCTTTCGACTAAGGAATGAGTCGGAAGTCTGTTTGAGTCCGATTTCACCCATGTTTTGCATAAGAATTGGAGGCTAGTTCGAAAATCAGTGTAAAAACATGATGTTCATCAGATCTGAGCCGGAAACAGGTAAATTTCATCGGATATGGTGTAAAAAAAGTGTGAGATTCCTTAGATTTTGTTTAAAAGCTGTGAAATCCCTTAGATCTGGGGTTGATCTTGATTAGATGATGCTCCACCACAGTTTGTACAAACATCTGAGTGGAATCCATCTTCAGGAGACCCAAATCAGTTGGTTTTCGTGAAAAAGTTGCAGTGTTCGTGTAATTTTGATGAAGAATATGGTGTAGAAGTGACAAATGGTGTGAGTTGTACAAGAATCTGAGAAGAATACTTACGAGTTTGCCTTGAATCTCGATTCAAGTGCCTGAGAGTGCGTGAGGTCGAATGGCAGAGAGTAAAGGTGAGAATGAAGGGTCAAGGGGTGTATTTATAGGTGATGTTGACAGCTAAGTCGGTGTAGAGTGCAAGGGATCAGATGGCTTTTCGATCCGATCGGATGGCCATCCGAGCGGACGGTCGACCGTCCGATCGGACGGTCATCCGATCGGATGTCCATTCGGACACCCAATCCCGTTTGCTAGTTTTCCGACTTTGGTTCGTTTTGCGATCTAGATTAAGCGTTGCGTTGCGTATAATTGTGAGTAATCATTACATGGCATTGTCATTTAGTTAACACAAAAGTTTCTGTGTTTCAAGTCTGTGTTTAAGCTAGTTTCCCGTTCAATAAGTATCAAGTTTCTCGTCCAATAAGTATAAAGTTTCTCGTTCAACTAAGTGTCAAGGTTTCGTTCAACTAAGTATCAAAGTTTCTCGTTCAATAAGTATCAGGTGTCAAGTTTCTAGTATCACAAGAGTCAAGATTCACATTGTTTTCATACAAAGTATCACAAGATTTAAGAATCAAGAGTCAAGGCTCATATTGTTCACATATCACATAGAGTAAAAGTTTCACATAGTTTAATGTGATTAAGATTCAAATAGTTTCATTAAGCAACACAAAGTAGGAAGCGCGACGAGACTCGCCAAAAGGTAAAGTTTCGAAACGTAGGGCATTACAGTCTCCTCTCCTTTAGGAGATTTCGTCCCCGAAATCTAAGAGTAAGACTGCTCGAAGAGCTGTGGATACTTGCTTTTCATTTCACTCTCGAGTTCCCGAGTGAATTCAGCGCCACGCTTTCCTTCTCATCGCACCTTAACTATGGAAATTTTACTACGCCTCAGCCGCTTGGTACCTCGGTCCATGATTTCGACCGGTTTCTCCACAAAATGAAGAGTCTCGTTTATTTGCAAGTCTTCGATGGGAACCTAAAGTTCCTCGTCTGTTAAGTGTAACAACCCGCACGTTCGTGCAATGTTACTACTCGTTATACTCGTTACGCCTAGCACCAGAGATTCGGATCATAATGTAGCTATATCGCATACATCGCTATTTCGCAGTATTTTCGCAAATTACGCATACTTTATCGCTATCACATCACATTGTACTTGCTGACAACCACGAAGATGTCAAGTGAGGACCAATTCTACCCTCCTTGATAGCCGTGATGTGTCGCAGTGCAACTCAATACTAAAAAAACGCACTCGCAGGCACGCGTAACTCGATTATCGCAGGATTTGAAATATGGATATGTATATACGACCCAACGTGACTAATTATAATAAATATATGAAAATGTGGATGGAGATGTGTAACCAAACTATTGCAAAACTTAACGAAACATCGAACGCAACACGCCGGAGACCACCGATTGAGTGACTGATCGATCGAGTGGCCACCCGATCGGACAGCCACCCGATCGGACCGCCATCCGATCCGTTGCACTTCTTCACCTTCACTCCACTTCACCTATAAATAGCACTTGTCATATCACTTGAAGAGTGATGTGACAGCTCTCACTCGACCAGCAGGCTTTGGGTCTATTTCCTCTCGATTTCTCGCGATTCTTGTAAGTTTTCACCCTAAATCTTGTACTTCTATGATCTACACGCACTCCTTCATCTTTTTCACCATCAAATCTCACTTTTTCACCGTTAAATCTTCGGATTTGAGCCGTTCTAAGGTGATGTCATCATGGAGTTCTTAGGAACAATGAAGTGTGACCTCATCTCACCAAGAACAGTCCAGATCTGATGGATTCCACAGAGAATAAACGTTAAACTTGCATAAATCTAAGCCGAATCAAAGCTTTCTAAGCTTTTCTTCAAACTTTCTTAACTTTTTACTCAAAAACCGATAGGACCAGGGCTCATTCAGATCTTCTACTCATTCGCTAGTGATGTGTCAGTTTAAGAACTGATTTCTGTCAACGAGACGACCGACTTAGCGAGATGAACACGAACGGCCGTTAAGAACAGTTAACTGATCGGACGGGGTGATTCCCATCTGATCCGGTGACTTGGGCTTGGTGGAGTTCCATTGATTAGCTCGTGGTCATACCGTCTCGATTAAATCTCAAAAACTTAACAAAATAGTCAAGTTGTAACACGATCAGATCGCGGGATGGGTTACCGTCCGATCGGATTGCCACCCGATCGACCTGCAATCCGATCGGGTTGCACTTGGGGTCATGACTTAAACAATTTCAAGGACCTGAACAACGAAAGGGTAGCCGTCCGATCGGATTACCACCCGATCGAACGACCACCCGATTGGTAGACGTTTGGATCTTCGACACTTAAACAATTTTCAGCATGTTCAATACATAGTCAGTTCCAAACGGATTACCACCCGATCAGATTGCAATCCGATCGGGTGACAAACTGCTGTGAACTTGTTCTCACAAAGTATCCTACTAATCGGATCGTCACCCGATCGAGCCGCCGTTCGATCGATCGACCTGAAGGGTAGAGATACTTCTCTGTTTTCAAAATGCTACAACGAAAACTTCAAAAGTCAAACCATCATACACAAACACATCTTCACCAAACGAGGTGACAATCCAATCGAATGGCCATCCGATCGGATGACCATCCGAACGGATCGCCACCCGATCGACTGGCCATCCGATCGGATTACCATTTGACGCTTGGTTCACTCGCCACCGTTTAACGCACTGTTCGACGCTTACGCTATCAATCTGTAACCAGGCTGATCTCAGACGCGCTCCCTTCAATCCAACCAAGTTGTGTTTACTAGCTGAACACCAACTGTGAGTATACTCGAACCCCTTTTTATCGCATTTTGGGTGTAACATACGTTCCTATTAGATCGAATTTTCAAAACAAATTATTCAATCAAACTAATTATCACTTGCGAATGACTGTTATGCATATTTATACGTGATGCTAGTTACATATGTGTTACGACTTATACTCGAGAGGTCCCGCCTTAACTAGTATAGTACTATAGCACCCGACGGGGTCTAGTTAGGATGAATAGCAATCGCAATCGCAGCTCGAGTGACTTAGCTGGTAGTATCGGTCTTAAATGCATGTATGTCGAGGTATCTCGTTTATGTATTTGGTAGTTCGCAGCACTTTTTATCTATTTACGCTATTCTATCAAAACTTGTATACTCGCCAATACTTTTGTATTGACATTGTTTTTAATGTATGTTGCAGGTTTAGTCGCAGTCTACATCAAATCAAGCTAGGAAGTCTAGAAACACACCTAAAATCTAGGTTGTCGGATTTGTATTGTTTGAGAGAACATGAAAATTCGTGACAGCTTATCTGATTGTACTTATTTATTAGTATGGGATAATGAACGCATTAAATACTGTCGCAATTTAGTTGTTATGGACTATCTTGAGCAATCTGATTCGCCTAGTGTCACGCCCCGATGATTTCGCCATCGGTTGGGGTGTGACAGATTGGTATCAGAGCCATAACTATAGGGAATTAGGAAAGACACGACCTAGTCCAGGTTTGTTGTCTTAGAAACGACCTAGTCTATAGTCTAAGTACCAATAGGCCGAATCGTACGAACCCAGTAGGATTTGTACGGGCCTACTTGATACTCTCGCTTGAATCCTCTAAAAACTACAACTTCGCGTGAACACCACATACTACAACTTCACACGAAGAGCCTTTCCTAAGGATGGAATATTACTTAGCCTTTCCTAAGGCCAACACAATACACACGTTTTCGAAAAATACTCGCGTAACACAACCGAGTGATCCAGTCGAGATCAGGCGTGAAACCCAAGAACTCTCGATAAGATCGCTCACTCAGCGCATTTTTCTAGCACGAGAACTTTTGTTGAGCTAGGAGTGACATCCACATCTCAACGGCAGTCTCCATTTCAAAATCCAGTAGAACTCCCGAATTTATTCGAAGAGCACAACCACAGTTAGGAGCGAAGTTATTAAGTCAGGGGTGAAACCCGTATCTTAATAAACCGTTCCGCTCTCTATAAAATGGTTTTCAAAAGCTCTCACCAAGGACTCGGCTATAACAATAACTCGAGCCACGCGATGACCAGGAAGACGAATGCCATGAGCTGCATCCCAGTGGAAGCTTAAGCCTTCTAAGGCAACGTGCGTGCACGAACTTGTTGGGTATAGTTGGATTACTTTGGGCAGTCGACGCCTAAACACCCGAGGCACTCTATCTATTTTTATAGCATATGACTCGCTGATTTTACGCTTTATGGAACCTATTTACGCTTATGTGTTTACGATTTAAAACTTTACGCTTTATCGATTTCTCGATTTATCGATTCTCGCTCCCTGTTTTTGCAACCGCACAACTCGCACAGCCATCGCAATCTAAAACGAAAGCCGAATGTTCGCAACAAAACTAATGTCTAACTACTCGCTCTCGCTATCTCTCTCTCTCTGCATCGCGTCCTCGCGCATCCTATACCGACATGAATGTGTACAAGTATAAGCTACAACTAATTATATATACAAGCAAATCAATTGTGTGGGAACTTAGGAATCTCGTGTCTCCTATGTGGCTCCTATGTGAAATCTGTTGGGATTGAACCCTATCAGAGGAATAGATAATTAAAGCCAAAACTGGATCAGAGCAGTGGATCCAGAATAAGCAGATGTTATGTATACAAGTCTCTCCCCTTGAAAGTGGTTTCAACATCTGCTGACCTCCTATCTACTGATCTGTGCAACTGCTGGCCTACAACTACTGATCAAGTCTAAGAGCAATGAAGACTAAAGCCCTGCTGTTCAATCTACTGCCTTGAGTCAAGCACTGCTGGGTTATATCAAGTGCTGCTGGGTTCACATTAGTGGAAGGATTCAGCAGTAGTTTAGTTATCTTTATGTAATGAATTGTAATAACAGTTGTTAGCATAGCAGTACTTGTATAGGTCAGAGGTTAAAGTTTGTTAGGTTGTTAGATGTCACTTTCATGGTGACGTCAGCTGAGATGCTTCAGTGGTTTGGTTTGCCTATAAATGGAGCAGTACCCTGTACTGTTACATTTGATTGATTAAGTGAGTTCTTCTCCTCTAATCCAATCCTTTCATCTTGTGCAATCAACCATGGAGTATCAGGCTGAGGGGGAGTTTTTGTTGTAAACATGCATGTAAGCTTTTGTACTGTAATCATTTGACTTAATGAGAAGCGTGTGTTTATCAAAACTATTTCCCCCTTTTGATTGTGTTTACAAAGTTTGTTTTTCATTTCCGCTGCATTTAAACTATGTTCATTTCTATTGATTTGTTCAAATTATACAAACAAACACAATCATGAGGAGCCTCTGATCCTAACAATTGGTATCAGAGCCTGGACAGTCAAATTCGATATAACAGTCAATTTGACATAACAGTTCAGCTCGAAATTCATTGATACTAAGGTTGATTGTATTTAGTTGAAAAACAGAGTAACGAGAAATCATGTTCAAAGTGACTACTCAAAAGCTCTGTAAAACAACCAAGATGTCATAAGACACGCAAACTTCACACAACAAGTGATGTCATACATAAATCACCTATAGTTTTCAGATCTGAAAATATATCTGATAACTATGGTATAATTATTTACAAAATTGATTTCAATTGTTGTTATGAAGCTTGTGATGTACCATCATGATTGCAACTAAGGTATTTACCTCATGTCAACAAAAATCTATGTTCGGATAAAAACACTAGTGTTTTTGTTTACATAAAAAGAGGGAAATTAAAACTTTAGTCATTTAGATCTTATGTATTGAAAAACAGGTTGAAAATCCTTCAAAAGGACCAAAATCAATTGTGTTAAGAATACATTAAGAAAATCAGCAGTAAAAATTGTCCAGATCATGGGTAATGTGAAATTTGGCATAAGCATGTGCAGAAATGACCAAATCTCTCAAAACATTGCTGCAAAATGATTCTGGAATAAGTATTCTTTCAATTAATACCTCCCAGTGAGTATTTCAGTACTTATGTATGGGAAGGGTAAAAAGGGAAGAAGAAAATTACAAAAACTCAAAAGTGTGTTTATCTCAAAACTTTTGAAGTCAAAAGAAAAGAGTATAAATATAAAACACTTAAGAGTACAAAAATAGGGTGGACAATGGTCATCAAGCAACTGTGTGCATTCATTGGTACAGGGAAGTTCAGGTAAAAATAGTATCTCCAATAAATAAAAGAGGACTAGACAATTTTTGTTTTAGAATCATCACATGGTAATAAATTTTATAACAGAACTTTCAAATACACATGTGAACATATCTCCTCATTTTTTTTTGCAATCAATTTAACAAGAAAATGGTTTCAAACAGTGGTTATTACAATATATTTCAAATCACTGACCATTTTCATAGAACTTGAGAGTGATATGATCATGAGTTTAATTGGAAAATTTACCAGATTCCTTTTGATGCTGTTTTTTGAAAAACCTTTAATTATTTTTCTTGAAAAGGTTTTTCTCTAATAAAACAGGATATATTATTCATTTTTTTAATAATATATTTTGTACTTTTACTTATTTTTTATAGTAAAAGTTTCAATCTCCTGTCAGGATATAGAACCTTTCTTTTTGTTGGTGATATTATCCTTGAAAATAGATCAAAAGAAAATGATACAAGTATCAAGGTCATGTCAAACTCAAGTGTGCTTTAACATAGATCAAAGATTGATTGCTAACAGATCTTAAGATACTTGGATACTCATGTCATAATTAAAAATTATGACTCAAAATAAGTAGCCATTGTAAAAGAGGTTTTCATCATCTGGGGTGGTACTAAAACCACTGGCAGGAATCTATAAATGCATCAAAACTTGTAATAGACATATGGCAAAACCATGAATGCAAATTCCTGTAAAACTGCTGACATATTTGAACAAGTAGAAGTTGGACATGTTATTGTGATTACACAAGATAAAATCATCCTTTTCATCTGAACCAGTAGATGCTCAAAACAGTTGTCAAAAGTTTATTCAATGCTGCACTAACAGTTGCTGACTTTATAGTTTTTGAAATCCCTACCACTGTTGTGCTCAAACATCTGTTTCCTAAATACTGTCCACTCCTGAAAGTCAACCCCTGATCTTTCATTTTCTTGGCAAGCACTGATGCTCAAAATCAGTGTCTTATCCACTGATATGCTATCCACTGATAGTAAAAATCACCCACTGTCTTCACTTAGACCGTTGCAACCACTGATACTTGCTTCATCAGTGGTTCCCTAAACATCTGTCTTCCATAATTCATCTTTTCATCAGAGGTTGGTACGTTGTCAGTTCTTAGCCATCAGATCTTTGTAACCGCTGCCACATTAGCATTCACTTTTTCCCTAAATAAAACCCTGACCAAAACCCCCAAACAGGGTTTTACACTGTCGAATTGAATTCCAAAATTCTCTTCTCAAAGCAGTTTCCAAACTTTCATCCCAAATCATTCTTCGCTCCTCTTCATCAAAATGACAAAATCAAAATCAAAATCATCCTCATATTCCAAAGAGGACACTCAAATGGCCGCTGAACCCATTGAAATCCCATACAAATCCCCTCACAATTACTTGGGTCTACTCACAAAGCCCTCTACCACTCGCACCATCGATTCCATCGTCGACGTCATGTCTGCATCAAAGTACAAAACTTTACTAACAACAGATGCTCCAATTTACCAACAAACCCAGAGAGAGTTTTGGAAAAATGCTACCCTTGACAAACAAAGCGAGAAGGTCATAGCTATCAACTCTTCCATACAGGGTAAAACGATTCAAATTACTCCACAATCCATTTCAGAAGTCTTTAATCTCGATGATCAGCAAGGTAAAACTTCTTTTCCCAAAAACGAGTTAAAAATATATTTTCTAGAAAGAGGGTATGCAGAACAAACAAAAAGGGATACCTTACAAAAAGGCTTTTTCCCTTCTGCACCTAGGTTTTTATTTCATACTCTTTTGATGTGTGTTTCAGATAAAACAACTGCTTTTAACGAAATACCATTAAAGATCCAATGTCTGGGCTTTGCTATATTACATAATGAAAATTTTAATTATTCGCAGGAGATCTTTGATGACTTAGTGAAAAATGTTGATAGCAAATCATTTTTACTTTTTCCAAGATTTCTAAGCTACTATTTTAAACAAAAATTTGGAAAGGAAAATGAAAATTTGCTCGAACAAGGTGTTTCTTTTCAAATAAATGGTTTAACTCCTGAAACATTCACTAGAATGTTAACACCTACAAAAACAAAAGCAGAGCTGCCTGAGCAGACTTTAGCAGCTACCACTGCTCCTCAGGTATCTGCTGCTGAGCCCACTGCTCCATGTGATCATGGCAGCACACCCACTGCTATGAAACCCACACCTGCCATCACCAAAAAGCCTAAAAAGAAATCTTCCAAAAAGCCCCCCAAACCCACTAAAAAGGTAACTCTGGAAGATGAGATCCCAGAGCCACTGCCAGTGACAACACAAATGTCACCAATAACCACTGCTGCTACTTCCTCACAGCAGTTGGAAGAAAGATCTTGTTGGGATTGAACCCTACCAGAGGAACAGATAATGATAGCCAAAACTGGTTCACAACAGTGGATTCATAATAAGCAGATGTTTATGCCAGACTTCTCCCTTGAAAGAGATTATAACATCTGATGGTCCTCTATCCACTATCCGTATACAACAGCTGCTGTTCTTCTAACTATTGATGAAGCTCTGAAGACTGCTAAGAAGTAAACACTGCTGATTCAATCTACTGATGACAAAGCACTGCCCAATCAAGGACTGATCAACCTTGAGGAAAGCACTGATGTAAAGGGAAGGCAGTAGTTTAGTGTGTCACTTGTTTTGTATAAAGTCAGTGGTTTAGATTAGCAGTGTCTGTATAGGAACAGTGGTTATAGGTTGTTAGTTTGTTAGACGTCGCTTTCATGGTGACGTCAGCTGAGATGCCTCAGCGGTTTGGTTTGTCTATAAATGGAATAGTACTCTGTACTGTTACATTTGATCGTTTTGAGTGAGTTCTTCTCATCAATTCAGTCCTTTCATCTTGTGCAACCAACCATGGAGTATCAGGCTGAGGGGGAGTTTAGTTTGTAAGCATGTCTGCAATCCTTTGATTTGTATTGTAAATCTTTCGACTTAATGTCAAGCATGTGTTTATCAAAACTGTTTCTCTCTTTGATTGTGTTTACAAAGTTTGTTGTTCATTTCCGCTGCACTTAAACTCTGTTCATTTCTATTTGATTTGTTCAAATTATACAAACAAGCACAATCATGAGAGGCTCCGATCCTAACAATTGGTATCAGAGCCTGGACAGTCAAATTCGATCTAACAGTCAATTTGACATAACAGTTCAGCTCAAAATTCATTGATACTAAGGTTGATTGTATTTAGTTGAAAACAGAGTAACGAGAAATCATGTTCAAAGTGACTACTCAAAAGCTCTGTAAAAAATCCAAGATGTCATAAGACACACAAACTTCACACAACAAGTGATGTCATACATAAATCACCTATAGTTTCCAGATCTGAAAATATATCTGATAACTATGGTATAATTATTTACAAAATTGATTTCAATTGTTGTTATGAAGCTTGTGATGTACCATCATGATTGCGACTAAGGTATTTACCTCATGTCAACAAAAATCAGTGTTTTTGTTTACATAAAAAGAGGGAAATTAAAACTTTAGTCATTTAGATCTTATGTATTGAAAAACAGGTTGAGAATCCTTCAAAAGGACCAAAATCAATTATGTTAAGAATACATTAAGAAAATCAGCAAGTAAAAAATGTCCAGATCATGGGTAATGTGAAATTTGGCATAAGCATGTGCAGAAATGACCAAATCTCTCAAAACATTGCTACAAAATGATTTTGGATTAAGTTTTTCTTTAAATAAAACCTCCCAGTAAGTATTTCAGTACTTATGAATGGGAAGGGTAAAAGGGAAAATATAAAATCACTAAACTCAAAAAGGTGTGTTTAACTCAAAACTTTTGAAATCAAAAGAAAAGAGTATAAACTCAAAACACTTGAGAGTTCACAGGTTACCAAACAGCTAAGTGTAACCACTGGTTCAGGACAGTTCAGGTAACTGTTGTATCAAAAGGTAAAACTTATTTAAGAGGACTAAGGCAAATTTTCAAAAATCTATCACATGGGTTAGGGTTTACAAAAGACTCTCAAACCTTTGTGAACATGTTTCCTCAGAAATACAATCATCTGACAGAAAATGGTCTCCATCAATGGTTATAAAATTTTACTCAAACCACTGATCATTATTATAAAATTGAGATTTAAACAAGGTCGACTCTATCCAAAATTATTTCTGTTATGGAAATTTCCAGATCTAATTGACTTATCTATCTGAAACTTTTACTTGTTTTTAAATGGTAAAAGTTACTTGTAAATATCAGGATATATTATTCTCTCATTTTTTTTATAGAGAATATTATATTTGGTGCTTTTACTTGTTTTGGATAGTAAAAGCTCATTACCTGACAGGATGAAGATCCATTCTATTTAAAAAAAAGGATATAATCCTTGATAATAAGTCAAATGGAGATGGTGTTTGGGTTAGGGTCAATTCATACAGAAACTCAAGTATAGAACCATTTCTCAAAAGTTGATTGATAACAAGTGCTCAAAATGTTTTACCTTAAACTTAAAAGTCTCAATTAAAATTTTTGCAGTCAAAGTTGACTGTAGTTACCATCTGGGATACTTTACCACAGCCAAGGCCTATAAAGTGTTTTAAACGCAAGAACTGGGTCTGTGAAAGAGTCTTTGAATGTAAAGTTCAATGAAACTTTCATCATTGAAAATCCTAGCAAATCCTGCTTAACTGTTTAATCCTGTTAAATTTACATATGAAGATGTGTTTGTTTAGACTAACCCTGCAGGTACCCCACAATTCTCATCACAAGACTTTGGATATGATATTGAGTTTCTTCAATAGAAAATCATATTCACCACAAGAAGCATCAGATGTTCAAAACAACTGTTAAAGCTCATCCACTGCTGGATCAACGGTTGTTGAGAAAACAGCACCCCAACCTCTCTCATCACATGATATCCAACCACTGATGACATCAGACATCATTTATGAAGGATTTCTATGAAAAGGTTTGATTTCTTTACAACATATCCATACTATAGATCAGTTGGCTGATGTACAAATCAAAGCATTAGATACATCTACCTTTAAAAAAACTTGATCTCTAGGATTGGAATGCTAAACATAGATTAAAACAAGTTTTCTTGTATTCTATGTGAAAATAGCATAAAAGTGTTTTTAGAAAATCAAAATAAGAACTTTAAAAATAGTTAAAATTGAATTTTTCAATAAATCTCCAAAGTCTGATGAAACCACTGTTTTCACTTAAAACTCTAACTGGCATGTCTATCCACTGACAAAGAGTTGTCACACCCCCAAAATCCACACGCGGAGTATCACTGCTTGGAGGCGTGACTGACCAGGATCAAGCCACCAATCATATTGAACAAGCATGTAAGTAAACATAATTCAACCAAACAATATGAAAGGTGTTCAATACCAAAGCATAGTTAAGTGTTTAGCGGAAGCATAATTGTAAAACCCATTGAAAGTATTAAATACGAAATAAAGTAATGTTCATAGCATGGCACACACTGCCATGTCCCACAACAACCGTTCCTCCCTGTGCAAGCTCCATAAGTACCTATTGACCTGCAAGACATGTAGCAACGAATCAACAACAAAGTTGAGCGACTTCACAGTTGGTTGTTTAGTTAAAGTATTCGTTTTGTAAATCGTATGTCGTTTTGTAAACCATGTATCGTATTAATTCGTATCGCGGTCATCCTGACATGTTTGCGATGATTAGTGGGGGCTTCCCATGTGTTACTAGACCACGCGTATCGACTGCTACGAAAATGTAAGAGGTGCCCTAAGTCAATGTCTATCAGCATTGACCCTTTGCCCATAGTCCATTAGTACACGCCCGTCCGACTGGCACGGTGTGAGGTTTGTTAAACCTAATAGCGCTATTAACTAATGACCCGCTCGCCATACGCCTCGGCGATTAAGTCGATAAATGAGGGACTTCATTTGATAGAGTTGATGGTCTTATAGTCGTGTACGTAGGTTTTACGTACGTGCCCTTCAATCCGAGGACAGTAGTCAGTATAAGTGTACGTAGGTTTTACGTATGTGCCCTTCAATCCGAGGACAGTAGTCAGTATAAGTGTACGTAGGTTTTACGTACGTGCCCTTCAATCCGAGGACAGTAGTAAGTAGTTTAATAGTAATGGTTGTACGAGTAGTTAATCAATCCCATTCCCAACCCACTGGGAATCCCATGCCTTGGCTAGTGTGAACTCACCTTGGTTTGCTCGGTATGCTTATTTATGTGCTCACAAGTAAACAGTTAAATCCTATAGTATGCACGTATACTCAATCAGTTTAGGTTCGTAAGGATTCACATGCAATCTATGTCATAACATGTACTTAAACAATTATTACATATCACGTAAGCAGATAATCAAAGTCGTGCAATTCATGTTTCATGTAAATGTCCTTCACAGTTCGCACTAACATGGTTATTCATAACATACTTGACAGGGTTAACATACATAACGGGAATAATAAACTAACAGAGTTAGTTAACTAACAAAGTTAACAACCCATTAGAGTTACATGCTTAACGGAGTTACGCAAATTTAACACAGTTAGTAAGGTTAACAGAGTTAACAAACTTACTCAGTTAATGAACTAAACAATGTTACTGTTGTCACACACATTAGATGAAATCACTATATGACAAAAACACTTGTGCCGAAATCCTATTTTGGGCGAAAACCCTTTTAAATTTCTATGCACCGCCCCACTAACTCGATCCCAACAATCACAAGCCCAAAGAATCAGTGGTTGACAACTATTAATTGCATCCAAATATTATTGGACCGATACACTTAGACAAGATTTTTCATTGGGCCGCTAATTATCATCAACCAAATAGACCCACTCATCAAAGCAAGATCATCTAGTAGTAACAAGCAAACAATTAATTCACTTAGTCAACAAATACCAATGCAATCAGTAACCCTAGTCAAGATTCGGTACCACTAGGCATGTAGGACAAAGAGATTTAGAGATTTGATTCAACACACATTACATTCACTGGCCGACAAAAGATGCTGCTATACACTTGTGATTGGACCGAAAAACACAAGGACTCACTTAATTAATAAACATATGCTCCCTAACAAATTTCACATGCAATTTATCAACACAGGTGGGCGGCAATTATGAATGATGAGTTGACCAATTTTGAACTTCACACATACATGCACAAGGAGATTTAGTGGCAAACAACTATATATATATTTACATAAATAATACTAACCGAAAGAGTAATTGAAAACCGACACAGGGATGAGCTCCAAAGATTGCGAATAGGGGAGGGGGTCGTCTGCCGTCGCAAAAACAGAAAAGAAGTAGGGTTTGGGTTTGTTATATTATAATGATGAGAAGTATAGGAAGGTTACAAATACCCAACAAGTGGGCCGATCCTATTACTGTTTGTTTACAAAATACTGGGCCGATATAGTGTATAGTTTTTAAGGTGTGAATATGTTGTCCAACACATGTGTGGCCTAAGCAAACACCCATAAGTTATTTAACCGAAATATCACACGTTAATCACATTAAACAGATAACATAACAAACAAACATCTCGACATATAATTCAACGTGTACAATTACAAGGCAAACAAGTCGTGTAAACACAAACAAGTCGTGTAAACAATTAACGTGCAATAAATGCAAAGGTGGAATATTGGAAACTCGAGTTGTCACATTATCCCCAACTTGAAAGAAATTTCGTTCCGAAATTTAGTACGTAGTTACTGAGGAAGCTAGTTATGTTGTGATGTTTCCTGGTTTTCCTGGGGTGTCACATCATCCCCCCGTTGATTTGGAATTTCGTCCCAAAATTCTGTAGTAGTTTCAGTCTCAGTAGTGGTTGCACTATTTCCGAATAATTGGGGATACTTGAGTTTCATTTGATCTTCTCGTTCCCAGGTGAACCCTGGGCCACGACGGGAGTTCCAACGAACTCGAACGAGAGGTATTCTAGTACGCTTGAGGACCTTAACATCCCGGTCTGTGATTTCAACTGGTTCTTCGACGAATTGTAACTGTTCGTCGATAGTGAGCTCTTTCAAAGGAACTACGAGAGTCTCATCTGACAGACACCTCTTCAGATTCGGCACGTGGAAAACGTTGTGAACTGCACTGAGTTCTGCTGGTAGGTTCAGTTTGTAGGCCACCTTGCCTATTTTCTCTATGATTTCGAACGGTCCAACGTATCGTGGGTTAATTTGCCCCGTTTGCCAAAACGAACCACACCCTTCCAGGGTGAAACTTTGAGTAGTACTCGCTCCCCAACCTGGAGCTCGAGTGGTTTCCTATCCTTATCGGCGTAGCTTTTCTGACGGTCACGAGCTGCCGCCATTCGTTGTCGTATTTGAGCAATTCGTTCTGTTGTGTCTACCACAAGTTCTGGGCAAGTGATCTGACTATCCCCCACTTCTGCCCAACAAAGAGGTGACCGGCATTTACGCCCGTACAATGCCTCAAACGGAGCAGCTTTAATGCTGGTGTGGTAACTGTTATTGTACGAAAATTCCACAAGTGGCAGATGCTTTTCCCAGCCGTTGCCAAAGTCAATTACACATGCCCTAAGCATGTCTTCGAGGGTCTAGATGGTGCGTTCAGACTGCCCATCCGTTTGCGGGTGATAAGCTGTGCTCATATCTAAACGTGAGCCAAAGGACTTGTGCATTGCTTGCCACAGTTCCGAAGTAAAACGTGCATCACGATCCGAGATAATAGAGGTGGGCACTCCGTGCCTCGAGATAACTTCCTTAAGGTATACGCTGCTAGTGTGGAGAACTTATCCGTTTCCTTGATAGCCAAGAAGTGAGCAGACTTTGTGAGTCGATCCACGATCACCCAAATAGTATCGTTACCACGCTGAGATCTAGGCAGGCCAGTAACAAAATCCATGGAAATTTGCTCCCATTTCCATTGAGGTATCTCTGGTTGTTGGAGTAGGCCTGAGGGTTTCTGATATTCCGTCTTGACTCTCGCACAAGTCAAGCACTTGCTAACGTAAGTTGCTATGTGAGCTTTCATGCTAGGCCACCAATACGTAGTTTTGATATCGTGGTACATCTTATCCGAACCAGGATGTACTGAGTAGCGAGACTTGTGTGCCTCATCCATCACAAGCTCTCGTAGGTTGCCATAGAGTGGGACCCAAATGCGTCCTGTTACGTAGTAGGCACCGTCTTCCTTTTGTTCCAATCGTTGCCTTGAGCCGCGTAGGGCTTCAGCCCTGATGTTTTCTGGTTTCAATGCTTCCACCTGATCATCTCGTATCTGTGCAGGAAGACTAGATTGAATCGTGAGTTGTAAAGCTCGTACGCGCTTAGGCGCAGTGTCCTTTCGACTGAGGGCGTTAGCCACAACATTGGCTTTGCCCGGGTGGTACCTGATCGAGCATTCATAGTCATTCAGTAGCTCGACCCACCGTCGTTGTCGCATATTCAGTTCCTTCTGTTTGAAGATATGCTCGAGACTCCTGTGATCTGTGTAGATGGCGCACTTGGTACCGTACAGGTAATGTCTCCATATCTTAAGTGCAAAAACAACAGCTCCCAGCTCTAAATCGTGAGTCGTGTAGTTCCTTTCATGAACTTTGAGTTGGCGTAAGGCGTAGGCTATAACTTTATCATGTTGCATCAACACACAACCAAGACCCTGAATGGATCCGTCGCAGTAAACCACAAAGTCGTCTGTGCCCTCTGGCAATGAAAGGATAGGTGCACTGCAAAGTCTATCCTTTAAGTGCTGAAATGCTAATTCCTGTGCGTTTCCCCATCGATAAACAACGCCTTTCTGCGTTAATGAGGTGAGAGGTTGTGCAATCTTGGAGAAGTCCTTGATGAACCTTCTATAGTAACCTGCCAAGCCCAAGAATTGGCGAATTTCCATTGGTGTACGAGGTGCAGGCCAATTCTTAATCGAGTCTACCTTAGATGGGTCAACGTGAATCCCATCCTTGTTCACCACATGGCCTAAGAAATGGACTTCACGAAGCCATAAGTCGCATTTTGAAAACTTGGCGTACAACTGTTCTGTTCGAAGGAGTTCCAAAATGAGTCGTAGATGCTGCTCGTGTTCCTCCTGACTCTTCGAATAGATCAGGATGTCGTCGATGAAAACTATGACGAACTTGTCCAGGTATGGCTTGCACACTCTATTCATCAAATCCATGAAGACCGCAGGTGCGTTTGTCAGCCCAAAAGGCATGACCAAAAACTCATAGTGTCCATATCGAGTTCTAAAGGCTGTTTTGGAGACGTCCTCTTCTCGGACTCTCAGCTGATGATATCTTGATCTCAAATCAATCTTTGAATAGTAGCTCAACCCTTGTAACTGGTCGAATAGGTCGTCGATGCGTGGAAGAGGATAGCGATTCTTCACAGTCACCTTGTTGAGTTCACGGTAGTCGATGCACATCCTGAAAGTACCGTCTTTCTTTTTCACAAACAAGACTGGAGCTCCCCAGGGCGAAGAGCTAGGACGAATAAAACCCTTATCCAAAAGTTCTTGTAGTTGCGTAGAGAGTTCTTCCAACTCTGATGGCGCTAAGCGATACGGTGCGCGAGCTATGGGCGCTGCTCCAGGAGCTAGCTCGATTTGGAATTCGACTTGGCGATGAGGCGGAAGACCAGGTAATTCCTCAGGGAATACCTCATGATAGTCGCGTACAATCGAAAAATCTTCTATCTTCTTCTCTTTCTTCGAGGTGTCAGTAACGAGAGCCAGAATAGCAGTGTGGCCCTTACGCAAACACTTATGGGCCTTAAGGAAAGAGATGATGCTCACAACAGCACCACTCTTGTCACCACGAATCAATAGAGGTTCATTACCTGGGTGAGGAATACGAACAATCTTCTCGTTGCAAAGAATCTCTGCTTGGTGTTGAGATAACCAGTCCATCCCTATGACAACGTCGAAACTACCCAGAGTGATAGGAAGGAGGTCGACTGAGAAAGTATGACCAGCAAGAACAAGGTTACAACCTTTGACTACGTGCGTGACCTCTAAATTTTTACCATTAGCTAACTCTAGGTGTGCTTGGTGTTCAATAGTGTTGGGGTACGCTTAAGCATTTGACTAACTTTTAGGGACACGTAGCTAGTATCAGCACCCGAATCAAATAAGACAGTAACGTAAAAGTCGTCGAGACGGAACTTACCCGTCACCACGTTGGGATCATTCCTCGCTTCACCTTGACCAATAACGAATACCCGACCCCTTGCACCATTGCCGTTGTTACCCCCGTTGTTTCCATTCCCCTGATTGTTATTATGGTTATTGTTCTGGTTCTGAATCAGCTGGGGACAATTTCTCTTGATGTGGCCTTCAGCTCCACACTGATAGCATCCCTTGTTATCTCGTTGTTGCTGCTGCTGGTCTTGTGGAGTTGGTGGTTGTTGTCACTGGTTCTGATTCGCAGGTCGTAAGCTCCTACAATCCTTAGCTTCATGACCCATCTTGAGACACCTCTGGCAACGACCCTTGTTGCACTGACCACTGTGGTGTCTGTTGCATCTGTTGCACTTTGGAAGGTTTCCTCGATATCCACCCTGCCCTTGACTACCAGAAGATTGCTGACCAGGGCTCTTGTAGTCATCGGTTCTTCTCTGCTGAGACTGAGACTGGACAGAAGTTGAACCTTTGCTTGAATTTCCATCCCACTTACGTTTGTTGTCGCCGGGAGTTTCAGAAGTAGTCGTAGCGCTAATACGCTTTGGTATCCTGTTCTGCTCCACCGCCTGATCAGTGAGGCGATGAGCCAATTGTACAACTTGCTGGATGGTGGCTAGGTTGGCTGAAGTCATATGACTTTGAATCTCGGGCACTAAACCCTTAAGATATAGTTTGATGCGTTTCATGGGAGGATCCACCATAGTAGGGCACAGAATAGCAAGCTCATTCGATCTTTTAGTGTATGCTTCAATTTCTGACCCTGTCATCTTGAGGTTGAAGAATTCGACTTCCAGTTTGTGAATTTCATCACGGTTGCAGTACTCTTCCTTGATCATTTCCTTAAAGTTGTTCCATGGAGTGGCGTTAGCAGCAACCAATCCCAGCATTTGAACCTGAGCCTTCCACCATGTGAGCGCTATACCCTCGAGGGTACCGGTAGCATACTTCACCCTGCGAGCCTCAGGGCATTCACACATCTCGAAAACAGATTCGAGCTTTTCAAACCAGTGGAGGAGTCCAACTGCCCCTTCAGTGCCACTGAAAGTTCCAAGACGACAGTCCATGAAAGTTTTGAAGGTGCACACAGGAGGCTGTGCAGGTTGACCTGTCGTGAGAGTAAGAAAGGACAAAGTTTAACACAAAGGTTGGATTCATGAGAGTAGGATCCAGAGATCCTAGAGTGAGTCGGGATGGCAGGGTATACCTCTTGCCTGAGCAGCTGCAAGTACCGCAGCAACTTGTTGGTTAATCAGAGCCGTCAACTAGGCCTGTGTCATGTTAACGCGTCCAGACATGATCTTCATATCAAGAGAAACACGAGTGAGAAGGGTTCGCGAAAGTGCGATGACAGAAGAGAGTAAGCACACATGTGTTTTCAATCTATAGTTGCTACGTTTATCTAAGCATACCATAAGCAAAGTTCTATGTAGTCTAGCAAGTAGGCAATGTAAACATAAACCATATCACCTAGAATGTCGAGCCTTTCACGTGGAGTGAAGCGTCGTTGTGGATCGTAGAGCATTGTACAGGTTATAGTCTGGTTTTAACAAAAACGTTTTCCCTTATTAAAACCAAGTTCACTATAACCAATGGCTCTGATACCAATCTGTCACACCCCCGAAATCAACACGCGGAGTATCACCGCTTAGAGGCGTGACTGACCAGGATCAAGCCACCAATCATATTGAACAAGCATGTAAGTAAACATAATTCAACCAAACAATATGAAAGTGTAACAATCCTAAAATTTTTATAAAATATATATAAACTTATGTTATTAAAAGAATGCATCATGGGTAAGTTGACCAATGAAAATATGAGATATTTTGGGCAAGCGTAGGAACCGTTTAATAATTATAAAAATACATTATAGTTGAACCTACTCTATTTTTATGAAACTTGGTTCAAAATGTAGATAAAAATATTCTTGTTCTAATGGCATATTTATTATTTTATAAAACGTCGTACTTTAAAAATTATACGCGCCAAATAAGTGAATCAGTTAAATTAATTATAATATATATTATATTAAATAATAAAAACTTAAAGACAATTGTTAGTTACGTAAATTTCAAAGATAATAAATAAAATAATATTAACTTAAAAACAAATATAAATGAATGGTAGGCATGAGTACTACAAGTCAAACCAAACATTTAAAAATAATATGTACGTGTATGAGTTTTGCTTATGATACGTGTCATATTTTTGATCAAATGGAATCTTTTCAAACAAGACTTCATGACTAAGTTATTTCATTTAGAGTATAAATAGGAACATACACAGATCCATATTTCCTGCCTTCTCCCATACCTTTCGAAATCCTTTCTCTCTCTCTTTAGATTTCTAACTTTTTATTATTACTAATAATAATAAAGTCATGCCCTGTTTTAAGTATTGTAACCCTGATCACCGATACCCTGTCCAAATGACGTAGGGCCCCGTAACGTATGTCAAGGCTCTGCCTAAATTCGTTGGGGTTCTGTCTAGTGACGTAGGGATAAAGTGGAATTGGGTTACTATATTTAAGTGTGAGTGCACTATATATTTTATTAAATAGTCCAGGAGCCATACCCAAAATATTGCCAACACTCCCAAAATATTTCTGACACCCCTAATATATTTAGAAATACCCCTATATGTTTTTAAATACACCCCGTATGTGAAAACCGAACCCGTGATACAATATATTATTTAAATAAAATATAAAAGTTTAAATCTATGGCTGAGGCGGGCCGCGTGAGGCACCCCAAACTCTCACGCGGGCCGTATCAAGACTAGACTTTGACTCCGCTGATTTCTTAAGTCCAGGCGGGCCGCGAAAACCATATGTTAAGTTGACGCGGGCCGCGAGTGCCCTGAATTGTGGCGCAGCCCGGTGCCGCCACGTGTCCCAACACCTAGCAAACCTACTCAATGACTCAGCCAAGCTACGCAGTTGACCGGAGTCAACGCGGGCCGCGTAAGCCTAGCCCATATATTACGCGGGCCGCGAGAAGACCATATATCAGCACTATAAATAGAACGCATCGGCTGTCCATTTCAACTCGTTCAGATTCATTTCTTTCTCTCAAAATTCTGTAGTAGGCATATTATACTCGGGTATTATACCCCTAATTAGCGAGGTTCTGCTCCGTTGTAAGTATTATAACCCCAGTTTCATAATAGATACGCTGCCCGATTGATTTAGGGTTCCGTAATAACTGTCGTGGTTCCGCCCGACGTAGTTGTTGGAATGCCGTCTCGGGGAGGGTATCATTAATATTTTCAAAGGGTTATGATACTAACCTAGGTACATTTGTGTAAATTATAGATTATATCCAGGAAACCCTCACGCGAAGTCTAAAATAGCAATGTGAGTTTATCCTCTTTTTGATAATGTTTTTGGTACTGTTTTACCAAACCTTAAAATGTTTTACTATGAAATTAAGCGGTGATTGAGTCTTTGTAGTTCTTCAATTACTGCCGGTATTATGGGGTTTTGTATACAAAATTTACTACGAGTAGTAGTAAGTCTGAATGACAGTGCATTACCATTGGACGACGAGTTAGCCAATGGGTAATTTGACCATAGCCATAGATCCGGTCGAGTGGCAAATACTGAATGAGTAATTGTGTAGAAATAAACAATGTGATCGCTCTCAATACTGTTTTAATTGATAAAATGTTTCTTGATTAAACTGGGATTCACTCACCAGTATTTCCCGCTGACAAATGTTTTTAAAACACGTTTCAGGTAACACAATGTGAACAGCCAAGTAGTAAAAAGCCAGCTCGAGAGCACGGACGGCTTGTTAAACTGTGGCTATAAAAGTTATCTAAATACGATGTTTTAATCTCAGTAAAAGAGGGTTTAACCCTATGAAAATGTTGTAACAAGAAACTTGGGTTTTACCAATATGATTATTAATATCAAATAAGGTGGTTTTACTCTGATAAAATATTTCCTAACTACGGTCCTGATGTAAATTCCGCTGCAAGATTAAATAAAACTGATACCACCAAACTCTGAGCTCACGGCCGCCCGTTCCCGGGGATCAGGGATCGGGGGTTGTGACAGAAGGTGGTATCAGAGCCTAGCCACTGGTTCAAGCCAAAGAAGTGTTCTGCTGACACTTAAATTTTAATTCTGTGTTAGGAAATAACTTATGTGATTATGTGTTTTATATTATTTGACTATTTGTTAGTCTACAGTATGGGTAAGCAAAGAATTTCGGATATCTATCGTCAACTAGATAGTTCACCAAAAGATAAGGGAACCTCATTTCAACCAAACCCCTCAGGATACTCAGCAGATATTGAGGAAGGAATATTTGTTCGTAAGGCACAGTCTAAGAAACCATTTACCATTAAGAAAAGAAGTTGGATTATTAACAAAAGTCGAGAGAAAATAAAGAAGTCACAACCAAAGGGAGCGATAATCAATCAGGGAATAAATACACAAACTCAGGAAACAGGCAATAACCTACCATGGGAAGGTGAATTAGATGAACAATGGGTAAATCTCCATATGTTAGCCACTACAGCAGTAAATGCTAACTTACATTAAATAGTCGAATGGCCAAACCAGTACCAGTACCCATGCCACCTATGAGCTAGAAACTTTAAAGGAACTTTGCCTATTAGATAACAACTTAGTAGAGACAGGAGATAGAATAAACTTTACATAAAGGCATGTTGAGCATAATACTCTTATAACATAGATAGACTAAAATAAGTTACGGATGCATAATCCCTAGTTTATTTTGAATTCCAGTTGTAGCTTGTAATAAATACATATATACATGAGTCGCAATGTTCGCCGTTTTTAATCAATCTATTTTATGATTGTACCCAAATGTTTGTACTAGAAAATTTGTCTGTAATAATTAATACCACCTATTCAAATAATATCATAATATACATCAAATTAAGTTGGTTATTAACAAAGCAGTCATATTTATGATTCTCTTTTGAAACCAATCATTTACTTTGGTTTAAAATACATATTGAAATATATGGTATAGAGCTTCGTGGTTTTAATAATATTGTTTCAAAATAATTTATATTCCAATAAATAAAACCTAAGTTATTAAATTAACCAAAAGGATTTTAAGAAGTAATAAAATCATTAAAAGATTGCTTTAGTGGATCTAGCCAAAGCAAGTTTTGAAACCCAGGTGTACCAATTTCTCACTCTATTTTATCATTTCTGGTTTATAACTAGTTGACTATAAGATTTCATACTTTTATGAAATAACTAATGTTGGGATTATTTGTAAAAGTTTCTATTAATAAAATAGATGGTTAAATGAATATGATGGGTATTCATGATTTAATAAAATCATTTAAAAATTTTAGAGATTTGAGTTGGTTGGACTACATAGAAAAGGCCTAACTAAACGATGAAAGCATTTTTATAAATCTTTAATATTAAGATAAGTTTAGAATAGGTCTTATGGCCAAAAATAATTAATATAAAATTATAAGATTAACCAACCATATTAGTTATAGGATTGTGTATCCTAAATTATAAAGAAAAATATTCGAGCCAGCTGACTGATGTATAATAGTTAAATAATACAATATTAGTAAATAAGTGGAGTTGATAACTTTGATGTTAAACTTACCCTAAGTGGTTGCGAAGTTTTGATTTTGGTTTGTATGTTAGCACATGGTTTGTTGATTTGCCTAAAACCATAAATTAATTATTTTTATTGAGATGCTCTTTCTCAAAATAATTTATTAGTTTAAATTTAAATTTATTTTGTAATACATCTTTGGAGTATCTTTAACGAAATACTTGAGGAAAATATTCATTTTTCAAACAGGTGTTACAGTTTGACCAAAGATAGAAATCCACTAATACATATGGGTATCTATCTTACATGGTTTTCGGTTGAAAAAAAAATAATAATAATATGATATCTAAAGTCTAATATAAAATTTTCAAATATTTGACTCGTACAGTAAGTCAAATACATTTTGACTTATATATTACACTTATAATCTTATAACTCATAATATTTGAGTTCATCCGTATCTTTTATATTATTAAGTATAATGATAAAACATTTTTACAATGATATATGAATAGTATATTTTACTATAAGATCGTACAGTAAGTAAAGGATATATTTTATATCTAAAATTTTAATAAAATATCATGGTGTAATAAATTTTAATAAATGTAATATAGTATATAGAATATTATATGCACTTATGTTATAAGTCCGTCGCGGGTTTATTAAAATGTAACAAGGCTATTAGATCTTTTTACTAGAATATGTATACAAATCCTATATTCTCATAAGTATAAGTATATTATACTATACGAAAATAATATACTATATATTTTTTATCCTTGCACGTTAAAATAATCCTGAACATTCAAACTAGAATTTAAAATGGATGCCCCACATAAATAGTTGAATCAAATATGTGTTTAGTACGGTTGTCTTTTATATCACTTTATTTAAAAATCAGATTACAATTTTAATATTGTAATATCTTTAAATAAATTACTATTATTTGGAATATACATACATATTCTAATACATGTATATTACTCAAATATATTTAGAATCAAATTTTGAAACGTCAAACTTTGTATTACTTACTATGTTATGTATTTTAAGTCTATATTTAAATATCCGCTATATTATTATGAATTTCAGAAAATAATTTATGTATAGTATATATATTTCTTGGTAAACCATAGATACTATGTCATGGGTCACATATGCACATATTCTTCTAAATAAGGTCTCTTAAACTTAAATGTATATTATAATTGATTCTTAAAGGAAAAGGTAAGAATATGATAATTGGAATATATGTATAGATGGTTACTTGAGGAGAAATTATTAAGGTAATATAAATAATGAGTCTGGTATAGTTTAACCCATTAGTTAAAAATGAAATTTGTTTTTATGAGTTCAGAAAATTTATATTTTGAATAATTTATTTCCTAAACTTTTAATTCCAAAATATTATATTGGATAGAAATTTATTTTCTACCTTTATAAAAAGATAAAATAAAGTCATGGAAATAAGTTTGATGATTGGTACCATCAAATGTATAGTTATTATTTTATATATGTGTGTATATATTCCATAAGTTTAATATTAAATAGAGATTTGAAATTTTATACACATATGCCTATACCCAATATAATATCTTCTGTGAGATAAACATAACAGAAAATATTATTGGTAATTCATATAAAGTTATTATAAGAATAAACCATGAAACCTACTATGTTTTAAAATGCTATCTGTCTCAATAAAATATTCCTTGTAACGGAATCTAAGAATTTTATAGAGTTAGCTGTAAGTATACTCATTACATCGAACTTAGTTATAATGACAATGGAAACAATGGTATATTTGAAACTCCATTCTCCAACCAAAAGAAAACCATAACCATAATAATATCTATGCTTAAATGAAAGAGTTGGGATATTGATATTCACTGGTAACAACCAGGACAGTATTTAGACTTGAACCTAAGAAGAATGCCTTAGTATAAAGCTTTGAGATAAGCCAATTACTTGCTTAAATAAAGTGTGATGGTTATTGGGATTCCGTGAGGATGATGACTAGAACAGTGCCTGTATGATAAATAAGCGATAACAACTGGCCACTGTTATTTCTTGTTTATTGATACTACTCGGTTCTAGAATATTATCCTACATGAGAATACTGATTTCCTTGTTTCTTGATGCAAACTATAATAAATGATGTACTTTCAAAATCCTAAATTGAGAGAAGTCTATTTATGGGAAATATCATGATAATTACCTCTCCGGTAAAACTGGGCATGGTGCGGTAGACTCTCCAGCTTGTCCGGGTGAGATGGGGTTACCTCTCCGGCGAGACCGGGTGAGATGGGGTTACCTCTCCGGCAAGACCGGGTGAGATGGGGTATGTGTTATAATAATAGAATTTCCTAAATAGTGCTATGACCTGATGTCTGACTTGTGAGTCTGTTTACATTATGGATAATGTGCATACTACAGTATATGAAATGTTCTATAGACATGTATGTCTATGAGGAAATCCAAAGACTATATTGATTGACAATTAGGAATAAATCATGAACAAATATGTCAATGATAATTTTAGATTTATTTATTAGGAATCTCTCGTATATGTCTATAATTCCAGTATCAAACATTATTTCGTTTGATAATCCGTCTCGAAATTCGTGCGACAAGATGAACAACAGGAATTCTATAAGTTGGAACGCCATCAAAAGTATAAGAATTCCTCTTGCATTACCTTAGAGTATTGACGCATTAGGAAACCTGTAACTAAAAGTTGTGCGAAGACACAACACATCTAAACACTTACCCTAATAATTTTAATCTTGAAAAGATAAGAATCTCATAGAGAATAGTTCTGGTCAAAGCGGTGGGATTCAAAACAATGACCAGAATATACATAGCACCTAGGATCGGTGACAAACTACAAAGTATTTCTTTATATTTTAGGGAATCTCGAGGACGAGATTTAAAATAAGGTGGGGAGAATGTAACAATCCTAAATTTTTTATAAAATATATATAAACTTATGTTATTAAAAGAATGCATCATGGGTAAGTTGACCAATGAAAATATGAGATATTTTGGGCAAGCGTAGGAACCGTTTAATAATTATAAAAATACATTATAGTTGAACCTACTCTATTTTTATGAAACTTGGTTCAAAATGTAGATAAAAATATTCTTGTTCTAATGGCATATTTATTATTTTATAAAACGTCGTACTTTAAAAATTATACGCGCCAAATAAGTGAATCAGTTAAATTAATTATAATATATATTATATTAAATAATAAAAACTTAAAGACAATTGTTAGTTACGTAAATTTCAAAGATAATAAATAAAATAATATTAACTTAAAAACAAATATAAATGAATGGTAGGCATGAGTACTACAAGTCAAACCAAACATTTAAAAATAATATGTACGTGTATGAGTTTTGCTTATGATACGTGTCATATTTTTGATCAAATGGAATCTTTTCAAACAAGACTTCATGACTAAGTTATTTCATTTAGAGTATAAATAGGAACATACACAGATCCATATTTCCTGCCTTCTCCCATACCTTTCGAAATCCTTTCTCTCTCTCTTTAGATTTCTAACTTTTTATTATTACTAATAATAATAAAGTCATGCCCTGTTTTAAGTATTGTAACCCTGATCACCGATACCCTGTCCAAATGACGTGGGGCCCCGTAACGTATGTCAAGGCTCTGCCTAAATTCGTTGGGGTTCTGTCTAGTGACGTAGGGATAAAGTGGAATTGGGTTACTATATTTAAGTGTGAGTGCACTATATATTTTATTAAATAGTCCAGGAGCCATACCCAAAATATTGCCAACACTCCCAAAATATTTCTGACACCCCTAATATATTTAGAAATACCCCTATATGTTTTTAAATACACCCCGTATGTGAAAACCGAACCCGTGATACAATATATTATTTAAATAAAATATAAAAGTTTAAATCTAGGGCTGAGGCGGGCCGCGTGAGGCACCCCAAACTCTCACGCGGGCCGTATCAAGACTAGACTTTGACTCCGCTGATTTCTTAAGTCCAGGCGGGCCGCGAAAACCATATGTTAAGTTGACGCGGGCCGCGAGTGCCCTGAATTGTGGCGCAGCCCGGTGCCGCCACGTGTCCCAACACCTAGCAAACCTACTCAATGACTCAGCCAAGCTACGCAGTTGACCGGAGTCAACGCGGGCCGCGTAAGCCTAGCCCATATATTACGCGGGCCGCGAGAAGACCATATATCAGCACTATAAATAGAACGCATCGGCTGTCCATTTCAACTCGTTCAGATTCATTTCTTTCTCTCAAAATTCTGTAGTAGGCATATTATACTCGGGTATTATACCCCTAATTAGCGAGGTTCTGCTCCGTTGTAAGTATTATAACCCCAGTTTCATAATAGATACGCTGCCCGATTGATTTAGGGTTCCGTAATAACTGTCGTGGTTCCGCCCGACGTAGTTGTTGGAATGCCGTCTCGGGGAGGGTATCATTAATATTTTCAAAGGGTTATGATACTAACCTAGGTACATTTGTGTAAATTATAGATTATATCCAGGAAACCCTCACGCGAAGTCTAAAATAGCAATGTGAGTTTATCCTCTTTTTGATAATGTTTTTGGTACTGTTTTACCAAACCTTAAAATGTTTTACTATGAAATTAAGCGGTGATTGAGTCTTTGTAGTTCTTCAATTACTGCCGGTATTATGGGGTTTTGTATACAAAATTTACTACGAGTAGTAGTAAGTCTGAATGACAGTGCATTACCATTGGACGACGAGTTAGCCAATGGGTAATTTGACCATAGCCATAGATCCGGTCGAGTGGCAAATACTGAATGAGTAATTGTGTAGAAATAAACAATGTGATCGCTCTCAATACTGTTTTAATTGATAAAATGTTTCTTGATTAAACTGGGATTCACTCACCAGTATTTCCCGCTGACAAATGTTTTTAAAACACGTTTCAGGTAACACAATGTGAACAGCCAAGTAGTAAAAAGCCAGCTCGAGAGCACGGACGGCTTGTTAAACTGTGGCTATAAAAGTTATCTAAATACGATGTTTTAATCTCAGTAAAAGAGGGTTTAACCCTATGAAAATGTTGTAACAAGAAACTTGGGTTTTACCAATATGATTATTAATATCAAATAAGGTGGTTTTACTCTGATAAAATATTTCCTAACTACGGTCCTGATGTAAATTCCGCTGCAAGATTAAATAAAACTGATACCACCAAACTCTGAGCTCACGGCCGCCCGTTCCCGGGGATCAGGGATCGGGGGTTGTGACAGAAAGGTGTTCAATACCAAAGCATAGTTAAGTGTTTAGCGGAAGCATAATTGTAAAACCCATTGAAAGTATTAAATACGAAATAAAGTAATGTTCATAGCATGGCACACACTGCCATGTCCCACAACAACCGTTCCTCCCTGTGCAAGCTCCATAAGTACCTATTGACCTGCAAGGCATGTAGCAACGAATCAACAACAAAGTTGAGCGACTTCACAGTTGGTTGTTTAGTTAAAGTATTCGTTTTGTAAATCGTATGTCGTTTTGTAAACCATGTATCGTATTAATTCGTATCGCGGTCATCCTGACATGTTTGCGATGATTAGTGGGGGCTTCCCATGTGTTACTAGACCACGCGTATCGACTGCTACGAAAATGTAAGAGGTGCCCTAAGTCAATGTCTATCAGCATTGACCCTTTGCCCATAGTCCATTAGTACACGCCCGTCCGACTGGCACGGTGTGAGGTTTGTTAAACCTAATAGCGCTATTAACTAATGACCCGCTCGCCATAGGCCTCTGCGATTAAGTCGATAAATGAGGGACTTCATTTGATAGAGTTGATGGTCTTATAGTCGTGTACGTAGGTTTTACGTACGTGCCCTTCAATCCGAGGACAGTAGTCAGTATAAGTGTACGTAGGTTTTACGTACGTGCCCTTCAATCCGAGGATAGTAGTCAGTATAAGTGTACGTAGGTTTTACGTACGTGCCCTTCAATCCGAGGACAGTAGTAAGTAGTTTAATAGTAATGGTTGTACGAGTAGTTAATCAATCCCATTCCCAACCCACCGGGAATCCCATGCCTTGGATAGTGTGAACTCACCTTGGTTTGCTCGGTATGCTTATTTATGTGCTCACAAGTAAACAGTCAAATCCTATAGTATGCACGTATACTCAATCAGTTTAGGTTCGTAAGGATTCACATGCAATCTATGTCATAACATGTACTTAAGCAATTATCACGTATCACGTAAGCAGATAATCAAAGTCGTACAATTCATGTTTCATGTAAATGTCCTTCACAGTTCGCACTAACATGGTTATTCATAACATACTTGACAGGGTTAACATACATAACGAGAATAATTAACTAATAGAGTTAGTTAACTAACAAAGTTAACAACCCATTAGAGTTACATGCTTAATGGAGTTACGCAAATTTAACACAGTTAGTAAGGTTAACAGAGTTAACAAACTTACTCAGTTAATGAACTAAACAATGTTACTGTTGTCACACACATTAGATGAAATCACTATATGACAAAAACACTTGTGCCGAAATCCTATTTTGGGCGAAAACCCTTTTAAATTTCTATGCACCGCCCACTAACTCGATCCTAACAATCACAAGCCCAAAGAATCAGTGGTTGACAACTATTAATTGCATCCAAATATTATTGGACCGATACACTTAGACAATATTTTTCATTGGGCCGCTAATTATCATCAACCAAATAGACCCACTCATCAAAGCAAGATCATCTAGTAGAAACATGTAAACAATTAATTCACTTAGTCAACAAATACCAATGCAATCAGTAACCCTAGTCAAGATTCGGTACCACTAGGCATGTAGGACAAAGAGATTTAGAGATTTGATTCAACACACATTACATTCACTGGCCGACAAAAGATGCTGCTATACACTTGTGATTGGACCGAAAAACACAAGGACTCACTTAATTAATAAACATATGCTCCCTAACAAATTTCACATGCAATTTATCAACACAGGTGGGCGGCAATTATGAATGATGAGTTGACCAATTTTGAACTTCACACATACATGCATAAGGAGATTTAGTGGCAAACAACTATATATATATTTACATAAATAATACTAACCGAAAGAGTAATTGAAAACCGACACAGGGATGAGCTCCAAAGATTGCGAATAGGGGAGGGGGTCGTCTGCCGTTGCAAAAACAGAAAAGAAGTAGGGTTTGGGTTTGTTATATTATAATGATGAGAAGTATAGGAAGGTTACAAATACCCAACAAGTGGGCCGATCCTATTACTCTTTGTTTACAAAATACTGGGCCGATATAGTGTATAGTTTTTAAGGTGTGAATATGTTGTCCAACACATGTGTGGCCTAAGCAAACACCCATAAGTTATTTAACCAAAATATCACACGTTAATCACATTAAACAGATAACATAACAAACAAACATCTCGACATATAATTCAACGTGTACAATTACAAGGCAAACAAGTCGTGTAAACACAAACAAGTCGTGTAAACAATTAACGTGCAATAAATGCAAAGGTGGAATCTTGGAAACTCAAGTTGTCACAAGTGTATCCTCTGATTCCATTATTTTCCATCACAGTGTTATAGTTCTCCACTATTCACAACCACTGATGACACACATCAGTGGTTTCCCAAACAACTGTCTTCCATTCTCAATCAGTGGTTACACGTGGATAGATGATAGCCATCATATCTTGTCACGTGGCCAGATGTTAACCGTTCGATTTTTGAAACTGTTGTCTTCCCAATAAAACGTTCACTCGCCTAATGGCTAAAGAGTCAAAAGTTTCTAAAACACAAACAGGGGAGTCTGAGCAAAATTTGGATGAGTCCACATCTACTTCTCAGACTTCATCTGTTGAGCCCACTGCTCTTGGTGACCACAGTAGCACAACCACTGCTGTGCAACCCCCACCAAAAACCACCAAAAAGACCAAAAAGAAACCCTCCAAACCCACCAAACCCAAAAAGGGTATTCTGGAAGATGAGATCCCAGAGGTAAACTCAGTGACAACACAAAAGTCACATGAAACCACTGTTGCTACTTCCTCACAACAGTTGGAAAGATCTCCACCCAAAACTTTAACTCCTCACGATTCCTCACAAAAGGAACATGTTGTAAGCACAGGGATCCCACAACTTGTAACATCATCCTCATTTGAGAGTATGTTAAACTGTCCTTCTCCCAGGACAACTTTGCTTTCCACACCACCCTCCACATTTCAAATCATGGCAACTACCACATCACTGTTTGAAACCATTGATAGTCAATCACAAAAAGGCCTCTCTCATCAACACATTTCTGAGAGCAAAACTTCCACAATGGCTGTGTTTGATAAAAATCAATTGGTTATCCCACAAACAGTTGAGGAGGCTACATCACTTGGATTTCACAAAATCCCTGTTGATAGTTCAACTGGAGCAGCTACTACAGATGTTGAATCCACTTATTTACATCTGGACAGTAGTTTCATACATAAGTCTCCTTTGAAGGCAATTTCTACTAGGGATACTTTGGTAACCACTGCTGGTATTAAAACCACTGATAGGTTACTAAGGAATCCTCTGTTGTGGAAAGAAGACCCCAGTACCAAGAAAAAGGGGCATCTAAGGTTGAAGCAAGTGATAAATCACATGTTCATGATACCCTAGATACAACTACCACCTCGGGTAGGAGCTCAGATGATCCTATTAAGTTAGGAGATGGGCTAAAATATAAGGAATTAACGGACAAAGTTACAAAGATTGAGACATCAGTGGGAGATATCAAAAATGTGCTGCAACAGATGTTACACTCTGCAAAATCTCGAAACACTGCTCAATCCTCTGCTCAAACCTCCAGAATTGTGAAACAAGTGTATCCTCTGCTTCAACAACATTATCAACATGCTAATCAGTTACATGATTCAAAAGTGCAGACATTCAAAGAAGAAGTTGAAGCCAGGTATAAAGACACACAGGAAGAGCTTAAATCTATTAAGAAAATTCCCATTCCTGACATTACCCCTGCACCTATCTTCGAAAGAGTTGATGATGCCAAAAAGGGGGAGAAAAATGACTCTGGGGAAAATCTCTCAGTAACTTCTGCTGAAACATCTGTCAAAGAAAAGGAAAAGGGAGGTGATGAAACCCTGAAAATTCAAGCAGATGATGAAGATACACAAATGAGGATCGTTCAAAGTCAAGTCAGGATAAAAGAGAAGGAGATGAAGGATACCACTGCTGGTCTCAAAACAACTGCTGATATTAAAAGACCAACCACTGATAGTTCAATTTCCTACCATCACATTTCCTACCAACCACTGATGGTTTAAAGTCAAGTCATGATCACATTTCCTACCATCACTCATCATAGATCTACTCCCACCAGAAATCTAGTTCAATCATCATCTCCTACAATCAACATCTGCTTAAAGCCAAGCACTATTACTTTGTAAAGAATGTTGAAGACCAAATTCTCACAAGGCCACAATCCCCCAACTCATCAGTAAATAAATCTCTCCCAAGAAACCCATTGGGTTCAAAAATACTAAAGTGGCTCTCTGATCAAAAGACCCATGTATTGACCCTGATCAGATCCAATGGTGAAATGAAGTACATATCAAGGAAACAAGCACTAAGCCTTGGTGTTGAAGATCTACAAGATCTCCTTGAACTTTCATTGTGCAGGGATGAGGATGACTTAAGTTCCAAAGAATTTGAAGCAGAATTTAAAAGACAAGCTAGTGAACTTCTGATGAGGAATAAAGATCCAAAATAATGAAGTGTTTTGGCATTATTTGTTCCAGGGGGAGATTGTTGGGATTGAACCCTACCAGAGGAACATATAATGATAGCCAAAACTGGTTCACAACAGTGGATTCATAATAAGCAGATGTTTATGCCAGACTTCTCCCTTGAAAGAGATTATAACATCTGATGGTCCTCTATCCACTGTCCGTATACAACAGCTATTGTTCTTCTAACTATTGATGAAGCTCTGAAGACTGCTAAGAAGTAAACACTGCTGATTCAATCTACTGATGACAAAGCACTGCCCAATCAAGGACTGATCAACCTTGAGGAAAGCACTGATGTAAAGGGAAGACAGTAGTTTAGTGTGTCACTTGTTTTGTATAAAGTCAGTGGTTTAGATTAGCAGTGTCTGTATAGGAACAGTGGTTATAGGTTGTTAGTTTGTTAGACGTCGCTTTCATGGTGACGTCAGCTGAGATGCCTCGGCGGTTTGGTTTGTCTATAAATGGAACAGTACTCTATACTGTTACATTTGATCATTTTGAGTGAGTTCTTCTCCTCAATTCAATCCTTTCATCTTGTGTAACCAACCATGGAGTATCAGGCTGAGGGGGAGTTTAGTTTGTAAGCATGTCTGCAATCCTTTGATTTGTATTGTAAATCTTTCGACTTAATGTCAAGCATGTGTTTATCAAAACTGTTTCTCTCTTTGATTGTGTTTACAAAGTTTGTTGTTCATTCCCGCTGCACTTAAACTCTGTTCATTTCTATTTGATTTGTTCAAATTATACAAACAAGCACAATCATGAGAGCCTCCGATCCTAACAGATCTCCACCATTGCCTCAAACTCCTCCTGCATCCTCACAAAAGGATCAGGTTGTAAGCACAGGGACCCTACATTATGAAGCTCTGGACCCAATTGGATCCATCTTCCTCAGTCCTGATCCCAAGGACATGTCTCTTTCAACACCCTTATCTTCACCTCTCACATTACCACAATCCATAATACCCTTGTTGCATGCAGTTGATATAGCTCAGACACAAACCAGTTCCTCTCAATCACCTATCACTGAGAGCACACTCCCATAAGTGACTGGGTCTGATGATTATACCTCTACTATCCCAGCAACAACTGTGGAGGTTACACTGCAGGAGTTACAAGTAATTCCTGTCAGTAGTTCAAGTGAAGCAGCCACTACAAATGTTGAACCCACTGGTTTACATTTGGACAGTGGTTACATCTATAAGACTTCCTTGAAGGCAATTCCTTCTATAGTACATCTGATAACAACCAGTGAGTATGTAATGACCACTGGCACCATTAAAAGGCTATCAAGTGTTGAAGGAAGAAGACCCCAGTACCAAGAACAAGGGGCATCAATGAATGATTTTTGGGACTCAGTTCCTAAGTCACACATTGATACAACCACTGCTGGTGGGGAATCAGATGATCCCATTAAATTGGGTGATGATTTACAATATCAGGAATTGACGGGGAGAATTGACAACCTTGAAACATCTGTTGCTGAAATAAAGGATATGGTGCAACAGCTGTTAAAAGATCAAAATGCACAACCCACTACTGTTCCAGCTCAAGCACCTGCACAACCTGCACCTGCTATAAATGAGCTATGGAATTTATTTCAACCCCTGCTCGAAAAACAAAGACAAATGGCAGATCAACAACACGCAATATATGTGCAAGAACTGAGAGACATGATTGAATCAAGGTTTAGAAACACCCAAGCAGACATCAAGGCTATAAAAGCCCACATTTTGAACACCACTGGCACTGCTCCTTCCAATGTTCTTTTCATTGATCAATTTCCCCCAGATAATGCCAAAAAGGGGGAGAAAATTAAGAAATGGAAGAAAAATGGAATAGATGATGGCCTTCATGTTGAACCAGAAAAAGAAGAGCATGCTTCTAAACCATCTACCCAAACAGCTGATGTAACTCCTGCTGTCTCAACAACTGTTGGTACATCAGTAGTTTCAGCAGTTGTTAAAACCATCACTCCAACACACACTACAACCACTGCTCTACCTTCACCTAAATTCACCTCACCACCAAAAGCTATCACTTCAACTACATCACCTCCCATTAAATCACCACCTGCTCAAAAGCAGAAGACATCTACTGACACATCAGTAGTTGTAATGACAACAGAGGTTGAAACACCAGTTGTTTCAACAGCTGTTTGCCAACCATCCACCACTGCTCTTACCATTTCTACAATCACTATACAACCCAGTGTCACATCACAACCAAAACCTCCATCACCCAAAAAGCTTTACACAAGAAAAAGGAAATTTCAGAAGAATAATAATGATATACCAGCACCTATTCCTTTATCCTCCACACCTTACAATGTTTTCGAGCCACAACCATCCACTCCACCAACTCTGGTCAAACCAATAAACCCAGCTAACCTTGTATCTATTGCTGAAAGTTATCCACTGGAATTGGAAGCTGTAAAGGATGAGATGAAACAATTCTATACGGTGGATAATCCTTGGAAAAGAATATTTCCTTCTCTCATTGGCTTCAGGAATCCACTAAACATGAATGAGTATCTAAAACTCAAAGCCAGGCAAGCAGATATAAGAGCTAGAATTGAATGCAAAGACCAAGGTGATAAAGCCATTTCTGAGAGAATGGAATTTTTACTCACTAAGGTCAAACAAATAGAAGATTATGCAAAAGACCTGAGCAAAGATATGTCAAATATGCCACCTGATGCTGCCCTACAAAAGGTAATGAGAAAGGAGTATCTTGAATTCATCATGAAAGAAAAATTTTATCCAGCCAAGGAAGAACAATACAGTGATTGGCCACTCATTGCACTAAAGCATGAGGTAAACAGAATCAAGAGAATCAAGAATGATCCAAGTAAGAAAAGAACAGCTCCAAACTGGAGCAAATACAAACAGGCCATTGATAAACTTACTTCAGAATACAAAAGAAAGAAGCAGGAGTTGGTGGATGCAAAGGTGGGAACTGCCAAAACCATAGCAACATGGAAAAAGCAGTATACAGATGAGGCTTATGAAAGGCTAAAAAGAAGGAAAATGACAGATCCTAATTTACCACAGAAGCCTGAACACAAAGAGCCAAAACAGACCAGTGATCCTAAACCACTGTTCACTTCAGCAGATACCTCTATGATTATGATAAAACAAGAAAAGAGGAAACAACTGACTAATGCAGAAGAAAAGGAAAAAAGAAGCTAAGTACTTTAAAGAAGCCATCAAGAAAATGGCTCTAAAAGAAGATAGCTCAGTAAAACTTCAAAATCTTGTCAAAAAGGTATTGAACAAACCTGCAACACCAAACACTTCAGCAGATATGACAGCCATTAAGCTAGATCAAAAGAAGAGACAAGAGCAGATTGAAAAAGAAACTGCAGAAGATATAGCTGCAACAAATGATGTCATAAAAATGGCTTTCAAACAAATGTCTGCTGAAAGTTCACAAATCTTCACAAGGCCAAAATCTCCAAACTCATCAGTAAATAAATCTCTCCCAAGAAACCCATTGGATTCAAAAATACTAAAATGGATGTCTGAACAAAAGACCCACGTATTGACTCTGATCAAATCTCATGGAGAAGTTAAGCATATATCAAGGGATCAAGCACTAGGCCTAGGTGTTGAAGATCTACAAGATCTCCTTGAGCTTACACTGTGTAGGGATGAGGGTGATATAAGTTCTCTGGATTTTGAACAAGAATTTAAAAGGCAAGTTAGAGAACTTCTGATGAGAAAATAAAGATCCAAAATAATGAAGTGTTTTGGCATTATCTGTTCCAGGGGGAGATTGTTGGGATTGAACCCTACCAGAGGAACAGATAATGAAAGCCAAAACCGGTTCACAATAGTGGATTCATCATAAGCAGCTGTTTACATTAGACTTTCCCCTTGAAAGTGGTTATAACATCTGATGGTCCTCATCCACTGCTCATATACTACAACTGCTGTCCTTCAAACTGCTGATGAAGCCCTGAAGACTGTTAAGAAGTAAACACTGCTGGTTCAATCTACTGATGCTAAAGGACTGATCAACTTTGAGGAAAGCACTGATGGAAGAAGAAAGCAGTAGTTTAGTGTGTCACTTGTATTGTATAGAATCAGTGGTTAGGATAACAGTGTTTGTATAAGAACAGTGGTTACAGGTTGTTAGGTTGTTAGATGTCACTTTCATGGTGACGTCAGCTGAGATGCTTCAGTGGTTTAGTTTGCCTATAAATGGAGCAGTACCCTGTACTGTTACATTTGATTGATTGAGTGAGTTCTTCTCCTCTAATCCAATCCTTTCATCGTGTGCAATCAACCATGGAGTATCAGGCTGAGGGGGAGTTTTTGTTGTAAACATGCATGTAAGCTTTTGTACTGTAATCATTAGACTTAATGAGAAGCGTGTGTTTATCAAAACTATTTTCCCCTTTTGATTGTGTTTACAAAGTTTGTTTTTCATTTCCGCTGCATTTAAACTCTGTTCATTTCTATTGATTTGTTCAAATTATACAAACAAACACAATCATGAGGAGCCTCTGATCCTAACAAAATCTATTATACTACCTACAACAAGTTTTGATCGCGCTCAATCGCATCGCAAACTCAAAAATCATTGTGATCGAATCTCACTCCAACTCTCTCTCTGTCTAGATGTCTTCAAATGACTCTACCACGAGACAAACAGCTAGGAGAGGAGCCAAACGGAGCGCCGAGAAGAGGATTACCTCGCTTGTGGCCAAGGAAGTGGCCAAGGTCATTCCTCAAATTGTCGCTCAAGTGCACTCTCTCAGCAACTCTCGAACCTCGAAAGACATTAAGACGGAAGCGCCGCAATCTACTTTCCTCTACAAACACTTCAAAGCCTGTGACCCGATGGAGTTCACGGGTGAAGGAGGTGTGTCCCAACTAATCCAGTGGTTCGATTCTATCGAAGTTACCCTTCGTCAGAGTGGGTGTCCCGATGGTTTTCGTACTACTTGTGCCACCGGAGTATTTCAATCGCAAGCACTCGACTGGTGGACAACCGAACGTAACAAACGTGGCATCTCCGCAGCTTATGCCCTCTCTTGGGATGAGCTGAAGGAGCTCATGAAGAAAGAGTACTGCCCTCCTCACGAAGTTCATAAGCTAGAAGACGAATTTTGGGAAATCAAGCAAGTCGAAGGTGACAATACTGGCTACACCACAAGGTTCAAACAGCTTAGCATAATTTGCCCAAGTCAAGTCAACACGCCAGAAAAAGCCATCACGAAGTATATTCGTGGCTTGCCTGAGTGTGTGGGCGAATTTGTTGAAGCTGCAAGACCTGCTACCTTCGAAGAAACTTACCGCTTAGCCGTAGAAATCAACAACAAACGAGTCTTGAACGGATTCTTCTCCAAGAATCCTGTCAAACAAGCTCATCAAGCAATCATCATCAATTCTTCTGACGATTCTTCCAACGAATCTACCAACGATTCTTCTGAAGATTCCTCCAACGATATCTCCAGCGAATCATCAGACGAATCCGCCGACGACACCGCATCATCTCAGGAAGCTCAGCCCAGCCGTAAACGAAAGACCATAAGCCCAAACCCTTCAACAACTGAACTGTCGCAACTAGAACCTCTTCAAGCAATTCCAGTTCACTCGAAGCGCGACTACAATGGAACACATCCCCTGTGTCTCATGTGTACGTATCATCACCCGCCAAAAGCTAACTGTCGCTATTGCGCGAACTGCAGCTGGTATGGTCATCTTACGCAGCACTGTCGCACGGGACTGCAACCTTGAGGAATTTCAGCAACAACCACAGACTCCGCAAGAGTACTCCACAGCAACGTTATTTTGCTTCTAATGTTGTTGTAATAATACGACTTATCGCCGTCAATTTCTTTTATGTGTGGAAACGTATTCTATCTCTCGACGCATATGGATTCTATTTCTCCCTTATACTCGCACACAATCTATATGCAAGCACTATGTACTATATAATGTATTTTACCCCTACTATGCATTCTTGAGATAAGGTACGATAAATGTGCAAGAATCAAATTAATCACGGGTGCACACGGGATTATTTTGGTTAGTGCACGGAGATCGTAGTGAGTTTCAATGATGCCTCAACGTTCAGGGCATGGTTAAGCGTGGTGGATATGCCGCTGGTACTTCCTATATATAAGCGTCTTGACCATGTATGACGAAGTGTGACACCTATTCACGGAACAGAGGCGTATGGTTGAAACATGACGGTGTTTCGCCGTGCTAACCGAAGTTTTGTGAAGAACGTGCCATGTGGAGTTGGAACGTAGACCCGTTATACTATTGTCGTTATTTTCAACACACTACACTACATGGCAAGGCGTAACAATCTCAATCGCAACTCAAGCGTGTGATCACAAGACTTTTCGTAAGTCAACACGCTCGCAATCGCATTATCGCTAGAGTTTATCTCGCAAATCGCAATCGTTTATTATGTGTCTCGCGCTATCGCTTATTGTGTGTTCGCAATCTCAAACACTTATTATATGAATCGCTATCGCTTATGGTGTTTTCGCCTAATCGCATATTTTGTGTGTATCACTCTATCGCTTACCGCTTATCGTGTATCGCTTGCTGTGAATCGCGTATCGTGGATCGCTTGACGAGTACCGCTCATCGCTCGTCGCTCGTCGCCTTAACGCTTCTCGCACCTATCTAATCGCTTCGATACTCTTGTCGCTTATCGCTATCGCTTATCGCTATTTGTGTTATCTGTGTTATCTATGTCATGTTAGCACTCATGACCCCGCTTCACGAGACGAAGCTGATAGAGTTAAAACATGGTGGATACGCCGCTGGTACTTCCAATATATAAGTGTTTTAGCCGTGTCAGCAGACTTTCGTGGAAAAAGGGCCATGTGGGCTAATGTTAGTTAAAATTTTGGTGTTGTTTAATCTAATCGAATCGCATATCTCCATCGCTTGCAACGCATCAACTGTCGCTTATCGCTCGACGGTTGTCGCTACCGCCTGTCGCTATCGCTCATCGCTTTTTCGCTTGTCGCTCATCGCTTTTCGCTTATTGCCGCCGTCTTCGCTTACTATGCTTGGTGTTTGGTGTGGTGTTATCAAATTTTTGCGTACACTTATCGCTTATCGCACTCGCTCGTGTCACTAAACTGAGTTCGAAAACGACCTCATCACTCAGTTCGCCTTTCAAGACTTGATCCAACCCTTCTCGTTTGGATCGAGTCATCGTAAATCTGTCTGTACTATGTCGACACGTATGACACTGCCTCATGAGACGGAAGCCATCTGGCTAAAACATGGTGGATACGCCACTGGTACTTCCTATATATAAGTGTTTTAACCATATTGTCGAACTTTCGTGGAAAGGTGCCATGCGGGGCCAACCTTAATTTAAATTTTGGCTTTACTTACACAAATTTTAAACTGATCTTTTCTTACAAACCTTTTTCTAAAAATTTGATCAACACCTTGTACAAAACGAGAGTATCTTGTAACGACGACGTAACAATCGACTCAAGTTATTGCCGCGTGACGAGAAGATTTCGTAAAACGAGTTTTAAACACCCTAAAATCTTTTAGTAACCTAATAAAACCCCACTCATAGCGCTGGTTTGAACATCGAAACAGTTTAACGCCGTGCTGTGGGAAGATTTTGCATAAATAAGTTTCTTCAAACCTTTTCGAATTAATCATCTTCTCGAGAATTCAAACACTTTAGATCGCTTTTGTGTGTTACCATCTTTTGTATACGAATCGCCTTGCTCGCTGCCATCGCCAGTCATCGTAACACTCCCGCTCGTCGAATTTCACTTGATCGCTCGTTTATTTTGACGCTTTTAATCGATACTCTCACTCGCATCGACCCTCGCAACCCTTCTTGTGGATTAATTTCGGGACGAAATTTCCTAAAGCAGGGGAGACTGTAACAACCCGCACGTTCGTGCAATGTTACTACTCATTATACTCGTTACGCCTAGCACCAGAAATTCGGATCATAATGTAGCTATATCGCATACATCGCTATTTTGCAGTATTTTCGCAAATTACGCATACTTTATCGCTATCACATCACATTGTACTTGCTGACAACCACGAAGATGTCAAGTGAGGACCAATTCTACCTTCCTTGATAGCCGTGATGTGTCGCAGTGCAACTCAATACTAAAAAACGCACTCGCAGGCACGCGTAACTCGATTATTGCAGGATTTGAAATATGGATATGTATATACGACCCAACGTGACTAATTATAATAAATATATGAAAATGTGGATGGAGATGTGTAACCAAACTATTGCAAAACTTAACGAAACATCGAAACGCAACACGCCGGAGACCACTGATCGATCGAGTGGCCACCCGATCGGACTGCCACCCTATCGGACAGCCACCCGATCGGACCGCCATCCGATCCGTTGCACTTCTTCACCTTCACTCCACTTCACCTATAAATAGCACTTGTCACATCACTTGAACAGTGATGTGACTGCTCTCACTCGACCAGCACGCTTTGGGTCTATTTCCTCTCGATTTCTTGCGATTCTTGTAAGTTTTCACCCTAAATCTTGTAATTCTATGATCTACACGCACTCTTTCATCTTTTTCACCATCAAATCTCACTTTTTCACCGTTAAATCTTCGGATTTGAGCCATTCTAAGGTGATGTCATCATGGAGTTCTTAGGAACAATGAAGTGTGACCTCATCTCACCAAGAACAGTCCAGATCTGATGGATTCCACGGAGAATAAATGTTAAACTCGCATAAATCTAAGCCGAATCAAAGCTTTCTAAGCTTTTCTTCAAACTTTCATAATTTTTTACTCAAAAACCGATAGGACCAGGGCTCATTCAGATCTTCTACTCATTCGCTAGTGATGTGTCGGTTTGAGAACTGATTTCTCTCAACGAGACGACCGACTTAGCGAGATGAACACGAACGACCGTTAAGAACAGTTAACTGATCGGACGGGGTGATTCCCATCCGATCCGGTGACTTGGGCTTTGTGGAGTTCCATTGATTAGCTCGTGGTCATAACGTCTCGATCAAATCGCAAAAACTTAACAAAATAGCCAAGTTGTAACACGATCAGATCGCGGGATGGGTTACCGTCCGATCGGATTGTCGTCCGATCGGATTGCCACCCGATCGACCTGCAATCCGATCGGGTTGCACTTGGGGTCATGACTTAAACAATTTCAAGGACCTGAACAACGAACGGGTCGCCGTCCGATCGGATTACCACCCGATCGAACGACTACCCGATTGGTTGACGTTTGGATCTTCGACACTTAAACAATTTTCAGCATGTTCAATACATAGTCAGTTCCAAACGGATTGCCACCCGATCGGATTGCAATCCGATCGAGTGACAAACTGCTGTGAACTTGTTCTCACAAAGTATCCTACTAATCGGATCGTCACCCGATCGAGCCGCCGTTCGATCGATCGACCTGAAGGGTAGAGATACTTCTCTGTTTTCAAAATGCTACAACGAAAACTTCAAAAGTCAAACCATCATACACAAACACATCTTCACCAAACGAGGTGACAATCCAATCGAATGGCCATCCGATCGGATGACCATCCGAACGGATTGCCACCCGATCGACTGGCCATCCGATCGGATTGCCATCCGATCGGATTACCATTTGACGCTTGGTTCACTCGCCACCGTTTAACGCACTGTTCGACGCTTACGCTATCAATCTGTAACCAGGCTGATCTCAGACGCGCTCCCTTCAATCCAACCAAGTTGTGTTTACTAGCTGAACACCAACTGTGAGTATACTCGAACCCCTTTTTATCGCATTTTGGGTGTAACATACGTTCCTATTAGATCGAATTTATCAAAAAAATTATTTAATCAAACTAATTATCACTTGCGAATGACTGTTATGCATATTTATACGTGATGCTAGTTACATATGTGTTAGGACTTATACTCGCGAGGTCCCGCCTTAACTAGTATAGTACTATAGCACCCAACGGGGTCTAGTTAGGATGAATAGCAATCGCAGCTCGATTGACTTAGCTGGTAGTATCGGTCTTAAATGCATGTATGTTGAGGTATCTCGTTTATGTATTTGGTAATTCGCAGCACTTTTTATCTATTTACGCTACTCTATCAAAACTTGTATACTCGCCAATACTTTTGTATTGACGTTGTTTTTAACGTATGTTGCAGGTTTAGTCGCAGTCTACATCAAATCAAGCTAGGAAGTCTAGAAACACACCTAAAATCTAGGTTGTCGGATTTGTATTGTTTGAGAGAATATGAAAATTCGTCACAGCTTATGTGATTGTACTTGTTTATTAGTATGGGATAATGAACACATTAAATACTGTCGCAATTTAGTTGTTATGGATTCTCTTGAGCAATCTGATTCGCCTAGTGCCGCGCCCCGATGATTCCACCATCGGTTGGGGTGTGACATTAAGCACTTCCTGAGGTTAGAAACATGGAATGTTGGGTGTACGTTACTAAGCTCTTGAAGCAAATCGAGACAGTAAGCCACCTTGCCAATCCTTTTGAGTATCTTGAAAGGACCCACGTAGCGAGAGACAAGCTTTCCCTTTTTACCAAAACGTATCACCCCTTTCCAGGGAGATACCTTGAGTAGAACGTGATCTCCAACATTGAATTCCAGGGGCTTACGCCTTTTGTCAGCATAGCTCTATTGTCTGCTCCTAGCCTTGATCAAGTTATCACGGATTTGAAGAATCTTATCCATCGTCTCTTGAATGATCTCAGGGCCAGTAAGTTGCTTATCACCAATCTCATACCAACTGAGAGGAGATCGGCACTTGCGACCGTATAAAGTTTCGAAAGGAGCCATCTGAATACTGGAATGGTAGCTTTTGTTGTACGAGAACTCGATCAATGGTAAATATACATCCCAATTACCACCAAAGTCAATGACACAAGAATGGAGCATATCCTCTAGGGTTTGAATAGTGCGTTCAGTCTCTCCATCCGTTTGAGGATGAAAGGTTCTACTAAGAATTAAGTGAGAACCCATAGTGGACTGAAAAGTTTGCCAAAGACGAGACGTAAAGCGACCATCACGGTCAGAGATTATGTCAATGGGTATACCATGATGACATATGATTTCGCCAGTGTAGATTCGAGCAAGTTTCTCCACTTTGAGATCTTCACAAATAGGAAGAAAGTGGGCTGATTTGTTCAACCAGTCAATGATTACCCATATACTCTAATGACCTGAAGGCGTTCGAGGTAGTTTAGTTATAAAATCTATAGCTATGCTATCCCATTTCCAAACAGGGATTTCGGGTTGTTCGAGGAGACCTGAAGGACGTTGATGTTCAGCTTTAACCTTTGAGCAAGTAAGACACTTCGAGACGTAGGTGGCGATTTCCTTCTTCATACCAGGCCACCAGTAAGTCATATGCAAGTAATGGTACATCTTATCAGCACCAGGATGAATAGAGTACCGGGATTTGTGAGCCTCATTCATAATGAGCTCACGAAGATTATCACGATCTGGCACCCAAATGCGGTTGAGATAGTATTGAAGTCCGTCAGACTTTGTTTCAAGTTAATCAATCGAAGAACCTCGTATTTCAACGATTAGACTACCTTCATTGGCTGACGAGTACTGTGCTTCACGAATACAGGCAGAAGGTCACTAGTGATCTGAAAACAGCGGATGCTACTAACATGCCTTACAACTAAGAGCATCGGCCATGACATTCGCCTTGCCAGGATGGTAGTGAATCACGCAGTCATAGTCATTAAGCAACTCTACCCATCGTCGCTGACGCATATTCAGTTCCTTTTGGTTAAAGATGTGCTGCATGCTCTTATGGTCAGTGAAAACCACACACTTAGTACCATATAGGTAGTGTCGCCAGATCTTTAACGCAAAAACAACTGCGCCAAGCTCTAAATCGTGAGTAGTATAGTTCTTCTCATATATTTTGAGTTGTCGGGAGGCATAAGCGATGACTTTGTCCCGTTATATGAGCACACAGCCAAGTCCATGGTTTGAGGCATCGCAAAATACCACGAAATCATCATTCCCATCAGGGAGAGCAAGCACAGGAGCGTTACAGAGTAAATTCTTAAGAGTTTGAAAAGATTCCTCTTGTTCAGGACCCCAAGCAAAAGGTTTCTCTTTTTGAGTTAACAAAGTGAGAGGAACGACGATCTTTGAAAAGTCTAAGATGAATCGACGGTAATAACCCGCCAATCCCAAGAAAGAGCGGATCACAGATGTGAATTTAGGTGTACTCTAATTCTTCACAGCTTCGATTTTGGAAGGGTCAACATGAATTCCTTGTTTACTAACAACGTGCCCGAGAAATTGTACTTCATTAATCCAAAACTCACACTTAGAAAACTTTGCATATAAGCGTTCACCACGTAATAGTTCTAACACGAGGCGTAAATGTCGTGCATGATCAGCCTGGTTCTTTGAATAAATATGAATATCATCAATAAAGACTATCATAAAACGATCCAAGTAAGGTTTACAAACACGATTCATAAGATCCATGAACACGGCGGGTGCGTTGGTAAAACCAAAAGGCATAACCATGAACTCGTAGTGCCCATAACGAGTGCGAAGTGCGGTTTTGGGGATGTCTTCTTCGAGACACGGAGCTGATGGTAACCGGATCGAAGGTCGATTTTTGAGAAACAACTCGCGCCTTGTAGTTGGTCAAATAGATCATCGATGCGAGGGAGAGGATAACGATAGTTGATGGTGAGTTTGTTAAGTTCACGGTAGTCGATGCACATGCGAAACGAACCATCCTTCTTCTTGACGAATAACACGAGAGCACCCCAAGGCGAGGTACTTGGACGTATAAAACCTTTGTCGAGCAGTTCCTGTAGTTGACTAGATAACTCTTGCATCTCAGAAGTTGCAAGTCGGTAAGGTGCTTTGGCAACAGGAGTTGAACCAGGGAGATCTTCAGGAAAGACATCAGGGAAATCACACACTACTGGAACATCACTTATGCTCTTTCCCTTGCCCTTTTGCTCCACTATGTGGGCTAAGAAGGCAAGGTACTGTTTACGTAAGCATCTATTCGCTTGAGTGCATGACATCAGTTTCAGTCCTCTAGAAGGTCGGTCTCCATAGACGTGCAAAGTTTCACCAGATGGAAGAGGTAAACGTACGTACTTCTCGTGACAAGCGATTTCAGCATGGTTCTTACGCAACCAATCCATGCCGACTATGATATCGAAGCTACCCAATTTCATGGGTATGAGATCAATAGTAAAAAGCATGATCGTTAAGAGTCAGGGAACAATCACGGAGGATAAAATCAACTAGAATAGACTTACCATTGGCAATCTTATCAAAGAACGACTTAGGTAGTTTAGAGCGTGCACAGTTTAACAAAGATTCAAATTCTACGGACACAAAGCTTCTGTCGGCACCAGTATCAAATAGTATCGAAGCGTAAAGATTATTAACGAGAAACGTACCATTAACGACATCATTGTCGTTACGCGCCTGATTTGCGTTGATGTTGAACGCTCGTCCTCGAGCGGCTGGCTGTTGTTCTTGATTCAGCTGGGGACATTGGGAATGGAGATGAGTGGTATCCCCACATTTGTAGCAGGCTCTCACATTGTTCACTGGTTTGGGGTTCTGAGGAGCTGGTAGAGCTGGAGCTGCTTGCTGGACTTGATTGGCTTGACGACAGTAAGGGGCAGTGTGACCATAGCGATTGCAATTGGTGCACAGGCGACAAGCTGAGTTGGCAGGGTGATAAGAGTTGCAAGTGGCACACTTGGGATGAATCCCCGTGTACGACTTCTTGGCATTTTCTGGAGCAGGAGGGTTAGGAGTAGCAGCAGGCACAATAGCATTGCCAGCAGGGTTTGGATTCGTAGCAGGGACAATTGCATTGCATAAAGATTTTTGAGACTTTCGTTACTTGTTCTTGCTGCCACTTGGCTACTGGGTAATCTGGTTAGCAGGTTTTGAGAGAGCAGAGTTTCCAGACTGTTTATCAAGAACACGGCTGTTGTTCAAACTTGCTGCAAGACGGTACACTTCTTCAATATATTCGAGTTGCGCTGCTTCAATGGCATCACGCATAGCAGGAGGTGACCCATGAATGTACTTGGTGATGCGTTTAGGAGTAGACAGCAAATGAGGCACAATGATGCTGAGTTGCTTGAAACGGGTAGTATAAGCCAGATTGTCATCCCAACTTGTTTCCGATGCCAGAATTCATCCTCAAGTTTCTGCTGCTCATGCGGAGGGTAGAATTCGAGCATCATCGATTCCCTAACCTCGGCCCATGGTAGAGCATAAGCTTCATCATTTGAGCGGATGTTTCTCTCATTGGTCCATCATTCTAGAGTTCTTCCTTGAAACACGCCAGTTGCACTCCTAGTCTTTAGATGCTCAGGGCATTCACTGTTGATGAAAGTAACTTCTATGCTGTCGAACCACTCCAGCATTGCAGTCACCCCATCACTGCCCGTGAAAGGCTTAGGGTTGCAAGAGACAAAGTGTTTGTAGTTGAAGCTCACAAGCTTAGGTTTGTCTGCTTTAGAGTCAACAGAGGAGGGAGGAGTGTTTGATCCCTGGATTTCAGTGACAATCTTGGGGACAATGCGTGCAATCTGGTCAGCCATGAAAGACATCACCTTTTTCTGAGTGTTGGCCTTTGATTTCTTACGGGGGTTGTTGAGACGGCTTGATGACATCTAAAGATCCAAGAGAGGATCGAATGAGTCTAGATCATAATGTTTTGTTTAATAATATAGTTTCACGAATACATAGCATAACATAAAATTTCATATGATTGCATAAAAGACTCAAGTTGTTTCACACATCACAAAACGTTCATCATGTTCCACATACACTACTAGAAAATTGAGGATTTCCTACCAAAATTACCGACTAAAAAAATTCAGACGGAAATTCCGACCACTTACCGACAAACTTCCGACTAGAATAAAAGTCAAATATTAGCAACCAATTTCTGACCGCTTACCAATAAAGAAAAAAGTAGTCGGAAATTTGAAGGAAAGTTCCGACTAAATTCCGACAAAAAAGCCATAAAAAAGAAAAAAAATTGGTTGGAAAGTTGTCGGAAATTTCCGACAATTTTCCGACTGAAACCTTTATTTTTGTATTCAATTAAATTGAGCTATATGTATACATGTGAATGTATTTGCTTGTGTCTATATGTATGTGTGTGTATATGACTTAGAGTATACACATACACATAGGGATGAGCAAATCAGACCCGTTACCGGTACCGAACCGATACCAGTACCGAATTTACCGAACCGGGTACTTTTTCGGTACCCACTTTTGACATTTTCGGTACCGGTTCGGTACCGGTTTTTACCCTCAAATACCGGTACCGTACCGGTACCGAACCGGGTATATTCGGTACCGGTACCGGTACCCACTTTTGAGGATTTTCGGAACCGGTTCGGTACCCACGTATGAATGTGTATAATACGTATAAGTTGGTAAAGTAAAAGAATTTCATGTATAATTAAGGTGTACAAAATATGTAATGAAAAAAACATGTTAGAAGGTTAAAAAACCGAAAAAATGGATATGGGTGTCGGAAAATGGTCGGAAATTTCCGACCACTTACCGACAACATTTCGTTGAAAGTTGTCGGAAATTTCCAACCAGTTTCCGACTAAAACATTTGTTCTTTTCATATTTAATTATGCAGAGGTGTATATCTATATATATAAATGTATTTCTTGTCTCTATATGTATGTGTATGTGTGTATTAGTTGTAGTTGTCTCGGCATATATATACATATACATATATACACACTTATACAATAGTAAAAGCCTAGTTTAAGTAATGAGTCCCGATAGCGTGCACGCACGTATGACTGGGTATAATTATATGTATAAGTTGGTAAATTAAAAGCATTCCATGTATAACTAAGGTGTACAAAATACGTAATGAAAAATCCATGTTAGAAGGTTGAAAAACCGATAAAACGGATATGGGTGTCGGAAAATGGTCGGAAATTTCCGACCACTTACCGACGAAACATAACATTTTGTCGGAAATTTCCGACCAGTTTCCGACTAAAACATTTATTCTTTTCATATTTAACTATGCGGTGGTGTATATCTATATATATAAATGTATTTCTTTTCTCTATATGTATTGTTTTGGTCAAAAATTACCGAGGCAATTAAGTGATCAAATTAGTTAAGTGAGGTAGTGTGCTTAAAACATGTGTTGAAAATATGCTAGTTAAGTTGTTTACAAAAACAAGTTCAAGATATAGTTCAGGATATTGAGCTATATCTATGATCAAACAATGAGCAAAAAAGTAAAGGGTGACACGAGATGTACGAGGAAAGCCCTTGATCAATCTAGATCGCCGGCATAAAACCTCGTGAGCTGACAATCGCAGCTGCCTTGTTCTTCTTATTGCTTCAAATATCATGATACAGTGCAGGATATGATGCGGATCAACTAAGTGTTATAATGCAATTCGAGTACAAGTGTTAGTGCGTTGTGAGTGCTTGCGAGTAGAGAGAAAGAGTGTGCGAAAGATTGTGTCCCTAGTCTGATCCGATCAATCCCCTTTTATAGTAAAATGAAAATAACAAACTACCCTATTAAACCGGGTTGCCTCGAATATTCCTCAAGTGAACGTTGTAGTCCACGTCTTCCGGCTCCAACGTCAACTGATTTGCCCGAGTCTTGAGGAGAAGAAGTCCACTTGAACGTTGGAGACTTGCACCATCTAATCTGCACGTGGTTTAATTAGTCACTACTAGGATATCGTATCAGGATGTTACCAATATCCTGATCCGGTATCCTGATCACAAATAAATAATCAAAGCCAGAATATTAGTCAGGATATATGTTCAGAAAATGACCCATAACAATTGTCCCCAAAATATATCTGTTGGTATACCAATTCCAACGGATATATTTTAAATCTTATCCCTCGAATCGAGGTTATTAAACTGAAACGACGGTTGATGTGACACGCTACAACTTCCCATACGATATTTACTCAATGCCCCCTATACTCAGCCTATAATTAGCCGAAATATTCTGCATTATCACCATCACTCCTCGAGCAAATCTCAGGTATTTCCCTTTTCTCTTCTTCTCTGTTTTTTACAAGCTCAAGTCAAAAATCAAGTTCAGAGATGTCTGGTAAGTATATGATTTGATTAATTGTAGAGTATTAGTGTTAAGAATTAAACATTTCTCCCTTTTTATAGTGCCGGTCATCAACCTCGAAGGCTTCCAACTCGACGAGCTGGACAGTTACTCCAGCCTCGAACCTGTCAAACAAGAATCCAACCCAAAGCCAGCTAATACTCCAAAGCCTACCAGTTCGAAGACCGCTACCGTTCCCAAAGCTCCCCCAGCATCTAGGACCCGGGCCTCCAGCTCCCGGAAGAGAAAGGAAGTAGAGCATCATGCTACACCCCACGTATTCTCATTTGAGAACCATGGGTTTACGGAATCCAGCAAATTCATGACCGGCTTCCTCAACCAGGTTAGTATCCTGACCTATATCCTGCACCATATGATGTTCATAAAAGTTAATTAAAGTCAATATCTTTTCCTTATTTTGCAGGGTCTCGAACGCCTGGTATTCCTCTATGAAGACGCATGTGGCCTGAACACCATGCTAGAGAGTAAGCTGAAGAAGGCCGAAGCCACTATTGCAGATCAAGCAGCAATTGCCACCGCCAGATCGGAACACTACGAAGCTAAGTACAAGGCAATGACCCAAGAGCACCAGTCTGCCATCCAGAAGATCTCCCGGGAGGCCCAAGCTAAGTCTGATGCTGCCTAAGTTCAACATGAGCAAGATATGGCTTCGTATCGGGAGAGCCTCAAGAATTCAGTTGTCATCTCCTTCCTCCAGGCCAGGCTGAAATGGCTTATGAGGCTATGGCTTTGGGCGTTGAATGCCCTTCATGGAATACCAAGGCTTGGGAGATGAAACTGAAAGATCTTGGTGGTAATCCTGTGGAGCCTCCTGCGAAGCCCACAGCGGAGGAGCCTGCCGAGGTGGGCAAGAAGGTGGATGGCACTGACGTTCCGAAGGATGCTGATGGTGATGCTGGTGGTGATGTTGGAGGGAATGCTGGGAAGGATGCTGCTGACGAGATCATGACGGAAGGAGGAGCTGCCCCTTAGAGGCAGCGAAGTGGGCGATGATGGATATACGTGCCAAGACCGGAGCCCACTTTTTTAAATTTGATTATTGTGGTCTGTTAAACAATTTACTTTTCCTGTCTTTGAACAATTTACATTTCCTGCACTAAAACACTATGATGACCAAAGGTGGATGGGTCCTGGGTTTCAGGATGAAGCCCTTGGTCATCAACTAGTATAATCTGTTTTGAACAATACAACGGTTGGAGGCGGATGGGTCTCGGTTTGAGATGAAACCTTCAACTGTTGTGTAAATATGGTAAGAAACTAATAGTGCTTTTGGTGGATGGGCCTCGGTTTGAGGTGAAACCAAAAGCACAACTTTTGACATGTTAATAATATAACCACCTTTTGACTTATTTGCCGTTGCCTTTCAGTTCTTTATTATGCATTGCTTAGTTTAGATTTCAACATTGCAAAATTAGTACAATTATTTTTTGAAAATATCCAGATCAACAAATAGGGCTTTTCAAAATTCAAACAATTCAGATAAAGTCTTTAAAGAAAAAAGATAGTTTATTTTTCAAAATTCGTTTTGATAATACTTGTTTGACCAGAGTATTAGTTTCTAACCCAAGTATTACATCCCAAATATTCCAACCAAATGTCCTAAAACATATTCCGAAAACACATTTCGAGAATATATCCTTAATCAGGATATTTAAACCTTTTCCAAACATAGTTTCAAAAGTTCAAATGACTTAAGGAAAGATCATACCAGGAATAGAGTGCAACCCTAGTATCGAACTTCAATCATTTTGCAACTTCTTCCACTAAGATGTCCCCAGTCCGAGATACTTAGTACACTAGGTCCAAATTTGATCTTTTGAGCTTTACACAATCGCCTCAGAAGGAATGTCCCCTGTGCATGAAGTCTTTGAACACTTAGAAAATTTTTAAATTTCAGTTCCAACTGCTTTGACAGTTCTTGTGTTACAGGGGTATAAACCAAAAATATACTGGAGATAAATCCTTAGTATCCTGGGGAAAATCCCATAAGTATCCTGGGGATAAACCCATATTTTCATGCGCTACAGGCGGGAGTGTATAAACTCCAAGACTTAGAAATGTGATAACCTTTAAACCTTAGAGAGTATGAAAATACCCTTCCGTGAGAGAGGGTGATCAATCCTCATGTACCTTTAGGATCCAGGATATAGCCAACAATAACGAAATTGTCAGCCACTTTTACATGGACTGGTCCCGCTATCTTGAACTATCCATGGATAACTTGCGCTCCAGGCGGGGTGTTTAAACCCAATTCGAGAGAAAGGTGAATACCTTTAAACCTGTGAAGGGATCAGGATCCATTAAACGTGAGAGAGGGGGCCAATCCTCTAATCTTTCGAAGTATCCTGAATGTGTATCCCGAAGCATATACTGCAAAACAACTGTAAACTAAGGTGGGTGTTAGCCTGGATAACACCCCTCCGATGCTTAAGTCAGTAATGGGTTCAAAACAATAAATAATATTAAAACATATTAAAAGAGATAGAATCCATACCATCCTGAGCTAGAATTTAAATTCCAAACTCACTTGAAATAGAGCTTTAGATGTATAGCATTCCAGGATCTTGGTAGCATATCCCCCGCCATATTCTTGAGTCGGTATGCTCCTTTTCCAGATTCTGTTTCAATCTCATAGGGTCCTTCCCATTTCGGAGCCAACTTTCCATCAACAGGATTAGTAGTATCCTGAAAAGCCTTTCTCAACACTCAATCTCCAACTTGGAACCTTCTAGTCCTTATATTCTTGTTATATGCTCTGGATACCCTCTGTTGATATGCTGCTATCCTTAGTTTTGCTGCATCTCTTGTCTCATCAACAGTATCCAATTCCTGGCATAGGGCTTCAGGATTCTGCTCAGGATCTCGGAGGTTAGATCTTGCTGTAGGTATCACCATTTCTGTCGGGATCACCGCTTCTGCCCCAAACACCAAGGAAAATGGGGTTTGGCCAGTTGCAGATTTCACCGTCGTTCTATTAGCCCATAAAACAAAGGGTAATTCTTCTGCCCATTTTCCCTTCTTAGCTCCAAGCCTTTTCTTCAAATTGTTGACAATTATCTTGTTTGAGGATTCTGCTTGTCCATTTGCTTGAGGATGTACCGGTGTAGATGTGATCATTTTGATTCCCCAACTCTTGCAAAAGTCAGTAGTCCTCTTACTTACAAACTGAGATCCATTGTCACAAATTATCTCGGCTGGTACTCCAAACCTGGTCAGGATATTCCTTTTTATGAAGGATACTACTTCTTGATCTCTGACTTGAACAAATGCTTCAGCTTCGACCCACTTAGAGAAATAATCAGTCATTGCCAGCATGAAGACCTTTCCTCCTGGAGCATTTGGCAATTTCCCTACTATATCTATTCCCCACTTCATGAATGGCCAAGGGGAAGCTATAGGATAAGTGGCTCAGCAGGTTGGTGTAATATATTACTGTGTCTTTGACATGCATCACATCTTCGAGCATATTCTGCAGCATCTTTTCTCATCATCGGCCAATAGTATCCTGTTCTTAATACCTTTGAGAATAATGACCTGCCCCCCAGTATGGTTACCACAATCCCCTTTGTGTATATCCTGAAGCACTTCTTTAGTTTTGGGATCCTCCAAGCACCTCAGATATGGTCCTGTAAGAGACCTTTTATACAAAACATTATTTATAATAGTGAATAGTGATACCTTCATTCTAAAGGCCTTAGGATTTTCATCCTTTGGGATGTGTCCTTCCTTGAGGTATCTCATGATTGGAGCCGTCCAGGACTTAGGATCTTCCTCGGGATACTCATCATCAGGATCCTGAACACTTACTACTTCCTTATCCTGAGGATCCGTCGCAGGATACAGGATATGTAATATTGGTATTCGGGTCCCTTCCGGTATCCTGACTGATGATCCTAAATTTTCCAAGGCATCAGCTTCAGCATTATCCTCTCTCGGTACCTGTTCAAGTGTAAAAATATCGAAATATCCTGCTAATTTTTTTGAGAATTTCGAGATACTCGATCAACTTCTCTCCTTTAACTGCATAGGTCCCATTAAAATGCTTAGTGCTTAACAAGGAATCAACAAATACTTGTAAACTCTTGATATTCATGCTCTTAGCCAATTCTAATCCTGCAATTAAAGCTTCGTATTCTGCTTCATTATTAGTGGCAGGAAACTCACATCTAATAGCCTGGGGTAATATGTCCCCCTGTGGCGATTTTAGTAGTATACCCAAACCTACACCTCTTACATTAGATGCACCATCAGTATATAATGTCCAGGATCCTAAACTTTCTCCTAGTTGTTGTACTTCTAGGTCTACTTCACTTTGAATATCACTACTGAAATCAGCCACAAAGTCAGCTAAAGCCTGAGACTTTATGGCATTTCTAGGTTCATACACTAGATCATATGCACTTGATTTTACTGACCACTTAGCCATCCTACCTGACATCTCTGGTTTCCTAAGCACATTTTTTACAGGATAGTTAGTTTTAACATGAATCCTATGTGTTTCAAAATAATGTCTAAGTTTTGTTAACGCCATAACTAGGGCTAATATCAATTTCTCTAAATGAGAATACCTAGTTTCAGCATCTAATAAACTTTTACTAACATAATAAACAGGATACTGCTGACCTTCATGATCCTTTACAAGGAAAACACTTACTGCAAGATACAGGGATAATGGTTCACCATCCTCAGGCTTCATCAATAGAGTTGCGGTTGAAAGATACTGCTTCAAATCCTGCAAGGCTGCTTCATGCCTTACTCCCCATTCGAACTTCTTGTTCTTCTTCAGGATATCATAAAATTCCTTGCATTTTTCTGAGGATCTTGAGATAAATCTATTCAATACTGCTACTCGTCCTGTCAGTCTTTGAACATCTTTCATGTTAGAAGGTGATTTGATATCCAAGATGGCTTTGATCTGTTATGGGCTTGCTTCTATCCCTCTTTTAGTCACCATATATCCTAGAAACTTTCCTGCCCCCACTCCGAAATGGCACTTAGCAGGATTCAGCTTCATGTTATACTGATCCAGGATATCAAATACTCCCTCAATATCCTAGAGGTGATCCTCAACCTTTTTAAATTTTACTACCATGTCATCGATGTACACCTCCATAGTGTCCCCCAGCTTGTCTTTGAACATCATGTTCACCAGTCTTTGATATGTTGCACCTGCATTTTTCAAACCAAAGGGCATAGCAGTGTAACAATAAATACCTGTTGGTGTCATGAAGGAAGTATCCTCCTGGTCTGAAGGTTCCATTTGGATCTGCTGGAATCCTAAGGATGCATCCATGAAGGTTAACATCTCTTGGCCGGCAGTAGCATCCACCATTGAGTCAATATGAGGAAGAGGAAATGGGTCTTTGGGACAAGCTTTGTTCAAGTCTGTGTAATATACACAAACTCTCCATTTCCCATTTTTCTTCTGCACTACCACTACATTTGCTAGCCACATTGGAAACTTGACTTCTCTGATCATTTTGGATTTCAATAACCTCTCTACTTCTTCTTGAATAATCATATTTCGCTCCGGAGCAAATTTCCTTCTCTTTTGTTGGACAGGCTTGAACGACCTGTCAATACCGAGCTTATGTGTTATAATATCCTTGGATATTCCTGTCATATCCTCGTGTTTCCACGCGAATGTTGACATCCTGCATTTAAAAAAGTTAGTCAATTGATCTTCAATATCCTTAGGGATATTGGTTCCTACAAGCACCGAGATATCCGGATTATCCTGATCCAGGATAATTTTCTTCACATCCTGCTCTGAAGCCTCCATGATATCCTGGCCTCGCATCTTTAATTGCTATGCTGCACTAGGTTTTGTTGAGGATTTCATTGAAGACGAATAACACTCCTTTGCTTCCTGTTGATCACTTTCCACCTTGACAACTCCCCAAGGGGTAGGGATCTTGATGTATTGATGGTAGGTTGACGGAACAGCTTTCATATCATGGATCCAAGGCCTACCTAATATAATATTATAGCATGATAAAGAGTCCATGACACAAAAGCGCTGCATTGAGTTGACCCCTTGAATATACACGGTTAACTTTATCTCTACTACGGTATTCCTAGCTTCTCCACTGAAACCAACGAGCACAGTCGACTTCGAAGTAATATCCATCGGGGATACATTCATCCTCTTCAAGGTTTCCAGCTGAATTATGTTGACTGAGCTGCCATTATCCACTAATATCCTGCGCACAAAATGGTTAGCAACATATAACCTTATTACTAAAGCATCATGATGAGGATCCTGGACAGTATCCCTGTCATCATTATCGAACGTGATCACTTTGTCAGTCGTGAGGGTTGGCATCCTGGTTGGCTTATCTCCCCTCTCTGCTTTGGCTTCCTTCACGTGTCTTTTCACCGCAGAATATGATGTGCCGCAGATGTCGGATCCTCCTGAAATAAAGTTAATTATTTTTGCATCCGCAGGAGGTGATGCTGCCCGTTCAGGATCCTGGCCCTTATTCTTCTTTCTTCCAAGAGGTCCTTCAGATATCCTTTGCTTAAGAGATAACTTATTTCTTTCCTTAAAGCGATACAATCCTCGGTAATATGTCCGAAGTCCTCATGGAAAGCACACCATTTGGACTTGTCCTTCCAATCAGCCTTTTGTTGATTTTTCCGGGGCCATCTTGCTTTGTCTCCTAAACCCTGCATAGCATACATTAGTTCAGGTATATTAACGGAAAAACAATATTCAGACAACTCAGGATACTCCTCAGGATCCTCATCTTCAACAACATTCACTTTCTTGCTGTCATTTTTGCCATATGGCTTTGAGCGATATGGTTTATACGAGGATTCTGATTTCCTGTTGGTTGACTCATAGGTTGTGGACGAATTCATTCTCTCTTGCATCTTTTTGTCATCCTCCAGCCGAATGTATCTTAAAGCCCTGTTACGAGCTTTGTCCAGATTCCTGCAGGGATTCATTACAAGATCCTGATAAAATTGAGAATCCTTTTGTAACCCCATCTTGATGGCTTGCACAGCTGTTGCAACATCAAGATGTGGGATATCCAAAGATTCCCGACTAAATTTGTTCACATAATCCCTCAAGGATTCCTGAGGTCCTTGAGTTATCCTGTAAAGATCACTGGTTAGTTTCTCAAAACTCCGGCTGCAAGAAAATTGACTATTAAATAAATTAACTAAATGAGCAAATGAAGTAATTGAGTGAGGGGGAACATTTAATAGCCATTTCAAGGCTGATCCTGTTAAGGTAGAACCAAAACCCTTGCACAGGCATGCTTCTTTGAGATCTGGAGGGATAGGGTTGATTTCCATCCTTTTCCTATACTGGGCAATATGCTCATCAGGATCCGTAGTTCCGACGTAGAGTTTCATGTTGGGGGTTTGAAATCTTTTTGGGATTTCAGGATCACAAATAGGATATACAAACCGTGATATCCTGTGGCTATCCTGTGACACTTCTGGAATTGGCTGGACCACCCCTGGCACACTGGATATCATGTCTCTCAGTTTTTGAAGCTCTCTGGAAAATGCTGATGTCATACCTGCATTCTGCAAAGATCCAACACCATTAGTAGCAATAGTATTATTATTATTAGATACATTACCAGTCTGGGGATTCTGGTCATATCCTGAAGCATATCCTGAGCTTCTCACAGTTGATACTCTTACTGAAGAGGGTATCTCAGGGGTATGATTCTGGGATGGCTAGGCAGAATATTCCCCCGGTTATCCTCAGTATAAACTGCAGAACTGAAGTTCAAAGCCCTGGGTTGCAAGGGAGTGACAGTATCTTCAGCAGGCCTACTTGGGCCGGATTTTAAGAGTTGTATCTCTCTCATCAGCATCTGATTAGTTTCCTGCTGCTGCCTCATCTGTTCCTGTACACTACCAAACAAATTTAGAATTTCTTCGTTAGAAGCCAAAATAGGAGCAGATCCCTGGATATTGCGAGCGGGGATAACATCCCAAGCCACATGACTTTCAGCTCCCTGTGAAGAGGCTTGCATTCTCGGAGGAGGTGGTGGAAGCACCGAACCAATTGTTGCAGAGGTTGTAGCAGACACGGTGGAAGAGCTCATGTTTGATCTCGAGGCCATTGAAAATAATGTAGCAAAATGTTTTGAAAATAGAAAACCAAGTAACGATTTTGCAAAAACTTTTAGTAGAAGTAGCACCACTTGCCCCACGGTGGGCGCCAAATTGTTTTGGTCAAAAATTACCGAGGCAATTAAGTGATCAAATTATTTAAGTGAGGTAGTGTGCTTAAAACGTGTGTTGAAAATATGCTAGTTAAGTTATTTACAAAAACAGGTTCAGGATATAGCTCAGGATATTGAGATATATCTATGATCAAACAATGAGCAAAAAAGTAAAGGGTGATACGAGATGTACGAGGAAAGCCCTTGATCAATCTAGATCGCCGGCATAAAACCTCGGGAGCTGACAATCGCAGCTGCCTTGTTCTTCTTATTGCTTCAAATATCATGATACAGTGCAGGATATGATGCGGATCAACTAAGTGTTACAATGCAATTCGAGTATAAATGTTAGTGCGTTGTGAGTGCTTGCGAGTAGAGAGAAAGAGTGTGCGAAAGATTGTGTCCCTAATCTTATCCGATCAATCCCCTTTTATAGTAAAATGAAAATAACAAACTACCCTATTAAACCGGGATGCCTCGAATATTCCTCAAGTGAACGTTGTAGTCCACGTCTTCCGGCTTCAACGTCTATAACCCAACTGATTTGCCCGAGTCTTGAGGATAAGAAGTCCACTTGAACGTTGGAGACTTGCACCATCTAATCTGCACGTGGTTTAATTAGTCACTACTAGGATATCGTATCAGGATGTTACCAATATCCTGATCCGGTATCCTGATCACAAATAAACAATCAAAGCCAGAATATTAGTTAGGATATATGTTCAGAAAATGACCCATAACATGTATGTGTTTGTGTGTATTAGTATGTAGTTGTCTCGGCATATATATACATATACATATATACACACTTATACAATAGTAAAAGCCTAGTTTAAATAATGAGTCCCGATAGCGTACATGCACATATGACTGGGTATAATTATACGTATAAGTTGGTAAATTAAAAGCATTTCATGTATAACTAAGGTGTACAAAATACGTAATGAAAAATCCATGTTAGAAGGTTGAAAAACAGAAAAAACCGGATATGGGTGTCGGAAAATGGTCGGAAATTTCCGAACACTTACCGACGAAACATAACATTTTGTGGGAAAGTTGTCGGAAATTTCTGATCAGTTTCCGACTAAGACATTTATTCTTTTCATATTTAACCATGCGGAGGTGTATATCTATATATATAAATGTATTTCTTGTCTCTATATGTTTGTGTTTGTGTGTATTAGTATGTAGTTGTCTCGACATATATATACATATATACACACTTATACAATAGTAAAAGCCTAGTTTAAGTAATGAGTCCCGATAGGGTACACGCACGTATGACTGGGTATAATTATACGTATTAGTTGGTAAATTAAAAGCATTTCATGTATAATTAAGGTGTACAAAATACGTAATGAAAAATCCATGTTAGAACGTTGAAAAACCGAAAAAAGGATATGGGTGTCGGAAAATGGTCGGAAACTTCCGACTACTTACCGACGAAACATAACATTTTGTCAGAAATTTCCGACCAGTTTCCGACTAAAACATTTATTCTTTTCATATTTAATTATGCGGAGGTGTATATCTATATATATAAATGTATTTCTTGTTTCTATATGTATGTGTATGTGTGTATTAGTTGTAGTTATCTCGGCATATATATACATATATACACACTTATACAATAGTAAAAACCTAGTTTAAGTAATGAGTCCCGATAGCGTGCACGCATGTATGACTGGGTATAATTATATGTATAAGTTGGTAAATTAAATGCATTTCATGTATAACTAAGGTGTACAAAATACGTAATGAAAAATCCATGTTAGAAGGTTGAAAAACCGATAAAACGGATATGGGTGTCGGAAAATGGTCGGAAATTTTCGACCACTTACCGACGAAATATAACATTTTGTCGGAAAGTTGTCAAAAATTTCCGACCAGTTTTCGACTAAAACATTTATTCTTTTCATATTTAATTATGCGGAGGTGTATATCTATATATATAAATGTATTTCTTATCTCTATATGTATGTGTATGTGTGTATTAGTATGTAGTTGTCTCGGCATATATATAGATATACATATATACACACTTATACAATAATAAAAGCCTAGTTTAAATAATGAGTCCTGATAGCATACACGCACGTATGACTGGGTATAATTATACGTATAAGTTGGTAAATTAAAAGCATTCAATTTATAAATAAGGTGTACAAAAAACGTAATGAAAAATCCATGCTAGAAGGTTGAAAAACCGAAAAACTGATATGGGTGTCGGAAAATGGTCGGAAATTTTCGACCACTTACCGACGAAACATAACATTTTGTCGGAAAGTTGTCAGAAATTTCCGACCAGTTTCAGACTAAAACATTTATTTTTTTCATATTTAATTATGCGGAGGTGTTTATATATATATATATGTGTGTGTGTGTGTGTGTGACAACCGGTAATTTACGGCTTCTAATTACGCGATTATCAAACGTTTAAGGCGATAATAAATAGTGTTCAAGGCACGAATTAGCTTAATTAGGCTTTTGGAATGCCTAGGAACGCTTATCTGAGTTTACAACACATGGATGTGGATTTGTGAGAAAACTATTTATCGTTAAGCGGTAACGAACGGACACTGTACAATATACTGGCAACGCCGACAAATATAAAGTTTATACGTATAACTTATACATGTGAATTTGGTTTTGCGGAAATAACACAATTTCGAATGTCACAAAGCGCAAACGTGAACGAAAACGCGACTTTAGGAACGCACGGGCAATGAAACGAAGGCATCAGACACGTGTATTACTTTCAAAACTGAAATTTTATGATACATTTGGCTTCGTTTTCAAATTTTAATGTTCGCAGCTTAAAATTTTAATGTTCGCAGCTTAAATCGGATCGAAAAACGGACAAGAAACGACAAACGGAACATTTTACGCGTTATAACGTAATCGACAAAATACGCTTCAAAACATCGATTTCCGAAGTAATTTTGAGTATTCTAGACTTAACATTATATTTTACGCCGTTTTACGATGAGCGGGTTCAAAAACGGGCTTAAGAAAATGTATCAGGCCGCGTGAAACGTGCGTGTGCACTTAAAACCCTAAATATATATATAAGACCTCAAACCCTAATTCCCCATTTTTTTTTTCAACCTGCGCACCCAACACACCCATGTTCCTCTCTCTCTCCGGTGAAACCTCCGGCGACGAGCTGGCCTGTGCCGGCCATTCTTGTTCCGGCGAACCCACACACACCACACCTACCTAATCCTCCTCCTCCCTCAACCACACGCACACCCATTTCATGCTCCCTTCTCTCTCGTTTTCACGGCCAAGAATCACAGCCGGTCACCGGCTGTACACTGGCGACGGTAGCAGACGACAGAGCTGTCGGACAGATTCCGGCAACACCGCCTCATCAGGTAAAAAGGAAATTACACAATTCAAACTCTTTTAGCTCATTTCACCCTCACAACATACATTTCCAGCTTCATCAGGTAAAAAGATACAGTAACAAAAAGTTGTATTATGATTTCTCACTTTTGATTTGTTTTTTCTTTTGTTTATTATACTTGTGCTGTGAATTTCTGATATCTGGGTGTAGATAAAGATTATTGGAAAGTGTAGGTAAGGTGTTCGACGTTATGTCTGTGTGAGAAAGTTTAGTTTTTTTTTTACGATTTTGATAGTAATACGCTTGATCTGATGAGTGGCTGACTACTGGGTGAACGAATTGATGATTTTAAATTTTTTTTATCTTCATCATTTTGCTTTACCAGAAATTGACGTTTTTAAATCACAATGGGAACTGTTAACAATTTCGTGTAGTGTAATCTTTGTCATACTTCCACCTTTTTGTTTCAGTTGTGTAAAGTTTGTGAATCTGGGGACCATTAATATTTTCATTGGATTTAATTTAGATTAATGGGTTGGTAGATATTTCTGAACTTTGTAGGCTGCTATAATATTTCTTAGAATCTTTCAGTCAGATTTAACTAACAAGTAAAATGATGTTATGTGCAGTTATTAGAATTTTCAAAATAGCAGCAATAGATAGAGATAGAAGTTTCAGAAGAATCTTTATATGTAATGGAATTGGGTTCTTTTTAGATTGTTTACATCTGTGATCAATAACTGTATCCGTATCTGTTTCATCAAAGCTAAGGTTATATTTGATTAATGCATTATATAAGTGAATGGTGAAGTATAATCTATATAGCTGGTATGAGCATAGCTAGAAAACAATAGTTCTGGACATCTTGGAGCTTGTAGTTTCTCTTGACTTATGCTCATTAGTAATTAGCAATTTAGCATTAGGTTAGCATTTTAAATTAAACCTACTGATGCAAAATACTACTGCAGAATACAATTGCATAAATGTGAAAATGGAAAAATGTGATGTGTATATTTCGGGTAGTAGCTAAGTGAGTTAGTGTCAGCTAGCGTCAGTTAGTGTAGTTAAGTCGGTTAGTAGGTGGTCAAACAAGTCAAAGGTCAAGCCACAAATAATGAAGCCATGTATGCAATACTCATGTCTAATGAAATCCACTTACAGCCAGATCACTTTCTTTTCTCAAATACAACTTATTGTGTTTTAACTTGATTGATCACTACGGGGAAGACGTCACTCAGCATCCGGTGGGAGATGCTGACTTGTGGGAGCGTGCGCAGGGAGGGAGCCGATTTGGGATCGGGTCTTCAGATCTTAGTTTTGTCGTTACCGGCACATCGTCTTCGTCATCCGGGTCTGCCTCCTGTTCTGACTACCAGCGCTCGCAAGAGGAGGTATTATTAATATTATTTTTTTCATTATTTGTTGTTGTTGTTGTTGTTATTATTATTATTATTATTATTATTATTATTATTATTATTAATGTGTATGCATAGGGGTGGGTTTCTAAATTTAACTAGGGTTATTCGACGTCGTGCGTTGCGGGACATGATGGTGTACGGTTATAATAACTACAAGTTTTCGTACAGTAAGCCGTCGCGTGGCCGGGGCTTTACGAACTAAGGCGCAAAGCATACAAACGTTAGATGGAACCCGAACTCGTTCCAACAAAAGTCTTTTTTTTTTTTACTTTTGTTGACCCGAACCCGTTTGCGCCAACAAAAGTCGTTTCTTACTGTTGGGTATGATATGTTCTATTGTTTGAGATGTCTTTAATGCGGTTCTTCCACATCAAAGTGCATGAAAAAAACAAATGAAAATGTGCGAATATAATACGTCCTTGAGTTAACCATTCCAATCTGAAAGTAAATGAAATAAAAAAAATCCAAATTTTCGTAATGAATTTAAAGTTTAAAGCACAAATCCTGATCAAATTGATATGGTAAAGGGTCAGAATGGGTCAGGTCAAAACGGGTCAAATTAAAAAAAGGGTTGTTTTGGTTGGGTCAAAAGAGGTTCGGGTCAGAACTTTTAAATTTTTTTTTTGGTAAAATCTATATCTCTAATAAAGCAAACCATTGGGGGACACATGTCACCCAATGGTGCAAGCCAACTAAGCATCCACCTAAGCAATGATGTGGCAAAACTCAAATATTTTGACAAGTGGCATTGCTCATATGCAAGGATTGGAGAAGGCTTCTTTTGTACGCTTTCTCTCTCATCTCTCATCATTCATTGTTCCTCAATCACAGACACTCACAATCGGTTATACGGATGTATCGCAAACCCTAAATTCACAGCTTCCCATTCACGCTATACTCTGCTCCATTCAAAGGTCAGGTGATCTGGATTTTTGTTTTGTTCTTCTTCATTCAAACCCATAATCTCCTTCAAAGCTGCGTCTTCAATATTCCTTGCTCTCTGCGTTGGATCTCCGTCTAATTCTGTATGATTGAAACATTGGAGCATATGATGACGAAATATGATCGGGTTCAAGTAAGTTTGATTCATCCAACTTTTTTACGATCTGTTAGGGTTTCATTTCATCGCTTTCGGTTTCCGATCTGTTAGGGTTTCATCAAGCAACTACAGTTTCTTTAAAAATGCGGACAAATTCATAATTTCGGAGATTATTTTTGCGGAAATTAGGGGTTTCATAACACTTTCTGCTGTTAAATCTCTTCAATTTGTGTCCATGTGGATTCGAGGCCATCGTTTCTCCCATTTGAAGGTAAAATCTATTTACAATTCATTGCGAAAATGCTTTTATATATTAGGGGTTTTATATGCATGGTATATGTATTGTTTTCCCCAATTAATTTGATTATTGATTTAGTGTTTTTGTTCATCCGATATACTATGCTAAAAGTTGTATACCTACATGTTTTGATTATTGATGTTTGCTACATGTAGGAGATGGGTTGTCAAAAAAATCACAAAATTGGGTTAAATTTACAGTTTTCTTGAATTGATGTGGGTTGTTAAAAAAGTCATAAAATTTGGGTTAATTTACATTTTTCTTGAGTTTCTGAACCATATACTATTATAATGTTATGACTGGATAGTCTACATACCAAAAACCCGTTGATTTTAAGGGAGAGGTATGTCTTTGAGTTTTAAAACCTATGAAATGTCTACTGTATTTGAGTTTTAATTGATGTGATTTTCTCTAATCTGGCGTTCAAATTCATGTAGTTTCCTTTTCTTTTAGGTAGCAAAATTTGAAACCAGCTTGATGTATGTTAGCATCATTGTACTCATCTATTGTTTTATGTGTGCCTTTCCCGAATGAACTAATGGTTTCTTTTTTTGTTTTGTTTTCCACTTTTTTGTTGGCAGCCTGATAAAGTTTTTGCACAACCAACTCCTCTTTCATGGTGACTGATTTGCATGAATAGTTTGTTTACACTTTTTCCCATTTCTTCACTCTAAGTCGTGTTTGAGATTCAAAGGAACAAGTATCAGTATGGTATTGTGAAATTACTCTTTTTTTCAATAGAGAGAAATATAATGTACCCTTGGTTATTTTTGATGTTCTTGAGTGAGGTTATATACTTCTATAAATGCTTTTAAGAAGATATACTGTGATCAATAGCCTCAGCCCTATATTAAAATTGAAGATAGAAATTTTACGACGAACTTTTTTTATGGTATTACGTTAACGTAGCTTTCTGTTCTCTTAATTTATTTTGTATGTTATTCAGGGAGAAGTGTGCTGGCACAGATTGGTCATTGGTCACCATAAATGACGGGAAAAGATATTACTACAATGCTAAAACCAAGGTAACACAAGCTTATTTGCTATAATGAAGTTTTATTACTTCAATTTGACTTGCATTACTTTTATATTGACATGTAAACTCAGTTTCGATGCTTACAATTTTTTATTATTTCAGCTGAGCAGCTGGCAAATACCAGCAGATGTGGCCAAGTTAAGAAAGAAGCAGGAAAATGATGCTTTAAAAGAACAATCAATATCAATGCATAACGTAACTACTTTAACTGAAAAAGGATCCGGCCCATTAAGCTTGAACGCCCCTGCTATTACCACATGTGGCTGTGATGCCATATCTCCTGTCTCACCATTTGCACTTGATTTGATAAAAAAGAAACTGCAAGATTCTGCAGCTCCTGCTACCATTGGATCTGACCTGAACGGTGAAGATCTAACTAGAAAATGGAAAATGCATGTGAAGGTGGACTTAAAGAATGATGTTTTAAGCCGATAGATGCTGGTGCGGAACTGAATAATGACTTCTACCACTTTGTAAAGGTAATATCTTGCTTTTTATAGCTTCGCTTGGCTTGGCTTGGTCTGGACAGGGCTTATTTACAAAACAAGTCGACGCGGCTCAGTTCATTTACAAGTGATCCAACTACAAAAAATAAGTAATATGCAAATTGATTTTAGCATTTTAGGTTTAATTTTTTCTCTGCTTGCCGATTTATATTGATATATATTTTAATGTGTATAGGGTTTTGTATCGGTACATCGGCTTTTATTGACTTGCCAAGTTTTGAAAAAACTTGAGATGGATAAGGAGTATCTAGGCAACGTTGAGGTATAGTTTTACTTAAAACTTTTTTTTTCTATTAGTTTGTTATTATTGTTTTTCTAATTGCTATAATTTTTTAATCAAATGATTGTGCTTTTACGGGTAACTGGGGAAGATTATTTTGTTAAACATGCAGAAGGTCATTCCGTGCTCTACTTGATGTTGGTCTTATCAAAAAATCATCGAAAACCGTGTTTTTGGTGCCCTTAAGGTATTCATATACATTTGTATATCTGCTGATAAAATGATTTGAATGTTTAATATGATTATCAAAGAGTATTTTTTGAATGATAACTTAGTTATATGTCTTAAATGGCTATATTATGTACCTTATATGAATAAAGTGATTAAAATATTATTAGGGAGCTCTAGATGGTGGGATTTATATCGCCGTCATTGTTTTCTAAACTAATGCAAAATTATGAGTGACATCTTTACTTTACTGAAATCGGAATTTATTTGATGTTATAAACAGACACAAAGAAAACCAAAAAAAAAAATGTTTATGATTTTGAAAGGGGATTTGATAGGGAAAAAGGAAAGAATATTTGTGTGTGTTTGGGTTACTTATATAACTGTAATGTGGAAAAAGTGTCAATTGGTTTGTAAGATACCAAAATATAAACATTGAGAACTTGATTTTTTTATAAAAGAAATAGAAACTATATATAGTCCTCGTGGTACTGTCCCATGCAATCTATTATGTGCAAATCGAATAAATCTTATGTTTGTGCGATTGTGCTTCGAACCAGGAATAGTACTAGTGAACTTATTGATGCAAAAGTTGAAATTTAGAAGATTTGGGAGTGCGTCCGCAACATTGTAAGGTATATCACCCGACAAATCGTTAGAATCTACAGCTAGCGACTCGAGGGAATACATGTTGTAAATGGATAAAGGAACCGTGCCAGTAAGATTATTAATGGTAAGATCAAGATCCTTTAGGTTCAAGAGACTAGACAAGTCACTAGGAATCTGGCCACCAACTGTATTGGTTCAAAATGCAGCCAATACTTATACTGTAGTCGTCATGTCGGGTTGGCATCGTATGGGTTACAACTACGCTGACGGCAGTAAGATGTTAATAGAGCTCGAAAATTGCATTCGTAAGCTACAATCCATAGCCGGGAATGCAGTCACTGAAGGACGATACATAGTCTTCGGTGTCGGGTCAGCCCAACTTCTAAGTGCAGCGGTTTACGCTCTTTCTTCATGAAACTCTTCTTCACCGTCGAACGTCCTCACTTCCATACCATTCTAGAATTTTTAATTTTTTTTTTTGATTTTTTAAGAATTTTTTTGTTTTTTTTTTTTTGATTTTTTTGAATTATTTTGATTTTTTGTGATTTTTTCAAAGTTTTTTTATTATGGATTGATCCGGATAGTAATCCATCCATTTAAAATTATTTGGGTATGGATCGGATCACGGTTCATTATATTGGATCATGAATCGGATCATGATCCATTTAAGTTGGATTATTAATGGATCGGATCATGATCCAATCCATATATATCCATCGAAAGGCCCTAATGTGATGGTACTAATTTTAGTATGGGTGATAAGAGTCTTACTGGTCACACCTTTTTATTTGCTTGTTACTTTTATATTTTTATATATTTCTTTTGTTTAGGAGACCAAAATATTGTTGGGTATATGCCAAAGTGTTGTATGCTGTTGTTTTTTTATTCTTTTTCTCTGCTGTAGATAAGTGTTTTTTTTTAATCAAATCATAGGATAAGAACACATATGTTGGCACACATTAAGATGTCAATTTGGACATTTTTTAACTCTTTTACAAGATAGGTAGAACATGTATCTTCATAACCATGTTTTTCACTTTAGGTATAAAAAAATTCTGCTGGAGTGGAGACAGACATATCTTCAAAAGATATACAAATGGTAAAGTTGTTTATATGTAAATACTTTATACTTTAAACTTTCTAGCCATATCTTCCAACATACATACACATCATATTTATTTGACACGTCAAGTTATTTATACTAGATAAAGATAGAATTCTTACAAATAAAGCAACCAATGTGGTCTACATGGAAGATTTTACTTAAATTTGAATGATATGTTATTTCTCTCTTTCAATGTATTTATTTTTCATTATATCAATTTTTCTCCCATTTTTCTCACATGGTCAACTTTATGTTGTATTATCAAGAGTTAAAAGCAGAGCCAGTGTGAAGTTGCTTATACTAGACAAAGATGGGAAGGTAACGAGTAAAACAACAAATGTAGTCTACAAGGAAGTTTTTTTCCGGCATTTGAATAATTTTCTGTATTTTTCTTCCAATGTATGTATTTGTACAGAATATTTCATTTCAAAGTAAATAATATGGTTTTGGTTGAAGCCCGCGTATTACGCGGGCATTAACCTAGTATATGTATAAAAGATGATACTTTGATAACAAACTCTTTTTTTTTACTGAATAAAGATTATGGTCTCTTATCTATTTTGATTATAAACTTCTATATATATTGTTTTTTTTTCTAATATTATGTTTGTTGTTAACAATTATATAGGTGCAGAACTTGCAATCCCAGGTGGAAAGGTTAAATAAACTCGAAGAGGCGCAACAATCCCACGTTGAAATGCTACAAAACCGAGTCGAAGAGATGCAACAACAAATGAGAGAAGATATGCAACGACAAATGGCCGAGTTTATGAAACAATTTGGTAATCCTAGCAATCCTCCACCATAGTTTAATTTCTGTTTGTTGTCTTTTGCGGCTGAACTTGTATTTGACAACAGTGTCATATTTTGTGGTTGAACTTATAGTTGGAAAACCATATTGTATTTTGTGGACGAACTTTAGTTTATAATGGTATCGTATTTAGGATTTTTATTGGATTTTTTGTCTGCATTTTTAGTAGAAAAAATCTAGATTTTTTAGTTTTTTTTTATTAAAAAGTTTTTAGTCGGAAATTGGTAGGAAGAGAAGTTAGAAAATCTGGTCGGAAAACTGTGGACAGGTTATGGTCGGAAAACAGTAGGAACGTGGTTGTCGGAAAATAGTTGGTACACGGTGGTCGGAAAGCTGTAATAACCTTTTGGTCTGAAAATAGTAGGAAAACGGTGGTCGGAAAATCATAGGAAAATGGGGGTCGGAAAATAGTAGGAAAACGGCGGTCGGAAAGCTGTAGGAAAATTGTGGTCGGGACTTTGTCGGAACTCGGAAATAGTAACTTCTTCTTTTTGTCGGAAATTTGTCGCCATTTTAGTCGGATACTTGTCGGAAATATTTTCCTACAAGGCTTTTTCCGACAAACGTATTTTTGTCAGAAATTGGTCGGAAACGCCGTTTTCCGACAGTTTTCGACAAAAACCTTGGTCGAAAACAAGACAGTTTTTTAGTAGTGATAGTTTGATCTAGTTGTTTCACATAGCATAAACGTTCAACATGTTTCTCATAGTTTAATCACGAATTCCACATAGTATAACACGAATGAATAAAGCATCGTAAATTTAGGTTGTTCCCGAGAGATTGTCAACATTGTTTTAGATTGCGGAGATAGTGCGATTCGTGTGAACGTTTCGAAATGAATCAATCATCAAGTGTAAAACCATATGTAAATCGAGATAACATAAAAGATAGGCTCATAAAACATAGGATTGTTTCTGGTAGAGAAACTTTGACTAACCAAAGTAAATCGAGCCCCTTTCGAATCAAGGTAATGTGATTTGGCTTACTTAGATAAATACGTTCATCGATGTTAGGCCTACGATATTTGTCCTTTCGGTCACTACACGTCCTAAATTGATTGGGAATCTCGAGACTTTGGCGAGACTGAAATTGAAGGAGTGGGACTAGTTATCAAGATGCGAGTTTCACCTCTAACTTGGTAACATCGTTCCCTAATAGTGTCGGTACTTATCAAAAGATAAGACCTACTAGATTATGAAATGGAAATTTCCCTTCAAGGTTTGGATGTCACTCCTGACTTGAGGGTAAATCTCGTGCAAAATACTAACACTGTTGAGCGAAAGTCGTCATCAAAGGCGGGAATCACCCCTGTTTTGATGAGTCATTTCGAGAGTGTTTTCAAGCATCCAAGTTTGTATTGTGTAAGCCTTAGGAAAGACATGTAAGTTTAACAGGGAAGTGTTGCTAGGAAGCATGTACGGTAGAATGCATAAGTTTTAAACAACAAATAAGAGTCAAAGTTCCTAGAACTATAGACTAGGGCAAAACATTCCTACTTTTCCTAATTCCATATAGTTACGGCTCTGATACCAATCTGTCACACCCCAACAAATGGCGGAAACATTGGGGCGCGACACTAAGCGAATCAGATTGCTCAAGAGATTCCACAATACTATTTGTTTCGATATAGATTAATCAAAATTTCATAAAATAAGTCTAAAAATGTCAAACAGAATCCACAGCCACCATAAGTATCAAAATAACATAACGATTTAAATATTGTTCAGATTATCTGATTAACTAAGATGTGTTTCTAAGCATTATCCTAGCTTGTTTTCTTGAATTCCAGCTACTATCAACCTGCAACATGTATTAAAATACAATCAACATAATATTGGCGAGCATACAAGTTTGAATATGTAGCACAATAGTTTAAAAACTCATATCCAACACGAAAGCATATAATAAGTTTCACCATGCTAGTTAACGCAGTCCAAGTGATAGCCCAAGTTTCCCAACGCGTTAAAGTGCCTTTCCCAAAGAATAACGGGAGGTTATATGTCTCATCCTAACAATACCCCAAAGACTAACGGGGAGGTGTGTCACCCCTATAGCGCTACCATTGTTAAGGCGAAACTACACACAGGGATTAAACGTTCACTTAGCATAAAAGTCTCAAGTATTACAAGTATCATGTTTCATGTTTAATGGATAGAGTATGTTTTAAATAAGTTTCAAGTGTCAAGTGTCTTGATATAGAATACATGTTGCATCCCAAAAGTGTTTAAAACAAAAAGGGATCAAGTATACTCACAGTGGGTGCTTAGAACCAAACACGGTTAGATTGGATCGAAGGGAGCGCTGGATCAGCCCGCATGCGGGGAACAGAGCATAAGTCCTCTAAGAGCTGACCCGGTTGGGAACAGAGTGTCGAATGATGCGAAAATCGAGTAAAAGTGTCTGATAGACTACCTGGCGGATGGTCATCCGGACGGATGACCATTAGAAAGGATGGCTATTCGAACAGTGGGTGTTTGTGAACTGTTAAAGTTTTCAATGTTTTGATCATAGTGTCCTGTAAAACAAACAATAAGTGTCATCATAGTCAGATCCTCTGGACGAATGGTCATCTGATCGGATGGCCATTCGGACAGACGATTAGTGTGTGAAGTTTCGTGAAATTTTCTAAGTTTCGGAGACGGCGCAACGATGTACCAAACCCAGCTTGTTCGGCCGGCTGGAACCGCCCCCTTTTCGAACCGACAAACTGTTTCTGATGAAGTTTCATGTTTGGACCGTCAGTCGGCCCGTTTTTCCAGTGGAATTCAGTCTTCAAGCTGGCTTTCGACTAAGGAATGAGTCGGAAGTCTGTTTGAGTCCGATTTCACCCATGTTTTGCATAAGAATTGGAGGAAAGTTCGAAAATTAGTGTAAAAACGTGATGTTCATCAGATCTGAGCCGGAAACAGGTAAATTTCATCAGATCTGGTGTAAAAAAAGTGTGAGATTCCTTAGATTTTGTTTAAAAGCTGTGAAATCCCTTAGATCTGGGGTCGATCTTGATTAAATGATGCTCCACCACAGTTTGTACAAACATCTGAGTGGAATCCATCTTCAAGAGACCCAAATCAGTTGGTTTTCGTGAAAAAAGTTGGAGTGTTCGTGTGATTTTGAGGAAGAATATGGTGTAGAAGTGATAAATGGTGTGAGTTGTACAAGAATCTGAGAAGAATACTTACCAGTTTGCCTTGAATCTCAATTAAAGTGCCTGAGAGTGCGTGAGGTCGAATGGCAGAGAGTAAAGGTGAGAATGAAGGGTCAAGGGGTGTATTTATAGGTGATGTTAACAGCTAAATCGGTGTAGAGTGCAAGGGATCGGATGGCTTTCCAGTCGAATGGCCATCCGAGCGGATGGTAATCTGATTGGATGTGCATTCGGACAGCCAATCCCGTTTGCTAGTTTTCCGACTTTGGTTCGTTTTGCGATCTAGATTAAGCATTGCGTTGCGTATAATTGTGAGTAATCATTACATGGCATTGTCATTTAGTTAACACCAAAGTTTCCGTGTTTCAAGTCTGTGTTTAAGCTAGTTTCCCGTTCAATAAGTATCAAGTTTCTCTTCCAATAAGTATCAAGTTTCTCGTTCAACTAAGTGTCAAAGTTTCGCTCAACTAAGTATCAAAGTTTCTCGTTCAATAAGTATCAAGTGTCAAGTTTCTAGTATCACAAGAGTCAAGATTCACATTGTTTTCATACAAAGTATCACAAGATTCAAGAATCAAGAGTCAAGGCTCATATTGTTCGCATACCACATAGAGTAAAAGTTTCACATAGTTTAATGCGATTAAGATTCAAATAGTTTCATTAAGCATCACAAAGTAGGAAGCACGACGAGACTCGCCAAAAGGTAAAGTTTTGAAACGCAGGGCGTTACATAAGGCTCGTTCGTTTTGGAAACGGGTCATGGCGAAATTTTCTAAATATATGTTTGTAAATATTTATTAATCCAATTATGTGGATTAATATATTTTGGGAATAATAACCTTTAATAAGTAAGATTCAAAAGATAATATGGGCCTATTTTCCGCAAAGTATTTTATTATTGTTTTTAACGAGTTAGGCGTTACACAAAATGAATGTTCTTATACACATATTCCAGTTTATAAACAAAAACCCCTAATCCTATTTGTACACATATTCCATTATATACACAAAAACCCCTACGGAGCAAGCTTGTGTACACATAATCCTATTTATACACAAAAACCCCTATGGATCAAGCTCGTATAAACTATTCATCTTAACAAATGAAGTTTATGTAAATGAAGTTTATACACAAAACCCCAAACCACAGTTACAAAACTCAAATGTAATTATAATTCATCAAAATTAAAGATTCTTACCGCACACCAAATGAGATTGGAAAAGAAGTTGATACCCGAAAACCGTTTTGGGTTTTTGAGTGTTGGTGCGATATATAAAGATGGCGGCGGCGGTTTAACGTGAAGAGGATGATGGCGGCGGCGGCGTTTTGATCGGAGATGAGGTGAAAAGGAAGAAGTGGCTTGGGGAGAAAGTTTTAGGAGACTGAGTGAAGGTGGGTTCTTTTGGGGGAGGATAGGGATTTTGTGGTGATTAAATGATGGTGTAATGACCATAGTACCCTTGCTCCATATAATACAAGTTAAAGAATATTCTTTAAACTAACGGAAGCGTAACGTGGGAGAGGAAAACTAAAAGAAATGGACAAAAGACTTTCAACGCAGGAGGCAAATTGAAAAGTGCCCCAAACCACAGGGAGGTAAACTGTAATTTACTCTAAAAAGTATAACTTTGTTGTTATTTTAAAAGTTATTAGAGGAAAAAAAACTCGTGTAAAAAATATTTATGAAAATTAAAATAAGAGTAAATTGTTATTTGTGACCCAGAACAAAAAGGCTCGGTGTCAAGTTGCGTCCCTATTTTAAAATTTTTGCATGTTGAGTCCCTTGTCTTGTAGAAGCGCTACATATTGCGTCCATGAGCCTAACTTCTGTTAGATTGACCGATTTGACCGTTTGTTTTGTGTGAATTATCCAAATTGCCCTTGTTTACAAAGCTTATTTTATTTACAAGCCGTAGTTTTTTTAATTGTTCTCTGCTTGTTCTTCTTCAAGGCAACTAGAAAACTTAAAGAGCCCTAAATCACGAAATCGGTCTCCACTACCACTTCAACAATGTCACAAAGATCAATGTCTAAAAACTTAGACACTACTTCATCGAAAAAGCAAATCGTAGGACGGAGCCCTCGGACATTATCTGTTCGTGTGGTGCCTCTACTTGCTACAAGTACTCAGGGAGTATAGCCAATCCAGATCATCGCTACTTATGTTGTGTTAGTGTTCCTTTTTTCTGAATTTGTATTGGATAATGTTTGATGTTGTTATTTGTAGAAGAACCATGTTAGTGCTTTAGATTTGCAAAGTGTAAAATTAACTTGTTTAGGTTAACAGTTCGAAGGATGTGGATTCAAACGGTGGGATGATAAAGTTCCTTGTCCTGGGTGTGACAACGTAATCCCCACATTATTGAGCTTGATGGAAAAGAAAGATGAAATGGCAATGAAGAAAGCTAAGGAGGTGATGATTTTGAAGATGATGTTGATGTTCAGTTGGGTGTTCTTTGTTTACTGTGTTATTAAGTAAAGTCATGTAACAAGATAAGAGTCTTAGTAAGTTGTAGTCATTCTATGTGACTGTAATGTTGACATTGTAATTTGGTAAAGAACGAATATGTAATAGTAGTCGTTTATTGTTATTCATTATGTTTTCTTGATGTTGATTATGTTGTATTTGAGTGTTGTGATGATTTTGTGTTTTTATGTATTATGGTAGCCTGCTTGTGACCATAATGAAGGTGAATATGTTGGAAACGAAGTCGTCCAAGATGATAACTTTTCCGAGGTGACATATGCATATAAAGAATGGTACGATGACTATGACAGTGTCATAGAAGTGCTGAAAGCAGAGGATGCAAATGCTGGAAAGGAAAAGGATGTTATCCCTAATGAAGAATATTAAGATGGAACCAGAGGAATATGACTTGGAAGTATTGGCCATGGCATGGGACTATACGAGTGAACCTGAGGATGATTGGTACTTTGCCCCTATCCAGGGAGCATTCGTCTGATTCCGAATGGTCAAATGATGATGCTCTTTGGAAATAATTTGTAATTTGCTTGTGGTTTATGCACTTTGTATCAGTTTAGTTGTTTGTATTGTTTGACTAGATCCCTTATATGTACTTTGACTTTGTATTGAACGAAGCTGAATTATAATTATCAACATTGTTTTTATGATGCATATGTTGTTCCTGCATTTACGGGTTGTGCCAAACATGTTACCCATCTCTATTTGTTTCTGACCGGTTTTGGTCAAAACCGTGGCTGCAACTATCTTGTATCAGTACACCTTGCTTCAACTGGAACATGATTCTGTGATGTCTCAACATCGTCTATCGAATGCATCATTACATTGGAATGACCAAGTTCAACGTATAGGTCAATAAGCTTATACCCTTTACTAGCTTGATCACACAAATGGGCTAAATCACCATCGACACTCAACTGCCTAAGTCCAAAATCCAAACAAACATATAGATTCTTGGTAAAATAATAGAACACATTTCATGATTTGGTCCAACACATCAAAATTCAATCCTTTAGTGTTGACATCATCAACATATGTTATCTTTACCATTTACATACTCCCTTCCTGGACAATCTAAAAACTCACCTCCATGATAAACCTTAAGTGTACAGAACTTTGATTGATCGGTTGTAAACATTAATAAAGAACTAATCAGTGATTTTGAACGACAATTTGAATCAACAAATCTGAGTTATACAACAAAAACCTTATGATATAAATCATTAGGATCAAAGTGATCATTTTCAGCACGAATTCGCCAATACATATCCACCATTACTTGAAACTTTCATGAACGACGACTTAAATTAGGGGTTTGTACAGGGTCTGGAGTTACGAATGAGAAAGGATTTGGGGGTCGCAACAAGAAACGTCATATATTGGGGATTATTGAGGTCAAAATTACTAATTTACACTTGTTACAAACGGTCAAACTAGGTCAATCTAACATAAGTTAGCCCAGGGACGCAATATGTAACGCTTCTACAAGACAGGGGACTCAACAAGCAAAATTTTCAAAATGGGGACGCAACTTGACACCGGGCCCTTTCTTCAAGGACGCAAATTGCAGTTCACTCTTAAAATAATTACAAAAAATACAAGCGTGTTGTGTGTGTTGGCGTCTTTAAAACAAAAGATATGTATGTTGGGTGCAAGGAAAAAAACTGTCAAAATGTGTTTGCAAGCAAAAAAGAGAAGAAAAAATTGGCCGTAGAGGCGAAAGGCTTTGAACCGAGCTAGGGGCCTTTGCAAGAAAGGTGCAAACAACTGCAGCTAGACTGGGGTTTATTTTAATCTCTCAATAGGAAAAAAGAGCCTGAACACTAATTTTTATGAGTGACTCCTAGTTTGCAATTTGTTAGTACATAAATTACTTTTTTTCTGGAATAAAAAGAACATACTACTCATAATAAAAGGTAAGAGAAGCAGTAAGCAGTCCAAACACCCCGTATGCATTCTTCCATTCCATAGACATTAGGATTTCAATAGAATTAATCGTATGTAAAATTAATTTATATACATGAGAAGTTGATCGTGTTTAGCATGCAGTTACAAATGTTGAATCATCATCATCATACTCAGTATATCCCACCAATAGCAAAGCTAAGGTAGGGTCTGAGGAGTAGGACTGTAAACGAACCGAACGAACACGAACAAGGCCTTGTTCGTGTTCGTTCGTTAAGGAAATGAATGTGTTCACGAACGTTTCATGAACAGTTACCAAACGAGATTTTATGTTCGTGTTCGTTCATTAAGGAAATGACTGTGTTCACCTGTGTTCGCGAACGGTTCACGAACACAAACGAACACAAATAAATTTGGCAAACGAGATGAAGGATTAAGAAAGATGGCCCAGAGAGTAGCACTCGAACTTGAATCCCTTATTGTGGAATGGAGGTCGATCGTATTCGCCGATGTAAATAATGAGAAATGAAAGGGAATGATGCATAAACAAGGTGAAAGTGGGTTTCCTAGTTTAATTGTTAGGGTAATAAAATATATAAAAGTTTAATAATATAAAAGTACAAATAAAATATAAGTACAAAGATCTTCAATTAAAACACAAAGATACGAACATAAATGAACGCAAATCAACGAATGTTCATGAACACGTTCACGAACACCTTACCGAACGTTCATGAACACAATCGAACGAACGAGACCTCTGTTCATGTTCGTTCATTTAACTAATCGAACGAAATATCTTGTTCATGTTCGTTCGTTTATTAAACGAACGAACATAAACGAACTTCCCGCCGAACGGTTCACGAACTGTTCGCTGAACGTTTGGTTCGTTTACAGCCCTACTGAGGAGGGTGAGAATGTGAGATGTAGACAGCCTTACCTCTACCTCGTAGGAATAGAGAGGCTGTTTCCAATAAGACCCCCGGCTCGATTGTAGTTTTGCATCAAGTGTTGGACATAAGGCACATAACACTCAGCAATTGAGACAAACGCCGATTAGTGTATGTACCCCCTTGTCTTTTGGCTATCAACGCCACCACATGATGCATGATTAACCATCCCTATCTTTTAACGTTATTTTCACGAAATTAGTAAAATAACGTTAAAATTAGTGCACATTACAGAACCCAAAACATATAGCTGGGTAGATGGCAATGCACATGACCCACCCAAACAACCCATTGTTTAGACAAAAACGCAAACCAAACCATCTGGTACTACTTAAACATTCTAAACCGACCGACCGATAACTATAAAGAACCAATTACAAAAAAAAAAACTAAACCAATGACAGTTCCACAGTTTCAAGCTCATCCCATATGAAGTTGTGTTTAAAACACACTGATACAGTAATCCAAAATTCTGCATATTAAAGGATCACCAGACCAGAATGCATCCACCCCGTTTTTGATACCATTATCACAAACGTTATCAAGATCCAGACGCTCAACTACCCCTGCACTCTCTATTTGATTCAAGTTCCTTTCGCATCTGATTTAATTTTCCAATTATGGGATGATCGCGGTCCGGTCACAATGCCATCATAGTATCTGGAATCCAGCTTTTTCTTATTCCAAGCTTTCACGAATTCTGAAAAGAGTTTACGCGCAGACTCTGAAGAGAGATCGGAGAAGAAAGTGTCTCTCTCATCTTTTAGCCAAGTAGCGAATTCATTGTTCTTCAAGAAATAATCGGCATCCGAAAGCTCCTTGAAATTAGATATCTGAACAAACGGATGGTTGGAATCTTTTTTTTATAAAAGGGGATGATTCAAGTTCAGGTCTTTTGAACAAAAAATATTTATGAAAAAGAAGACATGTGAAACGTTTGGAACTTCGTGATAACATTTTTAGTGTAACCATATTGAAGAGGACTAACCTCAGGACGATCACGCTTATGGCGTTTATGTTTGTGTCGGTGCTTTTCCTCGGGCTTCCCATCTGAATCAATATTATTTCGTTAGCAAACACTAGTAACTATTGGTTATGGATCTCTTCTGTCATCCTTTTTATCAAGTAAATAATCATTTATACTTCATTCCTTGGAACTAGGCCTGTAAACGAACCGAATGAACACGAACACAGGCATGTTCGTTTATTTAACTTTAACCGAAGACGAACATGAACACGAACATATAATCGAACGCATTTTTTTGTTCGTGTTCGTTCATTAAGAAATAAGGCATGTTCGTTCGTTTGAAGCCTAAACGAACAGTCCACGAACATAAACGAACGCAAATGAACATAAACAAAAAAATTAACTGAACATATTTGAATAAACATAAACAAACATAAATTAACATTTATTAAACAAACATAAAGGAACACAAATGAACGTAATTGTACATATACAAGCAAACACAATTTAACATTAGTGAACACAAATAAACAAGTCTAATATATTACAGTTCATCCGAAAACACATCTAAATTAGGGCTTATAGATACTAAAATTTAGTAGTTTTTTATATAAATATTAAGTAAGTAATCAATTACGATCTAAGAAAAATTTTAAAATTTCATTTCTATTACTAGAAAACTCAATTACTAATTAGTTATGTTTATATAAGTAATTAGAAAACATAATATTTATATAAATATAACTATTTATGTATTTAAGTTATGTTTATATAAGTAGTTAGAAAACCTAATATTTATATAAATATAACTATTTATGTACTTAATATTATTTAAACGAACACAAACGAACGTTCACGAACATAAATGAACGAACACAAAGTGTGTTCATTAGTTAAACGAACAAAAATTTTTGTTTGTGTTTGTTCGTTTATTAAATAAACAAACATAAACGAACTCCCCACTGAACAAGTTCATGAACGTTTGGTTCGTTTTTACAGCCTACTTGGAACACATCATCATCATCATCCTACATAACCTAATTATTCAGAGGTCCACCTCAAACACGCTTTTAAAAACCAAGTTAAACGATGCAAGAAGAAGTAAATGAAATGGACATAGAGAACGGACACAAAATCATATTATTTTTCATGTCTCAAGACAGGTGAGGTTTTTTGAATGCTAAACCATATATTAATTTGGTAAATAACAGAGTTTTAGCTCCACAATCAATCAATCAATCAATCATGAGGGGGGAGGGAGGAGTCCTTTATTAATTGCAAGAATAAGAAGAGATTGAGGGTTGTAGAGTACCGGATGATTTACGAGAATCTTTGTGTTTCTTATTACTACTCCTTGGTTCATCTACAATACAAAAGACGAGAGATTTTAGGACGATTCAAAACATACAAACAAACCCTAACTAACTAACTAAATTAAATTACCTTCGGAGGCAGCAGCAGCAGCAGCAGGAGATCTCCTCTTTTTCGACTTGCCCATTCACCCTCCAAACCAACCCAGTACCGGATGATAGATAGGTAAACCTCCTGACACTTGATGGGTCGGTAGCTTAGCTAGGGTAAGGTAATCACATAATACGAGACGGAGTATTATTATCAAGGAGCGAGTTCTCGATCCCGGAAAGATGAAAGTTTGTATAGTCTGTTTGTTTGTTTGTTTTCTCATGATGTATGTGTTCTCTTGATTTCCTGGATTGTACCTATGGCTTTATAGCTCCTTGCTATGTGCCGGGTTTGTGATGAATAAAGGTTCCGTTGTTGTCGTTAAAAAAAAAAAAAAAATCAAGGGAAAATTTCACACCAAGTTTTAAAAGTGTTATAATTAGTTAACTAGGGTTGTTTTTGTCCTAATTAAATAATTTAACATTTAAATCGAGCCATGTCTTTTTTTTTTATGTGTCAAGAAAAAAATAAAGCATAAAATGTTGGGGTCGAATTATTTTAATATATGAAATTATATTTATTAAAAACAAAAACCATTTAATTACATTAAAAATTAAAAAAACAAGTTACAATCCACGTCATCACTCGACGCTAGCATTAAATAAAAGAGAAAAATGAAACAAAAATCCACATCACCACGATTACCTATGAAATGGATGAAAAACCCTTAATTTTAATGAAGAATGAATGTTGAGTGACCTGATTGGAACACTTTTGAAACTTGAGTGACCTAATTGGAACACTTTTAAAACTTGGTTACTATTCTACAAAGTTACCCCTATTATTAGTTGCAATTAAACCTGTTCATGCTTTATAGCCTGGCATTTAAGGGATGAGCCAAGCCTTTAAAACCAATAGGTTTTGTGTTCGATTCCTATATAGGGGGTTTTTCTCTATTTATTGGGTTTCTTCATAATGGAGATGGATATGATCGGATGGTTCCGCTCGTGACACAATGTTACTCCAATGATCCGTTAGTGATCCAAATTTGCCGTTCAAAAAAAAGTTGCAATTAAACCTCACCAAAAATACACGACGCATAATCAGATAGGAGACCGGGTATTAATTTAATTTATTTATTTGGTTATGTGACAACCAATAATTCACGTCTCTTAATTAGGCGCAAAACGAACATTAGGACTGAAGAAACACTGAACTAATTTTAGGGTTAATTAGTTTGGTTTATGTTCCTTTCATAATGGTTAATCTTCTTTTCACTTTCTGAGCTCCGATTTGATCCGATAATCCTGCAAAACAGAACACCGTTAGCTCGTTAAGAGGGGAATATGGGGGTTTCTCTCTTAACCAGACTCCGACATGAGAATAAGTATCTGCTTTGAGGAGATAATTGTGCGTTAAGAGTGAGAGTAGAGGGAATAGAATGTTTAACCTGTGCCTGTAGGTCTTTATTTATAGCCGGAGAGGTGTAAGAGGAGATGGGCTGATGGGCCTTGAGCCGGAAGGCGAGAACTTAGAGGATATACTATTTGTCTCACTGGTGTCGGCCGTTAGTGTCTTCTAGAAGATCACTGGTGCTGGCGCACCGTGATTGGAGCCACGTGTCTCAGTTGTCGGCCTTGTTGTCCCTCTGCCATCAGCAGGTAAGTGGAGATCATGGGGCAGGTGTCGCCGCCCCCTGATTGGTGCCACAAAGACGTCCTTGTGTACTTTCTATCTCCTGCACGTCAGACGATCGTGGAGCACGATAGAGCACAGCCTGGAGGACGCTGATTGGCTTGCTCTTCTGCCACTTGTACCTTTGGTACTTTATGAGGTGGCCTTGCGCTTTGACTCCTGCGCGACCCTTGCGGAGCATGGCAGTAGCCCGCGCAGGTTGCGGGAGGTGAATGCTCTTATTCAGAATGCTTAAGTATGGAAATTGATGTTGTTTCTTATTTAGGCCTCGCGCGGGGTCAGGCTCTGCTTGGGCATCTCGCGCGGGTCTAAAGATTGATCACCAAAGTGATTAAGGAGTATGGTCCACCGCGCGACCTGAATGGGCTGCGCGACATTTTTGGGACCATACCCCTTCAAGTCTCCCCAGTCCAGTGCTGCATCACGCGCGAAGTGAGTGGTTGGAGCTCTGGACTTAGAAAAAAGGAAGTGCTAGGTCAGAAAAGATGCTGGTTGGATCTTGGTGAGTCGCGCGCGTGTAACTGTCTGTCAGTTACTACGGCGCGACTACTAGATTTGTCTGTTAGATCCTGGTAAGTCGCGCGCGAGTAATTATCTGTCAGTTACCACTGCGCGATCACCAGATTTATATGTTACAAATCCTATGCTTTTGAGTGCAGGCGCACAGATTCATTGAAGAACTGTGAATGCTGCGCGGCCTGGGTAACTTCTGCATGAAGTTTGTAGTAGATTTGAGAGGGAAAAACCTCGAATTTTGAATTCTGACACGATTATAAACTTCACAGCACCAGGAGCTTCAGGGAAAGGTCCCACCATATCAATCCCCCACTGCTGGAAAGGCCAGGCAGTGGACACAGGGATAAGATCGTTTTTTGGGCGCAGGGTTTTCGGGGCGTGCCTTTGACAAGAATCGCATTTGCGCAACTCATTTAGAGCGTCAACGTGCATCCCTGGCCAATAGTAACCAACATTCATTATCTTCGTGACAACCATGCGCGAGCCTGCATGAATGCCGCAGATGCCTTCATGGATTTCCTTGATCAGGTAATTTGCATCTTAGGGGTCCACACAGCGCAGAAGTGGCCCCAAGAAGGATCTTCGATACAAAATTCCACCATTCATCTCATAGAACAATGCTTTGTTCTGTATCTTCCTTGCCTCTGCTTTGTTTTTCGGGAGTATTCCTTCTTGCAAGTACTGGATGATAGGGGTCATCCAAGATGGTTGCCCTATCTCGATCACATTCACTTGGCACAGCAAAACCGACAGGTTTTTTAAGACTTCAATTCTTACATCTTTGGCGAGATGTTGAAAAGTTGTTGAAGCGAGCTTGCTTAAAGCGTCTGCTGGTTTGTTCTCTGACCGATTGATGTGAACTACTTTGTATGACTTAAATTGTTGAAGCAACTCTTTCGCTTGGTCTAAATACAAAGCCATAACTTCATCTTTTGCATCATACAATCCGTTAATTTGAATGGTGATCAGGAGTGAGTCGACATGCGCTTGTAGGTTTTGAGCTCCCATTTTTATGGCTAGGCGCAAGCCTGCCAAAAAACGCTTCATATTCTGCCTCGTTGTTGGTATTTTTGAAATCCAACTTGATGGCATAGGTGAACTCATGCTTCTCTGGGCTAACAAGGCGCAATCCAGCTCCTGCGCCGTCTTCATTTGAGGCCCCGTCAGTGTATAACAACCATAACCCCTCTGATGTGTCTTTAATCGGAGTATCAACAACTTCACAATCTTTGATCTTATCTTCTGGAACTTCAGTGATGAAGTCCACTAACACTTGGCCTTTAATTGCTGGGCGCGACCTGTACAGAATGTTATGGCCCCCCAGCTCGATTGCCCATTTTGCTAACCGACCTGACGTCTCTGGTTTTTGCAATATTGTGCTGATGTGGAAGTTAGTGAGTACGGTAATTACATGCCCTGTGAAGTATCTGCGCAGCCTCCGGGAGGCGTGTAGCAGCGCGAGCACTAACTTTTCCATTGTTGAATATCGTGTTTCTGGATCCGTGAGCACCCTACTAACATAGTAGATTGGAGTCTGAACTCCGTCTCTTTCTACCAACAATACCGACCCAACTGCCTTGTCCGAAGAGGATTAGTACAGAATGAGTGGTTCCTTCTCGAATGGCGCGGTTAGTGTAGGGAGCTTGATCAAGCACTCTTTCATTTGCTGGAAGGCAGCTTCTGCTTCTGGCGTCCATTTGAACTCTTGTTTTTTCACGCAGTTGCGCAAAGTACTGATGAAAGGGTACGATTTTGCAGCGTGGTTTGATAGAAAATGATTGAGCGCGGCTAGGCGGCCGGCTAATCTCTGCATTTCTTTGATCGTACGCGGTGACGGCATCCGCTCTATGGCTTGAACCTTCTCGGGGTTAACCTTGAAACCGCTGTTTGTAACCACGAAGCCTAAAAACTTACCTTCCTCCATACCAAAAGAACACTTCGCTGGATTCAGCTTCATGTTCACGCTTCTCAAAGAGTTAAACGTCTTCTCAATGTCCTTTAACATCTGGTCCTCCTCGGGACTTTTAATCACAAGATCGTCAATGTAAACCTCGATATGCTTTCCGATGTCATCAGCGAATATCGTATCCATCAGACGCTGGTAGGTCGCGCAAGTGTTTTTGAGGCCGAATGGCATCTTTGTGTAATAGAAGATACCGATGTCGGTACAAAAAGCTGTCTTGTCTTCATCTTCCAGCTTCATCTGGACTTGGTGATACCCCTTGTAACAGTCCAGAAAACATATCCACCTGTATGGCGCGAGAGAGTCTATCTTTTTGTCGATCTCTGGCAATGAATAACAATCTTTGGGGCACACATTGTTGAGATCAGTATAATCGACACACATTCGCCATCCTTCATTAGACTTCTCCACCATAACAGGGTTTGCGACCCAAGTTTGGTATCGCACCTCTCTCAGTATACCAGCTTTTAGCAATTCACAGACTTGCTCATTCATGGCTTTAGTCTTATCCGCCCCTAGGCTACGCCTTCTTTGCACTTTTGGCTCGACGGAGGGATAAGTGTTCAAACAGTGTTCAGTGACGTCGCGCGGGACACCGGTCATATCTGCCGGAGTCCAGGCGAAAATGTCCATGTTCCTGAACAAGAGTTGCTTGAGGTGCGTTCTGATGTTTGGTGAGATTCCGTGGCCTATCGTCACCGTTTGTTCTGGGTATTTGCGGTTTAAAACCCACTTTTCTGGTTCGGTCGTTGAAATTTTCGCCGCTTTGGCTGGGCACGCATCCTCTGCTGACATTACTTCTTCTTTGCATAGATAATCGCCACCCCCGTCTCGGTTGGGAACCCGATGGCTGAGTGGGGCATGGAGGTTACCATATTTAGTTCTCGTTGGGTTTCTCTCCCAATTAAAACGTCATGCCTTGATTTAACCGGCATCACCATTAAATTAACATTTGTAGTTCTTGAATGTTTCCCGTCAGATAGCGTGACAGGGAAACTGATTTGGCCTAGTGGGGAGACCATTTCGTTGCAAAATCCTGATAGAGGATAATCAACCGGCTCGAGTCTCGCTTTATCTTCATCATCAAACTGATTGAAGCATTGCTCGTAGATGATATCAGCTGTACTTCCCGGATCAATGAATATGTATTCTGTTTCGTAATGACCGATGATACCGGTAATGACGACGGGGCGCGTGGTCCCCCTCGTACTACCGGAAAGATGACCTGTTGCTCTTGCCATGCCGGTTCGAATGGGCGCTTGCCTTTATCTCTCGCCCTGTATCTTGGCCCGTTGACCATGTGTGTTTCCAGGCGCCTGACTTTCTTCTGGTTTCCATCATCATTGCGCTGAATCTGGCGCGTATCCTTGCGCACATTCTTTACCAGGTGGCTTAACTTTCCGCTTTTCAGCGCTCGCTCAATTTCTTGCCTTAAACTGATACAGTCATCTGTTAGATGACCTGTATCCTTGTGAAAATCACAGTACAGGTTCGGGTCTTGCCCCTTCTTGTTTGTCATAGGCCTTGGAGCCTTGAAATCATGATTCTCCGTCATGAGCACCTCTTTTGGAGTCTTTGTGAGCAGAGTCCAGTGCTTTTCTCGATTATCGTTCCTGACTGCCTTTCGATACCCGATTCTGTCAATCGTTTCTCGCGCGTCCTCTTTGTAGCGTGATCTTTCCTCATAGCCACTGGATTGTCCAGTCTTCCATTCATGATTTTTGTTCTTGTTGCGCTTGCCATAGTCGCGCGAGTTTTTCTTGGAAAAACGGTCTTCGGTGTAGGAGTTCTTGGTTCCAGCTAGCAACTCTTCAGTTTGCGCTACTATTTTTGCGGCTTCCATCAGCTTGTCCCATTCCTTGGGCATACCGTCTTTTCCGGTGATAGTTCTGATGAGACTATCACATCGAATAGCTTTCTTGAAGTGAGCGCGCATGAGCTGTTCGCTTACACCGCCGATTTCAAGACACTCCTTATTGAAGCGAGTGATGAAGTCTTCTAAACCTTCGTTTTCTCTGCGCAAGATATCTGTTACTTCAGACGTATCTCGTTGATTACGTCTTTGCTGGCTGAAGTGGTTTACAAATTGTGTTCTGAAATCGACCCATGAACTGATTTTTCCAGGCGGAAGGCTGTCGAACCAGGCGCGAGCAGCCCCTGTAAACGTCTGGATAAATAAATGACACCACATCGGCATATTCCATCCTCCCATAACGCCAACACTTGTAAATACTCTAACATGATCGTCAGGGTCTGTGAGACCGTTGAACTTTCCCACTGTTGGAGGTAGCTTCTCTCTTAACAGTGGGGCTAGAGCAATCTTTGGAATGAACTTTGAGTGTTCCGCCGCTTCCGCTGGTCTATAGGCTAAGCTGAAGTCTCTTTCTGCTTCTTCGCTGTATGCGATGCGCTGTCTTTGCCTATACGACTCATGGTTTTTTTGGCAACCTGTTGAAAACTAACGAACCTTCGTCATCTTACCAGGTGGGATCATTCAGATCTGTGTCATCCCATTCGTTGTTCATGTTGCGCGGCCCTAGACGGCTATGAACTGGACGTTTGTGCTGCACATAAGATGGATGATCACTGTACATGTCTGTTTCTCCGTATGTGTCGCGCGTATCGTGTACGCTTGGCCTTCTCAGGGGAGGAGGTCTGTTGATTCTTCCTTGAAAGTTCTGCTGTGGGGGCGTCTGGCGCGCCCCCTGAGTTGGACCCGGAGGAGTAACCAAGGATGGCTCTGCTTGTAAGATTGCCTGTTGTGCGCTCAATGACTGATACGCAGTATTTATGGTGGCAATTTGCTTGGCGTACCAGGAAGCTAAAGTTTTGCCTTCTGGTAGCCCTAGTAGCGCCGAAATGTTTGGATTTGGAGCTGGTTTTGAAGGACTAGCGATATGACTTGCTGGGGTTCCCCTTTTGGTGATGCGAGTGAAGCTCGCGCGGGGTCCCCCAGTGTTGGTTATCTCAATTTCACCAATCTCTTCGGCAGGTTGGACTTGGACATTCTGATTGTCCTCCCCCAATCCTGCGTTAGAGTTCATGCCAAAACCGAAATCAGGAATGATTCCTTGACCAACCATGATCGAAGGAACAACAACTTAGAAAAAAATTCAGAAAAAGAAGATGAAAGTGATTGCAAAAATCGGTGGGTGCCAATGAAGAAACACTGAACTAATTTTAGGGTTAATTAGTTTGGTTTATGTTCCTTTCATAATGGTTAATCTTCTTTTCACTTTCTGAGCTCCGATTTGATCCGATAATCCTGCAAAACAGAACACCGTTAGCTCGTTAAGAGGGGAATATGGGAGTTTCCCTCTTAACCAGACTCCGGCGTGAGAATAAGTATCTGCTTTGAGGAGATAATTGTGTGTTAAGAGTGAGAGTAGAGGGAATGGAATGTTTAACCTGTGCCTGGAGGTCTCTATTTATAGCCGGAGAGGTGTAAGAGGAGATGGGCTGATGGGCCTTGGGCCGGAAGGCGACAACTTAGAGGATATGTTCTTTATCTCACTGGTGTCGACCGTTAGTGTCTTCTAGAATATCACCGGTGCTGGCGCATCGTGATTGGAGCCACGTGTCTCAGTTGTCGGCCTTGTTGTCCCTCTGCCATCAGTAGGTAAGTGGAGATCATGGGGCGGGTGTCGCCGCCCCCTGATTGGTGCCAAATAGGCGTCCGTGTGTACTTTATGTCTCCTGCACGTCAGACGATCGTGGAGCACGATAGAGCACAGCCTGGAGGATGCTGATTGGCTTGCTCTTCTGCCACTTGTACCTTTGGTACTTTCTGAGGTGGCCTTGCGCTTTGACTCCTGCGCGACCCTTGCTGAGCATGGCAGTAGCATGCGAAGGTTGCGGGAGGTGAAGGGTCTTATTCAGAATGCTTAAGTATGGAATTGATGTTGTTTCTTGTTTAGGCCTCGCGCGAGGTCAGGCTCTGCTTGGGCATCTCGCGCGGGTCTAAAGATTGATCACCAAAGTGATTAAGGAGTATGGTCCACCGCGCGACCTGAATGGGCTGCGCGGCATTTTTGGGACCATACCCCTTCAAGGACGATAATAAATAGTATTTTAAGACGTAAATAAACTTAATTAGGCCCTTGCAGTGTCTAGGAACGCCTAATCGACTTTACAGTGCGCGTATGACGATCCACGGAGAATCTGCTAAACGATAAACGATAACGAATTGAAACCGTATGAAATACTGACAACGCCAATAAATACGAAATTTATACGAATATTTCATATTTATAAATTCAGTTTTGTGAGTTTATCGTGCTTTGAAACGTCACAAAACGCAAACGTGAACGAAAAACGCGACTGTAGGAACGCACCGGCAACGAAACAGAAGCATCGGAGACGTGTATTACCTTCAAAGCTGAAATTTTACGATATATTTAGCTTTGTAATTAAATTTTAATAACCGTATTCGAAACCGGAGGTAGGAGGATGAATACTCCATTTAGGAGGATGAATACTCCATTTAAGTAATATATCAATAAGTCCAATAGTTCAAGCATGAGGTAGGAGGATGAATACTCCATTTAGGAACCTCTTTTTTGTCATAGAAGTCATGTAGGAGGTAGGAAGAACAAATCTTCCATTTAGGTACCTCTAGGTGTTCACCACTACAATTGATGTTATGAACATTCAAGCAGGGTCATGAACATACAATAAGAAAGGAAATAAGACAACTAATCTATGGGAAACCATCAAGCAATGGATGGATTCTCAAGTAGGATAGCCCAAGCTAATCCTAAATCACACAATCATCAAGCTTTAGGCTTTAACATCACTTGTGGGTTAAACCCTTAAACAAAACAGAAAGTTTGTGAGGTTTACACCTCTGATTTTACACGTCTCAACCATTTTTTAAGCCTAACTAACCATAGATGTGGTTATAAGCATAAGGACATGGGTTTGAGATGAGATAACTCAAGTTTAATCAAGTTTAACAAAGTATGAATAAAAAACAGAAACTTCAGTCCACTTTGGAGCCTTTTTGGTGACATTCCAGACCTTAGTTTTCCATGGAAAACCTGTGGAAATGTTCCTAAGGTTGTTCCAAGAAAGTGGGAAAAAGAATCAAGTGAAAAAGTTAAGAAATGAGTGAGATATGCTCACTTTTGTAAGATGTGATGAATATGTCTTGTTCACTGAATTCAGCTACAAATTTAAGAGTTTGAGAGTGAATGGAGAGTGTTGAGAAGGTGTAAAATGCTTAGAGGAGGCTTGGTTTATATAGGGGGATGGATTAGGGTTGGGTTGGTGAGGTTTAAATGCAAGAAACACACCTTAAACCAATAAAAACACACCAAAAATCGACCAACCAGCGAACAAACTGATCTAATCTCGGATTCACCTAGCTCGCGGCCTGTGAAGATGTTTGGGGGGGGGGGGGTCGCGGCCCGTGACTCTCCTCCAGACGATTTTTCAAGTTTCAATTGTTGACATCTTTAGTCCCTTAGGTTTATTTTAGATGTTTTAAGGTCTTTCAAGGGTAATTTATGTCATTCAAGCATATTATAAGGATATAACAAGTAACATTAATATAAAACAAATATTATGAAGTATGTTTAAGTGTATGAATGTCGTATTTTAGTATCGTATGCATTCAAAAGACGTATGATTAGCATGTTTCACGTATTTGCAAGTTTAACACATATTTTCCAAGAATTACGAATATGTATCAATTGTTTCACAAATTCAAATGTACGAATATGTATGAAGTATGCATAACACGAATTTAAAGAAATATGAATTTTATTTATGATTCAAGTATCGGATTTTACAACGGTTACGACGAAAGAACAATTACAAGAACACAAGACTTCCAAAAATAGAAATACAAGCAAGACCTTCTAATTATGGAAAGTGCGAAGAAGCAGGGCGTTATAGTCTCCCCTCCTTTAGGAAATTTCATCCCGAAATTTAGGAAGAAGTAACAAAAAGGTGCAGATACTTAGTCTTCATATCACTCTCGAGTTCCCAAGTGACTTCAGCGCCACGTTTTCCTTCCCATCGAACCTTAACGATAGGAATTTGACTACGCCTCAATTTCTTGACACCTCGGTCCATGATCTCGACAGGTTTCTCCACAAAATGTAAAGTCTCGTTGATTTGAAGATCTTCAAGTGGAACTTGAAGTCCTTCACCAGCTAGACACTTCTTTAAGTTTGAAACATGGAAGACAGGATGAATGTTGTTGAGTTCTTCAGGTAGGTCCAGTCTATACGCAACCTTGCCAATCCTTTCGAGACTCTTGAAAGGACCAACATAGCGAGGTGCAAGTTTTCCTTTCTTACCAAATCGAACCATTCCCTTCCAAGGGGATACCTTGAGAAGGACGAAGCCACCTATCTCGAATTTCAAAGGCTTGAGACGCTTGTCGGCGTAACTCTTTTGTCGGATCCTGGCTTTCAGTAAGTTGTTTCGAGCCTGTAAAATCTTGTTCGTTGTCTCTTGTATGAGCTCGGGACCAGTGATTTGAACTTCACCAATCTCGTGCCAACAAATAGGCGAACGACACTAGCGACCATACAATGCTTGGAAGGGTGCCATTTGAATACTCGCGTGATAACTATTGTTGTATGAGAATTCGATCAAAGGAAAGTGTGAATCCCAGTTGCCACCAAAATCGATTACGCATGACCGAAGCATATCCTCTAAAGTTTGGATAGTACGCTCGGTTTGATCGTCTAACTGAGGATGGAAGGCGGTGCTAAGGTTTAAAATAGTACCCATAGTAGATTGAAAGGTTTGCCAAAGACGGGACGTAAAGCGACCATCACGATCAGAAATGATGTCAATGGGGATACCATGACGACAAATGATCTCATCAGTGTAGATTCTAGCCAATTTCTTGACTTTGAAATCTTCACGAATGGGAAGAAAATGAGCTGATTTGGTCAATCGATCAACGATCACCCAAATACTGTCATGACTAGAAGAAGTACGAGGGAGCTTAGTGATAAAAACCATTGCGATGCTCTCCCATTTCCAGACAGGGATTTTTGGTTGTTCGAGCAAGCCAGAGGGACGTTGGTGTTCGGCTTTAACCTTCGAACAAGTGAGACATTTCGCAACGTAAGAGGTGATATCCCTCTTCATTCCAGGCCACCAGTAGGACATACGCATATCTTGGTACATATTGTCAGTGCCAGGATGAACGGAATATTTCAATTTGTGTGCCTCCTTCATTAGAAAGTCTCGAAGGTTTTCATGATTAGGAATCTAGATACGATTGCAATAGTACAAAATACCATCAGGTTTAGACAGGAGATCTTTTTCAACAGCGTCTCGTATTTCAATAGAGAGACTACCCTCGTTAATAGAGGCATATTGGGCTTCACGAATTCGACTCTGAAGGTCGTACACGAGTTGGAGACAACGAATACTCTTCACATGAGTTTTACGACTAAGAGCGTCGGCTACTACATTTACTTTTCCTGGATGGTAGCGAATTTCGCAGTCGTAGTCATTTAACAACTCCATCCAACGACGTTGATGCATGTTCAATTCCTTTTGATTGAAGATATGTTGAAGGCTCTTATGGTCGGTGAAGACCAAACACTTAGTACCATAAAGGTAGTGTCGCCAAATCTTCAATGCAAAAACAACTGCGCCAAGTTCAAGGTCGTGAGTAATGTAGTTTTTCTCATGTATTTTGAGTTGTCTCGACGGGTAAGCGTTAACCTTGTCTCGTTGCATGAGGAAACAACCAAGACCAAGGTTTGTGGCATCGCAATACACAACGAAGTCATCGTTACCATTAGGAAGCATGAGGATAGGAGCGTTGCATAACATGTCCTTGAGCGTATGAAAAGATTCCTTTTGTTCGGGACCCCAAACAAAAATTTTCTCTTTTTGAGTCAAAGAGGTTAAAGGAACAGCGGTCTTCGAAAAGCTGGAGATAAAACGACGATAATAACCAGCAAGACCAAGAAATAAATGAATTTCGAACGGAGACTTAGGTGCAATCCAATTCTTCACAGCTTCGATTTTAGCAGGGTCAATGTGAATACCAAGTTCGTTGACAGCGTGACCAAGGAATTCAACCTCTTTTAACCAAAATTCACACTTGGAGAATTTGGCGTATAGACGTTCAGTACGAATGAGTTGAAGGATAAGACGCAAGTGTCGCTCATGTTCTTCTTATGTCTTGGAAAAGATAAGAATATCGTCGATGAAGACGATCACGAAATGGTCTAAGTACGCTTTGCACACGCGGTTCATTAAATACATGAAAACAACATGTGCGTTGGTCAAACCAAAGGGCATGACCACGAACTCGTAATGACCATAACGCGTTCGAAAGGCGGTCTTAGGTATATCTCTTCGAGGACTCGAAGTTGGTGATACCCAGAATGAAGATCGATCTTTGAAAAGCAGGTCATGCCTTGCAATTGATCGAAGAGGTCGTCAATGCAAGGAAGAGGGTATCGGTTCTTGACAGTAATCTTGTTGAGCTCACGATAGTCAATACACATTCGAAATGACTCATCTTTCTTCTTGACGAACAAAACGGGAGCGCCCCAAGGAGATGTACTAGGGCGTATAAAGCCTTTATCAAGAAGCTCTTGAAGTTGGCTTGAAAGCTCTTTCATCTCAGAGGGTGCTAAGCGGTAGGGAGACTTAGCGACAGGCGTAGCGCTAGGCACTAAATCGATACGAAAGTCGACAAAACGAGCAAGAGGCGGACCAGGAAGATCGTCGGGAAACACATCAGGAAAATCACGTACGAGGGGATCGTCACTCATGCTTGGGCCTTTACCCTTCTTTTCCACAGTGTGGGCAAGAAAGGTGAAGGTACCCTTGCGTAAGCATTTGTTCGCTTGGATACACGACAAAAGCTTGAGACCTTGAGTAGGTTTCTCGCCATATACGTGTAAAGAATTACCGTTTGGAAGAGGAAGGCGGATAAACTTTTCAGAACAAACAACTTCAGCACTAACTCGCCTAAGCCAGTCCATGCCTACTATGATGTTAAAGCTACCCAATTGCATAGATATGAGATTGATCGGGAATGTATGATCGTTGAGAATCAAGGAACACTTGGTAAGGATGGAATCGACAGCGACAGATTTACCATCAGCGACTTCGACAGCGAAAGATTTTGGCAACTTAGAGCGTTTACACTTAAGCAAAGGTTCGAATTCTAATGACACAAAACTTTTATCGGTGCCAGTATCAAATAAACACGAAGCATAAACATGGTTTACAAGAAACGTACCAGTAATGACGTCATTTGCATTTTGCGCTTGAGCGATGGTAAGGAGAAAAGCTCGACCTCTAGTGTAATGCCCGCGTCCCTAAACTTTAGGCTTTTGGCAAGTTTAGTCCCTGAACTTTGCCTATTGTCAGTTTTAGCCCTTAATCTATGTAATATTGATACTTTTGATACTTGTGAAACTTTGTGAGTCTTTATGATGCTAGAATCTTGATTTTTGATACTTAAACTCTGACTCTTGATGCTTAACTCTAGATTCTTGATACTTGATACTTGGAAACTATAATTCTATGAGGCTTGATTCTATGATTCTTGATACTTGTGGGTTGTTAACATGAATCTATGAGGATCTATTGAATCTAATGGAAACTATTGAATCTACTGAAATCTATGAATCTATCGAACCTATTTGGAAACTATTGAATCTATTGGAGTCTATGAATCTATTGAACCTATTGAAACCTGGGAAACTATTGAAGTATATGTGAAACAATTGGAGTAGTCTATGTGAATCTATGATGATGAGTGTGTTTTGCGACACGTAACATGACACTGAGTACGAGGCAGAAGCAATTGTGCCCGAAACGTGGTGGATACGCCGCTAGTACTTCCTATATATAAGCGTTTCTGTCATGATGCCAAGCTTCGTACAACATGCCATGTGAAGGTCGTGGGTTCTGTAATGCTGAGTCTAATGAAGTCTATGGGAATCTATCGAATCTATTGAAGCCTATGTGAAACTATGATAATGATGATGAGTATGTTTTGCGACACGTAACATGACACCGAGTACGAGGCAGAAGCGAGTGCGCCCAAAACGTGGTGGATACGCCGCTGGTACTTCCTATATATAAGCGTTTTTGACATATTGCCAAACTTCGTACAACGTGCCATGAGAAGGTCATAAGTTGTGGTGTTTAAACTAATGTGAACTATGTGAATCTTGTTGAATCTTAAGTCTTTAATCTATCGTGTGTGAATCTATACTGTGAGACTTTGTGAACCTAGACTTATACGATCCTCTTGTTGGATCAATAGGATGTCTTCTCGAAAGCTATTCGACACTCTCAAGAGATCCAGGGAGAAATCTCAGAAAAAGATGATGTCTTTCATGGCCGACCAGATTGCTCGAGTCGTGCCAAAGATCGTCTCTGAAATCCAAGGATTAAACACTCCTCCATCCTCTGTGGACTCTAAGACGGGGAAAGAAAAGTCTACCAAGTTCACCTATAAGCATTTTGTCTCTTGCAACCCTAAGTCTTTCACGGGCAGTGATGGGGTAACTGCTATGCTCGAGTGGTTCGACAACATCGAGGTTACCTTCATTAACAGTGAGTGCCCAGAGCAGCTAAAGACTAGGAGTGCAACAGGAATGTTTCAAGGCAGAGCGTCGGAGTGGTGGTCAAATGAGAGAAACATCCGTTCGAACGAAGAGGCCTATGCTCTTCCATGGACTGAGGTGCGAGAACTAATGATGCTTGAGTTCTGCCCTCCCCATGAGCAGTTGAAGCTTGAAGAAGAGTTCTGGCACTTGAAGCAGATTGGTGATGATAATCTGGCTTATACTACTCGTTTTAAGCAGCTTAGTTTGATCTTTCCACACTTGGTTTCTACTCCCAAGAGGATGATAACCAAGTACATCAATGGCCTACCTCCTGCTATGCGAGATTCTATTGAAGCAAATCAACTTGACACTATTGAAGAAGTCTACCGTCTCTCAGCTAGTCTCAACAACAACCACATCCGTGATAAGCAGTTTGCAAACTCTGCTCCATCTAAGTCTGCACATCAAGTTAACCAACAGCCAAGTGGCAGCAAGAACAAGAGGCGAAAGTCTCAGGGTTCAGGATGCAACGCTATTGTTCCTGCTGTAAACCCTGCTACTAAACCTGCTGTTGATGCTGCTCCAATCACTGTTGTTCCCGGAGTCAAGAAGCAGTACACTGGGTCTCACCCCAAGTGTGCGACTTGCAACTATCATCATCCGGCTAATTCCGCATGTCGTCTGTGCACCAACTGTAATCGCTATGGTCACACGACTCCTTATTGCCGTCAAACTAACCCGGCCTAGCAAGCTCAACAAGCCCCGGCTCAGGCAGCCTTACCAGCACCTCCAGCTCCTCTTCAGAATCCAAGGCCAATCAATGTTGTTCGTGCATGCTACAAGTGTGGGGATACCAGTCACCTCCGTAACTAGTGACCTCAGCTGAACCAGGACCAGCAGCCAGCCGCTCGTGGACGACCGTTCAATCTCAATGCTAACCAGGCTCGAAATGACAATGACGTTGTCAATGGTACGTTTCCTGTGAATAACCTTTATGCTTCGATTCTATTTGATACTGGTGCCGATAAAAGTTTTGTGTCCATGGAATTTGAGTCTTTGATAAACTGTACACGCTCCAAGTTACCTGAGTCGTTCTCTATTGAGGTCGCCAACGGTAAGTCGATTCTTGTTGATTCTATCTTGCGTGATTGTTCCCTGACTCTTAACGATCACGTCTTTTCTATTGATCTAATACCCATGCAATAGGGTAGTTTTGATGTCATTATCGGTATGGATTGGTTGCGTAAGAATCATGCCGAGATTACTTGTCACGAGAAGTTTGTCCGTCTGCCTCTTCTGTCCGGTGATATTTTGCACGTCTATGGGGACCGACCTTCGAAAGGACTAAGGCTGATGTCATGAACTCAAGCGAATAGATGCTTACGTTAACAGAACTTTGCATTCTTGGCCCACATAGTGGAACAAAATGGCAAAGGGAAGAACATAAGCGATGTTCCAGTAGTGTGCGATTTCCCTGACGTCTTTCCGGAGGATCTTCCTGGTCTTCCTCCTCCTAGGTCCGTTGACTTTCGTATTGACCTCGTACCTGGCGCGACTCCTGTCGCCAAGGCTCCCTATCGTCTTGCACCTTCCGAGATGCAAGAATTATCCAGTCAACTTCAAGAATTGCTCGACAAGGGATTTATTCGTCCAAATACCTCCCTGTGGGGTGCTCCCGTGCTGTTCGTCAAGAAGAAAGATGGTTCGTTTCGTATGTGTATCGACTACCGTGAACTTAATAAGCTTACCATTAAGAATCGTTATCCTCTTCCTCGTATTGATGATATATTTGACCAACTACAAGGCGCGTCCTATTTCTCAACAATCGATCTTCGTTCTGGTTACCATCAGCTTCGAGTTCTTGAAGATGATGTACCCAAAACCGCATTTCGTACTCGTTATGGACACTACGAGTTCGTGGTCATGCCTTTTGGATTGACCAATGCACCCGCTGTGTTCATGGACCTCATGAATCATGTTTGTAAGCCCTATTTGGATCGTTTTGTGATAGTCTTTATTGATGATATTCTCATTTATTCTAAAACTAAGGCTGATCATGCTCGTCATTTACGCTTAATGCTTAAACTCTTACGTGGTGAACGTTTGTATGCTAAATTTTCTATGTGTGAGTTTTGGATTAATGAAGTGCAATTTCTTGGTCACGTCGTTAGTAAGCAAGGTATTCATGTTGACCCGTATAAAATCGAAGCTGTGAAGAATTGGAGTACGCCTAAATCTGCATCTGAGATTCGTTCCTTTCTAGGATTAGCGGGCTATTACCGCCGATTCATCTCGGACTTCTCTAAGATAGCTGTTCCTCTTACTTCGTTGACTCAGAAAGAGAGACCTTTTGCTTGGGGTCCCGAGCAAGAGGAATCTTTTCAGAATCTTAAGACTCTTTTGTGTAATGCCCCTGTTCTGACTCTTCCCGATGGTAATGATGATTTTGTGGTATATTGTGATGCCTCAAACCGTGGTTTGGGCTTTGTGCTCATGCAGCGGGACAAGGTTATTGCTTATGCCTCTCGTCAACTCAAGGTACATGAGAAAAACTATACTACTCACGATCTGGAGCTTGGTGCAGTCGTGTTTGTGTTAAAGATATGGCGAAACTACCTGTATGGTACTAAGTGTGTGGTTTTCACTGACCATAGGAGTTTTCAAAATATCTTTAACCAAAAGGAACTGAACATGCGACAGAGACGTTGGGTGGAATTGCTCAACGACTATGATTGCGAAATTCGCTATCATCCTGGCAAGGCGAATGTAGTGGCCGATGCTCTTTGTCGTAAAACTCATGTGAATGCTATTCATATCTCTAGTGATCTCCATGCATGTATTCATGACGCTCAGTATTCATCAGCAAATGAAGGAAGTGTAGAAGTGGAAATCCAAGGCGCTAAGATTGATCAACTCGAAACTAAACCGAATGGACTCCAATACTTCCTCAATCGCATCTGGGTTCCGGATCGCGATAATCTTCGTGAGCTCATTATGAATGAGGCTCACATATCCCGCTACTCTATTCATCTGGGCACCGACAAGATGTACCATGATTTGCGTGCAACTTATTGGTGTCCTGGCATTAAGAGGGACATTGCTGTATATGTTTCTAAATGCCTTACTTGTACGAAAGTTAAGGCTGAACTTCAACGTCCTTCAGGACTCTTAGAACAGCCCGAGGTCCCCGTTTGGAAATGGGATAGTATCGCTATGGACTTTATTACTAAGCTACCTCGAACACCTTCTGGTCACGATAGTATCTGGGTGATTGTTGATCGTTTGACCAAATCAGCCCACTTTCTTCCTATACGTAAAGATTATAAAGTGGAGAAACTTGCTCGAATCTATACCGATGAGGTTATCTGTCACCATGGCATACATCTTGACATAATCTCTGACCGTGATGGTCGTTTTACTTCACGTCTTTGGCAAACCTTTCAATCCGCTATGGGTACTCATTTGAATCTTAGCACGGCTTTTCATCCTCAAACGGATGGATAAACCGAGCGTACTATTCAAACCCTAGAGGATATGCTCCGTTCTTGTGTCATCGACTTTGGTGGTAACTGGGATGTACATTTACCATTGATTGAGTTCTCGTATAACAACAGCTATCATTCCAGTATTCAGATGGCTCCTTTCGAAGCTTTGTATGGCCGCAAGTGCCGATCTCCTCTCAACTGGCATGAGATTGGTGACAAGCAGTTTACTGGACCTGAAATCACTCAAGAGACAACGGATAAGATTCTTCAGATCCGTGGTAACTTGATCAAGGCTAGGAGCAGACAAAAGAGTTATGCTGATAATAGGCGTAAGCCTCTGGAATTTGATATTGGTGACCGAGTTCTTTGTCACATCCCGACCACGTAAAACAACAAAACATGGCGGAAACGTCGGGGAGTGTTGTAACAGAATCATTGTTTCACAACCATGGATCAAATAATTTTGTTTTATTAAATAATTGAAGTCTTTGTTCTATACAAATCAACTAAATACAAATATTATCTTTCCAAGTTTTAAAGTCGCTAAGGCACGAGTCCATCCTAAGTGTGGCTTGTATCAACAATCATCACAAAGCAACACCTGAAACATGTGTAAAAATAGGTACGTCAGCATAAAATTGCATGTGAGATACATAGGTTTTATTGTAATTAGGATTCATGACTTATAAGTTTAAAGAAAATATTTTAATAAAAGTAGTCATGATCCTTGTAAAAGGTTTTCTTTTATAAATCATTTATAAGAAATCAGATGATATAAAATAATAATAGAGAGGAAATTAAATAAGTAAGTAGAATAAGTTTGTATAAAAATATATTGTTTCAAAAACAATATTTTGATAAAAAGATTCATAGTGTATATATAAATATACTTTGGTTTTAAGAAAGTCGAATAAGCAATATATTAAAATATATTTCCATTCCCAAACCGTTAACCCAAGTGTACTAAATAACGCCACGGTATGTAATGCGATGAAAACACTTATATATAAGAAGTACCAGCGGCGTATCTACCATGTTTTCATCACATTACCCCCGTCCCGTTATCTAAACACTAACCCAAAAACCAGTCGTTAAGTTAATAGTATATTAAATATACTTTAGTTGTTAAAATAAATAAATTTTCAGTAGTATATCAAAAGTATACTTTGGATTTATAAATAACATATTAAACTATGCTTTGGTTATACAAATAACATATTAAACTATGCTTTGGTTATGAAAATAACATATTAAACTATGTTTTGGTTATGAAAATAACATATTAAACTATGCTTTGGTTATGAAAATAACATATTAAACTATGCTTTGGATTTTGAGAATAACATATCAAACTATGTTTTAATGATTAACAAAATATATGTTGGTTTTGTACAATATCACATATGAGAGCATATCAAACTATACTTTTGGGAGTATAACTTAATATACAAAAATAATGTGACTTAAGAATTCATTCAGACCTAGTGCATCAAAATACACCTTTGAGACTATTGGAATACCACAAAGGCAATCCCTATTTGGATGGAGAAACAAATTGGTTTCAGACATTCCATGACAACAGGAATGGGGTGTCAAATCCTATAGCGCTATATCATACTACCAACCGGTCCGGTGAACAAAATAAGTAATATTCTAAACATTTATTTTATAATCTTTGAAAAATTAGAGTTTAAATCATAGATAATCATTCAGTTTGCAAAAAGATAAGTACAAATATGTATAATCAATTATACTTTTGGAAACCATGAAAATAACAGATAGGTACACATGCTTCACCCCAAAACAGTTGAAAACAGTAAAAGAGGGGACTATGTACTCACTTGAGAGTGCTTAGAAGTCTTGAACAACTACCAAGCAAGCTAGAGGAGTCCCGGAAATCAAACGGTACCTAATATAGGTAACTACATAAATAAACCGGACCTAATTCGGAAGATCGGATAGGATGAGGTTTCGTAAACCAAATAAGTATAGGAACTCATATAATATGGTCTAACAAAGCCTACATCCTAAAAGGAAACTTAACTTAAGTGCTTACGATCCATCGCGACCCATTAAGGTAGTTTACGCTACTTTAACGTGTCGTGTGCGCAAATGCGCGTTCGAGACATCTAACTAGTCCTATGACAAGTATTATATGCCAAAACATGTTTAAATATGTTACATAATCAGTTACGTGACAAAAGTTTAGGTTACATATGCTTAATTACCAATTACGCATGAAAAGGGCATTTTGGTAATTTACCTAAGGCATATAAACTACCTACAATACAACTACTTAAACGAAGTGACCATAAGGTATAACCTAGGAAGGTTAATCCCTATACAACTATGGTCACCTAATGTGTTTGGTCGGATCCTAAAGATCGACCAAACGGGTCTAGTTCGTAAGTCTAAGCGGGTGTTTAGTCCGCTTGACTTACGACTCTACACAAGCACTAATCTAAAAAGTGACGAGCTAAACATGTCGAAACATGTTTAGTTAAGTTAGAAAACAGGTTTGGTATCAAAACAAATGGTTTTGATACCTAAAAGTAGTTTGGTTACAAAATACGCAAGAATGCGCATTTTGGCCGAAACTACGACTCGTCACTACACCTAGATAACGTGGTAATCAGTAGGTATAGTCGCTAGGGACTATAACCATCGTGATTATGCTCATGTTATGAAGTTCAAATGAACTTCGCATTGACCATAAACTGGTCAATGCAGAAAGTCAAATGCAGTTTGACTTTCAGACTCGAAAAGTGATAAAAGAACGAAGGAATACTTACAAAGGGTCCCCGCAAGCAAATCTTGATCCAAATAGCTCAGGTATGAAGCAAAGGCTTCAACTTAGAGCACATTAGATCAGATTTGTGTGAGGAAGAAGTGAAGTGGGGGTTGCTGTTTATAGGAAATCCACAACTGTTAGGATCGTTCCTCGTAAACCGAGTTTCAATCACAGCCGTACACATCAAGCCCACTGATTTACAAAACCATGGGAGCCCCTAGAATCGACCAAAACCATTTGCAAGAGTGGGATCAAGCTGGAATTGGATGTAACACACTTTTTGCTGGTCTGGGCATGGCTTACGGACCGTAATCATGTCCATACGGTCCGTAAGGACCTCTGGTGCTGGCAGAAAGTTTGGCTAATTGGCAGAACAGGCCCCTGCACCTCCAAACTTGCTATTTGATGCATTTTTGACACGTTTAAGCCCCGTTAACCCCATTTCAATGCTCTAAAATGAAGTTAAAGTATAGGGAACTTAAAACATGCTCAAAAATATCTCGGATATCGGTTCGTTTGGCCGTACGGTTGCGTTGTTCGGTTAATTACGACGGAAGTCGTAACGAACGCATAAACGATCCAAATTAAGCGACGAATGGATTTTTATCATGCCAAACACTAAAATAAAATGTTTTAATGCTTACATAAATTTTTGGATGTCCGGATATATTCAGAACGTAAGATATGCGCGAAAATGCAAACTTGTGCACTTTTTGACGCTTTTAGTCCCTATTGATCAAGAAAGTTTATTTTAGCATACCGAACCCCTCAAAGCCTATTTCTAAGCTATGTAAAGGATATTTAGGGTGTGTTTAACTTATGATCAAGTTCCGGAATGTTCGTTACCAAACAAATCGGTATAGTTTCGCTGTTTGACACAATTAGTCCCTGCGATCGAACAAACTTAATTTCAACACACCAAACCATCCAAAACTTATTTCTAAGTTATGTGAAGGTTATTTAAGGTATGTTAAGCCTATTTCACTATTCCGGAGTGTTCATTGCATTAAACTGGTTATATTTACGCATCAGAGCGCGTATAACCCTCCAGAAAGCGATTTAAAGCTTGAAATCGAACAAGAGTTGATATGTGCAAACGATACATATATTTTTACAAATCCCAAGTATGAAATACAATATTTCATTGGTTTGGCATTTGTTTGATGGTTGAAGTGACACAGGTGTCACAGTCTCCCCTACTTTAGGAAATTAATTTTAGGAGAAACTTGTGAGGACAACTGTGATGTTTTCGCTTTCGAATGAATCCCTTAAACAAGTAGAACTCTGGGCCATGATAGGGTTCTTAGCGAAATTGTCAACCCTCAAAGTGAAGTCCTTGTAGTAGCAAAACATGGAGTTTTAAACTATGGACAGAAGAACGTTTCCCATGAAGACTTATCATAGGAAACTTGTGTGTGCTTGAAGTCAGAATTGGGGAGTGTAAGATAAAATGACATCGGTCAAGGTCCAGGACTTCTCCCGTATCATTACTCTTGTCACTATAGGTCTTAACACATGACAAAACTTCATGTGGTTTCTGTGCACTGAATTCCATAATTATGTAGGCCTCCATAATTACGTAATTCCTTGCACAGTCCGCACAGTTCATTTTATAATGCGTAGGGGAAAAATCAATTGAATAAACATGAATCGACTTGACTAGACCACCAAAGGATCTTTTTAACTAGATCAACGAACGATCTTTTTAACTAGATCAACACATGATCTTCTTAACTAGACCGTCGTACGATCTCCTTAAATAGACCACTTAAGGGATCTTTTCAATTATATCATCACATGATATTCCTAACCAGATTTTCAAATCAATCTGTTTAACTAGACCACTCAAGGGGTCCAATTATAGAATAGTACTTTAAAACCCAAGGGACTTTACTACAACGTAGAAGTCCATTAAGGATTTAAGATAGTACCTTTGGATATCCTACTATGAATCCCTCATATGAGATATGGAAGATTCTACGAGGATTTGGATGGATCACATAAAAACACAAAACGTATAAGAAAACACATAAGCACATAATCACATACTTAGTTAACTTGATATTTAATTTGTTATCTTTGGACACGGATATTTAAAGCACACCAGGAATCCAATCCATGGATTTCATTTGGCACTTTAAATATAAGAATCTAACTATGGAGATAGAAAGATCTCAATAGGAATTCAGATTTATCCTTATTAAATCGTAATTTACGTATTAAGGCATACGAATAATTCAATTAAGGTCTCCGATTTGATTGATAATCATCCATAAGGATCTAATTATGAGGATAGAAAGATCCTATTTTGGAATTTGGAATTTTGTGTAACGAGAGGTGTTTCGACACCTTGCACTAGGCGTGCTTAAGTCGATACACAAGGTAGAAAGTTCATGAGGTTGAGGTGCTAGATATGCCAAGCGACATATGAAGCAGAGTTTGAAGGTTGGGTACTACGTATGTCAAGTCGATCATACGAGCAGGGTTGACTTAGGGTTGGTTTAGACCACCTTGGTTTGGGTTGAATTGACAAGCATTTGTCAGGTGACCGAGTCGTCCACGTGACGCACACAGTCGACACTGCAGGTAAGCTTGGTGAGGTGCATTACATTTGTTGCACATAAGCACATACCGGCATTAGGTTTCCTTGCAAGAGGTTGAGCAGCAGCAGGATTTTTAACAGCTTTGCTTTGGATTGTAAAGCGGCACATGTTAAACAAATATCCCCCATCGTCCACTGTGGGTATATTTGAAATAGAGTATCTGATTCGGATGATGACGGTTGCATTGATTGCTCTAAGGAGCGGTTCCCTTGTATGGCTTCATCCCTGAGACGAGTCATGGTGATAGCTAAATCAACGGCCTTCTGGTAGTACGACGCCTAATTGATGGACAATTGCAGCACCTAGTTCGGACATTTGTTGTTGCGACGAATAGGCACCATGAAGAAAATGGGAGACATGGGAGGAAACAAGGGAAATGAAAACAGAATAACAATGCATAAAATTGCGATCATTTGTTTGTTACCTAAGGCAAACAAATGAGACGGTGACTAATCAGAGTAAATGGGTCAATATAATGTATCGCGAAGACATGCTTGCCTATAAGTGGACACTCACCCCAAGAGTTCCTAGGTAAGAGTGACTGGTCCGATATTGCGGATTTGTACGAACACTCTAGCCTTAGACAGAAAGCTCAGGGTACAGGCACCCACCCTTCTAGTTTACACGTGTTCACATTATTTAGACCAACTTTGATGGGATTTCGAAAACTTAGAGGGTTCAAAACCTTACAATAAATCATCCTAGAACAGACGATTGGTTTTCAAAGCGGAAACGGAATTTGTGTTCTTATTGTGGTTGTCACCTAAAGATAGGCGACGGTATTGTTTTAAAACTAAACACAAGATAACTTGTGTTAGGGTCCTAGGAAGGTTATAGTCTAGGTCAAAGCATTACTAATAACCTAATTCCCTATAACCATTGGCTCTGATACCAACTTTTCTGTCACACCCCGACCACGTAAAGCAACAAAACGTGGCGGAAACGTCGGGGAGTGTTGTAACAGAATCATTGTTTCACAACCATGGATCAAATAATTTTGTTTTATTAAATAATTGAAGTCTTTGTTCTATACAAATCAACTAAATACAAATATTATCTTTCCAAGTTTTAAAGTCGCTAAGGCACGAGTCCATCCTAAGTGTGGCTTGTATCAACAATCATCACAAAGCAACACCTGAAACATGTGTAAAAATAGGTACGTCAGCATAAAAATGCCTGTGAGATACATAGGTTTTATTGTAATTAGGATTCATAACTTATAAGTTTAAAGAAAATGTTTTAATAAAAGTAGTCATAATCCTTGTAAAAGGTTTTCTTTTATAAATCATTTATAAGAAATCAGATGATATAAAATAATAATACATAGGAAATTAAATAAGTAAGTAGAATAAGTTTGTATAAAAATATATTGTTTGAAAAACAATATTTTGATAAAAAGATTCATAGTGTATATATAAATATACTTTGGTTTTAAGAAAGTCGAATAAGCAATATATTAAAATATATTTCCGTTCCCAAACCGTTAACCCAAGTGTACTAAATAACGCCACGGTATGTAATGCGATGAAAACACTTATATATAAGAAGTACCAGCGGCGTATCTACCATGTTTTCATCACATTACCCCCGTCCCGTTATCTAAACACTAACCCAAAAACCAGTCGTTAAGTTAATAGTATATTAAATATACTTTAGTTGTTAAACTAAATAAATTTTCAGTAGTATATCAAAAGTATACTTTGGATTTATAAATAACATATTAAACTATGCTTTGGTTATACAAATAACATATTAAACTATGCTTTGGTTATGAAAATAACATATTAAACTATGCTTTGGTTATGAAAATAACATATTAAACTATGCTTTGGATTTTGAGAATAACATATCAAACTATGTTTTAATGATTAACAAAATATATGTTGGTTTTGTACAATATCACATATGAGAGCATATCAAACTATACTTTTGGGAGTATAACTTAATATACAAAAATAATGTGACTTAAGAATTCATTCAGACCTAGTGCATCAAAATACACCTTTGCGACTATAGGAATACCACAAAGGCAATCCCTATTTGGATGGAGAAACAAATTGGTTTCAGACATTCCATGACAACAGGAATGGGGTGTCAAATCCTATAGCGCTATATCATACTACCAACCGGTCCGGTGAACAAAATAAGTACTATTCCAAACATTTATTTTATAATCTTTGAAAAATTAGAGTTTAAATCATAGATAATCATTCAGTTTGCAAAAAGATAAGTACAAATATGTATAATCAATTATACTTTTGGAAACCATGAAAATAACAGATAGGTACACATGCTTCACCCCAAAACAGTTGAAAACAGTAAAAGAGGGGACTATATACTCACTTGAGAGTGCTTAGAAGTCTTGAACAACTACCAAGCAAGCTAGAGAAGTCCCGGAAATCAAACGGTACCTAATATAGGTAACTACATAAATAAACCGGACCTAATTCGGAAGATCGGATAGGATGAGGTTTCGTAAACCAAATGAGTATAGGAACTCATATAATATGGTCTAACAAAGCCTACATCCTAAAAGGAAACTTAACTTAAGTGCTTACGACCCATCGCGACCCATTAAGGTAGTTTACGCTACTTTAACGTGTCGTGTGCGCAAATGCGCGTTCGAGACATCTAACTAGTCCTATGACAAGTATTATATGCCAAAACATGTTTAAATATGTTACATAATCAGTTACGTGACAAAAGTTTAGGTTACATATGCTTAATTACCAATTACGCATGAAAAGGGCATTTTGGTAATTTACCTAAGGCATATAAACTACCTATCGTACAACTACTTAAACGAAGTGACCATAAGGTATAAACTCGGAAGGTTATTCCCTATACAACTATGCTCACCTAATGTGTTTGGTCGGATCCTAAAGATCGACCAAACGGGTCTAGTTCGTAAGTCTAAGCGGGTGTTTAGTCCGCTTGACTTACGACTCTACACAAGCACTAATCTAAAAAGTGACGAGCTAAACATGTCGAAACATGTTTAGTTAAGTTAGAAAACAGGTTTGGTATCAAAACAAACGGTTTTGATACCTAAAAGTAGTTTGGTTACAAAATACGCAAGAATGAGCATTTTGGCCGAAACTGCGACTCGTCACTACACCTAGATAACGTGGTAATCAGTAGGTATAGTCGCTAGGGACTATAACCATCGTGATTACGCTCACGTTATGAAGTTCAAATGAACTTCGCATTGACCATAAACTGGTCAATGCAGAAAGTCAAATGCAATTTGACTTTCAGACTCGAAAAGCGATAAAAGAACGAAGGAATACTTACAAAGGGTCCCCGCAAGCAAATCTTGATCCAAATAGCTCAGGTATGAAGCAAAGGCTTCAACTTAGAGCACATTAGATCAGATTTGTGTGAGGAAGAAGTGAAGTGGGGGTTGCTATTTATAGGAAATCCACAACCGTTAGGATCGTTCCTCGTAAACCGACTTTCAATCACAGCCGTACACATCAAGCCCACTGATTTACAAAACCATGGGAGCCCCTATAATTGACCAAAACCATTTGCAAGAGTGGGATCAAGCTGGAATTGGCTGTAACACACTTTCTGCTGGTCTGGGAATGGCTTACGGACCGTCAGCATGTCCATACGGTCCGTAAGGACCTCTGGTGCTGGCAGAAAGTTTGGCTAATTGGCAGAACAGGCCCCTGCACCTCCAAACTTGCTATTTGATGCATTTTGACACGTTTAAGCCCCGTTAACCCCATTTCAAAGCTCTAAAATGAAGTTAAAGTATAGGGAACTTAAAACATGCTCAAAAATATCTCGGATGTCGGTTTGTTTGGCCGTACGGTTGCGTTGTTCGGTTAATTACGACGGAAGTCGTAACGAACGCAAAAACGATCCAAATTAAGCGACGAATGGATTTTTATCATGCCAAACACTAAAATAAAATATTTTAATGCTTACATAAATTTTTGGATGTCCGGATATATTCAGAACGTAAGATATGTGCGAAAATGCAAACTTGTGCACTTTTTGACGCTTTTAGTCCCTATTGATCAAGAAAGTTTATTTTAGCATACCGAACCCCTCAAAGCCTATTTCTAAGATATGTAAAGGATATTTAGGGTATGTTTAAATTATGATCAAGTTCCAGAATATTCGTTACCATACAAATCGGTATAGTTTTGCAGTTTGACACAATTAGTCCCTGCGATCGAACAAACTTGATTTCAACACACCAAACCATCCAAAACTTATTTCTAAGTTATGTGAAGGTTATTTAAGGTATGTTAAGCCTATTTCACTATTCCGGAGGGTTTGTTGCATTAAACTGCTTATATTTACGCATCAGAGCGCGTATAACCCTCCAGAAAGCGATTTAAAGCTTGAAATCGAACAAGAGTTGATATGTGTAAACGATACACATATTTTTACAAATCCCAAGTATGAAATACAATATTTCATTGGTTTGGCATTTGTTTGATGGTTGAAGTGACACAGGTGTCACATTCTTCTCAAGGTATCTCCCTGGAAGGGAGTAGTTCGTTTTGGTAAGAAAGGAAAGCTCGCTCCTCGCTATGTGGGTCCTTTCAAGATACTCGAAAGGATTGGAAAGGTAGCGTACAGACTCGACCTTCCACAAGAACTAAACAACGTGCATCCAGTGTTCCACGTATCTAACTTACGTAAATGCCTAGTCAACGAGGAACTGCAGGTTCCCCTCGAAGACTTGCAAATAAACGAAGCTGTTTTCACACCCCAAAAATGTCGCAGCGGAATATAAAATTTAGTGGGGACGGAAGCCGGTGGCCATTTCTATCTTGATGTTTGATGCATTGGACATTATTACTTAATTAAAACATTGATTTTAAACTTAACCTCCCAAAACACGACATAACCATGACAAAATAAAGTTGTCTTTTGATCCTCACGGATCTTATTACATTGTCCCAGAAAATTTAAAAGTCAGTCCAATATTTTAAGTGATAAAACATGCATCAACAACCACAAGATACACCATAATTCCCAAAGCCAAACTCAAGTACCTGTAGAACACGTTAAAATCAAGTGTCAACACAAAGGAAGGTGAGTTCACATATTCGCTTACAAACAATTTTATTTCAAGGAAAACTTTCTGTTTAGGTGTTTATTTGAAAACATCCATATAATTTTAGAAAGTCCATTTTACTTCCTTAATAAAATCCATGGGCCTTCCGTCGCAGTTCAAGAACCCGACAATATAGTTACTACCCAGATTTTGTATATTAAATTATTGCATCAATTTTCAGACTCGTATGTTAGCTAGACGATACGAACTATATATTAACCATGCATGGATAATCAATGCTAGACAATAAACAGAATCAAAATTCGTCGCTTGACTTGACACGGGGCGACCGGTCACGACGGGGTTGTCAACCCGATAGATCTACCAACAATTCCTCGTGTACATTACTTAAATGATTAAACGACATCATGGGCGCAGGGTTCTCTCAAAGAACAATATGATGTCTGCCTCATGTACAATATATATATCCTACTAATATGACAATTTAATACACTATGTTGTACGAATCCCCTGAAATCCCCGACGAAATGTAAGCCTATGCTGATACTTACTCTCTTGAGACCAAGCAATATTCGTACCAACTACACGGTCGTTTTTCCCCCAAACACCGTGCATAATCCCGTTTCCACCTGAAACATATTTATTCTCCAAAACCATTTCATCCCAAAATATATATATAATTTCCCAAAAATCCATATATTTTCAATGAAAATATATAATTTATATCAAAAGGTATGTTTTATTTCAAAAAAATTATTAAACCCTTTTATTGGCGTGTTCTACCCCCAAAATATATATAAAGTAGTAAAAAGAGGGGTTTAGTGACACTCACCTTTGGGTGCGTATTTTAAATAGCGCAATCCCAGATATTGATTTCTACACGTCCTATTATATATATAGGAACGATTTTAAATCAATATACATAACACAAAAATCCTAAGTTTCTCCGTTTTCTTAGAATTATCACATAACTTTGAGATTTTCTCGAAAAGTTATCATTTTTTATTATGTTGGCACGTTAATACATATATGAGTCCATATATATATATTTTTATGATTTTGCGACTTGAACAATTTTATTGGTGACCATTATTGTGTAAATCCGTTAGCTCTCCCGTTTATAAGCAATATATTACGATTTGCGCGTCGTAATATATACATAAACGTTCACATAATTTAACACTGAAACACGCGAAATCTTGTTAACTTATCTATTTTGTCATTTTTAAAGCAAATATACACGAAATATCTTATATTTATCAAATTTCATGCTCGACATCCAGGTTTCACGTTTAACGCAATTTTTACCGTTTCTACCGCACAAAACGTACAAGCATACATGCGTAAGCTAGATTTCTAATATCATGTTAAAAACTTAATATATTTTCACATTTTCATGCTTAAATCACATAACACTTTTCAACACATAAGGTTCACCCAAAATTTACTTATACTAGTGTATATTGAAAAATGCGTACTTTAGCGATTCGGTAAAGGTTTCGGGCGTCGGAAGTCACGTATGACCAACCGAACACCAAGTAAAATTAAAATTAGTTAAAATACTTATTTTTAAACTAAAAATATCAGTTTACTTACTGATCTTAATCATTTTTATAAAAATCACTCGAAAAGCCGATTTTTGACTGTTTTAACGCATAGTTTTGCGTTAAACGTTACTATAACCATCCCAACTCGAAACGACTTGATATTTTAACACAATACATTTTATTTACTGATTAAAATAGTGATTATAATCAGATTAGTGCAGTTTTTGTGTAAGTCACATAAATCATGTGATTTCACGTATTTTACAACTCCTAATGCACCAAGTACAACATGCAAGACTAGTAAACTTTATGACAAATTTTTATATCACTAAACACTTTAAAACAATCATATTTTAGTGTCTATAATCTGTTCAAAATTTATTTTTATAAAATCTTTTTTAAATCATCATTTCATGCTTTCATATCATCATGCATGTTCATGTATGTGCATCTAATGCACTCATACAACATCATTATCATCACTTATGATCTAATCATACTCAAGAACATATTAAATCCATGTTCTTACAAATCAAAACCTATATCATCCGTTATCACATAATCATTCTTACATAAATGCAAGTGTTCTTACCTTTATGAATATATGACCAAAATCATATCCATGCATCCACATATACATACATACACACGAAATATATATATCCACATAACCTCCAAAAGTTAACTTTTTCATCAAACCTCTTTCAAATCATGAAACACTTTTAGATCATTATTTTATAACATTTTTGATTCATGCATGTATTCTATCATTCAAGAATCATGTTATTCAAAAATCACTCAATCAAAAATCAAAACACAATCATATACATACACACATAAACTTACAGCTACACACACATACATATTCATCCATTTTTATTTATCCAAAAACCCATTTGTTTTAGATTTCAAGTTTGTGATTAAATTCAAGAACTAGAGAAACTTCCATCATTATCAAGATCATCAAGAATCAAAGACAAGGTTTTTAAGATAAAATTTATACCTTTAAGTTCTTGAATGATTTTTTAGTAAAACTTGATGATTTGGACTTGTAAACACTTTGTAATGGGTTTGAATCCCTTAGAACAAGATTGGAAAGTTGAGAGATGGCTGATTAAGGGGTGTTCGGCCAGCTTATGATAGAGAAAGAGAGTGAAATTAAGTTTGTAAAGAATTTGTGGGATTGTGTGAGATGTGGTGCATTTCTAGGATAGTAATCATCTTTCATTTCTCCAAGAAGTGACATGTGTCAAACATGCAAGGAGGAGAAGGGGAGGTGGCTGCCATATGTCTCTTTTACACACACACAACCGATTACATATGTATATATACATATATATGTAAATCTTGGCTAAAAACTGGTATTTTACTGGATACCGGGTATTTTATCTAGCGTTTTAATCCCGTTTTAGTGCGTTTTAAATTTTTTTTATCATTTTATAAAAATAAACTCACCAAAATATTATTGAACAATATTTTGTTTGCCTGGACTGGCTGCGTTGCCGGTATTTGGCAGTATGCGCTCTGTGCTGCGCGGTACGCGTTTAAAATCGCAAAAATAGGGATTTATGCGTTTTTATTTATTTTTATCATTCTAAAGTGATAAACTCATCAAATTATTACTAAAATGATTATCAGTTGCCTTGACAGGCTGTGTTGATAGTATTTTGTCGGTATACGCGCTGCATCGCGCGGTACGCACTTAAACTCGAAAAATACAGTTTCTTAGCGTTTTAATTTATTTTTCCTCACGAATATGATTAAAATTTTTATTATAATCATAACACACTATTTTTAGGATTTTAACACTGATCAGGTGGTTACCGACATTCGTTTCGCATTTTAACCATTACGCGGTAAGCGTTTATCTTATCGTTGCCAACATAATTTTTACCAAGGTTTAAATTTACCAACTTATTAAATTCCACAAATAAACATCATAACCAGTCAGATACAGTCCTGTTACCTATTCACAACACGTGTTACAATTGTACGGTACGGCCTGAAAAGCCGGGTGTCACAGCTGTACACTTCGTGGAGAAACCGGTCGAAATCATGGATCAAGGTGTCAAGCAATTGAGGCGCAGCAAAATTCCCATTGTCAAGGTTCGATGGGAAGGAAAGCGTGGCGCTGAATTCACTTGGGAATTGAAAAGTGAGATGAAGGCCAAGTATCCGCAGCTCTTCGAGCAGTCTTCCTCTAAGATTTCAGGGACGAAATCTCCTAAAGGAGGGGAGACTGTAACGCCCTGTGTCCCTAAACTTTAGGCTTTTGGAAAGTTTAGTCCCTGAACTTTTCCTATTGTCAGTTTTAGTCCTTAATCTATGTAATATTGATACTTTTGATACTTGTGAAACTTTGTGAGTCTTTTTGATGCTAGAATCTTGATTTTTGATACTTAAACTATGACTCTTGATGCTTAACTCTAGATTCTTGATACTTGATACTTGGAAACTATAATTGTATGAGGCTTGATTATATGATTCTTGATACTTGATACTTACTCTTGATTCTTGATACTTAATTGGTGCTTGACTCTAGAGACTCGTGAAACTTGATTCTTGGTTAAACGAGAGACTGGAGTCTTGTCATTGGCGGAATCTATGAAACTTGGAAACTCTTGTGTTATGATGTAATCTAGTTATGTGATACTTTCACCAAACTATACGCAACAAAATGCTTAATCTAACTCGCAAACGAATCAAAGACGGGAACATGAAAAGGATAGGATTGACCAAGTGGCAATCCGATCGGATAACCATCCGATCGGATAGCCATCCGATCGGATGACCAACCGACCGGATGGCCACTCGATCGACCCGCCATCTGATCTGCTGCACACCGCCCTAGTCTCTCTACCACACTATAAATAGGCCTGTCACATCAGCCCTTCACTAATGTGACAGCGTCACTCGACTCAGACGCACGCACACCACTTTTCTTTGATTTCTCGGCGATTCCGGTATGTTTTACACTGGATTCTTGTACTTCCTTGATCTACACCTCATTCTCTACGTGATTCTTCTTTAAAATCACACTTTTCACCGTGAAATCTCTTAGATCTAAGTTCTTGAGGATGATGTCATCATGGTGGTTTGTACAAACTACTATATGATGTCATTCTTGGTAAGATCTAGCTTAGATCTGAGGAATTTCAAGTGTTTCACCGAATCTAAGCTAGATCTAAGATTTTTCATAATAAAACTTAAAGTTATCTTCATCTTTTCTTCAACTTTTCACTTTAAACGATGGAATCCGGGTCTAAACGGACTATAGACTTGATGGATAGTCTGGAGTTGGTTTGGAAACAGATTGTTGCCCGAGAAGACGACCATAGTACGGATTCCGACATAAACTCGTTATGAACAGACGACTGATCGGACATGGGTGATTCCTATCCGATCAGAACGGCCGTATGATTGATGAGTTTACCGTTGTCTCAATACGAACCGTGCCATCATCGTTAAACCAGAAACTTAGAAACTTTATAAAATTATAAACAAGACGAGGAGCACTCGATCGAGTGGCAATCTAATCGGATAGCCATCCGATCGAACAACCACTCAATCAGGTGACACTTTTCTCACAACCTTTCAACACTTGGAAACTTTTTTCAGAAACTTGAAACCTTGGGGTCCTTGATCGAATGGCAATTCGATCGGATAGCCATCCGATTGGACAGCCATCCGATCAAAGCGGCTGTAACACCTGTGTCATTTCAACCATCAAACAAATGCCAAACCAATGAAATATTATATTTCATACTTGGGATTTGTAAAAATATGTGTATCGATTTCACATATCAACTCTTGTTTTGATTTCAAGCTCTAAATCGCTTTCTGGAAGGTTATACCCGCACTGATGCGTAAATATAACCAGTTTAATGCAACGAACACTCCGGAATAGTGAAATAGGCTTAACATACCTTAAATAACCTTTACATAACTTATATATAAGTTTTGGAAGGTTTGGTGTGGTGAAATCAAGTTTAATCGCTTACAGGGACTAAAGTTGACAAACTGCGAAAGTATGCCAATTTGAACTGTAACAGACCTTCCGGAACATGACCATAAGTTAAACATACCATAAATATCCTTTACATAGCTTAGAAATAGGCTTTGAGGTGTTCGGTATGCTAAAATAAACTTTTGTGTCATTCAGGGACTAAAAGTGTCAAAAAGTGCACAAGTTTGCATTTTCGCGCATAACTTACGTTCTGAATACATCCGGACATCCAAAAATTTATGTAAGCATGACTATATTATGCTTTAGTGTTTGGCTTGCCAAAAATCCTTTCGTTTCGTCATTTGGATCGTTTTTCGCGCTTATGCGCATTCCGTCGTAATTAACCGAACATCGCAACCGTATGGCTAAACGAACCGACATCCGAGATATTTTTGAGCACAATTTAAGTTCCCTATACTTTAACTTCATTGTAGAGCTTTGAAATGGGGTTAACGGGGCTTAAACGTGTCAAAAATGCATCGAAAACCAAGTTTAGGGGCTGCAGGGACCAAAACTGTAAATCTGCCAAAGTTGTTACCTTACGGACCTCAACATTGGCAGCTTTGAGGTCCGTAAAGCAAGTTCAGACCAGATGCAGAGTACTTAACAGCCTGTTTTCAGCTGTTTTGCACTCCTAATCTCTCTTCCACATGTTGATACCTTATGGTGGGTGGCCAATTGAGGTACCATAACATTCCGACAAGTGTACGGCCTTGATCGTGCCCCCTTTTCCAAGAAACGATCTTAATGGTTACCCGAAAACTATAAATACCCATCCACCCCAACTTCATTTCTCACAAGAATCTTGATTTGAGAGCTCTAAGTTGAAACCATTGTTTCATACCTGAGTTCTTGGATCGAGATTAGCATTCGGGGACCCTTCGTAAGTATTCTTTCGTTCTTTTATTGCTTTTCGAGTCTTTCGAGTCTGAAAGTCAAACTTTGTTTGACTTTCTACATTGACCAGTTATGGTCAATGCAAAGTTCGTTTGAACTTCGCAACGTGAGTGTAATCACGTTGGTTATAGTCCCTTGGGACTATGCCTACTGATTACCACGTTGTCTAGGGTCGTAGGGTAAGCGATCTAATAAATCGCTTATACCTCGAACCCGACCCATTTGGTCGATCATTAGGATCCGACCAAACACATTAGGTGACCATAGTAGGTAGGGAATAACCTTCCGAAGTTATACCCTATGGTCACATCGTTTAAGTAGTTGTATGATAGGTAGTTTATATGCCTTAGGTAAATTACCAAAATACCCTTTTCATGTATAATTGGTAATTAAACATATGTAACCTAAACCTTTGTCACCTAACTGATTATGTAACATGTTTAGGCATATAACACTTGTCATAGGACTAGTTAGGCGGTCCGAACGCGTTTCACGCGAACGACGCGTTAAAGTAGCATAAGCTACCTAAACGGGTCGTAATGGGTCGTAGACACTTAGGTTAAGTTTCATTTAGTATGTAGGCTTTGTTAAACCAAATGACACGAGTCTCTACACTCGTTTGGTTTACAAACCCTAATGCTACCCGATCTTCCGATCTAGGTCCGGTTAATTAACATAGTTACCTATATTAGGTGCCGTTTGATATCCGCGATCTCTAGCATTGTTTGGTTGTTACTCAAGGACTTCTGAGCAATCTCAAGTGAGTACATAGACCCCTCTTTTACTGTTTTCCAAACTGTTTTGGGGTGGAACACATGTGCCTACTTGTTACTTTCATGATTTCCTGTTTTGACATCATATACTTGCTATGTTCATTAGTACATTATAGTACATGATTTCATTACATCTTATGCTAGGTGTGCCCATTGTGTGCATTACTTAGTACATTGTTTTACACTACCTTTCATGCTAAGTGTGCCCATTGTGTGCATTACTTGGTACATTGTTTTACATTACATTTTGTTGCATATGCTCATCCAGTATATGAACACATTATATAACATTTTGAACCGTTGCATATGCTTACCCAGCATATGAACACATTATACTACATATTGAACCGTTGTAATCATTTGACTGTGATTCGTTGATATCTGTGAACCGTTTGTATCTGTGAACCATGTGAACCGTATTTGACATAGACATTTCGGCATAGACATTTTAACATGATTGACATTTGATCATGCATTTCCCACAAAACATAACTTTGATTTAAACCAAGTTTTACTTCAATACTTTGTATTTGTGCATATGGTTTAGTTGAGACATTTCATTTGCCATACATGACATTTTGACATAAACATTTGACATGGATATTTGACATAGACATTTTGACATTGGTTTGGTTTGATTAAATGATTAAGTAACGATACGTGTGTAATATGATACAAGCATGGTGGATACGCCGCTGGTACTTCCTATATATAAGTGTTTGTATGGTATTACATATTGTAGCGTTATTTGAATCATTTCAGTTTGATACATATAACATTTTATACAAATAACATACTTTTCACAAGACATTGTTTTACAAACAACTTATCTTATACATACCCATTTTACTATGGTTATTCATTTAACCATACATTATTCATTTATTTATACATATCATCTGAACTCATTGTTTTTCAAATGATTTACAAAACAAAGCAAACTACAAGGTTCATGACTAAACATTTTCTCAAACATAAGTCATGGAACCTATTTTCACAAAACCTATGTATCTCACAGGCATTTTTATGCTGACGTACCTATTTTCACATGTGTTTTTCAGGAACTGTTGCATAAGATGATCAAGATACATATAGGCAGACTTGGGCTTTAGTGACAATAAAAGATGCAAGACTAGTTAATTATGTTGTATTTATTGTTTGTTAAGACATTGTAACACTTTTAAATCAATAAAACGAAACTTCAATTGCCATGGATTTGAAACAATTAATTCTGTTACAACACTCCCCGACGTTTCCGCCGCGATTTGTTGTTTTACGCGGTCGGGGTGTGACAGAAAAGATGGTATCAGAGCCAATGGTTATAGGGAATTAGGTTATTAGTAATGCTTTGACCTAGTCTATAACTTTCTTAGGACCCTAACGCGAGTTTACTTGCGTTTAGTCATAAAACAATACCGTCACCTATCCTTAGGTGACGACCACAACAAGAACATAAATTTCAAAACCGCTTTGAAAACTAATCATCTGTTCTAGGATGATTGATTACTAGGTTTTGAACCCTCTATTATAAGGTTTTGAACCCTTTGAGTTTTCAAAATCTCGTCAAGGTTTTGGGTTTTAAATAATGTGAACACGTGCAAACTGGAAGGGTGAACGCCTGTATTCTGGGTTTTCTGTCTAGGCAAGCACTTCGTATACATCTCAACCAGACGCGAGACCAGTTGTGCTTACCTGGGAATTCTTGGAATGAGTGTTCACTTATAGGCGAGCATGTCTTCGCGATACATTATTTTTGACCTATTTACTTTGATTAATCACCAGGGTCGTTTGTTGCTTTGTAGTAACAAACAAAAGACCACTATCCTTGCTTTCATCAAATTTGTTTCATCTCATTCTTTTCGTCTAATTCTCTCACTCGTTTCATTTCATGTTTCCTCTTTTAGAATGCCTCCTCGACGTGAAAATCAGATGACGCCTGCCGAGCTGGCGGAAATCATCGCGCAGCAAATGGCTGCTGCCTTCCCAAATCTTTGTGCTCAAATAATACAAGCCATCAACAACAATAATGCCCTCTGCAGCTTCAAGACGTTCAACTCGGCCAAGCCATCAAAGTTCTCTGGGTCTCAAGGAGCGACAGCACTTCTGCAATGGTTCGAGAGTCTAGAGAGCACCTTCAGGCATGTACAATGTCCAAATGAGCGAAAGGTAGATTTTGCATCTAGTGTCTTTGAGAAACGAGCTTTGACGTGGTGGAACGGTGTGGTGAGAGATAGGGGTGCCGAAGTGGCACTGACCCAAACTTGGGAAGAACTTCGAGCACTGATGATGAAGGAATTCTGTCCTCGTCACGAGATCAGGGCACTGGAAAGGGAATTCGACGATCTTAAGCAAGACAGCGGTGAACATCGAGCATACACTGATCGATATGAGGAGCTGAGCCTGTTGTGTCCTACCATGGTTACGCCTTTGGATAAGGCGATCGAAAAATACATTGATGGTCTCCCTGACACAGTTCAAGACATTGTTACTGGTAGTAACCCCACTACGGTTAGGCAGGCCATTGAGCTATCTGCAACGTTGACTGAATCTCAGATCAGGAAACGTAAGCTTTTCCGGAAGGGTGACAAGAAACCAATCGAGGAATCAAAGACCATGGATGAACAGACTGGATCCCCTAAGAGGTCAAAGAAGCGAAAGGCTTCTCAGAACTACGCTGTGGTCGCTCACAATGATCAAGCCGTCCTCAACCAACCAGCTCAACCCCCTGCCAGGAAACCCTACAACGGAACTGCACCCTTGTGCAACCAATGTGGCCTACATCATCATGCTGGGGTGAAGTGCCGCACATGCCAGGTTTGCGGACTTATAGGTCATACAGCTAGGGTTTGCCCAACCGCAACTGCACCAAATCAAGCTGGCAACAATCCTGCTCAAGCTCGTTTTCCACCGGGATCTTGCTACAACTGTGGCGAGATGGGCCATTTTCGTAGGAATTGCCCAAGGCTTGCTAATGCAAATCCAGCGCAGGGATGAGCATATGATCAACCAGAAGACAACATCGTTTAGAAATAATCACGTCTTATGTATTATTTTCTTTTGTTGTTAAGATCCAAGAAACAGTTGTTATCGTTGTTTATAAATAAATCTTTTATTTACATTGCAATGTATTTATGTGATTGTATGTATAAACAACATATCCCCTACAATACCGACAATCAAGGAACCGTATTCCTTGAAGAACAGACTACTCCCAAATTTCTTCCATTGTATGATCTCTTGCGTTTTTCACGAAAATCCTAAGTACCCGTTTCTTCCAAGAGAAACGAAGTACGAGGTGCCAAGTTCATAGCAATCAATAACAAGACAATAACAGTTAAACAGCTATGTGATTATGTGCTTATGTGTTCCCTTTTTATGTTTTTGTGTGATCCAAATTCTTGTCATCCAAATCCTCGTAGAATCTTCCATATCTTTGGGTGCTATATTAAATCCTCAACGGGCTTGTACGTAATAGTAAAGACCCTTGGATTATATTGTACCATTCCATAATTAGACCCTGAGAGGTCTAGGTAAACAGATTGATCCAAAAATCTGGTTAGGAATATCATGTGATGATATAGCTGAAAGGACTCCTTGGTGGCCTAATTTAAAAGGATCCTTTGTCGATCTAATTAAAAGGACCCTATGGTAGTCTAGTCACACTCATCACAGGTTTGATTATCCTCCCCACAAACATTTCAAGACAAGTTGTGCGGACTATGCAAGGAATTACATGATTATGGATGCATACATAATTATGAAATTCAGTGCACGGAAACCACAGCAAATTTTGTCATGTGTCTAGAGACTATTCCGTTCATTTTTGTTTCTGAAGATGTAAAATGACTATTCCGTTCATTTTTGTTTCTAAAGATGTAAAATGACTATTCCGTTCATTTTTGTTTCTGAAGATGTAAAATGACTATTCCGTTCATTTTTGTTTCTGAAGATGTAAAATGACTATTCCGTTCATTTTTGTTTCTGAAGATGTAAAATGACTATTCCGTTCATTTTTGTTTCTGAAGATGTAAAATAACTATTCCGTTCATTTTTGTTTCTGAAGATGTAAAATGACTATTCCGTTCATTTTTGTTTCTGAAGATGTAAAATGACTATTCCGTTCATTTTTGTTTCTGAAGATGTAAAATGACTATTCCGTTCATTTTTGTTTCTGAAGATGTAAAATGACTATTCATGTAAAATGACTATTCTGTTCATTTTTGTTTCTGAAGATGTTGTGGAAAATGACTATTCTGTTCATTTTTGTTTCTAAAGAATGCCTGTTGAGAATAACTCTGTTCATTTTTCATTTCTGAAAAATGTTCGTTAAAGAGAAATTACAGGATTACGTCTTGTTCATCTTTGATGGTTATTTAACACAAAGTCACAAATAGACTCCTACGAATTAATTTCGGGACGAAATTTCCTAAAGTAGGGGAGACTGTAACACCTGTGTCATTTCAACCATCAAACAAATGCCAAACCAATGAAATATTATATTTCATACTTGGGATTTGTAAAAATATGTGTATCGATTTCACATATCAACTCTTGTTTTGATTTCAAGCTCTAAATCGCTTTCTGGAAGGTTATACCCGCACTGATGCGTAAATATAACCAGTTTAATGCAACGAACACTCCAGAATAGTGAAATAGGCTTAACATACCTTAAATAACCTTTACATAACTTATATATAAGTTTTGGAAGGTTTGGTGTGGTGAAATCAAGTTTAATCGCTTACAGGGACTAAAGTTGACAAACTGCGAAAGTATGCCAATTTGAACTGTAACAGACCTTCCGGAACATGACCATAAGTTAAACATACCATAAATATCCTTTACATAGCTTAGAAATAGGCTTTTAGGTGTTCGGTATGCTAAAATAAACTTTTGTGTCATTCAGGGACTAAAAGTGTCAAAAAGTGCACAAGTTTGCATTTTCGCGCATAACTTACGTTCTGAATACATCCGGACATCCAAAAATTTATGTAAGCATGACTATATTATGCTTTAGTGTTTGGCTTGCCAAAAATCCTTTCGTTTCGTCATTTGGATCGTTTTTCGCGCTTATGCGCATTCCGTCGTAATTAACCGAACATCGCAACCGTATGGCTAAACGAACCGACATCCGAGATATTTTTGAGCACAATTTAAGTTCCCTATACTTTAACTTCATTGTAGAGCTTTGAAATGGGGTTAACGGGGCTTAAACGTGTCAAAAATGCATCAAAAACCAAGTTTAGGGGCTGCAGGGACCAAAACTGTAAATCTGCCAAAGTTGTTACCTTACGGACCTCAACATTGGCAGCTTTGAGGTCCGTAAAGCAAGTTCAGACCAGATGCAGAGTACTTAACAGCCTGTTTTCAGCTGTTTTGCACTCCTAATCTCTCTTCCACATGTTGATACCTTATGGTGGGTGGCCAATTGAGGTACCATAACATTCCGACAAGTGTACGGCCTTGATCGTGCCCCCTTTTCCAAGAAACGATCTTAATGGTTACCCGAAAACTATAAATACCCATCCACCCCAACTTCATTTCTCACAAGAATCTTGATTTGAGAGCTCTAAGTTGAAACCATTGTTTCATACCTGAGTTCTTGGATCGAGATTAGCATTCGGGGACCCTTCGTAAGTATTCTTTCGTTCTTTTATTGCTTTTCGAGTCTTTCGAGTCTGAAAGTCAAACTTTGTTTGACTTTCTACATTGACCAGTTATGGTCAATGCAAAGTTCGTTTGAACTTCGCAACGTGAGTGTAATCACGTTGGTTATAGTCCCTTGGGACTATGCCTACTGATTACCACGTTGTCTAGGGTCGTAGGGTAAGCGATCTAATAAATCGCTTATACCTCGAACCCGACCCATTTGGTCGATCATTAGGATCCGACCAAACACATTAGGTGACCATAGTAGGTAGGGAATAACCTTCCGAGGTTATACCCTATGGTCACATCGTTTAAGTAGTTGTATGATAGGTAGTTTATATGCCTTAGGTAAATTACCAGAATACCCTTTTCATGTATAATTGGTAATTAAACATATGTAACCTAAACCTTTGTCACCTAACTGATTATGTAACATGTTTAGGCATATAACACTTGTCATAGGACTAGTTAGGCGGTCCGAACGCGTTTCACGCGAACGACGCGTTAAAGTAGCATAAGCTACCTAAACGGGTCGTAATGGGTCGTAGACACTTAGGTTAAGTTTCATTTAGTATGTAGGCTTTGTTAAACCAAATGACACGAGTCTCTACACTCGTTTGGTTTACAAACCCTAATGCTACCCGATCTTCCGATCTAGGTCCGGTTAATTAACATAGTTACCTATATTAGGTGCCGTTTGATATCCGCGATCTCTAGCATTGTTTGGTTGTTACTCAAGGACTTCTGAGCAATCTCAAGTGAGTACATAGACCCCTCTTTTACTGTTTTCCAAACTGTTTTGGGGTGGAACACATGTGCCTACTTGTTACTTTCATGATTTCCTGTTTTGACATCATATACTTGCTATGTTCATTAGTACATTATAGTACATGATTTCATTACATCTTATGCTAGGTGTGCCCATTGTGTGCATTACTTAGTACATTGTTTTACACTACCTTTCATGCTAAGTGTGCCCATTGTGTGCATTACTTGGTACATTGTTTTACATTACATTTTGTTGCATATGCTCATCCAGTATATGAACACATTATATAACATTTTGAACCGTTGCATATGCTTACCCAGCATATGAACACATTATACTACATATTGAACCGTTGTAATCATTTGACTGTGATTCGTTGATATCTGTGAACCGTTTGTATCTGTGAACCATGTGAACCGTATTTGACATAGACATTTTAACATGATTGACATTTGATCATGCATTTCCCACAAAACATAACTTTGATTTAAACCAAGTTTTACTTCAATACTTTGTATTTGTGCATATGGTTTAGTTGAGACATTTCATTTGCCATACATGACATTTTGACATAAACATTTGACATGGATATTTGACATAGACATTTTGACATTGGTTTGGTTTGATTAAATGATTAAGTAACGATACGTGTGTAATATGATACAAGCATGGTGGATACGCCGCTGGTACTTCCTATATATAAGTGTTTGTATGGTATTACATATTGTAGCGTTATTTGAATCATTTCAGTTTGATACATATAACATTTTATACAAATAACATACTTTTCACAAGACATTGTTTTACAAACAACTTATCTTATACATACCCATTTTACTATGGTTATTCATTTAACCATACATTATTCATTTATTTATACATATCATCTGAACTCATTGTTTTTCAAATGATTTACAAAACAAAGCAAACTACAAGGTTCATGACTAAACATTTTCTCAAACATAAGTCATGGAACCTATTTTCACAAAACCTATGTATCTCACAGGCATTTTTATGCTGACGTACCTATTTTCACATGTGTTTTTCAGGAACTGTTGCATAAGATGATCAAGATACATATAGGCAGACTTGGGCTTTAGTGACAATAAAAGATGCAAGACTAGTTAATTATGTTGTATTTATTGTTTGTTAAGACATTGTAACACTTTTAAATCAATAAAACGAAACTTCAATTGCCATGGATTTGAAACAATTAATTCTGTTACAACACTCCCCGACGTTTCCGCCGCGATTTGTTGTTTTACGCGGTCGGGGTGTGACAGCGGCCAAAACACTTAACAACAATTCGAAACTTGACACTTGAATCGACTGGAAATCCGATCAGATAGCCATCCGATCGGATAGTCATCCATCGCACTTACACCCATGCCATCTCAATTGAATGGCAATCCGATCGGACAGCCATCCGATCCAGAGACTGATCCGACACTTTGCGCAATCTCGTTATTCTATCCGACTCTTATCTGTTGTAATCTAATCAGGCTTAAACTAAAAGAGCTCCCTTTGATCCAATAACAATTAACCTGTTAAGCAATCACTGTGAGTATACTCGATCCCTTTTTGTTTTAAACTTTGGGATGTAACATGTATTCTATAAACTATGAGACTTGATACTTTTGAATCTAAACTCTATCCTACGTGTACGTGAAACTTGTGATTCTTGATTCTTGATTCTTTGTGCTATGCGACGTTTAATCCAGAAGTATGTAGTTCCACCTTAACAATAGTAGTGCTATAGGAGATGCACCACCCCATTATTCTCGGGGGTATTGTTAGGAGGATTCTAGTTTACCTTGAGTCTTGGGTAAACACTAAAGCATCGGGATACTTGGGCTATCACTGGTTGGACTGCGACACTACCACGGCTGAAACTATTTTAATACTTACATTGTGGATATGAGTTGTTTTTAATCTATTAATCTATATACTTAAACTTGTATACTCGCCGGTACATTTTTGTACTGACTCTATTTTAATACATGTTGCAGGCTGATAGGATGCTATGGAAACAAGTGAGTGAAGCTAGGGTTATGCTTAGAAACCCACGTAGTTAATTAAACTTTGAACAATATTTGATATTTTATGTAATTTGATACTTGATGAGATGATCGTTTGTTTTAGACAATGTTGAATCAATTTAAACTATTATGAAACTTCTAGTGTTATGGAATCTCATGAGCAATCTGAACGCTTAGTGCTCGCACCCCGATGTTTCCGCCATCGGTTGGGGTGTGAAAGATTGGTATCAGAGCCATAACTATAGGGAATTAGTAAGTAGGAATACTTGCCCTAGTGTGTAGTTCTAGGAATCTTGATTCTTATTTGTTGTTTAAGACTTATGTATCCTACCGTATCTGCTTCCTAGCAGCACAGTTTCTCTGTTAAACTTACATGCCTTTCCTAAGGCTGACACAATATACACTTGATACTTTGAAAACACTGATAATCAGTGTTTATATTTTGCACGAGATTTACCCTCAAGTCAGGAGTGACATCCGAACCTTGATGGAAAATCTCCATATTATTCTAGTAAGGTCTTGTCTGCGGATAAGTACCAACGCTATTAGGGTGCGATGTTGTCAAGTTAGTGGTGAAACTCAGACCTTGATAACTAGTCCCACTCCTTGATGTTTTATTTATGTCTCGCCAAAGTCTCAAAATTTCCATTCAATTGGGTACGTGAAATAACCTAAAGGACGAATATCATAGGCCTAACATCGATGACGTATTTGTCCAAGTAAGTCAAGATACGTTGCCTCAATTCGAAAGGGATTCAAATCACTCTAGTTAGTCACCGTTCCTCTACCCGGAGCACTCTATGTTTTATAAGACAATCTTTTATGTTACCTCGATTTTACATGTGGTGTTAAACTCAATTCTTCGTTTATCTTGATTCTTTGTTTATTTTGAAGCTCTTTGTACAAATTTGCACGTATGTCTGCAACCTAAAACCTTAACTCTAACCTCAGGATCAAACTAAATTTATGAAGCTTTATCCAATCTATGTGGGAATCATGATGCTATGTGAATCTATCTGATGAACCTATGTGTTGTTGTGTTATGAAATGCTAAATGTAACATGGCATGGAATACGAGACAGAAGTGATGTGTCTGAAATATGGTGGATACGCCGCTGGTACTTCCTATATATAAGTGTTTCAGACATGTTACCAACTTTCGTACTAAATACCGTGCGAAACTTAGTGTTTTGCAGACCGGTGATGAGTTTGTTGAAATCTAATCCATGGGAAACTACTTGAGTAATCAATGAGGAATCTATGTGTACTCTAGCATAACCTACGTGTAATCTAAGTATGTGTTGTGTTGTGTTGAGAAACAAAATGCGAAACGTAGCCTAGCGCCGAAGACGAGGAGGATGTGGCATGTCCGAAGCATGGTAGATACGGCGCTGGTACTTCCTATAAATAAGTGTTTCTGGCATGTTGCCGACTCTCCGTACCACACGCTAAGTGAAGTTTGTAGTTTTGTAGGCTCGGGTTGAAGTTGTGGAACTCTATTTGTTTAATCTATGTTGAATCTATTTGGTTAATCTATGCTGTGAAAAGTGGTGGAATCTAATGTTGTGGGTAACAAAGCGTGACACCGATGACGAGGGGGACGTGGCATGATTGAAGCATGGTGGATACACCGCTGGTTCTTCCTATATATAAGTGCTTCCGTCATGTTGCCAAACTTTCGTAGCACGTGCCATGCGGGATTTCATTGATTGTGGGTTGTTAACATGAATCTATGAAGATCTATTGAATCTAATGGAAACTATTGAATCTACTGAAATCTATGAATCTATCGAACCTATTTGGAAACTATTGAATCTATTGGAGTCTATGAATCTATTGAACCTATTGAAACCTGAGAAACTATTGAAGTATATGTGAAACTATTGGAGTAGTCTATGTGAATCTATGATGATGAGTGTGTTTTGCGACACGTAACATGACACCGAGTACGAGGCAGGAGCGATTGTGCCCGAAGCGTGGTGGATACGCCGCTGGTACTTCCTATATATAAGCGTTTCTGTCATGATGCCAAGCTTCGTACAACGTACCTTGTGAAGGTCGTGGGTTCTGTAACGCTGAGTCTAATGAATTCTATGGGAATCTATCGAATCTATTGAAGCCTATGTGAAACTATGATAATGATGATGAGTATGTTTTGCGACACGTAACATGACACCGAGTACGAGGCAGAAGCGAGTGCGCCCAAAACATGGTGGATACGCCGCTGTTACTTCCTATATATAAGCGTTTTTGACATATTGCCAAACTTCGTACAACGTGCCATGAGAAGGTCGTAAGTTGTGGTGTTTAAACTAATGTGAACTATGTGAATCTTGTTGAATCTTGAGTCTTTAATCTATTGTGTGTGAATCTATACTGTGAGACTTTGTGAACCTAGACTTATACGATCCTCTTGTTGGATCAATAGGATATCTTCTCGAAAGCTATCTGACACTCTCAAGAGATCTAGGGAGAAATCTCAGAAAAAGATGATGTCTTTCATGGCCGACCACATCGCTCGAGTCGTGTCAAAGATCGTCTCTGAAATCCAAGGATCAAACACTCCTCCATCCTATGTGGACTCTAAGACGGAGAAATAAAAGTCTACCAAGTTCACCTATAAGCATTTTGTCTCTTGCAACCCTAAGTCTTTCACGGGTAGTGATAGGGTAACTGCTATGCTCGAGTGGTTCGACAACATCGAGGTTACCTTCATTAACAATGAGTGCCCAGAGCAGCTCAAGACTAGGAGTGCAACAAGAATGTTTCAAGGCAGAGCATTGGAGTGGTGGTCAAACGAGAGAAACATCCGTTTGAACAAAGAGGCCTATGCTCTTCCATGGACCGAGGTGCGAGAACTAATGATGCTTGAGTTCTGCCCTCCCCATGAGCAGTTGAAGCTTAAAGAAGAGTTCTGGCACTTGAAGCAGATTGGTGATGATAATCTGGCTTATACTACTCGTTTTAAGTAGCTTAGTTTGATCATTCCTCACTTGGTTTCTAATCCTAAGCGGATGATAACCAAGTACATCAATGGCCTACCTCCTGCTATGCGAGATTCTATTGAAGCAGCTCAACTTGACACTATTGAAGAAGTCTACCGTCTCGCAGCTAGTCTCAACAACAACCGCATCCGTGATAAGCAGTTTGCAAACTCTGCTCCATCTAAGTCTGCACATCAAGTTAACCAACAGCCAAGTGGCAGCAAAAACAAGAGGCGAAAGTCTCAGGGTTCAGGATGCAACGCTATTGTTCCTGCTGTAAACCCTGCTGTTGCTGCTGCTCCAATCACTGCTGTTCCCGAAGTCAAGAAGCAGTACACTGGGTCTCACCCCAAGTGTGCAACTTGCAACTATCATCATCCGGCTAATTCTGCATGTCGTCTGTGCACCAACTATAATCGCTATGGTCACACGACTCCTTATTGTCATCAAACTAACTCGGCCCAGCAAGCTCAACAAGCCCTAGCTCAGGCAGCCTTACCAGCACCTCCAGCTCCTCTGCAGAATCCAAGGCCAATCAATGCTGTTCGTGCATGCTACAAGTGTAGGGATACCACTCACCTCCGTAACCACTGTCCTCAGCTGAACCAGGACCCGCAGCCAGCCGCTCATGGACGAGCGTTCAATCTTAATGCTAACCAGGCTCGAAATGACAATGACGTTGTCAATGGTACGTTTCTTGTGAATAACCTTTATGCTTTGATTCTATTTGATACTGGTGCCGATAGAAGTTTTGTGTCCATGGAATTTGAGTCTTTGATAAACTGTATACGCTCCAAGTTACCTGAGTCATTCTCTGTTGAGGTCGCCAACGGTAAGTCGATTCTTGTTGATTCTATCTTGCATGATTGTTCCCTGACTCTTAACGATCACGTCTTTTCTATTGATCTAATATCCATGCAATTGGGTAGTTTTGATGTCATTATCGGTATGGATTGGTTGCGTAAGAATCATGCCGAGATTGCTTGTCATGAGAAGTTTGTTTGGCTGCCTCTTCCGTCCGACGATATTTTGCACGTCTATGGGGACCGACCTTCGAAAGGACTAAGGCTGATGTCATGCACTCAAGCGAATAGATGCTTACGTAAACAGAACTTTGCCTTCTTGGCCCACATAGTGCAACAAAAGGGCAAATGGAAGAACATAAGCGATGTTCTAGTAGTGTGCGATTTCCCTGACGTCTTTCTGGAGGATCTTCCTGGTCTTCCTCCTCCTAGGTCCGTTGACTTTCGTATTGACCTCGTACCTGGCGCGACTCCTGTCGCCAAGGCTCCCTATCATCTTGCACCTTCTGAGATGCTAGAATTATCCAGTCAACTTCAAGAATTGCTCGACAAGGGATTTATTCGTCCAAGTAGTGCTCCCGTGCTGTTCGCCAAGAAGAAAGATGGTTCGTTTCGTATGTGTATCGACTACCGTGAACTTAATAAGCTCACCATTAAGAATTGTTATCCTCTTCCTCATATTGATGATCTATTTGACCAACTACAAGGCGCGTCCTGTTTCTCGAAAATCGATCTTCGTTCTGGTTACCATCAGCTTCGAGTTCTCGAAGATGATGTACCCAAAACCGCATTTCGTACTCGTTATGGACACTACGAGTTCGTGGTCATGCCTTTTGGATTGACCAACGCACCCGTTGTGTTCATGGACCTCATGAATCATGTTTGTAAGCCCTAGTTGGATCGTTTTGTGATAGTCTTTATTGATGATATTCTCAGTTATTCTAAAACTAAAGCTGATCATGCGCGTTATTTACGCTTGATGCTTGAACTCTTACGTGGTGAATGTTTGTATGCTAAATTTTCTATGTGTGAGTTTTGGATTAATGAAGTGCAATTTCTTGGTCACGTCGTTAGTAAGCAAGGTATTCATGTTGACCCGTCTAAAATCGAAGCTGTGAAGAATTGGAGTACGCCTAAATCTGCATCTGAGATTCGTTCCTTTCTAGGATTAGCAGGCTATTACCGCCGATTCATCTCGGACTTCTCTAAGATCGCTTCCCTTCATACTTCGTTGACTCAGAAAGAGAGACCTTTTGCTTGGGGTCCCGAGGAAGAGGAATCTTTTCAGACTCTTAAGACTCTTTTGTGTAATGCCCCTGTTCTGACTCTTACCGATGGTAATGATGATTTCGTGGTATATTGCGATGACTCGAACCGTGGTTTGGGCTGTGCGCTCAAGCAGCGGGACAAGGTTGTTGCTTATGCCTCTCGTCAACTCAAGGTACATGAGAAAAACTATACTACTCACGATCTGGAGCTTGGTGCAGTCGTGTTTGTGTTAAAGATATGGCGATACTACCTGTATGGTACTAAGTGTGTGGTTTTCACTGACCATAGGAGTCTTCAACATATCTTTGACCATAAGGAACTGAACATGCGACAGAGACGTTGGGTGGAATTGCTCAACGACTATGATTTCAAAATTCGCTATCATCCTGGCAAGGAGAATGTAGTGGCCGACGCTCTTAGTCGTAAAACTCATGTGAATGCTATTCGTATCTCTAGTGATCTCCATGCATGTATTCGTGACGCTCAGTATTCATCAGCAAATGAAGGAAGTCTAGAAGTGGAAATCCAAGGCACTAAGATTGATCAACTCGAAACTAAACCGAATGGACTCCAATACTACCTCAATCGCATCTGGGTTCTGGATCGCGATAATCTCCATGAGCTCATTATGAATGAGGCTCACAAATCCCGCTACTCTATTAATCCGGGTGCCGACAAGATGTACCATGATTTGCGTGCAACTTAATGGTGGCCTTGCATGAAGAGGGACATTGCTGTATATGTTTCTAAATGCCTTACTTGTACGAAAGTTAAGGCTGAACATCAACGTCCTTCAGGACTCTTAGAACAGCCCGAGGTCCCCGTTTGGAAATGGGATAGTATCGCTATGGACTTTATTACTAAGCTACCTCGAACACCTTCTGGTCACGATAGTATCTGGGTGATTGTTGATCGTTTGACCAAATCAGCCCACTTTCTTCCTATACGTGAAGATTATAAAGTGGGGAAACTTGCTCGAATCTATACCGATGAGGTTATTTGTCACCATGGCATACCTCTTGACATAATCTCTGACCGTGATGGTCGTTTTACTTCACGTCTTTGGCAAACCTTTCAATCCGCTATGGGTACTCATTTGAATCTTAGCACGACCTTTCATCCTCAAACGGACGGAAAAACCGAGCGTACTATTCAAACCCTAGAGGATATGCTGTGAGATACATAGGTTTTCTTTAAACAGGATTCATGACTTGTAAGTTTAAAGAAAATGTTTAACAAAAGTAGTCATGAGCCTTAAAATATTTTCTTTTATATTTCATACAAAAAGTGATAAGAAATCAGATGATATAAAAGAATAATGCATAATGAAATGAATAACCAAGTAAAAATGAGTTTGTATAAAATATTTTTTTTTTGTAAAACAATGTTTTGATAAAAAGGTTTGTAGCATATATAAAAAAATATACCTTGGTTTTAAGAAAGTCGGATAAGTAATATATTAAAATATATTTTAGTTTTAAAATAATAGTTTTCGGTAGTATATCATAAGTATACTTTGGTTTTGTAAATAACATATCAAAACTATGCTTTGGTTTTGCAAATAACATATCAACTATGTTTTAGTAAATAACAAAATATATGTTGGATTTGTACATAGTACATCAAATTATACTTTGGTAAATAATATCACATATGAGAGCATAACAAACTATACTTTGGAAGTATATCAAAATATACAAAAGAAAATGTGATTTAGAATTCATTCAAACCTTAGTGTATCAAACTACACCTTAGAGACTATAGAAATACCACAAAGGCAATTTCTATTTGGATAAAATTCGGTTTCTGACATTCCATACAACAGGAATGGGGTGTCTAGTCCTATAGCTCTATATCGTACTACCAATCGGTTTGGTGAATGTATAAAATAAGTACAACCCAACAATTAATTTTATAATATTTGAATATTAGTGTTTGAACCATAGATAATCAATCAATTTGTCAAAAGATAAGTACTATCATGTATAATCATATAGTTGAAATCATGAAAATAACAAATAGACACATATGTTTCACCCCAAACATTTGAAAGTAGTAAAAGAGGGGACTATGTACTCACTAATTTGCGTTCCAAGCAAAACTCGTTTTGATTTCGGATTCTTCGTTTGTTACTCAACCTACAAGTGTTCTAACCTTATTAGACACTTAGGTTTATAGTTGTTCATCGTACAAGTTTCTCATCTTGAATCCGTTATCATATTTGTATTTGTTTGCTTTTCTTTGTTTAAGTCGTTTATTTCGTCATGCCATATATTTTATTTTGTCCGAATTTGCCAAAAGTGTCCATATTGTCCAAAGTGTCCGAATTGTCTGATTGTTTGTTTATGTCCAAGGATGGACATTTTATTTTGTAGTTTTGTTTCCCAAGTGTTAATATATATATTTTTGTAATTTTTTGTGTTTACATATTGTGTAATTATTCGTACTTGGTCTAAATACATAATATATACACACAAAAACACATAAATATGATACTTGACGAATTTTGAAAGTATACATTTTGTCTAAAATATATACTTGTCACTTTTTGCTTAGAAATCTTTTATAAAACATGGATTCTTCCCAAGTTTATACATAACTTGTGTTCAAATCATTTCATCAAGTATCAATATTCGTCATAATTTGTCAATAAAGAACCATGAACATGATATAGTTCCTAACTTTCTCAAAAAGGAAACTTTATTCTTTGTTTTTGCCAAAAATTTGTAGAACATGATTTTATTTAAAACTCTTGTTTTAGGTGACACATATAGTCATTTGAAACATAAATATGTATTCAAAACTCTTTCTACTAACATATTTCATGTTCTTGATTCTTTCCAGAAATGGAAACTTTATTGATTCATTTTAACAAAAATTCATGTTCTTGGATTTTTAATAAATACTCATGTTTTCTAACATGCATGTAACTATTTTAAGAATAAAAAAAACCCATGTTCATATCTTTTTGATGATGAATCTTGTTAGATCTAAACATGCATGTGTTTAAATCATGTTCTTACACAACATTAACCAAGATTCGTATTCACTAGTATAAACTTCTTCAAGTTCATTCAAAATCATAGAAAAAAATCATAAAATAAAATAACGATTTTTAGTTTATCTTGGTGATTTTCCAATGGGTTTTGTTTTGGTTTGATTCAAGATGAACTTGTATTCTTACAAAAATCAAGAATAGTAATAAAATAGAAACTAGTGTAGAATCCTTACAAACTTGCTAGTATGAACAAGATGAAGATGATGAAAAAGATATGATGATCCAAGAACTTCTAGTGCTACCAAAGTGCTTCTAGTGTATTTTCAAGTCTTGAAAATACTTTGAATCAACCATAAACCTCCATGTTAGTATGAATTTTCTAGTGTTTGATTTTTGAAAGATGAAGATGGTGTGGGAGGTGCTCTTGACAGATTTTAGAGAGAGAGAGAGTAGGTGATGGCGTGTTTTGCATGTCTTGGGAATTATGAGAGAGAATGGAGTGTTATAGGAGTTTTTATTTAATCAAGGTTCCACCTCCATGTCCACTAATCAAAATATTAGCTTTCCAACACAACACATGCAAGATTGGTGGCATAGGGGGGCCCACTAATGCCGTGAATAAGCATGGGGGGGGGGGTAATTGTATATTTTTTTTTATAAATGTCACACCCCCAAAATCCACCCTGCGGAGTACCACCGCTTGGAGGCGTGACGTGACCAGGATCGAGCCACCAATCATATTGAACATCGTAATTAAGTAAATAAGACCAACCACAATACGATTGGTGACCAAAGCTAGTTAACCATGTTTAGTTTAAACAGCGGAAGCATAAAAGTAAATCCAAAAGCATAAGTCCATAGTTTATAAGTTAAAGTTCAAAACGCAAGTTTAATAAGTTCATAAGGATTTAAATAATAAGCACGGAACATAATAGTCCGTACACCACAACGACTCCTTCCTCGTGCAAGCTCCAAGCGTTTAGCGACCTGTAAGGCATGTAACAACTAGTCAACAACAAAGTTGAGTGAGTTCACGTTTGGTTGTTTAGTTTTAAGTTGTTTCTGAAAACCGTGGTTTGGCTTTCGTTGGCTTAATTGCCGTGGGGGTTACCCCGTAGTTGAAAGTATGTTTAACCAGTTCCTTTTTCATTACCCAAACCATAACCATAATCAGTGGGGGCTTTCCCCGTGTGAACTACTAGACGGTATGATATCGACTACTACGCAAATAAGTTGTGCCCTATATCAGCGTCTATCATCACTGATAATCTGCCATAGTCCATTAGTACACGCCCGTCCGACCGGCACGATGTGAGGTTTGTTAAACCTAATAGCGCTATTAACTAATGACACGTTCGCCATTGGCCTCGGCGATTAAGTCGATATAATGAAGAGGGACTTATTGATAGAGTTTTGTCTAGCTAGTTTTTAAGGTTGTTGTCCTACACCAGGAGGACGAACGTACGTATTCTGCACCAGGAGTATTCGTAGGATTAATAATGGCATCCTACCTATGGAGGATGGCCGTACATATCTTCCCAAGGGAATATGTAGATTTAGTTTTAAATTCTTTAACCCATTCCCAAACCATCGGGAATCCCATGCCTTGTAGAAAGTGTGAACTCACCTCGGTTTGCTCGGTTAGATTCCCAAATATAGCTAACAGTCAAGGTCGGTCAATCACGTCCTAATATGATTACCAGTTAGTCATTTAGTGATTTTTAAATAGAGCACAAAGTTCCTACACGTATCTATCACATAACATGCATCACTTTAACGGTTTATGCCCATATAAGTTTCCCATCCATTCCCCACTCATAAACAAACATACGATGATGCACATAACACATATAACATGTTATATCATTCACATATAACCTACCCGACATTTAGACATGCAAATTACAACTTATGTCATTTCAGCATTAATATTCAAAACCGGCTGTTTTCGGACATTTTAATAAAATAGTTAACTTATTCCAAAAATTCCCAAATTTTTACAGAATGTCTTAAACGTTCCAAATTTTATTGTGTAAAAATATCGGGGTCCAGTTTATTACTAATATTTCATAAAAATTCATTTTCCGGACTAAACTCAGATTTATTTTTTTCTGACCACAGTCCACAGAACAATTTATTAAAAATTCATCGTAAGTCCGATTTACGAAATTCCAGTGGGGTAATTACATATACTTCAGTTTCCATCTACTGTAAAATTTTCATGATCTAACTCTACACAGAACTCACGTTATGACAGAAAACAAAATGCGTATTTTCAGCAGAAAAATGCAGCTCTAGCTGCTGTTACGAAATGACGCTTTAAAAATAGTAAACGGAGTCCAAAAATTATGATTCTGGTGCTATTAGAACCGTATTTCATAATACATAAATCTAGACTTCAGAAAATACATTTTTCGTTAAGTTATGGCCTGTTTACAGCCAACTGAAGTTGGCTGTAAAGCTTGGACAGATTCTGTTTTTAGTCCTTAGCTTTCTAGTTTGTGTTCGATTGATTCCGTTAATCATGTTTAGTGATCACAACAACATCAAACATCAATATTAACCAACAGAATCATCATGAAATCAACAAGAACCATAACAACACAAGATCTACATGATTTACACACACATCTATTCTTTATCCAACATATTCATCTTACTTTCAAGTCTTTAAGTTATGATCTTGTGTGTTGTTGATTTTTAGCCATTAAATCACTTATTAACCACTTTAGACAAGATCAAGAGGGTGTTTAGAATCACTTACAACTAGCTCAAGGCTAGGGAAGAATCAAGGCGAAAAACAAGGTGGTTAATAGCGATGTAGAGAGGTCCTTGTGATTCCGTAAGCACCGGGTCTCCTTATGTGAACTCTAGCACCTTGGATTGTATGTAAAATGGCAAGATTGAAACTTGAAAATGGTTGGATGTTGGCTATGGTGTTCGGCCGAGAACAATGGCAAGAGGGAGAGAGGAAATTTTGGTGAAGTGTTGTTGTGAATGAAAGCTCTTGATCTCATGGAATTATTTATAAACCACCATCCACTAAAATCCTTTGGTTATTATGTATTCTAGATATGGAGCATGATTAAATAAAATAATCAACATTGTAAGAGTGGTGTCCCCTATGGGGAACCGTTCGGTTATAAGGGGGGGGGGGGTTTAGTTTGATTTCAACTAGATGGTTAGTGATTAGTTTGATTAGTTAAGGGTTTTAATTAGTTACTAGTGTGTTATGGGTTATAACGGGTGTTAGGGTATTCGGGGACCCTAACTGGCTCAGAAAAGGAAAAACAATGTCATTGACAATATTTTCATGTCCCGGGTAAAGTCCGGTTGTTCGGTTTGACACTGTTCCGTTAAAGTGCTTAATTAATCCGTAAGGTGTCTTATATATATATATATATATATATATATATATATTTTTGCAACGTTTTTAATTTCTAACACTTAGGAAATCATAACGGACTATTTAATGACTTTTCTGTACAATACTAGTATGTTACCATGCACATGTAAGTATAACACAGATATCAGAAGCAGTTAAATGATTCAGCACAGTCATCAAGCACTTTAATTTTCATTAATAGATTGTACGGTTACATGTAATTTGAGGGTTGTCACATTCTCCCTCTGTTAAGAGAATTTCGTCCCGAAATTTAGCGCGTGGTTACTGAGGAAGCTAGTTAAGTTGCGTTGTTTTCCTGATTTTCCTAGGGTGTCACATCATCCCCCCGTTGATTTGGAATTTCATCCCGAAATTCTGCAGTAGCTTCAGCCTCAGTAGTGGTTGCGTTTTTCTTAAACAGTTGGGGATACTTGAGTTTCATTTGGTCTTCTCGTTCCCAGGTATACTCTGGGCCACGACGAGCATTCCAACGAACTCGAACGAGAGGTATCCTAGTACGCTTGAGGATCTTAACATCTCGATCCGTAATCTCTACTGGTTCCTCGATGAATTGCAGCTGGTCGTCGAATGTGAGCTCCTTTAGTGGAACTATGAGAGTCTCATCTGACAGACACTTCTTCAGATTCGACACGTGGAAAACATTGTGAACTCCGCTGAGTTCTTCATGTAGATTCAACCTGTAGGCGACTTTGCCAATTTTCTCGGTGACTTCGAATCGTCCGACATAACGCGGATTGAGTTTGCCTCGTTTTCCAAAACGAACTACGCCTTTCCAAGGCGAGACTTTGAGTAGCACTCGATCCCCAACCTGGAATTCGAGTGGTTTTCTTCCCTTATCAGCATAGCTTTTCTGACGGTCACGAGCTGCCGCCATTCGCTGTCGTATCTGAGCATATTTCTCGGTGGTATCTACCACAAGTTCTGGGCCAGTGATTTAACTATCACCAACTTCTGCCCAACAAAGAGGTGATCGGCATTTGCGTCCGTACAATGCCTCGAACGGAGTGGCTTGGATGCTGGTGTGGTAGCTGTTGTTATATGAAAACTCCACTAACGGGAGGTGTTTTTCCCGGCCATTGCCGAAGTTGATTACGCATGCCCTAAGCATGTCTTCGAGGGTTTGGATGGTGCGTTCAGATTGCCCATCCGTCTGTGGGTGATAAGCGGTGCTCATATCTAAACGTGAGCCAAAGGACTTGTGCATTGCTTGCCACAGTTCAGAGGTAAAACGTGCGTCACGATCAGAAATGATAGAGGTTGGCACTCCGTGTCTTGACACTACTTCCTTTAGATAGATGTCTGCTAGGGTAGAAAACTTATCCGTTTCCTTGATGGCCAGAAAATGTGCAGACTTGGTCAGTCGATCCACGATCACCCAAATGGTATCGTTTCCGCGTTGAGATCTAGGCAGGCCAGTAACGAAATCCATGGAAATTTGCTCCCATTTCCATTTCGGGATCTCTGGTTGTTGGAGTAGGCCTGATGGTTTCTTGTATTCGACCTTGACCCTAGCGCAAGTCAAACATTTACTGACGTAGGTTGCTACGCTGGCTTTCATACCGGGCCACCAGTATGTAGTCTTGAGGTCGTGGTACATTTTATCCAAACCAAGATGTACCGAATAACGAGACTTGTGTGCTTCATCCATCATAAGCTCGCGTAGGTCTCCATACAGTGGAACCCAAATACGTCCGTTTACATAGTAGGCGCCGTTTTCCTTTTGTTCTAGCCGTTGTCTCGATCCTCGTAGGGACTCAGCCCTGATGTTCTCTGCTTTCAATGCTTCGACCTGAGCATCGCGAATCTGAGAGGGAAGGTTAGATTGGATGGTAAGCTGTAAAGCACGTACACGCCTAGGTATAGTATCTTTTCGGCTGAGGGCGTCGGCCACAACATTGGCCTTGCCTGGATGGTATTTGATAGCGCATTTGTAATCATTCAAGAGCTCGACCCATCGGCGTTGACGCATGTTTAACTCCTTTTGCTTGAAGATATGCTCGAGACTCCTGTGATCGGTGTAAATGGTGCACTTGGTACCGTACAGGTAATGTCTCCATATCTTGAGTGCGAAAACAACTGCTCCCAATTCCAAGTCGTGCGTAGTGTAGTTCCTTTCGTGAACCTTAAGTTGGCGTGATGCGTAGGCAATGACCTTATCACGTTGCATCAACACGCAACCAAGTCCTTGGATGGAAGCATCGCAGTAAACCACAAAATCATCTGTGCCTTCAGGCAATGAGAGGATAGGCGCGCTACAAAGTCTATCTTTCAAGTGTTGGAATGCGGAGTCCTGTGCATCACCCCAACGATAGGTGACACCCTTCTGAGTCAGTGAAGTGAGAGGTTGCGCAATCTTTGAGAAATCCTTGATAAACCTTCTGTAATATCCTGCCAAACCCAAGAATTGGCGGATTTCTGTGGGTGTGCGGGGTGTAGGCCAGTTCTTGATTGAGTCAACCTTGGATGGATCAACATGAATACCATCCTTGTTTACCACATGGCCTAGAAAGTGGACTTCACGAAGCCAGAAGTCACATTTCGAAAACTTGGCATACAACTGCTCTTTTCGAAGAAGTTCCAGCATAAGTCGTAGATGCTGCTCGTGTTCCTCCTGACTCTTAGAATAGATCAGGATATCGTCGATGAACACAATAACGAACTTATCCAGGTAAGGTTTGCATACTCGGTTCATGAGATCCATGAAGACCGCTGGTGCATTCGTCAGCCCGAAAGGCATAACCAGAAACTCGTAATGGCCGTAGCGAGTTCTGAATGCTGTTTTGGAGACGTCCTCATCTCGGACTCTCAGCTGATGGTATCCCAATCTCAAATCAATCTTGGAGTAATAGCTCGACCCTTGCAACTGGTCGAACAAGTCGTCAATACGTGGGAGAGGATAACGATTCTTCACGGTCACCTTGTTAAGTTCACGGTAGTCGATACACATTCTGAAAGTACCATCTTTCTTCTTCACAAACAAGACTGGAGCTCCCCAGGGCGAAGAGCTAGGACGTATAAAACCCTTTTCCAAGAGTTCTTGTAATTGCATGGACAGTTCTTCAAGTTCTGATGGAGCTAGACGATAAGGTGCTCGAGCTATGGGCGCTGCTCCAGGAGCTAGCTCGATTTGAAACTCAACTTGGCGATGAGGCAGAAGACCAGGTAATTCCTCAGGAAAGTCGCGCACAATAGGAATGTCTTCAATTCGCTTCTCTTCCATTGATGTGTCAGTAACGAGTGCCAGAATGGCAGTGTGGCCCTTTCGCAAACACTTCTGGGCCTTAAGGAAATAGATGATGCATTCGACAGCACCACTCTTGTCGCCACGAATCACGAGAGGTTCTTCACCAGAACGACATCAAAACTACCCAGTACGATGGGAATGAGATCGATAGAGAAGGTCTGACCAGCTAAGACAAGGTTACAACCCTTAACTACGTGTGTGGCTTCAAGACTTTTACCATTTGCTAGCTCTATCGTGTGTTTGGTGTTTAGAAGTGTTGGAGTGCGCTTAAGCATTTGGCTAACTTTTAAGGACACATAACTAGTATCGGAACCCGAATCGAATAAAACAGTAACAAAGAAGTCGTCCAGAAGAAACTTACCCATCACAACGTTGGGATCGTTCCTTGCATCACCTTGACCAATCACGAACACACGACCCCTTGCCCCACTACCATTGTTGTTTCCCCCATTGCCGCCTCCATTGTTGCCTCTATTGTTGTTCCCATTGTGGTTCCCGTTTCCTTGGTTGTTGTTGTTCTGATTCTGGTTCAGTTGGGGGCAGTTCCTCTTAAAGTGGCCTTCAGCGCCACACTGAAAGCATCCTTTATTGCCCTACTGTTGTTGCTGCTGGTGGTTCTGTGGAGCTTGTTGTTGTTGGTGATTCTGGTTTGCAGGACGCGGGCTCCTGCAATCCTTAGCTTCATGGCCCAGCTTGTGACATCTCTGACATCGACCTTTGTTGCACTGCCCGCTGTGATGCTTGTTGCACCGGTTGCACTTGGGGTGGTTTCCTCGGTATCCACCCTGTCCTTGATTACCAGAAGATTGCTGACCAGGACTCTGGTAGTCATCAGTCTTTCGCTGCTGAGACTGAACCGAAGCAGAACCCTTACTGGAGTTCCCATCCCATTTTCGCTTGTTGTCGGTAGGTGCATCGGAAGTAGCTGTGGCACTGATTCGTTTGGGCAGCCTGTTTTGCTCCACCGCCTGGTCAGTGAGTCGATGGGCCAACTTGATGATTTGTTGTATGGTACCCAGGTTGGCTGAAGTCACGGGACTTTGAATCTCTGGTACAAGGCCTTTGAGATACAGCTCAATTCGTTTGATGGGAGGGTCCACCATGGTAGGGCACAAGATGGCCAGCTCATTTGACCTTTTCGTATATGCCTCAATCTCAGACCCCGTCATTTTCAGGTTGAAAAATTCCACTTCTAGCTTATGGATGTCATCCCGACTGCAGTACTCCTCTTTGATCAGTTCTTTGAAACCATTCCAGGGGTGGCATTAGCAACGGCCAGTCCTAGTAGTTGAACCTGTGCCTTCCACCAGGTTAACGCAGCTCCTTCAAGTGTTCCGGTAGCATATTTCACCCTACGGTCTTCGGGGCATTCGCACATCTCGAAAACTGACTCAAGCTTCTCGAACCAGTGTAGAAGGCCCACCGCTCCTTCAGTGCCACTAAAAGTAGTAGGTCGGCAGTCCATGAAGGTTTTGAACGTGCACACAGGAGGTTGAGCATGTTGACCTGTTGCGCGAGAATAAAAGACAAGATTAAGCATGAGGGTTGGTTTGCGAAGGTAGGATCTAAACGTCCTAAGGTGAGTTGGTTTGGCAGGTTATACCTCCTGCAGGGTTAGCTGCGAGTGCCTCAGCGACTCGTTCGTTGATCAAAGCCATCAACTGGGCTTGAGTGAGGTTGATACGTCCTCCGCGCCCACTCATGATCTTCATAATGAAGCAACGTAAGTGAGAAAGGTGTCGCGAAAGTGCGTAAGTGTGGGACGACAATAGAGAGTAAGCACACAAGGTTCAAATAGTAATTATCATGTTATCTAATGCATAGTGAGAACTATCTAACCGACAATAAATTATACCACTTATGGTGTCGAGTCTTGCACGCGGAGCGAAGCGTCGTTGTGGATCGTTGAGCACTGTACAGGTTATAGTCTGGTTTTATAAAAAAACTTTTCCTTTTTAAAACCAAGTTCACTATAACCAATGGCTCTGATACCAATCTGTCACACCCCCAAAATCCACCCTGCGGAGTACCACCGCTTGGAGGCGTGATGTGACCAGGATCGAGCCACCAATCATATTGAACATCGTAATTAAGTAAATAAGACCAACCACAATATGATTGGTGACCAAAGCTAGTTAACCATGTTTAGTTTAAACAGCGGAAGCATAAAAGTAAATCCAAAAGCATAAGTCCATAGTTTATAAGTTAAAGTTCAAAACGCAAGTTTAATAAGTTCATAAGGATTTAAATAATAAGCACGAAACATAACAGTCCGTACACCACAACGACTCCTTCCTCGTGCAAGCTCCAAGCGTTTAGCGACCTGTAAGGCATGTAACAACGAGTCAACAACAAAGTTGAGCGAGTTCACGTTTGGTTGTTTAGTTTTAAGTTGTTTCTGAAAAACGTGGTTTGACTTTCGTTGGCTTAATTGCCGTGGGGGTTACCCCGTAGTTGAAAGTATGTTTAACCAGTTCCTTTTTCATTACCCCAAACCATAACCATAATCAGTGGGGGCATTCCCCGTGTGAACTACTAGACGATATGATATCGACTACTACGCAAATAAGTTGTGCCCTGTATCAGCGTCTATCATCACTGATAATCTGCCATAGTCCATTAGTACACGCCCGTCCGATTGGCACGGTGTGAGGTTTGTTAAACCTAATAGCGCTATTAACTAATGACCCGTTCGCCATTGGCCTCGGCGATTAAGTCGATATTATGAAGAGGGACTTATTGATAGAGTTTTGTCTAGCTAGTTTTTAAGGTTGTTGTCCTACACCAGGAGGACAAACGTACGTATTCTGCACCAGGAGAATTCGTAAGATTAATAATGGCATCCTACCTATGGAGGATGGCCGTACATATCTTCCCATGGGAATATGTAGATTTAGTTTTGAATTCTTTAACCCATTCCCAAACCACCGGTAATCCCATGCCTTGTAGAAAGTGTGAACTCACCTCGGTTTGCTCGGTTAGATTCTCAAATATAGCTAACAGTCAAGGTCGGTAAATCACGTCCTAATATGATTACCAGTTAGTCATTTAGTGATTTTTAAATAGAGCACAAAGTTCCTACACGTATCTATCACATAACATGCATCACTTTAACGGTTTTTGCCCATATAAGTTTCCCATCCATTCCCCACTCATAAACAAACATACGATGATGCACATAACACATATAACATGTTATATCATTCACAGATAACCTACCCGACATTTAGACATGCAAATTACAACTTATGTCATTTCAGCATTAATATTCAAAACCGGCTGTTTTCGGACATTTTAATAAAATAGTTAACTTATTCTAAAATTCCCAAATTTATACAAAATGTCTTAAACATTCCAAATTTTATTGTGTAAAAATATCGGGGTCCAGTTTATTACTAATATTTCATAAAAATTCATTTTCCGGACTGAACTCAGATTTATCTTTTTCTGACCACAGTCCATGGAACAATTTATTAAAAATTCATCGTAAGTCCGATTTATGAAATTCTAGTGGGGTAATTACATATACTTCTGTTGCCATGTACAGTACAATTTTCATGATCTAACTCTACACAGAACTCACGTTATGACAGAAAACAAAACGCGCATTTTCAGCAGAAAAATGCAGCTCTAGCTGCTGTTACGAAATGATGCTTTAAAAATAGTAAACGGAGTCCAAAAATTATGATTCCAGTGCCATTAGAACCGTATTTCATAATACATAAATCGAGGCTTCAGAAAATACATTTTTCGTTAAGTTATGGCCTGTTTATAGCCAACTGAAGTTGGCTGTAAAGCTTGGACAGATTCTGTTTTTAGACCTTAGCTTTCTAGTTTGTGTTCGATTGATTCCGTTAATCATGTTTAGTGATCACAACAACATCAAACATCAATATTAACCAACAGAATCATCATGAAATCAACAAGAACCATAACAACACAAGATCTACATGATTTACACACACATCTATTCTTTATCCAATATATTCATCTTACTTTCAAGTCTTTAAGTTATGATCTTGTGTGTTGTTGATTTTTAGCCATTAAATCACTTATTAACCACTTTAGACAAGATCAAGAGGGTGTTTAGAATCACTTACAACTAGCTCAAGGCTAGGGAAGAATCAAGGCGAAAAACAAGGTGGTTAATAGCGATGTAGAGAGGTCCTTGTGATTCCGTAAGCACCGGGTCTCCTTATGTGAACTCTAGCACCTTGGATTGTATGTAAAATGGCAAGATTGAAACTTGAAAATGGTTGGATGTTGGCTATGGTGTTCGGCCGAGAACAATGGCAAGAGGGAGAGAGGAAATTTTGGTGAAGTGTTGTTGTGAATGAAAGCTCTTGATCTCATGGAATTATTTATAAACCACCATCCACTAAAATCCTTTGGTTATTATGTATTCTAGATATGGAGCATGATTAAATAAAATAATCAACATTGTAAGAGTGGTGTCCCCTATGGGGAACCGTTCGGTTATAAGGGGGGGGGGGGGGGGTTTAGTTTGATTTCAACTAGATGGTTAGTGATTAGTTTGATTAGTTAAGGGTTTTAATTAGTTACTAGTGTGTTATGGGTTATAACGGGTGTTAGGGTATTCGGGGACCCTAACTGGCTCAGAAAAGGAAAAACAATGTCATTGACAATATTTTCATGTCCCGGGTAAAGTCCGGTTGTTCGGTTTGACACTGTTCCGTTAAAGTGCTTAATTAATCCGTAAGGTGTCTTATATATATATATATATATTTTTTTTTTTGCAACGTTTTTAATTTCTAACACTTAGGAAATCATAACGGACTATTTAATGACTTTTCTGTACAATACTAGTATGTTACCATGCACATGTAAGTATAACACAGATATCAGAAGCAGTTAAATGATTCAGCACAGTCATCAAGCACTTTAATTTTCATTAATAGATTGTACGGTTACATGTAATTTGAGGGTTGTCACAATAAATCTTGTTTAAACACATAAAATTTACAAACTTTGATAATTTTTATAAAAATATTTACAATGTTTCAGGCCCTCATATTTTAAAGTAGTGTGACACTAGGTAAAACTAGTCCATGAAAATTATTAGTTTGTTGATCGGGTGAAAAAGTCGGTTCGGGTCTTGTACCGGGTTAAATACTGACACTGTGTTTAGTTTATATAAATACATGATAAAAATTGTTTTTGCACATGTTTTATCATCCAAATAATTAATCCAACTTTTTGGACTAAAAATTTTATTATTTCTGACACAGTTCCGGTACCGGCTTTGCTGTCAGGTAGTTTACTGAACTAGCCGTGCAGCTTAACGCAAAAAGATTTAAGTGCGGATTTTGTGTCGTTTTTAATACCCGTTATATTATTTATGACAAATAATATTTATTTTTGGGTTTTCGGACAATTACCGTTTCGTTCTACGGAATGCTGTACATTTCGCAGGATTATAGTATTTTTTGCGGACATGGACAATTTGGTTTTTAAATGGACTTTTGCTAAATAATGTAAGGCGCATGTTAATAATAAAATTCTTGGATATCAAACAAAATGTTTTATGATCAAAAACTTAATTACAAAGATTAAAAGACACAAATGTTATAGTCTCCCCTACTTTTGGAAATTTCGTCCCGAAATTTATTTAGAGGAAACTTGTGGAAACAGATGTGGATATTTCGCCTTCATTTGATCCTCTCGTTCCCAAGTAAACTCGGGGCCACGTTTGGATTCTTAGCGAATTTGTCAACTGTCAAAGTGATGTCGCCGTTGTAACAAAAGCATGGAGCTTTAAACAACGGATAGGAGAATGTTTCCTATGAAGACTATTATAGGAAACTTGTGTATGCTTGAAAACAGAGTCGGAGAGTGTAAGATAAAATAACATTGGTCAAGGTCCAGGACTTCTAGTAACTTAAATAACGCTACGTTCGCAATGTAATAAGGAACTCTTATATAGAGGAAGTACCAGCGGCGTATCCACCATGCTCCTTTCTACATTGTTCCCGTTTCGTTATTCTCATCACTATAGGTCTTAACACATGATAAAACTTGCTGTGGTTTTTTGTGCACTGAATTCCATAATTATGTATGCATCCATAATTACGTAATTCCTTGCATAGTCCGCACAGTTCATTTCATAATGCGTAGGGAAAAATCAATCGAATAAACATGAAGTGACTTGACTAGACCACTAAAGGATCTTTTTAACTAGATCAACGAACGATCTTTTTAACTTGATCAACACATGATCTCCTTAACTAGACCGTCGTATGATCCCCTTAAATAGACCACTTAAGGGATCTTTTCAGCTATATCATCACATGATATTTCTAACCAGAATTTTGAATCAATCGATTTAACTAGACCACTCAAGGGGTCCAATTATAGAGTAGTACTTCATAATCCAAGGGTCTTAACTATTACATAGAAGCCCATTAAGGATTTAAGGTAGTACCTTTGGATATCCTACTATGAATCCCTCATACGGAGATGTGGAAGATTCTATGAGGATTTGGATAATAAATATTCGGATCACAAAATAACACAAAACATATAAGAAAGCACATAAGCATATAATCACATAATTGTTTAACGTGATTTTGTTAATTTGTTGTTGATTTGTGCACATGCATTTAAAGCACACCAGGAATCCAATTCGTGAATTTCATTTGGCACTTTAAACATCTTTAGGAATCTAACTATGAAGATAGGAAGATCTTAATAGGAATTCGGCTTTGTTTCTTAAAAGAAACGAGTGCTTAAGATTTTCGGGGAGATCATAAGTGATCATAAAAATGAAAGAACCACATGAGGGGTTTGTTTTATAAGGAACACAGTTCCTTGGTGTCGGCATCGTAGGGTTGTATCAACCATACACACAAACGTAACAGTTTCGTAAGATAAAATTGAAACAACAAATTTTATTTATATATAACAGCTGAATTGTTCCAAACGTCAAAGGATAACAAACAAAGAAATACAAAAGACTAATTGTTCACTGTTGCATTGTCGTTCGCGTTTGCCTCGTTTATGTTGAACACTCGTCCACGCGCTGGATTTGCGTTAACAAGTCTTGGGCAATTGTTTCGGTAGTGAGTAAGGTCACCACAGTTATAACACGACCCAGGTGGGAACTGTGCTTGAGCAGCAACAAGATTTGCAGCAGCCTGGTTAGCATAACGGCAGGTATTGACCAAATGTCCCAATCGCCCACAGTGGGTACATTTGTGACACTGCACTTGCTCCAGATGATGACGGTTTCATTTGTTGCACAAAGGTGCGGTACCAACATAGTTTTTCCTTGTACGAGGTTGTGCTGGCTGATTTGGTGCAACCTGGTTGTTCTGAGCAGTTATTGCGCAGTTTTGTGAAGCCTTGCGCTTCTTCTTCTTGGATGTCTCGGCCTGTTTATCCTTTGGTTCTTCTTGTGCAGACTTGTCAGATGGTTTCGGGTCGCCCTTTCGAAAAATCTTACCTTTCCTGATCTGGGATTCAGTAAGGGTAGCAGACAATTCAATGGCCTGTCTGACGGTAGTAGGGTTGCTACCAGTAACGATATCCTAAACTAGGTCAGGAAGACCATCAATGTACTTTTCAATCGCCTTATCCACAGGCGTAACCATTGCAGGACATAACAGGCTCAGTTCCTCATAACGGTCAGTGTAGGCTTGATGTTCACCACTATCTTGCTTTAAATCGTCGAATTCCCTTTCCAACCCTCTAAGCTCATGACGAGGACAGAACTCCTTCATCATTAGAGCTCGAAGCTCTTCCCAAGTCTGAGCTAGTGCTACATCGGCACCCCTATCACGTATCACACCATTCCACCATGTAAGAGCACGCTTCTCGAATGCACTAGATGCAAACTCAACCTTATGCTCATTCGGACATTGCACATGTCTGAATGTGCTCTCCAAACTTTCGAACCATTGCAGGAGCGCGGTTGCTCCTTGAGACCCAGAAAACTTCAAAGGTTTAGCAGAATTGAAGGTCTTGAAACTACACTTAGCATTGTTGTTGTTATTGTTGTTGTATAACTGATGGATCTGGGTTACTATGCCCGGAAGCACAGCAGCCATTTGCTGAGAAACAAGGGCTGCGACTTCTTCGTTGGTTAGAGGTTGTGCATCTCGTCGATGAGGCATTGTCTAAAAAGGACAAGGAAACATGAGAAACGAGTGAGGTTGACAATTGGAAAAACAAATGGGGTATTGAAATCATCAACAAAACACAAGGAAGGCGATCATTCGTTCGTTACCTTGAACAAAACAAATGACATGCAGTGACTAATCAAAGTAAATGGGTCAATATAATGTATCACGAAGACCTGCTTTAGCATATAAGTGGACACTCATCCCAAGAATTCCCAGGTAAGAGTGACTGGTCCAATTATGTGGATTTGTACGAACACTCTAGCCTTAGACAGAAGACTCAGGATACAGGCATCCACTTTTCCAGATTGCATGAGTTCACATTATAAGACCCAAACTTTGACGAGATTTTGAAAACTTTGAGGGTTCAAAACCTTATAATAAATCATCCTGGAACAGATGATTGGTTTTCAAAGCGGATTTAAAGTTTGTGTTCTTGTTTTGGTTGTCACCTAAAGATAGGCGACAGTATTGTTTTAAGACTAAACACAAGATAACTTGTGTTAGGGTCCTAGGAAGGTTATAGTTGTCACACCCCGGCCACGTAAAACATTAAAACGTGGCGGAAACGTCGGGGAGTGTTGTAACAGAATTATTGTTTCACAACCATGGTAATTAAAGTTTTGTTTTATTTATAAACAAAGGTGGAATACATTGTCTTTAAACAAAGGAAACAAGAGTTCATAATATTATTTAACTAATCTTGCTTCTTTTATGTCACTAAGGCCCGAGTCCACCCTAGTGTATCTTGAACAAACCTATGCATTAGCTCCTGAAACACATGTGAAAATAGGTACGTCAGCATAAAAATGCCTGTGAGATACGTAGGTTTTGTGAAAATAGGATTCATGACTTGAGTTTTAAAAGAAAGGTTTAATAAAAATTAGTCATGAATCTTTTAAGTGTTTTCTTTTATAAATCATATGAAAACTCGATAAGAAATCAGATTATATAAAAGAAAGGTGAATGGTTAATAAAATAACCAAGTAAAATGAGTTGTATAAAATAAACTGTTTTGTAAAACAATGTCTTGTGAAAAATATGTTATTTGTGTAAAATGTTATATGTCTAAATTGAAATGATTTAAATAACGCTACGATATGTAATATCATACAAGCACTTATATATAGGAAGTACCAGCGGCGTATCCACCATGCTTGTATCATATTACACACGCCTCGTTACTTAAATCACTTACCCAAACAAACCACCAATGTAAAATGTTTATGTTTAAACCAATTGTCAAAATGTTTGTGTCAAAATGTAAACCATGTAATGTATAATCAATGCCAAATGTTCATGTGTCAAATGTGAATCATGTAATGTGTATCCAAAATATCATGTATGGCAAGTGAAAATATATCAACTAAACCATAGGTAAAATGCACAAAACAAGGTACTGAAGTAAAGCATAGTTTAAATCAAAGTTATGTTTTGTGGAAATGCATGCTATACTGATACAAACATCTATGCGGTATTGTGAAAATGCATACATTCAAGCCTTGAGACTGTGGCGATAAACCCTTAAACAAATTAAAGGTTTATCTGAGTTATGTGTATCGAATTCGGTCATTCCTTCCACCCAAACAAACCTAGGATTTCAGGAACGGGAGTTGTCAATTCCTATGGTACCACTACCTACTAACGAACGGCATGGCCAATGTTAATGAACGTATTTTTGTCCCATTTAAACAAACCAAATGTCATACCAAAATGTAAGGATGTGATGAAAAACAAATGTACTAAGTATGCAACAAATGAACATACATAGCATGTGATGTAAAACAATGCACTAAGTATGCACTAAATGGACATACATAGCGTGAAATGTAATGTAAAACAATGTACTAAGTATGAACTAAATGAACATACACAGCATAAAATGTAATGTAAAACGATGTACTAAGTATGCAACAAATGGACATACATAGCAAAAACATAATGAAATCATGTACTATAAGTGTACTAATGAATATAACAAGCGTATGATATGAAACATGGAAAGCACGAAAGTAACAAGTAGGCACATGTGTTTCACCCCAAAATGTTTGAAAAACAGTAAAAGAGGGGACTATGTACTCACTTGAGATTGCTTAATAGTCTTAAGATAACCACCGAGCAATGCTAGAAAGATCACGGAATCAAACGGCACCTAATATAGGTAACTACGTTAATAAACAGACCTAAATCGGAGGATCGGATAAAATGTGGTTTCATAAACCAAATGAGTGTAAGAACTCATGTAATATGGTTTAACAAAGCTCACATTCTAAAATGGAACATATCCTAAGTGCTTACGACCCATTACGACTCGTTTAGGTAGCTTATGCTACCTTAACGCGTCGTTCGCGTAAAAACGCGTTCGGACCGCCTAATTAGTCCTATGATAAGTAAAATATGCCTTAACATGTCTAATATTGCTGCCAAATCAGTTTAGATGTCAAAAATTATGTTACATATGCTTAAAATGAATTTTGGCGTAAAAAGGGCATTTTGGTAATTTTCCTAAGGCATATAACTACCTATCATACAACTAACTAAACGACGTGACCATAAGGTATAACCTTGGAAGGTTATTCCCTATGCAACTATGGTCACCTAATGTGTTTGGTCAGATCCTAATGATTGACCAAACGGGTCGGGTTCGAAAGTATAAGCGGTTGTTTAGACCGCTTACCTTACGACCCTACATAAGCACTAAACCTAAAGTGACGAGCTAAACATGTTAAAACATGTTTAACGAGGTTTGAAAACAGGTTTGGTATCAAAACAAATGGTTTCGATACCTAAAAGTATTTTGGTTACAAAATACGCAAGAATACGTATTTTGGCCGAAACTACGACTCGCCACTATGCCTAGATAACGTGGTAATCAGAAGGTATAGTCATAAGAGACTAAAACCATCATGATTACGCTCACATTATGAAGTTCAAACGAACTTCGTGTTGACCATAAACTGGTCAATGCAGAAAGTCAAACAAAGTTTGACTTTCACGCTAAAAACGCGTAAAAGAACGAAAGAGGACTTACAACGGGTCCAAGCTATGGAGTTTTGATCCGATTACTCTCAGGTATGAAGTGTATACTTAAACTTAGAGAGCCAAATCAGATCAAATGTGAGTTTTGAAGCAAGAGGGGTGGGGTTATTTATAGTATTCGGTTAATCGTTAAGATCGTTCATCGTAAAACGAGCTTTGATCACATGTGCACCCATGGTTTTGTAAAACCATGGACACCTTAGAATGGCCCCTAGGATGTTAAAATACCATGTGCAAGGGTTGGAACCAGCTGGAACAAGATGTAACAGATTCTGTGCAGATCTGGCAGATCCTCGCGCCCCGCGTAAAAGACAGACAAGGGCTTCGAGGCCCGCCAGGTCCCAGTTTGGCAGAAATGACAGAATTGGTCCCTGCACATGTTTCAGTCCATTTTTGACACGTTTAAGGCCCGTTAAGCCAACTTCAAGGACCTACAATGATTCCTAAGCATAGTGGACATGAAACATGTTCAAAAATATGCCGGGTGTCGGTTCGTTTGGTCGTACAGACGCGTTATTCGTTTAATTACGATGAAATACGCACGAACGCGAAAAACGATCCAAATTACACGAAGAATGGATTTTTATCATGCCAATCACTAAAATAAAATATTTTAATGATTACATAAATTTTTGGAAGTCCGGATGTATTCAGAACATAAGTTATGCGCGAAAATGCAAACTTATGCACTTTTTGACGCTTTTAGTCCTTGAATGACCAAAAAGTTTATTTTAGCACACCGAACCCCTCAAAGCCTATTTCTAAGTTATGTAAAGGATATTTAGGGTATGTTTAACTTATGTTCATGTTCCAGAATGTCCGTTACAATACGAATCGACATACTTTCGCAGTTTGTCGATTTTAGTCCCTGTAAGCGAATAAACTTGATTTTGCCATACCAAAGCCTTCAAAACTTATTTCTAAGTTATGTAAAGGTTATTTAAGGTATGTTAAGCATAAATTGATGCTACGGAGTGTTTTTCACATTAAACTGATTACGTTTACGCACCAGTTTGCGTATAACTCTCCAGAAAGTGATATAGAGTTTGAAATTGAATGAAAATCAAAACATGAAAAATATTAAACATAAACAAACAAATATTGGGGTCAAATAACATTATTTCATTGATAACTAAATTGTTTACAATGATTACAAGCACATGTGTCACAATAGTCTAGTTCGAAGCATTACTAATAACCTAGTTCCTTATAACCCCTGGCTCTGATACCAACTTTTCTGTCACACCCTGACCACATCAAACAACAAATCATGGCGGAAACATCGGGGAGTGTCATAACAGAATCATTGTTTCACAACCATGGATTAAATAGTTTTGTTTTATTGAATTATTGAACTCATTGTTATATTACAAATCAGATAAATACAAATATTGTCTTTCAAATTTTAAAGTCGCTAAGGCACGAGTCCATCCTATGTATAGCATGCATCAAATAATCATCACATAGCAGCACCTGTAACACGTGAAAATAGGTACGTCAGCATAAAAATGCCTGTGAGATACATAGGTTTTCTTTAAACAGGATTCATGACTTGTAAGTTTAAAGAAAATGTTTAACAAAAGTAGTCATGAGCCTTAAAATATTTTCTTTTATATTTCATACAAAAAGTGATAAGAAATCAGATGATATAAAAGAATAATGCATAATGAAATGAATAACCAAGTAAAAATGAGTTTGTATAAATATGTTTTTTTTTTGTAAAACAATGTTTTGATAAAAAGGTTTGTAGCATATATAAAAATATACCTTGGTTTTAAGAAAGTCGGATAAGTAAAATATTAAAATATATTTTAGTTTTAAAACAGTTAAACAGATAGTATATCAAATATACTTCAGTTGTTAAAATAATAGTTTTCGGTAGTATATCATAAGTATACTTTGGTTTTGTAAATAACATATCAAAACTATGCTTTGGTTTTGCAAATAACATATCAACTATGTTTTAGTAAATAACAAAATATATGTTGGATTTGTACATAGTACATCAAATTATACTTTGGTAAATAATATCACATATGAGAGCATAACAAACTATACTTTGGAAGTATATCAAAATATACAAAAGAAAATGTGATTTAGAATTCATTCAAACCTTAGTGTATCAAACTACACCTTAGAGACTATAGAAATACCACAAAGGCAATTTCTATTTGGATAAATTCGGTTTCTGACATTCCATACAACAGGAATGGGGTGTCTAGTCCTATAGCGCTATATCGTACTACCAATCGGTTTGGTGAATGTATAAAATAAGTACAACCCAACAATTAATTTTATAATATTTGAATATTAGTGTTTGAACCATAGATAATCAATCAATTTGTCAAAAGATAAGTACTATCATGTATAATCATATAGTTGAAATCATGAAAATAACAAATAGACACATATGTTTCACCCCAAACATTTGAAAGTAGTAAAAGAGGAGACTATGTACTCACTAATTTGCGTTCCAAGCAAAACTCGTTTTGATTTCGGATTCTTCGTTTGTTACTCAACCTACAAGTGTTCTAACCTTATTAGACACTTAGGTTTATAGTTGTTCATCGTACAAGTTTCTCATCTTGAATCCGTTATCATATTTGTATTTGTTTGCTTTTCTTTGTTTAAGTCGTTTATTTCGTCGTGCCATATATTTTATTTTGTCCGAATTTGCCAAAAGTGTCCATATTGTCCAATGTGTCCGAATTGTCTGATTGTTTGTTTATTTCTAAGGATGGACATTTTATTTTGTAGTTTTGTTTCCCAAGTGTTAATATATATATTTTTGTAATTTTTTGTGTTTACATATTGTGTAATTATTCGTACTTGGTCTAAATACATAATATATACACACAAAAACACATAAATATGATACTTGACGAATTTTGAAAGTATACATTTTATCTAAAATATATACTTGTCACTTTTTGCTTAGAAATCTTTTATAAAACATGGATTCTTCCCAAGTTTATACATAACTTGTGTTCAAATCATTTCATCAAGTATCAATATTCGTCATAATTTGTCAATAAAGAACCATGAACATGATATAGTTCCTAACTTTCTCAAAAAGGAAACTTTATTCTTTATTTTTGCCAAAAATTTGTAGAACATGATTTTATTTAAAACTCTTGTTTTAGGTGACTCATATAGTCATTTGAAACATAAATATGTATTCAAAACTCTTTCTACTAACATATTTCATGTTCTTGATTCTTTCCAGAAATGGAAACTTTATTGATTCATTTTAACAAAAATTCATGTTCTTGGATTTTTAATAAATACTCATGTTTTCTAACATGCATGTAACTATTTTAAGAATAAAAAAAACCCATGTTCATATCTTTTTGATGATGAATCTTGTTAGATCTAAACATGCATGTGTTTAAATCATGTTCTTACACAACATTAACCAAGATTCGTATTCACTAGTATAAACTTCTTCAAGTTCATTCAAAATCATAGAAAAAAATCATAAAATAAAATAACGATTTTTAGTTTATCTTGGTGATTTTCCAATGGGTTTTGTTTTGGTTTGATTCAAGATGAACTTGTATTCTTACAAAAATCAAGAATAGTAATAAAATAGAAACTAGTGTAGAATCCTTACAAACTTGCTAGTAAGAACAAGATGAAGATGATGAAAAAGATATGATGATCCAAGAACTTCTAGTGCTACCAAAGTGCTTCTAGTGTATTTTCAAGTCTTGAAAATACTTTGAATCTACCATAAACCTCCATGTTAGTATGAATTTTCTAGTGTTTGATTTCTGAAAGATGAAGATGGTGTGGGAGGTGCTCTTGACCGATTTTAGAGAGAGAGAGAGAGTAGGTGATGGAGTGTTTTGCATGTCTTGGGAATTATGAGAGAGAATGGAGTGTTATAGGAGTTTTTATTTAATCAAGGTTCCACCTCCATGTCCACTAATCAAAATATTAGCTTTCCAACACAACACATGCAAATTGGTGGCATAGGGGGCCCACTAAGGCCATGAATAAGCATGGGGGGGGGGGGGTAATTGTATATTTTTTTTATAAATCTTGTTTAAACACATAAAATTTACAAACTTTGATAATTTTTATAAAAATATTTACAATCTTTCAGGCCCTCATAATTTAAAGTAGTGTGACACTAGGTAAAACTAGTCCATGAAAATTATTAGTTTGTTGATCGGGCGAAAAAGTCGGTTCGGGTCTTGTACCGGGTTAAATACTGAAACTGTGTTTAGTTTATATAAATACATGACAAAAATTGTTTTTGCACATGTTTTATTATCCAAATAATTAATCCAACTTTTTGGACTAAAATTTTTATTATTTCTGACACAGTTCCGGTACCGGCTTTGCTGTCAGGCAGTTTACTGAACTAGCCGTGCAGCTTAACGCAAAAAGATTTAAGTGCGGATTTAAGTGCGCAAAAAGATCGGATGACCAACCGATCGGATGGCCACTCGATCGACCCGCCATCCGATCCGCTGCACACCGCCCTAGACTCTCTCCCACACTATAAATAGGCCTGTCACATCAGCCCTTCACTGATGTGACAGCCTCACTCGACTCAGACGCACGCACACCAATTTTCTTTGATTTCTCGGCAATTCTGGTACGTTTTACACTGGATTCTTTTACTTCCTTGATCTACACCTCATTCTCTACGTGATTCTTTTTTAAAATCACACTTTTCACCGTGAAATATCTTAGATCTAGGATTTTTCATAATAAAACTTAAAGTTATCTTCATCTTTTCTTCAACTTTTCACTTTAAACGGTGGAATCCGGGTCTAAACGAACTATAGACTTGATGGATAGTCTGGAGTTGGTTTGGAAACGGATTGTTGCCCGAGAAGACGACCATAGTACGGATTCCGACATAAACTCGTTGTGAACAGACGACTGATCGGACAGGGGTGATTCCCATCCGATCAGAACGGCCGTATGATTGATGAGTTTACCGTTGTCTCAATACGAATCATGTCGTCATCGTTAAACTAGAAACTTAGAAACTTTATAAAATATAAATGAGACGAGGACCACTCGATCGAGTGGCAATCCGATCGGATAGCCATCCGATCGAACAGCCACTCGATCAGGTGACACTTGTCTCACAACCTTTCAACACTTGGAAACTTTTTCAGAAACTTGAAACCTTGGGGTCCTTGATCGAATGGCAATCCGATCGGATAGCCATTCGATCGGACAGCCATCTGATCAAAGCGGCTAAAACACTTAACAACAATTTGAAACTTGACACTTGAATCGAGTGGCAATCCGATTGGATAGCCATCCGATCGGATAGTCATCCGTCCCACTCACACCCATGCTATCTCAATCGAATGGCAATCCGATCGGATGGCCATTCGATCGGACAGCCATCCGATTCAGAGACTGATCCGAAACTTTACGCAATCTCGTTATTCTGCCCGACTCTTATCTGTTGTAATCTAATCAGGCTTAAACTAAAAGAGCTCCCTTTGATCCAATAACAGTTAACCTGTTAAGCAATCACTGTGAGTATACTCGATCCCTTTTTGTTTTAAACTTTGGGATGTAACATGTATTCTATAAACTATGAGACTTGATACTTTTGAATCTAAACTCTATCCTACGTGTACGTGAAACTTGTGCTTCTTGATTCTTTGTGCTATGTGACGTTTAATCCAGAAGTGTGTAGTTCCGCCTTAACAATAGTAGCGCTATAGGAGATGCACCTCCCCATTATTCTCGGGGGTATTGTTAGGAGGATTCTAGTTTACCTTGAGTCTTGGGTAAACACTAAAGCATCGGGATACTTGGGCTATCACTGGTTGGACTGCGACACTAGCACGACTGAAACTATTTTAATACTTACATTGTGGATATGAGTTGTTTTTAATCTATTAATCTATATACTTAAACTTGTATACTCGCCGGTACATTTTTGTACTGACTCTATTTTAATACATGTTGTTGGCTGATAGGATGCTATGGAAACAAGTGAATGAAGCTAGGGTGATGCTTAGAAACCCACGTAGTTAATTAAACTTTGAACAATATTTGATATTTTATGTAATTTGATACTTGATGAGATGATTGTTCGTTTTAGACAATGTTGAATCAATTTAAACTATTATGAAACTTCTAGTGTTATGGAATCTCATGAGCAATCTGAATGCTTAGTGCTCACACCCCGATGTTTCTGCCATCGGTTGGGGTGTGACAGATTGGTATCAGAGCCATAACTATTGGGAATTAGGATAAGTAGGAATACTTGCCCTAGTCTATAGTTCTAGGAATCTTGATTCTTATTTGTTGTTTAAGACTTATGTATCCTATTGTTTCTGCTTCCTAGCAGCACAGTTTCTCGGTTAAACTTACATGCCTTTCCTAAGGCTTACACAATATACACTTGATACTTTGAAAACATTGATAATCAGTGTTTGTATTTTGCATGAGATTTACCCTCAAGTCAGGAGTGACATCCGAACCTTGATGGAAAATCTCCATATTATTCAAGTAAGGTCTTGTCTACAGATAAGTACCAACGCTATTAGGGTGCGATGTTGTCAAGTTAGAGGTGAAACTCAGACCTTGATAACTAGTCCCACTCCTTGATGTTTTATTTATGTCTCGCCAAAGTCTTGAAATTTCCATTCAATTGGGTACGTGAAATGACCTAAAGGACGAATATCGTAGGCCTAACATCGATGACGTATTTGTCCAAGTAAGTCAAGACACGTTGCCTCAATTCGAAAGGGATTCGAATCACTCTGGTTAGTCACCATTCCTCTACCCGGAGTACTCTATGTTTTATAAGCCAATCTTTTATGTTACCTCGAATTTACATGTGGTGTTAAACTCAATTCTTCATTTATCTTGATTCTTTGTTTATTTTGAAGCTCTTTATACAAATTTGCACGTATGTCCGCAACCTAAAACGTTAACTCTAACCTCAGGATCAAACTAAATTTATGAAGCTTTATCCAATCTATGTGGGAATCATGATGTTATGTGAATCTATCTGATGAACCTATGTGTTGTTGTGTTATGAAAAGCTAAATGTAACATGGCATGGAATACGAGACAGAAGTGACGTGTTACCAACTTTCGTACTAAGTGCCATGCAAAACTTAGTGTTTTGCAGACCGGTGATGAGTTTGTTGAAATCAAGTCCATGGGAAACTACTTGAGTAATCAATGAGGAATCTATGTGTACTCTAGTATAACCTATGTGTAATCTAAGTATGTGTTGTGTTGAGAAACAAAATGCGAAACGTAGCCTAGCGCCGAAGACGAGGAGGACGTGGCATGTCCGAAGCATGGTGAATACGCCGCTGGTACTTCCTATATATAAGTGTTTCTGGCATGTTACCGAAACGTAGCCTAACGCCAAAGACGAGGGGACGTTGGCGAGGTGATTAAGGTCGCCACACTTGAAACATGCTCGCACAGGAGCAGTTTGAGGTTGAACCTGGTTAGGAGCAGGGTTGGCAACAATGGCTTGATCTTGATCAGGATTTTGGTTAAAACAACAGCGATCGGCGAAATGCCCAAGCCTGTTACAGGTTGCGCATTTGCGACATGGGGTGCCAGTAGGGTGATGGTAAGAGCGTTGGTTACACTTGGGCCATGTCCTAGTGTAGTTTCTCCTTTGAGGCTCGAGGGTTGTGGGGGTAACGGCGGCTACTGATTGGATGGGTTGGGGGTTTGGCGGAGTGTCGACCGCACAATTTCGGCTTGAAGCCTTCCGCTTCTTGCCTTTGTTCTTCTTGGGTGGTTGAGACGATGAAGGCTCAACAATGGTGGTATCTGTTGTGGCTTGGTGCGCACTCTTCGTTGAAACCTTGTCATAGGTTCCATGAAGAACGCAGTTGTTGTTAAGCTCAGTAGAGATACGAAAAGCATCTTCAGTGGTTTTGGGGCAAGTGGAGGCAACATGGTTCATCAAGGATGGTGAAAGACAACGGATGAATTTGGCTACTGACTTGGGGACGGTGTCGACCTGTCCAGGGCAAAGGACACTAAGTTGCTTAAAAAGGGTAATAAGACCATCGATGTCGCTCCCCTTTTGTGTTAGGTTCCAAAACTCGTTCTCTAACTTTTGGAGCTCGTGGGGAGGACAAAATTGGTCCTTCATAAGTTGCTTAAGCTCGTTCCAAGGTAAGGCGTGTGCAGCATCGTTTCCCCTTTTGTTGCGTTCGGTGGTCCACCATTCGAGTGCCCTCGAATGGAAAACTCCAGTTGCATTCAAGGTTCGTAGGTCATCAGGACACCCACTTTGCAGAAATGTGAGTTCAATCGTGTCAAACCAATTCATCATGGCGGTAGCGCCATCTTTGCCAGTAAACTCCAAGGGTTTACAAGCCATGAATTGCTTGAATTGGAACGTCGGTTTGGGGGTTTCCATTTTCGAATCAACAGAACCATGTGGAGAGTCGGTGTTGGTCTGAATCCTACTGATAATGTCTGGTATGACCTTAGCCATCTGCTTGGCCATGAATTTCATACAATCTGATGTGTTGCAAACGCATTTTATTTTCCTTGTGTATTTTGTATATTATTTTAATAGTTTAAAGTCATTTTTATAATATTGAGACATATATTTTATTATTTATTATTATTACAGGTCCCGGTGTGAAAAGGAATGAAAAACGAGCTTAAACGATTAATGTGTGAAGAATCGGGAAATATTAAATGAAGCTGAAACTCGAAGGGTTGAATTGCAATTAAAGGAAAGTTGTTTAAAAATAACTCATGAATTATGGGGGACTAAAAGTGACATAATCACCAAACTTGAAATTAATTCATATGATGGTAAGAGTAGAATTCACGTGAATTCTAAAAGTGTGGCTGGAATTTAAGTGGGCTTCATTTATGCATAGTATAGCCTACATAATTCACTACGGTGGACTTATGTCAAAAGAAAGTTTAGATGGGCCATGCCATGGAGTAAACAATTCGCAAAAGAAAAAAAGGAAATTCAGTTGATCGATTTCTAAAGTGTTGGTGCATACGTCTGTCGACTTCGTCTTGTATCGAGTCTTGTATTTTTTTAGATAGATCAGGGCACGTTATACGAGGAAATTGTCAAAAATAGGAGATAGGGTAATTTCGCACGAAATTATAGAAGCATAATTTCGCATGAAATCATCATGTAATTTCACACGAAATTACATGTAATTTCGCACGAAATTATATTTCGTGTGAAATGTGATTTCGTTTGTACTAGTTCATGCGAAATTAGCAGCCTATAAATACCCTTAGTGTCTTGTCATTTGGTACGAAATTGCGAAGGTGTATTCCAGAGCCGAAGTGCTGCCGAAGTGTCTATTCACTGTAAAACTTTGTCAAATCAATCAGAAAGACATTTAAAGTGAATATCTAGCTGAATAGAACTCGATATGTCTGTTTCCGCCTTTCATATTGAGTAGAACACCTCTGAACGACTCATTTCGGCCGGTAAAACGATTCTACAATTGGTATCAGAGCTTAGGAGGAGGAGTTCTACTGTATTCAGCTTGATTTCATCAGATTTTCTAATTTCTACACCTTCTTTTCAAAATTGAACAAAATTTCACGGTTAAAATGGTTTGAATTTCACACATTATATGCGAAATTGTGTTTTAACAAAGCCTTGAGAGAATTGGACCTAAAATCGAGCTAAAACCTGATCAATTTGACAAAAGTTTGACCGAAATGATGACATCAGCATAATTTCGTTTGAAATTGCACCTAATTTTGCACGGAATTATAATTTCGCTTGAGATATTCCATACGAAATTACAATTTCGTTTCAAAGTTGTGATTTCGTTTGAATTTGTTTGTAATTCCATACGAAATTAAATTTCGTTTGGTCGGTTCAAACAAAATCCCTAATTTCGTTTGAAGATTCTAATTTCATTTGTGTTGTGATTTCGCTTGAAACTGTTGTGCTGTTATTTCGTTTGTGGAGGGTATTTCGCTTGAGAAGTTATTTCGCTTGAAAGGTTTTCGTTTGAAGATTCTAATTTCCTCTAAAAGTATCTGATTTTGAAAATTGTTACCGAATCATGGAAGAGGAATTCTACAACGCGTTTGCTACATCCCCGACTACTCTGGCTGTCATTGCTCAAAGCATGAACATGGAAAATGAAACTGGAACTTTGCAAAAACCCCCGAAACTCATGGGAATTGAGGAGTATTATGGTTGGAAAGACCGATTTGAAAAATGGGTTCAAGCTAATCATTTGAGATCTTGGGAATGTATTGAGAAAAAGTATGTTAAACCACGTACAGATTTGGGAGTTATTAAAACAATTTCTGAATTTACGGACAAAGAACGAGACATGTACAAAGCAGAAAAGATGATGATCAGTTTGCTACAGCAAGCTGTGAAAGAAGATATTTTCATTTTGCTCCAACATGATAACACTTCACGTTCGAATTGGGAAGCACTTAGAATTAAGTTTGAGGGAAGTGAAAAGATGATCAGGAGCAAGAAAACATTACTAAAGAAAGAGTTTGATTTGTTTTCAAGCTTGTCGGGTGAATCATCAAAGAAACCGATTGAAAGATATTGCCATTTAGTGCGATCTATGTCTTTGTTAGAAATTGTCAAGGATCAAGAAGAATGGGTCAACAAATTAGCTGATGCATTACCTAAGAAAGAGTGGGGTACATACTTGATGATTTTGAAGAATACTGGAGAATATGACAAGTTGACTATTTCTCAGTTCATTGAAAAGATTGAGGGTCAAGATCTGGAACAGCAAAAGATTGCAAGAATGAACAGTCCGAGTGGTCAACAAGATGTCAAAATGTATTACAAAGGAAGTGTTCAAGAGGTTGAAGCTAGTCCAAAAGTCCAAACTGCTTTTAGTGCTGAAAATTCATCTGGTTCAGTAAATCAAAGTCCAAACAGCAGCAGTGGATTTTCATCATATCCAAGTATTAATCCAAAGAGTTTAACTTCAAGTCATCAATTTCAAAGTTCAAACAACAGTAATGGTCAAGTGTTGAATTGCAATATCGCGTTGCATCTTCAGAATGGTCAAAATTTTTCTGAAGAGATTGCCAAAAGTCACATGTCGTTACTTGCTACAGTGTTGGAATCATATGAGGGATTGGTTGCAGGAAGGATCGGAAATCCTATGTTGACGAAAGAGGATTACGATCAGATAGATGCAGAAGAGATGGAGCTTATGGATATTAAATGGTGTTTAGCTAGTGTTTTGAGGAGAGCTGAAAAGTTTAAGTTGATTACAGGAAGAGATGATTTTAGAGATGCTAATGTTTCAACTTTGGGTTTTGATAAATCTAAAGTTACTTGTTTTCGATGCAGGGGGAAAGGACATTTCAAGAGGGAATGTAAAAATCGAGAAGCAAGTGAAGCACAGAATCCATTTGGAAAAGATGATTAATATCGGAAAGCCATTTACCAACAAGTTGCTGATCAACCATACAAACAAAAAGAACCACAAACTGCTTATGCCAAAATGATCGTAGAAGCAAATAAGAAAGCTTACTTTGGCATAATCGATCAAGATGATGAAAAAGTGGCAGAGGGTTTTAGTTGGGACAAATACATTCCACCGGATTCAAAAGTAGTAGCTCTCACTGCACAAATCATCCAAGAGCCAGTGTTTGATCAATCATCATCTGATGATAGTGATGATGAAGAGGAGACACAAATAAATATTGGAAAATCTATGTTATCTCCTGAAAGTTTTCAATTTTATTTTACAGATAGATTGGAAAAGCTGAAGGAAAGACGAGCAGCAAAAGAACAGAGGAGGATGAAAGGTGAAAGCATTGCTCAAAAAGAGAAATCTGAACAAATTGAAGAAGTTAAAATCACTAAGAAGATAGTTGAATCAGAAAAAGTGGTTGAAATTGAGAAAGTTGTTGAAGTTGAAAAAATAGTAGAAATTGAAAAGGTTGCGGAGGTAATTAAACCGTGTCTAAAGTGTTTGGAATCTTGCAAGCAGTGTGAAGAAAAGGACGAGAAGTTGAGTGAACAAGATAAGATGAAAGAAAAATTACTGTTCGATCTTAATTATGTGAAAGAATCATATGATGTATTGAATAGGACGGTAACTGGTCTACAAAAGACAAATTCTGAAAGAGAAGATGCATTGACAATGATGAATGCGGTGATGATGTCAAAGCAGAAAGCCATAAATTTTTATATTGAAGAAAGTGCAAAATGGAAACAAGAGTTAGAGACAGAAAAGATAGAAAATGAAAGAATCAGACGATTGTTACAAAGCTATTCTAGTTCTGATTATTTGATTGATAGAATTTATCCAACTGTTGCAGGTCTTGAAGCTTTTCAAGATGAGAAGCCAAAAGAGAAGGATACTGGTAAGAAACAAAGTGCAAATTATAACAAGTGTCCGCCTCCGATCTGGGAAGGGTATTCTCCCAGAAAACCAAATGAGGAGCAAGTCAAAAAGGCTGTCAATATAAAGTTAAAGTCCGAAACAACTGATGAGTTACCAGAAAATATTGACGTCACATTCACATCGTCTGACACTGATCATGAGTCTGAGTTAATAAAGAAAGTGGTCGATCAGGTGTTGGATAAAGATGAGGAGTCAGATTCAAAGTCCGAATTCAAGAGTTCGAGTTCATCAGTTGACAGTCAAAAGTCGTCGGTCAAAAGGGTTTACAATAAAGAATTCATGTTATCAAAATCTAATTTGAATAATGAATCAATCAAAATGGCATATACTTTGATTGATTCAGACAAATTATATTCTGATAATGAATTTCCAATAAGAGGTGTTAAACCAGAAATGATAAAAAAAGTTTTCAAACTAACAGAAATTAATATTTCTGAAATAAAAGATGTAAATCTTTCTAGAAAACCAAGACCTTACACCTCAAGAATTCAACAAAGGTTGAACAAGAAAAAGGGTTACAATTCTGGTTCTGGTTTTCAAAAGAGACCAAACCATAACGGTAATTACAAAAAGAAGGGTTTGGGTTTTATTCCACCGAAAAATCATAAAAATTAGAAAACTTATAAACTAAAAACTGTATTTGTTTCAGGAGAAAGTTCGGAAGAAGAAGAAAAGAGCTTATTCTGGAAGCAAACAAACGGAGAATTTCTTGCTAAAAAGCAAGAGGGAATGAAGAATGAGGTTCATCAAAGAAAGGAAACAAGAACTTGTTACAGATGTCAAGAAGTTGGTCATATTGCTTGGAATTATCCTAAAGCAACCAACATCAAACAGGAAGTTGTTTCTAAACTTAAAGGAAAGATTGTTGAGAAAAATGAACCACCAACTGAAAAATTCAAAGTTTTTAAAAATTCAACATATGAAGTTGGTGAATGTTCGAAGAAAAGATTTTACAAAAGAAGAGGAAATCTTGACAACCAAATGTGGGTTGTTAAGAAATCAGATGTGAAATCTGGCAATGAATCTGATTCCACAAAATCAGAGGAGCCACAAGTTGAGGTTAAAATTGAGAAATCAGTTCCTCCAATGGATGATGAGAATTTTACACCATTGAGGACTGAAAATTTTAAACAAAAGGTTGGAAAAATTGAGATCTCGAATCAATTCTATTCTGAAAAAAAAGAATTTGATGTTGAGAAAGCATTCAATGGGAATATTAAAAAGATTTTTGGAAAAATGGTTGAGGGAAAAGTGAAAGGGGTAAAAGATTTTTATGAAACAAAGAAGGCAACTTATTACCCAAGTGAAGTTGAAGAAGAAACATCCAAGTTTGGTCAGGCTTGGATGTCTGTTTTTCATCAGTAAAATTCTGACATGCCGGAGCTTCCAGGTTGGTAAGTGTGAAGCAGGTATCGGCATCTTTATTGAATTTTGGATGTTTGTGAAAACCTTCAAGTGGTTGGAGAAAGGTTTTAACCTACAAGTGGAAAATCAGGGACATTAAGTTGTACTTGATTTTCTACAAGAAGTATTTGTTGATTGAATCTAAAACTGTTATATGTTTCAAAATGGTTAAAGAAAAACAAGGTGATGAATTGATCCCTTAACTTACAAGTGATTTTATGAAATCAATAAAACTAATTTTCTGGAAAAACCATTTGATTAAAACAAACTTAAGTGTTTTGAAATCATAATGGGAAAATAGTTTCTTGTAAGGGGGAGTTCTGATTGTTTATGTCAAGTGGATGGCGATTTGAAACAATTCACAACAGTTGTCAGTTTATTTGTACAGTTTGTTTTCAATTTTCTTTTAAATGATTTTGAATTTTAGGGGGAGTAAGGAGTTTCAGAAAATCCAAAAACATTTGAAAATTTGAAAAAGCACAAAACTCATTTTTGATTGAAAATTAAAAAAAAAAACAACAAAAACATGATAAAATGAAAAAGAGTTTTGTTGTAAAAAGAGGAAATGATAGTACATTAGTGGACTATCACAACATGGTAAAGAATTGGAAAGTTGAAAAGTGATAAACGGTCTCACTGATGATGTGCCAGTAGGTTTTTGCACATTTAATAGATTGTGTCGAGATATAAACCTAAATTTCAAACTTACTTATCTCGTGGGGAACATCTCTCGGATATATGGGTAACCCCCGAAATCTTGTTTGAAAGGTCCCTCTTTCTGAGATACTAGGTCTTTATGCTTAGTGATATCTGGGGTATTATCCCGGGACTTCTGATTTTGCGGAAGAAATGGCCTAGTCCCCGGAGAATACTTTACGCTTGCTTGAAATATAGCCCACTCTCAGCATAAAAAATGATGAAACATTGCAAAATGCTAATCATGTGCTGTTGAAGAAAAGATTCTCTAAAGGGAACCCACCAAAAGTCGAAGCCGTCATCTCTCTGATTTTGCGGAAGCAATAGCCTGAGCTCTCACGGCCCTCGCATTTAACCCTTTACAGATATCATCTAGGTATACTCACCTGTAAGACTGAATATTGGGATCTGGATACGGGAGTATATTCTGAGGTGGGACACGCGAATAAGTTTAAGTATCTAAAACATTAATCTCGTATCTCGAAATAGTTGAAATTTGTGTGAAAATTTAAGTGGATCAGTATACTGACAATCTAAGTGAATCGTTTAGAACTTAAAATGTTTAAAGCTTAACGGTGTTGGTGATTTGTCTCAGAAACTGATATGATCCTCTTACACAAACTCGCAAAAATATTGTTTGTAAATATTTCTTTACTGCAATTTCTTTAAATCATAAATTCAAAAAGATTTTCAGTGTGTTTTAGCATAAATTTTGAAAAATCCAAAAAGATTTTCGACAACTGATATTGAAGAGTTGATTTTTAAAATTCCAAGTACTAAACATGATGAACAGGTTTGGGAGAGTCTGTTTAAACTAAGAAAAATTTTGAATGATTTTCTATAAGTGGTTCATCAGATATTAACATTGTTAAATCTTTTATTGATTGATTGATACCTGCAAATGATATATAAATTTGTCAAACTTTTAAATTTGTGAAATTTATTGTGAGGTAGAGATGTGTGCAGGTTAGCCATGTTCATGATCCTGAACAGAATGTTAAGCCAGGTTATGATTTTGATATTGCTGATGCTGAAGAACTTAAGGAATCAAGAGATCTGATCAAGAGAATGTAAGAGCCAGCTTCTGATCCTGGTAAAAAGAAAAAAAAGGAAGACTGAGGATGTTTTACACTGTCAGATACTTCAGAAAAAGCAGAAAGACTGATAAAGACTGAAGACGTTGAAGACTCGACACTGAAGACTCGTCAACATCCGAGGGGGAGTCTGTTGGTGCATACGTCTGTCGACTTCATCTTGTATCGAGTCTTGTATTTGTTTAGATAGATCATGGCACGTTATACGAGGAGATTATCAAAAATAGGAGATAGGGTAATTTCGCACGAAATTATAGAAGCATAATTTCGCATGAAATCATCATGTAATTTCACACGAAATTACATGTAATTTCGCACGAAATCGTGTGAAATGTGATTTCGTTTGTACGAGTTCATGCGAAATTAGCAGCCTATAAATACCCTTAGTGTCTTGTCATTTGGTACGAAATTACGAAGGTGTATTCCGGAGCCGAAGTGCTGCCGAAGTGTCTATTCACTGTAAAACTTTGTTAACTCAATCAGAAAGACATTTAAAGTGAATATCTAGCTGGATAGAACTCGATATGTCTGTTCCGCCTTTCATATTGAGTAGAACACCTCTGAACGACTCATTTCGGTCGGTAACACGATTCTAGATAAAGCCCTATTGGGCCGATTGGGCAGAAGTGGGGCGCAAGCTTTGGGGATTTTTATTTGGCAACAACAGGATATTATTTTCTGGAAGGGAATTCAAAGGAGTCAGACGGAGAATTGTGAGAGATCGAACGAAATTTGGGAGCACATCAGGAACGAAATTTTGGTGTTTCAAAGAAAGAGAAGGATCGAGATTGAAGGTTTTAGAAAAAAGTTTATTGCTTTTGGTTTGTTAAAGCAAAATTTTGTTAGAATACGTTTTATTGTTTTTGGTTTGTTAAAACTCAATACTTTAACATGTTTTATGCGGTGAATACTTTGAATTTATTTGTGTTTCATTCTTAAATATGCTTGGCTAAATTTCTTTGTGCTACCTAGGCTATGGATAATTGTTAGTTTTATTTACGGTTTCTTGGTTTGGTTAATTAATATTTTGGCTCAGTGTTATGATAAAAGTGTTCTAAACTAGGTTCTAATGATTATGCGTATTTAATAGTTAATGGTTTATATTTGTTCCACCTTTTCTTGGTTAAAATTAATTGCGTATTGATTGAAGCTAGGGTTAGGTGATTTCGTTAACTTTGTGTTTTCAATTAAATCTTGTGGTTACTAGACTTAGTAAACCCTAGGAACAAATTAATAAACTATTTGGTAATTAAATATTCTACCACCTTTGAGACCGAGAGGAGATTAGATGTCGGGTTGTCTTAATCATTAGACGGGTTAGGTGTTAATTGCACGAGAGTGAATTACCCTAGGTTTTCTTGTGATTTTTAGCAAACCGTGTTAGAACCTAATTAGAGTCACCACCCCGTACATCCCTTACACTTCCCGGATGTACCGTTTCTAGTGAGACCGAGAGGTAATCTAGATTTAGGGTACCATAACCTAGTTAGAGAGACCGAGAGGTGATCTAACATTAACCGGGGAGTTTATACACTTTTCTTGACCCTAGATTGCGACGTGTTTGGAGAATGATCTGCCAACCAGTTTAGGTCTTGTTTAGTGAACCTTAAGATCCCGGTAGCCAGAACTTAGTTATTCCATTCCGAGAACCGTGAGTAAATTGACATGCATCTTGCCTAGGTAGCTACTTTTCCAACATCTGAATTCACCTAAATTCGTTCTCTGTTTGCTCTGCTTTCGTATTTGCTCTCTTATTTAATTTTAGTAGTTAATATAAATCCAAACACTCACTAAAAATTGCTAGACTAGGACTCGACAAAAGTTTAGTATCGAGAGTCGCGCCATTGTGTCCACGGATTGATACTCGGTCTTACCGAATTGACTACATAACGACCGGTGCACTTGCCGATTATGTGTAATTAAGCTAGTTTGACTATTTAATTTGGTGTTTTAAAAATATATTAAACATTTTAGACATCAAGTTTTTGGCGTCGTTGCCGGGGACACATAGCGCTTTCGAGGACGACCCGAGTCGAGGATTTAGTCACTTTACTGCTTTCTTAGATTAGTTTATTTACTTATTTATTTATTTTTCTTTAGTTCAAAAATTAAAAAAATATCCAAAAAATTATAAAAACCCAAAAATTCAAAAAAAAAAAAAAATAGTTTAGTTTCCCTTTCCAGTCTTCTAGTGATTTGTGCCATTTGCTTCTCAGTTTATGCGCATTCGTTCTTCGGGAAGACCTGAAGATACCCCACTCTCTGTGCCCGAATCCGAATTCCACCGTCACGTACACTAGCTAAAATTTAGGGTCCCCAAAGTTGAATTTAATCTGGATTCTGACTTAGACATGGCTGCCCGTAGAACTGTCGCTGACCACATAAATGTCACACCCGCCCACATCCGTTCCAGTATCACTCAACCCACTGTTGAGGCTAATAACTGGACTATTCCTCCTGCTCTGATTAACACCATCGATCAAAATGTCCAGTTTCATGGACTTCGCGATGAGGACCCACACACTCACCTCACTAGATTCTCTAGGGTCTGCGATACCTTCCAGCTTACAGGTGTTACTGAAAGCGCCATCAAGTGTCGCCTTTTTCCATTCTCTTTGACCGGTCAGGCCGCTGCTTGGTTGGAATCTCTCCAACAGGGATCCATCACCACCTGGACTGACCTTCACACTAAGTTCCTTCAGAAGTACTTTCCCCCAGCTAAGATAGCTCGCCTTAGGAACATGATATATGCTTTTACCGAGCAGCCTGGGGAGTCGTTCTATGAGACATGGGACCGCTTCAAGGCATTTCTCAATAAGTGTCCTCACCATGGCATGGAGGATTGGAGAATTGTGGAAAAATTCTATAATGGAGTTTCTGTAGCGACCAAACGCCTCCTTGATACGACAGCCGGCGGTAACATGATGAAAACCAAAACTGCCAAGGAGTGTTTAGAGATGATTGAGGACTTAGCCATTAGCACATATACGAGCACAACTCTGGGGGCGTTCCTGTTGCCTCTAGAGGAATCCATATTGTAGATGCTAGCACTGTTTTAGCGGCCCAGGTAGAGTCCTTAGGGAAAATGATGAAGGACATTTAGGTTAAGCTGTGTGCTAGGTGTGTAAGGGAGGACATGATACATTAGATTCCCCCTAGGTTCTACTGAGGATGTGAGTTTTGTCCAAAATTCAGTTCGAGGTCAGAGTTACAACTCTGAATGGCAGCCACGCCAGAACTCGAATTGGAGGAGCGGGAATCCTCCCGGATTTCAGCCTCACCAAAGTCTGTTCCAAGGCTCTGGTGAAGGACAGAGCGGAGGAGAAGTTCAGCCTGATATTAGTGAGTTTCTAAAGAGAAATGAGGAGAACCAAAATAGGATAAATAAATTGTTAGAATCCATAGTCCTTCAGGGTGAGAATAGATAGCAGGAGCAACAGAAGAAGAATCAGGAGTTTGACCTGATGTTTAGGAACCAGGGTGCAGCTCTCCAGAATTTAGAAAGAACCGTAGGTGAGATGGCTAGTAGACTTACTGATAAACCTACAGGTACATTCCCTAGCACCACCCAGGTTAACTCAAATGCTCATGTGAATGCCGTGTTCACTAGGAGTGGTAGGAGCACACGTGTGGTTGATGATAGGCTTGAGTTAGAAAAGGTGATAGAGCCAGAGAAGGTAGTTAAGAAAGTGGCTGAACCTTCCCTGGTAGAAGAAAAGGTGATAGAGCCAGAGAAGGTAGTTAAGAAAGTGGCTGAACCTTCCCTGGTAGAAGAAGAAGAGTCGTTAGATGAGGAAATTGAGATGGAGGCTCCACCTTGCAAAGTGCAAACTTGGCTCAGCCCAGCAAGTACAACACAGCCAGAGAGCCCTCCTAAGGAGACAATAGTTAAGAGAGAGTTCGATAGATTACCATACCCTGTTAGGCTTAAGTCGCAGAAGAGAAAGGAAGAGTATGGTCACTTCCTTGATTTGTTCAAGCAACTCAAAGTAAAACTCCCATTCATTAAGGTGCTACAACATAGGCCTAAATATGCTAAGTTCTTGAAGGACCACTTGTCCAACAAGAAAAGATTGGAGGAGATTTCGACTGTGTCTCTTAGTGAGGAGTGCTCTACAGTGATTCAAAACAAGTTGCCTCAGAAAATGACGGACGTGGGTAGCTTTACTATCCCGTGCTTGTTTGGTGGTTCGTCAGTGACCCATGCGTTGGCTGACCTTGGTGCTAGCGTCAATATGATGCTTTATTCGATTTTCTCAAAGTTAGACCTTGGTGAGCCTATACCAACGCGCATGAGCATCCAGTTGGCTGATAGGTCGGTTAAGTATCATAGGGGGATCGTAGAGAATGTATTAGTTAAAGTAGATAAATTTGTTTTCCCCATGGATTTCGTTGTTCTTGACATGGAGGTTGATGATAGAGTTCCACTTATCTTGGGACACCCCTTTTTGCGCACTGCCAAGGCGTTAATTGATGTCTTTGACGGTAAGATCACACTTCGTGTGGGGGATGAAACTATCACCTTTGATGTCGCCAAGTCTATAACAAACTCGAGTGGTCAGGGCGATTTAGTTTCCTTTCTTGATACTTCTAAATCTCGTACGGATGGCCAACATGACCGTATTTGTGAGAATACCGAGAAGGTAGGGGAACACTTGGTAATTAGGCAAGAATTAAAGGGAACTGGAGATGTTAAGATGGAGAGTGATAGAAAGGAAAAGCACGTTAGGTTCAAGGAAGAGGTAGAGATCGTAGGAGGTGAAGACAAGTTTAAGGATGGTTCATGGAATGCTATAGAGAAAGACAAGTGGGGTGAGCTTTGTTTGAATAGTGTGAAGGAAACTAAGTGTGGGGATGGTATTTTAGTTTGTAATTCAAGATATAAGTCCCCCACTAGTGAGTATAAGTCGAGTTTATTTGATAAAGATTTTTGGAAAAAGAGTGGTTTTGGTATGAGTGATCTTGATAGGGGACTGAGTGTTAGTTTCGCGAGAGAGCTGGATCTTAAGGATCCCTCGTAGAATGTGGAGAGGATGAGAATACTAGGGATTCGACCCAAGTTGTAGAGTTTGTATTTGATTACATGTTTTTTTTTTTTATCTATTTTGAGTCAGTTCGAGTTAGTTAGTTTTGAGTCGGTTTTTATTTTGAGTCAGTTTTACGCTTAGGTTTGTTTGTGTTTATTTGTGCATGTTTGTTTGACCCGTCCGTACTCAATCTCCATGCCGGCGGGGATTTCGAGCTTATATCATTATGTAAAAGACAACTCAAGTGTACCAGTTTGTCAGACGGCTGCGAAGGAAATGCTATACAGTCGTGCTCGCTTTGGTTTGGAATTCGAAGACTTTTGCTACTAGGCGAGTTTGTTCCATTATATATTTTTAGTTTATTTTTCTTTCTTATTTATTTTTAGTTGTCTTTCATCCTACATTGAGGACAATGTAAATTTTAAGTGTGGGGATGAGAGACTACGTCTTTGTAGGTAGATTTGAGTAAAAAAAAAAACTACAAAAGAAAAAAAAAATAGAAAATGAAAAAATGTTCCTGATTTTGTTGCAAATAAATGGAAAATGATAGAAAAATTGGGATTTTTGGTTTTCAAAATATTATATATAAAAGATAAATTAGATAAAAGACATATTTTCTGGGATGTACCGGTAGGCTCAGCCGACTTAGAGAGTTCCCTAGATTGCTATTAATATACCTTATAAAAAATCATGATATCTTGTGGGTTCTCATCTTAGGAGAAATAGAAAAACTGAAACTGTGAGAGTATAAAAGGTACGTCATAAGTAAAAAGCTTATAAGTTTTTCCAATTAAATGGGCACACCTGTTTCTTTTTGTGAAAACAAATCCGAAACAGTGTGGCGCCCGAAAAAAAAATATTCCATCCATTCATTTGAGCACATGTTAAAAAAAACGAAGCCTATGGTATTGCCACGGGGATATCGACTCATGCGGTACATACCCTCTAGGTGGAGTTATAAAAATATGTGAAGTTTATGGCATTAACCACGGGGATGATGACTCGTGTGGGGTATGTCCACTAAGCTAAACCTATATAAAAGCATGTAAAGCTCGCAATACTATCCATCTATCCATCACAAATATAATCGGAATGACATAAGAGTTTTTTTATATAAGACGGCATTTTATTTTCTTTTAACCTTATAAGCTTGATATAGGATTAGGTGGATTTGTGGATCTTAAGTGTGAGACCCTTAGATTGATTGTTAACTTGAACATAATGCTAGCATGAAAAGGGCTTAATGAGTTGGCGGTTGGGTTTAAGTGGATAACAATACCGGTAATCGTGGTTAAACATTTTATATCTTTTATTTAAATAATCTGAAGTTTTTGAAACCATCTATCCTATTTATGATTCCATTGCATATTTTTCGGGACAAAAAATGTTTAAGTGTGGAGATGTTTGATGTGTTGCAAACGTATTTTATTTTCCTTGTGTATTTTGTATATTATTTTAATAGTTTAGAGTCATTTTTATAATATTGAGACATATATTTTATTATTTATTATTATTACAGGTCCCGGTGTGAAAAGGAATGAAAAACGAGCTTAAATGATTAATGCGTGAAGAATCGGGAAATATTAAATGAAGCTGAAACTCGAAGGGTTGAATTGCAATTAAAGGAAAGTTGTTTAAAAATAACTCATGAATTATGGGGGACAAAAAGTGACATAATCACCAAACTTGAAATTAATTCATATGATGGTAAGAGTAGAATTCACGTGAATTCTAAAAGTGTGGCTGGAATTTAAGTGGGCTTCATTTATGCATAGTATAGCCTACATAATTCACTACGGTGGACTTATGTCAAAAGAAAGTTTAGATGAGCCATGCCATGGAGTAAACAATTCGCAAAAGAAAAAAAGGAAATTCAGTTGATTGATTTCTAAAGCCCTATTGGGCCGATTGGGCAGAAGTGGGGCGCAAGCTTTGGGGATTTTTATTTGGCAACGACAGGATATTATTTTCTGGAAGGGAATTAAAAGGAGTCAGACGGAGAATTGTGAGAGATCGAACGAAATTTGGGAGCACATCAGGAACGAAATTTTGGTGTTTCAAAGAAGGAGAAGGATCGGGATTGAAGGTTTTAGCAAAAAGTTTATTGCTTTATGGTTAGAATACGTTTTATTGTTTTTGGTTTGTTAAAACTCAATACTTTAACATGTTTTCTGCGGTGAATGACTTTGAATTTATTTGTGTTTCATTCTTAAATATGCTTGGCTAAATTTCTTTGTGCTACCTAGGCTATGGATAATTGTTAGTTTTATTTACGGTTTCTTGGTTTGGTTAATTAATATTTTGGCTCAGTGTTATGGTAAAAGTGTTCTAAACTAGGTTCTAATGATTATGCGTATTTAATAGTTAATGGTTTATATTTGTTCCACATTTTCTTGGTTAAAATTAATTGCGTATTGATTGAAGCTAGGGTTAGGTGATTTCGTTAACTTTGTGTTTTCAATTAAATCTTGTGGTTGCTAGACGTAGTAAACCCTAGGAACAAATTAATAAACTATTTGGTAATTAAATATTCTACCATCTTTGAGACCGAGAGGAGATTAGATGTCGGGTTGTCTTAATCATTAGACGGGTTAGGTGTTAATTGCACGAGAGTGAATTACCTTAGGTTTTCTTGGGATTTTTAGCAAACCGTGTTAGAACCTAATTAGAGTCACCACCCCGTACATCCCTTACACTTTCCGAATGTACCGTTTCTAGTGAGACCGAGATGTAATATAGATTTAGGGTACCATAACCTAGTTAGAGAGACCGAGAGGTGATCTAACATTAACCTGTAACACCCCGTGTTTTCGAAAGTCAAAGTCAAGGTCAAAGTCAACGACCGATTTCGCGCAACTTGACTTGTAGTAGATTTCTTTGGATGTTTATTTTAGTTGTATTATGTGGAGTAAGTGTTAATAATTACAATAATCGACGTATGTTACTCGCGAACTATTTGACTTACGACTATGAACTATAGGAAGTAACAATGCGATAAAGCTAAACGATAATCAAACTATGCTAACCGAATCGACTTCAAAATCGCAACTCGAACTACGTATTTTAATTATTGTTATACGTGTGTGTGTGTGTGTGCCTATGTGTTACTTGTGCATGTTCATCTATGTTATGTGTGGAATCGCAATCGAACTTGAAACGCAATCGAACCCAATCGAAATCGAACTGTGAAGGAAATAGTAGTTGGGATTAAAAGTAATTTGACTAGGAAAATCTATCGCATCGAATCGCCCGCAATCGAAATCAAAACAACAATAATCGTCGCGCCAAACACCCGAACCAAGTGCCATCCGGCCGGATTGCCATCCGACCGGGCTGCCACTTGATTGTGGTGTCAGGTTGTCATCCGACCGGACAGTCATCCGGGCGGGATGCCATCCGACCGACCCACACTTTCCTCTTTTGGAATCCTATAAATACCCCTGTCATTGTCATCATTTCCACTTTTGGAAATCCTCTGTCCGAACAGTTCGTGCTCCCCACCTTTTCTTCGATTTCTCTCAATCCAGGTAAGATCTCGCCCTAAATCTTGTACTTTCTTGATCTACACGTACTCCTACACCTTTCTATCTTTTGAATCTTAACTTTTAACCGTGAAATGACTAGATTTGAGGTGTTCTAGGATGATGTCATCATGAGTTCTTGAAGAACTTCTTGTTTTGGCCTCAATCCACCAAGAACAACTTAGATCTGATAGATTTCCACACAAATACACAAAGATCTCGCGTAGATCTAAACTTAAATATAGTGAAAAAGGATCGAAAGATGGTTCCAACTTTCTTTCAACTCTTTTACACTCAATACACTCAAAACCGATAGGATCCGACCCTGATCTAGTCCTCTACTCATTCTTAGTGTTGTGCTAGCTCAAGTTCCGGATTCTACCCACGAGACCACCGATTTCGGGTTAAACGAGAATAATCGTCTTGAACCGACTAACTGGCCGAACTAGGGTGATTCCTGGTCGATCAGGTTACTTGGACCAAGATGGGATTCTGTTGGTTAACACGTTGTCAAAACGTCTCGATAAAAACGACAAACGACCAAAACGACCAAGTGTAAGACGAACGGAACAATCGGAACGGAATGCTGTCTGACCGGACTGCTGTCCGAGTGGATAAGCCACCCAAACGGATTGCTGTCCGAACGGATAACATCTTGGGGTCCCACACTTGATCAACTCTATCTGAAGTTTGGGTATCGAACTAATTGCCATCCGATCGGACTACCATCCGACCGGATTACTCTTCGGATCATGAGATACTAGAACTTTAAAGACTTAAACAATTTTCAACATGTTCATTAACAGGGTTGCCACCCGGTCGTATGGACATCCGACCGAGTGACTCTTCTGCTGTGAATTTGTTCCACTAAGTAACCTCATCACTAGAGTCGCCGTCCGACCGGATGATCATCCGAACGGATTGTCATCCGCACGATTGGCCGTCCGATCGACCGACTTGAAAGATAGAGATACTTCAATATTTTCAAAATGCTGCAACGAAAACTTCAAAGGACAAGCCATCATACACAAACACATCCTCATCATAGGAAGAAACAATCCACTCGAATAGTCATCCGACTGGACTACCGTCCGACCGGATGACCATCCGAACGGATTGTCATCCGCATAAACAAGCCGTCGGATCGGATTACCATCCGACCGAACTGCTATCCGACCCATTCACACTCGATATCGTTTTACGAGTCACTGATCGTTATGCTATCAAACTATTCAGGCTAACCCTACTCGCTAAGCGCTCCCTTCAATCAATCAACCGCTGTGAGTATACTCGATCCCTTTTTGCTTTCAGCACTTTTGGGTGTTACATACGTTACAACTATTCAAATCACATCAATCACACTACTCAATACTATTTGAACGCTAACCGTTAATGCATGTTATACGTGGCTTATGAATGCTTGTTGTTATGTTTACACATGGAATGCTGTCTACCTGCCTTAGCAACGATAGTACTATAGTTTGGACTCAGCACCCGTTCACACGGGGGTTGTTAAGGACATTTACTTGCATGGATTACGGTGGTAATCATGTATTGCGAACTTCCTCGGGCAGTTAACCCGCAGTCATTGGTATCGATGGATCTATGTCGATAACTAACGTGCTTCATTTCTCTATGTGTACGTGCTGGTTATGCGTAAACAAATTCGAACTCTATATGCTATTATCAAACTTGTATGCTCACCATTACATTATATGTATTGACTTTATTTTAACGTATGTGACAGGTGCTTAGGATGCACACCTGGTAGGAAGTCGAAGCTAGAATAAAGCTTTAGAACCCAACAAATAGTTGTCTGTAGTAAATGAATCAAGGGTCTCTAGAAGCAGATAAACAATTGCTCTATTTTTGAAAATCTGAGTTGTCGGAACAAAATTATTTGCCTAGATTTTATCTGTAATAATTTGTTTACTGTTTGAGGCATGGTATGGGACATGTTATTTTTAAATTGAATAGTAATGATAATTGTTATGGAAACTTCTGGACAATCTGTTTCGCTCAGTGCCATGCCCCGATGATTCTGCCATCGGTTGGGGTGTGACATAACCGGTGAGTTTATACACTTTTCTTGACCCTAGATTGCGACCTGTTTGGAGAATGATCTGCCAGCCAGTTTAGGTCTTGTTTAGTGAACCTTAAGATCCCGGTAGCCAGAACTTAGTTATTCCATTCCGAGAACCGTGAATAAATTGACATGCATCTTGCCTAGGTAACTACTTTTCCAACATCTGAATTCACCTAAATTCGTTCTCTGTTTGCTCTGCTTTCGTATTTGCTCTCTTATTTAATTTTAGTAGTTAATATAAATCCAAACACTCACTAAAAATTGCTAGACTAGGACTCGACAAAAGTTTAGTATTGAGAGTCGCGCCATTGTGTCCACGGATTGATACTCGGTCTTACCGACTTGACTACATAACGACCGGGGCACTTGCCGATTATGTGTAATTAAGCTAGTTTGACCATTTAGTTTGGTGTTTTAAAAATATATTAAACATTTTACACATCACAATCCTTTTTCGACATGGATTCAGAATTGGCGTTGGATCTTTGACTTGGTCTTCTTTGGTGTGGTGTTGGACGACATCTTGGAATCGAAAGAGAAGGGAAAAAGGACGAGACTTGATCATAAATTCAAGATAAGTTTGCAAGTATAAGCATGTAAGCATGATGTATCACGTATGGTTCACATAGTTAGCATGAGTTCAACAAGTATTTCCAACACATAATCACGTATGAATGCGTAAAAGAGTATAAATTTAGTTTGTTCACGAGAATTATTATTGTTTTTGATTGCGGAAGACGTGCGAATTGTGTAACGGTTTTGAAATGAACGAGCCAACAAGTATAAAAATCACATATAAATTGAATCACATAAAAGAGAGGCTCATAAAACATAGGATTGTTTCGGGTAGAGAAACGTCGACTACTCCAAAGTGAATCGAAAGTCCTTTCAAATTAGAGAAACGTGTTTTGGCCTATAGGTAAGATACTCTCATCGAGAAGTGATATAACGATATCTTACCCTTCCAGTTACTACACATCTCTAATCGATTGAAACAATCGAAACTTTGACAAGATTGAAAATCGAGGAATGGGACTTAATCGACAAGATGCGGGTTTCACCCCTAACTTGACGATTTCGTACCCTAATGTGGTTGGTACTCGTCGGGTCAAAATTTAATTTCGACACTTTGACGAGGGTCCACTAGAGATTGAATTGGAAATTTACCATTAAGATGTGGATTTCACACCTAACTTAATGGTGCAATTTCGTGCAAAATAAAGAATAAGTGGAATGAGAGTTGTTCACCAAATTGTGGGTTTTACGCTTATTTTGGTAAACTCGTCTCTTTTGTATCTTCAAGTGTTCAAGTGTATTGTGTAAAATGTCTTAGGAAAGACATTATGTAAGCATTAAGACCAAAAAGAAGAAAAAGAAGAAAGGTAGGAAGAATAACATTTTAAGCATGAATCAAGAATGGTCAAAAATAAGGTACCTACTATAGACTAGGTCGAACATGACAATTCTACATAATTCCTTATAGTTATGGCTCTGATACCAATTTGTCACACCCCAACCAATGGCGGAATCATCGAAGTGGGACGAAATAGATTGCAAGAGACTTCATAACACTATTTGTGACAATATTTAATTTAACTCATTTTCATTTCATAAAATCAAATTGTCAACATTACATGGAAATTTCAAATAACAACGTGTTCATAACATAACAAAACAAAATTGATACAACATTTTAAACCTAAAACATCTAAATGTGTATCTAGGCATCATCGCTACTTCGTTTCATAGCATCATCATCCTCAACCTGTAACATGTTTTTAATAAAGTTCAATGCAAAGCAAAGGCGAGTACACAAGGTTTGAATAAATATAGCATAAGTATAAAAGCATTTTCTCGAATCCACATGGCAATTTGTAAACAAGGCAACTAGCATGCATCACAACATGTCAAACCCAAGTGTCCATTAGTATTTAGCATCCCTCGCCACAAACGTAAGGAGACCATTTAGAATAAAGACTTAACAAGACCCCGACGGGTGGTGTGCTACTCCTGTAGCGCTATATAACAAAACAAAATTGATACAACATTTTAAACCTAAAACGTCTAAATGTGTATCTAGGCATCATCACTACTTCGTTTCATAGCATCATCATCCTCAACCTGTAACATGTTTAAAATAAAGTTCAATGCAAAGCAAAGGCCAGTACACAAGGTTTGAATAAATATAGCATAAGTATAAAAGCATTTTCTTGAATCCACATGGCAATTTGTTAACAAGGCAACTAGCATGCATCACAATATGTCAAACCCAAGTGTCCACTAGTATTTAGCATCCCTCGCCAAAAACATAACAAGACCGTTTAGAATAAAGACTTAACAAGACCCCGACGGGTGGTGTGCTACTCCTATAGCACTATATATGTTAAGTTGGGGCTTACAAAGTTAATGACATAGAGCATGTAAAATCTAGCATGAACCTAAGTAAACAAGTAGCATCTATAATGGATTGAGAGCATAAAGTATGTTTTAAGTGTGTGAATGTGAAGTTTGTATAATAACATGTTACAACCCAAAGTGTTTTTAAAGGTAAATGGGTCAAGTGTACTCACGGTTTTGCAAGCTTCAACTTGATAAATCCGCGAGAGAGTTGTTGTTGTGGGAGGTTGGAACACCAAGTCCTTCTACACGAAGAAACAAGGCGTACGAGTATTGGAGCGTAACGGTGGAGTAAAGATTCGGAATATAAAACGTATGAACATAAACATAAGAAAGTAAATCATCTTTAACACATAATACTTGTTTGACACTATGAAACCCCAAGGGTTAGTGTGACATCTGTGTCTCTACGACCATCATACAAATACAAAATCAATGAAATATTGTGTTTCATACTTGGGGTTTGTATAAATATGGGTATCGTTTGCACATATCAATTCTTGTTCAATTTCGAGCTTTAAATCGCTTTCTGGAAAGTTATACGCAAACTGATGCGTAAACGTAATCAGTTTAACGCGAAAAACACTCTGGAATAGTGTAATAGGCTTAACATACCTTAAATAACCCTTACATAACTTAGAGATAAGTTTTGGATGGTTTGGTATGTCGAAAACAAGTTTATTTGATCGCAGGGACTATTTATGTCAAACTGTGAAACTGTGCCGATTTGTATACTAACGAACATTCCGGAACTTGATATTAAGTTAAACATACCTTAAATATCCTTTACATAGCTTAGAAATAGGCTTTGAGGGGTTCGGTATGCGAAAATAAACTTTTTGATCAAATAGGGACTAAAAGCGTCAAAAAGTGCATAAGTTTGCATTTTCGCGCATATATTACGTTCTGAATATATCCGAACATCCAAAAAAATTTGTAATCATTAAAATATTTTATTTAGTGATTGGAATGCAAAAATACCATTCGTCGCGTAATTTGGATCGTTTTTGCGTCCGTTTGAGTTTTCGTTGTAATTAACCGAATAATGCAACCGTACGACCAAACGAACCGACATCTGAGATGTTTTCAAGCATATTTAAGTTCCCTACACTTTAACTTCATTGTGGAGCCTTGAAATGGGGTTAACGGGGATTAAACATGCCAAAAATGCACCAAAAACCAAGTTTTGGACATGCACGGACCAAAAGTGACATTCTGTCAAAGATTGCTAGGAGGGGCACATAGACTGAGGCCTATGTCTACGCGGCCCGCGACAGGATATCAGACAGAAGCATTGAATCTGGTCCAAATCAGCTATTTTGATGGTTTTGATCCTTGTTTTGCAATACCATTTGATGGTTTTTGAGTTCCCCATGTTTTGTAAACAATGGGTAACACTTGGATGGCTAGGATTAAAGCACAAATATCGAGAAACGATCCTAACGGTTGTCCGAAGTCTATAAATACCCACCATTTCATTTCATTCCAACTCACATTTTGATTCAATCTGCTCTAAGTTGGAGTGCATACTTCATACCTGAGAAATTTTGAATAAAAACTTCCTTGCTTGGACCTTTTGTAAGTTTCTTTCATTCTTGTTATTGCTTTTCAAGCGTGAAAGTCAAGTAGTGTTTGACTTTCTGTTTTGACTAGTCTTTGGTCAACACAAAGTTCGTTCGAACTTTGCAACGTGAGCGTAATCACGATGGTTATAGTCCCTTGTGACTTTACCTACTGATTACCACGTTGATTAGTCGAAGTGACGAGTCAAAGTTTCGGTCAAAATGCCGTTTATGCACATTTTGAGACGAAACTATCATTGGGTATCAAAACACTTTATTTTGTTATCAAAACTGATTTTCTAACTTGGTTAAACATGTTTTAACATGTTTAACTCGTCACTTTTAGTCTAGTGCTTGTATAGGGTCGTAAGATAAGCGGTCTAAACCACCGCTTAGACTTTCGAACCCGACCCGTTTGGTCGATCGTTAGGATCCGACCAAGCATATATTGTTATCATAGTTATATAGGGAATAACCTTCCGAGGTTATACCTTATGGTCCCTTAGTTTAATTAGTTGTATGATAGGTAGTTTATATGCCTTAGGTAAATGACCAAAATACCCTTTTCATGCATAATTGGATTTTAAGCATATGTAAGTTAAACTTTTGTCACTTAACTGATTATGCAACATATTTAAACATGTTAGGGCATATAATACTTGTCATAGGACTAGTTAGGCGTCTCAAACGCGCATTCGTGCGAACGACACGTTAAAGTAGCGTAAGCTACCTTAATGGGTCGTACCGGGTCGTGAGCACTTAGGATAGGTTCCGATTTAGAATGTTGGCTTTGTCAAACCATATCATATGAATTCTAATACTCATTTGGTTTACGAGACCTCATTCTACCCAATCTTCCGATTTAGGTGTCGATTTATTAACTTAGTTATCCGATACTAGGTGCCACTTGATTCCTTGATTGCCCGATCTTGTTAGTTTACTTTAATCGAGGATACCTAGCAATTCAATGTGAGTACGTAGTTCCCCTCTTTTACCATTTTCAAATGTTTTGGGGTGATTCATATGTGCTAAACGATTTCGAGTTTCCTAAAACGAGTGTTATGGCTTATATTAAACACAACGATTTAATTTATGTGAACTACTTGAACCACTGGAACTATGTGAACTATTGAACCACTGTAACTATTGATCTATGTGAACTATTGAACCACTAGAACTATGTGAACTATTGAATCACTTGAACTATTGATCTATGTGAACTATTGAACCACTGAAACTTTGTGAACTATGTGAACTGTTTGAACCATTGGAACTATTTGATCTATGTGAACTATTTGAACTATTAAACGATTGAGTGCACACTTCATACCTGAGAAATTTTGAATAAAAACTTCCTTGCTTGGACCTTTTGTAAGTTTCTTTCATTCTTGTTATTGCTTTTCAAGCGTGAAAGTCAAGTAGTGTTTGACTTTCTGTTTTGACCAGTCTTTGGTTAACACAAATTTCGTTCGAACTTTGCAACGTGAGCATAATCACGATGGTTATAGTCCCTTGTGACTTTACCTACTGATTACCATGTTGATTAGTCGAAGTGACGAGTCAAAGTTTCGGTCAAAATGCCGTTTATGTGCATTTTGAGACGAAACTATCATTGGATATCAAAACACTTTGTTTTGTTATCAAAACTGATTTCCTAACTTGGTTAAACATGTTTTAACATGTTTAACTCGTCACTTTTAGTCTAGTGCTTGTATAGGGTCGTAAGATAAGCGGTCTAAACCACCGCTTAGACTTTCGAACCTGACCCGTTTGGTCGATCGTTAGGATCCGACCAAGCATATATTGTGACCGTAGTTGTATAGGGAATAACCTTCCGAGGTTATACCTTATGGTCCCTTAGTTTAATTAGTTGTATGATAGGTAGTTTATATGCCTTAGGTAAATGACCAAAATACCCTTTTCATGCATAATTGGATTTTAAGCATATGTAACTTAAACTTTTGTCACTTAACTGATTATGCAACATATTTAAACATGTTAGGGCATATAATACTTGTCATATGACTAGTTAGGCGTCTCAAACGCGCATTCGCGCGAACGACACGTTAAAGTAGCGTAAGCTACCTTAATGGGTCGTAACGGGTCGTGAGCACTTAGGATAGGTTTCGATTTAGAATATTGGCTTTGTCAAACTATATCATATGAGTTCTAATACTCATTTGGTTTATGAGACCTCATTCTACCCAATCTTCCGATTTAGGTGTCGATTTATTAACTTAGTGTTCCGATACTAGGTACCACTTGATTCCTTGATTGCCCGAGCTTGTTAGTTCACTTTAATCGAAGATACCTAGCAATTCAATGTGAGTACATAGTTCCCCTCTTTTACCGTTTTCAAATGTTTTGGGGTGATTCATATGTGTTAACGATTTCGAGTTTCCTAAAACGAGTGTTATGGTTTATATTAAACAAAACTATTTAATTTATGTGAACTATTGAACCACTGGAACTATTGATCTTTGTGAACTATTGAACCACTGGAACTATGTGAACTATTGAACCACTAGAACTATTGATCTATGTGAACTATTGAACCACTGAAACTTTGTGAACTATGTGAACTATTTGAACTGTTTGAACCATTGGAACTATTTGATCTATGTGAACTATTTGAACTATTAAACGATTGGGTTATGGTAAGTGATTAGGTAACGGGGTGGGTGTAATGTGATAAAAGCATGGTGGATACGCCGCTGGTACTTCCTATATATAAGTGCTTTTAACACATTACATATCGTTGCGTTATCTAGATCACTTGGGCGAGTGTTTTCAAAACGAAGTTACACTACAAGGTTTTCCTAACGATATAAACCATACGATTTTTATTACAAGAATGATTTACAATTTGGTTTACTTGAATAATTATTTTGGGTTAAGATTCATGGCCACGATATTTTATAAACTATAACCAACTTATTTTGAGCTGGTTGTTCATATTGTAATACCAAACTATTTTCAATACAAGGTTTTCAAGTAACGACTCTTGTAGACAAACGAGGTATTGCAATATGTAAACGAGCCATGAATCCGATACTCTCACAAAACCTATGTACTCGCCAGCATTTTTATGCTGACGTATTTTCACATATGTTTCAGGTACCATAGTTGGTGATGTTTGATGATGATTATGATGCATGCTCACATAGGATGGACGAGGCCTTAGTGACTTAATAAACAATGAAAGACAATTGTTCATGTTTTGTTTCTGATTTTAATACAATGTAATAAACTTAATTCATTAAAATGAAACTTCAATCCATGTGTTGTGAAACAATGATTCTTTTACGACACTCCCCGATGTTTCCGACGCGGTTTGTTGTTTTAACGCAGTCGGGGTGTGACAGAAAAGTTGGTATCAGAGCCAATGGTTATAGGGAATTAGGTTATTAGTAATGCTTTGACCTAGACTATAACCTTCCTAGGACCCTAACGCGAGTTTGCTTGCGTTTAGTCTTAAAACAATACCGTTGCCTATCTTTAGGTGACAACCACAACAAGAACACGAATTCCGAATCCGATTTGAAAACTAATCATCTCCTCATAGATGATTTATTATAAGGTTTTGAACCTTCAAAGTTTTCAAAATCTCGTCAAAGTTTGGGTCTTATTAATGTGAATACGTGCAATCTGGAAGGGTGGGTGCCTGTATCCTGAGTTTTCTGTCTAAGGCTAGAGTGTTCGTACAAATCCACAAAATCGGACCAGTCACTCTTACCTGGGAACTCTTGGGATGAGTGTCCACTTATAGGCTAAAGCATGTCTTTGCGATACATTATAAGGACCTATTTACTTTGTTCAGCCATTTCGCGTCGTTTGTTTGTTCAAAATAACAAACAAATGATCGCCTTCCTTATGTTTCGTTGATGTATTCAATACCTCTTTTGTTTATCCAATCGTCAATCTTACTCGTTTCTCATGTTTCCTTATTCTTTTTAGAATATGCCACCTAGACGTGATCCAGAACATGATGCTGCCCTCGCAGCCACAATTGTTCAGCAAATGGCTGCTGTTCTTTCGAACCTCATTACCCAGATAAACCAAGCGAATAACAATAACAACAATAACAATGCTCAGTGTAACTTCAAAACATTCAACTCAGCTAAGCCATCAAAATTTAATGGGTCTCAAGGAGCAACTGCACTCCTGCAATGGTTCGAGAGTCTAGAAAGTACCTTCAGACATGTTTAGTGTCCAAATGAGTGAAAGGTTGAATCGCATCTAGTGTCTTTAAGAAACGAGCATTAACATGGTGGAATGGTATGATGAGGGATAGGGGTGCCGATGTGGCACTGGCTCAAACATGGGAAGAGCTTCGAGCTCTAATGATGAAGGAATTCTGTCCTCGTCATGAAATCAGGGCATTGGAAAGGGAATTCGACGATCTTAAGCAAGATAGTGGTGAGCATCGAGCCTACACGGACCGATATGAGGAGCTAAGTCTGTTATCCCGACCATGGTTACGCCTTTGGATAAGGCAATTGAAAAGTATATTGATGGCCTCCCTGACTCAGTACAGGACATTGTTACTGGTAGCAAACCTACTACAGTTAGACAAGCCATTGAGCTATCCGCTACCTTGACTGAATCTCAGACCAGGAAAGGTAAACTTTTCCGAAAAGGCGACAAGAAACCAATCGATGAATCAAAACCAAAGGATAAGCAGACTGAGTGCTCTAAGAAGTCAAAGAAGCGTAAGGCTTCCCAGAACTTCGCCGTGGTTGCTCAAAATGATCAAGCTGTCCCTAACCAACCAGCTTAACCCCCTGCTAAGAAGCCATACAACGGGACTGCACCTATGTGCAACCAATGTAACCTTCATCATCATGCCAGTGTGAAATACCGCAAATGCCTAAATTGTGGACTTGCTGGTCATACAGCTAGGATTTACCGAGCAGTAGCTGCACCAAATCAAGCTGACAACAGTCCTGCTCAAGCTCGTTTTCCACCAGGTTCTTGCTACAACTGTGGCGAGATGGGCCATTTCCGAAACAATTGCCCAAAGCTTGCTAATGCAAATCCAGCGCAAGGATGAGCATTCGACTGACTGGAAGACAATGCTGTTTAGAAACAGTCGAACCTTACGTATTATTTTCTTTTGTTATCAAGGTCTATGAAACAATTGTTTTTGTTTATAAATAAATCTTTATTTACATTACGATGTACAAATATGGTTACATGTATGAACGACATATCCCCTACGATACCGACGATCAAGGAACCATGTTCCTTGTAGAATAAACTACTCTCGAAATTCTTCCATTTTGTGATCGCTTGCGATCTCCACGGAAATCCTAAGTACTCGTTTCTTCTAAGGAAAGGAAGTACAAGGCGCAAGTTACAACTCTGGACGAATACCCAAAGTACCACTTCAAATCCTTAATAGGATGCCCAAGGGTACTCCCGTAAGCCCTTGATTGGTCTTACATATCATGTCTTCCCGACTTCACGATATTTTACACAACATATGATTTCAAAAGATTATGCATGTTTTCAAAAACCCCATTCATGTTTTCAAAATCATCTCACATGGTTTTAAAACATCTTATAAAAATGTTTACCTAATATACCTAGTACATGATTTCAAAAACATTACAAAAGGTTTTCAAAATCATATTTTTAAGAATTCCTAGCATAGCTTTCAAAAACAATTTTGCTCGTATGTTACCTTAACATACGTAGCACGCGATTTCCAAGAACACCCTGCTTCGCACGCCGACTTAGCATGCTTAGCACAAATGATATCAAGGATCCGTTTGCTTCATATGTTGTCTTAGCATATCTAGCACCTTGATTTCATAAACACTATGCTTCGTATGTTGTTATAGCATACCTAGTACAATATTCCTAAACTCTTCCCGCTATACGAATTCCAAATCCTTAGAGGTTCTTCTTCATAATTAGATCCGCGTGGATATTCAAAACGCAGAATCAAAAGTCCTTAATTGGATTCTTTGTGTGCCTTAATACGAATGTTACGATTCATTGTAAACAAAATTGAATTCTTATAAGATCATCCTATCTTTACAGATAGATTCTTGAGGATGTTGAAGTCCATTGACTGGGTTCCTGGTGTACCTTGAATACCCATGTACAAATTGACAACAAGTTAATAACAATTAATAACAAATTGATAAAAAATTAATAACCAAGTGAACAATTATGTGCTTATGTGTTTATGTGTTGACCTAATCAAAGTTATCTCAAGATTATTCAACAAATTCTATCCCTACACATTATAAAACAAACTGTGAGAACTGTGCAAGGAATTGCGTAATTATGGATGCATACATAATTATGGAATTTAGTGCACAGAAATCACAGCAAGTTTTGTCATGTATCTAAAGTTAACTCTATTCATTTCCATTTCTGATGAAGTACCCGCTGAGGAAAAATGAACTAGCTATTCATTTTTCACTTCTGAAAGAAATACCCGCTGAGGAAATGAATAATCTATTCATGAACCGTGTTCATTTTCATTTCGTATGAAGTACCCCCTGAGGAAAATGAATTATCCATTCATATTCGCTTCTGGGAAATACCCACTGAGGAAAATGAACAAATTCATTTTCATTTCTGATAAAGTACCCACTGAGGAAGATAAACCATCCGTTCATATTCGCTTTTGAAGAAATACCCACTAAGGAAAATGAATAAATTCATTCCATTTCAGACGAAGTACCCACTGAGGAAAAATGAATTGATCATTCATTTTCACTTTTAAAGAAATACCCGCTGAGGGAATGAATAATCCTGCATCAATTCCTTCATTTCCATTTCTGACGAAGTACCCATTGAGGAAAATGAATCATCCATTCATTTTCACTTCAGAAGAAATATCCATCGGGGAAATGAATATTTTATCCTTCATTTCCACTTCTGACGAAGTACCCTTTGAGGAAAATGAATCATCCATTCATTTTCGCTTCTGAAGAAATATCCATCGGGGAATGAATATCTTATTCAAATAATCCTTCATTTCCACTTCCGACGAAGTACCCATTGAGGAAAATGAATCATCCATTCATTTTCGCTTCTGAAGAAATATCCATCGGGGAAATGAATATCTTTTTCAAATAATCCTTCATTTCCACTTCTGAGGAAGTACCCATTGAGGAAAATGAATCATTCATTCATTTTCACTTCTGAAGAAATATCCATCGGGGAAATGAATATCTTATTCAAATCATCCTTCATTTCCACTTCTGACGAAGTACCTATTGAGAAAAATGAATCATTCATTCATTTTCGCTTCTGAAGAAATATCCAATGCGAACGAATAACCTATTCATCTTTCATTTCCATATCTAACGAAGAATCCATTGGAGAAAATGAATCATCCATTCATTTTTCGCTTCAAAGTATATCCACTGGGAAATGACAAGATTATGCCTTTCATATCTTTGATGGGTTACTCTACGCAAATAGATAACACCCTAGATCCCCTGCAAGACGATTGTTTAACACAATGTTACATACAGACTCCTACGAATAAATTTTGGGACGAAATTTCCTAAAGTAGGGGAGACTGTGACATCTGTGTCTCTACGACCATCATACAAATACAAAATCAATGAAATATTGTGTTTCATACTTGGTATTTGTATAAATATGTGTATCATTTGCACATATAAATTCTTGTTCAATTTCGAGCTTTAAATCGCTTTCTGGAAAGTTATACGCAAATTGATACGTAAACGTAATCAGTTTAACACGACAAACACTCCGGAATAGTGTCATAGGATTAACATACCTTAAATAACCCTTACATAACTTAGAGATAAGTTGTGGATGGTTTGGTATGTCGAAAACAAGTTTATTCGATCGTAGGGACTATTTATGTCAAACTACGAAACTATGCCGATTTGTATAGTAACAAACATTTTGGAACTTGATCTTAAGTTAAACATACCCTAAATATCCTTTACATAGCTTAGAAATAGGCTTTGAGGGGTTCGGTATGCGAAAATAAACTTTTTGATCAAATAGGGACTAAAAGCGTCAAAAAGTGCATAAGTTTGCATTTTCGCGCATATCTTACGTTCTGAATATATCCGGACATCCAAAAATTTTTGTAATCATTAAAATATTTTATTTTAGTGATTGGAATGCAAAAATACCATTCGTCGCGTAATTTGGATCATTTTTGCGTCCGTTTGAGTTTTCGTCGTAATTAACCGAATAACGCAACCGTACGACCAAATGACCCGACATCCGAGATGTTTTCAAACATATTTTAAGTTCCCTATACTATAAATTCTTTGTGGAGCCTTGAAATTGGGTTAACGGGGCTTAAACATGCCAAAAATGCACAAAAAACCAAGTTTTGGACATGTAGGGACAAAAGTGACATTCTGTCAAAGATTGCTAGGAGGGGCGCGTAGACCGAGGCCTATGTCTACGCGGCCCGTGATAGCATATCAGACAGAAGCATTGAATCTGGTCTAAATCAGCTATTTTGATGGTTTTGATCCTTGTTTTGCAATACCATTTGATGGTTTTTGAGTTCCCATGTTTTGTAAACAATGGGTAACACTTGGATGGCTAGGATTAAAGCACAAATGTCGAGAAACGATCCTAACGGTTGTCCAAAATCCATAAATACCCACCATTTCAATTCATTCCAACTCACATTTTGATTCATTTCGCTCTAAGTTGGTGTGTATACTTCATACCTGAGTAATTTTGAATCAAAACTTCCTTGCTTGGACCTTTTGTAAGTTTCTTTCATTCTTGTTATTGCTTTTCAAGCGTGAAAGTCAAACATTGTTTGACTTTCAGCTTTGACCAGTCTTTGGTCAACACAAAGTTCGTTCGAACTTTGCAACGTGAGCGTAATCACGATGGTTATAGTCCCTTGTGACTATACATACTGATTACCACGTTGATTAGTCGAAGTGACGAGTCAAAGTTTCGGTCAAAATGCCGTTTATGCGCATTTTGAGATGAAACTATCCTTGGGTATCAAAACACTTTGTTTTGATATCAAAATCTATTTTCTAACTTTGTTAAACATGTTTTAACATGTTTAACTCGTCACTTTTAGTCTAGTGCTTGTATAGGGTCGTAAGATAAGCGGTCTAAACCACCGCTTAGACTTTCGAACCCGACCCGTTTGGTCGATCGTTAGGATCCGACCAAGCATATATTGTTATCATAGTTATATAGGGAATAACCTTCTGAGGTTATACCTTATGGTCCCTTAGTTTAATTAGTTGTATGATAGGTAGTTTATATGCCTTAGGTAAATGACCAAAATACCCTTTTCATGCATAATTGGATTTTAAGCATATGTAAGTTAAAATTTTGTCACTTAACTGATTATGCAACATATTTAAACATGTTAGGGCATATAATACTTGTCATAGGACTAGTTAGGCGTCTCAAACGTGCATTCGCGCGAACGACACGTTAAAGTAGCGTAAGCTACCTTAATGGGTCGTACCGGGTCGTGAGCACTTAGGATAGGTTCTGATTTAGAATGTTGGCTTTGTCAAACCATATCATATGAATTCTAATACTCATTTGGTTTACGAGACCTCATTCTACCCAATCTTCCGATTTAGGTGTCGATTTATTAACTTAGTGATCCGATACTAGGTGCCACTTGATTCCTTGATTGCCCGATCTTGTTAGTTCACTTTAATCGAGGATACCTAGCAATTCAATGTGAGTACGTAGTTCCCCTCTTTTACCGTTTTCAAATGTTTTGGGGTGATTCATATGTGCTAAACGATTTCGAGTTTCCTAAAACGAGTGTTATGGCTTATATTAAACACAACGATTTAATTTATGTGAACTACTTGAACCACTGGAACTATGTGAACTATTGAACCACTGGAACTATTGATCTATGTGAACTATTGAACCACTGGAACTATGTGAACTATTGAATCACTTGAACTATTGATCTATGTGAACTATTGAACCACTGAAACTTTGTGAACTATGTGAACTATTTGAACTGTTTGAACCATTGGAACTATTTGATCTATGTGAACTATTTGAACTATTAAACGATTGGGTTATGGTAAGTGATTAGGTAACGGGGCGGGTGTAATGTGATAAAAGAATGGTGGATACGCCGATGGTACTTCCTATATATAAGTGCTTTTAATACATTACATATCGTTGCGTTATCTAGATCACTTGGGCGTGTGTTTTCAAAACGAAGTTACACTACAAGGTTTTCCTAACGATATAAACCATACGATTTTTATTACAAGAATGATTTACAATTTGGTTTACTTGAACAAATATTTTGGGTTAAGATTCGTGGCAACGAGATTTTATAAACTATAACCAACTTATTTTGAGCTGGTTGTTCATATTATAATACCAAACTATTTTCAATACAAGGTTTTCAAGTAACGACTCTTGTAGACAAACGAGGTATTGCAATATGTAAACGAGCGATGAATCCGATACTCTCACAAAACCTATGTACTCGCCGGCATTTTTATGCTGACGTATTTTCACATATGTTTCAGGTACCATAGTTGATGATGTTTGATGATGATTATGATGCATGCTCACATAGGATGGACGAGGCCTTAGTGACTTAATAAACAATGAAAGACAATTGTTCATGTTTTGTTTCTGATTTTAATACAATGTAATAAACTTAATTCAATAAAACGAAACTTCAATCCATGTGTTGTGAAACAATGATTCTGTTACGACACTCCCCGATGTTTCCACCGTGGTTTATTGTTTTAACGCGGTCGGGGTGTGACAGTTACAATGTTTTCATGGGTAGAATACCCATTAGAATCAAAACAAGTTATTAGGTCTTAGATGATGTAATCTAGTACTTTGACGACTGAACACAAATTCATCATCAAAGGTTTGAATATTTGGATAGTATATATAAGTATTATATAGGTTTTGTAATATATCAATAAGTCCAATAGTTTAAGCATGAGGTAGGAGGATGAATACTCCATTTAAGAACCTCTTTTGTGTCTTAGAAGTCATGTAGGAGGTAGGAAGAACAAGTCTTCCATTTAGGTACCTCTAGGTGTTCACCACTACACTTGATGTTATGAACATTCAAGGAGGGTCATAAACATACAATAAGAAAGGAAACAAGACGACTAATCTATGGAAAAACATCAAGCAATGTGTGGATTCTGAAGTAGGATAGCCCAAGCTAATCCTAAATCACACAATCATCAAGCTTTAGGCTTGAACATCACTTGTGGGTTAAAACCTTAAACAAAACAGAAAGTTTATGAGGTTTACACCTCTGATTTTCCATGTCTCAACCTTGTTTTTAAGCCTAACTAACCATAGATGTGGTTATAAGCATAAGGACATGGGTTTGAGATGAGATAACTCAAGTTTAATCAAGTTTAACAAAGTATGAATAAAAAATAGAAACTTCAATCCACTTTGGAGCCTTTTTGGTGACATTCCAGACCTTGGTTTTCCATGGAAAACCTGTGGAAATGTTCCTAAGGTTGTTCCAAGCAAGTGGGAAAAAGAATCAAGTGAAAAAGTTAAGAAATGATTGAGATATGCTCACTTTTGTAAGATGTGATGAATCTGTTTTGTTCACTGAATTTAGCTGCGAATTTGAGAGTTTGAGAGTGAATGGAGAGTGTTGAGAAAGTGTAAAATGCTTGGAGGAGGGTTGGTTTATATAGGGGATGGATTAGGGTTGGGTTGGTGAGGTTTAAATGCAAGAAACACACCTTAAACCAATAAAAACACACCAAAAATCGACCAACCAGCGAGCAAACTGATCTGATCTCAGATTCACCTGGCTCGCGGCTCGCGAAGATGTTTGTGGGTGTGGGTAGCGGCCCGTGACTCTCCTCCAGACGAGTTTTCAAGTTTTAATTGTTGACATATTTAGTCCCTTAGGTTTATTTTAGATGTTTTAAGGTCTTTCAAGGGTAATTTATGTCATTCAAGCATATTATAAGGATGTAACAAGTAACATTAACATAAAACAAGTATTATGAAGTACGTTTAAGTGTATGAATGTTGTATTTTAGTATCGTATGCATTCAAAAGACGTATGATTAGCATGTTTCACGTATTTGCAAGTTTATCACATAGTTTCCAAGAATTACGAATATGTATCAATTGTTTCACGAATTCAAATGTACGAATATGTATGAAGTATGCATAACACGAATTTAAAGAAATACGAATTTTATTTATGATTCAAGTCTCGGATTTTACAACGGTTACGACGAAAGAATGATTACAAGAACACAAGACTTTCAAAAATAGCAATACAAGGAAGACCTTCTAATTATGGAAAGTGCGAAGAAGCAGGACGTTACACATCTCTCGTTCCCCCTTCTTCTCTGCAAAGTCACTGAATACAAACAAACATACCCATCCACACATCTTCAACCACCATCCCTTCTCTCTCGATTGCTGCTTACAAATAACATACACAGCCACAACATTCCACCTCTAACGTCTCCTACCCCCTTCTCTCGATTAAAGATCTGGCGGACCCCAGAGAGGAGCCGGCACCGGTCAACGTGCTTCGACGGCCCCTCCTACTGCTCGTTCCTCTCTCTGTTTTTCCGATCGGACCGGCACCGGTCATCGTTTTCAGGAAATGATGATGAAGATGATGAGGACGTGACTGATGATGATGAAGAATGGCGGCGGCTAGTGGTTCCATAACGGTGGTGCACCGTTTTTAGATAATAAGAGGGCGGCGGTGGTGGCCGACGGCTACCGGAGCCACGTCAGAAAATTTTACGGCGATGGTGGTGGTGTTCGACTCAAGTTTCAGCTCAGGTATGAGTCCGAGAGTTGTGATTCAGTCTCTGTTTGGTTTTTATTGTCGGGTTCGGGACGGGTTAGACATGCTTCGAGTCAACGGGTCAACGAGTTCAGATTCGGGTTAGGCACAGTTCGGGTTCAGATTCGGGTCAGCCGCAGTTCGGGTTTAGATTCGGGTCAGCCATAGTTCGGATTTGGGTTTCGGGTCAGTGGGTTTGAGCTTTGGTTCAAATATGGTTCGGGTCAATTCGGTCAACTCAGTCAACAGGAGTCAACCCGGTTGACTCGGTCAACTCGGTCAGTCAACTCAGTTACACTAATCGACGGAATGGCACGAGGTTTTGGTAATAGTTTAACGATGCGATTTTTGTTTCTGATTATATAGTTATTGTTTTAGTCGCAAAACTGAACTCTCAACCGAACTGACCAATATAAACGTTATAATAAAAATTATTTGAACTTGGACAATGTAATTATATATATATAAATCGTGTAAATAATAGTTAAAAATGAACTGGCATCTCGTTACAAAATTTTATATATGTGTTGGATAATGTTCGACTTAAATTGCGTTTTTGCACATTCGACAAAAATTATATGTAGTTTACATTGTTGATGAAGTTTGAAAATAATAACGACAACTTGTGTTGTCAGGGGTGTCCAAAAACAGAGGAAACTCTGCCCGTATTTTCGAGAATATCAGAAAACAAAACATGTTATATTGTAAAACGACAACTACAGTTATCAAACGACTTTTATGAAAACAAATACAAATACATAATTACTTTCGACGATACTTTACAACATACGAAAACGACGAATCGGGAATTATTTACACCAATAAATATAGTTAATCTAAACTTCGAAAATTCGACAATTCTTTTATAAAATAAATATAATTTATATATTTATGTCAAATATCAAACAACACGCATTCATTTTATAAAAATAAATATAGTTTATAAATATTCGAATATCAAACAACACGACATTTTATTAAAATAAATATAGTTTATATATTTATTTTAAATATCAAACAACACTAACTCTTTTATAAAAATAAATATAGTTTATTGATGCGTGTGAAGTGTTATATATATTAGGTGTATATTTTAAGCCCCTTTAACACTTATTTTTAGCCAAGTTTTAAATTTATAAAACACGATATTTTACTAACACTAAACACACATATGGGCAAGTGCACCCATCGTGGGCGTAGTATAGCGTTGGTAAGATACCGAGGTCGTCCAAGGACACAAGAGCTTTTAGTACCGGTTTATCCTCAACGTCTAATCAAAATAAAAAGTTTAGAAAAATGTTTTAAACTAAGAAAAATAAAAACTAACTAAAATGCTGAAAATAAAAATAAAAGAAAAAACAGATAGACAAGATGAATCACTTGGTTCCGACTCGTATCTAGTATAACCTTTGATTATTTCCGCACTTTTGCACATAATTAAGAGATTATCTTAGTTATTGTAGTAGGCCCCTCTTTTGAAGGTGACGTTACCCTCACCCCAGTAGTTTGAGTCAGCAAGGATACAATCCTAAAAGGGTGGATTATTGAAAGATAATTAATTAAGTTATTAATGCAATATTATGGTAGGCCCCGCTTTTGGCGGTGACGTTACCCTCGGCTAAGTAGTCTGAGTCAGCAGGGATACAGTCCTAAATAGCCGGGTTATAGTATTAATAGTAGTTAACTTATGAGGGGATCAAAGAGTTTGGACCCCCGCCATCCAATACCGTGAAGCATTGAAGGAGGTCCTACTAAATTTGACCCAGGTCCATTGCAGGACCTCTAAACGCTGAACAATGGCAAGACCTTTACCAAACCGTTCCCTTAACCCCCGACCAGGTAGCCAACATACCTCCATATAGACCGTGGAGATATGAATGGTGAAAATCTTTTATTTTATATAGACAGTAAAATAATGCCAAGACACCACGGACAAACGATAAGGAAAGATCACCTTCAACATAAGTAACTAGTTATTAAAGTCATTAATACAAAACCAAATAAAAAGTGCAAAAGATTAGAAATAAAAAGTATTATACTAGACACTTTGTCTTCACCAAGTGATGTAAGAGACTTAGGCAAACATGGCCTTGATTGTCAAGAACTCTTACGATCAATCTTGGATCCCGAGACGACTTACACACTCTACGATGGACAATGGATGATGGTGGTGGATGATGGTGTTGTGATGGTGGTGGGTGGTGGATGAAGTGTGAGAGAGGAGGTGTGCCAAGGGATGAGTTGAAATGAAACCAAGCACTCCTATTTATAGGCTGAACAGAAGGCTGGGCACGGCCCCGTGTCCGCTGGACACGCCCCCGTGCCTGTCTGACACTCTCTCTCTTCATTAATTGTAATTCGCAATTACAATTAATGCGTCTGCTGTACTTTCGCTACGCCCCCGTGTTCACTGGACACGGCCCGTGGTGGGCAATAGAAGCTTCTATAGGTTTGTCTTTTCTGCTGCTTCTAGGGCACGGCCCCGTGCTGGCTGAGCACGGGGCGTGTTCAGTCTTCTGCCTTCTCTATTTTGCTTGGGAAGATGCCGTTGAGGGGTCGGGCAGTCCACTTATGTTCCTTTTCTTGTATTTATGTTAGATTTAGCTGTCTTTTTGCTTCTTTTGTGAATTTGAGCTCATTTAATCATGAAAATACAAAAGGAAGACAAAAACACTCTTTTTCCAACATTAGTACTTAAAAAGGGTTAGTTTTATGCCTCATTTGATGTAATTTATATGTTGCATTTTACACACATCATTTATATATTTATTTCAAACATCAAATGACTCGTATCTTTTTATAAAAATAAATATAGTTTATATATTTGTTTTCAAACACAACAACTCGTAGATTCTTTTATAAGATAAATGTAACTTTCATATTTATTTAAAACGCCTAAACGGCACGTTATATATCATATAAATCAACATACGAGTTTGTTATACATTATTTCCATATAAATATTCTTTACGTACACATACGACTTCTCGGGACGACTAACGCGATTGTAACAATATATTCATATATTTTTATACAAATATTTATATATTTTAAAATCTCTCGAGAACTAAGTCTTTTCCAAGACTTACTAGTAACTTCACTGATATTAAACGAGACTTAACAAGCATAACTTGATCGTTTCATTAAGTTAACAACTTACTGTCGAATCGTTCGGTTAACGATTCGTAGAGCTCGGTGACACGTAGTTAGCTACCGCTTTTATTTAGAAACTTATAAGATATTCCGTGTTAGGGATATTATAGAATGCACGCTAGTGAATCACATCTTGGAAACGACATCACGAAGTTATATTTAGCTTACTTTGCACAAGGAAATCCAGGTGAGTTCATAACCCCACCTTTTTACGGTTTTAAATTTTTATAAGTGTTTTCGGGGTGGAAAGACATGCACGTTTTGCAGAAACATATAAAGTTTTTGATGAACAAAAATTGCATATTTTTAGACAAGTACGTTTTGCAAGATCATACGAGGTTTTTGAATAACAAAAACTATATATTTCTAAACTATGTTTCAACATGTTTTAACTAACACAAATGATTTGTGATTTTCATTAAACTCAAATGGTTTACGAAAGACTTATGCAAAACTTACCGGTTTTTACTAAAACATATACAATACGAAACATGCATGAGCTACAAACACTAGTGACAGGGTTGGTCCTAGTTACAAAGGGGACTGGGGGTCCCACATACAAACAAGAGGACTGGTTGGTCCTGTACATGAAGAACGGAGACTGTGTGTCCCACATACAACAACCCAAACCTTGCATGCACCTAAGGCCTTCATCTTAATGACTTAATAGTCCAACATACAGACTCATGCGGGCATGTTTGTCATTGTCATGCGCAGACATTGACAGCCACACAAGTGTTACAAACACAAAACTTTACGAATACATAGTTTTACAAACACGACATTTTATATATACGAAGTTTACAAATACAAAGCTTTCATATAACATGCCAAAGAAAATGATTTTTATTTCGTTTTCTCAAACATTATTTAAAACCGGTTATCCAAAAAGATTTATTTCAAATATTTTACAAAAAAACTATGAACTCGCTCAACTTTATGTTGATTTTTCGCATGTTTCTTTCTCAGGATACTTTTTCAAATTATGGCGCGGTTGGAATAGGAGAACCATCTGGAGTCGAGTACTTAGTGGGCGTTCATTTCCTAGAAGTCTTAGCATTAACTGCTTCCGCTATGCAATGAAGATACCAGTCCAGTCATGCTAGCTCTGATATTTCGGGGTGTGACAGGTTATGTATATATGATATATATCCTAGTGTTTATCAGACTCCCAAGGCTTTTTTTAACGGCAAATTTGGATCACTAACGGACTACTGGAGCATCATCGTGTCACCAGTAGAACCACCTGATCATATCCATCTCTACCGGCGGAAAGTTCATTGGTTTAGTAAATACACGAACAAGAAATTTTGTTCAATTAGTTTAATGAACGAATATGAACAAATGTCTCGTTCGTTCATTTGTATTCATAAACATTCGGTAGTGATCATTCATTTTGATTTGCTTATGTTGTTCATAAGAAATTTTTGTGCATTTAAATATTTTATATTTAATTATTACCCAAACAATTAAAAAAGGAAATCTTATTCCCTCCTTTTTTTGTACACCGTTCCTCTTTACTTTCATATTATTCACCAATGAATACATCGTCCGTTCCACTATTAGGACTTGAAATTCCAGCGTTGCTCCCCCGCCACCTTCGCAATTTTATTTGTGTTCGTTTGTGTTCATGAACACATTCATATCCTTAATGAACGAACACGGAACACGAACATAAAATCTCGTTCGGTAAGTGTTTATGAATTGTTCATGAATATATTATTTCCTTAATGAATGTGTTTGTTTGGTTCGGCCCAAGCAAACATATCTCATTTCCTTATTTTGATTTTTATTATATAATTCGTTTAGGTGTAGTATTATTCTTTTTGTTCACCATCTAATAATGGACTGATTAGTACTACTTGAATATTATTCTAATGTTTACTACGATAAAAGTATATAGAATATGAAATTTGTTATTGTACTAGTTAATTTGATATTTTTATTGTGTTTTAATTTTAATACTTTCAAATACAAATAAAATATAAATTAATAATAACATCATTCAGTTCTTAAATCTGGCTCAACCAGTTAAACCTCCGGTTTAATGTCTAGTCTAGTTTTAAAAACTTGCATGAAGGACATGTCCATGTTTCCTTTTGATACCTACATCAAGTTAGTTTTTATCTCTCATTTTCTATATGATTGTCAGAATGTATATCATGAGCTCACAACACATAGCCTATGACTTAAATTACTATCATTTCCAATATTTTTGCCGACTGGCGCATGCCTGTGACAAACGGCACAATCCGGTTGTAACACCTCGCAAAAATCATGTCCAATACAGTGACGACACGTGTCATAAACCCTGTTCATGTTAAAAGATAACTTTGAGGGACTAAAGTTGTCAAACAGTGTAATGATGTATGTGGAAGGACCAAAAGTGTCAACATGCCAAACTTGTGCCTCTGATTGACCTCGCACGATGTTCGTATTTCTTTGATGAATAAAATTGTCGGACGCAAGAAGCTATTTGTAATTAAAATCAAAAGTTTATAAAGCGCAGGGGTTAAACGTGTCAACATGTTAATTCTTACATCGGAGTGACCTTTTAACGATCCCGAGACTTTGTAATACTTCATTATACTCTCACGTATATCGGATAATGATTTCGTGGAGTTTCGATGTAAATAAGTGATTGAAGTTGTAATTTCCAAGAAAAAGGGATTAAATGCGTCAACAAGAGAATCTAGTACATTTCGGGTGATCTCCTAACTAACCGGGAGCTTAACGGTGTTTATTTTATGACCCAAGACTCTTAAAAGTTAACTATGGGGGTTAATAGTGCAATAAACAAAAGTTATTTAAACTTAATAAGGACCAGGGACTGAAATTGCAAAGTTTACAAACTTTTTACCGGAATCAGAGATCCTCGCGGGGCGCGTAGACTCCCTCTGATGTCTACGCGGGCCGCGACAGAGTCACCAGCGACCAAAAACTGGACAGCTGCATGTTGCAGCCTGTCCACCGCCATTGCATGGCTTCTGAGCGATACCAGGGGCAGGTTAATGGTTTTTGCTGCCATGGGGACACCTGTGATCATCTGGTTAACTCCCTAAACAGCTGAAATTATCTTAGCAACCCCCAAATTCCTATAAATAGCTCCTTGTTTGATCATTTGAGACTTGCACTATCATTTTTCACTCTCAAACTTATTCTCTGGAGCATCCTGGATCAAAGGAAGCTTTCTCAAGTTAAATTTTCGTGCTAAGGACCTTTGTAAGTGTTCTTAGTTTCTGTAGTTAAGATTTTATTAGTTTAAGGACCGAAAGTCAAAGATATCATAATTATACTTTGACTTCGTGATTAATCACCAATGGTCCAGCCATTATTCGAATTGAAAGTGGCTATGTGTTGGTAATTAAGTAGGTGATAATCCCTCAAAAGGGCACCTTCTAATTATCACGCTTACTTAGTTAATTGTCGGGTCAAAGTAGTTAAAATGAAAGTCGAACGGTCTAGTTTTTAAATAAAATTCATAACTGATGATGTAGAAGCTATAAAATCAGTTTTATTACTTTAATAACTTTGTAAATATTATAAGAACATGTTTAGACATGTTCAACCCGACAATTCTGAGTTTAGGCTCGGTTCACAACCGAAAGTCGCAAAAGTTGACATTTGCTTTGACTTTCAGTTCTGACCCGATTGAGCTTAGTTTCTTTGTGCCTTGGGGTTTCTTTGTGACCATATTATATGTTAGTATAACCCTCTGAGGTCATACTACATGGTCCCTTAGAAATCATAGTTCATTTGCATGTTTCCGTTAATTGCTTAAAAATTGACTATTATGCCCTTATGTTATAAAAACGAGATTTTTGAAAATGTGAGAGAATAAAACGCTTTATTACTGATATATAAGTAGGTCAAATAAATTTGACACCAGTTTCTGGTCTCAAACTAAAGTTATGAAAGATATCGTAAAATGAAACTTTTTGTTAATTAAATTGCATTTTTAGCATAAATCATGTTTAAACCCAAATTTTGGCACCAAACCCAATGCCTACTGTTTTGATATTATTTTTAAGGATTTTTGGAATTTTTGGTCAGATTATAAACTAACCATATCATTGAGTTCTCGTATAATTCGATAAATGACGATAATACCCTTTTTGTTAATAAAATAAGATTAACATATAAATATCATGCCAAACTTTTTCTTACTGATGTTATATGTTAAATAAAATATTTTAAATGTCAAAGGCTAATCAAAATCTCAGATTTCCATAAACATCTCAAATATCGTCAATTATCGACTTTTACGCAAATTAGGCGCATAGTATGGTTTAAAACCATATTTAACACCTAAGACTTGTTACCTACTAATTTTATAAATGAATTTTAATATTTTAACAGTAAATAAGTCTTGAACTCAGACTTCCAATTTGGTCCTTAAAACATATGTGAAATGACCAAAATGCCCCTTCGGTGCATAGTTTGGCCACATGCATACACCTGTCAGTTGCGTATGTAAAAGATATACTCATTTGTTGGGGTAATCCACCGTGAGTTTATATTTGTGGTGTGTTGTTTAATCTTGTTCGGTTTATTTAATACCGGCCCTAAATGTTGGACAAACATGTAAATCTGATACAAGATTGTTATTAATATAATTGTCCCAAGTTATAAAAACATTTGTACCTTGTGCATTTAAATCAATCTTCATAAATATTTTCAAAAGAGTCTGTTAATTGTATTTACCAGTGTAAACTGACGTATTTTTCAAAAAGACTAAGTGACAGGTACCGTACGTTATTGGTTGGGAGCTCTAGGCGTTAGTAAAGAATCTTGCAAGTTTTGAATGTTTAAAGTCTGTAGAACAATATTTTATATTTCTGTTTTAGATCCACCCGTGGATCCACTTACAATCGTATGTATAATATTTATTTATACTTTGAATTTCGGTTTGTAATATTATTTTCTACCAAGACTTCCGCTGTGCATTAAACCGTGTATGTTTGACTATGACGAATCAACTACGTCACGATACTCCCCGCTGGGCCCACCGGGAATATGTGGAAATATCGGGGTGTGACAGGTTGGTATCAGAGCCAACATTGAGTGAATTAAACACTAGCCTTTTTGTGTTTAATTTCAATGACACAGTTGCACATTCCTTGACTTCCGAGTTTAGGCAAACGACTTAGGATTAATCCTAATCATAAATTGTTTTTGTTCTGTTTGTTTTTGTTTTGACAGGACTACAAGCAATCATGCCACCAAGAGTTAGAGGCAGGAGTGGAAGAGGAAAAGCCCCGATGAGGGGTAGGAATGATCACGAAGCCAGGCCATCTCACCGGCGCACACACTCGGCATCAGTTGGCTCAAGCCCACATGAAGACTGGAGGACCTACCTTGAGCCTCCAAGACGCTCTGTCTCGCTTAGCTCCTCTCCGTCTTACCATGACTCCTTCGGGCTGCATCAGGACGACGAGTCCCACAACTCTCACCACTCATTTATACCTTTGCAGTGATCAGACTCTCACCATCCCGTCCAGAACCCAACAGCCTACTTCCAGAGCTTGTTCAACCCAATGAACCAAGTTGAAGAACCAGTGGGTCCTAACCCACTTGGACCCACAGATCACTATCCTGGACATGGATGTGGACGAAGATCCAGATCCCGAGTTGCCACTATCTGGGACGCCGACGCATCCCATCGAGATTTCAAGCGGATCTTCTTTTCATGGTTCGCCTTACAGGGGCCCTGATATCTGGGCCGAAAGATGGAGCACGTATAAGTGGGAGTATACTCTCCCTCGCCACAACTCACCTCCACACCAGCAGGTCCTTTCTGAGGACCCACATTTTCAGGGGGTCACGCCACCGCCACCACCAGCGCCAGAGCAGCCACCGCCTCCAGAACCATCGAGGCGGAGATGAAGTGCACGGATGTCCGTGCGTGGGGGTTTTCATTTCAGCACCCCCAACACTCCAGCAACTACCCTCCTATCCAGGAAGACCCACAATTGGGCGGGCCTTCAAACGCCTTTTCTGAAGGCGACTCTGCACCAGTCGCACCTGCACCACCGCCCATGGGTTATGAAAACCCGATCCCCGCTTACCCAGATGCAGCTGGGTATAACCCGTTTGAGCAGCAAGCTTACTCGGGTTATAACTACAACAATGCACCTACCATTGACCCATACTTGGAGGCAGCACACTTTAATGCCCTTTACCCTTCTCCCTTTCCACCCGCATACCCAACTGGGTACCCTGCATATGGGTATCAATACCCACCGCCTCCTCAACCTCAACAGCAGCAAAAACCACAACCCCAAATCCAGCAACCTCAGCAGCAAGAAATTCTCCAGAGGTTGCACGAGGTGGAACAAAGGGTAGATGAAGAGCGTAGAAGTCGTCGCGGTCTTCTAAAGGGTTTGGCAAACCTCATTAAGGGGAAAAAGAAGAGGGATCATTAGAGACCTTATTTATTGTTTTGTAATTTAAATTTCAACTAGGTTCCTACGTGGACATTTTATTTAAGTATGTAGTCCCTGCGTGGACTTGCATTCTTATTTAGTCCATGCGAGGACAAGTTTATTTGTTTAAGTCCCGTTTAGGGCAACTATTGTACTTCTTAGGACAATCTATGAAATGTTTCATTTTAAATCTTTATTTGTCATTATATATATGCATGTACAATATAAAACAAATCAAAATATCATTTCAATTTATAATTGATCCGCCATTAAATCTCAAAATAAAATCTTAAAGGTATAACCTAGCCTATATGTCATTTTAGACATGGCCATGATGGTAAATCCTTTTTAAGATAATAAATCTTGTTAACACCTAAGAACGTGTTAGCACTCTTGACGAATGTGGTTCGAGAAAATCACACTAGTCATCCTTATGTTGGATTCTTCCAATTCCTTACCTAGCCTAATGATTTAGAAATCATGGCTTATATCATCAAATGAGATGATCATATTATAAACATCCATTAGTGATGAAGTTCCTACGGGCCATATTCCTTGTCCAATAAGACAAATGACAATTGTAGTCTATGACTCCCTGTTAAGAAGGGTAATGAACTATGTTCAAACCTTAATGTCTCGATCCTATAAGATCATGGCTTACAGAATAAAACTATCCTTGTGACTAGGCCATTTTATGCCACCTTAATATCCATAATAGCTTATAACTGGGATAAATTATAATGAAAAATTTAAATAAACTAAATTATCAAATTAACCAAATATGGTCTATTTATACCATGGTTAATGAATCATCGAAAATGATGATTCCATAATAGATCACTAAACAAATCATTGTCAATTGTTTTATAGCAATCAAACTCTACAATGGCTGAATCAGAAGAGATTAATAGTCATCCCAATGTGAGGAATAACAACACTGGAATGAATGTAACGGGCGCAGATCTACAAGTAATGATAGACAACGCTGTCACTAGAATCGTTGACAGAATGTTCAAAGAACCAAGTGGTACTCACGCTAAGACTCAATCTGTACCTCATACTAAACCTCCTTCCAAAACACATACATCCAAGAAAGACGATTCTCGGCATTCGTCGATTCAGAAAAGCCTGCGGTCTAAGCAAATTGTGCCTAATCATGAACCGCGTTCAAAGACTTGTTCTTACAAATACTTCGTCTCTTGCAAACCAAGGGACTTTACATGTGAAAAAGGTGCCATAGACTGTATGACATGGCTTGATGAGATGGATACCGTTGTGGATATCAGCGGTTGTGCGGAGCAGGATGTTGTGAAGTTTGTTTCACAGTCGTTTAAGAGGGAGCCATTGGCTTGGTGGAGGTCGTTAGTCCAAGCCACGGGGAAAATCTCACTCTACAACTTGTCATGGGAACAATTTGTAGCGCTAATCAGAGAAACTTTTTGTCCTCAGCATGAGGTAGAGAAAACTGAAACAGACTTCTTGACTCTGGTCATGAAGAATTTGGATTGCCAATCTTGTGTCACGAGTTTCAATACTATATCAAGACTCGTTCCCTACTTGGTTACACCAGAAACTAAACGCATAGCGCGTTTCATAGGAGGCCTGGCCCCAGAAATAAAAGGAAATGTTAAATCTTCCCAGCCTACCAATTATAGGTCCGTGGTGGATTTGTCCTTGTCCTTCACTCTAGATGCAGTAAGGAATAAATCTGTTAAGGCTTCTGAAGAGGGAAAAAGGAAAAGGGAAGATGAGATCTCACACCGCTCCGACAAGAAGAGGAAGGGTAACTTCGAGCATAAGAAAGGGTCTAAGTTTAGAAACAACTCAAATCAGTCCGATAAAAGGCCCAAGTGTAAGAACTACAGGAAACGCCATTCTGGAAGGTGTACGATTGACCCACAGGCTAAACTCTGTGGAATTTGCAAGACAAAGGGACATAAGACTTTAGAGTGCAAAGATCTGAAAAACGCGACTTGCTACAATTGTAACGAGAAAGGGCATATCAAAACCAACTGCCCGAAATTTGCGAAGAAGCCTGAAGAGGCCAAGAAAACGAATGCTCTAGTTTTCCAGATGAATGCCAGGGAGGCAGTACCGAACGATAACGTTATAACAGGTACTTTCCTCATAAACGATATTTATGCTAGAGTATTGTTTGATTCTGGTGCAGACAAGTCTTTTGTAGACAATAAATTTTGTAAACTATTAAATCTGCCTGTTAAAACTCTAGACATAAAATATGAGGTAGAATTGGCTGATGGTACATTATAGACTGCTTCAACAATTTTAGATGGATATTTCATATCCATTAGGAACCACTCTTTTCCGTTATCCTTGTTACCGATGAAATTGGCAGGATTTGATGTGGTTATAGGCATGGATTGGTTATCCTTGAACCAAGCCCAAATTGCCTGTGCCAAAAAGCAAGTTATCATTAAGACCCCATCAGGAAAGTCAATTATTGTTCAAGGAGATACACATCATGGACTGTCTGATCAAATAGCTATGCTTAAGACATCCAAGGGTTTGAAGAACGGTTGTGTTATTTACATGGCACAAGTGACTGTAGACATGCCAAGGCCTAAAACTGAAGATACCCCTGTTATTTCGGAGTTCACGGACGTTTTCCCCGAAGAGTTACCTGGTTTGCCTCCTGACAGACAAGTGGAATTCAGAATTGATATTATACCTGGAGCAGCACTAGTCGCCCGAGCTCCTTATCATTTGGCACCGACGGAAATGAAGGATTTAAGAACGCAGTTGGAGGATCTATTGGAGAAAGGTTTTATTCAACCAAGCTCGTCTCCTTGGGGAGCGCCAATTCTATTTGTGATGAAGAAAGATGGCTCAATGCATCTATGCATCGATTATCGCGAGCTGAACAAAGTTACAATTAAGAAAAAAATATCCATTTCCCAGGATCAACGATCTGTTCGATCAGCTTCAAGGGGCAAGTTTCTTCTCAAAGATCGATCTGAGGTCGAGATACCATCAGTTGAAGGTCAGAACCGAAGATGTACACAAGACCGCCTTCAGAACAAGATACGACCACTACGTGTTCTTAGTGATGCCTTTCGGGCTCACTAATGCACCTGCAACATTCATGGATCTCATGAATCGTGTCTGCAAACCGTATCTGGACAAGTTTGTCATAGTTTTTATTGATGATATACTCATTTACTCCAAGAACCAAGCTGATCATGAGGAACATCTCCGATGCATCCTTAAACTTCTACAACAAGAGAAGCTCTACGCCAAATATTCCAAATGTGAGTTCTGGCTCCGTGAAGTCCAATTTCTTGGACACGTGGTAAGTGAGCGTGGCATCCAAGTGGATCTCGTTAAGATTGAAGCAATTATGAATTGGCAAGCGCCTAAGACGCCCACGGAAATTCGCAGCTTCTTAGGTTTGACAGGTTACTACAGGCGTTTCATCGAAAACTTTTCAAGAATTGCTGCACCTTTAACTTCGTTAACTCGCAAGAATATAAAGTTTGACTGGGGTCCCAAACAACAAGAATCTTTCGAGATTCTTAATAAGAAATTAAGCAATGCTCCAGTATTGACATTGCCAGAAGGGATATAAGAGTTTGTCGTTTATTGTGACGCATCACACACTGGTATGGGTTGTGTGCTTATGCAGAAAGGTAAGGTGATTGCCTATGATTCACGTCAATTGAAGGTGCATGAAAAGAACTACACCACCCATGATTTAGAATTGGGTGTCGTTGTATTTGCACTCAAGTTATGGAGGCATTACCTATATGGAACCAAGTGTGTAATATATTCATATAATAAAAGCCTTCAACATTTATTTAACCAGAAATATCTCAATATGAGGCAACGTCGTTGGATGGAAACATTGAACGATTATGATTGTGAAATCCGTTGCCACCCGGGCAAAGCTAATGTGGTCGCCGGCGCACTAAGCAGGAAAGAAAGGACTAAACCTATTTGAATAAATGCCAAAAGTATTGAACTAAGGAACAACTTGAATGAAAAATTGTTAGCTGCTCAGAAGGAAGCTAAATTCGAAACTAACTTTCCGAATGAGAAGTTAGGCGTAACTGCTGACCAATTATCCTATGGCAAAGATGGAATCCTTAGATTGAATGGTCGAATCTGGGTTCCAATTCATGGAGGACTAACAGATGTAATCCTACAAGAAGCTCATAGTTCAAAATATTCAGTTCATCCGAGCAGTGATAAGATGTACCAGGATCTGAAGGCAAACTACTGGTGGATAGGTTTGAAGAAATCTATAGCCACATATGTGGCTAAATGTCTGACATGCGCACAGATTAAAGCCAAGCATAAAAAACCATCGGGTTTACTACAACAGCCTGAACTTCCCACTTGGAAGTGGGAAATGGTAACTATGGATTTCATTACTAAGTTACCAAAGACGAAACATGGGAATGATACAATATGGGTTATAGTCCACAGACTGACGAAGTCAACTCATTTTATACCCATCAAGGGGACGCACAGCTCCGATAAACTAGCCCAGCTTTATGTGGATGAGATTGTATTTCTCCGCGGAGTGCCAGTATCTATTATCTCTGATAGAGATACTAGATACACATCTCATTTTTGGAAAAGCTTCCAGCAATCTCTTGGCACTCGTTTGAATTTCAGTACTTCTTATCATCCTCAGACGGATGGGGAAAGTGAGCGTACGATTCAAACGCTTGAGGACATGCTCAGGGCTTGTGTATGACCATCTTCCTTTGATTGAATTTTCATACAATAATAGTATTCATTCGAGCATCCAAGCTGCGCCTTTTGAGGCCCTGTATGGAAGAAAGTGCAGAACGCCAGTTTGTTGGGCAGAAGCTGGAGAAACCCAACTATCAGGACCTGATATAGTCCTTGAGACGATGGATAAGATTGTTCAGATCCGTGACCGTCTGAAAGTTGCCAGGGATAGGCGGAAGAGCTACGCTGATAAGAGGCGCAAACCTCTAAAATTTGAAGTAGGTGATAAGGTACTACTTAAAGTATCACCTTGGAAAGACGTGATGAGATTTGGTAAAAAGGGTAAGCTGAGCCCAAGATATATTAGACCATTCGAGATCATCGAATGTGTCGGGAGCGTGGCCTACAAGCTGAATCTACCTGAACAGCTTAGTGGAATTCACAATGTATTCCACATCTGCAATTTAAAGAAATGTCTAGCCGATGAGTCGTTAACAATGTCTCATGAGGTCGTGAAGATTGACGAAAGCTTGAAGTTTGTTGAAAAACCTTTGTTAAAAAGGCTTCAAAGGAAGAATGTGCCAATTGTAAAAGTGAAATGGGATGCCCGTAGAGGCCCAGAATATACGTGGGAAGTCGAATCCACGATGAAACAGAAGTACCCTCATTTATTTCAGTAAATCACGAGGTCGAGATTTTTTTTAAGGGGATGAGGATGTAACACCTCGCAAAAATCATGTCCAATACAGTGACGACATGTGTCATAAACCCTGTTCATGTTAAAAGATAAATTTGAGGGACTAAAGTTGTTGATGCATAATGTCTATTGTCTGAGTCATCAGTCTATGTCGTGTCATTTGTATGTAATAGGCTAGCTTTGTGGTATAAAATGTTAAAGTTATGTATGAGTTTTGACCAGATCGCACGACCTGGTAGGTCAGGTCGTACGAGGTGGAAACCTCAGCTCGTGCGGTCTGGAGTTGTCAGCCCATGCAGTCTGGTAGGTCTATATATAGACCAGTAGTGTTCTTCATTTGTAACTTTCTGGAGAATTGTGTACCGAACAGCTGTCCGATTCTCTCTATACCAAAACGTATTATGTCAATGAAGAACGTGTTTTAAGTGACTTTCTACTCTTCTACTCTTGTTCTAACACTGATGCAAGGTTTCTAGATTGATTCCGCCTTTCTAGAAACTAGATCTGACTCTGATTGACTCGTTTGGACGAATCATCGATCCTACAAGTGGTATCAGAGCCCATGATGAGTCAAATCTGTTGATATAAGTGTTTTGAATCGTTTAAAACTGTATTCTTCTACTCTTTTTTGGATTTTCAGACGATTTCACGGATAAAACGGACTGAATTCTGGATATTATTTGTAAAACATCATTTTGAACAATCGTACAAAGTTGCAGACCGTAAATCAAACTAAAACTGATCCAAAAATGTCAAAAACTTGAAATTTTGATAAACTAAGTCTTCAAACGAGGTGAAACTGTCCAAATCGTATGAAAATGATGTCCAAATCGTGTAAAATGAACCATATCGTTTGAGTTTTTGTCAAACCGTATGTAATTCTTGTCCAGATCGCACGGATTGGACTAGATTGTTTGAAAATTTCAAACTGTGTGACCAGACCGCACGACTTGAGTGGTCAGATCGTGTGAAAAGATCAGACCGTGTGAGATTTTCAAATGGTTTGAAGTTTTTGATTGTAAACTTTTATCACCTCGCACGAGCTGATCAGATCGTGTGAAATTGTTCAGACCGAGTGATTTAAAAAAAAAAAACTGTTTGAGGTGTTATCCAGATCGTGTGAATCCATCAGACCGCACGAACTGGAATTTTTTTAACTGGTATTTGTCACCTCGCACGGTTTGGATAGTCCAGGTCATTTGAAATTCAGGTCGTTTGAAATCATGTCGTTTGAAATCAGGTCATTTGAAGTCCAGGTCGTCTGAAAGTCCAGGTCGCTTAAAATTCTAATTTTTCAAAACTTAGAAATTTTTCGAAACATTTTTCAAAGTATAAAAATGGACAATCAAGAGTTTTACAATGCATTTTTCGGAGGAGGTATGACTGCTCAAACTCCAGCAAGTATAGCCCAGAATGTGAATATGGAGAACGAGCTAGGAACCATGCAAAAACCACCGAAACTGCTCAACATTGAAGATTATTCGGGGTGGCAGGATAGATTTCGCACGTGGGTTTAGGCGAATCACCTCGAATGCTGGCTGAAAGTTGAAACGAAATATGTAGTTCCTATGAATGATGCTGGTCTTCCGAAAACACTTAACACGTTAACTCCGGCTAAACAAGAACACTTTAAAGCCGAGAAGAAGATGGTCAGTATATTGCAACAGGCAATTAAGGAAGACATTTTGGTACTGTTACAGCATCAGGGTGACGCGTAATCTATTTGGAACGCTCTTAAAATCAAATTTCTTGGGAGTGTTTCAATGATCAAAAGCAAAAAGGCGCTACTGAAAAAAGAATTTGACATATTTACTGCTATCAGTGGAGAATCAACGAAAGAGTTGATTGAGAGGTACTGTCACTTGGTAGTGGAGATGAAACGTTTGAATATAGAAAAACTAGACGAAGAGTGGGTTGATAAGTTGGCTGACGCACTACCACAAGAAGAGTGGGGTACGTTCTTATTGGTTTTGAAGAACAATTTGGAATACGTGGGTTTCAATTTGAGTACGTTTATCGAGAGAATTGAAGCTCATGAGCTTGAACTTCAGATGATGAGGAAAATGAAATCTGCAAACGTACAACAAGATTTTCAGCTTTATTACAAAGGAAACTCATCTGCCACATCTGCTCCGAGTCCAAAGATTCAAACGGCATTCAGTGCAGATTCTTCATCGGGAGTACCTCAAAGCATGCCTAACAACAACTTTTCACCGTTTCCAAATTACGAACCGAATCCTAAGGTTCAGAGTTTTCAAGAACAGGTTTCTTCTCAAAGTTATTCAGGTTCGAACCATCAGAGTTATAGTCATGGGATACAGTGCAATATTGCTGTTAATATAAAAAACGGTCAAGATTTTACCGAGACAGCCGCAAAGCAGCATATAGCACTTCTAGCTTCTGTACTTAAGTCTTACGAGAGTCTAGTAGCCGGACGAATTGGTAACCCAGACATGACTAAAGAAGATTACGATCAAATTGATCCAGAGGAACTAGAACTCATCGACATAAAATGGTGTATGGCGAGCATTGTGAGAAGAGCTCAGAGGTTCATGGAAATTACCGGAAGAAGTAGTCTCGCAGGTCCTGATTCTAAACTTGGATTCGACAAATCGAAGGTGACTTGCTTCAAGTGTAAAGAGAAGGGGCACTTCAAGCGCGAATGTCCGAACAGAGAAGTTAATAACCACCAGAATCCATTCACCAACGATTATTACCGACAGGCCATCTATCATAAAAACAGTCAACAACCATTCAATCCACGACCTCAAATCGAGAACAGTCAATCCAAACAAACAGAAAAAGCTCTTTTGGTGAATCAAGATGACGAAAAGATTCCAGAAGGCTTCAGTTGGGATAAGTACGTTCCAGGAGGTGGTCTTGCAATGATGGCTGAAATTATTGAAGAGCCGAAACCGGAAATCGAGGAATGTGTTCCTGAAGTTGAAGAAGTCAGTGAAGTGGTGAATGAAGAAAGTTTTGCAGATCTAGAAGAGGAGGCAGCAGCGGTCTACTATTATCAGTCTGAACAGGAGGTTATTACTAATGCATTTAAATCTATAATGCCAGCTAATGTATTTGATTCTTTTGCAGGTTTCTTTAGTGAACCGACTATGGATTTTTTCCCATAATACGAAGTTGAACAAACTCCGGTTCAAGAGATCATTGATGTCTCAAAGGAAATGAATGAAGAGACTTTGAAAGAAATAGCAGACAAAGCTCTTATGGTCAAGCTGCAAGAGGTAGAACAAACTAAAACACCTTCTGATAACAATGAGACCAAAGATGCAACTCAAGAGTCAGTGTCTGTTGAAAAGGAGTCAATTATCAAGACTTGTGATACGTATGAGTTAGGAGAGAAGTCCGAGTCCGATGACAAATCAGAAAATGTGAATTTCGAATCCGAAGAGAAATCTAAGTCTGAGTCCGGAGAGTTTGGTAAATCGGAAAGTAAAAATGATAAACAAGAAAATGTTTTTGAAAAAGTTGATCCAATTCTTGAAAAGCCATGCGAAAACTGTTTGAAACCATGCATGGATTGTCTTGAAAAAGACAAACAGTTTCAAGAGTTGAAAAAGTTTAACAACAAATTAAAATTTTATTTTAATGATGTTAAAGAAGCTTATGACGCTCTGTCACGATCAATTAAAACGATTCACATTGAGAGTAAAGAAAATGATAAAATTGTTAATTTGCTAAAAGCTACGGTCATGGAAAAGCAAATGTCGATTAACATCCATCTGGACAAAATCGCATCTCTAAAGAAGGAGCTTGAACTGATGCGCATTGAGACAGAAAGAGTCGACAAAAAGTTGACCAGTTATCTTTCATCTTCATATGTGATTGATCAGATCGTTCCTCAACAAACTGAAGTTAAACCAGCTTTCAAAAATGTTCCACCCCCAATGTGGAATCATTATACTCAGAAATATCCAGACGGGGTGGAGGAGGCATTGAATCTCAAACTGAGAACAGAAGAGGATGAGTTACCGGAAAGCATAGATGTTACATTCTCTCCGTCTGACACCGACAACGAGTCACAACTGGTTAAAACAGTTGTAGACCAAGTGTTGGATGAAGAGAGTGATAACACTGATTTCGAAACGGTTAAAACTCATTTTGAGTATTCCAGTTCAGAATCTGAAGATGACGGAAACTTTCTTGATAAGTTTATCCCAAAGTCAGATAAAGTTTTGGATGACGATTCGATCATTGTGGTTTACACGATGACCAAAACTGACAAAATGTATACTGATTTTAAGTACCCGATTCAGAATGCGAACCTGGAAAAGGTTGAAAAAAATTTTAAACTCGTGGAAATTGATATCTCAGAAGTTAACAACAATTCGTTTCTATCAAAACCGAAAAAATCTTTTTGTTAAATAACAACCGACAAACAACCCGGGAAAGAAAAATGAATGGGTGGGTAACAATGGTAATAACAAGAGACATGGTAATAATTACAAAAAGAAAGGTGTTGGTTTTGAGATGAAAATGGCTAAGAAAGAAGTTAAGCCAAAAGAAAAATTGAGTGAAGTGTTTGTGGCTGGTAATAATACAGAAGTCGAAAAGGATTATATCTTTAGTAAGCAAGCAATTGACGATTTTATTGCGGCCAAAAAGATAAGAGACGAGGCCAACAGATCAACTTTTGTTGAATATGACAAAAGAATCTGTTATCGATGCAATGAAATCGGTCACATGGCCAAACAATGTGTCAAAGAGATAATAAAACCAGTTTTCCATAAACCAAAACCAAAAATTTCAAAGGATGTTAAGGGAAAATCACCTATGGTATCCCCCGTGCGTATTCTTAAACGTGGTGAATCATTGAAGTCAGAGGACAAACCAAAATCAACTTTTGAAATTGGTGAATCTTCAAAATCACAAAAGACTTCAAAGGTTTATTCTAAAACAAAGACTTCCCAAAGTCAATCATGGGTGGAGAAACCTAAACATTCTTTTGAGGAAAAGAAAATGGAAGAAGTTTTTAAATCTGAACCGAAAATCTTTGCAACCACTGATGAGAAAATTGAGTTTGAGTTAGATAAGTTGATTGAAGAATTCCCACCTATCAAGGAAGGAGCTCTAAAATCAAAACCAGAATCTGATGTTCCAAATGTTGTTTTTAACATTCCAAAAGTTGACATAGTCGCTCATGATATTGTCTTTGGTAGTGTACCAAATGTTGAAAAATCTTGGGTGTCATTGTTTAAGTAAATGTCTTTTGATGTGTGTAGGGGCTTCCAAGGTCTATCATTTCTAAATGGATAATGGATAGCGGCGCCTCACGGCACATGACAGGGATGTTAGCACTGCTATACGACGTCAAGTCAATCAATGGAGATTATGTTGGGTTTGCTGGAACTCAAGGTGGAAGAATTGTTGGAGAAGGAATACTTACAAACGGGGTCGTAACATTCGATAAAGTGAACTACATTGCTGAGTTACAAAACAATCTGTTGAGCATTTCTGAGATTTGTGATAAGTCATTTACTATTCATTTTACAAAAGATTAATGTCTGATTCTTAAACCGGGGTTTAAAATACCCGAAAAAATGGTGTTGATGCGCGCTCTTCGTGAAAACGATCTTTATGTACTAGACATGAGCGTTGCAACAACGAAAGATAAAAAGGCACAATGCTTTGTGAGTAAGATGAAGGCGACTGAAAAAGAATCCATCATGTGGCATCGTAAAATGGGCCAAATTCACTTGAGAAAGATGAACTTTTTAGTTCATAATGATCTTGTAGACGGTGTTAATTTAAAAAGCTTCCATCTTAATGATGACTGTATTGAATGTAAGAAAGGGAAGCAGACGAAGAAATCACACCCGAAAAAGCTCTTGAACTCCATCAGATTACCGCTCGAAAGACTCCATATGGATTTTTCGGACCGGTAAATGTGAAAAGCATAAGTGGAGATCTATATTGTTTAGTTGTTACTGACGACTTTACAAGATTTTCCTGGGTGATGTTTCTAGAGAGAAAAGAGGAAACGTTTGATTCTTTGATAAGGCTATTAAAAAAGATGGAGAATGTTTACAAACTGCCGATTAGACGTATTCGAAGCGACAGTGGCACGGAATTCAAGAACAACCGTATGCCCGAATTCTGCAACGATAAGGGCATTCTTCATGAGTTCAGCGCACCGTATACTCCTCAACAAAACGGTGTCGCAGAACGAAAAAATCGTACGTTGATCGAAACGGCTTGTACATGTTAGCAGATTCGAAATTACCGGTATATTTTTGGAGTGAAGCGGTCGCCACGGCATTTTACACGCTCAATCGGGTTCTTACGGTGAAGAAGTACAAGAAAACTTGTTTTGAATTGCTTCATCTTTACAAACCAAATCTGAAGCACTTAGAACCATTCGGATCACCACGCACATTTGTGACAACCCGAGTTTTCAAGGTCTCTATCCGATTTAACTTCGTACTTATTTGCTAAGTGTGTTTAATAATTATTTCAGATGCAATATAAGTGTTATTTGTGATATGTATAATATGTGTGTATATGTTATACATATTTGAATTGTATAATTATTTAAAACATTGTTTTGTTTAGAAAACATTATCGGCCCAAGTCACTGTTTGATTAGCAAACCATCACCGGCCCAACCTATTACTATGACTAGAGAATGTAACCGGCCCAAACCTCTTATCCATATAATAACATGTTACGTAAGTTGAAACACAAACCATAACAAACCCTACCCCTTGGAAGTGCGACGGCAGGAGAAACCCCCTCTCGATACATCACCTTATTTGATCAAGATTACTGGCTAGTGAATCCCTGTCTATGCTAGCTATTTATTGATGATTGTGTTTTGTATGATTTTGATTAGAAGATATTGGTATGATGACAACCGTGAGGAACTTGGCCTATATTAACTATGTACTGCCATGCTAGATCATGTTAAAACTTGATAATTATATATATGGATGTGCTTGTTGATATCGATGTGTGCATGTGATTCTCATGGGATTCTCATGGTTTGATGTATGCCTCTAGAATTGACTAATAATGACAAACAAGGACTGATCCATGTTGTAGTTGTTTGAACCCACTAGTTATGTTTGGTCCTATCAAAGTAGGCCACTGAATTCACAAATTGTAAAAAAATCAATGTTGATATATTAGTGGTTAGTGGTCCAATAGATGTAAAGGTAAGTGGTTAGTGGTCCAATAGATGTAAAGGTAGGTGACTTGAGAATGGATAGCCTTGATTTAAAAGATGGCGGCCCATGTGATGATATAATCGAACTATATGATTGATATTTTGTCAGTAAGAATGTTGATATGATGATTTTATGAATCGACCTAATGAGTCTAGATCACTGATCATATTAGTTGATGATTGATGAGTATGTTAATCGAGTGTTGTATGATTTATGTGTTACTGTTTTGTAAATACATCGGGGATTTGATTGAATGATTTAATGATTTGGTAGGATTGAAAAACTGTTACTAATCATTAGGGTTCTTGAGGAATCGGTTGGAATATGGTTGTTTGATCGAATATTGATTAAGTGTGAAACTGTTAATTTGTTGATTTATCAAATAAATGGAAACTTTGTAATTGATTGCAAGATAAAAGTTATGTAACTGATTGCCGTAATATCCGGATAATAAAACTAATCGCACAAGATAATCTGGCCGCACAAGATGTCTTCAGTCGCATAAGGCTTGCTGGTTCGCACAAGTTGTAATGTTGTGTAACTGCTGGGCCGGGTAAACATGTTGGGCTGGCCTAGTCCCGATCGCACAACCCAACCGGATCGTACAAGCCGTCCGAATCGCACAAGCTGTTTATTGTTTACTTGTTTGGGCCGGATGTGTGTTGGGTCGGTTTGTTGTTTGGGCTGGGTGTTTAACTGAATCGCACAACATGTTGTGGAGCGCACAAGACTGTGCTGAACGCACAACATGTTGGGCCGCCTGTTTATTGGGCTTTACCTTTGGATCGTACAAGTATTAGATGTTATGTAATTGACTGCTAATATGTTAACGTGCATTGTGTGTTTGCCATGATCTATATGTGTTAATCACCTGCTAGCTTATGTGAGACTTATGTGCACTACTTGAAAACAAAACCTGACTTGTATGGTAACCATGTTAGGACGTGGTTGACCACTAGCAGCTAGATTTGACCTTTCTGTGTATCTGCCGAGCAAACCAAGGTGAGTTCACACTAGCCAAGGCATGGGATTCCCGGTGGGTTGGGAATGGGTTTGATTAACTACTCGTACAACCATTACTATTAAACTACTTAATACTGTCCTCGGATTAAAGGGCACGTATGTAAAACCTACGTACAGTTATACTTATTTCTGTCCTTGGATTGAAGGGCATGTACGTAAAGCCTACGTACACGATCATAAGACCATCAACTCTATTAAAGGATGTCCCTCATTTATCGACTTAATCGCCGAGGCCTATGGCGAGCGAGTCATTAGTTAATAGCGCTATTAGGTTTAACAAACCTCACACCGTGCCAGTCGGACGGGCGTGTACTAATGGACTATGGGCAAAGGGTCAATGCTGATAGACATTGACTTAGGGCACCTCTTACATTTTCGTAGCAGTCGATACGCGTGGTCAGTCACACCTCCAAGCGGTGATACTCCGCGTGTGGATTTTGGGGGTGTGACAGATTGGTATCAGAGCCATTGGTTATAGAGAACTTGGTTTTAATAAGGGAAAACGTTTTTGTTAAAACCAGACTATAACCTGTACAGTGCTCTACGATCCACAATGACGCTTCACTCCACGTGCAAGGCTCGATATTCTCGGTGATATGGTTTATGTTTTATTGCCTACTTACTTAATTACACAGAACTTTGCTTATGGTATGCTTAGATAAACGTAGCAACTATAGTTTGAAAACACATGTGTGCTTGCTTCCTTCTGTCACTCCACACTTACACACATTCGCGACACCTTTCCTATTTGTGTTTCCTTCGATGTGAAGATCATGAGGGAACGTGTCAACCTAACTCAAGCCAGCTAACGGCTCTTATCAACGAACAAGTTACGGCAGCACTCGCAGCCACTCAGGCAGGAGGTATAACCTGCTATTCCGAACCTAACCTAGGATGTTATATCCTACTCTCATGACCTAACTCTTGCGCTTAACCCTGTCCTTTCTTTCTCGCGCAACAAGGTCAGAACGCTCAGCCACCTGTGTGCACATTCAAAACTTTTATGGACTGCCGATCTACTACTTTCAGCGGCACTGAAGGAGCTGTTGGACTCCTCCACTGGTTCGAGAAGCACGAATCGATCTTTGAAATGTGTGAATGACCCGAGGCTCGTAGGGAGCAATATGCCACTGGTACTCTCGAAGGCACTGCGCTAACTTGGTGGAACACGCAAGTTCAGATGCTGGGGCTGGCGGCTGCTAATGCCACCCCATGAAGTGATACTAAGTAACTGAATCAAACGTGAATACTGTAGTCGTGATGACATCCACTAGTTGGAAGTGGAGTTCTTTAACCTGAAGATGACGGGGTCAGAGATAGAAGCGTACGCTAAGCGATCCAAGGAACTGGCAGTGTTATACCCAACTGTGGCGGGTCCCCCATCAAACGCATCGGGTTGTTCCTCAAAGGCTTAGTACCAGAGATTCGAAGCCATGTGACTGCTGCTAACCTTGCTACTATCCAGGATGTTACACGCCTCACAGACTAGGCAGTGGAACAGAACAGGCTGCCTAAGCGTATAGGTACTGCCACTACTACTACTTCTGCTACCCCCAGTGACAACAAACGAAAGTGGGATGGAAATCCTAGCAAGGGTTCGACTACGGTTCCGTCCCAGGCACAGCAGTGAAAGATCGATGACAACCAAAGTCCTGGTCAGCAACCTTTTGGTAGTCAAGGGCAGGGTGGATACAGGGGAAACCACCCTAAGTGCAAACGATGTAAATTGAACCATAGCGGGCAGTGCAACCGAAATCATTGTCAATGATGCAACAAGCTTGGTCATGGAGCCAAAGATGGTAGAAGCTCACGTCCTGCAAACAAGAACGGGCAACAGCAGCCACAATCTCCACAGAATAAGCAGCAACAGCAGGGTAACAAGGGATGTTATCAGTGTGGTGCTGAAGGTCACTTCATGAGACACTGCCCACAGTTGAACCAGAACCAGAATCAGAACCACATCCAAGGAAAATGGGAACAACAATGGAGGCAAAAACGGGGGTAATAACGACGACAATGGTGCCAGGGGTCGAGTGTTTGTGATTGGTCAGGGGATGAACCTTTCATGATTCCTGGCGACAAGAGTGGTGCTGTGTGAGCATCATCTCTTTCCTTAAGGCCCAGAAGTGTTTGCGTAAGGGCCACACTGCTATTTTGGCTCTTGTTACTGACACCTCGAAGAAAGAGAAGAAGATAGAAGATTTTCCGATTGTGCACGACTATCCTGAGGTATTCCCTGAGGAATTACCTGGTCTTCCTCCTCATCGTCAAGTTGAATTTCAGATTGAACTAGCTCCTGGAGCTGCACCAATAGCTCGTGCACCATATCGCTTAGCTCCATCAGAGCTGGAAGAACTCTCTACGCAACTACAAGAACTCTTGGATAAGGGTTTTATTCGTCCTAGCTCTTCGCCCTGGGGAGCTCCAGTCTTGTTTATGAAGAAGAAAGACGGTACTTTCAGAATGTGCATCGACTACCGTGAACTCAACAAGGTGACTGTGAAGAATCGCTATCCTCTTACACGCATTGACGACCTATTCGACCAGCTGCAAGGGTCGAGCCACTATTCAAAGATTGATTTGAGATCAGGATATCACCAGCTGAGAGTCCGAGAAGAGGACGTCTCCAAAACAGCCTTTAGAACTCGATATGGACACTATGAGTTTTTGGTCATGCCTTTTGGACCGACAAACGCACCTGCGGTTTTCATGGACCTCATGAATCGAGTGTGCAAGCCTTACCTAGACAAGTTTGTCATAGTTTTCATCGACGACATCCTGATCTACTCGAAGAGTCAGGAGGAACACGAGCAGCATCTACGACTCATTTTGGAACTCCTTCGAACAGAACAGCTGTACGCCAAGTTTTCAAAATGCGACTTCTAGCTTCGTGAAGTCCATCTCTTAGGCCATGTGGTGAACAAGGATGGGATACATGTCGATCCATCCAAGGTAGATTCGATCAAGAGCTGGCCTGCACCTCGTACGCCAACGGAAATTCGCCAATTCTTGGGTTTGGCAGGTTACTACAGAAGGTTCATCAAGGACTTCTCCAAGATTGCACAGCCCCTCACCTCACTGACGCAGAAAGGCGTTGTTTATCGATGGGGAAACGCACAGGAATTAGCATTTCAGCACTTAAAGGATAGACTTTGCAGTGCACCTATCCTTTCATTGCCAGAGGGTACAGACGACTTTGTGGTTTACTGCGACGCATCCATTCAGGGTCTTGGTTGTGTATTGATGCAGCGGGATAAGGTTATAGCCTACGCCTCACACCAACTTAAAGTTCATGGAAGGAACTACACTACGCACGATCTAGAGCTGGGAGCTGTTGTTTTTGCACTTAAAATATGGAGACACTACCTGTACGGTACCAAGTGCGCCATCTACACAGATCACAGGAGTCTCGAGCATATCTTCCAACAGAAGGAACTTAATATGCGACAATGACGATGGGTCGAGCTACTGAATAACTACGAATGCTCGATCAGATACCACCCGGGCAAAGCCAATGTTGTGGCCGACGCCCTCAGTCGAAAGGACACTGCGCCTAAGCGCGTACGAGCCTTACAACTTACTATACAGTCTAGTCTTCCTTCTCAGATACGAGATGCTCAGGTAGAAGCATTGAAACCAGAAAACGTCAGGGCTGAAGCCCTACGCGGCTCAAGGCAACGCTTAGAACAGAAGGAAGACGGTGCTTACTACGTCACAGGATGGATTTGGGTCCCACTTTATGGCAACCTACGAGAGCTTGTGATGGATGAGGCACACAAGTCTCGCTACTCGGTACATCCTGGTTCGGATAAGATGTACCACGATATCAAAACTACGTATTGGTGGCCTAGCATGAAAGCTCACATAGCAACTTACGTTAGCAAGTGCTTGACTTGTGCAAGAGTCAAGACGGAATATCAGAAACCCTCAGGCCTACTACAACAGCCAGAGATACCACAATGGAAATGGGAGCAAATTTCCATGGATTTTGTTACTGGCCTGCCTGGATCTCAACGTGGTAACGATACTATTTAGGTGATCGTGGATCGACTCACAAAGTCTGCTCACTTCTTGGCTATCAAGGAAACAGATAAGTTCTCCACACTAGCAGACGTATATCTTAAGGAAGTTGTCTCGAGGCACGGAGTGCCCACCTCTATTATCTCGGATCGAGATGCATGTTTTACTTCAGAACTGTGGCAAGCAATGCACAAGTCCTTTGGCTCACGTTTAGATATGAGCACAGCTTATCACCCACAAATGGATGGGCAGTCTGAAAGCACCATCCAGACCCTCGAAGACATGCTTAGGGCATGTGTAATTGACTTTGGCAACGGCTGGGAAAAGCATCTGCCACTTGTGGAATTTTCGTACAATAACAGCTACCACACCAGCATTAAAGCTGCTCCGTTTGAGGCATTGTACGGGCGTAAATGCCGGTCACCTCTTTGTTGGGCAGAGGTGGGGGATAGTCAGATCACTGGCCCAGAAGTTGTGGTAGACACAACAGAACGAATCGCTCAAATACGACAACGAATGGCGGCAGCTCGTGACCGTCAGAAAAGCTACACCGACAAGGATAGGAAACCCCTCGAGCTCCAGGTTGGGGAGCGGGTGCTACTCAAAGTTTCACCCTGGAAGGGTGTGGTTCATTTTGGTAAACGAGGCAAACTTAACCCACGATACGTTGGACCTTTCGAAGTCATCGAGAAAATTGGCAAGGTGGCCTACAAACTAAACCTACCAGCAGAACTCAGTGCAGTTCACAACGTTTTCCACGTGTCGAATCTGAAGAGGTGTCTGTCAGATGAGACCCACATAGTTCCTTTGAAGGAGCTCACTATCGACGAGCAGTTACGATTCGTCGAGAAACCAGTTGAAATCACGGACCGGGATGTTAAGGTCCTCAAACGCACTAGAATACCTCTCGTTCGAGTTCGTTGGAACTCACGTCGCGGCCCAGAGTTCACCTGGGAACGCGAAGATCAAATGAAACAAAAGTATCCCCAACTATTCGCAAACAGTACAACCACTACAGAGGCTGAAGCTACGGAATTTCGGGACGAAATTCCAGATCAACGGGGGGAGGATGTGACACCCCAGGAAAACCAGGAAAACCATGCAACTTAACTAGCTTCCTCAGTGAGTAAGTGCTAAATTTCGGGATGAAATTTCTTTCAACTTGGGGATAATGTGACAACCCGAGTTTTCAAGGTCTCTATCCGATTTAACTTCGTACTTATTTGCTAAGTGTGTTTAATAATTATTTCAGATGCAATATAAGTGTTATTTGTGATATGTATAATATGTGTGTATATGTTATACATATTTGAATTGTATAATTATTTAAAACATTGTTTTGTTTAGAAAACATTATCGGCCCAAGTCACTGTTTGATTAGCAAACCATCACCGGCCCAACCTATTACTATGACTAGAGAATGTAACCGGCCCAAACCTCTTATCCATATAATAACATGTTACGTAAGTTGAAACACAAACCATAACAAACCCTACCCCTTGGAAGTGCGACGGCAGGAGAAACCCCCTCTCGATACATCACCTTATTTGATCAAGATTACTGGCTAGTGAATCCCTGTCTATGCTAGCTATTTATTGATGATTGTGTTTTGTATGATTTTGATTAGAAGATATTGGTATGATGACAACCGTGAGGAACTTGGCCTATATTAACTATGTACTGCCATGCTAGATCATGTTAAAACTTGATAATTATATATATGGATGTGCTTGTTGATATCGATGTGTGCATGTGATTCTCATGGGATTCTCATGGTTTGATGTATGCCTCTAGAATTGACTAATAATGACAAACAAGGACTGATCCATGTTGTAGTTGTTTGAACCCACTAGTTATGTTTGGTCCTATCAAAGTAGGCCACTGAATTCACAAATTGTAAAAAAATCAATGTTGATATATTAGTGGTTAGTGGTCCAATAGATGTAAAGGTAAGTGGTTAGTGGTCCAATAGATGTAAAGGTAGGTGACTTGAGAATGGATAGCCTTGATTTAAAAGATGGCGGCCCATGTGATGATATAATCGAACTATATGATTGATATTTTGTCAGTAAGAATGTTGATATGATGATTTTATGAATCGACCTAATGAGTCTAGATCACTGATCATATTAGTTGATGATTGATGAGTATGTTAATCGAGTGTTGTATGATTTATGTGTTACTGTTTTGTAAATACATCGGGGATTTGATTGAATGATTTAATGATTTGGTAGGATTGAAAAACTGTTACTAATCATTAGGGTTCTTGAGGAATCGGTTGGAATATGGTTGTTTGATCGAATATTGATTAAGTGTGAAACTGTTAATTTGTTGATTTATCAAATAAATGGAAACCTTGTAATTGATTGCAAGATAAAAGTTATGTAACTGATTGCCGTAATAGCCGGATAATAAAACTAATCGCACAAGATAATCTGGCCGCACAAGATGTCTTCAGTCGCACAAGGCTTGCTGGTTCGCACAAGTTGTAATGTTATGTAACTGCTGGGCCGGGTAAACATGTTGGGCTGGGCTAGTCCCGATCGCACAACCCAACCGAATCGTACAAGCCGTCCGAATCGCACAAGCTGTTTATTGTTTACTTGTTTGGGCCGGATGTGTGTTGGGTCGGTTTGTTGTTTGGGATGGGTGTTTAACTGAATCGCACAACATGTTGTGGATCGCACAAGACTGTGCTGAACGCACAACATGTTGGACCGCCTGTTTATTGGGCTTTACCTTTGGATCGTACAAGTATCAGATGTTATGTAATTGACTGCTAATATGTTAACGTGCATTGTGTGTTTGCCATGATCTATATGTGTTAATCACCTGCTAGCTTATGTGAGACTTATGTGCACTACTTGAAACCAAAACCTGACTTGTATGGTAACCATGTTAGGACGTGGTTGACCACTAGCAGCTAGATTTGACCTTTCTGTGTATCTGCCGAGCAAACCAAGGTGAGTTCACACTAGCCAAGGCATGGGATTCCCGGTGGGTTGGGAATGGGATTGATTAACTACTCGTACAACCATTACTATTAAACTACTTAATACTGTCCTCGGATTGAAGGGCACGTACGTAAAACCTACGTACAGTTATACTTATTTCTGTCCTCGGATTGAAGGGCACGTACGTAAAGCTTACGTACACGATCATAAGACCATCAACTCTATCAAAGGAAGTCCCTCATTTATCGACTTAATCGCCGAGGCCTATGGCGAGCGGGTCATTAGTTAATAGCGCTATTAGGTTTAACAAACCTCACACCGTGCCAGTCGGACGGGCGTGTACTAATGGACTATGGGCAAATGGTCAATGCTGATAGACATTGACTTAGGGCACCTCTTACATTTTCGTAGCAGTCGATACGCGTGGTCGAGTAACACATGGGAAGCCCCCACTAATCATCGCACACATGCCTGGAATGGCCGCGATACGGATTAATACGATACATGGTTTACAAAACGAACATACGATTTACGAAATGAATACTATAACCAAACAACCAACTGTGAACTCGCTCAACTTTGTTGTTGATTCGTTGCTACATGCCTTGCAGGTCATTAGGTACTCATGGAGCTTGCACACGGAGGAACGGTCGTTGTGGGACATGGCAGTGTGTGCCATGCTATGAACATTACTCTATTTCATATTTAAAACTTTCAATGGGTTTTATAATTATGCTTCCGCTAAACACTTAACTATGCTTTGGTTTTTGAACACCTTTCATATTGTTTGGTTGAATTATGTTTAATTACATGTTTGTTCAATATGATTGGAGGCTTGATCCTGGTCAGTCACGCCTCCAAGCGGTGATACTCCGCGTGTGGATTTTTGGGGTGTGACAACATTCATTGATCAAGACGGTAAATTTGGTTCGAAAGCTAATGAAGGTTTTTTTTGTAGGATACGCTAGTCCATTGAAGAGAGTTTTTGTTCCGAGTTTGGGGAAGATCATACAAGTTTAACACGTTGACTGTCAACGGTTTACCATTCCAAATCAACTTCCTGGAAACAGGTTGCTATTTGATTACGACAATCTCTGGGAGTCATTTCATTTACCGACAGAGCCGAATGAGGAGGAACTGGCGTTCTTATACCAACAACAGCAGTCTCTTTCACAAGAGCAAGTGCCGAGATCGTTGGTGGCTTCTTCGCCCACCGTGGGTTCAAATGATCATGAGGCTGGTCCTAGTGGAACTGTACATGTACCCCCAGAAGAAACAGCTCCAATATTTGACCAATCTGACGACTCAGAATCGGAAACCGATCCGATTTATGACGAGGAACCAAATATTGCGACTTCAAATGCTATTGATCACACGGGTGATCAGAATATAACAAATTTGCAATCGGAAGTGAGCGTACCGGATACGGTCATGCCAAGAACGTTATCTTACCATCCGTCAGAGCAAATCATTGGTGACCTTCAAAGCGGCGTGAAAACCCGTGAACAAATAAACAAAGGGCTTACATGTTTTTACTCCTCTGTAGCACCTTTACAAGAAGAGTTCTCATTAAAATGTTTTATCTCGCAGGTAGAGCCGAAAACATACAAAGAAGCATTGACCGAAGAGAGTTGGGTAAATGCAATGCAAGAGGAGTTACAACAGTTTGAAAAGCTTGGAGTGTGGAGGTTGGTTGATCTCCCAGAAGATCAGAAGTTGATAAAGACCAAGTGGGTCTTCAAATGTAAGAGAGATGATAGAGGGGTTATAGTAAGGAACAAAGCACGGTTGATAGTCCAAGGATTTAGTCAGCAAGAAGGGATTGACTTTACTGAAGTATATGCTCCCGTTGCTCGACTTGAGGCAATCAGAATCTTCTTAGTGTTCGCGTCATGGAAGGGGTTCAAGGTCTACCAACTGGATGTCAAATCTGCATTCCTATACGGCAAAATTAAAGAAGAGGTGTACGTCGGTCAACCACCGGGTTTTACCGATCCTGTACACAAGGACAAGGTGTATCTACTTGACAAGGCCTTATACTGTCACACCCCGACCACGTAGAACATACAAAACGTGGCGGAAACGTCGGGGAGTGTTGTAACAGAATTAATTGTTTCATAACCATGGCATTCAAAGTTGTATTTTATTTATTAAACAAGAGTGTTATATTGTCTTAAACAGGAAACAAAGAGTTCATAACATAATTAAACTAGTCTATCTTCATTTTTAGTCTCTAAGGCACAGGTCCACCCTAGTGTCACGATCATCATCCTACGCAAAAACTCCTGAAAACACATGTGAAAATAGGTACGCCAGCATAAAAATGCCTGTGAGATACATAGGATTTGTGAAAAGAGGATTCATGACTTATGAGTTTAGAAAAAGTTGTTTAACAAAAGTCAGTCATGAACCTTGTAAATTGTTTTGTTTTGTAAATCATTCAAAAAGCGATGATATATATAAATAAGAGAATAATGTAAGGTTAAATGAATAACCAAGTAATATGAGTTTGTATAAGATAAGTTGTTTTGTAAATCAATGTCTTGTGAAAATAAGTTATTTATGTAAAACGTAATATGTCAAAAATTGAAATGATTTAAGTAACGCTACGACATGTAATGTCATACAAACACTTATATATAGGAAGTACCAGCGGCGTATCCACCATGCTTGTATCATATTACACACGCCTCGTTACTCAAATCACTTACTCAAACCAACCACCAATGTAAATTGTTTATGTATAAATGAATTGTCATGTGTTAATGTGTAAACCATATCGAGATGTCTAAGTTCAATGTAAACCACTACATGTGTATATCAATGTCAAAATGTTTTCGTTTAATGTAGATCATGTAATGTGTACCCAAACATATCATGTATGGTAAGTGAAATATATCAACTAAACCATATGTATAATGCACAAAAACAAGGTACTGAAGTAAAACATGGTTTAAATCAAAGTTATGTTTTGTGGAACAAATGCATGCTATACTGATACAAACATTTATGCGGTATTGTGAAAATGCATACATCCAAGCCTTGAGACTGTTGCGATAAACCCTTAAACAAATTAAAGGTTTATCTAAGTTTTGTGTATCGAATTCGGTCATTCCTTCCAATCCAAACAAACCCAGGATTTCAGGAACGGGAGTTGTCAATTCCTATGGTACCACTACCTACTAACGAACGGTGTAGCTAATGTTAATGAATGTATTGTTCCATTGTAAACAACCCAAATATCATACCAAAATGTAAGCATGTGATGAAAACAACTGTACTAAGTATGCACACAATGGGCATACATAGCATGAAATGTAATGTAATGTAACGTACTAAGTATGCACACAATGGACATACATAGCATGAAATGTAATGTAAAACAATGTACTAAGTATGCACACAATGGACATACATAGCATGAAATGTAATGTAAAACAATGTACTAAGTATGCACACAATGGACATACATAACATGAAATGTAATGTAAAACAATGTACTAAGTATGCACACAATGGACATACATAGCATGAAATGTAATGTAAAACAATGTACTAAGTATGCACACAATGGACATACATAGCATGAACACAATGAAATCATGTACTATAAATGTACTAATGAACATAGCAAGTATATGATGTGAAAGCAGGAAAGCACGAAAGTAACAAGTAGGCACATGTGTTTCACCCCAAAACAGTTTGGAAAACAGTAAAAGAGGGGTCTATGTACTCACTTGAGATTGCTCAGAAGTCCTAAGATAACCACCAAGCAATGCTAGAGATCACGGAATCAAACGGCACCTAATATAGGTAACTATGTTAATAAATCGGACCTAAATCGGAGGATTTAGATAGAATGAGGGTTCGTAAACCAAACGAGTATGGAAACTCGTGTAATATGGTTTAACAAAGCCTACATACTAATTGAAACCTAACATAAGTGCTTACGACCCATTACAACCCGTTTAGGTAGCTTATGCTACTTTAACGCGTCGTTCGCGTGAAACGCGTTCGCCTAACTAGTCCTATGACAAGTATTATATGCCTAAAATGTTTAATTATGTAACATAATCAGTTAAGTGACGAAAGTTTAGGTTACATATGCTTAATTACCAATTACACATGAAAAGGGTATTTTGGTAATTTACCTAAGGCATATAAACTACCTATCATACAACTACTTAACGAAGCGACCATAAGGTATAACCTCGAAAGGTTATTCCCTATATACTATGGTCACCTAAAGTATTTGGTCGGATCCTAATGATCAACCAAATGGGTCGGGTTCGAAGGTATAAGCGATTTATTAGATCGCTTACCCTTACGACCCTAGACAACGTGGTAATCAGTAGGCATAGTCCCAAGGGACTATAACCATCGTGATTACAATCACGTTGCGAAGTTCAAACGAACTTCGCATTGACCATAAGCTGGTCAATGCAGAAAGTCAAACAAAGTTTGACTTTCGGACTCGAAAAGCAATAAAAGAACGAAGGAACAGTTACAAAGGGTCCCCGAATGCTAATTTCGATCCAAGTAGCTCAGGTATGAAACAATGGTTCCAACTTAGAGCTTCTCAAATAAAAATTCTTGTGGGTTTTGCAATGGCATGGGGGGGCGTATTTATAGTTTTCGGAGAGCCGTTAAGATCGTTTCTTGGAAACCGTGCTTTGATCTTGGCCATACACCTCAAGATAGTGGTTTTACAATACCATGTGAGCCCCTAGTATTGCCCAATACCATGTGCAAGAGTGGATAGGACCAGATGCAATGTTTCTAAAGTTTCTGCTGATCTGGGGACTGCTTGCGCACCGTAACACTCCCAGTGTTGAGGTGCGCAAGGAACAACTTTGGCAGAATGGCAGATTTGGTCCATGTTAGTGTTTTGGGCTATTTCCGACACGTTTAAGGCCCGTTAACCCCATTTCAAAGCTCTAAAATGAAGTTAAAGTATAGGGAACTTAAAATGTGCTCAAAAATATCTCTGATGTCGGTTCGTTTGGCCATACGATCGCGATATTCGGTTAATTACGACGGAATGCGCATGAGCGCGAAAAACGATCCAGATGACGCGACGAATGGATTTTTCTTATGCCAAACACTAAAATAAAATATTTTAGTGCTTACATAAATTTTTGGATGTCCGGATGTATTCAGAACGTAAGTTATGCGCGAAAGTGCAAACTTGTGCACTTTTTGACGCTTTTAGTCCCTGAATGAGCCAAAAGTTTATTTTAGCACACCGAACCCCTCAAAGCCTATTTCTAAGCTATATAAAGGATATTTAAGGTGTGTTTAACTTATGGTCATGTTCCGGAATGTTCGTTACAGTTCAAATTGGCATACTTTCGCAGTTTGTCAAATTTAGCCCCTGTAGGCGAATTAACTTGTTTTTGCCATACCAAAGCCTTCAAAACTTATTTCTAAGTTATGTAAAGGTTATTTAAGGTATGTTAAGTATATGTTGATGTTCCGGAGTTTTTTTCGCATTAAACTGATTACGTTTACGCATCAGTTTGTGTATAACTCTCCAGAAAACGATGTAGAGTTTGAAATTGAATAAAAGTCAAAACATGAAAAATGTAAAACACAACCAAACAAACATTGGGATCAAATAACATTGTTTTATTGATAACTGAACTGTTCACAATGATTACAAGCACAGATGTTACAGTCTCCCCTACTTGTGGAAATTTCGTCCCGAAATTTATTTAGAGGAAACTCGTGGAAAAAGATGCGGATATTTCGTCTTCATTTGATCTTCGCGTTCCCAAGTAAACTCGGGTCCAGTTTAGCTTCCCAGCGAACTTTGACCAAAGGAATGCGCTTGTGTTTAAGCCACTTGTCTTCACGTTCCATGATTTCCACTGGCTTCTCAACAAATTTCAGTGTTTTATCAACACGAATTTCGTCAAGTGGTATGTGGAGGTTCTCATCAGCTAAACACCTTTTGAGATTGGACACGTGAAAAGTTGGATGAACATTTCCAAGTTCAGGAGGTAACTCAAGTCTGTAGGCTAGCTTTCCGATTCTTTCGACGATCTTGAATGGTCCAACGTATCTAGGTGCAAGTTTTCCCTTCTTTCCAAATCTGATCACACCTTTCCAAGGTGAGACCTTAAGTAATACTCGATCACCGACTTGAAATTCTAAGGGCTTGCGTTTTGGGTCCGCGTAACTCTTTTGACGGCTTCTAGCTGTCTGAAGGTTATCACGAACTTTCTTAATCTTGTCAGTTGTCTCTAAAATGAGGGCAGGTCCGATAAGTTGAGCCTCGCCGATCTCATTCCAGCAGACTGGTGAACGACATTTTCGACCATAGAGAGCCTCGAAAGGAGCCATTTTGATGCTGGTGTGATAACTGTTGTTGTAGGAGAATTCAATTAACGGAAGATGTGAATCCCAACTACCACCAAAATCGATCACACAAGCTCTAAGCATATCCTCCAGAGTCTGGATTGTTCTTTCAGATTGACCATCCGTTTGCGGATGATAAGCCGTGCTCAGATTAAGTTGGGTCCCCATAGCAGATTGCATGGTTCTCCAAAAATGAGAAGTGAAACGAGCATCTCTGTCAGAAATGATGTTCAAAGGAACACCATGTCGAGCTACAATTTCATCCACATAGATTTTAGCAAGTTTGTCAGCAGGAAAATCCTCACGGATTGGCAAGAAATGCGCTGACTTAGTAAGACGATCAACGACTACCCAGATGGCATCATGACCTTTCTTTGTGCGTGGAAGTTTGGTAACAAGATCCATAGTAATGTTTTCCCATTTCCAAACTGGGATCTCTGGTTGCACCAATAAACCCGAAGGACGTTGATGTTCAGCCTTAACCTTAAGACAAGTAAGGCATTTTGATACGTATAAGGCAATGTCTTTCTTCATACCAGGCCACCAATACTGAATACGAAGATCCTTATACGTCTTATCTGAGCCAGGATGAATAGAATAACGAGACTTATGGGCTGCATCCATAAGCAAGGTACGAAGATTATCTTGGCTTGGGACCCACAAACGGTCCATGAAGTAATACGATCCATTGTCCTTCAGTTCCAGATCAGGTGTTATGTGATAGGGAAATTCCTTATCCATCAAACCCTGTGAAACACAAGATTGTTGAGCCTGAGAAATGCGTGCCTGGATATCGGATCGAGCTTGAATAACAGATTGAACACGTACACAATGAAGCTTAGTGCGTTCCTTACGACTCAATGCATCGGCTACGACATTCGCCTTACCAGGATGGTAGCGAATTTCGCAGTCATAGTCGTTTAGTAGCTCAACCCAACGTCGTTGCCTCATGTTGAGTTCTTTCTGATTGAAGATATGTTGAAGACTTCTGTGGTCAGTGAAAACCACACATTTTTTTCCGTACAAATAGTGTCTCCAGATCTTGAGAGCGAAAACAACTGCACCTAACTCAAGATCATGAGTGGTGTAGTTTTTCTCATGTATCTTCAACTGCCTCGATGCATATGCTATGACTTTGTTCCTTTGCATTAGAACACAGCCAAGACCCAGTTTTGATGCATCACAATACACGACAAAATCATCATCACCCTGAGGCAATGATAGAACAGGCGCATCGCAAAGCTTCTACTTCAAGCTTTGAAAAGCTTCCTCTTGTTTGAATCCCCAATCAAAGGGTTTGTTCTTCTAAGTTAGAGCAGTTAGAGGAACTGCAATCTTCGAGAAGTTTTCTATGAAGCGGCGATAATAACCCGCTAGACCAAGAAAAGAACGAACCTCAGTAGGAGTAGTAGGCGTATCCCAATCCTTAATCGCACTGATCTTGGAGGGATCTACATGAATACCTTGTTCGTTGATAATATGTCCTAAGAATTGAACTTCTTTAAGCCAGAATTCACACTTGGAGAATTTGGCGAAAAGTTGCTCTTTCTTTAGGAGTTCCAGAGTAAGACGAAGATGTTGCTCGTGATCAGCTCGCGTCTTAGAGTATATCAAGATGTCGTCAATAAAAACAATGACGAACTGATCCAAATAAGGCTTGCAGACCCTATTCATTATGCCCATGAAAACAGCAGGAGCATTAGTCAAACCGAATGGCTTGACTGTGAACTCATAATGCCCATAACGAGTGCGGAAAGCTGTCTTGGGAATATCTTCTTCATGCACACGAAGTTGATGATACCCGGAATGCAGATCAATCTTCGAAAAATAAGAAGCGCCCTGTAACTGATCAAAGAGATCATCGATGCGCGGTAGGGGATATCGATTCTTGATGGTAAGCTTGTTAAGCTCACGATAATCGATACACATCCTAAAAGATCCATCCTTCTTCTTGACAAAGAGAACAGGAGCACCCCAAGGTGAAAAGCTAGGACGGATAAAACCTTTGTCAGAGAGCTCCTGAAGCTGCTTAGATAACTCTTGCATCTCAGACGGTGCAAGACGATATGGAGCTCTGGCAATGGGATTTGCACCAGGTACGAGATCAATGCAGAACTTGACTTGGCGTGCTGGGGGTAGACCAGGTAAATCTTCAGGGAATACTTCAGAATAATCCCGAACGACAGGAATATCTGAAATAGACTTACCCTTGCCTTTATCTGCTGTAACATGTGCTAAGAAGGCCACATAGTTCTTCCGCAGATATTTTTGAGCTTTAAAACAAGACATGAGCTTGAGGCCACCTGACGGTTTCTCACCTTGAACCTGTAGGATCTCGCCTGTCGAAAGCGGCACACGAACGATCTTCTCGAAACAAACTACCTCTGCGTGATGCTTGGATAACCAATCCATACCCACTATAACGTCGAAGCTTCCAAGTTGCATTGGCGTGAGGTCGATAGGAAAAAGATGATCGTTAAGGTTCAACTGGCAGTTGCGAAGAACAGAATCAAGAATAATGGGTTCACCACTAGCAACCTCTACTGTCAAAGGTTTACCTAATTTCGTTTTAGACACGCGAAGCATTGGCTCAAAAGACAATGACACAAAACTCTTGTCGGCACCCGAATCAAAAAGAACAGATGCAGGCTGATTATTAATAAAGAACGTATCGTTCACCACGTTATTGTCCGCCTGTGCCTCTTGGGCATTCATGTTGAAGACTCGACCTCAAGCCGGAGCCTGAGCTGGATTTGCATTCACCAATCTTGGACATTGATTACGGTAGTGGGTCAGATCCCCACAATTATAACAAGCACCTGGTGGGTAGTGTGGTCGTGCAGCTTGACCCTGTTGCTGAGCAGGAGGCTGAGCAACTTGTTGAGCTGGGTTCTGGACTGCCTGATTCTGAGCAAACCGACAAACATTGGCAAGATGACCCGACTTCCCACAGTTATTACAGAAACGGCACGGATGTTGTGGCTGATGGTGACTGTTGCATCTATTGCACAAAGGTGCATTCCCTGAATAGGGCTTCTTCGCTGGAGGCTGTGCGGGTTGGTTGGGAGCTGCCTGGTTAGCTTGGGCAGTGACAGCAAAATTTTGGGAAGCCTTACGCTTCCTTGACCCTCTTGAAGAACCAGAATTCTTTCCATTCTTGTTTTGACCTTTCTTGCTATCCTCTTTGTCAGACGATTGTTTCTTGCCCTTATCACCCTTCCTGTGTAACTTATTCTTCCGAATCTATGACTCAGTCAATGTCGCTGCTAACTCAATAGCCTGACAGAGTGTGGCAGGGTTACTACCAGTAATGATGTCTTGTACTGAGTCAGGTAGACCATCGATGTATCTTTCGATAGCCTTGTCGAGTGTGGTGACCATCGTTGGGCATAGCAAACTCAGCTCCTCAAACCTATCAGTATATGCCCTGTGCTCGCCACTGTCTTGTTTCAAGTCATCAAACTCTTTCTCCAACGCTCGCTGTTCATGACGAGGACAGAACTCCCTCATCATAAGAGCCCTAAGTTCAGCCAATGTCTGTGCTAGAGCAACTTCTGCACCACGGTCTCTCATAACCCCGTTCCACCATGTGAGAGCCCTCTTCTGAAACACACTCGAAGAAAACTCGACCTTGCGATTTTCAGGACACTGCACGTGGCGGAAAGTATTCTCAATGCTCTCGAACCATTGAAGAAGCCCAGTTGCTCCTTCAGTACCACTGAACTTGAGTGGTTTCGCCGAGTTAAAATCCTTGTATTTGCATGGAGCATTGTTATTGTTGTTGGCTTGGTTCCATTGAGCAAAGAGGTTTGGGAATTGAGCAGCCATCTGCTGCGCAATGATTTCTGCCAGTTCGGCAGTCGCTATCTGGTTTTCGCGTCGAGGAGGCATTCTAAAAGAGGAAAACATGAAAGGAAACGAGTGAGATGATTGGGTGAAAAGAATGAGATGAAACAAAAATTGACAACAGCAAAGATGGTGGTCATTTGTTTGTTACCATAAGGCAAACAAACAACACACAGTGACTAATCAAGGTAAATGGGTCAAAAATAATGTATCGCGAAGACATGCTCGCCTATAAGTGAACACTCACCCCAAGAGTTCCCAGGTAAGAGTGACTGGTCCGATTATGTGGATTTATACGAACACTCTAGCCTTAGACAGAAAACCCAGGGTACAGGCATTCACCCTTCCAGTTTGCACGTGTTCACATTATTTAAAACCCAAAACCTTGACGAGATTTTGAAAACTCAAAGGGGTTCAAAACCTTATAACAGAGGGTTCAAAACCTTACAATAGAGGGTTCAAAACCTTATAACAGAGGGTTCAAAACCTTACAATAGAGGGTTCAAAACCTTGTAATAAATCATCCAAAAACAGATGATTGTTTTTCAAAAATCGTTTCGGAAAATTTGGTTTTTGTTTTGATAATCACCTAAGGATAGGTGATGTGCATGTTTTAAGATCTAAACACAAGATAACTTGTGTTAGGGTCCTAGAAAAGTTATAGTCTAGGTCAAAGAATTACTAATAACCTAATTCCCTATAACCATTGGCTCTGATACCAACTCTTCTGTCACACCCCGACCACGTAGAACATACAAAACGTGGCGGAAACGTCGGGGAGTGTTGTAACAAAATTAATTGTTTCATAACCATGGCATTCAAAGTTGTATTTTATTTATTAAACAAGAGTGTTATATTGTCTTAAACAGGAAACAAAGAGTTCATAACATAATTAAACTAGTCTATCTTCATTTTTAGTCTCTAAGGCACAGGTCCGCCCTAGTGTCACGATCATCATCCTACGCAAAAACTCCTGAAAACACATGTGAAAATAGGTACGTCAGCATAAAAATGCCTGTGAGATACATAGGATTTGTGAAAAGAAGATTCATGACTTATGAGTTTAGAAAAAGTTGTTTAACAAAAGTCAGTCATGAACCTTGTAAATTGTTTTGTTTTGTAAATCATTCAAAAAGCGATGATATATATAAATAAGAGAATAATGTAAGGTTAAATGAATAACCAAGTAATATGAGTTTGTATAAGATAAGTTGTTTTGTAAATCAATGTCTTGTGAAAATAAGTTGTTTATGTAAAACGTAATATGTCAAATATTGAAATGATTTAAGTAACGCTACGACATGTAATGTCATACAAACACTTATATATAGGAAGTACCAGCGGCGTATCCACCATGCTTGTATCATATTACACACGCCTCGTTACTCAAATCACTTACTCAAACCAACCACCAATGTAAATTGTTTATGTATAAATGAATTGTCATGTGTTAATGTGTAAACCATATCGAGATGTCTATGTTCAATGTAAACCACTAAATGTGTATATCAATGTCAAAATGTTTTTGTTTAATGTAGATCATGTAATGTGTACCCAAACATATCATGTATGGTAAGTGAAATATATCAACTAAACCATATGTATAATGCACAAAAACAAGGTATTGAAGTAAAACATGGTTTAAATCAAAGTTATGTTTTGTGGAACAAATGCATGCTATACTGATACAAACATTTATGCGGTATTGTGAAAATGCATACATCCAAGCCTTGAGACTGTGGCGATAAACCCTTAAACAAATTAAAGGTTTATCTAAGTTATGTGTATCGAATTCGGTCATTCCTTCCAATCCAAACAAACCCAGGATTTCAGGAACGGGAGTTGTCAATTCCTATGGTACCACTACCTACTAACGAACGGCGTAGCTAATGTTAATGAATGTATTGTTCCATTGTAAACAACCCAAATGTCATACCAAAATGTAAGCATGTGATGAAAACAACTGTACTAAGTATGCACACAATGGGCATACATAGCATGAAATGTAATGTAATGTACTAAGTATGCACAATGGACATACATAGCATGAAATGTAATGTAAAACAATGTACTAAGTATGCACACAATGGACATACATAGCATGAAATGTAATGTAAAACAATGTACTAAGTATGCACACAATGGACATACATAGCATGAAATGTAATGTAAAACAATGTACTAAGTATGCACACAATGGACATACATAGCATGAAATGTAATGTAAAACAATGTACTAAGTATGCACACAATGGACATACATAGCATGAACACAATGAAATCATGTACTATAAATGTACTAATGAACATAGCAAGTATATGATGTGAAAGCAGGAAAGCACGAAAGTAACAAGTAGGCACATGTGTTTCACCCCAAAACAGTTTGGAAAACAGTAAAAGAGGGGTCTATGTACTCACTTAAGATTGCTCAGAAGTCCTAAGATAACCACCAAGCAATGCTAGAGATCACGGAATCAAACGGCACCTAATATAGGTAACTATGTTAATAAATCGGACCTAAATCGGAGGATTTAGATAGAATGAGGGTTCGTAAACCAAACGAGTATGGAAACTCGTGTAATATGGTTTAACCAAGCCTACATACTAATTGAAACCTAACATAAGTGCTTACGACCCATTACGACCCGTTTAGGTAGCTTATGCTACTTTAACGCGTCGTTCGCGTGAAACGCGTTCGCCTAACTAGTCCTATGACAAGTATTATATGCCTAAAATGTTTAATTATGTAACATAATCAGTTAAGTGACGAAAGTTTAGGTTACATATGCTTAATTACCAATTACACATGAAAAGGGTATTTTGGTAATTTACCTAAGGCATATAAACTACCTATCATACAACTACTTAACGAAGCGACCATAAGGTATAACCTCGAAAGGTTATTCCCTATATACTATGGTCACCTAAAGTATTTGGTTGGATCCTAATGATCGACCAAATGGGTCGGGTTAGAAGGTATAAGCGATTTATTAGATCGCTTACCCTTACGACCCTAGACAACGTGGTAATCAGTAGGCATAGTCCCAAGGGACTATAACCATCGTGATTACAATCACGTTGCGAAGTTCAAACGAACTTTGCATTGACCATAAGCTGGTCAATGCAAAAAGTCAAACAAAGTTTGACTTTCGGACTCGAAAAGCAATAAAATAACGAAGGAACACTTACAAAGGGTCCCCGAATGCTAATTTCGATCCAAGTAGCTCAGGTATGAAACAATGGTTCCAACTTAGAGCTTCTCAAATCAAAATTCTTGTGGGTTTTGCAATGTCATGGGGGGGGGGTATTGATAGTTTTCGGAGAGCCGTTAAGATCGTTTCTTGGAAACCGTGCTTTGATCTTGGCCATACACCTCAAGATAGTGGTTTTACAATACCATGTGAGCCCCTAGTATTGCCCAATACCATGTGCAAGAGTGGATAGGACCAGATGCAATGTTTCTGAAGTTTCTACTGATCTGGGGACTGCTTGCGCACCGTAACACTCCCAGTGTTGAGGTGCGCAAGGACTAACTTTGGCAGAATGGCAGATTTGGTCCCTGTTAGTGTTTTGAGCTATTTCCGACACGTTTAAGGCCCGTTAACCCCATTTCAAAGCTCTAAAATGAATTTAAAGTATAGGGAACTAAAAATGTGCTCAAAATTATCTCGGATGTCGGTTCGTTTGGCCGTACGATCGCGATGTTCGGTTAATTACGACGGAATGCGCATGAGCTCGAAAAACGATCCAGATGACGCGACGAATGGATTTTTCTTATGCCAAACACTAAAATAAAATATTTTAGTGCTTACATAAATTTTTGGTTGTCCGGATGTATTCAGAACGTAAGTTATGCGCGAAAGTGCAAACTTGTGCACTTTTTGACGCTTTTAGTCCCTGAATGAGCCAAAAGTTTATTTTAGCACACCGAACCCCTGAAAGCCTATTTCTAAGCTATATAAAGGATATTTAAGGTGTGTTTAACTTATGGTCATGTTCCGGAATGTTCGTTACTGTTCAAATTGGCATACTTTCGCAGTTTGTCAAATTTAGTCCCTGTAGGCGAATTAACTTGTTTTTGCCATACCAAAGCCTTCAAAACTTATTTCTAAGTTATGTAAAGGTTATTTAAGGTATGTTAAGTATATGTTGATGTTCCGGAGTATTTGTCGCATTAAACTGATTACGTTTACGCATCAGTTTGCGTATAACTCTCTAGAAAACGATGTAGAGTTTGAAATTGAATAAAAGTCAAAACAAGAAAAATGTAAAACACAACCAAACAAACATTGGGATCAAATAACATTGTTTTATTGATAACTGAACTGTTCACTATGATTACAAGCACAGATGTAACATATACAAATTACACCAGGCCCCGAGAGCCTGGTACGAGACGCTTTCCCAGCATCTGCTGACCAACGGGTTCACCAGAGGGACTGTCGATAGTACCCTGTTCACAAAAGAGGTTGCAGGACATCTACTGATCGTGCAAATATATGTTGATGATATAATTTTCGGATCAATGAACGATGAGTTGTGTAAGGAGTTTGAAAAGGTCATGAAGCAGAAGTTTGAGATGAGTTCAATGGGGGAGATGAAGTTCTTCCTCGGGCTTCAAGTTGAGCAACTGCCTGATGGAATCTTCATACACCAGACCAAGTATGTGAATGATGTGTTGGACAAATTCAATATGTCCGAATCATCTCCCATATCAACCCCCTGGCTACGAATCATGGCATATGTCCAGATGAAAGTGGTGAGAAAGTGGATGAAATGCATTATCGGTCAATCATAGGATCGCTAATGTATCTGACAGCATCACGACCAGACATCATGTATCCAACCTGCCTCTTCGTCCGGTACCAGTCAAGTCCCAGAGCATCACACATGATGATAGTGAAGAGGAACTTACGGTATCTCAAAGGTTGCCCAAGCACCGACTCATGGTATCCCCGATCCGGTGACTTTTCTCTAACTGGATATTCTGACTCTGACTTCGGGTGCTGTAAGTTAAACGCTAAGTCCACAACTACTGGTTGCCAGTTCTTCGGAACTCGGCTAATCACTTGGCAGTGTAAGAAACAGACCACAGTCGCTCTCTTGACTTGTGAGGCTGAATACGTTTCGGCTTCCAGCTGTTGTTCCCAGATTCTCTGGATTCAACAGCAAATGATGGACTATGGTCTGCAATTCTTAGACACGCCAATTTTTGTGGACAACGAGGCAGCCATTAATATCACTAAAAATCCGGTACAACACTCAAAAACAAAACATATTGAGATTCGACATCATTTTATTCGTGATTGCCACGAGAAAAAATTGATTCGGATTGATTATATTCACACCGATGATCAAAGAGCTGATTTTTACACTAAACCCTTTGATAAAACAAGATTTAATTATCTTTTAAAATTGAACGGGTTAAAGAATTTGTTTTCTGGGAGGGTGGTAGAGTGTGTGGCCGAGGCAGACGACGATCAGAAGTGATCTGCGTCTAGTTGTCATGTTTTCTGTACATTTTCTTTACTGCTTTTGATAAAACTAAAAACACAAAAATATGTTTTTGATTTTAGGGGGAGAAAGTTTATAGAAAATACAAAAACATGATAAAATTTCATAAATACAAAAACATTGAAAAAGACAAAAAGAGTTTCGTGTAAAAAGAGGAAATGATAGTACATCAGTGGACTATCAGTTCACGCTAGGGAAATGAGAAGTTTTATAAAGTTTTAAACAGTCTCACTACGGATGTGTCGATAGGCTCAGCTAAGACTAGTAGTTTTGCGAAAACGATGCAAATATAACGCAAAATGCCTAAGTCTGGTGGGAAACAAGGTCGAACGCATAGTACTGAGTTTTGTCCTTCTTGACTGTGTGCCTGCTCGGTAATTGCTGATTGTCTAAAGACATAAAACCGGTCAAGATTGTGAGCTTTCACAACTTTGCTGAAAAATCACAGTGATTCTGTGTTTTCATTTTGAAAGATTTAAACTTGTTTGATTTCTTTATTTTAATTAAGCAATGGACATCCTCTGCGTATATGTGAGTATCAAACTGGATGTTAATGCCTAAACATTCTGCTTTATTTTCTTTGGTGTTTCGTTTAAGCTTTGGATCACCTCTGCATATACGCGAGTATCAAACTGGTGGTTAAAGCCTAAACACTTTCAACTTGTTTTATTTGTTATTTTACTTAAAGATTTGACGATCTCTGCGTATACGTAAGTATCGACCTGATCGTTAATGTCTAAGTGTTCTGAGTTATTTTTGCACAAATCACAGTTGATGAAAGTTTAAAAGTGTTATTCGAGTCAGTGCATTACATGATGAGGGGATATGCTAAGATCGTGGGGCCCATAGGACTTTAGTGCTATCTAAGGTACCCTAATCGTATCAGTAAGCAATACGAACATCTTAGAGGAGTTTAAGTGGATCACAATATCGATGATCTAGGGTGAATTGTTTAAAAGCTTTAAGTGGTAAAGTTTAGATCAACGGTGCAGCTGATATGTCTCATTAAACTGATATGATCCTCTAACGCAAACTCGGGAAAAAAATTGTCTGTAAATATGTTTGTACAGTTTCCATTTTCTTCAAATCCAAAAGATTTTCTGTTTGTTTAGCTAAAATGTTGAAAAATACAAAAAGATTTGTCATTTCATCTTATTTTCAACAACAGACGTTGGGGATCTGATGATCAAAGTCCAACAGTGCTAAACAAGTTGGATCATTTGGGTTGGATAAGAAAAGTTTGAGAAAAGTGTTGGTAATTGCTCAAAATGCTTAAAAGTTCATTAATTTGAACTTAAAATGTTTCAAAATTGTCAGCGAGATCATAATTTGGTCGGCCAAAGTCATTAATTTGGATTTGGCAGGCTAAACAGTTGACAAGGGTCATTAAATTGGACTAGGTTAACTGAGTGTGTTGGTAAAAAGTTAAAAATTTGAAAATTTGAAAAAATAAAAAATCTCACACGAGGTGCCAACCCGTGCGAGCTGGCCAAACCGTTTCAAATATTGGCCAGACTGCATGAACACCCCAAACCGCTTCAACATTCAACCCGTGCGACCTGGCATCCTCTATATAAAGGAGAGCCCAGATCGCGTGACACTAGACCGTTTCATTTTCACACCGCATCACACACACATCCTTCAAGCGATTTGAGCGATTTCATTGTTTTTCAAGCTTTAATCTTGTGATCTAGTGTTCGGATTCCTTGTATAAGTTGATTCACACAACTTATATCATGGGAAAGGTACAGATTGTTGGTTAAATTGAACCAAATCACATGAACTTGTATGAACACGAATGAACAAATTGTTTGAACTTAGATCTAGGCTTATATAGTGGATTAAATTGAACAAAAATCATATCAACATGCTCGGATTTTGTTGTAGACATATCTAGGGTATCAATTTCATAATAGAAACAAGTTTTGAAAACCTGCAATTTCACTATTCATATATGTGTGTTCAAACGAGGTGAACCAAGACCACACGATGTGGCTGATTTCATGATTCAGACCGCACGAGATGGCCAGACTGTGTGAATATTCTAGACTGTTTGAGCAAATCACATCGTTTGAAGTTCCAGACCGTTTGGGATTGGCCAACTCGTTTGGGTTCCACACCGTTTGAGATTATTCAACTCGTTTGGATTCCAGGTCGTTTGGGTTGGTCAGTTCATTTGACCACCAGACCATATGTGTTGGTCAGATCACTTATACACCAGATCGTTTGAAAATTCTAATCATTTTGGCACGAGGTCGCATGAACTGGCCACATCGCATGAGGCCAGATCATGTGAATTTTAGTTTTTGTCTTGAAACTTGTGCAAAATGTTTAACTTGTTTGTTTCTGTTTGTTTTTCAGGCATCAAACGTGTTGTTTGAACCATCGCACAATACTTGCTGTGTTTACGATGAAACACTACCAAAGATGGGTGTGTTTAAGGAGATTTTTTCCATTCAAGAGGCGTATACCAATCCAAAAAGCTTTAACGGATCAGCACAAAGTATTCAAACCTCATGTTGATCGATTTTGGAAGACTGCTAGTTATGATGAAGTGAATGATGTTATTAATTCAAGTGTTCATATAGATAATGAAGATAAAGAAATCATAATCACAGAACAGCTTGTACGAGAAGTATTAGAGTTTCCAGATGACGATAAATCGCCAACAGGGTTTCCGGAAAGGATGGTCAAAGGATGTATGATTAGAATGGGTTATAACGGCCCGTTGAATAAAGCAACGTATTTGAAAGCCTGTTTTATGAAACCGTACAAATTCTTTTTTCATTCAGTGATTCAAGCGTTAAGTCACAGGAAAGGTGGATACGATGTTATGAAAGACAATCAAATGTGTATGGTGACGGCGTTGGTACTAAACAAGAAATACAACTTCTGTAATTGTTTTTCATTACATGAAAGATAATATTACTTCTGGTAGTCAAAGTTGGGTGTATCCAAGGTTTGTGAAAATGATGTTGGATCATGCGTATCCAAATCTAAAGAAAGATGAACAAAATGATCTAATGCCGTTGCATCACATGGATAATGAAACGTTAATCCGATTATCCAATTATACAAAGGATTGGCCTGAACCGAAGAAGACAGAGTTTTTCGGGTTCATCAAAAGTGATAAGTATGAGGATCCAGATCCAGTAAATCATTTAAAGTGGAGGAATGATGCTGAAATGCAAGATCAGAGTGCAATTGTTGAATTAAAGAAGTTAGAAGATTTCTGTGAAATTCGAAATGATTGGTATACAAAAGTAGAAACAAAAAAGAAGAAAAAAGGTGGAAAGAGAAATCCTACACCGAAAGTCCAAGCTAAAGAAGGATCATCTTCTCAACCACAGAAGAAACGTAAAAAGAAAGCGGTTGAAACATTGCTGGTTGATGAACCCGAAGTAGATGAGACAGAAGCTAATGTTGAAAAAGATCAAGAACAGTTAACTCCTGAAACTGAGCAGTTGTTGAAAGATATTGATGATACTACAGAAGCTGAGAAATCAGCTAGTAAGATAGTGTTGATGATGAAGAGGAGAGTTCATCTGGTTCAGAAGTTGATACGAATGCTGAAGTTGAACGTTGGATAAGAGAAAACTATGATCCAAAAGATAGAGAGAAACAAAAGAAGAGAAAGAGGAGTTCGGATGATGATGATGAAACATATGTTCCACAAGAGAATGTTCAGGTTGTAAAACCAACATATTCAGGAGGTAGAAAGAAATCAACATCAAGAAAACGTGTCGAAACTCCAGCAGCGCGAAAGTTAAAATTCAAGCTGAAAATAAAACCTATCCAAGATCCACAAACTCAGCCACCACCAGAACCACAAACTAAACCACCATCACCACCACAAAATAACCAATATCACCACCACCACGACAACCATCACCAGAACCTTTACAATCACCACCACAACATCATATTTCATCACCTATTCATGAACAACCACCAATAACATCACCACATGTCCAACAAACACCACCAACCACACAACCACCAGTTCATACTACTCCTGGATCGTCTGGTTTTGAAAATTTTCCACATATTCCAGAGGGTACAGTTCTTGAAGAGCTTGATGATTTTAGCTTTGTGAATGATGATCTTATGAAGAAGTTGCAAAAGAAGGTGAATGAGGTGTTAAGTGAGAAAAATAAGTTAGAGGAACGTGTCAAGTATGTTGAATCTGAGAATTCATCTTTGTTGAAAAAGATTGAAGCTGATCAAGCCGACATAGACATTCTGAAAGTTCGAATAGCTGACTTGGAAGAAGAAAAGTCTTGAAGGGATGAGCAGAATGAGTACTTCAAGATGAAAAATCAAGAGTTAGAAGCCAAGAATGCTAAAAAGGAACATGAAGAGTATATGTTAAAGAAAGTGTTGGAAGATTTGAGTGGTAAGCCGATTGAGCAAAGGTTTGAAGAGATAGAACTTGGGGAAGTTAGAGCAAGACGTGAAGCTGAAATGGAAGCAGGAATGAAAGATAAGGGTAAAGGTGTTCTAGTTGAAGATGATGTTCAAGTGACTGAAAGGGAAATTGTTCTGACTGAGCCGAAATCCCTGACAAAAGTTCCAGAATCGTCTATTCCAGCTCCTTGTCCATTAACTTCAGTATCTGGTGTGATTAAGATCGAAGATGATGAAGAAGACGAAAATGATAATCTGAAAGATGATGCAGATGAAGTATATTCTATTCATAGCGATAATGATGATGATGGAAATGATGATGCTGATCAAGGTAATTCTGGTATAAAAGTAACTGAAGCGTCAAAAGAAGAGAATATTGATGAGTATCTTCAAGACGATGCAAATGAAGTACCATAAAATGCAGGAGGAGAGGGTGAGCATGGTGATGCTAAAAATGTTGATGAGATTGTTGATCAGGGTGCAGGTTTGATTCTACGTCTTGAACATGATGTAGAGGAAGGTGAGTTCTTGCATACTTACACTAGAGCTGAGATCATTAAGATGATAGATGTTAAAGAAGGTGAGTTTAACTTCAATTTTGAAGAGGAGTTGAACGAATTTGATATCAATCATCAACCTGCATATCAGTACAAGTTTGTTGAAGAAGCTGATAATTATGATAAAGTGGAAGTAGAAGACTGGAGCGATGATGATCAGTCTGAGAATGTTGATTCTGATACTTCTAGCTTTCCAACTCTCGCTGAGTTATTCAGTCAAGCAAATGAGGATGACTTGAGAAGAAAAGTTGCTGAAAGTGTTAAGAGTAAGAGTTTTAGAGAAATGTCTAAAGAAGAACAATGTGAAGAACGAAAGAAGTGGTTCAGGAAGGATACGAAAAGAAAATACAAAAGACCACTACAGTATTTCAGAAGGGATATAGATGTTTCTCTGGGTGATATCATAAGCTGGGGGTACTTGCCACAAGTCAACACTTATGCTATTAGAAGAGAATTTGGTGTTCAATATTTCCAATATATTCAAGATATAATGTCTCTACCTTGGTGGGATGTTGAAGAGTTGTCCCAAGTTAGAACATTATTATATCCAGTCAAATTTCATGATATGCCAACGTGGGGCTTGATGAAATTTGAAGCCTTCAGAGAATTTCGACACTGGAAGCCACATTATCCTAAGAAAGTAAAGAGGAAGGATCCTGTTGCAGGTATTGTGGAAATAATTCTGAAGATCAAGAAGCCCAGGGTTATGAAGAATATTCCATTGCCAAAGATGGAACAGAATTTTCATGAAGGGTTCGTATGCTGGGTTTATAGTTACATGACGACCGAAGCAGTAATTGTGTACAGAGTTGGGAATTAACTTAGAGATATTCACCTGTACGATCCGATGTGGATAGTAAATTGTTCTGCAAAGGATATTGAATGTCTGTTTGTGAACAAGATTAGATATAAGGCAGAAGATAGAGAACAAGCTCTGCAGTTTCAGAAGGTAGCTACAATATGTTTTCAGAAGGGTATAAATTCTGAAAATATGTGGTTAACAAGTTGGAGAGAGATTGAAAGAGAAGAGTTTCTGAAAGCAGAGAAGAGGAGAGAAGAGCGTGAAGAAAAAGACAGAATCGCTCGAGCTACATGGAGGAAAAAGCTAGCTGAGGAAGAAAAGAGAGCTGCCAAAGAAAAGGAATAGCTCAGGAAAGCGTTATTGAAAAAGCCGAAGCAAAGGCAAGAATTTTTCAAGTCTGTTTGAAGAATGTTTTGAAGACCGGCTGACTGAAGACTGCAGCAATATCCAAGGGGGAGTTTGTTGATGCATAATGTCTATCGCCTGCGTCATCAGTCTATGTCGTGTCATTTGTATGTAATAGGCTAGCTTTGTGGTATAAAATGTTAAAGTTATGTATGAGTTTTGACCAGATCCCACGACCTGGTAGGTCAGGTCGCACGAGGTGGAAACCTCAGCTCGTGCGGTCTGGAGTTGTCAGCCCATGCAGTCTGGTAGGTCTATATATAGACCAGTAGTGTTCTTCATTTGTAACTTTCTGGAGAATTGTGTACTGAACTGCTGTCCGATTCTCTCTGTACCAAAACGTATTATGTCAATGAAGAACGTGTTTTAAGTGACTTTCTACTCTTCTACTCTTGTTCTAACACTGATGCAAGGTTTCTAGACTGATTCCGCCTTTCTAAAAACTAGATCTGACTCTGATTGACTCATTTGGATGAATCATCGATCCTACAAAAGTCGTCAAATAGTGTAATGATGTATGTGGAAGGACCAAAAGTGTCAACATGCCAAACTTGTGCCTCTGATTGACCTCGCACGATGTTCGTATTTCTTTGATGAATAAAATTGTCAGACGCAAGAAGCTGTTTGTAATTAAAATCAAGAGTTTATAAAGCTCAGGGGTTAAACGTGTCAACATGTTAATTCTTACCTCTGAGTGACCTTTTAACGATCCCGAGACTTTGTAATACTTCATTATACTCTCACGTATATCGGATAATGATTTCGTGGAGTTTCGATGCAAATAAGTGATTGAAGTTGTAATTTCCAAGAAAAAGGGATTAAATGCGTCAACAAGAGAATCTAGTACATTTCGGGTGATCTCGTAACTAATCGGGAGCTTAAAGGTGTTTATTTTATGACCCAAGACTCTTAAAAGTTAACTATGGGGGTTAATAGTGCAATAAACAAAAGTTATTTAAACTTAATAAGGACCAGGGACTGAAAATGCAAAGTTTACAAACTTTTTACCGGATTCAGAGATCCTCGCGGGGCGCGTAGACTCCCTCTGATGTCTACGCGGGCCGCGACAGAATCACCAGTGTCCAAAAACTGGTCAGCTGCATGTTGCAGCCTGTCCACCGCCATTGCATGGCTTCTGAGCGATACCAGGGGCAGATTAATAGTTTTTACTGCCATGGGGACACCTGTGATCAACTGGTTAACTCCCTAAACAACTGGAATGATCTTGGCAACCCCCAAATTCCTATAAATAGCTCCTTGTTTGATCATTTGAGACTTGCACTATCATTTAGCTTCTGTAGTTAAGATTTTATTAGTTTAAGGACCGAAAGTCAAAGATATCGTAATTATACTTTGACTTCATGATTAATCACCAACGGTCCATCCATTATTCGAATTGAAAGTGGCTATGTGTTGGTAATTAAGTAGGTGATAATCCCTCAAAAGGGAACCTTCTAATTATCACGTTTACTTAGTTAATTGTCGGGTCAAAGTAGTTAAAATAAAAGTCAAACGGGTCAGTTTTTAAATAAAATTCATAACTGATAATGTAGAAGCTATAAAATCAGTTTTATCACTTTTCTGTCACACCCCGACCTCGTTAAAACAACAAACCGCGGCGGAAACGTCGGGGAGTGTCGTAACAGAATCATTGTTTCACAACACATGAATTGAAGTTTCGTTTTATTGAATTAAGTTTATTACATTGTATTGAAATCAAAAGCAAAACATGAACAAATTGACTTTCATTGTTATTGAGTCACTAAGGCCTCGTCCATTCCTATGTGAGTAAGTATCATAATCATCGTCAAACATCATCAAATTATGGTACCTGAAACATATGTGAAAATACGTCAGCATAAAAATGTCGGCGAGTACATAGGTTTTGTGAGTGTGTCAGATTCATGGCCTTGAGTTCATATTGCAATACCTCTTCCAACTACGAGAGTTGTCGAGTGTATACCTTGAAAACAAAAGAGTTTGATATTGCTGTATGTTTCTATCAACTTTTACAAATTGATATATGTGTAAACCAAGACCATTGTAGCCATGAATCTTAACTGAAAACATTTTTTTTTGTAAACCAAGTAGTAAATCGTTGTTGAAAGTAAACATTGTATGGTTTATATCGTTAAGAAAACTTTGTAGTGTAACTTCGTTTTGAAAACATTCGTCCAAGTGATCTAGATAACGCAACGATATGTAATGTGTTAAGAGCACTTATATATAGGAAGTACCAGCGGCGTATCCACCATGCTTTTATCACATTACATCCGCCCCATTACCTAATCACTTACCATAACCCAATCGTTCAATAGTTCAAATAGTTCCAATCGTTCAAATAGTTCAAGTAATTCACATAGATCAAATAGTTCCAATGGTTCAAATAGTTCAAATAATTCACATAGGTCAAATAGTTCCAGCAGTTCAATAGTTCACATAGTTTAATATAAACCATAACATTCGTTTTGAAAACTCGAAAATCGTTTAGCACATATGAATCACCCCAAAACATTTGAAAATGGTAAAAGAGGGGAACTATGTACTCACATTGAGTTGCAAGTATCCTCGATCTAATGAACTTAACAAAGCTCGAGCAAATCAAGGAAATCAAGTAGTACCTAGTAATCGGATCACTAAGTTAATAAATCAACACCTAAATCGGAAGATTGGGTAGAACGAGGTCTCGTAAACCAAATGAGTATTGGAACTCATGTGATATGGTTTAACGGTGCCTACATTCTAAATCGGAACCTATCCTAAGTGCTTACGACTCGTTACGACCCATTAAGGTAGCTTACGCTACTTTAACGCGTCGTTCGCACAAAAGCGCGTTCGAGACGCCTAACTAGTCCTATGACAAGTATTATATGCCCTAACATGTTTAAATATGTTGCATAATCATTTTAGGTGACAAAAGTTAGGTTACATATGCTTAAAATCAAATTATGCCTGAAAAGGGCATTTTGGTCATTTACCTAAGGCATATAAACTACCTATCATACAACTAATTAAACTAAGTGACCATAAGGTATAACCTCGGAAGGTTATTCCCTATACAACTATGGTCACAATATATGCTTGGTCGGATCCTAATGATCAACCAAACGGGTCGGGTTCGAAAGTCTAAGCGGTTGTTAAGACCGCTTGACTTACGACCCTAAACAAGCATTAGACTAAAAGTGACGAGTTAAACATGTTAAAACATCTTTAACTAAGTTAGAAAATAGTTTTGATACCCAAAAATAGCTTCGTCTCAAAATACGCATAAACACGTACTTTGACCGAAACTTTGACTCGTCACTTCGACTAATCAACGTGGTAATCAGTAGGTATAGTCACAAGGGACTATAATCATCGTGATTACCTTCACGTTGCAAAGTTCAAACGGGACTTTGTGTTGACTAATTCATGGTCAAAGCAGAAAGTCAAACACTGTTTGACTTTCATGCTTGAAAAGCATAAAAATCATGAAAGAAGCTTACAAAAGGTCCAAGCAAATGAAGATTTGAACTCAACACTCTCAGGTATGAAGCTTCACAAGTGAGAGCTTCAACTTAGAGAAGAATTGAGATCAAATGGTGTGAAGAAATGTGAATGAACAAGTGGGTATTTATAGAAAGTCTTGGGTTTATAGGATCTTGACATGTGTTTTTGCAAGAATCAAGACTCAAATCTCACCATACACTTGTAGAACATGGTTTTGTATACAATGGGAGCTCCAAAACTAGTTCATAGTATTGAGAAAGTTGCATAAAAGACCCCCAAGTTCAAGCTGGTTGCTGAAAATGGAAATTCTGTCAATTTAAAGCCGTCGCGTGCCGCCACGGCACAACCTTTAGGCTGTGGCGCGACGCCACCCCTTCCCAGTTGTAGAAACTTTCAAAAATGGCAGAATTGGTCCCTGCAGCATGTTTAAGCCATTTTTGACGTGATTAAACCCCCTTAAGCCATTTTCAAGGCTCTACAAGGATGCTAAAGCATAGGGGACTTGAAACATGCTTGAAATTATATCGGATTTCAGTTCGTTTGGTCTTACGGTTACGTTATTCGGTTAATTACGACGAAAACTCTAATGGACGCGAAAACGATCCAAATTACGCGACGAATGGTATTTTTGCATTCCAATCGTTAAAAAAAATATTTTAATGATTAAAAAGATTTTTGGATGCCCGGATATGTTCAGAACGTAAGATATGCGCGAAAATGCAAACTTATGCACTTTTTGACGCTTTTAGTCCCTGTTGATCAAATAAGTTTATTTTCGCATAATGAACCCCTCAAAGCCTATTTCTAAGTTATGTAAAGGATATTTAGGATATGTTTAGCTTATGATCAAGTTTTGAAATGTTCGTTACCATACGAATCGGTATACTTTCGTAGTTTGACGCAAATAGTCCCTGCGAGCGAATAAACTTGTTTTCGACACACCAAACCATCCAAAACTTATTTCTAAGTTATGTAAAGGTTATTTAAGGTATGTTAAGCCTATGTCACTATTCCATAGTGTTTGTTGCATTAATCTGATTACATTTATGCATCAGTTCGCATATAACTTTCTAGAAAGCGATTTAAAGCTCGAAATTGATCAAGAATTGATATGTGCAAGTGATACACATATTTATAAAAATCTTAAGTATGAAACACAAGATTTCATTGGTTTTGTATTTGTATGATGGTCGTAAAGGCACAGTTGTCACAGTCTCCCCTACTTTAGGAAATTTCGTCCCGAAATTTATTCGTAGGAGTCTGTCTGTAACGTTGTGTTAAACAATTGTCTTGCATGGAATCTAGGGTGTTATCTATTTGCATAGAGTAACCCATAAAATATTTCCATTCAATACATAACCTTGTCATTCCCCAGTGGATATACTTTGAAGCGAAAAATGAATGGATGATTCATTGTCTCCAATAGATTGTTCATTTTCAAAGGATATTTCTTTAAAAGCGGAAATGAATGGGTAATTCATTTTCTCAGATGGATACTTTTATCAGAAGTAGAAATGAAGGGTAGTTGAAAAAGATATTCATTTCCCTGATGGATATTTCTTCGGAAGCGAAAATGAATAGATAATTCATTTTGCTCAATGGGTACTTCTTTAGAAGTGGAAATGAAAGATAATTGAAAAAGATATTCATTTCCCTGATGGATATTTCTTCTGAAGCGAAAATGAATGGATAATTAATTTTCCTCAATGGGTACTTCGTCAGAAGTGGAAATGAAAGATGAATAGGTTATTCATTTTCAATGGATATTTCTTTTAAAGCGGAAATGAATGGGTAATTCATTTTCTCAAATGGATACTTTTATCGGAAGTAGAAATGAAGGGTAGTTGAAAAAAGATATTCATTTCCCTGATGGATATTTCTTCGGAAGTGAAAATGAATGGATAATTCATTTTCCTCAATGGGTACTTCTTCAGAAGTGGAAATGAAAGATAATTGAAAAAGATATTCATTTCCCTGATGGATATTTCTTTGGAAGCGAAAATGAATGGATAATTCATTTTCCTCAATGGGTACTTCGTCAGAAGTGGAAATGAAGGAATTATTGAATAAGATATTCATTTCCCCAATGGATATTTCTTAAGAAGCGGAAATGAATGGGTGATTCATTTTCCTCAATGGGTACTTCGTCAGAAGTGGAAATGAAAGAATCGATGTAGGATTATTCATTCCCCAATGGATTTTTCTTTAGAAGTGAAAATGAATGGATAATTCATTTTCCTCAGTGGATACTTCGTTAGAAGTGGAATGGATTTATTTCTTTTTCCTCAGTGGATATTTCTTCAGAAGTGAAAATGAATTGATGGTTCATGTTCCTTAGTGGATACTTCATTAGAAATGAAAACGACAAAATTAATGCAGGATTATTCATTCCCTCTGTGGGTATTTCTTTAGAAGTGAAAATGAATGATCAATTCATTTTCCTCAGTGGGTACTTCACCAGAAATGGAATGAATTTATTCATTTTCCTCAGTGGCTATTTCTTTAAAAGTGAAAATGAACAGATAGTTTATTTTCCTCAGTGGGTACTTTATCCAAAATGAAAATGAATTTGTTCATTTTCCTCAGTGGATATTCCTCAGAAGCGAAAATGAATGGATGATTCACTTTCTCCAATGGGTATTTCATAAGAAACGAAAATGAACATGGTTCATGAATAGATTATAATTTCCCTCAGCGGGTATTTCTTTCAAAAGTGAAATATGAATAGCAGTTCATTTTTCCTCAGCGGGTACTTTATCAGAAATGGAAATGAATAGAGTTAACTTTTGTTTCTTGATTAGATTGATACATGACAAAATTTGCTGTGGTTTCTGTGCATTGAATTCCATAATTATTATGCATCCATAATTTCGTAATTCCTTGCACAGTCCGCACAGTTTATTTTATAATGTGTAGGGGATAGAATCGGTCGAATAACCTTGTGATAACTTTAATTAGGTCAACACATAAACATGTAAGCATATAATAGTTACACAATTGTTCACTTGGTTATTTAATTCGTTATTAGTTTGTTATTAACTTGACGTTGATTTGTACATGGACATTCAAAGTATACCAGGAATCCAGTCAATGGACTTCAACCAGCACTTCAAACATCCTCAGGAATTCTATCTTATAAAGATAGGATGATCTTATAAGGATCCAATTTTGTTCACAAAGAATCGTAACATTCGAATTAGCACACAAAGATTCCAATTAAGGACTTTGATTGTTGCGCTTTAAACGTTCACAAGGGTCTAACTATGAAGATAGGAAGATCCTATATAGATTTGGAATTCGTATAGCGGGAAGAGTTCAGGAACCTTGTACTAGGTATGCTATGACAACATACGAAGCATAGGGTTTATGAAATCAAGGTGCTAGATATGCTAAGACAACATATGAAGCATAGGGTTTATGAAATCAGGGTGCTAGGTATGCTAAGACAACATATGAAGCAAAGGATACTTGAAATCATTGTGCTAAGCATGCTAAGTCGGCGTACGAAGCAGGGTGTTCTTGATAATCATGTACCACGTATGCTAAGGCAACATACGGGCAGATTGTTTTTGAAAGCTATGCTTAGAATTGTTTAAAAATATGTTTTTGAAAACCTTTTTGTAATGTTTTTGAAATCATGTACTAAATATATTAGGTAAACATTTTTATGAAATGTTTTAAAACCATGTGAGATGATTTTGAAAGTATGTATGAGGTTTTTGAAAACATGCATAATCTTTTGAAATTATATGCTGTGTAAAATATCGTGAAGTCGGGAAGACATGATATGTAAGACCAATCAAGGGCTTACGGAAGTACCCTTGAGTGTCCTATTAAGGATTTAAAGTGGTACTTTGGGTATTCGTTCAGAGTTGTAACTCGCACCTTGTACTTTGTTTCTTAGAAGAAACGAGTACTTAGGATTTTCGTAGGGATCACGAGCGATCATAAAAATGAAAGAACTACGAGAGTAGTTTGTTTTGCAAGGAACGCGGTTCCTTGGTGTCGGTATTGAAGGTATATGTCGTTCATACATGTAACCACACTTGTTTTCGTATATCGTAATGCAAATAAAGATTTATTAAAAAACCAAAATAATTGTTTCATACACTTGGATAACAAATGAAAATAATACATAAAGTTCAATTGTTTTAAAACAGCATCGTCTTCCAGTCAATCGAATGCTCATCCACGTGCTGGATTTGCATTAGCAAACTTTGGGCAATTGTTTCTGAAATGGCCCATCTCGCCACAATTGTAGCAAGAACCTGGTGGAAAACGAGCTTATGCTGGGTTGTTATCAACTTGATTTGGTGCAGCTGCAGCTCGACAGACCCTAGCTGTATGACCAGCAAGTCCACAATTTAGGCATTTAAGGCATTTCACACTAGCATGATGATGAAGGTTATATTGGTTGCACAGGGGTGCAGTCCCGTTGTATGGCTTCTTAGCAGGGGGTTGAGCTGGTTGGTTAGGGATAGCTTGGTTGTTTTGAGCAACTATGGCAAAGTTCTGAGAAGCCTTACGCTTCTTTGACTTTTTGGAGGACTCAGTCTGCTTATCTTTTGGTGTGAGAGCTTCAACTTAGAGAAGAATTAAGATCAAATGGTGTGAAAAAATGTGAATGAGCAAGTGGGTATTTATAGAAAGTCTTGGGTTTATAGGATCTTGACATGTGTTTTTTGCAAGAATCAAGACTCAAATCTCACCATACACTTGTAGAACATGGTTTTGTATACAATGTGATCTCCAAAACTAGTTCATAGTATAGAGAAAGCTGCATAAAAGACCCCCAAGTTCAAGCTGGTTGCTGAAAATGGAAATTCTATCAATTTAGAGCCGTCGTGTGCCGCCACGGCACAACCCTTAGGCTGTGGCGCGACGCCACCCGTTCCCAGTTGTAGAAACTTTCAAAAATTGGCAGAATTGGTCCCTACAACATGTTTAAGCCATTTTCGACGCGATTAAACCCCGTTAACCCATTTTCAAGGCTCTATAAGGATGTTAAAGCATAGGGGACTTGAAACATGCTTGAAATTATCTCAGATGTCTTTTCGTTTGGTCGTACGTTTGCGTTATTCGGTTAATTATGACGAAAACTCGAACGGGCCGGAAAACGATCCAAATTACGCGACGAGTGGTATTTTTGCATTCCAATCATTAAAATAAAATATTTTAATGATTACAAAATTTTTTGGATGCCCGGATATGTTCAGAACGTAAGATATGCGCGAAAATGCAAACTTATGCACTTTTTGACGCTTTTAGTCCGTGTTGATCAAATAAGTTTATTTTCGCATTCCGAACCCCTCAAAGCCTATTTCTATGCTATGTAAAGGATATTTAGGGTATGTTTAGCTTATGATCAAGTTCCAGAATGTTCGTTACCATACGAATCGGTATACTTTCGCAGTTTGACGCAAATAGTCCCTGTGAGCGAATAAACTTGTTTTCGACACACCAAACCATCCAAAACTTATTTCTAAGTTATGTAAAGGTTATTTAAGGTATGTTAAGACTATGTCACTATTCCAGACTGTTTGTTGTGTTAATCTAATTACATTTATGCATCAGTTCGTGTATAACTTTTCAGAAAGCGATTTAAAGCTCGAAATTGATCAAGAATTGATATGTGCAAATGATACACATATTTATACAAATCTTAAGTATGAAACACACGATTTCATTGGTTTTGTATTTGTATGATGGTCGTAAAGGCACAGATGTCACACTTTAATAACTTGGTAAATATTATAAGAACATGTTTAGACATGTTTAACCCGACAATTCTGAGTTTAGGCTCGGTTCGTAACTGAAAGTCGCAAAAGTTGACTTTTGCTTTGACTTTCAGTTCTGACCCAATTTAGCTTAGTTTCTTTGTGCCTTAGGGTTCCTTTGTGACCATATTATATGTTAGTATAACCCTCTGAGTTCATACTACATCGTCCCTTAGAAATCATAGTTCATTTGCATGTTCCCGTTAATTGCTTAAAAATTGACTATTATGCCCTTATGTTATAAAAACGAGATTTTTGAAAATGTGAGAGGACAAAAAGCTTTATTACTGATATATAAGTAGGTCAAATAAATTTGACATCAGTTTCTGGTCTCAAACTAAAGTTATGCAAGATATCGTAAAATGAAACTTTTTGTTAATTAAATATGCATTTTTAGCATAAATCAGGGTTAAACCCAAATTTTGGCACCAAACCCATTGCCTACTATTTTGATATTATTTTTAAGGATTTTTGGAATTTTTGGTCAGATTATAAACCGACCATATCATTGAGTTCTCGTATAATTAGATAAATAACGATAATACCCTTTTTGTTAATAAAATAAGATTAACATATGAATATCAAGCCAAACTTTTTCCTACTTATGTTATATGTTAAATAAAATATTTTAAACCTTAAAGGCTGATCAAAATCTCAGATTTCCATAAAAATCTCAAATATCGTCAATTATCGACTTTTACGCAAATTTGGCGCAAAGTATGGTTTAAAACCATATTTATGTCACACCCTGACTTTTGCGGAAGCGTGATTTGGTGTGACTTGCTTAATATCATTGCATTCAACCATAACAAACAACTATATGATAAATCCAAGATGTTCATCCATTGATTAAGTTTTAAAACATTACATCATCATTGTCTTGAAACATAGACTTAAAATCCGAGTTACAAACCATATAAATTGTTTAGAGTTCCATAAGGACTCATCAAAAACTTTAGTTAAAACCAGGTTTTGAAAGATGCGTCCCGTCCAGGATAAGACACACTAACCAAGCCCTAAGACACGGATGACATCTTTTATTCTCAACATGACTTGAAACTCCAACGCCCGCCAGATCCATACTTAATTTCCTGAAAATACATGTAATTTGAAAACATCAACAAAAGTTGAGCGAGTTCATGTGCTTATTTGTGAATAAACCTTTGGAGCACTTGTAAGTATGTTTGTATGTACTTGAAAACCCGGTATGAAAGCAACAAGGAAAAACAGATCAATTAATGTGTAGCTAATACATTAATATTTGTGACGTGATGCAGGGAACTCAAACCTACCAAACTTTACACCGGGCTTCCAGCTGTAAGACATAGTCACCACATGGCTCATTCGGCGTGCGCATGGGTGGGGCTTTCTACACCCGAATAGATCTATCACTCATGTCCCTCGGTCCTACAACGAGGATTAATAGCCTTAAGTGTTATGCCAACCACTCACATGATCAAGCAGTACCCTTCCTTAGCTAACAATACCAACTGAGAATGTTTGTAAACAGTTGTAACATGTATTTCATCCCCGAGGTTATAAAACTGAAAACACTTAAAAGAAAAGGGGGTCATGAACTCACAGTTTTGCGTTCTTCGAATCCGCCTGTAACTCAAGGTTTCCTCTGGTGTACACGACTACCTACAATGTACTATGGCCTTATCAGACGAGCGGGTCGTTCCTTGACTTAGTATTAATTAGTGCCTTTGAGTTACGTTTCCAAGTGTCTTCATCATTATTCCAAGTTATATAATTATTTGTTAAAATAATAAATATTTTAACTTAAATTATATTTATTAAATTTTGGAATAATTGTTAAACCATATCATTGTAACTTAATACTTCCCAAGTATTTATACTTGTATTTCCTTCCCAAGGATGGGGTATCTTATACATGTGTATTTTTGCCATGTTTTGGGGTCGTATTCCGGTGTGTATTTATACGTATGAGAATACGTATTTTATTGTAATCATTAAGTATTCATATACTTACATTTATATTAAACTCTCCGGAATATTATTTCTAATAAAAGTCCACCAGTATATATATTTCCAAAATATATATATTTAAGAAATATTACTTAGAAAAACTATTTATAATTTTTCTTTCGGCAAAAATATTTGTAGTTCCAAAATAATATATTTTCAAGTCTAACTTAGAAAATATATATATAAACTTATTTTTATCCAAAAATAATGTATTTCAAGTGTACTCAAGAAAATATATATCTTTCCCAAAAATTATATATCTTCTAAAAATTCCAAGAAAATATATTTTTACTTCCCAAAAATAATATATTTTCTCCTTGACAAAATATGATACAACTTTGTAATAATTGTAAAAATCATATTTTCATTTCCTTGTGTCCAAAATATTATTTACCAAAATATACTTTGTGAACATATTTTCCGGAATATTTTGTAAGTTACATTTCTTGTTCGATTTTCATCAACATTTTGTGTATAACTTGTATCTTCATATCCTTGGAATTTTGGTAATATTTTGGATTGTAATACTTGGTATTTTTGTGAGTTATATTATTTCAAGTCCTAAAATAATATAATTATTACACAAAGTATACAAATAATCACACATGTGTGTCTTCAATGTATATATATTCTATATATATATTTAGCCACTTTTATTTATAAAAACCAACCTCCAATAACTATAACTTTTATAGCAAAAATTATGGCAAAGTTTATGTAACAATTTATTGTTGAAAATACACTTGTAAGTGCATGTTTATAAATATTTTTCTAAGTGTTTAGATTTTTAGAAAATTTTGCCATAGTTTCCCCTAAAAATGGAGGTTCCCATGCTTTCAAGCATATCATTTTCTTTTGTAAAAATCATCACAATCAATCTACAATCAACACTAAACAACCTTTACTTACCAATCATGCCAAAATCATGCATTTTCTACTACTTCATGAACTTGAAAGTTTATGAAAATTTGTAGTAACTTGGTAGTGTGTTTAGTGAGTTTAGTTACCCTTTAAAGTGTGGTTGTTTATTTAAAAACATCATTTTTGAAGGATTTAGATGTTTACAACTTGCAATCAGGTTTTACAAAAATGTTTCCTTATGAAATTTTCTTGTTACACAAGTGTTTCTACACTTGTTTAATCACCAAAAATAGTGTTTGTTTATGTAAGAACCAAGTTTTAACAAAACTTATATTTTTAACTCGGTTTCTTTAGAAATCATCTATAAAATTTCTAGATCTACAAGTATCACAACTTACTTTGATCATCATTTTACAAGAAAAACAATTTATACTTCAAGTTCATGATTTACATATGGATGATCTATTGATTTCTTAACATAATCATCCTCTCATCTTGCTAAATCATGTTTTTAATCATGATCTAGCAAGATCATATGATGATCTACATCATTTACACAAGCAAACAACAATCATCGACTATAACATCACATAAATAACATGATTTCTTATAATTTTAAGCTTATGTTCAAGTTTACTTCTCATGATTCTTAGTGTTCTTCAAGATTATCATCTTATATCATCTTCTAACCACTTATAATAGATGTAAAATGAAGAGATCATGGTTCTTACCACTAGCACAAGGCTAGGGATGATCAAGAGGAGGAAACAAGTGGATAAAAGCAAACGGTGGAGGTCCTTAAACTTTCGAAAGCTCCAAGCTTCCTAACTTAGCTCCTTACACCCTTGAGTATGCATGGATTTAGTGAAGAATGAAAGATGAAGAGGATGATGGTGTAGGGGTGCTTGGCCGTGAGTATGATGAAGGGAAAGGAGGAAGAAGATGTTGGTGAATGGTGAATGAAGTCATGATCTAAAGGTCTTTATATATAATCTTCAACATATCAAGATCTTCAAGGATTTTATGTTGATAAAAGTGAGACACAATCTTATATTAAATTGAAAGAAAATCAAGGAGTGGGGCCAAGTATGGGCCGTGAACTAAGTTAGGGGGGGGGGGTCTAGGTGTAGGTTTTAACCCTTTAGTTACAATCTAGTTCAATTCCAAGTATCGGTTACGTGTTTCAGTTATTAGATATTTTTAGGAGGTGTTATGATGTTTGGGGATCATAACTATCTTGGAAACATTAAAACAGTGCTTATAATGTCAATTTGGTGTTTCGGGTAATGTCCGGTTGTTCGGTTGGTTACCGGTTCGTTAAGGTGCTAAACTTTGCAGTTTAGTATGCTTTATGTTACCTTTTGTGACACTTTTGATTCCCGACACTTAGGAAAGTATTCAGGACCATTTAAGCATATTTCTGCATGATATTAGGTTGTTTAAATGCTGTATTTTGCTGAATTTTACAGAATTCTGCAGTTTATGTGAGTTTTAGACACTTTCCGGCACTTAAACTATCTCTAGGAAGGCAGTTTTATGATCCTTACTTTCCTACACACTATACTAGTGTAAGACTTGGTTTCTGGATCATTCTGCGTCTCAATACAAAGTCTGTCTATCTGCTGAACTCTGTCAGCATTTTTCTGATTTGTCTGATAACTGTGCTAACTGTTTTTTCATGCATCGTCTAAGTCAATAAAGTCCTTATGCAGTAATGATATAATATTAAGCAATATGTGATGCACATGTATGTGTATGGCAGTAATCAGAAAGCAATTCAAGTCATAATTTGTAAATCAGCACAGTCATTAATCATTAATTATTGTCTAATTAATTGTAGGGATGCATGCAGATTTGGCAGTTGTCACATTCTCCCCCTGTTAAGAAAATTTCATTCTCGAAATTTGTACTACCTTAACTCCTTAGGGTTACATTATGCGTGTATGTATATGAATAATTCTGAGGTAGATAACCACAAAACCGAATCAATTCTTATTCACATCAGGTGAATCCAAAGATATATTACAACAACAAGAACCCAATGGTTAAAAGGTATGTGTTCTAGCATTTGATGACAAAGGACACGAGATGTATAGATGTATAATCTAGTGTAACGTGGTTAACAGGGGTCCAACAAAGGAGTTTTGACCAATGGATTTTCAAACAATCGGTCACAATATGCAAACAAGTTTTCAAAAACCATAGCATCCGCTATATGAACTCAAAATCAACAACTCGAATATGATAGTAACATGAAAATGATCTGTCAACTTTTCGAATAAAGAAATGGTAAGGATTAGTGTGTTGACATTCTTGAATTGCGAAAATACACCGAATGAAATACAAGCGAATCTGGTGTATTATTGTCTTATTTCCTAGTTGCATTAGGAATGTTTAAATGACAGGTCAAACAAAAGTATGTGTAGTTTTGTGTGAAACGGTTGACCATGATTAGCACAAGCTACAGATTTGTAATGACACCACAAGGTGTCGTAATTGACATATTTCAATAATAGCGGTGACCGAACTACTTCACCATGTTTGAGATCAAATGAAAGTGTAATGAAACAATCCTTAGGATTTGATTCAAACGGCATAGTAGGACCTTTCAATTGAATATAGATCATCAAAGAGCCATTGTTTCCGATTGAAGATGAAAAAGTAATAAGTACCGCAAGGCATTCGATCGACAATGAAAGAATTGTTAGGAGGTACACCGTGATATGAAATGAATCTATGTACCATTGTCTTAACACACAACTGTGTTGAGACCGTTTTAATCGTGATAAACAAAACAGATTTAGAGCAAGTCAATAAATAAACAACTAAATCCGTGTATGAGGTGCGTAACCAAATTAGCGCAAGCTTCAATTTTGTGAAAGCATCACCACAAGGTGTTGAAACCAACAAACAACTTAGTGGAGTCATAGACCAAACAAGTCTACTACGACTCAAAACAAAAGAACTTTTGCAAACATAAATTTGAACATGATGCTCTCAATACATCATATGGCGTCTTGAATTGAATATGCGAAATGGACAAGTTCAAGCGATTGAACCTGGTTTCAGCGCAACCTGACAATAAACGTATGTGTCGACAAGGAAATCTCAGCATGGTTACGAAGATAAACCATGAATATAACTTGAAAGAAAAGAAGTTTCACGAAAGTGTGTTGACTTGATAGCAAAGGAGCCAACAATTACAATAATGTAGGTTATTCAAATCATAAACCAATAATTAGCTTTAGCAAAAATAATATTTGAACTTCAATGAAGCGTCTATTCGAAACCATACCACATGCATAACAAATGGTGAATGTGTAGCATATGAGTTTCCAAGAAATGAAACAATGAGTGTTTGCTATAATAAAGAAAATTGTTATAATGCAACTATCATTAGGAGAAGTAGAGGTGCAAAATTCTACTTGTTAGAAGCAATAGTGGGAATTTCAATATAAGAAATTTGAGTGTTTTACCTGTTTGGTTAACTGAAATAGCATATGCGTCAGAATAATGGGGTTTGCTTGAGTTAACATATGTGGTTTCTAAGTGACAACCTTTACGAGTTTTGACTTAAGTTCCCAAAGGTCCTAAGTACATGTTGTCTAGGTTCTCAAAGTTTCGTATTCTGTGTAAAATTGTTTTGTGCATCGTGTAGGAAACACGATTTTTGTGTATGTTTAAAACAAATGGTTGAGCCACTGTGCTTCGGTATACTTTCTTCTTGAATCCACAGCTAATGATACTCGATCAACGATCAATCTTGGAATAGTAGTTGGATCCTCACAGTTAATTAAATGAATAATTCGTTAATCCTCAGCAAGAGTTACCGACTCTTGTTCGTTTGGCTCCTGGTAGTTAATACTCATTTGAAAATCATCGTCCTTTGCCTTGATGAACAGTACTAAGATTCCTTAGGGCAAAAAGCTTGCCTTATAAGTTCCCAATCTGGCAACTTCTGAAGCTGCGTTGACAAATCTTGTATCTCAGGAAGTGCAAGTCGATGAGGTGCCTTGGCTACAGACACGGCGCCTGGAACCAAATCTATGCAAAATTCGACTTGTTGTTGAGGAGGTAATCCTGGCAAGTCTTCGGGGAAGACCTCAGGATATTCCCTTACCACAGGGGTATCTTCGAGCTTAGGTTCTTCGGCTTCCTTGTCCACGTCACGAGTTAAAAGAAAAGGGAAACACATCATTTGCTCGAAAACTTCCGTGTCTTCAACGACTGGTAATCCGTAGGGGCGTATCCTGCCTCCTAAATCACGATCGTCTCTTCGTTCGCCATCGGGATGCGGATAACAATCTCCGCTTGATTGCTCGACAACAAATCCATCCCAATTACCACATCGAAGCCTCCCTTTAGCTAGTTCTATCAAGTACGGGTTATCTAACTTAGTTGCTATTAAAACCAGTATACTCTCAAACTCTATAGATGCGAAGCTAAGATTGGCAACAGTATCTAGCAGCACAGATGCATAACGTTGACTAATATGGGGCGTACCGATGTCCACGCTTGGATCCTGGTGTGTTTCCCTAGCTCCGGTGTTGAGCTTTCATCCACGTGCCTGAGTGTTTTTAGGGCAGCATTTTCTAAAATGCCTTTTGTCTCCACAGTTAAAACAACCTTGAGCACGTTTTTGTTTGTCACTCTTCCTGCCTTGATAGTCGTTGTTATCGTTGTTTCCTTCGAGATTCTTGCTACCATCTTGGCCTCCATTTCCACGTTTAGTACCTTGCCTACAGGTCTCCTTGACATGCCCCACTTTGCCACAGTTTTCACATTTTCCATATCTGCATCGCCTGATATGATAATGTCGACAATTGTCGCACTTAGGTAGGATACCCATGTACTCTTTTCCCTTTTTTGGCCCTGTTCTTGCTATTCACCCGAGTACCCTTCTTGAAGTTTGGGAACTTTCTCTTGTTGTCTCCAGATGGCTCTACAAGAGTCTCCTTTTTCTCTTCCGAAGTGGAAAATTTTCCTAGTCTAACCGCTTCTTCAGTGAGCGCCACACTTAAGTCGATAGCATCGGTGATCGTTGGAGGTTTAGATGTTGGCACCAGGCTTAGAATCTGAGGTGCCAATCCCCCGATGAAGCATTTGATCCTCTTAAACTCTGGTTCCACCAGACGCGAAACAACTTGTGATAAATCATGAAATCTCTGCATATACTCAGCTATCTTTGAACCTTCCATTTTCAAGTTCCACAGTTCAATCTCCAACTTCTGGACTTCTGCCCTCGAGCAATATCTCTTACGCATCAGTTCTTTCAGTTTGTCCCACGTCAAAGCATACGCAGCAGTCTTACCCAATGTCCGGACCTGAAGGTTCCACCATGACAGAGCCCCATCTAGAAACAATCCAGATATGTACATGACTTGTTGCTATGGAGTACATTTGCTCAAACTCAAAACAGAATCCGTCTTCTCAACCCAACGCACAAAAGCTACGACACCCCCAGTGCCATCGAAATCTCGGGGCTTGCAGCTCAAGAACTACTTGTAGGTGCAGCCTGTGACATACGCAACATCATTCACATAAGGCATTAGCAAAGCACTCTTGGAAATGTCCAAACGTTTTGTAATGCGTCTTAAGTGACTAAACATTACCGTTGGGTGGGTTATTTCCTAAGGTGCCTCCGCTGCGTTTGGAGCGAAGGGCCTCGTGCTGTGCGATGGCCTGTGAAATGCGCTCTTGTAATTCTGCCTCTGTCGTCGGCAGAGGGTTGTTGGTATCAGTGTTCCCTTGAATCGACATCTTCTAAGAAGAAGATCGGATAGGTCAGGTCTCATTAAAGACACAAGCACCTAAGCATCTACTTAACGAATGAGACCTAGGAGATGTGTATATATACATATATAAGCAATCGTTATAACAATCAATCACATAACATCACAATTATAGCACAACTTATAGATAAGAACATGTTTAATGAGAACATAACAGACAATCACGTAGCATCATAATTATAGCACACACATGCAGATCAACAATGTGCTTAGCGAGGACATAGCGACTGAGCTCTCATTATTTACCGACCACAATCACATTGTCTACAAAGTGTATCACATCAAAAGGGACACAGGGTCACCCTACCCTTGTCCAATAAGTATATATCAGTGTATCAAAATCACGTAGTCAAAAGTGGTCTTCAAAAGTCTCCACAATCTCGGCTTATTAGTAGTGTCTTTACTCAAAAGTAATGCAATCCGCATAAATCTAGAAACCAACTATACTGGTGACTGAGGTGGAGGAGGGAAGAAAGGCAAACCGCTAACATCTGCGAGCTCCTCCTCGAGCTTGTATACACATCGTAGTAATTAACTGATCTGCTGCTCGATAGTAAAGAAAGGAGCATCATAACCCAAGAAAGGTGTAATAGCAGCAGGTGAGAGTGCAAAAGGAGACAGTGATGAATGTGGAGGATCATAGTATACTGGTATAGACAGGGTGGGGGACGTGGTGTCAGCTCGGCTCCAAAACTCTGCGACTGAATACCTCAAACTGTAACTGGAGTAACAGGAGCAAATCACCCCGTGGGTAGCCTCCATATTGTGAGGGATGGTAGGGGTCTGCAATCAGCATAGGGCATGATAGGAACCATCGGAATGGCTCGTCCAGCGGTGAAGAAATGAACAGTACAGCCTGAAGGATCTCTGGAAAAGCTGCTGATACAAAAGGACCGTCACGCGGGTGCTGGCCAAAGGTACCTTCCCCTGGACGGGGTGCGGGTATGTCTTGAAAGAAAACAATAGGCAAACCGGTGCGATGGACGTCGGACTCCACAGGAGGAAAGGAGCAACATCAGCGGGTGCGGGTGCAGGAACAAATGTGTTAACAAAAGAGAAGACCATCAGGTGCAGGTATTGGGTCAGGTATAACGGGTGCAATGTCTGGTAAACCAAAAGAAATAGGTTCATGATCAAGCAAGGGCTCAAGATCAGCAGGTGCAACATCAAGCTGACCCAAGAGGAACAGGAGCTGGCTCAGGAGCAGGCTCTGGGTCGTGTGAAGGTGTGGGATCTCGAGCAGGTGATAGTGCAGACATAGCGGCGTCGTCATCCGAGTTAGTAACAAAAAGCGGCAATCTGACCGTCTGTAAAGCTGAAAATGTCACAGACTCAAAGGAGTCTGAAATCGAGTGTAACCTAGAATCAGAGGATAACTTGATATCAGGGATCTCAAGAAGTGAAATTAGTAACAACGTTCTTGTCTAACTTTCCATCATCATGGGCGTCATTAGGAGGACCATCAATGAACAAATCAACGTCATCATCAACTACTCGTCGAGTAGCCAATTTTCGGAAGGAATGTCCACAGGAGGCGCAACATCGAGGATCGGAGCCATTGTGTGCTCACCATCGGGATGACCAGTGATGAGGCGGTCATGGACTGAAACAAGGATGACAAAAAGATCCTTGTCAGGGAAGCCATCAGCAAGGGTAAATCATCACCAAAGTCTGGTAGCGCGAACGGTTGGAAGTCATCCTCGTCCTTGGTCAGCAGGTCAGGGTCACTCTCAGTGTCTGACGTAAATATCTCCGGTGCAGGTGAAGTCTCATTATCTGTGACGGTGGCCATAGGATCGTCAACCTCTGACAACTCACTCTCGGAAGAAGGTGACATGTGTGCCGGTACATACTAATCATAACATGTATATTCATAGTAATCACTAACACTTAGTATATTGCAAACAAAGGTAATTTATCATGTAATCATGTATTCACATTATTCTTCATGAAACTTTCTATCCTTCCTAGTCTCCCAGACTAAACCACCTAGTCTCCCATACTAAACCAACCAGTCTCCCAGACTAAACCAACCAGTCTCCCAGACTAAACACCCAGTCTCCCAGACTAAACCAACCAGTCTCTTAGACTAAACCAGCCAATCTCCCAGACTAAACACCCAGTCTCCCAGACTAAACCAACCAGTCTCCCAGACTAAACACCCAGTCTCCCGGACTAAATACCCAGTCTCTCAGACTGAAACACCCAGTCTCTCAGACCGAAAGACCCAGTCTCTCAGACTGAAACTCCCAGTCTCTCAGACTGAAACACCTAGTCTCTAAGACTGAAACACCCAGTCTCTCAGACTGAAACACCCAGTCTCTCAGACTGAAATACAAACATAAACCTTGAAATGTGTTTTGTGTCTTTTCTTTTATAAAAATTGTTTTGTTTATTGGATCTGGTTGTTTCGTGTATGCAATGAAAACATGTTGTAAAAACATTTTCGTGAGAGCCCTAATGATTGTAGTCTAGACTCGAGAAAGAATCCTAGTTCGCTACAATCGAAGCTCTGATACCAAACTATCACACCCTGACTTTTGTGGAAGCGTGATTTGGCGTGCCTTGCTTAATATCATTGCATTCAACCATAACAATAAACTATATGATAAATCCAAGATGTTCATCCATTGATTAAGTTTTAAAACATTACATCATCATTGTCTTGAAACATAGACTTAAAATCCGAGTTACAAACCATATAAATTGTTTAGAGTTCATAAGGACTCATCAAAAACTTTAGTTAAAACTAGGTTTTGAAAGATGTATCCCGTCCAGGATAAGACACACTAACCAAGCCCTAAGACACGGATGACATCTTTTATTCTCAACATGACTTGAAACTCCAACGCCCGCCAGATCCATACTTAATTTCCTGAAAATACATGTAATTTGAAAACATCAACAAAAGTTGAGCGAGTTCATGTGTGTGTTTGTGAATAAACCTTTGGAGCACTTGTAAGTATGTTTGTATGTACTTGAAAACCCGGTATAAAAGCAACAAGGAAAAACAGATCAATTAATGTGTAGCTAATACATTAATATTTGTGACGTGATGCAGGGAACTCAATCCTAGCAAACTTTACACCGGGCTTCCGGCTGTAAGACATAGTCACCACATGGCTCATTCGGCGTGCGCATGGGTGGGGCTTGCTACACCCGAATAGATCTATCACTCATGTCCCTCGGTCCTACAACGAGGATTATATATCTTCTAAAAATTCCAACAAAATATATTTTTACTTCCCAAAAATAATATATTTTCTCCTTGACAAAATATGATATAACTTTGTAATAATTATAAAAATCATATTTTCATTTCCTTGTGTCCAAAATATTATTTACCAAAATATACTTTGTGAACATATTTTCCGGAATATTTTGTAAGTTACATTTCTTGTTCGGTTTTCATCAACATTTTGTGTATAACTTGTATCTTCATATCCTTGGAATTTTGGTAATATTTTGGATTGTAATACTTGTTATTTTTGTGAGTTATATTATTTCAAGTCCTAAAATAATATAATTATTACACAAAGTATACAAATAATCACACATGTGTGTCTTCAATGTATATATATTCTAAATATATATTTAGCCACTTTTATTTATAAAAACCAACCTCCAATAGCTATAACTTTTTTAGCAAAAATTATGGCAAAGTTTATGTAACAATTTATTGTTGAAAATACACTTGTAAGTGCATGTTTATAAATATTTTTCTAAGTGTTTAGATTTTTAGAAAATTTTGCCATAGTTTCCCCTAAAAATGGAGGTTCCCATGCTTTCAAGCATATCATTTTCTTTTGTAAAAATCATCACAATCAATCTACAATTAACACTAAACAACCTTTACTTACCAATCTTGCCAAAATCATGCATTTTCTACTACTTCATGAACTTGAAAGTTTATGAAAATTTGTAGTAACTTGGTAGTGTGTTTAGTAAGTTTAGTTACCCTTTAAAGTGTGGTTGTTTATTTAAAAACATCATTCTTGAAGGATTTAGATGTTTACAACTTGCAATCATGTTTTACAGAATTGTTTCCTTATGAAATTTTCTTGTTACACAAGTGTTTCTACACTTGTTTAACCACCAAAAATAGTGTTTGTTTATGTAAGAACCAAGTTTTAACAAATCTTATATTTTTAACTCAGTTACTTTAGAAATCATCTATAAAATTTCTAGATCTACAAGTATCACAACTTACTTTGATCATTATTTTACAAGAAAAACAATTTATACTTCAAGTTCATGATTTACATAAGGATGATCTATTGATTTCTTAATATAATCATCCTCTCATCTTGCTAAATCATGATCTAGAAAGATCATATGATGATCTACATCATTTACACAAGCAAACAACAATCATCAAGTATAACATCACATAAATAACATGATTTCTTCATGATTTCTTATAATTTTAAGCTTATGTTCAAGTTTACTTCTCATGATTCTTAGTGTTCTTCAAGATTATCATCTTATATAATCTTCTAACCACTTAAAATAGATGTAAAATGAAGAGATCATGGTTCTTACCACTAGCACAAGGCTAGGGATGATCAAGAGGAGGAAACAAGTGGATAAAAGCAAACAGTGGAGGTCCTTCAACTTCCGAAAGCTCCAAGCTTCCTAACTTAGCTCCTTACACCCTTGAGTATGCATGGATTTAGTGAAGAATGAAAGATGAAGAGGATGATGGTGTAGGGGTGCTTGGCCGTGAGTATGATGAAGGGAAAGGAGGAAGAAGATGTTGGTGAATGGTGAATGAAGTCATGAACTAAAGGTCTTTATATATAATCTTCAACATATCAAGATCTTCAAGGATTTTATGTTTATAAAAGTGAGACACAATCTTATATTAAATTGAAAGAAAATCAAGGAGTGGGGCCAAGTATGGGCTGTGAACTAGGTAGGGGGGTCTAGGTGTAGGTTTTAACCCTTTAGTTACAATCTAGTTCAATTCCAAGTATCGGTTAGGTGTTTCAGTTATTAGATATTTTTAGGAGGTGTTATGATGTTCGGTTATCATAACTAGCTTGGAAACATTAAAACAGTGCTTCTAGTGTAAATTTGGTGTTTCGGGTAATGTCCGGTTGTTCGGTTGGTTACCGGTTCGTTAAGGTGCTAAACTTTGCAGTTTAGTATGCTTTATGTTACCTTTTGTGACACTTTTGATTCCCGACACTTAGGAAAGTATTCAGGACCATTTAAGCATATTTCTGCATGATATTAGATTGTTTAAATGCTGTATTTTGCTGAATTTTGCAGAATTCTGCAGTTTATGTGAGTTTTAGGCACTTTCCGGCACTTAAACTATCTCTAGGAAGGCAGTTTTATGATCCTTACTTTCCTACACACTATACTAGTGTAAGACTTGGTTTCTGGCTCATTCTGCGTCTCAATACAAAGTCTGTATATCTGTTGAACTTTGTCAGCATTTTTCTGATTTGTCTGATAACTGTGCTAACTGTGTTTCATGCATCGTCTAAGTCAATAAAGTCCTTATGAAGTAATGATATAACATTAAGCAATATGTGATGCACATGTATGTGTATGGCAGTAATCAGAAAGCAATTCAAGTCATAATTTGTAAATCAGCACAGTCATTAATCATTAATTATTGTCTAATTAATTGTACGGATGCATGCAAATTTGGCAGTTGTCTCAATTTAGCACCTAAGACTTGTTACCTACTGATTTTATAAATGAATTTTAATATTTTAACAATAAATAAGTCCTGAACTCAGACTACCAGTTTGGTCCTTAAAACATATGTGAAATGACCAAAATGCCCATTCGGTGCATAGTTTGGCCATAAATGATAAACCTCACATATGTATGAGATCTTACTGATGTAACATGATAAAATAAATATTTTTAATGAAGGTTTAAGACCAGAACCTCAGTTTATGTTTAAATCTCTTTTATAAACTTTAAAATGACCAAAATACCCTTACAGGACTTAAATTGATCTTAAATTCATTTGGGGCATAATTGTTGATATCCTACTGATATCACAACATATTTTAAGCATTATAGTTTATGGAACTTGTACTTGACTCATCCGGTTACCTGTTATGCTTATACGTGTTCGGTACGGTTTATGTAACTAGTTTGCATAAATTGACCGAAACGGGTCAAACCTTATCATTTTTACTTCAAAATCCAGAATGCATTTAGTCTACCCATTTTATACAAGTCTTCATACTTGTCGGGTCTAAATCACATTCCAATCCGGTCACCGCTTAATCTAGCGTTTCGTGCCGTAAACCTTTCTTTAAAACTAACCGGTCTAAGTTACAACTTAAATAAGACCCGTTAGGAATCTAATAGGTTAATAAAACCTTCATTCCAGATTAAGAGCCCCGGTAGTAGTATTTGCACTTGTTTGAGTAGAATTTACGGCTGAGAATACTAAATTGCATTTTAAGCTCAGGTAAATACTTTTAACTTATTTCCCTTATACGGGTTTGGGATACGGTAAATTATTACCTCTTGGTCGGGTGTAGAAACCTTTTAATCGGATATTGTTAAATTGCATAATCCCGTTTTAATCAGTATTGCTTGATAACAGATAACATTGGGGGTTAACGACCGTGCCCTAGATATCCTTGGCTCATTTAAAAAGCGTAAATGGCCACGACTTAAGCACGGGGTGTAGGCATACACCTGTCAGTTGCATATGTAAAAGATATACTCATTTGCTGGGGTAATCCGCCGTGAGTTTATATTTCTGGTGTGTTGTTTAATCTTGTTCGGTTTATTTAATACCGGCCCTAAATGTTGGACAAACATGTAAATCTGATACAAGATTGTTATTAATATAATTGTCCCAAGTTATAAAAACATTTGTGCCTTGTGCATTTAAATCAATCTTCATAAATATTTTCAAAAGAGTCGGTTAATTGTATTTACCAGTGTAAACTGACGTATTTTTCAAAAAGACTAAGTGACAGGTACCGTACGTTATCACCTGGGAGCTCTGGGCGTTAGTAAAGAATCTTGCAAGTTCTGAACGCTTAAAGTCTGTTGAACAATATTTTATATTTCTGTTTTAGATCCGCCTGTGGATCCACTGACAACCGTTTGTATAATATTTATTTATACTTTGAATTTCGGTTTGTAATATTATTTTCTACCAAGACTTCCGCTGTGCATTAAACCGTGTATGTTTGACTACGATGATATCAACTACGTCACGATACTCCCCGCCGGGCCCACCGGTAATATGTGGAAATATCGGGGTTTGACACCAGTAACTTCCGTACCATTAGATAATTATGTGTTTTAAATGTCAACATTACATGTTTGCATGTTATACATCTTAATCATGCATATCATACATTTTATTCGTATCATTTTGAAACAATTTAAGCGTTGCGCCAAAACAATTAGTAAACTTAGTGGTTAGACAAGTGGTGCTGCCATCGCCTCAGTACTCAGCTAAATGGTAGATTTAGGACTTAGACGTAGGTCCGATATAAAAAATATATCAAATCCCAAGTGGGAAAACAAGTATAATCGTGAACACTTTCCGGAAAATTTAACTAGCTTTAAAAGTGTCCGTTTTGGGCAATAAATGACAATTTTTTCGCAAGATTCAGAATCCGGCAAATTACACTAAGTCCAGAGATGATGTTAAACATCAAAAACAACTTAAGAAGTATTGGGAATACCTTTAACACACAAAAACATATCATACCTTATAAGTTTCGCAACTTAACCTTTTAGTGAACCGACAACGAAACAAGCACCGAACAATTATCTGAACACTACCAAAACACCAAATATAAACTAGTAACATTGTTTTAATGTTGTAAAATTATTATTGGTCATATAACACATAGTTACACATAAATATCACTTAACACCTACTTAAACCCTCAAATTACCTTCAAGCCCCTAAACTATCAAAAGTTGCCAATTAACCCCTCCATGCCCATATTGACAGTTCAAATGGGGTCCTCATAAGCCCCCAAGATGTCTCATGAAGAAAAGGTGTATGCATTGGATTATAATAGAAACCTTATCTCCATTCTATCATTCAAACACCAACATTTCAAACTCAATTTTCTTCTCCTCTCCCTCTCTACCTTCGGCCAACACCCCTCCAAGATCACCTCCACTTTCCTTTGTCCTTCAAGCTTAATCAAGGGTTCCCAAAGGTGTATCAAGCAAAGTTAAGGAAGGATCAAGGCTTGGAAGCTCAAGGACCTCTCAAGGGAGCTTTTAACCACCACTTTCATTCTCTCTTCATCTTCTTGTTCTTGTTCTTGTTGCATCTTCCTTGGCCAATAGTGCTAGTTATGAGTCCTCCAATCCTTCATTTTGATACTTATTAGTAGTAGATTATATGTATACAAGTTAAACCATCAAGAAAACTAAATTTAAAGTAGGAACATATAAAGAAATAATAAAATCTAACATAAATAAGTGATTTTTGTGTTATGTTGAAGTTGTAGTTGATTGTTTTGTGATATGGATGAGATCCATCACATGCATGCTTGTTAGAAGTATAGGTCTAACAAGTATACACATGGATCTTGAAAGATCCATGATGAACATGTTTGTAGACTTGAAATATGAACTTGTAAGTATAGTTAAAATACTATGTTTATGTTTATAAACTCACACACAAAGTGGATGAACAAATTTTCAAAAATAAGTTCTTACAAAGTTTACAAAGTATGACAAACAAGATATGTTTCAAGTAGATCCACATATTAAAAGTATTGATCTAAGATACTACAAGTTCATTTGAAATTTCAAGTTTGTTAGCATGAAAAGTATGGATTATTTTGTATATTGTTACTTGCAAAAATTGTTGTGGATGATTGTTGAGTTTTAAAGAAATTAACACTTGTTTTTAAACATGGGAAAACCTCAAATTTTAGGGGAAACTATGGCAAATTTTTTGTAGAATTTAAACACTTAGAAAATATATTTATACAAGGCTTTTTACAAGAAAAATGTTCAAAGTGTTTACCCATGGTTTTTCCCAAAATTTTATACAAAATATAAGTTAAGAAAATAGTGTTTTTTCTTAAAGATTAACATGGATATAAATATATATAATTAGGGCAAGTTATATATATTTAATGGTCACCCAAAAATCGTGTGTTTATGTTTATATTATGTGTATTATGTACTAGTATACAAGTAGGGTTCGAAAACTACAAAATACACACAATGGATACAAATATAAAATACACCAAAAATTACTACAAAATACAACTAAGTATAAAAATACTTATACTTGCCAAAATAGGTGCATGGACAAAATACAAAATACATATTTATATCTATTTCCTTAACAAATATCTTGGACACTTGGACTATGGACATATGGACAAATACATATATATATGAAGAAGAAAATATATATATTTAACAAGTGTTATAAAAATATATATATATATATTAAACAAGCCTTAAAATATATCATTTGTAAGAAATATAAATTTCGGAAAGTATAAAATCATAAGAAATTATTTTTGACGTTAAATGCAAAATACATAGGTGTTTACACCTAAATACATGTATACTTGCCTAAGTATACATTTGGTAAAATTACAAATATGTTTATATTAAAATAATATTGTAAATATTATTTAATAAAAGTATAAATCAACTTGACTTGGTCAAACAAATACAAGGACAAATATACACAAAATAATAGAAGAACACGTATACAAAGATAAGTTAAAAATATATTTTTTTAACACCTATCGTATACAAAAATTCAATATATATATATTTATTGATTTGAGAATAAAAAAAATTATATATTTACAAAAAGAAAATCAATTTAAAATAATGATAAAGCGATAAAAGGGTGGAACCCGACTACAATGGGCACGACCCACACATGTCTCGGACATGTACATCTTACTCGTGCGAGGCACGAAACCGCAAGAGGAACTAGATCCGTTAACACAACGCATAACAAGTATACAAAACTATATATATTTTGTAAAATATATAATAACAACTCTAGAATGTATACACCTAAGACAAAGCAAATACATAATCAAGATGGATAACTTGTACATAGTAATCATAAGCTTAGGCGGTTAACATATTTTGGACATTTATAGGTTAATTCGCGAACCGAGGGAAGTATCGGTGAAGTTATTACGCATCAAGAAGCAAATATGTGAGTTCATGTCCCCTCTTTTAAACGTTTTTTAGTTTTCTTAAAACTTTTGGGGGGAAATACATGTATAAAAGGTATGCTAGACTAGGAAATGAAACAACTAGATCACATGCGAATAGGGTTGTACTTAAGAACCATTAATCAAGTTTAGATCGAGGAACGAAAAGGGGTAGATCTATTGGGTTTTGACAAGCCCCACTCTTGGTCCATATGACCCACGCGGAAGAGTGCTTTTGTGTCCTAGTCGAGGGTAATCGACACAAAAATCGTTAAGGTTTGGATTGCTTCCTATGTTGTCACACATATTCATGTCCTTGCAAAACATTAATGATCATGATTTCATTTATGTTTACATACTGATTTTCATACAAATACATCTCACATTTTACAATAACTACATGAATTCACCAACTTTGTTGACGTTTTTCAAACTTACAAGCATTTCAGGAAATTAGTGGAATCTTTGCGAGAACATTGCTTCAAGATGTTAATCGTCATAACTCCATGCCACTTTTGTAGGGTTGTTCATTATATCCCGCTTCCTTGCAGTGATATGAGGAATAAATCCTTGATCTTTTAAAACTTGAACTATGTTGTTAACTTTTAAAACTTAGTTTCTTTTCAAGTGATGTAAACACTATTATTAAATCATGTTTATGTTTGGAAACTCATGGTATGGCATTTGGAGCTCGTTTTAATCATATAGTATGTTTGCTAATTCGTATGCAATGAGAATCAAGCACGATCACACCTCGTGCTTCCGGCTATGACCGGGTGTGACATATTCGCATCAGAGCTTTGTGAGTTCAGGATCGGATCGTAACGATCACAAACTCTGTGGTGAATTCGGTTTGACGTGCGGAATCCGTTAAACTGAACCATAATCGATAACACGAATCGTAAATAAACATTGTTTTATTGCAAACAAACATAAACCGGACAGAATTTCGACACAATCTAAGCTAAACACTCGAGATCGGATAGACGTGATTTGTTCAAGAGTGTTCTTGAAGATGAGCTTATATGAATCTGACTCTGAAGAACTGATCGTAAACGAAAGACATGATGAGTATTTATAGGAGACATCTCTCATTCCAAGAAGTATGCAAAACCTTCCTCTCGTGCTGTTGGATGATTCCTATCAAATTTGCATGTTCCTCACGTTCCAAATGAGCATGCATATATCCACTCGTGCGAATTACCATTTATCTCCATTCGTGCGAATCGGTTGAACTTAGTAATAATCATATCATGCAATTATTTTATATGTTAATATCATGTAACAGACTTTCTAACTCCCATGCATACTATTCTTTGACTTGTAGATATGATGTCATCATTAATTAATGATGAAATCATTCTTGATCCTGCTCGGTTTCTTCGCATCGTGTCGTACCGTATCTTAACGTGGTCTAACATATCCTAACAAAACCTAGCGAACCCTCTGTCTGGTAAAATACAAACTCAAGACATTAGACATTATATATACAACAGACTCCCCCTTGGACATAGCTAGAAATCTGTGAAATTTAGTCTTGATCTGCCTCAGATAACATATTCAAATGATCAAAGTAGAACCGTAGTCTCCCCTTTGAATGATGCTCCGAATCTCTAAGATTTGACGTATAATCTTGCTCCCCCTTTCTTTCAGCTTCCTTTAAAATCTCATTATCATTTACATAAACGTTTTAGATTTCAATTATGAGAGTTTTTCAAATCAAACACCTATCTTTAATCTCAAAATTTTAAACATTATCAGTCTCAATAACCCTCACATATAATCAAGTTCAACTTAATGACCTTGACTATCCAATTATCTACCAAGTCCAAGTTAATGACCTTGGTTGACAATTTCAGACAACTTTAAATTTTCATTTTCAAATTCAAGTTTCAAATTAATGAACTTGTGATACAATCAAAATTTGTTTAGCATATTTAGATTTTGGAATTCAGCTTCCCCACATCGGTTGTCGAAACATAAGATGAATCAAAATCTTTTTGAATTTTTACAAACTTTATGCTAAAACACTCCTAAAATATTTTTTTGGTTTATCTGTAATGAGATGAAACAACAACTATGTATAACATATTTACAAACATATTTTTGTGAGTTGTGTTAGAGGATCATATTAGCTAATTTCTGATGAGATGTCCAATCTCTCAAGCAATGACCAAAACAAGAGATGTACCAGAGAGGATTTTGCAACAATTTATCAGAACCTTCCGAGAAGATGGGGCAGAGCAAGTCACTACACATTTATGGGGTAATGTGTCTGTGACAATAACCCCTGCAAGAATTAGGCAATGGCTTGAACTCCCTATCTTTGATGATTACATTGTGACGCTAAACAAGGAGGATCTGATAAGTTTATTTGTGGAGCTGGGATATAAGAGAAGAATCACCAAGATTGGTGATTTCAAAAGGAATGAACTGCTAGATTTCTGGCAGGTAATGATGGAGACACTTAACAAATGTCTCACATCAAAAATTGGAGCAATTGATTAGATTAATCACTCAATTCTATTAATCATGTATGGACTCATCACTGGGTACAAACTTGATTATGGAATTGAAATTTTTAATCTGATGAAGAGGTCAATTCTCACTAGAAATGGGAGAATCTCTTCACATTTACCCTATCCATGATTCATCTCAATTTTTGTTGCTGAGACTTTTGAAGAGAGAAACATGGAGTCTGGAGATCACCTACCATGAAGCCTTGGAGTGCAAGTCAATGGTGGGCCTCAAACAAGGATGTTCCTATGTTGCCAGAAAGTATGATGAATCTGATTGAAGCAGATTCACCATACAGACTACAACAAGAGGATATCTTAAACAGACACACTGTGCATGAAGTATAAGCCACTGTTGAAGTTTACAACTGCTCTTCTTCTCCTTTAGAAGAAATTCGAAAGTCAAGATCATCAGAATCAATTGTAGCAGAAGGAAACCTGAACCTGTTGATCAGAAACTCACCAGAAACTCAAGAAGCACACGTCCAAAGATATCAGAACCCTGAAGTTGAATTCCATCGTGAACCAGAATCCCTACATGAAGCAGAATCACACATTGCTGGAACAGGTTCACATGATAACACCATTTTATTTGATACTTCTAAAGCTAAATTAGACTCTGAGAAATCAATTTCTGCCACTTACAAAGTATCTTTTAGGAACATTGGTGTTAATGAGGAGGTTTCAAGTTCCATATGTCTCAACTCTGAATCAGAAAATGAGGAGGAGGTTGAGACTGCAACAGATAGAGATCAGGAAACTGATCAAGGAAATCTGGGTAGAGAAAAAAAAATTTCTCATCAACTTATGGAGAATCATTCACTGGAATGATTCAAGGAAACATGGAAATCCAAGACAAAAATCTGTTTTTCATACCTGGTGGAGGAGCTTCTGGTAAATCCAAGGATGCACCAGAAATCTCCAAAACAGCTGCAGATGTATCTACAGCTGGTAAGTTAGATGGAGCATCTGTTGTTCCTAATATCCTAGAAACTCCAATTATATCATCTGAGCAGCTTCGAAAAGTTTTAGATGATGTATATGAAGTTTGCAAAGAGAAAAATCCAGTTGAGGAAAAGCTTGACTTGCTGTTATCAGAAATGAAGGGTCAAAGATCAGAACTGAAGACTTTGATATAATCAGTGGAGCTCATCAAAGCACAATCAGAGAGAAACACTGAAACATTGAAAATTCTGCAACAACAGAAAAGCAAGTCACTAGAAACCAGCATTCCTTTAGCAGATGTTCAGAAAGTCTTCACAGAAATGGAGAAGATCAAGTCACAAATCAAGGATGCTGTGGAATCAAGAACATCAAGTAGTTCTAACAAGGTTTTGGAGGAGATCACTATTTTAAGGGCCAGCAACAACAGTATCACAGATGCCCTTGAAAAACTAGTCAAAGAATGGGCTGCGCTACAGGAGTGTAACATTTGTGCTCTTGTAAACACTGTACGATATAGAACAATATCAAATATCAATGAAAAAATGTGTTTTGACCCCAATATGTGTTTATTAGTGTTTGACAAATTCACGTTTTGATTCTTGTTCGATTACAAGCTCTAAATCACTTTCTGGAAGATTATACGCAAACTATTACGTAAACGTAATCAGTTTAGCACGAAAAACACTATGGAACAATGAAACATGCTTAACATACCTTAAATAACCTTTACATAACTTATAAATAAGTTTTGAAGGGTTTGGTATGACAAAAACAAGTTTATTCGATCACAGGGACTATTTGCGACAAACTACAAAAGTCTGCCATTTCGCATAGCAACGTACACTCTGGAACAAGATCATAAGCTAAACATACCCTAGGTACCCTTAACATAGCTTAGAAATAATTTTTGAGGGGTTCGGTATGCGAAAATGCGCTTGTTTGATCAAAGGGACTAAAAGCGTCAAAACTGCGAAAGTATGCAAATGCGTGCATATCTTGCATTCTGACCATATCGGGACATCCAAAATTTTTTTGTAATCACTATAATATTATATTTAAGTGATAGGAATTCAAAAATACTATTCGTCGCTTAATTTGGATCGTTTTCGCGTTCGTTCGAGTTCCGTCGTAATTAACAAAAAAACGCGATCGTACGACTAAAAGAACCAACATACGTGATATTTCCAAGCATATTTAAAGTCCCCTATGCTTTAACATCCTTGTAGAGCCTTGAAATTGGGTTAACGGGGATTAAACGCGTCGAAAAACAAGGTTCGGAGCTGCAGGGACTAAAAATGACAAAAACTGAAACTTCTGATCAGACTACTAGGCAGGGCGGACAGCCAGAGACCTATTTGGTCACGGGCCGCGAGAGAGGATGCTGGGCAAAATCCAGTTTTAGCAAAACAGCCTGCTGCACTTGATTTTTAACTTAGTTTTTGGATATCGTGGGCTGGTTTATGTGTTCTCCAAGTCCCCAAATCAGGTCCTAACAAGTGTAAGGTGTGGATTGTTCCTTGATCATCACACAAACACTTGGCAATGATCTAAAGGCCCATGATTTCCTATATATACCCATGTTCTTTATCATTCCAACTTGCTCATCTTCATTCTCTTTCACTCTTACCACACTTGGTTGGAGGCTTCATACCTGAGCATTCTTAGTCTTATTTTCGAACCTAGAGCACTTGTAAGTGTTCTTTCATGTCTTGTTCATTTATTTCAAGCTAAAAAGTCAAACAGTGTTTGACTTTCAGCTTTGACCATGATTTGGTCAATACAAAGTTCGTTTGAACTTTGCAACGTGAGCATAATCACGATGGTTATAGTCCCTTGTGACTATACCTACTGATTACCACGTTGACTAGTCGAAGTGACGAGTCAAAGTTTTGGTCAAAATGCACGATTATGTGCATTTTGCAATGAAACTATTTTCGGGTATCAAAACACTTTGTTTTGATATCAAATCAGTTTTCTCACTTAGTTAAACATGTTTTAACTCATCAGTTTTAGTTTAGTGCTTATTTAGGGTCGTAAGTCAAGCGGTCTCGACAACCGCTTAGACTTTCAAACCCGACCCGTTTGATCGATTATTAGGATCAGACCAAACATATATTGTGACTATAGTTGTATAGGGAATAACCTTCCGAGGTTATACCTTATGGTCACTTCGATTAATTAGTTATATGATAGGTTGTGACAACCCGTAACTTCAAGGTACAAACCGGTTGTTTCGCTTTTATAAATCGAATCCTATACTTATTTTATTTGATGAGTTAATTATGTTCCTGTGGAATTATATTTTATCCATGTCGCTTTGAACCAACTCGAGCTGTTTGAACTATAGCCATGTCCTGCTAGTCGACCCAACCTACTCACGCCACCCAAAACCTTTGAAGGTCAAAATATAGCGGGGATACTATACATTCATGGTATATAATATATATAATAATAATAATAATACATGAGTAAAAAGGGTAAACCACCAGCCATGTCCCTACAATATTTTCATGTACGTGTACATGTTGTCTTTGTTGGAAAAATGCCCCACAAATTAAGTAATTGCGGCCCAAACCCCCTGACCCACAACTCTTTATCTTCGGCCCACACCCACTCCCTCAACCGCCATTCATAATTTACGTATAAGGGGCATGCACTTGTATATCCTCACCCCAAAAGCAAACCCTAACCTGCAAGATTATCCGCCTCTCTCCCCTCTCCCCCTCTCTCACGCTACGGTTGACGGAGATCGAACTCCATATACACGTCCCGTGTGAACCGACAACATGGCGAGTGTCGTATGTGTACGGTGGGGATCATGGACACGAGATATGAATATTGATGATATAATGAACCGATATATATGTATGCTTATGTTCATGTTTTGATTGATAATAAAACTATGTGATAATAGGGTGTTGTGTTTTCATTGAATGAACAACATGATCATGCATGTTTAGAGATAATAGTTTTCTCTGTTTAGATGTAGTATGAATGGCATGTATTTGGAATTAATGTTGGGTTTGATTCAAAAAGGATGCTCTGTTCATAAAAGCCATTCACTAAAGGGATAGCATCAAACAATGATTGTGATAAAATAACATTTGATGCTTGCTGTGTTCGTGTGAAAGATGATAGTGGGTTTTCATTGAAGCGTACAACTATATAAACCTAGGGTACAACCTGGTTATGCACATTTGAATGCTGAAGATAATAAACGATCTTAGATAATTCGTTGTGTTATATGATGATGGTGATTGTTGATAAGACAAGTAGGATTAATGATTTTGTTTAGAGGTGTCGCACAGTAGAGCCGGCCCCACTTACTCTCTTTCTAAGCCACTTCATCGTACACCTAGGATTAGTTGTCACCTAATTTTATTAATCACACACTCCCAGTTTGTTGAACACATGCTAATCTGATCGCACACTCCCACAAAATAAACCAGTCGCATACCCATTTAATGTTTGGGCCACACACACATTTAAGTAGTATGTTTTCTTTTGGGCCGATGTGATACTGTTCATGTAATTTGATCAAGTATGTGTGGTTATATGAAACGTGATCTATGTGCTACTTGAATATGTGAATAATTGTATCCGAATCTGATTAGACATAATACCTATGATAGGACGTGATTGAATAAAGTGTATTGATGAGTAAACTATCTGCCAAGCAAACCAAGGTGAGTTCACACTTTCTATAAGGCATGGGATTCCCAATGGTTGGGAATGGGTAAAGGATTTAATCAGAAACTGCATGATCTCCTGGTTTGGAACGCGTACTACATCCTTTTTATTGAAGGGTGACAACGCGGAACCTGCGTGATCTCCTGGTTTGGGGACACGTACTACATCCTCTTTACTGAAGGGTGACAATGCTGATACTAGACCAAAAACTCTATCATGAAGTCCCTCACATTTATATCGACTTAATCCTCAGGCCAATGGCGAGCGGGTCATTAGTTAGATAGCGCTATTTAGGTTTGACAAGCCTCACACCGTGCCGCAGAGGACGGGCGTGAACTAATGGATTTGGGCACTAGTCAATGATGATAGACATTGACGTTAGGGCACCAACTTACTTCAGTCAGTGGTCGATATGGTAATGGGTCTAGTGGTTCACATGGGGAAGCCCCCACTAGTTATGGATATGGTTTGGGAAACAAGGAAACTGGTTAACTTATGGTTTACAAACGAACTCATTTTTTTTAGAACAACTTTAAAACGAACACTCAACTGTGAACTCGCTCAACTTTGTTGTTGACTCGTTGTTACATGCCTTGCAGGTCGTTAGAGGTTTAGCTGGAGCTTGCACGAGCAGGAGGAGTCGTTGTGGGGCATGGACCGTTGTGTGCCATGTCAAACTTTATGAACTTTAAACTATGTTTTGGTTATTTAAACTTTACTATGCTTCCACTGATTACTTAAACTTGTTTGATTTCTTTTGGACACCAATTATATTGTGGTTGGTTTTATTTATTTAGTTACATTGTTCAATATGATTGGTCTCTTGATCCTGGTCAGTCACGCCTCCTGCGGTGATACTCCGCATATGGATTTTGGGGGTGTGACATAGGTAGTTTTTATGCCTTAGGAAAATGACCAAAATGCCCTTTTTGCGCATAAATTCGTTTCAAGCATATGTAACCAAAATTTTGACACTTAAACTGATTATGCAACATTATTAAACATGTTTAAGCATATAAGACTTATCATAGAACTAGTTAGACCATCCGAACACGCATTTGCGCAAATGACGTGTTAAAGTAGCGTAAACTACCTAACGGGTCATAACGGGTTAAAAGCACTTAGGATTGCTATCAAATCAGAATGTAGGCTTTGTTAAACCATATCATATGAGTTCCAACGCTCATTTGGTTTACAAGACCTCATTCTATCCGATCTACCGATTTAGGTCCCGATTTATTAACATAGCGATCCGATACTAGGTGCCACTTGATCCCTTGATTGCCCGAGCTTATTAGCACACTTAATCAAGGATACCTTGCAATCTCAAGTGAGTACATAGTTCCCCTATTTTATGTTTTCAATTGTTTTGGGGGTGACTCATATGTGCTAAACGATTTTAAGTTTTCAAAAACAAATGCTATGGTTTATATTAAACACAATGATTTCAATAATGTGGATAAACTTGTTGGTGCGTTAATACATAACACGAATGGCATTCATTAGCTTTAGCCGAGCCGACCAGTAGTATGTTATTGTACCATAGGATCTGACAAATCCTGTTATCGGACTATCGCCATGGTTATGGGGTAATGTGGGTAACGACAGAACCTGATGATTTTAACAAACCCTTTGGTGGTTTGTTAGTCGATTAAAGATACCCTTTGGTGGTATAGACGAGTCAAAACACAAGTTTGAATGTGTTCAACTAGAATGACCAAAAGTTGTATTTCATAATTAAAACACGGACGATTGAACGATGGTTTATAACGCAGACGATTTGAACAATTTGAATGATTGGAATGATTTGAACAATTTGGACGATTGGTTTATGGTAAGTGATTAGGTAACGAGGCGTGTGTAATGTGATAAAAGCATGGTGGATACGCCGCTGGTACTTCCTATATATAAGTGTTTTTATCACATTACATGTCGCGTATCTAGATCACTTGGACGGATGTTTTCAAACGATGTCACGCAACGATGTTTACTTAAAGATATAAACCATACGATGTTTATTTTCAAAACGATTTACTACTTGGTTTTACAATGATAAATGTTTTCAGTCAAGGTTCATGGCTACAATGGTTTTGGTATTACTTATATCAACTCGTGAAGTTGATAAAACATATGACAATATCAAAACACTCTTGATTTCAAGGTACATACTCGACAACTCTCAAAGTTGGTTGAGGTATTGCAATATGAATTCAAAGCAATGAATTTGACCTACAAAACCTATGTACTCGCCAGCATTTTTATGCTGACTGTTTTTCAACATATGTTTCAGGTTCTGTTACGTGACAATTGTTGATTGCTTATCAATACATGGAATGGACGCGGGCCTTAGTGACTTAAAACTTGAAAGACAATTGTTGTACTTATTTAGTTTATATCAAAACAACGAATCTATCAATGAAATAAAACAAAACTTCAATTACCATGTGTTGTGAAACAATGATTCTGTGACATGACTCCCTGACGTTTCCGCCGCGGTTTGTTGTATTACGCAGTCGGGGTGTTACAAGGAGCACAACAAAGAAGAATTTGCCAAGGTGCAAGAGAAAGAAACCAGAAACGCTCAACTCATGGGAGATGTTGTTGGTGCATGCGTCTGTCGACTTCGTCTTGTATGTTTGTAAATAGATCAGGGCACATTGTACGAGAAAAATGTCAAATATAGGGTGAGAGGCAGTTTCAAATGAAATTACAAGTTGTAATTTCGCTTGAAATCATCATGCCATTCCGCTTGAATGTGATTTCGTTTGAACCAGTTTCAAGCGGAATTACCTTGCCTATATATAGTTGCTGCCTGATTTCGTTTGAGAGGAGTTCTGTGATTCCGGTTGAAGCCACGAAGTGCTGCCGAAGTGTCATCTCGCTGTAAATCTTTGTCAAATCAATCTATTGACAGTTTAAATTGTATATCTAGCTGAATTGAACTTGATACGTCTGTTTCCACCTTTCGTATCGAGTAAAAACTCTTCTGATCGACTCGTTCGGGTCTGAAAACGATCCTACAAGTGGTATCAGAGCTCAGGAGGAAGAGTTTTTACCAATTCAGCTGCAATTTCTGATTTCTACACCTTCTTTTTCAAAATTAACATTTTTTCACAGTTAAAATCGGCTTTATTTCACACATTATGTGCGCAATACTGTTTTAACAAAGCCTTGAAAGAATTGGACTCTAATTCAATTTAAAACTGGTAAAATTGGTAATTCCGCTTGAAATTCAGCTCGAGATGATGATGTCAGCAGCATTTCATACGGATTTAGTCCTTAATTCCGCTTGAAACCGGTATTTCGCTTGAGAAGTTGGTTAATTTCGCTTGAAACCGGTATTCCGCTTGAGTAATCCCGTTTGAAAACAACTATTCCGCTTCAAGTTGTAATTCCGTTTGAAATTTCATACGGAATTAGTGATTCCGTTTGAAAAGTGTGTTAGTTCATACAGAATTAGGTATTCCGCTTGAAGAGGTATTTCGTTTGAGCAGGTTATTCCGTGTGAGGAGGGTATTCCGTTTGAAATTGTAATTTCGTTTGAAAGTGTCTGTGTTGTGAACTTTGAAAAACCGAAACATGGAAGAGGAATTTTATAACGCCTTTGCTACCCCGATTACTATTACACAGCAGACAATTTTGGAAAATGAAACGGGGACTATGCAAAAACCGCCTAAGCTCATGAACATTGAGGAATATAAAGGTTGGGAAGGACGTTTTGAAAACTGGGTTCAAGCAAATTATTTGGATGCTTGGGAATGTGTCAAAACGAAATATGTTAGACCGACGAATGATGACGAAGAGGAGGTTGCAATTAAAGATATGAGTGCTGATGATAAAAAGAAATACAAAAACAAAAAAATGATGTTAAGTTTACTACAACAGGCTGTGAAAGAAGACATCTTGGTTTTATTGCAACATAATGGAAGTGCTTATTCGATTTGGAAAGCTTTAAAATCAAAGTTTGTTGGTAGTCAAGAAATGGTTAAAAACAAAAAGTCACTTTTGAAGAAAGAGTTTGATCTGTTTCGTGGTTTGAAAAATGAGAGCACAAAGCAAATTATTGAAAGATACTGCAATTTGTTAATGAACATGAAGAGATTGAGCATCAATAAAGAGAATGAGGAGCTGATTGAAAAGCTAGCTGATGTGTTGCCACACGAGACTTGGGGCACATATCTCATGATGCTAAGGAACAAGAAAGGTTTTTGTGACAACTCGGAATCTAGAGCCCTTCATTGCATCTTGATGTAACATGCTTGAACATTATGTGTTTATATATTAGTAAAGGAAAGTTCGTGATAATCTTGATGTGCTATGTGTTATTAATGTGTACGTATAAAGTATAGTGTTAGACAAGGATGTATGTAGTGAACCGGAACCAAAACACAAGGACCCGACTCGAGACCGCTTGGTCTCGAGTGAACAGTTGGGCCGCACCTCCTGTTGTCCACCCGGAAGCCCATTAGGGAGAACCATTTGATATAAAACCCATGCCATCATCCACATTTCCCTTACACTCACTCCCACACTCTCCTACATTCTCTCTCACTAAAACCCTAACAATCAAGCATCACCTTCCCCTCCATCTCTCGGACTCAAACCGGCAGTCATCGGAGGTCTCGGATCAGCCCGTACACACCGTTTAGGAGCCTCATTCTTCGATACTCTACACCTTTTTACCCACACTTGAACCGGTTAGTTGCTCCTTTCATTATAGTGACAATGTATGACAAAGGTGTGTGTTTGTGGAATGATATACATGTTTCTATATGGCTGTGTGGGTTAAAACGATTAGATAATCATTATGCTAGCTTGATGTGTAGATGGTATGTTAGGTAATATGGAAATGGATGAGCATTGATGATAATATGCAAGATGGTTATAACATACAGGAATGTGCATACGTGCTTTAGAACCGAGGAATGCATGCTAGTTGTTAGAAGTTAATAATGAATCTTGATGCTAGTTAGAAACCGAGTCATGTGTTGTTACTATTGATGATGTTTTGACCACATGTTAACATGATTTCCTCATAAATGGATAAACATATTTTTGGATGTATGCTAGTTGTTCTGAATTTAATGTAGTTGGGATAGGATGATTATGTATCAAAGGTTTGAAAACCCTAATGAAGAACTTGTTGAATGTGATATGAATATTTGAAAATTGCTATGTTTGATCCGAGTGATTAAGGTTTTAGACAAGAAAATATGTTAATGCATTTTGGTTGGATAGTACACAGTTACATGAAATCGAAATTCTATTGGCTAGTACAAATGCTGGCAATCAGCAGGTATGCCAGTCGAGACCCCTGGTCTCGACTCGAGACCAACACAGGACAACTCGGGACCGCGGTTGCGACATAGGTTGCGAGTCGAGAACCCTTAGTCTCGACTCGAGACCACACCTTACCAGCACAAACAACATGACTCAAAACCAGGTTACGGGTCTTGTTGCGACTCGAGACCTGACTCAAGACCACCAGGTCTCGAGTGTTGAAGGCCAAACCGAGACAGCACCGTCTCGACTCGAGATCTCTAGTCTCGACTCGAGACCACTTGATTATGTATATTCTGTTTGGACCTGCATGATTACAGGCCTAAGTAATTGGGCCGAATATATGGACTTTATGTGTATTGGTAATTGTGTATGTTGTGCACTGTTGATTGGACTACCATGAATAACACCTGTTTGCAACGTGCTAGTATACGTGTAGAAAATGTACGTGCATTACTTGGTTTGTGTCTGACTTGTGTGGTAACCATACTAGGACGTGGTTGACCATAATTAGCTTGTTTTGACCCTTCGTTTATCTGCCGAGCAAACCAAGGTGAGTTCACACCCTCTACAAAGCATGGGATTCCCAGGGGTTGGGAATGGGGTTAAGGAACATGGATTCCTCGTCCTTTATTGGGTAGGACAGTGCTGGTTCAGGAATATAATTCCTCGTCCTCTTGGACAGATAACTTTCACTAGACCAAAACTCTATCACGAAGTCCCTCCTTTTATATCGACTTAATCGCCGGGCCAATGGCGAGCGGGTCATTAGTTAGATAGCGCTATTTAGGTTTGACAAACCTCACACCGTGCCGCAGAGGACGGGCGTGAACTAATGGACTATGGCACGTCGGTGATGATAGACACCGACGCCAAGGGCACATAAACATGACTAACGTCAGTAGTCGATATGGTAACGAGTCTAGTAACATACACGGGGTAGCCCCCACGGCCGTAGAGCCAGATAATTAAACAAGGGGTAGCCCCCACAGCTGGATTGCCAGAGTAATTGGGTTAAACAAATCACGTTTTCAACAATGGGGTAACCCCCACGGCTGGATGCCAGATAAAGGAAACTGTTTTCGAAACAACCTAAAATGAACACCCAACTGTGAACTCGCTCAACATTATTGTTGACTCGTTACTACATGCTTTGCAGGTCAATAGGTACTTAGCTGGAGCTTGCATGGAAGAGAGTCGTTGTGGGACATGGACAGCTGTGTGCCATACTTTGAAACAATTGAACTGATGTTTTGGTTTTAAACGTTATGCTTCCGCTTGCAACTTAAACTATGTTTTGTTTGGACACCAATTGTATTGGTTGGATTTTATAATCAGTTACATGCTTGTTCAATATGATTGGTGGCTGGATCCTGGTCAGTCACGCCTCCATGCGGTGGTATTCCGCAGGTGGATTTTGGGGGTGTGACAGATTGGTATCAGAGCCATTGGTTATAGTGAACTTGGTTTTAATAAAGGAAAAACATTTTTGTTAAAACCAGACTATAACCTGTACAATGCTCAACGGTCCACAACGACGCTTCACTCCACATGCAAGGCTCGACATACTAGGTAATATGGTTTATGTTCTGTTACCTACTTGCTAGATTGCATAGAACTATGCTCATGGTATGCTTAGATAAACATAGCAACTATAGTATAACTACTGTTGTTTGAACACGTGTGTGCCTACTCTCTTCTGTCATCGCATTTTCACGAACCCCTCTCACTCATGTTCCTCTTGATAAGAAGATCATGAGTGGACGCGTTAACATGACTCAAGCCCAGTTGACGGCTCTGATTAACGAACGAGTTGTTGCGGCACTTGCAGCTGCACACGCAGGAGGTATATCCTGCAGTCCAAACTCATTCTAGGATCTTTAGATCCTACTCTCGTGAACCAACCCTTGTGTTAAACACTGTCCTTTCTTTCACCCACAACAGGTCAACATGCTCAGCCACCTGTGTGCACCTTTAAAACTTTTATGGACTGTCGACCCACTACTTTTAGCGGCACTGAAGGAGCTGTAGGTCTCCTCCACTGGTTTGAGAAGCTCGAGTCAGTTTTTGAAATGTGTGAATGCCCTGAGGCGCGCAGGGTGAAGTATGCTACCGGTACTCTCGAGGGTTTAGCTCTCACATGGTGGAATGCTCAGGTCCAAATGCTAGGGTTGGTTGCTGCTAATGCCACCCCATGGGACAATTTTAAAGAGATGATCAAGGAGGAATACTGCAGTCGTGACGACATTCATAAGCTGGAAGTCGAGTTCTACAACCTCAAGATAACGGGGTCAGAAATTGAGACGTATACTAAGAGATTGAATGAGCTTGCATTATTGTGTCCTACTATGGTGGACCCTCCGATTAAGCGTATTGAACTCTTTCTTAAGGGCTTAGTGCCAGAAATCCAAAGTCATGTGACTTCAGCAAACCTCGCCACCATCCAGCAGGTTGTTCAGTTGGCTCACCGTCTCACTGATCAGGCGGTGGAGTAGAACAGGTTACCAAAGCGTATAAGCGTTACAGCTACTTCGGATGCTCCTAGTGACAACAAGAGGAAATGGGATGGAGCTTCAAGCAAAGGTTCAACTTCTATGCAATCTCAGTCTCAGCAGAGAAAGACTGATGACTACAAGAGCCCCAGTCAGCAATCATCTGGTGGTCAAAGTCATGGTGGGTACAAGGGGAATCACCCCAAATGCAATCGCTGCAACCTACACCACAGCGGGCCATGCACCAGGGGTAACTGTCATCGGTGCAACAAGCCAGGTCACGCCGCCAAGGACTGCAGAAGCTTTTACCCCGCAAACCAGAATCGTCAACAACAAGCCCCTCAGAACCAGCGACAGCAGCAGCAGCAGCAAGGTATCAACAAAGGGTGCTTTCAGTGTGGAGCTGAAGGCCATTTCAAGAAAGATTGCCCCCAACTGAACAGGAACCAGAACAACAACAACAACAACAATAATCAGGGGAATGGTAACAATGGGAACAACAACAACAACAATGGAGCCAGGGGGCGAGTGTTCGTGCTTGGTCAAGGTGAAGCAAGGAATGACCCCAATGTTGTGACGGGTAAGTTCCTTCTAGACGACTTTTATGTTACGGTTTTATTTGATTCGGGTGCCGATACTAGCTACGTCTCACTAGAAGTTAGTCGAATGCTTAAGCGTATTCCAACACCTTTGAGTGACAAGCACACTGTAGAGCTAGCAAATGGTAAGAGTTTAGAAGCCGCACACATAGTCAAGGGTTGTAAACTTATTCTTGCTAACCAGACCTTCTCTATCGACCTCATTCCTATCGTCTTGGGTAGTTTCGACGTTGTCATTGGGATGGATTGGTTATCCCAACACCGAGCAGAGATTCTTTGCAACGAGAAGATTGTTCGTATTCCTGGTTCCGGTGACGAACCTCTCATGATTCGTGGCGACAAGAGGGGTGCTGTCGAGAGCATCATCTCTTTCCTTAAGGCCCAGAAGTGCTTGCGAAAGGGCCACACTGCCATTTTGGCTCTCATTACTGACACCTCGGAGAAAGAGAAGAAGATAGAAGATTTTCCAATTGTACACGACTATCCTGAGGAATTACCTGGTCTTCCGCCTCATCGCCAAGTCGAGTTTCAGATTGAGGTATTTCCTGAGGAATTACCTGGTCTTCCGCCTCATCGCCAAGTCGAGTTTCAGATTGAACTAGCTCTCGGAGCTGCGCCTATAGCTCGTGCACCTTATCGTTTAGCTCCATCAGAGTTGGAAGAACTCTCTACGCAACTACAAGAACTCTTGGATAAGGGTTTTATTCGTCCTAGCTCATCGCCCTGGGGAGCTCCAGTGTTATTTGTGAAGAAGAAAGACGGTACCTTTAGGATGTGTATCGACTATCGTGAACTCAACAAGGTGACGGTGAAGAATCGTTATCCTCTACCACGTATTGACGACTTGTTCGACCAGCTGCAAGGGTCGAGCTACTATTCAAAGATTGATTTGAGATCGGGATATCACCAGCTGAGAGTCCGAGAAGAGGACGTCCCCAAAACGGCCTTCAGAACTCGTTATGGACACTATGAGTTTTTGGTCATGCCTTTTGGGCTGACAAACGCACCTGCGGTTTTCATAGACTTGATGAATCGAGTGTGCAAGCCTTACTTAGACAAGTTCGTTATAGTCTTCATCGACGACATCCTGATCTATTCTAAGAGCCAGGAGGAACACGAGCAGCATCTACGACTTATTGTGGAACTCCTTCGAACGGAACAGCTTTACGCAAAGTTCTCAAAATGCGACTTCTGGCTTCGTGAAGTCCATTTCCTAGGCCACATAGTGAACAAGGATGGGATTCATGTGGATCCGTCCAAGGTAGACTCGATTAAGAACTGGCCTGCACCTCGCACACCAACGGAAATTCGCCAATTCTTGGGTTTGGCAGGTTACTACATGAGGTTCATTAAGGATTTTTCCAAGATTGCACAGCCTCTCACCTCACTAACGCAGAAAGGCGTTGTTTATCGCTGGGGAAATGCACAGGAATTAGCATTTCAGCATTTAAAGGATAGACTTTGCAGCGCACCTATCCTTTCATTGCCAGAGGGCACAGACGACTTTGTGGTTTACTGCGACGCATCAATTCAAGGTCTTGGTTGTGTATTGATGCAACGAGATAAAGTTATAGCTTACGCCTCACGCCAACTCAAGGTTCATGAAAGAAACTACACTACGCACGACCTAGAGCTGGGAGCTGTTGTTTTTGCACTTAAGATATGGCGACATTACCTGTACGGTACCAAGTGCGCCATCTACACCGACCACAGGAGCCTCGAGCATATCTTCAAACAGAAGGAACTGAATATGCGACAACGACGATGGGTCGAACTACTGAATGACTACGAATGCTCGATCAGGTATCACCCGGGCAAGGCCAATGTTGTGGCTGACGCCCTCAGTCGAAAGGACACCGCGCCTAAGCGCGTGCGAGCTTTACAACTCACTATACATTCTAGTCTTCCTTCCCAAATACGAGACGCTCAGGTAGAAGCATTGAAACCAGAAAACGTTAGGGCTGAAGCCCTATGCGGCTCAAGGCAACACTTAGAATAGAAGGAAGACGGCGCTTACTACGTGACGTGACGCATTTGGGTCCCAGTCTATGGCAACCTACGAGAGCTTGTGATGGATGAAGCACACAAGTCTCGCTACTCGGTACATCCTGGTTCGGATAAGATGTACCACGATATCAAAACTACGTATTGGTGGCCTAGCATGAAGGCCCACATAGCAACTTACGTCAGCAAGTGTTTGACTTGTGCGAGAGTCAAGACGGAATACCAGAAACCCTCAGGCCTATTCCAACAACCAGAGATACTACAATGGAAATGGGAGCAAATTTCCATGGATTTCGTTACTGGCCTGCCTAGATCTCAGCACGGAAATGATACTATTTGGGTGATCGTGGATCGACTCACAAAGTCTGCGCACTTCCTGGCTATCAAGGAGATGGATAAATTCTCCACTCTAGCAGAAGTATATCTCAAGGAAGTTGTCTCGAGGCACGGGGTGCCCACCTCCATTATCTCAGATCGTGATGCACGTTTTACTTCAGAGCTGTGGCAAGCAATGCACAAATCCTTTGGCTCACGATTAGACATGAGCACAGCGTATCACCCTCAGATGGATGGGCAGTCTGAGCGCACTATTCAAACCTTAGAAGACATGCTCCGTGCATGTGTAATCGACTTTGGCAACAGCTGGGAAAAGCATCTGCCACTTGTGGAATTCTCGTACAATAACAGCTACCACACCAGCATTAAAGCTGCTCCGTTTGAGGCATTGTACGGGCGTAAATGCCGGTCACCTCTCTGTTGGGCAGAGGTGGGGGATAGTCAGATCACTGGTCCAGAACATGTGGTAGACACAACCGAACGAATTGCTCAAATACGACAACGCATGGCGGCAGCTCGTGACCGTCAGAAAGTCTACGCCGATAAGGGCAGAAAACCACTAGAGCTCCAGGTTGGGGAGCGTGTACTACTCAAATTTTCACCCTGGAAGGGTGTGGTTCGTTTTGGCAAACGAGGCAAACTTAACCCACGATACGTCGGACCTTTTGAAATCACCGAGAAAATAGGCAAGGTGGCCTACAAACTGAACTTACCAGCGGAACTCAGTGCAGTTCACAACGTTTTCCACGTGTCGAATCTGAAGAAGTGTCTGTCAGATGAGACCCTCATAGTTCCTTTGAAGGAGCTCACCATCGACGAGCAGTTACGATTCGTCGAGGAACCAGTTGAAATCACGGACCGAGATGTTAAGGTCCTCAAGAACACTAGAATACCTCTCGTTCGAGTTTGTTGGAACTCACGTCGCGGCCCAGAGTTCACCTGGGAACGCGAAGATCAGATGAAACAAAAGTATCCCCAACTATTTGCAAACAGTACAACCACTACTGAGGCTGAAGCTACGGAATTTCGGGACGAAATTCCAGATCAACGGGGGGAGGATGTGACACCCCAGGAAAACCAGGAAAACCCTACAACTTAACTAGCTTCCTCAGTGAGTACTTACCAAATTTCGGGACGAAATTTCTTTCAACTTGGGGATAATGTGACAACTCGGAATCTAGAGCCCTTCATTGCATCTTGATGTAACATGCTTGAACATTATGTGTTTATATATTAGTAAAGGAAAGTTCGTGATTATCTTGATGTGCTATGTGTTATTAATGTGTACGTATAAAGTATAGTGTTAGACAAGGATGTATGTAGTGAACCGGAACCAAAACACAAGGACCCGACTCGAGACCAAGCGGTCTCGAGTGAACAGTTGGGCCACACCTCCTGTTGTCCACCCGGAAGCCCATTAGGGAGCACCATTTGATATAAAACCCATGCCATCATCCACATTTCCCTTACACTCACTCCCACACTCTCCTACATTCTCTCTCACTAAAACCCTAACAATCAAGCATCACCTTCCCCTCCATCTCTCGGACTCAAACCGGCAGTCATCGGAGGTCTTGGATCAGCCCGTACACACCGTTTAGGAGCCTCATTCTTCGATACTCTACACCTTTTTACCCACACTTGAACCGGTTAGTTGCTCCTTTCATTATAGTGACAATGTATGACAAAGGTGTGTGTTTGTGGAATGATATACATGTTTCTATATGGCTGTGTGGGTAAAAACGATTAGATAATCATTATGCTAGCTTGATGTGTAGATGGTATGTTAGGTAATATGGAAATGGATGAGCATTAATGATAATATGCAAGATGGTTATAACATACAGGAATGTGCATACGTGCTTTAGAACCGAGGAATGCATGCTAGTTGTTAGAAGTTAATAATGAATCTTGATGCTAGTTAGAAACCGAGTCATGTGTTGTTACTGTTGATGATGTTTTGACCACATGTTAACATGATTTCCTCATAAATGGATAAACATATTTTTGGATGTATGCTAGTTGTTCTGAATTTAATGTAGTAGGGATAGGATGATTATGTATCAAAGGTTTGAAAACCCTAATGAAGAACTTGTTGAATGTGATATGAATATTTGAAAATTGCTATGTTTGATCCGAGTGATTAAGGTTTTAGACAAGAAAACATGTTAATTCATTTTGGTTGGATAGTACACAGTTACATGAAATCGAAATTCTATTGGCTAGTACAAATGCTGGCAATCAGCAGGTATGCCAGTCGAGACCCCTGGTCTCGACTCGAGACCAACACAGGACAACTCGGGACCGCAGTTGTGACATAGGTTGCGAGTCGAGAACCCTTAGTCTTGACTCGAGACCAAACCTTACCAGCACAAACAACATGACTCGAAACCAGGTTACGGGTCTTGTTGCGACTCGAGACCTGACTCGAGACCACCAGGTCTCGAGTGTTGAAGGCCAAACCGAGACAGCACCGTCTCGACTCGAGATCTCTAGTCTCGACTCGAGACCACTTGATTATGTATATTCTGTTTGGACCTGCATGATTACAGGCCTAAGTAATTGGGCCGAATATATGGACTTTATGTGTATTGTTAATTGTGTATGTTGTGCACTGTTGATTGGACTGCCATGAATAACACCTGTTTGCAACGTGCTAGTATACGTGTAGAAAATGTACGTGCATTACTTGGTTTGTGTCTGACTTGTGTAGTAACCATACTAGGACGTGGTTGACCATAATTAGCTTGATTTGACCCTTCGTTTATCTGCCGAGCAAACCAAGGTGAGTTCACACCCTCTACAAAGCATGGGATTCCCAGGGGTTGGGAATGGGGTTAAGGAACATAGATTCCTCGTCCTTTATTGGGTAGGACAGTGCTAGTTCAGGAATATAATTCCTCGTCCTCTTGGACAGATAACTTTCACTAGACCAAAACTCTATCACGAAGTCCCTCCTTTTATATCGACTTAATCGCTGGGCCAATGGCGAGCGGGTCATTAGTTAGATAGCGCTATTTAGGTTTGACAAACCTCACACCGTGCCGCAAAGGACGGGCGTGAACTAATGGACTATGGCACGTCGGTGATGATAGACACCGACGCCAAGGGCACATAAACATGACTAACGTCAGTAGTCGATATGGTAACGAGTCTAGTAACATACACGGGGTAGCCCCCACGGCCGTAGAGCCAGATAATTAAACAAGGGGTAGCCCCCACGGCTGGATTTCCAGAGTAATTGGGTTAAACAAATCACGTTTTCAACTATGGGGTAACCCCCACGGCAGGATGCCAGATAAAGGAAACTGTTTTCGAAACAACCTAAAACGAACACCCAACTGTGAACTCTCTCAACATTATTGTTGACTCGTTACTACATGCTTTGCAGGTCAATAGGTACTTAGCTGGAGCTTGCATGGAAGAGAGTCGTTGTGGGACATGGACAGCTGTGTTCCATACTTTGAAGCAATTGAACTGATGTTTTGGTTTTAAACGTTATGCTTCCGCTTGCAACTTAAACTATATTTTGTTTGGACACCAATTGTATTGGTTGGATTTTATAATCACTTACATGCTTGTTCAATATGATTGGTGGCTGGATCCTGGTCAGTCACGCCTCCATGCGGTGGTATTCCGCAGGTGGATTTTGGGGGTGTGACAGTTTTAGCAGTCTGACTATAAGTAAATTCATTGAAAAGATTGAGGCTCAAGAAATGGAACAGAGAAAGATCTCAAGAATGAAAGACTTCGATGGTGAACAAGACATTGGGCTTTACTACAAAGCGGGTATAAATGACAAGATCAACATGTCAGCAAAAGTTGAAACTGTATTCAACGCAAAGAGTTCATCGGGAGATTCATCTAAAGGATCAAACAGCAAAATAAGTTTTTCATCATATCCCTCATTTGATCCGAACATTTCAGCAACCAAAAATGGCAAGAAACTACAATGCAACATTGTATTGAATCTTGAAAATGATCAGGAATATTCTGAAGAAGTTGCAAAAAGCCATATGTCTTTGTTGGGAACAGTGTTAGAATCATATGGAAGTTTTGTGGCAGGACGGATTGGGAATCCAATGCTTACAAAAGAGGATTACGATCAAATAGATGCTGAAGAGATGGAATTAATGGATATAAAATGGTGTTTGGCTAGCGTGTTAAGAAGAGCTGAGAAATTCAAACAAATCACAGGAAGAGATGACTTCCGTGATGCATGTGTTTCTAATTTGGGTTTTGATAAATCTAAAGTTACTTGTTTTCGTTGCAGAGAAAAGGGACACTTCAAGAGGGAGTGCACTAATCGCGAAGCAAGTGGAGCTCAAAATCCATTCAACAACAATGATTACTATCGGAAGGCCATCTATCATCAAGTTTCTCAACAACAACAAGAACCACAAGTGGCACACGGTAGAAAAACAATAGATGAGTCTTCAAAGAGGGCATGTTTGGTGAATCAAAATGATAACAAATCATCAAGCAGTTTCAATTAGGACAAATATATTTCAGCCGATAACAAAGCATGCCTGATCAATCAAGATGATGTAAAGTTGCCAGAAGGTTTTAGTTGGACAAATTTCAATTGGGATGATTATGATCCGAACAAAACTTCAAATCACAAAGCTTTTGTTGCTCGAATTGAAGAAGATAGTGATGATGATAATGATTATTATGCTAAAAGAATGGCAAAGCACTTGAAGATGATGGAAGAAAGTGATAGTGAAGATGAGAAAGCTAAAAAGAAAAAGAAGAAAATCAAAACACCGGTTAGCAGTGATGATGAAGATGTTCCAGTGACCAGAAGAAAAGTGAAAGAAGTTCCAGCTTTCAAGATTGATGAAGAAGCTGATGCAAGAGAGATTCCAGTGAATTGTGAAACCTGTAAGATCATAAAGAAGAAAAACAGCGAATTTATTAAGAACATGAACAGGTTGAAAGAATCATACGATGTTCTGAACAAAGCCATGAATATGTACAATGAAACAAGTGAAGAACATGCAACAGCAATGAAGACACTTCAAGGAGCGTTCATGATAAAACAGAAAATTGTGAACAATTATATCGAGAAGTGTGCTGCTCTGGAACAGAAACTGGAGACTCAAAGAATTGAAACTGAGAGAGTTAATCGTTTGTTAAAAAGTTACTCATGTACTTCTTATGTCATTGACAGGATTTATCCAACTGTTGAAGGCATGAAGGCTTTTGAAGATGACAAAGTAACTGAAGAACAAATGGTATCTGAAGAAAAGACTCCTGAAAAGAAGAAAGAAAAGAAGAAGGATATTAAAGTAAAGACATCAGGTAAGAAACAAGGTGTTAGTTACAACAAGTGTCCACCCCCGCTTGAAAATGGATATTTTCCAAGGAATCCAAATTCAGAAAGAGTCAAAAAGGCAACAAACTTACAGTGGGAGTCTGAGTCTACAGTTAACTTGCCAGAAAATATTGATGCCACGTTTACATCGTCTGACACTGATCAACAATCTCAATTAATGAAGAAAGTGGTGGATCATGTGTTAGATAACGATGAAATGGAGGAGTCAAAGTCGGAGTCAAAACCAGAGTCAAAGTCTGAGTCCGATATGTCTACTTCAGTCAAAAGGGAGAAACGGATGTACAATAATGAATTCCTGTTATCAAAATCTAATTTGAATGATGAAACATTTAAAGTGGCATATGCTTTGAATGATTAAGACAAATTATATTTTGATGAGGAATTTCCAATAAGAGGTGTTAAACCAGAACTAATCAAAAAGGTTTTCAAACTAACAGAAATTAATATTTCTGAAATAAAAGATGTAAATCTTTCTGAAAAACCTAAACCTTACACCTCAAGAGTTAAACAAAGAGAAAACAAGAAAAACGGTTATAGTTCTGGTTCTGGTTATCGAAAGAAACCAAACCATAACGGTAACTTCAAAAAGAAAGGTCTTGGATTTATTCCACCGGAAAATTATAAAAATGAAAAATATGTTCGAGATTTTAAATAAAAAATGATATTTGTTTCAGCTACATCTTCTGAAGAAGAAAAGGAGAAGTTGTTCATGAATCAATCCAATAAAGAATTCCTTGCTAAAAAGCAAGAGGAAATGAAGAAGGAAGTTGTTCAGAAGAAAGAAACAAGAACCTGTTTTCAATGCAAAACAGTTGGTCATATTGCAAGGAATTGTCCAAAGGCAATCCAAACCAAACAGGGAGTTTCTAAACTGAAAGGAAAAATGGTTGAATTTGAACCACCAATTGAGAGAACTAAACTTTTCAAAAATTCAAAATTTGAAATTGGTGAATGTTCAAAGAGGTTTTACAAAAGAAAAGCAAATCTTGAAAACCAAAAGTGGGTTATGAAAAAATCTGGTGATAGTTCTAGCAATGATTCTGATTCGTCAAAGTCAGAGGAGCTATTTACAGGCGATGAATCTGATTCCACAAAGTCCGAGGAGCCACATGTTGAATTAAAAGATGAGACATCAGTGCCGATAGTGGATGATGTGAACTTTCCACCACTTCGGGCAGAAAATTTTAAGAAGAAAATTGGAAAAGTTGAAATTTCAAGCCAATTTTATTCTGAAAAAAAGGTTTTTGATGTTGAAAAGGCCTTTAACCCCAAAGTGAAACACATCTTTGAAAAAATGGTTGCTGGGAAGGTCAAAGGGGTGAAGGAGTTTTATGAAGAAAAATTGAAAAAACCAGGTAAGGGTGTTTCATCTCAGGTTTGTGACTGGGATGGAACGTATTATGAAGAGTAATCTCTGGACTTGTCGGAGCTCCTAGGTTGGTAAGAGTGGAGCAGGAATCGGCATCTTTCTTGAGAAATTCACGTGTGTGATATTTCGACTTACAAGTGGTAAATCATGGACATTAAGTTGTATTTGATTTTCTACAAGTGGTATTTGTTGATTGATTTAAAATTGTTAAATATTTCAAGTGGTAAAATGAACAATGTGATGAGAACCCCTAACTTACAAGTGATTTTATGAAATCAGCAAAACTTATTTGCCGGAAAAACCATTTGATTAAAACAAACTTAAATGTTTTGAAATCATAATGGGAATATGTTTTGTTGTGAGGGGGGGTTCTGATTGTTTATGCTAAGTGGATGGCGATTTGAGGTGATTTGATATCAGTTGTCATTTTATTTGTACGGTTTGTTTTCAAATTTCAGTTAAATGATTTTGAATTTTAGGGGGAGTAAGAATTTTCAGAAAATCCAAAAACATTTGAAAATTTGAAAAAGTCAAAAACATGATATTATCACAAAATGAGTTTTGTTGTCAAAAAGAGGAAATGATAGTATATCAGTGGACTATCACAGCATGCTAAAGAAATGGAAAGTAAAATGTGATAAATGGTCTCACTGATGATATGCCAGTAGGTTTTTGCATATTTAGTAGATTGTGACGAGATATAAACCTAAATTTCAAACTTACTTATATCGTGGGTAACATCTCTCGGATATATGGGTAACCCCCGAAATCTTGTTTGAAAGGTCCCTCTTTCTGAAATACTAGGTCTTTATGCTCAGTGATATCTGGGGTATTATCCCGGGACTTCTGATTTTGCGGAAGCAATGGCTTAGTCCCCGGAGAATACTTTACTCTTGCTTGAAATATAGCCTACCCTCAGCATAAAAAATGATGAATCATTGAAAAATGCAAATCATGTGCTGTTGTAAAAAAGATCCTCTAAAGGGGACCCACCAAAAGTCGAAGCCGTCATCTCTCTGCTGAACGGAAGTTCTGACCTGAGCTCTCACGGTTCTTCGCAATTTAACCCCTTACAGATATCATCTAGGTATACTCACCTGTAAGACTGAATATTGGGATCTGGATACGGGAGTATATTCTGAGGTGGGACACGCGAATAAGTTTAAGTGCTTAAAACATTAATCTCGTATCTCGAAACACTTGAACTTTGTGTGAAAATTTAAGTGGGCCAGTATACTGACAATCTAAGTGAATTGTTTAGAACTTAAAATGTTTAAAGCTTAACGGTGTTGGTGATTTGTCTCATAAACTGATATGATCCTCTTACACAAACTCACAAAAATATTGTCTGTAAATATTTCTTGTTTGCATTTCATTAAACTCAAAATCCAAAAAGATTTTCAGTGTGTTTTAGCATAAATTTTTGAAAAATCCAAAAAGATTTTCGACAAATGATGATTGAAGATCTGATTTTAAAAATTCCAAGTGCTAAACATGATGAATAGGTTTGGGAGAGTTGTTGTGAAATGAGAAAAATGTTTTGAATATTTTGTTTACAAGTGGTCATCAGAAGTTTTAAAATGTTAAATCATTTCATTTATACAAGTGGTAAGCAGAGAATAAATTTGTCAAAATTTTAAATTTGTGAAATTTATTGTTGGGTAGAGATTGTGCAGGTAAGTCAGATTCTGATTCTGAGTAGAAAGCCAGGTCACGATCCTGATTCTATGAAAGCCAGATCATTATTCCAGCACAAGTTGAGGAAGAGTCTGAAGATGTAAAGAGCCAGGTTCTGATCTTGAGATTCTTGCTAGCTGCTGATGCTGATGAACTTAAGGAATCAAGATATTTGTTCAAGAGAAGATAGAGCCAGATTGTGATTCTGTAATTGAAGATTAGATCAACATTTGAGGGGGAGATAAGTTAATAAAGAGAAGAGAGAGATGGAGAATATTTACAGTGTTAGATATTTTGGAGAAGTTCGAGTGGACTGATAAAGACTGAAGATTGAAGACTCGACACTGTAGACTCGTCAACATTCGAGGGGGAGTCTGTTGGTGCATGCGTCTGTCGACTTCTTCTTGTATCGAGTCTTGTATGTTTGTAAATAGATCAGGGCACATTGTACGAGAAAAATGTCAAATATAGGGTGAGAGGCAGTTTCAAACGAAATTACAAGTTGTAATTTCGCTTGAAATCATCATGCCAAGTTCAAATGGAATTCCACTTGAATGTGATTTCGTTTGAACCAGTTTCAAGCGGAATTACCTTGCCTATATATAGTTGCTGCCTGATTTCGTTTGAGAGGAGTTCTGTGATTCCGGTTGAAGCCACGAAGTGCTGCCGAAGTGTCATCTCGCTGTAAATCTTTGTCAAATCAATCTATTGACAGTTTAAATTGTATATCTAGCTGAATTGAACTTGATACGTCTGTTTCAGCCTTTCGTATCGAACAAAAACTCTTCTGATCGACTCATTCGGGTCTGAAAACGATCCTACAGATGTCCAATCTCTCATGAAAAGGATGCATTACAACATTGCCAGATTGGTAAATGTAGATGCCAAAGAGCTCATGATTCCCATTCCCAAAGAAGCCTCTCATATGGAAATTCCAAAGATCATCAGGCACCAACCCAGTGTCACACCTGCTAGTCAAACTGAAACCACATCAATGGGTCCACCTCCACCAATATCAAAAGAAGAGATGATGAAAAGGTATGAAGTTTCACCCAAAATTATCTCTGATTTAAATGTTGATGTCCCTCACTCTGGTTCAAGACCAACTACATCAGGGGATACAGTCTTTAGTCAAGACATAACCCTGCAAGCAAAAAGAAAATGGTCAGAATCAGCTACATCTTCTTCAAAATTGCCAAAGATTGTACAGAAAAAGACTCCTGAAGGTAAAACAATCTTTTTTAAAGAAATTGACAAAGATGTGATGACGTTCCCTGATCATAACCTTAAGGAGTACTATTGGACAAAAGAAGATAAAATGGATAGACTACAAAGTCCAATAAGCAGAGGCTTGAGGGAGGAAAGGCTTGAAAGAGGTCCAGGAAGTATCCACAAAGCTCATGATAATCCAAAAACATCCCCCTAGTTAAACCCTTTAAACTTAAAACCTTTTCATTTCTAAACCCACAAAAACAAACCCTTTCATTTTTCATCTTTCATTTTTGTAAACTTATCGGTTATGAAATTACGATTACGGCTCAGTTTCAACATTGGCAACCAAAAAAAAATAAGAAAAATATGCCAAAGTATTTTTTGCTAAGCCACAAAGCAATAGAAAAACCGATATTTTACTTTTTTCACCATTTTCCAATAAAACATACCAAACCCGAACCAACACCTACCCTTAAAAAGCCCTCTTAATATTTATAAGGATTTTACGTCAAAAGGAGGAGGCTTGATTGATTGTCAAGCCTTTGGTAGGAGTAAGTTCAAAATACGGGCATGAGCGTTTTCACTTAATACATCATCGGCCGAGTGTTGAGTGACCACTTGTGAGGTGTGTAAATTTGTATATAACTAAATGGAATTTTATAAAGGCATGTTTTGCCCAAAGTAAATAATTTTTCTTAACTTGTGTTTTAAATAAATAATGACGAATAAGATTGTAAATAAAATAAAAACAAAATAAATTTAGAACTTGGATTCCTGACACTTTAAAGATGAAACAAAAACCTTCTCTTCTACCTATTCCGTTTGGGTGTGTAAGCCACGTAATAGAGTTTTGCTTGAGGATAAGCAAAGATTCAAGCGTGGGGGTATTTGATGTGCTTAAAATACAACATATAAATTATATCGAATACTGCGTAAAATCAAACCCTTTTTAGTACTAAAGTTGGAAAAAGCTTGGGTTTCTGTTCCTTTTTAATTCACAAGGTCAAAAGAGCTTAAATGTACAAAAGGAGCAAAAAGACAGCAAAAACCAACATAAATGCAAAGAATGAGGAATTGACGTAAATCGCCAAGCCACGATTCACATCCAAACCACAAAATAGTAAGAGCAGAAGACTTGACACGGGGCCGTGTCCACCAGACACGGGTCGTGTCCGGAGGTGGATGGTGTGCAAAAGAAAAGACAACAACAAAGGACAAAATTGGCAGCCGACACGGGGTCGTGCCAATCCAACACGGGGCGTGGTCAACTCAAAGATATTCAGAATCTGCGATAGTACAGCAAGTACTTTGGCCATGGGCCGTGCCATTGACACACGGGGCCGTGTTAGTACAAGATCTGACAAGTAGATAATGAGGAAGAGAGAGAGAGAGATGGCCACGGGACCGTGCTAGATGGGCACGGGCCATGGTGAAGCTTCTGAAAACAACTATAAATAGAAGTGCTTGCTTCCACTCCAAACCATCCCTTGGCAAACCACTTCTCTCTCTTTTGCCACCACTCCACCACCACTACAACACCATCATCCACCACCATCATCCATTTTCCATTTTTTAGAGTGTGTGTGTAGTCTCGGGATCCAAGATTTATAGTAAGAGTCTTTGTCAAACAAAGGCCATGCTTGGCTAAACTCTTGCATCACTTGGTGAAGATATATATTTTGTGTATTTTCTTTCATGATTTCCAATCTTGGGCAACTTTTTAATTGAGTATGTATTAATGAATTTAATAATTAGGTTTTAATATTGAAGGCGAATTTACTTAACCATTCTTCATATGTTATTTATTCACATATTCATGTCTTTACGGTCTATATAATGCACGTTAACTACTTGGAAGGGGTTAGAAGGGTGGTTGGGTAATTCTATGTCTCGTTCAGTGTATAGATCCTGCGAGAACGTGGTTCAAGCTTAGTATTACTCCATGGATTGGCCGGGAATGACTGGCCCGACTGAGAGTATGAAACCGCTTGAATCCCGTATTTACAAACTACTATTAAAACTTTAAACCAACCCCGCAAGAACTGTATCATTGCTGACTCAGACCAACGGGTTGAGGGTGACTGCTGCCTGGAAGGGGGCCCACCACATTTTTCATTAATAACTTACTTAATTATCTTTCAATAATTCGGCCTAGTGGGATTGTATCCTTGCTGACTCAAACCACATTTTGAAAGATAAGTCGGATCCAAGTGATTCTTTCTTATCTATCTATATTTATTTTATTTTTATTTTCTGTTTTTATATTTTTATTAGTTTAAAAATCTTTTCTCAAAGTTTGGTTTGATTAGACGTTGACGATAAGCCGGTATTAAAAGGTCTTGTGTCCTTGGACGACCCCGGTATCTTGCCATCACTATACTACATCCGTGATGGGTGCACTTGCCCTAACGTGTGTAGAGTGATAGTAAAATATCGTGTTTTATAAATTTAAAACTTCAAATCGGTGAGTTAAAAAAGAGCTAAAAATATACTCACACTGACACACGTCAAGTTTTTGGCGTCGTTGCCGGGGACACAAGAATTTTAAGAAAGTTTAAAATTAACTACCTAATCATTTTCCATCTTTTCTTTTTCACTTTTTTCTCCTAAAATTCTGCTTTCTGTAGATTTAACACGGGGCCCTGTGGGATCAACACGGGCCATGTTAAATCTGCAGTATCTGGGAGAAGCTGTTTTCTTGTTACTAGAACTCAGACACGGGGCCATATTACAGGAGCACGGGGCTGTATTAAAGGAGCACGGAGCCGTGTTGAACTTTCAGTATATGGGAACTTGAAAACAGAAAGTTCTCCTGGACAGCACGGGCCATGCCAGCCACAGCACGGGGCCGTGTTAACCTTCTGATCAGGCTTTCTTTTTGTTTTTGTTCACAGAAAATCACACTATTCTGTATAATTCGCAGGAATACAGTTTGGTGCATGAACTCTACCTCCGACAAAGACATAAAAGTACCGCTTGACAAACCCGAGCGCTTTTTGAGAAAAAGACTTAAAGCTAAAAATCAACAAAAGCATCAAACCAAAACCCCCCTTTGGCGGATCAACGTGCTCCTTGGTTTGCTCGGTTAGATTCTCAAATATAGCTAACGGTCAAGGTCGGTCAATCACGTCCTAATATGATTACCAGTTAGTCATTTAGTGACTTTCAAATAGAACACAAAGTTCCTACACGTATCTATCACACAACATGCATCACTTTAACGGTTTATGCCCATCTAAGTTTCCCATCCATTCCCCACTCAAAATCAAACATACGATAATGCACATAACATATATAACATGTTAGATCATTCACAGATAGCATACTCGACATTTAGACACGTGAGTCACAACTTATGTCATTTCAGCATTTATATTCAAAACCGGCTGTTTTTGGACATTTTAATAAAATAGTTAAATTATTCCAAAAATTCCCAAATTTTTACAGGATGTCTTAAACATTCCATATTTTATTGTGTAAAAATATCAGGGTCCGGTTCATTAGCAATATTTTATAAAAATTCATATTCCGGACTGAACTCAGATTTATGTATTTCTGACCACAGTCCACGGAAGTGTCCGATTTACGAAATTCCAGTGGGGTAATTACAAATGCATCGGTTTTCATCTACTGTACAAATTTCATGGTCCGATTCATCACAAAACTCAGGTTATGACTGAAAGTATGACACCCATTTATTGCTGTCCAAATTCAGCTTAAATTGTTGTTACAAATCGACATATTAAAAATAGTAAACGAAGTCCAAAAATTACGATTCCGGTGCCATTAGAACCGTATTTCATAATAACATATTTTAGATTCAAAATATCGGTTTTCCGTTGAATTTATGACCTGTTTACAGCCTGTTAAAGGCGGCTGAAAATACACATCAGCAAGCTGTTTTCAGTCTAAAGGCTACTAAAACGCACACATATGATTACCATTCATTCTAATAATGATTTACAACAGGTTATAAGTTATTTACAGCAGACTAATACTCATATATTTCAGATTTATCATGCTTTACACATATATCTTCTCTTTATCCACTCTTTAACACATTAAGTTCAAGATTTGTTCATGATCTTCAAAGTTTCCTAGCTTTTATCATTCTATCATCTATTAACCACCAAAAATAAGCACAAGATGAAAATTTAGAACACTTACTACTAGCACAAGGCTAGGGGAGTTTCAATGCGTAAAAGTGGCGGATAAAAGAAAACGAGAGCGGTCCTTCAACTTCCGAGTGCACCAAGCTTGCTTGTTCGGTCTCTAGCACCTTTGGTTGTATGGAAAATGGCTTGTAAGGAGGTTGATGGTGGGTGTATGGTGGATGGATGTGGCTGCCGAAAATGGGGAAGGAGGGAGAGAGGAGCTTGGTTGATGTTGGGTTTGGATGAAAGAGGTTGATTAACTCTTGATCAAATTTATAACCCATGTCCATGCTTTATCCAACATGCACTATGTTCTCTAGATACCCAACATATGGCAATTAAATAATCAAAGGTTTGTGGGATGTTCCCCACACTATCAAAACCGTAGAAGGGGGAAGGGGGTAGGGGGTTGGGTTGTGATGGAACTTGATTACACATTAGTTGAAATTCAATGGTATTTAGTTAGTGTATAAGTGTGTGTAATAATATAAAGTGGGTTAGGGTATTCGGGGATCCTAACTAGCTCAGAAAAGTGTAAACAATGTTATAGACAATATTTTTATGTTCCGGGTAGAGTCCGGTTGTTCGGTTGGATATTAATCCGTTAAAGTGCTAAATTAATTCGTAAGGCGTCCAATTTATATATTTTGTAATGTTTTTACTTTCTAACACTTAGGAAAATATAACGGACTATTTAGTGACCTTTCTGTACACTATTAGTATATTAACAAATACGTGTAAGCATAACAAAGATATCAGTAAGCAGTTACGTAATTCCACACAGTCGTCAAGCACATTAATTATTATTAATAAATTGTACGAAATACATGGAATTATGAGGGTTATCACATTCTGCCCCTGTTAAGAGAATTTCGTCCTGAAATTTAGCGCGTGGTTACTGAGGAAGCTAGTTAAGTTGCGTTGTTTTCCTGATTTTCCTGGGGTGTCACATCATCCCCCCGTTGATTTGGAATTTCGTCCCGAAATTCTGTAGTAGCTTCAGCCTTAGTAGTGGTTGCGTTTTTCTTAAACAGTTGGGGATACTTGAGTTACATTTGGTCTTCTCGTTCCCAGGTATACTCTGGGCCACGACGAGCATTCCAACGAACTCGGACCAGAGGTATCCTGGTACTCTTGAGGATCTTAACATCTTGATCCGTAATTTCCACCGGTTCCTCGACGAATCGCAGCTGGTCGTCGATTGTGAGTTCCTTGAGAGTAACTATGAGGGTCTCATCTGACAGACACTTCTTCAGATTCAACACATGGAAAACGTTGTGAACTCCGCTGAGTTCTTCAGGTAGGTTCAACCTGTAGGCGACTTTGCCAATTTTCTCGGTGACTTCGAATGGTCTGACATAACGCGGATTGAGTTTTCCTCGTTTGCCAAAGCGGACTACACCTTTCCAAGGTGAGACTTTGAGTAGCACTCGATCCCCAACCTGGAGCTCGAGTGGTTTTCTTCCCTTATCAGCATAGCTTTTCTGACGGTCACGAGCTGCCGCCATTCGCTGTCGTATCTGAGCAATTCTCTCGGTGGTATCTACCACAAGTTCTGGGCCAGTGATTTGGCTGTCACCAACTTCTGCCCAACAGAGAGGTGATCGGCATTTGCGTCCATACAATGCCTCGAACGGAGCGGCCTGAATGCTGGTGTGGTAGCTGTTGTTATATGAGAACTCCACTAGCGGGAGGTGCTTTTCCCAGGCATTACCAAAATCGATTACACATGCCCTAAGCATGTCTTCAAGGGTTTGGATGGTGCGTTCAGATTGCCCATCCGTCTGCGGGTGATAAGCGGTGCTCATATCTAAACGTGAGCCAAAAGACTTGTGCATTGCCTGCCACAGTTCAGAAGTAAAACGTGCGTCACGATCAAAAATGATGGAGGTTGGCACTCCGTGCCTTGATACTACTTCCTTTAGATAGATGTCTGCTAAAGTAGAAAACTTATCCGTTTCTTTGATAGCCAGAAAATGTGCAGACTTGGTCAGTCGATCTACGATCACCCAAATGGTATCGTTTCCGCGTTGAGATCTGGGCAGGCCGGTAACGAAATCCATGGAAATTTGCTCCCATTTCCATTTCAGGATCTCCGGTTGTTGAAGTAGGCCTGATGGTTTCTGATATTTAGTCTTGACTCTCGCACAAGTCAAGCACTTACTGACGTTGGTTGCTATGTGGGCTTTCATGCCAGGCCACCAATATGTAGTCTTGAGGTCGTGGTACATCTTGTCCGAACCAGGATGTACCGAATAACGAGACTTATGTGCTTCATCCATCACAAGCTCGCGTAAGTTGCCATAAAGTGGAACCCAGATGCGTCCGTTTACATAGTAGGCACCGTCTTCCTTTTGTTCTAGCCGCTGCCTCGATCCTCGTAGGGATTCAGCCCTGATGTTCTCTGCTTTCAATGCTTCAACCTGAGCATCACGAATCTGAGCGGGAAGGTTAGACTGGATGGTAAGTTGTAAAGCACGTACACGCTTAGGTAGGGTATCCTTTCGACTGAGGGCGTCGGCCACAACATTGGCCTTGCCCGGATGATACTTGATTGCGCATTCATAATCGTTCAAGAGCTCAACCCACCGGCGTTGACGCATATTTAATTCCTTTTTCTTGAAGATGTGCTCGAGACTCCTGTGATCGGTGTAAATGGTGCACTTGGTACCGTACAGGTAATGTCTCCATATCTTAAGCGCGAAAACAACTGCTCCCAGTTCCAAGTCGTGTGTAGTGTAGTTCCTTTCGTGAACTTTAAGTTGGCGCGATGCGTAGGCAATGACCTTGTCACATTGCATCAATACGCAACCAAGTCCTTGGATGGAAGCATCGCAGTAAACCACAAAATCGTCTGTGCCTTCAGGCAATGAGAGGATAGGCGCGCTACAAAGTCTATCTTTCAAGTGCTGAAACGCAGATTCCTATGCATCACCCCAGCGGTAGGGGGCACCCTTCCGAGTCAGTGAAGTGAGGGGTTGCGCAATCCTGGAGAAATCCTTTATAAACCTTCTGTAATATCCCGCCAAACCCAAAAATTGGCGGATTTCTGTTGGTGTACAGGGTGCAGGCCAGTTCTTGATCGATTCAACCCTAGATGGATCCACATGAATCCCATCCTTGTTTACCACATGGCCTAGAAAGTGGACTTCGCGAAGCCAGAAGTCACATTTTGAAAACTTGGCATACAACTGCTCTTTTCGAAGAGGTTCCAGCATAAGTCCTAGATGCTGCTCGTGTTCCTCCTGACTGTTGGAATAGATCAGGATATCGTCGATGAACACAATAACAAACATATCCAGGTAAGGTTTGCATACTCGGTTCATGAGATCCATGAAGACCGCTGGTGCATTCGTCAGTCCGAATGGCATAACCAGAAACTCGTAATGGCCGTAACGAGTTCTGAATGCTGTTTTGGAGACGTCCTCATCTCGGACTCTCAGCTGATGGTATCCCGCTCTCAAATCAATCTTAGAGTAATAGATTGACCCTTGTAACTGGTCGAACAAGTCGTCAATGCGTGGGAGAGGATAACGATTCTTCACGGTCACCTTGTTAAGTTCGCGGTAGTCAATACACATTCTGAAGGTACCGTCTTTCTTCTTCATGAATAGTACTGGAGCTCCCCAGGGCGAAGAGCTAGGACGTATGAAACCCTTTTCCAAGAGTTCTTGTAGTTGTGTAGACAGTTCTTCAAGTTCTGATGGAGCTAGACGATATGGTGCTCGAGCTACTGGCGCTGCTCCAGGAGCTAGCTCGATTTGAAACTTGACTTGGCGATGAGGTGGAAGACCAGGTAATTCCTCAGGAAATACCTCGGGAAAATTGCGCACAATAGGGATGTCTTCAATTCTCTTCTCTTCCGTTGATGTGTCAGTAACGAGTACTAAAATGGCAGTGTGGCCCTTTCGCAAACACTTCTGGGCCTTAAGGAAAGAGATGATGCCTTCGACAGCACCACTCTTGTCGCCACGAATCATGAGGGGTTCTTCACCAGAACGAGGAATGCGGACGATTTTCTCCTTGCAAACAATCTCCGCTTGATGATGAGATAGCCAATCCATCCCAATAACGACGTCGAAACTACCCAGTGTGATAGGAATAAGATTGATAGAGAAAGTCTGACCAGCTAAGACGAGGTTACAACCTTTTACCACGTGTGTGGCTTCAAGACTTTTACCGTTAGCTAGTTCTACCGTGTGTTTGGTGTTCAGAAGTGTTGGAGTGCGCTTAAGCATTTGGCTAACTTTTAAGGACACATAACTAGTATCGGCACCCGAATCGAATAAAACAGTAACAAAGAAGTCATCCAGAAGAAACTTACCCATCACAACGTTGGGATCGTTCCTTGCTTCTCCCTGACTAATCACGAACAGACGACCTCTTGCCCCATTTCCATTGTTGTTTCCCCCATTGCCGCCTCCATTGTTGCCTCCATTGTTATTCCCATTGTGGTTCCCATTTCCTTGGTTATTGTTCTGGTTTTGGTTTAGCTGGGGGCAGTTCCTCTTAAAGTGGCCTTCAGCGCCACACTGAAAGCATCCCTTATTTCCCTGCTGATGCTGCTGCTGGTGGTTCTGTGGGGCTTGTTGCTGTTGTTGGCGATTCTGATTTGCTGGTCGGGCGCTCCTGCAATCCTTTGCTTCATGACCAAACCTGTTACACCTCAGACAACGACCTTTGTTGCACTGCCCGCTGTGATGTTTGTTGCACCGGTTGCACTTGGGGTGGTTCCCTCGGTATCCACCCTGTCCTTGGTTACCAGAAGATTGCTGACCAGGACTCTGGTAGTCATCAGTCTTTCGCTGCTGAGACTGAACTGAAGTAGACCCCTTTCCGGAGTTCCCATCCCATTTTCGCTTGTTGTCGGTAGGTGCATCAGAAGTAGCTGTGGCACTGATACGTTTGGGTAGCCTGTTTTGCTCCACCGCCTGGTCGGTGAGACGATGAGCCAACTTGATAATTTGCTGAATGGTACCCAGGTTGGCTGAAGTTACGTGACTTTGAATCTCTGGTACAAGGCCCTTGAGATACAGCTCAATACGTTTGATGGGAGGGTCCACCATAGTTGGACACAGGATGGCCAGCTCGTTTAACCTTTTAGTATACGCCTCAATTTCATACCCCGTCATCTTCAGATTGTAGAATTCCACCTCTAACTTGTGGATGTCATCCCGACTACAGTACTCCTCCTTGATCAGCTCTTTGAAACCATTCCAGGGTGTGGCATTAGCAACTGCCAGTCCTAGTAGTTGAACCTGTGCCTTCCACCAGGTTAACGCGGCTCCTTCAAGTGTTCTGGTAGCATATTTCACCCTACGGTTTTCGGGGCATTCACACATCTCGAAAACAGACTCAAGCTTTTCAAACCAGTGAAGAAGGCCCACTGCTCCTTCGGTGCCACTGAAAGTGGTAGGTCGGCAGTCCATGAACGTCTTGAATGTGCACACAGGAGGTTGAGCATGTTGACCTGTTGTGCGAGAATAAAAGACAAGGTTAAGCACGAGGGTTGGTTTGCGAAGGTAGGATCTAAACGTCCTAGGGTGAGTTGATATGGCAGGTTATACCTCCTACAGGATTAGCTGCGAGTGCCTCAGCGACTCGTTCGCTGATCAAAGCCGTCAACTGGGCTTGAGTGAGGTTGATACGTCCTCCGCGTCCGCTCATGATCTTCATAATGAAGCAACGTAAGTAAGAAAAGTGTCGCGAAAGTGCGTAAGTGTGGGACGATAGTAGAGCGTAAGCACACAAGGTTCAAATAGCAATTATCACATTATCTAATGCACAGTGAGAACTATCTAACCGACAATATAACATAAATCATACCACTTATGGTGTCGAGTCTTGCACGTGGAGCGAAGCGTCATTGTGGATCATTGAGCACTGTACTGGTTATAGTCTGGTTTTATCAAAAAAAATTTCCCTTTTTAAAAACCAAGTTCACTATAACCAATGGCTCTGATACCAATCTATCACACCCCCAAAATCCACCATGCGAAGTACCACCGCTTGGAGGCGTGACGTGACCAGGATCGAGCCACCAATCATATTGAACATCGTAATTAAGTAAATAAGACCAACCACAATACGATTGGTGACCAAAGCCAGTTAACCATGTTTAGTTTAAACAGCGGAAGCATAAAAGTAAATCCAAAAGCATAAGTCCATAGTTTATAAGTTAAGGTTCAAAACACAGTTTAATAAGTTCATAAGGAGTTAAACATTAAGCACGGAACGTAACAGTCCGTACACCACAACGACTCCTTCCTCGTGCAAGCTCCAAGCATTTAGCGACCTGTAAGGCATGTAACAACTAGTCAACAACAAAGTTGAGTGAGTTCACGTTGGGTTGTTTGGTTCTAAGTTGTTTCTGAAAAACGTGGTTTGACTTTCGTTGGCTTATTTGCCGTGGGGGTTACCCCGAAGTTGAAAGTATGTTTAACCATTTCCTTTTTCTTTACCCAAACCGTATCCATAATTAGTGGGGGCTTTCCCCGTGTGAACTACTAGACCATACATATCGACAACTGACGAACAATAGTTGTGCCCTACATCGGTGTCTATCATCACTGATAGTTTGCCATAGTCCATTAGTACACGCCCGTCCGACTGGCACGGTGTGAGGTTTGTTAAACCTAATAGCGCTATTAACTAATGACCCGCACGCCATTGGCCTCGGCGATTAAGTCGATATAAATTGACGGACTTCATGATAGAGTTTTGTCTAGCTAGTTTTAAGGTTGTTGTCCTGCACCAGGAGGACGAACGTACGTATTCTGCACCAGGAGAATTCGTAGGATTAATAATGGCATCCACTCTATGGAGGATGGCCGTACATATCCTACCCAAGGAGGATATGTAGATTTAGTTTTAATTCTTTAACGCATTCCCAAACCACCGGGAATCCCATGCCTTAGAAGTGTGTGAACTCACCTCGGTTTGCTCGGTTAGATTCTCAAATATAGCTAACGGTCAAGGTCGGTCAATCACGTCCTAATATGATTACCAGTTAGTCATTTAGTGACTTTCAAATAGAACACAAAGTTCCTACACGTATCTATCACACAACATGCATCACTTTAACGGTTTATGCCCATCTAAGTTTCCCATCCATTCCCCACTCAAAATCAAACATACGATAATGCACATAACATATATAACATGTTAGATCATTCACAGATAGCATACTCGACATTTAGACACGCGAGTCACAACTTATGTCATTTCAGCATTTATATTCAAAACCGGCTGTTTTCAGACATTTTAATAAAATAGTTAAATTATTCCAAAAATTCCCAAATTTTTACAGGATGTCTTAAACGTTCCATATTTTATTGTGTAAAAATATCGGGGTCCGGTTCATTACCAATATTTTATAAAAATTCATATTCCGGACTGAACTCAGATTTATGTATTTCTGACCACAGTCCACGGAACAATTTATTTAAAATTCCTCGAGTGTCCGATTTACGAAATTCCAGTGGGGTAATTACAAATGCATCGGTTTTCATCTACTGTACAAATTTCATGGTCCGATTCATCACAAAACTCAGGTTATGACTGAAAGTATGACACCCATTTATTGCTGTCCAAATTCAGCTTAAACTGTTGTTACAAATCGACATATTAAAAATAGTAAACGAAGTCCAAAAATTACGATTCCGGTGTCATTAGAACCGTATTTCATAATAACATATTTTAGATTCAAAATATCGGTTTTCCGTTGAATTTATGACCTGTTTACAGCCTGTTAAAGGCGGCTGAAAATACACATCAGCAAGCTGTTTTCAGTCTAAAGGCTACTAAAACGCACACATATGATTACCATTCATTCTAATAATGATTTACAACAGGTTATAAGTTATTTACAGCAGACTAATACTCATATATTTCAGATTTATCATGCTTTACACATATATCTTCTCTTTATCCACTCTTTAACACATTAAGCTCAAGATTTGTTCATGATCTTCAAAGTTTCCTAGCTTTTATCATTCTATCATCTATTAACCACCAAAAATAAGCACAAGATGAAAATTTAGAACACTTACTACTAGCACAAGGCTAGGGGAGTTTCAATGCGTAAAAGTGGCGGATAAAAGAAAACGAGAGCGGTCCTTCAACTTCCGAGTGCACCAAGCTTGCTTGTTCGGTCTCTAGCACCTTTGGTTGTATGGAAAATGGCTTGTAAGGAGGTTGATGGTGGGTGTATGGTGGATGGATGTGGCTGCCGAAAATGGGGAAGGAGGGAGAGAGGAGCTTGGTTGATGTTGGGTTTGGATGAAAGAGGTTGATTAACTCTTGATCAAATTTATAACCCATGTCCAAGCTTTATCCAACATGCACTATGTTCTCTAGATACCCAACATATGGCAATTAAATAATCAAAGGTTTGTGGGATGTTCCCCACACTATCAAACCGTAGAAGGGGGAAGGGGGTAGGGGGGTTGGGTTGTGATGGAACTTGATTACACATTAGTTGAAATTCAATGGTATTTAGTTAGTGTATAAGTGTGTGTAATAATATAAAGTGGGTTAGGGTATTCGGGGATCCTAACTAGCTCAGAAAAGTGTAAACAATGTTATAGACAATATTTTTATGTTCTGGGTAGAGTCCGGTTGTTCGGTTGGATATTAATCCGTTAAAGTGCTAAATTAATTCGTAAGGCGTCCTATTTATATATTTTGTAACGTTTTTACTTTCTAACACTTAGGAAAATATAACGGACTATTTAGTGACCTTTCTGTACACTATTAGTATATTAACAAATACGTGTAAGCATAACACAGATATCAGTAAGCAGTTACGTAATTCCACACAGTCGTCAAGCACATTAATTATTATTAATAAATTGTACGGAATACATGGAATTATGAGGGTTGTCACAATATCCCACATAGGATGAAATATAATAACCAATTCCCACAAAATAGGCAAAGGAGTCTTGACACGACATGACTAAATATAAGCGACATCCAGGAGCAGGAGTGAGACCACGCGTACATCCACTTTAGTTACCTAAAATACATGTGAGTTTTGGAAAATCGTCAACATAATGTTGGTGTGATTTCATGCAGTTGTTGCAATAAATGTTGAATACTTGTATGAAAACATTGTATGTGTTTTGTTTAGTCGTATCCGAAACTGTGTCCTGTAATTGTAAGGAATACGAGATCGCTAGTGGTTTGCAAGGTCACTAACATGTGTAACGACATAGGAAGCATCCAAACCATAGGCATTTTTAGTTGTCGATTCACGACTAGAGACACAAAAGCACTCCAGGTAGCACGTGGCCCAGAGTGTGGCTGCCTGAAACCCATTAGATCTAACCTTTTGTTCCGCGGTCTAGGTATATTGTTGATTAATGGTGCTTATGGCACCCTATTCGTCACATGATCTATAGTATATTCATCATACCATTTGTAAACATTGTAACATTTGTAACATGTATGTCACCCCCAAAGTTATAAAACAGAAAACAGTTAAAAGAAAAGGGGGACATGAACTCACAACTTTGCGTATCCTGCGCCGTAAACTTCACCGGTTGGTTTTATAGCGTCGTGACCTATACGTGTTTTATTAATGTTAGTCACTAGACTTGTATCGCACAAGTACAAGTCACCATCTTTTATGTGTGTGTTCTTTATTGTTAAAAATAATTTATATTTTTAACTACGTATCTTACTTATATTATTTTCCCAAAAATAAATATAAGTATTTTGTATTTTTCACCAAAAATCAAGACTTTGATTCTTATTTCTTTCCGGATTATATTTCTTAAAAATAATATATTTTTAAGACTTTGTACGAATACATATATTCTGTCATGCTTTGAAATATATATGTGTTTATTCTTGTTATCCACCCGAGTTATATATTTTCGTCCAAAAATACATTTTAAGTTCATAACTTGTCCAAGTTACATAATCTATTAAGAAATATATTTTCATAAATATATTTTCTTGTATTTGTCTATGCATGTTGTATGTGTATTTTGTATTTTTGCTCCTTAGGAGTATTTAGTGTATTTTCAAGTCCTAATACACTATTACATATAATACATATTACATACACTTAGCACAAAATTTGGTGACCAATAAATATATATATTTTCCTCAAAAATATACATACTTAATATCAATTTTATCTTGAAGAAATCATCATTCCTTAACTTGAAATTTACACAAAAATTCGGGAAACCTTGGTAAATATTTTTAGGTGAATTTTTAGGGCATAAGTTTCACCAAAACTTATATTTTTCTAAGTGTCAAAATTTTATAAAAATTTTGACATGGTTTCCCCTAAAAATGGAGGTTTCCCATGTTTTCAAAATATGTGTTTATTTTCTTTTCAATCATCAAAACAAATTTGCAACAACAATCAACAATGAAATCAACACTTACCAAGTGCCAAAATTATGCAATTTTAACAACATGAACTTGAATCTTTATGAAAACTTGTAGTAACTTACTAGTGTTTTTAGTAAGTCTAGTTACCCTTAAAAATATGGTTATTTATTTAAAAACTTCATTTGTAAAGAAGTTGGGTGTTTACAACTTCCAACCACATTTTCTAAAAATGCTTCTTTATGTAATCTTTTTGTTACACAAGTGTTTCTACACTTGTTTAACCCTTAAAAACAAGTTTGGTTTATGTAAGAACCAAGTTTGTATAAATCTTGTTACTTAACTTAGTTTCTTGAGAAACTATTTCGGAAATCATCTTCATTCAAGACTTGTATTGTGTTTAAATCATCATCACATATGAGAACAATTTTTATTCTTCAAGTTCATGTATTCATAAAGTATGATCATCTTGGTCTTTCACAAGATCATCACCTTAACTTACTAGATCATGTGTTTAATCACAATCTAGTAGGTTCCATAGGATGTCTAACATCAAAAACACAAATAATCAATCATCAAGAAGGAAAACAACACTAAACAATATGTATTCTTATGTTATTAAGCTTATGTTAAAGTTTTAAGTTCATGGTTCTTGGTGTTCTTGTGATTAACATCTTACATAGTCTTTTTAACCAACAAAATGAGAAGTAGATTCAAGTGACAAGAAGCTTACTACTAGCACAAGGGCTAGGGAAGAACACAAGAAGATGAAGGTGACAAATGTGGTGTATAATAGCAAATGGAAGAGGTCCTTAAAGATCCACAAGCTCCAAGCTTCTTATCTTAGCTTCTAACACCTTGTGATGAGTATGGATTGCATGAAATTTGGATGAAGGTGGCGGTAATGTGGGTGGTGGCTCACGGTCGTGGGTAAGGGAGGAGAGGGAGAGAAGAGTGTGTGTGAAGTGTGGGTGAGTTATGAGCTCTTGTTCTTCATACTCTTCTTATATCCATCCTAATCCATTAACCTTTGTGTATTATGTTTCACAAGTACTAAACAAGATCTCTTACAAATCTCATAAGATCAAGAGAAATCTTGATGGTGGGTCCACCCTTGGTGACCGTCCACCATGGGGGGGGGGGGGTATAGGGTTGGGTTGTAATGGATGCTTAAGAAATCTAGTTAGGTTTCAAGAGTGGTGTTTAGTGTTTAAGTTAATATGGTGTTATATAGTGTGTTAGGGTGTTCGGGGTTCATAACTAGCTCAGAAACATTAAAACAATGCTTCTAGTATAATTTTGATGTTTCGGGTAGTGTCCGGTTGTTCGGTTGTATACTGGTTCGTTAAAGTGCTAAATTGCGCAGTTTAGTGTGCTTTATGTTCCCTTTCATGGCAGTTTTGATTCCCGACACCTAAGAAGGTATTCTGGATAATAAAACATGAATTCTGCATAATATTTTAGTGTTAAAATGCTGATTAGAGCTGAATTATTGCTTAAATATGTAAAATTCAGCATTTAAAGTGTGTTTCGGGTGCTTTTTAGTGCGTAGTTTAGCTTCCGGAAAGTTTGTAAGTTAACCCTTGAATCCATACTAGGGTTTTAATGTATTCTAGGTGTTGGACCTACTCCTAGGCCCTAATTCTATTGTCTAACTGTTTTCTACAGAATGTTGACACAGTGTGTCTTACCGGTGAGTTTACTAGTCTTTCTGACGCAACGCTAAAAGTAATGCATGAAGCAATATTCGAAGTATAAAATGTGCATGGATTCACAAGTATAACATGTAATCAGACAATGTTGACATTTAAGCACATAATTGCAGATATTAAATAATAATTAAACTATACGGAAATTACCGGTTTTGTGCCAGTTGTCACCGTCTCCCCCCGTTAAGAGAAATTCATCCCGAAATTCAGGCTGAGATATCTCTTGCAGGAGTTTTCTTGAACAGGTGGGGGTACTTGGCTTTAAGCTGGTCTTCACGTTCCCATGTGTACTCGGGTTCGTGCTTAGAGTTCCAACGTAGTTTGACAAGTTTGACACTACTCCTCCGGGTTTTGTTGACTTTCCAGTCTGTAACCTCAACGGGTTGTTCTGTAAATCGGAGTGTGTCATCAATATGCACTTCATCCGCAGGTATGATCACTGAGGGTTGGACTCTTCTTGAGGTTGGACACATGATGTGACAACCCGTATTCTCGTTGTAGAGAGTAGGGTATTTTAGTAATGCGTGCATTTATTATTATTATTATTATTATTATTATTATTATTATTATTATTATTATCATTATTATTATTACTCATTAAATAATCACAACCGCGTCGCGAGGAACGCTTCGTTTAAGCAAACAAACCCAAGCCGAACATTCACTTTGCATGTATACTTCTCGTTGTAGTTAATTTTAAATTACTCGGGCTAGTTTCGTTAATTGAGAGACCCGTAATTTTATATGATCCATACGCACTTGGGCTAGGCCCAACCCAATCTCTCTACACACTAAACCCTAACATACATAAATCCCTCATAAAACCTCACCCTCTCTAATATTCAAAATGAAAACCCTAAAACCTCTCACACCAACTGCACACCCCAACCCCCTGCCCCTCCTCTCTCGATCAGGTGATTTCTGGCAACCGGAGCATATTCCGGTGCCTCGTTTTCCGGCGAACACCCGCAAAAGCCCCAGCCACACCCTCTTCCTTCCTCTCTCCAACACGCAAATCCACTTCACCTTCACCTCCCCTCCTTCTCTGCTGAACCGATGACCGGAGCACATCTCCGGCGACCACATAGTCACCCACACTCACGGCCCCTTTTCCCTCCACACTCTACTCACCTAGGTGCAGCAACGAAACAGAGAGGAACAGAAGAGTCTAAGAGAGAGAAAGACGTGATCGGCTATGGTCCGGCGACGGTGGAGCCGTCTAGAGCAGCAACGGTGGTGGCAGTCCTCACGTCTTTCCGTCGGGCTCACCGGCTCGGGTCGGATTTACGCTCAACAGCGGATTCAGGCCAGTTTTGGTTTCTTTCGGGATTAGCTGGTCTTTCGAGTTAAGTCTCGGGTCACACCCACAAAACTTCGGTCAGTTTACTTATGTTTCGATCTTGTCAATGGTTGGCTGCTTGTTTGTTTTATGAATACATAAGGTCCTAAATGCTTGAACCTGTTGTGATTATATATCTATTATGGATTTGGTTGAGTAATTTGCGGTTGATAACTATTGGGAGTATATGTGATTTTGATTTGTAACTCTTGTGTCATTAGTGCTTACTTTCTATTTGATTCTGATTGTAAAATGAGAACATGTGTATGAATGTTTGGTCAGTAGGTGCTAATATGCATTTTTATAAACTTTCGGTCAGTAAATGATCATCCAGTCTATTTTTCTGCATTTTGAACTTCATGACCTTATGTATGCGATTGATTATGATAACAGAGTTATTTTGATAAGTATGAGAACTTGCAAACCTACCAATTTAGAATTGTGTGAATTTTGAAGAAAAATATATATAACATATGGTGATAAAATTTCCAAAAGATAGGCTAATTAATTGAAGTCTGATTGCTTGTCTTGAATTCTTGGTGGATGTAAACTGTGAAATAGAAAGGGGGTGTGTTTTTGTGGTATGATGAATGTAGTGCCATGCTTTAATAAAATAGAAATGATGTGAAAAACCCTACGTGATGAACTGATTGAAGATTATTGAAAATATTTGAAATTTGTTGTTTGATCTGAATTGGTAAGTGTACGGTAGAATAAAATATGATAATGAAATTTGATTGGGTAGTACATGCTTATGAATTTTGATTGGATAGTACTATTCTGAAAATTCTAGAAGCATCAGCATAAAACGAGTCGAGACCTCAGTGTTGCGACTCGAGACCATAAATCATCAACTTAAAACCTGAAAAGGTGTTCCAAGAGTTGAGACCAGCACGGTTGCGACTCGAGATTTCCTGATCTCGACTCGAGACCGGACTCGAGACCTTTACGGTTGCGACTCGAATGATCACAACTCGAGACCATCTAGTTTCGACTCAAGAACTCGTGGTTGCGACTCGAGACCTCTTGCTCTCGAGTCGAGACCACCCGGTTTTGACTGGACCGCTCTGCTTAGTTAATGGGCCTCGTAAACGGGTGTTATGGACTGCGTACTATTGTTGTTGTTTAACTGTTGCTGATCAATTGTTCATGCGTTAGGATAGGCCCAATAACATATACTGGTATGATACGTGTTACTGTTACAACTACTGTACCATTATGCTAAATGTGTGTACTATGTGAAATGTGGATTTACATGCTACGTGTTAGATACGTGTAATTTATACGTGACGTTACTTGCATACGAACCTAATAAATATTTATAAACCATAATAGGGTATGGTTGACCAACATAACACAAGTAAATTGTCAACCGAGCAAAGCAAAGGTGAGTTCACTACTTTTTACTTAAAGCATGCGTTCCCGGTGGTTGGGAAACGGAACGAAACACTTTTCCTAGTTTGGGATTGCTTACTATCTCCTTGTGTGGGATACGGTATTTCTATCTCCTTGTGTGGGATACGGGTAACAACGCTATCCCCTTGTGAGGGATACAAACTACTTTTCTCCCCTTATGCGGGACTCTTAGTTAATTACTGTTTGTACGGAAATGCAACGAGCAACACTAAACGAAACTCTATCACTCAAGTCCCTACTACTTAATACCGATTAGTCACCGGGGCCAGGCGAACGGGTTATTAGTTGATAGCGCTATTTAGGTTCGACCAGCCTCACACCGACCCTTGTTACTGGGAACGGGCGTGAACTAATAGACTCAGGCAAACCGTCAATGATGATAGAACATTGACAAACGGGGCACTGCGGAAACGTACGGTCAAGTAAGTATTCGGTATTGGAAAAATAGTTTAGTCACTCACTTATGGGGTAGCTCCCCATGGCATGTATAAATGGATAAATTAACTGGTTAAAATAAGTTTTTGGAATTAAAACTGAAAAAATACAAACACGTGAACTCGCCAACGTTATGTTGACACTCTACTGCATGCTTTGCAGGTTGCTCGATACAGCTCTGGACGGACGTTGCAATCGGATGGAGTGCGTGGTTCGTAAGTATCATGATAACAAACTTGTGGTTTTCAATTTTGATGTGTTTTCTTCCCCTTTCCGCTGTGAACTTAAACTATGTTTTGGAAATTTTAAATTAGGTCACTAATTATGCTAATGTTTATAACAATAACTAATCCGTTCAAAATAATTAGTGGCTAAGATCCTGGTCAGTCACACGCCTCGCGGTAACACTCCGCATGTGGATTTTGAGGGTGTGACAGATTGGTATCAGAGCCATTGGTTATAGCGAACTAGGTTTTAAATATAAAATATTTTGGTTTGGGAAATAAAATATTTTTATATGAAAACCAGACTATAACCGTTCTTTAGTGGAAACCACAACGACACCACACTCCGGATTGCAAGGTTTGTCAACCTTAGATGCTCACCTGGTAATGGTAGGCTAACGGCATTTACTTGTGCATAACTTATGTGTGTGAACACGCATATGCGTATGTGTATAATTAGCATATATGTGTTAGTACGTATGCGTATATTTAGTATTTAACACAGTGGATCATACGAAGGCTAGGCTAGCGTGTTACGTGTTAAACAGGAGCGAGTCCTCCTAAACCTGGTTCGAAACCATGATACACTAAGGGCAAGGAACCAGTTATTCCAAGCCCTCGTCCACGTATTTCTTGATATCATCCCTAGACTGCAAATCAACGCGAGGGACGTCCACTCGATAGACCTGCCCAGGAAAGGCCTGCTACGGACCACATAGAGAAGTTACGACAATGAATCAACGAAGGGGACCCCCCCCCCCCTATATCATGGGATATTAGAAGGAACGACGACGCCACTCGCATCCCTTTTTACCTGCGTATCTCTTTTCCCGACTTAGGTGGTGAGACTTGTTCCCTCACCCGACTAATCACCTGGATTCTTGAAGCGTTCTAATAGGTTTACACTTCTCAGATTTCTATTTGCACATCTCAAACACACGAAGCCTGCGCGGTGCATGCTCCTCATTGCTGTACCAACGATCTTATCGCATTCTCATCGATCACGAAGCTAGTTCCACACATTCCTCGTTACATGGTGAAAACTTGTTCTAGTTCAACCTTACACCTCAGCACACCCCAAAACCCGGCAAATTGATAATCTTTTCCACAAATCGACATATGTGGAGGCGTGACACGACGAAGACACAAACCAGTCAACCCACCGACGAGCATGGTGATCTAGGTGCTTACCTTATCCTTCATTTGCCAGAGCCATTATTCTTTGACGACTTTTCGGATTCTGTGAATAATTTCGCTAGCTTTCGTACGAACCAACAATTATTGCTTAGGGGCAGTATCCTCGCTTCCGGCGTTTCTTTATCACGACGTCCACGTTTCTTCGTATAGAAACCTTGACCAGATCTCTTTTCAGTTTGGTGAATTCAACAAACTCGACCTTTAGTCAACAAACTTTTTAGCCCTTGAAATTCAACGTGTTACTTCAATCGCGCTTTCTCGAAAACCTGTTTTCGCAGTTTCACACCGAAACCCCCCCCCCCTCGACGACGCAAGCGCTACTCCGAACTCATTCGCACGACTTTGAACCATCCGCTCGAGCTTGATTTCCTACCCGTTTGAGGAATCACATCCTGCCAGACATCTTAGTAGATCCTAAAACCTACAGATCTGCACGACGATCATCCCTCTCTAGCTACTTATTGTGCTAACCACATCGACGTAACACCCCTTAACAGCAAGCAACGTTCTGTATTCTAAACGCCCATAGCTTGTGTACGACCAACTACCTCATCGACATCAGATAAATCCCTATTGCCGATCCCAAAGCCTTTATGTTTTGTCTCAAGTTGAACGCATCAGATTTGACTACCCGTCTCGCATGTTCTCGCTACTCGCGTTATGCTTCACGAATCCCGTGATTCTTATCCTACTCTATTCTGCACAATTCTACGTTTGGACGAATTACTTTCTACGAACGTCACTCGTTGGAGCAACGAGCCAAGTATACCCCGAAGGAAAAAGGCATTGCAAGAACTGTTATTCGAACTCGATACGATCAACACCTAGTCACAACTCTCGAGTTTATTCCATCCTGTCAAAGTTCGACACTTTTTTCTTCCAACGACGTCCGAACCTGTTCTGAAAACAAGTGGGAATCGGGACGACTCCTACGCTCTACCCTGGTACTTCTACGACGCAAACCGCCTTACGCTAAGTTTTCAACACGCGACTTTGGGCATCGCGAAGCCTGCATTTCTCAATCGTATACGCAACCCTATTGGTACACTTTATGTGGACACGACTCGACTCGGTTCGATTCGGTTCGGGTCGACTCGGTTAGGTCCAGCTCCAGCCCGACGTCACGACATTCCTCAGTCGTGCGCCCCAGAGTTCGACACGCGAAGCACGGAGCGCCGCAAACCTTTCCCGCCAACACATCACCATGACATCACCTTAGTGATGTCATGATGATGTCAACATTTGTCTCATGTGGTGAACTTAGTGAAATATTACAACAGATTTGTCACTGGGCCGATTCCTTTGCTCATTGGGCCGTAACACTTGTTGGGCCTTTGACTTATGTCCGGGCTTCTACTACACTCGACGAAACAAGAAGATTTAATATGTATGTCGACGAAACAGAATGTGTTTCATCGACTTTAGTGTTTCGCCGTGCCTTTATGCGTTTCGTCATGTCTGTGTCTGTGTCTAGCATAAATACCCCTCACTGTTTCTGTGTGAAAGAGATGAGAGCATACCCTTAAAGAAACTTTGTCAAAACTGTGTTTGTATCAGTTTGTAATTGGTTCTCATCCCGTTTAATCAATAGAGTGTGTTTCATTGGTTATTCCGTGTTCTTTATTAACTGTGTTTGGTTTGCACCGTCACGGGGATTCCGCACCCGTTACCGTGTTTGTGATAAACAAGGATAGGTTTCTCGTTATCGATCCTCACCGGAAAAACGGGACCTACAAGTGGTATCAGAGCCTTGGCTCTTTTCCTTGTTTAAAACCAAACATTGTCGTGTTTGAAACAAGTTGTTATTGATTTTTCAGATTTCGTTCTTGAAAAGTTTATATTTTTTTTCTCTGGAAAAAGTCATTAAAATCAGTGTTTATGTTGTTGGTTTGCTAAAAGTTTTGTCAAAAAACTTGTTTGTTTGAGTGTTTACATATTAATATTTGGTTTTTGTTGAAAGTTTTAAGCAAAATCTTGTGTTCGGAAATTTTTCGGTCACCGGAATCTTCATATATTCATCGTGTTCTTCAGAAATATTCAAAGTGTTCTTCATGTGTTGTTGTTTGATCTGAATTTTTGTGTTAAATTAAAAGTGTTAATTGATTATTAAAACATTTGTTTGACATTTGTGATAAAGTGATGATGTTTTGTTGAGAACTGTGAAGTCCCGATATACAGCAAGTTGAATATTGTGGCCTTTGTGTCAGAAGGGATAAGATTTAAAAAAAATATCTCACAAGGTCCTATCTGTTTCGCCAGTCACAAACAACATATATTCAGTTTCGTCGACACTTTGGGCCTCAAAACTGATTTGGGCTTCAAGTTGACTTGGGCTTCACCTTTGGGCCTAAGTGTTTCGTCGAACTCAAAGAACCATTATGTTTCGTCACAAGGGTTATTAAAGAAGTGTTTCGTCGACATCACTTTACACTTCAGTTTCGTCGACCAGGTCAAACATAATTCTGTTTCGTCGGATCTTTAAACAAGTCAAGTGTTTCGTCATCCAACATACCAGTTTCGTCGCATTAAAGATTACAAGTGTTTCGCCGACATACATAATCATTTGTGTTTCGTCGGATCTTTTTCAACATTTGTTTCGTCGATAGTGTTTCGTCGAGATTGTTATAAATTTTAAACAGAGGACTTCCAAAAGTGTGATAACAGTCTGTTTTCAAGAGTGTGATCAGTTTGTCACATACATACATCAAATATAAGTTGCACGAATCCTTGGGATTGGAGTACGGATCCACAACCAGATCTTAAACAGATGTCGATGGCCGAATATATGAGTCGTACCATACCTCAACAACAACAGTCAATAAGTTCAAGTCAATGGGCAATGGTGTCGAATCAAAATCAGAGCATTCAAAATATTTTGCTTAGTGAGAATGAGACGGGTAGCAACAATCGCCCTCCAAAGTTAAATTACATGAACGACTATCCATCATGGAAGGGTCGTTTCCATACCTACGTTCAAGGGCAAAACACAGAATTATGGACGTGTTTCATCTCTGCATTTAGTGAAGCTCTTGAAGAAGCCGGATCAAATGCGACAACTTTCAATAATATGCAAGAAGCCGACAAAAAGGCATATGATCTGGAGAAGAAGGCTTATGCTATTCTCACTCAAGCACTTCACAGAGATATCTTTCATCAATTCTCATATTGTAAGACCACGAAAGGTTTATGGGATGCATTGGTAGCGAGAGGAGAAGGAAATGCAGCTACTAGAAAGATACGCCATGATTTATTGAAGAAAGAGATTGAATCATTTCAGTTCTTGGAAAATGAAACGCTAAATGATATGACTTCTCGTTTTTATCATTTGATTAGTGAAATGACTTCTTATAGTGTTGTTGCAACTCATCCGGAAATGGTTGCACGATTTGCTGATGCTCTACCTCCTAAGTGGAGTCCATTCATTGAACTTATAAAGCATACGGGCGCTCTGGATGCAGCCAATGTCAGTCTTTATGAATTCATTCAGAAGTTGGAGCACAAGAACGAAGAGGAAATTCGGAAAGCTAACAGGATTGCACCTACTCAAAACACAGAAATGTATTTGCCGGGTTTTGGTCCTTCAGCTAGTTCTAGTTCCATTCAGCAACCGAAGCTTCAAACGGCGTTTGTATCAAATACAAGCTCATCTCCGTTTCCACAGTTCAATCAAAGTGCTTATCTTTCGCAATCTAAACCCCAACCTCAACCTCAAGTTTCTACAACACAACCTCAATTCGATCCAAGTGTCAATTGTGGTCCGGCCATACAGTTGGGAAACGGTGATCAAACAAGAACTGCGTTTTATGCTGAAATTGTCAAGAATGTCAATGATGGTGAATCTTCAGGAAAAGATGATAGTTCGGGATACAGTGGCAGTTCGGATGAAGAATCGAATTTAAAAGAAAGAACTGATTCTGAAGATGATAATTTGTCGAATGATGCTAACAAGAAATCTGACTTGATCAAGAAAGCTGATGCTACTTCAAAAGAAATGGAGATGATTCTCACTGAAGATGGATCTTTCTCTTCTCAGACTGCCTTTATGGCTAATGTCACAGCTTCTACAAGTCAGGTAAAATCTGAAACTCCTAGCATGTAGTGATTGTGCTGATATGAAACTTGAATGTGATAGAGTGAAACTTGAATGTGACACAATTCATGGTCACAATCAAAGTTTAGTTGTTGAACTGTCAAAGTGCAAAGAGGCAAACATGGCCTTAGCTCGCAATGAAAAGGAGTTTAAAACAGTTATTGAAACCCAAAAGAAAAGTGTTTCCGAATTAACAAAAACTGTTTTCAACAAACAAATTGATATTAATAACTACATTAATATCATTGAGGAAACCAAGAAAGAGCTAGCCGTGGCCAAGTGTGAATATGAAGCGATCAAGCTCAAATTCGAGAGTTATTCTAATTCCCGATATGTGCTCGATCACATCATTGATGTTCAACAGCTAAAAGGGAATGTGAAAGGCGTTGGTTATAGGAAGTGTCCACCCCCTTTGAGACACGACTATACCAAGTCGCCCGATGAAGAGGATATGCCTTGTTTTGAACCCAGTGTACCTCTTGATTATGGGGAAGTTACAACTGGCTTAGGGTTCAAAACGGACAATTCATCGGAGGTCTCATCTGATAGAAAAGAAAAGTCATCATGTGCTTCAAATCAAAGTCCTCCAACCATTGAGGACTATGATTCGTCCGATGATGAACCAGATGTGAGTGATGAGGATAAATCTCTTGAGAAGAACAAAGGAGTAGAAGTGCCTTTTGAGAATCACATTCTGTGTGATCCTTCTACTCCTGTTGTGCAATCAACTGGTGCCAAACAAGAGATAGATCCTATCACTGAGACAGTGTCTACCATTAAAAGTGATAACGTGTTGTATACTTTAGTCGGTGATGACAAAATTTATTCAAACACAGTTTTTCCAATTAAAAATGTCAATCAATCTTTGATTGATAAAGTGTTTGAAGATACTACCAGTAAGTTTTTGGAAAAGGGGATTCCGAGAGTTTCAGTAACTCAGTGTGATCCGATTCCAAAAGCTGAAGTTAGAAGAAAATTTGGAAATAAAAAGTCACCAACGAAGCAACAACCTATTGCTTTTAAGGGTAAACAACAACAACGAGCTCCAAAGCCAAAGGCTAAGGTTGATTCTAAAGGAGCTCGTTACAAGAAGAAAACAAAAGACGTTAAGTTTGTGGCCTCCAAAGGTACTGATAGAGTGGAGACTTTTGAAAATAAATCAAATACCGATTTTGTACAAAAAGTCAACATTTTGAAACGTAATAGTGATAACAATTACACCCAACACACAAACGGGTGTGAAGCTAGTACCTCTGGGTCTACAAGTTCTACGTCAGGTCGTCGATCAGATTCTCCTAAGTTTGTTGAAAGGAGAATGTGTTTTAAATGTGGGAAGTTTGGGCACATCATTAAAGACTGCACAAATTCGCCCAAACCAAATTTTGTTGAAAGAACCCCTTCTGAACAAGGTCACTCACAACGTCGTCCTGTTTCTCCAAAACATGATAAAAAAACTGTTAAGGAACAGGAAACAAAACAACGACGTCAAAATGTGAAGGTGATTGAAAAGGCGTTAAAACCGGAGGTTGTCCAAACAAAGTCTGTTAAGTTAGAAATTAAAAATGAAAAACAAAAACAGATTTGGAAACCAAAATCGGTAACTGTTTCAGGGGAAGCTCACTACATTCCGAATCATCAGGAAATCAAAGTCACAATCTTCGATGATGAAGGACGACCCAAGTCTGTTAAGGCTTGGGTCCCACTCTCCAACTAATTTCTTAGTGAGTGTGCAGGATGTTCCAGGAGGAACTATCGATAGTCATCGGATTGTTGATAGTGGAGTGTCCATGCACAAGATAGGCGACTCAAAGCTCCAAGATGTTGTTATTTCTAGGAGTGGTTGCCTTTGATGGAGAGAAGAAGAAAAAGAAGACAGAATTGTCTGTCGAAAGAGATTGAAAGCTTCGACAAAATGAAAATCATTTCAAAATGTGATTGTTCAAGGCTTTGATCGGGTCCCCAGGATAGATTCAATCAAAATGCACGCACCTGCAGCACGTCTGATGTTCAAAATCAACAAGATGAACGTGCAGTGTACATTTCTTCGAGGTGTGATTGAAGAAAATGTGTTTGTTGAACAAACCAACCGGGTGTGCGGATGCCTTGGTATGGATTGAACAACCGCACACTACTTCTCAAAGAGAAAGACAAAGACCTTCGCTGGTGCAAAATGGAAGACCAGCCGGACCCAAAGGTTTCTGATCTTGTTGCTGTGAAGAGATTTTTCAGTAGCTACAAAATCGACTTTGAAATCCACACCGGGTGGATATCCAGTTTGGGAGAGCGCTTAGATTCCTTGCAATGCACGAAGCAGTTGCAGGATACGGTTTTAAATTTCTAATCTCTCCTATACTTGTCGATATTTTAGCTGCTTTATGAATAATTCTCATCTTGTACAGCACTCTTTGGCCAGACAATGTTGTCATGGTCCGCACCGCTTACCGACATGCGAACTGATTTTTCCAAAATTCGAGAAATCATTTCTGATTAAAATTAATTTTGGTAAACGGCATTGAGGTAAAACATGAGTTAACCGACATCGGGAAATCGTTTTTGTAAATACCTTTGTGTTTTTAAATTTATCTTAGTTTGTTGCATTTTAGGGGGAGTAAATCCAAATTTGAAAATTTCAAAAACATCGAAAAATTTCAAAAGCGCAAAAACATTGGAAAAACAAAAATGAGTTTCCTGGCGAGAAAAAGAGGAAATGATAGTACATCAGTGGTCTGTCTAAACCTCTTCGAACTGAAATGCAAAATGAAAAACGATAAGCAGCTCTACATAAAATGTATCGGTAGGCTCACAATCATTTTAAAGTGTGCAGGGTGATATAAATCTTAAATCGACTGAAGACCAGGTGGGAACCGCACATTGGCATATGGTCTTAGTACCGAAATTTCGTTTGATTGATTGCCGAGGTTCTGAAATATTCGGTCTTTATGCTGTCTTATCATCTGGGTATCATGGTTGTATCAAACCGTAAAAATAACGGAGACGAAGTCTAAGATCTTCCATGATACTATACATACGTGTACATATTTCATTCGACCTCAATAAGTGATCAACAATCACATGTCCACAAAATAAGTGATAATATATCACAGATTCTTTGCGGGAGTCAAGTTCGTCTCTTTGCTGTACGAAAGTACTGACCTGTTCACGGACTTACTCCTGTGCCCTCATGCATCTGAAAATCAAGTTCCTCATTAATAAGTGATTCTATCACATAGGGCTTGTTTTCAAATCAAAATAAGTGAGTTTCTCACATTCTTTTATACGGTCAAACGGATGATAAACAGTATACTCACCGGTAAGATGAACTCTCGTGCATACCTTGATACTGGAATGTGTCGTGTGTGGATGAACACCGGTCGGTAAGTATAAATCATACCTTAACGTATCCCCTCGCCATGATTACATCTGATAAGTTGAGCTTAAGTGGACAACAATACCGATAATTGTTATAGGATGCTTATCTTAATGTGAACTAATTGAACAAAAAGAGCGTTTTGGCATGACCGTACACTGATATGATACTCTTACCCTCGAAACTCGCAAAAAGAATGTTTGTAAATATTTGTTTACTGCGTTTCTGCATCTTTGTATATATTTATTTATTGCTTTCCGTCTTTACTTTTGAAAAAAAAATTCCAAAAAGATTTTAGGTGTGTTTTAATATAAACTTTATAAAAGCCAAAAAGATTTTGCTTCTAGTTTATTTTTGATTGACTGATGTTGGAACTCGAGTCTATCCTACCCAAAATCCTGATCGTAAGCCGGAAAACAACTGCACCTTCATAAACAGTCGAAGTTGACAGTTTTTGAAAGTTAAATGACTAAAATTGAATAATTTGTTAAACTTTCAAACTGTTGTCGGTCGGTGTTTGATTGAGATTTGATCTCATATGTGTCATTTGTTTAAATGTTAACTATATTCCAAGCGGTTGTTCTCATTATGCGTTTAGCTTTCTTGCCTGTGCAGATGCTAAAGGCGAGGAGAACATGTTCGATGACAAGCTTTGGAATGAAGACACGAAGTGGAGGCACTCAAAGGGATAAAATGATCGAGTTGCCGCTGACCCTTCATCAACACCACAAGGATCTGAAGAATTGACAAGTCAAAAGATTCATGAGGATAACTCAATGGAGAGTTCAATCTAAGGGGGAGTTTGTTAACACACTTCCTAAATGAAAAAGGAGTTTGTTGATACACTTTCTACTCACGACGCGTGAAGACTTTGAAGATCCTCCGACATGAAAGACACGGAAGACGAACCTCATGAGTAGCGTCCAAGGGGGAGTTTGTTGGTACACTTTATGTGGACACGACTCGACTCGGTTCGATTCGGTTCGGGTCGACTCGGTTAGGTCCAGCTCCAGCCCGACGTCACGACATTCCTCAGTCGTGCGCCCCAGAGTTCGACACGCGAAGCACGGAGCGCAGCAAACCTTTCCCGCCAACACATCACCATGACATCACCTTAGTGATGTCATGATGATGTCAACATTTGTCTCATGTGGTGAACTTAGTGAAATATTACAACAGATTTGTCACTGGGCCGATTCCTTTGCTCATTGGGCCGTAACACTTGTTGGGCCTTTGACTTATGCCTGGGCTTCTACTACACTCGACGAAACAAGAAGATTTAATATGTATGTCGACGAAACAGAATGTGTTTCGTCGACTTTAGTGTTTCGTCGTGCCTTTATGCGTTTCGTCATGTCTGTGTCTGTGTCTAGTATAAATACCCCTCATTGTTTCTGTGTGAAAGAGATGAGAGCATACCCTTAAAGAAACTTTGTCAAAACTATGTTTGTATCAGTTTGTAATCGGTTCTCATCCCGTTTAATCAATAGAGTGTGTTTCATTGGTTATTCCGTGTTCTTTATTAACTGTGTTTGGTTTGCACCGTCACGGGGATTCCGCACCCATTACCGTGTTTTTGATAAACAAGGATAGGTTTCTCGTTATCGATCCTCACCAGAAAAACGGGACCTACAAACCCCTCACGATTTGAACTCGAAAGGGTATCACCTAGCATTCGAGAGATGCTCAAATATTCGCAACTCCAGCAATTGGAAGATGATCTACGAGGTGCTTCTATCTTATTCTATCCTGTCCAAGGCATTGATGAAATGTCTGCCAGTAACGGCATGCGACCAAAGAAACCGACAAGTTTTCAAACTTACAACCATCCACTTGATGGAAGTAGATGTTGGGCACGAAGTGCCAACTTCTATCACTTTTGATCGAAACTCACGTTTTGCATCCGATTCGTCGCAGGCTGTGCACAAATTCCTTTGGCTCACAGTTAGGCAGGAACATCGTTTATCACCCGCTGATGGGTGGTCAAATTGAACGCACACTCCGAAACCCTTGAAAGCATGCTGAGAGCATATGTTACCAACTTTGGGAAAACGAGAGACACTTGACTTTTGTAGAAATCTCTTCCCACTAGCATTGAGGTGGCACCATTTGAGGCATTGCACGGGCGCAAATGCCGATCACCCCTGTGTGGGGCGGAAGACAAATTACCGGCCCAGAACTTGCACTTGACACAACGGGTAGGATTGCCCAGAACAGACAACGCATGGCGGCAGCTCATGACCGTCAGAAAAGCTACGCAGAATTCCTAGTCGGAGACTGGGTTCTACTAAAAGGTTCACCCTGGAAGTGTGTGCAACGTTTTGGCAAACAGGGCAAGCTTAATCCGCGATACGTTGGACCATTCGAAGTTACCGAAAGGATCAGTAAGGTAGCATACTGACTAAACCTGCCTGAAGAGCTGAATGTGGTACACAGCGTCTTTCACGTGCCTAATCTGAAGAAGTGTCTGTCAGATGAAACATTCGTTGTTCCTTTTTAGGAACTTGTGATCAACAACAAACTACGCTTCATTGAGGAACCGATTGAGATCAGGGATCAAGAAATCAAAACCCTCAAGCGTGGTACAATATGCCAACAGACCGAGTTTGTTGGATCTCGCGCCGTGGCCCAGAGCTTACCTGGGAACGGGAAACCAGATGATGCGCATGTATCCCCAGCTGTTTACAAACATTACTTCTAGCACTGAGGCTACAGCTGAATTCCGGGAAGAAATTCCAAACCAACAGGGGATGATGTGACGCACCACGAAAACGTTTAAACACACTAGCTTGTCAGTGGCTGCGTGCTAAATTTCGGGACGAAATTTCTTGAACTTGGGGATAATGTGACACTTCGAGTCTTCCTGTGCATTTCTTGGATGTTATAATTAAATTTGTGAAATTCTATACTATGAGAAATATGTACAAACTCTGTGGATCTTGTGCTGCGTGATTTTTCGTGCTATGTGATTTTATGTGCTATGTGACTTACGTGTTAGTTTTGTGGATTTTCGTGAAACTGCTTGTATCTACGTATAGTAATGGAATCTATGTATACATAGAGAGCGCATCGTGTAACCTGTGCCTAAATTTCGAGAACGAAATTCCAGTAACATGGGGAGAATGTGACAACCCGTATTCTCGTTGTAGAGAGTAGGGTATTTTAGTAATGCATGCATTTATTATTATTATTATTATTATTATTATTATTATTATTATTATTATCATTATTATTATTACTCATTAAATAATCACAACCGCATCGCGAGGAATGCTTCGTTTAAGCAAACAAACCCAAGCCGAACATTCACTTTGCATGTATAATTCTCGTTGTAGTTAATTTTAAATTACTCGGGCTAGTTTCGTTAATTGAGAGACCCGTAATTTTATATGATCCATACGCACTTGGGCTAGGCCCAACCCAATCTCTCTACACACTAAACCCTAACATACATAAATCCCTTATAAAACCTCACCCTCTCTAATATTCAAAATGAAAACCCTAAAACCTCTCACACCAGCTGCACACCCCTACCCCCTGCCCCTCCTCTCTCGATCAGGCGATTTCTGGCACCCGGAGCATATTCTGGTGCCTCGTTTTCCGCCGAACACCCGCAAAAGCCCCAGCCACACCCTCTTCCTTCCTCTCTCCAACACGCAAATCCACTTCACCTTCACCTCCCCTCCTTCTCTGCTGAACCGATGACCGGAGCACATCTCTGGCGACCACACAGTCACCCACACTCACGGCCCCTTTTCCCTCCACACTCTACTCACCTAGGTGCAGCAACGAAACAGAGAGGAACAGAAGAGTCTAAGAGAGAGAAAGACGTGATCGGCTGTGGTCTGGCGGCGGTGGAGCCGTCTAGAGCAACAACGGTGGTGGCAGTCCTCACGTCTTTCCGTCGGGCTCACCGGCTCGGGTCGGATTTACCCTCAACAGCGGATTCAGGCCAGTTTTGGTTTCTTTCGGGATTAGCTGGTCTTTGAGTTAAGTCTCGAGTCACACCCATAAAACTTCGGTCAGATTACTTATGTTTCGATCTTGTCAATGGTTGGCTGCTTGTTTGTTTTATGAATACATAAGGTCCTAAATGCTTGAACCTGTTGTGATTATATGTCTATTATGGATTTGGTTGAGTAATTTGCGGTTGATAACTGTTGGGAGTATATGTGATTTTGATTTGTAACTCTTGTGTCATTAGTGCTTACTTTCTATTTGATTCTGATTGTAAAATGAGAACATGTGTATGAATGTTTGGTCAGTAGGTGCTAATATGCATTTTTATAAACTTTCGGTCAGTAAATGATCATCCAGTCTATTGTTCTGCATTTTGAACTTCATGACCTTATGTATGCGATTGATTATGATAACAGAGTTATTTTGATAAGTATGAGAACTGTGCAAACCTACCAATTTAGAATTATGTGATTTTTGAAGAAAAATATATATAACATATGGTGATAAAATTTCCAAAAGATAGGCTAATTAATTGAAGTCTGATTGCTTGTCTTCAATTCTTGGTGGATGTAAACAGTGAAATAGAAAGGGGGTGAGTTTTTGTGGTATGATGAATGTAGTGCCATGCTTTAATAAAATAGAAATGATGTGAAAAACCCTACGTGATGAACTGATTGAAGATTATTGAAAATATTTGAAATTTGTTGTTTGATCTGAATTGGTAAGTGTACGGTAGAATAAAATATGATAATGAAATTTGATTGGGTAGTACATGCTTATGAATTTTGATTGGATAGTACTATTCTGAAAATTCTAGAAGCATCAGCATGAAACGAGTCGAGACCTCAGTGTTGCGACTCGAGACCATCAATCATCAACTTAAAACCTGAAAAGGCGTTCCAAGAGTCGAGACCAGCACGGTTGCGACTCGAGATTTCCTGATCTCGACTCGAGACCGGACTCGAGACCTTTACGGTTGTGACTCGAATGATCACAACTCGAGACCATCTAGTTTCGACTCAAGAACTCATGGTTGCGACTCGAGACCTCTTGCTCTCGAGTCGAGACCACCCGGTTTCGACTGGACCGCTCTGCTTAGTTAATGGGCCTCGTAAAGGGGTGTTATGGACTGCGTACTATTGTTGTTGTTTAACTGTTGCTGATCAATTGTTCAAGCGTTAGGATAGGACCAATCACATATATACTGGTATGATACGTGTTATTGTTACAACTACTGTACCATTATGCTAAATGTGTGTACTATGTGAAATGTGGATTTACATGCTACGTGTTAGATACGTGTAATTTATACGTGACGTTACTTGCATACGAACCTAATAAATATTTATAAACCATAATAGGGTATGGTTGACCAACATAACACAAGTAAATTGTCAACCGAGCAAAGCAAAGGTGAGTTCGCTACTTTTTACTTAAAGCATGCGTTCCCGGTGGTTGGGAAATGGAACGAAACACTTTTCCTGGTTTGGGATTGCTTATTATTTCCTTGTGCGGGATACGGTATTTCTATCTCCTTATGTGGGATACGGGTAACAACGCTATCCCCTTGTGAGGGATACAAACTACTTTTCTCCCCTTATGCGGGACTCTTAGTTAATTACTGTTTGTACGGAAATGCTTTGCAGGTTGCTCGATACAGCTCTGGACGGACGTTGCAATCGGATGGAGTGCGTGGTTCGTAAGTATCATGATAACAAACTTGTGGTTTTCAATTTTGATGTGTTTTCTTCCCCTTTCCGCTGTGAACTTAAACTATGTTTTGGAAAATTTAAATTAGGTCACTAATTATGCTAATGTTTATAACAATAACTAATCCGTTCAAAATAATTAGTGGCTAAGATCCTGGTCAGTCACACGCCTCGCGGTAACACTCCGCATGTGGATTTTGAGGGTGTGACACATGAAACGTATCATGTACTCCGTTAAGTTCTTCCGGTAATTCCAACTTGTATGCCACGGTACCAATTCTTTCCAAGATCTTGAATGGTCCAATGTATTGTGGATTCAGCTTTCCACGCTTTCCGAACCTTGCTACACCTTTCCAAGGTGAGACTTTCAACAGAACTTTGTCTCCCACCTCGAATTCTAAGGGTTTTCGTCTTTGATCAGCGTAGCTCTTTTGTTGATCTCGAGCCGCCTTAATGCGCTCTCGGATCTGCGGATTTTTTCGGTTGTCTCTTGAACAAGTTCAGGACCAACCATACGTTTGTCTCCAGCTTCTGCCCAACATAGTGGCGAGCGGCACTTGCGGCCATACAGAGCTTCGAACGGTGCGGCTTTTATGCTCGTATGGTAACTGTTATTGTAGGAAAACTCAACTAAAGGTAGGTGAGTATCCTAGCTGTCGCCTTGGTCCATAACACATGCGCGAAGCATATCTTCCAGCGTTTGTATGGTTCGTTCGCTCTGGCCGTCTGTTTGCGGATGGAAGGCCGTGCTTAAATCTAGTTGAGATCCAAAGGCTTCCTGGAAGGATTGCCAGATCCTTGAGAAAAAATGTCCATCTCTGTCTGAAATAATTGAGATAGGTACCCCATGACGTGCCATGATTTCTTTCAAGTACAGCTCAGCAAGCTTTCCAGTGCTATCCTTCTCTCGGATCGGTAGGAAATGCGCAGACTTCGTTAACCGATCGACTATCACCCATATCATATCGTGCCCTCTAGGGGTCCTGGGTAATTTTGTTATGAAGTCCATTGAGATTTGCTCCCACTTCCACATGGGTATCTCTGGTTGTTGCAGTAGTCCAGACGGTTTTTGATATTCAGCCTTAACCTTAGCACATGTAAGGCACTTTCCAACATAGATTGCAACATCGCTTTTAAGCCTCGGCCACCAATAGTATTCCTTCAAGTCTTGATACATTTTGTCCGATCCTGGGTGGATCGAGTATCTCGACTTGTGAGCTTCATTAAAGATGACTTCTCGAATACCGCCATAGAGCGGAACCCAAATACGCCCCTTAAAGTATAAGTTTCCCTCTTCATTTGGCACCAAATTCTTCAGCATACCTCGGAGGTATTCAGCTCTACAATTTCCCCCCTTCAGGGCTTCTTATTGTGCGTCATGAATGCGTGCAGTGAGGTTCGTCCGAATAGTCATTTCCAATGCTCGAACCCTTAGGGTCTTAACCCTTTCTTTTCAACTTAATGCGTCTGCTACTACGTTTGCCTTTCCAGGATGGTACTTAATCTCACAGTCATAATCGTTTAGCAGCTCGACCCACCGTCGTTGACGTATATTTATTTCCTTCTGATCAAATATGTGTTGTAGGCTTTTGTGATCTATGAAGATTGTACATCGATTACCATATAAATAGTGTCGCCAGATCTTCAAAGCGAATACCACCGCGCCTAGCTCCAAGTCGTGCGTGGTGTAATTCTTCTCATGAACTTTCAATTGTCTTGAAGCATAAGCGATGACCTTTTGGCATTGCATGAGCACGCAACCCAATCCTTGACGCGAAGCGTCACAGTATACCACGAAGTCTTCAGTGCCTTCGGGTAAGGATAGTATCGGTGCATTGCATAGCTTATTTTTGAGCAGTTGGAACGCTTCTTCCTGCTTTTACCCCAGTCGTACTTCTTGTCTTTCTGCGTAAGGGTAGTCAGCGGTTGAGCTATCTTGGAGAAATTCTCGATAAATCGCCGGTAATAGCCCGCTAAGCCCAGAAATTGTCGAACTTCAGTTGGGGTTTTGGGGGCTTTGCAATTCTTTATCGCTTCTATCTTGGCTGGGTCTACATGAATGCCCTTCTCATTCACAACGTGACCAAGGAACTGTACTTCACGAATCCAGAATTCACACTTTGAGAAATTTGCATAAAGTTTCTCTTTCTTCAGTAGTTCCAAAATGGTCCTGAGGTGTTGCTCGTGCTCTTCTCTCGAACGCGAGTAAATCAGGATATCATCGATAAATACAATCACGAATTTATTGAGATATGGTTTGCATACGCGGTTCATCAGATGCAGAAATTCTGCTGGAGCGTTCGTCAGTCTGAATGGCATCACAAGGAACTCGTAATGCCCATAACGTATTCTGAATGCAGTCTTTGGTACGCTCTCCTCTTGGATCCTTAACTGATGGTATCCCGATCGAAGGTCGATCTTGGAATAGTAGCTCGATCCTTGCAACTGATCAAATAAGTCCTCAATCCTCGGTAGCGGGTACCGATTCTTGACAATGAGCTTATTCAGTTCTCTATAATCAATACACATCCGCAGTGTTCCATCCTTCTTCTTCATGAACAATACTGGAGCTCCCCAAGGCGAGAAGCTTGGCCTTATGAATCCTTTATCCAACAACTCCTGGAGTTGTGTATACAATTCTTGCATCTCGGATGGTGCAAGCCGATAGGGTGCCTTGGCTACAGGAGCAACTCCTGGAACCAAGTCTATAAGGAATTCAACTTGTCGTTGCGGAGGTAGCCCTGGTAGATCTTCGGGAAAAACATCAGGGAATTCCTTCACCACAGGAATGTCTTCGAGTTTTGGCTCCTCAGCCTTTTTATCTACAACGTGCGCCAGGAAAGCAACACATCCTTTCCTTAAGCACTTCTGCGCCTTCATACAACTGATGATTCGCAGAGGCGCGTCTCGTTTTTCTCCATGCACGATGAGAGTTTCATCATTCGCCAGAGGGATGCAAATGATTTTCTCGTGACAAACAACTTCAGCCTTGTTCTTGGACAACCAGTCCATTCCGACCACTACATCGAAGCTACCCAATTGAATAGGTAAGAGGTCGATGCTAAATCTTTGCTCACCAAGTTCTAATGTGCAACCCCTAACAACTTCACTCGATTCAACAAGTTTACCATTGGCTAGTTCTATGGAATAAGGAATATCTAATCTACTAGATTCTATTCCAAGCATACAATTAAATTCTACGGACATGAAGCTATAATCGGCACCAGTGTCAAATAGTATGGATGCAAAGCGATTGTTAATGAGAAACGTACCGGTGACCACATTAGGGTCCTCGCGTGCGTTCCTTGCTCCAATCACGAATGCTCGAGCCTGAGCATTGTTCTCCTTTGGGCAGTCTTTCTTGAAGTGATCCTTGCTTCCACAAGCAAAGCATCCTTGGTTCTGCCCAGCTCCATTACCATACCGGTTACCATTACCATTGCCATTTCCACCACCGTTTCCATTACCAGCACCGTTACGGTTTCCATTCTCGTTCCTATTACCACTTCTATTCCTATGAGCGCCTCCGTTTCCTCTTCCCCAACAATCTTCTATTTGATGACCCAACCTACCACATTTGTCGCATCTTGGAATGCGACAAGCTCCTTCATGATGATACCTACATTTTTTGCATTTAGGCAGGGTGCCTTGGTATCCTCTAGCTACAGTATCATTTGCCGCTGCAAAGGTTTTCGCCTCCTTAGATGGGTTAGTATCACGCTTCTTGTTATTTGAACCCTTGTTGTTGCTGCGGGTTGCTTGATTCAGATTTGAATGTTTCCTTTTCTTGTCACCAGACGACTCAGCATGCGTCTCGGTCTTTTCAGTTAGGTTCAGTGATAACTTCTTCATACGAACAGCGTCTTCAGTAAGGCTGGCAGCCAGAGTTACAGCCTAAGTGATCGTTTCAGGTTTAGCCGAAGTTACCATGCTGCGAAACTCTGGAGCCAATCCCCAGATGTAGCGCTCGACACGCTTAAATTTGGGAGTCACCATATAGGGGATCACTCTTGACAAATCATGGAACCTTTGGGTATAACCAGTAATGTCCGCACCTTCCATGGTCAGGTGCCAGAACTCAGTCTCCAACCTTTGGAGTTCAGCACGAGAGCAATACTTTTCCCTCATTTTCTCCTTCAACTCCTCCCAAGTCATACCATACGCTGCATCATCTCCCAGGGTTTGGACTTGCAAATTCCACCAAGTCAAAGCCTCATCAATGAATAACCCAGTAACAAAAGTGACTTGCTGATCCATGGTACACTTGCTCATAGGGATAGTGGAATCATTCTTCTCTGTCCAGCGTACAAAAGCCACTGCATCTCCAGTGCCGTCGTAGTTCAGTGGCTTGCAGTCGAGAAACTGCTTGTCGGTGCAGCCTTAAGTTGTGTTTCCTCCAGATGAATCTCCCTGCCCATTACGTCTAGCATTGCTTGGTCCTCCACTGTGTTCGATGCGGTTTACCTCATATTGGGCGATAGCTGTGGAGATCCTTTCTTCAAGTAGGGAGTTCAGTTCTTCAGCAGTCCTCGGCAGTAGAGGAGGAGGAGGTTGATCAGAATCCTGATTGTTCACAGCCCTCCTAGGTGCCATGTTCTGTCAGAACATAACATAGCAGGGTTAGACATTTGTTTGATATCGTCATGCGAGACAGTAGTAGTATATATACACAGGCATATACCCACATAAGTGACATCAAACAATCCGCCAAACATATAAATCAATTCATACAGCAACAAGCATGCATAAATAGATAAATACTGATGTGTCGTAAGATATTCACCGAGTCTTTATACATATCAGGATAACTTGTTACATCATTGTTTGCGAAGTAAACAAAATGCATAAGGGTTACATCACCCCATAGTACAAGTTTAATATATATAAAGGACATAATATCTTCCTTCACATTGGCGGTTCTTGTCTTTATACCCTAAAACATTACTCCAATAGAGTATTTAATAGGTCGGGGGAGGGGTGGGGGTGTTCATGTTTGACCTTTTCCTGCACTGAAGAAATCTCGTTTGACACTTGACAAGACTTGATGTGGTTTCTGTGCACTAAATTCCATAATTATGTATGCATCCATAATTACGTAATTCCTTGCACAGTCCGCACAGTTCGTTTCATCATCGGGTCACTTCCTTCAGATAGGCCACTGCTTTCAGGCGAAGACACGTGTACCTGTGATATTATATTTCTAGTATATGTATATATTAATTATTACACATAGTTGCAAGTAATTCTTAGTCAAAGGCAAGTGCTACTCCAGTGCACCCTAAGTCTCGTAGTGTCCTTACTTGACTCCTTGAAAACGGTTTCAGGTAGTGGATGTCGCGAAAGGTTTTATGCAATGAAAACTTTTGAAAAAAAAATTTCGTGAGAGGATCCTAAAGATTGTAGTCTAGACTCGAGAAGGAATCCTGGTTCACTACAATCGCAGCTCTGATACCAATCTGTCACACCCCTTTCTAAGGTGGAAGCACGAGGTGTGATCTTGAAAGGTTCTCATTGCATACGAAAGGTAAACTTACTACATGCTCGTAAAATAACTCCAAATGCCATTATCATTGCATAATTTAAAACATAACATAGGTTAAGTGTTTACATCACAAGACAGCATATTGTCTGAAAAGTTTACAACTTTATTTGAAAGACGAACGTCGAGAACTTGGTTCTTATATCCCACATAGGATGAAATATAATAACCAATTCCCACAAAATAGGCAAAGGAGTCTTGACACGACATGACTAAACATAAGCGACATCCAGGAGCAGGAGTGAGACCACGCGTACATCCACTTTAGTTACCTGAAATACATGTGAGTTTTGGAAAATCGTCAACATAATGTTGGTGTGAGTTCATGCAGTTGTTGCAATCAATGTTGAATACTTGTATGAAAACATTGTATGTGTTTTGTTTAGTCTTATCCGAAACTGTGTCCTGTAATTGTAAGGAATACGAGATCGCTAGTGGTTTGCAAGGTCACTAACATGTGTAACGACATAGGAAGCATCCAAACCATAGGCATTTTTAGTTGTCGATTCACGACTAGAGACACAAAAGCACTCCAGGTAGCACGTGGCCCAGAGTATGGCTGCCTGAAACCCATTAGATCTAACCTTTTGTTCCGCGGTGTAGGTATATTGTTGATTAATGGTGCTTATGGCACCCTATTCATCACATGATCTGTAGTATCATTCCTTAGTTTCGTATTCATCATACCGTTTGTAAACATTGTAACATTTGTAACATGTATTTCACCCCCGAAGTTATAAAACTGAAAATAGTTAAAAGAAAAGGGGGACATGAACTCACAACTTTCCGTATCCTGCGCCGTAAACTTCACCGGTTGGTTTTATAGCGTCGTGACCTATACGTGTTTTATTAACGTGAGTCACTAGACTTGTATCGCACAAGTACAAGTCACCATCTTTTATGTGTGTGTTCTTTATTGTTAAAAATAATTTATATTTTTAACTACGTATCTTACTTATATTATTTTCCGAAAAATAAATATAAGTATTTTGTATTTTTTACCAAAAATCAAGACTTTGATTCTTATTTCTTTCCGGATTATATTTCTTAAAAATAATATATTTTTAAGACTTTGTACGAATACATATATTTTGTCATGCTTTGAAATATATATGTGTTTATTCTTGTTATCCACCCGAGTTATATATTTTCGTCCAAAAATACATTTTAAGTTCATAACTTGTCCAAGTTACATAATCTATTAAGAAATATATTTTCATAAATATATTTTCTTGTATTTGTCTATGCATGTTGTATGTGTATTTTGTATTTTTGCTCCTTAGGAGTATTTAGTGTATTTTCAAGTCCTAATACACTATTACATATAATACATATTACATACACTTAGCACAAAATTTGGTGACCAATAAATATATATATTTTCCTCAAAAATATACATACTTAATATCAATTTTATCTTGAAGAGATCATCATTCCTTAACTTGAATTTTACACAAAAATTAGGGAAACCTTGGTAAATATTTTTAGGTGAATTTTTAGGGCATAAGTTTCACCAAAACTTATATTTTTCTAATTGTCAAAATTTTATAAAAATTTTGACATGGTTTTCCCTAAAAATGGAAGTTTCCCATGTTTTCAAAACATGTGTTTATTTTCTTTTCAATCATCAAAACATATTTGCAACAACAATCAACAATGAAATCAACACTTACCAAGTGCCAAAATTATGCAATTTTAACAACATGAACTTGAATCTTTATGAAAACTTGTAGTAACTTACTAGTGTTTTTAGTAAGTCTAGTTACCCTAAAAATATGGTTATTTATTTAAAAACTTCATTTGTAAAGAAGTTGGGTGTTTACAACTTCCAACCACATTTTCTAAAAATGCTTCTTTATGTAATCTTTTTGTTACACAAGTGTTTCTACACTTGTTTAACCCTTAAAAACAAGTTTGGTTTATATAAGAACCAAGTTTGTATAAATCTTGTTACTTAACTTAGTTTCTTGAGAAACTATTTTGGAAATCATCTTCTTTCAAGACTTGTATTGTATTTAAATCATCATCACGTATGAGAACAATTTTTATTCTTCAAGTTCATGTATTCATAAAGTATGATCATCTTGGTCTTTCCCAAGATCATCACCTTAACTTACTAGATCATGTGTTTAATCACAATCTAGTAGGTTCCATAGGATGTCTAACATCAAAAACATAAATAATCAATCATCAAGAAACAAAACAACACTAAACAATATGTATTCTTATGTTATTAAGCTTATGTTAAAGTTTTAAGTTCATGGTTCTTGGTGTTCTTGTGATTAATATATTACATAGTCTTTTTAACCAACAAAATGAGAAGTAAATTCAAGTGACAAGAAGCTTACTACTAGCACAAGGGCTAGGGAAGAACACAAGAAGATGAAGGTGACAAATGTGGTGGATAATAGCAAATGGAAGAGGTCCTTGAAGATCCACAAGCTCCAAGCTTCTTATCTTAGCTTCTAACACCTTGTGATGAGTATGGATTGCATGAAAGTTGGATGAAGGTGGTGGTAATGTGGGTGGTCGCTCACGGCCGTGGGTAAGGGAGGAGAGGGAGAGGGAGAGAAGAGTGTGTGTGAAGTGTGGGTGAGTTATGAGCTCTTGTTCTTCATACTCTTCTTATATCCATTCTAATCCATTCCTTTGTGTATTATGTTTCACAAGTACTAAACAAGATCTCTTACAAATCTCATAAGATCAAGAGAAATCTTGATGGTGGGTCCACCCTTGGTGACCGTCCACCATGGGGGGGGGTATAGGGTTGGGTTGTAATGGATGGTTAAGAAATCTAGTTAGGTTTCAAGTGTGGTGTTTAGTGTTTAAGTTAATATGGTGTTATATAGTGTGTTAGGGTGTTCGGGGTTCATAACTAGCTTAGAAACATTAAAACAATGCTTCTAGTATAATTTTGATGTTTCGGGTAGTGTCCGGTTGTTCGGTTGTATACTGGTTCGTTAAAGTGCTAAATAGCGCAGTTTAGTGTGCTTTATGTTCCCTTTCATGGCAGTTTTGATTCACGGCACCTAAGAAGGTATTCTGGATAATAAAACATGAATTCTGCATGATATTTCAGTGTTAAAATGCTGATTAGAGCTGAATTATTGCTGAAATATGTAAAATTCAGCATTTAAAGTGTGTTTCGGGTGCTTTTTAGTGCATAGTTTAGCTTCCGGGAAGTTTGTAAGTTAACCCTTGTATCCATACTTGGGTTTTAATGTATTCTAGGTGTTGGACCTACTCCTAGGCCCTAATTCTTTTGTCTGATTGTTTTCTGCAGAATGTTGACACAGTGTGTCTTACCAGTGAGTTTACTAGTCTTTCTGACGCAACGCTAAAAGTAATGCATGAAGCAATATTCGAAGTATAGAATGTGCATGGATTCACAAGTATAGCATGTAATCAGACAATGTTGACGTTTAAGCACATAATTGCAGATATTAAATAATAATTAAACTGTACGAAAATTACCGGTTTTGTGGCAGTTGTCACAAGTGATGCCGTACGGCTCCGTATGTTCCCTTTTTCCCTCAGAGACCGAGCCAAAGCATGGTCAAACACCCTCCCAAGTGGATCCGTACACACTTGGGATGAACTTGCCCAAAAATTTCTCTACAAATATTTCCCTCCCGCTAAAACAGCCAAACTCATGACCGAGATTAACACATACTCTCAAGAAGACGGGGAATCATCGTACGTGTCATGTGAAAGGTTCAAGGAGCTATTAAGGAAGTGCCCACATCACGGTCTTGAACGCTGGAAACAAGGGTCCACCTTCTACAACGGTCTCTTGCCGCACACAAGGCAAATCCTTGATTCCGGCTCCGGGAGACTCCTTGGGAATCGACGACCCGAGGAAATTTATAACTAGATTGAAGAACTTGCTCAAAACAATTTTCAATGGCACACTCCTAGGGGCTCAAAATCTATAGCCCCGAGCTCCCACAAAGTGGATGAATCAACTTCTTTACAAGCCCAAATCGAAGCCTTAACTAATAAAATAAAGAAACTTGAATTTAACAAAATGGTTCCGGTTATGGTTTGTGAAAGATGCGGCGGCCCCAATGAAAATTGTAGATGTATGAAAGATTAAAAATATCAAACATAAGTGGTAAATTACCTATATATAACCGGCCACGACCACCAGGAGTTCAAAGTAACACTTTCACTCCCAAGTGGCGTAATCATCCCAACTTTAGTTGGATGGAATCAGGGGGTAATAACCAACAAAATCAAAATCAATGATCTAACTTTCAAAAACAACCACGAAATGAGCAACAAGGTTTTCAACCACAACAACAAGGAGGAAGAGAAAGGCTAGAGGATATCATCACTCACCTTTTCTCGGAATCCGATAAAATGTACCCAGAAAGGTTCTTATAAACTGAAGCAGAAATTAGAAATCAAAGGGCTAGTATCCAAAATATAGAAAACAATTTAGTCAAATAGCCCAACATTTCGCTGAGAGACCAAAAGGAGCCTTATCGAGTAACACCGAAACAAACCCAAAAGCCCAAGTAAATGTAATCAACTTAAGAAGCGGGAAGGTAGGACTCGAGAGTGAACCAACACCACAACAAGCCGAACCAATCCACACTAAAACACCCACCGACAATAACCAAAAAAATACTCAAACTCAAAATACTGACACAACCAAACCACCCCCGGTCGTTTACTTCGGCAAAAGACCGACGAGCAATTCACTAAGTTTGTGAGCTTGCTTAAACCACTTCACATCAATCATCCTTTTGTCGAAGTCCTCATCAAATGCCAAAGTATTCCAAGTTCATGAGAGACTTCCTCACTCACAAAAGAAAGATTGAAAACATTCAACAAGTCACCCTTAGTGAAGATTGCTTGGCGGCATTCCTCAACAAGCTCTCCCATAAGAAAATTGATCCCGGAAGCTTCACCATTCCTTGCTCTATTGGCGGATCGCCAATAAGCAATGCCCTAGCCGACTTGGGGGCTAGCATTAATTTAATGCCGGACTCTATGTTCAATCGACTAGGATTGGGTAAGCCACATCCTACAAAGATGAGCATCCAACTTACGGATATATATCAGTGAGGTACCCTCAAGGTGTCATAGAGAACTTATTGGTAAAGGTAGGAGAATTTGTTTTTCCAGCCGACTTTGTTATCTTAGACATGGAAGAAGACACCGAAATCCTACTTATACTAGGATGACCCTTCCTTGCCACCGCACGAGCTATGGTGGACATGAGTGATGGGAAAATAACATTGAGGGTTGGTGAAAAAGAAATCAAGTTTGAAGTAGGGCAGCGAGCGGAGGATGATCCGGTCAAATACCTCAACACTATTGACTCAAGACTAGACGACGCTTTGCAACGATACAACTCAGGTGTGAGTCATTCCACATGGGTAACATTTGACCGGCTTTGGGTTTAGCCAAGGACCCTTATAAACGTGGCGGACCATGGAGGCATTCCATAGACTATCCGTTAGCTTAGTAGTTTAATCCTAGTTTAATCTTAGTTTAATATTTAGTTTAATGTTTTCTTTTGAGTATTTAGCTTTGTAGGAGTAAGGCACGCTCAATAGAGGAAGATGGATGATGAAAAAATGGAACCATGCACGTAAATCAGAGGCCTCCTAACTCATAAACTGCAGTTAAGTGGCTGCAGCGCGGGCCGGTGCTCACCCAGCATGCCCCCGTGCCCAACTTACTGTTGTCAAAAATTTTATGTCCAAAAGGTGGCACGTGTCATGCTCACCCAGCACGCTAAAAAAATAAAATTAACCTAAATCTAGACTCAAAGTAATACTCTAAACTCGACTAAACTACTCACGGGCAAGTGTACCGATCGACTCTAGTAAAGCTAAGTAAGGTCGGATATCGAACCCACGAGACTCGATTAAACTACGCTAAGGACTCTATTTAGAGTAAGACTGACACGAAATTAACTAATTATTTATTTGATTAGGGGGGGGGGGGGTTACTAAAAATCCTAAAATTGCAAGTAAAAGTAAACTAAATTAACTAAATTAATTAGACATGAAATTGGACGAAGGTTTTAACTCAGTGGTGATGAAGACTACCTAGGCTAGAATCCTATTTAAGTGAGAATGGATTTCTATTCGAAATTAAAGTGGTATGGAACCGGGATCTTTGTATGCTAAACCCTAAGAAATCCCTGCTAAGACCTCCCGACCCTTCCCAGGAAGAAACTTGTGAGACTCTACAGAGCTGTTTCGACTACCGGTTGGTTAGATTTCCTCTCAGACCTCTAACTTCTTTAAAAGTGCCTTAATATGGCGATCTACCTCTCAGCGCGAAAGTCTAAGTCAACTATGGATTTTAACTTGGTTTAATAGACACGAATATGATTAGGGAACTAAGACCGATTTCTCTCAAAACCTAATCCTAGCTATATACCAAACCGAGACCTATTAATAACCTCGAGCCTCTCAGCGATAAGATTAGCAGAATATCAAGTTCTAAATATATATTATTTACCTTTTCTAGGGCTATTGGCCGATTCACCCAAAGACTACCCGAACCCGCAAAGACTCGAATAATCAACACAAACCTATCCTATGAAAGACATTTACCAAGGTTCATGTGAAACGAATAAACAATCAATAATAAAAAAAAGATACGCATACGCACTAAGTTAAAGATTCCAAAGTTCTTTACTTTTTAAGAAAAATCCATACACACAATAATAAACGAATAAAAATCCAAACTTTATTAAATATTCATCTTAACCTAGGTAGTTTGAGAAATTTAGCCAAGAATCATGGTCTTAAAAACAAATAAGAAAGTCTCATAACCGAGTTCATTGAATTAAAATAAGAAAAACTAGAAAACAAGAAGAACCGGAGAGTTAGAACCCGTTTAATCCTTAATCTATAATAATTCTTGAACCTTGAAAGCTTGCTAAACACCTCTGAAAATTCGTCCAGCCTCCTCCGTGCGTCTGATCTTGTTGGATCGTCCGAGATATCTTCTGTCGTCCAACTCCAATTGTTGTGCCTTAATTCCTTCCGTGCGTATGTACGTGAGTACGTCCAAGTATCCTTATATATCATTAGGGTTTCAATCATAAAGATAAGATCACATGGGCCCAATGATGTGGTCACGTATGATGTTGATTGGCAATATTTAAAATAATGGCCCAAATCCTCTACTGATATTATCGAAATTTTTATAATAATAGCCAATCTCCTCCAATATTTTTGCCTTTTGTTTCTTTGTTGCTGCCTTTAATTCAACAACAATCATATTCCATAAACTAGTTTAAAACCCCCGCGTTGCGGTGCAGGGGGCGTAGGTTGGGGGTTGGACGGACGCAAAACCATGCTAAATAGAAACCGAACGACGATCAAAACTGGGGAAAAAAAATGAATTTCTAATAGCAAGTAACTCACGTGACGTAAAACGTAGATGAAGTTGAATTTGTACCAACACGTATTAGAACCCGAGTGGCCAAATGTGACCACCAAACAACGTGCCAAGTAACAACCAAACAAAAAAACATAAAGGAGCAAATGTAACAACCAAACATCGTGCTAAGTAGGAAACGAACGACAGCCAAATCTGTGGAAACTCGTAAAACAAAAACTAATAAAGATAACTAAACTAAACGAACTTGGTCTAGTGGTAAATTGGTCTGCCCTCCCTAGTGAAGGCGCAAATTCGATTCTCGCTTTGGCCATTTTCAAGGGACATCTGGTTGAAGAGACGAATCGGGACTTTATTCCCGGGTTCGAACCTGACGGGGGGCGATGGTTTACGGATTCCATCCGGTTCCCGCGCATCAGGGGGCACAGTCTCATGGCGGTCGAAGAGTGGACCTTGGACATAGCCCCAAACGGGGTGGATTTACACCTAAGATTCTTTGCCGTTAAAAAAAACTAAATTAATTTAACTTTTGTGGTAAAATTAAAATATAAACAAGAAGAAAACAAAGTTTGTAAAAAAAAGACCTTAAAATTTACTATGAAAAAAAAAATTACAAAGACCTTCCAATGTTATGAACTATATAAGATGGTATTAATATAATTATGTTTATATTTGATTTACGCTGATAAGGTAAATGCTCGTTTAATAAGAAGTAGAAAAATACTAACACGTTTTAAATTATAGATCAACTATGCATTTTTTTAATAATAAATTAGAATTAGATATTGATTGTTAATTAATTAATAATTTTATTATAAAGATTTATAATAATATTAATGAATTGATGGAGATAATGCCATGTGGCATTATATGGAGTCTTTTATTAGCATTAGATCTCTATATATAAACCCAACAACAGTAGCCGCCCTTTTTATTATTATATAATTCATCCTCTAATTATACGTATTAAAAGAAATACGTGATGATAAATAGTGTTTTTCATTTTTAAATAATTGTTTCACTTTTTCCTAATAATTTTTTATTTGCAGTAAAATAATATGTATATAGATATGTATATATATAACTAGGTTAGAACCCCGTGTATTACACGAGTTTAATAAATGTAATTTTATATAGTAAATGGAAAAATAATATATTTTTAAAAACCTCTTTTATAACACGTGTTGAGTAAATATAATTTTATATATTAAATAATAAAAAGTAATAATTTTAAGAACCTCGTGTATTGTGCGGTTTGAATAAACGTAATTTTATATACCAAATAATAAAAAAGGTTATATTTTTAGAAAACCTTGTGTATTCACGGGTGAAAAAAATGTAATTTTATATACTAAATAATAAAAAAAATATTTTAAAAAAACTCTGTGTATTGTACGGGTTGAATAAATCTAATTTTATATAGCAAATAATAAAAAAAGTTATATCTTTAAAAACCTGTGTAATACACGGGTTTATGTATTGTTAAAAAAATCTTTCTAAATCAAAATGGATTTTATTTTTATTTTTATCCATTAGTTTTTTTTAAATATAATTTTCTTATTATTTGGTATATAAAATTATATTTATTCAATCCGTGTAATACACGAGGGTTTTTAAAGATATAACTTTTTTTATTATTTGGTAAACAATATTACCTTTATTTAACTCATGTAATACACGTGGTTTTAAAGATATATAATTTTTTTTATTATTTGGTATATAAAATTACATTTATTCAACCCGTACAATATGATTCTTATAGATATAACTTTTAATTATTTAATATATAAAATTACATCTATTCAACCCGTGCAATAAATGTTGTTTTTAAAGATATATTGTTTTATTATTTAGTATATAAAGTTTATTTATTCAACTCGTATAATACACGGGGTTATAACCTAGTTATTATTTATATTAAATATAAATTAGAAAATCTTTCAACATCCAATTTGTGTTTCTCTTTGGGGTCAGTTTAGAATACCGAACATGTTATGCGATATTATTTTTGTATAAAAGATTTATATTAATTTAATTAATATTTAATAATTTAAATTAAATAATTATTATCTATAATTAAGGATGGTCTAGAATAATGACAAGTGTCCATCCATGGTTTCTTTTATTATATAGTATAGATTAAAACAAAGTTTTCATAGATAATGGTTTCGATTTTTTAAATAATTATTTCAACTTTTTAATAATATTTCATTTATCGTATATTTTGATTATTTTTCTAATAACTTGCTTTCTATTTTTATTTTTTCAACAGTGCGATATAAATTTATTGAAAACGGATAATGTGCTACTATCATACTAAACTAAACTGAAACCGATTGTTTTTTTCAACATTGCAGTATAAATTTTATTGAAACTAATATTGTCCCTTCATTGTACAAAAAAGAACCGAAACTGAGCGAATATTATATATATCGATACCGGTATTTATTTATATTGTTTTTGATAAACCGACATTTATTTATATTGTTTTTGTTTTCAATAAACTGACCGTATCACTAATATACTGTACCAAACAACATCGTTATTTGTACATGTACTCATTTGTATAGTTTCTGTTTGGTAATGAATTTTGTGTTGCTATCGTAATTAGCTAAACTGAAACCGACCGAATAACATCGGTATCAGTACCGCTACTTATTTTTATTGTTGTGCTTTTGATAAACTGATGTATCCTATCAAATAACATTGGTACATGTACCTGTGTTCATTTTTATGGTTTCCAATTTCGATAATTTTCATTTATACAACTCTGTCTGTGATGATATCATTAACATTACCGTGACGATCTAAACAGATCGACACCGTTCGGACAACATCATTTGTTCTTTTTTTTTCGTATCGGTCTATGTAAAACATGTGTTGATTTCTAAATCGAGTACATATATCATACCAGTGCTATAACGAATCTAACCGATACCGATCGAATGTCTGAGATAACGTATCGCCGCAACGCACAGAAAAACAACCTAGTTTATATTATGCAGCTTTTTATTCAGATAGCGGGCTCGGCCTACTCGTGAAAAATACGGCAATTTTACTTCGGTCACTGGCAACCTACTCTGTCCAACTAGCTGATTATTTCTATTTTACTCTTTTTTGCTCCATTTGCACCCCCTGGCTCAACACAAAATAATATAATATAATACCAAAAACTAAATAAAACTTATACAATAATTATAAAATCTACACTGGACAAATACGTGTATTTTACCACACATCACATGCCCCCATGGCCACCCCACTGTAAGTCTTCTGATTTCAATTTGTTACTGGCACTTTGGACACGGGGGCGTGTCCCCACAGCACGCCCCCGTGCTGCAAGTGCCAGTAACCAAAATTTTTTTGTTATTTTCACACATTTTACCAAAATAAATCCTATTTGAGACAATTGAGGGCAATGTGTAATTTAAGTGTGGGGGGAGGATAATAAAAACATTGAATCATTTGTCCTAAATCAAGCCTTACACAAAACTCACATTGGAACCGCTAATAACCCTAAACTCTTTTAAAAAAAATCATTTTTTTTACTTATCTTGGTTTGGTTGGGTAAAAGAAGTTCTAAAATTTATGTTTTTACAAATTTACAACCGATAGAGTCATGATAAAAATAACCAATTTAGAAAAATTACGAAAACGGACATGACAAATGTAACACCCCAACCCGGAAGGGCTGACGTGTCACAATAACAGTGATATCATAAACAAAAGTCATAATTCCATTTATTTATTTGACAAGGTTACAACAACTGAACTTAAATTTAATATACAAACGGACACATCGACTTGATTTCTAACATCTTCCGATTTATTCCTAGGCTTTAATCTTCTCTCTCTTTCCCGCCCAAAGTAACCTGCTGACCTGTATATACAAAGATTTACGGAATGAGCCGAATGCTCAGTACGGAATTATAGGCTCAAAGAACAAATAACGCTTTATGCAAAACTGATACGATGCCAGAACATAATTTCATAATCATATTTTATGGATGTACCCATAAGCAACTTAAAACGTGACAACACACAGGTAGCTACTCCTGCATAATTATCACATGAGATGGCGAATTGGCATACCCGTTATCCACCTCCTTATACTTAAATCCTAGGATCGATCCATACGCCTCCTAATAGCTTATATGTACCACACTTGTACTTAAGAGACGCCGTGAACTAATCTCTCCGTCACGGATGGAGCACATGATGTCGATGCCGCAACAACATGCTCGTGGGACACTCCACGAGAAGCGATACTCAGGGTATCAGAGTACAAATGGTCTTATTCACATAACTTATAACTTATTTTCATAACAAAACGGAACATATATTGGAACATGCGATAATGAGTATAACTAATAGAATACTATCGCATGACATGAAAGCTTAATTCAAATGATTAGAAAAGAATTTCGAACGGACTGTCAAATGAATCGATAATCAAAGACGTGAGGAGTGTTAAAAGATATATGAATTTAATGGGTTTATAACAATTGAATATCAAACAACAAGGAGTGGGGTAAGGATCCGTACCTTAATAATTCCAAAGTGATGCTACCTTGTGATAATATTTCAGATTTATACGGGCAGAGTTTAGACTACTGATTAGTCTTTTAACCTAATTTAAATAACATGCACACAACTAGGTTAGTAACTTAATACAGCCTTTACGATAACTCAGGAGATCAAATTCTCACAACGAATGACAAAGTGCGATACTTCATCCATCGAATTAACGATGATCCGTCAAATTAATGACGAACGACAAAGTACAATACTTTATCCATCGAATTAACGATGATCCGTCAAATTAATGACGAACGACAAAGTATAACCCTGATGTGGGCAGCACTTAAACATCCATTGGATATATTGATCGATCGGACAATAAATCGTAATAGCGATCGAGTTATTACCCTGTTCTGCAGCACCCCGCTATACTTAATTAGTGTTTCGTGTGTATTTGGAAAGTAATTGGACGATATCTCAGCGAGTATTCAGAGTTTCTTCGTCGTTTTTGTGCCCAGATTCAAGTCCCAACCTCCTCTATTTATACTAAAATTTTGACCTTGACACGGCCCGCGTGACCTTAAGACTATTCTTACGCGGGCCGCGTGGCAACTTATTTTGGGCATAGGGTTGCCACGTGTGGGACTAGCCTAGCTGAATCGACAGTTTTTAAAATCTCAACTTCTTCCGCAAGTTATTAGGATAATCGTTAACTAGGTTTTACCCCCCCTGAGTTTTAGGGGCCCTAATCCTGATTCTGAAAATTCTGAAAAATTTAGGGTTTGTACGAAATTACTTGGGTGTCTTAATTAGGGTTTCCTATGGGTTAATTTAATAAAATAATTAGGTCTTTTAATGAGGGTCGTTAAATTATTAGTTTATTATTCCTTTATTTCTAGAATAATGATTTTAAATTTTCGGTTATTACAACTATTACCCCCTTAAAAGAAATTTCGTCCTCGAAATTTTTCAAATATATCGCATAAGTAACAGAAACGAAATTTTCATAGCAGAGTTACTAACTTATATAACCAGAATCTCCTAACCACACATGTGTATCTGAAATTCATAACTAAAGTCATGACTATACTTGTCAATTTCCTTATATATGTGCCCTAATGGTCCTTCTATAACGTATCTTAATAAAATATCTTACCATACGAAAAGTCAATAGAGACTTACAGATACTTAGAGTGACTATTAGTACTGATATTTCCTACATAGATATGCTTAGTCATAGTTAAAATATATTCATATAAGTTAAAGCATAAATGACCGTAAACAGAAACAAATGAACATATATCAAAGAGTAAGATTTACCATTACTCGACTAAAATTCTATTACTAGAATAGATTAGGGTATAGAGAACGAATTGATTCTTCAGATTCCCATGTTGCTTCGCGTTCAGAGTGATTTTTCCAGAGGATTTTAACAAACGGAATTACTTTCCTACGCAAAACCCTTTCTTGTCGATCTAAAATGGCTTCTGGCTCCTCTTCGTAGGACAAATCCTCGTGAATTGTAAGTAACGGATAACTAATGACATGAAGTGGATGATAATTATATCCTCTTAACGAGGAGACATGAAAAACGTTATGAACGTGAGAGAGCTGAGGAGGTAACGCCAGTCGATATGACACTTCTCCAATTCTTTCAAGGATTTCAAACGGACCGATAAAACGGGGACTAAGCTTTCCTTTAATTCCAAATCTACGAACGCCACGCCAAGGTGATACTTTTAAGAATACGTGGTCGCCAATTTTAAATTCGAGTGGTCGTCTATCTTGATCTGCATAGCTCTTTTGTCTGCTCTGAGCTTCTTTCAGTTTTTCTCGTTCCATAGTGACTTTTTCGTTTGTAATCTGAACTAGTTCTGGCCCTTCAATAATCTTTTCTCCAACTTCATCCCAACAAATCGGTGCGCGACATTTTCGACCGTACAAAAGCTCAAAAGGTGCCATGCCAATACTTGCTTGCCAACTATTGTTGTAAGCGAACTCAACAAGGCATAGATATTCATCCCAGTTTCCAGACCATTCAAGTGCACATGCTCGGAGCATGTCTTCTAAAGTCTGAATCGTGCGTTCCGACTGTAACAACTGTGCCTCCACGGCCATCAAACAAATACCGAACCAATGAAATATTATATTTCATACTTGGGATTTGTAAAAATATGTGTATCATTTTGCACATATCAATTCTCGTTCAATTCCAAACTCTAAATTCACTTTCTGGAAGGTTATACGCGCACCGATGCGTAGATATAACCAGTTTAATGCAACAAACACTCCGGAATAGTGAAATAGGCTTAACATACCTTAAATAACCTTTACATAACTTAGAAATAAGTTTTGAAGGCTTTGGTATGGCAAAACCAAGTTAATTCGCTTACAGGGACTAAAGTTGACAAACTGCGAAAGTATGCCAATTTGAACTGTAACAGACATTCCGGAACATGACCATAAGTTAAACATACCATAAGTATCCTTTACATAGCTTAGAAATAGGCTTTGAGGGGTTCGGTGTGCTAAAATAAACTTTTGGGTCATTCAGGGACTAAAAGTGTCAAAAAGTGCACAAGTTTGCATTTTCGCGCATAACTTACGTTCTGAATACATGTGGACATCCAAAAATTTATGTAAGCATGACTACATTATATTTTAGTGTTCGCCATAAGAAAAATCCATTCGTCGCGTCATTTGGTTCGTTTTTCGCGCTTATGCGCATTCCGTCGTAATTAAGCGAACATCGCGTTCGTACGACCAAACGAACCATCATCCGGCATATTTTTGAGTATGTTTTGAGTTCCCTATACTTTAACTTCATTTTAGAGCCTTGAAATGAGGTTAACGGGGTTCAAACGCATCGAAAAAGGCCTTAAACACGTGCAGGGACCATTCCTGCCACTTTTGAAACTTTTCTGAAACTGGGGGGTCAGTGGCGTAGCGCGACTGCCTAGGCCCTCACCGTCGCGCTACGCGACTGCCTAGTCTGGGGCAGAAACATGCAGAAAACTCATTTTTCGCATTTTCGGGACCGGATTCGATGTATCGACAGCTGTTTACAGTTGTTATCCACTCCCAAATCCCTTGCCAAGTGTTGATTCCCTATGGTTAGTGGCAATTTAGGCACCATAACATTCCGACACTTGTACGGTTGCGATTAAGACACGTATTCCATGAAACGATCTTAACGGTTCGGGTATTACTATAAATACCCCATCACCCCAACCTCATTTCTTACAAGAATTCTGATTTTGAGAGCTCTAAGTTGAAACCATTGTTTTATACCTGAGTTCTTGGATCGGGATTAGCATTCGGGGACCCTTCGTAAGTATTCTTTCGTTCTTTTCCTTATTTTACTGCTTTTCGAGTCAGAAAGTCAAACTTCGTTTGACTTTCAGCGTTGACCAGTAATGGTCAATGCGAAGTTCGCTAGAACTTCGCAACGTGATTGTAATCACGATGGTCATAGTCCCTTGGGACTATGCCTACTGATTTCCACGTTGTATAGGGTCGTAGGGTAAGCGATCTAATAAATCGCTTATACCTCGAACCCGACCCATTTGGTCGATCATTAGGATCCGACCAAACACATTAGGTGACCATAGTAGGTAGGGAATAACCTTCCGAGGCTATACCCTATGGTCGCATCGTATAAGTAGTTGTATGATAGGTAGTTTATATGCCTTAGGTAAATTACCAGAATACCCTTTTCATGTATAATTGGTAACTAAGCATATGTAACCTAAACCTTTGTAACATAACTGATTATGTAATATGTTTAGGCATATAACACTTGTCATAGGGCTAGTTAGGCGGTCCGAACGCGTTTCACGCAAACGACGCGTTAAAGTAGCATAAGCTACCTAAACGGGTCGTAATGGGTCGTAAACACTTAGGTTAAGTTTCATTTAGTATGTAGGCTTTGTTAAACCAAATGACACGAGTCTCTACACTCGTTTGGTTTACAAACCCTAATGCTACCCGATCTTCCGATCTAGGTCCGGTTAATTAACATAGTTACCTATAGTAGGTGCCGTTTGATTCCGTGATCTCTAGCTTTGCTTGGTGGTTATCCTAGGACTTCTGAGCAATCTCAAGTGAGTACATAGACCCCTCTTTTACTGTTTTCCAAACTGTTTTGGGGTGGAACACATGTGCCTACTGTTACTTTCATGCTTTCCTGTTTTCACATCATATACCGACTATGTTTGTTAGTACATTATAGTACATGATTTCATTACTTTTCTGCTATGTATGTTGACTGATAACATGCTAAGCACATTGATTTACATGACTTTTCTACTTTGTATGTTAACTTAGCATACTTAGTACATCATTTTACATTGCATCTCTGTTGCATATGTTCCAGTAACATATGGACACATTGTTTTACAGCTCTACCTTGTATGTTTACTCTAGCATACTAGGTACATTATCTTCATCTCATGCTTACATTTTGGTATGACATTTGGTTTGTTTAACGGGTCTATATAACATTCATTAACACCGATCATGCCGCTCGGTAGTAGGTAGTGGTACCATAGGACTTGACAAATCCCGTTCCGGACATCCCAGGGAAAGGGGATGAAAGGAATGACCGAATCCGAATACATATTCTTTTGATAACTCACTTTTACATAGTTATCCGGCTGTCTCAAGGCTTGAATGTTTGCGTTTAACATACTGTATAAGTGTTTGTATCGGTAAAGCATGCATTATTCTACAAAACATAACTTTGATTTAAACCAAGTTTTACTTCAATACTTTGTTTTGTACATTTTTACTTATGGTTTAAGTAGTCTTAATTTTTACTTACCATACATATCATTTTGGTTATACATTACTTGACTACTTTTAGATTATAAACATTTGACATGGATATTTGACATAGACGGTTGACATGGATATTTGACATAGACATTTGACATGGATATTTGACATAGACATTTTGACATAATTTACATCTTGACATGAACATTTTACATTGTTTGGTTTGGTTTGATTAAGTGATTAAGTAACGATGCGTGTGTAATATGATACAAGCATGGTGGATACGCCGCTGGTACTTCCTATATATAAGTGTTTGTATGGTATTACATGTCGTAACGTTATTTGAATCATTTCAGTTTGAGACATAGAACATTTCATACAAATAACATACTTTTCACAAGACATTGATTTATAAACAACTTATCTTATGCAAACATATTTTACTTGGTTATTCATTTAACCTTACATTTATTTATACTTATCATCTGATCTTATCATTTTTCAAATGATTTAAAAGACAAAGCAAATAACAAGGTTCATGACTAAACATTTTTCTCAAACATAAGTCATGAAACCTATTTTCACAAAACCTATGTATCTCACAGGCATTTTTATGCTGACGTACCTATTTTCACATGTGTTTTTCAGGAGCTATTGCATAAGATGATCAAGATACACATAGGCAGACTTGGGCTTTAGTGACAATAAAAGATGCAAGACTAGTTCATTATGTTGTATTTTCTTTGTTTGTTAAGGCATTGTAACACTTTTTATCAATAAAACGAAACTTCAATTGCCATGGATTTGAAACAATTAATTCTGTTACAACACTCCCCGATGTTTCCGCCACGTTTTGTATGTTCTACGTGGTCGGGGTGTGACAGAAAAGATGGTATCAGAGCCAATGGTTATAGGGAATTAGGTTATTAGTAATTAGTAGTGCTTTGACCTAGTCTATAACCTTCTTAGGACCCTAACGCGAGTTTACTTGCGTTTAGTCATAAAACAATACCGTCACCTATCCTTAGGCGACGACCACAACAAAAACATAAATTTCAAAACCGCTTTAAAAACTAATCATCTGTTCTAGGATGATTGATTACTAGGTTTTGAACCCTCTATTGTAAGGTTTTGAACTCTCTATTATATGGTTTTGAACCCCTTTGAGTTTTCAAAACTTTGTCAAGGTTTTGGGTTTTAAATAATGTGAACACGTGCAAAATGGAAGGGTGAATGCCTGTATTCTGGGTTTCTGTCTAGGCAAGCACTTCGTATACATCTCATCAGACGCGAGACCAGTTGTGCTTACCTGGGAATTCTTGGGATGAGTGTTCACTTATAGGCGAGCATGTCTTCGCGATACATTATTTTTGACCTATTTACTTTGATTTGTCACCATCTCATTTGTTTGCCTTAGGTAACAAACAAATGATCACAATTTTCATTCGTTACCATTCTGTATTGATTATCCAATAACCTTTCACTCGTTTCTTCCTCTGTCTTTCATTTTCTTCTAGAATGTCTATTCCTCTTGGCACTGGTCAAATGCCCGAGCGAACAGCCAAATTTGTCCAGCAAATTGGCGAAGTAATTCAGAGGACTGTGGATTTAGGTATTGCCATGGCTCGTCTTAACAATGAAGCCTCTCGTCTCGACAATGAAGCCACTCAAGAGCCACCAAAGGAAACAGAAGTCAAGCCAGCACCAAAATCAAGGAAACGTAAGGCTTCAAGGAAACCCGCAGCGGTTACACCTAATCAAGCGGGACCTAGCCATATGGCAAGGCCACCAGCTAGGAAGCCATACAACGGAACTGCACCCTTGTGCAACCAATGTAGCCTTCATCATCAGGCTAGTGTGAAGTGCCGCAAATGCCAAACTTGTGGACTTATAGGTCATACGGCAAGGGTTTATCCAACTACGGCAGTAGCAAAACAAGCAGGACCCATCCGGGTGGCAACACCACCTGCAAAGAAAGCATATGCCGGTACCGCACCTCATTGTGCACGCTGCAACGGTCATCACGCGGTACAACAAGCTTGTTGGCAATGCACGACGTGTGGTAAACTTGGGCATTTGGCCAATGTTTGTCGTTTGGGACAAAATCAGGCTTCTCAGGTCCAAGCTCCGGTTCAAGGGAATGCTGCAAGATTCCCACTGGGTTCCTGTTTCAACTGCGGAGAGATTGGTCACTTCCGCCACAACTGTCCGAGACTGGTGAATGCAAATGCTAATGCGAATCCAACTCTCGGATGAGCAGTTGGCTGAACAAAGGATGTTGCTGTCTTATGCCTTTGTTTCTTTTGTTTCGTGTATTGTGAAACAATATGTCTTGTTCATAAATAAAAAAATCGTTGTTCACAAATTCTGATATACAAGTATAGTTACATGTGTGTATGATTTTCCTATGATACCTGCATTAAGGAACTATGTTCCTTACAAACTACTCTTGTGATTCTCACTTTCAAGTGATCGCTCATAATTTCCTCGAAAGTTCTAAGTACTCGTTTCATTCTAAGAAACGAAGTACAGGAAATAAAGTGAAATTATGAGTAATCGTGCTTTTTACACATCTGTATTTCTTTGAATCCTTGGTTAGATAACTAAGGATATTTTCAAATCTCATACCCATTACGTTTTGATTTTTCAACATACACAGTACCAGTATTTCAAAACAATCTTCATGATCTCAAAACATTTCATATAGTTTGAAAACAATTTTTCTAGATGCATTGTCTATGTTATTTCAAAAACATTGGCCATGTTATCAAAACCAACCTTTCTAATTTCAAAATATTTCATATAGTCTAAAGACAATATTAACACAATACATTTTCTGATCAAGTGCATGATTTCGAAAAGCATCATTCATGTCTTTCAAAAACCTTATACATAATTTCAAAATTCATCTCGCATGATTTTAAAAACATTTTTTGTAAATATATCTACCTAATACACCTACTTTATTTCAAAAGTATTATATATAAGGTTTCAAAAACGTTAAACACTTTTTTTTCTTAAAAGAACCCCATGCATAGTTTTCAAAAATATTTTCCTCATACATTGACTTAACCTTCAAAATTCTGCTTCATATGTCGCCTTGGCATATCTAGCATCTCAATTTCATAAGCATTTTTACTTCATGTTTTGACATAAGCACGTCCAGTGCAAGGTATCGAAACATCTTCAACTTCTAAAATCCATAAGGGATCTTTTTATCTTCACAATTAGATCCTTGTGGATGATCATCATTCAAATCAGAGTCCTTAATTGGATTCCTTATGTACCTGAATTCGAACATTTCGGTTCCTTATAATCGAAATCGAATTTTTCTTTTAAAGATCTTTCTATCTTTATAGTTAGATTCTTGATAATGTTTAAAGTACCAAATGAAATCCACGAGATGGATTCCTAGTGTGCTTTAAATACATGTACTCTGTTAGCAGAACAAACTTCTAGTTAAACAATTTTGTGGTTATGTGACTATATGTTAATTCATCTTATGTTTTCTTTTATGCATTTTTGTGTTTTAATACTCTGGATATTCGTTATCCAAATCCTCGCAGGATCTTTCATATCTTCATATGAGAGATTCGTAGCAGGATATTCAAAAGGTACTACCTTAAATCCTTAATGGGCTTCTATGTAATAGTTAAGACCCTTGGATTATATAGTACTGCTCCATGATTCATTAGAGACCCTTTAGTGGTCTAATAAAAAAGATTGATCCACAATTTGGTTAAAGAACGACATCTAGTGATGTAGCTGGACAGACTCCTTGATAGTCTATTTAAATCATTTATTGATTTAGTCTAAAGGACTCTATGGCGGTCTAAGTCACGCTCATCACAGGATTGTTCATTTGGTTTTAACCTACACATTATAAAATAGACTGTGTGAACTGTGCAAGGAATTCTCTAATTATGGATGCGCACATAATTATGAAATTTAGTGCACAGAAATCCAGTAAGATTTATTATGTGAAGGAACCGATAGTGACAACAATAACAAAATGAGAACGATGTAATGGAGGCATGGTGGACGCACCAATGACGCTTCATATACTTGTATATAAGTGTCCCTCTTACATTGCAAACATAATGTTATTAAGGTTACTAGAAGTTCAAGAACCCTAACCAATGTTGTTTAATCTTTTCAACTTCATGTTTTAAACTCTCACAAGTTTCCTCTAAATAAATTTCGGGACGAAATTTCCTAAAGTAGGGGAGACTGTAACAACTGTGCCTCCACGGCCATCAAACAAATACCGAACCAATGAAATATTATATTTCATACTTGGGATTTGTAAAAATATGTGTATCATTTTGCACATATCAATTCTCGTTCAATTCCAAACTCTAAATTCACTTTCTGGAAGGTTATACGCGCACCGATGCGTAGATATAACCAGTTTAATGCAACAAACACTCCGGAATAGTGAAATAGGCTTAACATACCTTAAATAACCTTTACATAACTTAGAAATAAGTTTTGAAGGCTTTGGTATGGCAAAACCAAGTTAATTCGCTTACAGGGACTAAAGTTGACAAACTGCGAAGTATGCCAATTTGAACTGTAACAGACATTTCGGAACATGACCATAAGTTAAACATACCATAAGTATCCTTTACATAGCTTAGAAATAGGCTTTGAGGGGTTCGGTGTGCTAAAATAAACTTTTGGGTCATTCAGGGACTAAAAGTGTCAAAAAGTGCACAAGTTTGCATTTTCGCGCATAACTTACGTTCTGAATACATCTGGACATCCAAAAATTTATGTAAGCATGACTACATTATATTTTAGTGTTCGCCATAAGAAAAATCCATTCGTCGCGTCATTTGGTTCGTTTTTCGCGCTTATGCGCATTCCGTCGTAATTAAGCGAACATCGCGTTCGTACGACCAAACGAACCATCATCCGGCATATTTTTGAGTATGTTTTGAGTTCCCTATACTTTAAATTCATTTTAGAGCCTTGAAATGAGGTTAACGGGGTTCAAACGCATCGAAAAAGGCCTTAAACACGTGCAGGGACCATTCCTGCCACTTTTGAAACTTTTCTGAAACTGGGGGGTCAGTGGCGTAGCGCGACTGCCTAGGCCCTCACCGTCGCACTACGCGACTGCCTAATCTGGGGCAGAAACATGCAGAAAACTCATTTTTCGCATTTTCGGGACCGGATTCGATGTATCGACAGCTGTTTACAGTTGTTATCCACTCCCAAATCCCTTGCCAAGTGTTGATTCCTTATGGTTAGTGGCAATTTAGGCACCATAACATTCCGACACTTGTACGGTTGCGATTAAGACACGTATTCCATGAAACGATCTTAACGGTTCGGGTATTACTATAAATACCCCATCACCCCAACCTCATTTCTTACAAGAATTCTGATTTTGAGAGCTCTAAGTTGAAACCATTGTTTCATACCTGAGTTCTTGGATCGGGATTAGCATTCGGGGACCCTTCGTAAGTATTCTTTCGTTCTTTTCCTTATTTTACTGCTTTTCGAGTCAGAAAGTCAAACTTCGTTTGACTTTCAGCGTTGACCAGTAATGGTCAATGCGAAGTTCGCTAGAACTTCGCAACGTGATTGTAATCACGATGGTCATAGTCCCTTGGGACTATGCCTACTGATTTCCACGTTGTATAGGGTCGTAGGGTAAGCGATCTAATAAATCGCTTATACCTCGAACCCGACCCATTTGGTCGATCATTAGGATCCGACCAAACACATTAGGTGACCATAGTAGGTAGGGAATAACCTTCCGAGGCTATACCCTATGGTCGCATCGTATAAGTAGTTGTATGATAGGTAGTTTATATGCCTTAGGTAAATTACCAGAATACCCTTTTCATGTATAATTGGTAATTAAGCATATGTAACCTAAACCTTTGTAACATAACTGATTATGTAATATGTTTAGGCATATAACACTTGTCATAGGGCTAGTTAGGCGGTCCGAACGCGTTTCACGCAAACGACGCGTTAAAGTAGCATAAGCTACCTAAACGGGTCGTAATGGGTCGTAAACACTTAGGTTAAGTTTCATTTAGTATGTAGGCTTTGTTAAACCAAATGACACGAGTCTCTACACTCGTTTGGTTTACAAACCCTAATGCTACCCGATCTTCCGATCTAGGTCCGGTTAATTAACATAGTTACCTATAGTAGGTGCCGTTTGATTCCGTGATCTCTAGCTTTGCTTGGTGGTTATCCTAGGACTTCTGAGCAATCTCAAGTGAGTACATAGACCCCTCTTTTACTGTTTTCCAAACTGTTTTGGGGTGGAACACATGTGCCTACTGTTACTTTCATGCTTTCCTGTTTTCACATCATATACCGACTATGTTTGTTAGTACATTATAGTACATGATTTCATTACTTTTCTGCTATGTATGTTGACTGATAACATGCTAAGCACATTGATTTACATGACTTTTCTACTTTGTATGTTAACTTAGCATACTTAGTACATCATTTTACATTGCATCTCTGTTGCATATGTTCCAGTAACATATGGACACATTGTTTTACAGCTCTACCTTGTATGTTTACTCTAGCATACTAGGTACATTATCTTCATCTCATGCTTACATTTTGGTATGACATTTGGTTTGTTTAACGGGTCTATATAACATTCATTAACACCGATCATGCCGCTCGGTAGTAGGTAGTGGTACCATAGGACTTGACAAATCCCGTTCCGGACATCCCAGGGAAAGGGGATGAAAGGAATGACCGAATCCGAATACATATTCTTTTGATAACTCACTTTTACATAGTTATCCGGCTGTCTCAAGGCTTGAATGTTTGCGTTTAACATACTGTATAAGTGTTTGTATCGGTAAAGCATGCATTATTCTACAAAACATAACTTTGATTTAAACCAAGTTTTACTTCAATACTTTGTTTTGTACATTTTTACTTATGGTTTAAGTAGTCTTAATTTTTACTTACCATACATATCATTTTGGTTATACATTACTTGACTACTTTTAGATTATAAACATTTGACATGGATATTTGACATAGACAGTTGACATGGATATTTGACATAGACATTTGACATGGATATTTGACATAGACATTTTGACATAATTTACATCTTGACATGAACATTTTACATTGTTTGGTTTGGTTTGATTAAGTGATTAAGTAACGATGCGTGTGTAATATGATACAAGCATGGTGGATACGCCGCTGGTACTTCCTATATATAAGTGTTTGTATGGTATTACATGTCGTAACGTTATTTGAATCATTTCAGTTTGAGACATAGAACATTTCATACAAATAACATACTTTTCACAAGACATTGATTTATAAACAACTTATCTTATGCAAACATATTTTACTTGGTTATTCATTTAACCTTACATTTATTTATACTTATCATCTGATCTTATCATTTTTCAAATGATTTAAAAGACAAAGCAAATAACAAGGTTCATGACTAAACATTTTTCTCAAACATAAGTCATGAAACCTATTTTCACAAAACCTATGTATCTCACAGGCATTTTTATGCTGACGTACCTATTTTCACATGTGTTTTTCAGGAGCTATTGCATAAGATGATCAAGATACACATAGGCAGACTTGGGCTTTAGTGACAATAAAAGATGCAAGACTAGTTAATTATGTTGTATTTTCTTTGTTTGTTAAGGCATTGTAACACTTTTTATCAATAAAACGAAACTTCAATTGCCATGGATTTGAAACAATTAATTCTGTTACAACACTCCCCGATGTTTCCGCCACGTTTTGTATGTTCTACGTGGTCGGGGTGTGACACCGACTGCCCATCTGTTTGTGGATGGAAAGCCGTACTAAACTTCAGTCGTGTCCCCCAAGCTGCCTGAAAACCTTTCCAAAATCGTGAGGTGAATCGTGGGTCTCTATCTGAAACAATGGAAGATGGTGTGCCATGGAGTCGAATAATTTCTTGAAGAAATATTTCGGATAACTTATTAACCGAAAATCCTTGCTGAATTGGTAGAAAATGTGCTGACTTTGACAATCTATCGACAACAACCCATATAACATCATTCTTCTTGAATGTCTTAGGCAAACCAGTAACAAAATCCATTGTGATCTCATCCCACTTCCATATGGGAATATCCAATGGCTGCAATAGACCGCTTGCTCGTTTGTGTTCAATTTTCACTTGTTGGCAAGTGAGGCATTTACTTACGTATCGAGCAACGTCTTCCTTCATACCATTCCACCAGAAGTTCTGTCTTAAGTCTCGATACATCTTAGTAGATCCTGGGTGAATTGAAAATGGTGAGCTATGAGCTTCGGCTAACAATGATTCACGAAGGCTGGAGTCATCGGGTACACAAAGTCTTTTGCCACACCAAATCACCCCATGATGGTCTATACGAAATTCAGATTGCTTACCCACCTCAAGATTTTGCACAATTGCCCAAAGTTCTCCATCTTGCTTTTGTGCATCTTTGATTTGTGATATGAGGTCGGGTTCAATCTGCATTCTAGCTAGATATCCATCAGATTTACTAACCTGAAGCCAAATGTTCATTCTTTCGAGATCCCTCCTAATATGAGGCTAAATTTGTAAGCAAGATATAGTCCCGGAATTCTTTCGGCTCAACGCGTCAGCTACAACATTGGCTTTGCCTGGATGGTATTGAATATTTACGTCGTAATCTTTTAAAAGTTCTAACCACCTTCTTTGCCTCATATTTAGCTCCTTCTGCGTAAATATGTACTTGAGGCTCTTGTGGTCGGTAAAGATGTCACAACTTTCACCATATAGATAGTGTCGCCAAATCTTAAGTGCAAAGACTACTGCGGCTAGTTCTAAATCATGTGTAGGGTAGTTAACTTCATAAGGCTTCAACTGACGGGAGGCATAAGCGATAACCTTCCCATGTTGCATTAGCACACAACCTAATCCTTTCTTTGAGGCATCACTATATACTTGGTAACCTCCTGATCCAGAAGGGAGAGCGAGTATCGGAGAGGATACAAGTCGTTTCTTCAATTCTTCAAAGCTTTTCTCTTGTTCTTCATTCCATGAGTACTTCACCCCTTTCCTTAGGAGTTTTGTGAGTGGTAAAGCAATTACTGAGAATCTTTCAACAAATCTTCGGTAATAGCCAGCAAGACCCAAGAAACTTCGTATTTCGGTAACAGAAGTGGGTCTTGGCCATTTTGTAATAGCTTCAACCTTTGTTGGGTCTACCATAATTCCCTCTGCTGATACGACATGACCCAGAAATGCCACTTGGCTAAGCCAAAAATCACATTTGGAAAACTTCGCGTACAACTTCTCATGCCACAAGGTTCCAAGTACCGCATGTAGATGTGCTTCATGCTCTTTGTGACTCTTAGAATACACTAGAATGTCATCGATAAAGACAATAACGAATTTGTCTAGGAATTTGTGAAACACGCGATTCATCAAATCCATGAAGACTGCGGGTGCATTAGTTAGCCCAAAGGGCATAACCAAAAATTCGTAATGACCATATCGAGTACGAAAGGCAGTTTTGGGAACATCATCATTCTTGATCTTTAGCTGATGATACCCGGACCTCAGGTCGATTTTTGAGAAGAATTGAGCCCCCTGAAGTTGATCAAAGAGATCATCAATGCGAGGCAGAGGATACTGATTACGAATAGTAATCTTGTTCAACTCTCGGTAGTCAATACATAAACGCATACTACCGTCTTTCTTTTTCACAAATAAGACCGGAGCACCCCAAGGTGAAACACTGGGTCTTATGAATCCTAGATCTAATAATTCTTGCAATTGTTCCTTCAACTCCTTCAGTTCCATTGGAGCCATACGGTATGGAGCTTTAGAAATAGGTTCGGCACCAGGGATCAAGTCGATGGTGAATTCTACCTGACGGTCGGGTGGTAATCCCGGAAGTTCATCCGGAAATACATCAGGATATTCACGAACAACGGAGTGGTTATCAATACTCTTAACACTAGCAGAAGTATCCTTAATCGATGCTAGGAATCCAGCACAGCCGTTGGATAAGAATTTTCGAGCCTTGAGCGCAGAAATAATCTTAAGAGATTTATGAGCTTGAGTTCCCTGATATATAATATCAGGATGATGAAGATCACCGAAAATAACACGGCGAGAATGACAATCTATAGTTACGCGGTGTCTAGATAACCAATCTATTCCTAGAATAACATCAAAGTCACACATATGTATCGGAAATAGGTCTGCCTTACACACCATAGATTCAATACTGATCGGACAATCCTTATATACGTAAGTGATTACGGATGAATTTTCCATGGGAGTAGAAATGATTAAGGTATGATTTAAGAGAGTTGGTTTTATCGGAAGGTACTTAGTAAACGAATGGGATACTAAAGAATGAGTCGCTCCTGTGTCGAATAACACATAGATACTATGTTTACCAAGCTGAAGGTTTCCCGACACAGTACCTGGGACATTAGCAGCATCAGTAGCAGAAAGTGCGAAAACTCTTCCTCCAACATTGGGTGGTGCAACGTTTGGTCGGTTATTCTTCTTAGTGTCTTTCTTCGTACACTCCTTGATCATGTGTCCAGTTTGGCCACATCTAAAGCATGCTCCTGTACTTCGGTGACATACGCCCTGATGTCGCTTACCACAAGTATTACATAGAGGATATGTAATCTGATTCGGGTTTACTTGTTGATTCAGTGGTTGAGCTCTAATAGGTTCTGCATACAACTGAATCTTGTTTTGAGCAGGCCTCGGGTTTTGCAGTCTCGGTTGCCATGGACGTGCCTGATTTCCAGAGTTTTGATTTCCTTGCACTTTGCGGTCTTGATGCTGTGGTGTAGTGGATGATTGGCCGATTTCCTGCTTAAATTGTCCTTCCCTATTTCTCTTCTTATTATCCCCAGTTCGAGATAAGAATTCTTTCCTTTCGAATTCAAAAGTTTTGATTGCATCAGCAATTTCGGTGATATCCTTAAATTTCATGTACATGATCGACTTCCGAATTCGATCATTAACTGCCCACTTGCATTTTTCTGCTTGGACTTCTGCTGATCCTGCAACGTCTCCTACAATACTAGCCAACCTTGCAAATCGAGTAATGAACTCAGAGGCTGGTTCATCACTCCCCTGTCGAACCACTGCATACTCCCTGATATAAGCTTCTTTATCAGCGGTAGAAAAATACTTGTCGTAAAAGATATTACGAAAGTCGACCCATGAAAGATTAGCGTCGAAATCATCCCCTCCTTTGACATGCTTATATCCTTCCCACCAAGTTTGTGCGTCATCTTCAAATTTGTAGGTAGCCAGTCTAACTTTGTATTGCTCCGGAACTCCAAGAACTCCGAAGATCTTTTCAACATGAGCTATCCAGTTTCTTGCTTCGACTGGATTAGTAGCGTGACTAAAGGATTTTGGCTTTTGTTTTTGGAATTTACTAATCCATATGTCTATACTATAAGTAGTATTGTTCGTGGTATTCTCATGAGTTTCACCACCAGAGGTTGGATTCGTATTGTTACGTTCTGGATGACGAGTTTGTTGAATAACGGCCTCAGCTGTTTGAGCAACAAGGTTAGGAAGCAACCCGGCAACAGCCTGGTTGATAGCATTAATTACATCTGGATCAACTGGAGTCTCATTCGAAGAAGTGTTGTTACGTACATGGTTAGTACGAGTACTCCTACGTAGCGGACGACGAGGAGGCATATCTATACAAATAGACATAGGAGTTAAACCAAATAAGAGACCAAGTTGAATCCTATCATAGATATCTACCCATTCCTCACAGGTTTTTATTACTATCTTCAAGTTTTCTACAGGAAAGAGCCTTTGCTCTGATACCATAGCTGTAACACCCCAACCCGGAAGGGCTGACGTGTCACAATAACAGTGATATCATAAACAAAAGTCATAATTCCATTTATTTATTTGACAAGGTTACAACAACTGAACTTAAATTTAATATACAAACAGACACATCGACTTGATTTCTAACATCTTCCGATTTATTCCTAGGCTTTAATCTTCTCTCTCTTTCCCGCCCAAAGTAACCTGCTGACCTGTATATACAAAGATTTACGGAATGAGCCGAATGCTCAGTACGGAATTATAGGCTCAAAGAACAAATAACGCTTTATGCAAAACTGATACGATGCCAGAACATAATTTCATAATCATATTTTATGGATGTACCCATAAGCAACTTAAAACGTGACAACACACAGGTAGCTACTCCTGCATAATTATCACACGAGATGGCGAATTGGCATACCCGTTATCCACCTCCTTATACTTAAATCCTAGGATCGATCCATACGCCTCCTAATAGCTTATATGTACCACACTTGTACTTAAGAGACGCCGTGAACTAATCTCTCCGTCACGGATGGAGCACATGATGTCGATGCCGCAACAACATGCTCGTGGGACACTCCACGAGAAGCGATACTCAGGGTATCAGAGTACAAATGGTCTTATTCACATAACTTATAACTTATTTTCATAACAAAACGGAACATATATTGGAACATGCGATAATGAGTATAACTAATAGAATACTATCGCATGACATGAAAGCTTAATTCAAATGATTAGAAAAGAATTTCGAACGGACTGTCAAATGAATCGATAATCAAAGACGTGAGGAGTGTTAAAAGATATATGAATTTAATGGGTTTATAACAATTGAATATCAAACAACAAGGAGTGGGGTAAGGATCCGTACCTTAATAATTCCAAAGTGATGCTACCTTGTGATAATATTTCAGATTTATACGGGCAGAGTTTAGACTACTGATTAGTCTTTTAACCTAATTTAAATAACATGCACACAACTAGGTTAGTAACTTAATACAGCCTTTACGATAACTTACGAGATCAAATTCTCACAACGAATGACAAAGTGCGATACTTCATCCATCGAATTAACGATGATCCGTCAAATTAATGACGAACGACAAAGTACAATACTTTATCCATCGAATTAACGATGATCCGTCAAATTAATGACGAACGACAAAGTATAACCCTGATGTGGGCAGCACTTAAACATCCATTGGATATATTGATCGATCGGACAATAAATCGTAATAGCGATCGAGTTATTACCCTGTTCTGCAGCACCCCGCTATACTTAATTAGTGTTTCGTGTGTATTTGGAAAGTAATTGGACGATATCTCAGCGAGTATTCAGAGTTTCTTCGCCGTTTTTGTGCCCAGATTCAAGTCCCAACCTCCTCTATTTATACTAAAATTTTGACCTTGACGCGGCCCGCGTGACCTTAAGACTATTCTTACGCGGGCCGCGTGGCAACTTATTTTGGGCATAGGGTTGCCACGTGTGGGACTAGCCTAGCTGAATCGACAGTTTTTAAAATCTCAACTTCTTCCGCAAGTTATTAGGATAATCGTTAACTAGGTTTTACCCCCCCCCCCCCCCTGAGTTTTAGGGGCCCTAATCCTGATTCTGAAAATTCTGAAAAATTTAGGGTTTGTACGAAATTACTTGGGTGTCTTAATTAGGGTTTCCTATGGGTTAATTTAATAAAATAATTAGGTCTTTTAATGAGGGTCGTTAAATTATTAGTTTATTATTCCTTTATTTCTAGAATAATGATTTTAAATTTTCGGTTATTACAACAAATCTTTGTAAAATTTGATTATATATACATTTCTACACTATATCCCTTTTTCCCACAAAAGCGAGTTTTGAGCTATTACCGAGCGTACAAATATACATCAATACTAAATTGCTCAAATTTTCGTTTCTTGTGTGAATAGCTCGTTTGGTTCTCACGAATCTAGAACTTGATAATGCGATGCGTTCCAAGTCCTTACCGAAAAAAATCCAAGAAAGTAAATGATAGAGGCATTAGGACCAACCCATTTTTTCAAAACAAAACCTTTATTTTTCTTTGTTTTATCCAAAAACACCCCCTAGTTAAACCATTTGAACCTTAAAACCTTTTCATTTCTAAACTCATAAAACAAACATTTTCATTTTTCATCTTTCATTTTTGTAAACTTATCGGTTAGGATATTACGATTATGGCTCAGTTTCAATTTTGGCAACAAAAAAAATCAGAAAAATTGGCCAAAGTATTTTTTTCTACGCCACAAAGTAATAGAAAAACGACATTTTACGTTTTTCACCATTTTCCAATAAAACATACCAAACCCGAACCAATACCTACCCTTTTGTCACAGCCATCGACCCTACCTCGGGAGCGGGCGCCGCGAGACACAGAGCGGGTGGTATCAATGTTTATTAATTTGGCAGCGGACATGAGAAATTAGGATCGTAGTTAGGAAATAATTTCAGAGTTTCAAAATACCAAACTTTTATAATAAACAAATGGGATAAAATAAAACCCATGTTCCATTGATAATACATTTATAGGGATAAACCCGAATTATTGAAAACTTAATCTCCATTTTATTTAGATAACTTTTATAGCTACTTCTTTAAGCCTTCAGTGCTCCATAGCTGGCTTCTTATAGCTTCATATTAAGTTACCTGAAACACGTTTTAAAAAGATTTTATCAACAAGAAATACTGGCGAGTGCATCCCAGTTTAATCAAAACAAGCTTTTATAACTTTAAAGTATTGAGAGCGATTACAATGTTTATATCTACCAATATAATTTCAGTATTTGTCATGTTGGCAGTTCCATGACTATGGTCATATTACTCATTGGCTAACTCGTTGTCCAATAGTAACGGATTACTAGTAGTCTATACAAAACCCCACATACTGGCAGCAATTGTAGAATACAAAGACTCAATCACTGTTTAGTATAATTGAAAACATTGAGGTTTTGTAAAACAGTTTGGTAGAAAAAGTGAATGACTCACATTGTAGACTTGGGTAATTCTATAGCTTCATGTTGCTTTTCCTGATTATTTTCTATTAAAAACAAACAATGCACACGTGTTAGTTAGATAACCCAAATCACATTAGCAATACAACACGAGAAAGAACTCCAACGAACTCAGTCAAGCAGAGCCTCGACATGTGTTACGGAGCCCCTAGATCAATCGGGTAGGGTAACAAATTAGTGATCGGGGGTTAAAATACTTACAACGAGGCAGAGCTTCGTGTTTTAGGGGTATAATACCTGATAATTTTCGCACTGGAAGTCTGAGAGAGAAAGAAGATTTGAGCGAATTGAGACTGAGGCTGAAAGCCTCTATAGCCTCTATTTATAGGCTGATTCGGGGGTTTCTTGCGCCCCGTGAGCCCCTTCCCTTGTTCCTTCGCGCCCCACGAGCCAGACCTAGCTACGGCTAGGTCTGGTTAGTCACCAACTTAGCTTTGTCGGGTGTCGTGCCACGTGGCACGTTGGGGTTCCGCCAGGTAACTCTCGGTCGCGCCCCGCGCACCACAGGGGTAACCCTGTCGCGGTCCGCGAGCGACCTAATTTCTTTATTTTATTTGTTTTTTTTTTGTTAAAGTTAAGGTTATACAGGTTTGTTAACGCGTATACGGGGTATATTAGGAGCGTTTTTCGAGAGTTGTTATATCCTCCCCACCTTGTTTTAAATATCGTCCTCGAGATTCACTGGAATAGGTGTGGATATTTCCGTTGCATTTCTGACTCGAGCTCCCATGTATATTCTGGTCCTCTCTTGGAATCCCATTTTACCTTGACCAGAACTAGTCTCTTGTGTTTGAGATTCTTGATCTTTCTATCTTCAATCTGAAGTAGTTTCTCTACAAACTTAAGTTTCTTATTTACCTCTATGTCCTGAAGAGGTACTATTAATGATTCGTCTGCTAAACACTTCTTGAGGTTACATACATGAAATACATCATGTATTCCTGCCATTTCCTCTAGTAATTGTAGCTGATAAGCTACTGGTCCTATTCTTTTGGTAATGTCAAAAGGTCCAACATACCTTGGGCTTAGCTTTCCTTTTTTAATGAATCTGACCATTCCTTTCCATGGAGAAACTTTTAATAATACCTTATCTGTGACAACTGTCAAAAATTCAGGTATCCGTACAATTAATTAACCATGATTAGTGCTTAATGACTTTACTGAATTACAATTAACTGCTTTCTGATTACTTTCCATATACATACATGTGCATCACATATTGCTTGATGTCATATCATTATTGCATGATAGTTTATTGACTCAAATGATGCACGAAACATAGTTAGCACAGTTATCAGATTGTGACACACTAGGTTTTCCCGAGCAACTTTCTTGTATTAGCATTAGGTATACGTATATTATTAAATGAAAGTTTATGAAGTATCGTAATGTGCTATGTGATCCTTGTATCTAGTTATGTGTATGTAGAATATATATATCTATATCCTTGTATCTAGTATTGTCTGGTCAGACCTTCTGCATCGATCTCTTCCCTATCGTTCTTGGAAGCTTTGACGTCGTCATTGGTATGGATTGGTTATCCAAACATCGGGCTGAGATCCTCTGTCAAGAGAAAATGGTTCGTATTCCCCATCCTTCTGGCGAACCCCTTATCGTTCGAGGTGACAAAGGCGGAGCAGTCACAGGCATCATCTCGTTCTTAAAAGCCTAGAAGTGTTTATGAAAGGGGCACACCGCTATCTTAGCACTTGTCACCGACACACAGGAAAAGGGAAAGAGGATCAAAGATTTTCCTGTCGTACGCGACTATCCCAAGGTATTTCCTGAAGAATTACCTGGACTCCCTCCTCACCGTCAGGTCGAATTTCTAATAGAGCTAACTCCCAGAGCGGCACCTATAGCTCGTGCGCCTTATCGACTAGCCCCCGCTGAACTAAAGGAACTTTCTACGCAACTGCAAGAACTTTTAGATAAAGGATTTATCCATCCTAGTTCGTCACCCTAGGGAGCACCAGTGCTTTTTGTCAAAAAGAAGGATGGCACATTCCGTATGTGCATCGACTATCGTGAGCTGAACAAGGTTACCATCAAGAATTGTTATCCACTCCCACGAATCCATGATCTATTCGACCAGTTGCAACGATCGAGCTACTACTCCAAGATTAATCTGTGATCGGGTTATCATCAGTTGAGAGTTCGCGACGAGGACATCTCCAAAACTGCGTTCAGAACTCGTTATGGTCATTACGAGTTTCTCGTCATGCCTTTTGGGATGACTAACGCGCCTGCGGTATTTATGGATCTCATGAACCGAGTGTGCAAGCCTTACCTCAACAAGTTTGTGATTGTGTTTATCGACGACATCCTGATCTACTCGAAAAGTCAAGAGGAGCATGAACAACACCTGCGTCTTATTCTCGAACTCCTTCGCAATGAGCAACTATACGCCAAGTTCTCGAAATGTGACTTCTGGCTTCGAGAAGTTTACTTCCTTGGACACGTGGTTAATAAGGACGGAATTCACATTGACCCAGCTAAGATCGACTCCATAAAGAATTGGCCTACACCGAAGACTCCGACCGAAGTTCTCCAATTCTTTGGATTGGCAGGGTACTATCGTAGATTCATCAAGGGATTTTCGAAGATTGCTCAACCCCTCACGTCCCTCACCCAGAAGGGTATCGCTTACAAATGGAATGATGCCCAGGAGTCTACTTTTCAGGAGCTAAAGGACAACCTTTGTAGTGCTCCTATTCTCTCGTTACCTGAAGGTACCGACGACTTTGTGGTTTACTGCGATGCGTCTATCCATGGGCTCGGTTGCGTGTTGATGCAACGCGAGAAAGTTATCGCTTACGCTTCTCGACAACTCAAGATTCACGAGAGGAACTACACGACTTGGAACTCGGAGCAGTCGTTTTTGCGCTCAAGATTTGGAGGCATTACTTGTACGGTACCAAGTGCACAATCTACACCGATCACAAGAGTCTCCAGCATATTTTGGATCAGAAGGAGTTGAACATGAGGCAACGTATATGGGTAGAACTCCTTAACGACTACGAATGCGCGATCAAGTATCATCCAGGCAAGGCTAATGTTGTGGCCGACGCCTTTAGCAGGAAGGAAACCAAACCTAGTCGTGTTCGTGCTTTATAGCTCACTATCCACTCGAACCTCCCTAGTCAGATTCGCATTGCTCAAGAGGAAGCACTAAAGGTAGAAAACCTCCCAGCCGAATCCCTGCGGGGTATGGAGAAATGGTTGGAACTCAAGGACGATGGTATTCGTTACGTTGCTGGTCGCATTTGGATTCCCTCTTATGGAAATCTCCGAGAACTTGTGATGGACGAAGTGCACATATCTCGCTACTTGATACATCCTGGTGCTGATAAAATGTATCACGATCTCAAGGTTCTGTATTGGTGGCCTAACATGAAAGTTCTTATTGCTAAGTACGTTAGCAAATGTTTAACCTGTGCTAGGGTCAAGGTCGAATACCAGAAGCCGTCAGGCTTGTTGCAACAGCTAGAGTTGCCGACATGGAAGTGGGGGCAGATTTCCATGGATTTTGTTACAGGCTTACCTAGGTCCCAAAGCGGGAACGATACCATTTGGGTCATCGTGGACCGCCTAACCAAGTCGGTACACTTCCTCGCGATCAAGGAAACAGATAAGTATTCAAAGCTCGTTGTTATCTACTTGAAGGAAATAGTTGCTAGGCACGGAGTGCCAATCTCTATCATATCTGATCGTGACCCACGCTTTGCATCCGAGTTATGGCAAGCTATGCATAAATCTTTTGGCTCGCGTCTAGATATGAGTACTGCTTACCACCCGCAAACTGATGGTCAAACGGAACGTACCATCTAAACGCTTGAAGACATGCTGAGAGCATGTGTTATTGATTTTGGAAACGGGTGGGAACGACACTTACCATTGGTAGAGTTCTCCTACAACAACTGCTACCACACCAGCATTCAGGAAGCCCCCTTTGAGGCATTGTACGGTCGTAAATGCCGATCACCTCTATGTTGGGCAGAAGTTGGCGAAAGCCAAATTACTGGCCCGAAACTTGTAGTCGAGACTACGGAAAAGATTGCCCAGATCAGACAGCGCATGGTGGCAGCTCGTGACCGTCAGAAAAGCTACGCTGATAAGCGTAGGAAACCGCTATAATTCCTGGTCGGTGACCGGGTTCTACTTAAAGTCTCACCCTGGAATGGTGTGGTTCGTTTTGGAAAGCGGGGCAAGCTTAATCCGCGGTATGTTGGACCATTCGAAATTACTGAGAAGATTGGTAAGGTTGCTTACAGATTGAGTCTGCCTGAAGAACTGAGTGTCGTGCACAACGTCTTTCACGTGTCTAATCTGAAGAAGTGTCTATCAGATGAAACACTCATCATTCCTTTCAAGGAGCTAACTTTTGACGAACAGCTACACTTTATTGAGGAACCGATTGAGATCACGGATCGAGAAGTCAAAACCCTCAAACGTAGCCAGATACCTATCGTACGAGTCCATTGGAACTCGCACCGTGGCCCAGAGTTTACCTGGGAACGGGAAGACCAGATGAAGCGTAAATATCCCCAGTTGTTTCCGGACGAAACTCCCAGCACTAACTCCCAGCACTGAAGCTACAACTGAATTTCGGGACGAAATTCCAAACTAACGGGGGGATGATGTGACACCCCGTTGAAACGTTCTCACTCATACTAGCTTGTCAGTGGCTGCAGTTTAACTTTCGGGACGAAAGTTCTTAAAACTTGGGGATAATGTGACACTCTAGGTTTTCCCGAGCAACTTTCTTGTATTAGCATTAGGTATACGTATATTATTAAATGAAAGTTTGTGAAGTATCGTAATGTGCTATGTGATCCTTGTATCCAGTTATGTGTATGTAGTATATATATATATATATATATGTATATGCGTGTATTGGTGAGCCGAGACCACAAGAACCCGACTCGAGACCACTCGGTCTTGAGTGAACCCAACTAGTTTGGCCACGCACCCGTGAAGCCCACTCGAAAACCCATTAGGGAGCACCGACCTTAGAACGGGTATAAAACCCCCACATAAGCCAACATTTCCCTATTATGGACACTCCATCATTAGCTCAAATCCCCAAACATTCCCTCACACTCACTCCTACACACTCTCCTTCATCCTCTCAACAAAACCCTAGCAACATCACCCTCTCCTCTTGTCTTGGATCAATAGTAGCAGCTCAAGCTCTTGTTCTAGCTCGTATTCTAAGCTAGGAGGTCCCCTTTCGGCTGATTTCACACCACTCTCACACCCGAACACCATCTGGTTAGTGTCTCACATTGCTAGATATTGTGATGCTTGGTTGATAAATGATATGCATGCCTAGTTTAAATGTCTCTTTGTATGATTTGTATGATTTAGTTGGTTGAAAATGACTAAATGATATAGATAATTGTTTTGAACCAAGGATTGTATGTTGAAGGTTGGACACAAATCTGTTTAGGTAAATGATAATCATGAGTGTTAGCTATGTGTTGATTTGGATGATGGTATACAAGGACACTATATCGAGTGCATAGATCTGATGATTAAACCAGTGATTATGTGCTACATAAAGGGCCGATGATGATGACTGAATTGTGTTTTGATTTAGGTGAACATGCTTGCAAATGATGAACTGGATGAATGTAGGTTGAATATGATATAAATATTTGAAATTGTTATGTTTGATTCGTTTTGATTAGGAATTAGACAAGGAAACATGTTTGTGATATTTGATTGATTAGTACATAAAATCATGATATTGCAATTCTATTGGATAGTACAAAATGTTGGCAGGTGTTCCAGAAGGATTCTGTCATCAGAAGTGCAAGTCGAAACCCCCGGTTTCGATTCGAGACCATCAAGTGACAACTCGAGACCATCAACTGACTACTCGAGAACAGTTGTTTCATCAGTAGTTTCGACAAAGGTCTCGACTCAGCAAGTGGTCCATCGGTGTTGCGACTCGAGACCACCGGTGGTTGCGAGTCAAAACACTGCCTTGTTGCGACACAAAATGCACAACTCGAGACCAGCGGTTGCGACTCGAGACCACCACCAACAGTGGATGGCACTCGAAATGTCACACCCCGATATTTCCACGTATTACCGGTGGGCCCGGTGGGGAGTATCGTGACGTAGTTGATATCATCATAGTCAAGCAACACAATTTTTAATGCACAGCGGAAGCGAAAGATAGATTTATTTCAACCGAATAAATTGTAATATTAAGTATCACAAAATAGTTTAAACAGATCCACAGGCGGATCAAATAGAAAGGAAACATAGTTCATCAGATTTAAAATGGATCCAAGCTTGCGAGAATCTTATTGATGCTAAGGAGAGGCCAGCCTATTTCGAGTAGTACCTGCACTTAACCTTTTGGGAAAATACGTCAGTTTACACTGGTAAATACAATTAACTGACTCATTTTGAAAAGGTTTAAGAAAATTGATTTGAATGCACAAGGCACAAAACATTTTATAACCTGGGATACTTATTTATATATAAACTTGTAAGAGAATTACATGTTTCTTATACGTTCAGTAGCCCGGATTGACACCGGGTTAAAGATTAACAGACACACCACATGGGATAGTCCCACGGCGGGTTATTCCCGAAATCGGCGGTTATACCTTATTATTTATTTATGCACTGTCGGGTGTACGCCTACACCTCGTGCTTAGGTCATGGCCATTTCGTAAAATGATGCCAAGGATATCCGGGACATGGTCATTACCCCCCCCCCCCTAAAGGCTTTAAGCAAATAAAACAATTTAAACGGGATATTTCAATAATTTAACCTTCATATGATTAAAGATTCAATACCCGACCAAGAGGTATTTTATATACCGTACCCCAAGCCCGTATAGGGAAAATAAGTTAAAAGTATTTACCTTTGCAAGTATTTATCACAAACGGAAAGTGTACCTAGCGTTTACCGGGTATCCTATTCTGGAACAAAGGTTTTTAATAACCTATTAGATTCCTAACGGGTCTTTAATTAAGCCTAAACTTAGACCGGTTAGTTTTAAAAGAAGATACGGTTCAAACGCACGATTAAGCGAAGACCGGAATAGAATGTGATTTAGAACCGAAAAGTTTCGAGACTTGTGTAATATGGGTAAACTAAACACATTCTGGATTTTGAGACAAAAATGATAAGGTTTGACCCGTTTTGGTCAATTTATGCAAACTAGTTACATAAACCGAACCAAACGCGAAAGAGGCGTAACGGGTAACTATAAGAGTCATATGCAGGTTTCCTAAGTTAATATACCTTAAATATGTTGTGACATCAGTAGGATATCTTCTATTATGCCCGAAATGGATTTAAACTCAAATTATGCCCCGTAGGGGTATTTTGGTCAATTTCACAAAAGCCTAAAAGGTCAATTCTGGAAATCTGAGTTTAAAACTTTTGCTTACTATTAAAATATAATAATTTACTTAAAATATCAGTAGGCCTCAAACCTTATATGTTTAAAATAGTTTTAATACATACTATGCGTTAAAACGCTTAAAAAGGCGATATTGAGCTATTTCTGGGTTTTTAAGAGAAAGCTGATATTTTTATTATTCCAGAAGGCTCAAAATATTTTATTTATCATATAAAATCAGTAGCAAAAGGTTTGGAATCAAAATGATTTGTAAAACTCATTTTATAACCCAAAAGGGCAAAACCGGCAATTACTGAATCAAGCTTAGAACTCTATGTTATGCTCAGTCTAAAATTAAATAAAAATCTTCAAAAATCCCAAAATATTATTTTATATTAGTAGGTAAAAATTTTGGTGTTAAAAATTGGGTTTAGATAGGCTATATGCTAATTACGCCGTTTATTAAATAAAAAGCTTTCTAATTACGCTAATGAGCATAACTCCTAATCTAGACCTCAAACTGATGTCAAATTTTAGGGACAACTTTATAAATCAGTAATGAAGGTTTCTACTCTTTTACATTTTAAAAAAAAATCACGTTTTAAAGTCAAAAGGACATAATAGTCAACATTTAAGCATTTAACGGAAACATGCATATGAATCGGATAACTAATGAACCAAGTTGTATAACCTCAGAGGGTTACACTAACATGAAACCTGGTCCAAATAAAGCTCTAAGGCATTTCTAAAACATGCTACATTGGGTCAGAACTGAAAGTCAAAGCAAAAGTCAAATTTTGCGACTTTCGGTTCCGAACCGAGCCTATACTGAAAATTGTCGGGTTGAACCTGTTTAGACATGTTCTTACATTAATTACCAAGTTATATTAGTGATAAAACAGGTTGCATGGGTTCTACATTGCTAATTATGCATTAATTTGAAAATAAGCTTTCTGTTGACTTTTTATAATTAGCTTTGACCCGACAATTGACCTAGTTAGAGTGGGAATTAGAGGGTGCCCTTTCAAGGGTTTATTGCCCACATAATTACCAACTCATAGGTACTTTCAATTTGAAATTTGACTGGAAAAATTAGGATTAATGACGAAGTCAAACCTTAATTATGACGGTTTGACTTTAAGCTAATAAACTAAGCAAAACTGAATTAAGGAAGGTTAAGGACACTTACAAAGGTCCTAAGCACGACTAGAGACTCCTAGGAAAGATGTTTGAGCTCCAAAATTCTCCAGAGGTGAAGTTGTGAGAGTTTCCAAGTGCAAGTGTTCAATGTTGCAAGTTGTGGGTTCTTATATAGGTGATTTGATCTCACAAGATGATGCCAAATAACTCTATGCATGGATTCAGATCATCACAACTGTCCCTAGTGCATGATATACCATTGGGGCAGCCCCTGGTATGTAAAAACAAGGTTTTGAGTCGGTTTAACAGCTTGAACAGGCATCTGCAGGTGAAAACTGTCGCTGACATGCTGAGGCGGCCTGCGTAAGGATTCCCTGACACCTTACGCGGCCCGTGTGGCCTTCCAGAACCACCCAAACAAGTTTCAAAGTTTGCATTTCAGCCCCTGGTCCTTTTAAACGTGGTTTTGAGTTTATTTCTTGCACTTTTGGCCCTCTAACTTAACTTTTAAGGGCTCCAAGACTTATACAAACTTTGTTAAGTCCTTGGTTAACTTTATGATCACTCGAAAAGTCATATATTTCAACGTTGATGCTTTTAACCCCTCGTATACGAATTTTGTCATAACTTTCTCATACTTTATCGAAACCTTGTGAAATTTTTATCACTTATTCTAGTGAGCATAATTAATTGTTACAAAGCTTCGGGTTTGCTAAAAGGTCACTCAGAGGTATACTTTAAACATGTTGACACATTTAACCCCTGTAGTTGGTAATCTCTGACTTTCTTCCACAGTTAGCTTCGTATGATCCATGATTCTTTCGTTTAAGGGTATAACCATCGTGTAGGGTTATTGAAAGGCATATTTACCCATGGTTGACACTTTGAACCCTTATATTCACATACTTTCTATGTTTGTCAACTTTAGTCCCTCTAAAGGAATCTTTTACACGTTTAAAGCTCATGACACGTGTCGATACATTATTGGACATAAATTTTCGAGGTGTTACATCCTCACCCCCTTAAAAGAAATCTCGACCTCGAGATTTACCAAAACAAATGAGGGTACTTTTCTTTCATTGTGGACTCTACCTCCCACGTATATTCGGGCCTCTACGGGCATCCCATTTAACCTTTACAATCGGCACTTGCTTCCTTCGAAGCTTCTTAACCTGTCGGTCCTCGATCGACAAAGGTTTTTCAACAAACTTTAAGCTCTTGTCTATGTGTACATCCTTATGTGACATGACTAGTGACTCATCAGCTAGGCATTTCTTCAGATTGCAGATGTGAAATACATTGTGAATACCACTGAGCTCTTCAGGTAAGTTTAACTTATAAGCCACTGTTCCTACACATTCGATGATCTTGAATGGTCCTATATACCTTGGACTTAGCTTACCTTTCTTACCAAAATGCATCACCCCCTTCCAGGGTGATACTTTAAGCAAAACTTTATCACCAACCTCAAACTTTAGAGGTTTTCGCCTTTTATCAGCATAACTCTTCTGCCTATCCCTGGCAGCTTTTAGGCGATCACGAATATGTACAATCGTGTCCGTCGTTTCAAGGACTATATCAGGTCCTGATAACTAAGCTTCTCCTACTTCTGCCCAACAGATAGGCGTTCTGCATTTCCTACCATATAATGCCTCAAAAAGTGTTGCCTTAATGCTTGTGTGGTAGCTATTGTTATAGGAGAATTCGATCAATGGTAGGTGGTTATCCCAACTCCCACCTAAGTCAATCACACATGCTCGAAGCATGTCTTCCAAAGTTTGGATGGTACGCTCACTCTGCCCGTCCGTCTGAGGATGGTAAGCCGTACTAAAATTTAAGCGCGTGCCCAAAGACTGTTTGAAAATTTTCCAAAAATGAGATGTGTATCTAGTATCTCTATCAGATATAATAGACACTGGTACGCCATACAGGGATACAATCTTATCTACGTACAACTGGGCTAATATATCGGAGCTATGGGTTTCCTTGATGGGTAGGAAATGTGCTGACTTCGTCAGTCTATCTACTATGACCCATATAGTATCATTTGCTTTCTTTGTCTTTGGCAACTTGGTGATAAAATCCATTGTCACCATTTCCCACTTCCAGGTGGGAAGTTCAGGTTGTTGTAGCAAACCTGGCGGCTTTTGATGTTCAGCTTTGACTTGTGCGCACGTCATACATTTGGCTACATAGGTAGCTATAGACTTCTTCAAACCTATCCACCAATAGTTCGCCTTCAGATCCTGGTACATCTTATCAGCTCCAGGATGAACGGAATATTTAGAATTGTGGGCTTATCACTACCTTGACTCTCCTGATTCGACCCTCCACTCGCAAACTGACCACTCGAACCTGAACCACTATACTGGCCACTCTGACTCGGACCACTACTCGTGTACAGACCCGGCCCCCTATTTTGATACTGACCAGATGGGAAACCAGGAGGATTTCCAGAAGAACGATAACTACCACCACTACTACCCTGCCAGCCAGGGTTAAAACTATTATTACTACCGAACTGACCCCTAGGCTGGCCTGCTATGTACTCAACCTGCTCTAACGTAAGTGTGGGACACTCGAGCGTGTCGTGACCTCCCCTACAAAGCTCACACCTATCAACTTTCTTCTTCAACTCATCAATCTCTCGCTTCAAAAGCTCGACTTCAGCAACTACCGACGAATCCGAGCTAACTTGGTTTACACCTCGACCGGCCGAGGAGGTACGAACAGGAATGGAAGTCCTGCTGGTAGAGCTGTAGTCCATATCGGAATGTGCAAAACTCTCAAACAAATCATTGCACTCAACCACCGTCTTCTTTCCCATAAGCTGCCCTCCTGCTGAAGTATCGAAACGCGCTCTAATCTCAGGAGTAAGACCATTGTAAAACTTCTCAACCAATGCCCAGTCAGACAAACCGTGCTGAGAACAACGAGAAAGAAGCGTCTGAAAACGCTCCCAAGCTAAGTGATACGGCTCATCAGGCTCCATACGGAAGGAGTGTATCTGATCACGAAGGCGAGATGCCTTGGCTGGCGGGAAGTATTTTGCTATGAAAGCATCGCGAAGACCAGCCCAAGTAGTGAAAGTGCCTGCTGGCTGAGAATCGAACCAGACAGCTGCGCGTCCAGCGAGAGAAAACGGAAACACCTGAAGGTACCTAGCATCTAGATTGAGACCCTCGATGGAGTAGGTGCCACAAAGACGAGTGATGCGATTTATGTGGGCGGGAGCATCCTCGTCGTCACGACCATGGAACTGGCAAGAATTGGTGATGGCGGTCATGATGTAAGAAGGAATCTGCCAAGACCTATCATTCGCTATGTCAGGAAGAGTGATGGGTGAAGTGACACCGGTGAAACCGGTGGTAGCCTGCTGGTAAACGGTACGGTTCGCCATGGCGGGTGGAGGACTAGGCGAACGAGAACGGGAGGGTGGTGGAACGTGTGATGAAACGTGTGGTGATGGCTTTGGTGTGAAATCGAAGGTGGGGGTGGAATGTGGAACTGAAGAAGACGAAGAAGACGACTCAGAAGACTTGACTGTAAACAAAGGTGGCGGCGGTCCCTGCGAGCGCGTATGGGGCATCCACCAACTACGAACAACGAAAAGACTCTAACAAGGACTCACTAACCTAGAAAAGACACTAAAGCAAATATTTTTTTTTTATTTTTAAAATTTTTAGACTCCTACGACTCAACGAACACAAATAGCACGTAATATGTCAAATAAGTCCAAACAAAGTAGTCAACGCAATCGCCAAAGAGTCCCCGGCAACGACGCCAAAAACTTGATGTGCTGAAAATGGGTCAACTAAATTAACTAAATTTACCCTAATTCTAGACTCTCTAAGCTTTAAATTTATAAAACTAAGACTCACTAAACCCTAAACCACACAATCGGCAAGTGTACCGATCAATGTAGTATAGCCTAAAGAAGTCCGAGTATCGAACCCAAAAGACTCTACTGACTACGCTACTGACTCTATCTAGACTAAAACTGACACGACTTAACCATTTATTTATTGAGGGGGGGTTTTCTAAAAATCCTAAGAATGCAAATAATGAATACTAGCTAGACTAGACGAACTAGACACGAACTCTCACGAAAACTGAACTCAAGGATGATGAAAGAACTACCTAGACAGGAATCCTGATTGCTTTTAGTTATGATTATAATTGGAAGTTGTCTGCTATGGAACCGGGATCTTGAAATTCTCACCTATCGGGAAATCTAAGGACCCCTGTCAAGAGCACGCTAAGATCCCCTAAAAGTTGTTAAACTACCGGTTTTAGATTCCCTTACAAGACATCTAATGGGGTTTATAAAAGTATCCTACAAGGCTCACTCCCTTACGAGACCTAAACCAAGGATAGGTTTGTTTTCTCACTTAGACTTGCTAGACAGCAGCAAATAGGTTAACTTTCTAAGAAGGACCCACCTTGCGGTTTAATCACTTAGACCTAGCAATAATCTCGCACCTTACAGCTATTGATGATTAGTAGAACACTTGATTTTATTAAATTACCAAATATTACTTCTAAGGTTACTTACATGATTTTCACCCTAAAGGATCAAAGGTTTATTATGTGATATAGACACTCACCAAAACCTAAAACCCTAGCCCGACTCTATTCCGTGATAAAGACCGTCACCAAGATTCAAGCGAAGCAATAATCAATAATAAAATAACATCAAGCACGCAAACACATCTAACTGATAGAACAAACCTTTTACAATTTATAAACTATCCATAACTTCCATAAATCCAAAAATAATCAAACTTAAACAATCATTCATCCATGTCTAGGTAGTAACAAGAATTTAGCCAATAATCATGTCTAAAAACATAGCAATCAATATCAAAACAGAATTCATCATCGAATAATCAAAAACAAACGAAAAACGAATGAACAAGATTGTAAAACCCGTTTACTTCGATCCCGAGTGCTCCTGAATGATCCCCGATGATTCCACGCGTCCCGAGCACTTCAACAGCCCTTAATCAGCCTCTAATGGTCGCCCAAGATGTCTAAAATTCGTAAAGTTGTTGTTGTGTTCGGCTGATTATGATTAAGATCATTATATAATCACCAAAACCCTAACTGCTTGCTGTTACGATCATGTTCGCGATATATGACCCTCTCGCGGCCCGCTTGGGATTTAGGATTAGTATACGCGGGCCGCCCGCCATGTTTAAACCGAAAACCATATGTTAAGTTCTAGCGGCCCGCTTCAGAATGTTCATAAGCTTATGCGGGCCGCCTGGTAACTCCAGAACTGACTTTTTCGCTTCTTTCCACTCCCGAGCTCCTCGGTTTCCGTGCCAAACTTTCTCCTGTCCAGATTTTATCTTGTATCTGTTCCTTTTGCTGCAACAACCTGGAAAACACAAGACAATCAAAAGTATGTACATTCTATCTAAAACCGACACTAAAACTAACTAAAACCGAACAAACCTAGACGCGAATAAAGATGTATTTTACAATACATCAAATATCCCCACACTTACTCTTTTTCCGTCCTCGAAAAAGAATTATGCAAACGGAATCATAGTCGGAATAATTGAACGGGCCAAAGTATAAATTATTTTATTAAAATCAAAACTCGTGTTAGCCGCGATTGCAAGTATATTGATCCACTTAAACCCAACCCAGTTATGAGCCCTTATCATGCAATTTAGTTCAAGTGCGGTCAATCTACCTAGGGTCTCACGCTAAGAATTGCAAGTCTACCTAATCCCCCCTCAAGCTTATAGGACAAAAGGAACAACCACTGGGTTATTTCCTAACCGTTTTATACCAAGATAAAGACAGTTTAAAATCAAATCTATTTTTCCATTTTTTTTCTTTTTCTTTGCTTGCTTTTTCTCTCTCTTTTTTTTTCTCTCTCTTTTTTTTTTAACATCCGTGATACTAGACGATGCTTTCCCTAACCAAGCGATAATCCGACTGTAGAGTCGCTATCCCCAATCACAGACTACATAGGTTTCGGTACTTTTATTCGGCAAGTCGATTTCACACATCCCAGAGGCATTCCGGCTGTAGAGTCGCTATCCCCAACTCGGATTACATAGGCCTGTGCTACTTTCATTTAGTTTCTAGCTCACTTTTTATTCTATTTTTTTTCTTTTTCAGCGAGATAATGACCAAAAACTCTAACGATCTTAGCTTATAACGGTGCCCCTTATACTATTTTGGCGGTTTCAGTTTCTCCACTTTCCCTAGATGAGAACCCACTAGTAGACCGACAATTAGGTAATATTAAGATCAAAGGAACCCAGAACCGAACCGAGCCTACCCACATATCCCAAACTAGACACAAGCACGATTATTTTATCTCATATTATCATTATTTGAACCCGAACAAAAATCCCACTTTTCTATCATTTTCTGTTTTTATTTTGCAAACTTCTTATTTCAAAAGACATTTTCTATTTTTTTAAATTTTTTTGGATTTTTCGTTTTTTATGACTCAAGACTCTACTAACTAAAGACACTAAATGATAGTTTCCCATCCCCACACTTAAACTCTACATTGCCCTCAATGTAGGATGGAAACCGACTCAAAAGACTAAAATAAATAAGAAATAAAAAAACCAAAAGGGCAAATCGGAAAGGACTTAGCTGATTTAATTAATGCGTAAGCTCCAAATCTCTCGTCCAATCCAGCTCGATCGTATAGCATTGCGTTCGCGATCGGCTTTTGACTCAACTGGTATACTCGATAAATGCTTGAAATCTGATAAGCAGCTCCAAAATCACCCGAATGGAGATTGAGTACGGGTGGCACATATTCGAACCTGCATCAACAAAAACAAGCAAACTACCAAAGCAATACCGACTCGAAACACAAAATGACTCAAAAACTACTAACTTAGACGCATGGTTCAAAATAAAAGACTCAAAATACACCACCGAATTCCCATCTTACCCCCTCCCGGCACCTTGCTCGCCCTCGAACAACCCAAGTGCCAAACCTAACCAAGTGTGAATGCAACGGATAACGGGTTGAATGTTTAGTGAAAAATCACATTTTAAGTCCTTAAAAAAAATATACAACCCGTTTCCCCACACTTAAGATGGAAATAAACCCGGTAAACTAATGACTCAAATACAACAACAACAAATACATGAAACATACCTGAACTTCGACTCGAACCAACCCGAACAATGATGGTGATAGATGGATGAAGGTCGAATATGTATATGGAACATGGATCAAAATGCTGAAATCAGTGGGCTCTAATAGCCCAATATCGATCTGTAGTGGGCTCGCGGCCCGCCGACAATATGAGTCAAATGGATGCGGCCCGCTCCAACTTAAACAACCGGTAACAATTTTTTTAAACCCGCGCGGCCCGCTTCAGATATGTGTTTAGTGTAGGCGGGCCGCCTGGACAACAAATATCAGCAGCAAAACGTGCAGCAGCAGCATAATGCGCAGAATTCGTTTTTATGTAATTCCCAAGTTACCCCTGCAATCGTTTTTGTCGTTTTTAACATCACACAAACCTGTGATGCTGCTCGGGTGTCAATCTCTGCCTCGTAAAGGTGATGTAACCTGCAAAACATACTCACGACACACAAAAGACGCAAAAACACGAAAAAGACGCAAAAGACGCTAAAACACAAAAACACTAAGCTAAAGACACGACACGAACGACGACTCAATATACAAACTCTACAATTGGGTCACAACTACTTACGCACTCACGGCGGATCATATACGCGGGTCTTACCTTCTAACATCGCCCGCACCTCACGGGCTATAGCACTATCATTCCTAACATCGCCCGCATCTCTCCTAACTCCCTCATACTCTCTCGACTCTCCATCGGGCGGTTTGAATCTAAACGTACCATCTCGAAACCTATCCCCACACTTAGCCTGACTCAGTGTCGCTATCCGAGACTCCAACCTCGACAATCTCTCTTCCAACTCCTCGATTTTCCTATCAGGTGGATCCCCACACTTTGGTTTTAACACTTCCTCTAAACTCGGCTCACTCACCATCTTTTTCTCATCTCTCTCCTTCTTCTCACTCTCCTTCACCGAGGTTATCGCCTCAACACTCTCACTTGGCCCTCTCGCATTATTCACCTTAAAAACTACCGACTCATCCTCCGCTCTAAGTGTGATTGTGCCTAAGAAGACATCTATAAGCGCTTTAGCAGTGTTTAAGAACGGGCGTCCTAAAATCAACGGCACTCTATCATCGGCCTCCATATCTAGCACTACAAAATCGGCCGGAAAAACAAACTTATCCACTTTCACCAACAGATTCTCTACTATCCCCCTAGGATACTTAACTGTCTTATCCGCTAACGAGAGAGTCATCCTAGTTGGCTTCAAATCACCAAGTCCTAGTTTTTCGTAAAATGAATATGGCATCAAATTAATACTAGCACCAAGGTCGGCCAATGCGTGGTTTTTAACATCACCACCAAACAAACATGGGATCGTGAATATGCCTGGATCAGTGAGTTTCTCAGGAAGTTTATTTAGGATCACAGCAGAACACTCTCCACTCAATGAATTACTCGAACACTCTCCTACCCTATCCTTACGCTTGAGAAAATCCTTAAGGAACTTAACGTATTTAGGCATGGATCTCAGGGCCTCTATGAACGGAAGATTCACCTTCAGCTGGGTGAACATCTCAAGAAATTTCTCGTATTCGCTAGCATATAGCTGCTGCCTAGCACGTGCGGGAAACGGAAGACGAGAAATATCAATCACTGGCGGTGGTGGCCGAACCTTCTTCGGCTGCTTCTCTACTTTCTTCTCAACCTGAGGCTCATCGGCGTGTGCGGTACTTGCTGGGTCTAGCCTATGTTGCACTTTGCCTGGAGCCTCCAACTCGATCACCTCATCTACATAATCATCGTCTTCTTCCTCTACTCTCTCTCTCACAACCTCTCCTAGACTCAACCCACTACGAGTAGTGATTGCTTTTACAGAATGGTGGACTGGGTGAGTGGTACCTGAATACTGACCAGAAGGGGACTCTTTCAACTGCCTAGCTATATCCCCTACTGTTCTCTGAAGATCTAGAAGAGTGGACTCTTGATTTTTAAGCTGAAGTTCATGTCTCTGATTAATCTGCTCCTGATTCTTAGCTACAGTCTGATTATGCGTCATCATCTGAGCAAACATCTCCTCTAACCTACTCAAACTACCCTGTAAAGCCTTATCACTACCTTGACTCTCCTGATTCGACCCTCCACTCGCAAACTGACCACTCGAACCTGAACCACTATACTGGCCACTCTGACTCGGACCACTACTCGTGTACAGACCCGGCCCCCTATTTTGATACTGACCAGATGGGAAACCAGGAGGATTTCCAGAAGAACGATAACTACCACCACTACTACCCTGCCAGCCAGGGTTAAAACTATTATTACTACCGAACTGACCCCTAGACTGGCCTGCTATGTACTCAACCTGCTCTAACGTAAGTGTGGGACACTCGAGCGTGTCGTGACCTCCCCTACAAAGCTCACACCTATCAACTTTCTTCTTCAACTCATCAATCTCTCGCTTCAAAAGCTCGACTTCAGCAACTACCGACGAATCCGAGCTAACTTGGTTTACACCTCGACCGGCCAAGGAGGTACGAACAGGAATGGAAGTCCTGCTGGTAGAGCTGTAGTCCATATCGGAATGTGCAAAACTCTCAAACAAATCATTGCACTCAACCACCGTCTTCTTTCCCATAAGCTGCCCTCCTGCTGAAGTATCGAAACGCGCTCTAATCTCAGGAGTAAGACCATTGTAAAACTTCTCAACCAATGCCCAGTCAGACAAACCGTGCTGAGAACAACGAGAAAGAAGCGTCTGAAAACGCTCCCAAGCTAAGTGATACGGCTCATCAGGCTCCATACGGAAGGAGTGTATCTGATCACGAAGGCGAGATGCCTTGGCTGGCGGGAAGTATTTTGCTATGAAAGCATCGCGAAGACCAGCCCAAGTAGTGAAAGTGCCTGCTGGCTGAGAATCGAACCAGACAGCTGCGCGTCCAGCGAGAGAAAACGGAAACACCTGAAGGTACCTAGCATCTAGATTGAGACCCTCGATGGAGTAGGTGCCACAAAGACGAGTGATGCGATTTATGTGGGCGGGAGCATCCTCGTCGTCACGACCATGGAACTGGCAAGAATTGGTGATGGCGGTCATGATGTAAGAAGGAATCTGCCAAGACCTATCATTCGCTATGTCAGGAAGAGTGATGGGTGAAGTGACACCGGTGAAACCGGTGGTAGCCTGCTGGTAAACGGTACGGTTCGCCATGGCGGGTGGAGGACTAGGCGAACGAGAACGGGAGGGTGGTGGAACGTGTGATGAAACGTGTGGTGATGGCTTTGGTGTGAAATCGAAGGTGGGGGTGGAATGTGGAACTGAAGAAGACGAAGAAGACGACTCAGAAGACTTGACTGTAAACAAAGGTGGCGGCGGTCCCTGCGAGCGCGTATGGGGCATCCACCAACTACGAACAACGAAAAGACTCTAACAAGGACTCACTAACCTAGAAAAGACACTAAAGCAAATATTTTTTTTTTATTTTTAAAATTTTTAGACTCCTACGACTCAACGAACACAAATAGCACGTAATATGTCAAATAAGTCCAAACAAAGTAGTCAACGCAATCGCCAAAGAGTCCCCGGCAACGACGCCAAAAACTTGATGTGCTGAAAATGGGTCAACTAAATTAACTAAATTTACCCTAATTCTAGACTCTCTAAGCTTTAAATTTATAAAACTAAGACTCACTAAACCCTAAACCACACAATCGGAAAGTGTACCGATCAATGTAGTATAGCCTAAAGAAGTCCGAGTATCGAACCCAAAAGACTCTACTGACTACGCTACTGACTCTATCTAGACTAAAACTGACACGACTTAACCATTTGTTTATTGAGGGGGGGTTTTCTAAAAATCCTAAGAATGCAAATAATGAATACTAGCTAGACTAGACGAACTAGACACGAACTCTCACGAAAACTGAACTCAAGGATGATGAAAGAACTACCTAGACAGGAATCCTGATTGCTTTTAGTTATGATTATAATTGGAAGTTGTCTGCTATGGAACCGGGATCTTGAAATTCTCACCTATCGGGAAATCTAAGGACCCCTGTCAAGAGCACGCTAAGATCCCCTAAAAGTTGTTAAACTACCGGTTTTAGATTCCCTTACAAGACATCTAATGGGGTTTATAAAAGTATCCTACAAGGCTCACTCCCTTACGAGACCTAAACCAAGGATAGGTTTGTTTTCTCACTTAGACTTGCTAGACAGCAGCAAATAGGTTAACTTTCTCAGAAGGACCCACCTTGCGGTTTAATCACTTAGACCTAGCAATAATCTCGCACCTTACAGCTATTGATGATTAGTAGAACACTTGATTTTATTAAATTACCAAATATTACTTCTAAGGTTACTTACATGATTTTCACCCTAAAGGATCAAAGGTTTATTATGTGATATAGACACTCACCAAAACCTAAAACCCTAGCCCGACTCTATTCCGTGATAAAGACCGTCACCAAGATTCAAGCGAAGCAATAATCAATAATAAAATAACATCAAGCACGCAAACACATCTAACTGATAGAACAAACCTTTTACAATTTATAAACTATCCATAACTTCCATAAATCCAAAAATAATCAAACTTAAACAATCATTCATCCATGTCTAGGTAGTAACAGAAATTTAGCCAATAATCATGTCTAAAAACATAGCAATCAATATCAAAACAAAATTCATCATCGAATAATAAAAAACAAACGAAAAACGAATGAACAAGATTGTAAAACCCGTTTACTTCGATCCCGAGTGCTCCTGAATGATCCCCGATGATTCCACGCGTCCCGAGCACTTCAACAGCCCTTAATCAGCCTATAATGGTCGCCCAAGATGTCTAAAATTCGTAAAGTTGTTGTTGTGGTCGGCTGATTATGATTAAGATCATTATATAATCACCAAAACCTTAATCTGCTTGCTGTTACGATCATGTTCGCGATATATGACCCTCTCGCGGCCCGCTTGGGATTTAGGATTAGTATACGCGGGCCGCCCGCCATGTTTAAACCGAAAACCATATGTTAAGTTCTAGCGGCCCGCTTCAGAATGTTCATAAGCTTATGCGGGCCGCCTGGTAACTCCAGAACTGACTTTTTCGCTTCTTTCCACTCCCGAGCTCCTCGGTTTCCGTGCCAAACTTTCTCCTGTCTATATTTTATCTTGTATCTGTTCCTTTTGCTGCAACAACCTGGAAAACACAAGACAATCAAAAGTATGTACATTCTATCTAAAACCGACACTAAAACTAACTAAAACCGAACAAACCTAGACGCGAATAAAGATGTATTTTACAATACATCACCCATACCTGTGTGTGATGCATCACAATATACTACAAATTCATCTATTCCCTCAGGCAATGTCAACACAGGTGCATTGCTCAACTTTTGCTTAAGGATGTCAAAGGATTCCTGCTGCTTAGGACCCCACTCAAACTTAATATTCTTACACGTCAACGAAGTTAGGGGTGCAGCAATCCTTGAGAAGTTTTCTATAAATCGCCTATAATATCCTGCTAAACCTAGAAAGCTACGAATCTCTGTAGGCGTCTTTGGCTCTTGCCAATTCATGACAGCTTCAACCTTAGCGGGATCCACTTGGATACCACGCTCACTAACGACATGTCCAAGAAATTGGACTTCACGAAGCCAAAATTCACACTTCAAAAACTTGGCATAGAGCTTTTCCTGTTGAAGCAGTTTCAGAATGCAACGGAGATGCTTCTCATGGTCAGCTTGGCTCATTGAGTAAATGAGAATGTCATCGATGAAGACGATGACAAATTTATCCAAGTAAGGCTTGCAGACGCGATTCATGAGATCCATGAATGCGGCAGGTGCATTAGTGAGCCCAAAAGGCATCACTAGGAACTCGTAATGACCATAGCGAGTCCTAAACACAGTCTTGTGCACATCTTCATCTCTAACCTTCAGTTGATGATAGCCTGACCTCAAGTCAATATTAGAGAAGTAACTTGCTCCTTGCAGTTGATCGAATAGATCGTCGATCCTGGGTAATGGATATCTATTCTTGATAGTGACCTTGTTAAGCTCGCGGTGATCAATGCACAGACGCATCGATCCATCCTTCTTCTTGACAAACAGGATTGGCGCTCCCCAAGGAGACGAACTAGGTCTAATAAACCCTTTTGCTAATAAATCTTCTAGTTGAGTCCTCAACTCTTTCATCTCTGTTGGTGCCAATCTGTAAGGTGCCCTAGCAACAGGTACTGTTCCTGGAAAAATGTCAATTCTGAATTCTACTTGCCTATCTGGTGGCAAACTAGGCAGTTCTTCAGGGAACACTTCGGGATATTCAGAAATGACGGGGATATCTTCAATCTTAGGCTTTGGCTCATCAATAGTCACTTGAGCCATGTAAATGACACAACCGTTCTTCAAACACCTAGATGCCTTGAGCATAGACACTTGCTCAGGCAGTCCATACTGGGTATCTCCCTGAATGGTAAGTGGCTCACCAGACGAAGTCTTGATCACCACTTGCTTCTTGTTGCAAACAATCTGAGCTTGGTTATGGGATAACCAGTCCATGCCTATAAGTATATCAAAACCGGCTAACTTCAAAGGAAGTAAGGACAATGGAAAAGAGTGGTTCCTAATGGATATGAAACATCCATCTAACATGGTTGATGCGGTTTCTATGGTACCATCAGCTAATTCAACCTCATATTTTATGCTTAGGGTTCTAACAGGTAGGTTTAACAACTTATAAAACTTATCATCAACAAATGACTTATCAGCTCCAGAATCAAATAACACCCTTGCATAAACATCATTAATAAGGAAGGTACCTGTTATGACATTATCGTCCTGGACAGCTTCTCGTGCATCCATTCGAAAGACCCTAGCATTGGTCTTTTTCCCATCCTCAGCCTTTTTAGCAAACTTTGGGCAGTTGGACTTAATATGCCCTTTTTCATTGCAGTTATAGCACGTCGCATCCTTGATTTTCTTACAGTCTAAGGTCTTGTGCTCAGAGGATTTACAAATCCCACAAACTCTTGGCTGTGACTGGGATTTCGATTCATATCTACACCTCCCGAAATGGTGCTTCTTACAGACCTTACACTTGGGCTTATCACCCGACTGATGACCATCCTTTTTAGTTCCAGAACTCTTTTTGTAGTCATTGTTTCCCTTATGTTTCTTGTCTGACCGTCGTGAGTTATCATCCTCACGCTTTCTCTTCTCAGCATCGGTGTTCCTGAGTGATCTTTGCCTGACTGCGTCCAAAGTAAGTGACAATGATATATCAGCTGCAGACCTGAAAGTAGCTGGTCTGGAGTCCTTCACACTCGCCTTGATCTCTGGGGCTAAACCCCCAATGAAACGAGCTATCCTTTTGGGTTCTGGTGTCACAAGATAAGGAACCAACCTTGACATTGTATTGAAGCTCGTAAGGTAGGCTTGACAATCCAGATTCTTCATAACTAAAGACAAGAAATCAGACTCAATCCTTTCAACCTCATGCTGAGGGCAGTAGTTCTCCTTGATGAGAGCAACAAATTGATCCCATGTTAAATTGTACAGTGGGATTTTTCCGGTGGCCTGGATCAAAGATCTCCACCATGCTAATGCCTCGCCTTTGAATGACTGAGATACAAACTTTACCACATCCTTATCAGCGCAACCACTGATATCTACCACGGTGTCCATCTCATCTAACCATGACATACAGTCAACTGCTCCTTTTTCCCCAGTAAAATCCCTAGGTTTGCAGGAAACAAAGTACTTATAGGTGCAACCTTTAGCACGTGGTTCTTGGTTCAGCACAACTTTCTTAGATGGAACACTCCTCTGGTTCGTTGAGTGATGGGAATCACTCTTGTGAGTAGTATGAGTCCTTGAGGGTGGTTTAGAGTGTGGTACAGATTGGGTCCTAACATGCGTACCACTGGATTCGTTGAACTGCCTGTCCAAAGCTCGCGTCAGAGCATTATCTATTAATGCTTGTAATTCTGCTCCTGCTATGTTGACTCTGGAGGTGTCATGATTCTCTCTGGGGTGACTGTTGACTTCGTCTAACCCAGGCATGTAGCTTGATTGCTACATAAGATAAATGATTTAATTCATTCAGAGGTCTATAACATTTTTATCTTTCTAGAAGATTTATTAATCATGGTGTTTTAAGAACCATTTTGATTAATTTGTTAGGCATATTTATATATTCAGGATTTTCATTATAATAATCCTTAGTTATAACTAAAATATATTAATGGCAAAAAGGCCTAGTCACATGGACGGTTTAAAATTTTAATCATGATCTTATGGGATCATGGTTTTGAGGTTTTAATTTCTAATTCATTACCTCTTCTTTACAGGGGGTCTAAGACCATGACTGTCTTTTGTCTTATATGACAATGAGTATAGCCCGTAGGCGTTATATCCCTAATGGATGTTTTAATTAATTAAAGTATTTGGGAGAATCCAATATAAGGATGACTTAGGCGATTTCATCGAATCACTTTTGTCAGGAGTGTTAACATGTTTTTCAGAGGATAAGAAGGATTGGAACCTTTTGAATAGGTTTTACCATATTGGTCATGTCTGCAACGACATATAGACTAGGTTTTACCTTTAAGATTCTTTTTAATATTTAACACAGAAAAATCCTAAATTGAGGTGTTAATAAGGACCTGAATCTAATTTGAGGAATTACCATATTGGCCCTGTCTTATAATGACATATGGCTAGGTTTTGTCCCTTTTTAGATTTTTATCATTTTATTATAATGATAGGTCTTAGAAAGGAATGTTATATTTTCATTTATTTCACATATTATATTTATGCATATATTTTAATAAAATGAAAATTTAAATTTCAACCATTCCACTACAAGAATTGAACAAGTACAGATTTTCCCTAAACGGGACTTCTACAAAAATAACATGCCCACGCAGGGGCGAAACAACCTAACAAACCCACGCAGGGGTTAAACAGAAAAACATGCCCACGCAGGGGCAGAATACAGAAACAATTGTCCACGCAGGGACTGATTAACACTAAAAACAAACAAACAATTGAAGGATTTAATGATCCTTCTTGTTTTTTCCCTTAATTAAGTTTGCCAGACTCTTGAACATTCCTCGGTTTTGCCTTCGGTCTTCCCGCACTTCCTGCCGCACCTCATTAATCCTTTGAAGGATCTCTTGATGTTGCGGTGGCAACATCACTGGCGGCTGCGGGGGTTGCTGATGAAGTGGAGGTTGAGGAGGTGGCGGTTGATGATACCCATATGGTGGGTACCCATAGTGTGGGTATCCGGCTTGATACGGGACCCCAAAGGATCCTTCCGGATGAAGGGCATTGTAATTCGCCGCTGCTACCAGGTAAGGGTCGGCCTCAGCGTAGTTGTAGTTGGTGTGGACCGGTTGCTCAAAGGGATTATACGCCGCTGAACCAGCGTATGTAGGAATTGGGTCGCCAAAGCCCAATGGTGGTGGCGCGACAGGCGCAGAGTTTACTTCTAAGATGGGGTTTGAAGATCCACCCATCTGCGGGTCTTCATGGAGTGGCAGGTAGCGGCTACCACTTGAAGGTTGAGGGGTGCTAATACGCACTCCTCCTCGCAAGGACATCCGTGCGTTTGATCTTCTTCGCCTCGGCGGCTCCGGAGGCTGCTGCGGGGCTGGTTGTGGTGGCGGAGTGACCGCTACGAAACGAGAATCCTCGGAGGGATCCTGCTGTGGCTGCTGCGGCTGTGGTGAGTTGTGGTAACTGGGAGTAAACACCCAGTCAATCTGTCTGAACCTCTCCTCATAGCTGTCGGGACCATTATAAGGTGATCCCATAAAAGGTGACCCATCCAAAATTTCGATGGGGTGGTTAGGGGTTCCGGGCGGTGGCTCTGCAGGATCGGTGTCTTCATCCATGTCCATCGCATGGTCGCCCAAGAAGTGGTCTTCAGGTCCTAGTGGGTTAAAACCCACTGGTTCTTCAATGTAGTTTGCAGGGTTGAACCGGCTTTGAAAGACAGGTGTCGGGTCATCGAATGAATAGTGAGGGCTGGATCTCTGGAGGGGAATGAAAGATGGTTGCAGGTTATGGGGCTCATTTTCAGAATGAGGCCCGTAGGAATGGTGATAGGATGGTGACGAACTTAGCGAGACGGATCGCCTCACTGGCTCTATATACGTCCTCCAATGCTCTTGAGGACTCGTACTCATTGAGGCTGGTGGGGTTCGTCTGTGTGAGGGCCCGACCTCATGGCCGTGGCCTGTGATTGGTGCCTTTCCTCTTCCCCTGTTGAATCTTGGTGGCATGATTTAACATGTCAACATAAACAAGGATAATAACAAGGAAATATATAAAAGACAAAAAATAAAACAAATCGGGATTTGTCCTAAGTTCTTTGTCTAGACTCGAAAATTTTGGAATGTGCAACTGTGTAACTGAGATTAAACACAAAAGGCTAGTGTTTAATTCACTCAGTGTTGGCTCTGATACCAACCTGTCACACACCAATATTTCTACGTATTACCGGTGGGCCCGGTGGGGAGTATCGTGACGTAGTTGATATCATCATAGTCAAGCAACACAATTTTTAATGCACATCGGAAGCGAAAGATAGATTTATTTCAACCGAATAAATTGTAATATTAAGTATCACAAAATAGTTGAAACAGATCCACAGGCGGATCAAATAGAAAGGAAACATAGTTCATCAGATTTAAAATGCATCCAAGCTTGCGAGACTCTTATTGATGCTAAGGAGAGGCCAGCCTATTTCGAGTAGTACCTGCACTTAATCTTTTTGGGAAAATACGTCAGTTTACACTGGTAAATACAATTAACTGACTCATTTTGAAAAGGTTTAAGAAAATTGATTTGAATGCACAAGGCACAAAACATTTTATAACTTGGGATAATTATTTATATATAAACTTGTAAGAGAATTACATGTTTCTTATACGTTCAGTATCCTGGATTGACACTGGGTTAAAGATTAATAGACACACCACATGGTATAGTCCCGCGGCGGGTTATTCCCGAAACCGGCGGTTATACCTTATTATTTATTTATGCATTGTCGGGTGTACGCCTACACCCCGTGCTTAGGTCGTGGCCATTTCGTAAAATGATGCCAAGCATATCCGGGACATGGTCATTAACCCCCCAAAGGCTTTAAGCAAACAAAACAATTTAAACGGGATATTTCAATAATTTAACCTTCATATGATTAAAGATTCAATACCCAACCAAGCGGTATTTTATATACCGTACCCCAAGCCCGTATAGGGAAAATAAGTTAAAAGTATTTACCTTTGCAAGTATTTATCACAAACGGCAAGTGTACGTAGCTTTTACCGGGTCTCCTATTCTGGAACAAAGGTTTTTAATAACCTATTAGATTCCTAACGGGTCTTTAATTAAGCCTAAACTTAGACCGGTTAGTTTTAAAAGAAGATTAAGCGAAGACCGGAATAGAATATGATTTAGACCCGACAAGTTTGGAGACTTGTGTAATATGGGTAAACTAAACACATTCTGGATTTTGAGACAAAAATGATAAGGTTTGACCCGTTTTGGTCAATTTATGCAAACTAGTTACATAAACCGAACCGAATGCGAAAGAGGCGTAACGGGTAACTATAAGAGTCATATACAGGTTTCCTAAGTTAATATGCCTTAAATATGTTGTGACATCAGTAGGATATCTTCTATTATGCCCGAAATGGATTTAAACTCAAATTATGCCCCGTAGGGGTATTTTGGTCAATTTCACATACGCCTAAAAGGTCAATTCTGGAAATCTGAGTTTAAAACTTTTGCTTACTGTTAAAATATAATAATTTACTTAAAATATCAGTAGGCCTCAAACCTTATATGTTTAAAATAGTTTTAATACATACTATGCGGTAAAAACGCTTAAAAAGGCGATATTGAGCTATTTCTGGGTTTTTAAGGGAAAGCTGATATTTTTATTATTCTAGAAGGCTCAAAATATTTTATTTATCATATAAAATCAGTAGCAAAAGGTTTGGAATCAAAATGATTTGTAAAACTCAATTTATAGCCCAAAAGGGCAAAACCGGCAATTACCGAATCAAGCTTAGAACTCTATGTTATGCTCAGCCTAAAATTAAATAAAAATCTTCAAAAATCCCAAAATATTATTTTATATTAGTAGGTAAAAATTTTGGTTTTAAAAATTGGGTTTAGATAGGCTATATGCTAATTACGCCGTTTATTAAATAAAAAGCTTTCTAATTACGCTAATGAGCATAACTACTAATCTAAACCTCAAACTTATGTCAAATTTTAGGGACAACTTTATAAATCAGTAATGAAGGTTTCTACACTTTTACATTTTCAAAAATCATGTTTTAAAGTCAAAAGGGCATAATAGTCAGCATTTAAGCATTTAACGGAAACATGCATATGAATCGGATAACTAATGAACCAAGTTGTATAACCTCAGAGGGTTACACTAACATGAAACCTGGTCCAAATAAAGCTCTAAGGCATTTCTAAAACATGCTACATTGGGTCAGAACTGAAAGTCAAAGCAAAAGTCAAATTTTGCGACTTTCGGTTCCGAACCGAGCCTATACTGAAAATTGTCGGGTTGAACATGTTTAGACATGTTCTTACATTAATTACCAAGTTATATTAGTGATAAAACAGGTTGCATGAGTTCTACATTGCTAATTATGCTTTAATTTGAAAATAAGCTTTCTGTTGCATTAATTTGAAAATAAGCTTTCTATTGACTTTTTATAATTAGCTTTGACCCGACAATTGACCTAGTTAGAGTGGGAATCAGAGGGTGCCCTTTCAAGGGTTTATTGCCCACATAATTACCAACTCATAAGTACTTTCAATTTGAAATTTGACTGGACAAATTAAGATTAATGACGAAGTCAAACCTTAATTACGACGGTTTGACTTTAAGCTAATAAACTAAGCAAAACTGAATTAAGGAAGGTTAAGGACACTTACAAAGGTCCTAAGCACGACTAGAGACTCCTAGGAAAGATGTTTGAGCTCCAAAATTCTCCAGAGGTGAAGTTGTGAGAGTTTCCAAGTGCAAGTGTTCAATGTTGCAACTTGTGGGTTCTTATATAGGTGATTTGATCTCACAAGATGATGCCAAATAACTCTATGCATGGATTCAGATCATCACAACTGTCCCTAGTGCATGATATACCATTGGGGCAGCCCCTGGTATGTAAAAACAAGGTTTTGAGTCGATTTAACAGCTTGAACAGGCATATGCAGGTGAAAACTGTCGCTGGCATGCTGAGGTGGCCCGCGTAAGGATTCCCTGACACCTTATGCGGCCCGTGTGGCCTTCCAGAACCAGCCAAACAAGTTTCAAAGTTTGCATTTCAGCCCCTGGTCCTTTTAAACGTGGTTTTGAGTTTATTTCTTGCACTTTTGGCCCTCTAACTTAACTTTTAAGGGCTCCAAGACTTAAACAAACTTTTTTAAGTCCTTGGTTAACTTTATGATCACCCGAAAAGTCATATATTTCAACGTTGACGCTTTTAACCCCTCGTATACGAATTTTGTCATAACTTTCTCATACTTTATCGGAAACCTTATGAAATTTTTATCACTTATTCTAGTGAGCATAATTAATTGTTACAAAGCTTCGGGTTTGCTAAAAGGTCACTCAGAGGTATACTTCAAACATGTTGACACATTTAACCCCTGTAGTTTGTAATCTCTCACTTTCTTCCACAGTTAGCTTCGTATGATCCATGATTCTTTCGTTTAAGGGTATAACCATCGTGTAGGGTTATTGAAAGGCATATTTACCCATGGTTGACACTTTGAACCCTTATATTCACATACTTTCCATGTTTGTCAACTTTAGTCCCTCTAAAGGAATATTTTACACATTTAAAGCTCATGACACGTGTCGATACATTATTGGACATAAATTTTCGAGGTGTTACACGAAACCACCGTCCATGTCTACAGCAGTGGTTGTGACTCGAGACCACTTCTCAGTGGTTTCGACTCTAGACCACTCATTAGTGGATTCAACTCATCAGTGGTTTCGATTGGGCCGTGCTGTTATTGGGCCACATTGGTTTAGTGGGCTGCTTCTCGTGTTGACTAAGTGTTATCTGATTTCTGCATGAATTGCTAGCATGATAGGGCAGGCCCAATAACCTTGAATGACTTATATGTTATGTGTTAACTGTTACTGTTTGACTGTTCAAATATTAGAGCAGGCCCAATAACTCAACAGATAATTGTATGCATACTATGTGTAAGATACGTGTATGATACGTGACTCGTTTGTACCCGAGCCTGACCCATACTGGTAACCATGTTAGGACGTGGTGACCAGCGTGCTTGACCAAGTAAACTAATCTGCCGAGCAACCCAAGGTGAGTTCACAACTTTTAAAGCATGTGTTCCCGGTGGTTGGGAAACAGAACTTAAAACAACGCTATCCCCTTGTGAGGGATACAAACCTACTTTTCTCCCCTTATGTGGGACCTTTAGTTAATTACTATTTATATTGGATGCAACGAGCAATACTAAACGAAACTCTATCACTCAAGTCCCTACTACTTAATACCGATTAGTCGTCGGGGCCTGGCGAACGGGTTATTAGTTGATAGCGCTATTTAGGGATCGGGAGTGAACTAATAGACTCTGGCAAACCGTCAATGATGATAGACATTGACAAATGGGTCACTCTACGGAAACGTAAGGTCGCATAGTATTCGGTATTGTAAACAGTTTAGTAGCTTACTTTTGGGGTAGCTCCCCATGGCATGGTATAAATGACTCAATTAACTGTTGAAACAAGTTTTTGGAATTAAAAACTGGACAAACTCGTGAACTCGCCAACATTTTGTTGATACCCTACTGCATGCTTTGCAGGTACCCAGTGACTCAGGAGCTTGCAGCTTGGGGTTGTGTAGTGGTCGTCATAACCCATGTGTTGGGTTCTATAATAAACTTGAACTATGAACTTTGTTTTAAATTGTTTTGCCTATGCTTCCGCTACTTGCTTAAATTATCGTTTGGACTTAAAACCTTTTGAACTTTAACTATGGTATTACCAACCCTTAGGGTTGCTGAACATACTTATTATTAACTAAATGCTCAGTATAATTGGTGGCTGGATCCTGGTCAGTCACACGCCTCGCGGTAGTACTCCGCATATGGATTTGAGGGTGTGACAGATTGGTATCAGAGCCATTGGTTATAGTGAACTCGGTTTTAAAAGGAAAGTCTTTTTGAGAAAAACCAGACTATAATCCGTGACTCGCGACGACACTACACTCCAAGTGCAAGACTCAACGTATTAGACCTCAGGGCTCGGACTTGTGTTTACTTGCTTGTTTACTTTATGTCTATGCTCTACTATACGTACTAGTGTGCCTAGTTAGATAGATGCACCTCCCTCTTCTATCTCATTCTCGCTACACTACGACATCGCATTCATATTATGTTTTCTAGTTGTGAAGACAATGAGTGGACGCGGAAGAGGAAACGTTAACATGACTCAGGCTCAGTTCACTAACCTGATCAACACGATGGATGCCGCTTTCGCAGCTCACCCTGGAGGTAAACTTGTTATTTTAGGATGTTTAGATCCTACCCCCGTATCGTCTTTTCACCCCTAAACCTATTCGCTTCACTTCTCATGACAGGCCAGCCTGCACCTGCGCAACCACGTGTTTGTACCTTCAAAACCTTTCTGGATTGCAAGCCTCTCCCCTTCAACGGCACTGAGGTTGCCATAGGTCTTCTGCACTGGATTGAGAAGGCCGAAGTTGTGTTCGCTGTCTGAGAGTGTCCCCCTGCTAATTGGGTGAAGTTTGCCACTGGTACGCTTGAAGGAAACGCGCTTTCATGGTGGAAAGCGCAGATTCAGATGCTTGGTTTGGAAACTGCTAATTCCACTGCTTGGGAGGATTTCAAGAACATGATCAAGGAAGAGTACTATCACAGATATAACATCCACAAGCTCGAGAACGAGTACTACGAGCTTAAGATGGTTGGGTCAGAGATTGAGACCTACACCAAGCTGTCCAACGATTACGCTGCTCTCTGTCTAAACATGTCTCGACCTGTTTATCGAAGGATCGAACTGTACATCAAGGGCTTGGTTCCAGAAATTCAGAGCTTGGTCACTTTAGCTAACCTCACTACCATTCAGCCAGTCATTCGTCTTGCTCACAAACTCACTGATCAGGCTGTGGAACAGGGCAAGCTGCCCAAAAGGATCAGTGCTACTACTGGAACTTCTAGTGATAACAAACGTATGTGGGATGGAAATCAGGGTAAGGATGCTAACCCCACTCAGGCCATAGTTCAGCAAAGGATGACTGAAAACAACAAGGGTCCTCAGCAACAGGGTGGCTATCGAGGAAACCACCCCAAGTGTAACAAGTGTAACCGACACCACAGTGGTCCATGTGGAAAGGGCCAATGTCAGCGATGCAACAAGATGGGGCATGAAGCCAAAGACTACAGGAGCCAGCTTCCAACTAGGCAGAATCAGCAACAATCCCAGCAACAGTAGCAGCAAGGAAACAACCGTGGATGCTTCAAATGTGGAGCAGCGGGGCACATGCGAAGGGATTGCCCTGAACTGAACCAGAACCGCAACAACACCCAGGGCGCTGGAAACAACGATCAAAACAACAACAATGCTGGAAATGGCGCAAGAGGCAGGGCTTTTGTGATTGGAGTTGGGGAAGCTAGGAATGATCCCAACGTCGTGGCGGGTAAGTTCCTACTCGATGATCATTATGTTTCTGTATTGTTTGATTCTGGAGCCGATGCTAGCTATGTATCCCTACGTATTAGTAAGAAGTTTTAGCATACGCCTACGCTATTAAGTTCTAAGCATATCGTCGAGTTAGCAAATGGTAGAAACATCGAGGCCTCACACGTTATCAGTAACTGCAAACTAGTATTGTCTGGTTAGACCTTCTGCATCGATCTCTTCCCTATCGTTCTTGGAAGCTTTGACGTCGTCATTGGTATGGATTGGTTATCCAAACACCGGGCTGAGATCCTCTGTCAAGAGAAAATGGTTCGTATTCCCCGTCCTTCTGGCGAACCCCTTATCGTTCGAGGTGACAAAGGCGGAGCAGTCACAGGCATCATCTCGTTCTTAAAAGCCCAGAAGTGTTTATGAAAGGGGCACACCGCTATCTTAGCACTTGTCACTGACACACAGGAAAAGGAAAAGAGGATCGAAGATTTTCCTATCGTACGCGACTATCCCGAGGTATTTTCTGAAGAATTACCTGGACTCCCTCCTCACCGTCAGGTCGAATTTCAAATAGAGCTAACTCCCGGAGCGGCACCTATAACTCGTGCGCCTTATCGACTAGCCCCCGCTGAACTAAAGGAACTTTCTACGCAACTGCAAGAACTTTTGGATAAATGATTTATCCGTCCTAGTTCGTCACCCTGGGGAGCACCAGTGCTTTTTGTCAAAAAGAAGGATGGCACATTCCGTATGTGCATCGACTATCGTGAGCTGAACAAGGTTACCATCAAGAATCGTTATCCACTAACGCGAATCGATGATCTATTCGACCAGTTGCAAGGATCGAGCTACTACTCCAAGATTAATCTGCGACCGGGTTATCATCAGTTGAGAGTTCGCGACGAGGACATCTCCAAAACTGCGTTCAGAACTCGTTATGGTCATTACGAGTTTCTCGTCATGCCTTTTGGGATGACCAATGCGCCTGCGGTATTTATGGATCTCATGAACCGAGTGTGCAAGCCTTACCTCGACAAGTTTGTGATTGTGTTTATCGACGACATCCTGATCTACTCGAAAAGTCAAGAGGAGCACGAACAACACCTGCGTCTTATTCTCGAACTCCTTCACAATGAGCAACTATATGCCAAGTTCTCGAAATGTGACTTCTGGCTTCGAGAAGTTTAATTCCTTGGACATGTGGTTAATAAGGACGGAATTCACGTCGACCCAGCTAAGATCGACTCCATTAAGAATTGGCCTACACTGAAGACTCCGGCCGAAGTTCACCAATTCCTGGGATTGGCAGGGTACTATCGTAGATTCATCAAGGGATTCTCGAAGATCGCTTAACCCCTCACGACCCTCACCCAGAAGGGTATCGCTTACAAATGGAATGATGCCCAGGAGTTTGCTTTTCAGGAGCTAAAGGACAACCTTTGTAGTGCTCCTATTCTCTCGTTACCTGAAGGTACCGACGATTTTGTGGATTACTGCGACGCGTCTATCCATGGGCTCGGATACGTGTTGATGCAATGCGAGAAAGTTATCACTTACGCTTCTCGACAACTCAAGATTCACGAGAGGAACTACACGACGCACGACTTGGAACTCAGAGCAGTCGTTTTTGCGCTCAAGATTTGGAGGCATTACTTGTACGGTACCAAGTGCAAAATCTACACCGATCACAAGAGTCTCCAGCATATTTTGGATCAGAAGGAGTTGAACATGAGGCAACGTAGATGGGTAGAACTCCTTAACGACTATGATTGCACGATCAAGTATCATCCAGGCAAGGCTAATGTTGTGGCCGACGCCCTTAGCAGGAAGGAAACCAAACCTAGGCGTGTTCGTGCTTTATAACTCACTATCCACTCGAACCTCCCTAGTCAGATTCGAAATGCTCAAGAGGAAGCACTAAAGGTAGAAAACCTCCCAGCCGAATCCCTGCGGGGTATGGAGAAACGGTTGGAACTCAAGGACGATGGTATTCGTTACGTTACTGGTCGCATTTGGGTTCCCTCTTATGGAAATCTCTGAGAACTTGTGATGGACGAAGCGCACATATCTCGCTACTCGATACATCCTGGTGCTGATAAAATGTATCACGATCTGAAGGTTCTGTATTGGTGGCCTAACATGAAAGTTCTTATTGCTAAGTACGTTAGCAAATTTTTAACCTGTGCTAGGGTCAAGGTCGAATACTAGAAGCCGTCGAGCTTGTTGCAACAGCCAGAGCTGCCGACATGGAAGTGGGAGCAGATTTCCATGGATTTTGTTACAGGCTTACCTAGGTCCCAAAGCGGGAACAATACCATTTGGTTCATCGTGGACCGCCTAACCAAGTCGGCACACTTCCTCGCGATCAAGGAAACAGATAAGTATTCAAAGCTCGCTGCTATCTACTTGAAGGAAATAGTTGCTAGGCACGGAGTGCCAATCTCTATCATATCTGATCGTGACCCACGCTTTACATCCGAGTTATGGCAAGCTTCGCATAAATCTTTTGGCTCGCGTCTAGATATGAGTACTGCTTACCACCCGCAAACCGATGGTCAAACAGAATGTACCATCCAAACGCTTGAAGACATGCTGAGAGCATGTGTTATTGATTTTGGAAACAGGTGGGAACGACACTTACTGTTGGTAGAGTTCTCCTACAACAACAGCTACCACACCAGCATTCAGGAAGCCCCCTTTGAGGCATTGTACGGTCGTAAATGCCGATCACCTCTATGTTGGGCAGAAGTTGGCGAAAGCCAAATTACTGGCCCGGAACTTGTAGTCGAGACTACGGAAAAGATTGCCCAGATCAGACAACGCATGGCGGTAGCTCGTGACCGTCAGAAAAGCTACACTGATAAGCGTAGGAAACCGCTAGAATTCCTAGTCGGTGACCGGGTTCTACTTAAAGTCTCACCCTGGAAAGGTGTGGTTCGTTTTCGAAAGCGGAGCAAGCTTAATCCGCGGTATGTTGGACCATTCGAAATTAATGAGAAGATCGGTAAGGTTGCTTACAGATTGAGTATGCCTGAAGAACTGAGTGTCGTGCACAATGTCTTTCACGTGTCTAATCTGAAGAAGTGTCTGTCAGATGAAACACTCATCATTCCTTTCAAGGAGGTAACTTTTGACGAACAGCTACACTTTATTGAGGAACCGATTGAGATCACGGATCAAGAAGTTAAAACCCTTAAATGTAGCCAGATACCTATCGTACGAGTCCGTTGGAACTCGCGCCGTGGCCCAGAGTTTACCTGGGAATGGGAAGACCAGATGAAGCTACAACTGAATTTCGGGACGAAATTCCAAACTAACGGGGGGATGATGTGACACCCCATTGAAACGTTTTCACTCATACTAGCTTGTCAGTGGCTGCACTTTAACTTTCGGGATGAAAGTTCTTAAAACTTGGGGATAATGTGACACTCTAGGTTTTCCCGAGCAACTTTCTTGTATTAGCATTAGGTATACGTATATTATTAAATGAAAGTTTGTGAAGTATCGTAATGTGCTATGTGATCCTTGTATCTAGTTATGTGTATGTAGTATATATATTTATGTATATGCGTGTATTGGTGAGCCGAGACCACAAGAACCCGACTCGAGACCACTCGGTCTCGAGTGAACCCAACCAGTTGGGCCACGCACCCGTGAAGCCCACTTGGTAACCCATTAGGGAGCACCGACCTTAGAACGGGTATAAAACCCCCACATAAGCCAACATTTTCCTATTTTGGACACTCCATCATTAGCTCAAATCCCCAAACATTCCCTCACACTCACTCCTACACACTCTCCTTCATCCTCTCAACGAAACCCTAGCAACATCACCCTCTCCTCTTGTCTCGGATCAATAGTAGCAGCTTAAGCTCTTGTTCTAGCTCGTATTCTAAGCTAGGAGGTCCCCTTTCGGCTGATTTCACACCACTCTCACTCCCGAACACCATCCGGTTAGTGTCTCACATTGCTAGATATTGTGATGCTTGGTTGATAAATGATATGCATGCCTAGTTTAAATGTCTCTTTGTATGATTTAGTTGGTTGAAAATGACTAAATGATATAGATAATTGTTTTGAACCAAGTATTGTATGTTGAAGGTTGGACACAAATCTGTTTAGGTAAATGATAATCATGAGTGTTAGCTATGTGTTGATTTGGATGATGGTATACAAGGACACTATATCGAGTGCATAGATCTGATGATTAAACCGGTGATTATGTGCTAGATATAGGGCTGATGATGATGACATAATTGTGTTTTGATTTAGGTGAACATGCTTGCAAATGATGAACTGGATGAATGTGGGTTGAATATGATATGAATATTTGAAATTGTTATGTTTGATCCGTTTTGATTAGGAATTAGACAAGGAAACATGTTTGTGATATTTGATTGGTTAGTACATAAAATCATGATATTGCAATTCTATTGGATAGTACAAAATGCTGGCAGGTGTTCTAGAAGGATTCTGTCATCAGATGTGCAAGTCGAAACCCCCGGTTTTGACTCGAGACCATCAACTGACAACTTGAGACCATCAACTGACTACTCAAGAACAGTTTTTTCATCAGTAGTTTCGACAAAGGTCTTGACTCAGCAAGAGGTCCATCGGTGTTGCGACTCGAGACCACCGGTGGTTGCGAGTCAAAACACTGCCTTGTTGCGACACAAAATGCACAACTCGAGACCAGCGGTTGCGACTCGAGACCACCACCAACAGTAGATGGCACTCGAAACCACCGTCCATGTCTACAGCAGTGGTTGCGACTCGAGACCACTTCTCAGTGGTTTCGACTCGAGTCCACTCATCAGTGGTTTTGATTGGGCCGTGCTGTTATTGGACCACATTGGTTTAGTGGGCTGCGTCTCGTGTTGACTAAATGTTATCTGATTTCTGCATGAATTGCTAGCATGATAGGGCATGCCCAATAACCTTGAATGACTTATATGTTATGTGTTAACTGTTACTGTTTGACTGTTCATGTCACACCCCCAAAATCCACCTGCGGGGTTCTACCGCTTGGAGGCGTGACTGACCAGGATCCAGCCACCAATCATATTGAACATACGAGTTAAAAGATATAAAAAGTTAACCAATACAATTGGTGTCCAAACAAACACATAGTTAAGTTGCAAGCGGAAGCATAAGTCTTAAAACAAAACATAAGTTTAATTGTTTCATAGTTTAACATGGCACACAGTCGTCCATGTCCCACAACGATCCTCCTCCATGCAAGCTCCAGCTAAGAACCTAAGGACCTGCAAAGCATGTAGTAACGAGTCAACAACTAGTTGAGTGAGTTCACGGTTGGGTGTTCGTTTTAAGTTGTTTCGAAAACAGTTTCCTTTAGCTAGCATCCTGCCGTGGGGGTTACCCCATAGTTAAAAACGTGACTTGTTTATTCCCGGTTACTCTGGCAATCCTGCCGTGGGGGCTACCCCGTGTTAGTTATCTGGCATTTCGGCCGTGGGGGCTACCCCATGTATCTACTAGACTCGTTACCATACCGACTGCTGACTGTAGTCATGTTTATGTGCCCTGAACTGTCAATGTCTATCATCATTGACGTGCCAGTAGTCCATTAGTTCACGCCCGTCCTCTGCGGCACGGTGTGAGGTTTGTCAAACCTAAATAGCGCTATCTAACTAATGACCCGCTCGCCATTGGCCTCGGCGATTAAGTCGATACAAAGATGAGGGACTTCGTGATAGAGTTTTGGTCTAGTACGAGTTATCTGTCCGTGAGGACGAGGAATTACATTCCTGAACCTTTGCTGTCCTACCCAAGGAGGACGAGGAACCCAGTTCCTTAACCCCAATTCCCGACCCCTGGGAATCCCATGCTTTGTAGAGGGTGTGAACTCACCTTGGTTTGCTCGGTAGAAAACACAGAAAAGTCAAACAAGCAACGTTGAGGCTACTCACGTCCTATCATAGTTGTATCATACAATCAGGTTCGTATTCAAGTAGTGCACGTATGGCATACACGTTTAATCATGGCAGTTCATCGACATTCACATTTAACAGTAATATATCAGGTCTGTATACTAGGCCCAAGAGTCCGGCCCAATCAAATAAGTCCATAGTTAAACAAGTCCAACAGTGTGTACCCGCATATGATCCCGAGTCGCAACTAGGCGTTTGCGACTCGCAACCGGAGTCGCAACCATGGTTTCGGTCCATGCTGTTTTGGTTACGAGTCGCAACTGGACTCGCAACGGTGGTTTCGAGTCACAAGGTTGGTGTGCTGATCCGGTGTGGTTTCGAGTCGCAACCGGATGTTTGCGACTCGCAACTGATGTCGCAACCGGGAGATTTCGACTCGTTGTGCTCGGTTTCGAGTCGCAACTGGCGGTTTCGAGTGGACAGGAGCTGATTCGGAACAGTGTACTATCCACTAACATTCTGATTTCATGCAGTTGTACTATCCAACCAAAATCCTTAAACATGTTTCTTGTCTAGCAATTTACTAAAAATGGATCAAACAAATCAGATTTCAAATATTCAACCATGTTCTTTTGATATTCAACAAGTTCTTCATGTTCATCAATTATTCAAAACACATTCAACACATATTCGGATATTCATATCTTCATTCAACATTTGTTCATAAGTTCTTGCATTTTCGGACAAGCATCATCAATCCTAAACTAGACAACAAGCTTATCTTGTAACAAAACATTTTGATTTGTAACCTAAGAGCATGTAATCCGTCTTCATAACATGAATAACAATCGAGCATTCCAACAACAAATCCGAATAATATGAGCATTATACACCGATTTCATGAACACCAAGCATTTATGGTTTAAATCACATTGAATCACAAACATCATTAGCTCATCATGCAATCAATCCGAAATGTATAACAAGAATCATTAACCACAAGTATCATGAACACTAACTTAACACCAATGTGTACTATCAAACATGCTCGACCGATTATCATACATCATTATCAACTCAAAACACAATACACATTCGGTTCACAAACATTATCAAGCATACACCACACTAGTTAAGTTCTATCATTCATACCCTTATTAAACAACAACAAACATCATAGATTCACTAACCGGTTGTGAGGTGGTGAAAGATGAAGCTTTGTTTGGTGTGAACAAGCAAGTCCGAGAATCCCTTTGGTGGTCGGTTGGTTGGATCCGAGAAGGAGGAGGAGAAGTATGGTGTTTAGTGTTTAGGGTTTTAGTGGGAGAGTGGAGAGTGTGTGTGTCCAAGAAAATGGCAAGGATAGCTAGGTGCATAACATATATACTAACTTCATGTGGTGCACCCTAATGGGTTTCGGTTGGGTTAAAATGGGGTGCGTGGCCCATCCGGCCCAAGTGTTATACTAGTTCACTCGAGACCACATGGTCTCGAGTCGGGTTCATGGCTTTCGGCTCCTAAACATACTCGAATACATACACATAAGCACACATGTAACATAACACATAATCATATAAAAGGTTGTAGCTTATCATTAATCACATAAGTTTAACTATTCACACGTTTACGCATACAACGAAAGGTTCTAAATTTCGAGTTGTCACAGTTCAAATATTAGAGCAGGCCCAATAACTCAACAGATAATTGTATGCATACTATGTGTAAGATACGTGATACGTGACTCGTTTGTACCCGAGCCTGACCCATACTGGTAACCATGTTAGGACATGGTGACCAGTGTGCTTGACCAAGTAAACTAATCTGCCGAGCAACCCAAGGTGAGTTCACAACTTTTAAAGCATGCGTTCCCGGTGGTTGGGAAACGGAACTTAAAACAACGCTATCCCCTTGTCGGGGATACAAACCTACTTTTCTCCCCTTATGTGGGACCTTTAGTTAATTACTATTTATATTGGATGCAACGAGCAATACTAAACGAAACTCTATCACTCAAGTCCCTACTACTTAATACCGATTAGTCGTCGGGGCCTGGCGAACGGGTTATTAGTTGATAGCGCTATTTAGTTCTCACCAGCCTTACACCGTGCCCGCCTATGGGATCGGGAGTGAATTAATAGACTCTGGAAAACCGTCAATGACGATAGACATTGACAAACGGGGCACTCTACGGAAACGTACGGTCGCATAGTATTCGGTATTGTAAACAGTTTAGTAGCTTACTTTTGGGGTAGCTCCCCATGGCATGGTATAAATGAATAAATTAACTTTTGAAACAAGTTTTTGGAATAAAAAACTGGACAAACTCGTCAACTCGTCAACATTATGTTGATACCCTACTGCATGCTTTGCAGGTACCCAGTGACCCAGGAGCTTGCAGTTTGGGGTTGTGTAGTGGTCGTCATAACCCATGTGTTGGGTTCTATAATAAACTTGAACTATGAACTTTGTTTTAAACTGTTTTGCCTATGCTTCCGCTACTTACTTAAACTATCGTTTGGACTTAAAACCTTTTGAAATTTAACTATGGTATTACCAACCCTTAGGGTTGGTGAACATATTTATTATTAACTAAATGCTCAGTATAATTGGTGGCTGGATCCTTGTCAGTCACACGCCTCGCGGTAGTACTCCGCATGTGGATTTGAGGGTGTGACACAGATAAATCAGGAAAATGCTGACAGTGTATTGAGACACAGAATGAGCCAGAAACCTAGTACTACACTAGTATAGTGTGTAGGAAAGTAAGGATCACAAAACTGTCTTTCTAGTGATAGTTTAAGTGACGGAAAATGCCTAAAACTCACCCAAAGTGCTTAATTCAGCAAAATTCGGCAAAAATCAGCATTTAAACAAACTAATTTTATGCAGAAATATGGTTAAATGGTCCTGAATACTTTCCTAAGTGTCGGGAATCAAAAGTGTCACAAAAGGTAACATAAAGCACCCTAAACTGCATAGTTTAACACTTTAACAAACCAGTAACCAACCGAACAACCGGACACTACCCGAAACACCAAATTTACACTAGAAGCACTGTTTTAACATTACCGAGCTAGTTATGGTCCCCGAACAACATAACACCCCATACAAATACCTAACAACTAAAACATGTAACTTATACTTTGATTTCAACTAGTAATCATCTAACTTAGTTCAAACCTATTCTAATACCCCCCATGTCTACGACCCGAACAAGGGACCCACTTGGTTGATTTGTTTTCAATATTATAATGGATATGCTTGGGCTTTACTAAACATAGAAACCATGGGTTAAATACCTAAAATGGGTTATAAGAATGCACATAAGGATCATCACTTCATTTCTTCACACAGTAAAACACCTACTCTTTCTCCTTCTTCCCTTGGAGCTCTCGGCCGACCTCAACCCCCAATACCACCACCTTCATTCAATCTTTTTCATACAATACAAGTATATACAAAGGTGTTAGAGATCATACAAAGAAGCTAGGAGCTTACGGAAGTGCAAGGACTTTCTCTATTTGCTTTTACCCACTTGTTTTCTTCACTTGAATCATCCCTAGCCTTGAGCTAGTGGTAAGAACCTTATACACTCCATTTTACTTCCATTTTTAGTGGCTAAAAGAAGAATCATAATGTTAATCATGAAGAACACTAAATATCACAAGAAGTAGTCTTGAACATAAGCATGAATAATGAAGAAACTAAGTTGTTTATGAGTTGATTTGCTTGTTGATTGTTATTTGTACATATATTTGATGTTGATCATCATATGATCTTGCTAGATCATGATTAAAAACATAATCTAGCAAGATGAGAGAATGAAAATGTTGTAGGATGATAGATCATCCACACATGAAGCATGAACTTGAAAGAACAAAATGTTTTCTTAAAGAATAATGATCAATGTGAGTAGTAATACTTGTAGATCTAAATATTTATGGATGATTTCTAAAGAAACCAAGTTAAAAATATAAGTTTTACTAAATCTTGGTTCTTACATAAACAAACCTTATTTTTTATGGTTAACCAAGTGTAGAAACACTTGTGTAACAAAAAGAATTAATAAAGAAATATTTTTAGAAAACATGATCATAAGTTGTAAAGATCAATCTTCCTTAAAAATGAAGTTTTTAAAGAACCAATCACACTTTAAAGGATAACAAGGCTTACTAATAACACTAGTAAGTTACTACAAATTTTTGTGAAATTTCAAGTTCATGAAGTATTAGATTATACTTGTTTTTGGCAAAATTGGTAAGTAAAGGTTGTTTATTATTGATTGTGATGATTTTCACAAAAGAAAATGATATGCTTGAAAGCATGGAAACCTCCATTTTTAGGGGAAACTATGGCAAAATTTTCTAAAAACTTAAACACTTAGAAAAATATTTCTAAAAAAAATATTTACAAGTGTATTTTAAACCATAAATTGTTACATAAACTTTGCCATAATTTTTGGTTACAAAAATATAAATATTGGAGGTTGGTTTTTATAAATAAAAGTGACTAAATATGTATTTAGGAAATATATATTTAGAAGACACAATGTGTGTGATTATTTGTATATTTCGTGTATTAGTTATATTATTTTAGGACATGAAATAAAATATAACACATCAAAATACCAAGAATTACCATCCAAAATATTACCAAAATTCCAAGGATTAAATATACAAGTTGTACACAAAATATTGGTGAAAACCGAACTATGGAATAAGACTTACAAAATATTCCGGAAAATCTATTCACAAATTATATTTTGGTAAATAATATTTTGGACACCAAAGGAAACAAAAATATGATTTTTACAATGACTACAAGAATATATCATATTTTTGACAAGGGAAAAATATAATAGCATGTATGAATATATATTTTTCTTGAAATCTTTAGAAGATATATCATTTTTAAGAAATATATATTTTCTTACACAAACACGAAATACAAGATTTTTGAGGTGAAAGATATATGTTCTCGAATAAATATGAAATATATCATTTTTAGAGAAAAATGAGTGTGTATATATATATATATATATATATTCCAAGTTAGACATGAAAATATATTATTTTTAAAACTTATTAGAAAATACAAATATTTTTGTCAAAAGAAAAATTATAAATAATTTTTCTAAATAATATTTACTACAATATATATTTTGGAGATGTATATTGGTGGACTTTTATTAAAGATAATATTCCGGAAAGATTAATACGAAATCAAGTATAAGAATACTTAATGAATACAATAAAAATACGTATTCTCATATGTATAAATACACACCGGAATACGACCCTAATACATGGCAATAATATACAAGTATAAGAATACAAATACAAATACACCCATCCTTGGGAAGGATATACAAGTATAAATACTTGGGAAGTATTATGTTAAAATATATTGTTTTAACTATTATTCCAAAATTTAATAAATATAATTTAAGTTAAAATATTAATTATTTTAACAAATGATTATATAACTTGGAATAATATCGAAGACACAAAAGAAACGTAACTCAAAAACATTAATACTAAGTCAAGGCACGACCCGCTTGTCTAATAGATCATAGTACGTTGTAGGTAGTCATGTTTACCCAAAGAAGCTTGAGTTACGATGATTGAAGACGCAAGACTGTGAGTTCATGTCCCCCTTTTCTTTAAATTGTTTTGTTTTAAAACTTCGAGGGTGAAGTACATGTTACAAAATGATTACAATTGGGTGTAGCGCGCCCACACCCATGTGGACCGGGGTTTGGCCCATGAGGTAGGCGCACTCCTAAGACCATTATCCTCGTGTTAGGATCGAGGGGCATGAGTGATAGATCTAATTGGGTGTAGCGCGCCCACACCCATGTGGACCGGGGTTTGGCCCATGAGGTGACTATGTCTTACAGCCGAAGGCCCGGTACAAAATCTGCTAGGTTTGAGCCTTCCTACACCGTTGCACGCATGTTAATGGCCTTGCAAACCATTAATCGATCTGTTTCCTTGTTTTGCTTTCATACCGGGATTTTCAATACATACATACATATAATGATATCAAAGGTTTATTCATATACACAAACAAACACATGAACTTGCTCAACTTTTGTTGATGTTTTTCAAAATACATGTATTTCAGGGAATTAAAAGTGGATCTGGCGGGCGTTGGATGTTTCAAGTTGCGTTAAGAATAAAGGATTCCATCCGTTGTCTTAGGGTTTGGTTAGTGTGTCTTATTCCTAGACGAGACACATCTACCAAAGCCTAATTTTATTTAGAGTCTTTTGATGAGTCCTCCTGGAACTCTAAACAATTCGTATGGTTTGTAAAACTTGAATTCGTAGCCTATGTTTCAAACAATGATGTTTGTGGTGTTTTAAACTTAGTTTAATGGATGACTATCTATGGTTTTTATCATATAGCTATTGTTATGATTGAATGAAATGATATTAAGTAAGTCACACATAATCACGCTTCCGCAAAAGTCAGGGTGTGACAGCTTGGTATCAGAGCTTCGATTGTAGCGAAGTAGGACTCTTTCTCGAGTCTAGACTATAATCATTAGGGCTCTCACGAAAATGTTTTCACAACATGTTTTCATTGCATACACGAAACGCCCAGATCCAAGAAAACAAACATTTTTTACAAACAAAAAGACACGAAACACTTTTCAAGGTTTATGCTTGTGGTTCAGTCTGAGAGACTGGGTGGTACAGTCTGAGAGACTGGGTGGTTCATTCTGAGAGACTGGGTGGTACGGTCTGAGAGAATGGGAGGTTTAGTCTGGGAGACTAGGTGTTTTAGTCTGGGAAGACTAGGTAGTTCAGTCTGGGAGACTGGGTGGTTTAGTCTGGGAGACTAGCAAGGATACCTGGTTACATGATTACCTTGTCATTGATTACATGCTTAATGTTAGTAGTTAATGTATGTGCATATATTGTGATTGTTTGTTACAGACACCATGTCATCATCTGAGAGTGGATTGTCCGATACTGATGACCCCATGGCTATTAGCTCAGTGGAAAGTGAGCCAGAGATCTTTACTTCTGATACCAAGAGTGACCCAGAGATGATGTCCGACGATGATGACGACTTTCAGTCCTTTGCGCTGCCCGATTTTGGAGATGATTTACCGATTGCTGATGGTATCCCGGACGAGGATCCGTTTGTTATTCCCATTCTTGTTCATGATCATCTTATCATCGGTCATCCCGATGGTGAGCATGTCATGGCACCGATCCTCGCTCCTGTTCCTTTAGTGGTCATTCCTCCTGAGGATTGGCCATTCGATGATCTTTTTGATGATGATTTTGATTTGTTTGTCAATGGTCCCCCTGATGATGCTCATGGCGATGGGGAGCTCGATGAGGACGTTGTTGATGTTCCACTTCTGGGGATTCTTGTTATTGAGATTTCTTCTGATTCCAGTTTACACTCTGTTCCAGATTCTTTTAAGTCTGTGACATCTTCCGCCTTACAGGCAGTTGGTTTGCGATGATACGCCACTGATACTGACGATGATACAGCCATGTCAGCTGCACCGATTCCTCCACATGACATTGAGCCTAGACTTGAGCTTGACTTTATTCCTATCGATCAGGCTGTTGATGCACCCGCTAATCCTGAGCCGATACCTGCTCCTGAGCATTTTCCTGATCATGACCCTGTTCCATTTGGCATAACTGATATTGCACCCCTCATACCCGATCCAGTTCCTATACCCACTGACCCTCCTGTTATTGAGCCAGTCACTCCTCCACTTGCACCTGTACCCGTTGATGTTGCTCCTTTTCACCTGGTAGAGTCAGATGTGCGCCGTGTCGACCTGCCTATTGTTTTCTTGTAGGATATACCCGCACCCCGTCCAGGGGAAGGCACTTCTAGCCAGCAACCTAGCCATGACCCTCATGTATCAGCAGCTTTCCCTCACATGCCTCAGTCTGCACCTTCTGCTCATTTTACTTCTTCACCACTTGATGAGCCACTTAGATGGTTCCCACCGTACACCATGCCGATTTCTGACCCCTACCATCCCTCGCATTTTACTGGTTATACACGGGATGAGTTACTTCTATCATTGCAGCTCTAGTATGAGATCATGAGTCGCAGGATTTTAGAGCTTGAGATGATACCGCGACCTTTGCCATGTCCATGTCAGCCTGCATTTGTTCCTCGTTCATCACCATCCCCATTTTCACACCCTTCTGCACCGCTTACTCCATTTCCTGAGTTTTTATACTCGATTTCTTACTGTTGAGCAGCAGATCAGTTATCTGTTGCGTCATGTTTATGATCTTGAGGAGGAGCTAGCGCATGTGCGCAGCTTACTTTTTGTTCCTCGACCTCCTCCTCCACCACCATCAGCATAGTCGGTTTTTGGTTTTATGTAGGTAGCTTGCTTTTGATGAGAGCACCGCTATTGAGCTGAGCTAGTGAAGCCTTTTGGAGACCACTTTTGATTGTATGACTGTTGTAGACTGATAGACATTTTGGACAAGGGTAGTGTAACCCTGTGATCCCTTTTGATATGATACTTTGTAAAACATGTAACAATATGCGTGGTCGATGATTAATGGAAAGCTCAATCGTAATGTTCTCATTAAATACGTTGTTAATTTACATGGTTATAATTGATTGTGATGTTATATGATTGTTGCTATGATAATTACTTATATACCTACGTAGATACACTCCTAGGTCTTACTCGTATAATGGATGCTTATGTGCTTAAATCCTTAATAAGACCTGACCTGTACAATCTTCTTTTAGAAGATGCCTCCTCGAAGGAACAATCAGTTGCCCACAACAGAGGCAGAACTGCAAGAACGGATTTCACAGGCAATCGCACAACATGAAGCCTTCCGCTCTGAACATAGCGGAGGTACCTCAGGAAATAACCCACTTCACGGTAACGTTTAAGTCACTTAAGACACATTACGATACGTTTGGACATTCCATGTGCGTTTGCTAATGCTTTCTGTGAATGATGTTGCTTGTACAGGTTGTACTTATAAGCAATTCCTTGACTGTAAATCTTTGAATTTTGACGGCACTGGAGGTGCTGTAGTTTTCGTTAGATGGGCTGAGAAGACAGATTCTATGCTGCGAATGAGCAAGTGCGCACCAGAGCACCAGGTCACCTACATTTCTGGACTATTCCTAGATGGAGCTCTATCCTGGTGGAACCTTCAGGTTCAGACTCTAGGAGAGGATGCTGCGTATACTATGACTTGGGAAGAGATGAAAGAGCTGATGCGCAAGAAGTACTGCTCGAGGGAAGAGATTCAGAAATTGGAAACCGAATTTTGGAACCTTAAGATGGACGATCCCAAGATTGCTGAGTACGTGCAGAGATTCCACGATTTGTCTCGTGTTGTCCCCTACATGGTAGAACCGGAATTCAAGCGAGTTGAACGCTTCATCTGGGGATTGGCACCCCAAATTATGAGCATGGTGACTACTTCAAAGCCTTCGACGATCACTGAGGCCATTGATTTGAGTGTGGCATTGACCGAAGAAGCAATTAGATTGAACAAGTTTTCGATCTCTGAGGGAAAGAAGAAGGAGACTCATGTTGAGTAGTCAGGAGAGAACAAAAGGAAGTTCTCAAACTTCAAGAAGGGTACTCGTGCGAGTAGCACTACCAACAAGCGTAAAGACGCTAACCCACTAGTTGAAGCACAAGCTGATGCTACTGGTGCTGCTACTTCTAGTGCTAAGAATAGAGGAAAAGGATATATGGGCACCCTGCCCAAATGTGATGTGTGTCAGTTTCATCACGATGGACGATGCAGAGCTGGAAAGTGTGAAACGTGCGGAAAAGTTGGCCATGCCAAAGAGACATGCTGGTATGGTGCCGGACGTGGGAATAATAGTCAGAGAGGAAATGGTAATGGTAACAGAAACCATGGTGGCAACGGTTATGGCAACAGAAACCAAGGTGGAAACAATAATCAAGGGGGTAATGGTAATCGTGGTGGTTCTGGAAACCAAGCTGGTAATGGAAACCGCAACCAAAACAACAATCAGGGTGGTACTAGAAACAAACAAGGTTGTTTTAGCTGTGGAGATGTCGGGCATTTCAAGCGAGATTGCCCAAAGAACAATCAAGCCCAAGGAAGAGTTTTCAACATTGGAGCTAGGGAAGCTCACCAGGATCCTAACGTAGTTACGGGTACGTTCCCTATCAACCAACACTTTGCATCTGTACTATTTGATACTGGTGCTGACTATAGCTTCGTATCCCTAGAATTTAAGAATATACTTGGGTTAGTTGCCAGTAAGTTAGAAATTCCGTACTCGATAGAACTAGCTAATGGAAGGCTAGTAGAAGCAAACGAAGTAATTAGAGGCTGTGTAATAGAGCTCGGAGAGCATGAGTTTACGCTTGATCTTCTGCCAGTCGAGTTGGGAAGCTTTGACGTGGTAGTTGGAATGGATTGGTTATCAAGTAACCGAGCTGAGATCGTATGTCATGAGAAGACCATCCGAATCCCGATGATGAATGAAGAAGCGATCGTGATTCATGGAGAAAAGCATGATACACCTCTAAGGCTTATCAGCTGTTTGAAGGCCCGAAAGTTTTTGCAAAAAGGATGTGTTGCCTTTTTGGCTCACGTTGTTGATAAAGAAGCCGAAGAGCCAAAGCTAGAAAATATCCCTATAACTAAGGCACCTTATCGACTTGCGCCTTCCGAGCTGCAAGAGTTGTCGACACAACTTCAAGAGCTTTTGGACAAAGGATTTATTAGACCAAGCTTCTCGCCTTGGGGAGCTCCAGTTCTATTTGTCAAGAAGAAGGACGGTAGTTTCCGTATGTGTATTGACTATCGAGAGTTGAACAAGTTGACCATCAAGAATCGGTATCCCTTGCCGAGAATTGATGATTTATTTGATCAACTTCAAGGTTCAAGTTACTACTCCAAGATCGATCTTCGATCAGGTTATCACCAGCTGAGGATACAAGAAGAGAGTATACCGAAGACTGCCTTTAGAACTCGTTATGGACATTACCAGTTTTTAGTAATGTCGTTTGGTTTGACAAACGCGCCGGCAGTATTCATGGATCTGATGAACCGAGTTTGCAAGCCATATCTCGATAAATTCGTGATTGTATTTATCGATGATATTTTGATCTATTCAAGGACGAAGGAAGAGCATGAGCAACACCTTAGAGCCATTCTAGAACTGCTCAAGAAGGAGAAACTGTACGCAAAGTTCTCGAAGTGCGAGTTCTGGTTGCGTGAGGTACAGTTCCTTGGTCATGTAGTGAATGAATATGGAATCCATGTGGATCCCACCAAGATTGAGGCGATTAAGAATTGGGAAACTCCGAAAACGCCAACCGAGATCCGTCAGTTTCTAGGTTTAGCTGGGTATTATCGCAGATTCATTGAGGATTTTTCAAAAATCGCTCAGCCGCTGACCTCCCTCACCCAAAAGGAAAAGAAGTGTGAATGGGTAGATAAACAAGAAGAAGCTTTTCAGTTGCTCAAGAACAAGCTTTACGATGCACCTATTTTATCCCTACCCGAAGGCACCGATGACTTCGTGGTATACTATGACGCCTCGCGTCAGGGATTAGGTTGTGTGCTTATGCAGCGACAGAAGGTTATCGCATATGCTTCGCGCCAGTTGAAAGTTCATGAGAAGAACTACACCACACATGACTTGGAGTTAGGCGCAGTGGTGTTTGCTTTGAAGATCTGGTGACATTATTTGTATGGCACCCGATGCACGATCTTTACAGATCACAAGAGCCTACATCACATATTCGATCCGAAAGAGCTTAACATGAGACAACGACGATGGGTTAAGCTATTAAACGATTATGATTGCTAAATCAAATATCACCCAGGAAAGGCGAATGTGGTGGTAGACACCTTGAGTCGGAAAGAGAGGATTAAGCCCATAAGGGTTAGGGCTTTGGAGACGATCATTCAAATAGACCTCTCATTGCGCATTCGTGCTGCACAAAGAGAAGCTCCCAAGAAGGAAAACTTGAAAGATGAATATCTCCGTGGGATGGAGAAAAATCTGGTACCCAATGAGGAAGGAACCTTGTGTTTCATGAGACGAATTTGGGTTCCCCTCTTTGGAGGTCTTAGAGATGTGATCTTTGATGAAGCTCATAAATCGAGGTACTCGATCCACCCAGGGTCGGATAAGATGTACCAAGACTTGAAAGATTTCTACTGGTGGCCAAGATTGAAAGGTGATGTTGCAACTTATGTTGGAAAATGTTTGACCTGCGCCAAGGTGAAGACCGAGTATCATAAGCCTTCAGGTCTCCTGCAGCAACCTGAGATACCCATGTGGAAATAGGAGCAGATCTCGATGGATTTTATAACAAAGTTGCCAAAGACACCCAGTGGTCATGATACGATTTGGGTAATCGTAGACCGTCTGACAAAGTCTGCGTACTTTTTACCAATCAGAGAGAAGGATAACACAGGTAAGCTAGCTGAGCTGTACCTAAGGGAGATAGTTGCACGTCATGGAGTGCCTATCTCGATTATATCTGATAGAGATGGGAGATTTGTGTCAAGGATTTGGCAATCTTTCTAAGAAGCGTTTGGTTCACACTTGAATCTGAGTACCGCATTTCATCCACAGACGGACGGTCAAAGTGAGAGAATGATTCAGACGCTTGAAGATATGTTACGAGCTTGCGTAATGGACTTGGGTGGCAGTTGGGATACTCACCTGCCTTTGGTAGAGTTTTCCTATAACAACAACTACCATACAAGCATTCAAGCTGCACCGTTCGAAGCTCTCTATGGACGAAAGTGTCGATCACCGTTATGATGGGCAGATGCAGGTGATAGACAGCTGGTTGGTCCCGAATTGGTCCAAGAGATGACATATAAGATCATACAGATCCGAGAGCGCATTAAGGCGACTCGTGATCGACAAAAGAGCTATGCGGACCAAAGAAGGAAACCTTTGGAATTCGAAGTGGGAGATATGGTTTTGTTAAAAGTCTCACCTTGGAAAGGTGTGGCACGCTTTGGGAAGCGTGGAAAATTAAACCCACAATTTATCGGACCATTCAAAATCCTGGAAAGGATTGGCTCTATAGCATACAAGTTGGAACTACGAGCGGAACTTAATGGTGTTCATGATACAATCCATGTATCTAATCTAAAGAAGAGTCCAGCTCAAGAAACACTGATCATACCTGCAGATGAAGTTCACATTGACGACACACTCCACTTTACCGAAGAACCTGTTGAGGTTACTGACTGGAAAGTTAACAAGACTCGGAGGAGTAGTGTTAAACTCGTCAAGGTTCGATGGAACGCACGCCACAGCCTAGAGTTTACTTGGGAGTGTGAGGACCGCATGAAAGCTAAATATCCGCATTTATTCCCTAACACCCCTGCAACTAGTAGTAGAGCTAAAAATTTCGGGACGAAATTTTATTAACAGGGGGAGAATGTGACAACTGTCAAAAATTTAGGTATCCGTACAATTAATTAACCATGATTAGTGCTTAATGACTGTACTGAATTACAATTAACTGAATTCTGATTACTTGCAATATACATACATGTCCATCACATATTTCTTGATGTCATATCATTACTGCATGATAGTTTATTGACTCAAATGATGCACGAAACATAGTTAGCACAGTTATTAGATAAATCAGGAAAATGCTGACAGAACTCAGCACATAGACAGACAGTGTATTGAGACACAGAATGAGCCAGAAACCAAGTACTACACTAGTATAGTGTCTAGGAAAGTAAGGATCACAAAACTGCCTTTCTAGTGATAGTTTAAGTGCCGGAAAGTGCCTAAAACTCACCCAAAGTGCTGAATTCAGCAAAATTCAGCAAAAATCAGCATTTAAACAAACTAATTTTATGCAGAAATATGGTTAAATGGTCCTGAATACTTTCCTAAGTGTCAGGAATCAAAAGTGTCACAAAAGGTAACATAAAGCACCCTAAACTGCATAGTTTAGCACTTTAACGAACCAGTAACCAACCGAATAACTGGACACTACCCGAAACACCAAATTTACACTAGAAGCACTGTTTTAACATTACCGAGCTAGTTATGGTCCCCGGACAACATAACACCCCATACAAATACCTAACAACTAAATCATGTAACTTATACTTTGATTTCAACTAGTAATCATCTAACTTAGTTCAAACCTATTCTAATACCCCCCCCCCCCCATATCTACGGCCCCAACAAGGGACCCACTTGGTTGATTTTTTTTCAATATTATAATGGATATGCTTGTGCTTTACTAAACATAGAAACCATGGGTTAAATACCTAAAATGGGTTATAAGAATGCACATAAGGATCATCACTTCATTTCTTCACACACTAAAACACCTACTCTTTCTCCTTCTTCCCTTGGAGCTCTCGGCCAACCTCAACCCCCCATACCACCACCTTCATTCAATCTTTTTCATACAATACAAGTATATACAAAGGTTTTAGAGATCATACAAAGAAGCTAGGAGCTTACGGAAGTGCAAGGACCTTCTCTATTTGCTTTTACCCACTTGTTTTCTTCACTTGAATCATCCCTAGCCTTGAGCTAGTGGTAAGAACCTTATACACTCCATTTTTAGTGGTTAAAAGAAGAATCATAATGTTAATCATGAAGAACACTAAAGATCACAAGAAGTAATCTTGAACATAAGCATGGATAATGAAGAAACTAAGTTGTTTATGAGTTGATTTGCTTGTTGATTGTTATTTGTACATATATTTGATGTTGATCATCATATGATCTTGCTAGATCATGATTAAAAACATAATCTAGCAAGATGAGAGAATGAAAATGTTGTAGGATGATAGATCATCCACACATGAAGCATGAACTTGAAAGAACAAAATGTTTTCTTAAAGAATAATGATCAATGTGAGTAGTAATACTTGTAGATCTAAATATTTATGGATGATTTCTAAAGAAACCAAGTTAAAAATATAAGTTTTACTAAATCTTGGTTCTTACATAAACAAACCTTATTTTTTATGGTTAACCAAGTGTAGAAACACTTGTGTAACAAAAAGAATTAATAAAGAAATATTTTTAGAAAACATGATCATAAGTTGTAAAGATCAATCTTCCTTAAAAATGAAGTTTTTAAAGAACCAATCACACTTTAAAGGATAACAAGGCTTACTAATAACACTAGTAAGTTACTACAAATTTTTGTGAAATTTCAAGTTCATGAAGTATTAGATTATACTTGTTTTTGGCAAAATTGGTAAGTAAAGGTTGTTTATTATTGATTGTGATGATTTTCACAAAAGAAAATGATATGCTTGAAAGCATGGAAACCTCCATTTTTAGGGGAAACTATGGCAAAATTTTCTAAAAACTTAAACACTTAGAAAAATATTTCTAAACAAATATGTACAAGTGTATTTTAAACCATAAATTGTTACATAAACTTTGCCATAATTTTTGGTTACAAAAATATAAATATTGGAGGTTGGTTTTTATAAATAAAAGTGACTAAATATGTATTTAGGAAATATATATTTAGAAGACACCATGTGTGTGATTATTTGTATATTTCGTGTACTAGTTATATTATTTTAGGACATGAAATAATATAACACATCAAAATACAAAGAATTACCATCCAAAATATTACCAAAATTCCAAGGAATAAACATACAAGTTGTACACAAAATATTGGTGAAAACCGAACTATGGAATAAGACTTACAAAATATTCCGGAAAATCTATTCACAAAGTATATTTTGGTAAATAATATTTTGGACACCAAAGGAAACAAAAATATGATTTTTACAATGACTACAAGAATATATCATATTTTTGTCAAGGGAAAAATATAATATTTTTGGCATGTATGAATATATATTTTTCTTGAAATCTTTAGAAGATATATCATTTTTAAGAAATATAAATTTTCTTACACAAAAACGAAATACAAGATTTTTGAGGTGAAAGATATATCTTCTCTAATAAATATGAAATATATCATTTTTGGAGAAAAATGAGTATGTGTATATATATATATATATATATATATATATATATATATATATATATATATTCCAAGTTAGACATGAAAATATATTATTTTTAAAACTTATGAGAAAATACAAATATTTTTGCCAAAAGAAAAATTATAAATAATTTTTCTAAATAATATTTACTACAATATATATTTTGGAGATGTATATTGGTGGACTTTTATTAAAGATAATATTCCAGAAAGATTAATAGGAAATCAAGTATAAGAATACTTAATGAATACAATAAAAATATGTATTCTCATATGTATAAATACACACCGGAATGCGACCCTAATACATGGCAAAAATATACAAGTATAAGAATATGAATACAAATACAAATACACCCATCCTTAGGAAGGATATACAAGTATACATACTTGGGAAGTATTATGTTAAAATATATTGTTTTAACAATTATTCCAAAATTTAATAAATATAATTTAAGTTAAAATATTAATTATTTTTACAAATAATTACATAACTTGGAATAATATCGAAGACACAAAAGAAACGTAACTCAAAAACATTAATACTAAGTCAAGGCATGACCCGCTCGTCTAATAGATCATAGTATAGTCGTGTTTACCCGAAGAAGCTTGAGTTACGGTGATTGAAGACGCAAGACTGTGAGTTCATGTCCCCCATTTCTTTAAATTGTTTTGTTTTATAACTTCGGGGGTGAAGTACATGTTACAAAATGATTACAAACAATTACAATTTTTATGGTTAGCTTTTGAAAGTACAGTAGATCATGTGAATGGGTAGGCGCACTCCTAAGACCATTAATCCTCGTGTTAGGACCGAGGGGCATGAGTGATAGATCTATTTGGGTGTAGCGAGCCCACACCCATGTGGACCGGGGTTTGGCCCTTGAGGTGACTATGTCTTACAGTCGGAGGCCCGGTACAAAATCTGCTAGGTTTGAGCCTTCCTACGCCGTTGCACGCATGTTAATGGCCTTGCAAACCATTAATCGATCTGTTTCCTTGTTTTACTTTCATACCGGGATTTTCAATACATACATACATACAATGATATCAAAGGTTTATTCATATACACAAACAAACACATGAACTTGCTCAACTTTTGTTGATGTTTTTCAAAATACATGTATTTCAGGGAATTAAAAGTGGATCTGGCGGGCGTTGGATGTTTCAAGTTGCGTTAAGAATAAAGGATGTCATTCGTTGTCTTAAGGTTTGGTTAGTGTGTCTTATTCCTGGACGAGACACATCTACCAAAGTCTGATTTTAGTTAGAGTCTTTTGATGAGTCCTCCTGGAACTCTAAACAATTCGTATGGTTTGTAAAACTTGAATTCGTAGCCTATGTTTCAAACAATGATGTTTGTGGTGTTTTAAACTTAATTTAATGGATGACTATCTATGGTTTTTATCATATAGCTGTTGTTATGATTGAATGCAATGATATTAAGTAAGTCACACATAATCACGCTTCCGCAAAAGTCAGGGTGTGACATTATCTCCAACTTGAAATTCCAATGGTTTTTGTCTTTTATCTGCATAACTCTTTTGACGATCTCGTGCTGCTTTTAGTCTTTCCTTGACTTGAATAACTTTTTCTGTTGTTTCTTGTACTATCTCTGGTCCAGATATTTGCTTTTCTCCAATCTCTGCCCAACAAACTGGAGTTCGGTACTTTCGTCCATAAAGTGCTTCGAACGGTGCAGCATTGATACTGGTATCATAGTTGTTGTTGTAGGAAAATTCTATTAATGGTAAATGATCGTCCCAATTTCCTCCAAAGTCAATTACACAGGCTCTAAGCATGTCTTCCATTGTCTGAATTGTCCTTTCTCTTTGTCCGTCCATTTGAGGATGATAAGTTGTGCTTAGATTTAACCTGGTTCCCATTGCTTTTTGGAAACTTGTCCAAAAATGAGATGCAAAACGGCTATCTCTATCAGACGCTATGGATAAAGGAATTCCATGTAATGAAACTATTTCATTTACATATAACTTGGCTAACTATTCCATACTGAAAGTTTCCTTCATAGGTAAGAAATGAGCAGATTTGGTTATCTACAATCACCCAGATTGTTTCATTACCTTTTCTTGTCTTGGGTAATTTGGTAACAAAGTCCATTGTTATCAATTCTCATTTCCATATTGGCATCTCTAATTGATGCAATAACCCTAAGGGTTTCTGGTGCTTAGCTTTAACCTGTGAACAAGTTAAACATTTAGCAACATAGTTTGCTATATCCTTTTTCATTCCTATCTACTAGAAACTCTTTCTTAAATCTTGATACATCTTATCACTACTAGGATGTATCGTATACTTAGACTTATGGGCTTCTTCTAAAATTTTGTTTCTTAGGTTCCCTTGAATAGGTATCCAGATCCTTTTCTTATGGAATCTCCAAATTCCTCTAATCCTTATTCTAATTCTTTAATCATTCCTTTTAAACCTTCAGTATCGTCCTTGATTGTTGTTTCCTGTACCTTTCTAATTTGCTCACTTAAATCTATCTGCAGATTTAATCTGAGAGAGCGTACTCGTTTTGGCTTTTCATAATACTTTCGACTTAAAGCATCAGCTACTACATTACCTTTTCCTGCATGATACTGGATATCAAGGTCATAATCACTAAGAATTTTCATCCAACGTCTCTGTCTCATATTTAATTCCTTTTGCCCAAAAACATATCTAAAACTCTTATGATCTGTAAATACAACGAACTTACTACCGTAAAGATAATGTCTCCAAATTTTAAGAGCAAAAATTATGGCTCCTAACTCTAGATCATGGGTTGTATAATTCTCTTCATGTTTCTTGTAACACCTGTGCCTCCACGGCCATCAAACAAATGCCGAACCAATGAAATATTATATTTTATACTTGGTATTTGTAAAAATATGTGTATCATTTGCACATATCAATTCTTGTTCAATTTCAAACTCTAAATCGCTTTCTGGAAGGTTATACGCGCACCGATGCGTAAATATAACCAGTTTAATGCAAAAAACACTTCGGAATAGTGACATAGGCATAACATACCTTAAATAACCTTTACATAACTTAGAAATAAGTTTTGAAGGCTTTGGTATGGCAAAAATTAAGTTAAATCGCTTACAGGGACTAAAGTTGACAAACTGCGAAAGTATGCCAATTTGAACTGTAACAGACATTCCGGAACATGACCATAAGTTAAACATACCATAAATATCCTTTACATAGCTTAGAAATAGGCTTTGAGGGGTTAGGTGTGCTAAAATAAACTTTTGGGTCATTCAGGGACTAAAAGTGTCAAAAAGTGCACAAGTTTGCATTTTCGCGCATAACTTACGTTCTGAATACATCCGGACATCCAAAAATTTATGTAAGCATGACTATATTATATTTTAGTGTTCGCCATAAGAAAAATCCATTCGTCGCGTCATTTGGATCGTTTTTCGCGCTTGTGCGCATTCCGTCGTAATTAAGCGAACATCGCGTTCGTACGGCTAAACGAACCGACATCTGAGATATTTTTGAGCACATTTTAAGTACCCTATACTTTAACTTCATTTTAGAGCTTTGAAATGGGGTTAACGGGCCTTAAACGTGTCAGAAATGGGCTTATTGCACTGCAGGGACCAAAAGTGTAAATCTGCCAAACTATGGCCTAGCGGTGCGCTACACTTTTAACGTAGCGGTGCGCTAGCCTGTCTGTAGACCAGATTCAATGTTTCTAACAGCAGATTGCAGCTGTTTGATCCACCACCACATGTTTCCAATTATCTAGTCATGAAGATAAGGATCATTTTTAGTCACCATAAGGTCCTGACACTTGTACGGGTGGGATTAAGGCACGTTTTCCATGAAACGATCCTAACGGTTCGGGTATTCCTATAAATACCCATCCACCCCATTGCTAAACTTACAAGAACTTTGATTTGAGAAACTCTAAGTTGAAACTATTGTTTCATACCTGAGATTTTTGAATCGAGGTTAGCATTCGGGGACCCTTCGTAAGTATTCTTTCGTTCTTTTCCTTATTTTATTGCTTTTCGAGTCAGAAAGTCAAACTTTGTTTGACTTTCAGCGTTGACCAGTAATGGTCAATGCGAAGTTCGTTTGAACTTCGCAACGTGAGTGTAATCACGTTGGTCATAGTCCCTTGGGACTATGCCCACTGATTACCATGTTGTCTAGGGTCGTAGGGTAGGCGATCTAATAAATCGCCTATACCCTCGAACCCGACCCAGTTTGGTCGATCATTAGGATCCGACCAAATACATTAGGTGACCATAGTAGGTAGGGAATAACCTTCCGATGGTTATACCCTATGGTCACATCGTTTAAATAGTTGTATGATAGGTAGTTTATATGCCTTAGGTAAATTACCAGAATACCCTTTTCATGTATAATTGGTAATTAAGCATATGTAACCTAAACTTTTGTCACATAACTGATTATGTAGCATGTTTAGGCATATAATACTTGTCATAGGACTAGTTAGGCGGTCCGAACGCGTTTCACGCGAACGACGCGTTAAAGTAGCATAAGCTACCTAAACGGGTCGTAATGGGTCGTAAGCTATTAGGTTGGGTTTCATTTAGCATGTAGGATTTGATAAACCATATGACACGAGTCTCTATACTCGTTTGGTTTACGAAACCTCATTCTATCCGATCTTCCGATTTAGGTCCGGTTTATTAATGTAGTTACCTATATTAGGTGCCGTTCGATTTCCGTGATCTCTAGCATTGTTTGGTTGTCACTCAAGGACTACTGAGCATTCTCAAGTGAGTACATAGACCCCTCTTATACTGTTTACCAAACGTTTTGGGGTGGAACACATGTGCCTACTTGTTACTTTCCTGCTTTCCTGTTTTCACATCATATACTTGTTATGTTCAGTAGTACACTATTAGTACATGATTTACATTAGATTTCTGCTATGTATGTTGACTGATAGCATGCTAGCACATTGATTTACATGACTTTTCTACTTTGTATGTTAACTTAGCATACTTAGTACAGCATTTTACATTGCATCTCTGTTGCATATGTTCCAGTAACATATGGACACATTGTTTTACAGCTCTACCTTGTATGTTTACTCTAGCATACTAGGTACATTATCTTCATCACATGCTTACATTTTGGTATGACATTTGGTTTGTTTAAATGATACAATGTACATTCATTAACACCGATCATGCCGCTCGGTAGTAGGTAGTGGTACCATAGGACTTGACAAATCCCATTCCTGAAATCTCGGGTTTGTTTGGACGTAAGGAATGACCGAATCCGAATACATATTCTCTTGATAACTCACTTTTACATAGTTATCCGTCTGTCTCAAGGCTTGGATGTATGAATTTTCACAATACCGCATAAATGTTCATATTTAGTATAGAATGCATATATTTTACAAAACATAACTTTGATTTAAACCAAGTTTTACTTCAATACTTTGTTTTGTACATTTTTACTTATGGTTTAAGTAGTCTAAATTTTACTTACCATACATATCATTTTGATTATACATTACTTGACTACTTTTGGATTATAAACATTTGACATGGTTTATACAAGGACTTTTGACTATTGGTTTAAACATAGACATCTTACATTGTTTGGTTTGGTTTGATTAAGTGATTAAGTAACGATGCATGTGTAATACGATACAAGCATGGTGGATACGCCGTTGGTACTTCCTATATATAAGTGTTTGTATGGTATTACATATCGTAGCGTTATTTGAATCATTTCATTTTGATACATATAACATTTTATACAAATAACATACTTTTCACAATACATTGTTTTACAAACAACTTAACTTATACAAACTCATTTTACATGGTTACTCATTTAACCATGCATTATTCTCTTATTTATACGTATCATCTGAACTTATTGTTTTTCAAATGATTTACAAAACAAAGCAAATTACAAGGTTCATGACTAAACATTTTCTCAAACATAAGTCATGAAACCTATTTTCACAAAACCTATGTATCTCACAGGCATTTTTATGCTGACGTACCTATTTTCACATGTGTTTTCAGGAGCTGTTGCATAAGATGATCAAGATACACATAGGCAGACTTGGGCTTTAGTGACAATAAAAGATGCATGACTAGTTAATTATGTTGTATTTCTTTGTTTGTTAAGACATTGTAACACTTATAATCAATAAAACGAAACTTTAATTTCCATGGTTGTGAAACATTAATTCTGTTACAACACTCCCCGATGTTTCCGCCACGTTTTGTATGTTCTACGTGGTCGGGGTGTGACAGAAAAGATGGTATCAGAGCCTATGGTTATAGGGAATTAGGTTATTAGTAATGCTTTGACCTAGTCTATAACCTTCTTAGGACACTAACGCGAGTTTACTTGCGTTTAGTCATAAAACAATACCGTCGTCTATCCTTAGGCGACGACCACAACAAGAACATAAATTTCAAAACCGCTTTGAAAACTAATCATCTGTACTAGGATGATTGATTACTAGGTTTTGAACCCTCTATTGTAAGGTTTTGAACTCTCTATTATATGGTTTTGAACCCCTTTGAGTTTTCAAAATCTCGTCAAGGTTTTGGGTTTTAAATAATGTGAACACGTGCAAACTGGAAGGGTGAATGCCTGTATTCTGGGTTTTCTGTCTAGGCAAGCACTTCGTATACATCTCATCAGACGCGAGACCAGTTGTGCTTACCTGGGAATTCTTGGAATGAGTGTTCACTTATAGGCGAGCATGTCTTCGCGATACATTATTTTTGACCCATTTACTTTGATTTGTCACCATCTCATTTGTTTGCCTTAGGTAACAAACAAATGATCACAATTTTCATTCGTTACCATTCTGTATTGATTATCCAATAACCTTTCACTCGTTTCTTCCTCTGTCTTTCATTTCCTTCTAGAATGTCTATTCCTCTCAGCACTGGTCAGATGCCCGAACGAACAGCCAAATTTGTTCAGCAAATAGGCGAAGTGATTCAGAAGACTGTGGATTTAGGCATTGCCATGGCTCGTCTCAACAATGAAGCCTCTCGTCTCGACAATGAAGCCACTCAAGAGCCACTGAAGGAAACAGAAGTCAAGACTGCACCAAAGTCAAGGAAGCGTAAGGCTTCAAGGAAACCCGCAGCGGTTACACCTAATCAAGCGGGACCTAGCCATGTGGCAAGGCCACCAGCTAGGAGGCCGTACTTAGGAACTGCTCCTAGGTGCGAGCGATGTAACGGTCATCATTCAAACCTCATACCCTGCTCCAAATGCACCTACTGTGGACGGTTGGGACATTTGATTATCACATGCCGCTTTGCTATCCAGAACAAAGCTATTGCAAATCTTGCTGCTACCCAACTCCAAGTCAACCCTACTCAAGCTCGTTTTCCGCGTGGTACTTGCTACAACTGTGGTGATACGAGCCATTTCAGGAACAAATGCCCAAAGCTTGCTAATGCAAATCCAACCCACGGATGAGCAGTTGGCTGATTAGAAGATGTTGTTGTCTTATGCTTTTGTTTCTTCTATTTCTTGTAATGTGAAACAATCTATTTGATTATAAATAAATTGTTGTTCACAGTTCTGATATACGAGTGTAGTTACATGTGTGTATGACTTTTCCTATGATACTTACATCAAGGAACTATGTTCCTTATAAACTACTCTTGTGATTCTCTCTTTCAAATGATCGCTCATGATTCCCTCGAACATTTTAAGTACTCGTTTCATTCTAAGAAACAAAGTACAGAAAATAAAGTGGCATTATGAGTGATCATGCTTCTGCACATCTGTGCCTTTAAATCCTTGGTTAGATAACTAAGGGTATTATCAAATCTCATACCCATTACGTTTTGATTTTTCAACATACACAGTACAGGTATTTCAAAACAATCTTCATGATCTCAAAACATTTCATATAGTTTGAAAACAATTTTTCTAGATACATTGTCTATGTTATTTCAAAAACATTGGCCATGTTATCAAAACCAACCTTTCTAATTTCAAAATATTTCATATAGTCTGAAGACAATATTAACACAATACATTTTCTTATCAAGTGCATGATTTCGAAAAGCATCATTCATGTCTTTCAAAAACCTTATACATAATTTCAAAATTCATCTCGCATGATTTTAAAACATTTTTGTAAATATATCTATCTAATACACCTACTTTATGATTTCAAAAGTATTATATATGAGGTTTCAAAAACGTTAAACACATTTTTTTTCTTAAAGGAACCCCATGCATAGTTTTCAGAAATATTTTTCCTCATACATTGACTTAACCTTCAAATTCTGCTTCATATGTCGCCTTGACATATCAAGCATCTCAACTTCATAAGCATTTTACATCATGTTTTGACCTAAGCACATCCAGTGCAAGGTTTCAAAACATCTTCAACTTTTAAATCCATATGGGATCTTTTTATTTTCACAATTAGATCCTTGTGGATAATTGTCATACAAATCAGAGTCCTTAATTGGATTCCTTTTGTACCTAAATTCGAACATTTCGGTTCCTTATAATCGAAATCGAATTTTTCTTTTAAAAATCTTTCTATCTTTATAGTTGGATTCTTGATAACGTTTAAAGTACCAAATGAAATCCACAGAATGGATTCCTAGTGTGCTTTAAATGCATGTACGCAATTAACAAGACAAGTTAACAAACAATTTTGTGGTTATGTGATTATGTGTTTACATATTTGGTGTTTTCATTTATGCATTTTTGTGTTTTTAGTATACTCTGGGTATTCATTATCCAAATCCTCGTAGAATCTTTCATATCTTGATATGAGGGATTCGTAGTAGGATATTCAAAAAGGTACTACCTTAAATCCTGAATGGGCTTCTATGTAATAGTTAAAACCCTTGGATTATATAGTACTACTCCATGATTCATAAGAGACCCTTTAGTGGTCTAATCAAAAAGATTGATTCACAATTTGGTTAAAGAACGACATCTAGTGATGTGGCTGGACAGACTCCTTGATAGTCTATTTAGATCATTTATTGATTTAGTCAAAAGGACCCTATGGTGGTCTAGTCACGCTCATCACCGGTTTGTTCATTTGGTTTTCCCCTACACACTATAAAATAGACTGTGTGAACTGTGCAAGGAATTGTCTGATTATGGACGCGTACATAATTATGAAATTTAGTGCACAGAAACCCAGTAAGATTTATTATGTGTAAGAGCCGATAGTGACAACAATAACGAAATGAGAACGATGTAATGGAGGTACGGTGGACGCACCAATGACGCTTCATATACTTGTATATAAGTATCCCTCTTACATTGCAATCATGATGTTATTAAAGGTTACTAGAAGTTCAGAACCCTAATCAATATTGTTCGATCTTTTCAACTTCATGTTTTCAAGCTCTCACAAGTTTCCTCTAAATAAATTTCGGGACGAAATTTCCTAAAGTAGGGGAGACTGTAACACCTGTGCCTCCACGGCCATCAAACAAATGCCGAACCAATGAAATATTATATTTTATACTTGGTATTTGTAAAAATATGTGTATCATTTGCACATATCAATTCTTGTTCAATTTCAAACTCTAAATCGCTTTCTGGAAGGTTATACGCGCACCGATGCGTAAATATAACCAGTTTAATGCAACAAACACTCCGGAATAGTGACATAGGCATAACATACCTTAAATAACCTTTACATAACTTAGAAATAAGTTTTGAAGGCTTTGGTATGGCAAAAATTAAGTTAAATCGCTTACAGGGACTAAAGTTGACAAACTGCGAAAGTATGCCAATTTGAACTGTAACAGACATTCCGGAACATGACCATAAGTTAAACATACCATAAATATCCTTTACATAGCTTAGAAATAGGCTTTGAGGGGTTAGGTGTGCTAAAATAAACTTTTGGGTCATTCAGGGACTAAAAGTGTCAAAAAGTGCACAAGTTTGCATTTTCGCGCATAACTTACGTTCTGAATACATCCGGACATCCAAAAATTTATGTAAGCATGACTATATTATATTTTAGTGTTCGCCATAAGAAAAATCCATTCGTCGCGTCATTTGGATCGTTTTTCGCGCTTGTGCGCATTCCGTCGTAATTAAGCGAACATCGCGTTCGTACGGCTAAACGAACCGACATCTGAGATATTTTTGAGCACATTTTAAGTACCCTATACTTTAACTTCATTTTAGAGCTTTGAAATGGGGTTAACGGGCCTTAAACGTGTCAGAAATGGGCTTATTGCACTGCAGGGACCAAAAGTGTAAATCTGCCAAACTATGGCCAAGCGGTGCGCTACACTTTTAACGTAGCGGTGCGCTAGCCTGTCTGCAGACCAGATTCAATGTTTCTAATAGCAGATTGCAGCTGTTTGATCCACCACCACATGTTTCCAATTATCTAGTCATGAAGATAAGGATCATTTTTAGTCACCATAAGGTCCCGACACTTGTACGGGTGGGATTAAGGCACGTTTTCCGTGAAACGATCCTAACGGTTCGGGTATTCCTATAAATACCCATCCACCCCATTGCTAAACTTACAAGAACTTTGATTTGAGAAACTCTAAGTTGAAACTATTGTTTCATACCTGAGATTTTTGAATCGAGGTTAGCATTCGGGGACCCTTCGTAAGTATTCTTTCGTTCTTTTCCTTATTTTATTGCTTTTCGAGTCAGAAAGTCAAACTTTGTTTGACTTTCAGCGTTGACCAGTAATGGTCAATGCGAAGTTCGTTTGAACTTCGCAACGCGAGTGTAATCACGTTGGTCATAGTCCCTTGGGACTATGCCCACTGATTACCATGTTGTCTAGGGTCGTAGGGTAGGCGATCTAATAAATCGCCTATACCCTCGAACCCGACCCAGTTTGGTCGATCATTAGGATCCGACCAAATACATTAGGTGACCATAGTAGGTAGGGAATAACCTTCCGATGGTTATACCCTATGGTCACATCGTTTAAATAGTTGTATGATAGGTAGTTTATATGCCTTAGGTAAATTACCAGAATACCCTTTTCATGTATAATTGGTAATTAAGCATATGTAACCTAAACTTTTGTCACATAACTGATTATGTAGCATGTTTAGGCATATAATACTTGTCATAGGACTAGTTAGGCGGTCCGAACGCGTTTCACGCGAACGACGCGTTAAAGTAGCATAAGCTACCTAAACGGGTCGTAATGGGTCGTAAGCTATTAGGTTGGGTTTCATTTAGCATGTAGGATTTGATAAACCATATGACACGAGTCTCTATACTCGTTTGGTTTACGAAACCTCATTCTATCCGATCTTCCGATTTAGGTCCAGTTTATTAATGTAGTTACCTATATTAGGTGTCGTTCGATTTCCGTGATCTCTAGCATTGTTTGGTTGTCACTCAAGGACTACTGAGCATTCTCAAGTGAGTACATAGACCCCTCTTTTACTGTTTTCCAAACGTTTTGGGGTGGAACACATGTGCCTACTTGTTACTTTCCTGCTTTCCTGTTTTCACATCATATACTTGTTATGTTCAGTAGTACACTATTAGTACATGATTTACATTAGATTTCTGCTATGTATGTTGACTGATAGCATGCTAGCACATTGATTTACATGACTTTTCTACTTTGTATGTTAACTTAGCATACTTAGTACAGCATTTTACATTGCATCTCTGTTGCATATGTTCCAGTAACATATGGACACATTGTTTTACAGCTCTACCTTGTATGTTTACTCTAGCATACTAGGTACATTATCTTCATCACATGCTTACATTTTGGTATGACATTTGGTTTGTTTAAATGATACAATGTACATTCATTAACACCGATCATGCCGCTCGGTAGTAGGTAGTGGTACCATAGGACTTGACAAATCCCATTCCTGAAATCTCGGGTTTGTTTGGACGTAAGGAATGACCGAATCCGAATACATATTTTCTTGATAACTCACTTTTACATAGTTATCCGTCTGTCTCAAGGCTTGGATGTATGAATTTTCACAATACCGCATAAATGTTCATATTTAGTATAGCATGCATATATTTTACAAAACATAACTTTGATTTAAACCAAGTTTTACTTCAATACTTTGTTTTGTACATTTTTACTTATGGTTTAAGTAGTCTAAATTTTACTTACAATACATATCATTTTGATTATACATTACTTGACTACTTTTGGATTATAAACATTTGACATGGTTTATACAAGGACTTTTGACTATTGGTTTAAACATAGACATCTTACATTGTTTGGTTTGGTTTGATTAAGTGATTAAGTAACGATGCATGTGTAATACGATACAAGCATGGTGGATACGCCGTTGGTACTTCCTATATATAAGTGTTTGTATGGTATTACATATCGTAGCGTTATTTGAATCATTTCATTTTGATACATATAACATTTTATACAAATAACATACTTTTCACAATACATTGTTTTACAAACAACTTAACTTATACAAACTCATTTTACATGGTTACTCATTTAACCATGCATTATTCTCTTATTTATACGTATCATCTGAACTTATTGTTTTTCAAATGATTTACAAAACAAAGCAAATTACAAGGTTCATGACTAAACATTTTCTCAAACATAAGTCATGAAACCTATTTTCACAAAACCTATGTATCTCACAGGCATTTTTATGCTGACGTACCTATTTTCACATGTGTTTTCAGGAGCTGTTGCATAAGATGATCAAGATACACATAGGCAGACTTGGGCTTTAGTGACAATAAAAGATGCATGACTAGTTAATTATGTTGTATTTCTTTGTTTGTTAAGACATTGTAACACTTATAATCAATAAAACGAAACTTTAATTTCCATGGCTGTGAAACATTAATTCTGTTACAACACTCCCCGATGTTTCCGCCACGTTTTGTATGTTCTACGTGGTCGGGGTGTGACATTTCTTAAGTTGTCTAGAGGCATAAGCTATAACCTTTTGATGTTGCATCAGCACACATCCGTATCCTAACTTAGACGCGTCACAATAGACTACAAAGTCTTCAGTTCCTTCTGGTAACACAAGTATCGGTGCATTGGTTAACCTTTGCTTTAGAATCCTAAATGCTTCCTCATGTTTTGGTCCCCATTCAAACTTAACTGATTTGCAAGTCAGTTTGGTTAATGGAATGGCTATTCGAGAAAAATCTTGAATAAAACGTCTATAATATCCTGCCAGTCCAAGAAAACTTCTTACTTCTGTTGGTGACTCAGGGACTTTCCATTTGGTAATTGCCATAATTTTTTGTGGGATCCACATGAATTCCTTCATGATTAACCAGATGTTCAAGGAATTGTACTTCTTGCGATCAGAATTCGTATTTTGAGAATTTAGCATAAAGCTTTTCTTTTCTCAACAATGTCAGAAGTATATGCAAATGCTCTGCATGATCCTCCTTACTCTTAGAGTAAATTAAAATATCATCTATAAAGACAATTATGAATTTATCCAGGTATGGTTTACATATCCTGTTCATCATGTCCACAAATGCAGCTGGGGCATTGTTTAATCCAAATGGCATGACTGTAAATTCATAATGACCGTACCTTGTTCTGAAAGCAGTTTTAGGAATGTCCTCTTCCTGTACTTTCAATTGATGATATCTCGAGCGTAAATCGATCTTAGAAAAGAATCGAGATCTTTGAAGTTGATAGAACAAGTCATTGATTCTCGGTAGTCGATATCGATTTTTTATCGTAACCTTGTTCAATTCTTGGTATTCAATGCACATGCGCATCGATCCATCCTTCTTCTTGACAAATAACACCTATGCTCCCCATGGCGATGAACTAGGCTGTATGAAACCTTTCTCTAGTAATTCGTCAAGCTGTCTCTTTAGTTCCTGCATCTCCGTAGGTGCTAGTCTATATGGTGCTTTGGCAATCGATGTCGTTCCTGGTATTAGGTGAATTCTAAATTCAATCTCTCGATCCGGCGGTAATCCAAGTAACTCTCCTGGAAAAACATCTGAGAATTTAGATGCTATAGGAATATCTTTTAATTCTTTGATAATGGAAATCATATACCCCATTGCTCATTTCCTTGCATAGCTTGCAGCTTTCATCACAAAGATGAACTTTGTGGTTTTCGTTGATCTATCTCCTTTAATTGTGATCCTTTCACCACTTGGTGTATTTACTTGCACAGACTTTTGATCACATAAAATACTGGCATGATTGGCTATCAACCAATCCATTCCTAACACGACATCGAATCCGGCTAGATTCATTGGAAAAAGGTTAGTAGTAAAATTATGGTTTAGAATTTCTATCCTTGCTCCCTGCAAGATTTCACTTATCTTGATAGAATCTCCATTTGCCGTTTCCCGTTTCCACCAGACAGTCTTGTTGAAATTTCGTTAATGGTTGATTGAGAAGTTTGTAGAAAGAGGTATTGATAAAACTTTGGTTCGCACCAGAGTTAAATAATACTTTAGCAAAAACATCATTAATTAAAAACGTACTGGCAATCACATCCGAAATCATCTTGGATTTTTCGGCCGTCAGAACAAATGCTCTAGCATTCTTCTTAGGTCCTTCGGTTGCCTTAGCTTTGTTGGTTGTTGCTAGAGCTAGTTTCGGACAGTTCTGTTTGATATGACCAGCTTCTCCACAATTGTAGCATAATTCATTGCTAGCTTTCTTCCTGCAGTCTTCTTCCTTATGTTCAGATATTTTGCAAAAGTTCCAGTATATTGAGCACCGTCCTGAGTGCTTCATTTTCCAATACTTGCAGTTGGGTGAAGAGGAAGAACCTGTTTCTTTATAACGAAATTCTTGGGTAAGCTTTTGAGCTAGGTTCTTTCTCTGGTTTTCCTCTTGCGTACGTACCAACTCATCAGTCAGAGTGTTAGCTAGTTCTACTGCTTCTTCTATGGTTTGTGGCCTAGCTGCCTTGACGACGTGTATGATCTCACTAATTAATCCCCAGATATAACGGGAGATTAATACGGGTTCTAGTGAGGCTAAGGTTGGTACTATCCTAGCATATTCAAAGAATATGGTAGTATAACCCTTGCAATCTATTCCAGTCGTTTTAAGATTTAAGAACTTATTGGCATTCTGTTCTTTTTCATGAGGAGGGTAGAATTTACTTTCAACTATCTCCTTAAAGTTGGTCCATTCCATGTTATAAACTCTATCACTTCCTCTAGACTGGAGAATGGTATTCCACCACTCTAGGGCAGCATTCTTAAATAGATTAGAAGCAAACATGATTTTATCTTCATCTGCACATTTACTTATTTTTATGACGGCTTCTGTCTTTTCTATCCAGCGTAAGGTTGAAATAGCTCCTTCATGGCCTGAGAATTCTATTGGTTGCAGGCCAAGAATTCTTTATAAGAACAATCATATGAGATGGTTCGTCTTCTTTTTGGAATTGGTCCATTGATAAATGGTCCGTGATTTTCATTCATGCTGTGACTTGGTTCAGTAGGTTCATGTTTACTTCCGATTACAGAATTATTATTTTCTGCTTTTTAATAGTCTTGATAATATATGGCATAGCATCTATGATTCCTTGTGCTACTATATGTTCGATGGCACTTTTATTCACTTGGTTCCCGTTATTATCGTTATTCTGGTTTTCCTGATTTACTTCGTTGTCCATCTGAATTGTAAACATTTACCAGGTATTAATATCATAGGATAAAATTCACACAAACAACCACTCAAACAGATTGATCAAAAACGTCGAGAATTTGACGTACTCTTTTTATATATATCTATATGCATCTGTTACAAATTACAACTGAAATTTAAACACTAGTAATTATGCATCGTTAGATATATATATATATATATATATATATATATATATATTAGTTTATCTATTTTAGTTTACTTTTGATATATATAGGATTAGGTTCAAGAGTGAACACTAGTGTAGTTTGCGAAATGAGCGAATTAATCCATCTGAATTGTAAACATTTACCAGGTATTAATATCATAGGATAAAATTCACACAAACAACCACTCAAACAGATTGATCAAAAACGTCGAGAATTTGACTTACTCTTTTTATATATATCTATATGCATCTATTACAAATTACAACTGAAATTTAAACACTAGTAATTATGCATCGTTAGATATATATATATATATATATATATATATATTAGTCTGTCTATTTTAGTTGACATTTGATATATAGGATTAGGTTCAAGAGTGAACACTAGTGTAGTTTACGAACTGAGCGAATTAATCCTGGCCATACATGTGTATAGATCAATGGCCAGGATTTGATGATGAAGTACACTAGTATATTTTACGATTTGATGATGAAATCCTAGCCATCCACGTGCGTAAATCAATGGCCAAGATTTGTTCAATCAGTTCGCAAATACACCACTGTTCACTCTAGAACCCCACCCTATATATATATATATATATATATATATATATATATATATATATATATATATATTCAATGTAACAAAATACACACACACACACGCACACGCACACGCGGGGTTAAAGTCAAGTGGGATTCAAAGAGAGGAGCTGAATACACTTGGGAGCTGGAATCAGAAATGAAGCGAAAGTATCCACATTTATTCCAGTAAATCTCGAGGACGAGATTTTAAATAAGGTGAGGAGAATGTAAGGACTCTCAAAAATTATCCTAAAAATACCCATAAGTATAAAACCGGACCCTTGAAACCTTACCCTACATTAAAAATCAAGAAAAAACAAAATCTGGGGTCTCAGACGGGCCGCGTAAGAAACAATGTAAGTCTTACGCCGGCCGCGTCAATATACGGGTTGACCGGATAAGCGTAAACCGTGCCACGTGTCGACCATCTGGTACACCTACGTATGACTGGTCAAAGCTAGGCGTAGACTGGGCGGCAATGCGGCCCGTGTAAGGTAAGCTTAAGGTTTACGCGGGCCGCGTCAGACCTCAATTTTTGCTATAAATAGCCCTTCACTTGCACAATCCACTGGTGTCGATAAAAACTTACACAAACGAAATTCTACTGCTCTAAGGTCGAATTTAGTTCAATTATAGTGTAGTGCTGCTCAAATACCGGGTATTAAGTCGATCGCTATTACGATTCATTTTCCGATCGATCAATGTACTCAATGAATGTTTAAGTGCTGCCCACATTAGGGTGATGCTTTGTCATTAGTCGTTAATTCGATGGATGTTTAAGCATAGCACTTTGTCATTCGTTGTGATGGTTGATCTCGTGAGTTATCGTAAAATGCTGTATTGATTACTAACCCAGTTTTGTGTGCATTGTTATGTAAATTAGGTTAACAAGACTAAGCTATAGACTAAACTATATCCGTGTTAAAATCTGCAATGTGAGTCATTCTCTTTTTATCAAATTACTTTACAAAACTCTATTTGTTTTCAATGTTATAATTACGGGGATTAAGTCTTTGTAATCACCAAGTTACAGCCGGTATGTGGGGTTTTGTATACATTACTTTTTCCCGCCACCATTGGACAACGAGTTAGCCAATGGGTGGTCTGACCACAGTCACAGAAATAAGTCGAGTGACAAATACTGTGGGTAGTTGGTTGATATAAAAACAATGTAATCACCCTTAATACTGTAAATTATAACAAACAGGTCTGTTTTAGTAACTAGAATGATTCACTCAGTATTTTCCACTGACAAAATTTTTTTCAAACATGTTTCAGGTGATCTGTTGTGATTCAGGAAAGGTGCCAGAAAGCACTGCAAGCTTAAGAAAGTGGCTCCTATTAAAATAAAGAAATATGTTTTGTAAAATAAAGATTTCTCCGTGAAATCATCTTATTGTAAATTACTGGGATTTTATCCCAAATTGTGAAATAAAATAATTGGGAAAAAAATTTAGCTTGAAAAAGATCCTGATAATAAACTTCCGCTGTTAAACTCAATTAAATAAATACCACGGGATTTCTGTCCTGCGGCTCCTGAAACGGGTCAAACCGGGTCAAGGGCCGTGACAGAAAAAAATGGTATCAGAGCCACTGAGTTAAGCTAATTAAGTATTTAGAAATACTTAATTTTTCCTGATTACTATTATGTGATTATGTGTTTTATTAACTGATTATTTGTTAGTTACAGTATGGGTAGGAAAAAGCTTTCCAGCATCTATCTTAAATTAGATAGGTCATCCAATGAGAAGGGAAGTTCATCCCAAACAAAATCCTCAAATCCATCTGTGATTTCTGATGAAGGAATATTTGTGCGAAAATCACAATATGAGGAACCACTTTCTCCTAGTAAAAGAAGTCTGATTATTAGGAAAAGTAAAGAGAAAATAAAGAAAGTCAGAGAGAAGAAAGTTAAACAGGAAACTCGGGAATTAGTCAGTAAATCACCATGGGAAGACAATTTAGATGAAAAATGGGCAGATTTATATATGCTAGCTACAGTAGCAGTAAATGCAGATCTCTAAATAATTTGACTAGCAAACACTATCACCTACAATTTAGAAAATCCATTCAGTAAATAAATAAATTCACAATAAAACATAGTGTGTTTTAAATTTCAGTTGTTTTGTAAGAAATATGGTATGCAATAATATGGGAAGGTTATTTTTGGAAGATGTGATTAATTATTTTTACTTGTATATTAAACAGCATGAATGAGTTATCAGAAGCCTTAGAGAATATCAACCTATACCCTGTAAATCTAGAAGTTTCCAAAGAGTTTACTGGGTATTTTCCTGATGTGGAACAACCTGTAGAATTCAACGCTCCACCTTTGAAAAAGCCAAAACCAAAGAAAAGAAGGAAATACGTATGGGGGAGTCGTATACGTAGGAAAAAGCCGGCTCCAAAACTTCCTAAAATAAACAATCCCTTATCAAAAGAGAAAGGAAAAGAAATTAAAACCGGGGAAAGTTCGAAACCGCAGGAATTAGAGATAGAAGTGGGGGAAGATGCTAGAGAAATGGGAATACAATTTGAGGAATATTCCAAGGAAATAGAAATGGAAGTTGGAAAAGGTTTTAGACCAACTCAGAGGGAAGTTGGAGAAAGCTCCAAACAAAACCAGGGAATAACTTTTCAGGAGGAAATAGATTTTTTATTGGCAAGCTGTGAAACTATTCAGCCTGTCAATACAAATGTTTTTACTCGACCTATTGAAAACCAAATCCCTATAAATTTTGAACCAGCAATTCCAGAACAAATAATCCATACTCAACCTGTAGAAATGGATGAGTGGTGGACAAATGATTGGCAATTTCAAAACATTGTCAACAGTCCTTATTCCTTTCTTCCGCAATTCGATCCAGAACCATTACCAAATCCACCCATGAGTAACGAAAATCTGGCTGAACTTCGCCATTTTGGCGAAGAATTAATGGATGCGGGAAATAGAATTCGGGAGATAGGGGGACAAATTGCCTGGAAGTATGATGAAAGGGAACTTCATTTTTAGGAAGACAAATGAAGAGAGATATGGGTTGGTAAAACTGTGGTTGTGTAATAGTAATAGTAAAATCAGTACTTGTAAAATAACTAATAAAACGGTTGTATATAGAGGCATGTTATAAGCTATAAACTAAAGGAAATTTTAGATTTTGGTTGTATATTCGTTTTCGTGATTATGTGCAATTAAGTGTGACATTGGATTATTTCTTTATACTAATTATTTATCTACAAATTAATTATCAGATGGCAAATGTTGGTAATGAATCAGTAAATGAAGTAAATCAATCCGAGCAAATTCAAGAAGAACAATTGTTAAATAGACAAGATATAGAGGATATTGTTGCACAAGGAATAGCCAATGCTATTCCAGCCATTGTTGCTGCTGTTCAAAAACCTGTTAAACCGCAATCAATCATTCCTAGTAAACGCACTCAAGGCGACAATTTTAGTAATAGTATAAACGGAGGCGGAAATCATGTTAATAACAATAATGATCTGCAAACCCCAATTTTCAAGAAAATGAAAGCTGCAACACCTGGTTGCACTTATAAAGAATTCCTTGCCTGTAAACCAACTGAGTTTGCAGGTAACGAAGGGGCTATTGCATCATTATGTTGGTTAGAGAAAACTGAGGCAGTAATTGCTATAAGAAAATGTGCTGAGGAAGATCAAGTTATGTATGCGTCTAATTTTTTTAAAGAAGGGGCGTTAGAATGGTGGAATATAGTGTTACAAGCTAAAAGAAGGACTGTGGCCTATGCCATGAACTGGGTAGAATTTAAGAGTCTTGTAGAAAGAAAATTCTGTCCCGAGTATGAAAAAGATCAAATGGAAAATAAGTTCTTAAACCATCGGATGGTAAATGTGGATTGTCGTGCTTATACTTCGACATTCTTCGAATATGCTAGGGTGGTACCAACACTGGCTTCGCCAGAGCCGGTACTCATTTCTCGCTACATTTGGGGATTAATTAGCGAAATCCGCAATATCGTTAAAGCTGCGAGACCTCGCACTATTGACGATGCAGTGGAACTAGCCAATACCTTAACTGACGAACTGGTATGCACTCAAGATGAAAACAGGAAGAAGGAATTAGCTCAGAAAATTACCCAAGGATTTCGGGTGGGTAAGAATAGCAACTTCAAGAAAAGAGGAACAGGGCAATCTTCAACTTTACCTTTTTGCAAAGATTGCAAAAAGAAACATTATGGAAGATGTAACGTAATTTGCAATTTTTGCAAAGCCATAGGACATCGTGAAGAAGACTGCAGGAAGAAAACCAGAATCTGCTACAACTGTGGAGAAACAGGACATATTAAGCCAGAATGTCCTAAATTGGTCAAACCTACAGACAACAAAGCCAAGGCGACTGACGGAGCTACTAAGAAGAATGTCAGAGCATTCCAGCTAACTACTCAAGAAGCAGAACTCATTCCAGATGTGATAGCTGGTACGTTCTTAGTTCACAACGTATACGCAAAAGTATTATTTGACTCTGGTGCAAACCAAAGTTTTATCAATACTTTATTCTGTCAAGCTCTTAAGTTACCTTTAACCAACATTAGGCAGATTTTTACAGTCGAAACAGCAGATGGGAATTCAGTTAAAATAAATCAGATTTTGCAAAAAGTAGAAATAGAACTTTCATGTCATAAATTTTCTGCAAATCTGTTACCTATGAAATTAGCTGAATTTGATGTTGTGTTAGGAATGGATTGGTTAACAGCCAACCATGCTCGAATTCTTTGTGATAAGAATTCCATAGAAATTCAAGCACCCACAGGAGAAATAATAGTGATTACAGGAGATAAACCATGAAAACCCATGAAGTTCATATCAGTAATGAAAGTTGCTAGTTATGAACGAAAGCAAGGAATAGTATATATGATTTCGGTAATCATCAATACTAAGAACAAAGAACTTAAGGAAATACCTGTAGTCTCAGAATACCTAGATGTATTCCCAGAAGAATTACCAGGGTTACCACCAGATAGGGAGGTAGAATTTAGGATTCATCTAATTCTAGGAACTACACCGATAGCCAAGGCACCTTATCGGTTAGCTCCTACCGAAATGTTAGAACTTAAGAAGCAATTAGATGAATTATTAAGTAAAGGTTTCATACAACCTAGTTCATCCCCGTGGGGAGCTCCAGTGTTGTTTGTTAAAAAGAAGGATGGTTCCATGAGAATGTGTATTGATTATAGAGAATTGAATAAGGTTACAATTAAGAATCGATACCCATTACCTAGGATTGATGATCTTTTCGATCAACTTCAAGGAGCTAGATATTTTTCTAAGATAGATTTACGCTCCGGATATCATCAATTGAAAGTACAAGAGGAAGACATACCTAAAACTGCTTTCAGGACTAGGTATGGTCATTACGAGTTTACAGTCATGCCCTTTGGGTTAACGAATGCACCTGCAGCATTCATGGACATGATGAATAGAATTTGTAAACCGTATTTGGATAAATTTGTAATTGTTTTTATAGACGATATACTTATTTATTCCAAAAGTCAGACAGAATATTGTGAGCATTTGCATGTACTCTTAACTTTGTTAAGAAAAGAAAAGCTTTACGCCAAATTCTCGAAGTGTGAATTTTGGCTAAATGAAGTACAATTCTTAGGACACATGGTGAATCACGAAGGTATTCATGTAGATCCTGCAAAGATAGAGGCAATTACCAATTGGAAGGTTCCGCAAACTGCAATGGAAATTAGAAGTTTTATAGGTTTAGCTGGGTATTATAGACGGTTTATTAAGGATTTTTTTCAAAATAGCTGTACCATTAACTAAGTTAACTTGTAAAGCCATTAAGTTTGAATGGGGACCTAAACAAGAAGAAGCCTTTAGAATATTGAAGCAGAAATTAACAAATGCTCCAATCCTAGCTTTACCAGAAGGAACTGAAGATTTTGAAGTTTATTGTGATGCTTCAAAACTAGGATTCGGATGTGTGTTAATACAACGAAAGAAAGTAATTGCATATGCTTCAAGGAAATTGAAAAAGCACGAAGAAAATTATACAACGCATGATTTAGAATTAGGAGCCGTAATTTTTGCCCTTAAAATTTGGAGACATTATCTGTACGGAAGTAAATTTACTATCTATACAGATCATAAAAGTTTAAGATATATATTCGGGCAAAAAGAATTAAACATGAGGCAAAGAAGATGGATGGAAATCCTAAGTGACTACGACTGTGATATTCAATATCATGAAGGAAAGGCAAATGTAGTTGCAGATGCCTTAAGTCGTAAGTACTATGAAAAACAACGAAGGGTTCGTGCTCTTAGATTAAATCTACAGTTAGATTTAAATGAACAACTGAAGCATTTTCAAGAAGCAGCAATAGAGGATGTTGCTGAAGGAATGAAAGGAAGACTAAAAGAATTAGAGCAAGGAGCTGATGGAATTTGGAGATTCCATAAGAAAAGGATTTGGGTACCAAAACAAGGAGAATTAAGAAATAAAATTTTAGAGGAAGCTCATAAATCTAGGTATACTATACATCCAGGAAACAATAAGATGTACCAAGATTTAAGAAAGAATTTCTGGTGGATAGGTATGAAAAAGGATATAGCTAAGTATGTATCAAAGTGTCTTACTTGTTCACAAGTTAAGGCAGAACATCAGAAACCATCAGGTCTATTACAACAGTTAGAAATGCCAGTATGGAAATGGGAACTCATAACAATGGATTTTGTTACTAAGTTACCCAAAACCAGAAAAGGTAATGACGCGATTTGGGTAATTGTGGATCGATTAACCAAATCTGCTCACTTTCTACCTATGAAAGAAACCTTTAGCATGGAAAGATTGGCAAAATTGTATGTAGATGAAGTGGTATCCTTACATGGAGTTCCACTCTCCATTGTTTCGGATAGGGATAGTCGTTTCACTTCTCATTTCTGGACAAGTTTCCAGAAAGCAATGGGAACTCGACTAAACCTAAGTACGGCATATCATCCTCAAACGGACGGGCAAAGTGAAAGAACAATCCAAACTCTAGAAGACATGCTCAGAGCATGCGTACTAGATTTTGGTGGAAATTGGGATGATCACTTACCTCTGATCGAATTCTCCTATAATAATAGTTATCATTCAAGTATTGAAACTGCTCCATTCGAGGCACTTTATGGAAGAAAGTGCAGAACTCCAGTATGTTGGGCAGAAATAGGAGAAAGTCAATTGTCAGGTCCTGAGATTGTGCAAGAGACCACTGACAAAATTACTCAAATCAAGGAAAGGCTGAAGACTGCTCGAGATCGCCAGAAGAGTTATGCAGACATTAGGTGCAAGCCATTAGAATTCCAAGTTGGAGACAGAGTATTGTTAAAAGTTTCTCCTTGGAAAGGAGTAGTCCGATTTGGTAAGAAAGGAAAACTAAGTCCTAGATACGTAGGACCATTTCCAGTAATCCAACGTATAGGACCAGTTGCTTATCGTTTACAACTACCAGAAGAATTAGCTGGAGTACATGATGTATTTCATGTATCCAATCTCAAGAAATGTTTAGCAGACGAATCTTTGGTAGTACCTCTTCAAGATATAGAGGTAAACGAAAAGCTAAAATTTGTTGAGAAACCTCTTCAGATAGAAGATAGAAAAGTAAAATTTCTCAAGCATAAACGACTCGTTCTGGTTAAAGCCAAGTGGGATTCAAAGAGAGGAGCTGAATACACTTGGGAGCTGGAATCAGAAATGAAGCGAAAGTATCCACATTTATTCCAGTAAATCTCGAGGACGAGATTTTAAATAAGGTGAGGAGAATGTAAGGACTCTCAAAAATTATCCTAAAAATACCCATAAGTATAAACCCGGACCCTTGAAACCTTACCCTACATTAAAAATCAAGAAAAAACAAAATCTGGGGTCTCAGGCGGGCCGCGTAAGAAACAATGTAAGTCTTACGCGGGCCGCGTCAATATACGGGTTGACCGGATAAGCGTAAACCGTGCCACGTGTCGACCATCTGGTACACCTACGTGTGACTGGTCAAAGCTAGGCGTAGACTGGGCGGCAATGCAGCCCGCGTAAGGTAAGCTTAAGGTTTACGCGGGCCGCGTCAGACCTCAATTTTTGCTATAAATAGCCCTTCACTTGCACAATCCACTGGTGTCGATAAAAACTTACACAAACGAAATTCTACTGCTCTAAGGTCGAATTTAGTTCAATTATAGTGTAGTGCTGCTCAAATACCGGGTATTAAGTCGATCGCTATTACGATTCATTTTCCGATCGATCAATGTACTCAATGAATGTTTAAGTGCTGCCCACATTAGGGTGATGCTTTGTCATTAGTCGTTAATTCGATGGATGTTTAAGCATAGCACTTTGTCATTCGTTGTGATGGTTGATCTCGTGAGTTATCGTAAAATGCTGTATTGATTACTAACCCAGTTTTGTGTGCATTGTTATGTAAATTAGGTTAACAAGACTAAGCTATAGACTAAACTATATCCGTGTTAAAATCTGCAATGTGAGTCATTCTCTTTTTATCAAATTACTTTACAAAACTCTATTTGTTTTCAATGTTATAATTACGGGGATTAAGTCTTTGTAATCACCAAGTTACAGCCGGTATGTGGGGTTTTGTATACATTACTTTTTCCCGCCACCATTGGACAACGAGTTAGCCAATGGGTGGTCTGACCACAGTCACAGAAATAAGTCGAGTGACAAATACTGTGGGTAGTTGGTTGATATAAAAACAATGTAATCACCCTTAATACTGTAAATTATAACAAACAGGTCTGTTTTAGTAACTAGAATGATTCACTCAGTATTTTCCACTGACAAAATTTTTTTCAAACATGTTTCAGGTGATCTGTTGTGATTCAGGAAAGGTGCCAGAAAGCACTGCAAGCTTAAGAAAGTGGCTCCTATTAAAATAAAGAAATATGTTTTGTAAAATAAAGATTTCCCCGTGAAATCATCTTATTGTAAATTACTGGGATTTTATCCCAAATTGTGAAATAAAATAATTGGGAAAAAAATTTAGCTTGAAAAAGATCCTGATAATAAACTTCCGCTGTTAAACTCAATTAAATAAATACCACGGGATTTATGTCCTGCGGCTCCTGAAACGGGTCAAGGGCCGTGACAGCTGGCTTGTCTAGAACTTCATCTCACGCTCTTCATACTTCCAGACGACTTTCTCTCCTATCTGACGGATCTGGATTCCCTCTTCCACTAACTCTTCACCATACTGGCGAAGTTCCTCCACATTTTCTTGGTTTATGGGTGGTAGTGATACTGGTACTGGCTCAGGGTAACGTGGTATGGGTTCTCCGTAAGGGTATTGGTTGTCTAATATATCCTGAATTGCCCTGTTGTCATTCCACCACGGGTCTAAAGGGTTCAGTGTTGTATACTGCTCTATAGGGTTTGGTGTGGGAATTCTAGGGATCTCATTGGGGTCAAATGCTGGGATTGGGAATTGGTCCTGCTGGTTTGGTTCTAGCTCCATGGGTTGGTTAGGGAATAAGGGTAGAAGTTGTGGTTCAGCTACAAGGCCAAGATTAGGTTCTGCTGCTGTATTTGTTAACATGTGGAAATCAGCTAATTGCCTATCAAGTTCCTCTTCTCGCGAAAGTCTAGCTTCCTGGTTTTGTGTAACATTCCCAAAATTTTTATTTATAAAATTTAAGACAAAGTATATAAAAACTTATGTTATTAAACGGATAGATTATGGGTAAGTTGACTGTTAGAAATATGAGGCATTTGGCAAACGTAGAAACCATTTAATAATTAAATTATAAAAATACAATATATTTGAACCTACTCTGATTGTAATGAAACTTGGTTCAAAATGTAGATAAGATTATTCTTGTTCTAATGACATATTCATTATTTCATAAAACGTCATATTTTAGAAGTTATAAACGCCAAATAAATGAAGCAGCTGAATTAATTATAATATATATAATAAAAAAATAATAAAAAAAATCTAAAACTAACATTTCAATTTGAATCCACTTATGAGTGTACGTGTCAAGATAGAATGAAACATTGAATTATGAATATGGGTGTACGTGGCTCCTTGGAAACGTGTTCCATAAGAATTCAATCTATATATATAGAAGCAAAGGTTGAGCTTCACAATTGCTCAGTTCGTTCCTTCTCTCGCTTTCTACTATTATAATTCTATATTTCTTTTCCATAATAATAATAGAGCCCTGCCCCGTTTTAAGTATTGTAACCCCTGATCGCTGAATCGATACCCTGTCCGATTGATTTAGGACTCACCAACGCATGTCAAGGCTCTGCCCGACTAAGTACGTTGGGGTTCTGTCTCGTGACGTAGGGATAAAGTTGAATTAGGTTACTATACTTAACGCGAGTGCATTATATATTTTATTTAATAACAACCCTCCTAAAACACCCCTGAAACCCCTACACTTCTTAAAATATACCCCCTATACGAGGAACGGCCCTAAAATACCTTTATAATTATATAAATCAAATAAAACAATAATTATTGTCGCTCGTGGGTCGCGAGCAAGATCACAAGTTCTGTCGCGGGGCGCGACATAGTGACACCAGGCGGAACCCGCTTGCGCCACGTGTCCTAACGCGTGTGAAGGCTACCCGAGTGACTCGCCAAGCCTACAGCCTAACCTACATGTCTCGCGGGCCGCGAAGGGAGACCCTTAGTTGGTCGCGGGGCGCGAGGAAGTCCCTGATCAGCCTATAAATTGAGGCCATCGTCCTCAGTTGTCCATCGTTCAAAAATCTCTCTCTTAAATTTCTATAGTGTAGGCGCTATTCCCGGGCATTATACCCCCCCCTAAATAACGAAGTTCTGCCTCGTTGTAAGTATCATAACCCCCGGTTACGTATTAGATACGCTGCTCGATTGATCTAGGGTTCCGTAACGGCTGTCGTGGTTCTGCCCGACGTAGTCGTTGGAATGCCGTCTCGGGGAGGGTATTACTAATGTAAAATTTAGGTTATTATACTAACGCATGTGCATTATTTAAAACTTATAGATTATAACTAGGAAGCCACAGGAAATTACCTAAGATAGCAATGTGAGTAATCCTCCCTTTTGCAAACTGTTTTTACAAAACTTCAAATGTTTTACATTACATTAAACAGTGATTGAGTATTTATATTCTACAATTATCGTCGGTATGTTGGGGTTTTGTATACAAAATTTGTTACTACACTGTGGGTAGTAACATGACCACAAGTCGGGTTGACAGTACCGTGGGTGGTAATTAAAGTAGATGGAAACAAATGTAATTGCGTGACCGCCCTCAATACTGTAAAATGGTTTTACCTGTCTTGATTAAACTGGGATTCACTCACCAGTATTTTCCACTGACAAAATGTTTTTAAACGCATTTTAGGTAACAAAATGTGAAAGCCAAAATAGAAGCCAGCTGGAGACCACTGAAGGCTTAGAAAAGTGGCTATAAAAGTTACCTAAATAAAAAGGAGATTTAGTTTTCAATAATTAGGGTTTATCCCTATAAATGTATTGCAAAGAAAACTTGGGTTTTATCCCATTTATTTATTTTAAACATTTTGGTGTTTAACTCTGATAAAAATATTTCCTAACTACGGTTCTAATGAAAATTTCCGCTGCCAAATTAATAAACACCGATACCATCTGACTGGTTCGCGGCTCCCGCTCCCAGGGTGGGGTCGGGGGTTTTGACAGAAGGTGGTATCAGAGCCACTGGTTTAAGTCATCTAGATGTTCTTTTAATACCTAAAACTTAAACCTTATGTTTGGAAATTAATGTGACAATTTATGTGTATTATGTGTAGATAAATATTAATATTAATATTTACATTATGATTTTTATGTTTTGAGTTCAGAGTATGAGTAACTAATATGATTAGACGTACCCATAGGCTACCTAGGCTGATGTATTATACTAAACTCTTATATAGTTAGTAACTTAGGGTACCACCTTGAGTTACATCCCTTCAAAAAAAATGAATGTACTGTTAAATATATATATACAAAAAAAATACATACATATATATATATATATATATAGTGAAAAGTTCAAATGAGAAGAATTTTTTTGTAAGAAGAAAAAAAAAGAAATTTCAACCAATAAGAATGCTTTATTTTACTTCATTTAATATAAGTATTTAATGTTACTATAAGGGTACATTAGTAAATCTACATAGGTCATTAATTTGTAGTTTTCCTCTTTAATAGCTAAATACATTAAATTTTTTGTAACTTATCTTCAAAATATATATTTATTCAAAAAATAAAATAAAATAATTTAAAGTGTATGATAAATTACGAGTTGTATAGGATTAATTACGAGTTGTGTAGGATAAATTTCAATGTGTAGAATGAATTTCAAAATATGTAAGATAACTTTTGATTTATGTAGGCAAAAGAAGTTAGTGTGGAGGATACTAGTCTTTATGACTAATTAATTAGTCAAAAATGATAATAAATGAGATAAGTGAAGAAAACTATTTAATGTTTTATAAAATTACCCTTTGTTCTTTTTCTTATGAATTTTCTTCTCAAATGAACCTTTCCATATATATATATATATCGGCATTAAAGCACCTCAAAATATAATTTACCTATCCTTTAGTGTTAATGTACGTGTCGTATCGTGTAAATATATGCGTTTACCTATTTTGTAACACTTATATAATACACAACTTTAAGGTATGTATATATTTATAAATCTTATATTTTATATCCACAACAGTTCATATTTATATGTATAACTTTAATACATGTGCTATTACGAATATATCAGTGTTCTTCCATGTTTATATCTAGGTATTAATATAAAATTTATAGTATAAATCTATGTTTAAACGTATCTATATATTTAATATAAATATGGTATAAACCTAGTTCAAAATGTAATTTATACTTTAAATCTATATATACATTTAATTATCTATATATACATCTAAATTTAAAGACTTTAAAATTTTCTATATTATAATTGTATATATATACATTTATATGATCTAGATATTTAAATATATACGTGTTTTACATTTTACATCTAGGTATACATTAGTACTTAAAAAAAGGGTGCCAAAAGATTAAAATCTAGTGGATGGCACGTTGGTTGAATTCTTTGGTTATAAGAAAACTGTTCAAATTTTCGTGTACTTTTTGGAAAATAATTTTAAAAAAATAATAAATAAATAAATAAATAATTTTTTTGTCAAACAAGAATACTCTAGTTGAAAGCATAGTTAAGTTATTAATTTTTAGTTACAAGACATCATATAAACAAGATAGGCTTTATATTTATAATAGATTATTTGTTCAAATATAAACTTCAGTTTTAACTACAATTTTAATGTTTTATCTACATCATTTAAAACTAATTTATTTAATAAAATGGTTCTGTGTCATTAGTATTGGTTAGATATAAATTTATTTATATTATGTAAACTGATTAATATAAATAAACGGTCATTATGAAGAAGATGCTTTAACCTATTGACTACATTCATCTATTACAGATTTATGTATAACAAGATATTTGATACATTTATTATTATTAGATTTATTAACTCTAGTTGAAATATAAACCCTAACAATATTGATGATTATAACCTATAAAAGTAAATATTAATAATATCTTATAGCTCATCAAAATACGTGTTATATTGTTTTATTACCGTGTTTGCTCTTATATAATGATGTCATAACCAAAAATATTATAATAAGTAAAAAGCCTTGGTTGCTCTACTATGGTTGAAAAAGACGGAAGTTGTTCTTAAAATCAGCCAATGTCCGTTTTAAATGCTTTAAGCTAAAACACATTACCTTTACCTTAAAATTTAAAATTTTAAAAATATATTGAATACAATAAATTCTCCTAGTGATAATTTAGATTATTATCTTTTAAAATATTAATCTGACTAGTTTTGTAAAAGTCATAGTTTAAGTAATCATGAAATATAAAATTTTATACATATACAAGCTACATGTACTAATAACTGGAAGTATATATATACATTATAATAACATTTAAATAATATTTATATATTTATACGTGTATATAAAGTAAAGTAAAGTTTATATTACGTAGGATACATATAAAATTTTATACGTTTAAACCTATAACATAATTTAAAGAAAGTGTATGTTCAAAAGATTGTTATATGTATTACTATAAACATATATAAATAATCATGTTTTTATCATTTAGAATATTATATTCAAAAGGAGTAATAATTTTTTTTATGTATTATAAAAGATGGGTCTTGTGGTTTGTATAATCGATACATAAAAAAAAAATCTTCCCATAAATCCAGAGAGTTATATTTGATTAATTTATTTCTTTAAACTTTTATTTATCCATCCTTTAATTTCAAAATATTATATTCAATAAATTTAACAAGAGTTTATTTCAATATACTACTTTTATAAAAGGGTAAATAAAGTTGTGGAAATAAGCTTGACGATTAGTACCATCGGATATATATAATTGTATTTTTATAATTTAAAGATATTACAAAATAATTTAGTATTATATATGTATAGGGGATGGAATATGAGAAAACTAAAAAACTCACTAAAAAAGCCTAAAAAAATACCAAAAAAAATTTTTTTTTACAAATTTTTATAAAAAATCGCTAGTTTTTATGAATGAAAAAAAATTTAAATAAAAAAATAAAAAAAGCCTTCTTGTTGTATTGCACATGTGCACTATTACGGATATAGTGCACATGTGCACTATTAAAGGATATAGTGCACATGTGTAGTACACATATAATGCACATGTGCAGTACAACAAAAAAAAAATTCTTTTTTTGAAAATTTGTTTTATATATATATAAAATAGTGATTTTTTATAAAAAAAATTGTAAAAATAAAAAATAAAAAGATTTTGGTATGTTTTTTAGCTTTTTTTAGGCTTTTTAGTTAGTTTTCTCATTTAGATGTAGTTTTCTCATGATCTTCTCCATATATATATATATATATATATATATATGTGTGTATGTGTGTGTGTGTGTATATTACATAAGTTTAAATATTAAACTAGAGATTTGAAAATTTCGTTTTGTTTCTAAATAATAAATATACACATAATAGAATTTCTTAATGGTATACACAATATAATAATCAAATATCTTCTGAAGATAAATATAAGAGAAAGTAGCACTGGTGATTCTTATAAAGACATGAAGTCATTATAAGAATAAATCATGAAACCAATTATGTTTTAAAATGTCATCTGTCTCAATAAAATATTCCTTACGACGGAATCTAACAGTATATAAGCATAAATAAAGTTAACTGTAAGCATACTCATCATATTGAACCTAGCCATAATATTAATGGAGACAATTATATTTTTGTCAAAACTCCATTTTTTTTCAAACAAAAGAAAGTCACAACCATAATGATACCTATGCTTAAACAAAAGAGTTAGATATGTACTGGTAACACCCAAGGTAGTATTTAGACTTGAACCTAAGAAAAATGCCTTAGTATAAGCTTCGAGATAAGCTAATTACTTGTGTAGATAAATTGTGATGGATATTGGTATGCCGTGAGGATGATGACTAGAATAGTGCAAGTATGATAACTAAGCGATAACACCTGGCCAATGTTATTTCTTGTTTATTAGTACTACTCGTTTCTAGAATATGATCCATCATGAGAATACTAATTTCCCTATTTCTTGATGCAAACCATAATAAATGATGTACTTCTAAAATCATGATTTGAGAAAATTCTATTTATGGGAAATACAATGATAATTACCTCTCCGGCAAGACTGGGTATGATGTGATAGACTCTCCAGCTTGTCCGAGTAAGATGGGGGTACCTCTCCGGCAAGACCGGGTAAGATGGGGTATATAATGGAATTCCCTAAATGATACCATGACCTGATGTCTGACCTGTTTTTTGAAAATATGAATCTGTTAAATACATTGACCTTATGAATGTTGTGTATATTATAGTATATATGAGTATATAGATATGTATATTTATAAGGAAATCCAAAGACCATAAATGATTAACAATTAGAGATAAATCACGAACAGATGTGTCAATGATAATTTTAGATTTATGTATCAGGAATCTCTCGTATGCATCTATAATTCTGATATCAAACATTATTTCGTTTGATCATCCGTCTCGTAATTCGTGTGACAAGATGAACGAAAGGAACTCTTTAAGTTGGACGCCATCGGAAATATAAGAATTCCCCTTACGTTACTTTAGATTATTGACGCATTAGGAAACCTGTAACTAAAAATTATGCTAAAACACAAAACATCTAAAACTTACGCTAATAAGATTAATTTTTACCTTCATTAAGAACTCTTGAGAAAATAAGAGTCTCAAAACATAGAGAATAGTTCTGGTCAAAGTAAAGTGAAATTCAAAGCAAGGACCAGAATATGCTTAGGAACTAGGGTCAATGACAAACTAAAGGTATTCTTCCACATTTCAGTGAATCTCGAGGACGAGATTTAAAACAAGGTGGGGAGGATGTAACATTCCCAAAAATTTTATTTATAAAATTTAAGACAAAGTATATAAAAACTTATGTTATTAAACGGATAGATTATGGGTAAGTTGACTGTTAGAAATATGAGGCATTTTGGTAAACGTAGAAACCATTTAATAATTAAATTTTAACAATACATTATATTTGAACCTACTCCGATTTTAATGAAACTTGGTTCAAAATGTAGATAAGATTATTTTCCTTCTAATGACATATTCATTATTTCATAAAACGTCATATTTTAGAAGTTATAAACGCCAAATAAATGAAGCAGCTGAATTAATTATAATATATATAATAATAAAATAATAATTAAAAATCTAAAACTAACAATTCAATTTGAATCCACTTATGAGTGTACGTGTCAAGATAGAATGAAACATTGAATTATGAATACGGGTGTACGTGGCTCCTTGGAAACGTGCTCCACAAGAATTAAATCTATATATATAGAAGCAAAGGTTTGAGCTTCACAATTGCTCAGTTCGTTCCTTCTCTCGCTTTCTACTATTATAATTCTATTTTTCTTTTCCATAATAATAATAGAGCCCTGGCCCATTTTAAGTATTGTAACCCCTGATCGCTGATTTGATACCCTGTCCGATTGATTTAGGACCCACCAACGCATGTCAAGGCTCTGCCCGACTAAGTACATTAGAGTTCTGTCTCGTGACGTAGGGATAAAGTTGAATTAGGTTACTATACTTAACGCGAGTGAATTATATATTTTATTTAATAACAACCCTCCTAAAACACCCCTGACACCCCTACACTTCTTAAAATACACCCCGTATACGAGTCACGGCCCTAAAATACCTTTATATTTATATAAATCAAATAAAAAAATAATTATTGTCGCTCGCGGTCCGCAAGCAAGATCACAAGTTCTGTCGTGGGGCGCGACATAGTGACACCAGGCGGAACCCGCCTGCGCCACGTGTCCCAACGCATGTGAAGGCTACCCGAGTGACTCGCCAAGCCTACAGCCTAACCTACATGTCTCGCGAGCCGCGATGGGAGACCCTTAATTGGTCGCGGGGCGCGAGGAAGTCCCTGATCAGCCTATAAATTGAGGCCATCGTCCTCGGTTGTCCATCGTTCAAAAATCTCTCTCTCTCAAATTTCTATAGTGTAGGCGCTATTCCCGGGCATTATACCCCCACCTAAATAACGAAGTTCTGCCTCGTTGTAAGTATCATAACCCCCGGTTACGTATTAGATACACTGCCCGATTGATCTAGGGTTCCGTAACGGCTATCGTGGTTCTGCCTGACGTAGTCGTTGGAATGCCGTCTCGGGGAGGGTACTACTAATGTAAAATTTGGGTTATTATACTAACGTGTGTGCATTATTTAAAACTTATAAATTATAACCAGGAAGTCACAGGAAATTACCTAATATAGCAATGTGAGTAATCTTCCTTTTTGCAAACTGTTTTTACAAAACCTCAAATGTTTTACATTACATTAAACAGTGATTGAGTATTTGTATTCTACAATTATCGTCGGTATGTTGGAGTTTTCTATACAAAATTTGTTACTACACTGTGAGTAGTAACATGACCACAAGTCGGGTTGACAGTACCGTGGATGGTAATTAAAGTAGATGGAAACAAATGTAATTGTGCGACCGCCCTCAATACTGTAAAACGGTTTTACCTGTCTTGATTAAACTGGGATTCACTCACCAGTATTTCCCACTGACAAAATGTTTTTAAACGCGTTTCAGGTAACAAAATGTGAAAGCCAAAATAGAAGCCAGCTGGAGAGCACTGAAGGCTTAGAAAAGTGGCTATAAAAGTTACCTAAATAAAAAGGAGATTTTGTTTTCAATAATTAGGGTTTATCCCTATAAATGTATTGCAAAGAAAACTTGGGTTTTATCCCATTTATCTATTTTAAACATTTTGGTGTTTAACTCTGATAAAAATATTTCCTAACTACGGTCCTGATGAAAATTTTCGCTGCCAAATTAATAAACACCGATACCATCTGACTGGTTCGCGGCTCCCGCTCCCAGGGTGGGGTCGGGGGTTGTGACATTTTGGGTATCCCTTTCTCTGTTTGCTATTGTTCACTATTGGAGTTTTTTCATTCTTTTCCTCCTTTCATGAGCTCCTCTATTAAACCAACCTCTCTTTTTAGGGGAAATGGTTCCTCGGATTGGGCTTTGAAGATAAAGATCCCTTCCTCAGAATCAACGGTGTATTCTAGGGTGGATTGGGATGATGTTCCTTCATTCTTTGGGGAATGAGGTAATTGACGGTAGACGTCATAGGTACCTTGGTCACTCATACTGTAAACTAGAAAATCGTCATATAACACAAAATAATAATATACATATTTACATAGAATAACACACAAGTTATTTCCTAACACAATTGGTTAAAATTTAGGTATTAACAGAACACCTAAATGGCTTAAACTAGTGGCATGGCTCTAATACCACCTTCTGTCGCAGCCCTCGACCCCTACCCCGGGAATGGGCACCGCGAGACACAGAGTGGGTGGTATCGGTGTTTATTAATTTGACAGCAGAAATGAGATATCAGGATCGTAGTTAGGAAATAATTTCAGAGTTTCAAAACACCAAACTTTTATAATAAACATGTTAGGATCTAAGTTTTCTAGATTGTGTTTGTTTAAACTAAATGAAAGATGAAACAGAGATGTATTGCAGCGGAATTATGAAATAAACTTTGAACACACAATCAATGGAAGAAAAGTTTAAGCAAACATGTTTATCATTGAACCGAATGATTGTATTTATTACAATAATCAATTACAATAGCATGCATGCACAGATCTCCCCCACAGCCTGAGCTCACTTGATTGTTCGTACAGAATTGACTTAGAAGAAAAGAGCTAGCAGAACAGTACAGAGTACTGTTCTATTTATAGTACAAGACAACCACTGAGCATCTTCAGCTGACGTTACCATGAAAGTGACATCTAACCTCCTAACAAACTATAACTACTGATCTATACAACCACTGATACTAAACTACTGATTTACATATAACAATACAATGCATAACAAAACCACTGATTCTTCATTCCACTGTTGTATACTAAGCAGTGCATTGGCCTTCAGCAGTACTTGAGACACATCAGTGGATTAAGCTTCAGCACTTTAATCTTCATCAGTCTTTAGAGCAGCAGCAGATGTAATAATCAGTACTTTGAGTCTATCAGTTGTTTAGAGCCACTGTCAATGGGAAAGATATGTACAAACAACTGCTTATGAAGGATCCACTGTTCTGAACCAGTTTTGGCTTTATCAACTGTTCCTTTGTAGGGTTCAATCCCAACAAAACAAATGGGATAAAACCCATGTTCCATTGATAATATATTTATAGGGATAAACCTGAATTATTGAAAACATAATCTCCTTTTTATTTAGGTAACTTTTATAGCCACTTCTTTAAGCCTTCAGTGCTCCATATCTGGCTTCTTATAGCTTCACATTAAGTTACCTGAAACACATTTTAAAAAGATTTTATCAGCAAGAAATACTGGCGAGTGCATCCTAGTTTAATCAAAACAAGCTTTTATAACTTTACAGTATTGAGAGCGATTACCATGTTTATATCTACCAATATACTCATTCAATATTTGTCATGTTGGCAGTTCTATGACTGTGGTCATATTACTCATTGGCTAACTCGTTGTCCAATAGTAATGGATTACTAGTAGTGTATACAAAACCCCACATACCAGTAGCAATTGTAAAATACAAAGACTTAATCACTATTATATAACTGAAAACATTGAGGTTTTGTAAAACAGTTTGGTAGGAAAAGAGAATGACTCACATTGTAGACTTAGGTAATTCTATAGCTTCCTGTTGCTTTTCCTGATTATTTTCTATTAAAAACAAACAATGCACACGTGTTAGTAAGATAACCCTAATCACATTAGCCATACAACACGAGACAGAACTCCAATGAACTTAGTCAGGCAGAGCCTCGACATGCGTTACGGAGCCCTAGATCAATCGGATAAGGTAACGAATTAGTGATCGGGGTTAAAATACTTACAACGAGCCAGAGCTTCGTGTTTTAGGGGTATAATACCCGATAATTTTCGCACTAGAAGTCTGAGAGAGAAAGAAGATTTGTGCGAATTGAGACTGAGGCTGAAAGCCTCTATTAATAGGCTGATTCGGGGGTCTCTCGCGTCCCGCGAGCTCCTTCCCTTGTTCCTTCGTGCCCCGCGAGCCAGACCTAGCTAGGGCTAGGTCTGGTTAGTCACCAACCTAGCTTTGCCGGGTGTCATGCCACATGGCACGTTGGGGTTCCGCCAGGTAACTCTCGGTGGCGCCCCGCGAACCACAGGGGTAACCCTGTCGCGGCCCGCGAGCGACCTAATTTCCTTATTTTATTTGTTTTTTTTTTGTTAAAATTAAGGTTATACAGGTTTGTTAACGCGTATACGAGGTATATTAGGGGCATTTTTCGAGAGTTGTTATACCTTAAAAAGCCTTCTTGATATTTATAAGGATTTAACATCAAAAGGAGGAGGCTTGATTGCTTGTCAAGCCTATGGTAGGAGTAAGTTCCAAATACGGGCATGAGTGTTTTCACTTAACATATCATTGGCGGAGTTTTGAGTGACCACTTGTGAGGTGTGTAAATTTGTATATAAATAAATGGAAATGGAATTTTATAAAGGCATGTTTTGCCCAAAGTAAATAATTTTTCTTAACTTGTGTTTTAAATAAATCATGACGAATAAGATTGTAAATAAAATAAAAACAAAATAAATTTAGAACTTGGATTCCCGACACTCTAAAAATGAGACAAAAACCTTCTCTTCTACCTATTCCGTTTGGGTGTGTAAGCCACGTAATAGAGTTTTGCTTGGGGACAAGCAAAGATTCAAGTGTGGGGGTATTTGATGTGCTTAAAATACAACATATAAATTATATCAAATACCTCGTAAAATTAACCCCTTTTTAGTACTAATGTTGGAAAAAGCTTGGTTTTCTGTTCCTTTTTAATTTACAGGGTCAAAAGAGTTTAAATGTGCAAAAGGAGCAAAAAGACAACAAAAACCAACATAAATGCAAATAAGGAGGAATTAACGCAAATTGCCAAGCCCCGATTCACATCCAAACCAAAAAATAGCAAGAACAGAAGACTTGACACGGGGCCATGTCCACCAGACATCGGCCGTGTCCGGAGGTGGATGCTGTTAAGAAGAAAAGACAATAGCAAAGGACAAAACTGGCAGCCGACACGGGGCCATGCCAATCCAACACGGGGCGTGGTCAACTCAAAGATTTTCAGAATCTGCGATAGTACAGCAAGTACTTTGGCCACGGGCTGTGCCATTGACACACGGGGCCGTGTTAGTATAAGATCTGACAAGCAGTTAATGAGGAAGAGAGAGAGAGATGGCCACAGGGCCGTGCCAGGCAGGCACGGGACGTGGTGAAGCTTCTGAAAACAACTATAAATAGAAGTGCTTGGTTCCACTCCAAACCATCCCTTGGCAAACCACTTCTCTCTCACATGCCACCACTTCACCGCCACTACATGTAACACCTCGCAAAATCATGCCCAATATAGTAAAGACACGTGTCATAAACCCTAAATGTGTAACGAATTGATTTCAAGGGACTAAAGTTGACAAACAAGGAAAAGAGATGTGTGGAAGGGCCAAACATGTCAACATATGAAAACTATGCCTTTCAATAACCGTACACGATGTTTGTACTCTTAAACGAATAAATTATGGAACGTATGAAGCCGTTTGTGAAAGAAAGTGACAGTTTGCAAGACACGGGGGTTAAACTTGTCAACATGTTAAATTACTACCTCTGAGTAACCTTTTAACGAACCCGGGGCTTTATAACGAGTGATTATAGTTACAAGAATAAGTAACGATAAATTCATGAGGTTTCGATATCGTTTGGTATTAAATACGCTAACTGTTATGAATAAAGGGTTAAAAGCATCAACAAGGTAAAACTAGTGTTCTTGGTTATCGTAACGAAACCGGACCTAACGATGTTTGGTTATAACCTCAAGATCATCCATGTACTAACTAAAGGGGTTATTTGTGCTTAAAATGAAAGAAATAATGCTTAAAAAGGTTCAGGGGCCATTTCTGCCGAGTTTGAAACTTGAATGCTGGTCCCCCTTAGGGCTCGCGCTGCGGGACCTCAAACCTGGTATGCCCTCGCGTGACGCGACGGTCTGGTTTCGTCAGATTACATGCACAGGTGCATGTTTCTTCCCCAATCCAAGCTCCATGCCTCTTAACTTGAAATCTATGGACTCAAATGGTATCTTAAAACCACTATGGACACATGTACTCATCAGAGAACAATATTAAACACCTGGGATGATCTGAAGATGCTCTCAAACTCTATAAATAGAGCATTTTGGGCAGCCTCATCACTTGCACATTTCAAATTTCTCACTCTCAACTCTTGCTCAAGCTTTTGGAGCATTCTCTGGAGCATCCTGATCATTAGGGAAGCTCTCTTAAGTTAAATCTTTGTGCTAAGGACCCTTGTAAGTGTTCTTAGTTTCTGTAGTTAAGTTTTTATTAGTTTAAGGACCGATAGTCAAAGATAGAGTAATTCTGCTTTGACTTTTAATTTAATCAAATCGGTCCAGCCATTATTCGAATTGAAAGTGGATATGTGTTGGTAATTAAGTAGGTGATAATTCCTCAAAATGGCACCTCCTAATTATCACGTTTACTTAGTCAATTGTCGGGTCAAAGTAATGAACAGAAAAGTCAAACGAGTCAGTTTTTATAAAAAAATTCATAACTGATAATGTAGAAGCTATAAAATATGTTTTATCACTTTAATAACTTGGTAAATAATATAAGAACATGTTTAGACATGTTCAACCAGACAATTATGAGTTTAGGCTCGGTTTGCAACCGAAAGTCGCAAAAGTTGACTTTTGCTTTTGACTTTCAGTTCTGACCTGATTTAGCTTAGTTTCTTTGTGCCTTAGGGTTCCTTTGTGACCATATTATATGTTAGTATAACCTTCTAAGGTTATACTTCATGATCCCTTAGAAATCATAGTTCATTTGCATGTTTTCGTTATTTGCTTAAAAATTGACTATTATGCCCTTATGTTATAAAAATGAGATTTTTGGATATGTGAGAGGACAAATAGCATTATTACTGATATATAAGTTTGTCAAATAAATTTGACATTAGTTTTTGGTCTCAAACTAAAGTTATGCAAGATATCATAAAATGAAACTTTTTATGAATTAAATTGCATTTTTTTTTGCATAAATCATGTTTAAACCCAAATTTTGGCACCAAACTCATTACCTACTGTTTTGATATTATTTTTAGGGATTTTTGGAATTTTTGGTCAGATTATAAACTGACCATATCAATGAGTTCTCGTATAATTCGATAAATGACGATAATACCCTTTTCATTCATAAAATGAGATTAACATGCCAAACCTTTTCCTGCTGATGTTATATATTAAATAAAATATTTTAAACCTTAAAGGCTGATCAAAATCTCAGATTTTCATAAACATCCCAAGTATCGTCAATTATCGACTTTTACGCTAACGTATAGTATGGTTTAAAACCATATTTAACACCTAAGACTTGTTACCTATTGATTTTATAAATAAATTTTAATATTTTAACAGTAAGCATAAGTCTTGAACTCAGCTTTCCAATTTTGTCCTTAAAACATATGTGAAATGACCAAAATGCCCCTACGGTGCATAATTTGGCCATAAATGGTGAACCTCACATATGTATGATATCTTACTAATTTAACATCATAAAATAAATGTTTTTACAGAAGGTCTTAGACCAAAACCTCTGTTTATGTTTTAACCTCTTTTATAAACTTTAAAATGACAAAAATACCCTTACAGGACTTAAATTGGTTTTAAATTCAATTGGGGCATAATTGTTGATATCTTACTGATATCACAACATATTTTAAGCATAATAACTTATGGAACTTGTACTTGACTCATCCGGCTACTCGTTATGCTTATACGCGTTCGGTACGGTTTATGTAACTAGTTTGCATAAACTGACTAAAACGGGTCAAACATTATCATTTTTACTTCAAAATCCAGAATGTATTTAGTTTACCCATTTTATACAAGTCTCCGTACTTGTCGGGTCTAAATTACATTCCAATCCGGTCACCGCTTAGTCTTGCGTTTCATACCGTAAACCTTTCTTTAAACTAACCGGTCTAAGTTTATAACTTAAATAAGACCCGTTAGTAATCTAATAGGTTATTAAAACCTTCATTCCATATTATGAGCCCAGTAAAAGCTACCTACACTTGTTGAGTAGGATATACGGCTGAGAATACAAATTTTACATTTTAAGCTCAGGTAAATACTTTTAACTTATTTTCCCTTATACGGGCTTGGGATACGGGAAATTATTACCACTTGGTCGGGTATTGAATATTTAATCGATTAGTGGTTAAATCATTGAGATAACCCATTTTAATATGTTTTGATTGATTTAAGCATTTGGGGGTTAATATGACCGTGTCCTGGATAATCTCGGCTCATTCATTTGAAATGGCCACGACTTAAGCACGGGGTGTAGGCATACACCTGACAGTTGCGTATGTAAAATGATATACCCACTCGTGAGGATAACTTCTCGTGGGTTTATATTAGTGGTGTGTCTATTAATCTTGTCTCGGCTTCTATCCCGGGCCCTAAACGTACGACAAACATGTGAATCTGTATACAAGATTATTTTATGTAATTATCCCAAGTTATAAAAGAATATATGTGCCTTGTGCATTTAAATCAATTTTCATAAATGTTTTCAAAAGAGTCGGTTAATTGTATTTACTAGTGTAAACAGACGTATTTTCCAAAAAGACTAAGTGGCAGGTACTACGCGAAATTGGCTGGAAGCTTCTGAGCATTAGTGAAAGAATCTTGCAAGTTCTTAATGCTTAAAGTCTGTCGAACAATATTTTACATTATGTTTTAGATCCGCATGTAGATCCATACACAACCGTCTGTATTATATCTTACTTGCACTTTACTTTCGGTTTGAAATATTATTTTTCCTCCAAGATTTCCGCTGTGCTATGAACTATGTATATTTGACTATGATGATATCAAATACATCACGATACTCCCCACCGGGCCCACTAGTTATATGTGGAAATATCGGGGTGTGTGTTGGATCGTCGTGTGACCCTAACAAGTCAATCTGAAGAGTTCAGAATCAATATCAAAGGCGGAATCAGTGATATCGATGTGAACACAGCTTGATACTTCCTAATTAACTTCTTTTATTGATTTCCAAAGCTTTTACAAATCAAATGACAATCTGGCAGCACCTCGGCTCTGAATCAAACAATCTAGTTCCGTTTTAAATGACACAGCAACACATCTATATATAGTGTGGGTAATTTCGCTTGAAAGTGGCAGTGGCCATTTCAAGCGAAATTAACAAGTCTAATTTCGCTTGAAAGTGTCATTGCCACTTTCATGCGAAATTACTCAAATATCCACAAAACCTAATTTGATCCTGCTGTGTGCTAGTTTATCCTATCTAGACATAAAACTCAATAAAGACGAAGTTAACAGACATTTGTGCACCAACAGACTCCCCCTTGGATGTTAACGAAGTCTTTTGCATCAAAACTTCAGTCTTTAGTCTTTGTCTATCTTCTTGCTCTGTCCAATTTGACTGACAATAAAAGCTTCCTTCAAATCTTCTTTTTTTCTATCAACAGCTAGCAAGAATCACAGAAAATGAATCTTTAACATCCTTCAAGCTCCCCCTTGAATGTAGATCCAGAAAGTGTATCTGAATTTTAAGTTTTCAGACTCCCCCTATCAGTTAGCTGGGATTTTGCTATGCTGTTTTCAATAACAAACCTGTTACCTGCACAATCTCTACCTAAACGTAAGATTTATGATTATAACAATTTCAATCCAAACTTACCATTTGATCTCATTTGTTGGTTTTGTCAGAATTTAGAAATCCACTTAAGTATCCAGGTCCAAATTAATGACCCTGATTACTCAATTTGTCTACCAAGTCCAATTTAATGACCTTGGTTGACCTGAGACAAATCACACTAACATTTTGTACAAACTAGTTCAAACAATTTTCTGAAATTTACAAGTTTAAAATTAATGAACTTGTTTTGACTTTTCAATTTTCTCAAGTTTAACAAAATAAACTCTAAACTCATCTTCCAGCTCAGAAACTTCCTGCATCTGCTTCAAATTTCGAATCTGAAGATCAGCTTTCCACTTTGGTTTGTCGGAAAATAAAGCAGAAATATAAAATCTTTTTGGATTTTTTAATAAAGTTTCTAAACTAGAAATGAATTACAGAAATAAAATGCAGTAAATGTAAACTATTTACAAACATATTTTTGGTGAGCGTGTTAGGAAATCATATCAGCTATTCGACAAGTCACAAGTACCGTTAAGCTTTAATTTCATATTCAGAATTAAACAATTCACTTAGATTGTTGATATACTGATCCATTTAAATTCTCACACAATTTTCAATCTGTCCAGGATACGGATTAGGTGAATTAAGAACTTAAACTCAATCATGTATCCCACCTCTTGAATATACTCTCGTATCCAGATCCCAATATTCAATCTTACATGTGAATATACCACAGATGATATCTGTAAGGGGTTAAATTGCGAAGGCCATGAGAGCTCAGGTCAGAACTTCCGTTCAGCAGAGAGATGACGGCTTCGACTTTAAGTGGGTCCCCTTTAGAGGATCTTTTTTTACAACAACAATGATTATCATTTTTAATGTTTCATCATTTTTGTGCTGAGGGCGGTGCTATATTTCAAGCATCAATAAAGTATTATACGGGGCTAGGCCATTGCTTCCGCAAAATCAGAAGTCCCGGGATAATACCCCAGATATCACTGAGTATAAAGACCTGGTATCTTAGAAAGAGGGATCCTTCAAACAAGATTTCAGGGGTTACCTATATATCCAAGTAGTGTTCCCCACGAAATAAGCAAGTTTAAATTTAGGTTTATATCCCGAACAAACCTACTAAATGTGCAAAAACCTATCGGCATATCATCAGCGAGACTGTTTAACAATTTTAAACTTTACAATTCTTTAGCATACTGTAACTGTCAAGCCAATGTACTATCATTTTCCCTTTTTACACAAGCTCTTTTCTGATTTTCTATTGTTTTTGTTTTTTGAAAATATCTCATGTTTTTTTATTTTTGAAATTTTTTTATTGTTTTTGTATTTTCTGAAAATATTACCCTATACCCTATACCCTATACTCCCCCTAAATACCAAAACAAGTAAAAAATCGACAAACCATTGTAGATTGCTTCTCAACATCATCTACAATGTCTCCTTCATCAACACCAAGAATCTCCTCCAACACCGATAAAAGCTTCATACCGTTCAATTTTAAAAGATATTGAAAACGAGTTTTATGAAACACTTTGGTATGTAAATCAGCTTTTTGTTCGCCAGTGTGGATTTTCTCAATTCGTATCAACTTCTTCTCGAAACAATCTCGGATGAAGTGATGACGAATTTCAATATGTTTTGTTTTAGCGTGATGAACAGGATTTTTAGTAATGTTTATCGCTGCCTCATTATCAACAAAGATGGGGGTGTTAAGAAATTGCAAACCGTAGTCACGCATCTGTTGCTGGATCCACAAGATCTGAGAGCAGCAACTGCTAGCAGATACATACTCAGCTTCACATGTGGACAAAGCTACAGAGGTCTGCTTCTTGCATTGCCAGGTGACCAATTGTGGTCCGAAAAACTGGCACCCTGCTGTTGTAGATTTAGCATTAACTTTGCAGCATCCGAAATCGGAATCGGAATACCCTTCGAGCATGAAATCGCCTTCTTTTGGATACCACAACCCCAATGATGGAGTTCCTTTCAGGTAGCGTAATATCCTTTTCACAATCACCATATGCGAAGCTCTTGGGTTAGATTGAAATCTAGCTGCGAGGCAGGTTGGATACATAATATCGGGTCTTGAAGCTGCCAAGTACATCAGCGATCCGATCATGGAACAGTATAACGTTTCATCTACCTTCTCTCCGGTGAGATCAGGGTTTATCGCATGGTTCGTCGCTAACGGGGTGGAAGCTGGAGTAGATCCTGACATCCCAAATTTCTCTAAGATATCATGAACATACTTCGTTTGATGTATGAAAATTCCCTTAGGCAGTTGATCAACCTGGAGTCCCAAGAAGAATTTATCTCACCCATCGATGACATTTCAAATTTCTGCTTCATAACTCTTTGCACAGATTTTCATTTGTTGACCCAAATATGATGTCGTCCACATATATTTGAACTATCAGAAGATGACCGTCGACCTCTTTGGTGAAGAGAGTGGCATCCACTTTTCCACGGATGAAGCTGTTAGCAAGCAGGTGTTGAGACAATGTCTCGTACCAAGCTCTCGGGGCCTGGTGTAAACCATACTGCGCTTTATCCAGCAAATAAACCTTGTCTTTGTGGATTGGATCGGTGAAGCCCGGTGGCTGTCCGACATATACCTCCTCTTTTACCTTCCCATAGAGAAACGCCGATTTAACATCTAGCTGATAAACTTTAAAATTTTTCCAAGATGCAAATGCTAGGAAGATTCTGATCGCTTCAAGTCTAGCAACTGGAGCTTATACTTCAGTGAAATCTATCCCCTCCTGCTGACTGAAACCCTGAACTACGAGTCGAGCTTTGTTACGAATAATAACTCCTCTATCGTCCCTCTTGCACTTGAACACCCACTTGGTGTTTATCTTCCTGTGACCATCAGGTAAGTCTACCAATTTCCACACTCCCAACTTCTCAAACTGACTCAACTCTTCTTGCATAGCATTGACCCAAGAATCTTCAGTTAGTGCCTCCTTATATGTTCGTGGTTCAATCTGCGAAATAAAACAACTAAGTGAAAACTCAGTTTGTAACGGAGCTACTGTAGAATAAAAACAAGTAAGGCCTTGGTCAATTTGACGTCTAGTGCGAACTCCTGATTGTAATTCTCCAATAATCAACTCTTCTGGATGATACGAAAGAGTTCTCGGCATCACTTCGCCTGGAACATCTACCTCGCCTTCCAAATTTGTGACATTCTGATTTGCACCTTGTTCACTGACTGAAATTGTTTGACTTGAATTCTGGATCTGCTCCCCCTCAGAATCTGAATCACCATGATCAAATACAGGCATATTATTAGATTCTTGATTATCATTGACTGCCGTCTGATTATCATGAGCAACTTCATCTTGTTGAATATTATCTTGTTCTCCAGCATTGCTTGGACCTTCCTCATCGTCATTTGAAGTATACCTTGGACGCATTAAAGACTCAGCTGGGAACCTTTCCTGCGATGACTCATACTCTCTCAGAATATCCAACTCATCAAAAAAATCTTCTTCTTCTTCTTCTTCCTCTTCCATGTCAAACGAATTCCACAAAGTATCATAGTGAAAACGCCATGAATCACCGGGATTTTGCGGTGGCATTGTGTAACCTTGACATTCAACATTATGTGCCTCAATAATCCGCTTTAATCTCAGAACAAAGACTCGTTTCAAAGGACTTGAATATCCTACAAAAATTCCTTCAATGCTCTTTGCACCAAACTTTCCAAAAGGCTCTAGAACAGTGCAGGGAGACCCAAACGGTTCAAGATACTTTAGGTTTGGTTTGCGGTTGTTGATTAGCTCAAAACATGTCTTGTTGAATTTCTTCACTGTGAGAACCCGGTTGAGTGTATAGCATGCGGCTGACACTGCTTCTGCCCAAAAGTTAACACGTAGTTTGGAATCAGCAAGCATCGTCCTGGCCGTTTCAATTAGCGTCCTGTTCTTTCTTTCAGCTACTCCATTCTGCTGCGGAGTGTAAGGCGCGCTAAATTCATGCAGTATACCTCTTTCATCACAATATTCTTCCATTTTGAAATTCTTGAACTCAGTACCATTGTCACTACGTAATCTTCTGATGCGGGTTTGGTACAAGTTTTCTATCTTCTTGAAAAGCGTCATCAAACGATCAAACGTCTCATCTTTTGACTTTAAAAATAATACCCATGAAAATCTTGAGTAATCGTCTATAACTACTAGACAATAGAGATCCCCAGTTATGCTTTTGACATTCACTAGACCAAATAGATCCATATGAAGTCTCTCTAAAGGTTTTGATATTGAGTTTTCCTTCTTCCCAGGGTGAGATTTCTTCTTTTGTTTGCCTTTGACACAGCTAATGCACTCCCCTTCAAGATGAAAACCTTTCACATGAACACCAATAACTAAGTCATTATGCACCAGGTGATTCATTTTTCGTAAGTGAATATGACCCATTTTTCGATGCCATAACTGTGATTCTTTTTCCGTTGCTCTTGACATAAAACAGTGAGCCTGACCCATGGTAGTAGTTGTTACACTCATGTCCAACACGTACAGATCATTGACTCTGGGCGCTCTCATGATAACCCACTCTTGGGGAACAACAAATCCTGGTTTCAAGATCAAACATTCTTTGTCTGTAAAGTGCGTTGTATACATACGATCACAAATCTGAGAGATGCTCAGAAGATTGTTTTCAAGCTCGGCGATGTAGTTTACTCTTTCAAACATGACAATTCCATTCGATAAAGTTCCTTCACCAACTATTCGACCACCTTGATTCCCTACAAATCCCACATATCCTCCATTAAACCCACGAACATCATACAGTAGGGTTTTCTTCCCAGTCATGTGCCTAGAAGCTCCACTATCCATAATCCATCGTGAAACGGATCTTGGAAGCTCCTGCACATATCACAAACACTTAGTTAGAAGTTGATGCCACCCAAGCCTCTTTTGACTCGGGCAACATGACATTTAAGTGAGTTTTTGCAATGTAAAATGATGGAAAATTCTTGTCATTCATAAGTTATCCTCAGATCCAATCTCAACCTTTTTGTATAAAAAGAAATCATTTTGAGAACGTTGACCAAATGATTGGTCTTTCTTTGGTACATTCTTCTTTTCATAAGTAATAGACTTTTGTTTCTCCAGTTTCTCATAGTGATCCAAAGGAACATTCATCTTTACCGGAACGGTAGAAGACGGTTGTTTTTCTGTCTCAGAAACCTTTGGTTTTGTAGAACTTGACTTCTTGTCAACTGATTTCGGCTTCCATGCTTGTTGAGGCGAAGCAACCCGTTTGTAAAACTTGTCAGTTTTAGTTACCACATTCTTTACAGGTTCTGTTTTGAGTTTGATATTTTCATTTTTCAAAACTTTCTTCTCAACAACCATCGGAGCTTTGCCTTTTGCATCAAGTTTCTTTTTTCGATTTTCAACAACTTCAGTCTTAGACTTCAAGTTGGTACACTTTCGTGCAATATGTCCAACTCAATTGCATTTAAAGCATGTTCGGGTGTCAACTACCCGACTTGTGTCTTCGGACTGAGGCTGTGAGGCCTTCTTCTCAAAGAACTCTTTGTTTGATTTTGAAAAAAAATTGGATTCTTCATCAGAAAGTGAACTTGAACTAGAACTTCTCACAAACACTTTCTTCTCTACAAATTTCTTGTTTTGAACATTCTTTCTTTGATAATTCTTACCACCCTGATATCCACCCGACCATCTTTTTTTATAGTTGTTAGAAAAACACGGAGGTACAACAGGTTTTTTATAGTAAGCTTTATCTTTTTCAAAATTTAGTTGCCTCTTGGAATGTTTTAAACCTTCAATTTCTGACATTTCAATTTCAACTAATTTGAACACATTTGTCAATTTAGCAACATTAACATTCTCCAGTGGAAACTCAGAATCCGAATACAACTTATCCGATCCCGACATCTTGTACATGATAAGAGTAGATTCTTCATTTAAGTTGTTTTTGGATTTTGGTTTCGGAATGTAATTGTTCAGAAAACATTCTTCATCTTCAGCTGAATCACTTTCAGACTTCAAAACGTTTTCAGCCATGCTTTTAACAATTTCTGACTGAACACTATCCTCATCAGATGATGTATTGAATGAAACATCAATTGACTCTGGAAGTTTAACCTCATCAATTTCTTTATCATTAACCAACCCTGATTTTTTCTTTGAAAACTTATTTAAAACTGGTGGTGGAACCTGATGAAACCCAACCCCGGTTCCAACAAAGTATACATCTTTGCCTGCTTTGTTTTTTCCGATGGGTTTGGGAACAATATGTTGTAAAACAAAGCTTGCGGAGTTGTAACTGGTTAATTTCAGATTAATGCGCTCATTTTCAATTTTAGCTTCTTGAACTTGAAGCTTCAGATTAGCAATCTCATCCAACTGTTGGTTGATTTTCTCTTCTTTAACTCTAAGAACACCGGTCAGCTGAAGATTTTCTTTGTCTGTTTTACCATTTCTTTCATCAGAATCTTTTACCGTTCGTTTTAATTTTTCAAAATTTTCAGAAATTTGACGATTTTCAAGAATCAACTTTTCGTTTTCTTTCCTAATTCTTTCTACGTCACTTTTATCATTTTCGATTTTCTCAGTTAATTCTTTTACTCGTTCATTTGAAGCTTTTAACGTTTTGTCACGGTTTAAGATCTGATCTTCAACGTCTCTGACTCTTCCAGTCAGTTCTTCAACCTTCTTACTGCTGAGGTAAGCAATTGTACTACAAACTTTGCACTCTTTCATGCAATTTTTGCAGTCGTTCTCAGTTTTGACTTTCTTACCTGACTCGTGTGTATCATTTGAACTGACCTTGTTTTTGGACTCAGTTCCAGAACCAGAAACTACCTCTAGTTCTTTTGCTGCAAAAACTTTATTAGCCACCTTCTTCAAGTTTTCTGCGGTAAACTCCTGTGACGTATAAATAGCTACAGTATCTGACCAAACTCTTGTGACTTTCTTACCTGACTCATGACGTATCATTTGAACCAAACTCTTGTTTGGTGAGAATTTCAACATCTACAGTATCGGGATCAACAGCTATGTTTCCATTAGGATCGAGATAACATTCTCTATCAGGATCCCATCGATTTGCTTTCTTTGCTTCCATCCATGTACGATAGATTTCTTTTCATGAATTGAGCTGTTGCCTTCCTGTTGACGTACTTCACTTCTTCAGATCTGGTATCTTTAAAAGGAACCATCTTTACTGTAAAGGCATATCCAACTGCATCTTCCTCTGGCAAAATATCACTCCAATCATAACCATCATCATCATGAAAAACAGCAAGTGCCTTGGATTTTTCTTTGGGTGCCTCCTCTATCTGCTTCATCCTTGGAGGTTCTGCTTTATTTTGATGATAAATTGCTCTTTTGTAATAATCCTCTCGAAAAGGATTTGCAGTATCATCAGTGTAAGCATTTCGGCACTCACGCTTAAAATAACCATTTTGTTTACATTTAAAGCACGTGACTTTTGACTTGTCAAAGCCTAACTTGGTAGAAGGTCCACCAATAGACTGTCTTCCGGTAATCTCCATGAATCGCTGCGCTCTTCTCACTGCACTCGCCATACACCACCTTATATCAATCAACTCCATCTCCTCAGGGTCGATCTGATCGTAGTCTTCTTTTGTTAGGTTGGTATTTCCAATCTTTCCTGCAACGAGACTTTCGTACGATTCTAACACAGACGCTAAAAACACCATCTGTTGTTTGGCAGATTCTTCACTAAAATTCTGACCATTCTTTAAATCCACAGAAATGTTGCATTGAAATAGATTTTTCGGAACAGATTGATTTTGAGCAGTTGATGAAGATCCACTATGATAGCCACTGCTAGGAGTTTCTTGATTCACGGTATTTGAACTTTCTGCTGAAAATGTTGTTTTTGGTGATGCAGATTTCGGGATCATACTTCCTCTGTAATACAGCTCCACATTCTGCTGATATGAAGAATGATTGACTTTGTTCGATTTCCTGATCTCCAAATCATGAATTTCCAATCTTTCGATTAACAAATCAACCGTCAGTTTGGTTGGTTCAACTGTGTTTTTCAGCATCAAAGCAAAATACTGCCAATCTTTATCATCAGGCAGTGAGTCAAACAGTTTGTCAACCAATTCTTCTCGAGTGTACACGATTCCGTGTCTTGCAAGTTCCAGCTTCAAATGCCCGAATCTTTCAATCATCTTTGGTACTGATTCGTTTTTCAAACATCCAAACAAATCAAATTCTTTTCTTAACAATTTCTTTTTGTTTTTAACAATCTCGGCACTACCCACACATTTCACTCTAAGTTTCTCCCATAGATATTTCGAATCGTTGTACTCAATCAATGAAATGATGTCGTCTCTTACAGACTGATGAAGCAAAGCAATGCACTTTTGTTCAGCAACATATCTTTCTATTTGATTATCTTCTAAATTTTCATAATCCGTTCTCCCCAAATCAAAACCATTCTTCAAACTTTTCCAACTAGGATATGCAAACGCTTTTAGCCACTCTTCAAACCTTGTAGCCCATCTATTGTATTCTTCAATCGCCATCAGTTTGGGAGGTTTGTTGTACGTGTCGTATGCACTCTCCACACTTAAAGCATCAGACAGGGTTTTCTTTGCACTTGGATTAGGAACATTTTCATTGGTGTTGTTTGATGTATCATCTCCAGTGTTTCCCATGAAAGCAAACATATCACTGAAAGGATTCATAAACTCATCCATCTTCACGTATTTGAAACAATCAACAAACACTTAGAATTTTTTTTTGGATTTTATCAAACACAGTTTCGAGCGGAATCACTTCAAGCGAAATCAGCTTTTCAAGCGAGATAAGCCTTTTCAAGCGAAATAAGTCTTTTCAAACGAAATCACCAAATGGAATTAGTCACTTTCAAACGGAATTAGTCACTTTGAAGCGAAATAGCTAATTTCGTTTGAAACTCAAAGACACTTTCAAACGGAATTAGTGATTCCGTGTGAAACAGCAATATTTTCAAACGGAATTAGTGATTCCGTGTGAACTCAACAATACTTTCAAACGGAATTAGTCACAAAAGCTAATTCTGTGTGAAATCACACGTGCAAATTCAAGCGGAATTAGAATGACATCAGCACTGTCGATCACAATTTCGTCAAATTGATCCTGTTTTACTTCGAATTAAGGTCCAATTTTTTCAAGGATTAGTTAAAACAGTGTTTCGCTTATAATATGTGAAAATCAAGCCATTTTGTCCGTTAAATTCTGATTAATTTTGAGAAGAAAGAGTAGAAGTGAGAGAATCCGATGAAATCAAGCTGAATTGGCATGAACTCCTCGCCTGAGCTCTGATACCACTTATTGGATCGTCGTGTGACCCTAACGAGTCAATCTGAAGAGTTCAGAATCAATATCAAAGGCGGAATCAGTGATATCGATGTGAACACAGCTTGATACTTCCTAATTATCTTCTTTTATTGATTTCCAAAGCTTTTACAAATCAAATGACAATCCGGCAGCACCTCGGCTCTGAATCAAACAATCTAATTCTGTTTCAAATGACACAGCAACACATCTATATATAGTGTGGGTAATTTCGCTTGAAAGTGGCAGTGGCCATTTCAAGCGGAATTAACAAGTCTAATTTCGCATGAAAGTGTCATTGCCACTTTCATGCGAAATTACTCAAATATCCACAAAACCTAATTTGATCCTGCTGTGTGCTAGTTTATCCTATCTACACATAAAACTCAATAAAGAAGAAGTTAACAGACATTTGTGCACCAACAGTGTGACAGGTTGGTATCAGAGCCAACATTGAGTGAATTAAACACTAGCATTTTGTGTTTAATCTCAATGACACAGTAGCGCATTCCTTGACTTCCGAGTCTAGGCAAACGACTTAGGATTAATCCTAATCTTATTTGGTTTTTATTTTGTTTGTTTTTGTTTTAACAGGACTACAATCAAACATGTCGCCAAGAGTTAGGGGTAGAAGTGGACGAGGAAAAGCCCCGATGAGGGGTAGGAATGATCATGAAGCTGGGCCATCTCACCGGCGCACACCCTCGGCATCACTCGGCTCCAGCCCACACGAAGACTGGAGGACCTACCTTGAGCCCGCGAGACGCTCTGTCTCGCTTAGCTCCTCACCATCATACCATCACTCATTCGGGCCGCATCAGGATGACGAGCCTCACGATTCACACCATTCTTTCTTACCTTTGCAGCTATCAGACTCTCACCATTCCTTCCAGAACCCAACACCCTACTTCCAGAGCCAGTTCAACCCAATGAACCAAATTGAAGAACCAGTGGGTCCTAACCCACTGGGACCTGAGTTGCCACCATCTGGGACACCGACGCATCCCATCGAGATTTCAAGCGGCTCTTCTTTTCATGGTTCGCCAAACAGGGGCCCTGATATCTGGGCCGAAAGATGGAGCACGTATAAGTGGGAGTATACTCCCCCTCACCACAACTCACCTCCACACCAGCAGGTCCCTTCTGAGGACCCACATTTCCAGGCGGTCACGCCACCGCCACCACCAGCACCGGAGCAACCACCGCCGCCAGAGCCCTCAAGGTGGAGAAGAAGTGCATGGATGTCCGTGTGTGGGGGTTTTCACTTCAGCACCCCCCAACACTCCAACAACTACCCTCCTATCCATGAAGACCCACAATTGGGCGGGCTTTCAAACGCCTTTTCTGAAGTCGACTCTGCACCAGTCGCACCTGCACAACCACCCATGGGTTATGAAAACCCGATCCCCGCCTACCCAGATGCAGCTGGGTATAACCCGTTTGAGCAGCAAGCTTACTCGGGTTATAACTACAACAATGCACCTGCTGTTGACCCATACTTGGAGGCATCACACTTTAATGCGCTTTACCCTTCTCCCTTTCCACCCGCGTACCCAACTGGGTACCCTGCATATGGGTATCAATACCCACCGCCTCCTCAACCTCAGCAGCAGCAGCCACCGCAACCTCAAATCCAGCAACCACAACAACAAGAAATTCTACAGAGGTTGCATGAGCTGGAACAAAGGGTAGACGAAGAGCGTAGGAGTTGACGCGGTCTTCTAAATGGATTGGCAAACCTCATTAAGGGGAAAAAGAAGACGGATCATTAGAGACCTTATTTATTGTTTTGTAATTTAAATTTCAATTAAGTCCCTGCGTGGACATTTTATTTAAGTATTGAGTCCCTGCATGGAATTGCTTTCTTATTTAGTCCTTGCGAGGACAAGTTATTTATTTAAAGTCCCGTTTAGGGCAACTATTGTACTTCTTAGGACAATTTATTGAAATGTTTCTTTTTAAAATTATATTTGTCATTATATATATGCATGTACAATGTATCACAATTCAAAATATCATTTCAATTTATAATTGATATGCTATTTAATATCAAAATAAAATCTTAAAGTTAAAACCTAGCCTATATGTCATTTTAGACATGCCCATGATGGTAAATCCTTTTTAAGATAATAAATCTTGTTAACACCTAAGAACGTGTTAGCACTCTTGACGAATGTGGTTCGAGAAAATCACACTAGTCATCCTTATGTTGGATTATTCCAAATACCTACTGAAGGGGTATGGTCCCAGAACTCGCGTCAGCATGACCGCGAGTGACCATGAGTTACCCCTACCCGGTTAACCATTGTTTCATCATTGGCGCCCACCGCTACTCTTAGCACTTTTTTCCACATCCCCTTTTCTTTCCCAAGATTATGGCTGATCGCATAAACAACACTACGGGGGATAACTTATTCCCTGCAAACCCAGGGCCTACGGGGAGCAACCCCCCAGCCCCAAATCTTGAACACATTGGCACATCAACGCAAGGGGGCGCATCCCTTACGTTCGGACATGATCTATCACAGTACGCTGCTGTGATACCTCCAGGCATGAACCTTCATACCTGGTACGACCAGCAACAAGCTCTGCTGGCCGCAACATACAACAGAGCTTACGCAGAAGCACAAGTACCGGTCGGGCCTACCCCAGCACCGAATACCCCTGTGGGTCATGTTTTACAATACGACGGCAGGGCCCCAACACATCCAGCCTCCCGGAGTAGGCTCGAAGACCGCGGTTCCTCTTACTGCGACGTCCGCACACTAGATGAGGACGATTCCTCGTATGGGTCCCACCGCAGGGGCCCTATACATAGCCGCCTAGGTCCCCATGGCGAAACTAGGCGGCAGTCTACAGCCCACCACAGCCCCGGCATCCAGAGCCGGCTGGGACCTCAGTCCCACCATGAAGGGCAGGGCCGTACCGATCCAGACGATGGTACATACTGCGGGGAATCCCATGCCACTAGCAACAGACCGGGAGGACGCAACTATGTTCCTCCCACTCACCCCCGCACTACATACCTCCGCGCTGCAAAGCGCCACCAGAGCCAACCCTACAGGCCGAAATCTGCGGCCGAAAACTCCAAGTTTGTCCCGGAGATTGCCAACGCCGATGTCACCACCACCAAATTCCCATTAAACATTGGGAAATACAACGGTTCGGCCGACCCAGATGACCACATGAACATCTTCGTCGGCGCCGGGTGCAACGGCAGGTGGGATGAACCCACTTAGTGTCAATTTTTCCCGCAGACCCTAACAGGTCTGGCCAGGGCTTGGTTCGATTCTTTTCCTGTGGGGTCACTAACCTCATTCGAGGACTTGCAAGCAAAGTTCCTCGCGCATTTTTGCCAGCAGCGACGTCATGAACGTGATTCTTATGGACGTCATGAACATCTGGCGCAGAGACAACAAATCGCTTGAGGCGTTCGTTGTCCGTTACAATAAAGAGTGCCTGGAGATAGGCGACGTTGCAGACCAAATGGCACGCAACCATTTCATTATCGCTGTTAAGGACGAACAAATGGTTATGACTATCTCCGGCAAGGAAGGCTTGCCTAAGAAATGGGAAGATATCATGGCTGCGGTCAAGACATACGCCCAGACTCAGCGGTCCCTCAAACCGCACGTCTCAAAGGCAAAGACCCAAATGGAAGGCCAGTCCTCCCACCAAGAGCACAAGCGCAACAACAAGCGCAACCGGGACACATGGAATCGCGGCAGCGATCCCAGACCATATGTCCCGCGTAACAACCAGCCCGACGCAAGGGCAACAATCAACGCCCAGCGTGAAAACCGGGCGTCGAAGAAGGAATCTCGGGACCGTAATTGGACCAAGATTAACCAGTCGCCAAGCGACGTCCTTCTTACGGATGCGCAGTTCCTGCGACCAGCCCAACCAATGAAGTCCAAGAAAAACCAGGATCCCGCACTCTACTGCGAGTATCACAAGGACTCAGGCCACACAACGAACAACTGCATCAGTCTCCGATTGGAGATTGAGCGAGCCCTAAAGGAGGGGAAGCTGCAACATCTGTTGCCAGCTGCGCAAAAGCAAACTAAGCGCATTACCCCCCACAACGAGGGCACCTCCACGTGTAAGAGGACCATGTACGTGGCCTCAATCCACATGATCAATGGAGGACGAGGAAGGCCGCGCAAGGCGGCAAGAAGACCGGACAATGACTGGAAAGACGAGCAAGTGGTCTTTCCAAAAGTCCGAGGCGGACCGCGCGACAGGCGCGCCGTCGTTATCACAGGCTACCTGGCTCATTACTGCACCGAGCGACTATTCATCGACCCGGGCAGTACGTCCGACATAATATATGAGCAGTGCTTCAACCAGTTCGATCAAGAAGACAAGGATTGGTTGCAGCCGGTAGACTACCCTTTGGCCGGGTTTGCAGGGGAAACCGTATTCCCCCTCTGCCAAATCACTTTTCCTGTGCGCCTCACCAATGGAAGGCACACACGAACGGAGGAGGTAAACTTCATGGTTCTACCTCACACCTCTAAATACGACGTACTTCTTGGGAGGGAATCCCAGGGCGACTTTAACATGATCACATCCGTCCCCGACTCTGCCATCGGTTTCCCAACCGAGACGGGGGTTGCGATAGTATACGCCCGCAGAGAAGTTATGTCCTCGGACGAGCTGCGTCCGGCCAAGATAGCAAGGCCTACCCCCAACACGCAACCAGAAAAATGGGTTCTTAACGCAAGACACCCAGAGCAAACGGTCACGTTGGGCCACGCCTTGTTCCCCTCCATCAGAGCGCGCCTGAAGCAGCTCCTCTTCAGGAACCAGGATATTTTTGCGTGGACACCCGCAGACATGACAGGGGTACCACGTGAAATTGCGCAGCATTTCTTGAATACCATGCCAGGTATCAAGCCGGTGATCCAAGGCCAACGCCTCCTAGGATCAGCAAGGGACGAGGCGATGAATGAGAAGGTCCAAGAACTGCTTTCCGCATGCATTCTGCGGGAAGTGAAATACCAGACTTGATTGTCCAACCAAGTCATGGTAGAAAAACCAAGCGGGGGCTGGCGCATGTGCGTCGATTATAAAGATCTCAACAAAGCCTGCCCCAAGGATTGTTACGCACTTCCGGAGATCGACGAGAAGGTCGATAACCTTGCACCATTTCGATGGAAGTATTTCCTCGATTGTTACAATGGCTACCACTAGGTACAGATGGCAATCGAGGACGAAGATAAAACGGCATTCCACACGCCTACCGGAAATTACTGCTATATGAAAATGCCATTTGGGTTGCGCAACGCGGGTGCAACCTATCAAAAGTTGATGAAAGACACTTTTCGCGGTCAAATCAGCAAAAGTGTCGAAATCTATATGGACGACCTGGTCGTCATGAGCGTGGAGGAAGATACCATGCTCAACGATATTGAAAGAAAATTCCAAACTCTGCGAAGCGTCAATATGAAGCTAAACCCAAGGAAATGCTCGTTTGGAATGGAAGAAGGCAAGTTCCTTGGATTCATAGTAACCAAAGATGGATTCAAGGTGAACCCGGAAAAAGTTCAGGCGATCGAGCGCATGCCATCGCCTTCTACGATGAAAGAAATGCAGCGACTAGCCGGCAGGTTAGCCGCACTGAATAGATTTTTAGCCAACCATGCAGGTAAGTCTTATCCTTTCATCAAGACCCTGCGGAGCTGCTTAAAAAAGGAACAATTCCAATGGACCGCAGAGGCCGAAAAAGCTTTCCGGGAGATGAAAGAGTGTTTGATTCAACTCCCAACTCTAACCGCACCACGCAAGGATGAGCCACTTATTTTGTACCTATCTGCCGCGGACAACGCGGTAGGCGCAGTACTCATAGTGGAGCGAGAAGGAGTTCAAACACCCATCTACTATATCAGCAAAATGCTCAACGACCCAGAGACGAGGTACTCCATCATGGAGAAGTTGGTATTGGCACTAGTGCACGCATCAAGACGGTTGCAACGTTACTTTGCAAACCACGCCATTACAGTGTTAACCAACAACAGGATCGGCCGGATCCTATCAAAACCCGACATCTCTGGTAGATTAGCAAAATGGACAATTGAGCTGGGCGCATTTACACTGAACTATAAGCTGCGCCCCGCAATCAAAGGCCAGGTCTTGGCTGATTTCGTCGCCGAAGTACCAGCAAATCGCATTCAAGAATGCGAACAAGAACAAAACCCCACGCCACCACCATCCTCCTCAGAAACATGGACACTATTTACCGATGGTGCATCCAACGAGGATGGTGCAGGTGCGGGTCTGCGACTCGTCAGCCCCGATGGCCAAGAGCTTACCTATGCAATCCGCCTCGATTTCAAAAGCACAAATAACGAGGCAGAATACGAGGCCCTACTGGCAGGGCTGCGTCTGGCAGTCAAACTCGGCGTCCAACATTTGGAAGCACACATCGACTCACTATTGGTTGCAGGGCAGATACGCGGCGACTATGTCGCAAAAGGGGATATCATGATCCTCTACCTCGAACAAGCCTTGCAGGTTTGAGGTATCTCTCTCTTCACAAATCTCTCACTACTACTACTATCACACTTTGCTTCCCAAGAAAATTACTGATTCTCACGCCGGAGAGTGGTAACAAGGAGCACCCCCACCCCCATCCTCCTTGTTACGAGTCACGGTTTGTTTCCTTGTGCAGGAAACCCACCAGCGGACGATACAGCCAGCGATCCTTGGAAAGAATGGATTAACCCTACTTGATGAGATCAGTGAGTTAACCCTACCCGGTTAACCATTGTTTCATCATTGGCGCCCACCGCTACTCTTAGTACTTTTTTCCACATCCCCTTTTCTTTCCCAAGATTATGGCTGATCGCATAAACAACACTACGGGGGATAATCCCTGCAAACCCAGGGCCTACAGGGAGCAACTCCCAAGCCCCAAATCTTGAACACATTGGCACATCAACGCAAGGGGGCGCATCCCTTACGTTCGGACACGATCTATCAAAGTACGCTGCTGTGATACCTCCAGGCATGAACCTTCATACCCGGTACGACCAGCAACAAGCTCTGCTGGATGCAACATACAACAGAGCTTGCGCAGAAGCATAAGTACCGGTCGGGCCTACCCCAGCACCGCATACCCCTGCGGGTCGTGTTTTACAATACGACGGCAGGGCCCCAACACATCCAGCCTCCCGGAGTAGGCACGAAGACCGCGGTTCCTCTTACTGCGACGTCTGAACACTTGATGAGGACGATTCCTCGTATGGGTCCCACCGCAGGGGCCCTATACATAGCCGCCTAGGTCCCCATGGCGAAACCAGGCGGCAGTCTACAGCCCACCATGGCCCCGGCATCCAGAGCCGGCTGGGACCTCAGTTCCACCATGAAGGGCTGGGCCGAACCGATCTGGACGATGGTACATACTGCGGGGAATCCCATGCCACTAGCAGCAGACCAGGAGGACGCAACTATGTTCCTCCCACTCACCCCTGCACTACATACCTCCGCGCTGCAAAGCGCCACCAGAGCCAACCCTACAGGCCGAAATCTGCGGCTGAAAACTCCAAGTTTGTCCCGGAGATTGCCAACGCCGATGTCACCACCACCAAATTCCCATTAAACATTGCGAAATACAACGGTTCGGCCGACCCAGATGACCACATGAACATCTTCGTCGGCGCCGGGTGCAACGGCAGGTGGGATGAACCCACTTGGTGTCAATTTTTCCCGCAGACCCTAACAGGTCTGGCCAGGGCTTGGTTCGATTCTTTGCCTGTGGGGTCACTGACCTCATTCGAGGACTTGCAAGCAAAGTTCCTCACGCATTTTTGCTAGCAGCGACGTCATGAACGTGATTCTATGGACGTCATGAACATCTGGCGCAGAGACAATGAATCGCTTGAGGCGTTCGTTGTCCGTTACAATAAAGAGTGCCTGGAGATAGGCGACGTTGCAGACCAAATGGCACGCAACCATTTCATTGTCGCTGTTAAGGACGAACAAATGGTTATGACTATCTCCGGCAAGGAAGGCTTGCCTAAGAAATGGGAAGATGTCATGGCTGCGGTCAAGACATACGCCCAGACTCTGCGGTCCCTCAAACCGCACGTCTCAAAGGCACAGCCCCAAACGGAAGGCCAGTCCTCCCACCAAGAGCACAAGCGCAACAACAAGCGCAACCGGGAAACATGGAATCGCGGCAGCGATCCCAGACCATATGTCCCGCGTAACAACCAGCCCGACGCAAGGGCAACAACCAACGCCCAGCGTGAAAACCGGGCGTCGAAGAAGGAATCTCGGGACTGTAACTGGACCGAGATTAACCAGTCGCCAAGCGACGTCCTTCTTACGGACGCGCAGTTCCTGCGACCAGCCCAACCAATGAAGTCCAAGAAAAACCAGGATCCCGCACTCTACTGCGAGTATCACAAGGACTCGGGCCACACAACGAACAACTGCATCAGTCTCCGATTTGAGATTGAGCGAGCCCTAAAGGAGGGGAAGCTGCAACATCTGTTGCCAGCTACGTAAAAGCAAACTAAGCGCATTACCCCCCACAATGAGGGCACCTCCACGGGTAAGAGGACCACGTACGTGGCCTCAACCCACATGATCAATGGAGGACGACGAAGGCCGCGCAAGGCGGCACGAAGACTGGATAATGACTGGAAAGACGAGCAAGCGGTCTTTCCAAAAGTCCGAGACGGACCGCGCGACAGGCGCACCATCGTTATCACAGGCTACCTGGCTCATTACTGCACCGAGCGACTATTCATCGACCCGGGCAGTACGTCCGACATAATATATGAGCAGTGCTTCAACCAATTCGATCAAGAAGACAAGGATAGGTTGCAGCCGGTAGACTACCCTTTGGTCGGGTTTGCAGGGGAAACCGTATTCCCCCTGGGCCAAATCACTTTTCCTGCGCGCCTCACCAATGGAAGGCACACACGAACGGAGGAGGTAAACTTCATGGTTCTACCTCACACCTCCAAATACGACGTACTTCTTGGGAGGGAATCCCAGGGCCACTTTAACATGATCACATCCGTCCCCCACTCTGCCATCGGTTTCCCAACTGAGACGGGGATTGCGATAATATACGCCCGTAGAGAAGTTATGACCTCGGACGAGCTGCGTCCAGCCAAGATATCAAGGCCTACCCCCAACATGCAACCAGAAAAATGGGTTCTTAACGCAAGACACCCAGAGCAAACGGTCACGTTGGGCCACGCCTTGTCCCCCACCATCAGAGCACGCCTGAAGCAGCTCCTCTTCAGGAACCAGGATATTTTGCGTGGACACCCGCAGACATGACAGGTGTGACAACTCGTATTTCCAAACCGATCTTTGTACTTTGATGTAACGTATGTGTACGATATGTGACTTTTATGAAAGTGAATGTTTATGTGAATGCTATGTTATTACGTGCTTGTGTAATGTATGTATGTTATAAACGCACAACACACACTCGACCGCACAAGCCATTCGGGCTACACAACTTGCACTCGGACTCTTAGGGCAGCCCAAGTGTGGGTTCGGCCCATCCCCCTTAGTCGAATAACACATGGGGCGCTAACACCCATCTCACACTTTACCAAAACAAACAAACCTACAAACCCTAGTGCTCTCTCTCTCCCTCTCGTTTTTCTTGGAACCCGACGGCTGCTCTATCCTCATTCGAAGTCAGATTTTCACCGGTTTGATCATTCTTGTTCGGACGTGGTTGACCACTAGCTGCTAGGTTTGACTTTCTGTGTAATATGCCGAGCAAACCAAGGTGAGTTCACACTCTACAAAGCATGGGATTCCCAGGGGTTGGGAATGGGGTTAAGGAATATGGATTCCTCGTCCTTTCTTGGGTAGGACAGTAATGGTTCAGGAATGTAATTCCTCGTCCTCACGGACAGATAACTATACTAGACCAAAACTCTCTATCACGAAGTCCCTCCTTTTTATATCGACTTAATCGTCGGGCCAATGGCGAGCGGGTCATTAGTTAGATAGCGCTATTTAGGTCTGACAAGCCTCACACCGTGCCGCAGAGGACGGGCGTGAACTAATGGATTTGGGGCACGTCAATGCTGATAGACATTGACAGTTTCAGGGCACTTAAACATGACTTCAGTCAGTAGTCGATATGGTAACGAGTCTAGTGGATACATGGGGTAGCCCCCACGGCCGAAATGCCAGATAACTATCATGGGGTAGCCCCCACGGCAGGATAGCCAGAGTAAATGGGTTAAACAAAGGGTAAACAAATCACGTTTTCAACTATGGGGTAACCCCCACGGCAGGATGCCAGCTAAAGGAAACTGTTTTTGGAACAACTTAAAACGAACACCCAACCGTGAACTCACTCAACTTGTTGTTGACTCGTTACTACATGCTTTGCAGGTCTATAGGTACTTAGCTGGAGCTTGCACAAGGGAGAGTCGTTGTGGGACAAGGACAGCTGTGTGCCATGTTAAACCTTGGATATTTAAACTTACGATTTGGGTTTTTAAACATTTATGCTTCCGCTCATAACTTAACTATGTTTGTTTTGGACACTAAACGTATTGGTTGGACTTTTACAATTAATTACTTGCTTGTTCAATATGATTAGTGGTTTGATCCTGGTCAGTCACGTCTCCAAGCGGTGATACTCCGCATATGGATTTTGGGGGTGTGACAACAGGGGTACCACGCGAAATTGTGCAGCATTTCTTGAATACCATGCCAGGTATCAAGCCGGTGATCCAAGGCCAACGCCACCTAGGATCAGCAAAGAACGAGGCGATGAATGAGCAGGTCCAAGAACTGCTCTCCGCAGGCATCCTGCGGGAAGTCAAATACCAGACTTGGTTGTCCAACCCAGTCATGGTAGAAAAACCAAGCGGGGGCTGGCGCATGTGCGTCGATTATAAAGATCTCAACAAAGCCTGCCCCAAGGATTGTTACGCACTTCTGGAGATCGACGAGAAGGTCGATAACCTTGCACCATTTCGATGGAAGTGTTTCCTCGATTGTTACAAAGGCTACCACCAAGTACAGATGGTAATCGAGGACGGAGATAAAACGGCATTCCGCACGCCTACCGGAAATTACTGCTATACGAAAATGCCATTTGGGTTGCGCAACGCGGGTGCAACCTATCAAAAGTTGATGAACGACACTTTTCGCGGTCAAATCAGCAAAAGTGTTGAAATCTATATGGACAACCTGGTCGTCATGAGCATGGAGGAAGATACCATGCTCAACGATGTTGAAAGAACATTCCAAACTCTGCGAAGCGTCAATATGACGCTAAACCCAGGGAAATGCTCTTTTGGAATGGAAGAAGGAAAGTTCCTTGGATTCATAGTAACCAATGATGGACTCAAGGTGAACCCGGAAAAAGTTCAGGCGATCGAGCGCATGCCATCGCCTTTTACGATGAAAGAAATGCAGTGACTAGCCGGCAGGTTAGCCGCACTGAATAGAATTTTAGCCAACCATGCAGCTAAGTCTTACCCTTTCATCAAGACCCTGCGGAGCTGCTTAAAAAAGGAACAATTCCAATGGACCGCAGAGGCCGAAAAAGCTTTCCGGGAGATGAAAGGGTGTTTGATTCAACTCCCAACTCTAACCGCACCACGCAAGGATGAGCCACTTATTTTGTACCTATTTGTCGCGGACAATGCGGTAGGCGCAGTACTCATAGTGGAGCGAGAAGGAGTTCAAACACCCATCTACTATATCAGCAAAATGCTCAACGACCCAGAGACGAGGTACTCCATCATGGAGAAGTTGGTATTGGCACTAGTGCACGCATCAAGACGGTTGCGAGGTTACATTGCAAACCACACCATTACAGTGTTAACCAACTAAAGGATCGGCCCGATCCTATCAAAACCCGACATCTCTGGTAGATTAGCAAAATGGGCAATTGAGCTGGGCGCACTTACACTGAACTATAAGCCGCGCCCCGCAATCAAACGCCAGGTCTTGGCTGATTTCGTCGCTGAAGTACCAGTAAATCGCATTCAAGAATGCGAACAAGAACAAAACCCCACGCCACCACCATCCTCCTCAGAAACATGGACACTATTTACCGATGGTGCATCCAACGAGGATGGTGCAGGTGCGGGTCTGCGACTCGTCAGCCCCGATGGCCAAGAGCTTACCTATGCAATCCGCCTCGATTTCAAAAGCACAAATAACGAGGCAGAATACGAGGCCCTACTGGCAGGACTACGTCTGGCAGTCAAACTCGGCGTCCAACATTTGGAAGCACACGTCGACTCACTATTGGTTGCAGGGCAGATATGCGACGACTATGCCGCAAAAGGGGATATCATGATCCTCTACCTCGAACAAGCCTTGCAACTGACATCAAAGTTTACGTCCTTCAATATCCGCCATATCAACAGGAGTGATAACAAATCTGTGGATGCACTGTCAAAACTTGCATCCACCAGTTTCCAACACCTGGCAAAAGAGGTACGCATCGAGATTCTGCAAAATCCCTCAGTACCCCTGCGCCAGGTCAATGTCATCCAGTACGGTACAACATCCTGGATGACCCCAATCATTGCATACTTACAATCAGGTGTTACCCCCGAAAGCAAAGCAGAGGCACGTAAGTTACAACAAAAAGCGTGTCATTATCAGATGGGAGACGGTATTTTATACCGTAAATCATACCTGGGACCACTCCTATGATGCGTCGACCCCCAAGATGCCACATACCTTATTAGAGACATACACAAGGGAATATGTGGCATACACGCGGGCCCACGCATGGTGGTGGCCAAAATCATGAACGCTGGGTACTACTGGCCCGGCATGCACCTAGATGCGGTCAAAGTCTTGCGCAAGTGTTTCAATTGTCAGCGGCATGCTCCCAAGACCTTGCGCCCCAAGAACAACCTGATCCCCGTCACCACTGCATGGCCATTCCAAAAATGGGCAATCGATGTGGTGGGACCATTTCCAGACGCACCAGGTGCAATGAAATTTATCATAGTGGATGTTGATTACTTTACAAAATGGGTAGAGGCAAAACTGCTCGGCTCAACCACCGTTATGATAACAAGGAAATTCGTCTGGGAACATATCATCTGCCGTTTCGGTCTACCAATGTGCATCGTTACAGACAACGGTACCAACTTCGCTGCCGATGACTTTCAAAAATGGCTAAAGGAGCTAAACATTGAACACATATTCTCCTGAGTGGCGCATCCGCAAGGAAATGGCCAAGTCGAGAGTATCAATAAAAGTTTAGTCGAAGGCATCAAAGCACGGTTGGGAACAGCCAGACGCGGCTGGGTTGATGAACTCCCAAGTATCTTATGGGACCACAGGATAAGCCCAAACACAAGTAACGGTGAGACACCCTTCAGCCTGGTCTATGGCACTGAAGCGGTGATCCCCGCGGAAGTAGGCCTCCCCTCACCTAGAATGTTGGCTATCAACAAGATAGACAACAATGAGGAACGCAGGGTTGACTTGGACCTCTCGGAAGAAAGGCGTGAAAACGCTGCCATCAACGAGGCCAAGTACAAAACCAAACTTGAAAAGTACTACAATGCACGCGTCCGCATTTGTACCTTCAACCCGGGAGACTACGTCCATCGTGACAATGAAGCATCTAACGCGGAACGCCCAGGGAAACTTGCCCCCAAGTGGGAAGGACCCTACCTCATCCAAGAGGTCCTGGGCAAAGGCGCTTATAAACTACAAACATTAGAGGGCGAAACTATCGCACGCACATGGAATGCACAACAGCTTCGACGCTGTTACATGTAAGCCATGTTTTTTACATTCACCATGTAACCTATCGGGCCGCAAGCCATTTGCAAATAAATAAATGAACGATTCAATGCAATATTGTTTATTTACTTCTATTACAAATGCGTGTTCCACTCTGCGGTATCCGCAAAAACAGATTGGCAAAATCTTCATTCGCGAAACCCACACAGAGTGGTGACCACACGCAAGTATTGTAATAGGCCATCAATTGTGACAACTCGAGTTTCCAAGATTTCCATCTTCGCATTAATTGCACGTTAATTGTTTAGATTTTTTGTTTACACGACTTGTTTGTTCACAACTGTACACGTTTGTATTATGTTAAATCGTATTGTGATTTATATGATTTATATGGTGTGGGGATTAAGTGTGTATGTAATATATGTTTTGTTTAATATCATGCCTAATATCAACAAACTTGGAACCCACGAAATCACCTCCCTAGCCGAAAACACCCTCACTCACGAAAACAGTTCCTGATGAAAACACATATGTGTTTTCGTCCACATGTGGCCAGCGAAATCAAAGTGGGCTTTAGGCCCAGTGGATCAGTTTTATATTGTTCTCAACTTTTACGTGAATGTTTTATCGCCAAACCCTAGAGTCTCTCCCTAACTTTGTGTGCGACGGCAGACCCCCCTCATTCGAAGCCGAATCCCTCTTGTTGATCATTCCTTGTTCGGTTAGTGATTTACATGATTAGTGCTAAATATATGGTTATATTGATGAACGTGTTCTTGAGAGAATAATGTATAATCGATCTGTTACATGATGATGTGCGAACATGATATTGGTTTGGGGTTTGGTTTTGATAATCAGTTTGTGTATAGATCGTAGGGATGGATTAACTTTATGCGGAGCTAGATTGATTGAATGTATGATCTCGAATGCTATTAATGGATCAGGATCTGAAAACGTGTCAACTTATTAATAGTGTTTGAATATGTGTCATGTTATGTGAATCGATTTGATGAATATACAAAATAGGGTGCATGCTAGATGTTGAATACGGTGATGATGAGTAAATGCTTTGTGTATTGGTAGAATCTAATTATTACCTTGGAAATTGTATGCATGTGAGTAATTAGAAAAGGCAGCCATTTGGACAACCCTCACTTCCTTGTTGTCGGCCATGATTGATAAATTAGATTTTAGTGTATTGCAAGTTATGTTGGGATTAATATTGATGGATATGTGATCATATAATACTGAGTAGAATCCCCATGATTCTGTTATGATAAAGCAATGATTTTAAACTGATATGTATGAACGATTGGGTTGTTGAAACTGTCGAGATTGTTAGTGATAACTAGGATCGTTGTTTTGCATAACTGATGTTGTTGATGTTGTTGGACCAGACAAAAACACAAGGGGCCAGATGAAAACCCCCAAGTGTTTTCGCCATACATCCTGATCGATGAAAACTAAAGGATTTCGTCCCTGAAGAGTTTTCGACAAAAAGTGATTTCGTCTGATGAGATTTCGCCCAACATTCTAGCACTAAAACCTACGTACTACCGTCCTCGGATTGGGAAGGACGCCAGCGCTAAATCTACGTACTCGTTACATACCACTGTCCTCGGATTGGGAAGGGCACTTACGTAAAACCTACGTAAACTTATACTTACTACTGTCCTCGGTTGGGAAGGGCACTTACGTAAAACCTACGTAAACTTATACTTACTACTATCCTCGGAGTGGGAAGGATACTTATGGATACAACTAGTCTAGTAACTTACAACATGGGAAGCCCCCACTAGATGAACATACAAATGGCCTAGTAATACACGGCATGGTTATAAACTAACTTACGATTTGTTAAACGAACTTATTACTGAACAACCAACTGTGAACTCGCTCAACTTTGTTGTTGACTCTCTGTTACATGCCTTGCAGGTCGTTAGGTACTCATGGAGCTTGCACGGGGAGGCACAGTCGTTGTGGGACATGGATCGTGGATGCCATGTTAAACATTTATGACATTTCAAACTTAATACTTATGTTGGGTTTTACATTTGTGCTTCCGCTAAACATTGATACTATACTTTTGTTTTGAACACCTTTCATATTGTTTGGTTGAATTACATTTACTAATTACATTGTTCAATATGATTGGTGGCTTGATCCTGGTCATGTCACGCCTCAATGCGGTGATACTCCGCGTGTGGATTTTGGGGGTGTGACAGATTGGTATCAGAGCCATTGGTTATAGTGAACTTGGTTTTAATAAGGGGAAAAAGTTTTTGTTAAAACCAGACTATAGCCTGTACAGTGCTCAACGATCCACAACGACGCTTCGCTCCACGTGCAAGACTCAACATTCTAGGTGATACGATTTTTGTTTACATTGCCTACATGATAGATTACATAGAACTTTGCTCATGGTATGCTTAGATAAACGTAACAACTGTTGATTGAAACACTTATGTGCTTACTTTCTTCTGTCATCGCACTTTCGCGAACCTCTCTCACTCATGTTCTCTTTGATATCAAGATCATGAGTGGACGCGTTAACCTAACTCAAGCCCAGTTGGCGGCTTTGATCACTGAACAAGTTACTGCAGCACTCGCAGCTGCCCAGGCAGGAGGTATAACCTGCCATCACCACTTACTCTAGGATCTTTAGATCCTACTCTCGTAAACCGACACTTGTGCTTAATTTTGTTTACTCTTACGCACACGACAAGTCAACACGCTCAGTCACCTGTATGCACATTCAAGACGTTCATGGACTGTCGTCCTAGTACTTTCAGTGGCACTGAAGGGGCCGTTGGACTCCTCCACTGGTTCGAGAAGCTCGAATCGGTCTTCGAAATGTGTGAATGCCCTGAGGCTCGTAGGGTGAAGTACGCCACTGGTACTCTCGAAGGCACTGCGCTAACTTGGTGGAACGCGCAAGTTCAGATGCCGGGGCTAGCGGCTGCTAATGCCACCCCATGGAATGATTTTAAGGAATTGATCAAATGTGAATACTGTAGTCGTGATGACATCCACAAGCTGGAAGTGGAGTTCTTTAACCTGAAGATAACGGGGTCAGAGATAGAAGCGTACATGAAACGATCCAACGAATTGGCAATGTTATGCCCAACTATGGTAGATCCTCCAATCAAGCGCATCGAGCTGTATCTCAAGGGTCTTGTACCAGAAGTTCAAAGCCATGTGACTTCGGCTAATCTTGCTACCATTCAAGATGTTGCTCGTCTAGCTCATCGTCTCATAGACCAGGTAGTGGAACAGAACAGGCTGCCTAAACGTATCAGTGCTACTACTACTGCTATCACTACTGCTACTCCTAGTGACAACAAGCGAAAATGGGATGGAACCTCCAGCAAGGGTTCAACTTCGGTTCAATCCCAGGCACAGCAGCAAAAGACAGATAATTACCAGAGCCCCAGTCAGCAGTCTTCTGGTAGTCAAAGGCAGGGTGGATATCGAGGAAATCACCCAAAGTGCAATAGATGCAACAGACACCACAGTGGTCACATAGTCAAGGGTTGTAACCTCGTCTTAGCTGGTCAAACTTTCTCTATCGATCTCATTCCTATAGTTTTGGGTAGTTTCGACATCGTCATGGGGATGGATTGGTTATCCCAACAGCAACCAGAAATCCTATGCAAAGAGAAGATTGTTCGTATTCCCCGTTCTGGCAAAGAACCTCTCGAAATTCAAGGCGACAAGAGTGGTGCTGTAGTGGGCATCATCTCCTTCCTTAAGGCCCAGAAGTGTTTGCAAAAGGGGCACACCGCTATTCTAGCGCTTGTTACGGACGCGTCAACGAAAGAGAGGAAGATAGAGGATATTCCCGTAGTACGCGATTTTCCTCAGGTGTTTCCTGAAGATTTACCTGGGCTACCGCCTCATCGCCAGGTCGAATTTCAAATCGAGCTAGCTCCTGGAGCAGCACCCATATCTCGAGCACCTTATCGCTTAGCTCCAACCGAACTGGAAGAACTGTCCAAGCAGTTAAAAGAACTCTTGAATAAGGGTTTCATTCGTCCTAGCTCTTCGCCCTGGGGAGCTCCAGTATTATTTGTGAAGAAGAAAGACGGTACCTTCCGCATGTGCATAGATTACCGCGAACTGAACAAGGTGACTGTGAAGAATCGCTATCCTCTCCCACGCATCGACGACTTGTTTGATCAGCTACAAGGGTCGAGCTACTATTCAAAGATTGATCTGAGGTCAGGCTACCATCAACTGAGAGTCCGGGACGAGGACGTCTCCAAAACAGCATTCAGAACACGCTACGGCCATTACAAGTTTTTGGTCATGCCATTCGGGCTAACAAACGTGCCTGCAGTCTTTATGGATCTTATGAACAGAGTGTGCAAGCCTTACTTGGATAAGTTTGTGATTGTATTCATCGACGACATTTTGATTTACTCCAAGAGTTAGAAGGAACACGAGCAGCATTTACGACTCATTTTGGAACTCCTTTAAGCAGAGCAGCTGTACACCAAGTTTTCAAAATGCGACTTCTGGCTTCGTGAATTCCACTTTCTAGGCCACGTGGTAAACAAGGATGGGATTCATGTTGATCCATCTAAGGTAGATTCGATCAGGAACTGGCCTGCACCTCGCACACCAACGGAAATTCACCAATTCTTAGGTTTGGCAGGTTACTACAGGAGGTTCATCAAGGATTTTTCCAAGATTGCGCAACCTCTCACTTTACTAACGCGGAAAGGCGTCACCTATTGTAGGAGTAATGCTCAGGAATCAGCATTTCAGCACTTAAAGGATAGGCTCTGCAGCACACCTATTCTCTCATTACCAGAGGGCACAGACGATTTTGTGGTATACTGCGACGCATCCATTCAGGGTCTTGGATGTGTGTTGATGCAACGGGATAAAGTCATTGCTTATGCTTCGCGCCAACTTAAGACTCACGATCGGAATTACACTACACACGATTTAGAGCTGGGAGCTGTTGTTTTTGCGCTCAAGATATGGAGACATTACCTGTACGGTACCAAGTGCACCATCTACACCGATCACAAGAGTCTCGAGCATATCTTCAAACAGAAAGAGTTGAACATGCGTCAGCATCGATGGGTCGAGCTTTTAAACGATTATGAATGTGCTATAAAGTACCATCCGGGCAAAGCAAATGTTGTGGCTGACACCCTCAGTCGAAAGGATACTACACCTAGGCGTGTACGAGCGTTACAACTCACTATTCAGTCTAGTCTTCCTTCTCAGATACGAGATGCTCAGGTAGAAGCATTGAAACCAGAAAACGTCAGGGCTGAAGCCCTACACGGCTCAAGGCAACGGTTAGAACAAAAGTAAGACGGCGCCTACTACGTTACAGGGCGCATTTGGGTCCCACTTTATGGCAACTTACATGAACTTGTGATGGATGAAGCACATAAGTCTCGTTACTCGGTACATCCTGGTTCAGATAAGATGTACCACGATCTCAGAACTACGTACTGGTGGCCTAGCATGAAAGCCCATACAGCAACTTACGTTAGCAAATGTTTGACTTGAGCGAGAGTCAAGACTGAATACCAGAAACCATCAGGCCTACTCCAACAACCAGAGACACCACAATGGAAATGGGAGCAAATTTCCATCGATTTTGTTACTGGCCTGCCTAGATCTCAACGTGGTAATGATACTATTTAGGTGATCGTGGACCGACTCACAAAGTCTGCACACTTCTTGGCTATCAAAGAAACAGACAAGTTCTCTACTTTAGCAGACGTTTACTTGAAGGAAGTGGTTTCGAGGCATGGGGTGCCCACCTCTATTATCTCTGATTGTGATGCACGATTTACTTCAGAACTGTGGCAGGCAATGCACAAATCTTTTGGCTCTCGATTAGACATGAGCACCGCTTACCATCCGCAAACAGATGGGCAATCTGAATGCACCATCCAAACCCTAGAAGACATGTTGTGGGCATGTGTTATCGATTTCGGCAACGGCTGGGAAAAACATCTCCCGTTAGGGGAGTTTTCGTATAACAACAGTTACCACACCAGCATTCAAGCCGCTCCATTCGAGGCATTGTACGGGCGTAAATGCCGATCACCTCTTTGTTGGGCAGAGCTGGGTGATAGTCAGATCACGGGTCCAGAACTTGTAGTGGACACAACGGAAAGAATTGCTCAGATACGGCAACGCATGGCGGCAGCTCGTGACCGTCAGAAAGCCTACGCAAACAAGCGCCGGAAACCACTCGAGTTCTAAGTTGGGGATCGAGTGCTACTCAAAATTTCACCCTGGAAGGGTGTGGTTCGTTTTGGGAAAACGGGGCAAGCTCAATCCGCGATATGGCGGACCATTCGAAATCACTGAGAAAATAGGCAGGGTGGCCTACAAACTAAACCTATCAACAGAATTCAGTGCAGTTCACAACGTTTTTCACGTGTCGAATCTGAAGAAGTGTCTGTCAGATGAGACCCTCATAGTTCCTTTGAAGGAGCTCACTATCGACGATCAGTTGCGATTCGTCGAGGAACCAGTTGAAATCACGGACCGAGATGTTAAGGTCCTCAAGCACACCAGAATACCTCTTGTTCGAGTTCGTTGGAACTCCCGTTGTGGCCCAGAGTTTACCTGGGAACAAGAAGATCAAATGAAACTCAAGTATCCCCAGTTATTCGGAAACAGTACAACTACTACTGAGGCTGAAGATACTACAGAATTTCGGGACGAAATTCCAAATCAACGGGGGGATGATGTGACACCCCAGGAAAACCAGTAAACTACGCAACACTACTAGCTTCCTCAGTAACCACGTGCTAAATTTCGGGACGAAATTTGTTTCAAGTTGGGGATAATGTGACAACTCGAGTTTCCAAGATTTCCATCTTCGCATTAATTGCACGTTAATTGTTTAGATTGTTTATTTACACGACTTGTTTGTTCACAACTGTACACGTTTGTATTATGTTAAATCGTATTGTGATTTATATGATTTATATGGTGTGGGGATTAAGTGTGTATGTAATATATGTTTTGTTTAATATCATGCCTAATATCAACAAACTTGGAACCCACGAAATCACCTCCCTAGCCGAAAACACCCTCACTCACGAAAACAGTTCCTGATGAAAACACATATGTGTTTTCGTCCACATGTGGCCAGCGAAATCAAAGTGGGCTTTAGGCCCAGTGGATCAGTTTTATATTGTTCTCAACTTTTACGTGAATGTTTTATCGCCAAACCCTAGAGTCTCTCCCTAACTTTGTGTGCGACGGCAGACCCCCCTCATTCGAAGCCGAATCCCTCTTGTTGATCATTCCTTATTCGGTTAGTGATTTACATGATTAGTGCTAAATATATGGTTATATTGATGAACGTGTTCTTGAGAGAATAATGTATAATCGATCTGTTACATGATGATGTGCGAACATGATATTGGTTTGGGGTTTGGTTTTGATAATCAGTTTGTGTATAGATCGTAGGGATGGATTAACTTTATGCGGAGCTAGATTGATTGAATGTATGATCTCGAATGCTATTAATGGATCAGGATCTGAAAACGTGTCAACTTATTAATAGTGTTTGAATATGTGTCATGTTATGTGAATCGATTTGATGAATATACAAAATAGGGTGCATGCTAGATGTTGAATACGGTGATGATGAGTAAATGCTTTGTGTATTGGTAGAATCTAATTATTACCTTGGAAATTGTATGCATGTGAGTAATTAGAAAAGGCAGCCATTTGGACAACCCTCACTTCCTTGTTGTCGGCCATGATTGATAAATTAGATTTTAGTGTATTGCAAGTTATGTTGGGATTAATATTGATGGATATGTGATCATATAATACTGAGTAGAATCCCCATGATTCTGTTATGATAAAGCAATGATTTTAAACTGATATGTATGAACGATTGGGTTGTTGAAACTGTCGAGATTGTTAGTGATAACTAGGATTGTTGTTTTGCATAACTGATGTTGTTGATGTTGTTGGACCAGACGAAAACACAAGGGGCCAGATGAAAACCCCCAAGTGTTTTCTCCATACATCCTGATCGACGAAAACTAAAGGATTTCGTCCCTGAAGAGTTTTCGACAAAAAGTGATTTCGTCTGATGAGATTTCGCCCAACATTCTAGCACTGTAACAATGTTATGTTAAGTTGTTAACTCTGTTAAGTTGTTAACTCTGTTGAGTTGTTAACTCTGTTAAGATATGCATGTGACTCCGTTAGTTATATAACTTTACTCGTTTGTTAATTCTGATAGTTAACTAACACAATTAGTTTATTATTCCTGTACCTATGTTAATCCTGTTAAGTTGCAAACTTTGTTAAGACTTGTTAACCCTGTCAAGTATGTAAATGAATAACCATGATCAGTACAAACTATGAAAGAAATTATATGAAGCATGAATTGCATGACTTTGATAAACTGCTTATATGATACGTGATGATTGCTTAAACGCACTTCGTGACATTTATTGCATGCGAATCTATACGAGCTTGACTGATTGTGTATACATGCATAACTATAGGACTTGACTGATTACTTGTGAGCACATAGTTTAACATACCGAGCAAACCAAGGTGAGTTCACACTCCTAAGGCATGGGATTCCCCGGTGGGTTGGGAATGGGATTGAATGATTACTTGTACTCACATTATTACTTGACTACTTACCACCGTCCTCGGATTGGGAAGGACGCCTGTGCTAAAACCAACGTAAAACCTACGTACTACTGTCCTCGGATTGGGAAGGACACCAGCACAAAACCTACGTAAAACCTACGTACTACCGTCCTCGGATTGGGAAGGACGCCAGCGCTAAATCTACGTACTCGTTACGTACCACTATCCTCGGATTGGGAAGGGCACTTACGTAAAACCTACGTAAACTTATACTTACTACTGTCCTCGGTTGGGAAGGGCACTTACGTAAAACCTATCTAAACTTATACTTACTACTATCCTCGGATTGGGAAGGATACTTGATGTGCTGAAAATGGGTTAACTAAAATAACTAAATTTACCCTAATTCTAGACTCTCTAAGTTTTAAATTTATAAGACTAAGACTCTCTAAACCCTAAAACACACAACCGGCAAGTGTACCGATCGAATGTAGTATAGCCTAAGGAAGTCCAAGTATCGAACCCAAGAGACTCTACTGATTACGCTAAGACTCTATCTAGACTTAAATTGACACGACTTAACTAATTTGTTTATTGGTGGGGGGGGGGTTTCTAAAAATCCTAAGAATGCAAATAACGACTAACTAGATTAACTAAGGAACTAACACGAACTCGGACGACGACTGAACTCAAAGATGTTGAAAGAACTACCTAGACAGGAATCCTGATTGCTTTTAGTTATGATTATAATTGGAAGTTGTCTGCTATGGAACCGGGATCTTAAAATTCTCACCTATCGGGAAATCTAAGGACCCCTAAACCCTCTCAAGAGCACGCTAAGATCCCCTAAAGGTTGTTAAACTACCGGTTATTAGACTCCTTTACAAGACATCTAATTGGGTTTATAAAAGTATCCTACAAGGCTCACTCCCTTACGAGACCTAAACCTAGGATAGGTTTGTTTTCTCAGTTAGACTTGCTAGGCAGCAGCAAATAGGTTAACTTTCTAAGAAGGACCCACCTTGCGGCTTAATCACTTAGACCTAGCAATAATCTCGCACCTTACAGCTATTGACGATTAGTAGAACACTTGATTTTATAAGATTACCAATAATTACTTCTAAGGTTACTTGTGCACTTTTCACCCTAAAGGATCAAAGGTTTATTATGTGATATAGACACTCACCAAAACCTAAAACCCTAGCCCGACTCTATTCCGTGATAAAGACCGTCACCAAGATTCAAGCGAAGCAATAATCAATATTCAAACAACATCAAGCACGCAAACACATCTAACTGATAGAACAAACCGTTTACAATTTATAAACTATCCATAGCTTCCAAAATCCAATAAATAATCAAAACACATACGCAATCATTCATCCATGTCTAGGTAGTAATAAAGATTTAGCCGCTAAACATAATCCAAAACAAGTTCATAATCCAAGTAATATCAGAATTCATCGTTAAACAATCTAAACAAACGAAAAACGAAGAAACAAGATTGTATAACCCGTTAACTTCAATCCCGAGTGCTCCCGAATGATCTCCGATGATTCCCAGCAGTACCGAGCCTTAAGAACGCCTCCAAGCAGCCTCCAATCGTCCAGAAAGAACTCTAATTTCGTAATTGTGTTGTTATCCTCGGCTGATTATGATAATGATCATTAAATAACAAGAAAACCCTAAAATCGCTGCTGATTCACGACTGTTGCCGACATAACCAACCCTCGCGGCCCGCCTGAATGTTTTGGATAAGTCGACGCGGGCCGCCCGCCTTCAGATCACCGGAAACAATCTTTTAAGTTGATGCGGCCCGCCTTCAATTGTGTTATAAGTTGTCGCGGGCCGCCTAGGACCTTCAGACGTGCTTTTTCCGCTTCTTTTCACTCACGAGCTTCCGGTTCTTGACCCGACACTTTCCCTTGTCATATTTTACTCGTTTATTGCACGTTTCAGCTCCAAATACCTGAAAACACAAACAATCAAAAGCATATACATTCTAATCTAAAAACGACACTAAATCTAACTAAAACCGAACAAACCTAGACGCGAATAAAGATGTATTTTACAATACATCAAATATCCCCACACTTACTCTTTTTTCGTCCTCGAAAAAGAATTATGCAAACGGAATCATAGTCGGAATAATCAAACGGGCCAAAAGTATAAGTTATTTTATTAAAATCGAAACTCGTGTTAGCCGCGATTGCAAGTATATCGATCCACTTAAACCCAACCCGGTTCCAAGCCCTTATCATGCGATTTTAGTTCAAGTGCGGTCAATCTACCTAGGGTCTGACACTAAGAATCGCAAGTCCACCTAATCCCCCCTCAAGCTTATAGGACAAAAGGAACAACCACTGGGTTATTTCCTAACCGTTTTATACCAAGATCAAGAGAGTTTAAAATCAAATCTATTTTTCCATTTTTTTTTATATTGCTTGCTTTTTCTCTCTTTTTTTTTCTTTCGTGAGTCTAGACGATGCTTTCCCTAACCAAGAGGTATTCCGGCTGTAGAGTCGCTATCCCCAACCACAGATTACTTAGGTTTCGGTACTTTTATTCGGCAAGTCGATTTCACACATCCCAGAGGCATTCCGGCTGTAGAGTCGCTATCCCCAACTCGGATTACATAGGCCTGTGTTACTTTCATTTAGTTTCTAGCTCACTTATTTTTTTTTCTTATTTTTTTTCAACGAGATAATGACCAAAAACTCTAACGATCTTAGCTTATAACGGCATCCCTTATACTATTTTTGGCGGTGTCAATTTCCCCACTTTCCCTAGATGAGAACCCACTAGTAGACCGACAATTAGGTATATTTTAAGATCAAAGGAACCTAGAACCGAATCGAGCCTACCCGCGCATCCTAAACTAGACACAAGCACAATTATTTTATATCATATTATCATTATTTGAACCCGAACAAAAATCCGACTTTTCTATCATTTTCCGCTTTTATTTTGCAAACTTCTTATTTCAAAAGACATTTTTCTGATTTTTTTAATTTTTTTTTTTTTAGATTTTTCAAAATTTTTTAATTTTTTTTTTATGACTCAAAACACTACTAACTAGACACTAAACGATAGTTTCCCATCCCCACACTTAAACTCTACATTGCCCTCAATGTAGGATGGAAACCGACTCAAAAAACTAAAAATAAATAAGAAATAAAAAAACAAAGGGCAAATCGGACAGGACTTAGCTGGTTTAATTCGCGTATAAACTGCAAACACTCTCGTCCAATCCAGCTCGTTCGTATAGCATTTCATTCGCGATCGGCTTGACTCCAACTGGTATGCTCGATAAATGCCCGAAATTTGAATAAACAACTCCAAACTCACCCGAATGGAGATTGAGTACGGGTGGTACATATTCGAACCTGCATTAACAAAAACAAGCAAACACCAAAGCAATACCGACTCTAAAAAAAATGACCGACTCAATAAACTAAAACTACGACTCTATGCAAACTCTACAAAACCTCCCCACACTTGAATTTAATCAGGCGGCTTTTCTTTGATCTGGACCCTATCTAACCCGTTTAATTCCACCCGCTCCTCAAAAATAATTAAAAATTTATCGGCAGAATTATAAAATATTTTTAAAATTTGAAACGGGTCAAACCACCAAAACTTAAACTTACCTGGCGCTAACCGGATGCGCGGCATGTAGCGAGAAGACTGATCATGTTTGAAATTCAAAGGCTCCTCCTTCTTCTTCACCCTGTATAACCCTTCGGTCCTCTTCCGTTTTCGATCTTTTCTTCTCTTTCCTCGCCTTCTCCCGTGGCTTTTCTAATTTTTCAGTTTCACTTATCACTAATACCATGGGCCAGCTGTGGTGTTCTTCTTCTTCCACCACTTTCAACGGATGATCCCCACACTTAGTCTCTTCGTAAGGAGTAGGTTTGATTACCTCTGTCAGTTCACCTTCAAGTGGGGCATCAAAGTATGCTATGTCCCCATCAGGGTCCAACACTCCTACCTCTTCATCGACTAATTCTAACTCTAAAAACTCATCCTTCCCAGACGACTTAATTTCTACCTCTACAATTTCTTCTTCTGCACCAAACATCAAACCTAGGGAGTCTCCTAAATCCACTTCCTCCTCCATCACTTTTTCTTTTTCCACTTCATCAAACATCCAACCAGTGGAATCCCCCATTTCCACTTCTTCTTCAATAATTTCTTTCTTCACTAATGATCTTCGATAAGCTGCCCATTCTTCTTCATCTATCTCGTCATCAGAGTCACTCCCGAAATCATATATAATACTCTTCTGGACCGGAGGTAGGACTTCATCGTCCATTATCGTCTCCGTGACTGGAATGATCTCCTCAACTGACTCTTCTTCTACTTCCTCTAGCTCAACCCGCTCTCGAACTACCTCCTCTAAACTCTCTCCACTACTGGTGGTGACATAAAGCTCTGGATTTTTATTTCTCTCCGCAAATTCAGCCATGGTTTCCAGGGTAGCCTGATTTTGCGCCAACATCTGAGCGAACATCTCTTCTATCCTACTCAAGCTACCCTCTAAACCTCTATCGCTCGTCTGAACCAGGTTACGTTGCGGCTGCTGATACAGATCATTGTAATATGGCCGATTATCATAACCGTGCAAAGAATACCCCTGTGAAAAATATGGTTGCGGCTGCACAAAAGGGTTAGCATAGTATTGCGTAGAGGACCCCTCATATTGTGAGCAATTAACAGTAAAATGAGGTCCTCCACAAATCTCACACATATTTTACAAGACTCAAGAAAAATAAAAGACACGAACAATTAGACTCCTACGACTCAATATACAAAAGCAAGTAGCACGTATGTGTCAATTAAGTCCAAACAAAGTAATTAATGCAATCGCCAAAGAGTCCCCGGCAACGGCGCCAAAAACTTGATGTGCTGAAAATGGGTTAACTAAAATAACTAAATTTACCCTAATTCTAGACTCTCTAAGTTTTAAATTTATAAGACTAAGACTCTCTAAACCCTAAAACACACAACCGGCAAGTGTACCGATCGAATGTAGTATAGCCTAAGGAAGTCCAAGTATCGAACCCAAGAGACTCTACTGATTACGCTAAGACTCTATCTAGACTTAAATTGACACGACTTAACTAATTTGTTTATTGGTGGGGGGGGTTTCTAAAAATCCTAAGAATGCAAATAACGACTAACTAGATTAACTAAGGAACTAACACGAACTCGGACGACGACTGAACTCAAGGATGATGAAAGAACTACCTAGACAGGAATCCTGATTGCTTTTAGTTATGATTATAATTGGAAGTTGTCTGCTATGGAACCGGGATCTTAAAATTCTCACCTATCGGGAAATCTAAGGACCCCTAAACCCTCTCAAGAGCACGCTAAGATCCCCTAAAGGTTGTTAAACTACCGGTTATTAGACTCCTTTACAAGACATCTAATTGGGTTTATAAAAGTATCCTACAAGGCTCACTCCCTTACGAGACATAAACCTAGGATAGGTTTCTTTTCTCAGTTAGACTTGCTAGACAGCAGCAAATAGGTTAACTTTCTAAGAAGGACCCACCTTGCGGTTTAATCACTTAGACCTAGCAATAATCTCGCACCTTACAGCTATTGACGATTAGTAGAACACTTGATTTTATAAGATTACCAATAATTACTTCTAAGGTTACTTGTGCACTTTTCACCCTAAAGGATCAAAGATTTATTATGTGATATAGACACTCACCAAAACCTAAAACCCTAGCCCGACTCTATTCCGTGATAAAGACCGTCACCAAGATTCAAGCGAAGCAATAATCAATATTCAAACAACATCAAGCACGCAAACACATCTAACTGATAGAACAAACCGTTTACAATTTATAAACTATCCATAGCTTCCAAAATCCAATAAATAATCAAAACACATACGCAATCATTCATCCATGTCTAGGTAGTAATAAAGATTTAGCCGCTAAACATAATCCAAAACAAGTTCATAATCCAAGTAATATCAGAATTCATCGTTAAACAATCTAAACAAACGAAAAACGAAGAAACAAGATTGTATAACCCGTTAACTTCAATCCCGAGTGCTCCCGAATGATCTCCGATGATTCCCAGCAGTACCGAGCCTTAAGAACGCCTCCAAGCAGCCTCCAATCGTCCAGAAAGAACTCTAATTTCGTAATTGTGTTGTTATCCTCGGCTGATTATGATAATGATCATTAAATAACAAGAAAACCCTAAAATCGCTGCTGATTCACGACTGCTGCCGACATAACCAACCCTCGCGGCCCGCCTGAATGTTTTGGATAAGTCGACGCGGGCCGCCCGCCTTCAGATCACCGGAAACAATCTTTTAAGTTGATGCGGCCCGCCTTCAATTGTGTTATAAGTTGTCGCGGGCCGCCTGGGACCTTCAGACGTGCTTTTTCCGCTTCTTTTCACTCACGAGCTTCCGGTTCTTGACCCGACACTTTCCCTTGTCATATTTTACTCGTTTATTGCACGTTTCAGCTCCAAATACCTGAAAACACAAACAATCAAAAGCATATACATTCTAATCTAAAAACGACACTAAATCTAACTAAAACCGAACAAACCTAGACGCGAATAAAGATGTATTTTACAATACATCAATACTTATGGATACAACTAGTCTAGTAACTTACAACATGGGAAGCCCCCACTAGATGAACATACAAATGGCCTAGTAATACACGGCATGGTTATAAACGAACTTACGATTTGTTAAACGAACTTATTACTGAACAACCAACTGTGAACTCGCTCAACTTTGCTGTTGACTCTCTGTTACATGCCTTGCAGGTCGTTAGGTACTCATGGAGCTTGCACGGGGAGGCACAGTCGTTGTGGGACATGGATCGTGGATGCCATGTTAAACGTTTATGACATTTCAAACTTAATACTTATGTTGGGTTTTACATTTATGATTCCGCTAAACATTGATACTATACTTTTGTTTTGAACACCTTTCATATTGTTTGGTTGAATTACATTTACTAATTACATTGTTCAATATGATTGGTGGCTTGATCCTGGTCATGTCACGCCTCCATGCGGTGATACTCCGCGTGTGGATTTTGGGGGTGTGACATCAATGGCAAAACATCAACTGTCTATCCGGCTGGATATGCAAATACGGTTTTCACAAAGCCTACACAATTCCTAAACCCTAAGGGGATAAAAACAGGAATTGACTAATACTCATACGACAAAGGTATAGAGTATACTTAACCGTGCTTTACAGCGAGTAGAGTTCTTCATACTTGCATATCACCTAGATATGCAAAAGGCAAATACAGACTTAGTGTTATCCACAATAACATTAACTCATACAAGTTCAAACACACAAGTAGAAAAAACACTTGTACAACTTCAACGAAACGGTTCTTTATATTCAAAAAATTTCTACACCTATGCGGTGCACAAGAGATTTACATAAAAGTTCCTAATATTTACATCAAGGAAACAAAAAAAGGGCACGCAGGCCAACCTAGACCTTCTTTGTACCGCTGAACTCCGCACCACCCTTGTCGTCGCCAGCGGTCTTTTCCTCCTCATCCTCGTCAGCATATAACAACCGCAAGCGGTCTATATAGTCTTCCACGTCTAAGCATTTATCAACTGCCTCAAGGGCGGAAATGGACATATCGTTGTACGCTGCGAGAGCAGCAGCAAGACGCGCTTCGGTATCCACGCCATGAAACCTGGACCTTTCATCGGTATACTCGCCTTGGGCTAAAACATTAATGTGACTGATGCAACGGTTGTAGCCAGCTTTAAAACCAGCCTCCCGTGCACGCTGCATAATCTGCTCTACACCAGCTGCATTCTCAGGTGCGACGAGGATAGCACTAGCAATCTGCAAAATACAAGCAGTAAGATTAGCAAAGGCAAACCTAAAAAGATAGTAAAGGCAACGGGTACTTACATGCCCGATACCGTGAATACGCATCCATTCGCGATCATCCTTGAGCTGATTAAATGAAGAAATAAGGCTATCCCTAGCCTCGGAAGCATCCCTAGCCCGCGCTTCAGCTTCAGCAGCGCGGGCAGTGACATCCTCAATAACGGTCCCCCGTCTCTGCACTTCAGCCTTTCAACAACAAAGAAAACAAGTATAAGGATACTCAGTCACACTTATGAGATAAACACACAAATTCAAGGGCAAAAAGAAACTCATACCTGGAGATCCTTAATAATCTTATTTAAATTGGTGCGGTCAGCATCTGCAACAGCAAGAGCCTTGGAAGCGCGGACCCCCGCCTCTTTGGCCTCTTTAACCGCCGCCTCAGCCTCTTTGGCCACCACCTCAGCAGCAACTTTCTCCTTTACCAGAGCAGCTTTCTCCTTGCTCAAAGCTGCGTTTGCTGCCTTAACGTTTGTCAGCTCCTGACGAACACGAAACAGGGTTTCATTCTGTTTGGCCCAAGATTCTTTCCAAGTCTTGCGCTCATTAGAAAGTGTTTCTTACCCACTCTTGCGCTCATCAGAAAGCAGTTTGGCGAGGGTACGAACCTGTTTAAGCTCAGCAGTTGCAGCCCACTCCTCGGTCTGCTTATGCTTCTCAAAAGCAGCCTTATCCATTTGAAGCTGCTCCGCACCCTCACGAGCAGCCCTCACCAACTCTTCAGCCTTGGCCCGCAGGCGAGCAGTTTCCTCCTCCTTACGCCCCAACACCTTGTAGTCTTCCATAATCGCATTCGCCATTATGGAGCTCCCCACAAGCATGGAGGAGAGTTGATTGATCCGGAGCTCACGTGGCAAACCGCGGGCCCGGTTAACTTCAAACGGGGTGCCCAAACCACCCAAAATTTCCCTACACGCAGAGGGATCAGCAGAAATATCATCCCCTTGCATAACATTCCAAGGGGGTCTGTGGTAGTTCACAGCCCAGTTTTCCGTATAGGTGCGGTAGTAAAACTCCAATTCAGACTCTTCAGGCTGAATGGGAGTTCCTTCAAAATCCGCACCCCCGGAGGCCAAACCGGAAGCCTTCTCAGCAGCAGGAGATTTCTTCTTTTCAGTATCCGCAAACTTCAGGTTCAGATCATCGGTATCCTGCGGGGAGATCAGATTATCATGAGAATCCACCGTATCAAAGATCTGGGCCGCAGGTCCCTTCCCAGTATCCTCTGCCCGCGCAGAGGGCTCAGGCACCACTTTAATAGAAGGGCTTCTGGTAAATTCTTTAGTAACCCCCGCATCCACAGTTGTCTCATGCGGGGGGAGTGAGGAGCATCAAATATAGAGAATCCTTCAGCTTGCGGTTCTGCAAATAAAACAAAAACACTTATCAATTATAAGTACAAAGACAAACACTTGTAAAAGTTATGAATTACTTACCAGAGACAATACCAGGTTTCACAACAGTTGTCCGTTTGGCCAGTATTCTCGAACGTTTCTTCTCACCGGCACCAGCAGCTTTCTCCTCTGGTTTTCTTTTCTTCTTCTCATCAGCATGCTGCGAACCCGCAGAGGATCGACCTGCTGCCGCACCACCACCTGGAACACCCAAACCCTCAAGGGTGTCAGATACTACCACGTAATCGGTATATCTGCGGAAACGAGAACGAGAGATACCTGCCACCTGCGGAACCAACGAAGGAACAACAAAAGCATCAGGCTTTTTCTTGCCGCGACCCCGCACAACTTTCTCCACATGCTTCTTCTCTGCATGCTTCTTGGGGGCACCCTTCATCTCAAATTTACCCAGGGCTCTAAGAGTACCTGCGTTTACATCATCAAACAAGCAAATGAGAAAGGTGAACTTCTTTACAAAGTAAGAAGATTATGGAATATACCTTGGCCTTGCGGCAGGGGTGCGCTCAACCCCTCGCGATCAGGAACGCGGAAGTTGTTGACAATAGTCAAATTAAAACCTTTTTCACCTTCCACAAGCGGAAGTAACTCAACCTTGCCCGTGAAGGTCGGATCAAACATCCTCCACAAAGCAGCATCCGCTGATAGTACAATTGCAAATCAGTAACGAATAAGGAAACAAGGAACCGCACAAGAGTAAGAGTACTTACCACCACTCTTTTCCCGCAAAACGGGCCTTGACTTCCTATCGGGCCTGGTCAACATCATCCGCAGGACCCACAGCTGCGAGTTGTCCAGCTTCTTATGCTCAACGGTCTTCAACCTTGGGAACCATTCCACCGTATCTGCACTAGGAAGAGCAGTATCCTCCGCAGAGATCGCCTCGTTCACATTGCGGAAGGTCATCCTGGCAACAATCGCGGTTGCCTTAATGTAGAAGAATTTTGTCTTCCACTTTGTATTACCCTTTGGAGGGGTCATCAGCTTGGGGCTCCCATACCGTTGGCCAAAAGAAAAGAACCCGGCGTTCACCATCAACTGGTAGAATCGCCGGAAATTTTCAACAGTAATCTCCAAACCAAGAACACGGAAGGTGTACTCGAAATTCCTAATCCGAATCATCCCAAACGGACTCATTTGGGAGATATGGAGCTTATAATACTCCAAAACCTCAGCAACAAAAACAGTTAACGGTAAACGAAGGTTACCAACAATGAAGGAATCAGCCCACATGGTGACATAACCGGCCGGAGCATTGGCACCGGTGTCACCCTCCTGGGGATAAATGGCCCCATACTCCTGGGGCATTTGAACGCCGGTCATCAAGTTCTTAAACTGACTCTGTGACCACTTCAACACCGGTAGGCCCCCGCCGGGGGCACTACCACCATCTTCTTCTTCTTCAGCCGCCACCGGCGAAGAATGTTTAGGGTTTTCACCCTCAGTATGGTGTGGATCAGATGGTTCAGCCATCAAGAAAGGTAATCAAGAAGATAGTAGAATGAGTATACAAGAAAACTCGGAAACCTCGAAGGATTTTCAGACAACTTTGGTGGAGAAGACAAAGGAAGCACTCTCTCTCTAGCCGGAAAATTTTTGAAATTTTGAACAAGTGAGGAAACCACAAACGGTTTCCCCTTATATACTCATCGCAATTAATGCGATGCAGTAACTGAATCATCACGTTCAAAATGGGCGAATTATGCAACACCACGTGTGCATGCGACGGTTGCGCTGACGGTTACCACGCGCGCGTGGTCGTCCACGCGCCTGACAGAAAGGACTTTTACACTACTTGCTACAGTGCATTTATGACGTCGAGCAGTGCAAACGTCCTTTCATTTCAGCACATGACAGAATCCTACCAACTTTCACCAACCCACACGTGCGTTCAGCCACGTATGTAGCACAAAAGCGACAACAATATCCACACATAAGCGGCATGCGGTTTCTCTGGTTTGCCGCACCATAACCCATACCGCATGTCGTTTTTTACATACACCTCAAAAAAGGCAAAAATATATATCTCTACATTATGTAAAGGGGTATAACCAATAACCGCACATACCCACGAGCACACGAGGAATATGTGGAGATGACACACGAACCCGCACAGGGGTGTCAGATACTCAGAACCAGCGTTGTTCTTTGGACTGCGATAACCGCTTCTCAGAATGCGGCAAACCGCATTCCATATACTCTTCTTCAAGGTTCAAATCGCTCATGTCCAGTTCACAACCACAGAGGGACCGCAAACAGCTTCTCCTTGGGATAAAGGACAGGTACGCTGAGCAACCGCACATCAGCAACCCTGACTCCTGATCCTTCAAGAGCCACATCCAAGCTTCAAACTTTCTAGAAGCGAGTTCTTTGATGCAAACCGCAGATGCTCACGAGTAGCTGCGGTGAAATATAATTACCCTAACGGTAGCTACGGAAGAGCCACAACTAAACCGCTACGCGGTTGCTCAAAGCTACTTCCAGGAAAACTGCTTTCCAACTAAGCGTGAAGGAAAGTGGTTACAGAACGAATCCGGACGAGTCTCACCCAAATTCCCAAGTATCTACGGTGACCTCCTTCGGCAAGTCTACTTCAAGGAAAACTACTTTCCACCAAAGCGTGAAGGAAAGTAGCTAAGGAACGGCGGTAACAAGTCTGCTTATGACTGTTTACTCACCGACGGACCGCATAGAATAAACAATGGTGGGTACTACCAAACCCATGATCATGTTTATTTGTCCATAGTCCAGATTCACATTGTTCGACCAAACACGGCCAACAATGACGCAAGTACCTCACATAGTTCGACCACACATGGCCAACGATGTGCAGCAACGAGGTAACCGCAAAGGACGTGCGGTTACTTGAGAGCTAAAACCACAGAGGATGTGCGGTTACTAGAGAACTAAACTGGAGAACACGAACACCCCACAAAATAGGGATCATCGTTGAATGTCCAGTTGCTGAACATAAAGCTTGAGCAAAGCACTTACAGCAGTACCTAAGCTGGCGCAGAGGTTACAACTAGAGTTGCGGCAAGGAACACCTTCCATCACCATCTCAAAGGTTGGTTCGAACCCTGCTAATGTCTTCAGTCACCGTTTCAAAGGTTGGTTCGAAACACCAACAGGTGGCTGATGACATCAGAAAAAGGTAGACCATTTTACCGGATCAGATCCTTGGCTGAGAATTCCGCATCAGACGGAACTTGCTCACTGGTACGAAAGAGACGTCACCGGACCCGCAGCTTGAATTATTGAAAATAGGAGCCATTTGCATGGCCCATATTCTACCTTCTAGACACCATAGTCCAGTATCCCTCCCACATGCAACTTGCATAAGGAAGGAACACTAGACTGGGGGGACTTGAAGGGGTATGGTCCCAGATCTCGCGTCAGCATGACCGCGAGTGACCATTACCCTTATCAAAAACCCCCACCAGCAAGAACTTATCTGTGTCCGTGCGGGCACGCGCAAACACAGCGGTTGAAACCAATCTGTCCAATGATGAGAAGACTTACCTTAAGTACGAGAACGAATGTTACGCATAACGATGCGGCCTGGCACCGCATCTTATGAACATTTTTGTCACGACAAGGGATCTGAACAACAGTAACAGTCACCAAGCGGCGATGCGGCACGACACCGCATCCCGCATCCATCTTGGCCAGAACAAGAACGCGGGAACAACATCAGTTACCGTAAATAGCGATGCGGCCCAGCACCGCATCCTGCCTACAATGCAAGTGGGTCTGACACCACAGTGCAAGTGGCACTGGGAACAGTCGCCTGTCAGCCCACGCGTATGCAACAGTCTGACACCACAGCAGGACGTGGCATTACCACCGTAACCGACAGGCCTGACACACTTACAGAAGGCTGTGCGATGTCAGACTAGCCACTCAACTACCCTCCTTCACTCTTCGGCTATAAATACCAACCCCAAACCAGGTTTGAGGTATCTCTCTCTTCACAACTCTCTCACTACTACTACTATCACACTTTGCTTCCCAAGCAAATTACTGATTCTCACGCCGAAGAGTGGTAACAAGGAGCAACCCCCACCCCATCCTCCTTATTACGAGTCACGGTTTGTTTCCTTGTGCAGGAAACCCACCAGCGGACGATCCAGCCAGCGATCCTCGGAAAGAAGGGATTAACCCTACTTGACGAGATCAGTGAGTTAACCCTACCCGGATAACCATTGTTTCATCACTTACCTAGCCTAATGATTTAGAAATCATGGCTTATATCATCAAATGAGATGATCATATTATAAACATCCATTAGTGGTGAAGTGCCTACGGGCTATATTTATTGTCCTACAAGACATAATGACAGTTGTAGCTTGTGACTCCCTGTCAAGAAAGGTAATGAACTATGTTCAAACCTTAATGCCTCGATTCTATAAAATCATGGCTTATAAATTAAAACTGTCCTTGTGACTAGGCCTATTGTGCCACCGTAATATCCTTAATGCTTTATAACTAGGTATAATTATGATGGAAAATTAAAAACTTACCAATATGGTCTACATTTACCATGGTTAATGAATCATCGAAAATGATGGTTCCATAATAGACTTCTAAACAAATTATTGTCAATTGTTGTATAGCAAATCAAGCTCCGCAATGGCTGAATCTGAAGAGGTTAATAGTCATCCTAATATGAGGAATGACAACACTAGAATGAATGTAACGGGGGCAGATCTACAAGCAATGATAGACAACGCTGTCACTAGAGTTGTTGACAGAATGATAAAAGAACCAAGCGGTACTCACACTAAGACCCAATCTGTACCTCATACTAAACCTCCTTCTAAAACGATTGAGTTAAATAAGGACGATTCTCGGCATTCGTCGAATCAGAAGAGTCTCCCATCCAAGCAAATTGTGCTTAATCAGGAACAGCGCACAAGGACTTGTTCTTACAAATACTTCGTCTCTTGTAAGCCAAGGGATTTTACAGGCGAAAAGGGTGCCATTGACTGTATGACATGGCTTGATGAAATGGATACCGTTGTGGATATCAGCGGGTGTGCGGAACAGGATGTTGTGAAGTTTGTTTCACAGTCGTTTAAAGGGGAGGCATTGGCTTGGTGGAGGTCGTCAATCCAAGCCACAAGGAAGATCCCACTCTATAACTTGTCATGGGGGCAATTTGTAGTGCTAATCAAGGAAAACTTATATCCTCAGCATGAGGTAGAGAAAATTGAAACTGACTTCTTGACTCTCTTCATGAAGAATTTGGATTGCCAAGCTTATGTTACGAGTTTTAACACCATGTCTCGACTTGTTCCCTATCTGGTTACGCCTGAACCTAAGCGCATAGCGCGCTTCATTGGAGGCCTAGCCCCGGAAATCAAAGATAATGTTAAAGCTTCCAGGCCTACCACTTATAGGTCTGTGGTGGATCTGTCCTTATCCCTCACACTCGATGCAATAAGGAGTAAGTCTGTTAAGACTTCTGATGAGGGAAAGAGGAAGCGGGGAGATGAGAGCTCACATCGCTCTGACAAGAAAAGGAAAGGTAATTCTTAGCATAAGAAGAATTTTAGGTTTAAAAAGGACTCCCAGCAGTCAAGTGAGAAGCCCAAGTGCAAAATCTGCAAGAAACACCATTTTGGGAAATGCAGACTTGACTCACAGTCGCAGCCTAAATCTTGTGGAATCTACAAGTCAAAGGATCATAAAACTTTTGAATGCAAGAACATGAAAAATGCAACCTGTTATGGTTGCAATGAGAAAGGGCACATAAGGACCAACTGCCCGAGAAACCCAAAGAAGCCTGAAGAGGCCAAGAAGACCAATGCTCGAGTTTTCCAGATGAATGCAAGGGAGGCAGTGCAGAACGATAATGTCATAACAGGTACTTTCCTCATAAATGATGTTTATGCTAGAGTTCTGTTTGATTCTGGTGTAGACAAGTCTTTTGTAGACAATAAATTTTGTAAACTATTAAATCTGCCTGTTAAAACTCTAGACATAAAATATGAGGTAGAATTGGCCGATGGTACCTTAGAGACTGCTTCAAAAATTTTAGATGGATGCTTTATATCCATTAGGAATCACTCTTTTCCATTGTCCTTGTTACCATTGAAACTAGCAGGATTCGATATAGTTATAGGCATGGATTGATTATCTTTGAATCAAGATCAAATTGCATGTGATAGGAAGCAAGTTGTTATCAAGACCCCTTATGGTGAATCACTTACTATTCATGGGGATACGTAGTATGGATTGCCTGAACAAGTATCTATGCTTAAGGCATCAAGGTGTTTAAAGAAAGGTTGTGTCATTTACATGGCACATGTGACATTGGATGCGCCAAAGCCTAAGATTGAAGATATCCCTGTTATTTTGGAGTTCACAGATGTTTTCCCCGAAGAGTTACCTGGTTTACCTCCCGATAAACAAGTGGAATTCAGAATTGATATTATACCTGGAGCAGCACCAGTAGCACGCGCTCCTTATCGTTTGGCACTGACAGAAATGAAGGAATTAAGGACGCAGTTGGATGATCTATTGGAGAAAGGTTTTATCCAACCAAGCTCGTCTCCTTGGGGAGAACCAATTCTATTTGTGAAAAAGAAAGATGGCTCAATGCGTCTATGAATTGATTATCGTGAGCTGAACAAAGTTACAATCAAGAATCGATATCCATTGCCCAGGATCGACGATCTGCTCGATCAGCTTCAAGGGGCAAGTTTCATCTCGAAGTTCGATTTGAGGTCAGGATACCATCAGTTGAAGGTCGGAACCGAAGAAGTACATAAGACCGCGTTCAGAACAAGATACGGCCACTACGAGTTCTTAGTGATGCCTTTTGGGCTCACTAACGCACCTGCTTCATTCATGTATCTCATGAATCGAGTCTGCAAGCCATATATGGACAAGTTTATCATAGTTTTTATTGATGACATACTCATTTACTCCAAGAACCAAGATGATCATGAAGAACACCTCCGATGTATTCTTAAACTTCTGCAGCAGGAAAAGCTCTACGTAAAGTTCTCTAAATGTGAATTCTGGTTTCGAGAAGTCCAATTCTTTGGACACGTAGTAAGTAAGCGTGGTATCCAGGTGGATCCCGCTAAGATAGAAGCGATTATGAATTGGCAAGCACCTAAGACGTCCACAGAAATTCGCAGCTTCTTAGGTTTGGCAGGTTACTACATGCGTTTCATCGAAATTTTTTTCAAGAATTGTTGCACCCTTAACTTCGTTAACTCGCAAGAATGTAAAGTTTGACTGGGGTCCCAAACAATATGAATCTTTCGACATTCTTAAGCAGAAATTAAGCAATGCTCCTGTGTTGACATTGCCAGAAGGGATAGAAGAGTTTGTGGTTTATTGCGATGCATCGCACCCTGGTATGGGCTGTGTGCTTATACAGAAAGGTAAGGTGATTGCCTATGCTTCACGTCAACTTAAGGTGCACGAAAAGAATTACACCACCCATGATTTGGAATTGGGTGCCGTTGTATTTGCACTCAAGCTTTGGAGGCATTACCTATATGGAACCAAGTGTGTAATCTATTCAGATCATAAAAGCCTTCAACATTTGTTTAACCAGAAGGATCTCAATATGAGGCAGCACCGTTGGATGGAAACACTAAACGATTATGATTGTGAAATCCGTTACCACCTGTGCAAAGATAATGTGGTCGCTGACGCACTAAGCAGGAAAGAAAGGGTTAAACCTATTAGGATCAATGCCAAAAGCATTGAACTAAAGAATAGTTTAAACGAATATTTGTTGTCAGCTCAGAAAGAGGTCGTTTTGGAATAAAACTTCCTAGCAAAAAGGCTAGGTGCAACTGTTAATCAGTTGTCACCAGGGAATTATGGAATCCTTAGATTGAATGGCCGAATCTGGGTTCCGATTCGTGGAAGACTCAGGAATGAAATTCTTCGAGAAGCCCATAATTCTAAATATTCAGTTCATTCGGGCAGTGATAAAATGTACCAAGATCTGAAGGCAGATTACTGGTGGATGGGTTTGAAGAAATCCATAGCCACTTATGTGGCTAAATGTCTGGCATGCGCACAGGTTAAAGTCGAGCATCAAAAACCGTCAGGTTTACTGCAACAGCCTGAACTTCCCACTTGGAAATGGGAAATGGTAACTATAGATTTCATTACTAAGTTACCAAGGACGAAACACGGGAATGATACGATATGGGTTATAACAAACAGGCTGACCAAGTCAGCTCACTTCTTGCCCATTAAAGAAATGCACAGCTCCGATAAGCTAGCCCAGCTATATGTGGATGAGATAGTATCTCTACACGGAGTGCTAGTATCTATTATCTCTGATAGGGATACTAGATACACATCTCATTTTTGGAAAAGCTTTCAGCAATCTCTAGGCACTCATTTAAATTTCAGTACTGCGTATCATCCTCAGACAGATGGGCAAAACAAGCGTACGATTCAAACGCTAGAGGACATGCTCAGGGCTTGTGTTATTGACTTGGGTGGAAGTTGGGATGACCATCTTCCTTTGATTGAATTTTCATACAATAATAGTTATCATTCGAGCATCCAAGCTGCTCCTTTCGAGGCCTTATATGGAAGGAAGTGTAGAACGCCAGTTTGTTGGGCGAAAGTTGGAGAAACCCAATTATCAAACCTGATACAGTCCTGGAGACGACAACCAAGATTGTACAGATCCGTAATCATCTGAAAGTTGCCAGGGACAGGCAGAAGAGCTACGCAGATAAGAGGCGTAAACCTCTAAAATTCGAGGTAGGTGATAAGGTACTACTTAAAGTGTCACCCTGGAAAGGAGTGATGCGATTTGGTAAAAAGGGCAAGTTGAGCCCAAGATATATCGGACCATTCGAAATCATCGAATGTGTCGAGACTGTACCCTACAAGCTAAATCTACCTGAAGAGCTTAGTGGAATTCACAATGTGTTCCACATCTGCAATTTAAAGAAATGTCTAGCCGATGAGTCGCTAGCAATGTCTCATAAGGACGTGCAGATTGATGAGAGCTTGAAGTTTGTTGAAAAACCTTTGTCGATCGAGGATAGACATGTTAAAAAGCTTCGAAGGAAGAATATGCCAATAGTGAAGGTGAAATACGATGCCCGTAGAGGCCCAGAATATACGTGGGAAGTTGAATCCACGATGCGACAGAAATACCCTCATTTGTTTCAGTAAATCTTGAGGTCGATATTTCTTTTAAGGGGGTGAGGATGTAACACCTCACAAAATCATGCCCAATATAGTAATGACACGTGTCATAAACCCTAAACGCGTAATGAATTGATTTCGAGGGACTAAAGTTAACAAACAAGTAAAAGATATGTGTGGAAGTTCCAAACATATCAACATATGAAAACTATGCCTTTCAATAACCGTACACGATGTTTGTACTCTTAAACGAATAAATTATGGAACGTATGAAGTCGTTTGTGAAAGAAAGTGAAAATTTGCAAGACACGAGGGTTAAACGTGTCAACATGTTAAATTACTACCTCTGAGTGACCTTTTAACGAACCCAGGGCTTTATAACGAGTGATTATACTTACAGGAATAAGCAACGATAAATTCATGAGGTTTCGATATCGTTTGGTATTAAATACGCTAACTGTTATGAATAAAGGGTTAAAAGCGTCAACAAGGTAAAACTAGTGTTCTTGGTTATCGTAACGAAACCGGACCTAACGATGTTTGGTTATAACCTCAAGATCATCCATGTACTAACTAGAAAGGTTATTTGTGCTTAAAATGAAAGAAATAATGCTTAAAAAGGTTCAGGGGCCATTTCTGCCGAGTTCGAAACTTGAATGCTGGTCCCCCTTAGGGCTCGCGCTGCACGACCTCAAACCTAGCGTGCCGTCGCGTGACGCGACGACCTGGTTTCATCAGATTACATGCACAGGTGCAGGTTTCTGCATGTTTCTTCCCCAATCCAAGTTCCATTCCTCTTAACTCGAAATCTATGGACTCAAATGGTATCTTAAAACCACTATGGACACATATACTCATCAGAGAACAACATTAAACACCTGGGATGATCTGGAGATGCTCTCAAACTCTATAAATAGAGCATTTTGGGCAGCCTCATCACTTGCACATTTCAAATTTCTCACTCTCAACTCTTGCTTAAGCTTTTGGAGCATTCTCTGGAGCTTCCTGATCATTAGGGAAGCTCTCTTAAGTTAAATATCTGTGCTAAGGACCCTTGTAAGTGTTCTTAGCTTCTGTAGTTAAGTTTTTATTAGTTTAAGGACCGAAAGTCAAAGATAGAGTAATTCTGCTTTGACTTTTAATTTAATCAAATCGGTCCAGCCATTATTCGAATTGAAAGTGGCTATGTGTTGGTAATTAAGTAGGTGATAATCCCTCAAAAGGGCACCTCCTAATTATCACGTTTACTTAGTCAATTGTCGGGTCAAAGTTATGAACAAAAAAGTCAAACGAGTCAGTTTTTATAAAAAAATTCATAACTGTTAATGTAGAAGCTATAAAATATGTTTTATCACTTTAATAACTTGGTAAATAATATAAGAACATGTTTAGACATGTTCAACCCGACAATTCTGAGTTTAGGCTAGGTTCGCAACCGAAAGTCGCAAAAGTTGACTTTTGCTTTTGACTTTCAGTTCTGACCCGATTTAGCTTAGTTTCTTTGTGCCTTAGGGTTCCTTTGTGACCATATTATATGTTAGTATAACCCTCTGAGGTTATACTTCATGGTCCCTTAGAAATCATAGTTCATTTGCATGTTTCCGTTATTTGCTTAAAAATTGACTATTATGCCCTTATGTTATAAAAACGAGATTTTTGGATATGTGAGAGGACAAATAGCTTTATTACTAATATATAAGTGTGTCAAATAAATTTGACATAAGTTTCTGGTCTCAAACTAAAGTTATGCAAGATATTGTAAAATGGAACTTTTTATGAATTAAATTGCATTTTTTTGCATAAATCATGTTTAAACCAAAATTTTGGCACCAAACTCATTACCTACTGTTTTGATATTATTTTTAGGGATTTTTGGAATTTTTGGTCAGATTATAAACTGACCATATCATTGAGTTCTCGTATAATTCGATAAATGACGATAATACCCTTTTCATTCATAAAATGAGATTAACACATGATTAACATGCCAAACCTTTTCCTACTGATGTTATATGTTAAATAAAATATTTTAAACCTTAAAGGATGATCAAAATCTCATATTTTCATAAACATCCCAAATATCGTCAATTATCGACTTTTACGCTAATTAGGCGCATAGTATGGTTTAAAACCATATTTAACACCTAAGACTTGTTACCTACTGATTTTATAAATAAATTTTAATACTTTAACAGTAAGTATAAGTCTTGAACTCATCTTTCCAATTTTGTCCTTAAAACATATGTGAAATGACCAAAATGCCCCTACGGTGCATAATTTGGCCATAAATGGTGAACCTCACATATGTATGATATCTTACTGATTTAACATCATAAAATAAATTTTTTTACAGAAGGACTTAGACCAGAACCTCAGTTTATGTTTTAACCTCTTTTATAAACTTTAAAATGATCAAAATACCCTTACGGGACTTAAATTGGTTTTAAATTCAATTGGGGCATAATTGTTGATATCCTACTGATATCACGACATATTTTAAGCATAATAACTTACCAACCAGTCTAGTCTTCCTGCACAGATACAAGATGCTCAGGTAGAAGCATTGAAACCAGAAAACGTTAGGGCTGAAGCGTTACGCGGCTCAAGGCAACGGTTGGAACAAAAGGCAGACGGCGCCTACTATGTAACGGGACGCACCTGGGTCCCACTCTATGGCAACTTACGCGAGCTTGTAATGGATGAAGCTCATAAGTCTCGCTACTCAGTACATCCTGGTTCGGATAAGATGTACCACGACTTGAAAACTATATATTGGTGGCCTAGCATGAAAGCTCACATAGCAACTTACGTCAGCAAGTGCTTGACTTGTGCGAGAGTCAAGACTGAATACCAGAAACCCTCAGGCCTACTCCAACAACCAGAGATACCACAATGGGAATGGGAGCAAATTTCCATGGATTTTGTTACTGGCCTGCCTAGATCTCAACGTGGGAATTATACTATTTGGGTGATCGTGGATCGACTCACAAAGTCTGCACACTTCTTGGCTATCAGGGAAACAGACAATTTCTCTACTCTAGCAGACGTATATCTCAAGGAAGTTGTCTCGAGGCACGGGGTGCCAACCTCTATTATCTCAGATCGTGATGCACGTTTCACTTCAGAACTGTGGCAAGCAATGCACAAATCTTTTGGCTATCGTTTAGACAAGAGCACAACTTACCATCCGCAAACAGATGGGCAGTCTGAACGCACCATCCAAACCCTAGAAGACATGCTTCGTGCATGTGTAATCGATTTCGGCAACGGCTGGGAAAAGCACCTCCCATTGGTGGAGTTTTCGTACAATAACAGTTATCACACCAGCATTCAAGCCGCTCCATTTGAGGCACTGTACGGGCGTAAGTACCGATCACCTCTTTGTGGGGCAGAAGTTGGCGACAGCCAAATCACTGACCCAGAACTCATAGTTGATACTACCGAAAGAATTGCTCAGATACGACAACGCATGGCGGCAGCTCGCGACCGTCAGAAAGCCTACGCAAACAAGCGCCGGAAACCACTCGAGTTCCAAGTTGGGGATCGAGTGCTACTCAAAGTTTCACCCTGGAAGGGTGTGGTTCGTTTTGGCAAACAGGGCAAACTAAATCCGCGTTACGTCGGACCATTTGAAATTATAGAGAAGATAGGCAAAGTAGCCTACAAACTAAACCTGCCCGCAGAACTCAGTGCAGTTCACAACGTTTTTCACGTGTCAAATCTGAAGAAGTGTCTATCAGATGAGACCCTCATAGTTCCTTTGAAGGAGCTCACTATCGACGATCAGTTGCGATTCGTCGAGGAACCAGTTGAAATCACGGACCGAGACGTTAAGGTCCTCAAGCACACCAGAATACCTCTTGTTCGAGTTCGTTGGAACTCCCGTCGTGGCCCAGTGTTTACCTGGGAACGAGAAGATCAAATGAAACTCAAATATCCCCAGTTGTTCGGAAACAGTGCAACCACTACTGAGGCTGAAGCTACTACAGAATTTCGGGATGAAATTCCAAATCAACGGGGGGATGATGTGACACCCCAGGAAAACCAGTAAACTACACAACACAACTAGCTTCCTCAGTAACCACGTGCTAAATTTCGGGACGAAATTTCTTTCAAGTTGGGGATAATGTGACAACTCGAGTTTCCAAGATTTCCATCTTCGCATTAATTGCACGTTAATTGTTTAAGTTGTTTGTTTACACGACTTGTTTGTTTCACAATTGTACACGTTTGTAATATGTTTGGACTGTAATGTATATGTGTTTGCTTGATAAAGAAAACGTTATCGAACTTGGCCCAAACCATAACACATAACGATAATGGATAAACCTTAGATCAGGCCCAAGTAATTGTTCCGATTTACAAATGCATCCGGCCCAATTAACTGTGTGAATTATTATGAGTAGCCGGCCCAAACAATCTATTGTTAGGATTAAAACTTGTAACCGGCCCAAGTCTTTTAACTATACAATTACATGTACGTATATGATCAACAAGGCAAACCAAAAACAAACCCTATTTTCCCCTCACTTGTGGTACGACGGCAGCAGGTCTATACCCCCCTTCACTCGCAATCTGTTCTTCATCAATAACTCTTGATCGGTATGTTTCCTCATGGTACCATGTTAGACGTAGTGATGCTATTTATGCTAGATTTGTGAATGTGTGATCGATACATGTTAGTATATAGTCATGATTATTGTGATTTGGATGGTTTGATGATTTTATTAATTAATAAAAGGCTAATCATATGAGTTCTAGGGAATCGATTAATGTCAGTAGCATATCATGTGCAATAAGTGGGGATATGATGTGTTGCTTTGGAAACTGTCATGTATATGGGATAATGTGATCGACCATGTGTGCCTGATATTGATGATTCGGTTTGCATGTGACTCATTATTCAACATAACCTTAGTCAAACCCACTCAAACTAAATGGTCCAATAACCTCTTGAGGTGATTTACACTTGTCAGCCATTGTTGATTATTTTAATGATGATCTTGTTTTCACAATGAGTTGGTAATTCATATGATTTCGTATGTTAACTGTCATGTATATTGGACGATAAGATCGATCGTGTATGCTTGTTATGATGATTGGTATTATTAATGACTATTTTGTTTGGATATACAACCGAATGATTAATGGTAAAGTGAAACGGGGTAATCGATTAAGGTTTCTGGGATGGGTAACTGGTAACAAAGATGAGGTTTAGTCGACGAAATCAAATGAGACCAACGAAAACACAACACTAGACGAAAACACCTAGTGTTTACGTCACATGGGGGATTTCGCCCAAGCTTCTGTTTTCGCCATAGGCAATTTCGTTGTGTGTGTTGACTCAGTAACCCTGTTAAAGTTTATTAACACTGTTAAACCCATTAACTCTGTTAGGCTAAGCATATGACATTATCAGTTTATTTACTCTGTTAAGTAGGTAACTCTAATGGTTTGTTAACCCTGATAGCTAATTAACTCTGTCAGTTTACTATTCCTGTTGTGTATGATAATCCTGTTAAGTGGTTAACTTTGTCAAGTATGTTAATGAATACACATGTTAGAACAAACTGTGAGAGACATTTATGTAAAGCTGGAATTGCACGAACTTGATTAACTGCTTACGTGACACATGATGTGAACTGCTAAACACACTCTGCGATACTGATTGCATGCGAAACTTTACGAACTGGAACTGATAAAGTATACGTGCTTACTATAGGACTTGATTGATAACTTGTGAGCACATAGTTTAGCATACCGAGCAAACCAAGGTGAGTTCACACTCCTAAGGCATGGGATTCCCCGGTGGGTTGGGAATGGGATTGAATGATTACTTGTACTCACATTATTACTAGACTACTTACCACCGTCCTCGGATTGGGAAGGACGCCTGTGCTAAAACCTACGTAAAACCTACGTACTACTGTCCTCGGATTGGGAAGGTCACCAGCACAAAACCTACGTAAAACCTACGTACTACCGTCCTCGGATTGGGAAGGACGCCAGCGCTAAATCTACGTACTCGTTACGTACCACTGTCCTCGGATTGGGAAGGGCACTTACGTAAAACCTACGTAAACTTATACTTACTACTGTCCTCGGTTGGGAAGGGCACTTACGTAAAACCTACGTAAACTTATACTTACTACTATCCTCGGATTGGGAAGGATACTCATGGATACAACCAGTCTAGTAACTTACAACATGGGAAACCCCCACTAATTGAACTTACAACATGGGAAGCCCCCACTAATTGAACTTACAACATGGGAGCCCCCACTAGATGAACATACAAATGGCCTAGTAATACACGGCATGGTTATAAACGAACTTACGATTTGTTAAACGAACCTATTACTGAACAACCAACTGTGAACTCGCTCAACTTTGTTGTTGACTCTGTGTTACATGCCTTGCAGGTCGTTAGGTATCTATGGAGCTTGCATGGGAGTGGAGAGGAGTCGTTGTGGGACATGGACAGCTGTGTGCCATGCTAAACATTTGAAACATTTGAACTTATGTTGGGTTTACATATTTATGCTTCCGCTAAACACTTAACTATGTTATGGTTTTGAACAGCTTTCATATTGATGAATGACTTTTATTTATTACTTACAATGTTCAATATGATTGGTGGCTTGATCCTGGTCATGTCACGCCTCCAAGCGGTGATACTCCGCGTGTGGATTTTGGGGGTGTGACAGATTGGTATCAGAGCCATTGGTTATAGTGAACATGGTTTTAATAAGGGAAAAAGTATTTTTTGTTAAAACCAGACTATAACCTGAACAGTGCTCAACGATCCACAACGACGCTTCGCTCCACGTGCAAGACTCGACATTCTAGGTGATATGATTTATGTTTACATTGCCTACTTGCTAGATTACATAGAACTTTGCTCATGGTATGCTTAGATAAACGCAACAACTGTTGATTGAAACACATGTGTGCTTACTCTCCTCTGTCATCGCACATTCGTGAACCTTTCTCACTCATGTTTCTCTTTGATATCAAGATCATGGGTGGACACGTTAACCTAACTCAAGCCCAGTTGGCGGCTTTGATCACTGAACAAGTTACTGCAGCACTCGCAGCTGCCTAGGCAGGAGGTATAACCTGCCATCACCACTTACTCTAGGATCTTTAGATCCTACTCTCGTAAACCAACACTCATGCTTAAGTATGTTTACTCTTACGCACACGACAGGTCAACATGCTCAGCCACCTGTGTGCACGTTCAAAACTTTATGGACTGTCGTCCTAGTACTTTTAGTGGCACTGAAGGGGCCGTTGGACTCCTCCACTGGTTTGAAAAGCTCGAATCGGTCTTCGAAATGTGTGAATGCCCTGAGGCTCGCAGGGTGAAGTACGCCACTGATACTCTCGAAGGCACTGCGCTAACTTGGTGGAACGCGCAAGTTCAGATGCTGGGGCTGGCGGCTGCTAATGCCACCCCATGGAATGATTTTAAGGAACTGATCAAACGAGAATACTGTAACCGTGATGACATCCACAAACTGGAAGTGGAGTTCTTTAACTTGAAGATGACGGGGTCAGAGATAGAGGCGTATACGAAGCGAACTAACGAACCGGCAATTTTGTGTCCAACTATGGTGGATTCTCCCATCAAACGCATTGAGCTGTACCTCAAAGGCTTAGCACCAGAGATTCAAAGTCATGTGACTTCAGCTAACCTTGCTACTATTCAAGATGTTACTCGTCTTGCTCATCGTCTCACAGACCAAGCAGTGGAACAGAACAAGCTGCCTAAGCGTATCGGTGCTACTACTACTACTACTTCTGCTACTCCCAGTGATAATAAGCGAAATGGGATGGAACCTCCAGCAAGGGTTCGACTACGGTTCAGTCCCAGGCACAGCAGCGAAAGATCGATGACTTTTATGTTACTGTCTTGTTTGATTTGGGTGCCGATACCAGTTATGTGTCTCTAAAAGTTAGTCAAATGCTTAAACGCACACCAACTCCCTTAAACACCAAGCATGTCGTGGAGTTAGCAAACGGTAAGAGTGTAGAGGCCACACACATAGTTAAGGGTTGTAATCTCGTCTTGGTTGGTCAGACTTTCTCTGTCGATCTCATTCCTATAGTTCTGGGTAGTTTCGACATCGTCATTGGGATGGATTGGTTATCCCAACAGCAAGCAGAGATCCTATGCAAAGAGAAGATTGTTCGTATTCCCCGCTCTGGCAAAGAACCTCTCGAAATTCAAGGCGACAAGAGTGGTGCTGTGGTAGGCATCATTTCCTTTCTCAAGGCCCAGAAGTGTTTGCGAAAGGGCCATACGGCTATGTTAGCCCTCATTACTGATGCATCAACGAAAGAGAAGAAGATCGAGGATATCCCAGTAGTACGCGATTTTCCTCAGGTGTTTCCTGAAGATTTACCTGGGCTACCGCCTCATCGCCAGGTCGAATTTCAGATCGAGCTAGCTCCTGGAGCAGCACCCATAGCTCGAGCACCCTATCGTTTAGCTCCAACCGAACTGGAAGAACTGTCCAAGCAATTAAAAGAACTCTTGGATAAGGGTTTCATTCGTCCTAGCTCTTCGCCCTGGGGAGCTCCAGTATTATTTGTGAAGACGAAAGACGGTACCTTCCGCATGTGCATAGATTACCGCGAACTGAACAAGGTGACCGTGAAGAATCGCTATCCTCTCCCACGCATCGACGACTTGTTCGACCAGCTGCAAGGGTCGAGCTACTATTCAAAAATTGATCTGAGGTCAGGCTACCATCAACTGAGAGTCCGGGACGAGGACGTCTCCAAAACAGCATTCAGAACACGCTACGGCCATTACGAGTTTCTGGTCATGCCATTCGGATTAACAAACGCACCAGCAGTCTTCATGGACCTTATAAACAGAGTGTGCAAACCTTATCTTGACAAGTTCGTTATTGTTTTCATCGACGACATCCTGATCTATTCGAAGAGTCAGGAGGAACACGAGCAGCATTTACGACTCATTTTGGAACTCCTTCGAGCAGAACAGCTGTACGCCAAGTTTTCAAAATGCACTTCTGGCTTCGTGAAGTCCACTTTCTAGGCCATGTGGTAAACAAGGATGGGATACACGTTAATCCATCCAAGGTAGACTCGATTAAGAACTGGTCTGCACCCCGTACACCAACAGAAATCCGCCAATTTTTGGGTTTGGCGGGCTACTACAGAAGGTTCATCAAAGACTTCTCAAAGATTGCATAACCCCTCACCTCACTAACTCAGAAAGGCGTTATCTATCGTTGGGGTAATACACAGGAATCAGCATTTTAGCACTTAAAGAATAGACTTTGTAGCGCACCTATCCTCTCATTGCCTGAAGGCACAAATGATTTTGTAGTCTACTGCGACGCATCCATTCAGGGTCTTGGATGTGTGTTGATGCAACGGGATAAAGTCATTGCTTATGCTTCGCGCCAACTTAAGATTCACGAACGGAATTACACTACACACGATTTAGAGCTGGGAGCTGTTGTTTTCGCGCTCAAGATATGGAGACATTACCTGTACGGTACCAAGTGCACCATCTACACCGATCACAGGAGTCTCGAGCATATCTTCAAGCAGAAAGAGTTGAACATGCGACAATGTCGATGGGTCGAACTATTGAACGATTACGAATGCGCGATCAAGTACCATCCAGGCAAGGCCAATGTTGTGGCCGACGCCCTCAGTCGAAAAGATACTACACCCAAACGCGTGCGAGCATTACAACTTACCATCCAGTCTAGTCTTCCTGCACAGATACAAGATGCTCAGGTAGAAGCATTGAAACCAGAAAACGTCAGGGCTGAAGCGTTACGCGGCTCAAGGCAACGGTTGGAACAAAAGGCAGACGGCGCCAACCCTCAAAATTTCAGGTACTGTACAAATTAATTAATCTTAATTACGTGCTTAATGACTGTGCTTGATTACAACTGATAATTTAAACTGCTCTATGATTCTATATCATATATACATGCATCACATTTTATACAGTCACTCCATTCATTACACACCTACATTAGTGACATACTTGATGCACTCAGCACAGTTGACACACTGAACAGTTGATTCAGAAATAATGCTGACAATGCCAGCACTTAGACAGACAATATTATGGCCAGTATGAGCCAGGGATAGAGTACTACACTGGTTTGTAGCGTAGGAAGTGAGGACCATAAGACTGCGTCATTAGGGGATAGATATAATGCCGGGAAGTGCCTAAAACACACTTTAAATACAGAATTCTGCTTTCTTTTATTAAATTCAGCATTTTATTATACCAGTAGAATATACAAATATAGCAGAGTGGTCCTGTATACTTTCCTAAGTGCCAGGAATGTTTTCATTACAAAAGGGATGCATAAAAGACGCTATACGGTACAATTAAACGCTTTAGTGGAACGATACGTAACCGAACAACCGGACATTACCCGGGACACCAAAATTTTGACAGAAACATTATTTTATTATCCTTAAATAATCATGGTCACAATAAATCCCCACACACTATAGAAACATGTTATACACCCACTATTTTAGAAAATACCCTTAACCTCTTATATACTTACCTACTAATTACCAAAATTTTTCATATTACCCCCCCCCCCCACCGATTTCCAGCCATGGGGACCCACCCTAATCATATTCTTCATGCCTCCTTGTTCTATTGGCTGAAAACTTGTGTGTTGCTTGTGGGACTTGCCAAATCTTGTAAGAAATCCTACAATTTCCAAGATATCTCATCATTTCTTCCAACACCACACTCCAACCCTCACCTCCCTCTCCCTATTTTGGCTCCCCCAACCGATTTCACTATCACCACTTCAACCATCTTCATCTTCTCCATTACACAAGTCCATTCAAGCTTCAAGAGGATCCAAGAAGGTTGCAAGGTTGAAGGAACTTCAAGAGAGCTTGTTCTAGTCACTTCACCATACTTTTTCTCACCATCATCTTCACTAGATTTCTACCCTAGCCTTGTGCTAGTAGTAAGTCTCTACACCTTGTTCCATCTTATTTTAGTCAAAATGTGAAGCATGACGTTTGTTTGTTCAAATCACAAGAAATAGAACCCTAAAACATGAACATGGAACTCTACATAAAAACCCTACATAAAAAGTTTGTATGAGGTTAAAATCAGGTTGGTTTGAGTTTGGATAATACATGCACAATGTTTGATCATTAAGTTATTAACAAATCAAGGTTAGGACACTCGTTAATATGTTTTTAGAATCATTAAACCTGAAATAAACATGCTGATTGAAATTTCCAGCCAACTTCAACAGACTATAACTGGGTCATTTTTAATCGAAAAACTGAATTTCTGGAGTCTAAATTGTGTAATTTTGAACAACCGAACAAATGGCACTGGAATCGTAATTTTTCGAGATCGTTTACTATTTTTAAAGAATTGTTTTTAGACAGAAGCTCAAGCTGAAATATTTCTGCTGAAAAAATGTGTTGTATTCAGAGTCAAAACTTGAAACCTGAGCAGAATCAGCTCATGGGATTTTTACTGTAGATGGTCACTGTTGTTTCCGTGACCCTCCAACTGGAATTTCGTCGATCGGACTTATGATTGCTTTTTAGTGAATTTTTCCGTAAAACTGCAATCAGAAGTAACAAATCTGATTGCAGTCGGGTAAAAGAATTTTTATATAAAATTGATAATGAACTGGTCCCCGAAAATTTTACACAATAAATTTTGGATTATATATGACATTCCATAAAAATTTGAGAATATTTGGAAAAGGTTAAATATTTTATTCAAATACTCGAAAACAGTCCAGTTTTGGTTAATAAAGCTGAAAAGACGTAAGTAGTGTATTGCATGTATGATTGTCGGTTGGCTATGTGGGAACACTCTACGGGATTTATATAAAATAAAATAATATGCTTTTAAGCATGGACACCTCTATTTATAGAGGAGGCTATGGCGAAATTTTCCGAAAATTATAACACTTAGTAAATATTTGCCTTTTAAGACTAGAATTTACTAGAACATTGAACGAACAAATATTTATCACGCGAATCAAAATAAGTAACACAACTCTAAACATTAACTCTAAGCCAAGGCACGGCCCGTTCGCCTAATAGACATTAGTACGTGTAGGTTGTCGTGTAGCAGACAGAGTTTGAGATTCGGTACAAGACGCACTACAGTGAGTTCATGTCCCCCTTTTCTCTTAACTATTTTCATTTTTTACATTTCGGGGGTGAAATACATGTTACAGACATTTATTATGGTATGGTTAGCTTAAGGAGGGTTTTTACTACGCGATCATGTGAGTGGTGGGTACAACGCTTAAGGACATTAATCCTCATTGAAGGACCAAGGGACATGAGTGATAGATCTATTTGGGTGTAGCGAGCCCACACCCATGAGGCCGGGGCGGCCCATAGTGGTGACTATGTCTTCATACCGGAGACAAATTTGCTAGGTTTGAGTCTTCCTGCATCATTTCACACATACTATTGGCTTTACAACCCAATGGTGATCAGGTTTTTCCTTAATTGCTACATACCAGGGACTTTTACTTTTACAGACATTTTAAAGGCTTTTATATACTCACTTACACATGAACTCGCTCAACTTTTTGTTGACTTTTTCAAATTACATGTATTTCAGGGAATGAATAGGATCTGGCAAGTGGTGCATGTTAGCTGCGTACTAGATAAGGATGTCATCCAGGGTCATATGAACTCATTTTAAACAAGTCATGTTTTGTAATTTGTTTTGGAATTGTTATTTTAAAACAATATGTTGCATTTTTCCAAACTATTTTAATGGATGAACATCCCGTATTTTAGCATATAGCATTGTTGTGATTGTTGCTATGGTATTAAGAAGTCACACCAATTAAACCCACGCTTCCGCAAAAGCCAGGGTGTGACAGTATTAAGGGCAGTTGGTCTTAATGTGCCCTTTCTCATTGCAGCCGTAACAGGTAGCATCTTTAATCCTCTTGCAGTCAATAGTCTTATGTTCCTTAGACTTAGTCTTAAGCCTGCACTTTCCACATGCAGTCAATAGTCTTATGTTCATTAGACTTGCATAACCCACATGCAGTCACCTTAACCATGGTTTTTAATAATCATTTTGGTTAATTTGTTAAATATAATTATTCTGGATCTTTATCATAAATCCTAATTTACAAGTTAATAATAGCACAAAAACCTAGTCACGTAGACAGATTTAATTATTAAACCAGGATTTTACAGAATCGAGGCATTAAGGTTTGAATCAAAGTTCATTACCTTTTCTTGACAGGGAGCTGTAGGCTACCACTGTCTTTAGTCCCAAAGGACGTTAATTATAGCCCGTGGGTACTTCATCCTTAAGGGATGATTACATAAATAAGGGAATTTAGAACATCCCAATTTAAAAATGACTTATGTGATTTTATCGAATCACATCTTTGTCATTATTGATAACATATCAGATGTTAATAAGGGTTTGAATCTTTCGAATATGTTTTACCATCTTGGCCATGTCTGCAACGACATTTAGGCTAGGTTTTACCTTTAAGATTCTTTTTAATATTCAAACGCAGAGCAATCCTAAATTGAGATGTTAACAAGGATCTGAATCTAATTGTGGAACTACCATCTTGGCCCTGTCTTAAGGCGACATATGGCTAGGTCTCGTCCTTTTTAGATTTTGCCACTTTATTATAATGGTAGATCTTATAATATAGGAATCTAACCGTCCTATTAAAATTTAAACAAATACATGGTTGCCCAAAACGGGTCTTCTAACTGAAATGACTCGCCCATGCAAGGGCTAATCAGAAAAATAAAGAAGGAATCAAATAGAGACAAAATAAAACGAATTTGGATTAGTCCTAAGTTCTTGTCTAGACTCGAGAATGTGCAACTGTGTAACTGAGTTTAAACACAAAAGGCTAGTGTTTAATTCACTCAGCGTTGGCTCTGATACCAACCTGTCACACCCCGATATTTCCACGTATTACCGGTGGGCCCGGTGGGGAGTATCGTGACGTAGTTGATATCATCATAGTCAAACAACACAATATTTAAATGCACAGCGGAAGCAAAAGATAGATTTATTTCAACCGAACAAAATGTAATATTAAGTATCAGAATACAGTTGAAACAGATCCACAGGCGGATCAAAATAAAGAGGAAACTTGTTCAACAGACTTTAAAGGCATCTAAAGCTTGCGACACTTGAGTAATGACGCCAGGAGTAGCCAGCCTATTACGTATAGTACCTGCACTTAGCCTTTTTTGGAAAATACGTCAGTTTACACTGGTAAATACAACTTAACTGACTCATTTTGAAAAGAGTTTGAAAATTGATTTGAATGCACTTCGGCAAAAATATTTTTATAACTTGGGACAATTAAAATAATCTTGTATACGGTTTTACTCATTTGTCGTCCATTAGGGCCGGTTTGTAGGGCCGGACTTAAGTTAACTGACACACCACAGGTATAATACCCACAAGGTTGATTCCTTTAAGTGGGATACCAGTTTTTACATAATGCATCTGTCAGGTGTTCGCCTACACCCCGTGCTTAGGTCGTGGCCATTTCATGAATGATGCCAAGGATATCCGGGACATGGTCATTTAACCCCTAAAAATCCATACACCAAATAATACATATTAAACAGGTTATGTAAATACATCAATCACAGTACGATTTAAATGACTACATACACCCGACCAAGCGGTACTTTTATAGTACCGTATCCCAAGCCCGTATAGGGAAAATAAGTTAAGAGTATTTACCTGAGCAATGTATAAGTCAAATACAGCAAGCACAGATAGCTTTTACTGGGCTCCTAATCTGGAACGAAGGTTTATAATAACCTATTAGATTTCTAACGGGTCTTTAATTAAGCCTAAGCTTAGACCGGTTAGTTTTAAAAGGAAGACACGGTTCAAATGCATGATTAAACGAAGACCGGTTTAGAATGTGGTTTTGACCCAACAAGCTTGTATGCTTGTTTAATATGGGTAACTTAAACACATTCTGGATTTTGAGACAAAAACGATATGGTTTGACCCGTTTCGGCTAATATATGCAAACTAGTTACATACGCCGATCCGAACGCGAAAAGTGCGTAACGAGTAACCAAATGAGTCATATACAAGTTTCCTAAGTTAACATGCATTAAATATGTTGTGATATCAGTAAGATATCTTCTATTATGCCCAAAACGGATTTAAACTTAAATTACGCCCTGTAGGGGTATTTTGGTCATTTAAAAGGTTATAAAAGAGTTTAATTATAAATCTGAGTTTCGGGTCTGATGTAATCAGTAAAAATACTTAATTTACTAAGTTATATCAGTAGGGTATCATATATGTGTGAAATCTATCCTTTATAACCAAACTATGCATCTTAGGGGTATTTCGGTAATTTCACTTAGGCTTAAAAGGTCAAAACTGGAAACCTGAGTTTAAAAACTTTTACTTACTGTTAATATATAAAAATATACTAAAAATATCAGTAGGTATCAACCTTATATGTTTAATATAATTTTAGTACATACTATGCGTTAAAAACGCTTAAAAAGGCGATTTGGAGCCATTTCCGGGTTTTCAAAGGAAAGCTGATATTTTTATAATTCCAGAAGGCTTAAAATAATTTATTTACTATTTAAAATCAGTAGCAAAAGGTTTGGGGTCAAAAGGTTTTATAAAACTCATTTTATAGCTTAAAAGGGCAAAACCGACAACTACCGAATTAAGCTTAGAACTCTAGGTTATGATCAGCCTAAAAATAAATAAAAATCTCCAAAAATCCCAAAATATTATTTTATATCAGTGGGTAAAAAGTTTGGTATCAAAAAGTGGGTTTAGATAGGCTATATGCTAATTACGCCATTTAATTACTAAGAAGCTTTCTAATTACGCTAATGAGCATAACTCTTAATCTAGACCTCAAACTGATATCAAATTTTAGGTGCAAGTTTATAAATCAGTAACTAAGGTTTCTACTCTTTTAATTTTTCAAAAATCACGTTTTATAGTAAAAAGGGCATAATAGTCAACATTTAAGCAATTAACGAAAACATGCATATGAATCGGATAACTATTGAACCAAGTTGTATAATCACAGAGGGTTATACTAATATGAAACCTGGTCCAAATAAGGCTCTAAGGAATTTCTAAAAACATGCTTAAACGGGTCAGAACTGAAAGTCAAAGCATGAGTCAAACTATGCGACTTTTGGTTCCGAACCGAGCTTAAACTGAAAATTGTCGAGTTGAACATGTTTAGACATGTTCTTATATTAATTACCAAGTTATATTAATGACAAAACATGTTGCATAGCCTTTACATTGCTAATTATGCATTTATTTGAAAATAGGCTTCCTATTGACTTTTTATAATCAAGTTTGACTCGACAATTGACCTAGTTAGAGTGGGAATCAGAGAATACCCTTTTAAGGGTTTATTGCCCACATAATTACCAACTTACAGGTACTTTCAATTTCTTAATTACGACGATTCGACTTAACGCTAAATAACTAAGCTAAACTGAATTAAAGGAGGTTAAGCATACTTACAATAGTCCTAAGCACGACTAATGATCACTAGGAAAGGTGCTTGAGCTCCAGGAACCTCCAAGAAGTGAGTTGTGAAGTTTACAAGTGAATGAGCAATGAAGAACCCAAATTCATGGCCCTTATATAGGTTTCTTGATGCAATTTGATCATGCCAAACAAGTCTATGAATGAATCCAGATGATTACAAGTGTCCCTAGACCTTAAAATACCATCAAACAAGCCCCTGAATTCGAATACCATCATTTTATGGCGGTGTAACCGTTTTAACAGGCAGCTGGAAGTTTTTCTACATCTGGGACCTTCTTACGGACCGTAAGGGTCCTAGCTTACGGTCCGTAAGGACCATGCCAGCACAACACAACTTTCATTTGTTGACAGTTTTGACCCCTGCACTTCCAAACGTGGTTTTTCCTTTATTTATTGCACTTTGGGCCCTCTAACTTGACTTTTAAGGACCTCAATTCATAAACTAACTTTGTTAAGTCCCCGGTTATTCATACGATCACCGAAAAGTCTTAAATTTTTAACGTTGATGCTTTTAACCCCTCGTATACGAATTTGATCATAACTTTCTCATACGGTAACGAAACTTGGTGAAATTTTTATCACATATTCTTGTGAGTATAATTTATCATTACAAAGCTTCGGGTTTGCTAAAAGGTTATTCAAAGGTATACTTTAAACATGTTGACACATTTTGCCCCTGTAGTTTGTAATTCCTCACTTTCTTTCCCAATTAGCTTCGTATGATCCATGATTTATTCGTTTAAGGTTTTAAACATCATGTAGGGTTATTGTAAAGTATATTTATCCATTGTTGACATTTTGAATCCTTTTATACACACAGATTCCTTGTTTGTCAACTTTAGTCCTTCTAAATCAATCCTTTACACGTTTTAAGTCCATGACACGTGTCGATATATTATTGGGCATGAATTTTCGAGGTGTTACAACCAGTGGCTAAAACGATTGGGGATTCAGTCGAGTTTTTTAAATGGGTTGAGGGTGACTGATGCGTTAACGATGGAGATTATGTCGATGGTTTTCGTGGGTAAGGTGAATAAGCATTTGGTTGGGTTAATTAATAAAGCGGGCGCGACTGCGGTCGGGTTGTGTGGAACTGATGGGTGGATATTTACTGCTGTGCCGTCTCCGGATGCAGATCAGGGGGGTTTGTTTGTAACACCCTGCTTCTTCGTGCTTTCCATATTTAGAAGGTCTTGTTTGTATTTCTATTTTTTTAGAAGTCTTGTGTTTCTTATAATCGTTCTTTCGTTGTAATCGTTGTAAATCGGAGACTTGATTCATGAATAAAATTCGTATTCCTTTAATTTCGTGTTATACATACCTGATACATGCTCATACATTTAATTTCGTGAAACATTCGATGCATATTCGTAATTCGTGGAAACTTTGTGCTAATCTTGCAAATACGTGAAACTTGTGAATAATACTTCTTTTGAACAAAATATTATTCAAGGATTCTCGATTCTTTATTTATCGACACTTGATACTCGTTAAACTAGTTAAAATAATGAGATTCGGAAGCTTCGTGAAATGAATAATCGTTTAAAGGTTTTATTCCTAAATTAAATACGGTTATTTATCGATCCTATTTTATTTAATTAATTAAATTAATTAATTTTATTATATAAAAAGTTTATTTTTATAATAATCTAGTTAGACTTGTTAGATTTTAAAGTTAGTAAACTAACCTCGTTAGTTTGTTTCATAAAGTTAGTTTTCTTTCTAAATAAAATAACATAACATTAGTTTTAATTAAAGTCTAGGGGTGTTAGAGTAATTAGCTGAAAGTTAAACTTGTAGGGACTGTTTGTGTAATTTGTGGAAAGTTTAATTGTCTTAGATCAAAAAGGAATTAAATCACAAAAAACGCTGCCAACAGCGGGACTCGAACCCAGGCAGCCCGCCTCTCACACTCACGCACCAACCAGTTGAGTTGTAGCTCCACATCAAACATATCCGGGCTCCTAATTCATTTAAGCACACCCTCTCCAGGCCAACCCAGCGCGCAAAACAGGAGCAGCCCCCTTCCAGCTCGTTTTTTTGGCAGTTTTCTTATGTTTTTTGAGTTTTAAACTTGGTTTAGGCATTAATTACCTCACCAAACAACTACCTAACACTTCCCTATATAAACCAAGCCTAACCAAGCATTTTACACTTTACAAATCATTCCAAACTCCCTCAAATTCGTCTCCAAACAGCTGCCAATCTGAAGTTCGAGTAGAATCACCTTCCTTCACTAAAACTAGCATAACTTCTTCGTTTCTTGTCCGTTTTAGCTCATTCTTTTTCCTATGTGCTTGGATTTTCCTTAGCTTCGATTCCATGGGTGATTCACAGCAAATAAGTCCCTGGAACTCTGGAAAAAAGGCTCCAAAGTTCACTGTTTTCATTAATCTTTACTAATCATTGTTTAAACATGAGTCTAACTCACTCAAACCCACGTCCTTATGCTTATAACCACTTCTATGGTTAGTTAAGCTTAAAAACGGGGCTGAGACATACAAAGTTAGAGGTTAAACCTCCTATACTTTCTGTTTTATTTAGGGTTTTTGACCCACAAGTGATGTTCAAGCTTCAAGCTTGATGAAGGTGTGATTGTGGACTAACTTGGGTTGTCCAACATAGAATCCTCACATTACTTGATGATTTCTCATAGTGTAGTTGTTTCTTATTCTTGTATTGATATTAGTTCATGACCCTCCTTGTATGTTTTTACATCAAGTGTAGTGGTGAACCATAAGAGGTACCTAAATGGAAACTTGTTCTTCCTACCTCCTACATGACTTCCATGATACTAGAGGTGCCTAAATGAAGAATAATCTTCTACCTCATGCTTGACTAATGGACTAAATAATACATATAATACTTATACATATATATACTATTCGAACTCTTGATGGTGGACTTGTGTTCATTCGTCAAGATATTAGAATAACATCATCTAAGGCATAAGACTTGTTACGATTCTAATGAGTATACTACTCATGAAAACATTAACCCTTGAGGTTTCATAGTGTCAAAAACAAGTACTTGTGTTAAAGGGTGATTATTTTCATATATTATTACATGTTATTTTAAATTCTGAATCTCGACTCTAATCATGCTTGAACTTTAACCCGAACACATTCAACCTCCTAACCTCATCAACTTCGTCACATTGGATAATCGGAAAGCATATACGAATTTTGTGAGTATACTCGCAACCCCCTTTTTATGTTTACCATTTTTTGGGGTGTAACATGTTTAACTATTAAACTACACTTAAACTTATTCTTTATGCAATGCACGAAAACAATCCTTATACATGAATACAATGTTATGATACTTGATGCTTACGTGGACCATACTTATGTGATATGTTTTAGTCATTAGCTTTCACGTGCCTCCATTCGACATGTATAGCGCTATAGGAGTAACGCACCGCCCGTAGACTTGTGGTCATGTTGAATTATATCATTGTTGCATAAACAGAGGATTGGCTAGAAATATTGCATGCCATGTTAGGTTGATCTTGTATAAACTAAGTTGCCATGTGGATTCATTTTTAAACTTTTATACTTATACTTATTCTTAAACTTGTATACTCGCCTTTGCTTTTGCATTGAATTGTATTTTAAACATGTTACAGGTTGATGATTGATGATGCTAAGAAATGGATTAGTAAAGATGCCTAAATACTCACTTAGACGTTTAGGTTTAAAGTGTTGTATCAATTTTGTTATGTTATGTTGAACAATGTTGTTATTTGAATTACTTGTAATGTTTTGACAATTTATTTATGAAATGAAATCGGTTGAATTAAATATTGTCACAATTAGTGTTATGAAGTCTCTTACAATCTTGAACAAGTCCAACTCCGACGATTCAGCCATTGGTTGGGGTGTGACAGATTGGTATCAGAGCCATAACTATAGGGAATTAGGAAAAATTGCCATGCTTTTACCTAGTCTATAGTTCTAGAGCTTTATTCTTATGTTTTGCTTGAACCACTTGCATGATACTTTATTTGCTCCTTATTTATTTTCTTTTTGCCTTTTAAACATATATGTCGCTTTTGTGTTAATACTTGTTTTATTATTTGTTAATACTTGTTGTATTATTCCATCCTTTATGTGCTATCCTTGAAATGTCTTTTACGTTTTATTTCTTGAGATGCTTATTGTGCTTACACTTGTTATTATTAGTTTGAACATACGTCTTTTACTCATTTATACAAAAATCAAAACCACTCGTAATACACAAATGAGACAACTTCACCAAAATAGGCATGAAACCCACAATTTGGTGAACAACTCTCAATCCACCTACTTTTCCTTTTTTTTACATGAAATTCACCATCAAGTTAGGAGTGAGATCCTCACCTCGATGGAGAAATTCAAATTTCAAATTCTAGTGGACCCTCGTCAAAGTGTTGAAATTAAAATTCTGACCCGACGAGTACCAACCACACTTAGGATACGAAATCGCCAAGTTAGGGGTGAAACCCGCACCTTGTCGACTAGTTCCACTCCTTGATTTTCATAAATCCCGCCAAGTCTCGAAATTTCAATTGATTTGGGACATGTAGTAACCGGAAGGGTAAATACCGTTAACCGACTTGTCGGCGAGAGCATTCCACCTATTAGGCTAAAGCATACTTCTCAAAATCGAAAGACTTTTCGACCACTTTGGTTTGTCAAAGTTCCGTTTTGGAACCATCCAAATTTTTATCAAACATGTGTTTCTATTGTTTATCTTATACGATGCAACCTTTCAAATTCAAAATTTACTTTCGATATTCTCTTTTCACACACACAACATATTGAATCTTTTCCATACATTTATACATATGCATGATTTCATATAATTTAAATTTATATTCCTTGTAACGACAAGTGGAGGCATATCATCGAGATAGGAGTGATTTCCTTACCTTGACGATTAACTCCACTCCCCTTTTCTTACAACGACCTCACCAACGAGTTAGGGGTGATTCCCTTACCTAGGTGATCGTTACCAAAACGTCTCTTCAACATATATTATTATGCAAACTCGATCATATTTTATACCTAAATTGTTTATCATTATTCAAAATACCTACTTATACCGATTTCAAAATACATTGTTTTATCAAGCGTATTTTCTACCCTACAATCTATTTTCACTCAACTCATATACACGAGATTCTTAATCATGTCTTAAAATGTTTTATTGCCCAAATTTCAAAACCTTACGAAATGCTACATATCAATTTAATCGGTCCAATGAATCTCTTGCCAAATAACTTCATATTCGACTTAACCACTAAATCACACACTCACGTTATATCACCATACTAAAGACTTTCATTCTCAAACGAAATTCAAACCAACCTTCTCACATACTTGTAGGATACTATAGATAATATACGACCGTTTTACCAAAGACGCTTTCCAACATCAATAAATCCTTTGTTAAAATTTTTTTTTAAAACAGTCACTAAGTCCTTCTACTGAATTTATTTTCTAAGGGTCGACGTTTTCACAAGAACCTTCAAAGTTCAAAATTTCTTGTTTAGATGCAAATGAAACAGACCCGTTATTTTCAAAAACCTTTTCTACACTGTTTAATTCGTCATTTAAATTTCAAAACACGTGGGCTAAAAGACTTCATGGGGACCGACAATCTACAACATACGTAAACTTCCTTTTTAAACCAAAGTAGCATTTCAATCATTACAAAAAACGTTATGCATAACCAATAAGTACTTCATGTTCCTTAACATTTACAAACTATATTCTACCTTCCAAATCAACTCAATCTATTTTGATTCGATAAACTCAAACAACTATACATGTAAATCATCATACACGTTTTAATCATCACCTCGCGACGAGTTCGCTCACATCATTCGTTAGTTGAAGTCAAAAAAATAGTCGAAGTTGAGAAACTTGTAGAAGTTGAGAAAATTGTCGAAATAGAAAAATTGTTGAAGTTGAGAAACTCGTTGAAGTTGAAAAGACTGTCGAGGTTGAAAAGATAATTAAAAAGGTGGTTGAAGTTGAAAAACCATGTTTGAAGTGTTTAAAATCTTGCAAAGCTTGTGAGGAGAAAGATAAAAAGATTGCTGAATTAGAGAAGATTAAAGAAGATTTACTGTCTGATTTGAAGTATGTGAAAGAGTCATACGATGTGTTAAACAGAACAGCCGATGGATTGAAAAGGACAAACTCAGAAATTGATGTTGCTATGACAAAAATGAGCTCAACATTAATGATGAAACAATAGATCATCAATGAGTATATTGAAGACTGTGCTAAGTTGAAGCAAGAGTTAGAATTTGAAAAGATTGAGAGTGAAAGGATTAAACGATTACAGTTGAGTTATACAACATGTGATTATTTGATTGATCGTGTTTATCCTACTGTTGCAGGTCTTGAAGCATTCAAAGAAAAAGAGACGGAAGACACAGATGCTGGTAAGACACAAAGTGTCAAGTATAACAAGTGTCCGCCTCCAATCTATGAGAGTTATTCCCCCAGGAATCCTAACGAGAAGCGTCTAAAAAAGGCAGTCAACATCAAGTTAAAGTCTGAAATCATTGATGAATTACCAGATAATATTGATGTCACATTCACAGCGTCTGACACTGATCATGAGTCTGAGTTATTAAAGAAAGTGGTTGATCAGGTGTTAGATATGGATGAAGAGTTAAAACCGGAGTCTAAGTCTGAAAGTTCGAGTTCGTCAGAAAAGAGTCCGAGTTCACCGGTTAAACGGGTTTACAATAAAGAATTCCTGTTATCAAAATTTAATTTGAATGACGGACCAATCAAAGTGGCTTATACTTTGAATGATTCAAACAAATTATATTCTGATGAGGAATTTCCAATAAGAAGTGTAAAAACTGAAATAATCAAACAGGTTTTCAAATTAACAGAAATTAATATTTCTGAAATAAAAGATTTAAATCTTTATGAAAAACCTAAAAAGTACACTTCAAGAGTTCAACAGAGATTGAACAGGAAAAAGGGTTACAGTTCTGGTTCTGGTTTTCAAAAGAAACCAAACCATAACAGTAATTTCAAAAAGAAAGGTCTTGGTTTTAGTTCTTCAGAAAATTATAAAAATGAGAAAAATTATAAACCAAAAACAACATTTGTTGCAGGAGGAAGTTCTGAAGATGAGCAGAAGAAACCATTATGGAAACGGTCAAATCAAGAGTTTCTTGCTGAAGTAAAAAGAAATGTGAAGAAGTTTGCTCCTAGAGTTGACAGAAGAACATGTTTCAAGTGTCAAAAAGCTGGACACATTGCTTGGAACTGTCTCGAATCCAATTATAAAAAACAGGAAGTTTCTTCTAACTCTGAAAAGAGTAGGAAATGTGTTGATAAATCGACTTTGGAAGTTGGTGAAACTTCAAAACGTTTTTACAAAAGATATGTCGATTTGAACAAACAAAGATGGGTTGTTAAGAATTCAGATAGTAGTTCTGACAATGAATCTGATTCCATAAAATCAGAGGAGTCATCTGTTGAGAAAAAGGTTGAGAATTATGTTCCTGAGGTGAACGATGAAAATTTTCCCAAGTTGTCGAAGGAAAATTTGAGATTGAAAGTAGGTAAAACTGAAATTTCAGGTCAATTCTTTGCTGGTAACAAAGAATTTGATGCTGAAACGGCGTTTAATGGCAAAGTTAAACATATTTTCGGGAAGATGGTTGATGGGAAGGTTAAAAGTGCAAAAGATTTTTATAAATCAAAATGTTGGTGGGATAGATGTGTACCAGAATCTCCCAAGGCTGGTCAGGCTTGGGGGAAAGTATTTCCTAACTGAAAATCCGGACTTGCCGGAGCTCCCAGATTGGTAAGCGTGGAGCAGGAATCGGCATCATTCTTGAATATATTTGGTTGGTAAATCTACATGTGATATCTTTAAATTGTTATATTTTGAATTACAAGTGGTTTTGGTGGATAAGTGAACCTACAAGAGGTTGAAGAAGGTTTTCACTAACAAGTGGTAAATCAAGGACATTAAGTTGTACTTGTTTTTCCTACAAATGATTGAGAAACAATGTGATGAACCCCTAACTTACAAGTGGTAAAATCAACAAAACTGATTTTCCGGAAAAACCATTTGATTAAAACAAACTTAAGTGTTTTGAAATCACAATGGGAAAATAGTTTGTTGAAAGGGAGAGTTCTGATTGTTTATGCCAAGTGAATGGCGAATTGAAGTGATTTGATATCAGTTGTCAATTTACTTGTATAGTTTGTTTTCAAATTTCCTAAAATGTGTTTGCATTTTAGGGGGAGTTAAAATTTTAGAAAATTCAAAAACATTTGAAAATTTGAAAAAGTCAAAAACATGATAAAAATCAAAAATGAGTTTTGTTGTGAAAAAGAGGAAATGATAGTACATCAGTGAACTATCACAACATGCTAAAGAAATGTAAAGTTAAAATGTGATAAACGGTCTCACTGATGATGTGCCAGTAGGTTTTTGCACATTTAGTAGATTGTGACAAGATATAAATCTAAATTCAAACTTGCTTATATCGTGGGTAACATCTCTCGGATATATGGGTAACCCCTGAAATCTTGTTTGAAGGAACCCTCTTTCTGAGATACTAGGTCTTTATGCTTAGTGATATCTGGGGTATTATCCCGGGACTTCTGATTTTGCGGAAGCAATGGCCTAGTCCCCGGAGAATACTTTACGCTTGCTTGAAATATAGCCTTCCCTCAGCATAAAAAATGATAAAACATTGCAAAATGCAAATCATGTGCTGTTGTAAAAAAGATCCTCTAAAGGGGACCCACCAAAAGTCGAAGCCGTCATCTCTCTGCTGAACGGAAGTTCTGACCTGAGCTCTCACGGTCCTCGCAATTTAACCCCTTACAGATATCATCTAGGTATACTCACCTGTAAGACTGAATATTAGTATCTGGATACGGGAGTATATTCTGAGGTGGGACACGCGAATAAGTTTAAGTCTCTAAAACATTAATTTCGTATCTCGAAACAGTTGAACTTTGTGTGAGAATTTAAGTGGATCAGTATACTGACAATCTAAGTGAATCGTTTAGAACGTAAAATGTTTATAGCTTAACGGTGTTGGTGATTTTGTCTCAAAAACTGATATGATCCTCTTACACAAACTCACAAAAATATTTGTTTGTAAATATTTCTTTACTGGATTCCTTTAATGTCAAAAATCCAAAAAGATTTTCGGTGTGTTTTAGCTTAAATTTTGAAAAATTCAAAAAGATTTTAGACAACTGGTATTGAAAAGCTGATTTTCAAAATTCTGAGTGCTAAACATGAAGAACAGGTTTGGGAATGTGTGATTTGAAAAGATTTTCTTACAAGTGGTTCATCAGAGATTAATATGTTAAATCATTTTTTACGAGATGTGTTAAGTTTGTATCTACAAGTGGTTAGCAGACTTTTAAATTTGTCAAATTGTTAAATTGTGAAATTTATTGTGAGATAGAGTTTGTGCAGGTAGGCCAGGTTGCGATACTGGAACTGCTGATGCTGATGAACTAAAGGAATCAAGAGATCTGATCAACATCTGAGGGGGAGATAAGTTGATGAAAGAGAGTAGAGGATAAAGACTGAGGATGCTTACACTGTCAGATATTTTGGAAGAGCCCGGAGACTGATAAAGACTGAAGACGTTGAAGACTCGACACTGAAGACTCGTCAACATCCGAGGGGGAGTCTGTTGGTGCATACGTCTGTCGACTTCGTCTTGTATCGAGTCTTGTACTAGATTTGTTAGATCAGGGCACGTTGTACGAGAAACTAGGGTTTGTGTTAAAGTGGGTAATTTCGCTTGAAACAACCACTGCCACTTTCAAGGGAAATTAACATTGTAATTCCGCTTGAAAGTGTCAGTGCCACTTTCAAGGGAAATTAACATTGTAATTCCGCTTGAAAGTGTCAGTGCCACTTTCAAGGGAAATCAACATTTCTAATTCCGCTTGAAAGTGTCAGTGCCACTTTCAAGGGAAATCAACATTTCTAATTCCGCTTGAAAGTGTCAGTGCCACTTTCAAGCGGAATCACCTCCACTATATATAGGCTTCATGTCTAGTCATTTGTAACTGAATTAGATTGATATACCGAGGTGCTGCCGGTCTGTCTAGTGATTGTAAACAGTGTTAAATCAATATATAAGACGTTTAAAGTGTGAATCAAGCTGTTTCCAAGTCTATACGTCTGTTTCCGCCTTTCGTATAGATAAGAACTCTTCTGAACGACTCGTTTGGGTCACAAAATGATCCTACAAAACTAAATCCTAAACATAAACCCGAAAAATACCTATACCCCCCACCCCCACCCCCCCAAAAACCTAAACCCCCATCCCCCACACCCAGAAACCTAATCCTAATCCTAGACCTACAAAAAACCTAACCTAAAAGCTAAACTAAACTCAAAAGCTAATTTTAAGCATGTAATGCACATGTGTAGTACACATATAATGCACATGTGCAGTACAAGTTTTTTTTTTTTAATTTTTTTTATATATAAAAACTAGCAATTTTTATAAAAAAAAATTGTAACAAAAATTGGTATGTTTTTTAGGTTTTTTAGTTAGTTTTCTAGTTTTCTCATTTATATGTAGTTTTCTCATGATCCTTTCCCATAAAATAGATAAAAGATGTATTTTCTAGGATGTATTGATAGGCCAAACCAACTTAAAGGGTTCCTAGATTGCTCTTACGAATACCTTATTAAAAATCATGATATCTTGTTGGTCATCATCGTAGGAGAAATAGAAAAACCGAAACTGTTGATGGTATAAGAGGTACTACTATAAGTAAAAAACCAAATTGTATTTTCAATAAATGGCACGTCTTTTTCTTTTTATGAAAATAAATATGGATATGATGGCGCCTGGAAGAAAAAATATTCCATATGTGCATCAAATGAGCTATATGTATATAACTAAAGCCTATATAAAAGTTAAGTTGAAAAAAAAAAGAAAAAATATGTTGAAGCTCATGGTACTACCCTTTGGGATGGCGACTTGATGGATATACCCCATGAGTTAAACATAAGCAAAATTATATTTAAGCTCATAAATTTCATTCATCATCCATAAAAATTAATTTTAAATACATAAGGGTTTTTATATAAAGTGGTAGAGTTTTAACTTTTTACCTTATAAGCGTGATACTGGATTATGTGAATTTGTGGATTCTAACTGTGAGACTTTTAAATTGATGGTTAACTTAAACATAATGCTAGCATTAATGGGGCCTAATGAGTAGGTGGTTGGGTTTAAGTGGATAATAATACCGGTAATTGTAGTTTATACGTCTTTATGTCTTTTAACAAAGTAATCTAAAATTACTGAAACTATCTATCCTAGTTATGATTCCATTGCATATTTTCAAGGACGAATATGGTTTAAGTGTGGGGATGTTTGATATGCTCTAAATCATACATATTTTTATATAATATTTCCTACACTTTTGAGTAACCTTAGGCTTATTTGCATTAAGTTCTACTTGTATTTGGTTCATAGTTGAAGTTTGATGATTTTAAGTGGAAACGAGCTAAAACATCATATTTTGTTTAAGAAAAGAATATCAAAGCTACTGTTTACGATTGAAGATACGAACAGAAGGTAAAAATAGGAGGCGATTGGAAGGTGTTCGAAGACTAGAGAAGCTTGGGGTTGAAGATTATAATTTAAAAATTCATTGCTCTACTATTAGACTTGTTTATTATTTTCCGGTTTTATAAAACTTGAATATTATAGACATGTATCCTGTTTGCTTGAACATATTTGTGTTTCGTTCTTGACCATGCTCGACTAAATTCTTTGTTGCTACCTAGGCTATGGATAATTGTTAGTTTTATTTAAGGGTTTTCGGTTTAATTAACTATTGTTTTGGCTTACATGATTTGGTAAAAGTGTTTTAATCTAGGTTATAATGTATATGCGTATTTGAAAATTGATGGTTTATATTGTTGGACTCTGTATGCCCAAGACACATATTAAATTGATGTGGCTAGTACGTTATGATCCAAGTCGAGTCATACCCAATAACAAGCTAGACAAACACTTACAATATTTATTTATGATATGATCAAATAAATAAATATCAACACTTAGAATATTTAGAAATTGGTTTTCTAAATAATTGCACTTGACAAACTAATAAATTATATGGATAATTTATTTTGAGAGAATATTTTATCTTGTTATTTAATGGGTTAAATAACATGATAAAAAGTTGTATAAAGTCTTGTAAACATATGATGTTATATTTTATAAAAGGTTATAAAATAAACAAAGACTTAAATTTTATAAAAGAATTGATTTTTTTTTATAAAAAATAAAAGCTAGCCCCCCCCCCCCCCCTTCCCAAGACAAAAAGGTGGCCAATAAAATTACTTGCATGTGTAGGAGGAACTTGATTGGGTGAGAATATGGTCCTATGAACATGCATGCAATTGTCATAACTAGATGGCACATGATTGGGCAAAGGGTGTGGTTATTCTCTCACATATTTTATAGAGATTTGTATGAGATGAACTTGAAAGATATAGAAAAACATGGCTGAAAATGGCTGCCAATTTTCGGCCTCATCATACTCATCCAAGAGAGTTTTTCAAGTTGAGAAATCAAGTGTAAGACTCTCTAACAATCGGGTCATGTATGGTTGATCTATTGGTGAGTTTCAAGTTCATACAACAAGTGCAAGAACTCCAAAACTCCTCTCATATTTTCGGCCATGAGATGGTCTTCAAGAGGGTTTTTCTAGTGAGTTCATAAGTGTAGAAATCCTAGCTAAAAGCAAGGTGTTTGTTGGAAGGCTTGGGGTATACAAGCTTGAGGTCTTCTACACTTGAAGGCAACCGTTCAAGAAGCATCACCTTCTTCATAACCATTACTCCTTGTACTTCAAGAAGGTAGTTTTCTAAACATCCTATGGTTGTGTTTTGATAGCATACATCTCATATATGGATCCGGGTTTTGGGATTTTGCATATAAATGGTTTTATATCTTATAAAAGTAACATGTTTTAAACTTTATTTCCGCTGCGTTTTTATTTCATATGGATGAAATTGCTTTGATAAACATGTTAAAATCCCAACAATGGTATCAGAGCCGCTTATATGAGTGCATGCTTCAATAGACTTAAAATTTTCGGGTTTCGGGTTTGAAGAAAACCCTATGGCCGAAAATTTTAAGTATGGTTATCCCTTTGTTTTTCAAGATTATATTCTTACATGCATAAATGAATCTTGAAAAATTATTTCATATGGATGATTTGTTTGTTTGGACAAAACTAACCTTTTCGGTTTTTTGGACATAGCCGAAAATGGTTATTAAAAGGGAACCATTTTTTTATGCTTCTTGAAATTAATATATATATTTGGATATATATTTTGGTGCACATAACCTAGCCATGACCTTGTGTGAATATGTTTGTGTTTGTGATTTTAGTTAATTATTCAATGAGTTGTAATAATTATTATTTTGTCTTCCATTTGTAAAGTTATGTAATTTATTTATTTTCATTCGGTATGTAAAATAAATAGATTAGGTGCATTTTATTTTACTAGAAAAATGTATTAGGATACTTTTATGTAAAAGAAGATGCACACAAAAATGCGGTTTTGGTTTTTGCCAATTTCGGGCAAAAAGGACTTCATAGTTCTCAACGGGATTTTGGCCCGATAACCAAAACACATTTTGAAGTCCAAAGGAGTTTGGAGCTGAATTAAAAGACATTTGGAAGCTCAAAGAATGTGAAGAAATCACAACACAAGATGAAGACTTGAAGCATTTGGATGCGGGATCAAGTGGGAGTTCAACGACACATTGCTTGTGTCATTTTTCACCCTTTAGGAAGGACCTTTTGGCACACTTGTTTCGGCTAACAAGTGTTGTCAAAATAGTTGGCTATGGTTATGCACCTATTGTTATATATGTTGTGCTTGTGTGGTTGTTTATTTATGTTGTTTAGATGATATTTGGATATGCATGCTTAACAAACTAATAATCAACAACAAGCGTAAAATTGGTTCTTTACAAGATCATTAAAATTGGTTAATAAAAGGTTATTAAAAATTAATGATTTTATAATAAAATGGGTTTTATTAGAAAGAACCTTGAAAATTTATTTTCACAAAAGTACCAAGGATTTGAATGCATGCAAATGTATGGTACATAAAGTTTTCTAAACTAGAATTTTTGAAAACTCAAAAATCCCTTTTATAAAACAAGTCAAACACCATCCTTTTATACAACACTCGAATCACTTGGGAACTCTTTTGTGGGATAAAGGTCACCTAACCATATTTGAGGGAACTTGTATATTCGAGGTGGGTTTACCATGTTTGTGGGATAAAGGTCACCTAACCACTTATGTGAATAAACTCACACGTGTGTGTAAGTTGGACGACTTGATTTGGAAACCATGAACTTAGGGTCACCGAAGCATGGCGAACAAACGGTGTTGATGGGATTAAACATGCCAACTAAACATAAAGATGTTTAAGCGATCCCATATGGCTAGAAGTTGCAAAGAGTTGCAATTGTCAAACGTTGACTACCTTGTTAATTTAAATAGAGGGATAAAGGTCACCTAACCAATATTTAAATGTAACGTTGGATTCTAGATTTTAATTATTAATTGTCTATGAGACATAAAAGGGTATTAATGATTAAAATATAATAATATCGAAAATACTAAAATTGAACCTTGTTAAATTTTGTAGATGGCCGCTAACAATATTACCCAAACCGTCCGTAACCTATCACTAGAAAACGATCCTAATCCCGATGAACATCTTATGGAAGATAAAGATGCCTATAACGATTGGATTAAGTATATCGAGGATACTACGCAAGCCTCTTGCCTCATGTTAGGAATTATGATTCCCGAGATTCAAAAGGTTTTGAACATCATGAGCATGCGACATGATTAACCAATTGTAGGAAATGTTCCTATGGGTAGAACGATACGAAACGGTTCGAGCACTTTATGCATGTCGAATGGAGGAAACCCAATCGGACTCATCTTATGTATTTAAGATGAAAAGCCACATTAATCACCTAGAAAGGCTCAATATGGATAAAAGGGTTTTATCCATTCTAACGATCAATGAGGGTGGCAACAAGAAAGGAAATCACCCCGACACCAAAGCAAATGTTGCAAATGGAAACGGGTAATTCAAAAGGAAATGATTAGAAAGACTAAAGCGAAACCACCGAAACCAAAAGAGAAGAAGGCAAAGGTTGCCATGAACGATCCATGCTTTGAGTGTGGTGAGATAGGGCATTTAAATAAGAATTGTCCAACCTATCTCAAAGAGTTAAAAAAAACAAGAGGGATGCTAGGCAAACCTCGGGTACAATCTTAATAATACATATTGACCTTAATGTTATCTCTTCTAACACATGGGTATTAGATACCGGATGTGGAACTCATGTTTGCAATTCGTTGCAAAAGGTTCAAAAGAAATAAACATTACAAGAAAGGAGACAATGTTTTGAAACTTCCAAATGGGTTGGAAATTGTTTTAAAATGTTTTAAATGCTCCTAGTTTGACTAGGAACATTATTTAAGTTTCCCTTTTGAAACAATATGTTTTGATTTAAAGTTTGTAAACAATGACATTTATATTTCGATGAATGACATGTTTTACTTTAAAACTATGCCTTCAAATGGTAGTTATGAATTGGTTCATAAATAATACATCATTTGATTGTTAAATGTACCAAGCAATCACCAACAAACTCAAAATGGATTTGAGTGAGACTTATCTTTGGCATTATCGCCTTGGTCATATAAACAGATGTCGCATGTAAACACTTCGAAAGAATGATCTTTTGGAAACAAATGAAATTGGTTCATTTGATACATGTGAATCTTGTTTACAAAGTAAAATGACTAAGAAACCCTTTAGTGGGAAAGGGCAATAGATTTCTTAGGTATCATACATTCGAATGTGTGTGATCCTTTTAAGCCAATGACTAGGAATGGTGAAAAATACTTCATTACTTTAACCAACAACTATAGTAGTTATGGTTATGTGTACTTGACACAAAGAAGAAGTTTTGAAACGTTCAGAATCTTCAAAAGTGAAGTACAAAATCAACTCTTTTAAAGTTCTTCGTTTTGATAGAGGAGGAATCGAACTCTATTAGATATGGTTCGATCTATGATGGCTAGGAGCGCATTATCTCTATCACTTTGGGGTTACGCTTTGCTCTCCGTGGCCCATATGGCCCCAACCAAGAAAGTGGATACGACGTCTTTTGAAATATGACATGGAAAGGTTCCATCATTATCATATTTAAAAGTATGGGTTGTGAAGCTTATGTGAAGCAATACACCCCAAACAAGTTGGAAGTACGATCCACTAAGTGTATCTTTGTAGGATATCCTAAAGATGATATAGGATATTAATTCTACGATCCAACAGAACAAAAGTATTTGTTGCTCGAAAGGCTGAGTTCTTGGAAGCTAAGTTCCTTGTGGAAGGAATTAGTAGAACAGTGGAACTTGATGAGGATCAGAAACCAAAAGCCGATACACGTTTGGTTGATACTAGCACTCAACAAGAGGTTGTTGAAAATGATCAAGTGGATGATCAACACACACAATACGTTCGCAAATCTGGTAGAATTAGTAATCCACCTGAAAGATATGGATTTTTTATGGATGGATGCTATGTGGTAGATTCAGATGAACCAACCACATACCATGATGCAATGTCAAAATCTGATTATGACAAATGGCTTGAAGCTATGAACGTAGAGATGCGATCCATGTATAACAACCAAGTATAGGAATTGGTTATGCAACCTCTTAACTCCAAAATGGTTGGAAGTAAGAGGGTTTTCATGAAGAAAACATATATGCATGGAAACTTGGATACTTGTACAGCGAGACTTGTAGCAAAAGGTTTCAATCAAACTCAAAGGTTGATTGTGATGAGACCTTCTCGCCCGTGGCGATGCTAAAGTCAACTAGGATAACATTTGCCATACTTGCACAATATGATTATGAGATTTGGCAAATGGATCTCAAAACGACTTTCCTTAATAGATATCTTGAGGAAGATGTCTATATAGTTAAGCCTGAAGGTTTTGTTGATCCAAAACATCCTGACAAAGTATGCAAGTTAAAGAAATCAATCTATAGATTGAAACAAGCATCTAGAAATTGAAATCACCGTTTTGATGAAGAGATTAGGGAATATGGATTCATCAAGAACGACGATGAAGCTTGTGTGTATAAGAAGGCTAGTGGGAGCATTATTACCTTCTTAGTTTAGTATGTCGATGACATTCTACTATTTGGAAATAACATTCCAACCTTGGAAGGTGTAAAAGCTTGGCTTGGAAGTTGTTTTTCCATTAAGGATCTTGGTGAAGTCGCCTACATTCTGGGAATAAAGGTCTATAGGGATAGATCAAGGCGCTAGATAGGTTTAAACAAAAGTGCATACATTGACAAAGTCTTGAAAAGGTTCAAGATGAAGAACTCTACGAAAAGATTGGTACCTATTCAAAGAGTGGACAATATTGAATGCGTTTCAATGTCCAAGCTCAAAGGATGAGCAAGAAAGAATCAAAGGAATCCCATATGCGTCAGCTATAGGATTCATTATGTACGTAATAATATGCACTGGACTGGACAAGTTATGCGCTTTAAGCATAACGAGAAGAAACCAGCAAGAAACGGTCATTGGGTGACTGTTATATATATATATATATATATATATTGAAATACCTTAGAAGGACTAAGGATATGTTTCTAATATATGGATCTGGTGAAAAAGAAGAACTCGTTGTAAAGGGTTACAAGGATGCGAGTTTAGGAATTCGTTATAAATGGTTACATGGATACGAGTTCCAAACTAATCGAGATGGTTCTCGATCACAATCAGGGTAGCATTGTCCACTACATAATCAGAATACATCGCCGCTTCATTGATTGTGATAATTCATATGGATCTGCTACTTGAATTTTTGCCGATCTAGGGGAAGTCCCTACCATTCAGGACCCCTAGAGATCTTTGTGATAACGATGGTGCGATTGCTTAAATCACGGAACCTCGTGAACATCAAAAGACTAGGCACATTGAGCGGAGTTTCAACTATATAAGGGATGAAGTTGAAAAACAGAAAAATACGTATTCGAAAAGTTCACACTGATCAAAATATTGCGGATCCACTCACGAAGCTCCTTGAAAGGGCAAAGCATGAAAGGGTCATACTTGTGCCTTAGGACTTCGATATTCTAGTGATTGGATTTGATCTATTTTGTATTTGGATATTGGAACAATTGTTATTATAACTCTTTATGGTATGTTGAGTTATGTTCCATATTAGCATGTTTAAATCCGTGAATAAGTTACTTATTCTAAATGTCCGTAGTCGATCATACTTGTGGGAACAAATATGAATGTAAGACTATTATGAATTTGGATTGGTGGATATTCATTAGATATGAATATAGAGCAAAGTGTTGCTACCAAGGTTCATAGATATTTGTGGGATACAAATATTGGACTGACTCGCTCTCAAATATTACTGCATGGAATCATCTGTGATTGATCATAAGTAAATTTGAGTAAAGGAGAATATCATAGTATCCTCAGACCTGAGATACATATTGGGTCTTGATATTCACCAAATATTATGCCTTGACTTATTTCTTCGCTGTCAGTAATATGACAGTACATAAGGCTAAGCTCAGGTATGGTACAAGGTGATTGTGAGAGACATATGTAGTCAAGATGGGATTTGTTCCTCTTATTCGTTGAGAGTAAGATGTCTAAGGCCTGCTAAAGTTAAATCAACAGAGAGTGATCACTCTGTGTCTCTGGATTTAACATGACATCTGTAACGAAAGGATAAATGATAGATTCACCTAAATCATTTTCAAGTAAGGGACTTGAAGGGGATGATGTTATTAAATGGCACATATAGTCATACGTATTAGGGGTAGTAAACCGTAGTTAGGCGTTATTTACTACTTGCATCAATCTTCTATGTATCTTGTGCAAGTGGGAGATTGTTGGACTCTGTATGCCCAAGACACATATTAAATTGATGTGGCTAGTACGTTATGATCCAAGTCGAGTCATACCCAATAACAAGCTAGACAAACACTTACAATATTTATTTATGATATGATCAAATAAATAAATATCAACACTTAGAATATTTAGAAATTGGTTTTCTAAATAATTGCACTTGACAAACTAATAAATTATATGGATAATTTATTTTGAGAGAATATTTTATCTTGTTATTTAATGGGTTAAATAACATGATAAAAAGTTGTATAAAGTCTTGTAAACATATGATGTTATATTTTATAAAAGGTTATAAAATAAACAAAGACTTAAATTTTATAAAAGAATTGATTTTTTTTTATAAAAAATAAAAGCTAGCCCCCCCCCCCCCCCCCCTTCCCAAGACAAAAAGGTGGCCAATAAAATTACTTGCATGTGTAGGAGGAACTTGATTGGGTGAGAATATGGTCCTATGAACATGCATGCAATTGTCATAACTAGATGGCACATGATTGGGCAAAGGGTGTGGTTATTCTCTCACATATTTTATAGAGATTTGTATGAGATGAACTTGAAAGATATAGAAAAACATGGCTGAAAATGGCTGCCAATTTTCGGCCTCATCATACTCATCCAAGAGAGTTTTTCAAGTTGAGAAATCAAGTGTAAGACTCTCTAACAATCGGGTCATGTATGGTTGATCTATTGGTGAGTTTCAAGTTCATACAACAAGTGCAAGAACTCCAAAACTCCTCTCATATTTTCGGCCATGAGATGGTCTTCAAGAGGGTTTTTCTAGTGAGTTCATAAGTGTAGAAATCCTAGCTAAAAGCAAGGTGTTTGTTGGAAGGCTTGGGGTATACAAGCTTGAGGTCTTCTACACTTGAAGGCAACCGTTCAAGAAGCATCACCTTCTTCATAACCATTACTCCTTGTACTTCAAGAAGGTAGTTTTCTAAACATCCTATGGTTGTGTTTTGATAGCATACATCTCATATATGGATCCGGGTTTTGGGATTTTGCATATAAATGGTTTTATATCTTATAAAAGTAACATGTTTTAAACTTTATTTCCGCTGCGTTTTTATTTCATATGGATGAAATTGCTTTGATAAACATGTTAAAATCCCAACATATATTTGTGCCACCTTATCTTGGTTTAAAATAATTGCATATTGATTAAGGCTAGGGTTAGGTGATTTCGTTAACTTTTTGTTTTCGACTAAATCTTGTGGTTTATAGACGTAGTAAACCCTAGGAACAAAGTAATAAACTATTTGGTAATTAAATATTCTACCATCTTTGAGACCGAGATGAGATTAAATGTCGGGTTGTCTTAATCATTAGACGGGTTAGGTGTTAATTGCGCGAAAGTGAAATAGCTTAGGTTTTCTTGTGATTCTTAGCAAACAGTGTTCGAACCTGATTACAGTCAGCACCTCGTACATCCCTTACACTTCCCGGATGTACCGTTTCTAGTGAGACCGAGAGGTAATCTAGACTTGGGTACCATAACTTAGTTAGAGAGACCGAGAAGTTATCTGACATTAATCGGTGATTTTATAAATTTTTCTTGACCCTAGATTGGAACCTGTTTGGAGAATGATCTGCCAGCCAGTTTAGGTCTTGTTTAGTGAACCTTAAGATCCCGGTAGACAAAACTTATCTGACTGCACCCAAATCTATTATTTGAGTTATGTTTTCGTATTTGTTTGTTTATTTGCTTTCTTAGTTGATAAAACCTGAAAATCCATCCAAATTTACTATACTTAGACTCGACAAAAGTTTAGTATCGAGAGTCATGTCATTGTGTCCACGAATTGATACTCGGTCTTACCGACTCGACTGCAAAATGACCGATGCACTTGCCGATTGTGTGTTATTAATCTAGTTTGACTTTTTAATTGGTGTTTCTAAAATATAAATTAACATTTTACACATCAGTGGTGGTGGAGGTCGGTTGAAGAAAAAGAGAGAAAGAGGGAGAGAGAGATAACTACGAGAAAGAGTTAAGGTTTTAGGTGTTTATATATATATATATATATAGATTGCTTATACAAATACGTAAAATTACCAGCTTACTCTCATGTGAAAAGTACATGACAAGACTTAACTTAAAATTTTAACCAGGTTAGTACTAGAGGACCTAGGGTGTAATTGTTTTAACAAAGAAATAATTATGACTGAAATTATCGAAGTTAAAGGACATTCATTACATTCTGATACAAACGTAAAGGACGAAAAGTGTAATTTACCCTTTAAATTTTGTTACCTATTTTCCCAAACTAATTTTTTTACATAATATAATATGACTTCTAGGTTATTCTACACACAACACGTGATTAAATGGCTTAGAGTGACTTGTAATTCTACGAAAAGATACAATTCTCAATTGTAAGAATATAAAAAAGTTAATAGGAACTATTAAGATGATTTGTAGCAATAAAATCCATGTGATGGGGGTAACTCAATTGTAAGAATATAAAAAAAGTTAATAGGAACTATTAAGATGATTTGTAGCAATAAAATCCATGTGATGGGGGTAAAATTTCATAACGTTAAGTGATCGTATTTTGGAATATTAACGATAGCTAAACATCACACATTTCTACTTACATGGAAATGGAGAGGAGAAAATTAACTTCACATTTCTCATGTAGGTGATGATCCTTCACTTAATGTGAATGAGTCAAATCATATCAACAAAGAAGTTGAAATTAAACATCACCCATTTCTTGACTTAGGGTGATCGGGGCACCAGCGGGGAGTGGCCGCGGTGACCCAATTCCCCCAGCGGGAACACCGCCGCCATCCCTGCGGTGACCCAATTCGGGGAGGGTGGTCGGGGGGAGTTCACCGAAGAAGGGGAGGGTTGTTGGTGGGGCCAGCCTCATTTTCAACCAATCAGTGATTTTTTTTTTTAATAAAAAAATAAGTCACCTAAGAGGGGAGTGCCGCCATCAAATTGGGGTGTGAGGGGAGTTTAAGAGGGAAGTTGACGTGGCATAACCTGATTGGGTGTGCGTAAGAGAGGGGACTCCCCTAAGAAGGGAGTGCCCCGCTCACCCTTACAACATCAAAAGGAACATTTATCTTGAATAGTCCTATATCATATATAGAAAAAATGATTTATGATGAGACGTCAATCATGATGATAGAATTTCCTCGTTTTCAGTGAAACCAAAGGGTTGCCATCAGAAATTATAGAATTTGTCATCGAAATTCCTACTTGTTTTTTTTTAACAGCAAATTATTTCCCTCTTAAATAATACCCCTAACCAGGTTCAAACTTACCCCTAACCAGGTTCAAACTTGGGTATCTCCAAAGTAGTCTTTGACTACTTATCACTGGGCCAGCCCAAGTGGCCGAAATTCCTACTTGTACCAAGTGTCTTTTAACCCCTTTGTACTTTCAATAATATAAACACTTAGCTTATTTAGTTTTTATTTAATTTTATATTTCTCCATAAACTTGTTGTACCAAGACGTATTTAACAAAACAAGATAGAGAAGAATTTAACAAGTTAAGAGGTCTTTAAGGCTACTTGGTCGGTGTGATGTGTGTGTGTGGGAGGGGGGGGGGGGGGGTTTCCATGCCCCCTACACCCCCAACCACCTTTTTCTTGGCGAGTCCTCTAGAGGGCTTGGAGATTTCTATGGGCGTAGGACATGTATGGGTTGAATGGAGGATTTGGGCACCACCTCGTCCACCTTTTTTCTTGGCGTGTCCCCTAGAGGGCTTGGAGAGTCCCATATGCATGGGACATGTGTGGGTTGAATGGAGAATGGTGGTGATTCGGGGGTTAAATGGAGGATGATGGTGATTGATGTTTTTTGTAAAAGAATTACAATAAAAAATAATAAACAAAAAACGTCTCTTGCCTTTGCGCACCACCTCCATGGTTTTGGGGTTTTGGAGGGCAAAGCCCCCTCTGCATACGTGGCAGACACGTGGGAAAACGCCCCTTTCCCCTTGCGTACCACACCGAGTAGCCTAACATCCAACAACCACAAGCCCCTCAGGGCGGTAGTCTCCTTCAAAAGGTTGGTCAACGACAGTCTCCCTCACGATTGACATTAGTCTCCCTCACGGTCGAAAGGGATCACTTCTCCGGCTAAAAGAGAGCTTCCAAGCAGGCTTTTCCAAAGAATTTATGTAGCTTTCCCACTTCCTCTGAACAAATCGAAGAACCTAATGGATCGAACTCATCCTTGACTGCTACGAAAGATTATTCTAGTCTAGTGGGGGGGGGGGGTTCCACGCCCCCTACACCCCCATCCACCTTTTTCTTGGCGAGTCCTCTAGAGGGCTTGGAGATTCCTATGGGTGTGGGACATGTATGGGTTGAATGGAGGATTTGGGCACCACCCTGTCAACCTTTTTTTCTTGGCGTGTCCTCTAGAGGGCGTGGAGAGTCCCATATGCATGGGACATGTGTGGGTTGAATGGAGAATGGTGGTGATTCGTGGGTTAAATGGAGGATGATGGTGATTGATGTTTTTTTAAAAGAATTACAATAAAAAATAATAAACAAAAAACGTCCCTTGCCCTTGCGCACCACCTCCATGGTTTTGGGGTTAGGAACCCGAGGCGGACGGAAGGTGTCTCGTACAGTGAAATAGTTTGTGGGCAAACTGTGAGGGGGGTCGGGTCTCACAAACAGGTGACAGCAGCTGAGGATATTGATTTATACCCGAAACATTGCTTTGGTAGATCGGTGATAGGGGGTGCTAAAGATCCGAAGGCGGTGAGTTACCTCCTGGCAATGCTAAGTAGAGGTGGGTACGGTGATGCGGCTATAAGCTATGTCGGAGGGTTGCACTTCTTGCTCGTGTTTAAGGATAGGGGCGAGTCAGTCGGGTTCCTAGAAAGGATGGACTTGTGGCAGGAATTTTTTCCATCCCTGGCTCTTTGGGAGGGGCAGGAGATTCGGCATGACAGGATTGCCTGTGTCAAAATAGAAGGTGTTCCTATCAAGCTTCGAGACAGCCTCCTATTCGACAAGATTGGGGAGGCTTTTGGAAGGGTTATCAGGAAATCAGACTTTTCTTGGGCATCATCAGATGTTTCTTTTGGCCGGTGCCACGTTATTACGAACCATAAGGGTCCGATTCAGGAGGAGGTCGAGTTATTATGGAAAGGAAACGGGTTTCCGGTATGGGTGACGGAAGAAAACGACGGGTGGTTCGCCTCTGTTGTCTCATCAGTGTCAACTCCGGCTGCGGTGAGCCCAATAATATCGGTGGAGTCAGTTAACGGAGAAGAGGACAAACTCGAAGATGGTGAAATACGAAGCGAACCGGAGGATATTCCGGCGAGGGGCGACCGGAATCATGGGAGGTTGGTCGGGGAAGACGATTCGTATGGGGCAACCGAAGGGTTGCATGGGGTATCTCAACAATCTCTGCATGTGGAGTCCATGCAGCCGCCATCTGGGAAAGGGGAATCACGTGGGGATAGGCATGATGGGGAAGGTGGACAGCACGCGCACAATTTGGATGGGGGATCTATCGATTTAAACAGAATGGGCCAATCTTTTACGGTTGAGCTCAATTCTAACAACATGGATGTGGACCCAACTTCCAGGTCAAGGAAAAGGCCTAGGGCATGCAGGAGCCCCACCCACGTTTCTCCTCAGACCCAGGAGGATACAATCAGACCTAAACTCAATATACCTGACGTCGACCCCTACCCATCCATCAATTTTGCTCCTCTAAAAGAATATCCAACACCTGCTGTTAATGAAGCCTTTGAATGGAGAGCCCCGGTCGGCTCGCCGCCGCCGTCTCCTCCACCTCCACCGGCGGCTCCAGCGAACACGAATAGAGAGAACGAGATGATGGTTGGCACGGTTAATCTGAATGATGAGGAATCGGTCGGACAGGTCAGCGAAGCCGATCATACCATTACAATAGGATCGAAAGTTGGGTTTCAATTGAATGGTTTCAGCAGCAAGGTAAGTGAACTGATTCATGGTGAAGGTGGCTCCAATGTTCCCAAATGAATATTCTATCGGTGAATCTGAGGGGGGTCAGGGACCCAAGAAAGTCCGAGTGGATCAAGGGATTAAAGACAACACATGGGGCGCATTTCCTAGCCATCCAGGAGACAAAGCTTGGTGCGTCAGGTAAATCTTTATTCAGTAAATTTTGGGGCAGATCTGCCTTTGATTTCGAGGCAGTAGAGGCGGTGGGGGCATCAGGGGGTCTAGTGTCATTGTGGGATCCTGCAGTTTTTAAAAAAACAGGTGTTTTTAAACATCGACATTTTTTGGTTATCTATGGAACGCTTAGTGTGACAGGGGAACCAATCAATGTAGTTAACATCTACGCACCCAATGAGCCAGTGAACAGAAGACACTTATGGGTCGACTTGGTGGCGGTTAAGAATGGTACGGCTGGAAATTGGGTACTGATCGGGGATTTCAATGACGTTCGGTGTCCAGCGGAGAGACTCAATTCTGAGTTTGTAGCCCTTAACGCTTTTCATTTTAACCAATTCATTGAAGATGCAGATCTTTTGGAGTATAATTTGGGGGGGGGGGGGGGCGTAAGTTTACATACCACTCTGATAACGGGCAGAAATTAAGTAAACTGGACAGGGCCTTGGTGTGTAGAGGCTTTATGAACCTGTGGCCTACGGCCTCATTAGTGGCTTTTTCGAATTTAGTCTCCGATCACTGTCCTATTTTTCTCTCAACCATACCTACGGACTATGGCCCAATCCCTAGTAGGATCTTTAACTCATGGCTGGAGCTCCCAGGTTTTGTGGAGCATATAATGGGCCTTGGCTCAAGTTTTATATTTGAGGGTCCCGCTGATTTATGTATAGCCACAAAGTTGAAGTGGCTGAAGTTTCAAGCGAAAGAATGGGTTCGTGAATATAAGGCGTACAGTACTGGGTTATATGCTAATAAAGTAGCTCTTCTGGATGACTTGGAGATTCTAGCCGAAACCAGAAATCTTTTACCTCACGAGCTCGAACTGAGATCTGAGTGTAAAAAATATATTGCAGAATCCGATAGGCTAAAGGTTTTAGACTTACAATAAAAGTCTAGAATCAAGTGGGCAATTGACGGTGATGAGAACTCTAAGTTTTTTCATGGGATTATAAACGCCAATACCAGTAGCAATAGAATAAATGGATTGATGATCAACGGCAATTGGATTACGGCTCCACCGGTGGTTAAAGATTTTGTGCATTCTTTTTTCTACGAAAAGTTTATGGAACCCTTGGAGTCTAAACCGACCTTGGTTTGCCCGAATCTTTCAGTACTATCTGAGTCAGATTCTGAGGATCTGGTTAAACCATTTTCTCTTTTGGAAATCAAAGAGGCTGTTTGGGAATGCGATGGCGATAAGGCCCCGGGCCCGGATGGTATCAATTTTCGCTTTCTAAGGCGGTGTTGGAATGTGGTGGAAGGTGATTTCGTTAGGTTGTTGGAGGAGTTTTTTCATAACCCAGGGTTTAGTCAAGGGTGCATGTCATCATTTATAGCCTTAATTCCGAAGGAGAGTGACCCGGCGGGCCTCTCGGATTTTCGGCCGATTAGTTTGGTGGGATGTATTAATAAAGTCATTTCTAAAGTACTTGCAAACCGGCTGAAAATGGTCATTCATGGGCTTATCTCGGAGGAACAGACGGCGTTTTTAGCAAATAGAAGCATATTAGACGGTCCCTTGATGTTGAATGAAATTGTTGCTTGGATGAAGCGTATAAAAAAAGTGGGGATGATATTTAAAGTGGACCTCGAAAAGGCATATGACACTTTGAATTGGGGCTTTCTCGATTCAATCATGGAGCAGATGCAGTTTCCGGTTAGGTGGAGGGCTTGGATAATGGCGGTGGTCTCCTCGGCTAAGGCTTCGGTTTTAGTAAATGGGTCCCCAACCCAAGAGTTTCAATGCGGGAGGGGGCTTAGACAAGGGGACCCGATATCCCCGTTTCTATTCCTTATTGCCATGGAGGCGCTTTCTGGTGAAATCAAGAAGGCGTGTTCACTTGGTATATATAAGGGTTTAGTGTGTGGTTCGCAAGGGCCGGCTTTGTCGCATTTTCTTTATGCGGACGATGTCGTTTTTATGGGGGAATGGTCGGAGGAAAATGCACGTAACTTAAAAAGAATTATGAGATGCTTCTACCTCGCATCGGGGTTACGCGTTAACCTTGCAAAAAGTAGCTTGTTTGGGGTGGGGTAGGTCCGGCACAAGTTCAAGGCTTGGCGTCTATTTTGAGATGTCGGGTTGGCGCCTTCCCTTTTAAATATTTGGGGCTGCAAATTGGAGCCAACATGAACCTAGTCAAGCACTGGAAACCCGTGGTGGATACGTTTAAAAGAAGACTGTCGATTTGGAAGGCAAATACGCTCTCGTATGGTGGGCGAATTACGTTGATCAAGTCGGTACTCAACTCGCTTCCAACATATTATTTTTCCATTTTTAAAGCTCCGATTCAAGTGATTAGGGAGCTAGAAAGGCTGAGGCGGGATTTCTTATGGGGTGGGGGAGCGGAAGGGAATAAGATGTGTTGGGTGGCATGGGATGAAGCAACGGTTACAAAAGAATTGGGCGGTTTAGGTATTCATTCTCTTCGTGAAACGAACATTGCCATGCTCGCTAAATGGTGGTGGCGGTTCAAAGAGGATCGCAATGGGCTATGGAGAAAGGTTATTTGGGGCTTTCATAATAGCAGCAGGTCGTGGAACTTTATCCCGGGCAAGCTTTCCATGCCGGGTGTATGGAAGCAGGTAGCGCAGATTAATCGCGACCTTTCAGCTATGAATATCAGCTTGTCAGAATTGTTTCGAGGCATCCCTGGTAATGGTTTGGACATATCTTTTTGGAATGATTGTTGGATTTTTGAGGTACCATTGGCAGTGAAGTTCCCAGCTTTGTTCGAACTTGAAAGAAACAGAAATGCGAGTGTTGCGGATAGAGTGCAGGTGGTTAATGGTGCGCTGCAGCAGGCTTTTTATTGGAGGCGCCAGTTCTGTTCCGCAGCCGAGTTTAGGGAATCCGGTGAAACTCGTGGCAGCGTTAAATTCGGTAATATTCGGCAATGGCTCAGACAGGTGGCACTGGAGTTTGGATACGACTGGGCGTTTTACTGTGAAGAGCCTAAAGGAACTAATGCAGAGCAGGAGGAGTCCGGGGTTGGGTCAGGGATTTGTTTGGAACTCTTTGACTCCACTGAAGGTCAACTTCCTGCTGTGGAGGGTATATATGGGACGTGTACCAACAAGGGTGGCTTTGCGAAACCGTAATATTCAAGTTTCGTGTGTTAGATGTCCTATATGTGGTGCCGAGGATGAAACGGTTGAGCATGTATTCATCTCATGCACATTTGCACAAAGGTTATGGGATGAAATGGGTCAGTGGGTGAGGATTCAGGGGTTTTTTTTGCTGGAAAGAAAGGACATAATTAACTTTCATTTATTCGCCCGGGGTTCGGCTAAGTGGAAGAAGATAGTATATGCGGTAATGCAAACGGTTGTTTGGTGTATATGGCGGTGTCGTAATGATGCAGTTTTTAACAACAAGCAGCCTCGGATCTGGAATGTGGTTGAAGAGGTCAAAACTATGAGTTTTTTATGGGTCAAAAGTAGAGCCAAAGCTACAGGTCTTAGCTGGGATGTATGGAGGTTATTTAATTTGGCTTCTTTAGGTGTGTGAGTCAATTGGGGTGGATGAGATGTCCTGTGTGTTTTTTTTTTTTTTTTTCTTTCTTTTTGCTCACTGTTGCTTTTGATTTGGTGTATCTTGTAAGCTGGTGTGGGTTAACTGATGTTAACCTTTGGATAAATAAATAAATTAGCGATTTTGTTGGCCGTTCAAAAAAAAAAATAAGACCCCTAGAAATTTTAAAACAAAAACATGAAACTGGGGACCAATGCCCATCAAGAATCTTGAAATAAAAGGGCAATATTTAATGGATGATGTAAAGGGAGGAGGCCATGGTTTTCTTAAGTGGTTTTCTCCATTCATTGAATTCACATGCATTTTACACCAATACACCCTTCACGTCTTGTATTATCAAGATGGAACCCGGTCAACATACTGCTTGACTTTTGACCCAAACCCCTCAAATTTAGCATAACTTTTTACCTTTTTACTCTTTGACCAATGCTATGGGTATAGAATGTTTTTACTTTTCACCTTTTAATAACATGTGTTGTGGAAAGGGAAGATAATGCCTCCATCCTAGGGTGTTTTACGCTATGTGACGATCCAGCCAGCAAAGAGGCATTATGTTAAAAGGGGTGTAGGGGGGATGTGGGTTATGAGGGCATTATGTTAAATGGGGGTATAAATATAATTAAATAAAAAAAACCTTCAAAAATGCTATTGGCCAAAAACCTTCATATAATACCATTTTAGCGTTATTCAAAACACGCCGGTGGGGGGTTTTTTGTGAAAACACGCCGGATCACGCCGGAGGGGGTGGGGGAGGGCGTTTTGGGGTGTGTTTAGGGGGAGAAAACGCCGGATCACGGCCCACTACGGGTGGTCTAACTCAAACCCCTCTATTTAATGGTAGGTGATTAAGTAAAAATATGAATTTACCAATACCTTGTTACTCAACAAGTTTTGATTTAAAAAAAAAATAACTACAATCTTAGCTAGGCAACCCAATAAAAGTTGGATTTAAACTAAGATCTCTGCTCAAGGGACTTGAAAGTTAAAACGCTTACGCTAGACCAACCATCCCATAAAATTTGTGTACCATTTTACCTTCCAAACATCACATAACAATGAAATGAACTAATAACAAATAAAAAAAAGAAAATTTATTTATTGATGAAATGTTTAACAAAAAAGAAACCCCCTAAGTATTAACTAAATCCAGTACACCTAAGGCCTATCCATCCAAACTCTTCCTCCAAAATTTTTCTTTTTTCATTTTGTATATATCTTCATCTTCACATATATATATATATACACATACAGAGGGCATATCTATATCCAGAAAAGCCCACTTGTAATTTACATTGGAACAGGCTACCGGAAATGGAAGAAGACACAACAGAATAGGGAATGATAGGCTTATGATAGTGGGGGTAAAATGGGAATTCTAAAAGTCTAAAACACTAGCATCTTGATAAGAAAAGAATAATGAAGGCTATTGATAATGGCTTTCTAAAGATTAAGGTAAATTACTAATCTAACCTTCTCTAGTTCCCACAGGCGTTGGCTAAGAAATATTGGCTCTTGATGATGTGATTATTGTGTTCTTTATGTAGTTTCGATACAGGAGGTTGATGATCGGAAGGCAGGGAAGTTACAACTACGCCCTTCATTCACCGATGACAATTGGATTCGTTTAGAAGCTGTAATGGCGGACAGAGGATTCCAATACTTCTTGAGATGGGCAGACCATTTCCTTCATTCGATTACTCTTTGTGTAAATCTTGATTGTTGGTACAATTCTTACATTCTCAAAATTTGCAATTGCGGCGCTCTCTTCGATGTCAACCTTTACATTAAAAAGAATCGTTAAACAAGTGAATGAAAGAATAACATTTCTACATGTGCGTGCGCTTGTGCATGATTCTTGATTATAAAAATCACCTTTAGTGAAACCACAGGGACTAAGTGTATCCGAGTAACAAATTGTCAAACCACAGGGACTAAGAGTGTAATTTTGAAAAGTTGGAGACTAAAGGTGAAATTTCACCAAACCACAGGGACTATCCGTGCATTTTACTCTTATAAAAATCAAAACTTTACAATATTTTCGGAGTCATAAACAAGTGAATGCAAGAATCAATAAAATTAAGCTTCTTGAACATAGAATACCTTGAGAAAACTTATAGATGGATATCGAATGCATAAGGTGTCAAGAAACGGGGATATCTGGTTGCATTGAAGATCAGATGTTGTTTTAAAAAGAACAACAGAGGCTCCTACATTTCAAACATAAAAAAGTCAAAGCCTTTTCTCAAGAAACAAAGCATATTATTTTAATACGTGATGAATAAAGAACCAACCAGTTGAAGCAACTGCAGCTTTGAACTGTTCAAGATTATTAATCAGTTCAACTTCACCACCAAATTTCAAATTATACACTTCTTCCCCTCGTGATTTCTTTAATGCCACTTGCACATGAAATAAAGATTCGGCTATATCATTATTATCCGGAATCTCTCTCCTCAAAACCTCGTAATCTCTTACTGATTCAGCCCACCTTTCAAGCTGTGACATTTAAAAAAAAAAAAAAACTTAATTAATTAAGATTAGTGCGTTTAAAGAAAAGAATCTCAATTTGAAGTATTTTATTACATGGTTTTCTTGAACTTTCAGCTAATGCAATTCAAATTCAAACTTATTATATGTATATACCTTGGTGTATGTAGCGGCTCTACGAAGAAGAGCTTTTGTATAATTTGGATGAATAAGAAGGGCTTGATTACAATCATCAAGAGATCTTTCAAATTGCCCGAGTTTAAACCAACAAGCTGCACGATTGCAGTACAAAATTGAATTTGAGGGATCAAATTTAAGCCCTTCCCCATAAGCCGAACAGGCTTCGGTGAATCGTTCGGATTTAAACAAATCATTGCCACGAGCCCGGGCTCTACACAAAGACCTTATGTTTTGAAGCAAAACCGCAACCTCCACGTTTCTAGGATCAATTTGTACTGATTTCTCGATAGAAGCAGCCGCGCTCTCGAATCTTTGAAAAGGAAATAAAAAAAGAGTTATTTTGAATCTTTTTGTTTCAAAACACGATGTCAATATTCTATCACACAAACTCACCTTCCCAATGCCATGTCAATCTGAGCGCGAGTAAACAAAATGTACGCTTCAGATTGCATCCCGAAAAACTTCGCTTGAGAACAAGACGGGCTAGCAGTTGAGTCGAATTTAGGCGCAAGTGAAAGAACCGAATCAGCATCATCTAATCGATGGAGCTTCAACAATGATTCAGCTTTGCATGCGAATAGCTAAAAGTTCGTAACATAAACAAATTCAGTTCCATCACAACCATTAATGATTGAATCAACTATTTCATAAAACTGAGTCGCGTTACCTGAGGACAAGCGTCTGCTCCACATGAAATAGCACCACCGGCTTCCCTTAACACACAGCCCCAGTCTCGGACCCTTCTAGAGTTCGTACACGTGTTTAAGTGCTTTTCTACTAATTGCAACTTTTGGGCCTCGTTCGGGTCGGGTTGGTACTCCTTAAAATAAAGGTGCCTCCTTGCATTTTCAACCTGTCCTAAACTGTCATTGCTTACATGAATCAGATTCAAGTAATTACACTGTTTTTCTACGCATTGTAATCTTCGGAATACGATCAAGAACCGCATCATAACAATACCCATGATTACAAAAATAATAAAAACAAAATCTAATTCAAGATTCATCCAAGATAACCATTAACAGCAATCAAGTGAAAATATTAACGATGATGACTAATTCAACAAGAATATGACATGAATTAAATATATAAAACTGGGGTTTTCATATTCAAGACTTCTTGAAAAACATACAACAAAAAAAAAAAAAAAAGATCAGAACTTTTCTTATAATCTTGAACTTACCTAACAAGAAGAGAACCTAACCGATGATGAGCTCTCACATACCCAGAATCCAATCTTATAGCTTCGTCACATTCTTTAACAGCTTCACTCAACCTCTTCAAACCCATCAATGCGGCTGCACGGTTACAATGGTAGGCTGCATTCACAGGGGATAAAGATATTGCTCTATCATAAAAACTCAAAGCCTCTAAAAAATGCCCCTTTTTATACTCTTCATTCCCTACTTTCTTCAAATCTTCCGGATCCATTGATACCCTTTTCGAACTTAAACCGGCCGGAAAAGTTTCCCCTTTACCTCCGCCAGCGGCACCGGCGCCGGAGCCGGACCCACCGCGCATTATGCTACCATGACCATAATTACCGGTTCCTAAGCCTAACACTTCGGGTTTGGAGCTCCGATTTGACATCATACCCGTTTTTAAAACCCTCCCGGACCGGCAAATATTGCCGGCCGGAAGCACGTTGACCGGCGGAGAAGTGGCTGAGCTCCTGCCGGAATATATTGACGACCCGGATTCGGACCGGGTATGACCCTGTTTGACGCCTCTCGATCCGGAAACCGAAAATGTCGGTGAACTGTCAACCGACAACTCGCCGGAGTCTGATATTCTAGTTCCGGTTCGACCTGAAACTGACCCATTTCCGGTTCGACCCGAGAGCGTCCCGGATGAGCTTGAACTGGTGCTGATTGTGGGTCGAACTGTTAAAGGTGAGATGGGTGAAGCCGGACCGGACCCAGGAGCAAAATCAAGTTCTCGGAAGTCGGGTTTATTGGTGGTGTCGCCATTGCAGGTGAGTGAGTTCCGAAGACGATCGGAGAGTGTGGTAAACCCTAATTCCGAAATGGGTTTACAAGACTCCGACATTTTGAAGCGAAATCTTGATGGAGAAGAGATTAAAGATTGAAACTTTATCCCTCCCACAAAATCTTTTTCAACCACAGAGAAGAAACAAAGAGCAAAAGAGAAAGAAAGGAGATGGGGATCTTGTGATTTAAAGGGGAAGCAAGGAATGAATAGTTTCTAGAGAGAGTTTTACAGAGAGGAAAGAGAAGAGAAGGAGATGATGGATTTTTTATATATATTTTTGGAATTTTGTTGATTTTTTTTAATTTAAGATATTGCATTTCTTGCTTGATGATTCACAAGCAAGAGGTTTCTCTCTTTACTGCCCTCTATTCTTCTTCGTTCTTCTAGTACTTTTGATTTCTTGATATATACTATACTATTTATAACGTGGGTAGTATTATTTGTACATCTTGGAAAATTAAATCGCCACCTTCGATACGTATTGTATAAGCTGATATGATGTGTATTAGGTGAAATTCAAACTTTAAGTTTAGTCTAAGGCTGACAATGTCCTCATCATGCGGAGTAATACACAACGTATAGGCCTATACGATTCGTATTAGTACTAGGTTGTCCTTCAAAGCTGACAGCTAGGGTTCACATGCAACCCCAATACGGATCGTATAGGCCTATACGATCCGTATTATAGTACGAGGTTGTTTTCTATCACTCAAAAGTGACAGAAACTGATTGACGTCAACCTTATACAGGCCGTATAGGCCTTTACGACCCGTATTGAATTGTGAAATTGCATTCTGCTTCCCCTATTTAAGAGACGAAGAAGATGAAGGTAATATATCGTCTTCTATTTTTATTTACATTCGCTAACAACATGTCTTGGTTCAACCACATTCTCGGCGAGTCGTCCAACACAAACACGGGCACGTTTATTCCGAAAAGCAATGTGGTATAGCATTTTTTTAACTTGTTCTGTTTTTTTTATGAAATACTTAGCACACCGTTTGTATTAGAAGACGTCTGATGTCATTGATTCTTACGATGGGAGAGGAAATGATGATCACGCGGAGGAGGTTGTGTCCGGCTTTCGTCCCCATCAATCGTTGTTGCCAGACCTCAACGAGGTAATATTTATTACTTTTTTCTATTCGGTGTTAAACTTACCATTACCTTTTACCCGTTGGTTTTTTTTAGTTTGTTGTGCCCCGCCAACCTCTGTTGCCAGATCTGAACGAGGTAAAAATATATTTACTTATTATTATGAAGGCTTTTAGATGTGCCGTTATGATTTAACCGTTGATTTTTTTAGTTATTTGTACCTAGCTATGATCATGGTTATGGGTCTCCGTATTATGAAGCCGGTTACGGTGCCTCGCATGGATAGGAAGAATATGGAAATAACATTTTCGTTAGTGGTGCCTCGGGAGTACAAGAAGACGTTGGTGAGCCTTCTTACGCGCAAAAGTCATTGGGTGACGAGCAACCGCTTACCCTGAAGTTTCGTACAAAACTGATCAGGTACGAATGATATATATTTTTGTTAAACGTTATATTTTTTTCTGTTAAAAGATTATTATAAAATTGTTAATAAAAAATACATTAAAAATTGTTATATTTTTTAAATAGGATAAAATTTTAATTAAATTTGTTATATTTTTTAAAATATTAAGAAATTCATTAAAATTGTTATAAGTTTTAAATATTTGTTATATTATTAGATTGATATGGATGACGTTGTTACATATTTTTTTAAAAAGAGTTATAAATGTTATATTTTATTGGTTAAAAAATTATATTTTTGTTAAATGTTAAATTATTATAAAATTGTAAATAAAAAATACATTTTTTATTTTTTTTATTTTTTAAATAGGATAAAAAATTAATTAAAAATGATATATTTTTTATAAAATTAATTAAAATTGTTATATTTTTTAAATATAATAAAAAACACCTTAGAATTGTTATATTTTTTAAAATTATTATTTATATTTTTAGATTGATATGGATGCCATTGTTATATATTTTTGTAAATGAATTATAAATGTCATATTTTTTTGTTAAAAAATTATTATAAATGTTATATATTTTTTTCACTTAGGATTTTATATCCCGCGATAAGTTGGAAGGTTGGGTAAAAAGAAGGGGTTTAGCCAACGGATACGTTATTGTTACAAGACGGTCCAAGGATCACTTGATATGTCTCCAATGTTGCCATAGTGGCCAGCATGAGAGTAAGGCGTCGGTTAGGAAAACCGGCAGCAAAAAATGCGCATGCCCTTTTATGGCAATAGGTCGTCTCGATCAAAGTTATCGAGCATGGCGGATAGATTATCTGCACAAAATTTTTTAAATATCCTTTATTTTCTTATTCATTTTTCACATATACAAGCTAAAACTACAGCCAACAGGGTGGAAGTTGTGTGTTTACGGTATAAATCCTCTAATAGCATAACAGATATAACGGACCCACAACAACGACCCTTCTGAACATCTTGAGGGTTACGCATATGCTAGGAGACTTACTCCTAATGAGTTTAGACTGGTGCAAGAGCTGACAGATTAAGACATACAGCCCCATACAATGTAGAAAGCCATAACCGAACAAAACCCTTAAAACAAAAGTGTTCCGAAAGACATACACAACGCTTGCCAAGACATACAGCCCCATACAATCAGAGGTTGTTCGACTATATTCCGTTTCTATCACCCAGAGCGCGGACGTGTCCCCCATCAGATCGTTTCACTGGTATATGTTAAAGATGGTAATTTCATCCACGTCAAACTTGAAGAGGACTATCCAATGTCGTCACCGAACTAATTCTGGAGAAGACACGCGGGAGAAGAAGCAGCATTTTGGACGGAAAACTACACAGGATGGATAGCGTGGTATGAAACGATAACAAAGCCTAAGATTGACAGGACATTGAATATTGATTAATTTCTATAGTTAAAGAAAAATTTATTTGTATAGTTTATTCCATTTGTTTATTAACAACACAGTGCATTGTATAATTGATTAATTTTTAGATTTAAAGAAAAATTTATTTGTATAATTTATTCCATTTGTTTATTGACAACACAGTGTATTGTATTAATTAATTTGTAATTTTAAAGAATAATTTAATTGTATAATGTATTCCATTTGTTTATTGGCAAGACAATGCCTCATATTGATAAATTTGTAATTTTAAAGAATAATAATTTATTAGTAAAATACGCTAGAATACGTAAAAAAAATACTTCGAAATATGCTAAAATACGCTAAAATACGTCAAAATACGTTAAAATACGCTAAAATATGCGAAAATACGCTAAAATACTCTAAAATACGCTAAAATATGTCAAAATACGCTAAAATATGTCAAAATACGCTAAAATACGTAAGAATACGCTAAAACGGTTAAAATACGTTAAAATACGCAAAAAGACGTTAAAATATGTCAAAATACATAAAAATATGCCAAAATACGTAAAAATATACCAAAATACGCTAAGATACGTTAAACTAAGCTAAAATACTCTAAAATACGCTAAAATACGCCAAAACAAATACGTTAAAATACGCTAAAACACATCAAAGTACGCTAAAATACGTTACAATACGCTAAAACACATCAAAATACGCTAAAATACGTTACAATACGCTAAAATACGTCAAATTACGATAAAATATGTTAAAATACGTTGAAATACGTTAAAATACGCCGAAATACGTTAAAATAAGCTAAAATACGTCAAAATACGCTCAAATATGTCAAAATACTCTAAAATACGCTACAATACGTTAAAATACGCTACAATACGTCAAAATACGTAACTAATGATATTTCAACACGCATATACATATAACACGGCACTATACAATACAAGTGTAGAATACGATAATCACACGCAACCGAACGTCACCAAAACGTCACATGTTGAAGGTATACCTCATAAAATGACAAAACATGCGAAAGTTCGTCAAAATACGACACGTATAAGCGTCGAACCGAGGAAACACGATAAAATCAAATTTTCTTATCATGCCCTATACAATCGTATAGGCCTATGTTGTATCGTATTGCAATATAACACACATCGTATAGGCCTCTACAATGCGTATTACCCCCCTGAATTTCTAAAAAAAACTAGGGGTATTTCAGTAAATTCAGGGGATAATACGTATCGTATAGGCCTGTACGATGCGTATTACCCCCCTGAAATTTCAAAAATTCAGGGATGGTAATACGCATCGTATAGACCTATACGATGCGTATCATAGGCCTGTACGATATAACCCCCTGATTAACAGGGGGTTATTATTACCAATACGAACAAAATACCAAAATATACACACATACGGTGTACACACATACGGTCAAGATATGGTAGAGATTTCAAGATCAAAGACAAGTACGGTATATATCTCCGAACCCTCATCGTTTATACGTTTTCAATTTTGAAATTGACAGATGAATTTGTGTTAATTTAGGTTTGAAGGTCTGGGTTTTGGGGGTTTTTTCAACATCGGATTAAGCAATACGATGCGTATGGCCCTATACGCATCGTATTGCTTCAAAATTTCATGTTTTTTCTTAACCAGATGAATCGATACGATGCGTATGGACCTATACGCATCGTATTGATTCAAATTTTATGGTTTTTGTTTCAAAATCATGGACTAATAGGATCTGTAATGGCCTACACAATGCGTATCGGTTAAAAAAATCATATTTTTCTCTTTTGTTTTATAATGTTTATATTATTTAGTCGAAGTCGTCCGTAACTCGCGTAGGTATATAATGTTTATATTATTTAGTCGATGTCGTCCGTAACGAGCATCGAAACGTAAGTCGTCGTAGATATATAATATTTATATTTTTAGTTAAAATCGCCCTTAACGCGCTTAGGTCCATAACGAGCGTCGAAACGTAAGTCGTCGTAAATATATAATTTTGTATATTTTTATTCGAAATCGTCGGTAACGCGCGTAGGTCTGTAACAAGCGTCGAAACGTAAGTCATCGTAAATATATAATATTTATATTATTTAGTCGAAATCGTCCGTAACGCGCGTAGGTCCATAACAAGCGTCGAAACGTAAGTCGTCGTAAATATATAATATTTATATTTTTAGTAGAAATCGGCCGTAACGCGCTTAAGTCAGTAACGAGCGTCGAAACGTGAGTCGTCGTAAATATATAATTTTTTATATTTTTAGCCAAAATCATCCGAATCACACGTAGGTCCGTAACGAGCGTCGAAACGTAAGTCGTCGTAAGTAAATAATATTTAAAGTTTTAGTCTAAATCGTCTGTAATGCGAGTAGGTCAGTAATGAGCGTCGAAACCTAAGTCTTCGTAGATATGTAATGTTTATATTATTTAGTCGAAGTCATCCGTAACACGCATAGGTCCATAACGAGCGTCGAAACGTAAGTCATCGTAAATATATAATATTTATATTTTTAGTCGAAACCGTCCATAACGTGCTTAGGTCTGTAACGAGCTTCGAAATGTAAGTCGTCGTAAATAAATAATTTTTATATTTTTAGTCGAAATCACCCGTAACGCGCATAGGTCCGTAATGAGCATCGAAACGTAAGTCGTCGTAAATATATAATTTTTTATATGTTCAGCCGAAGTCGTCCGTAACGAGCGTCGAAACCTAAGTCGTCGTAAATATATAATATTTATGTTTTTTTTCAAAATCGTCCGTAACGCGCTTAGGTCCGTAACGAGCGTCGAAACATAAGTCGTCGTAATATTTTTTTATGTTTTTAGTCGAAATCGTCCGTAACGCGCGTAGCTCCGTAACGAGCATCGAAACGTAAGTCGCCGTAAATATATAACTCTTTTATACGTTTAGTTGTAGTCGTCCGTAACGCGCGTAGGTCCGTAACGAGCGTCGAAACCTAAGTCGTCGTAGATATATAATGTTTATATTATTTAGTCGAAGTTGTCCGTAACGTGCGTAGGTCTGTAACGAGCGTCAAAACATAAGTCGTCGTAAATATATAATAGAGTTAATTGCCATTTTCGCCCCTGAGGTTTGGGCACATTTGCCATTTTCGTCCAAAATGAAGGTTTTGTACCATTTTGCCCTCCACGTTTGGCCATTTTCATCCAAATCTCTAACCTAGTTAAAAAGTTCTGTTAAATGAGAATTTTTTTAATTTAATTTTTTATATTTACTCTATAAAATATAATAAACAATTATGTTCTTTTTAAATAAATAAATAAAATATATGTATATATATATAAATACACACAGATCACCATCTCCATCTCTCTCTTCTCTCTCTCTTCTCTGTCTTCTCTCTCATCTCCTATCACCGCCACCACCGTTCCCCACCACCTCCACCACCATTCCCCACCGTTACCCACTTCATCTTCAACATTACCCCCACCACCACCACCATCAAATCGCATACGGAGACCACCACCACCATCAAATCGCTGGTCAAACAATACGGAGACCACCACCACCATTATCACCCCACCACCACCATCAAATCACATACGGAGACCAAATATCAATGACGGTCTCTAGATCTGTATCTCTTTCTCTCTAATCAGGGTAGCGGTGTTGGTTGGGGTGATAGTAGAGGTGGGTGATGGTGGTGCCAATGGTTGTTGTGCAGCAGTTGTTGTTGTTTGGGTAATGGTGGAGGCGATGGTGGAGGTGGGGTGATGGTGGTGCCGATAGTTGTTGTGGCAGCGGTGGTGGCTGTTGGGGTGAAGTTAGAGATGGTGGTTGTTGGGGTGATGGTTCTTGGGGTGATGGTGGAGGTGGCGGAGCTGGTGGCTGGCGGAGCTGATGTAAAGGGATTTGGGTTTTATTGGATTTTGATTGAATTTGATTAGTTGGAGATGATGTTGAAAAGTTATCGACGGAATCATCGCCGGAGAGAGGTGATTTAGGTGGGAATCGAGGGTTTTGGGAGCTTCGAGGGATGCAGTGGCTGACGGATTTGGGGGTGTTGCCCTGTTCTTCGTCTGCTGATGATGTTCTTCGTCTGCTGATGATGTTGCCCTGTTCTTTTAGTTTCTGATTCGTCTACTGATAATGTGTTTGTATAATGAGAGATGAGAGATTAGAGAGTGCAGTATGTATGTATGTGTTGTGTGTATGTATGTGTTGTGATATATTACAAGTTACCCCCTTATTATTAACAAATTTCAAAAATACCCCAATTTGACGTTATAAAGTAACTAGGTTAGAGATTTGGATGAAAATGGCAAAAATGGCCAAACGTGGAGGGCAAAATGGTACAAAACCTTCATTTTGGACGAAAATGGCAAATGTGCCCAAACCTCAGGGGCGAAAATGGCAATTAACTCAAATATATAATATTTATGTTATTTAGTCGAAATCGTCCGTAACGCGCATAGGTCCGTAACGAGCGTCGAAACGTAAGTGTCGTAAATATATAATTTTTTTTATATTTTTAGTCGAAATCGTCCGTAACGCGCGTAAGTCCGTAACTAGCGTTGAAACCTAAGTCGTCGTAAATATATAATATTTATATTATATAGTCGAGGTCGTTCATAACGCGCGTAGGTCCATAACGAGTGTCGAAATGTAAGTCGTCGAATCCGTAACGAGCGTCAAATCTGTTACAAGTTCTAAAAACTGTTATAATTTTTAAAAAATTAATCAAAAAATGTTATATTTTTTAAAAATAAATTAAAAATTGTTATGTTTTGAAAAAAAATAATTGATTAAAAAGTTGTTTATTCCTACAGATATGGATATCGTTGTTGGTAGAGAGAGAGGTTGGGTGCTGGCCGTGGAGGTGTCGGACGTGGTGCTGGATGTGGCGGTGGAGGTGGCAGACGTGGACGTGGACGTGGACATGGGCGTGGGCGTGGTTGAGGTGGACGAGCGGAGGCGGCGGTGGCCGGTGGGCGTGTACGTGATGGCCCAGACGTAGATCCGTTGCTAGATAATCCTTATCTAGCTTTCGATGAGAGGAGCGAGGCTTTTCACAGATGTGAAAAGTTTTCAGCGTATGGAGATCAGCGGCCATGCGGCCATCGATTGGTCAGCTCTCGAGGAGGTGGACGAGGCGGCGAGAGCCCGAGGGTTCATCGGATACGATACTCCATGGGAGAGGTATAATATTTTGTTAGTGTGTTTTCTTTGTTTTGTATATGAAATGGATACTAACCACACTGTGTGACAGGTTGTTTAATATTGCATACACATCATCGTCCAGGGTCATGGTGTGCGAGTTCTTGTCATTTTTCGACTTTGCTCCTAAGCCTGCAAACCAGCCGAAGGAGCTTGACAACCCCGACGACCGGTGGATAGAGGTCAGCTTTCGTCTAGCCGGCGTGTGGCATGAGATGTCACTGAGAGAGTTTGTCGTGCACTGCGGCCTTTACACGATGGAGGAGACAGACACCCCCATCTACACCGAAGGCACCCATATGGCCCCCCGTTTGACTCTCTGCAGGTTCTGGCAGGTGATCAGTGACCGTCACTTCAGCCCGAAGTCGAAGTCGAGGGTTTCCTGAATCAAAGATCCCCTGTACCGTTACCTGCACAGGCTTATTGCCACATCCATTACACCCACAAGAGCAGAGTCGCGAGTGGTGCAATTAGGGGGATCTCTTTTACCTGTACTGACTTGTATGGGGGGAGACGTGCGCCCTCCATCTGTGACAACTGTCAAATTTCCATGTATCCGTACAGTAACGAAACAGTAATTTGTAGCTTAATGACTGTGCTTGACTTGAATTAATGACATGAATGGTTCTGATTATTGTCATACACATACAAGTGCATCACATATTGCATGATTTCATATCATTATTGCATGCAACACATTATGATTCAAATGATGCACGAAACAAAGTTAGCACGGTTATCGGACAAACTAGAAGTGCTGACGGGAGTTTAGTACTCAGACAGACATGATGTTAAGACACAGAATGAGCCAGAAACCAAGAGTTACACTAGTATAGTGTGTAGGAAAGTAAGGATCATAAAACTGCCTTCCTAGTGATAGTTTAAGTGCCGGAAAGTGCCTAAAACTCACACAAACTGCAGAATTCTGCAATTTTCAGCAAAAATCAGCATTTTAACTACACAATATTATGCAAAATTATGGTTTAATGGTCTAGAATACCTTCCTAGGTGTCGGGAATCAAAACTGTCATAAAAGGGAACATAAAGCACACAAAACTGCGTAATTTAGCACCTTAACAAACCGGTAACCAACCGAACAACCGGACACTACCCGAAACACCAAATTTTCACTAGAAGCATTGTTTCAACATTTCCGAGCTAGTTATGGTCACCGAACATCATAATACACCTTATAATTACATAACACACATATAACACTAACTTAACACTTAGATTCTAACTAACCATTGAAACTCAACCTTATACCCCCCCCCCCCCCATTGGCGACGGTCACAAGGGTGGACCCACCCTTTGATTTGTTTCAATTGTTTAATTGATCTTGTTGATGCTTTAGAGACATAAGAACCATGAGATAACACAATGTTGGAAAGTTATTGTTATAAACCACAAGACCACATAACTTCACATTTCACAAAACATTTCACCACTCCATCTCTCCCTCTCTTCTCCCCTCTCGTCCGTGATCCACCACACACACCACCACCACTTTCAAGTTTCCTTATCCATTCCAAGGTGTTACTAAGGTGCAAGGAGCTAGATTAAGGAGCTTGGAGCCATAGGAAGTTGGAGGACCCTTCTCAAAAGCTTTTAACCACCTAGTTCATCATCTTCATCATATTTGATCTCTTTCCTAGTGTAACATTCCTATTTTTATCATATAAGAATTTTAGGTTTGTTTAAATTTATTACCCACTAGTAACTAGTTTTATTTTTAATATAATTATTCGACCCAGATAGTTTTAAAAACTATTTTATATAGTTGGTTGAAATATTATATTAATTAATTGACCCGTATATGGGTGACCTTTTTAAATAAAATAAAAGTAAATAAAAACTTATATTATTAAACGGGTAGATTACGGGTAAGTTGAAGATTAGAAATATGAAGTATTTAGACGGACCCATGAACCGTTTAATAATGAAATTATAAAATTACATTATATTTGGACTTACTCCATTTTTAGTTCAACTTGGTTCAAAATGTAGATAAGATTATTCTCGTTTTAAAGACATATTCATTGTTTTATAAAGCGTCATATTTTAAAAAGTTATACGCGCCAAATAAGTGAAGCAACTTAATTAATTATAATAATATAATAATAATAATAATTACAATTCAATTGAATTGTGAGTATACGTAAACTATGAAAAATAAAATAATAAAATAAAAAACTTCATTTGAAGTTGACATGTGTAATGAGAATTGAATTCTCATATATGAGATAAAGTTATGAACTACACGTGTCCTTTAGGATTAGAATGAATTCCTATTTTTCATAAACAAGCAATGGAACACATCAACTATAAATAAGCCAAACCATTTTCAATTGAAACCTGTTCACCTCACTCCTTCTCTCGTCGATTCATATATATATATATATATATATATATTATTTCACCTATAATAATAATAAAGCCCTATCTTGTTTTAAGTGTTTTAACTCCCGATCACCGCTACCCTTTTCGATTGATCTGAGCCCCATAACACATGTCAAGGCTCTGCCTGACTAAGTTCGTTGGGGTTCTGTCTCGTGACATAGGGACAAGGTTAAATTAGGGGTACTATACTTAAACACGAGTACAAATAAATATATATATTTTTAAAATAGCTCAGAAGTTATACCCAAAATTTATACCAGGAGGCTTTCTAGTTGAACCCGAAAGCTACAAAGTGGGTCCATTCTCTTTTCTCACTATTTTATTCCCTTTTTCTTTGTGATATAATTATATTAAAAAATGTCCCAAATTGATCCGTAAGTAAAAATCCGGACCCCTGAAACCCCAATCCATATCAAGAATCAAGAAAATCAGATATTTGGTCTTTTAGCGGGCCGCGTAAAGAATAGGCAGAAGGTCACGCGGGCCGCGACAGCTTGTAGGTCTCCGGATATGCATGAAGGCCACGTGTCGTCACACGTGTCGCGACCACCGGTGACTCAGCAACCTCCGATCTGATCCACACTTCCACGCGGGCCACGTAAGGTTTAGCCGAAGGTTCACGCGGGCCGCGAGAGAACCCAATTTCAGCTATAAATAGCTTGGCTCTTGAGCAGTTCGATGGGGTTGACGAAACTTTCAAACTCTTTATAATTCTGTTCAAATATTACTCTCAAATTAGTGAGGCGCTGCTACGATACCGGGTATTAACTCGATCGCTGCTACGATTCAATGTCCGATTGATTGAAACTATCCAATGGATGTTTAAGTGCTGCCCACATTAGGGTTATGCTTTGTCATTCGTCGTAAATTCGATGGATGTTTAAGTATCGCACTTTGTCATTCGTTGTGAGGGTTTTTAATCTCGTGAGTTATCGTAAATGCTGTATTAGTTACTGACCTAGTTCGTGTGCATTGTTATTTAAATTAGGTTACAAGGCTAATCAGTAGGCTAAACTCTGCCCGTATAAATTTGCAATGTGAGTCATTCTCTTATTATCAACTGTTTTACAAAACCTCAAATTATTTTCAAAAGTTATAATTACCGGGAGTAAGTCGTGGATATCTTGAATCACTGGCTAGTGGGGTATTGTGCACATTACTAATTTCTCTCCCGGTTAGGTTCATTGACCTAACAGGGATAATCATCACTACTTGGGTGACAGGACCCAATAGTGGTATGACCATCGTCACACAGTGTGACACGGCGCCAGATAAAAATAAGATAGAAGCCATTGTAATCGCTCTTATGCTGTAATTTATAACTAATGGTCATTTTATAAAACCTGAATGAACTCACCAGTATTTCCTGCTGACAAAACTTTTTTAAAACGCGTTTCAGGTAATTACAGTAGATTGGAGTAAGAGTTGGATACGGCACTGAAAGGCTTCAAGAAGTGGCTTATTTTATTAATTAAATCAAATTAAGAAATATTGTTTTATGTAATTGGGTTATCCCTTATTAAAGCTACCTTTGTAAAACATGGGTTTATCCCATCTATTTAATAAATAAAATCCGGTGTTTTCTAAACTCTGATAGTTTTCCTAACTCACGGTTCTGACGAAATTTCCGCTGCACTACTTTTTCAAAATAACCACCGGTACCACTGAACTGGTTCGCGGCTTCCGATTTCGTCCTGGGTGGGGTCGGGGGTCGTGACAGAAGGTGGTATCAGAGCTAAGCCACTTGTTTAAGCAATTAGGTGTTGTAATAATACCTAAGTTTAAACGGAGAGTTAGGAACTTAATATTATCTGGTAGCACTCAGGATAATATTTAGACTTGAACTTAAGAAAAGATGCCTTAGTATCGGCTTCGAGATAAGCTAAATACTTGTGATGGGTTTTAGTATGCCGTGAGAATGATAACTAGAACGTTGCAAGTATAATAAATAAGCAATAACACTTGACCACTGTTATTTCTTATTTATTAGTACTACTTTGTTCTAGAATATGATCCGTCAGGTGAATATTAATTTCCTGATTCATTGTTGAAAGTCATAATGCACTTTCCAAATCATGATTTAAGAAAAAAAAATACTATTTATGGGAAATATAAATTTCTTCTCCGGCAAGACTGGGTATGGTATAGCAGACTCTCCAGCTTGTCCGGATATAACAGGGTTACCTCTCCAGCTAGAACTGGGTAAGAAGGTATATAATATGTCAGCAAGTGACAAAATTCCCTAAATAGTATCATGACCAGATATCTGACTGGTTCTTGGAAATATAAATCTGTTAAATACATTGACCTTACTAAGGGTATGTATGTTACAGCATGTGAAATATATGATTATATAGATATGTATATCTATAAGAAATTTCAAAAGCCAAATAAGAATGAAGCACAAGCATATGTGTCCACAATAATTCTAGATTTCTTTATCAAGAATCTCTTACATATATCGATATCAAACATTATTTCGTTTGATCATCTACCTCGTAACTCGAGCGACAATAATAACAATGGAAACCCATTAAGTTGGGACACCATCAAAAGTATAAGAATTTCCAATACGTTACCATAAACTATTAACGCAAGTAAGAAACATGTAAAGTTGTGCTAGTGCATAAGAAAACACATGAAACTTAAATTATACGTCCACAGACATCGAAGTATCTCACATACGACTTTCAAAGCAAGGCCTTTTGAAAATATCATTGGGCATGATGACACCAATACTAATCCTGTCAGTGGAAGAACTACTAACCAAAAAGCAGCACTGGGCCATGTGATCCTACAAATGACATGAATCTTGCTGAGGTATGATAGAACAAGATTTCACAACAATCGGTGCATAGTCTAATCCAATTCTTGACACTGTAAAAGAAGTCATATACCTTTACAATCCCCTATTTTATTTTATTCGACATTCCCTAGTAATGTCACTTAACACCGGTTATCACACGGAATTCCAGGTAAAGTTCTTATATTTCTTTCATTGAAATACTGACTTTTGCATATAATGAATTGACTTTCGCATTTCCACTTCCCCTAAATGGTCATCATACCATGAGGATTTCTTTCATAATAGTAAATATTGATCTATTTCATTTCTTGGTAAATCCACACGTTACACATGCACTGTTTGTTACGCATGTGGTTTGTTCGACTTATGAAGACCACTGGAGGGCTTCATTCCAATTTGTTGTTTTATCCAAACTCAAATATCATTTCGATATACTTGATTTTTGGCACTGCGAACAACATTATTGCAAAACGATGACTCTTTGATATCGAGTCAATGAATTTCTTGAAAAACTCAATTTCCTTTGGCATACATGGTTTTTGTTGTAACAATGTCAGAACTTTCTTATTAATACATGCACTCGTTTTGTTTAAACCAAGTTCAATTGTTTGAACCTGCTCGCATTACATATTCATTTCAAAGTCCCATGTGATGGATTGAAGCTATCATATTCAAAATAGTCCCAACAAGCACTTCATTTGTTTTGAACCATAACCTGCTTGCTTGGCCTTCGACTTCACTGAATCATTTCTTTGATCACGATCACCTTGTGGTGACGTTTTCACAAATTTGAAGCTTGCGCTAACTTCGTTTGCACACCTCATATACGGATTTTAGTATTTATTTATTTATATTGAATCCGCTTTGTTGATTTATCATATTCAAGCAATCTTAACACAATCGTGTGTTAAGATAATGATACACAAATTCATTCCATATTTCAGTGTATCCCTTAATAGTTCTTACAGCATCAATCGAGCTTTTCATGATAATTATTGCTTTATCATATTCAATCGAAAAACATTATTCAATTGTTTCAATTTCAATAAAAAATCCTACTAGATTTATTTGAAACAAACATTCGGATTTACTTCATTTGATTTAAAGCATGGTGAAACTCATTTCATTCACCGCTACTATTATTTCGATTACTACGACACCTTGTGGCGTCGCAATAAATTTTTAGCTTGAGCTAATCTCCTTTTCACATCTGATGTACGAAATTATTTATTTATTTCCTGTTGGTTCATTATCTTAAACAATCTTAATACAATTATGTATTAAGATAAGAGTACACAAATTCGTATTATATTCCGATGTACCTCTAACGTTTCTTTCATCATTAATCGGAAAATCTATGATATTCATTTGGTCTTTTTGAAAATTCTATTCGAAATCTAAATTTATTTCATTAAAGCTTTCAGTTGATTACACGGTGAATTCGTTCGGTTACCGTAATTATTGAGCTATTTCAATCATTTCGACACCTTATGGCGTCGATATAAACTTGTAGCTTGGGCTAATCATAATCATACGAATCATTAAAAACCACGTATATATTTCATTTGGCCCATCATTGAAAATGGTCTTAATGCAATTATGTATTAAGACAATGATACACTAACTCTGTTGTATTTCGGTGTATCATTGCAATTCAATAAATGTCAACACATTAATTTTTCTCATATCATGGTTTAATAGTTGACAAATTATTTTCGTGCTTCTATTTCATTTGAGCTTGTTGATTCTGAATCTTTATCAGTTGACAATCAAAGTGAATTTTCTATTGACAGTAAATTCTATTGTTTCTGAAAATCATTCACAAACTTGTAAATATTCCCATCCATTGATCATATATCTTTTGGCTTGAACCTAGTCACCTTGGAAACAGTGGCGGATCTAGGATTCCGACCAAGGGGTAACGTGTTATAAATAAGCCGTAACGAAATCGAAAAAACGTCAAATTTTTCCAAAATTTACACTAATTTTTCCAAATTTTTTCCGACCAAGGGGTAGCGGGGGTTACCCCTACCAAAGAGGTAGGTCCGCCCCTGCTTGGAAACTATATCATTTCATCTCGTTCATTTGATATTGATTTTTTTCAAATAATTCAATTGAACCATTGAGTCCTATTTATTGTACAACTCATATTCACAAAAATTGATATTTTGATTCTGTACCATCTACCTTAATACTGTTTTTATTGATTAAGACATGACATAACTTTAAAAGACATCGTAGCCCAAATCTCGAGGACGAGATTTAAAACAAGGTGGGGAGGATGTAACATTCCTATTTTTATCATATAAGAATTTTAGGTTTGTTTAAATTTATTACCCACTAGTAACTAGTAACTAGTTTTATTTTTAATATAATTATTTGACCCAGATAGTTTTAAAAACTATTTTATATAGTTGGTTGAAATATTATATTAATTAATTGACCTGTATATGGGTGACCTTTTTAAATAAAATAAAAGTATATAAAAACTTATATTATTAAACGGGTAGATTACGGGTAAGTTGAAGATTAGAAATATGAAGTATTTAGACGGACCCATGAACCGTTTAATAATGAAATTATAAAATTACATTATATTTGGACTTACTCCATTTTTAGTTCAACTTGGTTCAAAATATGGATAAGATTATTCTCGTTATAAAGACATATTCATTGTTTTATAAAGCGTCATATTTTAAAAAGTTATACGCGCCAAATAAGTGACGCAGCTTAATTAATTATAATAATATAATAATAATAATTACAATTCAATTGAATTGTGAGTATACGTAAAATATGAAAAATAAAATAATAAAATAAAAAACTTCATTTGAAGTTGACATGTGTAATGAGAATTGAATTCTCATATATGAGATAAAGTTATGAACTACACGTGTCCTTTAGGATTAGAATGAATTCCTATTTTTCATAAACAAGCAATGGAACACATCAACTATAAATAAGCCAAACCATTTTCAATTGAAACCTGTTCACCTCACTCCTTCTCTCGTCGATTCATATATATATATATATATATATATATATATTATTTCACCTATAATAATAATAAAGCCCTATCTTGTTTTAAGTGTTTTAACTCCCGATCACCGCTACCCTTTTCGATTGATCTGAGCCCCATAACACATGTCAAGGCTCTGCCTGACTAAGTTCGTTGGGGTTCTGTCTCGTGACATAGGGACAAGGTTAAATTAGGGGTACTATACTTAAACACGAGTACAAATAAATATATATATTTTTAAAATAGCTCAGAAGTTATACCCAAAATTTATACCAGGAGGCTTTCTAGTTGAACCCGAAAGCTACAAAGTGGGTCCATTCTCTTTTCTCACTATTTTATTCCCTTTTTCTTTGTGATATAATTATATTAAAAAATGTCCCAAATTGATCCGTAAGTAAAAATCCGGACCCCTGAAACCCCAATCCATATCAAGAATCAAGAAAATCAGATATTTAGTCTTTTAGCGGGCCACGTAAAGAATAGGCAGAAGGTCACGCGGGCCGCGACAGCTTGTGGGTCTCCGGATATGCATGAAGGCCACGTGTCGTCACACGTGTCGCGACCACCGGTGACTCAGCAACCTCCGATCTGATCCACACTTCCACGCGGGCCACGTAAGGTTTAGCCGAAGGTTCACGCGGGCCGCGAGAGAACCCAATTTCAGCTATAAATAGCTTGGCTCTTGAGCAGTTCGATGGGGTCGACGAAACTTTCAAACTCTTTATAATTCTGTTCGAATATTACTCTCAAATTAGTGAGGCGCTGCTACGATACCGGGTATTAACTCGATCGCTGCTACGATTCAATGTCCGATCGATTGAAACTATCCAATGGATGTTTAAGTGCTGCCTACATTAGGGTTATGCTTTGTCATTCGTCATAAATTCGATGGATGTTTAAGTATTGCACTTTGTCATTCGTTGTGAGGGTTTTTAATCTCGTGAGTTATCGTAAATGCTGTATTAGTTACTGACCTAGTTCATGTGCATTGTTATTTAAATTAGGTTACAAGGCTAATCAGTAGGCTAAACTCTGCCCGTATAAATTTGCAATGTGAGTCATTCTCTTATTATCAACTGTTTTACAAAACCTCAAATTATTTTCAAAAGTTATAATTACAGGGAGTAAGTCGTGGATATCTTGAATCACTGGCTAGTGGGGTATTGTGCACATTACTAATTTCTCTCCCGGTTAGGTTCATTGACCTAACAGGGATAATCATCACTACTTGGGTGACAGGACCCAATAGTGGTATGACCATCGTCACACAGTGTGACACGGCGCCAGATAAAAATAAGATAGAAACCATTGTAATCGCTCTTATGCTGTAATTTATAACTAATGGTCATTTTATAAAACCTGAATGAACTCACCAGTATTTCCTGCTGACAAAACTTTTTTAAAACGCGTTTCAGGTAATTACAGTAGATTGGAGTAAGAGTTGGATACGGCACTGAAAGGCTTCAAGAAGTGGCTTATTTTATTAATTGAATCAAATTAAGAAATATTGTTTTATGTAATTGGGTTATCCCTTATTAAAGCTACCTTTGTAAAACATGGGTTTATACCATCTATTTAATAAATAAAATCCGGTGTTTTCTAAACTCTGATATTTTTTCCCAACTCACGGTTCTGACGAAATTTTCGCTGCACTACTTTTCAAAATAATCACCGGTACCACTGAACTGGTTCGCGGCTTCCGATTCCGTCCAGGGTGGGGTCGGGGGTCGTGACACCTAGCCTTATGCTAGTAGTAAGACTCTCATAACTTGTTTTTACTTCTCTTTATGTTGGTTAAAAGATTATGTAAGTAACTAATCATAAAGATCATGAAAGAACAAGAAGACAACTCTTCACATAAAACTTAAAATCATAATAATCTATGTTGATTTAGTATATGTATGAATCTTGATTGTTGATTACTTGTGTTTATGATGTTAATCATCATAAGAAACTTGCTAGATTGTGATTAAGCACATGATCTAGCAAGTGAGAGGATGAATCTTGTGAATAACAAGATGATCATCCTTTATGTTTCTCATGAACTTGAAAATGAAGATGATTTTGTGTATGATGAAGTATGATACATGTTAAAAGTCTTGTAAATGGATGATTACAAAACTAATTTTCTCAAGAAACCAAGTTTATTTACAAGATTTACAAAGTCATGATTTCTAAGGGAACTAATCATATTTTTAGGGTGAAATCAAGACTAGAAACATGTTTGTAACAAGAAAAATACAAAAGAACCATTTTTAGAAAAATCATATTATAAGTTGTGAAAGACTAAATTCTTCAAGAATGAGGTATATGAACAAAGGACCATGTTTTAAAGGGTAACTAAGTCTACTAAATAACATACTAAGTTACTACAAGTTTTTACAAAATTTCAAGTTCATAGTGTAAATTGCATGATTTTGGCTCATGGTAAGTCTTGAATGATTTGTTGTTGATTGGTGATGATTTTAAAAGAAAATGATATGCTTTGAAAGCATGGAAGCCTCCATTTTTAAGGGGAAACTATGGCAAATTTTTTCTAGAATTTAAACACTTAGAAAAATATTTTTAAACAAGTGTTTACAAGTAAATTTTAACCATGGTTTTTCATATAAAATTTGCCATAATCTTTGTTACAAAAATTACAAACATTAGAGGTTGATTTTTGATAAATAAAAGTGACTAAGTATACATTTAGGAAAATATATTTAGATTGTTACAACTTGTGTGATTACTTGTATATTATGTGTATTAGTTATATTATTTTAGGACTTGAAAATAATATAACTCGCCAAAATATCAAGAATTATGATACAAAATATTACCAAAATTCCAAGGAAATGAAAATATAATTTATACCAAAAAATTGGACAAACCGAACAAGGAATATGGATTACATATATATATTCCGGAATTAAGTTCATATAGATTTTGACAAATAAGTTAAACGGTATTTTGGAAACCAAAGAAACGGAAATTATAATTTTTACAAGTGTTACAAAAATATATCATATTTTTGTCAAGTAGAAAATACATTATTTTTGAATAGAGAAAAGATATATATATTTTTTTGAACAATTAGAAAATGTAATATTTTTTAAGAAAATATATATTTTCTTAAACAAATTTAGAATATATTATTTTTTGGTGAAAAATGGATTTATAAATATTTTCTAAGATAATCTTGAAAATATATTATTTTTAAGGTTTATATGAAAATATAATTATTTTTGCCAAGGAAGAATTATAGATAATTTTCTATAAAAGTTTTCTTAAAATATATATATTTTAAGAATATAAATTGGTGATTTTTATTGGTTAAAAATAATATTTCGGAAAATTTAAATACAAAAATTAAGTATAAGAATACTTAATAAATATAATAAAAACACGTACACTCGTACGTACAAATTCACACTGGAATACGCCACTGATACTTGGCAAAATACACTAGACTAAATTACACAAGTATAAGTATACCCATCCTTGGGAAAATTATTCATGGAAGGATTACAAGTCAATTAAGTTAAAATGAGTTATTTTAACAAATATTCCAATAATTAATAAATATAATTTAAGTTAAAATATAATTATTTTAACCAATAATTATATACTTTGGAATAATATTTATTACATCAAAGACGTAACTCAAAGAATGCTAAATCATAACAATTAAGACTAAAAGCCGTGGCACGACCTAGACGTCTAATAAAACGTAGCACGTGTGTAGGTAGTTGCACGACTTCAGCACCGGATCTTTGAGTTACACCAATTTGTAGGACGCAAGATTGTGAGTTCATGTCCCCCCCCTTTTTTTTTAACTTTTTTCAGTTTTATAACTTCGGGGGTGAAATACGTGTTACAAATATTTCTATGATTTCAAATGGTATGGTTAGCTAAGGAATGAGCTGTTAGATCATGTGAATGGGTAGGCGCACACTTAAGACCATTAATCATCGTATAAGGACCGAGGGACATGAGTGATAGATCTATTTGGGTGTTACGAGCCCCACCCCTGGGCCGGAAGTGGCCGAAGGTGGTGACTATGTCTTCCAGTCGGAAGCCCGGTACAAAATCTGATAGGTTTGAGCCTTCCTGCACCATTGCACATAAATTAATGACCTTGCAAATCATTAATTGATCTGTTCATAGACGCTTTCATACCGATTTACAAATACATACTTACAAACGTTTACAAGGATTATTCGTGCACACATACAACCACATGAACTCGCTCAACTTTTGTTGATGTTTTCAAACTTCATGTATTTCAGGAAATTGATAATGGATCTGGCAGGCGTTAAAGTTTTCAAAATGTGTTACCAAGAACGATGTCATCCCATTTTGAGGGTTTGAATTGTGTATTTTATCTTGGATAAGATACATGGCTCAAAACCTAGTTTTATTGATGTCTTTTGTTAAAGTCCACTGTGGAACTTAAAAACATTTGGTCGGTTTGCATTATTAAACTCGAAGTCTTGTTTGGTACTAAAACAATGTGGGTTGTAATATTTTAAATATTATTTATGGATGAACATCGCAGTTTTAATCATTTAGTTGTTTGGTATAATTGAACTCAATGATATTAAGCAAGTCACACATAATACGCTTCCGCAAAAGTCAGGGTGTGATAGTTTGGTATCAGAGCTTCGATTGTAGTGAACTAGGATTCCTTCTCGAGTCTAGACTACAATCATTAGGGCTCTCTCATGAAAATATTTTTACGAAATATTTTTCAATTGCATTTACAAAAAACCAAGATCCATGGAACCAATATTTTACAAAGGAAAGACAAGGAACACGAGCTAGGTCATAGTGGTGGTTTAGTTTGCATGGGGTAGACTAGTTAAGATAGAAAAGGTCTCATGTAGGATAATGTGAATACATGACTAAGTGATGATTGCCTTTGTTTACAAAGACCGAGTGTTAGTGGTTAACATATGTGCACATGTTATGATTGTAATGCTACAGGTATACATGTCCTCATCTAAGAGCGGTCTATCAGAGGAGCATGATCCGATGGCGATCGTCTCTGAGGACGAGGTGGCACCCATACCAGAGGTTTTGACTTCAGACACCAACAGCGACCCAGAGATGCTATCTGAGGACGAGGATGACTTTCAGCCTTTCGCTCTCCCGGACTTTGGAGACGACGTACCTATCACTGATGGCATTCCTGTCGAGGATCTTTTTTATTTCCCTGCTCCTATCCACGATCACCTCATCATCGGTCACCCCGATGGTGAGCATATTGTCACACCTATCCTCGACGCTGTTCCCCTCATGGTCATTTGTGACAACCCGAATAATTACGGTTGCACTACTTAAAAATTCTGCAACCTTTGGCGTGTGTCTCTACGTTTATATGTCTGTTGCATGCATCACTGAATGGTAACGTGTGTATGTTTTGCATTTGTGCTAGGAATCACTAACGTGTGTGTGTTTTGCATTTGTGCTAGGAATCACTAAACGTTTTTGTGTATGTTTAACGTAAGTTAGGAGATTAACTATGTTATGGGCTTACTTGTTATACTTGGGCCGAAAAGCCAATATGTGTAATGGATTAGACACACATACCCGACCCACACCCGTATCCCTGATCATCTCGGTCCGCGGCATTTGAAGCCCAACCCACCACCTTTACCTATTTAAATGGCAACTTTGCCATAAATAGTGGCATCATATTAAAATTTAATGAAAAAGACATAAAATCGATTTAAAACAACAGTACCTTTGTTATATGGATATGGATTCATTTTAATAGAATTATATTAAAAGTCATGAAATCAATGTAAAACAAGAATTTAGAAATACGTTTATCAACAGTACGTTTGTCATGTATCATACATATCTGAAGCATGAAATCAATTTAAAAGTCCTTGGTGGTGCAACGAAAGACAAAAAGAAAAGTATTTAAATTGTGGCAGCCCACTTCTCATGATCTTTGAATATGTATAAGACTAGGATCATGTGATATAGTAAACCCACTTTAAATCTTGGTTACCCTTAAGCCCGGTCTCGCAAGCCCAAACTAAACCGAGCCCATCTCCCTTGATTATTGTTTGCATAGAGTTGTATAAGAGTATTGTATATTTGCGAACCCTAATCCTTTCACCTCTCCCCTACTTGCGACGACAGTGGACTCACACCCCCCCTTTCTCGAGACATCATCCTTCTTGATCAACTTACCGGTTAGTAAATCTATGATTGTGTTAACTGTTAAGTATTAAGGATCGTATGTTATTTGTGATCAGTGTTACATGTTGGATGTATTGGTTATAGAATGAATGGATTGCATGAATAGATAACATGAAACTGAATATTGTGATGTATTTGTTGTCGATGTGTGCATGTAATCATTATGGGATTCTCTTGGTTTGATGTGTGCCTCTCAAATTGACCAATGATGACAAACAAGAACAGATCCATGTTGTAATTGTTTGAACCCACTAGTTATGTTTGGTCCTATCAAAGTAGGCCACTGAATTCACAAATTTTAAATAATTAATGTTGATATATTAGTGGTTAGTGGTCTAATAGATGTAAAGGTAAGTGACCTGAGAATGGATAGCATTGATTAAAAGATGGCGGCCATGTGTTGCAGTATTGGATTAATTGATGAACCAATGAATTATACTCTATTTCATAGTCTTGGAAGATTATAACAGTGATTTGATGGTTTGTCAAGGGCGATGATTACATAATATGATTTGTGAAATTGGATTAAATGCATGAGTAGGTTGGATCGAACTCGTCTGCATGTTATGATAAACATTAGCAACTAGGGTTGCTACGTATGGTTAGGGGTGGTATATGTGAATATTCGGCCCAGGTTTGCTTATTTACAAGTTAAGCATTTGGTTAGTGCCGTAGATGCATGAATAAACCGTTGTGAACTGGACTGTATGGGTGCTTTATGTGAACAATGAATATGCTTGATGTGAACCTTGAAATGAATTAATTAATTGTTACGCCATACGTGCCATGAGATGAATGATCTATGTCTACAGCTTGTTTTAAATAAGTGGATGTTTGTGCATGAGTCTAATTGATATCGGTAACTATGATAGGATTGTTTTGAGCAACTGAAAACATAGCTAGTCTTACCGAGCAAATCAAAGGTGAGTTCACTACATTCGAGCATGCGTCCCAGTGGTTGGGGACAGTCAGTGGTCTGGGTAATAACGGGTATATTGGTTAATATTCTCACCTATCATTTTTGTAAGTCCCTTATTATGTTACCTGGAGGGTAACGGGTATTAGTTGGTAGCGCTACTTAGGTTTGGCACCCTCACACCGCTCCTAGATAGGACGGATGTGAACTAATGACCCAGTCGGGGCCCAGTACTAGATAGGAGTACGTGGGAAGGGCAGTCATGTATTTCAGGAGCCGTCTTTTTCGGAATTGAGATATTAACAATATTACTTGCATTGGTTATTGAACTGTTCTACATTCAACGGGTAACAAACGTTTTCTTAAACTGTGGACTCGCCAGCTTTGTCTGATACACTTGTTACATGCTCGCAGGTCGTTAGGTGATTGAAACAGGAGCTTGCTGGCTGGAGAGCAAGAGTGGTCATGGTCATACCGACGGGATTATTTTTCAAATACTTATTTATTATGATTGATTCGTATTTACCTTATGATACTTTAATGCTTCCGCTGAACTTGTGATTTTGAATAACTTACGATTGGAATTGTTATTACTTAATTGATGGAACTTTATTACAACTTGTGATTCAATGTAATTAGTGGCTCATTGCTAGTAGTCACACGCCTAACAGGGACACTCCCTAGGTGGTAATTTGAGGGTGTGACAGTTTGGTATCAGAGCCACTGGTTATAGTGAACTTGGTTTTAAAACGTTTTTATAAAACCAGACTATAACCAAACAAGTTCTGAATACGCCCATGACACTCAGCTCCAGACTGCAAGGTTCGTCTCTCATATACTCATTTTACTGCATAACTAGTGAACACTTACATATGTTATTGCATGTGATTGCACGTTTAGCACAACAGTATGAATTCATGTATTACTTGCATGTGTTATGTGACTGATAGGGTGGTATTTCCCTAAACATTCATGACTCACGTTTTGGGATGCTCTTTGTTTGCTACTCGAGTTGGAGGAACCATTTGACACGAGTTAAGAGGAACTGAGATGAGCATGCAAATCGCAGTATTATTGTGGGTGCACACATAATAATAATGTAGGGGTGCATGTGAGTCCCAGTGAGGCTTAACAAGTGAAAAAGGGGTTCCGTCCCATTAATTGATCAATGTGAAACACAACAATCTGTAGGAGTCATAGCAGCGATTGTCTCCTACTCGAACGTGATCTTTTCACTCCTCTCTGAATCATTACGAATCTCGATGCTATCGAGTATCACCTGAACCCTCATCTGAACGCCTAGCGAACTGTGTAGAATGTTAGGTGCTTGTACGAACGTCCCTGAGTTGGATGTTGCAACACCAATGATTGGTCTATACCTCTCACACTCATTTCTGTTTGCTGGAACTCACTGTATTAACGCCTTAGACTCCGAAGTGCGATCACTTCTGCAACACTCTGGAAACATATCGTGTAGTACTCAGTCAACGTGCAAGAATGATGGACAAGAGGATGAACATAGTGCCTTACCAACCTCAGTACTAGAACGACCCTGATTACCGGCAGCGAACACCAGCAAATTGAGTTCAACTGAATCCTTAAACCCTAGGCAACGACTTATGAGAGTCAACTCTTACGAACCAATCGGGACAAAATTGATGACGATTGACTGTAGAGCGGACTGTGTAACCGCCCGCACCATGAGTAGTGCCTTAGGACGTGGCACGGAATGTGAAAAGATGGACCTTGTTGGTGAAAGGACGCAGGACACCGTTTCAGGCAAACAATATTAGAGGCAACAGTCGCGACAACATCAAGGTACTCGTGATCGGAGCTTACAGTATGGAAACGAAGGTGACCTCAACAAGGATTGACTGTGTTAAGTCAAGGTAACGAGAACCAAGGGAACGACGGCAGTACTGGAAATTATCGTGACGAAAACAACACTGGAAATGAAGCTCATGGAAGGACATTTAGTATTGGCATAGGCTATACAAGGCGTAATAGCAACACGATAGCTTGGATGGGTAGCTATTCGCTTCGTCTCTATTATGTTTAACCCTGATGCTTCTTGAAACCGAACCTGTTGTGGAGTCGGCTGATGCGAGTCAATTGAAGCCTTATATGTTCGCTGGGATGCAAACTCGACCTTGGGGGACAGGTGTTCGACATCGACCTTCCTTCTACTATCCCTGATGGTTACAATGCAGTAGTTAGTGTGGATTGGTTATTCATAAATCACGCAGACATACTTGTGAGGAGAAAAATTTGTGTGGAGAATCCTTATTTGTTCTAAAGCAACAGAGTGGTGCAAAGGTTAGCGCCATATCAGCTATGAAGTCCCAGAAGTGTCTACGGAGGGATCACCCCGCTACGTTAGCAACCGTTACTGATGTTGAGGCTAAGGAAAAGAGGATCGAGGATCCACCAATTGTTCGTGATTCCTCTCAGTGTGCTGCCCGAAGAGCTTACAGATTTACTTCCACCACTGTTAGGCAGAATCTCAGTTTGATCTCACGGCAGGGGCAGCCCTGATTACTCGTGCTACATACCGTCTTGCACCAGGAGGGTTGCAAGGACTATCTAAAGGAACTGTTGGACAGGAATTTTGTTGAACGTAGATTTTGTTCGCTTTGGGGAGCCCCAGCTATATTCGGGAAGATAAAGCCTTTTCGTATGTGTACTGATTATCCAGAACTCAGCAAGGTGACAATCAAGAACTGTTTGCCTCGATCATGTATTGACGGAAGACCAAGAGGAGAATGTTCCTGAAACGGCATATCAAACGCAATACGGCCATTGCGACTTTGTACATCATGACCATTGAGTTAATCGACATACCAGCAGCTTTATGGACCACATGAATCGACCGTATTTATGGGTGATGTCCTGGATCATTTCCAAGAGGAAGAAACATCATGGGAGGCATTTGTATCTTAGTTTAGAGCTCCTGAGGGAGGAGCCATTCCACGCGAAGTCTTGTTAAAGGTAACTTCTAGATTCGAAAGGTACATTTTGGGCATATAAACAACGAAGTGGGAATACGCGTGGATCTCGCCAAGATCCATTTTGTTAGGAACTGATCAACACCAAAGATCCCTTCGAGGATACAACAATCTCTTTAGCACAGCAGGGTGCAGTGCTCGTGGAAGACAAAACAGGAGGATATCTTTTCAGTTTTTGAATCCCAACTCTGCAATGCACTGATCATCGCCTTTACCCGAGGATGCGAATGATCTAGTAGTATACCATGACGATTCAAAGCAGAGACCCAGTTACATGCCAATGCGGCACGAGAAGGTGACGCTTTATGTAGTGGATTTACAGGAAGAATTGCACGAATAATAACCTGCGGTTGAAGCCATGGACCTTGGAATTAAGATGGAGGCATCATTTGGACGGTACCGATTGCACCATTTAGACCGATTACAAGGGCCTCTTATGTACCCTTGTTCTGAGTGAGCTAATTATGCGATGGCATCGCTGGATGGAAGTTTTGGATGATTACGACCGTGAAACCTGGACGTGCACGAGCTTTGCAGCTCGCTATCGACTTTAACATACCTGATCAGACTCGCCTTGTTCAAGTTGAAGAACTAAAGGAAGAGAGTTCCCAAGATTGACCCATGCGGGGCATGGGGAAGCAACCTTTGGCAGGTCGGACGATATTTGCTAATTCATGGAACGAATATGGACCTCACTATACAGTAACCTTAGGGAACTGGTGCAGGCGAAGCATACGAGCCTCGATATCCTATTCATCTGAGTTTTGATAGGATGTATTAAAACCTGAAGACCATATACGGGTGACCGGGCCTGAAGGCCCACATAGCCACGCGTGGGAACGATGTTTGACATCTGGGAAAGTCAAGGTGGGATATTAGCAACCAGAAACACATGTATGGAAATGAGAACAGACTGCCATGGATTTTGTCGCTAGTCTACTTACCACTCGAAACGGAATCATTATCACCTGGGTGATCATTGATGGACTCAAGTTACCAGTACACATTCTTGCAATCAAGAAAACTGACGAGTCTTCACAGTTGTGAATGCTCCTCTGAGAGAGGCGGCTTTTAGGCATGAGGTGCCAACTCCTGTTATCTCTGAATTTGATCTATGCATGATCTATGTCAGGAAATACACAACACCCTTGGCTCACGTCAGGACTAGAGCATTGCTTATCGCCGTTGGGCAAACGATCAGAGAAAACAAACTCTCGTGGCACTTGAAGACATGCTGCGAGCATGTGTGTGACTGGCTTTGGTGCAACTAGGAAGGACTCTTATCTATGGTTGAGTACTACGGCAGCAGTTATCATTTTGGTAACCAGACAACTCTGTTGAGGCACTGCATAGACGATAAGGCCAACCTTCTGGTTAGACTGAGAGGGTTGACAACTTAATTACTGGTCCAGGACTGGTACTCGAAACTTTTGGGAAGATTGTTTGGATCGGGAGTCGATTGGCGGCAACGCGTGACCATCAGGAAAGCTGATAAACTTGTGAAACCTTGGAAGATCGCTGTAGGCGATCGTATCGTGTTAAAAGTCTCACCCTGGGAGGGTTGTGGAATGCTTGGGAAGCATGGCGAGCTTGACTGACGTGCGATACCTTTCCTGGAGGAATTTATCGAACACATGGACCAGGAAGTTGAGATTCGTTAACACAGTTGGATTCCAATCGCGAAACTTGGATTGGGACTCAAGACGTAGACCGGAGTTCACGTAGGAACGCAATGGTCGGAGTAAACTCTAGGACCCGCAGTTATCTAAACGATTGTGTCAACGTCAGTTAACATTGGCGAATTTCGGAACGAAATTCCATTTCAAGTTGGGGATGATGTGGCACCTGGGGAAATCCACAGTCATTGATAAGTGGTAAAATACACATATTTGTCCCGTGTAAAATGTATAATTTTTGTATAGTTTTTATCTTTTATTTTTAGTTTTAGTATTATATTATATTATATCGTGTTTTGGCAGGTTCTGGTTCAAATGGAGCAAAAACGAGTAATATGGAAATAACCAGCCAGTTGGGCAGAGTGGGATGCCAGGGACCGAATTAAAATTGCCGTTATTTTCCGTGATTGGGCCAGACCCACTTGTCTCTAAGACAAAAGCCAACATATATATAGTTGGTGGTTGTTAGGCAACACAAGAATCAAAAGAAACAAAAGAAAGCAGCACTTCAACAAGATTACGTGAATGTTGACTTTGGGCATTTGAATCAATTCATTTAAGATTTGTTATGATTATGAATAAAAAAAACCCTAGTCAAAATAAATAAATATACTTGAATAGATAATACTTGGACAGAAAAAGGAAGGCGGCTACGAATTGGGTGTCCACATCAGACAAGGATTGGATCATACATCATGAAGAAGGCATAGGGCTGCCCAATTAAAGATATTAAGCCCAGTAGATTTTTGTGAATGTCTCGATGGTTGGGCCAATGAAGAGGCTTGGACAAAAAGGAAGGATTAAAAAGGAGGCGGTGGTTATTTATATTTATATATATATACGAACAGAAGAGGGGGGCCGTACATAATACGGGGATGAAGACATCAGACGAAACAGAGTCGACATCAGAGGAGGCCAAGGAAGAAAAGAATTAAAGTGGGAAATTATTAGAGTCGGGCAGAGATCTTGAAGTTTGAAGCTTATGGGTTCTACTTTCCAATTTCTTTTATTCTCTAATTTTCTTTGTTTTCTATGTCAATGAATTCAGATTTTAGACTTTGCTTTATTGTTTTTAAAACCATGTTTCTCGGCTAAACTTCATACACGACCTAGGCTAATGATAATAGTTAAATAAAGTTTGAATCTTTATTCGATTTTTGGCGTGGTTGTGGATTTTTCTTGTATTGTAAAAGCTTCGGGAATTTAACTTGGTGCATATGCGTGCTTGACGATTATTTTATTATTGTTTATTGCTTCGTATAATCCTTGGTGACGGTCTTTATCACATAATAGGGTTGTGCTAGGGTTCTTGATTTAGGTGACGGTCTTTATCAATAGATTATTAATCCTTTAGGGTGAAAATTGCATAAGTAACCTTAGAAGTAATATCCGGTAATTTAATAAAATCAAGTGTTCTGCTAAACTTGTCGCTGAGAGGCTCAAGGTTGTTAATAGGTCTCGGTTTGGTTATAAGTCCTTAACATTCCATTGTCTATTAAGCCAAGATTAAAACCTGTAGTTGCTTTAGACGTTCGCGCTGAGAGGTAGAGCGTCTTATATAGGCACTTTCAAGAAACTAGAGGACTGAGAGGAAATCTAGAAAACCGGTAAGCGTAATAGCCTAGGTAGTGCCACAAGAATCGCCTTGAGAGTGTTTGAGGGGCTTAGTGGTGTCTTAATAGGTTTAGTATATAAAGATCCCGGTTCCACACCACAAAATCATCGAATAGAGATCAATTCTGAGTTTAGCTTGCGTCTAGCCTAGGTAGTCTTCATTCATCACTGGTCAAAGTCTTCGTTAGAGTTCGTGTTAGTCATTTAGCTAATCTAGTTATTCATTACTTGCATTCTTAGGATTTTTAGAAACCCCCCCTCCAATCAATAAACAAATAGTTGAGTCGTGTCAGTCTTAGTCTTTATAGAGTCTTAGCGTAATCCTTAGAGTCTCGTGGGTTCGATACTCGGACTTGCTTTAGCTTTACTACATTGATCGGTACACTTGCCGGTTGTGTGGTTTAGGGTTTAGATCGAGTCTTAGTTTATAAATTTAAAGCTTAGAGTGTCTAAATTAGGGTTAATTTTGGTTGTTTTTGTTAAACCACTTTGTGCACATCAAGTTTTTGGCGCCGTTGCCGGGGATTCTTTGGCGATTGCGTTGATTACTTTGTTTGGACTTAGTTGATATATTACGTGCTATTTGTGTTTGTTGAGTCGTAGGAGTCTAATTGTCCGTGTCTTTTATTTTTCTTGAGTCTTGTAAATATGTGTGAAATTTGTGGAGGACCTCATTTTACTGTTAATTGCCACAATATGAGGGGTCCTCTGCACAGTGCTACGCTAACCCTTTTATGTGTCAAAATTGTGGTATACCTCACATCTCTATATTTTGTCCATATTTCCCGAGGCACTCCACACGTTACGCTAACCCTTTTGTGCAGTCACAGCCATATTTTTCACAGGGGTATTCTTTGAATTATTATGATAATAAGCCATATTATGATGATTCGTATCAGCAACCACAACATAACCAGGGTCAAGGCAGTGGCAAGGCTTTAGAGGGTAGCTTGAGTACGATGGAGGAGATGTTCGCTCAGATGATGACGCAGAATCAGGCGTTCGCTAAAAATCAAGAGCAAATTAATAAAAATAAAGAGTCTGCTTTATTAGATCAACAGTCTGCTCTATTAGATCTTCAACGTACAGTAGATGACATTGCTAGGAGATTGAAAGAAGAGGAACAAGCGCAAAATGTCCAACAAGAACAGCCAACGACTGGCTATACGTATGATGCGGAAGGGAAAAAGTTGTTATATGAGGAGTGGTCAGATGAAGAGATCACTTCAGTCACGGAGACGAAAATGGACGCTAAAGTCCCACCTCCGGTTCCACAGGTTCCAATTCTTAATTACTGGAGTGACTCTGATGATGAGATAGACGAAGAAGGATGGGGCGGCGTATCAAAGGTCGTTAGTGAAGAAAGAAGTAATTGAAGAAGAAGTGGAATTGGGGGATTCCACTGGTTGGATGTTTGATGAAGTGGAAAAAGAAAAAGTGATGGAGGAGGAAGTTGATTTAGGAGACTCCCTTGGTTTGATGTTTGGTGCAGAAGAAGAAATTGAAGAGGTAGAAATTAAGTCGTTTGGGGAGGATGAGTTTTTAGAGTTAGAATTAGATGGTTTACCGGTCTACGAAGAGGTAGGAGTGTTGGATCCTGATGGGGATATAGCGTACTTTGATGACCTACTTGAAGGTGAACCGACGGAGATGATCGAACCTACCCTTTACGAAGAGACTAAGTGTGGGGATCTTACTGAAGAAATGGTGGTAGAGGAAGAGCACCATAGCTGGCCTGTGGTATTAGTGATAGATGAAACTTCAGAATCAATAAAACCGCAGGAGAGGGCAAAGAAACGAAAGAGAAGAGATCGGAACCGAACGAGGATCGAAGGCGGGTACACGGGGAAGAGGAAGGAGGTGTTCAAGCACGATCAGTCTTCTTGCTACATGCCGCGCATTCGGTTTCTTCCAGGTAAGTTTAAATTCTGGTGGGCTGACCCGTTTAAAAATTTTAAAATATTTTATAATTCCACCAATAAATTTTTAACTATTTTTGAGGACCGGGTGGAATTAAACGGGTTAGATAAGGTCCAAGTCAAGGAAAAACCTCCTGATTAAATTCAAGTGTGGGGAGGTTTTGTAGAGTTTGTATTTTGAGTTTTTTATTTTGTATCATGAGTCTAAATTAGTAGTTTTTGAGTCGTTTTTTAGAGTCGGTATTGCTTTGGTTTTGCTTGTTTTTGTTTATGCAGGTTTGAATATGTACCACCCGTACTCAATCTCCGTTCGGGTGATTTTGGAGCTGCTTTTCAAATTTCAAGGCATTTATCAAGCGTGTTTGTCAGTGTCAAAAGCCGATCGCGAATGAAATGCTATACGATCGAGCTGGATTGGACGAGTGTTTGAAGCTTACGCGTTATAAAACCAGCTAAGTCCTTTCTGATTTGCCCTTAGTCTTTTATTCCTTATTTATTTTAGTTTTTGAGTCGGTTTCCATCCTACATTGAGGGCAATGTAGAGTTTAAGTGTGGGGATGGGAAACTATCGTTTAGTGTCTAGTTTTGAGTCTTGAGTCATAAATTTGAAAAAATTTTTGAAAAAATTAGAAAATGTCTTTTGAAATAAGAAGTTTGCAAAACTAAAAAGCGGAAAATGATAGAAAAGTCGGGTTTTTGTTCGGGTTCAAATAATAATAATATGAGAATAAATAATCGTGCTTGTGTCTAGTTTGGGATGTGCGGGTAGGCTCGATTCGGTTCTGAGTTCCTTTGATCTTAAATATACCTAATTGTCGGTCTACTAGTGGGTTCTCATCTAGGGAGAGTGGAGAAACTGAAACCGCCAAAAATAGTATAAGGGATGCCGTTATAAGCTAAGATCGTTAGAGTTTTTGGTCATTATCTCGTTGGAAAAGGAAAAAAAAATATAATAACAAGTGAGCTACAAACTAAATGAAAGTAACACAGGTCTATGTAATCCGAGTTGGGGATAGCGACTCTACAGCCGGAATGCCTCTGGGATGTGTGAAATCGAATTTCCGATTAAAAGTACCGAAACCTAACTAATCTGTGGTTGGGGATAGCGACTCTTCAGCCGGAATACCTCTTGGTTAGGGAAAGCATCGTCTAGACTCACGAAAGAAAAAAAAGAAGTAAAAAGCAAAGCAAAAAAATAGAAAAGAAAAAAAATGGAAAAAAAAATAGATTTGATTTTAAACTCTCTTGATCTTGGTATAAGGCGGTTAGGAAATAGCCCAGTGGTTGTTCCTTTTGTCCTATAAGCTTGAGGGGGGATTAGGTGGACTTGCAATTCTTAGCGTGAGACCCTAGGTAGATTGACCGCACTTGAACTAAATTTGCATGATAAGGGCTTGGAACCGGGTTGGGTTTAAGAGGATCGATATACTTGCAATCGCGGCTAACACGAGTTTCGGTTTTAATAAATTAACACAAGCTTTGTCCCGATCGATTATTCCGACTATGATTCCGTTTTGCATAATTCTTTTTCGGGGACGAAAAAAAGTTAAGTGTGGGGATATTTGATAAGTGGTAAAATACACATATTTGTCCCGTGTAAAATGTATAATTTTTGTATAGTTTTTATCTTTTATTTTTAGTTTTAGTATTATATTATATTATATCGTGTTTTGGCAGGTTCTGGTTCAAATGGAGCAAAAACGAGTAATATGGAAATAACCAGCCAGTTGGGCAGAGTGGGATGCCAGGGACCGAATTAAAATTGCCGTTATTTTCCGTGATTGGGCCAAACCCACTTATCTCTAAGACAAAAGCCAACATATATATAGTTGGTGGTTGTTGGGCAACACAAGAATCAAAAGAAACAAAAGAAAGCAGCACTTCAACAAGATTACGTGAATGTTGACTTTGGGCATTTGAATCAATTCATTTAAGATTTGTTATGATTATGAATAAAAAAAAACCCTAGTCAAAATAAATAAATATACTTGAATAGATAATACTTGGACAGAAAAAGGAAGGCGGCTACGAATTGGGTGTCCACATCAGACAAGGATTGGATCATACATCATGAAGAAGGCATAGGGCTGCCCAATTAAAGATATTAAGCCCAGTAGATTTTTGTGAATGTCTCGATGGTTGGGCCAATGAAGAGGCTTGGACAAAAAGGAAGAATTAAAAAGGAGGCGGTGGTTATTTATATTTATATATATATACGAACAGAAGAAGGGGGCCGTACATAATACGGGGATGAAGACATCAGACGAAACAGAGTCGACATCAGAGGAGGCCAAGGAAGAAAAGAATTAAAGTGGGAAATTATTAGAGTCGGGCAGAGATCTTGAAGTTTGAAGCTTATGGGTTCTACCTTTCCGATTTCTTTTATTCTCTAATTTTCTTTGTTTTCTATGTCAATGAATTCAGATTTTAGACTTTGCTTTATTGTTTTTAAAACCATGTTTCTCGGCTAAACTTCATACACTACCTAGGCTAATGATAATAGTTAAATAAAGTTTGAATCTTTATTCGATTTTTGGCGTGGTTGTGGATTTTTCTTGTATTGTAAAAGCTTCGGGAATTTAACTTGGTGCATATGCGTGCTTGACGATTATTTTATTATTGTTTATTGCTTCGTATAATCCTTGGTGACGGTCTTTATCACATAATAGGGTTGTGCTATGGTTCTTGATTTAGGTGACGGTCTTTATCACATAATAGATTATTAATCCTTTAGGGTGAAAATTGCATAAGTAACCTTAGAAGTAATATCCGGTAATTTAATAAAATCAAGTGTTCTGCTAAACTTGTCGCTGAGAGGCTCAAGGTTGTTAATAGGTCTCGGTTTGGTTATAAGTCCTTAACATTCCATTGTCTATTAAGCCAAGATTAAAACCTGTAGTTGCTTTAGACGTTCGCGCTGAGAGGTAGAGCGTCTTATATAGGCACTTTCAAGAAACTAGAGGACTGAGAGGAAATCTAGAAAACCGGTAAGCGTAATAGCCTAGGTAGTGCCACAAGAATCGCCTTGAGAGTGTTTGAGGGGCTTAGTGGTGTCTTAATAGGTTTAGTATATAAAGATCCCGGTTCCACACCACAAAATCATCGAATAGAGATCCATTCTGAGTTTAGCTTGCGTCTAGCCTAGGTAGTCTTCATTCATCACTGGTCAAAGTCTTCGTTAGAGTTCGTGTTAGTCATTTAGCTAATCTAGTTATTCATTACTTGCATTCTTAGGATTTTTAGAAACCCCCCCTCCAATCAATAAACAAATAGTTGAGTCGTGTCAGTCTTAGTCTTTATAGAGTCTTAGCGTAATCCTTAGAGTCTCGTGGGTTCGATACTCGGACTTGCTTTAGCTTTACTACATTGATCGGTGCACTTGCCGGTTGTGTGGTTTAGGGTTTAGATCGAGTCTTAGTTTATAAATTTAAAGCTTAGAGTGTCTAAATTAGGGTTAATTTTAGTTGTTTTTGTTAAACCACTTTGTGCACATCAGTCATCCTGACCTAACATTGTGTCACTTTTGGGTTACCGTGTATTGCAGTACTTATCAAATTTCGGGACGAAATTTCTTTCAAGTTGGGGATGATGTTGTCACACCCCCAAAATCCACCTGCGGAGTACCGTCCGCTTGAGGGCGTGACCGACCAGGATCCAGCCACCAATTATACTGAGCATTGGATAATAGTAAGGATGATTACCAACCATAATGGTTAGTAAACATCATAGTTTAAAGTTCAAATGTTTAAGTTCAAAATAACAGTTAAGTAAGTAGCGGAAGCATAGATAAAATGGTTTAGACAAAGTTCATAGTTCAAATTATTTAGAACCCAATCATGCGGGTTTAGGCGACCACTACACTTCCCAAGCAGCAGCTCCTCAGTCACTGGTTACCTGCAAAGCATGCAGTAAGGGGTCAACAATAATGCTGAGTGAGTTCACTAGTTGTCCAGTTTTAATTACCAAAAACTTGTTTCACCAGTTAATTTATCCGTTTATACATGCCATGGGGAGCTACCCCAAAAGTTAGCGACTAAACTGTTTTTCCAATACCGAACACTAGGTGACCGTTGCGTATCCGCAAGAAAGTGCCCCGATGTCAATGTTCTATCATCATTGACGGATGCCTGAGTACATTAGTTCACGACCGATCCCATACCTTGGCACGGTGTGAGGTTGGTAAGACCTAAATAGCGCTATCAACTAATAACCCGTTCGCCTGGCCCCGGCGACTAATCGGTATTATGTAGTAGGGACTTAAGTGATAGAGTTTCGTTTAGTGCCGTTTGTTGCAATCCGTATAAACAGTAATTAACTAAAAAGGTTCCCAATAACAAGGGAAGAAAAGTAAGTTGTATCCCTCATAAGGGGATAGTGTTGTTTTTAGTTTCGTTTCCCAAACCACCGGGAATACATGCTTTAGGTTGTGAACTCACCTTGGGTTGCTCGGTAGTTTAATTACCCGGTCAATCACGTTGGTCACCACGTCCTAGCATGGTTACCGAATATGGGTCAAGTTGGGGTACAAGTAAACACGTATAATCTACACATAACTAACACATAGCATGCACAACATATAATTACAGCAACAGTTAACAGTTAGCACGTAGCCCATCTAAACAGTAACCAGTATGTACAGTCAACACTCTTGGGCCCAATAACTAACAGCCCAGTCGAGACCCAGTGTCGAGAACACACAGTTGCGAGTCGCAACCGGAGGTTGCGGCTTATCACGTCTTGGTTGCGAGTCGCAACCGGTGTTTAACTTGTCATGTCTTGGTTACGAGTCGCAACCGCCGTAGTCTCGACTTGTCATGTTTCTGGTTGCGAGTCGTAACCGGGCGGTCTCGAGTCGCAACCGGGCGGTCTCGAGTTGTCAAGGTTTGGTTGCGAGTCGCAACCGGGGGTTGCGAGTCGCAACCTCCGAAACGTGCACAATAATCCTTCTAGAACCTGGCAGATGTACTAACCAATACAATTGCAATTTCATGTAATCTTGTACTAACCAATTAAATTACACTAACATGTTTCTTTGTCTATTTTTCTAAACAAACAGATCAATCATGGCATCTTTCAAATATTTTCATGATCTTCAAACTGTTCTTCTTATATTCAAATATTCCTAACACACTCATATCATACTTAATCAACATGTTCATTCAAACCAATCCAAACCTCTAAACATACTGCATGATTCAGACATCACCAACAGCTATCATCGGTTTCTATATCTAGCATATAATCACTTGGTTCAATAACATCACACATGTGTTTGTTACATCATTTTGGCATATCATTTATAATCAACATTATCATCCCCCTTAACACATAACTAGCATCAAAGACTATTATTCACTAAGCATATTTGTGTCCATTAAATCAGCAAACACTTTCATCATACTTAAATAATAGCTACAATATACCATAACACATAATCAACCCTTTTATCATGCATATACATGTGTTTGTAAAATAACACTAACCGGCCAAGGATTTCGGGTGTAGAAAATGTGAAGGATCGATGAAGGAGCTTCCGAGTGTTGACCTCAAGCTTGAACCGAGATGATCCGAGAGCTCCTTTGGTTACCGCCGGTTCGATCCGAGAGGAGGAGAGGAGGTTGTGTTGGGGTTTAGGGTTTAAGTGAGAGAGAGAGGGGGAGAGTGTGTGAGATGAGAGAGTGTGGGAGTGGTGTAAAAGAGGAGTGTGTGTGAGGTTTGGCCATATATATCGAGTGGGTTAAGGGGGGGTTTCCGGCTGGGCTAAGGTTACGGCCCAACCGGCCCAAGTCGTTACTGATTACTCGAGACCGAGTGGTGGTCTCGAGTCAGGTTCGTTGCGGTCTCGGTTCCCTATTATACACACATACTTATATTATACATACATACACCACATAGCATAACAAGATAATCGCAACTTTCATTTAATACATATATACACACAATGTAATTACAAGATGTTTGCTCGGAAAACCTAGAGTGTCACATTATCCCCAAGTTTTAAGAACTTTCGTCCCGAAAGTTAAGGCAGCCACTGACAAGCTAGTGTAAATACGAACGTTTCAACGGGATGTCACATCATCCCCCCGTTAGTTTGGAATTTCGTCCCGAAATTCAGTTGTAGCTTCAGTGCTGGGGGTTTCATTTGGGAACAGGTGGGGATACTTGCGCTTCATCTGGTCTTCCCGCTCCCAGGTAAATTCTGGGCCACGGCGTGAGTTCCAACGAACTCGCACGAGAGGTATCTGGCTACGTTTGAGGGTTTTGATCTCACGATCCGTGATCTCAACCGGTTCCTCAGTAAAGTGTAGCTGTTCGTCAATAGTAAGTTCCTTGTAAGGAATGACGAGTGTTTCATCTGATAGACACTTCTTCAGATTAGATACGTGGAAGACGTTGTGCACAGCACTCAGTTCTTCAGGCAGATTCAATCTGTAAGCGACCGTGCCGATCTTTTCGGTAACTTCAAAGGGTCCGACATATCTTGGGTTAAGCTTGCCCCGTTTTCCAAAACGAACCACACCCTTCCAGGGTGAGACCTTAAGTAGAGCCCGTTCACCAACCTGGAACTCTTGCGGTTTCCTGTCTTTATCAGCGTAGTACTTTTGACGGTCACGAGCTGCCGCCATGCGTTGCCTAATCTGGGCAATCTTTTCTGTGGTGTCGACTACATGTTCCGGGCCTGTGATCTGGCTGTCACCAACCTCAGCCCAGCAGAGAGGCGATCGACATTTACGGCCGTAGAATGCCTCAAAGGGTGCTGCCTGAATGCTGGTGTGGTAGCTGTTGTTGTAGGAGAATTCCACCAACGGTAGGTGTTTCTCCCAATTCTTGCCAAAATCGATCACACATGCCCTGAGCATGTCTTCGAGGGTTTGGATGGTGCGTTCAGACTGCCCATCCGTTTGCGGGTGATAAGCGGTGCTCATGTCTAAACGTGAGCCAAAAGATTTGTGCATGGCTTGCCACAACTCAGAAGTAAAACGCGCGTCTCGATCAGAAATAATAGAGGTAGGCACTCCGTGCTTCGAGACCACTTCTTTTAAGTATACCTCTGCTAGGGTAGAGAACTTGTCTGTTTCTTTGATAGGCAAAAAGTGTGCAGACTTAGTCAAGCGATCCACTATCACCCAAATGGTGTCATTTCCGCGCTGAGACCTAGGCAGGCTAGTAACAAAATCCATGGAAATCTGCTCCCATTTCCATTGCGGGATCTCAGGCTGTTGGAGTAGGCCTGATGGTTTCTGATACTCAGCCTTGACTCTTGCACAAGTTAAACATTTCCTGACATAGGTTGCTATATGGGCTTTCATGCCGGGCCACCAATAGGTAGCCCTCAAGTCGTGGTACATCTTATCTGAACCCGGATGTACTGAGTAACGGGACTTGTGAGCTTCATCCATCACAAGGTCACGTAAATTTCCATAAAGCGGAACCCATATGCGTCCGGCTACGTAGAAAGCACCGTCTTCTTTTTGTTCCAATCGTTGTCTCGATCCTCGTAGGGACTCGGCCCTGATGTTCTCGGCTTTCAATGCTTCAACCTGAGCATTCCGAATTTGAGTGGGGAGGTTCGAGTGGATAGTGAGCTGTAAGGCACGAACACACTTGGGTTTGGTCTCCTTTCTGCTGAGGGCATCGGCTACCACATTAGCCTTGCCTGGATGATATTTGATTGCACATTCGTAGTCATTTAGGAGTTCGACCCATCGGCGTTGCCGCATATTCAACTCCTTTTGTCCCATTATGTGCTGGAGACTCTTGTGATCAGTGTAAATCGTGCACTTGGTTCCGTACAAGTAGTGTCTCCAAAGCTTGAGCGCGAAGACCACAGCTCCAAATTCTAAGTCATGCGTCGTATAGTTTCGTTCGTGGACCTTGAGTTGTCGCGAGGCGTAAGCGATAACTTTCTCGCGTTGCATCAATACGCAGCCAAGTCCTTGAATAGAAGCGTCGCAGTAAACGACGAAGTCGTCGGTACCTTCGGGTAAGGAGAGGATAGGAGCACTACAAAGGTTCTTCTTTAGTTCCTGGAAGGCAGATTCCTGAGCATTACTCCATTTGTAAGCAACACCCTTCTGAGTGAGTGTCGTAAGTGGTTGAGCGATCTTAGAGAATCCCTTGATAAATCTTCGATAGTATCCTGCCAATCCCAAGAATTGGCGAACTTCGGTCGGGGTCTTAGGCGCAGGCCAATTCTTAATGGACTCAATCTTAGCAGGGTCAACATGAATCCCTTCCTGATTGACGATGTGTCCGAGGAAATGGACTTCTCTAAGCCAGAAATCACATTTCGAGAATTTGGCGTACAGTTGCTCATTGCGAAGGAGCTCGAGAATAAGACGTAGGTGTTGTTCATGCTCCTCTTGGCTCTTCGAGTAGATTAGGATGTCGTCGATGAATACGATTACGAATTTATCGAGGTAGGGTTTGCACACTCGGTTCATGAGATCCATGAAGATTGCAGGTGCGTTGGTCATACCGAAAGGCATAACAAGGAATTCGTAGTGACCATAGCGGGTTCTGAAAGCAGTCTTAGAGATGTCCTCGTCGCGGACTCTCAGCTGGTGATAACCCGATCGCAGATCAATCTTGGAATAATAGCTCGACCCTTGCAGCTGGTCGAACAGGTCATCGATACGGGGAAGTGGATAGCGATTCTTGATGGTAACCTTGTTAAGTTCGCGGTAGTCGATGCACATTCGGAATGAGCCATCTTTCTTTTTGACGAAGAGCACTGGGGCTCCCCAGGGTGATGAACTTGGACGGATAAAACCTTTGTCCAAAAGTTCTTGTAGTTGAGTAGAAAGCTCCTTGAGCTCCGCGGGGGCTAATCGATAAGGTGCACGAGCTATAGGCGCTGCTCCGGGAGCTAGCTCGATTTGAAATTCGACCTGACGGTGAGGAGGGAGTCCAGGTAGTTCCTCCGGGAATACCTCGGGATAGTCGCGTACAACCGGAAAATCTTCAATCCTGTTTTCCCTTTTCTGTGTGTCGGTAATGAGTGCTAAGATAGCGGTGTGCCCTTTTCGTAGGTACTTCTGGGCCTTTAAGAATGAAATGATGCCTGTGACTTCTCCGCTCTTGTCGCCTTGAACTATAAGGGGTTTGCCAGGGGGACGGGGAATACGAATAGCTTTCTCCTGGCAGAGGATTTCGGCTCGATGTTTGGATAACCAATCCATACCAATGATGACGTCGAAGCTTCCAAGAACGATGGGGAAAAGATCGATACAGAAGGTCTGACCAGACAACTCTAATTTGCAGTCACGAATTATGTGTGAGGCCTCGAGGTTTCTACCATTAGCTATTTCAACGGTGTGCTTAGAGCTTAGCGGCGTAAGAGTGAGCTTAAGTTTCTTACTAATGCGTAGGGATACATAACTAGCATCTGCTCCGGAATTAAATAGCATGGAAACATAACGATCATTAAGTAGGAACTTACCCGCCACAACGTTGGGGTCATTCCTTGCTTCCCCAGCTCCAATCACAAAAGCTTTTCCTCTAGCACCATTTCCAGCATTGTTGTTATTGTTCCCAGCACCCTGATTGTTGTTGTTTTGATTCAGCTCAGGGCAATCCTTTCGCATGTGCCCCATTGCTCCACACTTGAAGCATCCACGGTTGTTTCCTTGTTGCTGTTGCTGATTCTGCCTAGCTGGAAACTGGCTTCGACAGTCTTTGGCTTCATGCCCCATCTTGTTGCATCGCTGACATTGACCTTTTCCACATGGCCCACTGTGATGTCGGTTACATTTGTTACACTTAGGGTGGTTTCCTCGATAGCCACCCTGTTGCTGAGGGCCCTTGTTGTTCTCAGTCTTCCTTTGTTGAACTGGGGCCTGAGTGGGGTTAGCATCCTTTCCCTGACTTCCATCCCACTTTCGTTTGTTATCGCCCGAAGTTCCAGCAGTAGCACCGATCCTCTTGGGCAGCTTGCCCTCTTCCACAGCCTGATTGGTGAGTTTGTGAGCAAGACGAACCACAGGCTGTATGGTATTGAGGTTGGCTGAGGTCACATGACTTCTGATTTCTGGGACTAAGCCTTTGATGTACAATTCGATCCTTCGATACATAGGTTGGGACATGTTTGGGCAAAGTGCAGCATAGTCGTTGGACTGCTTGGTGTAGGTCTCAATCTCTGATCCAACCATCTTGAGCGCATAGTACTCGTTCTCGAGTTTGTGGATGTCATCCCTGTGACAGTACTCCTCTTTGATCATGTCCTTGAAATCTTCCCATGCAGTAGCATTAGCAGTTTCCAGACCAAGCATCTGAATCTGTGCTTTCCACCATGAAAGCGCGTTCCCTTCAAGCGTACCAGTCGCGTACTTAACCCAGTTAGCAGGGGGACACTCACAGACAGCAAAGACAGCTTCGGCCTTTTCGATCCAGTGTAGAAGGCCTATGGCACCCTCAGTGCCGTCAAAAGGGAGAGGCTTGCCGTCCATGAAGGTTTTGAAAGTACAAACACGGGGTTGCGCAGGCGCAGGCTGACCTCCAGGGTGAGCTGCGAAAGCTGCAGCCACCGTGTTGAGCAAGTTGGCGAATTGAGCCTGAGTCATGTTAACGCTTCCTCTTCCGCGTCCACTCATTGTCTTCATAACCAGAAAACATAGTATGAGTGTGGTGTCGTAATGTAGCGAGAATAAGACAGAAGAGAGATGTGTATCTATCTAATTAGGCACACTAGTATGTATAGCAGAGCAGAAAGCATAAGACAAATCAAGCAAGTAAACATAGGTCCGAGCTATGAGGTCAGATAAGTCGAGTCTTGCCCTTGGAGTGTAGTGTCGTCACGAGTCACGGGTTATAGTCTGGTTTTTCTCAAAAAGATTTTTCCTTTTTAAAACCAAGTTCACTATAACCAATGGCTCTGATACCAATCTGTCACACCCCCAAAATCCACCTGCGGAGTACCGTCCGCTTGAGGGCGTGACCGACCAGGATCCAGCCACCAATTATACTGAGCATTGGATAATAGTAAGGATGATTACCAACCATAATGGTTAGTAAACATCATAGTTTAAAGTTCAAATGTTTAAGTTCAAAATAACAGTTAAGTAAGTAGCGGAAGCATAGATAAAATGGTTTAGACAAAGTTCATAGTTCAAATTATTTAGAACCCAATCATGCGGGTTTAGGCGACCACTACACTTCCCAAGCAGCAGCTCCTCAGTCACTGGTTACCTGCAAAGCATGCAGTAAGGGGTCAACAATAATGCTGAGTGAGTTCACTAGTTGTCCAGTTTTAATTACCAAAAACTTGTTTCACCAGTTAATTTATCCGTTTATACATGCCATGGGGAGCTACCCCAAAAGTTAGCGACTAAACTGTTTTTCCAATACCGAACACTAGGTGACCGTTGCGTATCCGCAAGAAAGTGCCCCGATGTCAATGTTCTATCATCATTGACGGATGCCTGAGTACATTAGTTCATGACCGATCCCATACCTTGGCACGGTGTGAGGTTGGTAAGACCTAAATAGCGCTATCAACTAATAACCCGTTCGCCTGGCCCCGGCGACTAATCGGTATTATGTAGTAGGGACTTAAGTGATAGAGTTTCGTTTAGTGCCGTTTGTTGCAATCCGTATAAACAGTAATTAACTAAAAAGGTTCCCAATAACAAGGGAAGAAAAGTAAGTTGTATCCCTCATAAGGGGATAGTGTTGTTTTTAGTTTCGTTTCCCAAACCACCGGGAATACATGCTTTAGGTTGTGAACTCACCTTGGGTTGCTCGGTAGTTTAATTACCCGGTCAATCACGTTGGTCACCACGTCCTAGCATGGTTACCGAATATGGGTCAAGTTGGGGTACAAGTAAACACGTATAATCTACACATAACTAACACATAGCATGCACAACATATAATTACAGCAACAGTTAACAGTTAGCACGTAGCCCATCTAAACAGTAACCAGTATGTACAGTCAACACTCTTGGGCCCAATAACTAACAGCCCAGTCGAGACCCAGTGTCGAGAACACACAGTTGCGAGTCGCAACCGGAGGTTGCGGCTTATCACGTCTTGGTTGCGAGTCGCAACCGGTGTTTAACTTGTCATGTCTTGGTTACGAGTCGCAACCGCCGTAGTCTCGACTTGTCATGTTTCTGGTTGCGAGTCGTAACCGGGCGGTCTCGAGTCGCAACCGGGCGGTCTCGAGTTGTCAAGGTTTGGTTGCGAGTCGCAACCGGGGGTTGCGAGTCGCAACCTCCGAAACGTGCACAATAATCCTTCTAGAACCTGGCAGATGTACTAACCAATACAATTGCAATTTCATGTAATCTTGTACTAACCAATTAAATTACACTAACATGTTTCTTTGTCTATTTTTCTAAACAAACAGATCAATCATGGCATCTTTCAAATATTTTCATGATCTTCAAACTGTTCTTCTTATATTCAAATATTCCTAACACACTCATATCATACTTAATCAACATGTTCATTCAAACCAATCCAAACCTCTAAACAAACTGCATGATTCAGACATCACCAACAGCTATCATCGGTTTCTATATCTAGCATATAATCACTTGGTTCAATAACATCACACATGTGTTTGTTACATCATTTTGGCATATCATTTATAATCAACATTATCATCCCCCTTAACACATAACTAGCATCAAAGACTATTATTCACTAAGCATATTTGTGTCCATTAAATCAGCAAACACTTTCATCATACTTAAATAATAGCTACAATATACCATAACACATAATCAACCCTTTTATCATGCATATACATGTGTTTGTAAAATAACACTAACCGGCCAAGGATTTCGGGTGTAGAAAATGTGAAGGATCGATGAAGGAGCTTCCGAGTGTTGACCTCAAGCTTGAACCGAGATGATCCGAGAGCTCCTTTGGTTACCGCCGGTTCGATCCGAGAGGAGGAGAGGAGGTTGTGTTGGGGTTTAGGGTTTAAGTGAGAGAGAGAGGGGGAGAGTGTGTGAGATGAGAGAGTGTGGGAGTGGTGTAAAAGAGGAGTGTGTGTGAGGTTTGGCCATATATATCGAGTGGGTTAAGGGGGGGTTTCCGGCTGGGCTAAGGTTACGGCCCAACCGGCCCAAGTCGTTACTGATTACTCGAGACCGAGTGGTGGTCTCGAGTCAGGTTCGTTGCGGTCTCGGTTCCCTATTATACACACATACTTATATTATACATACATACACCACATAGCATAACAAGATAATCGCAACTTTCATTTAATACATATATACACACAATGTAATTACAAGATGTTTGCTCGGAAAACCTAGAGTGTCACATTATCCCCAAGTTTTAAGAACTTTCGTCCCGAAAGTTAAGGCAGCCACTGACAAGCTAGTGTAAATACGAACGTTTCAACGGGATGTCACAGATGTGACAACCCGAATAATTACGGTTGCACTACTTAAAAATTCTGCAACCTTTGGCGTGTGTCTCTACGTTTATATGTCTGTTGCATGCATCACTGAATGGTAACGTGTGTATGTTTTGCATTTGTGCTAGGAATCACTAACGTGTGTGTGTTTTGCATTTGTGCTAGGAATCACTAAACGTTTTTGTGTATGTTTAACGTAAGTTAGGAGATTAACTATGTTATGGGCTTACTTGTTATACTTGGGCCGAAAATCCAATATGTGTAATGGATTAGACACACATACCCGACCCACACCCGTATCCCTGATCATCTCGGTCCGCGGCATTTGAAGCCCAACCCACCACCTTTACCTATTTAAATGGCAACTTTGCCATAAATAGTGGCACATTCAAGAAGTGGCTTATTTTATTAATTAAATCAAATTAAGAAATATTGTTTTATGTAATTGGGTTATCCCTTATTAAAGCTACCTTTGTAAAACATGGGTTTATCCCATCTATTTAATAAATAAAATCCGGTGTTTTCTAAACTCTGATATTTTTCCCAACTCACGGTTCTGACGAAATTTTCGCTGCACTACTTTTCAAAATAATCACCGGTACCACTGAACTGGTTCGCGGCTTCCGATTCCGTCCAGGGTGGGGTCGGGGGTCGTGACACCTAGCCTTGTGCTAGTAGTAAGACTCTCATAACTTGTTTTTACTTCTCTTTATGTTGGTTAAAAGATTATGTAAGTAACTAATCATAAAGATCATGAAAGAACAAGAAGACAACTCTTCACATAAAACTTAAAATCATAATAATCTATGTTGATTTAGTATATGTATGAATCTTGATTGTTGATTACTTGTGTTTATGATGTTAATCATCATAAGAAACTTGCTAGATTGTGATTAAGCACATGATCTAGCAAGTGAGAGGATGAATCTTGTGAATAACAAGATGATCATCCTTTATGTTTCTCATGAACTTGAAAATGAAGATGATTTTGTGTATGATGAAGTATGATACATGTTAAAAGTCTTGTAAATGGATGATTACAAAACTAATTTTCTCAAGAAACGAAGTTTATTTACAAGATTTACAAAGTCATGATTTCTAAGGGAACTAATCATATTTTTAGGGTGAAATCAAGACTAGAAACATGTTTGTAACAAGAAAAATACAAAAGAACCATTTTTAGAAAAATCATATTATAAGTTGTGAAAGACTAAATTCTTCAAGAATGAGGTATATGAACAAAGGACCATGTTTTAAAGGGTAACTAAGTCTACTAAATAACATACTAAGTTACTACAAGTTTTTACAAAATATCAAGTTCATAGTGTAAATTGCATGATTTTGGCTCATGGTAAGTCTTGAATGATTTGTTGTTGATTGGTGATGATTTTAAAAGAAAATGATATGCTTTGAAAGCATGGAAGCCTCCATTTTTAAGGGGAAACTATGGCAAATTTTTTCTAGAATTTAAACACTTAGAAAAATATTTTTAAACAAGTGTTTACAAGTAAATTTTAACCATGGTTTTTCATATAAAATTTGCCATAATCTTTGTTACAAAAATTACAAACATTAGAGGTTGATTTTTGATAAATAAAAGTGACTAAGTATACATTTAGGAAAATATATTTAGATTGTTACAACTTGTGTGATTACTTGTATATTATGTGTATTAGTTATATTATTTTAGGACTTGAAAATAATATAACTCGCCAAAATATCAAGAATTATGATACAAAATATTACCAAAATTCCAAGGAAATGAAAATATAATTTATACCAAAAAATTGGACAAACCGAACAAGGAATATGGATTACATATATATATTCCGGAATTAAGTTCATATATATTTTGACAAATAAGTTAAACGGTATTTTGGAAACCAAAGAAACGGAAATTATAATTTTTACAAGTGTTACAAAAATATATCATATTTTTGTCAAGTAGAAAATACATTATTTTTGAATAGAGAAAAGATATATATATTTTTTTGAACAATTAGAAAATGTAATATTTTTTAAGAAAATATATATTTTCTTAAACAAATTTAGAATATATTATTTTTTGGTGAAAAATGGATTTATAAATATTTTCTAAGATAATCTTGAAAATATATTATTTTTAAGGTTTATATGAAAATATAATTATTTTTGCCAAGGAAGAATTATAGATAATTTTCTATAAAAGTTTTCTTAAAATATATATATTTTAAGAATATAAATTGGTGATTTTTATTGGTTAAAAATAATATTTCGGAAAATTTAAATACAAAAATTAAGTATAAGAATACTTAATAAATATAATAAAAACACGTACACTCGTACGTACAAATTCACACCGGAATACGCCACTGATACTTGGCAAAATACACTAGACTAAATTACACAAGTATAAGTATACCCATCCTTGGGAAAATTATTCATGGAAGGATTACAAGTCAATTAAGTTAAAATGAGTTATTTTAACAAATATTCCAATAATTAATAAATATAATTTAAGTTAAAATATAATTATTTTAACCAATAATTATATACTTTGGAATAATATTTATTACATCAAAGACGTAACTCAAAGAATGCTACATCATAACAATTAAGACTAAAAGCCGTGGCACGACCTAGCCGTCTAATAAAACGTAGCACGTGTGTAGGTAGTTGCACGACTTCAGCACCGGATCTTTGAGTTACACCAATTTGTAGGACGCAAGATTGTGAGTTCATGTCCCCCCCCTTTTTTTTAACTTTTTTCAGTTTTATAACTTCGGGGGTGAAATACGTGTTACAAATATTTCTATGATTTCAAATGGTATGGTTAGCTAAGGAATGAGCTGTTAGATCATGTGAATGGGTAGGCGCACACTTAAGACCATTAATCATCGTATAAGGACCGAGGGACATGAGTGATAGATCTATTTGGGTGTTACGAGCCCCACCCCTGGGCCGGAAGTGGCTGAAGGTGGTGACTATGTCTTCCAGTCGGAAGCCCGGTACAAAATCTGATAGGTTTGAGCCTTCCTGCACCATTGCACACAAATTAATGACCTTGCAAATCATTAATTGATCTGTTCATAGACGCTTTCATACCGATTTACAAATACATACTTACAAACGTTTACAAGGATTATTCGTGCACACATACAACCACATGAACTCGCTCAACTTTTGTTGATGTTTTCAAACTTCATGTATTTCAGGAAATTGATAATGGATCTGGCAGGCGTTAAAGTTTTCAAAATGTGTTACCAAGAACGATGTCATCCCATTTTGAGGGTTTGAATTGTGTATTTTATCTTGGATAAGATACATGGCTCAAAACCTAGTTTTATTGATGTCTTTTGTTTAAGTCCACTGTGGAACTTAAAAACATTTGGTCGGTTTGCATTATTAAACTCGAAGTCTTGTTTGGTACTAAAACAATGTGGGTTGTAATATTTTAAATATTATTTATGGATGAACATCGCAGTTTTAATCATTTAGTTGTTTGGTATAATTGAACTCAATGATATTAAGCAAGTCACACATAATACGCTTCCGCAAAAGTCAGGGTGTGATAGTTTGGTATCAGAGCTTCGATTGTAGTGAACTAGGATTCCTTCTCGAGTCTAGACTACAATCATTAGGGCTCTCTCATGAAAATATTTTTACGAAATATTTTTCAATTGCATTTACAAAAAGCCAAGATCCATGGAACCAATATTTTACAAAGGAAAGACAAGGAACACGAGCAAGGTCATAGTGGTGGTTTAGTTTGCATGGGGTAGACTAGTTAAGATAGAAAAGGTCTCGTGTAGGATAATGTGAATACATGACTAAGTGATGATTGCCTTTGTTTACAAAGACCGAGTGTTAGTGGTTAACATATGTGCACATGTTATGATTGTAATGCTACAGGTATACATGTCCTCATCTAAGAGCGGTCTATCAGAGGAGCATGATCCGATGGCGATCGTCTCTGAGGACCAGGTGGCACCCATACCAGAGGTTTTGACTTCAGACACCAACAGCGACCCAGAGATGCTATCTGAGGACGAGGATGACTTTCAGCCTTTCGCTCTCCCGGACTTTGGAGACGACGTACCTATCACTGATGGCATTCCTGTCGAGGATCTTTTTTATTTCCCTGCTCCTATCCACGATCACCTCATCATCGGTCACCCCGATGGTGAGCATATTGTCACACCTATCCTCGACGCTGTTCCCCTCATGGTCACTTGTGACAACCCGAATAATTACGGTTGCACTACTTAAAAATTCTGCAACCTTTGGCGTGTGTCTCTACGTTTATATGTCTGTTGCATGCATCACTGAATGGTAACGTGTGTATGTTTTGCATTTGTGCTAGGAATCACTAACGTGTGTGTGTTTTGCATTTGTGCTAGGAATCACTAAACGTTTTTGTGTATGTTTAACGTAAGTTAGGAGATTAACTATGTTATGGGCTTACTTGTTATACTTGGGCCGAAAAGCCAATATGTGTAATGGATTAGACACACATACCCGACCCACACCCGTATCCCTGATCATCTCGGTCCGCGGCATTTGAAGCCCAACCCACCACCTTTACCTATTTAAATGGCAACTTTGCCATAAATAGTGGCATCATATTAAAAGTTAATGAAAAAGACATAAAATCGATTTAAAACAACAGTACCTTTGTTATATGGATATGGATTCATTTTAATAGAATTATATTAAAAGTCATGAAATCAATGTAAAACAAGAATTTAGAAATACGTTTATCAACAGTACGTTTGTCATGTATCATACATATCTGAAGCATGAAATCAATTTAAAAGTCCTTGGTGGTGCAACGAAAGACAAAAAGAAAAGTATTTAAATTGTGGCAGCCCACTTCTCATGATCTTTGAATATGTATAAGACTAGGATCATGTGATATAGTAAACCCACTTTAAATCTTGGTTACCCTTAAGCCCGGTCTCGCAAGCCCAAACTAAACCGAGCCCATCTCCCTTGATTATTGTTTGCGTAGAGTTGTATAAGAGTATTGTATATTTGCGAACCCTAATCCTTTCACCTCTCCCCTACTTGCGGCGACAGTGGACTCACACCCCCCCTTTCTCGAGACATCATCCTTCTTGATCAACTTACCGGTTAGTAAATCTATGATTGTGTTAACTGTTAAGTATTAAGGATCGTATGTTATTTGTGATCAGTGTTACATGTTGGATGTATTGATTATAGATGAATGGATTGCATGAATAGATAACATGAAACTGAATATTGTGATGTATTTGTTGTCGATGTGTGCATGTAATCATTATGGGATTCTCTTGGTTTGATGTGTGCCTCTCAAATTGACCAATGATGACAAACAAGAACAGATCCATGTTGTAATTGTTTGAACCCATTAGTTATGTTTGGTCCTATCAAAGTAGGCCACTGAATTCACAAATTTTAAATAATTGATGTTGATATATTAGTGGTTAGTGGTCCAATAGATGTAAAGGTAAGTGACCCGAGAATGGATAGCATTGATTAAAAGATGGCGGCCATGTGTTGCAGTATTGGATTAATTGATGAACCAATGAATTATACTCTATTTCATAGTCTTGGAAGATTATAACAGTGATTTGATGGTTTGTCAAGGGCGATGATTACATAATATGATTTGTGAAATTGGATTAAATGCATGAGTAGGTTGGATCGAACTCGTCTGCATGTTATGATAAACATTAGCAACTAGGGTTGCTACGTATGGTTAGGGGTGGTATATGTGAATATTCGGCCCAGGTTTGCTTATTTACAAGTTAAGCATTTGGTTAGTGCCGTAGATGCATGAATAAACCGTTGTGAACTGGACTGTATGGGTGCTTTATGTGAACAATGAATATGCTTGATGTGAACCTTGAAATGAATTAATTAATTGTTACGCCATACGTGCCATGAGATGAATGATCTATGTCTACAGCTTGTTTTAAATAAGTGGATGTTTGTGCATGAGTCTAATTGATATCGGTAACTATGATAGGATTGTTTTGAGCAACTGAAAACATAGCTAGTCTTACCGAGCAAATCAAAGGTGAGTTCACTACATTCGAGCATGCGTCCCAGTGGTTGGGGACAGTCAGTGGTCTGGGTAATAACGGGTATATTGGTTAATATTCTCACCTATCATTTTTGTAAGTCCCTTATTATGTTACCTGGAGGGTAACGGGTATTAGTTGGTAGCGCTACTTAGGTTTGGCACCCTCACACCGCTCCTAGATAGGACGGATGTGAACTAATGACCCAGTCGGGGCCCAGTACTAGATAGGAGTACGTGGGAAGGGCAGTCATGTATTTCAGGAGCCGTCTTGTTCGGAATTGAGATATTAACAATATTACTTGCATTGGTTATTGAACTGTTTTACATTCAATGGGTAACAAACATTTTCTTAAACTGTGGACTCGCCAGCTTTGTCTGATACACTTGTTACATGCTCGCAGGTCGTTAGGTGATTGAAACAGGAGCTTGCTGGCTGGAGAGCAAGAGTGGTCATGGTCATACCGACGGGATTATTTGTCAAATACTTATTTATTATGATTGATTCGTATTTACCTTATGATACTTTAATGCTTCCGCTGAACTTGTGATTTTGAATAACTTACGATTGGAATTGTTATTACTTAATTGATGGAACTTTATTACAACTTGTGATTCAATGTAATTAGTGGCTCATTGCTAGTAGTCACACGCCTAACAGGGACACTCCCTAGGTGGTAATTTGAGGGTGTGACATCATTCCTCCTGAGGATTGGCCCTTTGATGATCTTTTTGGCGATGATGTCGATTTATTTTTGGATGGTCCCCCAGCTGATGCTCAGTGACAGACTCCTTTGAGTCTGTGACTTCATCAGCCCTGCGGGCTGCAGGACTGCAGCTCTATGCTACTGACCTTGATGATGACGATGCGATGTCTGCTGCACCGTCATCTCCCATTCGAGTCCCTACACCTCCTCACGTCCCGGAGTATGTTCCTGAGCCAAACCCTATTCCATTTGGTTTGCCTGATATTGCACCTCTTATCCCGGAGCCGATTCCTGCTCCATCTGATCTCTCACTTGTTGATCCCTATGTACCACAGCCCCCACCAGTCAGTGTTGCTCCCCCACCTCTTGTTATGTCTGATGCTCATCGCACTGACCTTCCGATTTTCTTCCTACAGGAGATCCCTGCTTCCCGACCAGGGGAGGGTACCTCGGGACAACCCCCGAGTTTTGATCCGTTTGCTTCAGCTGATTTCCCTCCGATCCCACAGACTACACCTTTTTCTCCATTTACATCTGTATCACTTGATGAGCCATTACGATGGTTCCCTCTATATACCATGCCTATCTCAGACCCTTACCATCCCTCTCATTATGGAGGCTACACTGGGGGTGAGTTACTTTTGTCGCTTTAGTTGCAGTTCGAGATCTTGAGTCGTAGAGTTCTTGAGTTGGAGTTCGGTGAGGGTGCCCGACGGTCACCCTGTCCCTGTCATTCTACTTTTGTCCCTCCACACTCATCACCGTCAGCTTCGTTCGTACCTCCACCTGCTGATCCCGCACGTATTCCGGGCTTTGATGCTCGCTTTCTCACTGTCGAGCAGCATATTAGCTTTTTGCTTCGCCGCATTTATGAGCTCGAGGAGGAGCTCGCACATGTCCGCAATTTTCTTTTCTTCCCTCCTCCTCCTCCGCCATGAGCACCGTAGGTTTTTGGTTTTATGCAGATGCATTACTTTTGGTGAGAGCACTACAATTGAGCCGAGATTGTGAAGACAGGAATACCACTTTTTGACTATGTTATTTTTGTACATTGACAGACTTATCTGACAAGGGTAGTGTGACCCTATGTCTCTTTTGGTATGATACAATTTGGAAACAATGTAACTTGTGGTTGGTCATTAATGAAAGCTCAATAGTCATGTTCTCAATTCTCATTAAATACATTGTTGGATTACATGTTCATGCGATGATTATGTTTGATTGATTGTTGTGATAACTGTTTATGTTATATATATATATATATATATATATATATATATATATACATACGACTCCTAGACAATTATTTGTTTATCTGTCGAATAAGGCCTGACCTATCCGATCTTCTTACTAGAAGAAAGATGCCACCACGGAGAAATACCGATACCAACAACCCTATGCCGAGGACAGAGGCAGAATTGCAAGAGCCCATCTCACAGGCCATCGCTTAGCATGAGGTCCTCCGCTCCGAACGTAGCGGGGGTACCTCTGGGAATAACCCACCAATCGGTAATGTTTAGTCACCTATGACACATTACAACTCGTTTGGATATTTCCAATTGTGCTTTGCTAATGCTTTCGGTGAATGGTGCTGCTTGTGTTACAGGCCGTACCTACAAACAGTTCTTGGACTACAAGCCCCTAAATTTCGATGGCACTGGGGGTGCTATCGCCTTCACACGCTGGGTGGAGAAGATGGACTCTGTATTGAGAATGAGCAATTGTGCTCCAGAACAAAGAGTTACGTACATTTCTGGGCTGTTTCTTGATGGAGTACTCTCGTGGTGGAACCTCCAGGTGCAGACATTGGGTGAAGCTGCTGCGCATGCATTAACGTGGGATGAACTGAAAGAGTTAATGCACAAAAAAGTATTGTTCTTGAGCAGAAGTCCAGAAGTTGGAAACGGAATTCTAGAACTTGAAAATGGATGGTCCAAAGGTGGCAGAGTATATTTAGAGATTTCATGATTTGTTGAGAGTTGTTCCTTACTTGGTGGAGCCGGAGTTTAAAAGGATAGAATGTTTCATCTGGGGATTGGCAACTCAGATTCTGAGCATGGTGACAGCTTCCAAGCTGTCACACCCCGACCACGTAAAACAACAAAACGTGGCGGAAACGTCGGGGAGTGTTGTAACAGAATCATTGTTTCATAACATATGGAAATTGAAATATTGTTTTATTGATTAAAAGAGGTACAATGTCTTGACAATCAAAGAAATATAACATAAATAACTAGTCTTGCATCTTTTATTGTCACTAAGGCCCAAGTCCGCCTAAGTGTATCTTGATAAATCCTATGCATCATATCCTGAAACACATGTGAAAATAGGTACGTCAGCATAAAAATGCCTGTGAGATACATAGGTTTTGTGAAAATAGAATTCATGACTTATGTTTAAGAAAATGTTTAGTCATGAACCTTGTAATTTGCTTTGTCTTGTAAATCATGTGAAAAGCAATAAGATCAGATGATATGTATAAATAAGAGAATAATGTATGGTTAAATGAATAACCAAGTAAAATGAGTTTGTATAAGATAAGTTGTTTTGTAAAACAACGTCTTGTGAAAAGTATGTTATTTGTATAAAATGTTATATGTCTCATGTTGAAATGATTCAAATAACGCTACGATATGTAATACCATACAAGCACTTATATATAGGAAGTACCAGCGGCGTATCCACCATACTTGTATCGTATTACACACGCCTCGTTACTTAAATCACTTACCCAAACCAAACCACCAAAGTAGAATGTTTATGTATAATCAAATGTCAAAATGTTTGTGTGAAAACCATGTCTAATGTCTATGTCTAATATAAATCATGAATTGTGTGTATTAATGTCAAAATGTTTATGTATGGTAAGTGAAATATATCAACCAAACCATATGTAAAATGCACAAAAACAAGGTATTGAAGTAAAACATGGTTTAAATCAAAGTTATGTTTTGTGTAATAAATGCATGCTATACTGATATAAACATCTATGCGGTATTGTGAAAATTCATACATCCAAGCCTTGCGACTGTAGAATAAACCCTAGCACAAAGTCTAAGGTCCACCTAGAAATGTATTCGGATTCGGTCATTCCTTCCAATCCAAACAAACCCGGGATTTCAGGAATGGGAGTTGTCAAGTCCTATGGTACCACTACCTACTACCGAGCGGCATGATCGGTGTTAATGAATGTACATTGTCCCATTTAAACAAACCAAATGTCATACCAAAATGTAAGCATGTGATGAATGATAAATGTACTAAGTATGCACACAATGGGCATACATAGCATAAAATGTAATGTAAAACAATGTACTAAGTACGCACACAATGGGCATACATAGCATAAAATGTAATGTAAAATAATGTACTAAGTACGCACACAATGGGCATACATAGCATAAAATGTAATGTAAAACAATGTACTAAGTACGCACACAATGGGCATACATAGCATAAAATGTAATGTAAAACAATGTACTAAGTACGCACACAATGGGCATACATAGCATAAAATGTAATGTAAAACAATGTACTAAGTAAGCACACAATGGGCATACATAGCATAAAATGTAATGTAAAACAATGAAATCATGTACTATACATGTACTAATGAACATAGCAAGTATATGATGTGAAAACAGGAAAGCATGAAAGTAACAAGTAGGCACATGTGTTTCACCCCAAAACAGTTTGAAAACAGTAAAAGAGGGGTCTATGTACTCACTTGAGATTGCTCAGAAGTCCTAAGATAACCACCAAGCAATGCTAGAGATCACGGAATCAAACGACACCTAATATAGGTAACTATGTTAATGAACCGGACCTATATCGGAGGATCGGATAGAATGAGGGCTCGTAAACCAAATGAGTATGGGAACTCATGTAGTATGGTTTAACAAAGCCTACATACTAAATGAAACCTAACCTAAGTGCTTACGACCCATTACGACCCGTTTAGGTAGCTTATGCTACTTTAACGCGTCGTTCGCGTAAAACGCGTTCGGACTGCCTAACTAGTCCTTTGACAAGTAAAATATGCCTTAACATGTCTAATATTGTTACCAAATCAGTTTAGATATCAAAAGTTATGTTACATATGCTTAAAATGAATTTTGGCGTTAAAAGGGCATTTTGGTAATTTACCTAAGGCATATAAACTACCTATCATACAACTACTTAAACGAAGCGACCATAAGGTATAACCTCGGAAGGTTATTCCCTATATACTATGGTCACCTAATGTGTTTGGTCGGATCCTAATGATCGACCAAACGGGTCGGGTTCGAAAGTATAAGCGATTGTTTAGATCGCTTACCTTACGACCCTATATAAGCACTAAACTAAAAGTGACGAGCTAAGCATGTTAAAACATGCTTAACTAAGTTTAGAAAACAGGTTTGGTATCAAAACAAACGGTTTTGATACCTAAAAGTAGTTTGGTTACAAAATACGCGTAAATGCGCATTTTGGCCGAAACTACGACTCGTCACTGAGCTTTGATAATGTGGTAATCAGTAGGTATAGTTTCTAGGGACTATAACCATCGTGATTACGCTCACGTTATGAAGTTCAAACGAACTTCGTGTTGACCATAAACTGGTCAACGCAGAAAGTCAAACAAAGTTTGACTTTTAACGCTAAACGAATAAAAGAACGAAGGAACACTTACAAAGGGTCCCCGAAAGGTTTGATTTCCCAATATTAGGTATGAAGCGTTCTTACACCTCAACTTAGAGAAAATCAGATTTCAAGTGGGTTTTGAGTTGTGATGGGTTGGGTATTTATAGGATTAGGAGCACCGTTAGGATCGTTTCTTGAATATCGTGCCTTGATCTCACCCGTACACTTGTCGGAATGTTATGGAACCCAAATTGGCCCCCCCACCATAAGAGGTCAACATGTGGCAAAGGATTTGGGAGTGGTTAACAGCTGTTTAAAACATTGAATCTGGTCTGGGAGGGCCTCGCGGCCCGCGTAAGATGTTGAAGATCCTTACGCGGCCCGCCTGGGCTGTACTGATCAGAAACAAGTTTACCAAATGACAGTTTCAGTCCCTGTTATGTGTTTAAGCCATTTCCGACACGTTTAAGGCCCGTTAAGCCAACGTTAAGGCCCTAAAATGATGCCTAAACATTGTGGACATGAAACATGCTCAAAAATATGCCGGATGTTGGTTCGTTTGGTCGTACGATCGCGATGTTCGCTTAATTACGACGGAATGCGCATAAGCGCGAAAAACGATCCAAATGGCGTGACGAATGGATTTTTCTCATGCCAAACACTAAAATAAAATATTTTAGTGCTTACATAAATTTTTGGATGTCCGGATGTATTCAGAACGTAAGTTATGCGCGAAAGTGCAAACTTGTGCACTTTTTGACGCTTTTAGTCCCTGAATGACCCAAAAGTTTATTTTAGCACACCGAACCCCTTAAAGCCTATTTCTATGCTATGTAAAGGATATCTATGGTATGTTTAACTTATGGTCAGGTTCTGGAATGTCTGTTACAGTTCAAATTGGCATACTTTCGCACTTTGTCAACTTTAGTCCCCGTAAACGATTTAACTCGATTTTGCCATACCAAAGCCTTCAAAACTTATTTTTAAGTTATGTAAGGGTTATTTAAGGTATGTTAAGCCTATTTCACTATTCCGGAGTGTTCGTTGCATTAAACGGGTTATATTTACGCATCAGTGCGCGTATAACCTTCCAGAAAGTGATTTAAAGCTTGAAATCGAACAAGAATTGATATGTGCAAAGGATACACATATTTATACAAATCCCAAGTATGAAATACAATATTTCATTGATACAGTATTTGTTTGATGGCCGTAGAGGCACAGGTGTCACACAAGCCGCCAACTATCTCTGAAGCTATTGACTTAAGTGTGGCGCTTACTGAGGAAGCAGTTCGGTTGGGAAAGTTCTCGATTTTTGAAACGAAGAAGAAAGAGACTCATGTGGAGTCATTGGGGGATAACAAAAGGAAGTTTACTAACTTTAAGAAAGGCACCCGAGCGAACAACAACAATGCTAACAAGCACAGAGACACTAATCAGCCAGCTGAGGCACAGACTGGCGCTGGGAATGCTGAAAATAAGGGAAGAGGGTACATGGGTACCCTACCAAAGTGCGACATCTGCCAACTTCACCATGCCGGTCGGTGCAGGTATTGAAAATGTGATACTTGTGGAAAAATTGGGCATTCTAAGGAGGCATGATGGTATGGTGCTGGACGTGGAAATGGAGGACAAGGTGGTAATGGAAACCGTGGTGGGAATGGAAATCAGACTGGGAATCGAAATCAGGGAGGAAATGGTAATTTTGGTGGAAACGGGAATTGTGGTGGTTATGGGAACCAACCTGGTAACGAAAATCGAGGAGGAAACAATAACAACAATAACCAGGGTGGTAATGGGAATGGACGCGGCCAAGGATGTTATGGTTACGGTGATGTGGGGCACTTCAAGAAAGATTGCCCAAAGAATAATCAAGCTCGTGGAAGGGTGTTTAACATCGGAGCTAGGGAAGCGCTCGAGGATCCAAACGTGGTTACTGGTACGTTCCCTATTAATCAACGTTATGCATCTGTGCTATTTGATACTGGTGCCGATTTAGCTTCGTATCCCTAGACTTTAAGAATATACTTGGTTTAGTCGCGAATAAGATAGACATCCCGTATTCGATAGAGTTGGCTAATGGAAAGTTAGTAGAGGCGAATGAAGTGATTAGAGGGGTATTTTGGAGCTTGGAGAGCGTGAGTTTTCAATAAATATTCTGCCAGTTGATTTGGGAAGCTTCGATGTCGTGGTCAGGATGGATTGGTTGTCTAGCAACCATGCAGAGGAAGTATGCCATGAGAAGATCATTCGCATTCCGATGGCGAATGAGGAGACGATTGTGATTCATGGAGAGAAGCATGATACGCCCTTGCAGATTATCAGTTGTATGAAAGCACAGAAGTGTCTACGTAAGGGATGCGTTGCCTTCTTAGCTCATGTTGTGCATAAGGAAGCCGAAGATCCAAAGCTTGAAGATATCCCTGTGGTAAGGGAATATCCTGAGGTCTTCCCCGAAGACTTGCCAGGATTACCTCCGCAACGACAAGTCGAATTCCACATTGACTTGGTACCAAGCGTCACACCTGTAGCTAAGGCACCCTATCGACTTACGCCATCAGAGATGCAAGAGTTATCCACGCAGCTTCAGGAGTTATTGGACAAGGGATTTATAAGGCCGAGCTTCTCGCCTTGGGGAGCTCCAGTGTTGTTCATCAAGAAGAAGGATGGTAGCTTTCGAATGTGTATCGACTACCGGGAGCTGAACAAGTTAACTATAAAAAATCGGTATCCATTACCGAGGATTGATGATTTATTTGACCAACTGCAAGGATCGAGCTACTACTCCAAGATTGATCTTTGATCGGGTTATCATCAGTTGCAGATTCAAGAAGAGAGCATACCGAAGACCGCATTCAGAACTCATTATGGACACTACGAGTTCCTCGTAATGCCGTTTGGATTGACTAATACGCCGGCAGTGTTTATGGATTTGATGAATCGAGTGTGCAAGCCATATCTCGATAAATTTATGATCGTATTTATCAACGATATTCTGATTTACTCGGGGACGAAGGAAGAGCACGAGCAACACCTCAGAGCCATTCTAGAGCTACTAAAGAAGGAAAAGCTCTACGCTAAGTTCTTGAAGTGCGAGTTTTGGATACGCGAGGTACAGTTCCTCGGTCATGTGGTAAACGAGAATGGCATTCATGTGGATCCTACAAAGATTGAGGCAATCAAGAACTGGGAAACTCTGAAGACACCGACTGAGATCCGGCAGTTTTTGGGTTTAGCAGGCTATTATCGCAGGCTCATCGAGAATTTCTCCAAGATAGCTCAACCGCTGACCTCCCTTACTCAGAAGGACAAGAAGTATGAATGGGGAGACGAGCAAGAAGAAGCCTTTCAGCTGCTCAAGAACAAGCTATGCAATGCACCTATACTATCCCTACCCGAAGGCACCGAAGACTTCGTGGTATATTGCGACGCTTCACGTCAGGGATTGGGTTGCGTGCTCATGCAACGCCAAAAGGTTGTTGCTTATGCTTCACGCCAACTGAAGGTCCATGAGAAGAATTATACCACTCACGATCTGGAGCTAGGTGCAGTGGTATTTGCTCTGAAGATCTGGCGACATTATCTGTATGGTACTCGATGTACTATTTTCACGGATCACAAGAGACTGCAACACATATTTGATCAGAAAGAGCTTAATATGCGACGGCGACGATGGGTTGAGTTGCTGAATGATTATGACTGCGAGATCAAGTATCATCCTAGAAAGGTGAATGTGGTAGCAGACGCCTTAAGCCGAAAGGAAAAGATTAAGCCCATAAGGGTTCGGGCTTTAGAAATGACTATTCAGACGGATCTCACTTCACGTATACGTGCCGCGCAAAAAGAAGCTCTTAATAAGGAGAATCTTAAGGCTGAATACCTCCGAGGAATGGAAAAGAAGTTGGTTCCTAACGAGGAAGGAACCTTGTATTTCATAGGACGCATTTGGGTTCCGCTATATGGCGGTATTAGAGAGGTTATCTTTGATGAAGCTCATAAGTCAAGGTACTCGATCCATCCAGGATCGGACAAGATGTACCAAGATCTGAAAGATTATTATTGCTGGCCAAAGCTCAAGAGTGACGTTGCTATTTATGTTGGGAAGTGCCTAACCTGTGCTAAGGTTAAGGCCTAGTATCAGAAACCTTCAGGTCTTCTGCAACAGCCGGAAATACCCATGTGGAAGTGGGAACAGATTTCGATGGACTTCATAACAAAGTTACCTAGGACACCTAGAGGACACGATATGATATGGGTAATAGTGGACCTATTGACAAAGTCTGCACACTTCCTACCGATCCGAGAGAAGGATAGAACGGGAAAGCTAGCTGAGCTTTACCTCAAGGAGATAGTAGCACGTCATGGAGTGCCTATCTCGATAATATCTGATAGATATGGACGATTTGTATCAAGGATTTGGCAATCCTTTCAGGAAGCCTTTGCATCTCAGTTGAATCTGAGTACGGCTTTTCACCCGCAGTCAGACGGTCAGAGCGAAAGAACTATTCAAACGCTGAAAGACATGCTCCGTGCATGTGTGATGGATTTGGGTGGCAGTTGGGATACTCATCTACCTCTAGTTGAGTTTTCCTATAATAACAGCTACCATACGAGTATTCAAGCCGCACCGTTCGAAGCTCTCTATGGCCGTAAATGCCGCTCACCGTGTGTTGGGCAGATGCTGGTGATAGACGGCTGGTTGGCCCTGAACTGGTTCAAGAAACAACAGACAAGATCATGCAGATCCGAGAGCGCATCATGGCGGCTCGTGATCGACAAAAGAGCTATGCAGATGAAAGACGAAAACCTTTGGAATTCGAAGTAGGAGACATGGTTTTGTTGAAAGTCTCACCGTGGAAAGGTGTAGCACGATTCGGGAAACGTGGTAAGTTAAACCCACGTTACATTGGCCCATTCAAGATTTTGGAAAGGGTTGGTACCGTAGCGTACAAGTTAGAATTATCAGAGGAACTAAACGGTGTTCATGATACATTTCATGTATCAAACCTGAAGAAAAGCCCAACTCAAGAGACAGTTATCATCCCTACGGATGAAGTGCATATCAACGACACTCTCCACTTTACTGAAGAACCCGTTGAGGTTAAAGACTGGAAAGTCAACAAGACTCGGAGGAGTAGTGTTAAGCTTGTCAAGGTTCGCTGGAATTCACGACCCGACCCAGAGTTTACTTGGGAGCATGAAGATCGAATGAAATCAAAGTATCCACACTTGTTCCCTAACTCCCCTGGAATCGATAGCGCAGCTTAAAATTTCAGGACGAAATTTTAGTAATGGGGGGAGAATGTGACAACTGTCAAATTTCCATGTATCCGTACAATAATTAAACAGTAATATGTAGCTTAATGACTGTGCTTGACTTGAATTAATGACATGCATGGTTCTGATTATTGTCATACACATACAAGTGCATCACATATTGCATGATTTCATATCATTATTGCATGCAACACATTATGATTCAAATGATGCACGAAACAAAGTTAGCACAGTTACCAGACAAACTAGAAGTGCTGACGGGAGTTTAGTACTCAGACAGACATGATGTTAAGACACAGAATGAGCCAGAAACCAAGAGTTACACTAGTATTGTGTGTAGGAAAGTAAGGATCATAAAACTGCCTTCCTAGTGATAGTTTAAGTGCCGGAAAGTGCCTAAAACTCACACAAACTGTATAATTCTGCAATTTTCAGCAAAAATCAGCATTTTAACTACACAATATTATGCAGAATTATGGTTTAATGGTCCAGAATACCTTCCTAGGTGTCGGGAATCAAAACTGTCATAAAAGGGAACATAAAGCACACAAAACTGAGTAATTTAGCACCTTAACGAACCGGTAACCAACCGAACAACCGGACACTACCCGAAACACCAAATTTTCACTAGAAGCATTGTTTCAACATTTCTGAGCTAGTTATGGTCACCGAACATCATAATACACCTTATAATTACATAACACACATATAACACTAACTTAACACTTAGATTCTAACTAACTTCCTTAATAACCATTGAAACTCAACCTTATACCCCCCATTGGCGACGATCACAAGGGTGGACCCACCCTTGATTTGTTTCAATTGTTTAATTGATCTTGTTGATGCTTTAGAGACATAAGAACCATGAGATAACATGATGTTGGAAAGTTATTGTTATAAACCACAAGCCCATATAACTTCTCATTTCACAAAACACTTCACCACTCCATCTCTCCCTCTCTTCTCCCCTCTCGGCCGTGAGGCACCACACACACCACCACCACTTTCAAGTTTCCTTCATCCATTCCAAGGTGTTACTAAGGTGTAAGGAGCTAGATTAAGGAGTTTGGAACCATAGGAAGTTGAAAGACCCTTCTCAAAAGCTTTTAACCACCTAGTTCATCATCTTCATCATCTTTGATCTTTTCCCTAGCCTTGTGCTAGTAGTAAAACTCTCATAACTTGTTTTTACTTCTCTTTATGTTGGTTAAAAGATTATGTAAGTAACTAATCATAAAGATCATGAAAGAACAAGAAGATAACTCTTCACATAAAGCTTAAAATCATAATAATCTATGTTGATTTAGTGGATGTATGAATCTTGATTGTTGATTACTTGTGTTTATGATGTTAATCATCATAAGAAGCTTGCTAGATTGTGATTAAACACATGATCTAGCAAGTGAGAGGATGAATCTTGTGAAAAACAAGATGATCATCCTTTATGTTTCTCATGAACTTGAAAATGAAGATGATTTTGTGTATGATGAAGTATGATACATATTAAAAGTCTTGTAAATGGATGATTACAAAACTAATTTTCTCAAGAAACCAAATTTATTTACAAGATTTACAAAGTCATGATTTCTAAGGGAACTAATCATATTTTTAGTGTTAAATCAAGACTAGAAACATGTTTGTAACAAGAAAAATACAAAAGAATCATTTTTAGAAAAATCATCTTATAAGTTGTGAAAGACTAAATTATTCAAGAATGAGGTTTATGAACAAAGGACCATGTTTTAAAGGGTAACTAAGTCTACTAAATAACATACTAAGTTACTCCAAGTTTTTACAAAATTTCAAGTTCATGATGTAGTGTAAATTGCATGATTTTGGCTCATGGTAAGTCTTGAATGATTTGTTGTTGATTGGTGATGATTTTAAAAGAAAACGATATGCTTTGAAAGCATGGAAACCTCCATTTTTAAGGGGAAACTAGGCAAATTTTTTCAAGAATTTAAACACTTAGAAAAATATTTTTAAACAAGTGTTTACAAGTAAATTTTAACCATGGTTTTTCATATAAAATTTGCCATAATCTTTGTTACAAAAATTACAAACATTGGAGGTTGATTTTTTATAAATAAAAGTGACTAAGTATATATTTAGGAAAGTATAATTAGATTGTCACAATTTGTGTGATTACTTTTATATTATGTGTATTAGTTATATTATTTTAGGACTTGAAAATAATATAACTAGCCAAAATACCAAGAATTATGATACAAAATATTACCAAAATTCCAAGAAAATGAAAATATAATTTATACCCAAAAACTGGACAAACCGAACAAGGAATATGGATTACATATATATATTCCGGTATTAAGTTCATATATATTTTGACAAATAAGTTAAACAGTATTTTGAAAACTAAAGAAACGGAAATTATAATTTTTACAAGTGTTACAAAAATATATCATATTTTTGTCAAGTAGAAAATACATTATTTTTTAATAGAGAAAAGATATATATATTTTCTTGAACAATTAGAAAATATAATATTTTTGTAGAAAATATATATTTTCTTTTACAAATTTAGAATATTTTATTTTTGGGTGAAAAATGGATTTATAAATATTTTCTAAGATAATCTTGAAAATATATTATTTTTGAGGTTTATATGAAAATATAATTATTTTTGCCAAGGAAGAATTATAGATAATTTTCTATAAAAGTTTTCTTAAAAAATATATATATATTTTAAGAATATAAATTGGTGATTTTTATTGGTTAAAAGTAATATTCCGGAAAATTTAAATACAAAAATTAAGTATAAGAATAGTTAATAAATACAATAAAAACACGTACACTCGTACGTACAAATACACACCGGAATACGCCACCGATACTTGGCAAAATACACAAGTATAAGTATACCCATCCTTGGGAAAATTATTCATGGAAGGATTACAAGTCAATTAAGTTAAAATAAGTTATTTTAACAAATATTCCAATAATTAATAAATATAATTTAAGTTAAAATATAATTATTTTAACCAATAATTATATACTTTGGAATAATATTTATTACATCAAAGACGTAACTCAAAGAATGCTAAATCATAACAATTAAGACTAAAATCCGTGGCACGACCTAGCCGTCTAATAAAACGTAGCACGTGTGTAGGTAGTTGCACGACTTCAGCACCGGATCTTTGAGTTACACCAGTTTGTAGGACGCAAGATTGTGAGTTCATGTCCCCCTTTTCTTTTAATTGTTTTCAGTTTTATAACTTCGGGGGTGAAATACGTGTTACAAATATTTCTATGATTTCAAATGGTATGGTTAGCTAAGGAATGAGCTGTTACATCATGTGAATGGGTAGGCGCACACTTAAGACCATTAATCATCGTATAAGGACCGAGGGACATGAGTGATAGATCTATTTGGGTGTTGCGAGCCCCACCCCTGGGCCTGAAGTGGCCGAAGGTGGTGACTATGTCTTCCAGCCGGAAGCCCGGTACAAAATCTGCTAGTTTGAGCCTTCCTGCACCATTGTACACAAATTAATGACCTTGCAAATCATTAATTGATCTGTTCATAGACGTTTTCATACCGGTTTACAAATACATACTTACAAATGTTTACAAGGATTATTCGTGCACACATACAACCACATGAACTCGCTCAACTTTTGTTGATGTTTTCAAACTACATGTATTTCAGGAAATTGATAATGGATCTGGCGGGCGTTAAAGTTTTCAGGCTGTGTTACCAAGAACGATGTCATCCCATTTTGAGGGTTTGAATTGTGTATTTTATCTTGGATAAGATACATGGCTCAAAACCTAGTTTTATTGATGTCTTTTGTTAAAGTCCACTGTGGAACTTAAAAACATTTGGTCGGTTTGTATTATTAAACTCGAAGTCTTGTTTGGTACTAAAATAATGTGGGTTGTAATATTTTGAATCTTATTTATGGATGAACATCGCGGTTTTAATCATTTAGTTGTTTGGTATAATTGAATGCAATGATATTAAGCAAGTCACACATAATACGCTTCCGCAAAAGTCAGGGTGTGACACCATCATTGCCTAGCCCAATGGTTCGCGGCGGCGTACCACAAGCAGGACAAGTCTGTGCTGTACGGGGGGGGGGGGGGGGGCGTACATCACGCGTATTGCTGTCTCGTTGGGCCTTGTTGTCACACCCCTAAAATACCACATGCGGTAACCCCCGCTAGGCATGTGACGTACCATGATCTAGCCACCAATCACATTGAACTAACCCTAATATGTTTAACAAAGTTCCATTCATTAAATAAAACGTTCATAAAATATAATCCAAGTTAAATAGTGACAGCGGAAGCAAATAACAATTCATTGTTTAAATGTTTCAAAACCCAGTGTATATGAATTCAGTAAATAAGACAGCGTAGTCAAGCACTGCGACCCATGACCACTCCAGCCATCCAGATAGCACGTTTCCATCCAAAGTACCTAACAACCTGCGAGTATGCAACAAGTGTGTCAGACTACGCTGGTGATTTCATAGTTTTACGAAAACGTTGGTTACCAAGTGTTTAGTTTAATCCATTGAATTTAATGCTGATAATATCCCGATTACAAGACGGCTCCTGATTTACATTGCCCTTTCTCCAATGCTCCTATCAAAGCATTGGTCATGACTAGGTTATTAGTTCACACCCGTCCTCTCAGGTACGGGGTGAGGGTGCCAAACCTAAGTAGCGCTACTAACTAATACCTTGTTACCTCTCAGGTAACCAAACAACACGGAGGGACTTTAATGGTGATAGGGTGAGTATATTATCCAACATTCCAGATTTTCCCAAAAGACATATTCCTCTCAGGAATACCCATGATTTACCCAAAGCCAATCCCTCTCAGGGATACCCAAAGACTGTCCCAACCACCGGGACGCATGCTCAAGAGAAATGAACTCACCTTGGTTTGCTCGGTATGTTTTAATTACCTGGTCCAGTTAATCAACCAACCCTACCGTGGTTACCAGACAATATCAGTTTCATAATCATTCGCATTACATGTTTGCACACAGAAAATCACACAGTTTGCAACCAACATTAATATTCATGTTATCATGTAGCACCTACTGAATTATCATACAGATTCACATCTCATGAACAACACACAGATTTATCATCATAGTTAACTTAACTGGGCTCCTTAACCAAGCCCAACCCAAACAAGTCACCATTCGACGAAAGATCTCTCCGACGAAAACCCTGCTGACGAAACCCCTAAGTTTCGTCGACATCTCATATGACCGAACACTGAACTTTCGTCGACATCCCATGTGACGAAACCCCCTACTTTCGTCGACATCCCATGTGACGAAACTCCTTACTTTCGTCAAGTTCAACTATGACGAAAGTCTACCCAGGTTCATCGAACATAATAGTTACAGATTCAACAAGGCATTAACAGATTCAATCAGTTACAACATCTCGTTCTCCTAGAACCCTAATCATCAACCAATCCTCAAGTTAACTTGTAATAGGCATTAACAATCCCCATAATCGTATTATCATTGCTATCATAACAATCAATCATCATTCAAAACTGTTTTTACATAACAGTTTCACCAAGCTTTAAAAACATCAACCACTTACACAAAATCAATGAATCACAATAGAATCATAAAGTTGTACAAAATCTATCAAATCCTCATAAGAGCAACACCACATACAAATCACCGGATTCTTAGCATAACGATTCTAAGTTCATAATGTTTATGAAAACCCTAACCCTACACACAAAATCATCACATCAAGATTACATCAAACAGTAGGGTTTTACACTAACCGTAACGCCGAAAAGTTTAGATAGATCTAGATGGAAGATGCTTGAGGTTCTCTACAATTGCCGTCGCACAGAGTTTCTGGGGAAAGAGTCTTAGGGTTTGTTTTTACGGCACTAGGTTACAATATAAAAGGTTATACGAAACAAGGTTGGGCCGAGAATGAGTTTGGGCCGAGGCTCGATTTCGGCGAAACATCATCATCGACGAGAGTCTCCAACTTTCGTCAAGATGTTGGTGGCGAAAGGTCCTTGTGGCGAAAGGCATTCAAATAATTAACACTAGTCTTAATTCTTAATTATAATTAACACTTGCACAAGTAATAATCACCAAGCAACACATAACTGTTAACCATTCACATAACCACTAATCATTCAAATAAACCAAATTATAAAGCAAGGTTGTGCACTTAGTGATGTGTAAAAGATAGACCTTGAAATCTCGGGTTGTCACACTTGTTCCCCAGCAGGACCCATTATTCGGCGATGGGGGCGTGGTGGAGCCGGTCAGGTTAACACGGCAGACCCTGATCGGCATGCACGTGACGCGTGACTTCTCTGGGCTCGGACTGCGATTTATAGGACCCGATGGGCAGATGTTTGCCCCTGATGTGCATAAAATACAACATATAAATTATATCAAGTATGGGATAAAATCAACCCTTTTTCAGTGCTAATGTTGGAAAAAGCGTGTTTCTTTGTTCCTTTTTTAATTTACAGGGTCAAAAGAGCTTAAACGCGCAAAAGAAACATATTAACAACAGATTCCAACATAAATACAAAGAAGGAGGATTGACACGACTCGCCAAGCCCCCATCCACATCCAAACCAACAAAATAACAAAAAAAAGGCTATGGCATGGGGCCGTGCCCACCAGGCATGGGTCGTGCCCAGTCAAGATTCTCTGCAGAAGAACAGGACAACAACAAAAGACAAAACAGACAAACCAACACAGGGCTGAGCTAAGGCAACACGGGGAGTGGTCAACTCTAAGATTCGCGGAATCTGAGATAGTACAGCAAGTACAATGGCCACGGGTCGTGCCGTTGACCAACGGGGCCGTGTTAGTACAAGACCTGACATAGCAGTTAATGAGGATCAGAGAGAAAGAAGACCACGGGACCATGCCAGCTGGGCATGGGGCCGTGGTGAGGCTCTGTTTTCAGCTATAAATAGGGATGCTTGGTTTCATTCCAATCCATCCCTTGGCAAACCACTTCTCTCACACTTGCCACCACTCCACCACTACAACACCAACACCCACCACAATCATCCATCTTCTATCATTTAGAGTGTGTAGTAGTCTCGGGATCCAAGATCGATCGTAAGAGTTCTTGTCAAACAAAGGCCATACTAGGCTAAACTCTTACATCACTTGGTGAAGACAAATCTTTTATGTATTACTTTTTGATTTCCAACTTTTGGCTCCTTTTTATTTGGGTATGTATTACTGACTTTAATAACTAGTTTTCTATATTGAAGGCGAATTTATTTAACCATTCTTCATGTTTTGTTGATTCACTCATCGTGTCTTTACGGTCTATATAAAGCATGTTAACTGCTTAGAAGAGGTTAGAAGGGTGGTTGGGTAAATCTGTGTCTCGTTCAGTGTATAGATCCTGCAAGAACCTGGTTCAAGCTTAGTAAGACTTCACGAGTGGGCGGTACTGTCCGCCTTGGGAGAAGTAAGAAACCGCTTGAATCCCTTATCTATAAACTACTATTAAAACTTTAAACCGACCCTGTGGGACTGTATCATTGCTGACTCAGACCAATGGGTTGAGGGTAACGCTGCCTGGAAGGGGGCCTACCACTTTTCGCATTAATAACTTACTTAATTATCTTTCAATAATCCGAACTTGCGAGACTGTATCCCTGCTGACTCGGACCAGTAGGTTGAGGGTAACGCTGCCTGGAAGGGGGCCTACTACTATAACTTAAAGATAATCTCTTAAAATGCCCAAAGTGCAGAAATCCTTAAAGGATACATAAAAGAGGAGGGGAACCAAGTGATTCCTTCTTATCTATTTGTTTTTCCTTATATTTCATTTTTTATTTTCTAGTTTATCTTTTTATAACTTTCAAAACTTTTCATCAAAAATTTGGTTAGATTATACGTTAACGATTAGCTGGTACTAGAAGCTCTTGTGTCCTTGGATGACATCGGTATCTTGCCATCACTATACTACGTCCACGATGGGTGCACTTGCCCTGACGTGTCTAGAGTGATAGTATTATATTGTGTTTTATAAATTTATAATTTGATTCGTGAGTAAAAAGAGCCTAAAATATATCTAAAATCATAACCACCCGCACACACGTCAAGTTTTTGGCCCCGTTGCCGGGGACACAAGGATTTTGAGAAAGCTTAAAATCAACGGCCTAATCATTTTTATCTTTTATTTTTAGGGTTTTCTTTTTTTTTTCTTTAAATTTTTCACTTTCTGCAAAAGTGACACGGGGTCGTGTGTGATCTACACAGGGCTGTGTCATCTCTCAAGTAACCTCAAAATTATTTTCTGCCAGATACAAACTGCAGCACGGGGTCGTGTTACCATTACACAGGGCCGTGTCAGACCAACAGTTTGTAGGAAAATAGTAACCGCCTGATCTCGACGGTTAAAAACTTTCTGGAAAACATGGATTTTTATGATTATTTTTACCCCCGCCACTCTTACGATGAATGGTGCGATTTGTGTGGAGAAAAACATGAAGAATTAGAATGTGGCATTCTAAGCTTCACTCCCCACTACTTAGCCCCATCGTTTTCCTGTGACGATCACCTTGAGATGGGCAAGAGTAAAAATGATAATAATGTCCATTCACTTGAACCCCATTAACCCTCTTACTTAGGGGACTTAGAAGACGTAAGTCAAATAGAAAAGAGGATTCTCCAAATGCTCAAAGAAATAGAATCCATGATGAAGACGTGATGTTCATCAAACAAAGGAGAATCGATGGAGGAGCCATCAGGTACAAACAACACCGAGGCCAACAAACCTACCATAGACACTTGTGAAGACGAAAGACGATAGCCGTCCCTGTTTTGATTTCGCAATGACAGTCCCCTTTACAGTGTGTGATTTTCACACCGAGGGTTTGGACAGGAGCGAGCCGACTCATACCTTCTTTAATAAGAGCCCTATTGATCCCAGATAAAGATACTCAAAGACTTAATATGGCAAATAGATTTCAACAAATAGGAAAATATTGTGCGGAACTAGAAATTAAACTTTCAAGAAACAACTTACAGAATTTTCAAGTATATTGATTACTTTGTAAAACAAAATTATTGACCGTTACAAAATGAATGCTTAAAGAATTTTGTGTGAAGGGTAATGAAGTTTGTGGTGTGTGTATTAAATTCTTAGCTCAACTCATTTAACCTTCTGGGTTGACATCTCTATTTATAAAGAGTCCAGATCATGAATAAACATTTGTTTATTCATGCACTTGCTCTGCACAAAGTAGCTTTTTGGCATATTTATTGAATCGGTTTTTGTCAACTTGCTACTTTTCAATTGTGTCTGGGCTTATCTCCAAGACAAGTTGGTCCAACAGAATTTCTGGTGACCAGCTGACGTGTGTCGGTGTGAGTATATTTTTAGCTCTTTTTTAACTCGCTGATTTCAAGTTTTAAATTTATAAAAAACGATATTTTACTATCACTCTACACACGTTAGGGCAAGTGCACCCATCACGGACGTATTATAGTGATGGCAATATACCGAGGTCGTCCAAGGAGACAAGAGCTTTTAATACCGACTTATCATCAATGTCTAATCGAACCAAACTTTGAGAAAAGATTTTTAAACTAATAACAGATAAAAACAGAAAATAAAATAAAATAAAAATAGATAGACAAGAAAGAATCACTTGGATCCGAATTATCTTTCATGTACCCTTTTGATGATTTCCGCACTTTGGGCATTTGAAGAGATTATCTTAGTTATTGTAGTAGGCCCCTCTTGTGAAGGCGACGTTACCCTCAACCTAGTGGTTTAAGTTAGCAATGATACAATCCCACTAGGCCGGATTATTGAAAGATAATTAAGTAAGTTATTAATGCAAAATGTGATGGGCCCCCTTCCAGGCAGCGGTTACCCTCAACCCGTTGGTCTGAGTCAGCAGTGATACAGTTATCACGGGGTTGGTTTAAAGTTTTAGTAGTAATTTGTAAATAAGGGATTCAAGCGGTTTCTTACTCTCAGTCGGGCCAGTCATTCCCGGCCAATCCATGGAGTAATACTAAGCTTGAACTAGGTTCTCGCAGGATCTATACATTGAACGAGACATAGAATTACCCAACCACCCTTCTAATCCCCTTCCAAGTAGTTAACGTGCTTTATATAGACCGTAAAGACACGAATACGTGAATAAACGACATATGAAGAATGGTTAAGTAAATTTGCCTTCAATATAAAAAACTAATTATTAAAGTCATTATTACATACCCAATTAAAAAGTTGCCAAAGATTGGAAATCATAAAAGAAAATACACAAAAGATATATCTTCACCAAGTGATGCAAGAGTTTAGCCAAGCATGGCCTTTGTTTGACAAAGACTCTTACTATCAATCTTGGATCCTGAGACTACACACACACTCTAAACGGTGGAAAATGGATGATGGTGGTGGATGATGGTGTTGTAGTGGCGGTGGAGTGGTGGCAAGTGAGAGAGAAGTGGTTTGCCAATGGATGGTTTGGAGTGGAAACAAGAAATTCTATTTATAGATGTTTTCAGAGGCTTCACCACGGCCCGTGCCCGCCTGGCACGTCCCCGTGGCCATCTCTCTCGCTCTTCCTCATTAACTCCTTGTCAGATCTTGTACTAACACGGCCCCATGTGTCAATGGCACAGCCCATGGCCAAAGTACTTGCTGTACTATAGCAGATTCTGAAAATCTTTGAGTTGACCACGCTCCGTGTTGGATTGGCACGACCCCGTGTCGGCTGCCAGTTTTGTCCTTTGCTGTTGTCTTTTCTTCTGCACAGCATTCACCTCCGGACACGGCCTCGTGTCAAGTCTTCTGATCTTGCTATTTTGTGGTTTGGATGTGAATCGGGGCTTGGCGATTTGCATCAATTCCTCCTTCTTTGCATTTATGTTGGTTTTTACTGTCTTTTTGCTCCTTTTGCACATTTAAGCTCTTTTGACCCTGTAAATTAAAAAGGAACAGAAAACCAAGCTTTTTCCAACATTAGTACTAAAAAGGGGTTGATTTTACGCCGTATTTGATATAATTTATATGTTGTATTTTAAGCACATCAAATACCCCCACACTTGAATCTTTGCTTGTCCTCAAGCAGAACTCTATTACGTGGCTTACACACCCAAACATAATAGGTAGAAGAGAAGGTTTTTGTCTCATCTTTAGAGTGTCGGGAATCCAAGTTCTAAATTTATTTTGTTTTTATTTTATTTACAATCTTATTCGTCTCGATTTATTTAAAACACTAGTTAAGAAAAATTATTTACTTTGGGCAAAACATGCCTTTATAAACTTCCATTTAGTTATATACAAATTTACACACATCACAAGTGGTCACTCAACACTCGGCCGATGATGTATTAAGTGAAAACTCTCGTGCCCGTATTTGGAACTTACTCCTACCATAGGCTTGACAATCAATCAAGCCTCCTCCTTTTGACGTTAAATCCTTATAAATTTCAAGAGGGCTTTTTAAGGGTAGGTGTTGGCTGGGTTTGGTATGTTTTATTGGAAAAAGGGTGAAAAACGTAAAATATCGGTTTTTCTATTGCTTTGTGGCTTGGCAAAAAATACTTTGGCCTATTTTTCTGATTTTTTTTGTTACCAAAATTGAAACTGAGCCGTAATCATAATATCATAACCGATAAGTTTACACAAATGAAAGATGAAAAAATGAAAAGGTTTGTTTTTGTGGGTTTAGAAATGAAAAGGTTTTAAGGTTCAAAGGGTTTAGCTAGGGGGATGTTTTTGGATAAAACAAAAAAAAAGGTTTTGTTTTGAAAAAAAATGGGTTGGTCCTAATGCCTCTATCATTTATTTACTTGTATTTTTGTCGGTAAGGACTTGGAACGCATCGCATTGTCAAGTTCTAGATTCGTGAGAACCAAACGGGCTATTCACACAAGAAACGGAATTTGAGCAATTTAGTATAGATGTATATTTGTATGCTCGGTAATGGCTCAAAACTCACTTTTGTGGGAAAAAAAGGGTTATAGTGTAAAAATGTATATATAATCAAATTTTACAAAGATTTGTCATGCCCGTTTTCGTAATTTTTCTAAATTGGTTCTTTTTTATCATTACGCTATTAGTTGTAAATTTTTAAAAACATAATTTTTAGAACTTCTTTTATCCAACTAAACCAAGATAAGTAAAAAAAAAAATGAAAAGAAATTTTTTTTTTGAAAAAAGTTTGGGGAGATTAGCGGTTCCAAGGCGAGTTTTGTGTAAGGCTTGATTTAGGACAAATGATTCAAGGTTTTTATTATCCTCCCCCCACACTTAAATTACACAATGCCCTCAATGTGTCCCAAATAGGATTTATTTTTGTAAATGTGTAAAAAATGTGAAAATAACAAAAAAATTTTGTTACTGGCACTTGCAGCACGGGGGCGTGCTATGGGGACACGACCCCGTGTCCAAAGTGCCAGTAACAAATTGAAATCAGAAGACTTCCAGTGGGGTGGCCACGGGGGCGTGCTGGGTGAGCACTACCCGTGCCACCTTCTGGACAGAAAATTTTTGACAACAGTAAGTTGGGCACGGGGGCGTGCTGGGTGAGCACGGCCCCATGCTGCAGCCACTTAACTACAGTTTATGAGTCAGGAGGCCTCTGATTTACGTGCATGGTTCCATTTTCATCATCCATCTTCCTCTGTTGAGCGTGCCTTACTCCTACAAAGCTAAATACTCAAAAGAAAACATTAAACTAAATGTAAAAGTAAGATTAAACTAGAATTAAACTAAGATTAAACTACTAAGCTAATGGATAGTCCATGGAATGCCTCCATGGTGCGTCACGTTTATAAGGGTCCTTGGCTAGACCCAAAGCCGGTCAAATGTTACCCGTGTGGGATGACTCACACCCCGAGTTGTATCGTTGCAAAGCGTCGTCTGGGCTTGAGTTAATAACATTGAGGTATTTAACCGGATCATCCTCCGCTCGCTGCCCTACTTCAAACTTGATTTCTTTTTCACCAACCATCAATGTTATTTTCCCATCACTCATGTCCACCATAGCTCGTGTGGTGGAAAGGAAGGGTCGTACTAGTATGAGCGGGATTTCGGTGTCTTCTTCCATGTCTAAGATAAAAAAAGTCGGTTGGAAAAACAAATTCTCCCACCTTTACCAATAAGTTCTCTATGACACCTTGAGGGTACTGTGACACCCGGCTCTCAGGTCGTACCGTACAATAGTAACTTGTGTAGTGAACATGTAAAATGGCTGTTTGTGACTGATTGTGATGTTAATATATGATATTTGATGTGTTGGTAAATTTAGATGTATATAAAAATGATGCTGGCAACGATAAAACTGACGCTTATCGCGTAACGATTAAAATGCGAAACGAACGTCGGTGACCACCCGATCAGTGTTAAAATCCTAATAATAGTCTGTTATGATTAGAATAATAATTTTAATCATATCCATGAGGAAAAATAAATTAAAACGCTAAGAAACTCTATTTTTCGAGTTTGAGCGCGTACCGCGCGATACTACGCATATTAGACAAAATACTGTCAACGCAGCCAGTCAAGGAAACTGGTAATTATTTCAGTAATAATTTTAAGTGATTATTTTAATAGAATGATAAAAATATTTTAAAACGCAATAAAACGAGATTAAAACGCTAAATAAAATACCCGGTATTTAGTAAAATACCAGTTTTTGAATTAATATACATATAATATATGTATGTATATCATTTGGTGTGTGAGAGGAGGATAGGTGGCGGCACATATGGCTGCCAAATTCCTCTTGTTTCTATCAATTGGACACTTTTCCATTTTAGAGAATGGTGAGAATGATTATTAACCCAACATGCTTCCATAAACTCACAATTCCAAGACAACAATTCAAAAACCTATCTCTCTCTCTCTCTTCTTGGACACTCACGGCCGAAACACCCCTAATCACACCAACATTTCATTTTCAAGTTCAAATCATGAAGAATCAAGGCCTTTACATGGTGATTTCAAGCTCATAAGGAAGTTTGGAGGTGATTTCAAGTGGATTCAAGCAAGAACAAGCCTCATATCAACATATTTTCTCAAAACCCACTTAGAAACCTTGAAGGTATAAACTTATTTTGAAAAAAAATCACATTCTTGATTTTAGTGATGATGGAGATGTTAGATGGTTTCTCTTGAACTTGGAATGAATCACAAACTTGTATCAAACAAAAAATGAGATTTTAATCAAAGTAAAAATGAGTGTGTATATGTGTGTGTGTATGGCCGAAATTTATGAGTCTGTGTGTATTTAGTTGTGTTTTGATTTCTTGTTGAATGAATTTTGATTGATTTGAGTTGATTCTTGAAAGATGGGTTCATGCATGGTTTAAAAAGAAAGTCATAAAAGAAGGTTCTAAAAGGGGTCATGTGATTGATGATGAATATGATGAAAAGTGAACTTTTGGAAGTTTATATATGTGTATATGTGTGCCGTATATATATGTATATATGTATGCATGTATGTAAGTTTTGTCACATGTACTTAAATGAAGGAATGTTTGCATTTATATGAAAATGATTTGATGATAATGAAATGGATATGTTTTGATTCATATGAACATGACATAAATAAGGTCTTTTGATGCATATTAAGATCATGTTAGATGATAATGTTATGATATGGGTATACTAGATGCATATACTTAGACATGCATGATGATATGTGATCTTAAAAGGTGATTTGAGTATGATTTAGTAAAAATCAGTTATGAGCAGATTATAAGCACTAAAATAAAGATATTTTAAAGTGTTTAGTGACTTATAACTTTGTCATAATGTTTGCTAGCTTTGCATGTTGTACTTGGTGCATTAAAGTTGTAAAATACGTGAAATCGCATGATTTATGTGACTTACACAAAAAACTGCACTAAGCTGATTATAACCACTATTTTCATCAGTAAATAACATGTATTGTGTTAAAATATCAAGTCGTTTCAAGTTGGGATGATTATAGTAACGTTTAACGCAAAACTATGCGTTAAAACGGTCAAAAAGCGGCTTAACGAGAGATTTTTATAAAACTGATTTAGATCAGTAAGTAAACTGATATTTTTAGTTTAAAAATAAGTATTTTAACTAATTTCAAGTTTAGTTGGTGTTTGGTTGGTCATACGTGACTTTCGACGCCCGAAAACGTTACCGAATCGCTAAAATACACATTTTTCAATGTATACTAGTATGGGTAAAATTTTGGGTAAACCTTATGTGTTAAAATGTGTTATGTGATTTAAACATGATAATGTGAAAGTATGTTAAGTTTTTAACATGATTTTGAAAATTTGGATTATGCATGTATACTTGTGCGTTTTGTGCGGTGAAAATCGCGTTAAATGTGTAACTTGTTTGTAGAGCATGAAATCTAATACATATGAGGAATTTTATGTATATTTGCTTTAAAAATGACAAAATAGATAAGCTAACTAGATTTCGCATGTTTCGATGATAAATTATGTGAACGTTTATGTATATATATTACGACGCGCAAATCATAGATATATTGCGTATAAATGGGAGTGTTAACGGATTTACACAATACTGGTCACCAATAAAATCGTTCAAGTCATAAAATCATAAAAGTATATATATATGGACTCATATATATATATATATATTAACGTGCCAACATAATCAAAAATGATAACTTTTCGAGACAATCTCAAAGTTGTGAGACAATTCTAAGAAACCAGAGAAAACTTAGGATTTTTGTGATGAATATTGATTTAAAAATCGTTCCTACGTATATATATTAGGACGTGTAGAAATCAATCGCTGGGATTGCGCTATTTAAAATACGCACCCAAAGGTGAGTGTCACTAAACCCCTATTTTTACTGCTTTGTATATATTTTGGGGGGTAGAACACGCTAATAAAAAGGTTTAATAATGTTTTTGGAATAAAACATACCTTTTTGATATAAATTATATATTTTCGTTGAAAATATATGGATTTGTGAAAATATATGTTTCGGGGATGAAACAGTTTTTGTTGAATATGTGTTTCGGGGATGAAACGGTTTTGTTGAATATATTTGTTTCGGGATGAAACGGGGATTGGTAAGGTGTTTTCGAGGCGAAACAGACCGTAAAGTTAGGACAGATGCCGGCCTGGTCTCAAGGGAAGGAGATTCAGGGGATTTGTACAACTTCGTGTATTAAATTTGTCATATTAGTAGGATATATATATTGTACGTGAGGCAGACATCATATTGGTCTCGAGTGGACCCTGCACCCATGATGTCATTTAATCAGTTAAGTATTGCACGCGAGGAATTGTTGGTAGATCTATCAAGTTGACAACCCCGTCGTGACCGGTCGCCCCGTGTCAAGTCAAACGACGAATTGATATTCTGTTTATTGTCTAGCTTTGATTATCCCTGCATGGTAAATATATAGTTCGTATTGTCTAGCTAACATACGAGTCTGAAAATTGACGCTATGAATTTAATATACAAAACCTGGGTAAGAGTTTTATTGTCGGGTTGTTGAACCGCGACGGAGGACCCATGGATTTTTATGAAGGAAGTAAAATGGACTTTCTAAAAATTATATGGATGTTTTAAAATAAACACATAATCAGAAAGTTTTCCTTTGGAATGATTTGTTTGTATGTGAATATGTGAACTCACCTTCCTTTGTGTTGACACTTGATTTTAACGTGTTCTACAGGTACTTGAGTTCGGCTACGGGAATCATGGCGTATCTTGTGTTTGATGATGCATGTTGTTTTGTTTGAAAATGTTGGACAACTTTTAAACTTTCTGGGACGTTCGTAATAAGATCCGTGAGGATCAAGACAGTTTGACTTATGTGGTTGTGTCGTGGTTTTTAAAATGTAATGTTTAATAAATTATGTTTTAAAATAAGTCGAAATGTCCAACAAATGGGTGCATCGTCCAACAAGATATAAATGGGCACCAACTTTAGTCACCACTACGTTTAATATTCCGCTGCGATGTATTTTGGGGTGTGACAGAAGTTGGTATCAGAGCCATTGGTTGTTAGCGAACTAGATGTTTTCGGGGGAAAACACTAGACTTCAACCAGAGAATTTTGAGATATGAAGTCCAAAATTCTCGAAGCCAAGATTTTTAAATAAACATAGAATTTTTTTATAATGTATGAAAACCCTTATGTGTTTATGTGCATACGTGATTTTCTGTTTATTTGGCCTTATGTGTTACTGTTCATTTTGATTACGCACTTGCTTGTACGGTTATATGTGTGTCACAGATGTCGCACGAATACGAGGTCATTGAGATCCACGACTCAGGTTATGAGCCAGATTTTGAGACTTCACCCAGACCTATGCTGCCAGAGACACCTATCACAGCTCCACAGATGGTTGGTACTACCGAGCTTACCTCATCTTTCCACGTCGACCCTGCTGCTTTTGCCAATCAGGTAGACCCCCGATGCGCTTTCACTAGCAATGGGTGGATAGATGATGATGATGTACCTCTCTCAATCAATGAGACTGGACGATCATCTGGCGTTGTACCAGTTATCGATGACGTGATCAGGAATGTCCCTACTGTTGAAGGATCTCTTAGTATTACACCAGTGGTGGACGCCACTATTGTCACGGCTCGACCATTAGAGCCATCAGTCGTCCCACCTGCAGCTGTGATCGAGCCTGTTATTGAGATCCCTCCGCTCGTTTTGTCTGAGTCTTCTTTGCCTGTCCTAGAGTCACACACTCCTGCTACGCTGCTGTTAGTCTATTTTCGTTGTAGGAAGAGGATTAGGTCCGCTGGGGATATCGCATCTACGTCATGTGCTGAGACGGTACCTGCTTCCAAGAAGCAGAAAGGAGATAGGGTAGATCGATTTTGCCACTGCGATCAACAGCTCGCCGCACTGCGCAGAGACCTAGACTCAGCCAAGGGAAAGGCGAAGTACCTTGAAGGACAGATGGACGAGCATGAGGAGTTGAAGGTTATAGACGATATTCCGAGAGATGAGATGCATTGGAGGGTTGTGGATTTAGAGAAACTTATCCAGGAGATGTTAGAATCTCTAGGTTTGAAGCGTTGATGTTCATGGTTGTTTGTTTGTTTCGTTGTTGTTTGTTTGTTGGATTGTATTGTTAGACATTTTTGATGCTCTTTTTGTTTAAGGCCTGTGTGCCAGTTTCATTTTTTGATATTATTTGGAAATTTGTGTGAACTTGTTACGGATGTCTATGTAGACATGCCAAGGATAGTCATTTTGTACTGAAAACGAGTTTAAATAATTTCTATAATAAATATCGATGATATACTTTTGGTTTAAAAAAGTTTCTCATTAATATGTGGATATTATACATGCGCAATGTTTGGCCCACTAACATTTAATGATTGAATTATTTTTGGTTATCGTCTTATGTGGATATTATTGTTGTAATAATAGAAACGACGAAATGCCGCCAAAAGCAAGTCAGGGTACTGGATTACCTACCACACCGGAAGAGTTGGCTCAACTCATAGCCTAACACGTTAATATTGCCATAGAACAGCTCAATGCTAACCAAAATGATGGTCAGGGATGTGGACGTGGTGCACACGGGCAAGGTTTTGGTGGGGCACATAATGGAAATCCTCCCGGTAAAATATGATCGGAAAGTTTTAGTAGTTCATGTGTTATGATATCATTGGAATGTATTCCCGATTTCCATTAACATTATTGAACAGTGCATGGATGTACATATAAAACATTCCAGGGCCGTAACCCACGATCATTTACCGGTGCTGAAGGACCCTTAGATATCACCCGATGGATTGAGAAGATGGAATCTGTCATGGCAATCAGTGGTTGTGCTGCTAATCAACTGGTGAGATATGCTTCTTGTTCTTTTCTTGATGAAGCACTGTCCTGGTGGAACTCGCAAGTTTAAATTTGTCACACCCTGTCTTTTGCGGAAGCGTATGATGTGTGACTAGCTTGTTATCATTGCATTCAATCGTAATAAACAACTACATGATCAAAACGATGTTCATCCATTCATGAAAATTTGAGTATTTCAAACACTTGTTATTTAAGTTTTCAAAACACGACCTTTGACAAGGTTACAATTCAACAAAAGGGGATGACATCTAAACTTGTAGTTTACTTCTAGTTACGACACTTGCGCCCAAGATCCATCCTGTCACCTGAAATACATGTAATTTTGGAAAACATCAACATAAAGTTGAGCAAGTTCATGCGTCTTGTATATCTTGTATGAAAACATAGTTTGTAACCTCTACAAATCAAGTATTCATTTTATAAATCACGTTTTCTTGTGTACACCACGTACTAAATGAGTGTTTGAGCAAGGACATTAAGGCATGTGAGGACATAGGGAGCTTTAGTATTTTCTCCCTTCACTGTGTCGATTTTCCCTCGACTGTGTCGATTAACCTCGACTGCGTCAATTTCCCTTGACTGTGTCGATTTCCCTCGACTGTGTCGATTAACCTCGACTGTGTCGATTTCCCTCGACTGGGACACCGAAGCACTCAAGTGGTCACATAAGGACCATGAGTGGGGCTCGACCGTACCCGTTAGATCTAACCCTCGTCCCTAATTAAGTATTAATGGCATTTTTGTATTTAGTCTATGCTCACACGATCTAGTATTTTCTAGGCTTTTCTTAAAGCTCATCATATTGCACTCACCACGAGTGCTTCTCGTATTTTTACCCTTTGTAAAAAATTGTAATATTTGTAACATGTATTTCACCCCCGAGAGTTATAAAAACTGAAAACAGTTAAAGAAAAGGGGGAGCATGAACTCACAACTTTGCGTTCCTTGCGTTGTAAACTTCACCGGATTTGCTTAATTAACGTCGTAACCTATACGCGTTTTCTTAACGTTAGTCACTAGACTTGCGTCGCACAAGTACAGTCACTCTCTTTTGTATATATTCTTGTGTTAAAAATATTCTATATTTTTAACTACGTATCTTACTTATATTATTTTCTCTAAAATTAATATAAGTATCTCGTGTTTTGCACTTTGCACCCGAATTATGTATCTGGTATGTTGCATGTGTATTTTTATGTTTATACTCCTCATGAGTGTTTAGTGTATTTTTAAGTCCTAATACACTAGCACGTATAACACATACTATATACACTTAGCACAAAAGTTGGTGATAAAATAATATATATTTTTCTCTCAAAAATATACATACTTATATCCATTTTTATTCTTGAAGAAATCCTCATTTCTTATCACCAAAAATTAGGGAAACCTTGGTAATACTTTAAATACATTTTTAGGGAATAAGTTTCCCAAAAACTTATATTTTTCTAGGTGTCAAAATTTATAAAAATTTTGACAGAGTTTCCCCTAAAAATGGAGGTTTCCCATGTTTTCAAAACATGTGTTTATTTTCTTTTAAATCGTCAACAATCATCAACAACAATTATCAACAATAATCATCAACAACAATTATCAACAATAATCATCAACAACAATCACTAGTTTCTCCATTTCATGAACTTGAATATTTACAAAAATGTGTAGTAATTTACTAGCACATTTAGTAAGCCTTGTTATCTTTAAAAATAAGTTTAATTTCTTAAAAACTTTATTTTTAAAGAATATGAAGTTTCACAACTTCTAGTCGGTTTTTACGAAAATTATTTCTTTGTTAAAACTTTTGTTACACAAGTGTCCACACTCTTGTTTGTTCATAAAAACACTTCTACTTCATGAAAGATCCGGTTTTAAAACATGGTTTTGTCTTACAGTTGGTCTTTCGAAAATACCACTTGTAGATCTTTAGATCTACTAGTTTAGAGTCTTATTTTACAAGAAAAATTACCTTTACTCAAGTTCATGTTTAGTGTGTAGTAGAGTTTCATCATTTAACCCTTTTCATACTTAACATATTCTATGTCATGTTTCATGAACATGACTAATCCGGGTTAGATGATGATCCGAGCTACCACAACATAGATCGACACTAAATAATCACAACAAAATAAGTCTTACAAGTTTTACACAACTCTATAGCTTTTATCCATCATTTTTAACATTTTAGTAGACTTTTAACACTTCATTTTGCAAGTTCACGAGTTTTAACCGTCATATCTTATTTTAACCACTTTAAAATAGATCGAGAGTGTGTTTCAAGCAACTTACTACTAGCTCGAGGCTAGGGAAGAATCTAGTCGAAGAATGAGTGGATAAAAGCAAGCGGGTGAGGTCCTTCAAGTTCCGAGACCACCAAACCTTCTTATATGGCTCCTTGCACCTTGAGAATGCCTTGAAATGGATGGAACAATGGTGGTGGTGGTGGCTCTATGTTTGGCCGAGATCAAGAGAGCAAGGGAGAGAGTGAGAGAGCAATTTTTTTTTGTGAAGTGTTGAGGTGAGATAATGGTTATCTCATGAACTTACTTATAATCCATGTTCTCCTAATACCCATTATGTAATATGTATGATAGATATTGGACAAAGATGATTATAATAATCAACAAATGGTGGGGTGGGTCACCCCTTGGGGAACCGATCGGGTTAGGGGGGGGGGTATATGGTTGGATTCCAAATGGATAGTTAGTGTCTAGTTAAGTTTGGTTAGGACTTTATGTAGGTTATTAGTGTGTAGTGTAATATAAAAGGTGTTAGGGTATTCGGGGACCCTAACTAGCTTAGAAAAATAAAAACAATGCTTCTAGCATTATTTTGGTGTTCCGGGTAATATCCGGTTGTGCGGCTAGACACCGGTTCGTTAAAGTGCTAAATCACACTTTTTAGTGTCCTTTAAGTACCTTTTTGTATCCTTTAGATTCCCAACACTTGGGGAAGTATTCTGGATAATAAAACATAATTTCTGCATAATATTTTAGTGCTATAATGCTGATTATAGCTGAATTATACAAAATTATGCACTTAAAGTGCGTTTCGGGTGCTTTTTAGTGCTTATTTTTGCTTTCGCAATGTCTATAAATTAAACCCTTACATGTACTCTTGGGTTTTAATGCACTTTTGTCGTCGGACCTACACCTAGGCCTTAATTCTATTGCCTAACTGCTTTCTGCAGTTTTGTTGACACAGTGTGTCTTACCGGTGAGTTTACTATTTTATGACGCAACGCTCTCGCTTATGCAATAAGCAATATTTTGTAGTATATTTCGTGCATGAATTCACTTGCATGGAATTTAGAAGCTTATTTGTCTCGTAAACTAGATCATGCACAGTCATTTAAGCACAAATTACTGTTCATTTCGTGTACGGAATGTACGGAAAAGTGACGGTTGTCACAGTCTCCCCCCGTTAAAAGAATTTCGTCCCGAAATTCAAGCGATGCCATCGGTCGCAGGGGAGTTGTGAAACCAATATGGTCACTTAGATTCATGATTGTCTTCATGTTCCCAAGAAATCTCTGGGTCATGTCGTGAGTTCTATCACACTCAAGTAGATCAATCATGTCTTTTCTGTATCTTGTGGACTCTTGGTCCATAACCTCAACAGGTTTCTATAGTATCACGGACTCTTGGTCCAAAACCTCAACAGGGTTCTATAGTATCACGGACTCTTGGTCCAAAACCTTAACAGGTTTCTATAGTAATTCTTGTTGTTTGTCATTGACGTGAATCTTATTTGTGGGAACAACGACTGTTCCTTAAGTCAGACTCCTCTACAGACTAGACACATGAATGTGTCGCGATCACTACTGATCTTTTTCTGGGAGCTTCATCTTGTGAGCAATGGTTCTGATCCCTACACCGGGGATTCAACCTTTTCGTTTTTCAACTCACACTACGCCTTCTCTAGGCGAGGCTCTCATTTAAGTCATACTTCTTGTCTCATATTCTTACGATTTCTGCCGCTCATCGGCGTAATCTTTCTGTATTCTACGGGCTGTCCTGATATGATTACATATCTGAAGGATCTGGCCTCTAGTTTTCTGGGGCCATCTCGGGCTAGTTGATTGTTTATTTCTCGTCTCCGTTCAACGTGACGGGAATTTACTCAATATGTTCCGTCTAAAGCTTTACACGAAGCGGTTTAGACGACGGTGTGATAGATACCGTTTTAGGAAAACTCCACTAAGGGCAAGTGAGTGTTCCGGCTTTTCATCAAAGTTTATCACACAAGAACGTATTGTGTTCATACGGTCTGCATTGTTCAGCAGCTCAGTTCATATTCGAGTTCTTACGATCATCGGTGTGTTGCAACCCTTGTGATCAATAAAGATCGTGCAATGTTTTCTTTCAGGTAATGACGTCCATTTGCGGCGCACAATCACTGTATCTATCTCAAGATCTCTTCTCGTGATTCCTTAATCAATGTGCCGCGTGTGCAATGTCGTGGTCTCGTTGCATCGACGTACAATCGAGACTTTGTCGAGAGACGTCACATAATTGCAACTCTAGCTCCTTAGCTCTTGGTTGCAGGGTTGGCATGAATTTCGTTCTTAAACACCATGTATCTTAAAGTTCTCCCTTCGCGAACTCGAAATACGCTTTCCATCATCATTGCACATAGCTGTGCTTTCTCTAAGAGTTGCAAGGTAAATTGCGGCTGCTGCTCACGACCTTCCTTGGTCGTTGGCCATATAAGAATGTAGTCAATAAGTATGATCGTAATCCATCCGGGCATGGCTTACACGTTCGATTCATGAGGTCCATGAACATTGTCGATGCATGTGTTAAGCCAAATGGTACGACAAGGAACTCGTAATGCTCGAAGCGAGTCCTAAAGGTCGTTTTAGGGATATTTCCTCTTGTATTCACAGTGGAGGACATCTTGTCCTCAAGTTGATCTTTGAGTGGTAACTGGAACCTTACGATTGGCTCATTTGTGTCACCAGTCCCTGGGCAAAGGATTCTGATTCTCAATTTTCTGAAGTTTATGTAAAGTGGAGACTACCAACTTTCTCCTTGTCTCCTTAACTAAGGATGCTACGTCCTTAATTTCCTCTGCCTGGCAGCTCTTGCAGTTATATCAGAGGTTCATGCTTCGCTGGTGAAGCTAGCCGGTATGGCGTCATTCGTCACTGGTGCTGCTCCTGGCACGCGATTTATCCTGAACTCCTCTTGTCGCTACAGAGAGGCGTTCCTGGCAAGTCTTCCGAAAAAGCTACTGGAACTTCTTCCGTCACGGGGATGTTCTCAGGCTCTGCAGTCTACTCGGAGGCGTTTCTATGACAGTTGAGGGATGTCGTAGATCTGCCGCCTTGTGGGGTCTAGCATCCTTGCACCTATTGCAGGAAAGTTGGGTTTCATCATCCGCAAGAGGGATGCATCTGTTTTTCTCATATCGAACGACTTCAGCTGTAAACTTGGATTCCTGATCCATGCTGACTATCATATTATGACTTCGCGAGTCAACGGTAACAGAAGGTTCCGACCTTCTGAGTCCCTAGAATATAGTTCCTTACTCGCTTCGACTGTTTAAACTAGCCTCCTATATGCCCATTTCTAAAGAATACGGGGCGTCTATTTTACTCGAAACTAGGCCAAGAAGTTTCTTATGTTCTAAGCATGCAAGGTTGAAGTTGATGCCAGTATTAATTAAAAGTAGATGCATTAGGTTGGTTAATAGGGAACGTACCATTAACCGCATCTGGATCCTGGCGTGCTTCACGAGTTTCAATCGTGAAAACCCTTCCTTGCATGTTTCTTCCTAGGGCAATCTTTCCTAAAGTGCCCTGCTTCACCACATTTGTAGCAACCTGGTATTCTCTTATTTCTTCCATCTGGGTCCTTCGCCCAACAGGCATCCTTGCTGTGCCCTTCTTTTCCACACTTTCCGCACTTAGGCTTCATACATCGACCTTCATGGTGAAAATTGCATTCTCCGCACTTCGGCTTACTTCCCGAGTAGATCTTACCACCGGCCTTATAAGTGGCTCCATCAGTTTTCCTGTCATGCGGCGGTTTTACCTTCTTTCTTTTGCCTGTTCTAGAGCTTCCATAGTTGACTTAGGTGCTTATCTTTAGGTTTGAGGACTTCCTCTTCTTGTTGCTTGACGACTCCACATGAGTCTCTTTCTTGTTATCCTCAGATTCCGAAAATTTTCCCGCCCGAAGAGCTTCTTCAGTAAGGGTGACACTCATATCGATAGCCTCTGCGATGGTTGAGGGCTTTGAGGTAGTAACCATGCTCCTGATCTGAGGTGCAAGTCCCCAAATGAATCGTTCAACCCTTTTGAATTCCGGTTAGACTAAGTAGGGGACGACCCTAGACAAGTCGTGAAATCGTTGGACGTATTCAGAAATCTTCGGTCCATCCATTTTTAAGTTCCAGAACTCCACCTCAATCTTCTGGATTTCAGCCCTAGAACAGTATTTCTTTTCCATCATTTCCTTGAGCTCGTCCCAGCTTAGTGCATAAGCAGCATCCGCACCAAGGGTTTGAATCTGAAGGTTCCACCAGGAGAGTGCGCCATCTACGAATAACCCTGAGATATAGGTAACGCTCTGTTGGGGCGAACAATTACTCATTCTTAGAATGGAGTCAGTCTTTTCTGCCCAACGAAAAAATGCAACGGCACCTCCTGTGCCATCAAAATTTAATGGCTTGCAGTCTAGGAACTGTTTATAGGTGCAGCCAGTTGGAGGGTTATTTCCAGTAGTGCCATCGCTGTGCTTAGAGCGGAGGGCTTCATGTCGAGCAATCGCCTGTGAGATGCATTCTTGCAGCTCGGCTTCTGTCCTTGGCAACGTACTGGTGTTTGTGTCTCGCCTGGGCGGCATTCTCTTCTGCCAAAAAGGTATGAAGTAGGTTAGACAACATTCCAATTGTCTATGAGATACATAGCACCATAAGCCACCCAATTTCGCACGTATATATAATCAGTGTATAAGCGAGGAAACAGTTATTGAGCCTTCACATAGGCTTGCCAACTTGGCTTATTGTTTGAAATGAACTCGAGGCTACATCGCCTTGGTCATTCAAGTTTTAGTTATTTCCTGCCACATTGGTTTAGCTTTACTGGTGCGTATATTTCCCTTTGATGGGGTTGTTTGTGTATAGGTGATAGGAAGTGTATCGTCACTGATTCTTCCTGAATGTCATTCCACTTCTCTTGCTTAAACATCGTCTTCACAAACGTCTCATATGCAGGTAGAAGTGTCAGTCACGAAGTAGGCTAAGACAAGCTTCTTACTTTCTAACGTGCTAAAGCACAGATCTATGTGTTGTTCTACCAGAGGAAGGTGAGGACACCTATAGATTAATTTTGTATGGTTTTCATTAGCTTGACCCGCAGAGTCCACCAGGATTTCTGTGCACTACAAGTCTTTATTACGTGGGCCCCCGTAATAATAAATTGTCTTGCACAGTTACCCCAATTTTCTCTCGTCCAGCAGATGATCAATCACAGAGGGGACACCACTGTCCTTATACCTCTGTCATAGAAAGGACCTTTGCGATGGTCCACGCGTTAACATTCATTATCGTTACGCGCGTATAGGCACGATGATTAGATGGAATAGGAATAGAGAGAATTCCTAGTAGTTGGAGGGGCACCTTCGAGATGAATACTTCATCTTCCTTTTCTGGTCAAGTATGTCGTCAATCTTGCTTCACATAAGCCGCAGGGATCTCGTCCCGTTGATTGAGAATTTGATCAAGGTTGCCGCCTCTGCCTCGTCGTCATCACCGTAGTTAGGCATCTTCACGATCGAGAGGGAAGAGCAGCCATCTCCTACGGAAGCAAGCTCAGCATCTTGTTTGGTAATCACTCCCAGCCATGAGCTTTGCAAAGGACGCGAGGTCGGTAGCTTCATCGTGCGAGTCACGTACAGTAATAGGAGTCGGAGTCGGAGTCGAAAGTATATTTATTCACGTCAATAATCATTCCGTACACTTATTTGTATGTACGTATATCAATATCATATATGCTACTTAGCATAATCAAGCATTTTAATGCATTATATCACGTATAACTCTCGTTTTTGGGGGTCATTTTGTTTTTGGCAAGTCTAACTCGTGTAGACTACGCTTTGATTAGCACCTTATTTTAAAGGTATTCCTCACTAATGTCCTTGCCTTGTATTTTCTTTGTAAAGTGTCTGACTCGTGGATCTTGGCGCTTTTGTGAATGCAATGAAAACCTTTTTGAAAAATGTTTTCGTGAGAGAACTCTAGTGATTGTAGTCTAGACTCGAGAAAGAATCCTAGTTCACTACAATCGAAGCTCTGATACCAAACTGTCACACCCTGTCTTTTGCGGAAGCGTATGATGTGTGACTAGCTTGTTATCATTGCATTCAATCGTAATAAACAACTACATGATCAAAACGATGTTCATCCATTCATGAAAATTTGAGTATTTCAAACACTTGTTATTTAAGTTTTCAAAACACGACCTTTGACAAGGTTACAATTCAACAAAAGGGGATGACATCTAAACTTGTAGTTTACTTCTAGTTACGACACTTGAGCCCAAGATCCATCCTGTCACCTGAAATACATGTAATTTTGGAAAACATCAACATAAAGTTGAGCGAGTTCATGCATCTTGTATATCTTGTATGAAAACATAGTTTGTAACCTCTACAAATCAAGTATTCATTGTATAAATCACGTTTTCTTGTGTACACCACGTACTAAATGAGTGTTTGAGCAAGGACATTAAGGCATGTGAGGACATAGGGAGCTTTAGTATTTTCTCCCTTCACTGTGTCGATTTTCCCTCGACTGTGTCGATTAACCTCGACTGCGTCAATTTCCCTTGACTGTGTCGATTTCCCTCGACTGTGTCGATTAACCTCGACTGTGTCGATTTCCCTCGACTGGGACACCGAAGCACTCAAGTGGTCACATAAGGACCATGAGTGCGGCTCGGCCCGTTAGATCTAACCCTCGTCCCTAATTAAGTATTAATGGCATTTTTGTATTTAGTCTATGCTCACATGATCTAGTATTTTCTAGGCTTTTCTTAAAGCTCATCATATTCCACTCACCACTTGAGTGCTTCGGTGTCCCAGTCGAGGGAAATCGACACAGTCGAGGTTAATCGACACAGTCGAGGGAAATCGACACAGTCAAGGGAAATTGACGCAGTCGAGGTTAATCGACACAGTCGAGGGAAAATCGACACAGTGAAGGGAGAAAATACTAAAGCTCCCTATGTCCTCACATGCCTTAATGTCCTTGCTCAAACACTCATTTAGTACGTGGTGTACACAAGAAAACGTGATTTATACAATGAATACTTGATTTGTAGAGGTTACAAACTATGTTTTCATACAAGATATACAAGACGCATGAACTCGCTCAACTTTATGTTGATGTTTTCCAAAATTACATGTATTTCAGGTGACAGGATGGATCTTGGGCGCAAGTGTCGTAACTAGAAGTAAACTACAAGTTTAGATGTCATCCCCTTTTGTTGAATTGTAACCTTGTCAAAGGTCGTGTTTTGAAAACTTAAATAACAAGTGTTTGAAATACTCAAATTTTCATGAATGGATGAACATCGTTTTGATCATGTAGTTGTTTATTACGATTGAATGTAATGATAACAAGCTAGTCACACATCATACGCTTCCGCAAAAGACAGGGTGTGACAAAATTTTGGTGGAAGACGCTGCCTACGGTCTGACCTAGAACAAACTTTAAGAGATGCTCCTGAAAGAGTACTGCCCGCGCAGTGAAATTCAGAAAATCGAGACCGACTTCTGGAACCTAACCATGGAAGGTCTGAACGTCAGAGCTTACACTTCTCGTTTTAACGACTTGGCGATGTTAGTTCCACGAATGGTTACTCCCGAATATGTAAAGGTAGAAAGGTATATCTGGGGATTGTCGCCACGAATTCGCAGTATGGTTACATCCGCGAAACCTACCACCTATATAGAGGCTACTACATTGGCAAAATCATTAGCCGATGACGCTGCTCGCAGAAGTGGTCTTGATAAAAAGGAGGAAACCGGGAAGTCATCGGGCAAGGCCAAAGCAGACGCGAAGTCTGAACGGTCGAGGCGTTCTGAGACTAAGACAGAAGATTTAAAGAAACACAAGTCCGAGAGCTCGAGGAAGGAAACTGAAGAGAAGCGTGACAGGAAACGCAGTTCGAAGAAGGCGTATGCAGCAAGTTCTAGCGGTTCTAGAAAGGATAACGCCAGGGATAGCCGAGGTGGTTCTGAGAGGAAGACTCACAAGGATGAGCAGAAGAAGTATCGCCGATGCGGACGAAATGGACATATTGCCCGCGAGTGCTATGCCAAAAGTACTCTGGAAGGAACGAAGCTTGAAGGATGCTTCCAGTACAGGGAACAGGGACATTTCAAGAAAGATTGTCCTAAGGCGGGAGGCCAGAATGCTAGGGGTAGAGCGTTCGAGCTAAACGCCGGGAGGGCACGTGACGATCCTGCTGTTATCACTGGTATGTTTTTTTATCAATAACCATTCCGCTTTCGTACTTTTTGATACCGGAGCTGACTTGAGTTTTGTCTCGAAAAACTTTGAACCATTTCTGTGTTCACCTACAAGTAAGCTAAATAAGAAGTACTCGATAGAACTAGCAAATGGTAAACTGATAGAAACTAGCGAAGTCGTTCGCAACTGTAGTATTCAGTTAGACGATCATAAATTTAGTATTGATTTACTACTAGTGGAGTTGGGAAGCTTCGATGTAGTTGTAGGGATGGATTGGCTGTCCAAGAACAAAGCGGAGATTGTTTGTTTGGAAAAGAAAGTGCGGATACCTCGTCCTGGTGGTGGCAAGGCGATAGTTATCTTTGGAGATCGTTCGAGTCGTGTGTCGAGTGTCGTTGGTGTTATGAAGATGTCCAAGATGTTGCAGAAAGGTTATCCTGCGTTCTTAGTTAACGTGATGGATACAAAGGCCGAAGGTAGGAAGATCGAGGAGATTCCTATTGTTCGTGACTATCCAGAAGTTTTTCCTGAAGACTTACCTGGATTACCCCCTGCGAGACTGGTCGAATTCCGAATCGATCTGGTACCTGGTGCTGCACCGATTGCAAAATCTCCTTATAGATTGGCACCGTCAGAAATGAAAGAAATGTCGAACCAGCTTCAAGAGCTACTAGACAAAGGTTTCATTCGACCGAGTTTTTTGCCATGGGGTGCACCTGTCTTATTCGTGAAGAAGAAGGATGGATCCTTCAGGATGTGTATAGATTACAGGGAGTTGAACAAGTTAACTATCAAGAATCGGTATCCTTTTCCGAGGATTGACGATTTGTTCGATCAGCTTTAGGGATCCATCTACTACTCGAAGATAGATATGCGTTCAGGATATCATCAGTTGAAGGTTGCTGACGAAGATATTCCGAAGAAAGCCTTTCAAACATGATATGGTCATTATGAGTTCCTAGTCATGCCATTTGGTCTAACTAATGCGCCAGTTGTGTTCATGGATCTCATGAACAGGGTATGCAAACCCTACTTGGAAAAATTCAGGATAGTATTCATCGACGATATACTTATCTACTCGCGAACCAAAGAAGTTCATGAGCATCATTTGAGGTTGATTTTGGAATTGCTGAAGGAAGAGAAGCTGTGTATCAAGTTCTCTAAATGTGATTTCTGGATTCGAGAAGTTCATTTTCTCGGACATGTCATAAATGAGATAGGTATACATGTAGATCCGTCTAAGATCGAGGCAATTAGGAATTGGGAAGCGCCAAAGACCCTGTCAGAGGTGCGACAATTCTTAGGGCTTGCTGGGTACTACCGGAGGTTCATTGAGAACTTCTCCAGAATAACGCAACCGTTGACGCTATTAACCCAGAATGAGAGGAATTTTGACTGGATGGAAAAGCAAGAAGAAGCTTTTCAGTCGTTGAAGGAAAAGCTCTGCAGTGCACCTATTCTTTCCCTTCCTGAGGGAAGTAATGATTTCATTGTTTACTGTGATGCTTCACGATTAGGCCTTGGATGCATTTTAATGCAAAGAGACAAAGTGATAGCCTATGCATCCAGACAGTTGAAAGTGCATGAGAAGAATTACACAACACATGATTTGGAGCTAGGAGCTATTGTGTTTGCCCTGAATATCTGGAGACACTAATTGTATGGCACGAGGTGTATGATATACACGGACCATAAGAGCCTCCAGCACATCCTCGATCAGAAGGAGCTCAACATGCGACAAAGACGTTGGGTAGAGTTACTCAACGATTATGAGTGTGATATCCGTTATCACCCAGGGAAAGCAAACGTTGTTGTAGATGCACTCATCAGGAAGGAACGGGAAAAGCCTCTACGTGTGCGCGCTTTGGGTTTGACCATACAGATGAGTTTGACCGATCGAATTCGTGATGCACAACGAGAAGCTTTGAAGGATGAAGGTTTGAGAAGAGAAGGTTTGGAGGGCTTAGAATTTAAACTGATACTGAAAGCGGATGAAGTAATGTACTTCATAAACCAAGTCTGGGTTCCGCTTAAAGGGAACCTCAGTGAATTGGTTATGAACAAAGCTCATAAATCCAAGTATTCCATTCACCCAGGTTCTACCAAGATGTATCAGGACATTAAGGAGTTTTACTGGTGGCCGAAGATGAAGAGAGACATTGTGGCCTATGTGAGTAAATGTCTGACGTGCTCTAAGGTTAAAGCTGAGCATCAGAAGCCATTTTGGCTTCTGCAGCAACCAGAGATTCCTAAGTGGAAATAGGAACATCTTACGATGGATTTTATCACCAAGTTACCCCGTACGTCGCGTGGACACAATATGATCTGGGTAATTGTGGATCGATTGACAAAGTCTGCTCATTTCTTGGCACTTAAGGAAACAGAAAATATAGAGAAGATATCACAGTTGTATCTTAACGAGATTGTAGCCCGTCATGGAGTACCAGTGTCAATCATTTCGGATAGAGACGGACGATTTGACTCCAGGTTTTGACGATCTCTCCAGAAATCGATGGGTTCTCGTTTGGATATGAGTACTGCATATCATCCTCAAATGGATGGTCAGAGCGAGAGGACCATTCAGACGTTAGAGGATATGCTAATAGCGTGTGCGATTGATTTCGGTGGAAGTTGGGATACTCATTTGCCTTTGGCAGAGTTTTCTTACAACAATAGTTACCATGCTAGCATAAAGGCCGCTCCGTTTGAAGCCCTGTATGGAAGAAAGTGTCGATCACCGCTCTGTTGGGCTGAAGTTGGCGAGAAGCATTTGACCGGACCCGAGCTTATTCAGGAGACCACGGATAAGGTCGTCCAGATCAACAATAGGTTGAAGGCTGCCGCAGATCGACAGAAGAGTTATGTAGATAATCGAAGGAAACCGCTGGAGTTTCAAGTCGGTGATAGAGTTATGTTGAAGGTATCGCCATGGAAGGGCGGTATGAGGTTTGGGAAAGGGGGAAAGTTGAGCCCGCGTTATATAGGTCCTTCGAAATCGCGTCTCGAGTTGGACCAGTCGCGTATAGGCTCAAGTTGCCACAGGAACAGAGTGGAGTTCATGATGTATTCCATGTCTCCAACCTGAAAAAGTGTATGTCCGATGAGACACTAATTATACCCCCCGGAGAGGTTCGAGTAGATGATAAACTGAGGTTTATCAAAGAACCAGTGGAGGTTCTGGATCGGAAAACCCAGAAACTCTGGAGGAGTACGATTGAGTTGGTCAAAATCCGCTGGAATTCTAAGCGTGGACCTGAGTTCACCTGGGAGCGACAGGACCAAATGCAACAGAAATATCCTCATCTCTTCCCACCGAGTGCGAAAACGAAACCTGTGAAATAGAATTTCGGGGACGAAATTCCCTAAACAGGGGGAGACTGTGACACCCGGCTCTCAGGCCGTACCGTACAATAGTAATTTGTGTAGTGAACATGTAAAATGGCTTTTTGTGACTGAATGTAATGTTAATATATGATATTTGACGTGTTGGTAAATTTAGATGTATATAAAAATTATGTTGGCAACGATAAAACTGAAGCTTATCGCGTAACGATTAAAATGTGAATCGAACGTCGGTGACCACCCAATCAGTGTTAAAATCCTAAAAATAGTCTGTTATGATTAGAATAATAATTTTAATCATATCCGTGAGGAAAAATAAATTAAAACGCTAAGAAACTCTATTTTTCGAGTTTGAGCGCATACCGCGCGATACTGCGCAAATTAAACAAAATACTGTCAACGCAGCCAGTCAAGAAAACTGGTAATTATTTCAGTAATAATTTTAAGCGATTATTTTTATATAACGATAAAAATAATTTAAAACGCACTAAAACAGGATTAAAACACTAGATAAAATACCCGGTATTCAGTAAAATACTTGTTTTTGAATTAATATACATATAATATATGTATGTATATCATTTGGTGTGTGAGAGGAGGATAGGTGGCGGCACATATGGCTGCCAAATTCCTCTTGTTTCTATCAATTGGACACTTGTCCATTTTAGAGAATGGTGAGAATGATTATTAACCCAACATGCTTCCATAAACTCACAATTCCAAGACAACAATTCAAAAACTTATCTCTCTCTCTTCTTGGACACTCACGGCCGAAACACCCCTAATCACACCAACATTTCCTTTTCAAGTTCAAATCATGAAGAATCAAGGCCTTTACATGGTGATTTCAAGCTCATAAGGAAGTTTGGAGGTGATTTCAAGTGGATTCAAGCAAGAACAAGCCTCATATCACCATCTTTTCTCAAAAACCCACTTAGAAACCTTGAAGGTATAAACTTATTTTTTTAAAAATCACATTCTTGATTTTTAGTGATGATGGAGATGTTAGATGGTTTCTCTTGAACTTGGAATGAATCACAAACTTGTATCAAACAAAGAATGGGATTTTAATCAAAGTAAAAATGAGTGTCTATATGTGTGTGTGTATGGCCGAAAGTTATGAGCGTGTGTGTATTTAGTTGTGTTTTGATTTCTTGTTGAATGAATTTTGATTGATTTGAGTTGATTCTTGAAAGATGGGTTCATGCATGGTTTAAAAAGAAGTCATAAAAGAAGGTTCTAAAAGGGGTCATGTGATTGATGATGAATATGATGAAAAGTGAACTTTTGGAAGTTTATATATGTGTATATGTGTGCCGTATATTTATGTATATATGTATGCATGTATGTAAGTTTTGTCACATGTACTTAAATGAAGGAATGTTTGCATTTATATGAAAAATGATTTGATGATAATGAAATGGATATGTTTTGATTCATATGCACATGACAAAAATATGGTCTTTTGATGCATATTAAGATCATGTTAGATGATAATGTTATGATATGGGTATACTAGATGCATATACTTAGACATGCATGATGATATGTGATCGTAAAAGGTGATTTGAGTATGATTTAGTAAAAATCGGTTATGAGCAGATTATAAGCACTAAAAAAAGATATTTTAAAGTGTTTAGTGACTTATAACTTTGTCATAACTAGAATTTATACCACATGTAACTAAAGCTAAACACATAAAACTCGATTACAAAAGTATTTAGAAAGTTAAATGGTTGTCAGTGTCAATGCCGAAAGTTGAGAAAACACAAAAAAAAAAAAATTTGTCGAAATGTAAATCAACTTAAGTTTATATCCGCACGTAAATAAAAATAAAGACGTAAAACTCGATTAAAAAGTATTTAGAAATTTAAGGGGTTGTAAGAGTCAATTCTGAAAATTAAAGGTTAAAAGTAAAAAAAACAAAACAAAAAAAATTATGTTGAAACGTAAATCAACCTAAGTTTATATCGACAAGTAAATAAAAATAAATACGTAAAACATGGTTAAAAAGTATTTAGAAAGTTAAGGGGTCGTAAGAGTTAATAATTAATGTTAAAAGTAAAAAAAAGAAAACCAAAAAAAGACAAAAAAAAATTACTGTAGCACTGTTGTACTTGGTGCATTAAAAGTTGTAAAATACGTGAAATCGCATGATTTATGTGACTTACACAAAAACGGAACTAATCTGATTATAACCACTATTTTAATCGGTAAACAACATGTATTGTGTTAAAATATCAAGTCGTTTCGAGTTGGGATGATTATAGTAACGTTTAATTTAAAACTATGCGTTAAAAAGGTCAAAAATCGGCTTTTCGAGAGATTTTTATAAAACTGATTTAGATTAGTAATTAAACTGATATTTTTAGTTTAAAAATAAGTATTTTAACTAATTTTAAGTTTACTTGGTGTTTGGTTGGTCATACGTGACTTCCGACGCCCGAAAACGTTACCAAATCGCTAAAATACGCATTTTTCAATGTATACTAGTATGGGTAAAATTTTGGGTAAACCTTATGTGTTAAAATGTTTTATGTGATTTAAACATGAGAATGTGAAAGTATGTTAAGTTTTTAACATGATTTTGAAAATTTGGATTATGCATGTATACATGTGCGTTTTGTGCGGTGAAAATCGCGTTAAATGTGTAACTTGTTTGTCGAGCATGAAATCTGATACATATGAGGAATTTTATGTATATTTGCTTTAAAAATGACAACATAGATAATTTAACAAGATTTTGCGTGTTTCGATGATAAATTATGTGAACGTTTATGTATATATATTACGACGCGCAAATCGTAGATATATTGCGTATAAACGGGAGTGTTAACGGATTTACACAATAATGGTCACCATTAAAATCGTTCAATTCGCAAAATCATAAAAGTATATATATATGGACTCATATATATATTAACGTGCCAACATAATAAAAAATGATAACTTTTCGAGACAATCTTAAAGTTGTGAGACAATTCTAAGAAAACAAAGAAACTTAGGATTTTTGTGATGAATATTGATTTAAAAATCATTCCTATGTATATATATTAGGACGTGTAGAAATCAATCGCTGGTATTGCGCTATTTAAAAATACGCACTCTTTTTACTGCTTTGTATATATTTTGGGGGTAGAACACGCCAATAAAAGGGTTTAATAATGTTTTTGGAATAAAACATACCTTTTTTATATAAATTATATATTTTCGTTGAAAATATATGGATTTGTGAAAATATATGTTTCGGGGATGAAACGGTTTTTGTTGAATATGTGTTTCGGGGATGAAACGGTTTTGTTGAATATATTTGTTTCGGGATGAAACATAACAAACGAGTCCTTTTTGTAAAAAGAATGATTCACCAGTATTTCCCGCTGACAAAACCTTCTTCAAACATGTTTCAAGTGATCTGTTGTGATCCAGGAAAAGTGCCGTGAAGCACTACAAGCTTAAAGAAAGTGGCTCAATATAAAAGAAAGAAACATGTTTTGAAAAATAAAGATTTCTCAGTGAAATCATATGATTGTAAATTACCGGGGTTTTATCCCGAGTTGTGACATAAAATAATCGGGAAATTTTAGTTTAAAAAGATCCTGAAGAAAACTTCCGCTGTTAATTAAATACCACGGGATTTTCTGTTTCGCGGCTCCTGAAACGGGTCAAACCGAGTCGGGGGCCGTGACAGAAAAAGGTGGTATCAGAGCCACTGATTTAAGCCAATTAAGTATTTAGAAAATACTTAATTTTTCTACTTGTCATTTTGTGATTATGTGTTTTATTAATTGAATATTTGTATACAGTATGGGTAAGCAAAAGCTGTCAAACATCTATCTTAAATTAGATAGGTCATCAAACGAGAAGGGAAGTTCATCCCAAACCAAATCCTCAAATCACTCTGTAATTCCTGAAGAAGGAATATTTGTACGAAAGGCACAATATGAGGAACCACTTTCTTCTAATAAAAGAAGTTTGATTTTTAAGAAAAGTCAGGAGAAAATAAAGAAATTCCGAGAAAAGAAGATTAAACAGGAAACCCAAGAATTAACCAGTAAATCACCTTGGGAAGACAAGTTAGATAAAAAATGGGCAGATCTTTATATGCTAGCTACTGTAGCAGTAAATGAAATTCTTTAAATATTTTCAACTCAAGTTTTAGCAACCTTATCACCCACAATCTAGAAACCTTATCCAGTAAAATAAATAAGTTTACAATAAACTCTAGTGTGTTTTAAAAATTTCAGTTATTTTGTAGTTACCCAGTATAAAATAATATTTAAAAGTTTTCTATGAAATTTTGTTTTAACTTAGTAATTGTGTGTATTTTGCATAACAGCATGAGTGACTTGTCTGACGCCCTTCAGAATTTAAATCTCTATCCGGTAAAAATAGAGGTTTCCAGAGATTTCAATAGGTATATACCAGATATAGAAAAACCTATTGAATTCAATGCTCCACCTCCAGAGAAACCCAAGCCCAAGAAAAGGAGAAGATTTGTGGGATGGAGGCGTGTGCGTAGGAGGAAACCCGTCACTAGAAAGATTCCCAAAATAGAAAATCCCTTAGATAAAGGGAAGGGAATTGAAGTCAGGGAAGAATCTAGGCAAATGGGAATACAGTTTGAAGAATATTCTAAGCAAATAGAAATGAAGATTGGAGGAGGTTCTAAACAAACCCAGATAGAAATTGGAGAAAGCTCTAAACAAACCTAGGAAATGACATTACAGGAGGAGCTAGATTTTATATTGGCAAGCTGTGATACTATTAAGCCTGTCAATGAAAATGTTTTTACTCGTCCTATTGAAACTCAACTCCCTATAAACTTAGAACCAGCAATCCCAGAACCTATAATCCACACCCAACCTCTAGAAATGGACGAATGGTGGACGAATGATTAGCAGTTCCAAAACCTGCTTAACAGTCCTTATTCCTTTCTCCCTCAGTTTGATCCGGAACCAATACCTAACCCACCTACGAGCAATGAGAATTTAGCTGAACTCCACCACTTTGGCGAAGAATTGGTGGATGCAGGAAATAGGATCAGGGAAGTAGGAGAACATATCTCCTGGAAGTACGATGAGAGGGAACGCCATTACTGAAATAACTAATGACGAAGGATAGTAGGTTGTGAAACTATGGTTGTAAATAAACAAGTAAAATATAGCTTGTGAAATAATCTAAAATAAAACTTGTGTAAGATAATGGTGTGTATTGATGCATACTATAAAATATATAAAATGGGAATCGAGAAATCGAAAGTTTTGGCTATATGTGCTTTGTGAAATTTATATGATTGTTTTGTGTATAATTGTTATTTATTCGATACTAATAAAATTATATACATTAATTATCAGATGTAAAACGCTAATAACGAACCAGTTAATGAGGTTAATCAATCTGAGCAACACCCGGAGGATCAATTTCTAAATAGGCAAGATATAGAAAATATCGTTGCTCAAGGGATAGCCAACGCTATTCCAGCAATAGTTGCTGCTGTTAAAAATCCAGTCGAACCTCAACAAATCATTCCTAGCAAACGTATTTCTGAAGATAACTTCAGTAATAGCGTAAATGGGGGCGGTAATCATACTAATCACGGTAATAATCCACGGCAGGCTCCTCTCCCTAAGAAAATGAAAGCTGCAACGCCTGGTTGCACTTACAAAGAATTTCTTGCTTGCAAACCCACTGAATTTGCAGGCAATGAAGGAGCGACTACGGCACTGCGTTGGTTAGAGAAAACCGAGGCCGTAATTACAATAAGTAAATGTGCCAAAGACGATCAGGTCATGTACGCGTCAAATCTTTTTAAAGAAGGGGCGCTAGAATGGTGGAACACGGTGTTACAAGCAAAAGGAAGGATGATGGCGTATGCTATGAATTGGGAAGAATTTAAGGGTCTTGTAGAAAGAAAATTCTGTCCCGAATATGAAAAAGATCAAATGGCGAATAAGTTCTTAAACCATCGAATAATGGGTGTAGATTGTCGCAGTTATACTTCGACATTTTTTTGAATATGCTAGAGTGGTACCAACACTGGCTTCGCCAGAACCGGTACTCATTTCACGCTATATTTGGGGATTGATTGGTGAAATCCGCAATATCGTTAAAGCTGCGAGACCTCGTACTATTGACGATGCAGTGGAATTAGCCAACACCCTAACTGACGAACTGATACGAACAAGAGATGAAAACAAGAAGAAGGAATTGGCTCAGAAAATTACCCAAGGATTTCGTACGGGTAATAACAGCAGTTTCAGGAAAAGAGGAACAGGATAATCCTCCAATCCGCCTTACTGCAGGAATGGCAAAAGGAAACATTTTGGAAAATGTAATATAACCTGCAATTTTTGCAAAGTTGTAGGACATCGTGAAGAAAATTGCAGGAAGAAATCCATAATTTGTTACAATTGTGGAGAAGCAGGACATTTCAAAACAGAATGTCCTAAATTGGTCAAATCAGCAGATAACAAAGCCAAGACAGCCGATGGAGCTACTAAGAAGAATGTTAGAGCATTTCAGCTAACCACTCAAGAATCAGAACTCATTCCAGATGTGATAGCTGGTACGTTCCTAGTTCACAACGTGTATGCAAAAGTATTATTTGACTCTGGTGCAAACCAAAGTTTTATCAATACTTCATTCTGCCAAGCGCTTAACTTACCCTTAACCAAACTTAGGCAGATTTTTACAGTCGAAACGGCAGACGGAAATTCTGTTAGTATAGATAAAGTTTTGCAAAAGGAAAATATAGAACTCTCAGGTCATAAATTCTTTGCAAACCTATTACCTATGAAATTAGCCGAATTTGATGTTGTGTTAGGAATGGATTGGTTAGTAGCCAACCATGCTCAAATTCTTTGTGATAAGAATTCCATAGAAATTCAGGCACCCACCGGAGAAGTAATTATGATTACAGGAGATAAACCACGTAAGCCCATGAAGTTCATATCAGTAATGAAAATTGCTAGTTATGAACGAAAACAAGGAATAGTATACATGATTTCAGTAATCATTAGTACTAAGGGTAAAGAACTTAAGGAGATTCCTGTAGTCTCAGAATACCCAGAAGTATTCCCAGAAGAATTACCAGGGTTACCACCAGATAGGGAGGTAAAATTTAGAATTCATTTAATTCCCGGAACTATACCGATAGCTAAGGCACCTTATCGGTTAGCACCCACAGAAATGTTAGAACTGAAAAAGCAATTAGATGAATTACTAAGTAAAGATTTCATACAACCTAGTTCATCCCCGTGGGGAGCACCAGTGTTGTTTGTAGAGAAAAAGGATGGTTCAATGAGAATGTGTATTGATTATAGAGAATTGAATAAGGTTACAATTAAGAATCGATACCCATTACCTAGGATTGATGATTTATTCGATCAACTTCAAGGGGCTAGATATTTTTCTAAAATAGACTTACACTCCGGATATCATCAATTGAAGGTACAAGAAGAAGACATACCTAAAACTGCTTTCAGAACTAGGTATGGTCATTACGAGTTTACAGTCATGCCCTTCGGGTTAACGAATGCACCTGCAGCATTCATGGACATGATGAATAGGATCTGTAAACCATATTTGGATAAATTTGTAATTGTTTTCATCGACGATATACTTATTTATTCAAAAAGTCAGGACGAACATTGTCAGCACTTACATACACTCTTAACTTTGTTAAGAAAAGAAAAACTGTACGCCAAATTCTCGAAGTGTGAATTTTGGTTGCAAGAAGTGCAATTCTTAGGACACATGGTGAATTACGAAGGTATTCATGTAGACCCTGCGAAAATAGAGGCAATTACCAAATGGAAGGTTCCGCAATCCGCAATGGAAATTAGAAGTTTTATAGGTTTAGCCGGATATTATAGACGGTTTATTAGGGATTTTTCCAAGATAGCTGTACCATTAACTAAGCTAACCTGTAAAGCAGTTAAGTTTGAATGGGGACCTAAACAAGAAGAAGCTTTTAGGATTCTAAAGAAAAAGTTAACAAATGCTCCAATCTTAGCCTTACCAGAAGGAACTGAAGATTTTGAAGTATATTGTGATGCTTCAAAACTCGGATTTGGATGTGTGCTCATGCAACGCAAGAAGGTAATTGCGTATGCTTCAAGACAATTGAAAACGCACGAAGAAAACTATACGACTCATGACTTAGAATTAGGAACCGTAATTTTTGCCCTGAAGATCTGGAGACATTATCTGTACGGAAGTAAGTTTACTATCTATACAAATCATAAAAGTTTAAGATATATATTTGGGCAAAAAGAGTTAAATATGAGGCAAAGGAGATGGATGGAAATCCTAAGTGATTACGAATGTGATATTCAGTATCACGAAGGAAAGGCAAATGTAGTTGCAGATGCCTTAAGTCATAAATATCATGAAAAGCAAAAACGAGTTCGTGCTCTTAGGTTAAATCTACAATTAGATTTAATGGAACAATTGAAGAATGTTCAAGAAACAGCAATCAAGGATGATACCGAAGGAATGAATGGAAGAATAAAAGAATTAGAACAAGGAGCTGATGGAATTTGGAGATTCCACCAAAGAAGAATTTGGGTACCTAAGCAAGGAGAATTAAGAAATAAGATTTTAGAGGAAGCTCATAAATCTAGGTATACCATACACCCTGGAAACAATAAAATGTATCAAGATTTAAGAAAGAATTTCTGGTGGATAGGCATGAAGAAGGATATAGCGAGATATGTTTCTAAATGTTTTACTTGCTCACAAGTTAAGGCAGAACACCAGAAACCTTCAGGTTTACTACAACAACTATAGATGCCTATATGGAAATGGGAACTCATAACAATGGATTTTGTTACTAAGTTACCAAAAACCAGAAAAGGTAATGATGCGATTTGGGTAATTGTGGATCGATTAACCAAATCAGCCCACTTTCTACCTATGAAAGAAACCTTTAGCATGGAAAGATTGGCAAAGTTGTATGTAGATGAAGTTGTATCCTTACATGGAGTTCCACTCTCCATTGTTTCAGATAGGGAGAGTCGTTTCACTTCTCATTTTTGGACAAGTTTCCAAGAAGCAATGGGAACTCGACTAAATCTGAGTACAGCATATCATCCACAAACAGACGGGCAAAGTGAAAGGACGATACAAACTCTAGAAGACATGCTACGAGCATGTGTGATAGATTTTGGTGGAAACTGGGATGATCACTTACCTTTAATTGAATTCTTCTATAACAATAGTTATCATTCAAGTATTGAAACTGCCCCATTCGAGGCACTGTATGGAAGAAAGTGCAGAACTCCAGTTTGTTGGGCAGAAATAGGAGAAAGTCAATTGTCAGGTCCTGAAATAGTGCAAGAGACGACCGACAAGATTACACAAATCAAGGAAAGACTGAAGACAGCTCGAGATCGTCAAAAGAGCTATGCCGACAATCGACGTAAGCCATTAGAATTTCAAGTAGGAGACAGAGTACTGTTGAAAGTTTCTCCTTGGAAAGGAGTTGTTCGATTCGGTAAGAAAGGAAAGCTAAGTCCAAGATACGTAGGACCATTTTCAGTGATCCAACGTATAGGTCCAGTTGCTTATCGTTTACAACTACCAGAGGAGTTAGCTGGAGTACATGATGTATTTCATGTATCCAACCTCAAGAAATGCCTATCAGACGAATCTTTGGTAGTACCTCTCCAAGATATAGAGGTAAACGAAAAGTTAAAATTTGTTGAGAAACCTCTTCAGATAGAAGACAGAAAAGTGAAGTTTCTCAAGCATAAACGACTAGTGCTAGTTAAAGTAAAGTGGGATTCAAAGAGAGGACCTGAATACACTTGGGAACTGGAATCAGAGATGAAGCGAAAATATCCTCAATTATTCCAATAAATCTCGAGGACGAGATTCTTATTAAGGTGGGGAGAATGTAACAACTCTCATCAAAAGTCCTATTTATTATATTATTTTATTCAATAGGAAACCCTAATTAAGAAACCCAAGTGATTCTACATAAACCCTAAAATTTTCAGAACAATCGGAATCAGGATCAGGGCCCCTAAAACTCAGGGGGGGTAAACCCTAGTCGGTAATATCTAAACAATTTTATGTGTACGTTGAATTTTAACGCGAAAACAACTCAGCTGAGCTACCTGGACACGAGGCTACCCTATGGTAGACCTGTGTCTCTCGCGTCACGCGAAGGCCCCTCGCGCCACGCGAGGGAGCCGTTTTTCATGTATAAATAGTAGCGTCTGTTTCCTGCAATTGTGCGTTAGTTCGACGTTCAAACTCAAATTGTATGTTGAGATATTGTCTGAATACTACAAAAACACACACAGATCACAAATTGCTGCTGCAAAACAGGGTAATAACTCGATCGCTGCTACGATTCAATGTCCGATCGATTAAACTATCCAATGGATGTTTAAGTATCGCACTTTGTCATTCGTTGTGAAGGTTTTAATCTCGTGAGTTATCGTAAATGCTGTATTAAGTTACTAACCGAGTTGTGTGCATGTTATTAATTTAGGTTAAAAGGCTAATCAGTAGGCTAGGCTCTGCTCAATTAAATCTGCAATGTGAGTCATTCTCTTTTTATCAAAATTTGTTTAGAAAAGCATGTTTATTATCAAAGTTATAATTACAGGGATTAAGTCTTTGTAATCACCAAATTACAGCCGGTATGTGGGGTTTTGTATACATTACTTGATAATCTTCACCATTGGGGCAGCCAAGGGGTGATATGACCATAGTCACAGACACCATTGGACAACGGGAGGGCCAATGGGTCGAGTGACAAAATACCGTGGGTTGTTGGTTTGATATCAGAAACATTGTAATCGCTCTTAATACTGTAAATTATAACAAACGAGTCCTTTTAGTAAAAAGAATGATTCACCAGTATTTCCCGCTGACAAAACCTTTTTCAAACATGTTTCAGGTGATCTGTTGTGATCCAGGAAAAGTGCCGTGAAGCACAACAAGCTTAAAGAAAGTGGCTTAATATAAAAGAAAGAAACATGTTTTGAAAAATAAAGATTTCTCAGTGAAATCATATGATTGTAAATTACCGGGGTTTTATCCCGAGTTGTGAAATAAAATAATCGGGAAATTTTAGTTTAAAAAGATCCTAAAGAAAACTTCCGCTGTTAATTAAATACCACGGGATTTTCTGTTTCGCGGCTCCTGAAACGGGTCAAACCGGGTCGGGGCCCGTGACAGTAACCCAGCCAAGTCTTTCGGAAAGGCTTCTAGAAATTCCTTCACATCGGGGTTGTCTTATAGCTCCAGCTCCTTTGTCTCCTTATCGACAACATGAGTAAGGAAGGCCATGCAGCCCATTCGGAGGCTCTTTTGTGTCTCTATGGCCAATGTGAGGTGTCACAAATCCACCGCCTTATGGGGCCTAGTGCCCTCGCAACTAATGCAAAGAGGTTATGTACTATAAGTGTCTCATCATTCGCAAGAGGGATGCGAATGACTTTCCTTATGATGAACAACTTCAGCTCTATACTTGGATATCCAATCCAAGCTGACTACAATATCATGACTTCCCATTAATATTTTCTTTTTCCAAACGGTACTGGTCGAAATGGTACGGGCCGAACCCATGAACTTAGGAAAGTCATTTCGGCCCGTACCATTTCGACCTATGAACTTAGGAAAGTCATTTCGGGTCGAAATGGTACGGGCCGAACCCAGCTCAGTACGTGGTAGCACATACTTTTTCTCAACACACTCCCATGATCTCAAATGATTGGCTTGGACCCAGTTTTCAAACCTATCTTTCCAACCATAATACTCCTCAATGCTCATTAGTTTAGGGGGTTTTTGCATTGTTCCAGTTTCATTTTCCATGTTCATGTTTTGAGCAATGGCACCTGGAGTAGTCGGGGATGTGGCAAACGCATTATAGAACTCTTCTTCCATGATTTGGTAATCTGTTTTTCACAACAGTCACTTTCAAACGAAATCAAACTCAAACAGAATCACCTCTTCAAACTGAATACTATTTCAAACGGAATCACCTGTTGAAGCGAAATTATCTGCAAACCAGTTTCAAACGGAATACCAACTCAAGCGAAATAACTGATTTCGTATGAAACTTTCAAGCGGAATTACAATTTGAAATGAAATCACTGATTTCGTTTGAAACTTTCAAACGGAATTACACTCTGAAGCGAAATAAGGCTATTTCAAGCGGAATTAATAGCAACGTTCAAGCAGAATTACTGATTTCGAGCGAAATTAGGTGCAATTTCAAACGGAATTATGCTGACATCATTATTTCAAACAAACTTTTCAAGCGAAATTACAAATTGATTAAATTTTAAGCAGAATTTAGGTCTGAAACTTTTAAGGATTTGTTAAAATACAAATGCGCGTATACTGTGAAAATTTCAAGTCATTTTAACCGTGAAAACAAGTTCAATTTTGAAAAGAAAGAGTAGAAGTAAGAAAATCTGATGATATCAAGCTGAAAATGATAGAACTCCTCCTCCTGAGCTCTAATACCACATGTAGGATCGTGTTCTGACCCGAAATGAGTCGATCAGAGGCGTTCTACACAATATGAAAGGCGGAAACAGACATATTGTGTGTGATTCAGTAAGATATTCACTTTAACTGTTGTTCTGATTAACTTGACAAAGTTTTACAGTGAAACAACACTTCGGCAGCACTTCGGCTCCGGAAACACACATACACCACACACTCAAACGAAATCAGGACAACTCTATATATAGGCCAGCTAATTCCGCTTGAACATGACTCAAGCGGAATCACCTTTCATATGGAATTATGATTTCAAGCGGGATTATCATTTCAAACGGAATTAACAAGTTAATTTCGTTTGAAATGACATGTTCACTTCAAGCGAAATTACACTTTGTAATTTCGTTTGAAACTGCCTGTTGACTTATTTTTGACAGATTTCACGTATTACGTGCCCTGATCTATCTATATTCATACAAGACTCGATACAAGACGAAGTCGACAGACGCATGCACCAACAGGCTCTACTGGTCAAACCTAGAGATCACTATCCATTTGAAGTTCTTAAGTTGTTCAAATTTCTATCTAGTAGAAGACTAACCGGAATGGTTACTATAACACTTTACGATATAGGAAGACTACACGTATTGTTTGCACTTAACATTCGATCTATAACACGAGTCGTCTAAGACTAGTCATCAAAAGCAAACAAAACTCGTTAGCCACTCATGGAGGATTTTTCCTCAACATTCTCGAAATTCTTATACATGGGCTGGTTCTTTGGTGTCTTTGACACCTTACCTTATCTTAGTTATCGGAGATGATTACATTAAACTCTGTCGTTTGATATTTGTCTTATTCCAAGGGATACTATGGCATGAGCCAAGCTACAACCCCTTCATTGTATTATTCGACATCTATGGAAATTATAACAATTTTGTCGAAGATCGTGGAGCTCAAGGAGTATCAACGTATTCGTCACACGGGCTAGTTCGGCGAAGGATTTTTTCTACTTTGGGCGATCGAGATCCAGGAAGTATGGGATACACGTTGTAAAAATTGGAGACGATCGTTTGGTTTCTCCTCCTCAACGAATTACTTCTTTTCCCAATTAGGCACATGGCTAATACACTCAAGAGGTACTATGCATTTTGGAATGCATTTATTCATGAATATCATTGTTTAAACATATCGGAGCAACGCTGTCTTGAGGTTTCCATGACCAATCACATTCTCAATTCTTATTCGCATGATAGGCTATATCTGTCCAAATAAAAGCCTAGACCCAATGATACTATGTATCGGAAACAATGTGGCGTCAACAAGAAAATCTACGCTTAGAAGAAGGTCAGTTAATCAGCGCCCTACTATTAAAGTTGAACTAGAGGTCATATGGAACAACATGAGGTTGTCGAGTCGACACTAGTGATGGTACTGATGGTATCGGTAGTTCAAGTGGTTCAAATCCTGATGGGACGAGAATGAGTGGCAATGCCACACTTGGAGATGCAATCACACCAGATTTTAATCCTAAGGCTTTTCCAGATTATAAGCCGCGAGACCTCATTGATACGGAAGGTGCGGTGAGTTCTATCCGCTAGATAAAGACAAGGAAGTCAATTAACCTTGCTAATAAATGTACTCCTAAGTAAACGTTTTGGTAAACGAATAGCCTTCTGTTGAATGAGGCATTAACTTGGTGGAATCTCCAAGTGCAAACTATAGGGAGTAATACAACAAAGAGGTTATTGTGGGAAGAACTCAAGAATCTTAAGCGAGAAGAGTATTGCTCGCTAGTGGAAAAATTCCAAGTTTGGGAACCGAGCTCTAGAACTCGATCATGATTAGAGCTAATGTTGTTAGTTACCCCGACGCCTCTACAATCTGTCAAGGATTGATTGCATATTGGATAACACTCGAATCCAAACGCACTGAGCGCTACATTTGGGGTTTAGCCCTGAGATCCGAATCATGATCACATCATGTCACCCTACCTAGATTTATTTTCAAGTAACTCTCTCAGTTAGTCTCACCAAGGATGTGGTGAGGATGGGGGACTGCCCAAGGAGGGTGTTAAGAGAAAGAGAAATCCCGTGACAAGCAAAGCGAAGGCGATTACTGCCATAATCGATGCTCGCATTAAGAAGTATGCTAATAACTTGTCAAAATTCGGAATGAGATAGGTGACTTTCATCATGAGGGCACTTGCAAAAGTGACAAGAGTAGCAGTGTGGTGAGACTTGGCACAAAACAGGAACTAATGAGTTAGCTATATTTAAGAATGAACGAGGTGGTTTTTACTGTGGCAAGGAGGTCACTACGAGCATGGATGGTTAAGGATGAATCAAGCTAGTGAGTAAGCAAGTCTAGGGGTATGCTCTACTCTACAACCATCATGTATCAATTCTTTGGATACCAACGTCGGCTTAACTTAGTGTCTTTAGATACTAAGCATATACACGAATTAGAGTCATGTAGGTTAAACATGTCTTGCTCTATCAAGTTAGCTAATGAGGAATTAGCGAAGTCATGTGAAGTCATTAAGGGTCACCGATACGTTCCTATCAACCGACCCGTTGCATTCGTGTTGTTTAACACCGGTGTCGGTGTCACACCCCGACCGCGTAAAACAACAAACCGCGGCGGAAACATCGGGGCGTGTTGCGACAGAATTAATTGTTTCATAACCATGGCACACAAAGTGTATTTTATTTAATAAACAAGGGTGTTACATTGTTTCAAACAGGAAAATTAAAGAGTTCAGAACATAATTAAACATAGTCTATCATCTTTTAAAGTCTCTAAGGCACAGGTCCGCCCTAGTATCATGATCAACATCCTATGGAAAAGCACCTGAAAACACATGTGAAAATGGGTACGTCAGCATAAAAATGCCTGTGAGATACATAGGTTTTGTGAAAATAGGATTCATGACTTATGTTTGAGAAAATGTTTAGTCATGAACCCTGTTATTTGCTTTGTCTTGTAAATCATTTGAAAACAATAAGATCAGATGATATGTATAAGTAAATGTCAGGTTAAATAAATAACCATGTAAAAATGTGTTTGTATAAGATAAGTTGTTTGTAAATCAATGTCTTGTGAAAAGTATGTTATTTGTATAAAATGTTATATGTATCAAACTGAAATGATTCAAATAACGTTACGCCATGTAATACCATACAAACACTTATATATAGGAAGTACCAGCGGCGTATCCACCATGCTGGTATCATATTACACACGCATCGTTACTTAATCACTTAATCAAACCAAACCAAACAATGTAAGAAGTCTATGTTTAAATCAATTGTCAAATGTATTGGGTAATATTTCAAAGTGTTTATGTCAAGATGTAAATCATGTCAAATGTCTATGTCAAATATCCATGTCAAATGTCTATGTCAAATATCCATGTCAAATGTCTATGTCAAAATGTCATGTATGGCAAGTGAAATGTCTCAACTAAACCATAAGCACAAAAACAAAGTATTGAAGTAAAACATGGTTTAAATCAACGCTATGTTTTGTGTAAATGCATGCAACTATTTAATATGAACATTTATGCGGTATTGTGAAAATGCATACATCCAAGCCTGGCGACTGTGGTGATAAACCCTTTAAACAAATTAAAGGTCTATCTGTCTTAATGTCAACGAATTCGGTCATTCCTTTCTGTCCCCTTACCCTGGGATGTCCGGAACGGGAGTTGTCAATTCCTATGGTACCACTACCTACTAACGAACGGCGTAGCTAGTGTTAATGGATATATTGTCCCATGTAAACAAACCAAATGTCATAACAAAATGTGAGCATGTGAAAACAATGCACTAAGTATGTAATCAAATGAACATACATAGCGTGAAATGTCATGTAAAACGATGTACCAAGTAATGCACACAATGGGCATACCTAGCATGAAATGTCTTGTAAAACGATGTACTAAGTAATGCACACAATGGGCATACCTAGCATGAAATGTCATGTAAAACGATGTACTAAGTAATGCACACAATGGGCATACCTAGCATGAAATGTAATGAAATCATGTACTATAATGTACTAACGAACATAGCATGTATATGATGTGAAAACAGGAAAGCATGAAAGTAACAAGTAGGCACATGTGTTCCACCCCAAAACAGTTTAGAAAACAGTAAAAGAGGGGTCTATGTACTCACTTGAGATTGCTCAGTTGTATAAAGATAACCACCAAGTAATGCTAGAGATCTCGGAATCAAACGGCACCTAGTATAGGTAACTATGTTAATAAACCGGACCTAAATCGGAAGATTGGGTAGCATTAGGGTTTGTAAACCAAATGAGTGTCGGAACTCACGTGATATGGTTTAACAAAGCCTACATGCTAAATGAAACTTAACATAATTGTTTACGACCCATTACGATCCGTTTAGGAAGCTTATGCTACTTTAACGTGTCGTGCGCGTGAAACGCGTTCGGACCGCCTAACTAGTCCTATGACAAGTATTATATGCCTAAACATGTTAAATAATCAGTTACGTGACAAAAGTTTAGGTTACATATGCTAAATTACCAATTATGTATGAAAAGGGTATTCTGGTAATTTACCTAAGGCATATAAACTACCTATCATACAACTACTTAAACGTCGTGACCATAAGGTATAACCTCGGAAGGTTATTCCCTATCTACTATGGTCACCTACTGTGTTTGGTCGGATCCTAATGATCGACCAAACTGGGTCGGGTTCGAGGTATAAGCGATTTATCAGATCGCTTACCCTACGACCCTAGACAACGTGGTAATCAGTAGGCATAGTCCCAAGGGACTATGACCATCGTGATTACAATCACGTTGCGAAGTTCTAACGAACTTCGCATTGACCATTACTGGTCAACGCTGAAAGTCAAACAAAGTTTGACTTTCTGACTCGAAAAGCAGTAAAAATAAGGAAAAGAACGAAAGAATACTTACGAAGGGTCCCCGAATGCTAACCCAGATCAAAATAGCTCAGGTATGAAACGAAGGTTCCAACTTAGAGCTTTCTTAATCAGATTTGTGGGTTTTTGGGGTTGAGGGTGGATGGGTATTTATAGGATATGCACCACCGTTAGGATCGTTTGTCGATTATCGTGCCTTAATCTCGTGCGTACACTTGTCACAAAGGTTATGGAGCCACATATGCTCCTAATCTTAGTGATTAAGCAAGTTGCAAACATGTGGTTGTGGTTTAATTGGTTGCAACTTGTGATAAAAACACTGAATCTGGTCCAGATAGGGGCTCGCGTGACGCCTAGGCCCGTCGCGTCACGCTAGGCCCCTGTTTTGGCAGATTTTGCATAATTGGTCCCTGTTGTGTTTTTAAGCGATTCTCGATGCGTTTGAACCCCGTTATCCTCATTTCAAGGCTCTAAAATGAAGTTAAAGTATAGGGAACTCAAAACATGCTCAAAAATATCTAGGATGATGGTTCGTTTGGTCGTACGAACGCGATGTTCGCTTAATTACGACGGAATGCGCATAAGCGCGAAAAACGATCCAAATGACGCAACGAATGGATTTTTCTTAAGGCGAACTCTAAAATATAATGTAGTCATGCTTTCATAAATTTTTGGATGTCCAGATGTATTCAGAACGTAAGTTATGCGCAAAAATGCAAACTTGTGCACTTTTTGACACTTTTAGTCCCTGAATGTTCCAAAAGTTTATTTTAGCACACCGAACCCCTCAAAGCCTATTTCTAAGCTATGTAAAGGATATTTAAGGTGTGTTTAACTTATGGTTATGTTCCGGAATGTTCGTTACAGTTCAAATTGACATACTTTCGCAGTTTGTCATATTTAGTCCCTGTAAGCGAATTAACTTGTTTTTGCCATACCAAAGCCTTCAAAACTTATTTCTAAGTTATGTAAAGGTTATTTAAGGTATGTTGAGTATATGTTGATGTTCCGGAGTATTTCTCGCATTAAACTGAGTACGTTTACGCACTAGTTTGCGTATAACTCTCCAGAAAGCGATGTAGAGTTTAAAATTACATAAAAGTCAAAACATGAAAAATGTAAAACACAATCAAACAAACATTGGGATCAAATAACATTGTTTTATTGATAACAGAACTGTTCATAGTGATTACAAGCACAGTTGTTACAGTCTCCCCTACTTGTGGAAATTTCGTCCCGAAATTTATTTAGAGGAAACTCGTGGAAAAAGATGTGGATATTTCGCCTTCATTTGATCTTCGCGTTCCCAAGTAAACTCAGGTCCACGTTTTGCTTCCCAGCGAATTTTGACCAAAGGAATGCGCTTGCGTTTAAGCCACTTGACTTCACGTTCCATGATTTCCACTGGTCTCTCAACAAATTTCAGTGTTTTACCAACACGAATTTCGTCAAGCGGTATGGAGAAGTTCTCATCAGCTGTACACTTCTTGAGATTTGATATGTGAAAAGTTGGATGAACATTTCCAAGTTCAGGAGGTAACTCAAGTCTGTAGGCTACCTTTCCGATTCTTTCGACGATCTTGAATGGTCCAACGTATCTAGGTGCAAGTTTTCCTTTCTTTCCAAATCTGATCACACCTTTCCAAGGTGAGACCTTAAGTAATACTCGATCACCGACTTGGAATTCCAAGGCTTTGCGTTTTGGGTCCGCGTAAATCTTCTGACGGCTTCTAGCTGCCTGAAGGTTATCACGAACTTTCTTGACCTTGTCAGTTGTCTCTAAAATGAGGGCAGGTCCAGTAAGTTGAGCCTCGCCAATCTCATTCCAGCAGACTGGTGAACGACATTTTCGACCATAGAGAGCTTCGAAAGGAGCCATTTTGATGCTAGTGTGATAACTGTTGTTGTAGGAGAATTCAATCAATTTAAGATGTGAATCCCAGCTACCACCAAAATCGATCACACAAGCTCTAAGCATATCCTCCAGAGTCTGGATTGTTCTCTCAGATTGACCATCCGTTTGCGGATGATAAGCTGTGCTCAGATTAAGTTGGGTTCCCATAGCAGATTGCATGGTTCTCCAAAAATGAGAAGTGAAACGAGCATCTCTGTCAGAAATGATGTTCAAAGGAACACCATGTCGAGCTACAATTTCATCTACATAGATTTGAGCAAGTCTGTCAGTAGGAAAATCCTCGCGGATTGGCAAGAAATGTGCTGACTTTGTAAGACGATCAACGACTACCCAGATGGCATCATGACCTTTCTTTGTGCGCGGGAGTTTGGTAACAAGATCCATAGTAATGTTTTTCCCATTTCCAAACTGGGATCTCTGGTTGCTCCAATAAACCAGAAGGACGCTGATGTTCAGCCTTAACCTTAAGACAAGTAAGGCATTTTGATACGTATAAGGCAATGTCTTTCTTCATACCAGGCCACCAATAGTGAATACGAAGATCCTTATACATTTTATCTGAGCCCGGATGAATAGAATAACGAGACTTATGGGCTTCATCCATAAGCAAGGTACGAATATCATCCTGGCTTGGGACCCACAAACGGTCCATGAAGTAATATGACCCATTGTCCTTCAGTTCAAGAGCAGGTGTTATGTGATAGGGAAATTCCTTATCCATCGAACCTTGTGAAACACAAGATTGTTGAGCTTGAGCAATGCGTGCTTGAATATCGGATCGAGCTTGAATAACAGATTGAACACGTACACAATGAAGCTTAGTACGTTCCTTACGACTCAATGCATCAGCTACGACATTCGCCTTACCTGGATGGTAGCGAATTTCGCAGTCATAGTCGTTTAAAAGCTCAACCCAACGTCGTTGTCTCATGTTGAGTTCTTTCTGGTTGAAGATATGCTGAAGACTTTTGTGGTCAGTGAAAACCACACATTTTGTACCGTACAAACAGTGTCTCCAGATCTTGAGAGCAAAGACAACTGCACCCAACTCAAGATCATGAGTGGTGTAGTTCTTCTCATGTATCTTCAATTGTCTTGATGCATAGGCTATGACTTTGTTCCTTTGCATAAGAACACAGCCAAGACCCAATTTCGATGCATCACAATACACAACAAAATCATCATCACCCTCAGGCAATGATAGAACAGGCGCATCGCAAAGCTTCTGCTTCAAATGTTGAAAAGCTTCCTCTTGTTTGATTCCCCAATAAAAGGGCATTTTCTTTTGAGTTAGAGCAGTTAGAGGAACTGCAATCTTAGAGAAGTTTTCAATGAAGCGGCGATAATAACCCGCTAGACCAAGAAAAGAACGAACTTCAGTAGGAGTAGAAGGTGTATCCCAATCCTTAATCGCACTGATCTTGGAGGGATCTACATGAACACCTCGTTCGTTGATAATGTGCCCCAAAAATTGAACTTCTTTAAGCCAAAATTCGCACTTGGAGAATTTGGCGAAAAGTTGCTCTTTCTTCAGGAGTTCCAGAGTAAGACGAAGATGCTGCTCGTGATCAGCTCGCGTCTTAGAGTAAATCAAGATGTCATCGATAAAAACAATGACGAACTGATCCAAATAAGGTTTGCAGACCCTATTCATTAAGTCCATGAAAACAGCAGGAGCATTAGTCAAACCGAATGGCATGACTGTGAACTCGTAATGTCCATAACGAGTACGGAATGCTGTCTTCGGAATGTCTTCTTCTTGCACCCGAAGTTGATGATATCCAGATCGCAGATCAATCTTCGAAAAATAAGAAGCGCCTTGTAACTGATCAAAGAGATCGTCGATGCGAGGTAGGGGATATCGATTCTTGATGGTAAGCTTGTTAAGCTCACGATAATCGATACACATCCTAAAGGATCCATCCTTCTTCTTGACAAAAAGAACGGGAGCACCCCAAGGTGAAAAGCTAGGACGGATAAAACCTTTGTCAGAGAGCTCCTGAAGCTGCTTAGATAACTCTTGCATCTCAGACGGTGCAAGACGATATGGAGCTCTGGCAATGGGATTTGCACCAGGTACGAGATCAATGCGGAACTCGACTTGGCGTGCTGGAGGTAGACCAGGTAAATCTTCAGGGAACACTTCAGAATAATCCCGAACGACAGGAATATCTGAAATAGACTTATCCTTGCCTTTATCTTCTGTAACATGTGCTAAGAAAGCCACATAGTTCTTCTGCAGATACTTCCGAGCTTTAAAACAAGACATGAGTTTGAGACCACCGGTAGGCTTCTCACCTTGAACTTGCAGGATCTCGCCTGTCGAAAGTGGCACACGAACAATCTTCTTAGAACAAACTATCTCTGCGTGATGCTTGGATAGCCAATCCATTCCCACAATAACGTCGAAGCTTCCAAGTTGCATAGGCGCGAGGTCAATAGGAAAAAGATGGTCGTTAAGATTCAACTGGCAGTTGCGAAGAACAGAATCAAGAATAATGGGTTCACCACTAGCAACCTCTACTGTCAAAGATTTGCCTAGTTTCGTTCTAGACACGCGAAGCATTTGCTCAAAAGACAAAGACACGAAACTCTTATCGGCACCGGAATCGAAAAGAACAGATGCAGGCTGATTATTAATAAAGAACGTACCGTTCACCACATTATCGTCAGCCTGTGCCTCTTGGGCATTCATGTTAAAAACTCGGCCTCGAGCCGGAGCCTGATTCTGGTTCTGGTTCTGGTTGGCTAGTCTTGGGCACCGGTTTCTATAGTGGGTCAGATCCCCACAATTATAACAAGCACCCGGTGGGTATTGTGGTCGTGCAGCTTGACCCTGTTGCGGAGCAGGAGGCTGAGCAACTTGTTGAGCCGGGTTCTGAACCGCGGGATTCTGAGCAGATCGACAAACATTGGCGAGATGGCCTGATTTCCCACAATTAGTACAGAAACGGCATGGAAATTGCGGCTGGTGGTGACTGTTGCATCTATTGCACAAAGGTGCATTCCCTGTATAGGGTTTCTTTGCTGGAAGCTGTGCGGGTTGGTTGAGGGCTGCCTGATTAGCTTGGGCAGTGATAGCAAAATTTTGGGAAGCCTTACGCTTCTTTGCCCTCTTTGAAGAACCAGAGTTCTTTCCATTCAAGTTTTGACCTTTCTTGCTATCTTCCTTGTCAGCCGACTGCTTCTTGCCCTTGTCACCCTTCCGGTGTAACTTGTTCTTCCGGATCTGCGACTCAGTCAATGTTGCAGATAACTCGATCGCCTGACGAAGTGTGGCAGGGTTACTACCAGTAAGAATGTCTTGTACCGAGTCAGGTAGACCATCGATGTATCTCTCGATAGCCTTGTCGAGTGGGGTGACCATTGTTGGGCAAAGCAGGCTCAATTCTTCAAACCGATCAGTATAAGCCCTGTGCTCACCACTATCTTGCTTCAAAACATCAAACTCTTTCTCCAACGCTCGCTGTTCATGACGAGGACAGAATTCCCTCATCATAAGGGCTCTAAGTTCAGCCCATGTCTGTGCGAGAGCGACTTCTGCACCTTGGTCCCTCATAACCCCGTTCCACCATGTCAAAGCCCTCTTCTGAAATACGCTCGAGGAGAACTCGACCTTGCGATTATCCGGACACTGCACATGGCGAAAAGTATTCTCTATGCTCTCAAACCACTGAAGAAGCCCGGTCGCTCCCTCAGAACCACTAAACTTGAGTGGTTTAGCCTGGTTAAAATCCTTGTACTTGCACGGACCATTGTTGTTGTTGTTGGCTTGGTTCCACTGAGCAAAGAGATTTGGAAATTGAGCAGCCATTTGCTCAGCAATAATTTCTGCCAGTTCGGCAGTCGCAATCAGATTGTCGCGTCGAGGAGGCATTCTAAAAGAGGAAAACATGTAAAGAAACGAGTGAGATGATTTGATGAAAAGAATGAGATGAAACAAAATCAACAAAAGCAAAGATGGTGGTCATTCGTCCGTATCACAAAGCAAACAAACGACTCACAGTGACTAATCAAAGTAAATGGGTCAAAAATAATGTATAATGAAGACATGCTCGCCTATAAGTGAACACTCATCCCAAGAATTCCCAGGTAAGCACAACTGGTCTCTGCGTCTGGTTGAGATGTATACGAAGTGCTTGCCTAGACAGAAAACTCAGAATACAGGCATTCACCCTTCCAGTTTGCACACGTTCACATTATTTAAAACCCAAAACGTTTGACGGGATTTTTTAAAATTAGAAGGCACAAGGCCAAAAACCAAACTTGAAAAGGGTTCAAAACCATAAAACAGAGGGTTCAAAAACCTCACAATTGAGGGTTCAAAACCTTGTAAAAATTTATTCAAAAACAGATGATTGTTGTTCAAAAATCGTTTCGGAAAATTTTTGGTTCCATGTTTTGTTAATCACCTAAGGATAGGTGATGTACGTGTTTTAAGATCTAAACACAAGATAACTTGTGTTGGGTTCCTAGAAAAGTTATAGTCTAGGTCAAAGCATTACTAATAACCTAATTCCCTATAACCATTGGCTCTGATACCAACTCTTCTGTCACACCCCGACCGCGTAAAACAACAAACCGCGGCGGAAACATCGGGGCGTGTTGCGACAGAATTAATTGTTTCATAACCATGGCACACAAAGTGTATTTTATTTAATAAACAAGGGTGTTACATTGTTTCAAACAGGAAAATTAAAGAGTTCAGAACATAATTAAACATAGTCTATCATCTTTTAAAGTCTCTAAGGCACAGGTCCGCCCTAGTATCATGATCAACATCCTATGGAAAAGCACCTGAAAACACATGTGAAAATGGGTACGTCAACATAAAAATGCCTGTGAGATACATAGGTTTTGTGAAAATAGGATTCATGACTTATGTTTGAGAAAATGTTTAGTCATGAACCCTGTTATTTGCTTTGTCTTGTAAATCATTTGAAAACAATAAGATCAGATGATATGTATAAGTAAATGTCAGGTTAAATAAATAACCATGTAAAAATGTGTTTGTATAAGATAAGTTGTTTGTAAATCAATGTCTTGTGAAAAGTATGTTATTTGTATAAAATGTTATATGTATCAAACTGAAATGATTCAAATAACGTTACGCCATGTAATACCATACAAACACTTATATATAGGAAGTACCAGCGGCGTATCCACCATGCTGGTATCATATTACACACGCATCGTTACTTAATCACTTAATCAAACCAAACCAAACAATGTAAGAAGTCTATGTTTAAATCAATTGTCAAATGTATTGGGTAATATTTCAAAGTGTTTATGTCAAGATGTAAATCATGTCAAATGTCTATGTCAAATATCCATGTCAAATGTCTATGTCAAATATCCATGTCAAATGTCTATGTCAAAATGTCATGTATGGCAAGTGAAATGTCTCAACTAAACCATAAGCACAAAAACAAAGTATTGAAGTAAAACATGGTTTAAATCAACGCTATGTTTTGTGTAAATGCATGCAACTATTTAATATGAACATTTATGCGGTATTGTGAAAATGCATACATCCAAGCCTGGCGACTGTGGTGATAAACCCTTTAAACAAATTAAAGGTCTATCTGTCTTAATGTCAACGAATTCGGTCATTCCTTTCTGTCCCCTTACCCTGGGATGTCCGGAACGGGAGTTGTCAATTCCTATGGTACCACTACCTACTAACGAACGGCGTAGCTAGTGTTAATGGATATATTGTCCCATGTAAACAAACCAAATGTCATAACAAAATGTGAGCATGTGAAAACAATGCACTAAGTATGTAATCAAATGAACATACATAGCGTGAAATGTCATGTAAAACGATGTACCAAGTAATGCACACAATGGGCATACCTAGCATGAAATGTCTTGTAAAACGATGTACTAAGTAATGCACACAATGGGCATACCTAGCATGAAATGTCATGTAAAACGATGTACTAAGTAATGCACACAATGGGCATACCTAGCATGAAATGTAATGAAATCATGTACTATAATGTACTAACGAACATAGCATGTATATGATGTGAAAACAGGAAAGCATGAAAGTAACAAGTAGGCACATGTGTTCCACCCCAAAACAGTTTAGAAAACAGTAAAAGAGGGGTCTATGTACTCACTTGAGATTGCTCAGTTGTATAAAGATAACCACCAAGTAATGCTAGAGATCTCGGAATCAAACGGCACCTAGTATAGGTAACTATGTTAATAAACCGGACCTAAATCGGAAGATTGGGTAGCATTAGGGTTTGTAAACCAAATGAGTGTCGGAACTCACGTGATATGGTTTAACAAAGCCTACATGCTAAATGAAACTTAACATAATTGTTTACGACCCATTACGATCCGTTTAGGAAGCTTATGCTACTTTAACGTGTCGTGCGCGTGAAACGCGTTCGGACCGCCTAACTAGTCCTATGACAAGTATTATATGCCTAAACATGTTAAATAATCAGTTACGTGACAAAAGTTTAGGTTACATATGCTAAATTACCAATTATGTATGAAAAGGGTATTCTGGTAATTTACCTAAGGCATATAAACTACCTATCATACAACTACTTAAACGTCGTGACCATAAGGTATAACCTCGGAAGGTTATTCCCTATCTACTATGGTCACCTACTGTGTTTGGTCGGATCCTAATGATCGACCAAACTGGGTCGGGTTCGAGGTATAAGCGATTTATCAGATCGCTTACCCTACGACCCTAGACAACGTGGTAATCAGTAGGCATAGTCCCAAGGGACTATGACCATCGTGATTACAATCACGTTGCGAAGTTCTAACGAACTTCGCATTGACCATTACTGGTCAACGCTGAAAGTCAAACAAAGTTTGACTTTCTGACTCGAAAAGCAGTAAAAATAAGGAAAAGAACGAAAGAATACTTACGAAGGGTCCCCGAATGCTAACCCAGATCAAAATAGCTCAGGTATGAAACGAAGGTTCCAACTTAGAGCTTTCTTAATCAGATTTGTGGGTTTTTGGGGTTGAGGGTGGATGGGTATTTATAGGATATGCACCACCGTTAGGATCGTTTGTCGATTATCGTGCCTTAATCTCGTGCGTACACTTGTCACAAAGGTTATGGAGCCACATATGCTCCTAATCTTAGTGATTAAGCAAGTTGCAAACATGTGGTTGTGGTTTAATTGGTTGCAACTTGTGATAAAAACACTGAATCTGGTCCAGATAGGGGCTCGCGTGACGCCTAGGCCCGTCGCGTCACGCTAGGCCCCTGTTTTGGCAGATTTTGCATAATTGGTCCCTGTTGTGTTTTTAAGCGATTCTCGATGCGTTTGAACCCCGTTATCCTCATTTCAAGGCTCTAAAATGAAGTTAAAGTATAGGGAACTCAAAACATGCTCAAAAATATCTAGGATGATGGTTCGTTTGGTCGTACGAACGCGATGTTCGCTTAATTACGACGGAATGCGCATAAGCGCGAAAAACGATCCAAATGACGCAACGAATGGATTTTTCTTAAGGCGAACTCTAAAATATAATGTAGTCATGCTTTCATAAATTTTTGGATGTCCAGATGTATTCAGAACGTAAGTTATGCGCGAAAATGCAAACTTGTGCACTTTTTGACACTTTTAGTCTCTGAATGTTCCAAAAGTTTATTTTAGCACACCGAACCCCTCAAAGCCTATTTCTAAGCTATGTAAAGGATATTTAAGGTGTGTTTAACTTATGGTTATGTTCCGGAATGTTCGTTACAGTTCAAATTGACATACATTCGCAGTTTGTCATATTTAGTCCCTGTAAGCGAATTAACTTGTTTTTGCCATACCAAAGCCTTCAAAACTTATTTCTAAGTTATGTAAAGGTTATTTAAGGTATGTTGAGTATATGTTGATGTTCCGGAGTATTTCTCGCATTAAACTGAGTACGTTTACGCACTAGTTTGCGTATAACTCTCCAGAAAGCGATGTAGAGTTTAAAATTACATAAAAGTCAAAACATGAAAAATGTAAAACACAATCAAACAAACATTGGGATCAAATAACATTGTTTTATTGATAACAGAACTGTTCATAGTGATTACAAGCACAGTTGTTACAGTCGGTATTAGCTTCATCCCCATAAAATTCAAAGTATGCTTGGCCGAGTCAAGTAAACAAGACGTCCTCCCATTCAATAGGATTGACCAATGGTAAATTAGTCAAGTCAGGAAAGACATCAAAGGATGCACACTCGAACTTGGAGCACGAAAATTCAGTAACGACTTTTCACTCATTCAATTAGGTTGTTACGACTTAACTTCTGGCATAGACTAGTTGGCCGACAACCGAGCAGAAGTAGTTGTGCTGCGAAAACTATTATTCTTTTTCCCCCTGTCTGACGAGAGAATATATTTTGGTGCATGGAGAGAAACACGACACACGGCTGCTGACCAACAACTGTATGAAGGCTCGGAAGAGTCTAAGAACAGGATGCATCGCCTTTCTTGTCCATGTGGTCGACAAGTAGGCCGAGTAGCGCAAGGTGGAGGACATCCCTGTGGTAAGGGAATACCCTGAAGTCTTTCCAGAAGACTTGCCGGGACTACCTCCGCAGCGACAAGTCGAATTCAGTATCGATCTTGTGCCAGGAGCTGCACCTGTGGCGAAAGCTTCATATAGACTCGCACCCTCGGAGATGCATGAATTATCTACTCAGCTTCAGGAATTTTTTGACAAAGGATTCAATAGACCGAGTTTCTCACCTTGGGGAGCTCCGGTGCTATTTGTCAAGAAGAAAGACAGAACCTTTCGGATGTGTATAGATTACCAAGAACTGAACAAGTTAACCATAATGAACCGGTATCCTTTACCAAGGATTGACGACTTCTTTGATCAGTTACAAGGTTCTAGCTTCTATTCCAAAATTGATCTAAGATCCAGACACCATCAGCTGAGGATCCAAGAGGAAAACATTCCTATGACAGCGTTCAGGACTCGCTATGGGCATTACGAGTTCCTTGTTATGCCTTTCGGCCTAACAAACGCTCCCGCCGTATTAATGGATTTGATGAATCGAGTATGGAAGCCATATCTCGACAAGTTCGTGATCGTATTCATTGATGACATTTTAATATACTCACGAACCAAGGCGGAACATGAACAACACTTGAGAACTATTCTGGAGCTACTTAAGAAAGAACAATTGTATGCCAAATTCTCAAAATGCGAATTTTGGATTCTCGAGGTCCAATTTCTCGATCAGTTGTGAATGAGAATGGAATACATGTGGACCCAGCTAAGATAGAATCCATAAAGAACTAAAACGCTCCCAAGACCCCAACAGAAGTAAGACAATTTCTAGGCTTAGCGGGATACTATCGTAGATTCATTGAGAATTTCTCTAAAATTGCTCAACCGCTAACCTCGCTCACTCAAAAGGATAGAAAGTTCGATTGGGGTGAAAAACAAGAAACGACATTCCAATTACTTAAAGATAAACTATGCCAAGCGCCCGTCTTATCACTCCCTGACGGTACCGATGACTTCGTGGTGTACTGTGATGCAACGCGTCAAGGCTTGGGCTGCTTGTTAATGCAACGTGAAAAAGTCATCGCGTACGCGTCGCGACAGTTAAGAGTTCATGAAAAGAACTATACCACTCATGACCTGGAATTAGGCGCAGTGGTATTTGCTTTAAAGATTTGGCGCCATTATCTTTATGGTACTAAGTGTACTATATTCACAGACCATAAAAGTCTTCAACATATATTCAATCAAAAAGAATTAAACATGCGCCAGCGGTGATGGGTAGAATTGTTGAATGACTATGACTGTGAAAGAGCGAGTCAAAACTTTACAAGTACGAGCTTTAGAGTTAACCATTCAGATGAACTTCACTACTCGTGTGCACGATGCACAACTAGAAGCTCTAAAAGCCGGAGAACATTCAAGCAGAATCCTTGCGAGGATTAGAGAAACAACTGGAAGAGATCAAAGATGACACTTTATATTTCAGGGGAAAGATCTGGATTCCCTATTTTGGTGGCTTACGAGACTTAGTGCTGGATGAAGCACACAAGTCCAGATATTCAATGCACCCAGGATCTGATAAGATGTATCAGGATCTAAAGGAATACTATTGGTGGCCTAAACTCAAGAAAGATATTGCGACCAACGTTGGGAAATGCCTAACTTGTGCAAAGGTCAAGGCCGAGTATAAAAAGCCATCTGGACTATTACAACAACCCGAGATTCCCGTTTGGAAATGGGAACATATATCAATGGATTTCATTACAGGACTCCCACGGACCTCTCGAGGTCATGACATGATTTGGGTTATCGTCGATCGATTAACCAAGTCAGCTCACTTCTTGCCAATTCGCAAAAAAGACAGCACCGCGAAGTTAGCTGAAGTCTACCTCAACGAGATTGTGGCACGTCATGGAGTGCCTATTTCAATAATCTCGGATCGCGATGGTCGCTTTGTGTCAAGAATATGGCAATCATTTCAGGAATCGCTTGGATCTCGTTTGGATCTAAGCACAGCGTTTCATCCGCAAAACGATGGACAAAGCGAACGAACCATCCAAACGTTGGAAGACATGCTTCGCGCCAATGTGATGGATTTGGGCGGAAACTAGGATACTCATTTACCTCTGGTTTAGTTCTCCTATAATAAAAGTTATCACATAAGCATCAAAGCCGCCCCATATGAAGCACTATACGGACGGAAGTGCCGATCACCGTTGTGTTGGGCGGAAGTCGGAGGCAGACAACTCATTGGCCCTGAACTAGTCCAAGAGACTACTGACAAGATAGTGAAGATACGAGACCGTATCAAAGCGGCTCGTGACAGACAAAAGAGCTACGCGGACAGAAGACGTAAACCATTAGTCTTAGGGGTCGGAGACAAAGTCTTACTGAAAGTCTCGCCTTGGAAAGGCGTAGCTAGATTCGTGAAACGCGGAAAACTAAACCCGAGATACATTGGGCCATTTGAGATTCTAGAAAAGATCAGTACCGTCGCGTACAAGTTGAAACTGCCAGAAGAACTCAGTAACATACACGACACATTTCATGTGTCGAATCTTAAGAAAAGTCCGACCGTTGATACAGTTATCATCCCAGCGGATGAAATTCATGTAGACGACACGTTCCAGTTTACCGAAGAACTCGGCGAGGTTATGGACAGGAAAGTCCACAAGACAAGGAGAAGTCGTATCGAGCTAGTCAAGGTCCGCTGGAATTCACGTCACGGACCCGAGTACACTTGGGAACGTGAAGATCAGATTAAGGCAAAATATCCCCACCTGTTCAAGAAGACTCCTGCAAAGGATGGCTCAACTTGAATTTCGTGACGAAATTCTTTTTAACAGGGGGAGAATGTGATAACTGTCAAATAACCGGTAATTCCGTACAATCTAATCACTATTTATATTTCTAAATCTCATGCATTTAACGTAATTTAATTACGTAACTGTGTTGTATACTGGATAACAGTGTTAGGACAAGAAAACAAAGCTAAAACATATTTTGGTTTTCGTCGTAATGCGAAACCAAACAAACAATGTCCTAAAAGTGTTGGTAAAAAGTGTTGCGTGCACTATTCACGGTTACACTATTCATGCCAGCAAATCGTGAAATCAGACCGAAATACTGAAAAACGACACTCGGATAACATAACTGAGTCCATTTATATACGAAAACATTATTATGAAAACACATCTTGCAAAGAAACAAGACTTTCCGGTATAACGCCCTAATCTCAAAAATGTCCGTTTTGGCTTAAAATATAGCATTTTTAACGCGTCCGAACCTATAACAAAGCATTTCCGGGACTTCGGAATAATGTCAATTGATAAAAAAACATACTAAAACAATAGGATGATATCAACGGAATGTTCCTAATCACAAGTTTCCGGTATTACATCGCCATGCACTAAACTAGTCCGTTAGCGAACCGACGAGCTAGTAAGCAATATTTCCGTCATCGTAGCAACCAAATGGAAACTCTAGTGAACTAGTTAACCTAAACTTGGGACTCGGACTCACTTCATACAACTTTCGGATGCAAGAAAACGACTTACGGAAAATCCTTATCGGTACGACATAAAAGCATCGTAGATGAACCGGCGCTTAACCGGGAACCATTTAAAGTAGTTAAACACTATTTTAACTAGTCTAGTGAACTAGTTAATGATAATTAAAGTCCTAATCCCTAATTACCCTACTAATGATGTACTTAAAATGCTAATCACCCTACACCTCCTAATGACCAAAATATATTATAGTTAGTAACTTTTATAAAAAAAAATAAACATCTTACCCCACCCCCTCATTATTCACGTTAATGGTGGGCCCACCCACCATGCTCCATGTTGAAAAAGATGGTAAGAAGTTTTGAGGCATGGCTTTGATAAGATTGATTGTTGAAAATCAAGGCATGCACCATTCCTTCCACCATCTCACGTAATATCATAATTCTCATCAATTTCAACATTTTTCAAGCAAAGAACCCTTCCCCAAACACTCTAAGCTTTTGGCAGCCACTAGACACACAAGAACCCACCAAAATTTACCCCTAAACACCCTAAATTCTTCACTTTTAAGGCCTCTTATGAACATATAAGCATGGGTTAAACATGGAGCTTCACTAGGAGCATCTTTGGAGCTTATCTTTCTTCTTATTATCTAATCTATCTTGTGCACTTTGTAAGTCTACTAAACACCATATTTATGATTCTTATTACTAGTAGATTATTATTGTACAAGTTGATTATCTTGATATAAAAGATGAACATAAACAAAAACCCTAAACACAAAGCTAATAAACACTAAATATGAATATATTATGTGTTGATTTATGTTGTTTAGTGTTAATAAGTTCATATGTTCATGTTAATTGTGTTATTTTTGTTAAGATTAGTAGCTTAAAGCTTATGTTTATGATGATCTCATGATTAGTTTCATGTAGTATTTAAGACTTATGTTCATCTTACCATGATGAACATAAATATATGATTTAAACATGGATATGTTTAAACCTTGTGAGATCATCATACTCACTTCCATGAACTAAATATGCATTTAAAAGATTTCATAAAGAAACAAGAGTTTAAAAGGGGTTTACAACCTAATCTTGGAAGATTAGTAGACTTTGATTTTACAAGACTAGTTAGAAGACTGGATTATTACAAGATATCATCATAAAAAGCCTTGTAATCAAAGGGGTTAAAGTGTGAAACTTGATTTGAAGTTATGGCAAAAATGATTTAATTAAAAGTCTAGCAAAAATATGAAAATTATTTGTCATAATCAAGTTGTTAAAATACACTTGTTAAGTTCATGGAAATGAGGGTTAAAGTGTAGGTTATCAAGTGCATGTACTATGAACTATATGTGTATGTATTAGATACCTATAAGGTGATCAAAATAAATACACATACATGTTCCTATATGGTCCAAGAAATGCTAGTAAATCGGACAATTAAATAAAATGGCCGAAATGGAAATGCATAACACTTGAATACAACAGATTGGGCGTATCGACATCGTGAACAAGTTACTACAATGTCGAGTCTAAAAATAACATATTTTTAGACACTAAAACGAACACATATCTAAGTGGTCAAAAACAAGAATCCGGAAAGTCGAAAGCTATAAAAATTACCAAGTATTTTTCATGTGAAAAACGAACTTATTAAGTTGCATGCTTAGTGAATTTTTGGTAAAAATGCAAGAGTATATTTAATGGACTCACCAAAATTAGATTTGGGCTAGACCCAAATTACTAAAATGCATGGGCTAGAGCCCAAAGATAAATTATATGGGCCAAGACCCAAATTACTAAGGTACATGGGCCAAGGCCCAATAACAAGAAAACTAGGGCGAGGCCCAATGACATAAAACTAGGGCTAGGCCCAATAACAATAAAACGTGGGTTAAGCCCAATGACATAGGTTCGAAGCCGTTTACACATAAGTCAACACACATAGAATACATGGATATGCATAAAAATCGAGCGAGTAAACTATCAACGCTCTAAAATACAAAGTTGTTCCAAAGATGACAAATGAGAACATAATAAAGAATTCAAGATGAACAACTTGTATGAGGTCCGAAAGACCTAGAGTCTAATCAAGTTAGTAAACATGTAGGTTACTCACGTGTATGGATGCTCACCTACGGTATTACTTAATACGGAACGCAAATACGTGAGTTCATGTCCATCCTTTCAATGTTTTCAACGTTTTGGTTTTTAAAACAATCGAGGGGAAATACATGCTAAAACTACGGATATGTTAGCATACATGCTAATACTATGGGTATTTTAGCTATGGGTTTAGATGATAACACTATCAATGTACATAAGTAGGATAATGACATAGTAACCATTAATCACTTAGTGACCAAGGTGCAAATGGTGTAGATCTATAGAGCTTGAGACACGCTCCACTCCTTGGTAAGCCATAGGAGTGCTTTTGTGATCCCCGAAAATGTCAAAGTTGTCTCGGTTTGGTTACGTAACTTATGGTACATATAGTCAGGGGGCTCGCTACCCACTGATAGATCCTTAAACTCCATATATGCTAATACTTACCAGGATTTCATTTTCATGAATACTACGATTACAAGATTTCATTTTCATGAATACTACGATTACAAGATTTCATTTTCATGAATGCTACGATTACAAGATTTCATTTTCATGAATACTACGATTACATATGATAACAAATACTGCATGAACTCGCTCAACTTTTGTTGACTTTTTAAAACTACATGTATTTCGGGAAACAGGACCTGAGCCGGTGATATTCTATGGGATTCGGGATAACTAATGACAACGATTGCCACTTTTGAAGGGTTTGTCTTCTATATCCTAACTTCGTATGGGTATATAGGGAACAAATCCTTACTATGTGATGTGTAAAACAATTCGATAACTATGTTGTGTTTAACGTTGTAAACGTGGTATGTAACTCGAAACTACTTTTGGAAAAATTGTAAATATTTGTTGAAATCTATATATCTATGGCATCGTTGTTGGTTCATGTTATCAATACATTTGGATGCAATGATTACCATGCTTACGTCACACACAATACGCTTCCGCTACTAGCAGGGTGTGACAACTAATTCCCTGAAATACATGTTAAGTTAAAAACATCAACAAAAGTTGGCGAGTTCATGCAGTTTAGTTGTATAAGATGTATCTTGTAAAATGTGAGTTGTATAAAATGTATCTGTAAAATGTGAGTTGTATAAGATGAAAACCAGTATGTAAAGATGTAGTATGTAAAGCGTCAATGAAATCGTTGATCATTAATGTTTCGCGAGGACATTAATATGTGTGACGAAATAGGAAGCAATCCAAACCTAGACGATTTTGTGTCGACTATCCTCGACTGGGACACAAACGCACTCTTCTGTATGGGTCCATGACCAAGAGTGGGGCTCGCCAAAACCCATTAGATCTAACCCTTTGTACCTAGGTCCAAACTGGATTAATGGTGCTTAGTTGTATAACCCTATTCGCACATGATCTAAGGTGTTTCATTCCTTGACTTATCATACTATTGAACATGTATTTTCCCCGATAGTTGTAAAGTTGTAAAGCATTTAAAATGAAGAGGGGACATGAACTCACAAAATTGCGTTTCGTAAACTGTATATAATTGTACCTCACTTGAAGTTGTCTTGAAGTGTATCACAACCTACAAAGGTCCTATATTTGTTAGACACTTCGGTCTTTGTAATGACTCAAGTACAAGTCTTTTATCTTGAATATGTGTTAAGAAATGTACGTATTTGTTATTCGTTGAACTGTGTCTTAGATGTATTAATTGATAATTGTTTAATATATATTTCGCCAAATATATATATTCTTGTATCTTGTGAGTTGTATGATCGGATCAAGTCTTCTTGACTTCGTGTTTTGTATGAATAAATTGTATATGTGTGAATGTGTCTCGTATGAGTAAACTGTATGTGTATGAATTATTCCCATGTATGGGCATACTTGTATAATTGTATTTTCACCAAGTGTTGATGATGTGAGTGAGTGTATAGTTGTACGTATAGGAATACGTATATCCTCGTGTTCATTACACGTGATCTTGTATTCTTAGAATATATATACTTATATATTCTAAGATAGATTTCATATGAATATATAATCTATGCTTGGTAAAAGGTATAAAAATCATCTTAAAAATAATCTATTTTTAAGACTAGTTCTAAAAATATAATTTTAGTCTTTCACCAAAATAATACTTTTTAGATGTTAGGAAATGTATATATATCTTCATACATTTCAAAAACAATACCTTTTTAAGATAAACCATAAGTAATATATTTTGCATACTTGTGGAAAATATATGTTACTTGTTCGGTTTAGAAAACGTAGTTTACCAAGTCTTTGATATATTACATATTATAGTCTGAAATACTTATATAGTCCATTTATTTGTCCGTAAGTCCGATTTGTGCATAAGTTGTATCCAAATATTCGGATTGTCTGTAATTTGCTTTTAAGGTGTATTTATGTGTAGTCTTGTAAGACTTTAGTTGTAATGTGTCCTGTGTTTATTTGTATCATTGTATTCAAGTTCCTAACTTTCATGTATATAACTAACTAGTTTAAGTACCCGTGTGTTACACGGGTGGCTAAACAGGAAAACTAAGTCATTTAAAATTGTGAAGTAAAAATTATAATTTTATGTATGTTGAGATATTAACAAAAATGTTAGAGAGTACACAAAATAATTGAAATACATGAATAGAACCAAAAAATCACAACTCATTGAAGATCTCTTTATAAATAACGTTAGTTGTTTTATTAGTAGGTTTACCGTCGTTGTCAAGTATCAGTAGATTTACTCCATCTCGTGTTTTAACCCTTGATAAAGAAATAAACAAAATTTTAACCAGAAATTATATCAAAACCATTTTCATATCGTTTTAAGAAAAGAATACCTTAAATCACTCCGGTGTGTTTAGAATTCATTATATAATATACATAAGTGTGTAAAATCACATATTTTACATTAAATAAGGAAAAAAAGTTAAAGTAAAATTATAACTCACAAACATATTTATATTCATAAATCTCAATGAACTTCTGATCTTCTACCTTCTTAATTGCATATTACATTAAAAATAAATTGTGATATGCGTCAAAGACTTGACCCAAGCAATGTGCACCTAAGATGGCATCTTGATTTTCACATCTACTGGACTTCTAGTCTTCTACCTTCTATAATATCTCATTTAGCATGATCCTATGTGTAAAAAATTGGTTATACATTTTTAATGGATTATTGTTTGTTTGATGATGACCCTTTTGATGATTTCCTATTCAGAAGGTTGTAATGTTGGTGATCACCAACTAAACTGGTCGCAACCTCCACCACTCATGATACTTCTAGGTCTTCTTCCCATACATGAGTGCCTAGGATGATATTAACTATAACAACTTGCATATTAATTAAACCAATCACATGTCAGATGTTTAGGGAGCATATAAAAACCTCTAGCTTTCATGTATTAGTTATCCAATTATCATAACAATATAACATGTAATTTATTTTAAGAGAATGAAATACATATGCTAAAATTAAATTAACATTCACTTGTTGCTTAATGTTCCAATATAAGCTAGGCAAATCCTTCTTTGGTTATATTTCATAAATATAACTTCCAGGACCAGATATGCTAGAAATGCAGTGATCCACATTGTATAAACGTGTAATTAAACGAAATCAATAATGTACTAAGTTGTCGGGTTATGCGTTTATACCTTCAGATGGACCACTCTTGACTGTGATTGACCGTAGTTGAATGTCCTTGACAAAGTTTATCCATGATCCAACCCGAACCATCACTAAGCACCAAAACTTATATATAAAACTATAAATCAACATATGTAAAAGAAACTATTTTGGTTAGTCTTTCCATAACAATAATTAATAGACTGGTTGTGTTACAAAACACAAAGACAACGAAACGAAATAAAGGGTGTATTTAGCCTTGGGGTTTCACTTATTCCTGCAATAAATGAAGAGCAATCTGTATCTCCAAACCAAAGCTGTTAAAAACCCCTAAAAACCCTACAATACATTAAAGATACACATAAGAATCATAAAGTTTGGCAAACAGATAGAAACATTGAGTTAGTCACACATTTCGACAAATTTCATTATCAAAGATTAAGCAACTAACCTGATCATGAGCCTTACAGATCTTTCTTCCTTTTCACTTTTACCACGCCTTGTTCTTCTCGACAGACGTACATCATCATATGCATTAAGGTCATCATTTAAAAGACTGAAACATGGTGAAACTATAAACCAACAGGAACATGATGAAATTGTGTAAAGCCTACAATCTTCTGAATCTCAGACTGGTCCACATTATAGAAACAACTATAAATCTAAATCATATCAGCATATTGATTAGCCATATGAGCTCGTATGGTGCCTTCAACTAATTTCGTTGATTCCAAAGTTGATACATTGTCACACCCTCAAAATCCACACGCGGAGTATTACCGCGAGGCATGTGACGACCAGGATCTTAGCCACTAATTATTTTGAACGGATTAGTTATTGTTATAAACATTAGCATAATTAGTGACCTAATTTGAATTTTTCAAAACGTAGTTTGAGTTTGCAGCGGAAGGGAAAGTAGAACATATCGTAATTTAAAACCACAAGTTTATTATCATGTTACTTACGAACCACGCACTCCATCTGATTGCAACGTCCGTCCAAAGTTGTATCGAGCGACCTGCAAAGCATGCAGTAGGGTATCAACAAAAATGTTGGCGAGTTCACGAGCTGTCCAGTTTTTAATTACCAAAAACTTGTTTCACCAGTTAATTTATCCGTTTATACATGCGATGGGGAGCTACCCCATAAGTAAGCGACTAAACTGTTTTTCCAATACCGAATACTTACTTAACCGTACGTTTCCGCAGTGCCCCGTTTGTCAATGTTCTATCATCATTGACGGTTTGCCAGAGTACATTAGTTCACTCCCGTTCCCAGTAACAAGGGTCGGTGTGAGGCTGGTTACACCTAAATAGCGCTATTAACTAATAACCCGTTCGCCAGGCCCCGGCGACTAATCGGTATTAAATGGTAGGGACTTAAGTGATAGAGTTTCGTTTAGTGTTGCTTGTTGCATTACCGTATAAACAATAATTAACTAAGAGTCCCATTTAAGGGGAAGAAAGTAGGTTTGTATCCCTTACGCGGGGATAGCGTTGTTTAAGTTTCCGTTTCCCAAAACCACCGGGAATACCCTATTATGTTGGTCGGCAGATAATTTATTAGGTTCGTGTGCAAGTAAATTTACTTGTGTTACGTTGGTCAACCATACCCTATTATGGTTTATAAATATTTATTAGGTTCGTGTGCAAGTAAATGTCACGTACAACTACACGTATCTAACACATACCACGTAAGTCATACTAGCATATACGTTATTGGGCCTATCCTAGCATGCACACAGTCCATAACATCAGTTTGTGCGGCCCAATAAGTAAGCAAGATAGTCTGGTCGGAATCCGGTGGTCTCGACTCGAGAACGAGGGGTCTCGAGTCACAACCACGTGTTCCTGAGTCGAAATCAGATGATCTCGGGTTGGGCACAATTGAGTCGCAACCTCTGGGGTCTCGAGTCAGGTCTCGAGTCGAGATCGGGAGATCTCGAGTCGTAACCAAGCTGGTCCCGACTCCTGGAGTGTGTTGTCTGGTTTCGAGTTGTCAATCCATGGTCTCGAGTCGCAACCACCAGGTCTCGACTAGCAAGCTACGCAGATATTTCTAGAACCCTTATCCAGATCAGTGCCATCCAATCAAATTTCATTAACATGTTTATGCTACCGTACTACTGTCAAATCGGATCAAAATGCAGAAATTTCAAATATTCATAGCATCTGTAAACAGTTTATCATTTAGGGTTTTCATTATTTCATCCAACAGATTCATCCTAAACACTACGATACTAGCACCATTTTTAATAATTCAAAGCATCATAAATCAGAATAATATGTTGTCAACCTCAGGGACCCCAAATTAATTAAATCAACAATCATATGATCAATTCTTAAATAGACAGTTTGTTCTAGGAATACAAATGCAAAACAAATTTTCTATCTTTCACAACCAACAATAGTAAATATATATCAACATACTACTGATATCATCATCATTTCAACCATCCTAGTTATTCACACATTCACAGTTATGTACCGGTTCAAGAAGCACAACAACATAATGCAATTTGCAGCACAATCGCTACTTTATATCATTCCTATAATTAACCAGTACCACATCATGAAATTCTAACCCAAAATCAACTCTATTTACACCAAAACTCCAACTAACATTCTAACATTTAGAATCAGTGATTACACAAAAAGCAAACACACTTTCATTTTGAACTTTAAGACCACAGAGAATTAAAAACAACTTAGTTGAGTATAAGCTAACCAAGCGATTTGAGGATGGATAAGTGTTGGCCGCCATTTCTGTTTTCATCATCTTACCAGAATCGAACGCCGACTGTCAGAAGACCGCCATGCCGTTCATCCATCGTCGCCGTCGTCGCTGGTGCGGCTGCTGTTACATCCACTGACCGGAGCTCCGGTGGCCACTGCTGCCGTCAGCTCCTCCGTCATCATCAGTTGTCCAGCTCCTGATGCCTCTCTTTCTAGTATCCGAGTGACGTGGGTGTGAGCAAGAAGGGGAAGGTGACGTTTGGGAGTGTAGTGTCGCTGGAAACGGAGCGCCGGTGAGCTGCCAGGAGGTTCAGTTCGGTGATCGGAAGAAGAGAAGGAAACAGAGAAGGGGAAAGGGTGCGTCTCCTGATGTGGGTGTGTGTAGGTATAGGGTTTATGGGTACCAAGAGGTTGTAGAAGGAGGGGTTATGAAGGTGGGGTGTTCGTTGCCGGCATCCTGAGTCGCCGGAGGAAGTCCGACCGCCGGAGTTTTCTGGTCGCACAGGGGTATGCGGCTGAGTTGGTCATTTTGAGTTTTTAGGGTTTTGGTTGTTGATGGCAAAAATGAGAGGGTTGGGGTTTTAAGTTTATATTTATAGGGTAGGGTTTTAGGTTAGTTGGGTAGGGCCTAGCCCAAGTGCGTGAGCCCATTTAAACGACTACGCGTCTCGCTTAAACCGATTGGCCCGGTTAAAATTAACTAACATATCAGTAGTCTAAATTATTATTTTAGTAAATAATAATAACAACAATAGTAATAATAATAATAAACTCGAATATTCTCCTCTCGATGATTGGGATCGAGAGTACGGGGTGTCACATTCTCCCCATGTTACAGGAATTTCGTCCTCGAAATTTAAGAAAAAGTCATGCGATTCACTCTAAATATATATACTTAGATTTCCATTACTATACGTAGATACAAGCAGTTTCATGAAAGTCCACAGAACGAACATGTAAGCCACATAGCACATACAGTCACATAGTACGAAAAATTATGTAGCACAAGATCCACAGAGTTCGTACGTATTTCACATAGTATAGAATTTCACGAATTTAATTATAACATCCAAGTAACGTACAGGAAGACCCAAAGTGTCACATTATCCCCAAGTTCAAGAAATTTCGTCCCGAAATTTAGCACGCAACCACTGACAAGCTAGTGTGTTTAAACGTTTTCGTGGGGTGTCACATCATCCCCTTGTTGGCTTGAAATTTCTTCTAGAAATTTCAGTTGTAGCTTCAGTGCTAGAAGCAATGTTTGCAGACAACCGGGGATACGTGCTCATCAGCTGGTTTTCCAGTTCCCAGGTAAACTCTAGGCCACAGCGTGAGTTTCAACGAACTCGGTCTGTTGGCATATTATACCACGCTTGAGGGTTTCGATTACTTGATCCTTGATCTCAACCGGTTCCTCAACGAAGCGTATTTTGTTGCTGACCAACGAATGTGAAAGACGTTGTGTACCGCATTCAGCTCTTCAGGCAGGTTTAATATGTAAGCAGCCTTACCGATCCTTTCGGAAATTTCGAACGGTTCAACATATCGCGGATTAAGCTTTCCCCGTTAGCCCAAAACGTACCACACCCTTCCAGGGTGAAACTTTAAGTAGAACCCAGTCTCCGACTCGGAATTCTAGAGGTTTCCTACACTTATCCGCGTAGTCTTTCTGACGGTCTGGAACTGCCGCCATACGTTGTCAGTTCTGGGCAATCCTACCCGTTGCGTCAAGTTCAAGTTCTGGGCCGGTAATTTGGCTTCCGCCCAACATAGAGGTGACTGGCATTTGCGCTCGTGCAATGCCTCAAATGGTGCTGCCAAAATGCTAGTGTGGTAGCAGTTGTTGGAAGAGAATTCTACAAAAGAGAAGTGTCACTAGTATCCAAGGTCGATAACACATGTCCTTAGCATGCCTTTGGGTGTTTGGATGGTGCGTTTGGCCTGACCATTAGTTTGTGGTCGATAAGCAGTGCTCATGCCTAACTGTGAGCCAAAGGTCCTTGTTCACAGCTAGTAACGAATCGGATGCAAAGCGGGGGTTTCGATCAAAAGTGATAGAAGTTGGCACTCCGTGCCCAGCATCTACTTCTGTCAAGTAGATGATTGCAAATTCAAAAACTTATCGGTTTCCTTGGTTGCGTGTCGTTACTAGCAGACATTTCGTCAATGCCTTGGATAGGAATAAATTAGATGGAAGCATCTCATAGGTCATCTTCCAATTGCTGGAGTTCCGGACTATCGAGCATCTTCCTAATGTCAGGTGATACTCTTTCGAGTTTAAATCGTGAGGGGTTGCTTAAACGGTCGAGAAATGCGGGCGTTGCGACGTTTAAAAGTCGTGTGGGAAACTTAACGCAGGCGGTTTGAGTTGTGGGGGGGGGGGGTGCCAGGGTAGCGCAGAGGAGTTGTTCGGACTACCTCGGGTTTTTGGAGTGGGTGTAGATGTCGTCAAAAGAAACAAGCGTCAAATTTTTGACAGGATGGAATAAATTAGAGTGTCGTGACTAGGTGTTAATCGTATCAAGTTCGAAGAGCAATGCTTGTGGTACCTTTACCCCCGGGGTACCCCTGGCTCGTTGCTCGAACGAGTAACATTCGTAGGAAGTAATTCGTCCGAACGGAGATTTGTGCAGAATCGAGTAGGATAAGAATCAGGGAATTCATGACAAGAGTAGCGAGGTAATGTAAGAAGGGTAGTCAACGTTGGTGCGTTCAACTTGAGACAAAACATAAAAGGCTTGGTGGTCGGCAATAAGGATTTATCTGGTGTCAATGAGGTAGCTGGTCGTACACAAGCCGTGGACGATTAGGATAAAGAACGTCGTTTTGCCGATAAGAGGTGTTACGTCAGTATGAATGGCACAACAAGAACCAATGACAGAGAAGCACAGTCGTCGTATGGGTCGGGGGGTTAAGGTCCACTGAACGTCTAACAAGATGTTCTGAGCTGAGCCGTATGCGAACAACGAGTTTGTGATCTCCCAAACCGGTAAGTAACCAAATTTGGATAGACTGCCGAATTCGTGAGGATGAGTCCGAAGTAGTGCTTGTGTCGTCGAAAGGCTTCCATGTAAGGTAATAAAAACATGTCTGAAAGGATACGTTTGGATCACACGTCACAATTTTTAGGATTCAAGAAGTTTATTGATTAGCAGTCGAGCTTACTGAATTTCCCCAAACTAGAGGGAAATTTGGTCAAGGTTTCAGGATGGGGGGGGGGGGTTTCGATGTGAAACTGTGAAAACAGGTTTTCGGGAAAGTACGATTGAAGTAACACGTTGTTGAATTTCAAGGGATAAGAAGTTTGTTGACTAAAGGTCGAGTTTGTTGAATTCACCAAACTGAAGAGAGATCTGGTCAAGTTTTCTATACGAAGAAACGTGGATGTCGTGATAAAGAAATGATAGAAGCGAGGATACCATCTGAGCAATAAACGCGGATTCGTACGAAAGCTGGCAAAAGGATTCACAGAATCAGGAAAGTCGTCAAACAATAACAGTTCTGACAAATGAAGGATAGGGTAAGCATCAAGGTCGCCGCACTCTTCGGTGGGTAGACTGGCTCGTGTCTTCGTCTAGCCACGCTTCCAAATACGCCGGTTTGTAAGAAAGTTATCAATTCGCTGGGTTTTGGGGCATGCTAAGGTATAAGGTTGTACTTGAATAAGGATTAACCATGTAACGAGAAATTTGGGGGAAATAACCTTGTGGTCGATGGAAAGGTGATACGATTGCTGGCACTACATTGAGAAGTATACACCTCGCATGCTTTTCGTGTTCGAGACGTGCAAACAGAATCCCGAAAGGTGTAGACTTACTAGGATGCTTCAAGAATCCAGGTGATCAGTCATGTGAGGGAACAAGTCTTACTACTTAAGTTGGGAATAGAAATACGCAAGTAAAAAGGATGCGAATGACGTCGTCGTTCCTCCTAATATCCCATGATATAGGGGTGGCTCCCTTTCCTCGATTCGTTCTCGTAACCTCTCTATGTGCTTCGTAGCATGCCTTTCCTGGGCAGGTCTATCGAGTGGACGTCTCCCGCGTCGATTCGCAGTCCAGGGATGATATCAGGGAATACATGGACGAGGGCTTGGAATAACTGGTTCCTGGCCCTTAGTGTATTGTGGTTTTGAACCGGTTTTAGGAGGACTCGCTCCTGTTTAACACGTAACACGCTAGCCTAGTCTTCGTATGATCCACTGTGTTAAATACTAAATATACGCATACATACTAACACATATATGCTAATTATACACATACACACATGCGCGTTCACACACATAAGTTATGCACGAGTAAATGCCGTTAGCATACCATTACCAGGCGAGCATCTGAGGTTGACGAACCTTGCAATCCGGAGTGTGGTGTCGTTGTGGTTTTCACTAAAGAACGGTTATAATCTGGTTTTCATATAAAAATATTTTATTTCCCAAACCAAAAATATTTTATATTTAAAACCTAGTTCGCTATAACCAATGGCTCTGATACCAATCTGTCACACCCTCAAAATCCACACGCGGAGTATTACCGCGAGGCATGTGACGACCAGGATCTTAGCCACTAATTATTTTGAACGGATTAGTTATTGTTATAAACATTAGCATAATTAGTGACCTAATTTGAATTTTTCAAAACGTAGTTTGAGTTTGCAGCGGAAGGGAAAGTAGAACATATCGTAATTTAAAACCACAAGTTTATTATCATGTTACTTACGAACCACGCACTCCATCTGATTGCAACGTCCGTCCAAAGTTGTATCGAGCGACCTGCAAAGCATGCAGTAGGGTATCAACAAAAATGTTGGCGAGTTCACGAGCTGTCCAGTTTTTAATTACCAAAAACTTGTTTCACCAGTTAATTTATCCGTTTATACATGCGATGGGGAGCTACCCCATAAGTAAGCGACTAAACTGTTTTTCCAATACCGAATACTTACTTAACCGTACGTTTCCGCAGTGCCCCGTTTGTCAATGTTCTATCATCATTGACGGTTTGCCAGAGTACATTAGTTCACTCCCGTTCCCAGTAACAAGGGTCGGTGTGAGGCTGGTTACACCTAAATAGCGCTATTAACTAATAACCCGTTCGCCAGGCCCCGGCGACTAATCGGTATTAAATGGTAGGGACTTAAGTGATAGAGTTTCGTTTAGTGTTGCTTGTTGCATTACCGTATAAACAATAATTAACTAAGAGTCCCATTTAAGGGGAAGAAAGTAGGTTTGTATCCCTTACGCGGGGATAGCGTTGTTTAAGTTTCCGTTTCCCAAAACCACCGGGAACGCATGCTTTGATAGTTGTGAACTCACCTTGGGTTACTCGGCAGATAATTTACTTGTGTTACATTGGTCAACCATACCCTATTATGGTTTATAAATATTTATTAGGTTCGTGTGCAAGTAAATGTCACGTACAACTACACGTATCTAACACATACCACGTAAGTCATACTAGCATATACGTTATTGGGCCTATCCTAGCATGCACACAGTCCATAACATTAGTTTGTGCGGCCCAATAAGTAAGCAAGATAGTCTGGTCGGAATCCGGTGGTCTCGACTCGAGAACGAGGGGTCTCGAGTCACAACCACGTGTTCCTGAGTCGAAATCAGATGATCTCGGGTTGGGCACAATTGAGTCGCAACCTCTGGGGTCTCGAGTCAGGTCTCGAGTCGAGATCGGGAGATCTCGAGTCGTAACCAAGCTGGTCCCGACTCCTGGAGTGTGTTGTCTGGTTTTGAGTTGTCAATCCATGGTCTCGAGTCGCAACCACCAGGTCTCGACTAGCAAGCTACGCAGATATTTCTAGAACCCTTATCCAGATCAGTGCCATCCAATCAAATTTCATTAACATGTTTATGCTACCGTACTACTGTCAAATCAGATCAAAATGCAGAAATTTCAAATATTCATAGCATTTGTAAACAGTTTATCATTTAGGGTTTTCATTATTTCATCCAACAGATTCATCCTAAACACTACGATACTAGCACCATTTTTAATAATTCAAAGCATCATAAATCAGAATAATATGTTGTCAACCTCAGGGACCCCAAATTAATTAAATCAACAATCATATGATCAATTCTTAAATAGACAGTTTGTTCTAGGAATACAAATGCAAAACAAATTTTCTATCTTTCACAAACAACAATAGTAAATATATATCAACATACTACTGATATCATCATCATTTCAACCATCCTAGTTATTCACACATTCATAGTTATGTACCGGTTCAAGAAGCACAACAACATAATGCAATTTGCAGCACAATCGCTACTTTATATCATTCCTATAATTAACCAGTACCACATCATGAAATTCTAACCCAAAATCAACTCTATTTACACCAAAACTCCAACTAACATTCTAACATTTAGAATCAGTGATTACACAAAAAGCAAACACACTTTCATTTTGAACTTTAAGACCACAGAGAATTAAAAACAACTTAGTTGAGTATAAGCTAACCAAGCGATTTGAGGATGGATAAGTGTTGGCCGCCATTTCTGTTTTCATCATCTTACCAGAATCGAACGCCGACTGTCAGAAGACCGCCATGCCGTTCATCCATCGTCGCCGTTGTCGCTGGTGCGGCTGCTGTTACATCCACTGACCGGAGCTCCGGTGGCCACTGCTGCCGTCAGCTCCTCCGTCATCATCAGTTGTCCAGCTCCTGATGCCTCTCTTTCTAGTATCCGAGTGACGTGGGTGTGAGCAAGAAGGGGAAGGTGACGTTTGGGAGTGTAGTGTCGCTGGAAACGGAGCGCCGGTGAGCTGCCAGGAGGTTCAGTTCGGTGATCGGAAGAAGAGAAGGAAACAGAGAAGGGGAAAGGGTGCGTCTCCTGATGTGGGTGTGTGTAGGTATAGGGTTTATGGGTACCAAGAGGTTGTAGAAGGAGGGGTTATGAAGGTGGGGTGTTCGTTGCCGGCATCCTGAGTCGCCGGAGGAAGTCCGACCGCCGGAGTTTTCTGGTCGCACAGGGGTATGCGGCTGAGTTGGTCATTTTGAGTTTTTAGGGTTTTGGTTGTTGATGGCAAAAATGAGAGGGGTGGGGTTTTAAGTTTATATTTATAGGGTAGGGTTTTAGGTTAGTTGGGTTGGGCCTAGCCCAAGTGCGTGAGCCCATTTAAACGACTACGCGTCTCGCTCAAACCGATTGGCCCGGTTAAAATTAACTAACATATCAGTAGTCTAAATTATTATTTTAGTAAATAATAATAACAACAATAGTAATAATAATAATAATAAACTCGAATATTCTCCTCTCGATGATTGGGATCGAGAGTACGGGGTGTCACATACATAGCTCAACGGAAGGATCAGAGATCTGCACTGTTCTTGCTTCTTGTTACTGTGCGAATTCAGATCCTATATATTAAGACAAAATAATAACAACAAACAAATATATACAACTGATTAAGGCATAATAAAAAATAAATATCAAAACAAATTTTTTTTTTGAAAAAATAGCAAAAAACAGATCTGGAGCAAAATCTAAACAATATCATCTAAAACGGCATGACTATTAAAAATCCCTAAACAGGATAAAATCGACAATTTTAATTAAAGAATCTACAAACAAATTCTAGTATATGAACATAAATATCTGAACAATAGATGAATATTGGAATAATACCTTGGTGTGGATGACATTTGTGTCTCAAAGAAGTCCAGTGTCGGAAATAATTCCAACCCGAGCTCCCAAGTCTTCCAAGATTCATCAAATGCACACGTAATACTAAAGATTTATGTGAGCAAGTGGGTTCAAAAGACATCTGTTACCCATGCAATTTGTCAAAAATACAAAACTTTTGGAACAATCAGACCCCAAAAAATAATCATCAAAAGGGTCATCATCAAACAAACAATAATCCATTAAAAATGTATAACCTAAGTTCTTTGTCTTCAAGAATGCTCTGTTCACTAATGTATAATGTCAAAACTGATCATCACAAACAAATAAATTAACTGAAATAACACAATATAAGATAAATCAGACCTGAAGAAGTATATATTTACTACTGTATAATGTCATCTTGATTTTCACCTCTACTGGACTTCTGGTCTTAAACCCATACATCTTCCTCACATCTTCCTCGCTATACATCTCCTTCAATGCCACCACCTCTTCCGCCATCTCTCTTTTTCTCTGTTCACCATAACCATACATATAACATATAATGAGAATTATTATTTCAATTTCATACAACAATTGATTGTGAAAAAAGAAACTTACTCTTCAAGAAATCGAGGTCTCCGGTAACTGCAGTGTTCAACAACTGTTGGAACTTTTTCTCTCACTGAAATCAAAATTGGATAACTAAGTAGGCACAATTACAAAACACGATAAGCATTGTTTTTCTTATTAGGGACCCTATACTTTGCAATATATCTCAAAGCAAAAGAGAATTAAAAAGCTCATTAGGAATTACCACTATGTAGTAATGAAGTTAGGCCTTCCCGGTCAATGCATACCTTATCACAGCTACTGAGCTACCCAAAAGGGGGCAACATTGTCTGACCAATCAGCAGCCTTGAGATCCTTCAGAAAAAGTAACAATATAACATGAGTTTTAAAAACTAATAATTTCAAATATTGAGTGTTAAAAGTTTAATAGCAGCTGTCACAACAGAATAAATTGCAAGTTTGAGTCAAAGTTCAAATTCAAGTAAACAGTTTTATAGTCAAAGCCTATTGTGTATAAATCTACACCCTATTTGTTTTATATCCTGTTCCTAAACTACCCTTATATGCACTCTCCTATTAATTGTAGATGACTTACCCATGGAACTAAAATTCCTTTTATGTGAAGAGAATAACTTCTACAACTGTTGTTTTAATCACCTCTGCACCAAACTCGAAGCATTTCCTATTGGGGTAAGAGGTCAAACAGGTCAGGATGGGTTGAAATTCGCCCTCCCCATACCTGGTTTGACTCATTTTTCTCGTTTCATTGGTAGCTAATTTTCTACATCAGGCCCAATTGACCCGCTATTTTATTTATTGACAGGTTTGCATATATAGGGGATGAATGTACCTCTTCATCTTGCATATTGCCATATAAACTACCGCAAAATGTGATGTCTATATTGGACATGTCATAAAAGTCACTACCTCCATAAACTATAAACTTTTTCATCTTCTGGATTCCAAATGTACCGACTCATAAAATAAATGGTTTCAAGTGCTTCAGCAGATGATATGCATGTGGCCTGCAGAATGACATAAAGAAAACCTCTTATCATAATAGTATCCGGATAAAAAAGAATTTATTATTTCATATAATAGTATAGGGAACTGAATGAAAGATGAAATCACCTTCTGCCTTGAAAGTGTTTCCAAGTGAATATTAGAATTAAAATGGGTGTGTCTTTTACCTGTTTATAGGATATAAAAGAACATATAACGGATTTAACATCACCTCCAACATAAAAATTGAGACATTTGATCAAACACTTAGAGTGCATGGCTAAATATAAAAAAAACTCATTATTATGAAATCGCTACCAAATCCAAAATGATAAACGAACAATAAAAACTATAAGACCTCAATTCCAAGCAACATTACTTATTGAAATCATCGAAAATAAGAGACCATAAACAATAATACACTCTTCTTCAATTTAAGGACTAAATCAATATACAAAAACCTAATCAAATCACTTAATCTAATACTCAAAACTATATCACCTTGAAAGTTGAATAAGATTTACCTAAAATCTCCAATGTGTATGTGAATCAACTTATGCTCTTTATTTAACTGTTCCTACAAAAAGACACCGTGTCCCCACAAAAATAAAGAAAATAATAAATAAGGTATGATGATGCAAAAAATCTTATAAACCATCTACCCACATGCACATGATTCTTCTATAGTTATACACTTTTACTTCCCAACATTTGACCAAAATGATTCGCTTTTTAATTCTTTCAATGTCTATTACTTGAATTATCAACTAACAATCTAACATCATTGGAGTACTACGTTCTATGCATAATGTACAACTTGTTGGTGTTAAATTTCTTACCGGTTTATGATGGATTTTTAGCTTAGCCCATTTTCCAATATTTCTTCAACAGTGCCATAACCACCTGAGAAAATTCACTAACAGAGTATAATTAATTTTTAAGATTATTTTCAAGACTTTGAATCTTTAAGAAACAATATAAGAATATATACCCGAAAGACCAATAAAGGAGTCAGCTTGGCGAGCCATCTCAGCTTTTCTTTCGTGCATTCCGCCACCGCTTTCACTTTACCAATCGTTTCACCGGTTATCTATAAATCGCAAATCTTTTAAACTCAGTATATTACATATAAAAAAACCAGTTATCTGTAGATCATGGCTGCTCTGATTTAAGACCACCACACCATCAAAGCCCTTCATCAAACGCTATAGTCGCTGGAGTTGACGGCTGCTCCCACCGATATCAACACCACCGCCCATCCTTCAACCAAACCGACACCACCAAAGGTGTCCTTGTTCTCCAATTTACAACCTTATATAGTTCACGCGTCGGAGTATGTAGCATCGCCATAGCGTACGATGGCTAACCACCACCAGAAGGTTCAGTCTCTCACTGAATCATCTTTATGTCATAGACATGTGTGCGATGGAGTTTCTTGCGAACAAACAAAAAGTGAAATAAAAGAGATCTGGATCATCATCAACAGACACACAACTGACAACAAAAAAAAGTTATAAAAAGGTCAAATTGCGCAGATATGCCTTTGGATTCAAGCAGTCCAACTCAATTGCTTTCTTTGCATCAGAAACAACTTCTGCTCTAAAAAAAGTTGTAAAAAAGGTCAAATGCGTGAATACCTACCAGCCATACAGAACTGGAGTGCTAAAATATGCTTTCTTTAGCCCTTTGAACTGATAGGGTTAAACCAGAGTAAGAGAGAAACTATGGGTGAAGAAGATTGATAATATCTCTGAATGATTTATTAATACGTAGAAACAATTATAAATACTGTAATGAGTTACAAGGAGCCCCCTTAACTAATGACAAAAGACATAATAATACCAAATGTTTAATTATTAATAAATACCATAACAATACCCCATTCTTAACCACTTTTTGACCTCAATAAGTGAAATCTGGGAACCGAATCATCATTTCATCCAAATACTCCCAAGTTGCCTCTTGAACTGTTTGATATTTCCAACGAATTAATACCTTCATTGCCGCCTTACTTCCACGCTTTACTAACTTCCTTTCGAGCACTTCTTCAGGCCGTAAGCGAAACCGTGAATCTACCGGAATGGGCAGAATCTTGTCGGGTGGACCCAGAGCTGGTTTTAGGAGTGACACATGAAACACCGGATGAATTTGCGCCTCGTCAGGAAGGTCCAACCGATAGGCTACCTGACCAATCTTTTCCACCACCAAGAACGGTCCAAAATACTTCGGGGTGAGTTTGGAGTGCTTATGAACACGCATAGAGTTTTGCATATATGGGCGCAGTTTAAGATACACCCACGTGCCCACCTCAAGTTCACGTTCTGAATGTTTTTATCCGCTTCTTGTTTCATTCTGTTTTGAGCTTTGGTCAAGGATTGTTTAAGTAACCTTATTGTTGCTTCTTTATCCATTAAAAACTCATCAAGCTCCCCATTACCTGCATCTTTTTTAATATAAGGAATATAGAGTGGGGGCGGATACCCGTATAAAGCTTCAAACGGAGTCATGTTGATCGATGAATGGAAAGTAGTATTGTACCACCACTCGGCTAACGGAACCCACTTAGCCCATGTGTACGGTCGCTCCATCACCATGCAACGTAAATAACCCTCCAAGCACCTGTTAACCACCTCGGTTTGGCCATCAGATTGAGGATGGTAGGCTGTTGATAGGTTAGCTGCAATACCCTGTAATGATAAGAATTCCTTCCAAAAAGTACTCATGAATATCGGGTCTCGGTCAGACACGATAGAACTAGGACACCCGTGGAGCTTGTACACATTATCAATAAACACTTGAGCCACATCAGCCGCTGAAAACGGACGTCGAAGCAATATAAAGTGACTATACTTGGTAAGTCGGTCGACTACCACCCATACCGTATCCTTACCGTTAGACTTGGGAAGCCCTCCGATAAAGTCCATAGAGATGTCGGTAAAAACCGTGTTAGGTATGGGAAGCGGTTGTAGTAATCCTGGCGACGCCACATTCTCGTGCTTGGCTCTCATGCACACGTCACAACCGCGTATAAACTGTCGAACCATTTTTGTGATTCCCTTCTAAAAGAACATGCCCTTTACCCGTTGCGTTGTTGCATGAATTCCCGAATGGCCCCCAATTGGCGAGCTATGGCACAAGTTCAAAATATCTTCACGAAGTTGTCTGTCCCCTCCTACTACCAGTTTGCCCCATTTTGTCAACCATTCCCCATTCCATTTAAAGTTGGCTACCACCTCACCATTTTTTAATTTGGTCACTATTTCCTGGAGTGGGTCATCTTTTTGTTGACTAGTGATGATTCGTTGCATGAGAACAGGTTCAAAGGAGTTTATAGATGTGGAGAAAAGTGATACCCCATGCACCCGAGATAATGCGTCAGCCGCTACGTTCTCTTTTCCTTTTTTATAATCTATAGAGTAATTGTAACCCATCAGTTTGACGAGCCACTTATGTTGGAGAGGCGTCGTCACCTTCTGAGTTAGCAAATGCTTTAAACTTTGCTGATCAGTACGAATGAGGAATTGCCCGGTTACAAGATAATAGTGCCACTGTTTTACCGCCATCAGAATCGCTAATAACTCCTTTTCGTAGACCGATAAGACTTGTTGTTTAGGAGATAATGCCTTGCTAATAAAGGATATCGGGTGTTTGTCTTGCATCAATACCGCCCCTAGTCCATAAGCTGATGCATCAGTTTCGATAACAAACTGCTTAGAGAAGTCTGGTAGGGCGAGAACCGGGGCAGATGACAGGGCCGATTTAAGCTGATCGAACGCGAGCTGAGCTCCTTCATGCCACCCAAAAGCATCCTTTTTTAATAAGTCGGTCAATGGTTTTGCAATGATACCAAAGGATCGGATGAACCGTCGGTAGTAGCCGGCCAATCCTAAAAAACCCCGAAGTTGCTTAAGCGTTTTGGGTGGTGGCCAATTGGCGATTGCCTCGACTTTAGAAGGATCAGTACTAACCCCTTCACTCGAAATAATATGTCCTAAATACTCGATTGCCTTTCCTCCAAAAACACATTTTGATTGCTTAGCGAATAACTTATGCTCTCGCATTAACCGGAGAACTTGCTTGAGATGGAATAAGTGTTCTTTGTTATCTCCACTATAAACTAGAATATCATCGAAAATTACTAGCACCCCTTTTCTCAAAAGTGGTTGAAAGATATGATTCATAAGTGCTTGAAAGGTCGCTGGAGCATTCGTGAGGCCAAAAGGCATTACAAGAAATTCGTAGTGACCTTCGTGCGTACGAAACGCTGTTTTGTGGACGTCCTCCGAACACATGTGTACCTGATGATAACCCGAGCGTAAGTCGAGTTTAGAAAACACCGCTGCACCCCCGAGCTCATCCAATAACTCTTTAATCAGGGGAATCGGAAATTTATTTTTTACCGTTGCTTCATTTAACCTCCGGTAATCCATACACATCCTCCACTGGCCATCCTTCTTTTTAACCAAGACAACCGGTGCAGCAAAGTCACTTTGGCTATTGCGTATGATACCCGCTTCCAAAAGTTCGCGGGTTGTTTTCTCGATAACATCCTTTTGTACCGTTGGGTACCGGTATGGACGTTGACTGATCGGCGTTGTACCTTCCTTCAAAACTATACGGTGGTCAAACTTGCGCTCTGGCGGTAAACTAATGGGGGTTTGGAACACATCACTAAACTCAGTTAAAAGGGACTGCCATGTGTACTCATCCTTCCCTGGTACTATCTTGGATTCAAAACAAGGTACATGAGGTTGTGTAAGTTGTAAACTAAACAATTGTGAAGAATTTGCCTTAGATTGTTTATGTATTATGGACCCCATTTTTTCCCCAGAACACACCAAGAACTTGTTATTCTCAATCCCCTTAAGCTCACAAGACACCCCATCTATCTTGAATTTCATGGTCATCTTTTGAAAATTCCACAAAATATCCTCTAGGGGAAATAACCACTGAACTCCCAGAATCATGTCATAATTTTCTAAATTGATAAGGAGTACCTCGGTCGTGTACCACCTTCCTTCCATCGTCCACTGAAACTCGGGACAAACCTGAGTACAGTGAAGTTGTTTGCCATCGGCCACACCTACCTTAATCGGTGGGATGTCCTTTACTGGACATTGAAGTCTTTTAGCCAACCTGCTGTCAATAAAATTATGTGTCGAACCCGAATCTATGAGGATATGGAGTTGTCATGTCCCCATTGATCCCATAACCCTCATTGTCGAGTACGAAGGTAACCCGGTTAACGCGTGTATTGAAATCTGAGGATCTGATTCTTGTTCTTCAGTAGTCGGCGTGACATCCTCTCTGTCCTCATCATCGTCCACCTCAATAATAAAAAGCTGATTTCTGGTACACTTATGGCCTGGTACAAACTTTTCGGTGCACCAAAAACACTCACCTTTTGATCTTTTTCGTTCCAATTCCTTACTGGTTAGGCGGCGTGGATTGTTGGTAATAGGTTTAGTAGGTTTCGAATATGGAGCTGGTAGTAGAGGTAATTTATTTGCATTCATAGGTGGTGTAATACGCGTTGTCTCTTGGGTTTTCTGCGGTGCCCCTTTACTGGTTAGGATGGAGTTCATCAGGTTTTTGTTGTTAATGTTTTGAATTCTCGCCAACCCATATGCCTCGTGTAGGGTTCGAGGCTTGAACATCTTCACCGGGCCCTTAATCTCCTGTTTCAGCCCCTTCAAGTAGAGGCTTACCGCCTGTTCTTCACTAATCGTAACCTTGTTGAGTAGCCTGTCAAAATTCGAGTTATATTCTTGCAAGTCATCTTCCTGGTTGAGAGATGCTAACTCTTCCATAGCATCCTCGAACATTGCATTAGAGAAACGGGCTGTGATGGCTCGTACATAGTCCTCCCAAGGTAACTCGGTTATGGGCGTTCCCCTGATTTTCATGTAGGCTTGGTGCCATTGAATCGCGTCCCCCTCGAAGTGGACGACGACACACTTGACTTTCAAGTTCGCTGGTGTCTCGTCAATCGAGAAAAAGTGCTCACATCGGTATACCCAACCCTCGACATCTTCGCCCTTGAATTTGGGAAATTCGATTTTTCCCACTCTCATCGGCCGATTGTTGTTGTTTTGGTCATGGTCGCTAAACGCACCCGAGTAGCGGTCCGAACCAGAGTTCTCGTTCGACTTCTTCAAGAGTTGTTCCTGTTGGTTCATCATAGCCGCAAGAGAAGCCTGAAGTTCAACGATGGCCTTCTCATGCTCCTTGATCGATTTGTCCATGTCTTGGTTCCTTGTGTTGGTCATGGTTGAAATTGAATCCGAAAGGGATCGATAGAGAGCTCTGATACCCTTGATAGGGTTAAACCAGAGTAAGAGAGAAACTAGGGGTGAAGAAGATTGATAATATCTCTGAATGATTTATTAATACGTAGAAACAATTATAAATACTGTAATGAGTTACAAGGAGCCCCCTTAACTAATGACAAAAGACATAATAATACCAAATGTTTAATTATTAATAAATACCATAACATGAACTAATGTAATTGCTTGTAAATATATAACATTAAAAACGATGAGTAACTTATATAATTGCTTGTAAGTTTCTCATTAACACCTATCAAATGAACCTAAGATAGATCTATAGAAATTTATATTTCTTTTGATAATCACTTATGAATGCTATTAAACTCGTCATCCCCATACCCTACTTTATGAGTGTAATTTTACTGGGAACAATTGATTGATGATTAATGATTATTGTTAAAATTGTATTTATGATTATTTAGTAATTTAATTTTTACATAACTGTAGACTAAATATAAATAAACACCTGGAACTCATTGTGTCTAGCATTTTGAATACACTTCTCTAAATATACACCATCGTTTCCAAATGCAGTTGCAGCCTCACTCTAAGCTTGCTGTATTAAAAAATAAAAATCTTTAAGAAACAAAAATAAAGAGAGCATTCTGAATATGATAACTGATATAATACTACATGTAACATTATTTAAGCTTGGTTTCTGGATATTAAAATAATACCTGCAACAACTTCACAAACTCATCATGTTCATTTGCAAGACGCATTCCACGACCTCCACCACCTGCTGTAGCCTTCAGAGCATAAAAACTATATTAACATAAGCTTTCTATTAAAATCAGCTGCATTCACTGACTGTTTAATGTAGCTTAATTAGAAATATGAAAAACAAATTATGCTTTATCAGAATAGTATAAATGTATAATAATGTCTTCCATAGGCATCTGTTTTGAGAATAATATTACAGCTTACCTTAATCATCACAGGGAAGCCTATCTCGTCAGCTAACTTGATGCCTTCTTCAGTGCTATAGCAAGACAATGAAAATATAACACATAAGGTTTTGACATAAAAAAGTTAATACGATAAATGATAATGCGATGTAAATGAATTAAATTACCTGTAATAGCCCATCACTTCCTGGTACGGTTGGAACATCAGCGTTCTTCATGGTATCTCGAGCCGTTAGTTTATCCCCCATAACACGAATGTTGTCAGCCTGTAAACAGATACATTAAACAATCTTAGTTAAACTATTAACTAAGTGTGTGTTATAAGAGTAAAACAAACGGGTTTGGAACTAATGATTAAAGATGGACATAATAAACTACTTACATTTCCATCATCATCATTAGATATATCATCCTCGGACACAATTTCTTCATCATCATGAGACCAATACTCTCAGAAATCAAACTACCAACTAAAGACGTTGATCACTTTTTTCCCCACACCACTTTTATCATTTTAAACAAACAACATCATCATCCTCACTCACAGCTCTCTCACTAAACTCAGACACATACAAAAATTCAAACCTTTTATCAATAGTTCAAGTTGATCTTTATGCCCTATGCTGGATAAAGTTATCTATTCATATCAAAATACCCATTTTCCCCTAACCCATTCAATCTAAGTTGAAATAAAACAAACAAAAGAAAATATTCAGTAGTGTTTTTATTAGAAGGGGCGTTAATAATGTTCTTGTACCAGTCATGTGCATACAATTCCATGTATGCTTACGTAAACCCATAATGTAAATTTCCATGTATGCATCTTCTTTCAACATCACTGTTATACATATCAAAATCATCCAATAAATAACCCTAATTATTAAGATATACAGAACCCACAAATCAAAATCAGTAAAACTCATTATCCAGTTCGAATTCAAACCCAATTCAAAAAAATAGAATCGAACCTGTAAAACATTAGATGGAGTAGGGAATGATTGAGATGAAGATTCAAGTACCACAAACCCACTGCTGTCGCGACTCCTCCACCATCAACATTAGACCACCACTGCCGCCGCTAGACACAACCACTGCCTGGTTTCGCTGCCTCTATCATGGTTGATGTTTCAATTAGGGTTTTGATAGGTATGAGAAACTACAATTTTGATTGAATACGACTGTCAATTAGGGTTTTGATACTTATGGAAGAAACTGAAAGGAGTTTAATCGGAGAGAGAGAGCGTGTGAAGGTAATAAAGGGAAAAGAAATGAAAACCTATTCATAATTTTGTAGAAGATTTTGAAGTGATTGATGATTGATTAGAGTTTCCATATGAAGAACACAACTCTTTACCAAATAGAGAGAATAAGAGAATGGCGCCTAAAAACATAATTCTCTGGCCAAAGAGCATTACCACAAGGTAAAAAAGTCAACATTATTTTGCTTTATTATAAGAGATTGATACAATCAAATAACACATAGCACATAAGTTGTTAAGATCACTAAATATATATTTCCCAAAAATATATATTTATATCTAGTTTTTGCTTTTATAAAAACCATTCTTTCAAATCTTTTATTCTAGTAAAGATTTTGCCAAAAATGATAGTTTTTATAACATATGATTTCTAAGAAAAATTGGTCATATTTCCTTTGAAATATAAACTTGTCATGTTTAATAAAACATATCTTTTTCTTTTCAAAATCACCAACAATTTACTCATCTTATTTCTAACCAAAAGCACATGAGATTTATAACATAAACTTAACAATATGAACTCATAATCATGTAGGGTTTTGGTATGATCTTCACATATGTTTACTAGTTCGAAAATCATACTTTACTTCTAGTTTTGTTAAACTTTTATACAAAACCCATCTTGTATGTTTCTTTTTATAAATCTTGTAAAAACATTATTTTTAGTGAAAAACTCTATTCACTTTAATAATATCAAAGATTATGATCATCCATTAAACATTATGTTTGACATAACCCTTTTAACACTTTCATGTACACTTGTTAGATCATGTTTTTAAACATCATCTAACAAGTTTCTCATATGATATTCATCATAACTAGATCAAATATGCAAGTAATAAGCTTTAAATCACAACATAAACAATCTTATATATCATGATTTTTAGTTTGCTTCTTTGTATTTTCATCTTATTTTGTATGATTGTTTTAGTTAATACTTGTTCTTTTAACAACATATACATAAATAAGTATGAAAAAGAGATTAGAAGGCTCACTTCTAGCTCTTGTGGCTAGGGATGATCTAGATGATGATAAAAGCAAAGAAAAAGGATGATCTTGATGTTTGAAAGCTCTTGAATGGAAGGAAATGCTTGCTTTAACTTGTGGTTGCTTTAGATCCTCCTAAGTTCCATGAAAACATCACTTGATCTTCATGGAAATGGCTTAAAAATGAAGATGGTTTGAACTTGATGATGGCCGAAAATGGTGAAGGAGTTGGGAGGTTTTGTGTGTGTAGTTGATGGTGTAAACACCTTTTAATCATTCACCTTTCACCACTTGCATAACTAGTAAAATATCTAGATATTTTTAGCAACAACTTGAACATGTGGGTCCCACATGCGGGCGGTTCACAATAGGGGGGGGGTCATGCTTGGTGAACTTTTTCTAAGTGTTTAAGTGTTAGATTTTTTTTGTAGCAAAGTTTAGGATGTTTAGATGTTTAAGTAATCCAAGTGTTTTAAGATGTTAAGTGAGTATTACTAGTCTTAAATGACTCAAATAATGTTAGATGGTTACTAAAAAAAAGATTAGATATTGTTCGGATATTCGTTTGGCGTTGGTTCCGTTAGTCGTTATTTGAATGCTAAGCTTGTGTAAGTTGTGGGAATTGATGTGATTATTGGTTTAGATGATACCCCAAGGTATTCCCATATGAATTCTAGGTTAAACGACACTTTTGTACATTGCATAAAACTTACAATGCTAATTTCTGCTGAATTTCTGCAGAAAAGTGTTGAAATTGTGACTTTTAGTGCTTTTCGGGAAGTTTTTTTTAGTGTTATCGGACTTCGGGAAGGTATTAAGCCAAACCCTTGCATTCCTAGTTAGGGTTTAATGTATATTTGATGTTGGACTTTCGTTTGAGTCCTAAAGATGTCATTAAGATGGTTTCTGCGGATCCTGCGTTTCTGTCAACACACTAGTCTACTAGGTGCTATCTTAGTTGTTTTGATGCATTGTTTAAAGTGTTTCAAATGTAACCAATATAAATGAATAATGTGCATCATAAATAAGCATTCCATGAGTATTCTAAGTGTATGTCATGAAATATGCAGTTTGGATGTTTAAAACACATAACTGTATAGCTTAAAATGATTAATTTAATTGTACGAAAATTACCAAAAAGTGGCAGTTGTCACACTCTAGCCCTTTCTCTTCGGTTCATACCTTACAAATACACATCGTATATCCTTTTTCTCCAATTTGTGTCGAAGATGACTAGGCACAAACACGTAGCAAAATTTCAAAAATAAGGCAACTAGGAAACGCCTGGGGGGGGGGTAAGGCAACAAAATGGTAAGGGTGCCAGCGCCCCCCAAACCACAGAGGGTAAAATTGCAGTTTACTCAAAGTCTAAAAATGACTTTTCCTATTCTCGTTCTCGAACAACTTCATCTTCATTATTTCTTCATTTCTTTCCCCTAAAACACCATTTCACTTTTAATTTTCACTCACCCTCATTTTTCTCTGTATCACTTTCAAAATTTAATCGTTTATTCTCTACCATCAAACCCAAATAATAAAATGTGTCATGTGGGTTGAAGAATCAAGAATAGTTAATCTTGAAGGATCATTGGAATGAAATTTTGTGAACATACCGATTGAACGGCCGAACCGGCTGAATCGCTGAACCGTCGAATCGTTACGAAGCGACCAATTTTTTCATAGGTTAACGATCCACCAGAACCGGACCGCTACTAGGAACGATTTCTGGTTGAACCGGCTGGTCCGATCTGGTCTAAAAAACGTTGCATTTAATCGATGCTACCAAGCATTCCGTAAAAGCGTGTTTACTTTAGTTCGCGTCATACAACTTTAGGATGTCATTCTTTGTTGGTTTTCGCAAATACCTCTTACTGGATAGCTTGTCCACACCTTTGCAAAATTTGTACAAACTCTCTTGTGACGTTCTAGCAGACATCTTCAAATATTCATCCCATGCATCACTAGTTGTACCTTAAGCCAATTGACGAATTACCAATGTACATTTTTGTAAAGTAGTAAATCCCCTTTCGCTTCTAGCATCCCACCTTAATGTAAAAAATGGGTCAAAATTTGCCAAATCATCAGCCATATGCAGGAAAAGACGACGACTCATTCGAAACCAACGCCTAAATAGTTCATCGGTGTATTTTGGGTTTTCGACAAAGTAATCGACCACCATCCTATCGTGAACACCTATATATTGAATATAAATATTAGTTACACGGAAATTACTAATTACTTAAAAATTTGTAATTACCTTAAAAAAATTATTAGTTACACTAATAAATCGTAAGTAGACTAAAAAGATTAGTAATTGCACTAAACAAGAGAGTGATTTTGTAAAAGAAAAAGTATTGGGTTTGTTTGTTTGTTTGTTTAAATTGATGTAAAATAGGATTTTTTTTTTCTTTTGTATAAATCGGACCGTTGTCAAACGGTTAAATAACTAAATTCATCAAACCTGGACCGTGGAGAAGGAGAACGTGGGACGAATCATTGGCAAACGGTCAAATAATTAAATTCTTTTTGATGACTTGACATAGAGGCACACAAACCGGTTCGAATTGAAACCGGATTTGATTTGGTTCAAACATAAGTCAAAAGCAGTTTTTGTTTGAACCGATTTGGATAGGAATTGAGTTGACGAAAGTCAAAGAATCGGGTTTGACCAATCTTAAACTGGGTTTTAACCCTCAGGTTTTACCGTGTTTAAATTAGTTTCAAAGTATAGGGTTACAACCTGGTTTCAACCCTAGAGCTAGGATTGATTCCTATTGGTTCTTGCCAAACTGGTTTTTTTTTAGTTTCAATACGAGTTCTTCGAAGGTTCTAGAGACAGTTTGATGGCTGGATCAGAAAGTCGCTGTTGACTCAAATTATCAGCGGCTAGGGTTCGATTGGTAAGAAACTTAGCCTAAAAAACCCGTGATTCTTGAGTTTAATGAGTTCTGAATAGATTAGGGTTTGAATATTGGTGTTTTATTGGTTGGTAGTCATTTTCGGTTAACAAAAGTTATAATCTAACATGTGAAGTGTTCTTGGCTTGCAAATCAGAAAGTTTGAGGCTGTAACTGGAGATATCATCAACATTAGGCTCCTACAATGGTATAACGGTAAGGAACAACGATTTGAACTTATCTATTTTTATGAGTTTTAAGGAAAATAAAAGTTTTATGTAGATGAAACCGGTTACAATTAGAATATTTACAGAAGAATCCCTAAACCCTAAACCCAATTACCACATACAAGTTTGTAGCATTCAAGATTCTGTACATATCAATGTTGTTATGCATTGTAGGCTTTTTTGTGGTTGGTTTAAGTTTTTGATTTCTATTGGAATCAATGATATTACTTTGTTGCATTTTTTTTTGGTTTTGCTGATTTTCAGATTGTTAATTTGTTTGCTGTTTAGAAGAGAAGGCTTTTGAGGCGTAGAAAGAAGAACAATCCGGGTTAGTTGTCAATCTTAGTAGCCTTCCTGAAGAAACACTAACCTGAACGGTAGGCTCCGACTAGGACTTCAACTCTTGGCGATCCGAACCACTAACTGCAAAACAGAACACCGTTAGGACTCGTTACAGGAATGGGGTTATTCCTATAACCACCCTTCGGCGTGAGAATAAGTCTCGGTATATGTGAGTAAGAATGTATGTAGAGAGAGAAAGAGAATAAACGAGAACAGAATGAATCATACCTTTGATGTTTACCTCTATTTATAGCTTACCATTAGGGTTTCCACTAACTTAGGATGGACTTCGATAAGTTAGGGATTTGCATAATCTTCCCAAAATATTGGGGATTTGCTTACATGGTTTATCCATGCAGAATAGAAGATTCTAGAATAAACGTGTGTAATTGAATATTTATAATAAAATAATAGGTAATGACCAGGTCGGGTTAGCCGTTCCGGGTCATACCACGTCATGTCCCCCTAGTTCGAAGTTATGAAATGAAATTCATGAGATCGGACTTAAAAAACGAAAAATTCAAAATACCCCCGTGAGTGCATATTTCTCAAATGGAAGTACTTATGCTTTTTTGAATTATGGCGGTGATGTGAAAGGGTGTGGCAGTTAGGTCATCATTAGGATGACAGTTGTACATGCCCTGGTTTGACACGCGTCCCCATCCTGTTTGCCTTTTTGAATTTGAAGGGTTGGTTTCCCTTTTCCATAAATAGTCTGCCCGTTAGGGGTTTTTCCCATTTCGTTATTTTCTATCATCTCCTTCGAATTCTTGATTGCACACAATGGCCTCCAAGACCGGCGAATCTTCTTCAGCCCAAACAAGTTCCGATGCTCTTTACTGCAAATGGGGAACAATATCATTCAACAACCTTTTGCAAGAGTATGACATTAAGTCGGAATGGAACCCAGTGCTGCCGTCGAAGAAAGATACGGTGTTTCCATTGAAGCCGGGGAAAATCACTCTGTTCAGTGATTTTTTCAAATTCTGCAACTTCTGATTGCCGATTACCAAATTCTGTAAGTCTGTTCTTGACGAGTACCAGATTCACGTCTCTCAGATGCATCCTCTTGGATTGGTTAAACTCCGTCATTTTGAGTTTGCTTGTATAGCATTAGGCCATATCCCCGAGATACTGGTTTTTAGGGCTTTTTCGTGCTTGTTTGGAATGTGACAACTGTCAAAATTCCAGGTATCCGTACAACTATTAAACCATGATTAGTGCTTAATGACTGTGCTGAATTACAATTAATGACTTGAATTGCCTTCTGATTATTGCTATGATACATACATGTGCATCACATATTGCCTAATGTCATATCATTATTGCATGAGAACTTTATTGACTCAAATGATGCACGAAACACAACTAGCACAGTTATCAGACAAATCAGAAAAATGGTGACGGAGTTCAGTACATAGAGAGACATTGCATTAAGACACAGAATGGGCCAGAAACCAAGTATTACACTAGTATAGTGTGTAGGAAAGTAAGGATCACAAAACTGCCTTCCTAGTGATAGTTTAAGAGCCGAAAAGTGCCTAAAACTCACTTAAAGTGCTGAATTCAGCAATAATCATAACTTTAACACACTAATATCATGCAGAAATATGGTTAAATGGTCCTGAATGCTTTCCTAAGTGTCGGGAATCAAAACTGTCACAAAAGGTAACATAAAGCACCCTAAACTGCATAGTTTAGCACTTTAACGAACCGGTAACCAACCGAACAACCAGACACTACCCAAAACACCAAATTTTCACTAGAAGCACTGTTTTAGCATTACCAAGCTAGTTATGGTTCCCGAACATTATAACACATCATATAACAACTAGTAACTAAATACCTAACTTGAATACTTGAATTTTTACCATAATCTAACTAACTAGTTAAACCTAAACCTATACCACCTAGTAATCGGCCAACACCAAGGGCCCACTTGTGATTTTCTTTTGTTATAATATTAGATCTTGTTCCTTCATGTTAAACATAAGAACCAATGGTAATTGTGAGATTGGTGGATTATAAGAATACCTTAAGAACCATAACCTATCATTCTCTAAACAACACTTCAACACACTTCTTTCTCCTCTCCTTGTTCACGGCCGAGAGCAACAACAACAACATCACCATCATCACTTCATCTTTCATACATTCTACATACATACCAAGGTGCTAGAAGACTTATAAGGAAGCTTGAGCTAGTAGTAAGAACATCATACTCTTAATTTTACATCATATTTTGTTGGTTAAAAGAAGATACATGTTGTTAATCATGATGAACACTAAGAATCAAGAACATGAAACATGAACATAAACTTAAAATCTTAAAGAAATCATGTTGTTTAGTGTTGTTGTGCTACTTGATGATTGATTGTTTATGTAGATGATGTAGATCACCATATGATCTTGCTAGATAATGATTAAAAACATAATCTAGCAAGATGAGAGGATGAAAATGTTAGAGATCAATGGATCATCCTCACATAAGTCATGAACTTAAAAGAATAAATTGTTTTCTTGTTAAGTGATGATTAAAGTAAGTGTAAAGTCTTGTAGATCTAAGATTTCAAGGATGATTTTTCAAGAAACCAAGTTAAGAATACAAAGTTTACTTAACCTTGGTTCTTAAAGAAATCAACCATGTTTTTAAAGGTTAAACAAGTGTAGAAACACATGTGTAACAAGAAAAATCCAAGAAGAAGCATTTTTAGAAAATGTAATCACAAGTTGTAAAGAACTATTTTCTTTAAAAATGAAGTTTTTAAACAAACAACCACACTTTAAAGGGTAACTAACCTTACTAAACACACTAGTAAGTTACTACACATTTTTATAAATTTTCAAGTTCATGAAGTAGAAGTTTATGCTTGTTTTTGGCAAGATGGTAAGTATAGATTGATTTGTGGTTGATTGTGTTGATTTACAAAAGAAAATGATATGCCTTGAAGGCATGGAAACCTCTATTTTTTGGGGAAACTATGGCAAAATTTTTCTAAAAATTAAACACTTAGAAAAATATTTTTAAACAAATAATTACAAGTATATTTTAAACCATAAACTTTCACATAAAGTTTGCCATAATTTTTGTTACAAGAATTATAAATATTGGAGGTTGGTTTTTATAAATAAAAGTGACTAAATATGTATTTAGGAAAATATATATTTAGATGTCACCATGTGTGTGATTATTTGTATATTATGTGTATTAGTTATATTATTTTAGGACTTGAAATTGTCACACCCGAAATTATCAGAGCATTGGCGTGACTGGACTGGTATCTTCATTGCACAGCGGAAGCAAATAAGCTAAGTCTTTTAGAAAATGAACGCCACTAAGTACTCGACTCCACATGGTTCTCCTATTCCAACCGTGCCATAATTTCTGAAATGTAACCTGAGAAAGAAACATGCGAAAAATCAACATAAAGTTGAGCGAGTTCATAGTTTGTTTGTAAAAGATTTGAAATAAATCTTTTTGAATAACCGGTTTTTGAAGTATTGTTGAGAAAACGAATTTAAAATCATTTTCTTGTCATGTTATACGGAAACTTTGTATTTGTAACGCATTATGTATGTAAACTCTTGTATTTGTAAAGTTTGTATAACCGTCAATCAAGTATTTCTGTATGTATCATGTATAAATCAAGTATTTCTGTATGTATCTTGTATAAATCAAGTATTCTTGTATGTATCATGTTGTTAATGGGTTGCAAGGCCATTAACATGTGATATGACATAGGATGCAACCAAACCATAGGCATTTTTCTAGTTGGCATATTCTGAGACACAAAAGCACTGCTTGGTACTCGTTCTCACCAAGAGTGTGGCTGCCCGACACCCGTTAGATCTAACCTTTTGTTCTGCGGTCTAGGTATATTGTTGATTAATGGTGCTTATGGTACCCTATTCGTGACACGATTTCTCGTATCATGTATCATTTCTTGTATCATTTCTCAAAACGCATCATACTTGGTACTCGTTCTCACCAAGAGTGCTTATTGTTTTTGTATTCATCATGCCATTTGTAAACATTGCAATATTTGTAACATGTATTTCACCCCCGAAGTTATAAAACTGAAAACAGTTAAAAGAAAAGGGGGAGCATGAACTCACCTGAATATTCCTGTGCAAAGCTAGCTATATACGACTTTGTGATGTCGTTTCCAAGACTTGACTTGCTAGCGTGTGTTCTACAATATTCCTAACACGGAATATCTTATAAGTTTCTAAGTAATTGCGGTAACTACACTACGTGTCACCGAGCTTTACCGAATCGCTAACTGAACGATTTGACGTAAATTGTTAACTTAATGAAAATGATTAAGTTATATTCGTTTAGCTTCGTTTGTTGTCGAAATAACTAATAAGTCTTGAAAAGACTTGGTTAACGATATATGTCGTGTTTGTTTTTGAAAATAAATATATACTATATTTATTTTTATAAAAGGTTCGTGTTGTACGATATTTTGAAATAAATAAATACATAAACTATATTTATTTATGAAACGAAACTATGTTGTTTGATATTCGAAATAAATATATAAACTATATTTATTTTACAAAAGAATCGTTGTGTTGTTTGGTATCCGAGAATATAATAACTATATTCGTTAGTTGTAAATAATTTCCGACTCGTCGTTTTCGTAAGGTGTAAAGTGTCGTCGAAAATAATTTATATTTGTATTTGTTTTATAAAAGTCGCTTTATATCAATAATTGTCGTTTTTCAATAAGGCACGTTTTGTTTTATAATAAAACTCGTTTTATTTTACGGATTTTCTCGAAAAACGGGCAGAGTTTCCTCTGTTTTTGGACGATCCCGACAACTAGGTGTCGATATATTTATCAAAATTTCAATCAGTTCACGCAATGTATATAGATTTTCATCAAATATGCCAAAATAAAGTGTAAATAGTCGTTAAAGGTATCGGTCGAGCTCGGTTCGTGTAAACTATAACATATATAAACAGTGTAATAAAATTTTCGCTTCGTTTAAACTTTTACCGGGTCTCGTGTTTCATCAGTTGACTGAATTTAACCGTCGTTGACTGAGTTGACCCGAACATCGAACCGAGTTGACCGAACTGAAATCTGACTTTGACCACAACTGTTGACTTGTTGACCCGCTGTTGACTCGAGTCGGCTGACCCGTTGAGTGAGCCGAAATGTTGACTGAAGTTGACCATCCGAGACTTGACCAGATCTGACCCGAATAAACCCGTGGGTGACCCGAGACTCCTGTACTACGGATGACCCGAGACCGTACCCAATCCACTCAGATCTGACCTGAACGAATCTGAACCCGAGCTGAGCACCACCACAACTGCACCTATTGTGAACCCACCATCGCGCCACCGCCGTAAAACGCCACCACCGCCACCGGTCGTCATCCCAAACGTCATCGACCATCACCGTCATTCCACTACCGAACCCACCACCGTCGTTCAAACCGGAAATCCGGTGTCGGAATCGCGTTTAGGGGCTCGATTTGGGGGGATCTACCGCTGAACCATCGTCAACATCCATAACCGTCGCCGTCGGTCCGCCATGTCTCTGCCGGAGCTCCGCCGGTGCCGGCCGGAGTCCGGTTAGGTGTCTGCCGAGAGGGATGGTGTGAGGTGAGTGTGCGAGTGAACCGTCGCCGGAGTCCGGCTCCGTCTCCTGACCACGAACGAGAAGGAGAGGAAGTGGATGTGAGAGTGTAGGTGATTGTTTTCTTTGTGGATGAAGTTCTGTGTGTGTGTATGTAATGAGAATGGGGATGGTAGTATATAGATGAAATGATCAGTGTTTTTTTTTTTGTGTAAAAGGAAACTATGAAGGTCTTATATAGAGATTTGTCGAGATCTTTAGAGATCTTGGGGAGATCTTATGTTTCAAATCTTGAGACAAATCTTTTGTATGGATTTTAGAGAGATTTGAATAGATTTTATATGATTTGTAGAGATCTTTAAAAATCTGATAACATCTAATATATTATGCGTAGGTTTAGGCTTGTGGGTTTTGGGCTTGGGCCTAGGGCCCACAAGCCCATCTCGTGTGTAAGTGGCCCGTAATTCCTACGAGACCAGATATCGCGACCCAACTCCATAAGCATAAAATATTCGTGTAACATCCATATTTGTCGGCGTCGTCAGTTTTTCATACGGTTTCAGTTTATTACCATTAAATTTTCCCACAGTATCTCCGCAGATCGTCACACGCGCACTGTAGAACCGCATAAGCGTTCCTAAGCTTACTGAGGCCCTAATTAAGTTAATTTGCGTCGTAAACACTATTTAATGTCGCGTAAATCACCTGTTAATTACGTAATTAAGAGCCGTAAATCACCGGTTGTCACAGAAATAATATAACTCGTCACAATACCAAAAATTACAATCCAAAATATTACTAAAATCCTGAGAATATGAATATACAAATTATACCCAAAATATGAGAGGAACCAAACAAAGGAATATAACTTACAAAATATTCCGGAAATTTTATTCATAAGTATATTTTTTGGTAAATAATATTTTGGACACCAGGAGAACAAAAATATGATTTTTACAATTTTTACAAAATATATCATATTTTTGACAATGAGAAAATATATTATTTTTGGCAAGTAAAAATATATATTTTCTTGGAATTATTAGAAGACATATTATTTTTGGGAAGAAAATATATTTTCTTGAATAAACAGGAATTACATTATATTTGGAGAAAAAGTATTTTCTTAAATAAACTCGAAATATATTTCTTTGGATGAAAATTGGGTTCATATATATTTCTAAGTTAGACTTGAAAATATATTATTTTTGAGACTTATGTGAAATTTATAAATATTTTGCCAAGGAAAATTATAAATAATTTTTCTAAATAATAATTCTTAAAATATATATATTGGGAATATATATTGATGTATTTTTATTAAAAATAATATTCCGGAAAAGTTAAGTGTGAGAATACTTAGTAAACACAATAAAAATACATATTTTCGTACTTATAGATACACTCCGGGATATGACTCCAATACTTGGCCAAAAATATACAAGTATAAGAATATGAATACAAATACACCCATCCTTGGGAAGGATATACATGTATAAATACATGAAAAGAACAAGTTAAAATATATTATTTTAACTAATATTCCAAAATTTTAATAAATATAATTTAAGTTAAAATATTTATTATTTTAACAAATAATTATATAACTTGGAATAATATTGAAGACACAAAGAAACGTAACTCAAAGACACTAATTAATACTAAGTCAAGGCACGACCCGCTCGTCTAATAGAACATAGTACGTTGTAGGTAGTCGTGTACACCGGAAGAAGCTTTGAGTTACCGTTGGCTACGAAGAACGCAAGACTGTGAGTTCATGTCCCCCTTTTCTTTTAACTGTTTTTTTTATAACTTCGGGGGTGAAGTACATGTTACAAATGATACAATGATCACAAATGGTATGGTTAGCTAAGGAAAATACTGTTAGATCATGTGAATGGGTAGGCGTTATCTTGAGACCTTTAATCCTTTTTAAGGAGCGAGGGGCATGATTGATAGATCTATTTGGGTGTTGCGAGCCACACCCATGGGTCCGCGAGTTGACCGCATGTGGTGACTATGTCGTTCCAGCCGGGAGGCCCGGTACGAAATACGCAAAGGATTGAGCCTTCCTACACTGTTGCACACATATTAATGACCTTGCAAATCATTAATCAATCTGTTCCTTGTTGCTTTCATACCAGATTTTTACAAATACATACTTACTTACGATGATTACAAAGTTTATTCGAGCTCACACACAAAACACATGAACTCGCTCAACTTTTGTTGATGTTTTCAAACTACATGTATTTCAGGAAATTAAATGTGGACCTGGCGGGCATTTGGATGTTTCAAGTAATGATGGGAATAAAAGATGCCATCCGGAGTCTAAGGGTTTGGACAGTGTGTCTTATCCTAGATAAGACACATCTTCCAAAGTCTGGTTCTATTTAATGTCTTTTGTCGAGTACTTGTGGAACTCTAAAACAAGTTGCATGGTTTGTATTTGCATTTGAAGTCTATGTTGGATTCTAAAACAATGTTGTTTGTGATGTTTTAAACTATTTTAATGGATGAACATCTTTAGTTTTATCATATAGTTGTTTGTTATGGTTGAATGCAATGATATTAAGCAAGTCACACATAATCACGCTTCTGCAAAAGTCAGGGTGTAACAGTTTGGTATCAGAGCTTCGATTGTAGCGAACTAGGATTCATTCTCGAGTCTAGACTACAATTATTAGGGCTATCACGAAAATATTTTTACAACATGTTTTCATTGCATACACGAAACGCCCAGATCCAAGGAAACAAACATTTTTACAAACGGAAAGACAAGAAACACGACTGCAAGGTTTACATTTGTGGTTTAGTCTGAGAGACTAGGAAGGGTAGAAAGGATTCGTGAGGAATAATGAGGATACATGATTTCATGATACATTGTCTTTGATTGCATATTAAATGATAGTGGTTAATATATGTGCATATGTTATGATTATTCTGTTACAGACACTATGTCTTCATCCGAGAGCGGATTGTCTGACACTGATGACCCTATGGCTATTGTTTCCGATGACGAGATCGCACCGGAGCCAGAGATCTTTACATCTGATACTGAGAGCGACCCAGATATGCTGTCAGACGACGAGGACGACTTTCAGCCGTTCGCGTTGCCTGATTTTGGAGATGACTTACCGCTTGCTGATGGTATTCCAGATGAGGATCCTTTTGTGGTTCCCATTCCAGTCCATGATCATCTTATCATCGGGTATCCTGATGGTGAGCATATTGTGGCAGCGATCCTCGCTTCCGTTCCTTTAGTGGTCATCCCTCCTGAGGATTGGCCTTTTGATGATCTGTTTGATGATGACTTTGATTTGTTTGTTGATGGTCCTCCTGATGACGCCCATGGTGATGGAGAGCTAGATGAGGGCGTTGTTGCTATTCCACCTCTCGAGATTCCCGTTATTGATATTTCCACTGATACTAGTTTGCACTCTGTCTCAGATTCCTTTGAGTCTATGACGTTTTCTGCCTTGCAGTCAGTTGGATTACGACGCTATGCCATTGATTCTGATGATGAAACGGCGATGTCAGCTGCACCATCTCCTCCACACAACCTCGAGCCTGGTCTTGAGCCAGATTTTGTTCCTGTTGATCAGCCTGACGTTGTACCTGCTGATCCTGAGCCCTTACCTGATCATAACCCTATTCCTTTTGGCATACCTGACATTGCACCCCTCATACCTGACCCAGTTCCTACACCCATTGACCCTCCTGTCATTGAGCCACTTATTCCTCCACCTGCACCCGCACCCGCTGATGTTGCTCCTTTTCATCCTGTGGAGTCTGATGTTCATCATGTTGATTTACCTATCGTTTTCTTGCAGGACATACCCGAACCCCATCAAGGGGAAGGTACTTCAGGCCAGCAGCCTAGTTATGACCCACATGTTTCAGCAGCTTTTCCACACATTCCCCAGTCTGCACCGTTTACTCCTTTTACTTCTTCACCACTCGATGCGCCATTCCGATGGTTCCCACCATACACCATGCTGATTTCAGATCCCTACCATCCTTCTCATTTTGTTGGTTATACACGGGATGAGTTACTTCTATCACTTCAGCTTCAGTTTGAGGTTATGAGTCGTAGGATTTTGGAGCTTGAGATGACACCGCGTCCTTTACCATGTCCTTGCCAGCCTGCTTTTGTTCCCCCTCATTCATCACCGTCATTATTTTCACATCCACCTGCTCCTCTTACTCCATTTCCAGAGTTTGATGCTCGATTTCTTACCGTCGAGCAGCAGATTAGTTATCTGCTGCGTCATGTCTATGAGCTTGAGTAGGAGCTTGCGCATGTGCGCAACTTGCTTTTCTTTCCTCCACCTCCCCCCCCTCTACCACCATCAGCATAGCTGGTTTTTGGTTTTATGTAGGTTGCATTACTTTTGATGAGATCACCACTATTGAGCTGAGCTTGTGAAGCCTTTTGGAGACCACCTTTTGATTGTATGACTTTTGTAGATTGATAGACTTGTTGGACAAGGGTAGTGTGACCCTGTGATCCTTTTGATATGATACATTTGTGAAACATGTAACAATACTTTGTGGTCGATGATTAATGAAAGCTCAATCGTCATGTTCTCATTAAATACGTTGTTGATTTACATGTTTGTGCTATGATTGTGATGTTATATGCTTACTTGCTATGATAAATGCTATTATACATACGTACTATATATTTATTATACGAATAAGACCTGACCTATACAATCTTCTTTTTAGAAGATGCCTCCTCGAAGGAACACTCAGTTGCCCACAACCGAGGCAGAGTTACAAGAATGAATTTCACAGGCAATCGCACAAGATGAGGCCCTACGCTCCGAGCACAGCGGAGGTACCTCAGGGAATAACCCACCTCATGGTAATGTTTAAGTCACCTAAGACACATTACAGTACGTTTGGACATTTCCATGTGCGTTTGCTAATGCTTTCTGTGAATGATGTTGCTTGTGTACAGGCTGTACTTACAAGCAGTTTCTAGACTGCAAACCTCTGAACTTTGACGGTACTGGAGGTGCCGTAGCTTTTGTGAGATGGGCTGAGAAGATAGATTCTATGTTGCGAATGAGTAAATGTGCGCCAGAGCACCAGGTCACTTACATTTCTGGACTATTCCTAGATGGAGCTATGTCGTGGTGGAACCTTCAGGTTCAGACCCTAGGTGAAGCTGCAGCGTATGCTATGACTTGGGACGAGTTGAAAGAGTTGATGCGTAAGAAGTATTGTTCGAGGGCTAAAATTCAGAAGTTGGAAACCGAGTTTTGGAATTTGAAGATGGATGGTCCTAAGATAGCCGAGTACGTGCAGAGATTCCACGATTTGTCTCGTGTTGTCCCCTACATGGTAGAACCAGAGTTCAAGCGGGGTGAACGTTTCATTTGGGGATTGGCACCCCAAATACTGAGCATGGTGACTACTTCTAAGCCTCCAACAATTACTGAAGCCATTGACTTGAGCATGGCTTTGACTGAGGAAGCGATCAGATTGGGCAAGTTTTCAATCTCTGAACAGAAGAAGAAAGAGACTCATGTGGAGTCGTCTGGAGAGAACAAAAGGAAGTTCTCAAATTTCAAGAAGGGTACCCAAGGAAACAACAGCGGTACTAACAAGCATAGAGATGCGAATCCACCAGCCGAGGTCAGGACTGGTGCTGCTATTGCTGAGTGTGATATCTGTCAGCATCATCACACAGGACGATGTAGGTATGGGAAATGTGAGAACTGTAGCAAGGTAGGGCATGCCAGGGAGGCGTGCTGGTACGGTACTGGACGAAGGAATGGAGGATCTGGTGGAAATGGTAATGGAAACCGCAACGGTAATGGGAATCAGAATGGAAATCGCAATCAAGGAGGGAATGGAAATTCCGGTGGAAATGGAAATCGTGGTGGTTCTGGAAATCAAGCTGGTAACAGAAACCGCAGAGGAAACAACAACCAGGGCGGAAATGGAAATGGAAATGGGAATGGTCGCGGCCAAGGTTGTTTTGGTTGTGGTGATGTAGGGCACTTCAAGCCGGATTGCCCAAAGAACAACCAAGCTCAGGGAAGAGTCTTCAACATTAGAGCTAGGGAAGCTCATCAGGATCCGAACGTAGTCACTGGTACGTTCCCTATCAATCAACATTTTGCATCTGTGCTATTTGATACTGGTGCCGACTATAGCTTCGTGTCTCTAAAGTTTAAGAATATACAAGTAAGTTAGATATCCTGTACTCGATAGAACTAGCTAATGGGAAGCTAGTAGAGGCTAATGAGGTGATTAGAGGTTGTGTGATAGAGCCTGGAGAACGTGAGTTCTTGATAGATCTTCTGCCAGTTGAGTTGGGAAGCTTCGACGTAGTGGTTGGAATGGATTGGTTGTTGAACAATCGAGCTGAGATCGTATGCCATGAGAAGATTATCCGTATCCCATTGGCAAATGGAGAGACGATCGTGATTCATGGGGAGAAGCAGGATACGCCTCTACGGATTATCAGTTGTTAGAAGGCTCGAAAGTTTTTTCGTAAAGGATGTGTTGCCTTCTTGGCTCACATTGTTGATAAAAAAGCCGAAGAACCGAAGCTCGAAGATATCCCGGTGGTAAGGGAATATCCTGAAGTCTTCCCCAAAGACTTGCCAGGATTACCGCCCCAACGACAAGTCGAATTCCATATTGACTTGGTTCCAGGCGTTGCGCCTGTAGCCAAAGCACCTTATCGACTTGCGCCTTCAGAGATGCAAGAGTTGTCGACGCAGCTTCAGGAGCTTCTAGACAAGGGATTCATTAGACCAAGCTTCTCGCCTTGTGGAGCTCCGGTACTATTTGTCCAGTAGAAGTATGGTAGTTTTCGCATGTGCATTGACTACTGAGAGCTGAACAAGTTAACCATCAAGAATCGGTATCCTTTGCCGAGGATTGATGATTTATTCGATCAACTTCAGGGTTCGAGTTACTACTCCAAGATCGATCTTCGATTAGGTTATCACCAGCTGCGGATTCAAGAAGAAAGTATACCGAAGACTGCCTTCAGAACTCGTTATGGGCATTACGAGTTTCTAGTGATGCCGTTTGGTTTGACAAACGCGCCGGTATTATTTATGGACTTGATGAATCGAGTGTGCAAACCATATCTCGATAAATTCGTGATCGTATTTATCGATGATATCTTGATCTATTCACGGACAAAGGAAGAGCATGAACTGTGACAACTGGCACCAAACCGGTAATTTCCGTACACTTTAATTATTATTTAATAATTTCAATTATGTGCTTAAATGTCAACATTGTCTTATTTCATACTATACAAGTGAATTCATGCACGTTTTATACTACAAAATATTGCTTTATGCATACACGAGAGCGTTGCGTCAGTAATACTAGTAAACTCACCGGTAAGACACATTGTGTCAACATTTCTGCAGAAAGCAGTTAGACAATAGAATTGGAGCCTAGGTGTAGGTCCAACGTCAAGAATACATTAAAACCCAAGAGTACATACAAGGGTTAATATATAGACATCTCGGAAGCTAAAATAAGCACTAAAAAGCACCCGAAACGCACTTTAAGTGCAGAATTTTATTAAATTCAGCTATAATCAGCATTATGGCACTGAAATATTATGCAGAAATTATGATTTATCATCCAGAATACTTCCCTAAGTGTCGGGAATAGAAAGTGTTACAAAAAGGATACTTAAAAGACACTAAACGGAGCAATTTAGCACTTTAACGAACCGGTATCTAACCGAACAACCGGACATTACCCGGGACATCAAAATATTATTAGAAGCATCGTTTTTATTTTTTTTCCAAGCTAGTTATGGTCCCTAAACATCATATTACACCCTAAAACACCATAACACATTAAACACTAAACTTTGCACTTAAAATCTAACTAACACCCTTAACTAGAAGTTAGAAACTAACCAATACCCCCCCCCCCCTCTAGTTGGGTCGGTTACAAAGGGGTCCCACTTGGGATTTTCTTGCAAAATTTTATTTGATATGTATGTGTATTAGGAGACATAGTAACCTCCATGTAAAATGATGTTGGGAGCTTTTATAAAAGGACCATAACACCATGTGTAGTGGTGGAACAAAATAATGCCCCCACCATGGGGCATTATTCGACACGTGTCATCCCAGTCAGCATGGGGCATTATTGCAAAAGTGGTGTAGTGGGCATTATTCCAATAACGCCCCTCCAATCAATAAATAATTATTATTTTTTATAGAGAAAAGGATTAAAAAAAAGAAAATGAAACTGTGTCAGAACTATGTCTGCTCCCATTGGCCACATACAAAACTATGTCAGAAAATGAAACTAAACTTCAGCGTTTTCTTAAAAACGCCGGTGTGCATTTTTTTCAAATATAACGCCCGGAAACGCCGGGTGTAGTGGGAGGGGGGGCGTTATCCGGCGTTTTTTTTGAAAAATTTTTAAAAACCACGCCCCACTACGGGTGGTCTAAGATCTTAGCTACATCTCATACACCACTTCACAACAACAAAATTCTTCTCCTCCCTCCCTTAAAGCTACGGCCAACACCCCTAAGAACATCATCATTTTTTCTAGCAACTATCTAAGTATTCAAAGGTGATAAGAAGGTGTAAGAAGCAAAGTTAGGAGGTGTGGAAGCATTGGAAGTTCAAAGACCTTCTTCATTTGCTATTAACCACCTCTTTTCTTCTCTTGAACATCCCTAACCTTGAGCTAGTGGTAAGAACTTGAATCCCTTCATTTTTCTTCATATGAAAGTGGTTAAAGTAGGTTCATGTTGATGAACTTAAAGAACACTAAGAAACTTGAAGATGAAACCTTAACATAAGCTTAAATCATGAAGAAATCATGTTGTTTTAGTGTTGTTAAACTTGTTGATTGTTGATTGTTTGTAGAAATGATGTAGATCATCATATAATCTTGCTAGATCATGATTAAAAACATAATCTAGCAAGATGAGAGGATGAACATGTTAAAGGTTATGAATCATCCTCACAAAAAGTCAGGAACTTGAATAAAAATGATGTTTCTTGTAAAATAATGAACAAGTTTAAAGTCTTGTAGATCTAAATGTTTCAAGTATGATTTACCAAGAAACCAAGTGAAAAATACAAGTTTCACTAAATCTTGGTTCTTACATAAGTAAACATCTTTTTTGGTGGTTAACAAAGTAAAGAAACACATGTGTAACAAGAAAAGTACATGAAGAAGTATTTTTAGAAAATATGAACATAAGTTGTAAAGAATCATATTCTTTAAAAATGGAGTTTTTAAAGAAGCAATCACACTTTAAAGGGTAACAAGACTTACCAAATACACTAGTAAGTTACTACACATTTTTATAAATTTTCAAGTTCATGAAATAGAGAAATAAATGTATATTGTTGATGATTGTTGTTGAAATTGATTGATGATGATTTTAAAAGAAAATAAACACATGTTTGAAAACATGGGAAACCTCCATTTTTAGGGGAAACTCTGTCAAAATTTCTATAAATTTTGACACTTAGAAAAATATAAGTTTCGAGGAACTTATTCCCTAAAAATGTACCTAAAAGCATTTACCATGGTTTCCCTAACTTTTGTGTTAATAAATGATGATTTCTTCAAGCTTAAAATTTATATTAAGTATGTATATTTTTGAGGAAAATATATGTATTTATTGGTCACCAAATTTTGTGCTAAGTGTATGTAGTATGTAATATACGTGATAGTGTATTAGGACTTGAAAATACACTAAATACTCTTGAGAAGTAAAAACACAAAAATACACTTACAAGATACATAATTCGGGTGCAAAATACAAGAAACTTATATATTTTTTTTGAGAAAATAATATAAGTAAGACACTTAGTTAAAAATATAAATTATTTTTAACACAAGAATACATATACAAGAGATAGGGACTTGTACTTGTGCGATACAAGTCTAGTGACTAACGATAATAAAACACGTTTAGGTCACGACGCATTATAAGCAAAACCCGGTGAAGTTTACGATGCAAGGAACGCAAAGTTGTGAGTTCATGCTCCCCGTTTTCTTTTAACTGTTTTCAGTTTTATAACTTCGGGGGTGAGATACATGTTACTAAATGTTTACAAGAGAGTTCGTGTCCCCACTTTTAATCTTTTACATACTTTTTAAACTTGGGGCGAACACATGAAAATTGATACTTGATATAATAAACGAGAATTGATGCTTGATATAATAAACGAGAATTGATACTTGATATAATAAACGAGAATTGATACTTGATATGATGAATACATAAACAAGAAGCACTCTTGGTGATCACTAGTACCAAGTATGATGCGTTTTGAGGAATGATACGAGAAATCGTGTCACGAATAGGGTACCATAAGCACCATTAATCGTGTACATACTTAGACCGCATAACAAAAGGTTAGATCTAACGGGTGTCCGGGCAGCCACACTCTCGGTGAACACTAGTACCGAGTAGTGCTTTTGTGTCTCCGTCGTGAATCGACAACTAGAAAAATGCCTATGGTTTGGTGACTTCCTATGTCGTGTCACATGTTAATGGCCTTGCAACCCATTAACTATACAAGAATACTTTATTTGTACGAAGTTCGTACACAAGAATACTTTATTTGTACGAAGTTCGTACACAAGAATACTTTATTTGGTCCATACCACAAGAATACTTTATTTACACAAGAACACTTTATTTTTACAAGATACTCATCATGTTTTTCATACAAAGTATACAAACGTATTCAATACAAAACTGCATGAATTCACACCAACATTATGTTGACGTTTTTCCAAAAACTCACATGTATTTCAGGTAACTAAGATGGATGTTCGTGCGGTCTTACTCATGCTCTTGGATGTCGTTTATGTTTTAGCTTGAATAAAGTTGTAAACTTTCAGACAATATGCGGTCTTTTGATGTAAACGCTTAAACTACGATTTCGGTTATGTAATGATTTGGCATTTGAAGTTATTTTTATGAGCATGTAGTATGTTTACCTTTCGTATGCAATGAGAACCTTTCATGATCACACCTCGTGCTTCCGCCGCAGAAAGGGGTGTGACAGATTGGTATCAGAGCTGCGATTGTAGTGAACCAGGATTCCTTCTCGAGTCTAGTCTACAATCTCTAGGATCCTTTCACGAAAACAATTTTTCAAAGAGTTTTCATTGCATAAAACGTCCCGCGACATCCACTACCTGAAACTGTTTACAAGAGTCAAGAAAAGACACTACGAGACTTAGGGTGCACAAGAGTAGCACTTGTCTTTGACTGAGAAATTACTTGCAATTATGTGTGATAATTAGCATATACACATACTAGAAATAGAATACCATTAGTATACGTGACTTTACCTGAAAACAATGGCCTATCTGACGGAAGAAATACGTGGATGAAATGAACTGTGTGGACTGTGCAAGGAGTTGCGTAATTATGGATGCATACATAATTATGGAATTCAGTGCACAGAAACCCCAGCAAGTCTTGTCACGCATGGATTCCCTCAGTGCAAGAAAAGGTCAAACGTGAACACCAGCTTATTAAATACTCTGCTAAAGTAATAATTGTTTGATGTCACTTATGTGGTATATGCCTGTGTATATATATATACTACTACTGTCTAGTATGACGATATCAAACAAATGCCTAAACCTATTGTGTGGTGTTCTGTCAGAACATGGCACCCAGGAAAGCTGTGAACGCTCGTGATCAACCTCCTCCTCCCCCATTGCCAAGGACTGCTGAGGAGCTCAACGCCCTACTGGAAGAAAGGATCTCCGCTGCTATCGCCCACTACGAGGCGAACCATACTCAAGACAGTGGAGGACCAAGCAATGCCAGGCGTAATGGGAATGGAGATTCGTCTGGGGGAAACGCAACTCAAGGCTTCACTTTCAAGCAGTTTCTCGACTGCAAACCAATGAACTACGACAGCACAGGAGGTGCAGTAGCGTTTATACGCTGGACGGAGAAGACTGAAGCTACTATCCGCATGAGCAAGTGTACTGCGGATCAGCAAGTCACTTTTGCTACTGGGTTGTTTGTTGATGAAGCTCTGACTTGGTGGAACTTGCAAGTCCAAACCTTGGGTGATGATGCCGCGTATGGCATGACTTGGGATGAACTGAAGGAAAGAATGAGAGAGAAGTATTGCTCTTGTGCTGAACTCCAAAGACTGGAAACGGAGTTCTGGCACTTGACCATGGAAGGTGCTGACATTAATGGTTATACTCGAAGGTTCCACGATCTGTCTAGAGTGCTTCCCTACATGGTGACTCCCGAATTTAAGCGTGTTGAACGCTACATTTGGGGATTGGCCTCAGAATTTTGTGGCATGGTAACTTCGGCCAAACCTCAAATAATCACTGAGGCTGTAACTCTGACTGTCAGCCTTACTGAAGATTGTGTTCGGATGAAGAAGCTGTCGCTGAACCCAACAGAAAAGACTGAGACGCATGCTGAGTAGTCTGGTGACAAGAAAAGGAAGCATGCGAATCTGAGCCAAGCAACCCGTAACAACAACAAGGGTTTCAATAACAAGAAGCGTGACCCCAACCCGCCTCAGGAGGCGAAAACTCTTGCAACCATGAATGACGCCCCTGCCAAGAGGTACCTGGGCACTCGGCCCATTTGCAACAATTGCAAGCGTCACCACGAAGGGGTTTGTCGCGTTCCAAAATGCGACAAGTGCAGAAAACTGGGTAACCATACCGAGGAATGTTGGGGAAAAGGAAAGAACGGGAATGGAAACCGCAACAATGGTGGAAATGGAAATGGCAATGGTAACCGGAATGGTAATAGAGCTGGGCGAAACCAAGGATGCTTCAGTTGTGGAAGCAATGATCATTTCATGAAAGACTGCCCAAAAGGAAACAACGCTCAGGCATGAGCATTTGTGATTGGGGCAAGGAACGCACGCGAGGACCCCAATGTGGTCACCGGTACGTTTCTCATTAACAATCACTTTGCATCCATATTATTTGACACTGGTGCCGAAAATAGCTTCATGTCTGTGGAATTTAAACGCATGCTCGGAATAGAATCTAGTAGATTAGATATTGCTTATTCTATAGAGCTAGCCAATGGTAAACTTGTTGAATCGGGCGAAGTTGTTAGAGGTTGCACATTAGAACTTGGTGAACGAAGATTTAGCATCGACCTCTTACCTATTCAATTGGGTAGCTTCGATGTAGTGGTCGGAATGGACTGGTTGTCCAAGAACAAAGCTGAAGTTATCTGTCATGAGAAAATCATTCGCATCCCTTTGGTGAATGATGAAACTCTCATCGTACATGGAGAAAAACGAGACGCGCCGCTGCGAATCATCAGTTGCATGAAGGCACAGAAGTGCTTAAGGAAAGGATGTGTTGCTTTCCTAGCTCACGTTGTAGACAAGAAGGCTGAGGAGCCGAGACTCGAAGAAATTCCTGCGGTGAAGGAATTTCCTGATGTTTTTCCCAAAGATCTGCCAGGACTACCTCCGCAACGACAAGTCGAATTCCGTATAGACTTGGTTCCAGGAGCCGCTCCTGTAGCCAAGGCGCCCTATCGGCTTGCACCATCCGAAATGCAAGAATTATCTACACAACTCCAGGAGTTGTTGGATAAAGGATTCATAAGGCCAAGCTTCTCACCTTGGGGAGCTCCAGTATTGTTCGTGAAGAAAAAGGTTGGAACTCTGCGGATGTGTATCGATTACAGAGAACAAGCTCACAATCAAGAATCGGTATCCATTACCAAGGATTGATGACTTATTTGATCAGTTGCAAGGATCAAGCTACTATTCCAAGATCGACCTTCGATTTGGATACCATCAGTTAAGGATACAAGAAGAAAGTGTGCCAAAGACTGCATTCAGAACACGATATGGGCATTACGAATTTCTTGTGATGCCATTCGGACTGACGAATGCACCAGCGGTCTTTATGGATCTGATGAACCGCGTATGCAAACCATATCTCGATAAATTCGTGATTGTGTTTATCGATGATATCCTGATTTACTCGCGAACGAAAGAAGAGCACGAGCAACATCTCAGAACCATCTTGGAACTACTGAAGAAAGAGAAACTTTTAGCAAAATTTTCCAAATGCGAATTCTGGATTCGCGAAGTACAATTTCTTGGTCACGTTGTGAATGAGAAGGGCATTCATGTAGACCCGTCCAAGATTGAAGCAATAAAGAATTGGGAAGCCCCTAAAACACCAAGTGAAGTTCGACAATTTTTTGGCTTAGCGGGTTATTACCGACGTTTCATCGAGAACTTCTCAAAGATAGCCCAACCATTGACGACCCTTACACAGAAAGACAAGAAATACGACTGGGGCGACAAGCAGGAAGAAGCCTTCCAACTACTCAAGAATAAGCTATGCGATGCACCGATACTATCTTTACCCGAAGGCACTGAAGACTTCGTGGTATACTGTGACGCTTCACGACAAGGTTTGGGTTGTGTGCTCATGCAACGCAAAAAAGTCATCGCTTATGCTTCAAGACAATTAAAGGTACATGAAAAGAATTATACCACGCACGACTTGGAACTCGGCGCGGTGGTATTCGCCTTGAAGATTTGGCGACACTATTTATATGGTACTCGATGTACAATCTTCACAGATCACAAAAGCCTACAACACATATTTGATCAAAAGGAATTAAACATGCGCCAGCGGCGATGGGTCGAGCTGCTGAATGACTATGACTGTGAGATTAAGTACCATCCTGGAAAGGCAAACGTTGTAGCAGACGCATTAAGCCGAAAGGAAAGGGTTAAAACCCTAAGGGTTCGAGCGTTGGAAATGACTATTCGAACGAACCTCACTGCATGCATTCGTGATGCACAACAAGAAGCCCTCAAGATAGAAAACCGTAAAGCTGAATACCTCCAGGGTATGTTGAAATATATGGTGCCAAATGAAGAGGGAGCCTTATACTTTAAGAAGCGTATTTGGGTTCCGCTCTATGGCGGTATTCGAGAAGTCATCCTTGATGAAGCACATAAATCGAGATACTCAATCCATCCAGGATCAGACAAAATGTATCAAGACTTGAAAGAATATTATTGGTGGCCAAGACTCAAGAGCGATGTTGCTGTTTATGTTGGAAAATGCCTAACTTGTGCTAAGGTTAAGGCTGAATATCAGAAACCGTCTGGCCTACTTCAACAACCAGAGATACCCATGTGGAAGTGGGAGCAAATCTCGATGGACTTTATAACGAAATTACCCAGGACCCCGAGAGGTCACGATATGATATGGGTGATAGTTGATCGATTGACGAAATCTGCGCATTTCCTACCAATCCGAGAAAAAGACAGCACTGGAAAGCTTGCTGAGATATACTTAAAAGAAATTGTGGCACGTCATGGAGTGCCTATCTCGATTATTTTAGACAGAGATGGACGCTTTGTCTCAAGAATCTGGCAGTCCTTTCAGGAAGCCTTTGGATCTCAGCTAGACCTAAGCATGGCTTTCCATCCGCAAACAGACGGTCAGAGCGAACGGACTATACAAACGCTAGAAGATATTCTTCGCGCATGTGTCATGGACCTAGGCGGCAGTTGGGATACTCATCTACCTTTAGTTGAGTTTTCCTACAATAACAGTTATCATACAAGTATAAAAGCCGCACCGTTCGAAGCTCTGTATGGCCGCAAGTGCCGATCGCCCTTATGTTGGGCAGACGCTGGAGATAAACGAAGGGTTGGTCCTGAACTTGTACAAGAGACAACCGACAAGATTATGCAGATCCGAGAGCGCATTAAGGCGGCCCGAGATCGACAAAAGAGTTACGTTGATCGAAGACGAAAACCATTACAGTTCGAGGTTGGAGACAAAGTTTTGTTGAAGGTCTCACCTTGGAAGGGCGTAGTCAGATTTGGAAAACGTGGAAAGCTGAAAGAATTGGTACCGTGGCATACAAGTTGGAGTTACCGGAAGAACTTAATGGAGTACATGATACGTTTCATGTATCCAACCTCAAGAAGAATCCAACACAAGAAAACGTGATCATCCCTGAGGATGAAGTGCATATTGATGATGCCCTCCGATTTACAGAACAACCCATTGAGGTTACCGACTGGAAAGTCAACAAGACCAGGAGGAGCTGTGTGAAACTTGTCAAAGTACGTTGGAACTCTAAGCACGGACCCGAGTACACGTGGGAACGTGAAGACCAGTTTAAAGAAAAGTATCCCCACCTGTTCAAGAAGACTCCTGCAAGAGTCAGCTCAGCCTGAATTTCGGGACGAAATTCTTTTAACGGGGGGAGACTGTGACAACTGGCACCAACCCGGTAATTTCCGTACACTTTAATTATTATTTAATAATTTCAATTATGTGCTTAAATGTCAACATTGTCTGATTTCATACTATACAAGTGAATTCATGCACGTTTTATACTACAAAATATTGCTTTATGCATACACGAGAGTGTTGCGTCAGTAATACTAGTAAACTCACCGGTAAGACACATTGTGTCAACATTTCTATAGAAAGCAGTTAGACAATAGAATTGGAGCCTAGGTGTAGGTCCAACGTCAAGAATACATTAAAACCCAAGAGTACATACAAGGGTTAATATATAGACATCTCGGAAGCTAAAATAAGCACTAAAAAGCACCCGAAACGCACTTTAAGTGCATAATTTTATTAAATTCAACTATAATCAGCATTATGGCACTGAAATATTATGCAGAAATTATGATTTATCATCCAGAATACTTCCCTAAGTGTCGGGAATTGAAAGTGTTACAAAAAGGATACTTAAAAGACACTAAACGGAGCAATTTAGCACTTTAACGAACCGGTATCTAACCGAACAACCGGACATTACCCGGGACATCAAAATATTATTAGAAGCATCGTTTTTTTTTTCCAAGCTAGTTATGGTCCCTAAATATCATATTACACCCTAAAACACCATAACACATTAAACACTAAACTTTGCACTTAAAATCTAACTAACACCCTTAACTAGAAGTTAGAAACTAACCAATACCTCCCCCCCCCCCCCCCCTCTAGTTGGGCCGGTTACAAAGGGGTCCCACTTGGGATTTTCTTGCAAAATTTTATTTGATATGTATGTGTATTAGGAGACATAGTAACCTCCATGTAAAATGATGTTGGGAGCTTTTATAAAAGGACCATAAGATCTTAGCTACATCTCATACACCACTTCACAACAACAAAATTCTTCTCCTCCCTCCCTTAAAGCTACGGCCAACACCCCTAAGAACATCATCAATTTTTCTAGCAACTTTCCAAGTATTCTAAGGTGATAAGATGGAGTAAGAAGTAAAGTTAGGAGGTGTGGAAGCATTGGAAGTTCAAAGACCTTCTTCATTTGCTATTAACCACCTCTTTTCTCCTCTTGAACATCCCTAGCCTTGAGCTAGTGGTAAGTACTTGAATCCCTTCATTTTTCTTCATATGAAAGTGGTTAAAGTAGGTTCATGTTGATGAACTTAAAGAACACTAAGAAATTTGAAGATGAAACCTTAACATAAGCTTAAATCATGAAGAAATCATGTTGTTTTAGTGTTGTTAAACTTGTTGATTGTTGATTGTTTGTAGAAATGATGTAGATCATCATATAATCTTGCTAGATCATGATTAAAAACATAATCTAGCAAGATGAGAGGATGAACATGTTAAAGGTTATGAATCATCCTCACAAAAAGTCATGAACTTGAATAAAAATGATGTTTCTTGTAAAATAATGAACAAGTTTAAAGTCTTGTAGATCTAAATGTTTCAAGTATGATTTACCAAGAAACCAAGTGAAAAATACAAGTTTCACTAAATCTTGGTTCTTACATAAGTAAACATCATTTTTGGTGGTTAACAAAGTAAAGAAACACATGTGTAACAAGAAAAGTACATGAAGAAGTATTTTTAGAAAATATGAACATAAGTTGTAAAGAATCATATTCTTTAAAAATGGAGTTTTTAAAGAAGCAATCACACTTTAAAGGGTAACAAGACTTACCAAATACACTAGTAAGTTACTACACATTTTTATAAATTTTCAAGTTCATGAAATAGAGAAATAAATGTATATTGTTGATGATTGTTGTTGAAATTGATTGATGATGATTTTAAAAGAAAATAAACACATGTTTGAAAACATGGGAAACCTCCATTTTTAGGGGAAACTCTGTCAAAATTTCTATAAATTTTGACACTTAGAAAAATATAAGTTTCGAGGAACTTATTCCCTAAAAATGTACCTAAAAGCATTTACCATGGTTTCCCTAACTTTTGTGTTAATAAATGATGATTTCTTCAAGCTTAAAATTTATATTAAGTATGTATATTTTTGAGGAAAATATATGTATTTATTGGTCACCAAATTTTGTGCTAAGTGTATGTAGTATGTAATATACGTGATAGTGTATTAGGACTTGAAAATACACTAAATACTCTTGAGAAGTAAAAACACAAAAATACACTTACAAGATACATAATTCGGGTGCAAAATACAAGAAACTTATATATTTTTTTTGAGAAAATAATATAAGTAAGACACTTAGTTAAAAATATAAATTATTTTTAACACAAGAATACATATACAAGAGATAGGGACTTGTACTTGTGCGATACAAGTCTAGTGACTAACGATAATAAAACACGTTTAGGTCACGACGCATTATAAGCAAAACCCGGTGAAGTTTACGATGCAAGGAACGCAAAGTTGTGAGTTCATGCTCCCCGTTTTCTTTTAACTGTTTTCAGTTTTATAACTTCGGGGGTGAGATACATGTTACTAAATGTTTACAAGAGAGTTCGTGTCCCCACTTTTAATCTTTTACATACTTTTTAAACTTGGGGCGAACACATGAAAATTGATACTTGATATAATAAACGAGAATTGATGCTTGATATAATAAACGAGAATTGATACTTGATATAATAAACGAGAATTGATACTTGATATGATGAATACATAAACAAGAAGCACTCTTGGTGATCACTAGTACCAAGTATGATGCGTTTTGAGGAATGATACGAGAAATCGTGTCACGAATAGGGTACCATAAGCACCATTAATCGTGTACATACTTAGACCGCATAACAAAAGGTTAGATCTAACGGGTGTCCGGGCAGCCACACTCTCGGTGAACACTAGTACCGAGTAGTGCTTTTGTGTCTCCGTCGTGAATCGACAACTAGAAAAATGCCTATGGTTTGGTGACTTCCTATGTCGTGTCACATGTTAATGGCCTTGCAACCCATTAACTATACAAGAATACTTTATTTGTACGAAGTTCGTACACAAGAATACTTTATTTGTACGAAGTTCGTACACAAGAATACTTTATTTGGTCCATACCACAAGAATACTTTACTTACACAAGAACACTTTATTTTTACAAGATACTCATCATGTTTTTCATACAAAGTATACAAACGTATTCAATACAAAACTGCATGAATTCACACCAACATTATGTTGACGTTTTTCCAAAAACTCACATGTATTTCAGGTAACTAAGATGGATGTTCGTGCGGTCTTACTCATGCTCTTGGATGTCGTTTATGTTTTAGCTTGAATAAAGTTGTAAACTTTCAGACAATATGCGGTCTTTTGATGTAAACGCTTAAACTACGATTTCGGTTATGTAATGATTTGGCATTTGAAGTTATTTTTATGAGCATGTAGTATGTTTACCTTTCGTATGCAATAAGAACCTTTCATGATCACACCTCGTGCTTCCGCCGCAGAAAGGGGTGTGACATGAACAACACCTAAGAGCCATCTTAGAGCTGCTAAAGAAGGAGAAGCTTGTGAGTTTTGGTTATGAGAAGTATAGTTCCTTGGTCACATGGTAAACAAGGATGGAATTCATGTGGATCCCACCAAGATCGAGGCGATTAAGAATTGGGAAACTCTGAAGACGCCAACCGAGATTCGATAGTTTTTGGGCTTAGCAGGGTATTATCGCAGATTCATTGAGGATATCTCCAAAATCGCTCAACCGCTGACCTCCCTCACTCAAAAGGATAACAAGTGTGAATGGGGAGATAAACAAGAAGAAGCTTTTCAGCTGCTCAAGAATAAGCTTTGCGATGCACCTATTTTATCCCTACCCGAAGGCACCGACGACTTCGTGGTATACTGTGACGCCTCACGTTAGGGATTGGGTTGTGTGCTAATGCAGCGACAAAAGGTTATCGCTTATGCGTCGCGCCAATTAATGGTTCATGAGAAGAATTACACCACACCCGATTTGGAGTTAGGCGCAATGGTGTTTGCTTTGAAGATTTGGCGATATTATCTGTATGGTACTCTGTGTACGATTTTTACAGATCACAAGAGCCTTCATGTCACACCCCGATATTTCCACGTATTACCGGTGGGCCCGGTGGGGAGTATCGTGACGTAGTTGATATCATCATAGTCAAACAACACAAATTTTAAATGCACAGCGGAAGCAAAAGATGACTCACATTACAAACCGAATAAATAGTAATATCAAAGTATCACAACGGACTGTAATGGATCCACTGGCGAATCAAATAAAAAAAAGGAAACATAGTTCATCAGACTTAAAATGCATCCAAGCTTGCAAGACTCTTATTGATGCTAAGGAGAGGCCAGCCTATTTCGATTAGTACCTGCACTTAGCCTTTTTGGGAAAACACGTCAGTTTACACTAGTAAATACAATTAACTGACTCATTTTGAAAAGGTTTAGAAAAATTGATTTGAATGCACAAGGCACAAAACATTTTATAACTTGGGATAATTATTTATATATAAACTTGTAAAAGAAATTACATGTTTCTTATACGTTCAGTAGCCCGGATTGACACCGGGTTAAAGATTAATAGACACACCACATGATATAGTCCCGCGGCGAGTTATTCTTGAAACCGGCGGTTATACCTTATTATTTATATAGGCACAGGCGGGTGTAGGCCTACACCCCGTGCTTAGGTCGTGGCCATTTCTATGAATGATGCCAAGGATATCCGGGACATGGTCATTAACCCCCCAAAGGTTTTAAGCAAACAAAACAATTTAAACGGGTCATATCAATAAATTAACCTTCATACGATTAAAGATTCAATGCCCAACCAAGCGGTATTTTATATACCGTACCCAAGCCCGTATAAGGGAAAATAAGTTAAAAGTATTTACCTGAGCAAGTATAATTCACAAACAACAAGTGCACGTAGCTTTTACCGGGTCTCCTAATCTGGAACGAAGGTTTTTAATAACCTATTAGATTCCTAACGGGTCTTTAGTTAAGCCTAAAATTAGACCGGTTAGTTTTAAAGGGAGATACGGTTCAAACGCACGATTAAGCAAAGACTGGAATAGAATGTGATTTAGAACCGACAAGTTTGAAGACTTGTATAATATGGGTAAACTAAACACATTCTGGATTTTGAGACAAAAATGATAAGGTTTGACCCGTTTCGGTCAATTTATGCAAACTGGTTACATAAACCGAACCGAACGCGAAAAATGCATAACGGGTAACCATAAGAGCCATATACAGGTTTCCTAAGTTAATATGCCTTAAATATGTTGTGACATCAGTAAGATATCTTCTATTATGCCCAAAACGAATTTAAACTCAAATTATGCCCCGTAGGGGTATTTTGGTCATTTAAAAGGTTATAAAAGAGATTTAATATAAATATGAGTTTCAGGTCTGATATAATCAGTAAATATACTTAATTTAATAGGTTATATCAGTAGGGTATTACCTATATGTGAATTTTACCATTTATAACCAAACTATGCACCAAAGGGGCATTTTGGTAATTTCACCTAAGGTTTAAAGGTCAAATCTGGAAACCTGAGTTTAAAACTTTTACATACAGCTAAAGTATAATAATTTACTTAAAATATCAGTAGGTATCAAGTCTTATATATTTAAAATAGTTTTAATACATACTATGTGTTAAAAACGCGTAAAAGACGGTTTTAAGCGATTTCCGGGTTTTATAAGAAAAGCTGATATTTTTATTATTCCAGAAGGCTTAAAATATTCTACTTATTATATTAGATCAGTAGAAAAAGGTTTGGTATCAAAAAGATTTGTAAAACTCACTTTATAGGCCAAAAGGGCAAAACCGACAATAACCGGATCAAAGTTTAGAACCCTATGTTATGCTCAGCCTAAAAATAAATAAAAATCTTCAAAAATCCCAAAATATTATTTTTATATCAGTGGGTAAAAAGTTTGGTATTAAAAATCGGGTTTAGATAGGCTATACGCTAATTACGCCTTTTATTTAATAAAAAGCTTTCTAATTACGCTAATGAGCATATCTCCTAATCTAGACCTCAAACTGATGTCAAATTTTAGGGACAACTTTATAAATCAGTAACTAAGGTTTCTATTCTTTTACATTTTCAAAAATCACGTTTTAAGGTCATATGGGCATAATAGTCAACATTTAAGCATTTAACGGAAACATGCATATGAATCGGATAACTAATGAACCAAGTTGTATAATCACATAGGGTTATACTAAAATGAAACCTGGTCCTAATAAAGCTCTAAGGCATTTCTAAACTATGCTCTAATGGGTCAGAACTGAAAGTCAAAGCAAAAGTCAAATTATGCGACTTTCGGTTCCGAACCGAGCTTAAACTGAAAATTGTCGGGTTGAACATGTTTAGACATGTTCTTACATTAATTACCAAGTTATATTAGTGATAAAACAGGTTGCATGGCTTCTACATTGTTAATTATGCATTTATTTGAAAATAAGCTTTATGTTGACTTTTTAAGATTAGCTTTGACCTGACAATTGACCTCGTTAGAGTGGGAATCAGATGGTGCCCTTTTAAGGGTTTATTGCCCACATAATTACCAACTCATAGGTACTTTCAATTTGAAATTTGACTAGACAAATTATGATTAATTATGAAGTCAAACCTTAATTACGACGGTTTGACTTTATGCTAATTAACTAGGCAAAACTGAATTAAAGAAGGTTAAGGACACTTACAAAGGTCCTAAGTACGACTAGTGACTTCTAGGAATTGTCCTTGAGCTCCAGCAATCTTCAGATTATGAGTTGTGGATGTTTGCAAGTGAATGTGTCCAATGTTGCAAACTTGGGAGCCCTTATATAGTGAATTTGATCTCCTAAGATGATGCCAAGGAAGTCTACAGGTGTTTCCAGATCAAGACAAGTGCCCCTATTGCATGTTAAACCATTGGGGCAGCCCCTGGTATGTAAAACAACCATTTTAAGTCGGTTATCAGCTTTAACAGGCAGCTGCCTGTGATTTCTGTCGCTGTAAGGGTCACGTGGCCCGCGTAACAGACCACATGGGTCTTACGCGGCCGGTATTAGGCCCCGGGTCAGGTTAAAAATGTTTCATTATTTGCACTTTAGGTCCTTAGTCCTTTTAAACATGGTTTTGAGTTTATTTCTTGCAATATCAACCCTCTAACTTGACTTTTAAGGGCTCCAAGGCATAACTAAACACCGTTAAGTCCTCGGTTAACTTTGTGATCACCCGTAAAGCCTTAAATTTAAATGTTGACGCTTTTAACCCCTCGTATACGAATATTATCATAACTTTCTCATACTTTATCGAAACCTTGTGAAATTTTTACCATGCATTCTAGTGAGTATAATTAATCGTTACAAAGCTTTGGGTTTGCTAAAAGGTCACTCAGAGGTATACTTTAAACATGTTGACACATTTAACCCCTTTAGTTTGTAATCTCTCACTTTCTTTCACAATTAGCTTCGTATGATTCATAATTTATTCGTTTAAGGGTATAAACATTGTGTAGGGTTATTGTAAAGCATATTTATCCATTGTTGACACTTTGAATCCTTTTATTCACATACTTTCTCTGTTTGTCAACTTTAGTCCTTCTAAAGTAATCTTTTACACGTTTAAAGCTCATGACACGTGTCGATACATTATTGGACATGAATTTACGAGGTGTTACATCCTCACCCCCTTAAAAGAAATCTCGACCTCGAGATTTACTGAAACAAATGAGGGTATTTTCTTTCATTGTGGACTCTACCTCCCACATGTACTCGGGACCTCTCCGGGCATCCCATTTAACTTTCACAATTGGCACTTGCTTCCTTCGAAGCTTCTTAACCTGTCGATCCTCGATCGACAAAGGGTTTTCCACAAATTTCAAGCTCTCATCTATGTGCACATCCATATGTGGTATGACTAGCGATTCATTGGCTAGACACTTCTTCAGATTGCAGATGTGGAATACATTATTAATACCACTGAGCTCTTCAGGCAAGTTCAACTTATAAGCCACTGTTCCTACACATTCGATGATCTCGAATGGTCCTATATACCTTGGGCTTAACTTACCTTTCTTACCAAATCGCATCACTCCCTTCCAGGGTGACACTTTAAGCAGAACCTTATCACCAACCTCAAACTTTAGAGGTTTTCGCCTTTTATCAGCATAACTCTTATGCCTATCCCTGGCAGCTTTCAGGCGATCACGAATATGGACAATCGTGTCCGTCGTTTCAAGGACTATATCAGGTCCTGATAATTGAGCTTCTCCTACTTCTGCCTAACAAATAGGCGTTCTGCATTTCCTACCGTATAATGCCTCAAAAGGCGTAGCCTGAATGCTTGTATGGTAGCTATTGTTATAGGAGAACTCGATCAATGGCAGGTGGTTATCCCAACTACCACCTAAGTCAATCACACATGCATGAAGCATGTCTTCCAAAGTTTGGATCGTACGCTCACTCTGTCTGTCCGTCTGTCTGAGGATGGTAGGCCGTACTAAAATTCAAGCGTGTGCCCAAAGACTGTTGGAAACTTTTCCAAAAATGAGATGTGTATCTAGTATCTCTGTCAGAGATAATAGACACTGGTACTCCATGCAAGGATACAATCTTATCTACGTACAACTGGGCTAATATATCGGAGCTATGAGTCTCCTTGATGGGTAGAAAATGTGCTGACTTAGTCAGTCTATCAACTATAACCCATATTGTATCATTTCCTTTCTTTGTCTTTGGCAACTTGGTGATAAAATCCATTGTCACCATTTCCCACTTCCAGGTGGGAAGTTCAGGCTGTTGTAGCAAACCTGGCGGCTTTTGGTGTTCAGCTTTAACTTGCGCGCACGTCAAACATTTGGCTACATAGGTAGCTATAGACTTCTTCAAACCTATCCACCAATATTTTGCCTTCAGATCCTGGTACATCTTATCAGCTCCAAGATGAACGGAGTACTTAGAACTGTGGGCTTCCTGGAGGATAACATCCCGAAGTCCTCCATAAACTGGAACCCATATTCATCCATTTAACCTCAGAATTCCGTCCTTGCCATAAGATAACTGCTCTTCAATTACTCCTAGCTTTTCATCAGGATAGTTAGCTTCTAGTACAGCTTCCTTCTGTGCAGCTAACAACCTTTCATTCAAACTATTCTTTAATTCAATGCTCTTGGCATTGATTCTTATAGGCTTCACCCTTTCCTTTCTACTTAAGGCATCGGTGACTACATTCGCCTTGCCAGGATGGTATCTTATCTCACAGTCATAATCATTCAAAGTTTCCATCCAGCGTCGCTGCCTCATGATTAAATCCTTCTGATTAAACAAATGTTGAAGGCTCTTGTGATCAGAATATATCACACACTTAGTTCCATACAAGTAATGCCTCCACAGTTTTAGTGCAAATACAACGGTACCCAACTCCAAGTCGTGGGTGGTGTAGTTCTTCTCGTGCACCTTTAACTGTCGAGAAGCATAGGCAATGACCTTGCCTTTCTGCATGAGCACACATCCCATACCTGTGTGCGATGCATCACAATAAACTACGAATTCTTCGATTCCTTCAGGCAAGGTCAACACAGGTGCATTGCTCAACTTCTGCTTGAGAATGTCAAAGGATTCTTGCTGCTTAGGTCCCTAATTAAACTTGATATTCTTACGGGTTAATGAAGTTAAGGGTGCTGCAATCCTTGAGAAGTTTTCAATAAATCACCTATAGTATCCTGCCAAACCCAAAAAGCTATGAATTTCCGTGGGCGTCTTTGGTTCTTGCCAATTCATGACAGCTTCAACTTTAGCAGGATCCACCTGGATACCACGCTCACTAACTAAATGTCCAAGAAACTGGACTTCGCGAAGCCAAAATTCACATTTTGAAAACTTGGCGTAAAGCTTCTCCTGCTGAAGTAGTTCCAGAATACATCGAAGGTGCTTCTCGTGGTCAGCTTGATTCTTTGAATAAATCAGAATGTCGTCAATGAAGACGATAAAAAATTTGTCCAAGTGTGGCTTACAGACACGGTTCATGAGATCCATGAATGCTGCTGGTGCATTAGTGAGCCTAAAAGGCATCACTAGGAACTTGTAGTGACCATAACGAGTCCTAAATGCAGTTTTGTGCACATCTTCATCTCTAACCTTCAACTGATGGTAGCCTGACCTCAAATCGATCTTGGAGAAATAACTCGCTACTTGCAATTGATCGAACAGATCTTCGATCCTGGGCAATGGATATCTATTCTTGATAGTGACCTTGTTAAGCTCGCGATAATCGATGCATAGGCGCATCGATCCATCCTTCTTCTTCACAAACAGTATTGGTGCTTCCCAAGGAGATGAACTAGGACGAATGAAACCCTTCGCCAACAAATCATCTAGTTGAGTCCTCAACTCTTTCATCTCTGTTGGTGCCAACCTGTAAGGTGCTCTCGCAACAGGGGCTGCTCCTGGAATAATATCAATTCTGAATTCTACTTGCCTATCTGGTGGCAAACCAGGTAGTTCTTCAGGGAATACTTCAGGATATTCAGAAATGATGGGGATGTCTTCAATCTTGGGCTTCGGCTCATCAATAGTTACTTGTGCCATGTAGATGACACAACCCTTCTTCATACACCTTGACGCCTTAAGCATAGACACTTGCTTAGGCAATCCATACTGAGTATCTCCCTGTATGGTAAGTGGCTCACCATAAGGAGTTTTGATCACCACTTGCTTCTTGTCACACACAATCTGAGCTTGGTTATGGGATAACCAATCCATGCCTATTACTATGTCGAAACCGGCTAATTTCAAAGGAAGTAAGGATTATGGAAAAGAGTGGCTCCTAATGGATATGAAACATCCATCTAACACGGTTGATGTGGTTTCTATGGTGCCATCAGCTAATTCAACCTCATATTTTATGCTTAGGGTTCTAACAGGTAGGTTTAACAACTTACAAAACTTATCATCAACAAATGACTTATCTGCTCCAGAATCAAATAACACCCTTGCATAAACATCATTAATAAGGAAGGTACATGTTATGACATTGTCATTCTAGATCGCCTCCTGTGCGTTCATCTGGAAGACCCTAGCATTGGTCTTTTTCCCTTCCTCAGCTTTCTTAGCAAACTTTGGGCAGTTGGACTTGATATGCCCTTTTTCATTGCAGTTATAGCACGTAGCATCCTTAATTTTCTTACAGTCTAAGGTCTTGTGCTCAGAAGATTTGCAAATCCCACAAGCTCTTGGCTGTGTCTGGGATTTCGACTCATATCTGCACCTCCCGAAATGGTGCTTCTTACAGACTTTACACTTGGGCTTATCACCCGACTGTTGACCATCCTTTTTAGTTCCAGAACTCTTTTTGTGGTCATTGTTTCTCTTATGCTTCTTGTCTGAACGTCGTGAGTTGTCATCCTCACGCTTCCTCTTCTCAGCATCTGTGTTTCTCAGCGATCTCTGCATGACCGCGTCCAAAGTAAGGGACAATGATATATCAGCTGCAGACCGAAAAGTAGTTGGTCTAGAGGCCTTCACACTCGCCTTGATTTCTGGGGCTAAACCCCCCAATGAAACGAGCTATCCTCTTGGGTTCCGGAGTCACCAGATACGGAACCAGTCTTGACATAGTGTTGAAGCTTGTAAGGTAGGCTTGACAATCTAGGTTTTTCATAACCAACGACAAGAAATCAGCTTCAATCTTTTCAACCTCATGTGGAGGGCAGTAGTTCTCCTTAATCAACGTCACAAACTGCTCCAAAGACAGATTGTACAATGGGATTTTCCATGTAGCTTGGATCAAAGACCTCCACCAGGCTAGTGCCTCACCTTTGAATGACTGAGATACAAACTTTACCACATCCTTATCAGCGCAACCATTGATATCAACCACGGTGTCCATCTCATCTAACCATGTCATGCAGCCAATAGCCCCTTTTTCCCCAATGAAATCTCGGGGCTTACAGGATACGAAATACTTATAGGAGCAAGTCTTTGTACGTGGCTCCTGACCCAATACAATTTTCTTAGATGGAACACTATGCTGGTTTGAGGAGTGATGGTTATCATCATCTTTCTTTGACCCCTTAGGTTTAGGAGGTGGCTTACTATGAGCTTCAGAGTGAGTCTTAGGTTTAGAGTGGGGTACAGATAGGGTCCTACTTCGAGTACCACTAGATTCATTAAACTGCCTATCCAAAGCTCGTGTAACGGCATTATCTATCAATGCTTGTAATTCTGCTCCTGCTACGTTGACTCTGGAGGTGTCATGATTATCTCTGGGGTGACTGTTGACCTCGTCTGACCCAGGCATGTAGTTTGATTGCTACATAAAATAATGATTTTAATTCATTCAGAGGTCTATAACAGTTTTATCATTCTAGATGATTTACTAATCATGGTATTTAAGAACCATTTCGATTTAATTTGCTATGCATATACATATTCAGGATTTTTCATTATATTAATCCTTAGTTATTATGAAAGTATATTAATGGCAAAAAGGCCGAATCACATGGACAATTTTAAATTTTTAATCATGATCTTATAGGATCAAGGTATTGAGGTTTTAATCATAGTTTATTACCTCTTCTTAACAGGGGGTCGAAGACCACAACTGTCTTTTCTCTTATATGACAATGAATATAGCCCGTGGGCATTACATCCCTATTGGATGTTTAATATAATAAAAGAATTTGGAAGAATCCAATGTAAGGATGACTTATGCGATTTTATCGAATCACATTTCGCCAGGAGTGTTAACATGTTTTCAGATGTTAACAAGGATTTGAATCTTTTAAATAGGTTTTACCATCTTGGCCATATCTAGAATGACATGTGGCTAGGTTTTACCTTTAAGATTCTTTTTAATTTTTATCGCAGAATAACCCTAAATTGAGATGTTAATAGGGATCTGAATCTAATTTGGGGAACTACCATCTTGGCCCTGTCTTAAAATGACACATGGGCTAGGTTTTGTCCTTCTTGGATTTTTATTATTTTATTATAATGGTAGGTCTTATAAAAAGGAATGTTATTTTTCATTTATTTCACATTTATTGTTTATGCATATAATAAAAATGAAAATTTAAATCTAATCATTCCACTACCGAATTAAAAAGTACATGTTTGCCCTAAACGGGACTTCTAACTGAAATAACATGCCCACGCAGGGGCTAAACAAACCTAACATACCCACACAGGGGTTAAACAGAAAAACATGCCCACGCAGGGGCGGAATACAGAAAGACATGCCCACGCAGGGGCTGAATACAGAAACAAATGTCCACGCAGGGACTTGATTACAACATAAATAAATAAACAAGGATCTTCAAAAATCCCTTCCCTTAGTCTTCCCTTTGATTAGGCTTGCCAAACCTTTGAAGAATCTGCGGTTGGTCTAGCGCTCTGCTTGAACTTCCCGCTCTACCTGGCTCAACCTTTCTAGAACTTCCTGTTTTCGCTCTGGTGGTATCAAATGCGGCTGCGACGGCTGCTGATACTGCGGAGGTTGAGGAGGTGGCGGGTATTGGTACCCAAAGGGTGGATACCCAGTCTGATATGGGACTCCAAAGGGCCCCTCGGGATGATAAGCATTGTAGTTTGTCGCTACCAGGTATGGGTCAGCCTCGGCGTAGTTGTAGTTGGTGTGGGCCGGCTGCTCAAATGGGTTGAACGCCGCTGAACCGGTGTATGTAGGAATTGGGTTGCCAAAACCCAACAGTGGTGGCGCGACAGGCGCAGAGTTTACTTCCGAGACGGGGTTTGAAGGCCCACCCATCTGCGGGTCTTCATGGAGTGGCGGGTAGTGGCTGCCACTTGAAGGTTGAGGGGTGCTGATACGCACTCCTCCTCACACGGACATCCGTGCGTTCGATCTTCTTCGCCTCGGTGGCTCCGGAGGCTGTTGCTGAACAGGTGGTGGTGGCGGTGGAGTGACTGCCACAAAACGAGAATCCTCGGAGGGATCCTGTGGCTGCTGCTGCTACTGGTGAGGCGAGGAGTGGTACGAAGGGGTAAACACCCAATCATGTTGGGCGAATCTCGCCTCGTAACTGTCTGGACCACGGTACGGTGATCCATGGAATGATGACCCATCCGAGACTTTGATGGGGTGGTTAGGGGTCCCGGTTGGAGGCTCGGCGGGATCCGTGTCTTCGTCCATGTCCATCGCGTGGTCGCCCGAGAAGTGGTCTTCAGGTCCTAGTGGGTTAAAACCCACGGGTTCTTCAATGTAGTTTGCCGGGTTGAACCGGCTGCGGAAGACAGGTGTCGGGTCATCGAATGAATTGTAAGGGCTGGATCTCTGGAGAGGGATGAAAGAAGGCTGCGGGTTGTGGGGCTCATTTTCATATTGAGGCCCGAAGGAATGGTAATAGGATGGTGACGAACTTAGCGATACGGATCTCCTCGCTGGCTCTATATACGTCCTCCAATGCTCCTAAGGACTCGTACTCATTGAGGCCGGTGGGGTTCGTCTGTATGATGGCCCGGCCTCATGGTCGTGGCCTGTGATTGGTGCCTTTCCTCTTCCCCTAATGAACCTTGGTGGCATGATTGAACCTGTCAACATAAACAAAGATAACAACTAGGAAATATATAAAGGACAAAAATAAAACAAATCAGGATTTGTCCTAAGTTCTTTGTCTAGACTCGAAAATTGAGGAATGTGCAATTGTGTAACTGAGATTAAACACAAAATGCTAGTGTTTAATTCACTCAGTGTTGGCTCTGATACCAACCTGTCACACCCCGATATTTCCACGTATTACCGGTGGGCCCGGTGGGGAGTATCGTGACGTAGTTGATATCATCATAGTCAAACAACACAAATTTTAAATGCACAGCGGAAGCAAAAGATGAATCACATTACAAACCGAATAAATAGTAATATCAAAGTATCACAACGGACTGTAATGGATCCACAGGCGAATCAAATAAAAAAAAGGAAACATAGTTCATCAGACCTAAAATGCATCCAAGCTTGCAAGACTCATATTGATGCTAAGGAGATGCCAGCCTATTTCGATTAGTACCTGCCCGACCAAGCGATATTTTATATACCGTACCCAATCCCGTATAAGGGAAAATAAGTTAAAAGTATTTACCTGAGCAAGTATAATTCACAAACAGCAAGTGCACGTAGCTTTTACTGGGTCTCCTAATCTGGAACGAAGGTTTTTAATAACCTATTAGATTCCTAACGGGTCTTTAGTTAAGCCTAAAATTAGACCGGTTAGTTTTAAAGGGAGATACGGTTCAAACGCACGATTAAGCAAAGACTGGAATAGAATGTGATTTAGAACCGACAAGTTTGAATACTTGTATAATATGGGTAAACTAAACACATTCTGGATTTTGAGACAAAAATGATAAGGTTTGACCCGTTTCGGTCAATTTATGCAAACTGGTTACATAAACTGAACCGAACGCGAAAAATGCATAACGGGTAACCATAAGAGCCATATACAGGTTTCCTAAGTTAATATGCCTTAAATATGTTGTGACATCAGTAAGATATCTTCTATTATGCCCAAAACGAATTTAAACTCAAATTATGCCCCGTAGGGGTATTTTGGTCATTTAAAAGGTTATAAAAGAGATTTAATATAAATATGAGTTTCAGGTCTGATATAATCAGTAAATATACTTAATTTAATAGGTTATATCAGTAGGGTATTACCTATATGTGAATTTTACCATTTATAACCAAACTATGCACCAAAGGGGCATTTTGGTAATTTCACCTAAGGTTTAAAGGTCAAATCTGGAAACCTGAGTTTAAAACTTTTGCTTAGAGCTAAAGTATAATAATTTACTTAAAATATCAGTAGGTATCAAGTCTTATATATTTAAAATAGTTTTAATACATACTATGTGTTAAAAACGCATAAAAGACGGTTTTAAGCGATTTCCGGGTTTTATAAGAAAAGCTGATATTTTTGTTGGTGCATACATCTGTCGACTTCATCTTGTATCGAGTCTAGTATTAGAATGTTAAATCAGGGCACGTTGTACGAGAAAATAGGTTGATTTAGAGTTGATTTCCCACGAAATGGACATGACATTTTCGTGGGGAATCAGAAAGTTGCACTTTCGTGGGGAATCAGAAAGTTGCACTTTCGTGGGGAATCAGAAATACTATAAATAGGCTAGTGAGCATGTCATTTCGTGGGGAATCAGAAATTGGTACCGAAGTGCTGCCGGTATTTTCTTGTAATCGTAATCTCTGTTAAATCAATATACAAGAAGGTTAAAGTGATATTCAAGCTGTTTCGAGTCTATACGTCTGTTTCCGCCTTTCGTATAGTCAAAGAACTCTTCTGAACGACTAGTTTGGGTCCGAAACCAATCCTACAAGTGGTATCAGAGCTCAGGAGGAGGAGTTCTGCATATATCAGCCTGTTTTCATTTCATTTTCTATCTTCTACACCTTCTTTCATCATTTCAGCAAGATTTCACGGTCAAAACTGGATCAATTTTTCACAGATTGTTTAAAAATACATATAGAAAAACCCTTGAAAGTTTCATAGCAAAATTCAACCTAAAAGTGACTGAAATGGACCTTCGACTTGATTCCGCTCGAACTGATTTTGTTTGAATCAGTGCTGATTCCGCTCCAAAGTGTTTGTTTTAGCTTCAAAGTGTTGATTCCGCTCCTATTTCAGTTCTGATTCCGCTCCAAACTTGAAATTGTTGATTCCGCTCCAATTTCAATTCTGATTCCGCTCCAAGCTTGAATTTACTTGTTGATTCCGCTCGAGAGTGCACTAGTTCTACTCCAAATTACTGATTACGCTCCAAAGTATTTGTGGTTATTCCGCTCCAAGTTACCAAATCTGATTCCGCTCCAATTGAGTTGTGTCGGTAAAAAAAATTTAATCCGATCCATGTGATGCTTTAATTGTGAAATTGGTGTGCATGTGAACATAATAAAAAAAACCGGTGACAGTCCACTATAGAGTATCGGCCCAATCATTCTTAAAGTTGATTCAGACTTGTAGTTGTTAGCCCAATGAGAATGTAGAAGTTAAAAGTTTGTCGGTTTATAATTGAATTTTGCATGTGATTCTCATAACAGCACTTAAAACTGTCGGTTTAGTGGATTATTCGGTCCAATCACATTCACTTAATCATCGGCCCAAGTTAAAGTTTCAACATTTAAAGCAAGAGTGACGGCCCAATCATATTTGTGTATATTGTTGTTGACAGCCCAAGATTTACAACATATTAAAGTGCACGGCCCGATCAGTGAGGTGTTTCCCGAAGTATCACCTGATTATTGAAACATGGCTGAGGAATTCTACAATGCATTCGCAACACCGGTTGCACCTGTTACTGCTGCTGAGACTTTATACAGTGAGAATGAGACGGGTACTCATCAGAAACCACCGAAACTCATGTACATTGAAGATTTTCAGGGTTGAAAAATCGATTCGAGAACTGGGTTCAGGCATACAAATTTGATGCATGGTGTTCGTTGTTGAAATATTATGAGAAACCAAAGAATGAACGGGGTATTGAAAAGGGTTTTAATGATTTTACAGAAGCTGACAAGTTGAAATACACAAGTGAAAAAATGATGATCAGCATTCTTCAGCAAGCAGTTAAAGAAGATATTTTTGTTTTGCTTCAACATAATGGTACAGCTAGATCAATTTGGGAGGCTTTGATTCAGAAATTCAGAGGAAGTGCTGATATGATCAAAAACAAAAAGGCGTTATTGAAGAAATCATTCGATATGTTTACAGCCTTCGATCATGAAACAACAAAACAGACCATTGATAGATATTGTCATCTAGTATTGGAAATGGGTAGATTGGACATCAAGAAAGAGGACGAGGGTGGGTTGATAAGCTAGCTGAAGCCTTGCCACAGCACAAGTGGGGAACTTATTTGATGATTGTGAAACTTATGAGGAAGTCCGAGAGTATGAACTTGGCACAGTTCATTCAGAAAATTGAAGAGCAGGAATTGGATATTCAGAAAACAGCAATCATGACAAATCCAAATGCTAAACAAGATGTTAGTTTGTACTATCAAGGGAACAAGTTTGAGTCTACCCCCAGTCAAAGTCCAAAGATTAGTACTGCTTTTAGTGCTAATGGTTCTTCAAGTCCGAATGCTAGTACTACAACTCAAAGTGGTGGATATACTTCATCATTTTCAAGCTTTGATCCTAACAGCAACACACCAAGTCCTCAGAAGCAAAATTATACAAATCTGCAGTGCAATGTTACTTTGAACATTCAGAATGGTCAACATCTTTCTCCAGAGCTGGCTAAGCAACACATGGAATCTCTTGTAGCTATGTTAGAGTCATACGAAAGCTTAGTTGCAAGAAGAATTGGTAATCCGATGCTCACAAAAGAAGACTACGATCAAATCGATGCAGAAGAACTTGAGTTGATGGATGTGAAGTGGTGTTTAGCAAGTGTTGTGAGGAGAGCAGAAAAGTTTCAACAGATTACTGGTAGAGATGAGTTTCGAGGAATGGCTACCTCTCCATTGGGCTTTGACAAATCTAAAGTAACTTGTTTCCGATGTAAAGGAAAGGGTCATTTTAAACAGGAGTGTAAAAACCAAGAATTAACTGGGAGTCAAGAAAAGAACAATTATTATCAGAAATTAATTTTTCATCAGATTGAACAACAACCATCCTCATCTCAAGTTAATGACAATGGAAAGAAGAAAGCTTTAATCATTCATCAAGACGTTGAAAAGGTTGCAGAAGGTTTTAGTTGGGACAAATACATACCTGATTCAGCTTTAGTTGCCCGAGTACTGGAAGATGAAGCTAGTCAGAAAAGAATTCCAATATTTCCAGATCTAGGAAGTGATGTTGATAGTGATGATGAGGAAGAATATCTTAACAAATGTAGAAAAAGCATTGATCCTGACAGTTTTAATTTTTTCTATGCAGATAAAGTTGAGATGCTGAATCAAAAGAAGATTGACAGGTTGAAGAGAGAGCTGGAAACAGCAAAGTTACTCGCTGATGAAAAAGCAAAGACAGAAGCTGGAGAAACAAAAGTTGAAGCAGTGACTGAAAATGCAATAGAAAAAATTGTTGAAGTGGATAAAGTGGTAGAGAAAATAGTCGAAGTTGAGAAACTTGTAGAAGTTGAGAAAATAGTTGAAAAGATAGTTGAAGTTGAAAAAGTTGTTGAAGTAGAAAAGACTATCGAAGTTGAGAAGATAGTTGAAAAGGTGGTTGAAGTTGAAAAACCATGTTTAAAATGTTCAGAATCTTGCAAAGATTGTGAGAAGAAAGACAAGAAGATTGCTGAAATAGAGAAGATGAAAGAAGATTTACTGTCTGATGTGAAGTACATGAAGGAGTCGTACGATGTGCTGAACAGAACTGTTGATAGCTTGAAAAAGACGAATTCAGAAATTGAAAAAGCAATGGAGAAAATGAGTGCAACGTTAATGACAAAACAAAGCGTCATCAATGATTATATTGAAGATTGTGCTAAGCTGAAGCAGGATTTGGAACTTGAGAAAATTGAGAGTGAAAGGATTAAACGATTACTATTGAGTTATACTACTTGTGATTATTTGATTGATCGTGTTTATCCTACTGTTGCAGGACTGGAAGCTGTGACACCTGGGTCACTGCGACCATCAAACAAATTCCAAGCCAATGAAATATTGTATTTCATACTTGGGATCTGTATAAATATGTGTATCTTTTGCACATATCAATTCTTGTTCGATTTCAAGCTCTAAATCGCTTTCTGGAAGGTTATACACGCACTGATGCGAAAATATAACCATTTTAATGCAACGAACACTCCGGAATAGTGAAATAGGCTTAACATACCTTAAATAACCTTTACATAACTTATAAATAAGTTTTGAAGGCTTTGGTATGTCAAAATCAAGTTAAATCGCTTACAGGGACTAAACTTGACAAACTGCGAAAGTATGCCAATTTGAACTGTAACAAACATTGCGGAACATGAAAATAAGTTAAACACACCCTAAATATCCTTTACATAGCTTAGAAATAGGCTTTGAGGGGTTCGGTGTGCTAAAATAAACTTTTGGGTCATTCAGGGACTAAAAGTGTCAAAAAGTGCACAAGTTTGCATTTTCGCGCATAACTTACGTTCTGAATACATCCGGACATCCAAAAATTTATGTAAGCACAAAAATATTTTATTTTAGTGTTTGGCATAAGAAAAATCCATTCGTCACGCCATTTGGATCGTTTTTCGCGCTTATGCGCATTCCGTCGTAATTAACCGAACATCGCGATCGTACGGCCAAACGAACCGACATCCGAGATATTTTTTAGCACATTTTAAGTTCCCTATACTTTAACTTCATTTTTGAGCATTGAAATGGGGTTAACGGGGCTTAAACATGTCAAAAATGCATCAAATAGCAAGTTTGGAGCTTCAGGGGCATGTTTTACCATTTTTGAAACATTTTGGTCTGCAGGTGCTTGCGCACCTCAACACTCTCATTGTTGCGGTGCGCAAGCAGGGGCCAGATGCAGCAAAATGTTTTTCTCAGCTGTTAACAGCCCTTAAACACTCCCCAAAGGCCAAGTGCCACATGTTAATCTCTTGTGGTGGCCAAAATCAGTTACCACAACATTCCGACAAGTGTACGGGCTAGATCATTCCCCCTTTTCCAAGAAACGATCCTAACGGTGAACCGAAAACTATAAATACCCACCTCCACCCTTCACTTTTCCTCACAAGAATCTGATCTAATGTGCTCTAAGTTGAAACCTTTGTTTCATACCTGAGCTATTTTGATCTAGATTAGCATTCGGGGACCCTTTGTAAGTGTTCCTTCGTTCTTTTATTGTTTTTCGAGTCCGAAAGTCAAACTTTGTTTGACTTTCTGCGTTGACCAGTTTATGGTAAGTGCGAAGTTCGTTTGAACTTCGCAACGTGATTGTAATCACGATGGTTATAGTCCTTTGTGACTATGCCTACTGATTACCACGATGTCTAGGGTCGTAAGGGTAAGCGATCTAATAAATCGCTTATACCTACGAACCCGACCCGTTTGGTCGATCTTTAGGATCCGACCAAATACATTAGGTGACCATAGTATATAGGGAATAACCTTCCGAGGTTATACCTTATGGTCGCTTCGTTTAAGTAGTTATATGATAGGTAGTTTATATGCCTTAGGTAAATTACCAAAATACCCCTTTTCATGTATAATTGGTAATTAAGCATATGTAACATAACTTTTAACATCTAAACTGATTTGGCAACAATATTAGACATGTTAAGGCATATTATACTTATCGTAGGACTAGTTGGGCGCTCCGAACGCGTTTTACGCGAACGACGCGTTAAAGTAGCACAAGCTACCTAAACGGGTCGTAACGGGTCATGAGCACTTAGGTTAGGTTTCATTTAAAATGTAGGCTTTGTTGAACCATACTACATGAGTTTTCATACTCGTTTGGTTTACGAACCCTCATTCTATCCGATCCTCCGATATAGGTCCGGTTTATTAACATAGTTACCTATATTAGGTGCCGTTTGATTCCGTGATCTCTAGCATTGCTTGGTGGTTATCTTAGGACTTCTGAGCAACCTCAAGTGAGTACATAGACCCCTCTTTTACTGTTTTCCAAACTGTTTTGGGGTGAAACGCATGTGCCTACTTGTTACTTTCGTGCTTTCATGCTTTCACATCATATACCTGCTATGTTCATTAGTACATTTATAGTACATGATTTCATTACATTACATGCTATGTATGCCCATTGTGTGCGTACTTAGTACATTGTTTTACATTACATTTTATGCTATGTATGCCCATTGTGTGCGTACTTAGTACATTGTTATACAATACACTTTATGCTATGTATGTCCTTTGTTGCATACTTAGTACATTTGTTAATCATCACATACTACATTTTGAACCGTTGTAACCATTTGACTATGTGAACCGTCGTAACCCTTTGATTATGTGAACCGTTTGTAACTGTTGAACCGTGTGAACCATTTGTATCTGTTGAAATGATTTACATTTGACAATAGACATTTGACTATACATAAACATTTCTACAATTGTTAAACATTTTACTTTGGTAGTTTGGTTTGAGTAAGTGATTAAGTAACGAGGCGTGTGTAATATGATACAAGCATGGTGGATACGCCGCTGGTACTTCCTATATATAAGTGTTTGTATGGTATTACATATCGTAGCGTTATTTGAATCATTTCAGTTTGAGACATATAACATTTTATACAAATAACATACTTTTCACAAGACATTGATTTACAAACAACTTATCTTATACAAACTCATCTTACATGGTTATTCATTTAACCATACATTATTCTCTTGTTTATACATATCATCTGATCTTATCGTTTTTCAAATGATTTACAAGACAAAGCAAATTACAAGGTTCATGACTAAACATTTTCTCAAACCTAAGTCATGAATTCTGTTTTCACAAAACCTATGTATCTCACAGGCATTTTTATGCTGACGTACCTATTTTCACATGTGTTTTCAGGAGATGTTGCATAGGACTTATCAAGACATACTTAGGAGGACCTGTGCCTTAGTGACTTAAAACGAGACAAGAACTAGTTAATTTTTGTTATATACTCTTTGTTTCTTGTTTAAAACAATGTAACTCTCTTGTTTGATTAATAAAACGAAACTTTAATTGCCATGGATTTGAAACAATTAATTCTGTTACAACACTCCCCGACGTTTCCGCCACGTTTTGTATGTTCTACGTGGTCGGGGTGTGACAGAAAAGTTGCTATCAGAGCCAATGGTTATAGGGAATTAGGTTATTAGTAATACTTTGACCTAGTCTATAACCTTTCTAGGACCCTAACGCGAGTTTACTTGCGTTTAGTCATAAAACAATACCGTCACCTATCCTTAGGCGACGACCACAACAAGAACATAAATTTCAAAACCGTTTTGAAAACTAATCATCTGTTCTAGGATGATTGATTACTAGGTTTTGAACCCTCTATTGTAAGGTTTTGAACCCTCTGTTATAAGGTTTTGAACCCTTTGGGTTTTCAAAATCTCATCAAAGTTTTGGGTCCTAAATAGTGTGAACACGTGCAAACTGGAAGAGTGAATGCCTGTACCCTGAGTTTTCTGTCTAAGGCTAGAGTGTTCATACAAATCCACATAATCGGACCAGTCACTCTTATCTGGGAACTCTTGGGGTGAGTCTCCACTTATAGGCGAGCATGTCTTCGCGATACACTATGAGGATCTATTTGCTTTGATTCAGCCTTTGTGTTGTTTGTTTGCTTCGTCGTTCAAACAAATGACCATCAACCATGATTTTGGTCGGTAAATGTAACATCCTATTCTTACCCAATGCCATTTCATTTGTTTTCTTTCTTGTTTCTCTTTTAGAATGCCTCCTCGACGCGAAAACCAGATAGCGACTGCCGAACTGGCAGAAATCATTGCGCAGTAAATGGCTGCTCAATTCCCAAATCTCTTTGCTCAATGGAACCAAGCCAACAATAACAACAATGGTCCATGCAATTTCAAGAGTTTTAACTCGGCTAAACCACTCAAGTTTAGTGGTTCTGAGGGAGCGACTGGGCTTCTTCAATGGTTCGAGAGCATTGAGAATACTTTCCGCCACGTGCAGTGTCCTGACAATCGCAAGGTCGAGTTTTCTTTGAGTGTGTTCCAGAAGAGGGCCCTTACGTGGTGGAACGGGGTTATGAGAGATCGTGGTGCAGAAGTTGCTCTAGCACAGACATGGGCTGAACTTAGGGCCCTTGTGATGAAGGAATTCTGTCCTCGTCACGAGATCAGGGCCTTGGAAAGGGAATTTGACAATCTTACACAAGATAGCGGTGAGCATCGAGCCTACACGGACCGTTATGAGGAGTTAAGTCTGTTATGCCCAAACATGGTCACGCCTTTGGATAAGGCAATCGAAAAGTACATTGATGGCCTCCCTGACTCAATACAAGACATTGTGACTGGTAGCAACCCTACTATAGTTAGACAGGCCATTGAGCTATCTGCAACCTTGACTGAATCAAAGATCAGGAAAGGTAAACTTTTCCGAAAAGGTGACAAGAGACCGGTCGAGAAATCGAACCCAATCGAGGAATCAAAGACCATGGATGAACAGACTGGATCTCCTAAGAAGTCAAAGAAGCGAAAGGCTTCTCAGAACTTCGGCATGGTTACTCACAATGATCAAGCCGTCCCCAACCAACCAGCTCAACCCCCTGCTAGGACGCCATACAATGGAACTGCACCCTTGTGCAACCAATGTAGCCTCCATCATCATGCCAATGTAAAGTGCCGCAAATGCCAAACTTGTGGACTTATAGGCCATACAGCAAGAGTTTGCCCAGCTGCAGCTGCACCAAACCAAGCTGGCAACAATCCTGCTCAAGGTCGTTTTCTACCAGGTTCTTGCTTCAACTGTGGCGAGATGGGTCATTTCCGAAGAAATTGCCCAAAAGCTTGCTAATGCTAATCCAGCACAGGGATGAGCATCTGACCAACAACATCGTTTAGAAATAATCACGTCTTATGTATTATTTTCTTTTGTTGTCATGGTCCATGAAACAGTAGTTATCGTTGTTTATAAATAAATCTTTTATTTACATTGCAATGTATTTATGTGGTTGCATGTATAAACAACATATCCCTTACAATACCAACAATCAAGGAACCGTATTCCTTGAAGAACAAACAACCCCCAAAATTTTCCCATTCTATGATCTCTTGCGTTTCCACGAAATTCCTAAGTACCCGTTTATTCTAAGGAAACGAAGTACAAGGCGCAAGTTACAACACGAGACGAATACCCAAAGTACCACTATAAATCCTTAATAAAAGTACTTAAGGATATTTCCGTAATCCTAAAATTTTTGTGTTCCTTAATTCGAATATTACGTTTCTTTGAAAACAAAATCGAATTTTGGGAGATCATCCTATCTTTTCAGATAGATCCCAGAGGACATTGAAGTCCAGCGACTGGTTTCCTGGTGTACTTTGAATATCCATATTCAATCACCAACAAGTTAATAACAAATTAATAACCAAGTTAAACAACTATGTGATTATGTGCTTATGTGTTCCCTTTTATGTTTTTTTGGTGTAATCCAAGTTTTTGTTATCTAAAATCCTTAATGGACTTCTACGTTGTAGTTAAGTCCCTTGGGTTATAAAGTACTACTCCATAATTAGACCCCTTGAGTGGTCTAGTTAAACAGATTGATCCAAAAATCTGGTTAGGAACATCATGTGATGATATAGCTAAAAGGACCCCTTGGTGGCCTAATTAATAAGATCATCTGTTGATCTAATTAAAAGGACCCTATGGTAGTCTAGTCACCCTCATCGCAGGTTTGATTTCCCTCCCCTAAACATTACAAGATGAACCGTGCGGACTGTGCAAGGAATTACGTAATTATGGATGCATACGTAATTATGGAATTTAGTGCACAGAAACCACAGCGAGTTTTGTCATGTGTCTAGAATTAGCCCTATTCATTTCTGTTTCTGAGGAAGCACCCGTTGAAAATGACTCCGTTTGTTCATTTTCGTTTCTGAAGATTTGTCCGTTAAGGAAATGAATATCCGTTTGACTATCTTGTTTCATTTCCGTTTCTGAGGAAGCACCCGTTGAAAATGACTCCGTTTGTTCATTTTCGTTTCTGAAGATTTGTCCATTGAGGAAATGAATATCCGTTTGACTATCCTGTTTCATTTCCGTTTCTGAGGAAGCACCCGTTGAAAATGACTCCGTTTGTTCATTTTCGTTTCTGAAGATTTGTCCGTTGAGGAAATGAATATCCGTTTGACTATCCTGATTCATTTCCGTTTCTGAGGAAGCACCCGTTGAAAATGACTCCGTTTGTTCATTTTCGTTTCTGAAGATTTGTCCGTTGAGGAAATGAATATCCGTTTGACTATCCTGTTTCATTTCTGTTTCTGAGGAAGCACCCGTTGAAAATGACTCCGTTTGTTCATTTTCGTTTCTGAAGATTTGTCCGTTGAGGAAATGAATATCCGTTTGACTATCCTTTTTCATTTCCGTTTCTGAGGAAGCACCCGTTGAAAATGACTCCGTTTGTTCATTTTCGTTTCTGAAGATTGTCCGTTGAGGAAATGAATCCCCGTTTGTTTATTCCTTCATTTCCGCTTGTGAAGAATACTCGTTGAGGAAAATGACTCCGTCTGTTCATTTTCATTTCTGAAGATTGTCCGTTAAGGAAATGACAGGATTATGCCTTGTATATCTGGTGGTTACTTGACACAAAGTCACAGATGGACTCCTACGAATAAATTTCGGGACGAAATTTCCTAAAGTAGGGGAGACTGTGACACCTGGGTCACTGCGACCATCAAACAAATGCCAAGCCAATGAAATATTGTATTTCATACTTGGGATCTGTATAAATATGTGTATCTTTTGCACATATCAATTCTTGTTCAATTTCAAGCTCTAAATCGCTTTCTGGAAGGTTATACACGCACTGATGCGAAAATATAACCAGTTTAATGCAACGAACACTCCGGAATAGTGAAATAGGCTTAACAAACCTTAAATAACCTTTACATAACTTAGAAATAAGTTTTGAAGGCTTTGGTATGTCAAAATCAAGTTAAATCGCTTACAGGGACTAAACTTGACAAACTGCGAAAGTATGCCAATTTGAAATGTAACAAACATTGCGGAACATGAAAATAAGTTAAACACACCCTAAATATCCTTTACATAGCTTAGAAATAGGCTTTGATGGGTTCGGTGTGCTAAAATAAACTTTTGGGTCATTCAGGGACTAAAAGTGTCAAAAAGTGCACAAGTTTGCATTTTCGCGCATAACTTACGTTCTGAATACATCCGGACATCCAAAAATTTATGTAAGCACAAAAATATTTTATTTTAGTGTTTGGCATAAGAAAAATCCATTCGTCACGCCATTTGGATCGTTTTTCGCGCTTATGCGCATTCCGTCGTAATTAACCGAACATCGCGATCGTACGGCCAAACGAACCGACATCCGAGATATTTTTAGCACATTTTAAGTTCCCTATACTTTAACTTCATTTTTGAGCTTTGAAATGGGGTTAACGGGGCTTAAACGTATCAAAAATGCATCAAATAGCAAGTTTGGAGCTTCAGGGGCCTGTTTTACCATTTTTGAAACATTCTGGTCTGCAGGTGCTTGCGCACCTCAACACTCTCATTGTTGCGGTGCGCAAGCAGGGGCCAGATGCAGCAAAATGTTTTTCTCAGCTGTTAACAGCCCTTAAACACTCCCCAAAGGCCAAGTGCCACATGTTAATCTCTTGTGGTGGCCAAAATCAGTTACCACAACATTCCGACAAGTGTACGGGCTAGATCATTCCCCATTTTCCAAGAAACGATCCTAACGGTGAACCGAAAACTATAAATACCCACCTCCACCCTTCACTTTTCCTCACAAGAATCTGATCTAATGTGCTCTAAGTTGAAACCTTTGTTTCATAACTGAGCTATTTTGATCTAAATTAGCATTCGGGGACCCTTTGTAAGTGTTCCTTCGTTCTTTTATTGTTTTTCAAGTCCGAAAGTCAAACTTTGTTTGACTTTCTGCGTTGACCAGTTTATGGTAAGTGCGAAGTTCGTTTGAACTTCGCAACGTGATTGTAATCACGATGGTTATAGTCCTTTGTGACTATGCCTACTGATTACCACGATGTCTAGGGTCGTAAGGGTAAGCGATCTAATAAATCGCTTATACCTACGAACCCGACCCGTTTGGTCGATCTTTAGGATCCGACCAAATACATTAGGTGACCATAGTATATAGGGAATAACCTTCCGAGGTTATACCTTATGGTCGCTTCGTTTAAGTAGTTATATGATAGGTAGTTTATATGCCTTAGGTAAATTACCAAAATACCCCTTTTCATGTATAATTGGTAATTAAGCATATGTAACATAACTTTTAACATCTAAACTGATTTGGCAACAATATTAGACATGTTAAGGCATATTATACTTATCGTAGGACTAGTTGGGCGCTCCGAACGCGTTTTACGCGAACGACGCGTTAAAGTAGCACAAGCTACCTAAACGGGTCGTAACGGGTCATGAGCACTTAGGTTAGGTTTCATTTAAAATGTAGGCTTTGTTGAACCATACTACATGAGTTTTCATACTCGTTTGGTTTACGAACCCTCATTCTATCCGATCCTCCGATATAGGTCCGGTTTATTAACATAGTTACCTATATTAGGTGCCGTTTGATTCCGTGATCTCTAGCATTGCTTGGTGGTTATCTTAGGACTTCTGAGCAACCTCAAGTGAGTACATAGACCCCTCTTTTACTGTTTTCCAAACTGTTTTGGGGTGAAACGCATGTGCCTACTTGTTACTTTCGTGCTTTCATGCTTTCACATCATATACCTGCTATGTTCATTAGTACATTTATAGTACATGATTTCATTACATTACATGCTATGTATGCCCATTGTGTGCGTACTTAGTACATTGTTTAACATTACATTTTATGCTATGTATGCCCATTGTGTGCGTACTTAGTACATTGTTATACAATACACTTTATGCTATGTATGTCCTTTGTTGCATACTTAGTACATTTGTTATTCATCACATACTACATTTTGAACCGTTGTAACCATTTGACTATGTGAACCGTCGTAACCCTTTGATTATGTGAACCGTTTGTAACTGTTGAACCATGTGAACCATTTGTATCTGTTGACATGATTTACATTTGACAATAGACATTTGACTATACATAAACATTTCTACAATTGTTAAACATTTTACTTTGGTAGTTTGGTTTGAGTAAGTGATTAAGTAACGAGGCGTGTGTAATATGATACAAGCATGGTGGATACGCCGCTGGTACTTCCTATATATAAGTGTTTGTATGGTATTACATATCGTAGCATTATTTGAATCATTTCAGTTTGAGACATATAACATTTTATACAAATAACATACTTTTCACAAGACATTGATTTACAAACAACTTATCTTATACAAACTCATCTTACATGGTTATTCATTTAACCATACATTATTCTCTTGTTTATACATATCATCTGATCTTATCGTTTTTCAAATGATTTACAAGACAAAGCAAATTACAAGGTTCATGACTAAACATTTTCTCAAACCTAAGTCATGAATTCTGTTTTCACAAAACCAATGTATCTCACAGGCATTTTTATGCTGACGTACCTATTTTCACATGTGTTTTCAGGAGATGATGCATAGGACTTATCAAGACATACTTAGGCGGACCTGTGCCTTAGTGACTTAAAACGAGACAAGAACTAGTTAATTTTTGTTATATACTCTTTGTTTCTTGTTTAAAACAATGTAACTCACTTGTTTGATTAATAAAACGAAACTTTAATTGCCATGGATTTGAAACAATTAATTCTGTTACAACACTCCCCGACGTTTCCGCCACGTTTTGTATGTTCTACGTTGTCGGGGTGTGACAGAAGCTTTCAAGAAAGAAAAGACTGAAGATACTGATATTGGTAAGAAACCAAGTGTCAAGTATAACAGATGTCCACCCCCAATCCATGAAAGTTATTCTCCCAGGAATCCAAACGAAGAGCGTCTAAAAAAGGCAGTCAACATCAAGTTAAAGTCTGAAATCATTGATGAATTACCAGACAATATTGATGTTACATTCACAGCGTCTGACACTGATCATGAGTCTGAGTTAGTAAAGAAAGTTGTCGATCAGGTGTTAGATACGGATGAAGAGTCAAAGTTGGAGTCTAAGTCTGATATTCCGAGTTCGTCAGAAAAGAGTCCGGGTTCACCGGTTAAGAGGGTTTACAACAAGGAATTTTTATTATCAAAATCTAATTTGAATGATGAATCAATCAATTTGGCTTATATTTTGAATGATTCAGACAAATTATATTCTGATAATGAATTCCCAATAAGAAGTGTTAAAACTGAAATGATCAAAAAGGTTTTCAAATTAACAGAAATTGATATTTCTGAAATAAAAGATTTAAATCTTTCTGCAAAACCTAAACCTTACACTTCAAGAATTAAACAAAGAGTCAACAAGAAAATGGGTTACGGTTATGGTTATAATTTCCAAAAGAAATCAAATCATAATGGTAATCTCAAAAAGAAAGGTCTTGGTTTTATTTCATTAGAAAATTATAAAAATCAAAAAACTTATAAACCAAAAACAAAATTTGTTTCAGGAGGAAGTTCAGAGGATGAACAGAAGAAACCGTTCTGGAAGCAGTCAAACCAAGAGTTTCTTGCTGAAGTAAAGAAGAATGTGAGAAAGTTTGCTTCAAGAGTTGACAGAAGAACTTGTTTCAAATGCCAAGAAGTTAGACACATAGCTTGGAATTGCCCCAAGACCAACTACCAAAAACAGGGAGTTTCTTCTAACTCTGTTCTGAGAAAGACTTGTGTTGACAAGAAAGAACAACCTGTGAAAAATGTTAAAAAGTTTGAAAATTCTACTTCTGAGGAAGGAGAAAGTTCAAAACGGTTTTACAAAAGAAGAGGTGATATGAACAAGCAAAAGTGGGTGGTTAAATCTGAGGGTAATTCTGACAATGAATCTGATTCCATAAAATAAGAGGAGTCTTTGGTTGAGAAAAAGGTTGTGAATTCCGTTCCAGAGGTGAACGATGAGGATTTTCCTCCATTGTCAAAGGAAAATTTGATGAAGAAAGTGGGAAAGGTAGAGATCTCAAATCAATTATTCACTGATAAGGGAGAATTTGATGTTGAGAAGGCTTTCAATGGAAAAGTGAAACATATTTTTGGGAAGATGGTTGATGGGAAGGTTAAAAGTGCTAAAGAATTTTTTAAATCAAAATGTTGGTGGGATAGATGTTTAACACCAGAATCTCCCAAGGCTGGTCAGGCTTGGGGGAAAGTTTTTCCAAACTGAAAACCTGACTTGCCGGAGCTCCCAGGTTGGTAAGAGTGGAGCAGGAATCGGCATCTTTCTTAGCAAATGATCCTACAAGGTTGGTAAAAATCTTGACTTGTAAATGATTTTACAAGTGGTAAAGTTGGTAAATTACGGGTGGTATTTTTAAATTGTTATATTTTGATTTACAAGTGATTATGGTTGGTGAATGAATCTGTAAGTGGTTGAAGAAGGTTTTCATTTTCAAATGGTTAATCAAGGTCATTAAGTTGAACTTGATTGGACCATACTTACAAGTGATATTTTGGAGAACAAAATGATGAGTTTATCCCCTAACCTACAAACGGTTTATTAAAATCAACAAAACTAATTTTCCGGAAAAACCATTTGATTAAAACAAACTTAAGTGTTTTGAAATCACAATGGGAAATAGTTTGTTGTGAGGGGGAGTTCTGATTATTTATGCCAAATGGATGGCGAATTGAAGTGATTCGATATAGGTTGTCATTTTATTGTACAGTTTATTTTCAAATTTCCTAAAATGTGTTTGCATTTTAGGGGGAGTAAAAATTTCAGAAAATCCAAAAACATTAGAAAATTTGAAAAAGCCAAAAACATGATAAAATCAAAAATGAGTTTTGTTGTATTAAAGAGGAAATGATAGTACATCAGTGGACGATCACGTCATGCTAAAGAATTGGAAAGTTAAATAGTGCTAAACGGTCTCACTGATGATGTGCCAGTAGGTTTTTGCACATTTAGTAGATTGTGACGAGATATAAACCTAATTTCAAACTTGCTTAAATCGTGGGTAACATCTCTCGGATATATGGGTAACCCCCGAAATCTTGTTTGAAGGACCCCTCTTTCTGAGATACTAGGTCTTTATGCTTAGTGATATCTGGGGTATTATCCCGGGACTTCTGATAATGCGGAAGCAATAGCCTAGTCCCCGGAGAATACTTTCTGCTTGCTTGAAATATAGCGCCGCCCTCAGCAAAAACAGACAATAAAATTGCTAATTAATGTTGTTGTAAAAAAGATCCTCTAAAGGGGACCCACCAAAAGTCGAGCCGTCATCTCTCTGCTGAACGGAAGTTCTGACCTGAGCTCTCACGGTTTCGCACCTAACCCCTTACAGATATCATCTAGGTATACTCACCTGTAAGACTGAATATTGGGATCTGGAGACGGGAGTATATTCTGAGGTGGGACACGCGAATAAGTTTAAGTGCTTAAAACATTAATCTCATATCTCGAAACAGTTGAACTTTGTGTGAAAATTTAAGTGGATCAGAAAACTGACAATCTAAGTGAATCGTTTAGAACTTAAAATGTTTAAAGCTTAACGGTGTTGGTGATTTGTCTCAAAAACTGATATGATCCTCTTACGCAAACTCACAAAAATATTGTTTGTATATATTTCTTTACTGCATTTCATTTCGGTTATATCAAAATTCCAAAAAGAGTTTCAATGTGTTCTAGCATAAATTTTGAAAAATTCAAAAAGATTTTAGACAACTGATGTTGAAAAGCTGATTTTCAAAATTCCGAGTGCTAAACATGACGAACAGGTTTGGGAAAATTTGTTTGAAGATGTAAAAATGATATATATTCAAGTGGTTCATCAGAAATTGACATGATAAATCATTTTGTTTGATACTTAAAAATGATGTATTCAGGGTTGTGTTTTCAAGTGATTAGCAAAGTTTCTAAATTTGTTATATTTTATCTTTTATGAAACTTATGTTTTGGGTAGAGGATTTGCAGGAAAGCCTGGATTCTGATTGAGAGTAGCGAGCCAAGTTGCGATCCTGATTCTGTAAAAGTCAGACTACGATCCCAGCATGTTTTGAGGGGGAGTCTGTTAGAGAAAGTTTGAAGATGAAAAGAGTATTAAAGCTTCATCCGAGGGGAGACTATCTGTTGGTGCTGATATTCAAGAGAGAAAGAGTGTGACAAGATCCAGATAGAGATTATGGAAGCCCGAAGACTGATAAAGACTGAAGATGAGAAGACTCGACACTGAAGACTCGTCAACATCTGAGGGGGAGTCTGTTGGTGCATACATCTGTCGACTTCGTCTTGTATCGAGTCTAATATTAGAATGTTAAATCAGGGCACGTTGTATGAGAAAATAGGTTGATTTAGAGTTGATTTCCCACGAAATGGTGATTTCCCACGAAATGGACATGACATTTTCGTGGGGAATCAGAAAGTTGCACTTTCGTGGGGAATCAGAAATACTATAAATAGGCTAGTGAGCATGTCATTTCGTGGGGAATCAGAAATTGGTACCGAAGTGCTGCCGGTATTTTCTTGTAATCGTAATCTCTGTTAAATCAATATACAAGAAGGTTAAAGTGATATTCAAGCTGTTTCGAGTCTATACGTCTGTTTCCGCCTTTCGTATAGTCAAAGAACTCTTCTGAACGACTCGTTCGGGTCCGAAACCGATCCTACAATTTTTATTATTCCATAAGGCTTAAAATATTCTACTTATCATATTAGATCAGAAGAAAAAGGTTTGGTATCAAAAAGATTTGTAAAACTCACTTTATAGGCCAAAAGGGCAAAACCGACAATAACCGGATCAAAGCTAAGAACCCTATGTTATGCTCAGCCTAAAAATAAATAAAAATCTTCAAAAATCCCAAAATATTATTTTTATATCAGTGGGTAAAAATTTTGGTATTAAAAATCGGGTTTAGATAGGCTATACGCTAATTACGCCTTTTATTTAATAAAAAGCTTTCTAATTACGCTAATGAGCATATCTCCTAATCTAGACCTCAAACTGATGTCAAATTTTAGGGACAACTTTATAAATCAGTAACTAAGGTTTCTATTCTTTTACATTTTCAAAAATCATGTTTTAATGTCATATGGGCATAATAGTCAACATTTAAGCATTTAACGGAAACATGCATATGAATCGGATAACTAATGAACCAAGTTGTATAATCACAGAGGGTTATACTAACATGAAACTTGGTCCTAATAAAGCTCTAAGGCATTTCTAAACTATGATCTAATGGGTCAGAACTGAAAGTCAAAGCAAAAGTCAAATTATGCGACTTTCGGTTCCAAACCGAGCTTAAACTGAAAATTGTCGGGTTGAACATGTTTAGACATGTTCTTACATTAATTACCAAGTTATATTAGTGATAAAACAGGTTGCATGGCTTCTACATTGTTAATTATGCATTTATTTGAAAATAAGCTTTCTGTTGACTTTTTAAGATTAGCTTTGACCCGACAATTGACCTAGTTAGAGTGGGAATCAGAGGGTGCCCTTTTAAGGGTTTATTGCCCACATAATTACCAACTCATAGGTACTTTCAATTTGAAATTTGACTGGACAAATTATGATTAATTACGAAGTCAAACCTTAATTACGACAGTTTGACTTTAGGCTAATTAACTAGGCAAAACTGAATTAAAGAAGGTTAAGGACACTTACAAAGGTCCTAAGTATGACTAGTGATTTCTAGGAATTGTCCTTGAGCTCCAGCAATCTTCAGATTATGAGTTGTGGATGTTTGCAAGTGAATCTGTCCAATGTTGCAAACTTGGGAGCCCTTATATAGTGAATTTGATCTCCTAAGATGATGCCAAGGAAGTCTACAAGTGTTTCCAGATCAAGACAAGTGCCCCTATTGCATGTTAAACCATTGGGGCAGCCCCTGGTATGTAAAACAACCATTTTAAGTCGGTTATCAGCTTTAACAAGCAGCTGCCTGTGATTTCTGTCGTTGTAAGGGTCACGCGGCCCGCGTAACAGACCACATGGGTCTTACGCGGCCGGTATGAGGCCCCGGGTCAGGTTAAAAATGTTTCATTATTTGCACTTTAGGTCCTTGGTCCTTTTAAACATGGTTTTGAGTTTATTTCTTGCAATATCAACCCTCTAACTTGACTTTTAAGGGCTCCAAGGCATAACTAAACACCGTTAAGTCCTCGGTTAACTTTGTGATCACCCGTAAAGCCTTAAATTTAAACGTTGACGCTTTTAACCCCTCGTATACGAATATTATCATAACTTTCTCATACTTTATCGAAACCTTGTGAAATTTTTACCACGCATTATAGTGAGTATAATTAATCGTTACAAAGCTTCGAGTTTGCTAAAAGGTCACTCAGAGGTATACTTTAAACATGTTGACACATTTAACCCCTGTAGTTTGTAATCTCTCACTTTCTTTCACAATTAGCTTCGTATGATCCATAATTTATTCGTTTAAGGGTATAAACATCGTGTAGGGTTATTGTAAAGCATATTTATCCATTGTTAACACTTTGAATCCTTTTATTCAAATACTTTCTCTGTTTGTCAACTTTAGTCCTTCTAAAGTAATCTTTTACACGTTTAAAGCTCATAACACGTGTCGATACATTATTGGACATGAATTTACGAGGTGTTACACTTCAGCACATATTCGATCAGAAAGAGCTTAACATGAGACAGCGGCGTTGGGTTGAGTTGTTAAATGATTATGATTGCGAAATCAAATATCATCCAGGAAAGGCGAATGTGGTGGCAGACGCCTTGAGTCGAAAAGAGAGGATTAAGCCCATAAGGGTTAGGGCTTTAGAGATTATTATCCAGACAGATCTCTCATTGCGCATCCGTGCTGCACAAAGAGAAGCTCTTAAGAAAGAAAATTTAAAGGCTGAATATCTCCGTGGGATGGAGAACAAGCTGGTACCCAATGAGGAAGGAACTTTGTATTTTATGGGACGAATTTGGGTTCCGCTTTTTGGTGGTCTTAGAAATGTTATTTTTGATGAAGCTCATAAATCGAGGTACTCGATCCATCCAGGATCGGACAAGATGTACCAAGATTTGAAGGATTATTACTGGTGGCCAAGACTTAAGGGCGATGTGGCTACTTATGTTGGAAAGTGTTTGACCTGCGCCAAAGTGAAGGCCGAGTATCAGAAGCCTTCAGGTCTTCTGCAGCAACCTGAGATACCCATGTGGAAATTGGAGCATATTTCAATGGATTTCATAACGAAGTTACCCAAGACTCCCAGAGGTCATGATACGATTTGGGTAATCGTGGACCGTTTGACAAAGTCTGCGCACGTTTTGCCGATCAGAGAAAAGGATAACACAGGTAAGCTAGCTGAGTTGTACCTAAGGGAGATAGTCGCACGTCATGGAGTGCCTATCTCGATTATATCAGATAGAGATGGAAGATTTGTGTCAAGGATTTGGCAATCCTTTCAAGAAGCATTTGGTTCTCAGTTGAATCTGAGTACAGCTTTTCATCCACAGACGTACGGTCAAAGTGAGAGAACGATTCAGACGCTTGAAGATATGCTACGTGCTTGTGTAATGGATTTAGGGGGCAGTTGGGATACTCACTTGCCTTTGGTTGAGTCTTCCTATAACAACAGCTACCATGCAAGCATTCAAGCTGCACCGTTCGAGGCTCTCTACGGACGCAAGTGTCGATCACCGTTATGATGGGCAGATGCAGGTGATAGACAGCTGGTAGGTCCCGAACTGGTCCAAGAGACAACTGATAAGATCATGCAGATCCGAGAGCGCATTAAGGCGGCTCGTGATTGACAGAAGAGTTATGCGAACCAAAGACGAAAACCTTTGGAATTCGAAGTGGGTGATTTTGTTTTGTTGAAAGTTTCACCTTGGAAAGGTGTGGCACGCTTTGGGAAGCGTGGTAAGTTAAACCCACGATTTATTGGACCGTTTAAAATTTTGGAAAGGGTTGGTTCTGTAGCATACAAGTTGGAGCTACCAACAGAATTAAATGGTGTTCATGATACATTTCATGTATCTAATCTGAAGAAAAGTCCAACACAAGAAACAGTGGTCATCCCTACTAATGAAATTCACATTGACGACACACTCCACTTTACCAAAGAGATCGTTGAGGTTACTGATTGGAAGGTTAACAAGACTCGGAGGAGTAGTGTTAAACTCGTCAAGGTTCGATGGAATGCACGTCACGGCCCAGAGTTTACTTGGGAGCATGAAGACCACATGAAAGCTAGATACCCGCATTTGTTCCCCAACTCCCCTGCAGCTAGTAGTAAAGCTTAAAATTTCGGGACGAAATTTTCTTAACAGGGGGAGAATGTGACAACTGTCAAAATTCCAGGTATCCGTACAACTATGAAACCATGATTAGTGCTTAATGACTGTGCTGAATTACAATTAATGACTTGAATTGCCTTCTGATTATTTCTATGATACATACATGTGCATCACATATTGCTTAATGTCATATCATTATTGCATGAGAAATTTATTGACTCAAATGATGCACGAAACACAACTAGCACAGTTATCAGACAAATCAGAAAAATAGTGACAGAGTTCAGTACATAGACAGACATTGCATTAAGACACAGAATGGGCCAAAAACCAAGTATTACACTAGTATAGTGTGTAGGAAAGTAAGGATCGCAAAACTGCCTTCCTAGTGATAGTTTAAGAGCCGGAAAGTGCCCAAAACTCACTTAAAGTGCTGAATTCAGCAATAATCAGCATTTTAACACACTAATATCATGCAGAAATATGGTTAAATGGTCCTGAATGCTTTCCAAAGTGTCAGGAATCAAAACTATCACAAAAGGTAACATAAAGCACACTAAACTACATAGTTTAGCAATTTAACGAACCGGTAACCAACCGAACAACCGGACACTACCCAAAACACCAAATTTTCACTAGAAGCACTGTTTTAACATTACCAAGCTAGTTATGGTTCTCAAACATCATAACACATCATATAACAACTAGTAACTAAATACCTAACTAGAATACTTGAATTTTTACCATAATCTAACTAACTAGTTAAACCTAAACCTATACCCCCCCCCCCCCCCACCTAGTAATCGGCCAACACCAAGGGCCCACTTATAATTTTCTTTTGTTATAATATTAGATCTAGTTCCTTTATGTTAAACATAAGAACCAATGGAAATTGTGAGATTGGTGGATTATAAGAATACCTTAAGCACCATAACCTATCATTCTCTAAACAACACTTCAACACACTCTTCTTCTTTATCCTCTCCTTGTTCACGCCCGAGAGCAACAACAACAAAATCACCATCATCTTTCATACATTCTACATACATACCAAGGTGCTAGAAGACTTATAAGGAAGCTTGGAGCTTTCGGAAGTTGAAGGACCTTCACCATTTGCTTTTATCCACTTCATTTCTTCCATTGATCATCCCTAGCCTTGAGCTAGTAGTAAGAACATCATACTCTTCATTTTACATCATATTTTGTTGGTTAAAAGAAGATACATGTTGTTAATCATGATGAACACTAAGAATCAATAACATGAAACATGAACATAAACTTAAAATCTTAAAGAAATCATGTTGTTTAGTGTTGTGCTACTTGATGATTGATTGTTTATGTAGATGATGTAGATCATCACATGATCTTACTAGATAATGATTAAAAACATAATCTAGCAAGATGAGAGGATGAAAATGTTAGAGATCAATGGATCATCCTCACATAAGTCATGAACTTGAAAGAATAAATTGTTTTCTTGTTAAGTGATGATTAAAGTAAGTGTAAAGTCTTGTAGATCTAAGATTTCAAGGATGATTTTTCAAGAAACCAAGTTAAGAATACAAAGTTTACTTAACCTTGGTTCTTTTACTACACATTTTTATAAATTTTCAAGTTCATGAAGTAGAAGTTTATGCTTGTTTTTGGCAAGATGGTAAGTATAGATTGATTTGTGGTTGAATGTGTTGATTTACAAAAGAAAATGATATGCCTTGAAGGCATGGAAACCTCCATTTTTAGGGGAAAGTATGCCAAAATTTTTCTAAAAATTAAACACTTAGAAAAATATTTTTAAACAAATAATTACAAGTCTATTTTAAACCATAAACTTTCACATAAAGTTTGCCATAATTTTTGTTACAAGAATTATAAATATTGGAGGTTGGTTTTTATAAATAAAAGTGACTAAATATGTATTTAGGAAAATATATATTTAGATGTCACCATGTGTGTGATTATTTGTATATTATGTGTATTAGTTATATTATTTTAGGACTTGAAATAATATAACTCATCACAATACCAAAAATTACAATCCAAAATATTACCAAAATCCCAAAAATATGAATATACAAATTATACCCAAAATATGAGAGGAACCAAACAAAGGAATATAACTTACAAAATATTCCGGAAATTTTATTCATAAGTATATTTTTTGGTAAATAATATTTTGGACACCAGGAGAACAAAAATATGATTTTTACAATTTTTACAAAATATATCATATTTTTTACAAGGAGAAAATATATTATTTTTGGCAAGTAAAAATATATATTTTCTTGGAATTATTAGAAGACATTATTTTTGGGAAGAAAATATATTTTCTTGAATAAACAGGAATTACATTATTTTTGGAGAAAAAGTATTTTCTTAAATAAACTCAAAATATATTATTTTTGGATGAAAAATGGGTTCATATATGTTTTCTAAGTTAGACTTGAAAATATATGATTTTTGAGACTTATGTGAAATTTATAAATATTTAGCCAAGGAAAATTATAAATAATTTTTCTAAGTAATAATTCTTAAAATATATATATTGGGAATATATATTGATGTATTTTTATTAAAAATAATATTCCAGAAAAGTTAAGTGTGAGAATACTTAGTAAACACAATAAAAATACATATTTTCGTACGTATAGATACACTCCGGGATACGACTCCAATACTTGGCCAAAAATATACAGGTATAAGAATATGAATATAAATACACCCATCCTTGGGAAGGATATACATGTATAAATACATGAAAAGAACAAGTTAAAATATATTATTTTAACTAATATTCCAAAATTTTAATAAATATAATTTAAGTTAAAAAATTTATTATTTTAACAAATAATTATATAACTTGGAATAATATTGAAGACACAAAGAAACGTAACTCAAAGAAACTAATTAATACTAAGTCAAGGCACGACCTGCTCGTCTAATAGAACATAGTACGTTGTAGGTAGTCGTGTACACCGGAAGAAGCTTTGAGTTACCGTTGGCTACGAAGAACGCAAGACTGTGAGTTCATGTCCCCCTTTTCTTTTAACTGTTTTTTTTTTTTTGTTTTATAACTTCGGGGGTGAAGTACATGTTACAAATGATACAATGATTACAAATGGTATGGTTAGCTAAGGAAAATACTGTTAGATCATGTGAATGGGTAGGCGTTATCTTGAGACCATTAATCCTTGTTAAGGAGCGAGGGGCATGATTGATAGATCTATTTGGGTGTTGCGAGCCCCACCCATGGGTCCGCGAGTTAACCGCATGTGGTGACTATATCGTTCCAGCCAGGAGGCCCGGTACGAAATACGCAAAGGATTGAGCCTTCCTACACTGTTGCACACATATTAATGACCTTGCAAATCATTAATCGATCTGTTCCTTGTTGCTTTCATACCAGATTCTTACAAATACATACTTGCTTACGATGATTACAAAGTTTATTCGAGCTCACACACAAAACACATGAACTCGCTCAACTTTTGTTGATGTTTTCAAACTACATGTATTTCAGGAAATTAAATGTGGATCTGGCGGGCGTTTGGATGTTTCAAGTAATGATGGGAATAAAAGATGTCATCCGGAGTCTAAGGGTTTGGACAGTGTGTCTTATCCTAGATAAGACACATCTTCCAAAGCCAGGTTCTATTTAATGTCTTTTGTCGAGTCCTTGTGGAACTCTAAAACAAGTTGCATGGTTTGTATTTGCATTTGAAGTCTATGTTGGATTCTAAAACAATGTTGTTTGTGATGTATTAAACTATTTTAATGGATGAACATCTTTAGTTTTATCATATAGTTGTATGTTATGGTTGAATGCAATGATATTAAGCAAGTCACACATAATCACGCTTCCGCAAAAGTCAGGGTGTGACATGGAAATCCCCCTTTTTCACCTTCGATCGACGAGATATCGATGTGTCTTGTCTAAGGGGTGTTCCTGCAAGTTCCAGGGATAAAGAGTAGAAGAAGAAATTCTTCTATATTGATGCCAGCGTCATCCCTGGAGAGATGCACTGGAGAGAATTGGGAGCCAAAGAGAAATTCAAAGATGATGGTCCTCCCACTGACGCATACCTGGAAAATGCTATGTTCAAGCGGTTAAGCCAACGCCCTTCTAAGTGCCAGGTGATTCCAGAGGGGGCACTGGTGATGGCTGGGATGAGTTTATTATGGCGTGATAGCCGTTTCTACCCCGCCTTTCAAAGGTTTGACAATGGTGAGTATCCCCTTGATGCTAATCTTAACTTATAGGTTGTGTTTGTTCTAATACACTGAATGTGTGAATGTCAAATAAGTGAATGGACCTGTTTGAATTTATTGATCCCCCTCGACACGCTGCTCTAAGGTCCGCGGACCGCGTTGTTGGGGAGCAGGAGGCAGATGTGTTGAAGATCCACATTGAGAAATTTCTCCTTCCCGCCGTCCCAACGGGTGCAAATGTTCAAGTTTCTAATCCTCCCCCAGCGGTGGGAGCGGAGTCTCCCTTGAAGAGAAGAAGAAACCATCTCGGATAAGGGTAACTGTGAAGAAGGCTGATACTGTGGGGATGACTACTTCACTTGTAGCGGCTAGCGTGTCCACAACCGCGGAGGATGTTGCTGTTACCTCCGCCCCTGCCATGGGGAGCCCGCGCCCCGTGCCTAAGAGGCGTAAGATAATGCCATCTTTGTCTACCTTTCAAGCAACTAAGGCTGCTCAAGCGTTGCATGCTGGTAAGTGGCTGTACTTTTCCGTATAGGGTTTGATCCCTTTATTTGTATTCTGACTATTTGATTTAATGCAGATTCTCTTACTGGGGGCCAAACTGGAAGCGGGTCCTCTATGCCCTTGTCTTCCAGGGAAATTGTTTCTTCCGCCTCTGGCGGCCAAAGTGTCCCTGTTGCAGATCTTATATGCCAAGCAAGTGCAGTTCCTGTTAGCTTTTTGATGCCACCGCCGTTGTTCCCTACATCAGTCATTATGACGCCCAATGTCACACCCCAACCAATGGCGGAATCATCAGAGTGGGACTTGTTCAAGATTGTAAGAGACTTCATAACACTATTTGTGACAATATTTAATTCAACCGATTTCATTTCATAAATAAATTGTCAAAACATTACAAGAAAAGCAAATAACAACATTGTTCAACATAACATAAACAAAATTGATACAACACTTTAAACCTAAACGTCTAAGTGGGTATCTAGGCATCTTTGCTATCCATTTTCATAGCATCATCAATCATCAACCTGTAACATGTTTAAAATACAATTCAATACAAAAGCAAAGGCGAGTATACAAGTTTAAGAATAAGTATAAGTATAAAGTTTAAAACGAATCCACATGGCAACTTAGTTTATACAAGATCAACCTAACATGGCATGCAATATTTCTAGCCAATCCTCTGTTTACGCAAGAAAGTTTAGTTAATTCGACATGACCACAAGTTTAAGGGGGGCGGTGCGTTACTCCTATAGCGCTATACTTGTCAAATGGAGGCTCGTGAAAGCTAATGACTAAAACATATCACATAAGTATGGTCCACGTAAGCATCAAGTATCATAACATAGCATTCGTGTATAAGGATTGTTTTCGTGCATTGCATAAAGAATAAGTTTATGTGTGTTTTAATAAGGTAACATGTTACACCCCAAAAAGTGGTAAACATAAAAAGGGGGATGCGAGTATACTCACAAATTTGCATAGGCTTTCCGATTATCCAATGTGACGAAGTTGATGAGGTTAGAAGGTTGAATATGTTCGTTTAGGGATTTAGGAAGTTAAAACACAAGAATATATGTATTCGAATGTAATCATCTTTTAACACCAAGTACTTGTCCTTGACACTATGAAACCTCAAGGGTTAATGTTTTCATGAGTAATATACTCATTAGAATCGTAACAAGTCTTATGCCTTAGATGATGTTATTCTAATATCTTGACGAATGAACACAAGTCCACCATCAAGAGTTCGAATAGTATATATGTATAAGTATTATATGTATTATTTAGTCCATTAGTCAAGCATGAGGTAGAATATAAATCTTCATTTAGGTACCTCTATTGTGTCATAGAATTCATGTAGGAGGTAGGAAGAACAAGCTTCCATTTAGGTACCTCTTATGGTTCACCACTACACTTGATGTAAAAACATACAAGGAGGGTCATGAACTAATATCAATACAAGAATAAGAAACAACTACACTATGAGAAATCATCAAGGGATGTGGGGATTTTATGGTGGACAACCCAAGTTAGTCCACAATCACACCTGTATCAAGCTTGAAGCTTGAACACCACTTGTGGGTTAAAAACCCTAAACAAAACAGAAAGTATATATGAGGTTTAACCTCTGATTTTGAATGTCTCAACCTTGTTTTTAAGCCTAACTAACCATAGAAGTGGTTATAAGCATAAGGACATAGGTTTGAGATGAGTTAGACTCAAGTTGAACAAGTTTAGTAAAGATTAGATGAAATTAGAAATGAACAGTGAACTTTGGAGCCTTTTTGCCGGAGTTCCAGGGACTTATTTACTGTGAAAAACCCATGGATTCGAAGCTAAGGTCAATCCAAGCACATAGGAAAAAGAATGGACTAAATCGGACAAGTATTGAGTGAGTTATGCTCACTTTAGTGAAGGCTGAACAATCTGCTCGAACTTATGATTTCAGCTGCGATTTTGGATGATTGAGAGAGTTGTGAGAGTGTTTGTAAAGTGAAAATGGCTTGGTGGAGGCTTGGGTTATATAGGGGATGGATTAGGGTTGGATTGGTTGGCATTTAATACAAGTAGTTGGGTGATTAACATTAAAAAAAACAAAGCCAAACTCTACATAAGGGTGCGGCCGTAAGGCTGTTACCAGCCACAAATACCTTCTTTTTTTTGTTGTGACATAAACTTGATAGATATTAAATGGACATAATATGAACCTATGATATTTCAAGTAGTGGAGATTGTTTAATATATATAAAAAAAGACAATTAAGTCTGCCATTCATGGCTGTGCGAACAGAAGGGTTATCAACAACCATTTGATTCTTTTTTTTGTGTGTGGTGTGACATATTAGGTTATACATAGTCACATATTATATTAGGTTGTTAATTAATTATATATCTAATTGTTTAGTCAAGTGGAACACTAGTTGGATGATTATAAAAAAAAAACATAAGAACTACAAACATCATCAGTTTCGATCGGAACTTGGAACTATTTAATTTTTTTTATTTTATTTTTTTATACTATAATGTATATTATTAATTTATAATATTAATATAAGAGTTAATAGCCAAAATGGTCCCTGAGGTTTGCTCACTTTTGCCACTTTAGTCCAAAATTCAAATTTTTTACATCTGGGTCCCTGAGGTTTGCATTTTGTTGCCATTTTGGTCCAAATCTCAAATCAGGTCAGATTTTTATCCTTTTCCTCAGGGGTGTTTTAGTCATTTTAAGTATTAATATACCCAAACACCCCTAAAATCACTCTGCACACACACACACACACACTCTCTCTCTCCAAACACCCACTTTCCACCACCACAAACCTGCAAATCAACTTTCGAATCCCCCCACCATCACAAACCTAAAAAAGCAATTGATAAATCACAAAATGTTGACATGTATATATAACCAGCTTCTAATGTTTGGAAAAGCAGAATGATAGAATTTACTTTTGATTATCTAAATGATCACTTTTGGATAATCTGGTAGCAACAAATTGATTATCGAAGGATAACTTTTTTTTTTGCCTGAATACCCCCTTTTTAACCTGATTAAAAAACTATCCCTTTCAAAACTATCAACCATTCTCCGGTAAGGCACACCACCGTATCCTTACTTCAAGTCACTCATCCTCATATGTTCATGAAGTGGGTTTTAGATCTGACAAATGTGGATAGATAAGAACAACTTAGGTTTTTAGATCTGAACTCTTACCTTTGATTTGGGTGGTCACCACCATCTCCTAATTTGTTGCCGCTACCGGCCGACTGATCCATTTCGGAAAACAGGGGAAACATGAGAGAAAGAGTGGGTAGCGCAACAGTGTTGCCGGAAAAAAACAAGGTGTCGCCAATGGTTGTGGTGGTGGTGTAAGAGACAGAGAAAGAGAGAGGGAGAGGATGTCGGCAGTGGGTTTTGTTTTGTGGTGGTGGTTGTGGTGGTTGCGGAAGAGAGAGAGGGAGAAGAGAGAGAGACAGAGATGGTTGCAGTGGTGGAGGTGCTGTGGCGATGGTGGTGGTGGCGGTGCGGTGGTGGTGGTGGTGTTCGACAGAGATGAGAGAGATAAGAGAAAGAAGGGTGTTTGGAGAGAGAGAGAGAGAGTGTGTGTGTGTGTGTGTGTGTGTGTGCAGAGTGATTTTAGGGGTGTTTGGGTATATTAATACTTAAAATGACTAAAATACCCCTGAGGAAAAGGATAAAAATCTGACCTGATTTGAGATTTGGACCAAAATGGCAACAAAATGCAAACCTCAGGAACCCAGATGTAAAAACTTTGGATTTTGGACTAAAGTGGCAAAAGTGAGCAAACCTCAGGGACCATTTTGGCTATTAACTCTTAATATAATTTAGGTATATTAGTGTTTAATCTATATATAAGACATGAATTTAGTGGATAAAAAGGTATAGGTTGTGTATTGTGAACGTATAATCGAGTGTTCGCACGTATAGGATATCTAGATTCACGTATTGATCATAAGTTACGCATGGGTTTACAAGGCTACGAGTATGTATCAACGCATAAAATGTTTAAGCATATATAAATAAACGAAGTATAATTCGTACGAAATAATTAATTTTATTATGATCGAAGTCTCGGATTACAATGATACGAAACGAAATACGACAACACGAGATTACAAGTTTCCGTAAATAGAAATATATGACCACCTTTCTAAATACGGAAAGCTACAAAAAGCAGGGCGTTACACCCAACCCTGTTACCACGCCACTGTTTTCCAGCTCCACCCCCGTATCCATATTTGATTCTCCTATTGGCAATTTCCCTGTGTCCGGGAAAGAAATGCCTACAACTTTCGTCGGGGGCGAGTCGACAAGTGCTAAGGATACCACCATTAGTGATGCTGGGGGTTCAAGTGGTACTTTTGCTGAAGATGGTGCTCGTTTGTTTGATGTCCACTATCTTCCCACCATATGTTGGGATCTGTATGCCCAGGACAAACGCTATCAACCTAAGTGGAAGATAGCGGAGTCTTCCAGGCTGGTTTCCCCCCCAGTGGTGCATCACTGGGTTGAGCGGGCATACCCTCCAGTTGAATTTGCCTATGTAGAGGGGTTAGATAACGAGCACCTGATGAATACGACGATGGTGGATGCTGTCGGTCAGCCCAGGAGACTGGCTGAAATCCGACGTCGGTGGATGCATGATAATAATGAGCTACACCAGGCGCGGATGACAATTCAAGAGCTTATGGATGAGAAGTTCTGTTTGGAAAGTCAGCTCCAGACTGCTAGTCTCAGGGAGAGGCGGTTTGTATCAGAGAAAAATAAGGTTGAGGATGATCTGAAGTGAGTAATGGCCAATCTTGCTGAGGAAAGGGTGATATGGGCCCACGATATAGCGGAAAAGGATCATATCCTTTCTCATGCCAAGGCTGTTCAGGAAGAGTTGGAGCGTAAAGCCGTCAATGAGGCTCAAAAGGTGAGATCTGAGTTATCTGATGAGGTGGAAAAGTTCCGTATTGACACCGATTTCGTTTATCAGGTGCAGGAGAGGTACCAAAATTTGACCCTGGACTTAGAGGCGTCTAATGCCAAAGCCCAGGCCAAACAAGTTGAGCTGGAGGAGTGGGAGGAAAAACTTAGGGAGTTGCAACAAATGTGTGACTCCCTGATCTCTGAAAAGAATCAACTTCTGCAATCTTCAACAGCCCAGCAGGCGCGTCTCCAGGAGGCGGAGAGTGCGTTGGAACAGTCCAACACTGGGTTGGATAGCTTGACCAGCCGCTTGGCAGGGCTGCAAGGTGACAGAAACTGGCTGATATCCCAAGGTTTAGTTGGTGCTTTTGAGTACCTGCGCCAGTCGGAATCCTTTGTTACCCTAATGGATCGCCTGTCTACTACTGCTTACAAGTCAAGTCACCATGATGGCATTCACGAAGGCTATGTCAGTTGCCATCAAACAAGTAAGGTTACCCCTGACTTCCAGGAGAGAGGAGGCAAGCTGAAGCAGACATGGTGGATGCTATCGAGGCAGTTTACAATGATCCGCTGTCAGCGTATGATGATTTGGCTGACTAGGTGGTTGAAGATGGCGTGGACTCTTTACGCCATATGTTGGAGGTGGCGGACGAATCCGGAGATGAATGAGTGTTGTTTGTTTGATATTTCTACTGTTCCTTAGATATTTTTATGAAAAACAATATTTTATCTTTGTTGGGGTGCGTGTTAGCACTCGAGTTTTGTCAGACCCAATTATTGAGATTATCATTATGGTGACGCCGCCGTTTGTTAAGAGTGGCGATTTGACATGTAATGATGACTTGTTATTAATTTTTCTTTCGTCATGGTCGTCAGCTTGTTTACCCATCTATAAATGGACTCTTACTTTTTTACCATATTTGGTAAGTGAAACAATGAGTCGTAAGTACCGTCTCCGGAAAGTCTCCGACATACTGCAAACCCTGGACGTAGCTGAGGCTATGGTCCGTCTTCGGGATAAGATGCCGGAGAAAACGATGGAGTGTCAGGAGGTAGACTCCGGCGATGCGGTGCTTTGTATGAATATTTCCGGCAAGGTTATTGAAGATGAGGGTCCTTCTTTTGTCGGAGTCAAGTCTGATAGAGGTGCTGTGTTCTTGACAGCGGACACCCTAACGCAAGCTTTTCCTTCCGCGTGCTTATGTTGATGCAGAGTGGTGTACGAACGATGTCGAAGTGGTCGTCAATGCCCAAGTTCTGTTGACGATCGGAAGATGGTAGTTTCTCCGGATGGTGGGGTGAATGATGACAACTTGATCATCGATCCTCACCCCTTGGAGTGGTACAGTGAAGCATTGCACACCCCTGCAGAGGTGTTAGCATTATTTCCCGACTTGTAATGTAGTAGAACATGTTCGTTTTTTGGCGTTCCCATATGTTGGTTTTTGACAACAGGGACAAGTACTTGGTTTTGTATGATAGTTGTATGTATTTATTACCAAAATACCTATCTTTTTGTTAGTGGTTGGCATATCTATTACCAAGATACCCACTTTTAGCGCTATATAATTTTGGTCATCTGACTTTGTTATATATGAAAAATATTTCGTGTCAGAGACGTTTTTTACCGTGGTATGCAGTTCAAATGCGGTGGTAATTTTTTGTACCGTAATATGCAGTGTAAATGCGATGGTAATTTTTTGTACCGTGATATGTAGTGTAAATGCGATGGTAATTTTTAGTGTGGATGTAGATGACAAAAGAGAATAAAAAAGGAATTTTTATTAACTTAATAACTGAAAAAAGAAAGAGACATCGTTCTTGATGAATTACACTTATTCAAAAGGAAAACTGTCTATTCCGCCGTTAGGGGCGGAAGTCCACATGCAACATTTTTTCAATTGAGCCGCGTTCTAGCTACGTGGAACCGTTGTGCCATCCAGTCTGGATAGGCGGTAAGCTCCCTTGCCTAGATCTTCTTGGACTATGTAAGGGCCTTCCCAGTTGGGTCCCAGCTTGCCTGTGGGTTCCGCCCTACTAGCCTCATTATCGCACATGACATAATCGCCCTCCTTGAAGGTTTGCTGAGCCACGCGTTGATTATAATACTTCTCTAAGGTTTTCTTGTATTTTGCCTCGCTAATGGCGGCTGCTTCGCGTCATTCTTCCACGAGGTCCAGGCCTTCCCGTAAGAGCCTGTCATTGTCATAATCACTTGTTAGGCGTCTTAGTGAAGGTAGCCCTACCTCCGCTGGTATCATTGCTTCTGTGCCATAAGTTAAGCTGAATGGGTCTTGTTGTTGCTTGTCTTGGGCATAGTTCGGTGTGCCCAGAGGACGTTTGGTAATTCTTCCACCCAGGAGCTTCCTTCATAGCCTAACCTTCTTTTGATTCCATCCAGAAGACTTCTGTTTGCCCTCTCCCCTTGATCGTTTCCTTGGGGGTGTGCAACCGATGTAAAAATTTGTTGAATTTGTAGCTTTGCACACCAATCTTGTAGGACATTATCTGTGAATTGTGTTCCATTGTCGCTTACAAGATACAGCGGCAGTCCAAATCGGCAGACGGTGTGCTCCCATAGGAATTTCTTGGCATTTTCAGCAGTTATCTTGGCCAACGGTTTTGCTTCGACCCACTTAGTAAAATAATCGATTGCCACAATCAAGTATTTTAGTTTCCCTGGGGCCAGTGGGAATGGTCCCACGATATCAATCGCCCATTTTTTAAAAGGTCATGCCGCCGTTACGGGAATCAAGTTGTTCTTAGGGCGAAGTGTCTGTGGAGCATACTTCTGACAGCTACGGCATTTTCTAAGTTCAACCACTGCGTCTTCATGCATCCCGGGCCAGTAGTACCCAGCGTTTTGAATTTTAGCAACGATTTCCCGGGGGCGTGAATGCCCATATGCCAGCGTGTATCTCTTGAATCAAGTATGTAGCTTCTGATGGGGACACGCACTGTGACAGTGGTCCCAAGTACGACTTCCTGTACAGGATGACATTTTGTACTTCATATTGTTAAGCCTTTGTTTGTATCTTCTTGGTGTCGCCTCTGGCAGAGGGCAGCTCCCCTTTTGTGAGGAATTTCAGGATGGGAGTGTACCAACAAGATTCTTCCGCTGTGACCGCGGATACTTCTCAGTGCTCTATCGAAGGTGACTGGAGCGTTTCCACCTACACCTCCTTTTCCATGCCAGACGTAGCTAGCTTGCTTAGGGCATCCGCTATTTGATTTCTTCCGCGATGGACGTGATTGAGTGGAACGCTGTCAAAGGAAGCTATGAGTTCCTTGGTTTTAGCTAAGTATTTGCCATTGTCTCATCTTTGGCTTCATAGGTTTCATTCACTTGGTTATTGACTAGCAAAGAGTCAACATATGCATCGACCCTTGTTGCTCCCATGGACTGGGCCATCCGCAGACCCGCTAACAGCGCTTCATATTCTGACTCGTTGTTGGAGCATTCAAAGTCGAATCGCAAAGCGTACATCAACTTTATTTCATCCGGGCTTATTAGCATAAGGCCTGCGCCTGCCCCCTTTCCACTAGAAGATCCATATGTGTATAACTTCCAGGTTTGCCTGGACGTGCTAGATTCTGGTATGTCGTTAACCACTGGGTCTTGAATCACTTCTCCCTCAGGAATTTCTGCAAAGAAGTCGGTGATTACCTGCCCCTTGATCGCCGTTCGTTTTCGATATTCAGTGTCTAGGGCTCCCAGCTCAATTGCCCATTTAGCTAACCTCCTAGAGATTTCTGGTTTGTGTAAGATTTGCTGTAGGGGATAGTTTGTTAAGACTTGCACGCGATGACCCTGGAAGTATCTTCGGAGACGTCGGGTGGCGTGGACCAGTGCGAGTACCAGTTTTTCCAGCGTTGGATACCGCGTCTCAGGACCCGCTAGTACCTGGCTTATGTAGTATATAGGCATTTGTTTGCCATTTCTTTCAACCATAAGTACCGCGCTTACGGCATTGTGGGCTGCTGCCAGGTACATCTTCAGAAGTTCCTTTGGATATAGTGCTGTCAACGTGGGTAACTTTCCAATGAACCGTTTCATGTCTTGCAGGGCTTCTTCTGCTTCGCTGGTCCATTTGAAGTTGTTTCTGTTGAGGCATTCTTTCAAGGTTTTTATGAACGACAAAGATCTTTTAGCATGTCTTGCAAGGAACCTGTTTATAGCGACCAAGCGTCCATTCAACGCTTATGCTTCTTTTTAAGTTCTGGGTGATGGCATTCGCGTTATTGCAGTTATCTTTTCTGGGTTGGCTCTAAAGCCATCCCGGGTGACCACCACCCCCAGGAACTTGCCTTCCTCTTCCCCGAATGAACACTTCTTGGGGTTTAGCTTTATGTTATACTCTCTCAACCTTCGAAAGGTTTCTTCGATGTCTTCTAGCATTTTTTTTTCTTTGATGCTTTTAATTACTAGATCATCGACATATACCTCCAGGTTTCGACCAATTTGCTTCTCAAAAGCTTTGTCCATGAGTCGCTGATAGGTGGCCCCAGCATTGCGTAGACCGAAAGGCATTTTGGTGTAGCAGAAAATGCCTATATCGGTGTGAAACGCAGTTTTTTCTTCGTCTTCTCTCGACATCCTGATCTGGTGGTAACCCTTGTAGGCGTCTAAGAAACACTTGTACCTAAAAGGAACCAAGGAGTCAACTTTGAAGTCCATTTTGGGCAATGGGTAGGTATCTTTTGGGCAGGCTTTGTTTAGATCTTTAAAGTCAATGCACATCTGCCATGTGCCGTCTGGCTTCTTGACCATCACGGGGTTTGATACCCATGTATGGTATTTTGTTTCTCGAAGAATTCCAGCTTCAACCAATTTTCGTACTTCCTTGATTACCGCTTCTCTTCGATCTAGGGCCATGCTTCGTTTACCATGAGCTACTGGTTTAATTCCCGGAAGTGTGGCTAACCTGTGTTCCGCCTTATCCCGGGGTATACTAGTCATATCAGAATGCTCAAAGGCGAGAATGTCTGCGTTTCTTTTCAGCAGCTGTTTTAAATTGTTTTTGTTTTTAGGAGAGAGGTTGTCTCCTATTGTAACTGTTTGCTCGGGGTGGCGTGCGCTCAGAACCCATCTTTCTGGACCGATTGCACCGGTAGGTCCTTGACGACATCTTTTGGTGTCCAAAACTTCACCCACTCTGTCCCGGTGCACAGTTGCTATTCCTCTCGACGTGGGAAACTTCATGAAACCTCGCGCGGTGGATACAACAGCGTCTAGTTTCCCCAGTGTATACCTCCCGATTATTACATTGTGGTAGGATTCATCCTGCACAACGAGGAAAGTGAGGAGTATTGTCCTTTCGTGAGGGGCGAGTCCGAAAGTGACCGGGAAGGTGATTTGACCGATTGGGTCAACTTTCTCTCCAGTGAACCCCTTTATAGGGGCGTGTACCGACTCGAGCAGCTTTTTATCTTCCGGTTGCATCCTGTTTAAATAGTGTTCATATATTATATCTTCGGAGCTCCAGGTGTCGACTAATATCCTTCTCATGTTATAGTCTCCTACAGCGGCTGAGATGGTGAGGGGGTCAGTGGTGAGGTTTAAGTCCTCAACATGTGTAACACCTGTGCCTCCATGGCCATCAAACAAATACCGAACCAATGAAATATTATATTTCATACTTGGGAATTGTAAAAAATTATGTGTATCTTTTACACATATCAACTCTTGTTTGATTTTAAGCTTTAAATCGCTTTCTGGAGGGTTATACGCGCTCTGATGCGTAAATATAACCAGTTTAATCCAACGAACACTCCGGAATAGTGAAATAGGCTTAACATACCTTAAATAACCTTTACATAACTTAGATATAATTTTTGGAAGGTTTGGTGTAGTGAAATCAAAGTTTAATCACTTACAGGGACTAAAGTTGACAAACTGCGAAAGTATGCCAATTTGAACTGTAACAGACATTCCGGAACATGACCATAAGTTAAACATACCATAAATATCCTTTACATAGCTTAGAAATAGGCTTTGAGGGGTTCGGTATGCTAAAATAAACTTTTGGGTCATTCAGGGACTAAAAGTGTCAAAAAGTGCACAAGTTTGCATTTTCGCGCATAACTTACGTTCTGAATACATCTGGACATCCAAAAAATTATGTAAGCATGACTACATTATATTTTAGTGTTCGCCTTAAGAAAAATCCATTCGTCGCGTCATTTGGATCGTTTTTCGCGCTTATGCGCATTCCGTCGTAATTAAGCGAACATCGCGTTCGTACGACCAAACGAACCATCATCCGGCATATTTTTGAGTATGTTTTGAGTTCCCTATACTTTAACTTCATTTTAGAGCCTTGAAATGAGGTCAACGGGGCTCAAACGCATCGAAAAAGGGCTTAAACACGTGCAGGGACTAAACCTGTCATTTATGAAACATTTCTGGAACAGGGAGGGGTGTCGCGTAGCGCGAGCCCTAAAGACTTACCAGTCGCGCTACGCGACTGCATGATCTGGACCAGATTCCATGTTTTTAACACAAGTTGCAGCAGATTGATCCTTAACCACATGTTTTAAGTTGCTTAATCACTAAGATAAGGAGAATATGTGGCTTCCATAAGGTTCCGACAAGTGTACGGGTTGGATCATGGCACGTTTTCCATGAAACGATCCTAACGGTTCGGGTATTCCTATAAATACCCAACCCACACAACCTCATTTTGCACAAGAATTCTGATTTGAGAGCTCTAAGTTGAAACCATTGTTTCATACCTGAGTTCTTGGATCGGGATTAGCATTCGGGGACCCTTCGTAAGTATTCTTTCGTTCTTTTCCTTATTTTATTGCTTTTCGAGTCCGAAAGTCAAACTTTGTTTGACTTTCAGCGTTGACCAGTAATGGTCAATGCGAAGTTCGTTTGAACTTCGCAACGTGAGTGTAATCACGTTGGTCATAGTCCCTTGGGACTATGCCCACTGATTACCACGTTGTCTAGGGTCGTAGGGTAGGCGATCTGATAAATCGCCTATACCTTCGAACTCGACCCAGTTTGGTCGATCATTAGGATCCGACCAAATACATTAGGTGACCATAGTAGGTAGGGAATAACCTTCCGAGGTTATACCCTATGGTCACATCGTTTGAGTAGTTGTATGATAGGTAGTTTATATGCCTTAGGTAAATTACCAGAATACCCTTTTCATTTATAATTGGTAATTAAGCATATGTAACCTAAACTTTTGTCACATAACTGATTATGTAACATGTTTAAGCATATAACACTTGTCATAGGACTAGTTAGGCGGTCCGAACGCGTTTCACGCGCACGACGCGTTAAAGTAGCATAAGCTACCTTAATGGGTCGCGATGGGTCGAAAGCACTTAGGTTTGGTTTCATTGTAGTATGTAGGCCTAGTTAAACCATATCATATGAGTTCCAATACTCATTTGGTTTACCAAGCCTCATCCTATCCGATCTCCCGATTTAAGTCCGGTTTATTTATATAGTTTTAGATTGCCGACTGATTCCGTGCTCCCTCTAGCTTTGTTTGGTTGTTGTTCAAGACCTCCAAGCATTATCAGGCGAGTACATTCTTCCCCTATTTTACTGTTTTCAACTGTTTTGGGGTGACTCATATGTGCTAAATGTTTTCGATGTTATAACGATGGTTTCAAAAACAACTAAGACGATTTATACAAAACTAATAACGATTTCATAAAGTGAACAAACTTGTTGGTTGTAGTTACATAACAAATGACATTCATTAGCAATGATCAAGCCGACCAGTATTAGGTTATGGTACCATAGGATCTGACAAATCCCGTTATTTACTACACCCGTGGTTATGTGTGGGTATGGTAGGTAGCGACTGAATCTGTAATTATTAACTTACCCTATGGAGGTTTGTTAATACGAAAACGAGAAGCGACGAAAACGAGAAGCGATGAAAGTCACGAAGGTTTGAATGTTATTGGCGAGACGACCTTATAAGTAGTTTCACGACCTAAAACGAATTAAACGATTTACGATTGGTTTTCACATGATGTTTTAACGATTGGGTTAACGATTGGGTTCAAAGCGATATACGATATTATTTTGGTTATACATATTACATGATTTACATTTGGGCATGAACATTACTTTGGTGGTTTGGTTTGGATTAAGTGATTAAGTAACAATGCGTGTGGAATATGATACAAGCATGGTGGATACGCCGCTGGTACTTCCTATATATAAGTGTTTGTATGGTATTACATATTGTAGCGTTATTTGAATCATTTCAGTTTGAGACATAGAACATTTTATACAATCAACATACTTTTCACAAGACATTTATTTACAAACAACTTATCTTATACAAACTCATTTTACATGGTTATTCATTTAATCATGCATTATTCTCTTATTTATACATATCACCTGAACTTATCATTGTTTTTCAAATAATTTACTAAAACAAATGTTTTTGGGTTAAGAGTCATGGCTACGGCCTACGAGGTTTTACAAATTATAACCCGCTTGATTTGAGTTGGTTAATTAAGTTGCAATATTATACTCTTTTCAAAACAAGGTTTTTAAATAAAGTATTGCAACGTCTAAACTAGCCATGATTTCGACACTCCTACAAAACCTATGTACTCGCCAGCATTTCTTTGCTGACCTCGTTTTCACATATGTTTCAGGTATTGTTGAATGATATCGATTGATAAGATGCATGCTCACATAGGACTGGACAAGGCCTTAGTGACTCAATAACAATGATAGACTATGTTTAAATAGTGTATTTAGATTTCAAGACGATGTAATTATTCAATGTTTAATAAAACGAAACACTTTTTGGTATCCATGGTTATGAAACATTAATTCTGTTGCAACACGCCCCGATGTTTCCGCCGCGCTTTGTTGTTTTACGCGGTCGGGGTGTGACAACATGTGGCTCTACTGTCATAGTTGCCAACATCCAAGGTTCGAGGGTGAAGAAACTCCGTTTAACCCCTTCCCTTTATCGGCGTAGACCATATTTAGCTCCCGCTGTCTCTTACCCGCCCCTTTATCCGCATCTTCCTTGCTAGGGGGCGGGCCCTGCTTTATGTCTCGAACCAGGTGAGCCAGCTTCCCGGTCTTCACATAATACTCAATTTGCTTCTTCACCTGATAGCAATCGTTAGTATCATGGCTATTTCCCTTGTGGTATTCACAGTATTTAATAGTGTCTTTATTGGGCGTATCTTTCAATGGCTTGGGAGGATTGAGTTTTAGGTTCTCAGAAGGAAAGATTTCTGCCGGTGTTTTGCTCAGATTAGGTTACTAAGACCTTGATCTAGATGACGATTCGTTTCTTGAATAAGAGCCTCTGGATCTGTCATATCGTGAGTCTGACCGATCGCTTTTCTGGAACCTATCTCCTCTATTTTTAACCTTTGGAGTTCCGCTGCTCCCTATCTTCTTGACTCTTTTGTACTTCCTTCTTCCTGTTAGCAGCGTGACTGGTTGCCACCATTTTTTCTTGTGTTACGTACACTTTGGTTATCCTTAGGATCTCATCGATGGTGGAGGGTACGCCATCCCTTCCATACAATGTCCTTAGTAATTCGTCATCATTTACTCCTTATAGGAAAGCACTGCAAGTCAAATCATTGGTTATACCTGGGATCGCCAGGCTTTCTTTGTTGAATCTGGCGATGAAACTTTTCACCGTTTCATTGTCTCACCGACGAATATGGAGGAGTTCGTTTCGATCTTTTGTATGTCACCTTTGTTGACTGAATTGTAGCTGAAATTTGGATACCAGGTCCTCAAAACTGTCAATTTCCCCCACAGATAGGTCGTCCCACCACACTCGTGCCGCCCCGACCAGCGTTTGGACAAACATCTTACACCAGAGAGGCATGGGCCAATAGGCTACTTCCCCGACACTCTTGAATAAATTTAGATGGTCGTCAGGGTCGCTCAGGCCATCATATTTACCCACTGTCTGGGGTATCTTAGGTTTTTTCTTGATCGGGGCTTCAGCGATCCTTCTTGTGAATTTGAATTTGAATGTGGCATCTGCAGGCTTGTAAGGCCTAGTAAGGTCGTCATCTTCCACGTTGATGGGTTGTATATGTTGATTTGCTCGACCCAGGCTTATTCTTTGAGTAACCGGAGGCTGGGATGTTGTAAGGTTTAGTGTGGTACTGGGACCCTCGTTAGGAGAAAAACGAGGTCTTGAAGTATTTCCCCTGTCATAAATAGGTTCCGCCGTAGGCGGGGTCTGACCATAAGTCTGTTGCGATGTAGGGAAAGACCACCAAGGTGGCATGTAGGCCGCGTATGGCGGTTGCTGAGTGTAACTTTGTGCTGTCATCTGAGGTGAGTATGTTTGGTTGTTATACGGGGGTAGGTACCCATAAGGAGGTGCATAATAGTAGCCTGGGAAATAAGCTTAATTCCCAGGTGTGACTGGAGCATTCACGATTCCAGCTGGCATGACCACCGGCTGATGGGGTGGCGTGGATAGTGCTGCTGTAAGCGCCGCGGAATACAACGGCGGCATAACATAGGTGAGAGGTGGCTGGTAGTACTGGGCCACGCTCATCGGTTGTGTAACGTTTCCTGGACCCGTGGACATGATGATCGGCATTGTGCTGTGACGTATAGTCTGTGCAGTTGCAATTGATGTTAGGGTAGAAACAGTGGCGGTTGCTGTGGTTGGAGCCACCTGTCGTACTTGCCACGAGGTGTAAAAGAGAGGGTCTTCAGCTACCGATCCAAAAGAAACGACTGGGGACCTCTGAAAACCCGGTGGGGCTTCTCTTCGAACTCCAGGTCCAAAGACCTGATTATAGCGGGTGAGGCCGAAATAGTAGTAACCACAAAGCTCGTCATCAACAGCGGATTACTGGTTATTACTGCTTGGTTTGGTGTTGTTGTCGTGTTCTGATCGCTTGCCATTGGGTCTAAGTTTACTGGTGTTACCGTAGGTCCCACGGATGGCGCCAATGAAGAAACACTGACCTGAACGGTAGGCTCCGACTAGGACTTCAACTCTTGGCGATCCGAACCACTAACTGCAAAACAGAACACCGTTAGGACTCGTTACAGGAATGGAGTTATTCGTGTAACCACCCTCCGGCGTGAGAATATGTCTCGGTATATGGGAGTAAGAATGTATGTAGAGAGAGAGAGAGAGAGAGAGTATACGAGAACAGAATGAATCATACCTTTGATGTTTACCTCTAACTTAGGATGGACTCCGATAAGTTAGGGATTTGCATGATCTTCCCAAAATATTGGGGATTTGGTTACCTGGTTTATCCATGCAGAATAGAAGATTCTAGAATAAACGTGTGTAATTGAATATTTATAAAAAAAAAAAAAAATAGGTAATGACCGGGTTGGGTTAGCCGTTCCGGGTCATACCTCGTCATGTCCCCCCAGTCCGAAGTTATGAAATGAAATTCATGAGATCGTACTTAAAAAAGGAAAAAGTCAAAATACCCCGTGAGTGCATATTTCTCAAATGGAAGTACTTATGCTTTTTTCAACTCTGTAATGAGTTGAAATGTTCTAATGTGTTTTGTTTATTTTGGTATGTACTTGGAATGACATTTGTTTTCATAATTTGTAGTCGTCTTGAAATTCGTTTGTAATATAGGCCTGTTGACTTCCGCTGTTTGATACCCGTTATTCTAAACAGGTATGTCTTCATTTTTTTTTATTAATCTATAATACCTTATTAAAGAAACTTGGTTTTCTACCCTTATGGTAATTTAATCATATGTACAATATTTGAAGCAACATGTACAAGATAGCAAAGCTATTTTAGAGGGGGTAAACTTGCACATTTTTAAAATATTTAAGACATTTTAGGGGCATTTTAGGGATTTTGTAGAATGGCATAGCAAAAGACTCAAGAAGAAATATCTAATTTTTCATTCCCCTTCTTCACTACGGTTTTTCAAATCTCCAATTCACGATTCATTGCACATTTAATTCGTCAATAACACCACGGGAATACAAATCAACCAATTGCATTAAGGATATCATCAATTCCTTTTGCACATCGATAAAATTTAATAACCAATTGGCAATTGAATCGTTTGTTAAATGTGTGTATTATAAAACCAGACATTTGTAGCATCATCAATCACCCTTGGTTCCCTCGCCAAACTCATTGCAATCAGTTCTGACCAGCATCCACGGTCGAAGGGAGGGAAAACCAGAGAAGGGGCTTGTCGATGGTGGTTGTTGGTGGGGTGAACGCTGGTGGTGACGAATTCGCAAACGTGATGTTGATTAGGGTTTCAATTGGTGCTGCTCGATTGCTGTGAATCGGAGGAGGGCTGAGACGAAGGGTTGTGACAATGGCAGAAGGATGAAGACGCCGCCGGAGAAAGGTGGATGAGGCACAGTATCTTCATGGTGCTTCTCCTTCACATTTTTTCTAAACTATTTTTTATATTTTACATATTATATTCTTTCTCTTGCATTGTGTTGATGGGTTCACATTGCTTTCTCTTATGCTTTCTCATGATGTAATAGGACAAAACAAGTAAGTTTTATCATTCAATTGAATGCCAACTTAAAATGTCAGTTCATCAGTATTGCTTTACTTTTCCATATACCCGAACTCCCCCATTTGAAACTGTCCAACTGTGGAGCGGTTTTGACTCTAGACAGAGGTAACAAGGCTGATGACGATGGTGTCTGGATCGAAACTGATCGAACCCAGACAGAGGCAACAACCTAGGGTTTTGGCTACTTGACAGGCTCCAGTGATGCTGGCACTCGAATCATCGCTCGTGGTAAAGTTGTTAGCTTCCTGTTGTAAATGTATTAATACATCATCCTTTGCCGATTGTATTTCTGTTGTAGATTTTAAACGGATGGTGTTAAAACAAATTCGAGTTTATTTTTAGAATCGATCGTAACTGGTAATTTGCAAGGTTAGTATAATTACTCTAGGATCTGCATTTGTTATTAGCTATTTGGATTTGAGTTTTTTTTTTTCTTTTTTCTTAATTTACGTTTTCGGCCCTTCTGCTTTATGTGTTGTTTCTTAAATACCAACTTTTTTTGCAATTTACAGTTTTCATCAACTTTTTAACTTTACGTTTTTACCCCTTGCACAAATTATTTGTGGTTCTGTTTTTTTTACGTATTTTTCCCATCTCTTGTGATATACGTTTTCGGCCCTTATGCTTTGTTTGTTGTTTTTTAAATATCTAGTTCTTTTGTAATTTACAGTTTTCGTCAACGTTTAAACTTTACGCTTTTACACCTTGCACAATTTTTTTCTTTCTTTTTCCTTTCTTTTTTGTGGTTTTGTTTTTTTACTTATAACCTTTAATTTTCAGCATTAACTCTTACAACCTCCTAACTTTCTAAATACTTTTTAATCAACTTTTACGTCTTTATTTTTATTTACGTGTCGCTATAAACTTAAGTTGACTAGCATTCACACTGACAACCTTTTTACTTTGTAAATACTTTTCTAATCGAGTTTCCCACTTGATGTAAGACATGTGTCGACATACTTTTTGTATCGGATCAAAAATCGGGTCGTCCCGTTGCGAAGCGCGGGTGTAACACCCTAGTTTTTTATTATATTACAATACATAAATTTCATTGCAATAGCTCGTTCAAAGCTTTCAGCTTATAGTGTCGTAACGGTTTGCGAGCTGATGAGATTGAGTTGTTGGTAGTAAAGAAGGGCGTTACGACATCACTCCTTTACGCTTTTCAAGTGTTTCATCTAATGAACAATCTGAACCTATTGCTGTAAATCCCATGACCGATGAGCTACAACTGTTGGATGACCATCAATTCATGTTAGATGTTGCGAAAGTTTCCAGTCAAAACAATCTGGTAAGCCCTCTCGTTATTCGAATAATAAGTTTAACACACCCGTAAGCTCACATTTGCTGGTGCATTAAGGTCAGGATAGTCTTTGACCCATTTACACAGTCAATTGGGTTATGTTTTCTGTCAAACGACACTTTGCTAATGACCTTGTATAATCATATTTAATACATTTATTTCTTTCGCATATAGGAAGAAGTCACTTGGCTCGTAAGGTCATTGTGAAAGAGCTTGCCCACTCAATCCTAACATGAATTGTATGCTAATGCAAGAAATTTATGGATATAAATTATGATGAAACTTACTAATATGTGGCCCTTTTGTATTTACATTAACTTATATAAATTATTATCTATCTATAATATATTACAATGCAGTAGTTATTACAAAAAGGTCCGACTCTTGATGTCATGTTTTAAAGATAGGAATACGATTATGACAGTTACCATTTTTCGGTTTGTGCTATAAGTTCTATAGAACGGTAATTATGCCTATCCATGGTCGTGTATCTATTTACACTCGAGTGTCCGACTTTATTCAGATAAATTTGGACTAAATATATGTTGGTAAGTTACCCCTCGCGTATAAACTATTCATACGTGTATCATCAACAATCGTATGGTGACAATATTCAATTCTTATGCGATGTTCTGTTATAACACACATCTGATGTAGAAAGCCAACCCAAACTTGGGTTTGCTATTTAAGACTTGATATAGAAAGACAACACAAACTTGGGTTTGCTATTTAAGACATGAAGTTCAGATATCAGACATTGAGTATGTGGTCTCACAACTGATTGAAGGATCTGACGGAAATCCTAATGCCGGTTTTATAGGAATTTCTGTCCCAATGTTGTAAATGTAAGTCGCGCAGATGGTTAGAGTCCTAAAGGTTGGGATAAAGTTCACCACTCCCTTCATGGTTCTCGAAGTGGTACATATAACGGAAATCCTAATGCCGGTTTTAGGAATTCTTTTCCCAATGTTGTAAACACAGGCGGCATAAGTATAACAAGTGAAATGGTCGGCATGTTGTAATGATACATCAGACTGGCGATATGATATGTTAAATTAACTCAAAAGTAAATAAGTAATTGATGTGACAATGCAAGTCACTACCAAAGTCATACGACCTTTTTTTGCCATTTCTTCGACTATCATCCTATATGATATTTTGACGTCAGATAGTGTACCTTTAGCAACACCTAACGCATACCATTATTTTTTATATACTTCTCTATTTTAAATGTTATCTCTTAGAATCAAGAATTTTATGTTCTTTTTTTTTCAAATAACTTTCCACTTAAAATACACCCTTCGTTTTGGTCAAGTTCTGACATTTCATAGATGTTTTCATTTTACCCTAATACATATAAACCAGTTACAACGGTGCATATAACTTATGCGACTATTTTTTCGTTGAATGAAATAAAATGTTAGAAACCTAGAATTGGTTGTGGTACGTAATAGACATCATAATTGAATATGATACCAACAGGGACACCCGCCGCAACGCGCGGGCTTTCTTACTAGTTTTATTAGAAATATAGACTGCCTAGTGTTTGTTTTGAATTGTGTTTTGAATGGTCGTTTTTATCTGAAAAAGTTTTGAAAATTAGCATGTCTTCACGGCAATAGATCTGATCCCAATGGAATGATTATTGGCTGGCAGGTGCGTGGGATCCTGTAGTTGGTCCACGTTTATCTGCAATGTTGATACTACTACGCGTGTAAAGGAGGTGCATATTTTCGGGTAGAGAAACTGAAGACAGCAACAACAAAGAAAGAGAGAGACAGGGTGCGAGAGAGCGTAAAGACAGAAAGTGAGACGGTGGTTGTTCTGACTCCGCCTGCCATCGGTGACCATTCCATCAAGGAAACCAGACGTCTTCCTTCCACCGCTAGAATAGGTGACGGCTGTTAGGCAGTAGGTTCCAGTTCGAGCCTTGGTAAGGTCGTTTTTGGGCTTTAATTGTAACACCCAAAATTGATCGGTAACGTTACTCTACTTGTGCACCGATTTAAGCGGCATGTTCCGATCAACGTTTATCGACATTGTTAAAGGTGATGAAGAGTTTAGAAGCCATAGAATAATTGTTTTTCTATTGGAAAAAATGGGATAATGGAAAAAACCTTATATACGGCCCGTATACATGTGGTAACACCAAAAACTTTGAAAAAAACCTCACAAAATAAATCCATTCGGCCGTATACGTTTTACTGATCGTATACACATGTATACGGGCCGTATATTGTTAAATCAAAAAACATTCCCTGCGCATTTTTCTATTCAAAAACATTCTATGCAGGCCGTATAATGTTATACGACCCGTATACAATAGGGGGTGTGAAAATAAGATATAGGGTGTGTGTAAATAATCGGGGCCTTTAAAATAGGTTCTTTTGCAGAAACAAGCCTGGATCATAATATATGTGGCCATGCCCTAAACGTTCCATTTCTGGGCATTTTACAACAAGAACAAACGAAAACAACTAACGCGTGCGATTCTCATGTTATCGCTTTCAAATTTAGGCTTACAAATACAATAACAAAGGCCACATCCACTCCCTCCAAGGATGTACACTTACCCTCCAAATTTTACTACATAAAAAATAAATCGAATATTAAGCTCAATTTCTTTATTTATTTATTTAAAAATTCAATTGTTGGGACTAACCTCTGCATCTTCACCAGATTTGGTGATCTCCATCTTTTGGTCCTCTGCAAAGAAAATGAAATGTTAATAAATAGAAAAGGAGAGAATAGATTGGCATTGGCTATTAAATATACGAAAATTGGTTATAAGAAAATAAAATACCTCCATCCTCTGGAATATCGGAGGTCCACAAAGTGAGATTGTCCCTCAGGAGCTGCATAATTAAAGTGCTATCTTTGTATGATTCCTCACTCAACGAATCAAGTTCTGAGATAGCTTCATCGAAAGCTTGTTTTGACAGGTGACAGGCTCTGATTGACCCAATTTTTAAGAAAACGCAAATTAGATTGAATTTTACATCAACATTCATGAACACCAACAATATCTTTCTACAAAATTTATTACCTTTCGGAAGAGTTCATGATCTCGTAATAGAAAACGGAGAAGTTCAAAGCCATACCCAATCTAATGGGATGCGTAGGAGATAATTCCTCTGCAGCAGTAGAAGCTAACTGGAGGAAAAATATAAACCTTTATTATGCAATTTGAGAATTACTAAATGACAAAAGAAAACAGCTACTTACTTGATAAGCCTTAAGTGACTGATCAGCTGCTTCTTTTTTGTCATTGCCAGACTTGAACTCTGCAAGATACCTATAATAGTCTCCTTTCCTGCATGGCATCAAAACCCATCGCAAAATCTTTAGAACATGAAAAGCTTAAGATCATCGCTAGTTGAAAAAAAAAGTTAAGTGGGCATTTGTATCGCTTTCAGATTATGTTAAGATTATATTCTTAAAACAAGTTGCTGCTAGAACACAAAGCCCACAGAATAAAATAAGGTAATAACATGTTAAGAATCAACAATCATAAATAAAGAAAGAAATGGGACAAGAATGTTCTTTTGGACCTTTTTCTCACATCTATGTGTAAAACTCACATTTTGTAGTAGAAAACAGTGGATTCTCCCGCAGAGGAAGATGGAATCAGATGCTCGTCAATCACAACCATGATATCTTTGCAAATGTTCGACAGCTCTGTTTCCACATTCTGCCTATATTCCTTAATCCGCTTGACGTTAACTTCATTGCCCCTTGACTCCTCTTTTTGCTCAATGGAGGACAATATCCTCCATGATGCCCTACATGAACCCACCACATTCTTGTATCCAACTGAGAGCAAATTTCTCTCCTCAACCGTCAATTCAATATCCAACATTGCTACTTTCTTCATGGCATCGACCATCTTTGAAAAAAAAAGAACAAATCACCATAAGATCGACGCGACAGAACAATCGTTATAATAGCTTATATAGTTCTGAATGTTAAGATACTGCACGCTGAACACTTATTCAATAGTTAAAAATCTAACTATATTTACGAAAAAAATCCCCAAATCTAAGTTCAAAAAGCAGTCAACGTTCGATACATTAAGCTCATATTCTAATTTTAGCACTTATTAAATAGTTTATTATAGTGATCGATACTATTCTACACAATTCAAAAAGTTAATACCAATCTAAACGTCTTGAATCAAACAGAATAAATAGTTAAATTAGTCCATATGAAATAGTTCATCTATAGAAAATTCTAAAATCTAAGTTCAAAAAGCAGTCAATTTTCAATACATTGAGCTCAGATTCTAATTGTAATACCTTTTACATAGTTAATTGTAGATCAATAGTACAATATAACACAATTTAAAAAGCTAATACCGATTTGAATGTATTAAAACAAACAGAATAAAAAAAAGTAAAATCTAGCTAGATTAGTGCATATAAAAGATTCATGTTCATCTACAAAAATGTCCAAATCTAAGTTCAAAATTCAGTTAACGTTCAGTACACTAACCTCAGATCCTAATTTAAGCACTTTTTTTACATAATTTATTATAGTGATCGATACTACTCTACACAATTTCAAAAGGCTAATACCGATTTCAATTTATTTAAACAAACAGAACAACAATTTGACCTCAATTTTGGAAACAGATCATGTACGGTTCGTAGGATCTACGAAACCCTAAATCTAGCCTCAGTATCACCTACGATAACTAGAGCAATCTTTTTGAACAATTTAATCATCGATTTGTAACAAATAACATCTCTAACTGAAGTGATTCCACAACAGTGTAAAAATCTATATCTAGCACGGATTAGGGAACGAAAACTGAGGATATTAAGATGTAAAGAACGGATCTATGAGATAATCTAACCGTCATAGCGTTCAGCTTGCTCGGCGACGTAGATGAAGTTTTCGCGTTCAGCAAAAGCCGCCATGGATGCCGATCTCAGAGCTGGGATACGCTTTCTCTCTCTAGACTACTAACTTTTTTGTTTTGTTTTTGTAAAATAGGAGAAACGCGGAAAGATGCGTCTGCAAATGTTGTGTTAATATACTGAAACGAATATTTATTGTGGCCACCAAGCTTCTGTTTTTCCAACTTTTTCCACGGAAGAAATAGATTATGGATGTGTTAGACTGGATGGTATGGGGGCCGGCTTAGGCCCGGCGTGGCCCGGCGCCGGTCCCCCACACTGCCCCCCTCCCTTCCGTCTCGGCCTCACCAGCAGCCCACAGCCGAACTCGCCGGGCCTCCTTCTCCTTCCTTCTCTCACATATACCTATACATACATACATATATATACACAAAGGGGTTCATCCCCCACCCCCTAGGTCCATCCCCTCCAAGCCACTCCTACGTGGCGGTGACGTGACGGCCCATCCTTGGAGGACTTGCCTCCTCCATACCTTCCAGTCTTAGTGTTCCGGTTTTTGGTGGCGGAAACATGAGACGGAGGAAAGGCTTATTTTTTTTTAAGGCTAACTAAATTACCGGATAAGCATTCTGGGATGCTCTCAATCGAGCAAATGCATCCCATCCTCCATAACGGTCAGAGTTGGATGCATACCCGAGCCATCAAGCCACCAGTTCCGGGGAAAACCCTCCGCCCGAAGGCCCACTGCAGTAAAACCCGGTTTGGCTCTATTTCGAACTGGCGACCTCCATAAAGGCCTAGTTCTAAACTTCATTGTCACCACCAATGTCATTCAAAGTGATGCTAGTGTGAGTTGAACTTGGGACCTCAAGGAAAGAAACCAAGTGACTAATCACTATACCAACTTTTCAGGACAGAGGAAAGGCTTATTATTATTATTATTTCATTCTCTCAGTACCCTGCTATAAGTGAGATTTTATTTAATACGTTTGTTTGTTTGTTTGTTTATTTACTTATTGTGTTCTAGTTGACATGTTTAAATATAGGGGTATTGAATTTTATCATCTCAAACTATTGGCTATTAGCAGGGCCGGCTTTGGGCCCGGCAAACCCGTGCCGACGCCCGAGGCCCAAAATTTCAAAGGGCCCGAAAAGTTTTTATAAGCTTGTATATATTTATTAAATTATATATTTTGTATATTCATCCGTTTAACATACAAAAAAATATTGGTGGTGTAGTGGCAAAAACCATATCAAAATAATGCAAAGGTCTCAAGTTCAAGTCTTTACTCCATCACTATTTTTTTTATTTTTGTAATTCATTTACCCTTAACCATAATTTTGGGCCCAGTTCTTTTCGTCGCCCGAGGCCTAAATTTTTTCAAGAGTTTTCAGGGACGGCTCTGGCTATTAGCTGTTGTCACCCCCAACTTTCACTTTGACACCCGCCACCTCCAAGTGTTATGTCACTATGTCGTTACCTGATCACTAACTTTTGATCATTTTACTATACTTTTGGGGGTGTTCTAAGATCCCTAAAACCTTCCTAAGATCCCTATGACACCCCCAAAAGTATAGTAACAAGATCAAAAGTTAGTGATCAGTTAACGACGTGGCGACAGAACATACTAAGTGTTAAGTTGGGGGTGACGGGCGTCAAAGTGATAGTTGGTGGTGGCAGCGACCAATAGCTAATAGTTTAGAGCGATTATCATGTTTGAGTTGACTTGTTTATAAATATAAAGAGTGTCTCACTAACTCGTTCAACCTATTCTTACAACTTGTCAATCCGATTAACCATGTTTATAGCTTGATTACTACCACCAACCCATTTGACAAGTTTAAATGATGGGTTATTTGGTTCATGTTCGGGTTACAGGATTGTAAGTGTGTCTGGGTTAGAGTTGATGCTTTTAACACGGATAAAAGTATGGCTTTTATTCGGGTGGAACAATTTACCAATCTGAAACTAGTCGTATCGACATGAATAACACCCCTAGTTTTTACCAATAACATTAGAACTTTGTCTTTTCAACTAACAGGGCTAGAGAGGAAAGAGATATGCATGACATGGTTGAGATCATTTTAAATAAGTTGATTAATTAGATTATTATTATTAACTTTAGCAAAACAACAAATTTACTCCTGTTTGATGAGATTATTTTATTTTGAAACGAATCTATGATTTCCTTCCACGACAACCTTATCCATATTGCTCGTCTACCTGCTATATTTATATAATTTGCCTTTGTGATTGAAATTAAACAATTGAAATGATTATTAATCTAATTGTAAATAGAAGGATGAATTTATTTGGACTATCTGTTAAAAGCATTAGATATAACAAGGATAATTTTATTCATACTTGTCAAGTTACATCAAAACAGAAGGTAGACGGGCAACAAGCTGCGCCGCCACCCCTTTCTGAATTGCAAACCCTAATCTACCAAAGACAAAACCCCGTCCCTCTGAGGCTGAACAATTGTTGTGGATGACCCGTTGGACCCTGGTCAGGAATTGGATAGCTTCTGGGGCTAGGGAACTTCAATCATGTCGTCTTATAAGTTGTCACCAATAGTAAGAAGCTAATTATCAAGTCGATTTTAACAAGAGAGGAAACTTCCTCGAATTTGAGAAATCGTATTTAAACTTATCAATTTATCGTGATAGTCAATAATTATTAAAATAAAGACTACCCACGAATAAGTAAGTCAAAAGGTATTTGGTGCCCTTTGGTGTATGTGAAACAATTAGTATAAAGTGTTGAAATTGAACTAAAATTAAAAAAAAAAACCAATGCTTTGATTGATGGTGGAGAGAATAGTTTTCACTTTTCACGTTGTATGAAGTGATAAAAGATAACATAGTAATGTGCTAAATATAAATTTTTTAAGAGTTAAGGGGGTCTAACTGAAACTTCAGAAGATTAATGATGCCCTGCAAGTAGATGGAAAACGACAAGAAGGACCCACAGGGTGGAGACGATAGAGTATGGCAGCCACTCATAGTGCGCCACGTTGGACATGCTCAGCACATGCTTTTCTGTATTAATAGCAGTTTGGTCCCTATATTATTGACACTTTGACACGTCAAGTTTTCTATTTAGAAAATGAAGTGTCTACTTTTTTTATTTTAAAGAATCTTGCATCTTCAATTACATGTTTTACATTTTCTCTGTCTCTTCTTCCTCCGCAAAGTCTTTCCCTCTTATTTTTTTATTCTAAAATAATGTTAGATGACAATTTCAATCTTAAATTACATTTACAAACAAAACACACTCTCAGGGGTGTTTTTTTTTTTCAAAAGCACTTGACAACCTTTTATGGCTGCCTCACGCTGATAATGCGCAGACATTTGAGTCTGCAGTGTGTTTGTTTTCTGGAAGTGCTTTCATTAAAAAATGTCTTCAAGACCTCTTCCTCAAGCAGATGTAGACTCACATCTTCAAGGGTCTTCTTCTGCTCTTCAAAACAAAGTTCTCCAAACCCTAGCAACTCCTCCCAGCTGACACCTCCTCCTCCACCACCTCCTCAGGCGAGTGTATCTCTCTCTAAACTCTCCCCTTTCTCTTTCTTTTCTCCATCTCTCTCCCTATCAAACGATCTGAAACTCCTATATCTCTTTCTGATTGCGGTGGCTACGGTGGTTGTTGGGTGTTTAGTTACGGTTGGGGTTTCAATAGTGGCGAAATTAGGGTTTCGGTGGAGGTGGTCGTGGGCGGTGGCGTAGGGGTGATAATGATGATGTTTCGGTGGAGGTGGTTGTGTTGTAGGCGGTGGCGTAGGGGGTTTCGGTGGAGGTGGTTGTGGGCGGTTGACATGGTGGGTGGGGACGGTGGCAGATGGTGTGGGTGGGGACGATGGGTGGCCATGGTGCTTGTGGGTGACGGTGGTAGGTTGTTTGAAGATGTGGGGGTTAAAAAGAGGTGAGAATAATCAAATACTCTTTTGATTACACTCTGCAGACATTTGGTCCACCTCTTCTCGTGTAGACATTTGCAGATATGGTCCGCATACTACAGACCTTTTACGTCTGAAACAAAACTTCGTTTTTAACAAAACTTATAACGGAATGTCAGGAAACAAATCAAGCACAACTACTAACTTAAGTTTTTAGAAAAAAGTTATAAGTGTAAACTATTAAAGAAGTATCAAATTAATCGATAAATTAATATATATTCTAAAAAAAGAATTATTAAAAATGGTAAAGGAAATATATGGTTTAAAAAAAAGGAAAAAATTAAAAATATGTTATTCAAAGTAAATATACTAATAAACTATTATAATATATTAAATAATAAATAATAAAAAGCTATATATTATTATAAAAATAAAGTTACTATTCATCGTCCTTCGTTAACAATATATATATATAACTTGCATCACATTCTTTAACTGATGTAACTTTAGTTTATTATATATCTTTGGAGTGCAAAACGTAAGTCTATGTAAACCTTGAAAAATCATCAACTATGACAAGACAATACCTCTTCTTTTTAAGACTCATGATTTTTATAGGGCCAAACAAGTCCATGTGCAACAATTGTAAGCATTGACTCATTTTAGACTCGTCAATGGAGTTGAATGAACTTTTATATTGTTTATCTTTTAAACAGGAAACACAATGTTCATCACAAGTGAAAAGTTTTGGTGGAAGCCCTCTTACAAGCCCTTGTTTTGAGAGTGTGGTGATTGTTTTAAGATTTGTGTGTCCAAGTCTCCTATGCCATAGTTGTGTCTCTTTGGTAGAGGCAGCTAAGAACAGATAAGCATCAGACATTGGATTATCTTTCAATATATCAACCACATATACATTGCCACTCCTTTGAGCAACAAGCTGTGTTTTGCTCTTGGCTATGACTTCCTCAATCTTTTTAACCACTTCTGGCCCAACAATCTTACAAGTTTCCTTAGTGAAGAATGACCAATAGCCCTTGTCACTCATTTGAGACACACTAAGAAGATTAAATTTAAGATTGTCAATAAGATTGACATGCTCAAACTTGAGTTTCCCAGCCTGTACAGTCCTTGACCCCAACACCTTCCCTTTAAAATTGTTACCAAAAGATATATCACCCCATCCATGTTTTATGAAGTCTTTGAGAAGGGCTCTACATCCTATCATATGCCTGGAGCCTCCACTATCTACATACCATAAACTATCAAGGCAAGCAGAAGCTCCCTGCATATCAAGTAACAAATTAGTTTTGGTGAGTATCCAAAGGCAAAATGGCTTTGGATGGGGTCACAGACATTCCAGCCTCAAGTCCAGGAGAATGGTCAGTGGTTTGAGCAGATTTTTGAAACATCTGCTGTGGACCATTTCCTGTTAAATGACAGTAACCATGAGTATGCTTGTTCACTCTTGGTTTAGAGGGCCTTTGTAACACCCCAAAAATATAAATTTTTATATTTAAAAACTTAATGTCGGTAATAAACAAAATAAACTAACTAGGAATAAATAACCTAGTTAGTTACAAGACTAGTAGTAATAAAGAAACTTGGTTGAAATACACTCTATGCAACTTGGGTAAATTAGAGGGGCCATAAGTGACAAACTAGAAACAAGTTTTAATTAAATAAAACTACAAACACCAAAACACACACCTTGAGTGTGTGTTCTGGTCGACATCTTCCACAGGAGCCAAAAGAACTCCTTGTTCAAACCCTAACAAGTCTAAATCCAAGAAATTGAAAGGCCAAATCAGTCTCAAATCGAAATCCAAGCTTATATTGGTGATCACCTAAGTGAAGGGGATCACAAGGTATGTTAAATTTCATCTTTTGGTTATGTCTTGAATTTTGATGAAAACATGAAATCGAAAATTAAGCTTGCATGACCAATGTTTGAATGAAATTAGGAATGAATTCATGTCTAGGAGTAAACCCTAGTCAAATACTTGTTGAATTGATGTTCATAATTGTGAAATTCATGGTCACCCATCTAAGTGTAAAATGGGTTTTGTAGAATGATAAAGAACACTAAGAATTCGATTTTAAACGAGTGTTGTTGATTTACATGAAGTGAATCTAGATGTTATTATGCATACTAGATATAATGAACTTGCAAAAATTGTTTAATTTTGAGCTAAATAGTTAGTCATGAACTTGATAATAGATTTCATAAAACGATGCCCATAAGGTGTTTGTTAAAATGCCTAAGAGAAAACTAAATGTTGAAATTCGGAACAAAACACATATTTGAATGATGTTGTGAATTATGCGTTATATGACATGAATAGAGTTCTAAATGAATCGTTGATTGAACTCTATAGGCAAAGGAATCGAGTCTTCAAGCGAACAAGCCGGAGCGGACACACGCTTGAAGGGAACGCTTTAAAGGTACGCGACTTGTCGTCTCTTTACATTTATGAAGACAAGCCTAGTCATAGATATGTTTAATGTTGTTATAGTGAAAATAGTTGCGTTTGGTAAGTCTAAAAAGTGATGGAATTCACTCGACAAATCAAACGGGTCAAAATAAATAGTTGGAATATGTATGATGTTGAAATAGAGAAATTGTAATCGTTTGGTAAGTCTAAGAAGTGATGGAATTCACTCGACAAACCAAACGGGTCAAAATAAATAGTTGGTTAGATATGTTTATTGATAATATTGTTTAATTAGTCATGTTTGGAATGTATATAAAGTGATGTAACTCACTAGATAAAAAACGGGTTAAAATAATGGTCGAAATGGTAGTGTTCGAAGTGACTTGAACGTCACTCGTAGGCCTGTAAACGAACCGAATGTTCATGAACTGTTCATGAACTTGTTCGGCGGGAAGTTCATTTATGTTCGTTTATTTAATAAACGAACGAACACGAACAAAAAAATTTGTTTGTTTAATTAAATGAACAAACATGAACACACCTTGTGTTCGTTCATTTATGTTCGTGAACATTCTTTTATGTTCGGAACATTTGTTTATTTACGTTCGTTTAAATTTTAATAAATGCATAAATAGATATATTTGTATAAATATTAGGTTTTCTAACTACTTATATAAATATAACTAATTAGTAAATCTATGAACCCTTATTTAGATGTGTTTTCAGATGAAATGTAATATATTAGACTTGTTTTTTCAATCATGTTAATTTATGTTTATTCAAATATGTTCAGTTAATTTTTTATGTTCGTTTGTGTTCGTTTATGTTCGTGAACTGTTCGTTTAGACTTTAAACGAACGAACATAAACGAATACAAACATGCTCGATTTCTTAATGAACGAACACGAACAAAAAATTGTGTTCGATTATATGTTCGTGTTCGTGTTTGTTTAAAGTTAAATGAACGAACACAAACATGCCTATGTTCGTGTTCGTTCGGTTCATTTACAGGCCTAGTCACTCGTTAGATTTGAATTATAAAAGCGTAAAGCATGGAATGGAAGTGATACGCTAAGATGGACAAGCCCGGGAATGGGTAATTATGGTTAGAAATCAATGACGATGAATTATGCAAGTACGTAACTACGGTTTCGTTACATTATGTTTGATCATGTATTTGTTAATCGACTTTATGTTAGAATGTTATGCAAACTTTATAAATAGATGAAGTGACGAAGTTCACTAGATAAACAAACGGGTCAAATGTTGGTTAAAATAAGTGTGGTGTGTCGTAAAGTGGTGGTTTCCGTTAGACAACCAAACGGATCAAATATTGGGTGAATTGGTAGTGTTGAAGTGATTTTGATAGCCACTCGACGATTATGAATTATGAAAACGTAGTCCGTTGAACGGACACGCCAAAAGCATGACTTTTCTTGAAAGAACTCATGATATGGGTCAATAGAAAAGTATCATAACTTGTCGATTAGTAATAATGCTTTTGATTGAAATCGTTCATAACAAGCATGACATATCGTGTGCATAAGTTTTGGGAATGGTAGCGAACACCAATGTTGACAAGCCCGGGTATGTGATTTCAAACATCATTAACAATAACATATCATCATATTATACAAAACCCACTTCATAACTACATTTGTAATCACTTACTAGTGATCTAATCTTAAGTTCTTCATAATTTCATCATACTTTTTATGTGTGTACTACCTCCTAAGCATAGGGTACAACTAGTTCATGCATATCCTTCTAATCTTATTCATAATTCATCAAATTCCTCCTTCTAATCAACATGAATCATTCATGCATAAATCTCAAACATCTTAGCAACACATTTCTTTCAATTCTTCTAACAAGAATACATTATACATATCAAAATTCATCTATATTACATAAGAGTTGGACATAGGTGATCATTCAAGCCCTCATTCTCATCATAACAAATGGGTTTCACCTATAAACATCAAATTAACCCAAACCATGAATAACCCATGTTCCAAATGAAGATTTTAACACATACTCATACTCAATTTCATACAAATTCCTGATTTACAACATAACCCACTTCGTGCATAATCACCAATCTAACTTTTAAGACATACCTTGCGATCCCCTTGTGAAAGTGATCATTAATCTATGTTTCTTCTTGAATTTGAGATACAATTAACCCTTCAATTTGGTGATCATCATGGTTAGGGTTTGTGAGCTCCCATGGAGCTCCTGGCTCTTCTCGAACATACCATCGTGTGTGTGTATGAGTGTATTTTTTTTTTATAAATTCAACTTCCATTTATCCCATTTTAGTCCCTCAAGTTTGCCACTAAATAAAATTGACACAACTTTCATCCCTTATTTGTTTCTATCATACTTTTAACTAGGATAAATAACCTAGTTATTTATTTCTTGATGTACCATATTAGAACATTTAACGAATATAAACATTCGGGTTTTGGGGTGTTACAAGTCTACCCCCCTTAAATAAGGTTTCGTCCCCGAAACCTTTCTCATTTCCTCTTGCACATACACATTTCTATGTTTGACTTTTTGATCACATCATAATTATAAGTAATCATCCTATCTCATTTCATAATTATTTATACGATTGACTTCTTCCTAACAAGTCTATACTTTCCATGCCATATTTCCACGTAACCTTCTCATTTCCTTGACCGTTTAGTAACAGTTCAATGTACATATTCATTCAAACTTATAATAATACTTACTTTCATATGATTCGTTTATAACATATCTAGTACCTTCATCTCATCCTTTAAAATTACATTCTATACATATATTACATAGCATTAAATTTTGCTTCGTTATCGCAACGGAGTTACTATTTCATGGTCATGCATTCGTGCTTAACTTCAAAGTTAACATCATTCTTCATCTTCTATAGTTATTTGTATCATACATACCCTTACGTTACCTTCAAATCATTCATTCTACATTACTATTCTTCTCATTTCATGCATTACTTAATTTGCATGAACATACATGTCATGCAAATTCATTATACGAGAGTTTAACTAACACTCAAAACCTTCACTCAAAACCTTTTAAAATTTAGTTCTTAATGACATAGTTCTCTTCTTATGTCAACTATTAGGAATCAAACATTCCCTACTTTATCATACCCATTCCACCATGCATTTTGTAGGGCGTTTTCAATTTACTAATTCATACTTATCCGACATAAATTAAAGCATTTTACTTACCTCTATTTCCTTCCATACTTCAGCGATCTGTAAGTCAGGTCTGTCCACATTCTTCGCGAGTGCTAGCCGTACCAGGCTAGATTTCATTCATCCTTGTACTGAGCCTTCACTCGTGCACATTCGTTCACCAATTTGATTGGTTTCATCAGATTGAGAGTTCTACCATTAACATCTACAAAATCAGCGATTAGCACTTTTCATTCAAACATTCATTATACTAGGTGATTACTCACCTATAATTCTTTTACAATTTCTCACGTACATGCTATAGCACAGTCCACATTTCATTCCCTACATGCAATTCTTTTATTCTGGTTACTTACTTTGTCGACCTTTGCAGTTTGACTTTTCAAGGTCAAACCGACATTTCTTACTTATCGTAAATGTATTGAGGTACACATTCGTACTTCTTTTACTGTTCATGCTTGCTTGAAAAGACATTCATTACATCATTTCGGTATTTTTGTTAAAACTTACCCTTCTCGTTCGTACTTAAACCATTGTCCGGGTCGTAGCCCGTCATTCATTATGACTCGTTTGACTGAACCATTGTCAAACTATCGACACATTCTGATGTGGACTAATTTCATCATTCTTATATTTTAAATCCGTCCCGCGGATTCAAACGTAACATCCATACCTTTCATTACTTCTATGTTTTTTTTGAATCCGTCTAGCGGTTCCAAACATACCATTCACACATTTTCTTCCTTCTATGCTTTGAATCCACCTCACGGATTCAAACATATCATTTACATCATCCATTCTTTATATGCGTTGAATCCGTCTCGCGGATTCAGACACATCATTTCTAAATTCCATTTTCTTGAATCCGTTTTACGGATTCAAACATTCCATTCATGCCTTTCATCCCTTGAATCCGTCTCATGGATTCAAACATTGCATTCACATCTTTCATTCTTTGAATCCGTCTCGCAGATTCAAACATTTCATTCATATATTGTTGATCCGTACTTTCTTACAGATTCAACATTCTTCATTCCTATCAATCATACTTTTCATTCTTACGTAGTACTCTCAATTTCCCGAGAGTCTTACAACCCGTTCCCCCCCCCCCCCCCCGCACGTCCACCTTCTACCCAGTTCTACCGGACATACCTGCGATAATTACCACGGTCTCACGAACGTCATATGCTTCTTGCGTACTGGCCAAGTGCGCAATCCACATACTAGTTTTGTGCCTTCGTGTAATCATCGCCTTATGTCCGAGAGATGGGTTTCAGTTTCGTGCACATCTCTAAACCTTCACCAAGACCATATCATTGTCTTTCGTTTAATAATTTCTTTCCCAGCGGAGTTTCTTCCTTTTTCTTTTAACACCGGTACTATACATATTAACATTGTGTACCTGGGGTCCGTCTGTTCATTCGCGTCCTTGCCTGCCTTAGCATCCATCTTAGACTGAATTCACGGATCATCCTCTCCAAACTTTTAAGCTTACCTTGCACGTAGCAAACCGTTAGCTTCTTCATATGAATACATACATACACGTTTTCATTCCATTTCTACCTTTAGATCTTGATCGAGTCATGGATTGTACGGGTTCCTTATCACAAGAGCACATAGGTTTGAGTTCAAGTACCTACCTTCTTGTACTTGATTCTCTCAAACCAGGGCTCTGATACCAACTTGTAAGCCCCTAATTCACGTTTGACCAAAAGTCGCAGCGGAAGTTCATGTCTAAAATTTCTTTCATTATAAATACCTTAACTTACTTAAAATTTAACCTTAACATAACTCTTTCACATAAATCCATCAATCGACTTATTTACTAACTAAAAACATAGCTTATGTTTACTACATTATATACATCAACGTTCCTGTACAATCTCACTAGTGACTCGATCCTCGATCTCTATTCCTTGATGATCCTCATGACTCGTACTACCTGTACTCACCACATAAAATTCATAACATTAGTACTCATTATAAACATACAAGATTTATTCACGTTTACTTTTCGTTCCGTTAACTCTTTACATCCCAGCTTTCCATCTAATTAAACAATCCGTGGTGAGACTTTCTTGTTGTACCTGCGTTACACTTCGTTCACAAGGCACGCTATTATTATCGTCAATACTCAATTTCAATGAATACATGCGTATATACTTTCATACATACTTACTTATATGCATCCGTTCACACATAACTACTTACATACATACGTACCTACATTCATACGTACGTGCCTACATACGTGCATACCTACATACATACATGCATACATGCCTACGTACGTACCTATTACATGCCTTCACACAACCCTACATACGTGCATACATTCGTACATACTCATTTGGATATATATATACATACACATACTACCTACATACACACCTACATACATACATTCATATCTTCACACATGCCTACATACGTGCATACGCTCATATATACCTACTTGCATACATACACACATACATTCATTCATATACGCTCATATATACCTACTTGCATACATACACACATACATTCATTCATATACGCCCATATATACTTACTTGAATACATACACACGTACATTCATTCATACATACCACTTATATTCATACATAAATACATACATACATACATACATACCTTCTTTTGATAGTTAAATAACAAGTTTAAACAAGTTATATGGGTCAAACAAACAAATTAAACAATTTTCGGAATCAGGGGGGCTAGATGCCCCACCTAGGGGCTAGACGCCCCCACCTAGGGGCTAGACGCTACACCTAGCCCCCTTTTTGACAGCAAGTTCCTTTATTGCTGCTGCAAAATTCCCAGCTAACCCAAGTTTCACGAAAACGGACATAACTCATTCGTTTTTGATCTGTTTTACCCGATTCTTTTTCCTACGCGACCGTAATTAAATTCTCCATCACATGGAGTGAAAAACTAATATTTAGACCACCTAACTTTTAGACTTTTAAGCTTTTGACTCGTTACCCTTTTTACAAGTTTTGACCCGTTCATGCTTTTATCAAAGTAACTTGTTTATTTGACTTCAATTTATTATAAACTGTAACAACTCTCATCAAAAGTACTATTTAATAAATTAATTAGTCTAAAAAGAAACCCTAATTAAGAGACCCAAGTGATTCTGAACAAACCCTGAAATTTCCATAATTTTCAGAATCAGGATTAGGGCCCCTAAAACTCAAGGGGGGTAAACCCTAGTTGATAATTATCTTCAAAATTCGTTGTCAAGTTACTGAATTTCGAAAATTTCAACTCAGCAAAGCTAGTTTCAGTCGTGGCTACCCTATAGCCTATTTTGATTCCATACGGACCGCAACACTCTCAACCTTACGGTCCGTATGATGCCTTACGGACCTCAACGTTGACAAGCTTACGGTCCGTAAGCTAGTGAAATTTTACCTATAAATAGCAGACATTGGCACTCGACTTCTGAACTTATTACGTCGACCAAATTCTCACAAATACACTGCTTACGTTCTGTTATTCCGAAATTATACCCCCGGGTATCGAAATTCTGCTACAAAACAGGGTATTAGCACAATCGCTGCTACGATTCATTTATCCGAAGATCAAGATATCCAATGCATGTTTAAATGCCGCCCACATTAGGGTTATACTTTATCGTTCGTCATTAATTTGACGGATTGTCGTTAATTCGATAGGTAAAGTATTATACTTTATCGTTCGTTGTTAATTCAACGGATCATCGTTAATTCGATGGGTAAAGTATTATACCTTGTCGTTCATTGTTAATTCAATGGATCATCGTTAATTCGATGGACAAAGTATTGCATTTTGACATTCATTGTGATAATTTGATTTCATAAATTATCGTAATTGCTGGATTGATTACTAACCCAGTTTTGTGTGCATTATTTATATTAGGTTAACAAGGCTAAATCATAGATTAGACTCTGACCATATTAAATCAGCAATGTGAGTCATTCTCTCTTTTTATCAAATATATTTACAAAAGTGTTTTATTTCAAAGTTATAATTACGGGGATTAAGTCTTTGTAATCACCAAATTACAGCCGGTATGTGGGGTATTGTGCACAGTATTACAGTTTTATCACTTTAGGTGGGCGAACCTAAATTTAGTGATATTCGTCATTCATTGGGGCAGCCAATGGTGATATGACCACAGTCACCGTAAAGATTCGAGTGACAAATACTGTGGGTAGTTGGATTGATATCAGAAACATTGTAATCGCTCTTAATACTGTAAATTATAACAAATGTGTCATTTTAGTAAATAGAATGATTCACTCAGTATTTCCCGCTGACAAAACCTTTTTCAAACATGTTTCAGGTGATCTGTTGTAATTCAGGAAAAGTGCTGGGAAGCATTTCAAGCTGAATGATAGTGGCTCAATATAAAATAAATAAATACTTTTGTAATATCACGTTTTTATAGTAAAAACATACTATTGTAAATTATCGGGGTTTTATCCCGAATTGTGAAATAAAATAATCGGGGAAAAATTTTAGCTTTAAGCGATCCTGTTTCCGCTGTTAAACTCAATTAAATCAATACCGCAGTATTTTCTGCCGCGGCTCCTGAAACGGGTCAAACCGGGTCGGGGGCCGTGACAGAAAAAGGTGGTATCAGAGCCACTGGGTTAAGCTGACTAAGTATTTAGAAATGCTCCATTTTTCCTGATTACAGCCACTGGGTTAAGCTGACTAAGTATTTAGAAATGCTCCATTTTTCCTGATTACAGCCACTGGGTTAAGCTGACTAAGTATTTAGAAATGCTCCATTTTTCCTGATTACAGCCACTGGGTTAAGCTGATACTCAATTTTTCCTGATTACAGCCACTAAGTTAAGCTGATTAAGTATTTAGAAATACTTAAATTTTTCCTGATTACTATTATGTGATTATTTGTATTATTAACTGATTATTTGATTATTTAGTTACAGTATGGGTAAGAAAAAGCTGTCAAGCATCTATCTTAAATTAGAGAAATCATCTAATGAAAAAGGAAGTTCATCCCGAACCAAATCCTCAAGTCAGTCTGAAATTCCTGAAGAAGGAATATTCGTGCGTAAGGCACAATACGAGGAATCACTTTCTCCTCACAGGAGGGAAATGATTATTAAGAAAAGTAAAGAGAAAATCCGAGAAAAGAGGATTAAACGGGAAACTCAAGAATTAATTGATAAATCACCTTGGGAAGATAAACTAGATGAGAAATGGGCTAATTTATATATGCTAGCCACCGTAGCAGAAAATATAAATCTTTAAAGATTAGCACCCTACTCTCATAAATCTAGAAACCTTGTGTGATAAATAAAATTTGAAAAACTAAGTATGTTTATCAGTATCTTTGTAAACAACCAGTACATTGTGTGTAATAAATTACAAAGTTTATTTGTAAATTTTAACTTAGTATTTTATGCATTTTGCATATATGCTACATCAGCATGAGTGAGATAACCGAAGATTTCCAGAATCTTAATCTTTATCCCGTAACTGTCGAAGCTTCCAAAGAATATATTAGCTACTATCCCGATATTGAACAACCAGTAGAATTCAAGGTTCCACCTCTGAGCAAGCCAAAACAGAAGAAAAGAACTTATGTAGGATGGAGGAAAATCCGTAAGAAGAAGCCAGCTAAGAAACTGCCCAAAATAAATAATCCTTTGAAAAAGGGAAAAGAAGTCATAACCGGAGAGAATTCCAAACCACAAAAAATGGAAACTGGAGACAAAAAGAAGGATAAGGAGGTAGAAATACAATTGGAGGAAATTACTAAAGAAGTAATAATGGAAGTTGGGCAAGGGTCTATACCAGCTCAGAGAGAAATCGGGGAGAGTTCCAATCCAAACCAGGAAAGAACTTTTCAAGACGAGATAGATTTTCTGTTGGAAAACTGTGAGACGATTCAGCCTGTTCAAACAAATCTTTTTACCTATCCTATTGAAAACCAATTCCCTATGAATTGGGAACCAGCAGCAATTCCAGATCCAATAGTTCATTCCCAACCCATAGGAATGGACGAATGGTGGACAAACGATTGGCAATTTCAAAATATTGTCAATGATCCTTACACTTTTCTTCCACAATTCGATCCAGAACCATTACCTAATCCACCCATGAGCAATGAAAACATGGCTGAACTTCGCCACTTTGGCGAAGAGTTGTTTGATATGGGAAATAGAATGAGGGAGATAGGTGGACAGATTGCTTGGAAGTATGACGAGAGGGAAATGCGTTTCTAAAACAGCAAGTAATGAGAGATGGTAACAATGATAAAATGATAGTTGTATAAATCAAGTTAGTCTGTAAATAATCAATAAAACTCTGTATGATATCTGTGAGTAATGATGCATAATAGATATATAAATAAAATCGAAAGATCGATTATTTTGACTATATTTGTATTATACAATTTTCTGATTGTTGGTATATAATTATTATTTGTCAATTACTAATAAAAATTTATATATATACATTATCAGATGGCAAACAGTGGTAATGAACCTATTAATGAAGTTAATCATTCTGAACAACATTCCAGAGATCAATATATGACTCGGCAAGATATCGAAAACATTGTGGCTCAAGGGATAGCCAATGCTATTCCAGCATTCGTCGCTGCTATCAAGAATCCACCTGAACCGCAACAAATTGTTCCTAGCAAACAGATTACTGAAGATAATTTCAGTAATAGTGTAAATGGAGGCAATAAGCATGATAATCATAATAAGGAACCACATCAAGCTCCATTAACCAAGAAAATGAAAACTGCAACGCCTGGTTGCACTTTCAAAGAATTCATTGCTTGTAAACCCACTGAATTTGCAGGCAATGAAGGAGCAACCGCATCACTGCGTTGGTTAGAGAAAACCGAAGCAGTCATTGCAATAAGTAAATGTGGTAAAGATGATCAGGTTATGTATTCATCTAATCTGTTCAAAGAAGGAGCACTCGAGTGGTGGAATACTGTATTACAGTCAAAAGGAAGAGCAATAGCTTATGCTATGACTTGGGAAGAATTTAAGGGTTTGGTGGAAAGAAAATTCTGTCCTGAGTATGAGAAGGAACAGATGGCGAATAAATTTCTAAATCATCGGATGATGAGTGTGGACTGTCGCGGTTATACCTCGACATTCTTCGAATATGCAAGAGTAGTACCAACATTGGCTTCGCCAGAACCGGTACTTATTTCTCGCTATATTTGGGGGCTAATTAGCGAAATCCGCAATATTGTTAAAGCTGCGAGACCTCGCACTATTGATGATGCGGTAGAATTAGCCAACACTCTGACCGATGAATTGGTACGCACAAGAGATGAAGATAGGAAGAAGGCACTAGCTCAGAAAATTACCCAAGGATTTCGTGTGGGTAATAATAACAGCTTCAAGAGAAAAGGGACAGGACAATCTTCAGGTCCGTCATTCTGCAGGAAATGCAAAACGAAGCATTTTGGAAGATGCAATATTACTTGCAATTTTTGCAAAGCTGTAGGACATCGTGAAGAGAACTGTAAAAAGAAAACAGTCATCTGTTTTAACTGTGGTGAAGCAGGACATTATAAAACAGAATGTCCTAAATTGGTCAAACCAGTAGACAACAAACCAAAGACGACAGAAGGAACTACTAAGAAGAATGTTAGGGCATTTCAGCTGACCACCCAAGAAGCAGAACTTATTCCAGATGTGATAGCGGGTACGTTCCTAGTTCACAACGTCTATGCAAAAGTATTATTTGACTCTGGTGCAAACCAAAGTTTTATAAATACTTCATTCTGTCAAGCTCTTAGTTTACCTTTAACCAATATTAGGCAGACTTTTACAGTTGAAACCGCAGACGGAAATTCAGTTAAAGTAAATAAAGTGTTGCAAGAAGGAAACATAGAACTTTTAGGACATAAATTCTCTGCAAGACTATTGCCGATGAATTTAGCTGAATTTGATGTTGTATTAGGAATGGATTGGTTAGTAACCAACCATACTAGAATCCTTTGTGATCAGAATTCCATAGAAATTCAATCACCTACCGGAGAAGTGATTAGGATTACAGGAGATAAACCACGGAAACCCATGAAGTTCATATCAGTAATGAAAGTTGCTAATTATGAACGAAAACAAGGAATAGTGTATATGATTTCAGTAATCATTAGCACTAAGGGAAAAGATCTAAAGGAAATACCAGTAGTATCGGAATACTCTGATATATTTCCAGAAGATTTACCAGGATTACCTCCAGATAGGGAAGTAGAATTTAGGATTCATTTAATCCCAGGAACTACACCGATAGCCAAATCACCTTATCGGTTAGCACCCACAGAAATGTTAGAATTGAAAAAGCAATTAGATGAATTACTAAGTAAAGGATTCATACAACCTAGCTCATCCCCTTGGGGAGCGCCAGTGTTGTTTGTGAAGAAAAAGGATGGTTCAATGAGAATGTGTATCGATTATAGGGAATTGAATAAGGTTACAATTAAGAATCGATATCCATTACCTAGGATTGATGATCTTTTCGATCAACTTCAGGGGGGCTAGATATTTTTCTAAGATAGATTTACGCTCTGGATATCATCAATTGAAGGTACAAGAAGAGGACATACCTAAGACTGCTTTCAGAACTAGGTATGGTCATTACGAGTTTACAGTCATGCCATTCGGGTTAACGAATGCACCTGCAGCATTCATGGACATGATGAATAGAATCTGTAAACCGTATTTGGATAAATTTGTAATTGTTTTTATAGACGATATACTTATTTATTCCAAAAGTCAGACAGAGCATTGTGAACATCTTCATGCACTCTTAACTTTGTTAAGAAAAGAAAAGTTGTATGCCAAATTCTCGAAGTGCGAATTCTGGCTAAAGGAAGTGCAATTTTTAGGACACATGGTAAATCATGAAGGTATTCATGTAGATCCTGCTAAGATAGAGGCAATTACCAAATGGAAGGTTCCACAAACAGCAATGGAAATTAGAAGTTTTATAGGTTTAGCTGGGTATTATAGACGGTTTATTAAGGATTTTTCCAAGATAGTCGTACCATTAACTAAGTTAACCTGTAAAGCCACTAAGTTTGAATGGGGACCTAAACAGGAAGAAGCTTTTAGGATTTTGAAACTGAAATTAACCCATGCACCAATCTTAGCCTTACCAGAAGGAACTGAAGATTTTGAAGTGTATTGTGATGCTTCAAAATTAGGATATGGATGTGTGCTTATGCAACGCAAGAAGGTAATTGCGTACGCATCAAGGCAGTTGAAAAAGCACGAAGAGAATTATACGACTCATGATTTAGAATTAGGAGCCGTAATTTTTGCCCTTAAGATTTGGAGACATTATCTGTATGGAAGTAAGTTTACTATCTATACAGATCATAAGAGTTTAAAATATATCTTTGGGCAAAAAGAGTTAAACATGAGGCAAAGGAGATGGATGGAAATTTTAAGTGACTACGACTGTGATATTCAGTATCACGAAGGAAAGGCGAATGTAGTTGCAGATGCCTTAAGTCGTAAGTATTATGAGAAACAACGAAGGGTTCGTGCTCTCAGATTAAATCTACAAATAGATTTAATGGAACAATTGAAGAATGTTCAAATTACAGCAATCAAGGATGATGCTGAAGGGATAAAAGGACGAATCAAAGAATTAGAACAAGGAGCAGATGGAATTTGGAAATTCCATAAAAGTAGAATTTGGGTACCTAAGCAGGGTGACTTAAGATCTAAGATTTTAGAAGAAGCTCATAAATCTAGATACACTATGCACCCAGGAAACAATAAGATGTACCAAGATTTAAGGAAGAATTTCTGGTGGATAGGAATGAAAAGGGACATAGCCAGTTATGTTTCTAAATGTCTTACTTGTTCACAAGTTAAAGCCGAACATCAGAAACCTTCAGGATTACTACAACAGTTAGAAATGCCAGTATGGAAATGGGAGCTTATAACAATGGATTTTGTTACTAAGTTACCCAAAACCAGAAAAGGTAATGATGCAATTTGGGTAATTGTGGATCGATTAACCAAATCAGCTCACTTTCTACCTATGAAAGAAACCTTTAGCATGGAAAGACTGGCTAAATTATATGTAGATGAAGTTGTATCCTTACATGGAGTTCCACTCTCCATTGTTTCGGATAGAGATAGTCGTTTTACTTCCCATTTCTGGAGAAGTTTCCAGCAAGCAATGGGAACTCGACTAAACCTGAGCACTGCATATCATCCACAAACAGACGGACAAAGTGAAAGGACTATCCAAACTCTAGAAGACATGCTCCGAGCATGTGTAATAGACTTTGGTGGAAGTTGGGATGATCACTTACCATTAATTGAATTCTCCTATAACAATAGTTATCATTCAAGCATTGAAACCGCTCCATTCGAGGCACTGTATGGAAGAAAGTGCAGAACCCCAGTTTGCTGGGCAGAAATAGGAGAAAGTCAGTTATCAGGACCTGAAATAGTGCAAGAAACAACTGATAAGATTACTCAAATCAAGGAAAGGTTGAAGACGGCTCGAGATCGTCAGAAAAGTTATGCAGACAATAGAAGCAAGCCATTAGAATTCCAAGTTGGAGACAGAGTACTGTTGAAAGTTTCTCCTTGGAAAGGAGTAGTCAGATTTGGAAAGAAAGGAAAATTAAGTCCAAGGTACGTAGGACCATTCCCAGTGATCCAACGTATAGGACCAGTAGCTTATCGTTTACAATTACCAGAAGAATTATCTGGAGTACATAATGTATTTCATGTATCCAATCTCAAGAAATGCTTATCAGATGAATCTCTGGTAGTACCTCTTCGAGATATAGAAGTAAACGAAAAGTTGAAATTTGTTGAGAAACCTCTTCAAATTGAGGATCGAAAGATCAAATTTCTCAAGCACAAACGACTAGTTTTAGTCAAAGTAAAGTGGGATTCAAAGAGGGGAGCTGAATACACTTGGGAACTGGAGTCAGAAATGAAGAAAAAGTATCCACACTTATTCCAGTAAATCTCGAGGACGAGATTTTTCTTAAGGTGGGTAGAATGTAACAACTCTCATCAAAAGTACTATTTAATAAATTAATTAGTCTAAAAAGAAACCCTAATTAAGAGACCCAAGTGATTCTGAACAAACCCTGAAATTTCCATAATTTTCAGAATCAGGATTAGGGCCCCTAAAACTCAAGGGGGGTAAACCCTAGTTGATAATTATCTTCAAAATTCGTTGTCAAGTTACTGAATTTCGAAAATTTCAACTCAGCAAAGCTAGTTTCAGTCGTGGCTACCCTATAGCCTATTTTGATTCCATACGGACCGCAACACTCTCAACCTTACGGTCCGTATGATGCCTTACGGACCTCAACGTTGACAAGCTTACGGTCCGTAAGCTAGTGAAATTTTACCTATAAATAGCAGACATTGGCACTCGACTTCTGAACTTATTACGTCGACCAAATTCTCACAAATACACTGCTTACGTTCTGTTATTCCGAAATTATACCCCCGGGTATCGAAATTCTGCTACAAAACAGGGTATTAGCACAATCGCTGCTACGATTCATTTATCCGAAGATCAAGATATCCAATGCATGTTTAAATGCCGCCCACATTAGGGTTATACTTTATCGTTCGTCATTAATTTGACGGATTGTCGTTAATTCGATAGGTAAAGTATTATACTTTATCGTTCGTTGTTAATTCAACGGATCATCGTTAATTCGATGGGTAAAGTATTATACCTTGTCGTTCATTGTTAATTCAATGGATCATCGTTAATTCGATGGACAAAGTATTGCATTTTGACATTCATTGTGATAATTTGATTTCATAAATTATCGTAATTGCTGGATTGATTACTAACCCAGTTTTGTGTGCATTATTTATATTAGGTTAACAAGGCTAAATCATAGATTAGACTCTGACCATATTAAATCAGCAATGTGAGTCATTCTCTCTTTTTATCAAATATATTTACAAAAGTGTTTTATTTCAAAGTTATAATTACGGGGATTAAGTCTTTGTAATCACCAAATTACAGCCGGTATGTGGGGTATTGTGCACAGTATTACAGTTTTATCACTTTAGGTGGGCGAACCTAAATTTAGTGATATTCGTCATTCATTGGGGCAGCCAATGGTGATATGACCACAGTCACCGTAAAGATTCGAGTGACAAATACTGTGGGTAGTTGGATTGATATCAGAAACATTGTAATCGCTCTTAATACTGTAAATTATAACAAATGTGTCATTTTAGTAAATAGAATGATTCACTCAGTATTTCCCGCTGACAAAACCTTTTTCAAACATGTTTCAGGTGATCTGTTGTAATTCAGGAAAAGTGCTGGGAAGCATTTCAAGCTGAATGATAGTGGCTCAATATAAAATAAATAAATACTTTTGTAATATCACGTTTTTATAGTAAAAACATACTATTGTAAATTATCGGGGTTTTATCCCGAATTGTGAAATAAAATAATCGGGGAAAATTTTTAGCTTTAAGCGATCCTGTTTCCGCTGTTAAACTCAATTAAATCAATACCGCAGTATTTTCTGCCGCGGCTCCTGAAACGGGTCAAACCGGGTCGGGGGCCGTGACATAAACCTCATAATTCTTAACATTTATCTATTATACTTCATCCACACAACTCTAAACGCACATACCTTGCTCGGATCAAAGCTAAGATCCTTTTCATACTTCATCCACACAAATTGTTAGATGATAACAACGAGATCCTTTCGCTATTCAATCTGCGAATTCATTATACTTGACAAAAACCATTCATTAGTCGATAATGCCAAATGGTGACATCTCCACCATTTGACCCGTTAGTTCCAAATGACCAATTTACCCCTTTTAAACATCAACTTTAATTTCTTATCATACCCACATATTCCGACCCGTATCAAATACTTGTCGGAACGTCATACTTCACATATTTACTTACCATGTTCGCAATCAATACAACGAATAGATATTCTACAAAAGGGGTGTAAGCTTACTTACCTCTCATCCAAGTATGCTTCCCGTGCACATAAGTCCCGTTTGACCCGCTTCTTTGCCAAGCTTCCATGTCGCTTATCAAGCATCAACTATCATATATCATTCTTAAGATAGTTAGCTTGTTCATCATTCATCACACGGATCTTGTTTCAGAAATTATCATTCAAACTCAAAACATAATAATCTATCAAATCCTAGCCGAAATCCTTTAAACATATACACATGTATGTGATTTCAAACATCATTAACAATAACATATCATCATATTATACAAAACCCACTTCATAACTACATTGGTAATCCCTTACTAGTGATCTAATCTTTAGTTCTTCATAATTTCATCATACTTTTTATGTGTGTACTACCTCCTAAGCATAGGGTACAACTAGTTCATGCATATCCTTCTAATCTTATTCATAATTCATCAAATTCCTCCTTCTAATCAACATGAATCATTCATGCATAAATCTCAAACATCTTAGCAACACATTTCTTTCAATTCTTCTAACAAGAATACATTATACATATCAAAATTCATCTATATTACATAAGAGTTGGACATAGGTGATCATTCAAGCCCTCATTCTCATCATAACAAATGGGTTTCACCTATAAACATCAAATTAACCCAAACCATGAATAACCCATGTTCCAAATGAAGATTTTAACACATACTCATACTCAATTTCATACAAATTCCTGATTTACAACATAACCCACTTCGTGCATAATCACCAATCTAACTTTTAAGACATACCTTGCGATCCCCTAGTGAAGGTGATCATTAATCTATGTTTCTTCTTGATTTGAGCTACAATTAACCCTTCAATTTGGTGATCTTCATGGTTAGGGTTTGTGAGCTCCCATGGAGCTCCTGGCTCTTCTCGAACATACCATCGTGTGTGTGTGTATGAGTGTATTTTTTTTTTTATAAATTCAACTTCCATTTATCCCATTTTAGTCCCTCAAGTTTGCCACTAAATAAAATTGACACAACTTTCATCCCTTATTTGTTTCTATCATACTTTTAACTAGGATAAATAACCTAGTTATTTATTTCTTGATGTACCATATTAGAACATTTAACGAATATAAACATTCGGGTTTTGGGGTGTTACATTATATTTCCCAAAAATTCTTGTCTGGCTCTTAAACACAAATATTTTGACATTATAAACCAATAATTGTGAATTCATGATCAGAACCTGACTCAGCTCCCCCAGCTCCCCCTATCAAATAACTTAATATTTGACTTTAAAGCATCCAACTTCACAAACCCTCACAGACGATTAAGTTCAATTTAATGACCTTGATATATCTGATTATCTACCAAGTCCAAATTAATGACCTTGGAGACTTTTACAAACTATTTTTGATTTTTCATTAAAAACTTCAAGTTTCAAATTAATGAATATGTTTATTTTCTGAGACATGTTCAGCATACTTAGATTTTGAAATTCAGCTTTCCAATCATAGGTTGTCGAAACATAAAGTGAAACAAAATCTTTTTGTATTTTACAAAGTTTATGCTAAAACACTCCTAAAATCTTTTTGAGATTTTTTTTGAAATGAAATGCAATAATGAAATATTTACAAACATATTTTTGTTGAGTTCGCGTCAGAGAATCATATCAGTTTATGACAAATCACTAGCACCGTTGATCTATATAAATTGTAAGCTTTAAACGATTCACTTAGATTGTCAGTATACTGATCCATTTAAATTTCACACAAACTTCAATTGATTCAAGATATGAGATTGGTGTTTTAAGAACTTAACTTAATCGAGTGTCTCACCTCAGAATATACTCCCGTATCAAGATTCTCTAGATTCAGTCTTACAGGTGAATATAACTAAATGATATCTGTCTCTAGGTTAGTGCGAGGCCTTGAGAGCTCAGGTTAGAACTTCCGTTCAGTCAAAGAGATGAAGGCTCAGCTTAAGGTGTGTTCCACTTAGGAATCTTTTTACAACTGCACTTGATATATATCTTTCGATATTTCCTCAATTTTATTGCAGAGGGAAAGTTTTAAGCGCAAACGCATTATACGAGGACTAGTCCATTGCTGACGCAAAATCAGAAGACCAAGTATAATACCCTAGATATCAATAAGTATAAGACCTAATATCTCAGAATCAGACAATCTCTCAAACGAACTTTCGGAGTACTAAGTCCATATATCCGAGAGATGTTCCCCACGAATTAAGAAAGTTATTAATTTTAGGTTTATATCTCGAAATCAATCTACTACTTGTGTAAAAACCTACTGGCATATCATCAGTGAGACCGTTTATCAAATTTTGACTTTCCATTTCTTTAGCATGCTGTGACTGTCTTACTGATGTACTATCATTTACTCTTTTTACACAAAACTCTTTTGAATTTTCTCATGTTTTTGACCTTTTTCAAATTTTCAAATGTTTTTGTATTTTTAAATTTTTTACTCCCCCTAAAATCCAAAACATTTAAAGAAAATTTAACAAACCAATGTAGACAGCTTCATCTCGTCATCCATTTTCTGCTTCACATTCTCTGTTTTTCTCACACACACACATACACACCCCCATGATTAACAAAACACTGATTGTAACATTTTGAAACCATTTTTCAATCTTGTTTTATCATGTTTTGTTTGTTCAGCCGTGAGGGTTCCGAGGTATTCCATCAACATTTTTTTCAAAATTTTGATTTCAACAATTTAAACCAAACATTTTTTTATGTTTTTCTATTTTTTATTTTATTTTTATTTATTATTATTGTGACATTTGTGCCTTTTCGACCGTCATACAAATACGAATCCAATGAAATCTTGTGTTTCATTCTCAGGATTTTGTACAATTGCACATAACATTACATATATCAAATCTCGTATGATTTCGAACTCTCAAGAAGCTTTTCCGGAAGTTTTACGTGAACTATTATGCAAAATGTAATCAGTTTAGCGAAAAGTACACTCCGGAATAGTGAAATAATCTTAAAATACCTTAAATAACATTTACATTACTTAGAAATAAGTTTTGAAGGGTTTGGTATGGCAAAAACAAGTTTATTCGATCACAGGGACTATTTGCGTCAAACTGCAAAAGTCTGCCGTTTCGTATGGCAACGTACATTCCGGAACATGATCATAAGCTAAACATACCATAAATAACCTTAACATAGCTTAGAAATAAGCTTTGAGGGGTTCGGTGTGCGAAAATACGCTTATTTGATCACAGGGACTAAAAGTGTAAAAAACGGCGTAAGTTTGCATTTACGCGCATATCTTACGTTCTGACCACAACCGAACATCCAAAAATTTTTGTAGTCACTAAAATATTTTGTTTTAGTGATAGGAATGCAAATATACCATTCGTCGCTTAATTTAGATCGTTTTCGCGTTCGTTCGAGTTTCGTCGTAATTAACCGAATAAGGCGACCGTACGACCAAACGAACCGACATCCGTGGTATTTCCAAGCATATTTTGAGTCCCCTATACTTTTAAGTCCTTTTAGAGCCTTGAAAATAGCTTAACGGAGGTTAAATACGTCAAATACGCAAGTTATTGTGTGCAGGGACTGAAAGTGTACATTTCTGAAACTTCAGCATGTGTGCTCGCGTCGCGCGACGGCCTAAGGGCCTTACTGTCGCGGCACGCGACCCCATGTTTTTGATAGCAAGTCTGTTTTCAGCTGCTGCATGATTCTTGAGGGCCTTTTATGCAAATTTCTTTGTGTAGGCATCAAGTTAACACCTTTCCAAGTAATGCTAACACCTCCACAACTGTAAATAGCCTTGATCTTTCACCTCATTCTTGCACATTCAATCTTTTCTTACTTCTTGGACTCTAAGTGGAGGCAACCATCATTGGAAGCCACCTACCTGAGTTCTCATAGTTCAATCTTTCAGCCATAGAGCCTTGTAAGTGTTCTTTTATGGCTTAGTCTTTATTTTCAGCTATTTAAAGCTGAAAGTCAAACAGTTTGACTAACAGTTTGACTTTCGGTTTTGACCATTAATTGGTCAAATCAAAGTTCAATTGAACTTTGCAATGTGATTGTAATCACAATGGTTATAATTCTTAGCGATTATACCTACTGATTACCACGTTGACTAGGCGTAGTGACGAGTCAAAGTTTCGGTCAAAATGCGTATTTATGCGCATTTTACGACAGAACTACTTTTAGGTATCAAAACCCTTTGTTTTGATACCAAATCAGTTTTCTAACTTAGTTAAACATAATTTAACATGTTTAACTTGTCACTACTAGTTTAGTGCTTGTTTAGGGTCGTAAGTTAAGCAGTCTCGACAACCGCTTAGATTTTCGAACCCGACCCGTTTGGTCGATCATTAGGATCCGACCAAACTTATTTAGTGATCATAGTTGCATAGGGAATAACCTACTGAGGTTATACCTTCTGATCACTTAGGTTGGTTAGTTATCCATTAAGTCGTCTATATGCCCATTGAAAATGACCAAAATGCCCTTTTTGAGCATAAATTCATATTTTGCATATGTGATCAAGTTTTTGACATCTAAACTGATTTAGTAACATATTTAAACATAATTGGGCATGTAAGACTTAACATAGGACATAGATAACCATCCGACCCTAGTTTTACGCAAACGAAGCGTTAAAGTAGCTTAAACTACCTTAACGAGTCGAAACGGGTCAAAAGCACTTAGGATAACTTTCTAATCAGAATGTTAAGTCTACTAAATCATGCCATATGAGTTCTAATACTCATTTGATTTATAGAACTTCATTCTATCCTATCTCCCGATTTAGGATCCGATTATTAACGTAGTTACCTATATTAGGTGCCGTTTGATTCCGTGATCCTTGAAGCTTTATTTGGTCTTTATTTCAAGACAAATAAGCAATCCCAAGTGAGTACATAGTCCCCTCTTTTACGTTTTCAAATGTTTTGGGGTGATTCATATGTGCCGATACACTATTTTCATGATTTCAACTATATGATTACACATGCACAGTACTTATCTTTTGACGAATTGAACTATTGTCCATGGCTTAAACACTGATTTTCAAAGTTTGTTAGACTATTTGTTCGTTCATATTGTTACTTATACATTCATTAACAATGATCAAGCCGATTGGTAGTACGATATAGCGCTATAGGCCTAGACACCCCATTCCTGTTGTATGGAATGTCAGAAACCAAAGTTTTAACCAAATAGAATTGTCTTTGTGGTATTTCTATAGTCTCCAAAGTGTAGTTTGATGCACTAAGGTTTGAATGTATTACCAAATTGCGATATATGGTATATTTCGGTATACTATTATAGCATATTTTGATATGCTACCAACGTGATACTGTTTTGCTAAAGCATAGTTTGATATGCTATTGTTTACTAAAGTATAGTTTGATATACTACCAAATCACGATTTAGGTATATTTCGATATACTATCAACGTGATACTATCTTACTAAAGTATAGTTTGATATACTACCGACTCTGTTATTTCACAAACTAAAGTATATTTTGATATACTACCAAAGCATAGTTGATATGCTATTTTCAAACCAAAGCATAGTTTGAGATGCTATTTACAAAACCAAAGTATAATTTGATATACTACCAATGCTTTCATTCCTAAACCAAAGTATATTTGTGATATACTACCAAATCTATTATTTCAGTAACCAAAGTATATTTTGATATACTATATGTTTAACTATTTTAAAACTAAAGCATATTTTGATATACTACTTATCCGATTATCTCAAAACCAAAGTATATTTTTATATACTATAAACCTTTTATCAAAACAATGCATGTTAGAAACAAAACTTTTACAAGGATTCATGGCTACTTTTGTAAACATAAAATGTTTCCTTATGTTATCCAAAGCCATGAATCTAAATCAACAAAACCTATGTTACTCACAGACATTTTTATGCTGACGTTTTTATTTTCACATATGTTTCAGGTGCTACTATATGATGATTGTCGATGCATGTTACACATAGGATGGACTCGTGCCTTAGCGACTTTAAAACTTGAAAGACAATTATTTGTATTTATCTGATTTGTAATAAAACAATGAGTTCATTAATGGAATAAAACAAATATTTAATCACCATGTGTTATGAAACAATGATTCTGTTGCAACACTCCCCGACGTTTCCGCCGTAGTTTGTTGTTTTACGCGGTCGGGGTGTGACAATTATTAACCAACACTCCCTGGTTTCAATTACAGGGATCCTCCTCCTGTGCCAGGCTGCTCCATTCTTCATGTTGAACTTCGTTTGATTTCTAGAACATCTGCACATTCAATCAACTCAATTACTTGAATAAAGCAACCGAGGCCTGTTTGACCTTGGGTATTTTGACACAATATGAATCACTCGGTTTCAGAAAATCTTTGTTGTTTTTCACAAACATTTTTTCATTCTTGACTTTAATCTTCTTGATTGAATCGATTTTCCTTTTATCATCAACAAAAGTACTTTGTATTTTTATCACCCAAATTTGTCCTTTTGAAACATTCCTTTCATAAAATCTTGAATCATTTTGAACGTTTCGTTTTGACAAATCAATCTTTGGTTTCCAAATTTGTTTTGGTTTTGACATATCAACCTTTTGTTTCCAAATCCGTTTTGGCTCAAATTTGGGTGACTTCTGTTTTTTAACCTCAGATTTCTTTTTATTCTTTTCAACATCAACAAGATTCGGATTTGGACATTTGCGACCAACATGTCCAATTTGTTGACATTTAAAACATGTTTTCTTTTAAACTTCTTTAGCCTGTTGTTGTTGTTTCTTTCAAGCAAAGAATTCTTCATTAGTCTGTCTACTAAATCGGATTTCTTGCTCTTCTTCAGAACTTGTTCCGTGAACAAAGTTCATCTTTTTCTGAAATTTTGTCTTTTTAAACCTTTTCTTTTGATTTTGTTTCTTTTTATAACCCAACCCAGCCTTTGTGTTTTTCTTTTTGTAACTTGGTTTGTTATAAAAAGCTTTCTTGCTCGCTTTACCGGCAAATTTATCAATTTCAGATTTTTCGATCTCTACCAATTTAAACACTTTTTCGATCTTTTCGCAATCACATTATGAATCGGAACTTCAATATCTGAGAATAATTTTTTCGATCCAACCATATAATATTCTAATCTTATTGAATCATCATTCGCATTTGTCTCAGATTTTGAATTCTTCAAATAATTTTTATGAAAACTTTCCTCATCTTCAACTTGTAATTCAGAATTATCATTTTTGGTAGAATCATTTTCATCTTTCAAGACGCTTTCAGCAACCTTACTTACCACCTCTGAATCACCAACATCATCAGATTTGGAGTACGTCACATCAATGTTTTCGGGCAATTGATCAACCATATTTATTGCTTTTGCCACCTTCTCAACATTATAGAAAGTATAATTTTTCTCCAATGGTGGTGGAACTTGATGATATTCTGATCCAATTCCCTTTTTATTCTTTTCAGAATCATTATCATCTGGTGTGATGTTGAAAATGCGTACGAGAATGTATGAAGAAGCATGATAACTTTGAAGTTTATTCCTTTTCTTTTCCTTTTCAGCCAATTCACGTTTTAGCTCAGCAACTTCATCAATATATTGATTTAAAACCAATTGTTTTCCTTTATATTTGGCTTCAAAAAATTTTGTCTTTTCAGAATATTTTGAAACTTTTCCTTCAAGACATTGAACTTGACTTTTCAAATTTCATATGCTTCTTTTACTTTAAGATATGAAAATTTCATCCCATCATGTTCTTTTTGCAACTCTCGAAAACATTTTCAATTTTAGTAAACTCAATATTTATGGATCTTAAGTTTTCATCCTTCTCAGTACAGGCACTGCATGTTTCCATGCATTTCGTGCACTGCACTTCATTTTTGTGTTCAGATTTATCACCAATATCATCATTATTACCCATTGACTTAACCTTATTTAACGACTCAGTAGATTCCGTTTGAGTTTTTACCTCTGAATGATCTGCGAACGTTGTTTTGTCAGCCGTTTTCTTCAGATTTTCATCCATTTTCTTTTGGCTCTCATCAATGGTTTCTTCCTTATTCTTCTTCAAAATCTCAGTCGACTTTTCTAGACTTGCATTAATCAGTTTTTCTATATGCTTATCCACTTGTTCAGCAAAATTTTTATCTTCTTTTATCTTTGAATAATATTCTGCTGCACTAGGAATAGCTGCGACTAATGCGTCAAAGTCTACCGTCTTCGGATCTACTGCAGGATTTCCTTGAGGATTTAAATAACATTTCCTCTCATCATCCCATCTCTTGGCATGCTTTGCCTCTCTGAAAAAATCGTACGCTTCATTCAATCTCTCACGCTCTCTACGTTCTTCTCGACTCTATCTTACCTCAGCAACCAACGCACTTCCTTCCTTTGGAATGTATTTGTTCCAATTGAAGCCTTCATCCTCTTAAGTCACCACCAAAGCTTGTTTTCTCTCTTTTGACGAACCTTCACTGATCTGTGATCGATTCATCTTTGGCGGTTGTTCATTGGTTCAATGATAGATTGCTTTACGGTAGTAATCATCATGGAATGGATTCATGCTTTCATCAACATCCTGATTCGAGCATTCTCTCTTGAAGTGTCCTTTCTGTTTGCATTTGATAACAAGTAACCTTGGATTTGTCAAATCCCAGTTTCGTTGTTGGACCTCCAAGACATTGCCTACCAGTAATTTCCATGAATCTTTGAGCTCTTCTTATTACGGTCACCATACACTATCTGATATCTATAAGCTCCATCTCTTCTGGATCGATTTGATCGTAGTCTTCCTTGGTTATGTTCGGGTTTCCAATTTTACCCACTTTCAGACTTTCATAGGATTCCAGAATTGATGCTAAGAATATCATCTGTTGTTTGGCAGAATCAACATTCATACTCTAAGAATTGTTCAAATTCAGGGCAATGTTGCAATGTACCACATTTGATTTTGAATTGTTTGATGTTGAAGATGAATGATAGCCAGAATCATAATTTGAATAACTGCTTTTTGGTGATTCATTTGAATTCTCTGCGCTAAAAGAAGTACCAATCTTTGACGATTGATTGTTCGACAACATGATTCCACGATAATACAGATTTACGTTTTATTGGTAATTTGAACTGTCAATTTTAAATTTTCTTTTGAATTTCCAGCTCATGACCTTCAAGTTTTCCAATCAACGTGTCTAAAGTTATCTCATCAAACCTTGCATCATTTTTCATAATCATGACAAAGGTCTGCTAGTCATCTACATGCGGTAATGCCTCAATGAGTTTGTCGATGATTTCTTCTTTGTCCTTTTTTATATCGAATCTTTCTAGCTCAATTTTCAGATGATAGAAACGTTCTATCATTTATCGGACATTCACACCCTTCAGACAGTTGAACAGATCAAATTCTTTCTTAAGCAATGATATTTTGTTTTTTACTATTTCTTTCCAGCCGTCAACTTTAACTTTTAGTGCCACTCACATAGATTTTGACGTTTTATCATGTTGAAGCAGAGAAAGAATATCATCTCTAACAGATTGTTGTAACAGTGCAATCATTTTTTGTTCGTTGGAGAATTCTTTTTTATCTTTATCATCATATTCTCTAATTGGTATTATGTCTCCCTTATCATTTGTTGGTTTTTCGTTTCCAAAAGTTAACAAAACCCAACTCTCATAAGCATAATCTTTAACCCAATTCTCAAATCTATCTTTCCACCTATTGTAATCTTCTATGTTTATCAATTTATGCAGTTTTTGATAGGTTCCATGTGCATTTTTGTGATGTTTAAACTTTCAGAGATAACATTCGATACAATCTTTGGCGTGGTTGTTGTTTCGGATGTGAAAGCATTGTAGAATTCGTTATAAAATTCCTCTTCCATGATTTTGGGATACTTGATAATCACTTACAAATAATCAACAAAGAATCAAACAACTTTGAAAAACCAAACAATATCAAACCCTAGATCCTGATCCACATGAATGAACACTTGCAGATCCGTGCGGACTGAAAGTAATGGATCCCTGCGGATGAACTATGACTAGGTCCGTGCGGATTGACTTAGATGATCCGTGCGAGGTTACCAGCATACATTTCAGCCATGTTTTTCATATTTTTTCACAGAATATTTGATGAAATTGTTCGAATTTTGATCTGAAACTTTCAACGGTTGTTTAGAACATGATTTCGCACAACATGTTTAAAAATCAGTCAATTTTAGCCGTGGATTCGACGTGAATTTGTATTTTAAGCTTGAAAATGAAGTGTAGAAGAAGAATGAGTAGAAAATGATGAAATTCAGCTCTGATTTGACTCTGACTTGCTTGAATCTTCTTATTTCTTGTATCTTCAATCCTTGCAATCAATCACCCACTCTGATACCACTTGTAAGAACGTGTTTGCACCAATCAGGATCTTCATCGATGTACAATCGATTGCTATGATCTCGTTTCTTGTGCGGAATCCAAGTACGAGAGTGACTAGAACAAGAACAAGTAATTATAATATGATTTATATTACTGATTTGTAAGTACAAAACCACGAAATCACTTGGACAGAGTTTCCCCACTCAAGTCCACAAAACATACAAATGAACAAGACCCAAGACTCCTATATATAAAGGTTCCAGATCCGCACCAACAAGTAAACATGAACCTGTGCAGGTTCGTGCGAACCTACGTGCGCCCATTCGTGCGGATTCACCAAAACCCTAGTTATGTGCGTGGGATCTTGATTCATGCGGATCAACCCGTGTTGATCCGTGCAGACCTGTTTAACCTTCTAACATGTTCATACACTTCAATACCTAGTCTTGTTCACTCTATTAGCTACGGTTTGGTAAATTTGACGTTAACACACGTGATTGACGGAAGCGGTATACATAGTGCATTCACAGTACTGTTACATTGAAAACTTTGATAAGCAGCATCTGTTGAGTAATCCGCTATTGAGCTTTAACATTTGCTGAGCCATAGCAGACCTTGCTTCTTCAGACTTTGTCTTCATCAACAATGGATGATCAGACCTTTGCTTTAACAGACTTTGTCTTCCATCAGAGGTTCACTTTGGCAGACCTTTGTATCAGCAGACTTTAACTTCAGCAGATGTGCTTCTTTGACAGACTTTAGCTTTTAGCGGACCTTTGAGAGTAGCAGATGTTGATGCCTTGCCATTGGGGAGAGCAGTTCTTCTAAGCACTGTTATTGTTGATCAGGTGATTATAGATTATTTTGGATTTTCAATCATCTGTTCTTTTGGTGTGACAACCCTCACATTTACAGGTATCCGTACAATTAATTAATTCTTAATTTGTGCTTAATGACTGTGCTTGATTACAACTGTGATTTAACTGCTTACTGGATTCTGTTACATACATACATATGCATCACATTTCATGCTGTCACTCCATTTATTACACACAAACCTTAGTGACAAACTTGATGCACAAAGCACAGTTAGCACACTAAACGGATAACCCAGAAAACATGCTGACAATGCCAGCACCTAGACAGACAATGTCATTGAGGCCAGTATGAGCCAGGGATAGATTACTACACTAGTAGGGAGTGTAGGGAAGTGATGACTATACAACTACGTCACTAGGTGATAGTTATAGTACCGGGAAATGCCAAAAACATACTTTAATTGCATAATTCTGCACTAAATACAAAAAATCAGCATTTAACAAAGCTAGTAAAGTGCAAAAACTTGGCAAAATAGTCCTAGATATTTTCCAAAGTGCTGGGAATTTAATGTGTCACTAAAAGTAATATAAAAGGGCACTTTAAAGATTTATTTAGCACTTTAACGGATCAACACCAAACCGAACAACCGGACTTTATCCGGAACATAAAAATATTGCCAAACACATTGTTTTTACTTTTCTGAGCTAGTTAGGGTCCCCGAACACCCTAACACACCTTATATTACATAACACACAATAATACACTAACTATATCCTTTAAACTCTAACTAGATCCTAACTAAACATGTAACCAAGAATTGAAACCCAACCCCATACCCCCCCCCCCCACTCGACGGTTACATGAGGGTGGGACACCCTCACCTTTCTTTTGATTATTTTATTTGTAAATGTTGGGTGATTAGAAACACATTACATGATGGTTAAACTTGGAATTGAATTATAAATAAGCACCTTGGTCTTTAACACTTCATTTCACAAAAACCCACCAAACAAACTCTTCCCTCTTCTCCTTCCTTGAGTTCGGCCGCCACCACCATCCACCATACCACCACCATCAAGCTTCCTACAAGCAAACCATACATACCCAAAGGTGTTAAAGACCCTACAACTATGCTTGGTGTGTTCGGAAGCTCAAGGACCGCTCTTGTTTTCTTTTATCCACCACTTTTACGCTTTGAAACTCCCCTAGCCTTGTGCTAGTAGTAAGTGCCTTAAATCCTCATCTTGTTCTTATTTTTGGTGGTTAATAGTTGAAAGAATGATAAATATTAAGAAACTCTAAGAACTAAAACAAGTCTTGAAACATAAAGGATGAAGAATGGATAAAGTAATGAAGTAATGTTATATTGATGAAGAAATCATGTTGTTCTTGTGTTGTTATGATTATTGAGTGTTATTTGTTAGTAAAAATGTTATGGTTCTTCACATAGGCTTGCTAGATCATGTTTAAAGACATGAGCTAGCAAGATGTGAAGGTTAAAAATGTGTAGGATGGCGAAACCATCCACACATGAACTCTGAACTTGAATAAATACAAGTTTTCTTGAAAAATAAAGTTATAAACTTGTAGATCTAAAGATCTATGAGCGGTTTTTCGAAAGAACCAAGTGAAAGGAATAAGTTTTGTAAAACTTGGACATTACACGAACTTAACACATTTCTAATGGATAAACAGGTGTAGGAACACTTGCGTAGAAAGAAAATTTAACAAAGAAGTATTTTTAGAAATCATGACTAGAAGTTGTAAATGTTCAAATCCTTTAAAAATAAAGTTTTAAGAAACTAATCACATTTTTAAAGATAACAAGACTCACTAAGTGTGCTAGTAAGTTACTACTTGCTTTTATGAATATTTCAAGTTCATAAGTTTATGATTTATGCTTATTTTTGTCAAGATTGATGATTAGAAATTGTGTAGTGTTGGATGATGATTGATTGAATGATTTTACAAAAGAAAATGATACGCTAATAAGCGTGGACGCCTCCATTTACAAAGGAAACTCTGGCGAAATTTTTCTAGAATTTTAACACTTAGAGATATTTTTCTAACAAGTAATTACAAATATATTTTTAACCTTATTTTCGAAATAAACTTCGTCATGATTTTTATTACAAAAATATTAAAGTGCCGGAGGTTGATTTTCGTAAATAAAATTTGTTAAATATATATTTAGAATATATATTCCATATTAAAACTCTTGAATGATTGTTTGTTTATTACGTGAACTAAATATATTATTTTTAGGGTAAAAATAATATAACTTATAACGCCATGATATTACGACTCCAAAATAATACCAAAACCCTCACAAAATAAATATCTAAGTTACACAAATATTGTTGCATTACGACGCACTAAAACGTAACTTATGTAGTATTTCAGAAAAATACTCTTATACGTATATTTTTGGCAAAGTATTATTTTGGGAAAATTATGAAGTAAAATATAATATTTTTGAGAAAAATATATATATTTTGGAATTAAGATGTTTTAGACAAGTAAATTAAATATATTTTCTAAGTGGGACTTAAAATATATTTTTCGGAGTTACAAGAGTACATGTATAAATACCCCCATCCTTGGGAAGGAAATACACTTATAAAATAATTAAGAAGTGTGGATACAAAATAGTTGCCTAACTATTTTCCTAAAAACAAAAGTTAAGTTAAAATAATTAATATTATTTTAACAAGTATAATATCATAGTAACGCAACTCAAAACACTAAACCCTAAGCCAAGGCACGGCCCATTCGTCTAATAGACATTAGTACGTGTAGGTCGTCACGCAGCAGATCGAGTTTGAGATTGACGTTACAGGATACACACTTCTGTGAGTTCATGTCCCCCTTTTCTCTTAACTGTTTTTAGTTTTTAAACTTCGGGGTGGAATACATGTTACAGTAATTACAGACACTTTTATACATGGTATGGTTAGCTTAAGGAGGGTATACTACTTAGATTATGTGAGTGGGTAGGTGGTACTTGGGGCCATTAATCCTCGTTGTAGGACCGAGGGTCATGAGTGGTAGATCTATTTGGGTGTAGCGAGCCCAACTCCTGAGTCCACTGAGCGAACCATGGGGTGACTTTGAGCCCGACGCAAAAATCTGCTAGGTTTGAGTCTTCCTGCATCACTTCACACATATCATTGGCTTTGCAACCCAATGGTGATCTCTTTTTCTTTAATTGCTACATACCAGGGACTTTTATACATACTTTAAAGGTTTATACATACTCACTTTTACATGAACTCGCTTAACTTTTTGTTGATTTTTCAAACTACATGTATTTCAGGAAATTAGTGGATCTGGCCAAGTGTGCAATGGTGTTAAGCTGCGTAGGGAATAATGATGTCATCCGGGTTTAGGAAGTATGACCCTTGCCTGGACGGGTTACAAGTCTTAAACCGTGTTTTTATTCAAGTCTTTTGTTATGTCGTATGAACATGTTTCAGTTATGTCATGGTTGTATTTTAATTTCATGTGTCGACTTTTTGAAAACAATGATGTTGTGGTAATTTTTAAAACTCAATGAATGGATGATTATCATGTGTTTTATTTCATATAGCATTGTTATGATTGTGCTATGGTATTAAGAAGTCACACCAAATAAACCCACGCTTCCGCAAAAGCCAGGGTGTGACATTTGGCGGGGTCCACATGATCCAACACCCCCCCCCCAATATAAAAACAGTTAAAGTTGTGTCAGTCTAAGTCTAGAGAGTCTAGTTAACGTAGTTAAATAGAGTCCTGTGGGTTCGATTTCCGGACTTACTTAGCTTTACTAGAGTCGATCGGTTCGCTTCCCGGTTAGTAGTTTAGTCGAATTACTTAGTGTCTAAATTAGGTTAATTTAGGTCGTGTTTATTAAACTACTTTTAGCACATCAATGTTCAAGAGCATGATAAACATCTTATCAAGACTTGGAACTGTTGTTCAAGAGGGTACAACATTTGGTCATCTGTTGAAGCTAAAGTCTGTTAAAGACCAATGCCCTGATCAAGTAAAAGGTCTTGTGAAGAAGACCAAACATCTGTATGGCCAAGCAGATGTTTGGACAGCTGCAACAGAGGATAGCTTAGACAGTGGTTTCTCAATGTAACAATACTTATGTTATTAGTGTTTAGAATTAGCCTAGATCACATGTTAGGATTTGCACAGATGTTTGTAACATCTATGAAATCTTTTCTGTTAGGAATGTTAGATGTCACTATCAGGGTGATGCCAGCCAATCACTGAACAGAGCTTTCGTATTTAGTATAAATAGATCACACCTGTTAGTGATCTATTCATCACACACTTCACATTTTCTCTTGTACGAACTGATTTGTTTACGTGATTAGTTGAGGGAGAGTCTGTAGAGTCAATCGAATTATAAAACATTTGGATCTTTTAATATTAATGAAAAACAATAATTGATGATGACTTCCAGTTTGTGAATTTTATTTTGTTTGATCAATATTTGTTTACAAACAAGAAACTCAGTTATTAACAAATAAACTAAAAAATGTTTTCAAACGTTACGTTGTTAATTGTTTTGAATTAATAGTTGTAGTTCAAATAAGTTTTAACTTAATTGACAAAATTTGTAAAAAACAATGTTTATTGCCATAGTAAACGACTCCATAAAAATACTTAAAGAAAAATATGTAGCACAAACAAACAATTTGTATTTAAAATAAACTTAAAAATAGTTATGTACTCCTCAATCAATATGTAATTTTTTTTAAGTTCATTATATATTAAGTAATACATTTTAATAAATAGATTAATTAGTGTTATTATATTATGTATAATTCGATTAAAATGCATAAATATTTTCCAGAAATGAAATCTTAACTAATTTGGAAATCATTGGTTAATAAGTAATATTTTTAAACTTGTAATTTTATTGAGAAATTATTTTTGTTTATTTTGGAAATTCACTATTGTTTAACCGATTATTTATGCCTTATTCTAAAAAAATTAAGTTATATCTATTTATTATAAACACGACACATTATAGATGTTAGGTTTGACTATCAGCATAAATCTATTTACACATTTTTATAATAATGTTAAAAACAAATATCACTAATAAATGCATAACCCAAATTATTGTGTTTCAAAATTTTAAAATAATTTTTTTAGGACGTTAATAAATGACAATTACAAATTAAAGAATGATTGAAATTGATTTAGATACATACCATTAATAAACAGATTTCAAATTCAAAATTTCAAAAATATAAATAACTGAATATTCAATAAAACTGAGTTTCATATAATATAACATCTATACTTTAAAATAAAATTTAAGTAAAATACTAATCTGATTGGTCTTAATTTACTCCATAATTATATTACCACCATAATAAAATATTTTATATTGGATAATAAACAAATAAAATAACTTTAAGTTATAAGGTTGTTAAATTAGAAAGTTAATAAATGATAATTACAAATTAAAAAATGATTGAAATTGATTTAGAAATCGGTCATAAATAAACATATTTCTAAATTTTCAAAAATATACATAACTGAATATGGTAATTATTTAGACAATGCATTAAATATAGTCAAAAATAATATTAACATTAGTCAATATAAATCACTAAACATGTAGAACTAACAAAATCCGGTTTATAAATTTCAAATATTTTTGGATCTGTCTAAACATAACATAAGAAAATTGAAAAAATTAATCTAAAACCTAAAACATCTCATTAGTTAGAAGATCAATTTATTTACATATAGTTAACAAACTATTAAAGAACATACTATTATGTTAGGTTATACATATTATAAGAATAATAAGGTTTAATAAAAGTCAATATAAAAAGGAATAATGTAACATACCAAGTAGAACAATTCTGGATCATCGATAAAATTTAAAGAATATGGGATTTGTCTTCTTTTGATTCATATTTGTAGAAAATCAGTCATCACAATTAAAAAAATGCATTATATAATAATAATAATAATAATAATAATAATAATAATAATAATCATCAATTATTAACAATACTAAATACAAATCATGAAAATGTAATTGAAATGTCAATAAATTGCATTTAGTGCAGAATCTCTAATTAAAGCTATTTTCATTACTTTAAAAAAGACCATAATTGAAATGAAAAAACACTTTAATATAATTGCATATCATTTAGCACAAAATCTAAATCTTGTACCTGTGCACTATGTCCCTACACCACATTTCCCTTAGGTTCAATATGTCCAAATGCCAATAGCCCATGTGAAGCACCCTAAGCTACTCCCGCTCCTGCACCAATAGAGCCTAATCAATAGAGCTTATTTACACAAGGCTATGTTGATTAGAGTAGCTTTCCAGAGAATTTAACCGATGAAAACTTTGCTTTAATAGCAAATGAATGTGATGAACAAGAAAACTTTTGTCTTATGGCTCTTGAGCATGTTACAGGTGATGTAGATCTAACTCAAACTGTTGTGGTTAATGACGAAATTACTGGTAAAGCAGCTGAAAACTCTGGTCAAACATCTGTTGATGACCAGGAGCATGTAGTAAGGATGGATGTGAAGTATTCCAAAAGTTCCACTGATTGTATCAATGCGGATCAGATCGAAATGGTTGCTTCTAAGGTATCACCTCAAACTCTTAAAGATTTGTGTTCTAGGTAATTGCATGCTAACATAAAAAAAGGTGAATGAGAACCTTAGAAAAAAGGTGCAAATCAGTGAACTTATTCTTGAAAATTGAAAAAAAAAAGATTTTAAAACAAGAATAGCTGAAAAGACCTTGAGTCAGTCTGAAACATGAAGCATCCATAACCAAAGACCGACTCCAGTCAATGATAGAAAAATATGAAAACTGTAAAAAGGAGTTGGAATCCACACAGATCACCTTTGAAAAATGGGTAGAATCATGTCATGGTTGTGAGATGCGTTTGGATAAACATATCAAGAGCAATGTGAAGTTTGGAGTTGATTTTAGAAAATATGACCAAGAACAAGAAACCCAAGCTTCCATTGACTCTGAAATGGTTGAGGTTATACCAACCACATCATCTGGGGAAGAAATAAAAATCATTGAGCCTAGTGGCAAGCAAATAACTCTTGAAAAGCCACTAAGCTCTATTCAAGCTGAAAAACTAAAGTATGAGTTTAAACCTAATTGGTCAGATGAATGTGATGTTCAGGAAAATGTCTAACCTATTGATTTTACAAACCCAAATGGTCTTGACCCACCCAAGATAAAAATAATTCCTCTTACCAACTCCCAAACAAATGATAAAACATCTGTTTCTAAAAAGAGAGATAAGGGTAAAAAGAAAGATAGGGTTCCAGCACTGAAGTGTGATTTCTGTGGAAAGTTAAATCATACAGCAAAAGACTGTTTTAAGTTAAAAGCCTATGATATTAACAGAACAAACAGTGTCTGTCTATCCACTTCTAGGTGTACCATTTGTGGAAAACTCGACCATTTGATTCAACAATGTTCTTTTCTTAAACCATTTGATGTAAATCTAAATAGGTCAAGAAAGAAAATGAACTTCAAAAAGGAAGATGGGCCTGATAACAGGAATACCCAATCTTTTCTCAAAAGAGCTAAGTCAGATCACATTGTTAACCCATAAAAGTTAAACCAACATCCTACACAGAGGTCAGGTCAAACCTCTGTTATACCACAGAACCAACTACCCAGAGGCTATGGGCAACCACCATGCAATAGGGTACCTTATAGGTAGGTAGAGCCTGTGCTACAGCCCCAAAAGCCAAGGGTAAACAAGCATCCCCGTGGGTATCAACATCTTGTTGGGAATGGTCAACTTCCATTTGACCCAAGTGTGCAGGCACATGCAGAGGGTCAAAAACATCTGTTGGAGATTGTTCAAAAACTTCTTGTGACCAGTGACCAATCCCAATGAGCCATTGCAAGGGTTGATAATACCAAATCCAAGGCAGACAAAGCTTTGGATCATCTGCAGAATTGACCCATTCATCACCATTAGGGTGAAAACGAGCCGAGCTCGAGCCTTACCTTAATCGAGGTAGGCTCGTTACAACTTTCTGAAGCTCGAGCTCGGCTCGTTAGTAAAACTTAAAACTCGAGCTCGGCTCAAAAGCTCAATCTAAGCATCTATGGCGCGAGTTAAAACAAGCTAAAGCTCGACTCGAGCTCATTTTTTGATGTTAATGAGCCAAGGTTCGGCTCGAGCTCGACTCGATAGTTTGAGAACTCAATTAAAAAAGAACATCTAGATCATTCAAAAAGTAATACATAGTTTAAACCCTAAAGTATACTAAGCTCGATAAGGCTCGTCGAGTGATGTATTGCAAAATACATCTTTTATTGTGTCTAGTTTGTACCAGTTTTAGTTAGTTTAAGTGTTGTTTTAATTAGATAATTCGCACATTTGATCCGTTTATGTTTTGTAGGTCTTGGTGAACTAAAACAGCTGATAAAGAGTGGGAAACGAGCGATAATACGAGAAAACTAATTGTCGATTAGTGAACGAATGTTTGAAAGATTAAACAAATGAAAAAAAAATCATGTTTTATTAACCTTGGCGGGTCGCGACTAATTTAAGTGAAATTTCCGCGTGCCGCGAAGCAAACCCATTGACAGTTGGACTTATTTGGATGCCATGGGCCGCGATACACTTATCCAAAGCTACCACGGACCGTGAAAGCATAGAAGCCAAGCAGATCGTAAATTTGATGTTTATGGGCCTTTGAAATCTAACTTATAATAAAAGACTTCAAATAATGACACATGACATTCTCTCCTTCAACCTCATAAATTTTATTTATATTGTTTAATAAATTTGTCTTAATACTAATTTTAATTAATAACCAGTATATAGATATCACTTATTTTTATCCTTATCTTTATCTAAAATTAATAAATAACATTAATTTTGCAATTTAGACCCTTTGTTTTGTTTTTGTTTTTTTTTTACTTTTAACCAAAGTTTTTCATCTTTTGCAATTTATCCCAACTCTTTTTTATTTTCAATTTTGGTCCACCATACTTTTCATCTTTCCCAAGTTTTCGTTCCGTTCTAAATTTTGTGAGTTAACGCACTGCAACGTGCGTGTGGGGTTCAACATTTTTTCGTATATTTTTTTTCCAGTTTGACTAACCTGTCGCGTCACATCTATTTTTCTGCGTTTGACAAGTTCGTCCAACACGCGGGTCCCGTATGGACTTAGTTATTTTTTCTATATTTTACGTTTCGGTTTAATTTCTCTGTAACGAGCGTGCGTGATTCAAAGATTTTACGTTTGCTTTTCACTCGGCGTTATTTTTTCCCGTTTTTATTTATTTTGTTTTTACGAGCTTTTCCGGTGTTGGTGGTCGCTGACAATGGTATAGTATTGCTACTACTTAACACAGTTTTATGACAACCGCTGCAACGCAGGGGCTTAATACTAGTATATACTAAAACATTGTTATGATCATTTATAAGGAGCCTCATCGAAAATATACATGCATGCAAGCCTTGGACGCAAAGGAACCATCTTGGACGAATTATCAAACGTGATCAGAAGCATATTGGACAAAATTCAAAGCATCTTTGAATGAATTAAATTCCAGCCCATGCGATCATGAGATTTGGAACATTGGGCCTTGAAACAATTTTTAATTACATAAATATGATATATATATTAGGTTATAAGTAGTGGGGCGGTATGCCCAAGCATAGCGCCGGTATAGCGCCGGGCACACCGCCACGAGGGGCGCCATCAATCGGATTTTTGGGGGAGACGCGATGTATATAGCGCGGTTATGAAATGTTATTTAATATTTTTGACCGTTAAAAAACGGTCATATTCAATAAAAAAAAATCAATTTTTTTATTTTCACACTATAAATAACTCTCAACTCTTCCATTTTTTTAACAAATCATACTCAAATACCATCTCCTTCTCTATATATTTTTTAAAAAGTTTTGAAGCTACTCCCACCCTATTACAAAAAATGGGTTCCCCGTCGGAAGACTCGTTCACCGATATTTACCGAAGATTTTTTTCACCTGAAGAAGACGCGGAGGAGGAAGAAGCGGTTACGAGTGTGTGTACTTTTATGATACAAGCACTTGAGCACGTTCGGCCTACTCCCCCTCCACGACCCATCTTGCGGCGCACCTATATCTTGCGAGATCGTGAAGCCGCGAACGAGCGTTTGATGAGAGACTATTTTGATGCGACACCGGTTCACGGACCCAATGTTTTTAGACGGCGTTTTCGTATGAGCCAAAGGTTATTTTTGCGCATTTCTAATGATTTGGAAAATAAGTATGATTTCTTTAAGCAAAGAATGGACGCGCGAGGATATTTAGGCTTCACCTCAATTCAAAAGGTCACATCCGCGTTACGCATTAATGAAATGAATTTTAATTTTATAAAGTTAGAAAATAATTATAAAAAATTAGAAATTAATAATTGAGTAATGATTAGGCGGGGCTTTATGACTACGGGCTTAAATGCATAACGCCCCATAACGCCCACCCGCACACGTGGCACGCCACATGTCGCATAACGCCCACAAAGGGGCGTTATGACTACACATGGCCTTAAGGGTCAGGATTTAGAGAAAACGGTGAAAAGTAGGGCTGTAAACGAACCGAACGAACACGAACAAGGCCTTGTTCGTGTTCGTTCGTTAAGTAATAAATGTGTTCACGAACACTTACCGAACGAGATTTTATGTTCGTGTTCGTTCATTAAGGAAATGAGCGTGTTCGCGAACGGTTCACGAACACAAATAAATTTGGCGAAACCGACGAAGGATAAAGATAGATGGCCCAGATAGTAGCACTCGAACTTGAATCCCTTCTTGTGGAATGGAGGTCGATCGTATGCGCCGATGTAAATAATGAGAAATGCTAGAGAAATGATGCATAAACAAGGTGAAAGTGGGTTTCCTAGTTTAATTGTTAGGGTAATAAACATAAATAAAAGTTTAATAATATAAAAAGTACAAATAAAATATAAGAAAGCACAAAGATCTGCAATTAAAACACAAACATACGAACATAAACGAACGCAAATCAACGAATGTTCATGAACACGTTCACGAACACCTTACCGAACGTTCACGAACACAATCGAACGAACGAGAGCTCTGTTCATGTTCGTTCATTTAACTAATCGAACGAAATTTCTTGTTCATGTTCGTTCGTTTATTAAACGAACGAACATAAACGAACTTCCCGCCGAACGGTTCACGAACTGTTCGCTAAACGTTCGGTTCGTTTACAGCCCTAGTGAAAAGTGTGAGAACGGTGAGAACGCTTATGGATCGTCCGATCAAAACAATCCATGGACTAGATTGCGCGGTGGCGTTTTCGTAAATAACATCAATATTATTATGTGGGACGCGCTTCATTAAGGGTAAAATGGTCTTTTTACCGCTCATATTCAAAACGTCATCAAATGATAAAACGCCATACAAAAAATAAAACGCCATTAAAAACAAAACGCCAAAAATTAAAAATAAAACGCGTTGAATATTACAGGAAGATGAAACAACACAAATAACTGAATTTCAGTTATTAACATTTATTAGAAGAAATTCCCTCCTAAATTACGCGCCAAAAACATCATTATATAAATAAAGGTAAAACATAGCTTCAATAATCACTTCAATCTATCCATTTTCTGCAAAAAAATCGTTAACAAAAAACGCCAACTTAAACAAAACGCCAAGAATGGCAACAATCGTTTCGTGGAGATACACTCTGGGAATCAGGCGATACGTCCTCCATTTTGACAACAGAAAGAAGGTGTATGTTAAGACGGTCAGGGCAATTCTGAAGATGGAATAAGAGATACAGAGGCAAATCTTATCCATTGGCATCGCTCTAGACAACGAATGCCATGAAATGCATATGCTTATGAAAGCATTAACCAGCAAATTTGGACCAATCAAAGGAGATGTGAAGCCAGACCCTGTAATGACATCATGGCGTTTTGATGATGAAACAGACATGGTGACGGTTACATACGACAGCGGAGAGCAGGAAGTCTACTGGCTAGAGAACATCATGACAAAGCAGCGACTGGGTTTCATGGAAGAATTGCATAACGCCACTTGTACCAACACAGAAATAGACTCAAAATTGGAGTTAATGCAAGACATGTTCAGGTGGAGGCTTCAGAATCTTCAGGAACAAGACGCTGATGAAGGTGAATGTGATGGCATGGATGAAGATCAAGATAAAGACTCCGAGGAGGAAGAAGATGATACAAGTGATGGATACTATTCAGATAAAGTACCTTCTGACGAATGATTTTAATTTTTTTCCTCTTTTTTTTTCTTCTATGTAATCTTTTTTAAAGATAATTAAATGATATATTTCTATCTTTATTAGCAAAACGCCAAAATAATACTAAAAATGGTTAACCATAACAAAATGCAAAAAATGCCAAAAATTATTTTTCCTTCTTAATATTTTATTTACTCCGTTATTGTATTTTGTCATGTTGGTCTGCATAAGGCCATTTAAAAAAACGCCAAACTTAGAAGATGGCACGTCTATAACCTATAAAACTGATAAAAGCTGATCAACACAGTAAATACAAAAACAGTAACTGAAAAGACAGTTACTTTATTACTATCATTTATTACAATAAAAAGTCCCGCCTAAACTACGCACCAAAAACTCCTATAAGAGAGGGGTCTATACACCAAAAACAGTAACTGAAAAGACAGTTACTTTATTACTATCATTTAATAGGCCAATTTACCGTAGGAACTGTGATTAAGGTTTTTAATAGGATTTAATATTCTACTAATCTTAATATCCGTAAGGTGAGAGATTGTCGGTCCGTTTTTTATGTTAGATTGCTAGGGTTAGATACTTCGTAAGAATATCCCTTAGTTTACCTTTCAGTATTTGCTTACCGATTTAAATCAGGTTTCATAGTTGCCTTAAGATTTCCAACCATGAGGTAGTTAATCACATTAGGGCACTTTTCAAGATAATCTAGATAACCATAAGGTAATCTAATAAACCGGTAGTCTTAACAGCCTTTTAGAGTTCCATAGGTGTCTTCCTGAGAAGAGTCAGGGTCATGTTCGGTTTCTCTTAGGGTTTAGCATTTAAAGATCCGGGTCCATAACACATTAGCATCCAATACAAACCATACGATATCAATTAGGATTCCAACCTAGGTAGTTGTTCGGTATCACTGATCTAAATCTCGTTTAAGTTGCGTTCTAGTTTTTATTTTAATTATTTAATCTTATTTTAATTGCAACTTAGGATATTTAGAAACCCCCCCCCCCCTCAAATATAAAATCAATTTAGTTGTGTCAGTCTGCCAAGTCTATAGAGTCTAGTAACGTAATTAGAGAGTCTCGTGGGTTCAATACTCGGACTTACATAAGTTATACTACATTGACCGGTACACTTGCCAGTTGTGTGGTCTAGGTTAGAGAGTCTTAGTTTTTTAAATTTAAAACTTAGCGTGTCTAATTTAGGGTTTAATTTAGTTAATTTGTTTAGACCACTTTTAGCACATCATCGAGCCTAAGCGAGCTACACATACAAGGCTCGAGCTCGGGCTCGATATCTAATCGATCTTAATTTCATGCTCGGGGTTGAGCTCGGGCTCGAGCTCGATAAGGCTTGGCTCGTTTGAGCTTTTTATCGAGCCGATCTCGAGTAGCTCACGAGCCGCTTGACTCGTTTGCACCTCTAATCATCATCTGCAGGAACCACTGTTGGCAATTTGAAAGTGCCAACAGAGGACACCTATACATATATCAATATCCAAATAAAAGAAAGAAAATTGTTTTGAAAAATACACCAAAAATTGTCTTTATTGTTTGGTTGTTAAAATGTTGTCAGAAAATCAAACATTTTGTTTCAAATCAAGAAATGATTGATAAAATCACCAAAAACAAAAACTCTGTTCAAAAGAGTAAAACAACTGTTTCATTAGTTCAAAAGTCTATTTATGTGGAGATAACCACTGTTTAAGACAAAAGAACCACTGTTTTTCAAAACCACAAAGTCAAATAGAGCCATTGTTTCCATAAATTTTCACCACTGTTTCGCTCAAAACTCTGTTTAACCCAATAAAGGTTTCAAACATAGGTTTTTCAAAACTCTGTTGACCAAGAGTCAAACAGACGTTTCAAAACACTGATCTAGTTGTTCAAAGATCTGTTGAGTACAACAGAAGTTTCAAACAGATATTTTGAAAACAGATTTTTCATATCTTCTTCAAAGGGTTTCCTCTGTAGGACCCACTTACTAAACAAAGGTTTGTTACGATAAATAGCAACTGACCACGTGGACCAAAAAGGTAATTGTTGTCCACGTTGGCATCTCTGTTCCAGTAAGCCTATAAAAACCCATGAGAACTAGAGTTTACTTCTATCCTCCGTTATTTACCAAAATCAAAGCTTTTTTCAAAAGAGAAAAACTTTGAATTAGCTTCCATCAAACTTTGTTTTCAATTAAAATATCATCTGCTTAAAGATTTTCAAAAAAGTTGAACAATACTTCGTCATGACCCTTGAAATAAAAATCCCTCACAATTACCCACCATACCTTGTAAAGCACAACAAGAATACGGATTTTCACTCCATCATCGACATCATAACTTCTTCAAAATACCATTACATACTCACCGCAAACGCCCCCATCTATCAATCCACTCTCAAAGAATTTTGGGCAATGTGAAGCTCTCACTTCAAAACAAAAAGCCCTTTCTCATAACCTCCACCATAAAAAATGAACATGTGGAAATTACCGCATAATCCATCTCCCCTATGTTCCGATTAGAGGATATGGCAGGTATGGAATCTTACCCCAAAAATGACTTACATGCTAAGTTCATATAAAAGGGCTGTAAAGGTCAGACGGTGGGGGCAACATTTTACAAACAAAAGTTCCCACCTTAAATGAAATTCTTTTTCCACACTCTCTTGGTTTGCCTATCTACTAAAACCACTGCTTTTAATGAAATTCCCCTAAAAACTCAGTGCCTGGGGTATGCTATTTTTAGAAAATCAAATCATAAGCTATCCCAGACACTGTTTCTTGATTTGGTAGCAAATTTAAGGGTAATCAAGAGAGGAACTAGCAATCATTTTCTCATCTATCCAAGGCTGTTAAGCTTTTACCTAAAAAACGTTTTAAGAAAAGAACACTTTGAACAAGGTGAAGCACTTGAAAGTAACAATCTTTCTGTAAGTGCAGCTCTTGCTGGGTAAATGTGTTTTATCAGTTCTAGTCAAAGTCAAAGGCCCAAGTCAAAGATATTGAACATGATGGAGTCCGAATTTGTATGTGTGTGTGTCCGGATTTGTGTAGCAAATTTAGAGGGATTTATGTTGAGATGTAAAGGGTCCGAATATGTTATAAATTCAGACCTACTATTTCCTTTATCATGTCTCAATTTGTTTGTGTATTATGTAAGTGTCCAAATTTGTTAAGTCACAAATTTGGACTAGGTGTTTGTCAGGACTTAGCGTCCGAGTTTGTTGAGTTGTTGCCTAGCCTATATAAACATCATAAAATTAAAGTCAACACCCCTCTATTTAGGGGCCAGCCCACTTTCATATGAAATTAAGCAAAGCTCAAATTTTTGGAACCCCATTTCTTTAAAAAGGAAATATATACGTAATGTGGATATTGTTAAGTAATTTGGTTTTTATGTCCTGAGTTTTATTGACAGAAATCTACAATTCTTGATATTGACGCAAAGCGGAAGCAAGCAAGTTAACAAGAGAGTATTCTTAACGAAAAAATATAATTTCTGAATGATTCAAATATTACAAGAGGTATAGGTATTTTCTATTTTGGTAGGTTGGACAAATTTTCGAAATTGCAAACTGAAATGGAAGTATTGAAATTATCATAGAAATAGATGCGTAAATTGATTCAACCAATGAATGATTCACGTGTTTTGGGTTATAAAAAGCAAAGTACGAAGATTGCAAATTTGGGGGAAAACTTTGATTGACAGAATTGAAGCCCTTAATCAAGGAATTAGGGCCTGACAATCATTTGATCCGTAGCTTGCTCTTGGGCCCCGTAAATCTAATCATATCCCAAGTTACACCGTTTAAAGGTTGGGCCTTTTCTACCCCATTTTCCTTTATTAAGCTAGTCTGTCCAAGTAAGAGTCAGCCAACTCTTGGATCAACTCCTTCCTTATCAGACATTAAATTGTGCAAATGAGTAGATGTATGATGGAGAGTATACAATTTATCGGTAACAATTAACCTAATATAGGAAGGAGGCTTTAACTCAATTCAATTTGTGGTAACATCATAGTTTGGAATCCTATTTCAGAATCTAGAATTATATCTTTTTGACACATTTTTGGTATATGTTATTAATGCACAAGACATGATCTACATGAATGTTAGTCATGTTACAACGTCTACCTCTATCACCTAGGATGCTTATTAGTGTTTTGAGTTTAGCATGTGCTCGATGATGATTGAGTTGAGATTTGATTTCTGCTTATTAGTTAATTTACTGAGTATGATGATGATGTTACTAAATGGCTATACTAATTTACTATCGGTCCAAGCCCGGATAAAACAACTCTGAATTTTTACTTCATTTTGGAATGGTTGAGCCGCCCTGGCAACAACTGAACATCATCCAATACCGATATGGAAGAAACAACGATTGAACCACTGCCCCCACCACCGCCCTCCTCCCTAATCTGGTGCATATGTTTATTTCTGGATTTACTTGGAGCTAATTAACGAGACCGTTCCAGGAATTCCTTGCCAACGAAGGCGACTCCAAGGGCAGTGTATGATAGAGTTCCACAAGAGAAAAAAAAAGATCGGGTTTTAGGGTTTTTAGTTCTTTTAATTAAAAAAAAAGGGTAGATTGGTGGTTTCATATGTTTAACAGAAATAATAACACCAGTAAGCGTCAAGAACTAAACGTGTTACATGCTGGTAAGCAATGTAGACCAAACTTGTAATTTCTGAAAAGTTGAGACCAAACCGTAATCTGACCTTACCACATGGACCGTCGGTAAAATAAGTAGAAAGCAAAGCAATTTATAAAATCACTTGTAATCAAGTGTACAATAAATCATAATCTTTTGGATAAACCACCATCAATGATTCCATTACAGTACAAAAACTCAAGAAAACATGCAGTTAAATATATAATTGCATAAGGATTAACCTAACCGGTGTTCTGCATTCCAGCAGCAATCCCTTTCATGGTCAAGATGAGTGTGTCCTCCAAACCGGGTGCATAATCACTTGTCGGGTTCAGGTGGATAAGCTCATCCGCCGGTTTGCTTGTCTCGGCGTATTCTTTGGAAATATGAGGCCTTAATGTCACATGATAGTTTGGGTCACGGATCCGTTTTAGGGTATAAGCTTGGCATACATTTAAGGTTGTGATGTACGAATCACGCAATCTAATTCTTTGTTTCAAGTAGGGATCACCTTCAAGAAGGTCCTTATGTCCAGCAATCTGAAACCCCGAAAAGACACCGATTAGCATAAATATTTAGAGGTGGTGGTTTTGACCAATTAGCATAATAAAATAATAATTGTACCTTGAGAAGATAATCTTTGGTTTCTTCATAGTTTCCTCTCAAAGATTCTCCAAACGACCACAGATCTTCAGAAACAAGGAGCTTGTCATTCAGGGCAGCAATGCCCGGGTCTCCTTTAGCAAACACCATTTCAACTAAATCAATGGTGACCCTAAAGAAAGGCCATGTTCTGTACATTTCTTGAAGCATGTGAAGATTCTTGCTGTCTTTTTGAATCGCGTGTTTGAATGCCGCCCCAAACCCGAGCCACACTGGGAGATGGAACCGCGTTTGAGTCCATGCAAAGATCCATGGAATCGCTCTCAGTGATTCAATGCCACCGCTTGGTTTTCTTTTTGATGGCCGACTTCCGATGTTCATACGCCCGTACTCCAGTTCCGGTGTTGCCTGCAGATATATAGAAAGGTCAGCTGATTTTGACCCATTTACTTATAAATCAGTAACTATAAATATACTCACAAGGCGGAAATACTCGACAAAACGTGGTTCCTTGAACACAATAGAACGGTACTGCTCAGTTGCAACAATGGCCATCTCGTCCATAAGTTCACGCCACTCGGGCCTTGGTGAGATCGGTGGGTTCATCCCATGCTCAAGTGTAGCCGCACAAAACCTCTGAAGTGTTCTAAAACACAAATGTTCCTCACCAAAAGATTGCTCTATGACCTCACCCTGAACCGTGACTCTTAACGACCCATGAATGGTGTCTGGTGGTTGAGACAGGATAGCCAGATGAGTGGGCCCACCACCTCTACCGACGGTCCCACCACGCCCATGAAACATAACAAGTTTGACTCCGAACTCTTTCGCAACTTTAATAATATCTTCTTGAGCTTTGTAAAGCTGCCACGCAGCTGAAAACCGGCCTGCGTCTTTTCCCGAATCGGAGTACCCGATCATGACTTCTTGTTTACCGTCGATTCGGTTCTTATACCACTCGATCGAGAAAAGGCGGGCCATGGCTGCTGGGGCCGCCTCCAGGTCAGCAAGTTTTTCAAAAAGGGGGACAACACGTAACGGTTGTTTTACATGGCATTCGCGTTGAAGAAGTTCAACAGCAAGGACATCAGAAGGTGATGTGGCCATTGAGATGATGTAAGCACCGAAACAGTCGGATGGGAGTTCTGCTAGAACATTAAACGTGTCTAAAACATCCTGAACTTCCTCGGTTTTGGGGAGGTCTGAGCCGAAAAGAGGACGTTTTCCACTGAGTTCAGCTAGAAGCCATTCTTGGCGTTTTTCTTCTGACCATTCACGGTAGGATCCGATTTCTAAATGTTGAGTGATTGCATCAAGGACATCCGTGTGGCGCTCGGATTCTTGTCTTATATCAAGTTTAACAAGTGATAGTCCAAATGTAGACACTTGTCTTAGAAAATCAAGAAGGCTTCCATCAGCTATCACACGGTCTCCACACGCACATAGTGATCTGTAGCATAGCTCCAGTGGTTCCAAGAACTATGAAATTTTATAAAACAAAATAATTATAGAGAGCGTAAAGAAAGTTTTCATTAGAGGCAAGGCATTGGGGTAACAAGTCAAAAAGGGTGTTTTTGTCCAGAAGTTTTACAGTTTTTATAAATAATAAGTATGTCAAATACTCAAATGTGATTAGGAATATTATATTTTTTAATCACTATATACTCTCTCTAGATGGATTACAAGGTTCTATGACAACGAATATATTTTGGACAATTTTCGACCCATTTGATCAAATTTCCTTTTTAGATCTGTTTTATTTATGTATTTAACCCATTTGACCTGTTAGAAATAAAACATAACCTGACTTGACCCATTTACAAATGGGTCAAAATGTCACCAGGGTTTAAGACAAGTAGAATTGTGTAAGTAGGGAAAGGGGCTAGAGGTTTAGTGTTTTTTTTTTTTGTGTGTGCATGTGTAACGGCATGGAGGTTCAAGCAGGTCAAAATGTGTATTTATTGATGCTGGTCAAATCTCATTTTTGTCCAAAATAATTACAAGTTTTAAAAATAAACACTATGGTCAAATTTGATTACAAAAGTTACCTTATTATAATCAATATAGTGATATACTACTTATTAAAGTGAATTAGCAGGTTTTATGCATCAAAATTCAACAATACACTTTGGGCAATTATCCACCTGTTTCGTTTATAGCTATTTTTTTTTTTTTTTTTTTTTTGCACTTTCTCAGTTTGACCTGCTAGAAATAAAAGATAACCTCAATTGACCCATTCATAAATGGGTCGAAATTGCCATTTGGGATTTACAAAAATTATTGGTAATTGGTAATACCTCTTCAACATTGGTATAAACGGCTTCCTCTGGGATGTCAGATATCCCATGGGCTAGTATATGGCGAGCACGTTCACGTGTATTATATAATCTGTCCCTTACATCACTAAGAATCACCCTATAAGGTTCAGTGGGAGGAACCCGTTTCCAGAACTCTGAAAACATATCACGTCATTATTTTGTCTATTGTTATCTTAGAACTAATCCAAAACATCACTAACATTAACATTAACAAATACCTATGTAGTGCTTCACATCACTCCTTGCTGTTCTATATATTTCTTCTGCTCGAACACGTAGTTCATCAGTACAACGCCACATGGACATCTAAAAAAGGAAATGTCTGTTAAGATCCATAACCGATACGTATGAGTACATACATCCTAGAATAGTTTTTTAAGATACCTCAAACATTAGATCCTCTATCTGAGAAAAGTACATATTTGCAGCCATCATTCTGGCTAGCAAACAAACATCCCTCGTTACCTCAGGAGTTACCCTTGGATTGCCTGCAATATAAGCCAGAAGTAAATTGTATTAAATTACTAATGACATTCTTTTCCTAACTTAAGTGTATAAAATAGCTTAAAGTTACGATCACGGTCGCCACCCATCCATGAAGAGAACTGAATAAGAGGGGCATTATACGGAACACGTTCGTTAATCCCAATATTCTTTAGAGCGGTGTCAACACGTCGTAAGAATTTCGGAACACCCTTCCAGATTGTTTCATGGAAGTAACTCATTCCTGCTCTCATTTCATCTTGTGGTGTTGGTGGGGTCCTCCTGATTTCATCCGTACGGAAAGCGGCTTGAATCTACATATTACATTAAGTCATTAATAACATGTTAATGCATCTTCAAACTAACAAGATTTTTAATCACTGATACTTACTTCTCTATGCAAAGCCTCATCTAGTTCTTGCTTATCATCAGGAGTGATGTCTTTGGCATATAACTGGGCCAGACAGTCGCGAATCCTGCAAAGATAATAAAGGGTCAATTTTAATGTTGACTAAGCAGTCAAAACCGGATGAGTACACAGCATACAGGATTGAATGGTATACCTTCCATGCTTTTGAAGCAAAGATCGGCGGACAGATTGAGTTGGATGAGCAGTCAAAACCAAGTCAACTGTTTGATTCTTGAGTGCATCAAAGACCTCTTCAGGGGACTTGTTAAGCTTATGCACAAGTTTCTTGAGAGTTTCTTCAATGTCTGATTCGGTTGTTGCATTAGCCTCATCAGCAAAGTCACCTTTCTTCAGTTTGATTCTTCGACGGTAAGCAATCTGAACTTCTTCAGCCAGATTGGCTAAGCTAAGCATGTGAGCAAAAGCTTTTGCAATGACAATGGAGTCCCCGGGGTCTAAACTTGTCAACAAACTTCCGAGCTCCTCCAGCTTCTTCGGGTCACGCTTTCCTTCATATTCAGCAGAAAGCTCATAGCATTCTTGAACCTACACAAGCAAACACGGTTGGTTATCAGCAACATGTATAGCACTAGAGTTCATGAGAGCTTGTAAACAAACTAGCCCGCAAAGGTACTTGGTTTATTTTATTTTTTTCTTTTCTTTTGCTTCAATATATTCAAGTGCGTTAACGACTTGTATACCATGCGCTTTAATGACTTTTACATCACATTATATTTAGCCATTTACACTATGTAAGTTAGTTAATAATTCCACTGAGACATTTTATCAAACAGTTGATATGATCAATCAAAAGAACAAATGATCGTATGTATGAGCTAAAACCGAACAAGAATTCGAGTAATCATACCGCTTCCTTAAGATCTTCCCCATGTAAATCCTGAAGAATGTCAAGAAACTTATCCAAAAGCAAAGCATCATACTCAATAAGCTTATCATCCTCAGATACTTTCCCAGGAACCAAAAGCCTCAACTGAGCATCAATAGATGCCAATTTCTCCAAATTTCGAGTAGCCATTACACACACCACACTTCAATTTTCCCCCAATCCTGAATAATTAATTAAACAAAAACAACCCATTTTAGTAAATATTAAGCAAAAGCCTCAACTGAGCATCAATAGATAACCTGAAGATGAAATTTGCGGAGTAAATTGATTGGGGGTTGGGTATTTATAGATGATGAAGTATCAAGTCTGTGAGTAAACTTCAGGCTTTAATTATTGGAATATTTTTGTAGATATTGTTATTTTATTATTTAATCAGTCTTTTTCTTTCTTTTCTTACTAGATTTTTACCCTGCGCCGCGCGTTGCGGTGGCAACATCACGTTACCTGTATTTTACTTTGTTACACACGTTGCGTTCGAGATATTAACGTCATTAGACATAGATAAAAAAGAGTATAATGTCTCGGACGTTGCGTTATAAAGTTATAAAAGTAATTTAGAAAGCGGTGTGAAGTCGTAAAAGTAATTTAGACATTAACGTGGTTATGCATAGATAATAAAAAAGTATAATGGTGTGCCACACGTTACGGTGTAAAGTTGTAAAAACAATTCAAATAAAATGAGATGTCAAGTTATTATTAAGTAGAAAATATTGACGGGTCAAAATTGTCGATTAACAAAAATTAGAAGCGCATGTGTAACTTACTTAAAACAAACAAAAAAAATATACAACATGTATTCGGTCCCTTAGTTTTTTTCATTAAGTTTTGTTTTGTTAGTTTGATTTTTTTTTTCATTAAATTGTAGTTAGATACATAATTTAAAAGGAAAATGCAATTTTATAGCGTTATTATTATCAAGTAGGTTATATGAGAATAAAAATAAGACACATGAATGATATATTTTCCTATCATTAGACACCATAAATGCATAAATTTTGACTTTAAATTTCTTCTAGAGATCCATTATTAGTTTTTATCTTAGGTTTTGTATATTAATATATAAATATAAGTATTACATAAGCTATTTAACACATATACGTGTGAACGTTACTCATTTTAAAATTTTCTTAATGTCTTTTATAGTTTAATAATATATTAACACAATATCAAATTCATATCTTAGATGAATATGTTAAAACTATTATTTCCTTATTTTACTGGTGATTACCGTTCATAAAACTATAGTACTCACCCACTTTGTCATTTCATTTATCATAAACCTTTATCATTTTCTCTCTCTAGATACATCACTCTTTCTTCTTTTACATCACTCTTTCTACACACTCTCCCTCTCACCTAACCATAACATCACCACCGTAACAACCATCGTTACCACCACTCTGATAATTCCAGCCAAGAACCACCAGCTGAAGAGTTTGGCCAAGAATCACCACCGACCTACCACCACACCTCAACCGTCACCGCAGCCAACTCTCTTCTTTTCGGAGATGAAGACTTTTGTTTTGAATGTATTTTTTTTTGTTTATGTTTATTTCCAATGTCTTGAAAATTAGCTCTAAAACTCGAATAAGACAAAATTATGTTTAGTGAAGGGTTCACCCAACAGCTTTTGTTTGTGAAGACTGTATATATAAGAAAATAATTTAATAGGGGTAGTATTGTAATTTGCAAGCATGGCATTTTTGTAATTATGCCGTGCACTATTGCACCGACCATGCACTTTAAGAGTATATAAAATTTATTTATTAATTTTGTAACGTTTATTTAATTAAAAAGAAACATGATTGGTCGAAAACTGAAATATCGAATATTTCACTTCCTCGTCATCGTCGGCTTTCGTTTGAAAAAAAAAAACGCAAGTAATCATTTGTTGCTCTATAAACTTTAATTATGAATATATAAAGCTAATGAGTTCTAGTTTGAGAGGAGGTATGTCACACCCCCAAAATCCACATGCGGAGTATCACCGCTTGGAGGCGTGACTGACCAGGATCCAGCCACCAATCATATTGAACTATGCAATTAAGTAACTAAAACCAAACCCAATATAATTGGTGTTTAAAAGAAACCAAACATGTTTAAGCAATCAGCGGAAGCATAATAATGTTTAAATAACCAAAACATAGTTTAAAGTTCACATGTTAAGTACGGGACATAACAGTCCATATCCCACAACGACCTCCTCCTCGTGTAAGCTCCATAAGCATCTAACGACCTGCAAGGCATGTAACAACGAGTCAACAACAAAGTTGAGCGAGTTCACAGTTGGTTGTTTAGTTGTACCAGTTTGTTTTGAAAACCACAAGTTCTTTCGTAAAGCACGAGTTAACCAGTTCCTTTATTTCCCAAACCATATCCATAATCAGTGGGGGCTTCCCCATGTGAACCACTAGACCGTTACCATATCGACAACTGACGAACAATAGTTGTGCCCTACGTCAATGTCTATCATCATTGACAGTTTGCCCAGATCCATTAGTACACGCCTGTCCGACCGGCACGGTGTGAGGCGTGTCAACCCTAATAGCGCTATTTACTAATGACCCGCTCGCCATTGGCCCGACGAATAAGTCGATATAAAAATGAGGGACTTCATGATAGAGTTTTGTCTAGTAAGTTAAGGTTGTTGTCCTACCCAAGGAGGACGAACGTACGTATTCTACCCAAGGAGAATACGCAGGATTAATATTGGCATCCTACCCAAGGAGGATGGCCGTACATATCCTACCCAAGGAGGATATGTAGGTTCCGTTTTAACTCTTTAACCCATTCCCAACCACCGGGAATCCCATGCCTTAGAAAGTGTATGAACTCACCTCGGTTTGCTCGGTTTGATTAACTACTTGTTTCCAATTAAATCAGTCAAAGCCTAATATATGCATGTACACAATCAGTTTACATTCACGAATTTCACGTATAAATAGGTTCATCAAAAAGCACATATCAGTAATTCATGTCCATGCAAATCATATTTCACATAATTGATTCATATCAACACATAACTGTTTTTCAGTTTATACTAACGCAGTTAATCATTAACAGACTTAACAGACTTAACTGTGTTACTGTACAATTTACCTACTTGACGAAACATCCCTGTTTCGTCGGGATTTCCCTTCGGCGAAACCCCCAGGTTTCGTCGTATTTCTCTCTCGGCAAAACTCCCAGGTTTCGTCGACATAAGTGTTTCGTCGACATGTATGGGTTTCGTCGGAGGAGAGATTTCGTCACATATCTAGCAGTTACATATGAACACACACACTGAAACCCTAATCGTCTACAGCCATTTCACCATCGTCATCAATCATACAGTTATTTTATTTCTCAAATACAATGATCATCAATTGCTATTTAACATCATTCCAATAATATCACAACAATCAACATCCAGGCATGAACCCTAGATCACGAGATAGCTATATACAATCTAGGTTACGACGTGTGTGTATCCGATGATCAGATTCACTTAACACAAACGCCACCGATAACATATCATGTCAACACAAACATCATCCCAATGAATCAATAAACATAAGCAAATTGTTGTGATCACAAACGTTCATCACTATCTTCTATCATTAAACCCTAGTCTACAGCGATCTATTAACAATCAACATACGAGTTATGCATTCATGAACAGATAAACATTAACAAATAAACTAACCGAGATGTATAGGAACTAAAACGAAGGACTTGCAAGTTTCCAAGGACGATGGTGATGATTGCCGTCGGTTAACAGAGAGGGAGAGAGAGCTAGGGTTTCCCAATACCAACTCACGTAACCTACACCCTTATATACGTAAGTTATAAAGTCTTGGGCCCTTACTAGGCTTCGGAGAAACTTGGGCCGGCGAAACCCCCATGTTTCGTCATGAGGGCCATGACGAAACCCTCAGGTTTCGTCGAGTAGAGTTGTGGTGAAACTCTTGATGTTTCGTCGAGATAGTTCCTAACTCTAGTCAGTTCATAAGTTTATATAACTAGACACTTTAAGCACATAAGTTGTATAATAAATAATAACACAAGATCTTAAACAACATCATAACATATATCAAACATGCAAATTACAAGGCAACAAGTCGTGCAACCACAATAACTAAGCAATTAATCGTGTAGAGGAAAGACCTTGAAAACTCGGGTTGTCACATTATCCCCAACTTGAAAGAAATTTCATCCCGAAATTTAGCACGTGGTTACTGAGGAAGCTAGTTAGGTTTGCGTGGTTTCCTGGTTTTCCTGGGGTGTCACATCATCCCCCTGTTGGTTTTCCTGAGCGTTCCACCACGTGAGCGCTACGCCTTCAAGAGTACCAGTAGCATACTTCACCCTACGAGCCTCAGGACATTCACACATCTCGAAGACAGACTCGAGCTTCTCAAACCAGTGAAGGAGGCTGTAAGGACTCTCAAAATTCACCTAAAAATACCCGTAAATGAAAACCCGAACCCCTGAAACCTTACCCTACATCAAAAAATCAAGAAAAACCAAACTTATAGGTTTCAGGCGGGCCGCGTAAGAGACAAGGTATGTCTTACGCGGGCCGCGTCAACCCTGGGTTTGACCGGATAAGTATTCCTGAGCCACGTATCAGCCATCTGTCGAACCTACTGATGACCAATCAAGGCTATTCGTAGACTAGGCGGCAACGCGGGCCGCGTAAGGGTAAGCCGAAGGCTTACGCGGGCCGCGTGAGGTTCCAATTTCCGCTATAAATAGCTTGTTGCATGCACAGTCTGATGGTGTCGAAAGAAACTCTCAAAAACGAATTGCTACTGTCCTAAAGTCGAAATTTCATATATTATTAGCGAGGCGCTGCTCCGATACCGGGTATTAACTCGATCGCTGCTACAATTCAATGTCCGATCGATTAAACTATCCAATGGATGTTTAAGTGCTGCCCACATTAGGGTTTATGCTTTGTCATTCGTTGTTAATTCAATGGATGTTTAAGTATCGCACTTTTTCATTCATTGTGAAGGTTTTAATCTCGTGAGTTATCGTAAATGCTGTATTAGTTACTAACCGAGTTCGTGTGCATGTTATTAAATTTAGGTTAAAAAGGCTAATCAGAAGGCTAGGCTCTGCTCAATTAAATCTGCAATGTGAGTCATTCTCTTTTTATCAAATTACTTTCAAAATCATGTTTATTTTCAATGGTTATAATTACAGTGATTAAGTTTATGTAATCACCAAGTTACAGCCGGTATGTGGGGTTTTGTATACATTACTTGATAAACTTCACCATTGGACAACGAGTTAGCCAAGGGGTGATATGACCATAGTCACAGACACCATCGGGCTAAGAGGCTACCGATGGATGTTCGAGTGACAAATACTGTGGGTAGTTGGTTGATATCTAGAAACATTGTAATCTCCCTTAATACTGTAAATTATAACAAATGGGTAGTTTTACTAAAAAGAATGATTCACCAGTATTTCCCGCTGACAAAACCTTTTTCAAACATGTTTCAGGTGATCTGTTGTGATCCAGGAAAAGTGCCGCGTAGCACTGTAAAGCTTAAGGAAGTGGCTCAATATAAAATAAAGAAACATGTTTTTGTAAAATGAAGATTTCTCCGTGAAATCATATGATTGTAAATTACCGGGGTTTTATCCCGAGTTGTGAAATAAAATAATCGGGAAATTACAGTTTAAAAAGATCCTGAAGAAACTTCCGCTGTTAAATAAATACCACGGGATTTTCTGTCCCGCGGCTCCTGAAACGGGTCAAACCGGGTCGGGGTCCGTGACAGAAAAAGGTGGTATCAGAGCCACTGATTTAAGCCAATTAAGTATTTAGAAATACTTAAATTTTTCTGATTGCCATTTTGTGATTATGTGTTTTATTATTTGAATATTTGTGTACAGTATGGGTAAGCAAAAGCTTTCAAACATCTATCTTAAATTTGATAGGTCATCAAACGAGAAGGGAAGTTCATCCCAAACAAATTCCTCAAAACCCTATGCAAATCCTGAAGAAGGAATATTTGTCCGAAAAGCACAATATGAGGAACCACTTTCTCCTAATAAAAGAAGTTTGATTATTAGGAAAAGTCAAGAGAAACTAAAGAAATCCCGAGAAAAGAAAGTTAACCAGGAAACCCAGGAATTAACCAGTAAAACACCTTGGGAGGACAAGTTAGATGAAAAATGGGCAGATCTTTATATGCTAGCCACTGTAGCAGTAAATGCAAATCTTTAAATATTTGACTCAAGTTTTAGCAACCTTATTACCTACAAGCTAGAAACCTTATCCAGTAAATAAATAAGTTTACAGTAAACCTAGTGTATTTTAAAATTTTAGTTGTTTTGTAGTCACACGGTATGCAATAATATTTAAAGGTTATTTATGAAATTTTGTTATAAAATTTTAACTTAGTAATTTTTGTATTTTGCATATGTGCTAAACAGCATGAGTGACTTGTCTGAAGCCCTTCAGAATTTAAATCTCTATCCGGTACAAATAGAGGTTTCCAGAGATTTCAATAGATATATCCCTGATATAGAAAAACCTATGGAATTCAATGCTCCACCTCCGAAAAAGTCAAAACCTCAGAAAAGAAAGAGATATGTATGGGGGAGGCGTGTACGTAGGAAAAAGCCAGCCAAGAGACTTCCCAAAATAGAAAATCCATTAGACAAAGGGAAAGGGATTGAAGTCGGGGAAGGATCTAGGCAGATGGAAATACAATTTGAAGAATATTCTAGGCAGATGGAAATGGAATTTGGAAAAGGTTCTCAGCAAACCCAGAGAGAAATTGGGGAAAGTTCGAGACAGGTCGAGGAGTTACCATTTCAGGAAGAATTAGATCGTGCATTGGCAAGCTGTGATGTTGTCAGGCCTATTAATAATAATTTTTACTCTTATCCTGTTGAAAATCAACTCCCTATAAACTTAGAACCAGCAATCCCAGAACCAATAATCCACACCCAACCTCTAGGAATGGATGAATGGTGGACTAATGATTGGCAGTTCCAAAATCTTCTCAACAGTCCTTATTCCTTTCTCCCTTAGTTTGACCCAGAACCTATACCAAACCCACCTATGAGCAATGAGAATTTAGCTGAACTCCGCCACTTTGGCGAAGAACTGGGGGATGCAGGAAATAGGACCAGGGAAGTAGGAGAACAGATCTCCTGGAAATACGACTAGAGGGAACGTCGTTACTGAGATACCAACTGACGAGGGATAGTGGGTTTATGAGACTGTGGTGGTATAATAGCAATAATAATATAATCATGTAAAATAACTACAAATAAAACTTTGTAAGATACATAGTGTGTATTGACGCATAGTAAAAAATATATAAAATAGAAATCGAGAAATCGATAGTTTTGGCTATATGTGCATTATGAAATTTGTATGATTGTCTTGTGTATAATTGTTATTTATTTTTTACTAATAATATATATATATATATATATATATATATATATTAAATTATCAGATGGAAAACGCTAATAACGAACCAGTTAACGAGGTTAACCAATCTGAGCAACATCCGGAGGATCAATTTCTAAATAGGCAAGATATCGAAAATATCGTTGCTCAGGGAATAGCCAATGCTATTCCAGCAATAGTTGCTGCTGTTAGAAATCCAATCGAACCTCAACAAATCGTTCCAAGCAAACGTATGTCTGAAGATAACTTCAGCAATAGCATAAACGGAGGCGGTAATCATACTAATCACGATAATAATCCACGGCAGGCTCCGCTCCCTAAGAAAATGAAAGCTGCAACGCCTGGTTGCACTTACAAAGAATTTCTTGCTTGTAAACCCGTTGAGTTTGCAGGCAATGAAGGAGCGACTGCAACACTGCGTTGGTTAGAGAAGACCGAGGCAGTGATTACAATAAGTAAATGTGCCAAGGACGATCAGGTCACGCGTCAAATCTTTTTAAAGAAGGGGCGCTAGAATGGTGGAACACGGTGTTACAAGCAAAAGGAAGGATGATGGCGTATACAATGAACTGGGAAGAATTTAAGAGTCTTGTAGAAAGAAAATTCTGTCCCGAATATGAAAAAGATCAAATGGCGAATAAGTTCCTAAATCATCGAATGATGGGTGTAGATTGTCGTGGGTATACTTCGACATTCTTTGAATATGCTAGAGTGGTACCAACACAGGCTTCGCCAGAACCAGTACTCATTTCTCGCTATATTTGGGGATTGATTGGCGAAATCCGCAATATCGTTAAAGCTGCGAGACCTCGTACTATTGACGATGCGGTGGAATTAGCTAATACCCTAACTGACGAATTGGTACGCACAAGAGATGAAAACAAGAAAAAGGAACTAGCTCAGAAAATTACCCAAGGATTTCGTACGGGTAATAACAGCAGTTTCAGGAAAAGAGGAACAGGGCAATTTTCAAATCCGCCGTTTTGCAGGAATTGCAAAAAGAAACATTATGAAAGATGTAATGTAACCTGTAATTTTTGAAAAATGGTAGGACATCGTGAAGAAGATTGCAGAAAGAAAACAAGAGTCTGCTATAACTGCGAAGAAACATGACATTTTAAACCAGAATGCCCCAAGTTGGTTAAACCAGCAGACAACAAAGCCAAGACGGCCGACGGAGTTACTAAGAAGAATGTTCGAGCTTTCCAATTGACTACTCAGGAAGCAGAACTCATTCCAGATGTGATAGCTGGTACGTTCTTAGTTCACAACGTATATGCAAAAGTATTATTTGACTCTGGTGCCAACCAAAGTTTTATCAATACTTCATTCTGCCAAGCTCTTAACTTACCTTTAACCAACCTTAGGCAGATTTTTACAGTCGAAACGGCAGATGGAAATTCTGTTAGCATAGATAAAGTTTTCCAAAAAGAAAATATAGAACTTTCAGGTCATAAATTCATTGCAAACTAACCTATGAAATTAGCCGAATTTGATGTTGTGTTAGGAATGGATTGGTTAGTAGCCAACCATGCTCGAATTCTTTGTGATCAAAATTCCATAGAAATTCAGGCACCCACCGGAGAAGTAATTATGATTACAGGAGATAAACCACGTAAGCCCATGAAGTTCATATCAGTAATGAAAGTTGCTAGTTATGAACGAAAACAAGGAATAGTGTGTATGATTTCGGTAATCATTAGCACTAAGGGTAAAGAACTTAAGGAGATTCCTGTAGTCTCAGAATACCCAGATGTATTTCCGGAAGAACTCCCGGGATTACCACCTGATAGGGAAGTAGAATTTAGAATTCATCTAATTCCAGGAACTATACCGATAGCCAAGGCACCTTATCGGTTAGCACCCACAGAAATGTTAGAACTGAAAAAGCAATTAGATGAATTACTAAGTAAAGGTTTCATACAACCTAGTTCATCCCCGTGGGGAGCACCAGTGTTGTTTGTAAAGAAAAAGGATGGTTCGATGAGAATGTGTATTGATTATAGAGAATTGAATAAGGTTACAATTAAGAATCGATACCCATTACCTAGGATTGATGATCTTTTCGATCAACTTCAAGGAGCTAGATATTTTCTAAGATTGATTTACGCTCCGGATATCATCAATTGAAAGTACAAGAAGAAGACATACCTAAAACTGCTTTCAGAACTAGGTATGGTCATTACGAGTTTACAGTCATGCCCTTCGGATTAACAAATGCACCTGCAGCATTCATGGGCATGATGAATAGGATCTGTAAACCGTATTTGGATAAATTTGTAATTGTTTTCATTGACGATATACTTATTTATTCCAAAAGTCAGGACGAGCATTGTCAGCACTTGCATTCACTCTTAACTTTGTTAAGAAAAGAAAAACTGTACGCCAAATTCTCGAAGTGTGAATTTTGGTTACAAGAAGTGCAATTCTTAGGTCACATGGTGAATCATGAAGGTATTCATGTAGATCCTGTTAAGATAGAGGCAATTACTAAATGGAAGGTTCCGCAATCTGCAATGGAGATTAGAAGTTTTATAGGTTTAGCCGGATACTATAGACGGTTTATTAAGGATTTTTCCAAAATAGCTGTACCATTAACTAAGCTAACCTGTAAAGCAGTTAAATTTGAATGGGGACCTAAGCAAGAAGAAGCCTTTAGGATTCTAAAGCAAAAGTTAACAAATGCTCCAATCCTAGCTTTGCCAGAAGGAACTGAAGATTTTGAAGTTTACTGTGATGCTTCAAAATTAGGATTTGGATGTGTGCTAATGCAACGCAAGAAGGTAATTGCGTATGCCTCAAGGCAATTGAAAAAGCACGAGGAAAACTATACGACTCATGACTTAGAGTTAGGAGCCGTAATTTTTGCCCTTAAAATTTGGAGACACTATCTTTATGGAAGTAAGTTTACTGTCTATACGGATCACAAAAGTTTAAAGTATATATTTGGGCAAAAAGAGTTAAATATGAGGCAACGGAGATGGATGGAAATCCTAAGTGACTACGACTGTGATATTCAGTATCACGAAGGAAAGGCAAATGTAGTTGCAGATGCCTTAAGTTGTAAATATCATGAAAAGCAAAAGCGAGTTCGTGCTCTCAGATTAAATCTACAATTAGATTTAATGGAACAATTGAAAAATGTTCAAGCTACAGCAATCAAGGATGATGCTGAAGGAATGAAAGGACAAATAAAAGTTTTAGAAGAAGGAGCTGATGGAATTTGGAGATTCCACCAAAGAAGAATTTGGGTACCTAAACAAGGAGAATTAAGAAATAAGATTTTAGAAGAAGCTCATAAATCTAGGTATACCATGCACCTGGGAAATAATAAGATGTACCAAGGTTTAAGAAATAACTTTTGGTGGATAGGAATGAAAAAGGATATAGCTCGATATATTTCTAAGTGTCTTACTTGTTCACAAGTTAAGGCAGAACACCAAAAACCTTCAGGTCTATTACAACAATTAGAAATGCCTGTATGGAAATGGGAACTCATAACAATGGATTTTGTTACTAAGTTACCCAAAACGAGAAAAGGTAATGATGCGATTTGGGTAATTGTGGATCGATTAACCAAATCAGCTCATTTTCTACCCATGAAAGAAACCTTTAGCATGGAAAGATTGGCAAAGTTGTATGTAGATGAAGTAGTATCTTTACATGGAGTTCCACTCTCCATTGTTTCGGATAGGGATAGTCGTTTCACTTCCCACTTCTGGAGAAGTTTCCAAGAAGCTATGGGAACTCGACTAAATTTAAGTACTGTATATCATCCTCAAACAGATGGGCAAAGTGAAAGGACGATCCAAACTCTAGAAGATATGCTCAGAGCATGTGTGATAGATTTTGGTGGAAATTGGGACGATCACTTACCTTTAATTGAATTCTCCTATAACAATAGTTATCATTCAAGCATTGAAACTGCCCCATTCGAGGCACTGTACGGAAGAAAGTGCAGAACTCTAGTTTGTTGGGCAGAAATAGGAGAAAGTCAATTGTCAGGTCCTGAAATAGTGCAAGAGACGACCGACAAGATTACTCAAATCAAGGAAAGACTGAAGACAGCTCGAGATCGTCAAAAGAGTTATGCAGACAATAGACGCAAGCCACTCGAGTTTCAAGTTGGAGACAAAGTACTATTAAAAGTTTCACCTTGGAAATGAGTAGTCCGATTCGGTAAGAAAGGAAAACTAAGTCCAAGATACGTAGGACCATTTTCGGTGATCCAACGTATAGGACCAGTTGCTTATCGTTTACAACTACCAGAAGAGTTAGCCGGAGTACATGATGTATTTCATGTATCCAACCTCAAGAAATGCCTATCAGATGAATCTTTGGTAGTACCTCTCCAAGATATAGAGGTAAACGAAAAGTTGAAATTTGTTGAGAAACCTCTTCAAATAGAAGACAGAAAAGTAAAGTTTCTCAAACACAAACGGCTAGTACTTGTCAAGGTCAAGTGGGATTCAAAGAGAGGACCTGAATACACTTGGGAGCTGGAATCGGAAATGAAGCGAAAGTATCCTCACTTATTCCAATGAATCTCGAGGAGGAGATTTTAAATAAGGTGGGGAGGATGTAAGGACTCTCAAAATTGACCTAAAAATACCCGTAAATGAAAACCCGAACCCCTGAAACCGTACCCTACATCAAAAAATCAAGAAAAACCAAACTTATAGGTTTCAGGCGGGCCGCGTAAGAGACAAGGTATGTCTTACGCGGGCCGCGTCAACCCTGGGTTTGACCGGATAAGTATTCCTGAGCCACGTATCAGCCATCTGTCGAACCTACTGATGACCAATCAAGGCTATTCGCAGACTAGACGGCAACGCGGGCCGCGTAAGGGTAAGCCGAAGGCTTACGCGGGCCGCGTGAGGTTCCAATTTCAGCTATAAATAGCTTGTTGCATGCACAGTCTGATGGTGTCGAAAGAAACTCTCAAAAACGAATTGCTACTGTCCTAAAGTCGAAATTTCATATATTATTAGCGAGGCGCTGCTCCGATACCGGGTATTAACTCGATCGCTGCTACGATTCAATGTCCGATCAATTAAACTATCCAATGGATGTTTAAGTGCTGCCCACATTAGGGTTTATCCTTTGTCATTCGTTGTTAATTCAATGGATGTTTAAGTATCGCACTTTGTCATTCATTGTGAAGGTTTTAATCTCATGAGTTATCGTAAATGCTGTATTAGTTACTAACCGAGTTCGTGTGCATGTTATTAAATTTAGGTTAAAAAGGCTAATCAGTAGGCTAGGCTCTGCTCAATTAAATCTGCAATGTGAGTCATTCTCTTTTTATCAAATTACTTTCAAAATCATGTTTATTTTCAAAGGTTATAATTACAGTGATTAAGTTTATGTAATCACCAAGTTACAGCCGGTATGTGGGGTTTTGTATACATTACTTGATAAACTTCACCATTAGACAACGAGTTAGCCAATGGGTGATATGACCATAGTCACAGACACCATTGGGCTAAGAGGCTACCGATGGATGTTCGAGTGACAAATACTGTGGGTAGTTGGTTGATATCTAGAAACATTGTAATCTCCCTTAATACTGTAAATTATAACAAACGGGTAGTTTTACTAAAAAGAATGATTCACCAGTATTTCCCGCAGACAAAACCTTTTTCAAACATGTTTCAGGTGATCTGTTGTGATCCAGGAAAAGTGCCGCGTAGCACTGTAAAGCTTAAGGAAGTGGCTCAATATAAAATAAAGAAACATGTTTTTGTAAAATGAAGATTTTTCCGTGAAATCATATGATTGTAAATTACCGGGGTTTTATCCCGAGTTGTGAAATAAAATAATCGGGAAATTACAGTTTAAAAAGATCCTGAAGAAACTTCCGCTGTTAAATAAATACCACGGGATTTTCTGTCCCGCGGCTCCTGAAATGGGTCAAACCGGGTCGGGGGCCGTGACAGAGGCCTACGGCTCCCTCAGTGCCGTTGAAAGTAGTAGGTCGGCAGTCCATAAAAGTTTTGAAAGTGCAAACAGGAGGCTGAGCGTGTTGACCTGTCGTGCGAGTAAGAAGAGACAAAGTTAAGCACAAGTGTCGGTTTACGAGGGTAGGATCTAAAGATCCTAGAGTAAGTTGCTATGGCAGGTTATACCTCCTGCCTGAGCAGCTGCGAGTGCTGCAGTAACTTGTTCATTGATTAAAGTCGTCAGCTGGGCTTGAGTTAGGTTGATACGTCCACTCATGATCTTCATATCAAAGGAAACATGAGTGAGAAAGGTGTCGCGAAAGTGCGATGACAGAAGAGAGTAAGCACATATGTGTTTCAAACAATAGCTGCTACTTATCTAAGCATGCCATGAGCAATGTACTATGTAACTAACAGATATGTAATATAAACATAAACCATATCACCTAGAATGTTGAGTCTTGCACGTGGAGTGAAGCGTCGTTGTGGATCGTTGAGCACTGTTCAGGTTATAGTCTGGTTTGTCAAAAAGCTTTTCCCCCTTTTAAAACCAAGTTCACTATAACCAATGGCTCTGATACCAATCTGTCACACCCCCAAAATCCACATGCGGAGTATCACCGCTTGGAGGCGTGACTGACCAGGATCCAGCCACCAATCATATTGAACTATGCAATTAAGTAACTAAAACCAAACCCAATATAATTGGTGTTTAAAAGAAACCAAACATGTTTAAGCAATCAACGGAATCATAATAATGTTTAAATAACCAAAACATAGTTTAAAGTTCACATGTTAAGTACGGGACATAACAGTCCATATCCCACAACGACCTCCTCCTCGTGCAAGCTCCATAAGCATCTAACGACCTGCAAGGCATGTAACAACGAGCCAACAACAAAGTTGAGCGAGTTCACAGTTGGTTGTTTAGTTGTACCAGTTTGTTTTGAAAACCACAAGTTCTTTCGTAAACCACGAGTTAACCAGTTCCTTTATTTCCCAAACCATATCCATAATCAGTGGGGGCTTCCCCATGTGAACCACTAGACCGTTACCATATCGACAACTGACGAACAATAGTTTTGCCCTACGTCAATGTCTATCATCATTGACAGTTTGCCCAGATCCATTAGTACACGCCCGTCCGACCGGCACGGTGTGAGGCTTGTCAACCCTAATAGCGCTATTTACTAATGACCCGCTCGCCATTGGCTCGGCGATTAAGTCGATATAAAAATGAGAGACTTCATGATAGAGTTTTGTCTAGTAAGTTAAGGTTGTTGTCCTACCCAAGGAGGACGAACGTACATATTCTACCCAAGGAGAATACGCAGGATTAATATTGGCATCCTACCCAAGGAGGATGGCCGTACATATCCTACCCAAGGAGGATATGTAGGTTTCGTTTTAACTCTTTAACCCATTCCCAACCACCGGGAATCCCATGCCTTAGAAAGTGTGTGAACTCACATCGGTTTGCTCGGTTTGATTAACTACTTGTTTCCAATTAAATCAGTCAAAGCCTAATATATGCATGTACACAATCAGTTTACATTCACGAAGTTCACGTATAAATAGGTTCATCAAAACGCACATATCAGTAATTCATGTCCATGCAAATCATACTTCACATAATTTATTCATATCAACACATAACTGTTTTTCAGTTTATACTAACGCAGTTAATCATTAACAGACTTAACAGACTTAACTGTGTTACTGTACAGTTTACCTACTTGACGAAACATCCCTGTTTCGTCGTGATTTCCCTTCGGCGAAACCCCCAGGTTTCGTTGTATTTCTCTCTCGGCGAAACTCCCAGGTTTCGTCGACATAAGTGTTTCGTCGACATGTATGGGTTTCGTCGGAGGAGAGATTTCGTCACATATCTAGCAGTTACATATGAACACACACACTGAAACCCTAATCGTCTACAGCTGTTTCACCATCGTCATCAATCATACAGTTATTTTATTTCTCAAATACAATGATCATCAATTGCTATTTAACATCATTCCAATAATATCACAACAATCAACATCCAGGCATGAACCCTAGATCACGAGATAGCTATATACAATCTAGGTTACGACGTGTGTGTATCCGATGATCAGATTCACTTAACACAAACGCCACCGATAACATATCATGTCAACACAAAAATCATCCCAATGAATCAATAAACATAAGCAAATCGTTGTGATCACAAACGTTCATCACTATCTTCTATCATTAAACCCTAGTCTACAGCGATCTATTAACAATCAACATACGAGTTATGCATTCATGAACAGATAAACATTAACAAATAAACTAACCGAGATGTATAGGAACTAGAACGAAGGACTTGCAAGTTTCCAAGGATGATGGTGATGATTGTCGTCGGTTAACAGAGAGGGAGAAAGAGATAGGGTTTCCCAATACCAACTCACGTAACCTACACCCTTATATACGTAAGTTATAAAGTCTTGGGCCCTTACTGGGCTTCGGAGAAACTCGGGCCGACGAAACCCCCATGTTTCGTCGTGAGGGTCATGACGAAACCCTCAGGTTTCGTCGAGTAGAGTTGTGGCGAAACTCTTGATGTTTCGTCGAGATAGTTCCTAACTCTAGTCAGTTCATAAGTTTATATAACTAGACACTTTAAGCACATAAGTTGTATAATAAATAATAACACAAGATCTTAAACAACATCATAACATATATCAAACATGCAAATTACAAGGCAACAAGTCGTGCAACCACAATAACTAAGCAATTAATCGTGTAGAGGAAAGACCTTGAAAACTCGGGTTGTCACAAGGTAATTCCCTAATCTTGTAAAGATTATAGATCGGAGTCTCACTTAATGCAATATTTTTCAGGTGGGATAGAGGTTTTGCAGGACATGAGTGGCTTTTTGCCAATGGGCTTGCCTAGGTGATCGTGCTTAAATAATATTCGTTGGCTGTTCAAAAAACAAATTATGAATTTACAAAACAATTTATATATAGGTTCATTTAGAGCTTTTTTTCTAACGACAAATTTTATTCCATACCAAATATTTACGAACTTTCCCAACAAGCAGCTAGGATAAGTCATGTTACAACATACATCCCATCTTACTCACCCAACATAGAAAGTTATAACATATACGTTTTAGAAACTAAACAAGACACACTTTTCCCAATCCATATGTGTTGCTCTGCCCGATTTTTTTATCCAAAAGAAATTTGTGGACTGATTTTCTCCTAGCAGTCGATCAATGTGTACCCGCTTGCCCGAGAACACAAGGTCATTTCGGCTCTTCCAGTTTACCCAACAAGCTATAAAAAACCACTACTTGAACCGCCTTTCGCTTAGTCTGATCATTTCCAGCATTCTTGTGAATTCTTAAAAGATCTTTTAAGAGAAAGCAAAAAATATGGAGGGATTTTGCACCATTCGTTAAATTTTTTCCATACCGCAACCGCCACATAGCATGAGGTGAATAAATGGTTCGTTGTTTCTTCATTCCTATTACATAACGTGCATACAGTAGATCCTCGGAAGATCTTTCGTCCTAGGTAGTCAGTCTTGTTCCGCACACCATCTGAATATGTTGACCTTCTTTGGTACTCATTTTAGCCATTGGAAGGGGTAGAAAGGAACCGCGAATTCAGACATCTGGAAATTGACACGTCTGTTAGCATATCATTAAGCTGGCCCATTTCCTGTATTTTCCGATTCACTTGTAGGTAGCCTCCTCCACTCTCCCATCCATCCTAAAATAAAGAACGGTTGATCACTAATCCATTTGTGTATCCAAAAGCGAATGGATGCACCGTCTTCTATAACTCCTTTTATTAGACGACCAACCTGAATATTGAGATTGCATAGCTCCTTCTCCACCTTAAAAATTGCATTCCATACTCCGTATACTTCTGCTTTCACAGGAAACATACGACCATGTTCTCGGTTGAGAGTGTATCGCCGTTTCTATAGTTTCCTTTCCTCATTTTTGAATCTCCACCACCATTTTACTAATAAACGTACATTCATATCACGAAGACCTAACGTGTTACGAGTTGACATAGTTATTTTTTTCAAAACTTTCAAGGAATATTTAATGTCAAAACTCAAATTGGTTGGTTATGTCAAAATGTAAAAACTGGAAGATAAAAACCGGCATATTATATATTTAAAGTAAAATTATTTTATACATAACCTATAGCTTTAAAGTAATTAACAAACTTGCTTAAATGAGTCATGTCTATGTCAATGCATGAATATGAGAGTCGTATTTAAGTGTCTATGTCAATGCATGAATATACGAGTCATATCTAAGTTCACGAGTTTTACATATGATTTTCAGGTTTATCTCGTATTCAGACACATAAATTTTTTTAGTTCGTGTCAGATTTTACTCATTAGCCGGTGAATATATATTGTAGTACTTGTTGTACTACTCATTTATCAATAGATATGCATATAACATGTTCATATAAAGATTTGAATAAAATGACAAAAAAAAGAAGTTGTTGGATTCATCTTTTATTGATGATTTTGTTTGCTTTAGTGTGTAAGTACGGCTCTACGAACACTCCTCGGTCAAGTGGCAAGAACGCATGCCTTTTCGTGATATGAAAGATCCAATTTTGCTTTCCAACTCAATTTCTTCACGATTTTTTCCAGAAAATGTTTTCTTCTTTTAATTTCCCTCCACAAAAAATAGTCTCAATATGGTCCTCGCATATTTTTTTCTATTCAACAAAAAGAAAGATTCGAATAAAAAATAAGATGCTTGTGCCTTGGTGTGTCTTTTTTAATGTTTAAAATGTAATTAAAACAAGTATAAAATAACTCAGAAAATATAGAACGTTAATTTATTTATAAAACAAAGGTAACATTCATCTACATATATATTGGATTTACATACTATTTTTATTTTATTATTGTATAAAAATAAATTGGGTTATCGGATTTTATCACACCTCCAACTATCGAGCCGCTGCCACCTCCAACTAACACTTTGACGCCCAACACCTCAAACTTGACTTTCAGTCTGTGCTGGCACCACTCTGCTAACAGAACACTAACACTGTTAGTGTTTAATCCTACGTGTCAATCCCTGTCCTACATGGACTTAATGACATGGCGATTACGGGCATGACACGTAGGATTAAACACTAACAGTGTTAGTGTTCTGTTAACAGAGTGGTGCCAACACAAATTGAAAGTTAAGTTGGAGGTACCGGACGTCAAAGTGTTAGTTGGGAGTGGCAGCGGACAATGGTCGATAGTTGAGAGTGATAAAATCCAATAACCCAAATAAATTTATATAAATAAATATTGGAAATTATAAAATAACAATGTAATATATGATACCTTCTATCAATAAGTTAGAAAATACGTGTTGCTTATATTTTTTTTTATTTAGTGGATTACAAAATATAGCAGCATAAAAAAGTAAGATTGTTAAATAGTTTTGTGTATTATAAGATATAAAAATACAACTTTATGTTTGTTTTGAAGACATTAGGGTGGACGGTGTGGGAGTCGGGGAAGGCCCGGTGAAGCCTGACCATGTTGGAACCCCCCCCCCCCCCCACCCGGTGAAAAAAATGACCCCGATGAGTGGGGAGTCCTCACCGAATAGCGCGGAAAGTGGGGATTGTGTTTCAACGGTCATGTGACCGTAGATTAGGAAAATATATTATTTTTTAACCTATAAATACCTTTCTCCAGTTCAACCATTTTTCACACAATTTTACTACTCCCTCTTCTCCAAAAATTACCATTTCCCACATTCAATCCAAAAAAATGGAAAGGTAAGGTGATTCTTCATCAAAGAAAACCAACCCAAAATTCAGTAAGCCTCGTCAAAACCCGTCATCTCGTCATTCGTCATCACAACAACCATATAACCCCTTTGATACCCCGACATATCATCCCGAATTCGAGTCTACTCCGTTTTACAATTAACCTCAAACAATGCCGTACACTAACATGCCGATGTTACAACTGCTCCACACCTATGATGCACAATCAAAAAACATGGTCGGAAACTACCTTGATTACCGCCTTGATCTTGAGGAGGATTCCGAAGAAACCAAGGATGAAGAAGAAGAGGTAAAAGAGGAGATTGAGGTCAAAGAACCGCCTACAAAACTGAATGGAAAAAGAAAAGCGAAGGCTCAAAGATGGAGTGATTACGAAGAGGCATGTTTAGTGAAGGCGTGGATATATTATTTGGAAGGCTCGCACAACTTGAATGAGCAATCAAAAGACGGGTTATGAAAGAAGGTATATTGTTTGCAAGTTATTTTTTTATATTGTTTACAACTTATTTATTTTTATATTTTTTGCAAGTTATTTATTTTTATATTTTTTGTAAGTTACTTATTTTTATATTTTTTTGGAAGTTATTTATTTTTATATTGTTAGCAAGTAATTTGTTTTTATATTGTTGCAACTGTTTTTTTAGATCACCGAACACCTTGGTTAACAACTTGGTCACAAAAACCGAAGTCTCGATCAAGCGTACTCGAAATGGAGGTATTTAAATCACACTATGAAGAAATGAAACAGTTACTATCTAAATCGAGCCGGTGTTGCAAGATAAAGTGGTGAGGGTGACGACCATGTACTTTCGAAGGCAATGAAGGACTACAAGGTGAACGTCAAGAAGAGTGGCTTTCCACATATGAAAGCGTGGCGTGTTGTTCGACATAGCCCGTGTTGGGCCGGTATTCCTTCAATAGGATCTCGTAGAGTCGGGAAATGAAATGAGATTCATTTCAACTATATTGAATCAACATATCACCGAAGGTAATATGATGAAATGGTATTGGGAAAGGTAGGATGCTTTGATTGTCATGAAGAGCAAACACATTACCGAGGGTAACATGAATGAGTAGGGTTACAAAGGTCGTTTAGAAATCGACCGGTAGGGCCAAGATGGATAGGTTTTTATAATGCTTCACGAAGACATGCTTTAGCCTATAAGTGGACACTCACCCTAAGAATTCCCAGGTAAGAGTGACTGGTCTGATAATGCGGATTTGTACGAACACTCTAGCCTTAGACAGAAAACTCGGGGTACAGGCACCCACCCTTCCAGATTGCATGTGTTCACATTATTAAAACCCAAGATTTCGACGAAAAACGTTTGAAGAAAACATTTAAGAAATCTTTTGATACAAATCGTTTGAGATAAAACATGTTTGCGAAATATTTTGACAAAAACGTTTTGAGAAAACATTTTGAAAAATATTTTAATGAAAACGTTTTGAGAAAACATTTTGAGGAATACCCCAAGGCATAAAGCCTAAGGTTCAGGTAAATCATCTAAGGTTAGATGATTCGTAAATCATGGAGTAGTTGTGGCACAAATAAGGATGAGGATTAGGAAAGAAGTCCTAAGTCTACTCATGTTTGGGTCCTATGAAGGTTATAGACTAGGTTCAAGGCATGCTAATAACCTAATTCCCTATAACCAGTGCCCTGATACCAATCTGTAACACCCCAATCGCGTAATATAACAACACGCGACGGAAATATCAGGGAGTCACGTTACAAATTGCTCACAACTACTGGTACTAAATTGTTTCAATATCATTAACATCGTTTTACAAACAAAGAATACATGTAATTGTTCTTTTTAGAAGTCTAAGGCCCGTATGCAGTCCTATGCGTTGCATGCTTGAACAGTCGAAAACCTGAAACATATGCGAAAACAGTCAGCATAAAAATGCTGGCGAATACATAGGTTTTATTAGCCAAATAAATAGCAAAACATTTGGTATTAATCTTAATTGTGAAAACTCGTGACAAAATAGGTTTGTGTATGGCAATATGATATTTACCAAGTCATTTTATGCCTTATATTGAAATCTCGATTAAACCATCGTAAAAACTTGTTAATATGTTATTAGGAATCCAATCAAGGATTAATAATAACTGTTTTGAAATAAATCAAAACTTATATATGTATTATATAAATCAAATCAATGATCTATGATAATACTTTAAATATCCTTCTAAGAATCTAACATATAAAGATATGGGAGATTCTACAAGGATTTCGATAATCGAATACTGAAACAATAGTACACAAAATCCTAAAGTGATCCAGATAACGCTACAAGAATAATAAAATAAGAACACTTATATATAGGAAGTACCAGCGGCGTATCCACCATGTTCTTATTTTATTATACCCGTTTCGTTATCTAAATCACAACTACCACATAACACATAAATCGTCAACTTGTACCAACTCGTAAACACGCATTAAAGCACACAATGAATCCAATCATGGAGTCCAATATCAGTACTTTAAACATCCTACAAAAATCAACCTATGAAGATAGATAGATGCTATAAGGATTCGGGTTCTGTCACATTGTCTAATCTAACATGCATTAAAGTACACAATGAATCCAAACATGGACTCCAATATTAGTACTCTAAACATCCCATATAAGTCTAACTATGAATATAGATAGATACTACAGGGATCCTGGGTTCTTGTCATATTGAATCAAAACAATCCTAAATCCTAAAGGTGATTCGGGATAACGCCACGAAAGGTAATATAATAAGCACACTTATATATAGGAAGTACCAGCGGCGTATCCACCATGTGCTTATTGTATTATCTAGTTTCGTTATCTAAATCACCAACAATCTACAGAAAACCAACCATCGAGTTGTAAAGAACTTCTTAAAAATCTCACTATGAAGATAGGAAGATTTAAGACTGTACTTCAAATATCCTACATGAATCTAACTATGAAGATAGGTAGATCACTTAAGGATAAAACATTACATTTGCATAATCGGAATAATGTTGGTGCATACGTCTGTCGAGTTCGTCTTGTATCGAGTCTCGCATTATTCAGGGCATGAAGTTCAAGAAAACTTGTCAAATGGCTAATTCCGCTTGAACTTGACAATTTCGCTTGAAGATGTCATCGAGTAATTCCGCTTGGAATTACAATGTAATTCCGCTTGAAGCTGCTGATTTCGTTTGTAATTGTATTTTCGTTTGAATCGTGATTCCGCTTGAGTCATGTTCAAGCGGAATTAGAATGTCTATATATAGGGGTTGGTCCGGTTCATTTGAAACGAAATTAGATTGAGTGTTTCCGACGGCGAAGCTCTGTCGAAGTGTCTACGTGGTGTAAAACGTTATCTGATCAATAAACAAGACAGTTAAAGTGATATTCTAGCTGAATCACACACAATATGTCTGTTTCCGCCTTTCATATTGTGTAGAACGCCTCTGAACGACTCGTTTCGGGTCCGAACATGATCCTACATGTGGTATCATAGCTCAGGAGGAGGAGTTCTACAGATTTCAGCTTGATTTCATCTCATTTTCTTACTTCTACACCTTCTTTTCTAAATTGGACAAATTTTCACGGTCAAAATGGCCTGAATTTTTCACATCATAAGCAAAATTGTGTTTTAACAAATCCTTGAGAAAATCAGATCAAAATTCAAAGTAAAAGTGACAAAAATGGGCCAAACAGTTAATTCCGTTTGAACGAGTACCTTAATTCCGTTTGAAAATTGGTATTAATTCCGTTTGAAAGTTTGAAACGGAATTAGTAATTCCGCTTCAAATTGGTATTCCGCTTGAAATTTCCAACGAAATCAGTGATTCCGTTTGAAATAGGTAATTTCGTTTGAAACACTTAATTCCGTTTGAAGTTTGTGTGTGCAGGTAATCTCGCTTGAAGAGGTAATCTCGCTTGGAAGTAATCTCGTTTGAAACCTAATCTCGTTTGAAAGTACCTGTTTTTGTGAAAAAGTTTAACCGAATCATGAGTGAAGAATTTTACAACGCATTTGCAACATCCCCGACTACTCCGGCTACCATTGCTCAATACATGAACTTGGAAAATGAGACTGGAACTACGCAAAAACCCCTAAAGCTAATGAGCATTGAAGAGTATTACGGTTGGAAAGATCGATTTGAAAACTGGGTTCAAGCTAATCATTTGAGATCTTGGGAGTGTATTTTGAAAAAATATGTACTACCACGTACTGATCTGCAAGTTGAGAAAACAATCTCTGAATTCACTGATAAAGAACGAGACATGTACAGAGCTGAAAAGATGATGATTAGTCTACTTCAGCAAGCTATTAAAGAAGACATCTTTGTATTGCTTCAACATGACAAAACTTCAAAATCAATTTGGGATGCTCTTAAAATCAAATTTGAGGGAAGTGATAAGATGATCAAGAGTAAAAAGGCATTGCTTAAGAAAGAATTTGATCTATTCACAAGTCTGCCAGGGGAAGATACAAAGAAATTGAATGAAAGATATTGTCACTTAGTGTGTTCTATGTCATTGTTAAGCATAACCAAAGAACGAGAGGAATGGGTTGACAAATTAGCTGATGCTTTACCTCAAAAAGAATGGGGTACATTTTTGATGATCTTAAAGAACACCGGAGTATATGATGGTTTGACGATTTCTCAGTTCATCGAGAAGATTGAGGGTCAAGATCTTGAACAACAAAAGATTGCGAGGATGAGTAATCCGAGTGGTCAACAAGATTTGAAAATGTATTACAAAGGAAATGTTCAAGAGGCTGAAATGAGTCCAAAAATTCAAACTGCTTTTAGTGTTGGAGACTTATCTGGAACTGTTGAACAAAGTCCAAATAGCAGCAGTGGTTTTTCTTCATATCCGAGTGTTAATCCAAAGAGTTCAACTTCAAGTTTTCATTCTCAAAGTTCAAAAAGTGGAAATGGTTGTGTGATACAGTGCAACATTGCATTGAATCTTCCAGATGGTCAAAGTTTTTCTGAATAAATTGCAAAAGATCACATGGCGTTACTTACAACTGTGCTACAATCCTATGAAGGTTTGGTTGCAGGAAAGATCGGAAATCCTATGCTGACAAAAGAGGATTACGATCAGATAGACGCTGAAGAGATGGAGCTCATGGACATCAAATGGTGTCTAGCTAGTGTCTTGAGGAGAGCAGAAAAGTTTAAAATGATCACAGGAAGAAATGATTTTCTGGATGCACATGTTTCTACTTTGGGTTTTGATAAATCTAAAGTTACTTGTTTTCGATGCAGGGAGAAAGGTCATTTCAAAAGAGAATGCAAAAATCAAGAGGCTAGTGGAGCAAAGAATCCATTTGGAAAAGATGATTACTATCGGAAAGCCATATATCAACAAGTTGCTCATCAACCATATCAACAAAAAGATTCACAAACTGCTCATGGGAAAATGATCGAAGATGCAAACAAGAAAGCTTATTATGGTATCATTGATCAAGATGATGAAAAAATGGCTCCAGGATTTAGCTGGGATAAGTTTGTGGATGAGAATGGGAAGTTTAAAGCTTTCATTCCAAAGATAGTTCAAGAACCTGATTTGTTTACAGAATGGATGAAAATGATTGGTGTTCATGAAAAGAATCAAGAAGAAGAATCTGTTTCATCCGATGAAAGTTCAGAAGAAGCAACTATTTTTTATCAAACATCATCTGATTCTGGTTCTTCAGATGATAGTTCTGAAAAAACATTAGATTTTGATCAAACACCATCTGATTCTAGTTCTTCAGATGATGGTTCTGAGAATACAATAGAGTTTGATCAATCACCAACTGATGACAGTGGTGATGATGAGGAAGAAAGACATATTAATGTAGCAAAAACTCATTTATCTCCTGAAAGTTTTCAATTTTATTTTGCAGATCGCTTGGAGAAGTTGAAGAAGAAACAAGCAGCAAAAGAGTTAAAAAAGGTGAAGGTTGAAGATGTTGCTGAGATAATGAAGAATGAACAAAGTAAGGCAGTTAATATTGCTGTGAGGAATGGTGAAGATGAAAAGGTGATTGAAATTGGGAAAGTGATTGAGGTTGAGAAGGTCATCGAAGTTGAAAAGATTGTGGAAGTCATCAAGCCTTGCTTAAAGTGTTTAGAATCTTGCAAGCAATGTGCAGAAAAAGATGAGAAGTTGAGTGAGCAAGATAAGATGAAAGAACAATTACTGTTCAATCTCAATTATGTGAAAGAATCGTATGATGTGCTAAACAGAACAGTAACTGGTCTACAAAAGACTAATTCTGAAAGAGAAGATGCATTGACCATGATGAATGCTGTGATGATGTCTAAGCAAAAAGCCATAAATCACTATATTGAGGAATGTGCAAAGTTGCAGCGGGAGTTGGAAAATGAAAAGATTGAGAATGAGAGAATTAGACATTTATTACAGAGTTATTCTAGTTCTGATTATCTCATTGATCGAATTTATCCAACTGTTGCAGGTTTTGAAGCATTTCAAGATGATGAGAAGCCAAAGAAGAAGGATACTGGTAAGAATCAGAGTGTTAATTATAACAAGTGTCCGCCTCCAATTTGGGAAGGGTATTCTCCTAGAAAACCGAATGAGGAGCAAGTCGAAAAAGCAGTCAATATAAAGTTAAAGTCCGATATAACCGATGAATTACCAGAAAACATTGGCGTCGTGTTTACATCGTCTGACACTGATCATGAGTCCGAGTTAATAAAAAAGGTGGTCGATCAGGTGTTGGATACAGATGAGGAGTCGGAGTTAAAGTCTGAGTCAAAGTCCGAGTCTGGGTGTTCAAGTTCGTCCGTCAAAAGTTCGAGTTTGTCGGTCAACAGTTCAAAGACGTTGGTTAAACGGGTTTACAATAAAGAATTTCTTTTATCAAAATCTAATTTGAAGGATGAAACATTTGAAGTTGCATACACTTTGAATGATTCTGACAAATTATATTCTGATAAAGAATTTCCAATAAGAAGTGTTCAAGCTGAAAAGATCAAAAAGGTTTTCAAACTAACAGAAATCAATATTTCTGAAATAAAAGATGCAAATCTTACTGAAAAACCTAAAAAATACACTTCAAGAGTTCAACAACGTTTAAACAAGAAAAAAGGTTACGGTTCTGGTTCTGGTTTTCAAAAGAAATCAAACCATAATGGTAATTTCAAAAAGATAGGTCTTGGATTTATTCCACCAGAAAATTATAAACATGAAAAAACTGCTAAAACAAATACAAAATTTGTTTCAGGGACAAGCTGTGAAGAGGAATCAAAAAGCTCATTCTGGAAGCAATCAAACAGAGAATTCCTTGCCAAGAAGCAAGAGAATATGAAGAATGGAGCTAATAAAAAATAGGAGACAAGAACTTGTTACAAATGCATTGAAGCTAGTCACATTGCATGGAACTGTTCTCAAGCAACAAAAACAAAACAGGAAGTTTCTAAAAAAATCAAAGAAAAAGTTGTTGAGGAATTTGAACCACCAACTGAAAAATTCAAAATTTTTGAAAATTCAATATATGAAGTTGGTGAATGTTCAAAGACTCATTTTTACAAAAAGAGAGCTAAGGACAACCAAATGTGGGTTGTTAAAAAGTTTGATTTGAAATATGGCGATGAATCTAACTCCAGAAAGTTAGACGAGCCACAAGTTGAGTTAAAAGATGAAAACTCACTACCTCCAATGGATGATGTTAATTTTCCACCATTGAGGGCTGAAAATTTTAAATCAAAAATTGGGAAAGTTGAGATCTCTAATCAGTTCTATTCTGAGAAGAAAGAATTTGATGTCGAGAAAGTGTTTAATGGAAATGTTAAAAAGATTTTTGGGAAAATGGTCGAGGGAAAGGTCAAAGGGGTAAAGGACTTTTATGAAACAAAGAAAGCAACATTTTACACAAGTGAAGTTGAGGAGGAAACATCCAAGTTTGGTTAGGCTTGGATGGCAGTTTTTCACAAGTAAAAATCCTGACTTGCCGGAGCTCCCAAGTTGGTAATCGCGGAGCATGAATCGGCATCATTATTGAAATATTGTTTTTAGAAAAGGTATGACTTGCCGGAACTCCCAGGTTGGTAAGTGAGGAGTAGGAATCGGCATCTTGATAATTCAATCTACAAATGGTATTGGTTGATAAGCCATATGGTTGAAAAAGAGTTTGTGATACAGATGATTAATCAAGGTCATTAGGTTGAACTTGATTGGATCATTCTTACAAGTATTATTGAGAAAAACAATATGATGAACCCCTAACCTACAAATGGTTTTATAAAATCAACAAAACTTATTTTCTGGAAAAACCATTTGATTAAAACAAACTTAAGTGTTTTGAAATCAATGGGAAAATAGTTTGTTGTAATGGGGAGTTCTGATTGTTTATGTCAAGAGGATGGCGATTTGAAGCGATTCGATGTCGGTTGTCAATTTACTTGTACAGTTTGTTTTTAAATTTCCTTTAAATGTGTTTGAATTTTAGGGGGAGTTAGAATTTTCAGAAAATCCAAAAACATTAGAAAATTTGAAAAGGCAAAAACATGATAAAATACAAAATGAGTTTTGGTGTCTAAAAGAGGAAATGATAGTACATCAGTGGACAGTTACAGTATGCTAAAGAAATGTAATGTTTAAATAGCGTTAAATGGTCTCACTGATTATATGCCGATAGGTTTTTACACATTTAGTAAGCTTTTTCGGGATATAAACTTAAATTCAAACTTGCTTATTTCGTGAGGAACACTACTTAGATATATAGGTAACCCCTGAAATCTCGTTTGAAGGATCCCTCTTTCTGAGATACTAGGTCTTTATGCTTAGTGATATCTGGGGTATTATCCCAGGACTTCTGATTTTGCGGAAGCAATGGCCTAGTCCCCGGAGAATACTTTATGCTTGCTTGAAATATAGCCTACCCTCAGCATAAAAAATGATGAAACATTGAAAAAATATGCTAATCATGTGCTGTTGTAAAAAAAAAATCCTCTAAAGGGGACCCACCAAAAGTCGAGCCGTCATCTCTCTGCTGAATGGAAGTTCTGACCTGAGCTCTCACGGTTTCGCATTTAACCCCTTACAGATATCATCTGTGGTATACTCACCTGTAAGACTGAATATTGGGATCTGGATACGGGAGTATATTCAAGAGGTGGGACACATGAATGAGTTTAAGTCCTTAATACACCTAATTCATATCCTGAATCAGTTGAAATTTGTGTGAGAATTTAAGTGGATCAGTATATCGGCAATCTAAGTGAATTGTTTAATTCTTAATGTGTAACTAAGCTCAACGGTACTTGTGACTTGTTAAAAACTGATATGATCCTCTTACACAAACTCACAAAAATATTGTCTGTAAATATTTCTTTACTGCATTTTATTTCATTCAAAAATTCAAAAAGATTTTCAGTGTGTTTTAGCATAATTTTTGAAAAATTCAAAAAGATTTTCGACAACTGATGTTGGAGAGCTGATTTTCAAAATTCCAAGTGCTAAACATGATGAGCATGTGGTGAGGGGGAGTGTGTATCTAAATGAGAATTTTTTTTTCAAATATTTGCCTACAAGTGGACATCAGAAGTTTTATATTGATAAATCATTCTGGTTTATTTTGAAGAGAAGTTTGGATAGATAAATTTGTAAATTGTTAAATTTGTGAAATTTACTTTTGGGTAGAGATTGTGCAGGTCTCTGTGATAGAGAGCCAGGTTCCGATACCTGAGGACTTTATGATTTCAAAAAGTCAGTCTGTGATCCCAGCTGTAACGCCCCGCGTTTCAGTACTTTCTATATTTAGTAACCATCGTTTGTAAAACTATTTTTGAAAACTTCGTAAGTCTTGTAATCGTCCTTTCATTTAAAAAAACGATGTAAAATCCGAGACTTGGATTATGATTTAAACTCGTATTTTGTTAATTACATGATACACATACTTTATATAGTCTCATACATTCAATTTCGTGGAACAATTGGTACTTATTCGTAATTCTTGGAAACTACGTGCTAAACTTGTAAATACATAAATCTTATGCTTAAAACATGTTTTGAACGTAAACGAAACTTGATTATGATACTTATACACTCAATTATACTTCGGTTTTGATCGCCATGCTTGATTGTACCTTAAACTATGTTTATATGCTAAAACAAGTCCCTAAACTATCAAAAATGCATCTAAAGGAACCAAATATGAAACTACAGGGACTAAATTGTAAATTCTGAAACTTATTTTGATTAACCAAGTCCCGGGCGGCCCGCCTGGACTTACCCTTGAACCTCAAGCGGGCCGCATGGCCCCCTGTTACGCAGAAAACACAACCAGCTTCGATCAGACGCGAATTATGCACGAAATCCAAGCTTCTAAACCTCCCCAATCACCATTTAGCCACCTCTAATCACCTCCAATCACCACCAACCTCTTTCACTATAAATATACACCATCTCCAAGCTTTCATACACTTTCAACACTCTCAAATCACTTCAATTTCACTCTCAATTCAGTTGCAAACTCAAGATTCGGGCAGATTTATACACTTGTACTAGAGTGAGCATAACTTGCTCATTTCTTAACGAAATTGCTTGATTCTTCTTCCTACTTGCTTGGATAATCATAGGGTATGATTCCTTGACTTCTCCTTGGAGAAATCAGACCTGGAAATCCCCTGAAATGATCCAAAAACTTTCTGTTTTGACTTATGTTCTTCCAAACTTGTTCAAACTTCATTAAACTTGTGTCTAACACATCTCATACCTATGTCCCAATGCTTACAACCTCTTCTATGGTTGGTTAGGCTTAAAAACAAGGTTGAGACACTTGAAATCAGAGGATTAAACCTCAAATACTTTCTGTTTTGTTTAGGGTATTTCACCCACAAGTCATGTTCAAGCTTAGTTCTTGGTGTAGAGTGATTATGGAACAACTTGGGTTCTTCCAACATAAAATCCTCACATGATTGATGATTTCTCTTAGATTAGATTCTTTACATATTTGTACTAATCATTGTTCTTGACCCTCCTTGGTTGTTTTTACATCAAGTGAAGTGGTGAACATTCGAGGGGTTCCTAAACGGAAGCTTATCCTTCCTACCCCATACATGACTTCTATGATACTAGAGGTTCCTAAATGAAGATTTAATCTTCTACCTCCTACTTGAATTATTGGACTAAATAATATGTAATACTTAACCTATATATATATATATATATATACACTCATTCGAACCTTTGATGTTGAACTAGTGTTTACATGTTAAAGTAGTAGAACATCATTTAAGACCTAAACCTTGTTATGATTCTTATGGGTGTTCAACCCATGAAAACATTATCATAACCCTTGTGGTTACCAAGTGTCATACAAGTGTTATGTGTTGAAAATGATTATTTTCACATGTTATTCTCATATCTTATTTTTATGTTGTTTTAAACACCGAATCTCGACTCTAAGCATACTTGAACTTAAACCCTTACACATTCAATCTTTTAACCTCATCAACTCGTCAATAATTGGATAATTGGAAAGCATATGCAAACTTTGTGAGTATACTCGTATTTTCCCCTTTTACTTTTACCACTTTTGGGGTGTAACATGTTTACCTATCAACAACTTACACATGAACATTTTGCGTAAACTTATGGACGTTTCATAGCGACGAAATGATGACATGCGCTATGAAAAGGGGCCTTTTGCTTAAACACATGAACATTCCTATTAACATGCTTGTATACGTGATGGCTTGATACTTTAAACTTGGGTGATTCTTATGTGTTGAACTTATCATTAACTTCGTACGAGCCAAACCGTGACATATGTAGCGCTATAGGATTAACGACCCGCCCGTAAACTTGAGGTTATGTCATGAGCCTGTTGCGTTTCCTTGGTTTGATCTGTTAGACACATGCCAAATTTAAATGTTTATCTTGAATCACATGCTTGCTATGAGGAATTGTTCGAAACTTATCATTTGTTATGTACGTACCAAACTTGTATACTCGCCTTTGCTTTTGCATTGAACTCTATTTTAAACATGTTACAGGTTGAGGATGATGATGCTATGAAATGAAGTAGCGTTGATGCCTAGATACACATATAGACGTTTAGGTCAAATACATTGTATAAATGTCATACTTGTTGTCGTATTGTTTTTCTTGTATTTAACATGTTGTATTTCAACTTTCATGTATTGTAACATTTATTTATGAAAGAAATCAATTTATCTTTAATTCTATTGTCACAATTAGCGTTATGATGTCTCGAGCAATCTTCACACTTCGTCTCATCCCGATGTTTCCGCCATTGGTTGGGGTGTGACAGATTGGTATCAGAGCCATAACTATAGGGAATTAGGAAAAGTAGGAATGCTTTTACCTAGTCTATAGTTTTAGAGTCTTATTCGTATATTTTGCTCGAACTACTACATGATACTTTATTTGTTTCTTATTTATGCTATTTTAGACATATGTATCACTCGTGAGAAATATTCAACATGTTATTCTTATGCATTAATGCTTGTCTTATTATGTGTTAATACTTGCTTCATTGTTCGATTCTTTACGTGTTACTCTAAACATATTTCTCTATGTGTTAATACATGTTTTATCATTTCGTTATCCAAGCACCATTCTTGATATGCTTTCTTATGTGTTTATACTTGTTTATGTATTTCCTTTGACATACACTTCCCTCATGCATTTTACTTTTATTCTAAATCCGACAACACTCATATTACAAAAAAATGAGACGACTACACCAAAATAGGCGTGAAACCCACAATTTGGTGAATGACTCTCGATCCTTCTACTTTTCTTTCTTACACGAAATTCACCACCAAGTTAGGAGTGAAATCCACACCTTGATGGAGAAATTCAAATTTCAAATTCTAGTGGACCCTCGCCAAAGTGTCGAAATTAACTTTTGACCCGACGAGTACCAACCACACTTAGGATACTAAATCGCCGAGTTAGGGGTGAAACCCGCACCTTGTCGACTAGTTCCACTCCTTGATTTTCATTAATCCCGCCAAGTCTCGAAATTTCAATTGAATTGGGGACATGTAGTAACTGGAAGGGTAAATACCGTCAACCGACTTGTCGGCGAGAGTATTTCACCTATTAGGCCAAAGCATGCTCCTCAAGTTCGAAAGACTTTTCGACTACTTTGGTTAGTCAGAGGTTCCGTTTTGGAACCATCCGAATTTTAATCAAACGTGTTTTACTATTTATTTTACGCGATGCAATCTTTCAAATTCGAATTTACTTTCGATATTCTCTTCTCACACACACAACATATTGAATCTTTTCCATACATTTATACATATGCATGATTTCATGTAATTTAAATTCATATTCCTTGTAATGACAAGTGGAGACATATCCTCGAGATAGGAGTGATTTCCTTACCTTGATGATTAACCCCACTCCCTTTTTTTTTTTTAAAACGACCTCACCAACGAGTTAGGGGTGATTCCCTTACCTAGGTGATCGTTACCAAAACGTCTCTTCAAGATATCCTATTATGCAAACTCGATCATGTTTTATACCTAAATTATTTATCATCATTCAAAATACATACGTATACGATTTCAAAATACATTGTTTTATCAAGCATACTTTCTATCCTATAACCTATTTTTACCTAACTCGCATACACGGATTCTTAACTTATCTTAAACGTTTTACTACACAAATTTCCAAACCTTACGAAATGCTACCTATCACCTTAATCGGTCAAACAAATCTCTTGCCCATAAACTTCATATTCGACTTAATCACTAAAACGCACTTATGATATATATCACCAAACTAAAGACTTTCATTCTCAATCGGAGGATCAAACCAACCTTTCTTTTACACCTATAAGATCTTATGGATGTTATATGATCGTTTTACCAAAGATTCTTTTCACATCAACAAATCATTTGTTAGAACTTTTAACAATCTCAAAGTCCTTTTGCTAAAATTCTTTTCTAAGAATCCTCGTTTTCATAAGAACCTCCTAAATTCATAACTTCTTGTTTGATGAAATGAAATTACTTTTGATTGAAAACCTTTTTACACCAATTTACAAAACCCGTGGGCAAGAAGACTTCTTGGAGACCGACCACCCTTGGATTTCGTAAACCTTTTTAAAACAAAAGTAGCATTTCCATTTATTACAAAATGCATTAGGCTTAACCAATGAGTGCCTTATATCCCTTTTCTACCTTTCAAACCAAGCTCAATCTAATTTTGATACGATAAACTCAACGTTTCATTTAAACAACTATACCCACGTATCGTCCTACACGTTTTAGTCGTTTTGGCGCAACAATTCACTTATAATCATTCGTATTTACATACTTAACCTTTTGGACGATTTTATACACCTAAATCCGTGATGTTCCAAGATACACTATATGCGTAAATTTAAATATTCATACCTACACTTACATTCATACGTTTTATGCCTATACTATTAATCGTATTCATACTTATACTCATACGTTTCATGTTTTATTTATACTCATACGTTTCATGATTTTACCTATACTCATATATTTCATGTTTTCACTTATACTCATACGTTGCGTGCTTATGCATATACACATACTACTCGTACGTGTTATGTCGATACACATACTTGCGTGCTTATCCATACCTAAACTTATACTTATGCTCACACTTTCATTCATACTCATGAACCATACGTTCGTACCCATACGCGAGCGTAATCCGAGTGATTCGCTTGCGTGGGTCCCATACATACTTAAGCATGGACTTGCTTACATACTACATTCTTACACGTGCACATTCTTAATTTTCAAATTATGGATACCCTAATTCATACACAACTAGTACAAGCTATGCGGATCAGGCGACGATCAATATAATCACGGGTGCACACGTGATTATAGTGATAGGAGTATGAGAACCATAGAGTGTACTACTGTGTATGGTAAGACACGGAACGTAACATGGCACCGAATACGGAACGGACGTAATGTGGTTAAAACATGGTGGATACGCCGTTGGTACTTCCTATATATAAGTGTTTTCACCATATTACCAAATTTCGTAAAACGTGCCATGAGAAATTCAGTGTTTTGCATACCTTTTGGACCTAATACAACTTTATACAACTCTCAAACGCATTATATCCGATTATCCAATGACGAAACTTCATCCTTAACACATTACGATCATCCATCCAACACTTGCGCTATTTTTATACTTGCACTCGTAAGAGTCATTCGTTCATTCTATGCTCGTATTATTCACCTTATCCTTCTAGTTCATACAAACCTCATTTACAATCAAGTTTGTTTAATCATTTGAATCCTAACTTATCTTATTACCTTTAGAACCGTCCCTTTAATCTTTATTCTTGCGTAAACACATTTAGTGGGTCGTCAATGCTTTATTTTACCAAACCTTCTCGTTTCACTTGAGAAGCAAATTTTACGAATATGTGACCTTATACTACCTCAAAACTTCCTACGCAACCCACCTTACCTTCTTGATTTCAAACCATTATACGAACATCCCTTTCGTGAATACAATACATTTTTTAAAAGCAACTCCAATTTAGCTATTCAAAATCATTCTTACCTATACATGTTCCACGCATGCTCATGCCTCTAAACCATTTTAACCAAACCAATCATTTTACAACCCTATTTTTATTCTCCCAAAATTTTGTACTTTCAAAATGTTTCAAAATTTCAAGTCTCAAACTTTTACTAAAACTTTTCAAGTCTACCTCTTGAATAAATTTCGGGACGAAATTTCCTAAAGGAGGGGAGACTGTAACGCCCCGCGTTTCAGTACTTTCTATATTTAGTAACCATCGTTTGTAAAACTATTTTTGAAAACTTCGTAAGTCTTGTAATCGTCCTTTCATTTAAAAAACGATGTAAAATCCGAGACTTGGATTATGATTTAAACTCGTATTTTGTTAATTACATGATACACATACTTTATATAGTCTCATACATTCAATTTCGTGGAACAATTGGTACTTATTCGTAATTCTTGGAAACTACGTGCTAAACTTGTAAATACATAAATCTTATGCTTAAAACATGTTTTGAACGTAAACGAAACTTGATTATGATACTTATACACTCAATTATACTTCGGTTTTGATCGCCATGCTTGATTGTACCTTAAACTATGTTTATATGCTAAAACAAGTCCCTAAACTATCAAAAATGCATCTAAAGGAACCAAATATGAAACTACAGGGACTAAATTGTAAATTCTGAAACTTATTTTGATTAACCAAGTCCCGGGAGGCCCGCCTGGACTTACCCTTGAACCTCAAGCGGGCCGCATGGCCCCCTGTTACGCAGAAAACACAACCAGCTTCGATCAGACGCGAATTATGCACGACATCCAAGCTTCTAAACCTCCCCAATCACCATTTAGCCACCTCTAATCACCTCCAATCACCACCAACCTCTTTCACTATAAATATACACCATCTCCAAGCTTTCATACACTTTCAACACTCTCAAATCACTTCAATTTCACTCTCAATTCAGTTGCAAACTCAAGATTCGGGCAGATTTATACACTTGTACTAGAGTGAGCATAACTTGCTCATTTCTTAACGAAATTGCTTGATTCTTCTTCCTACTTGCTTGGATAATCATAGGGTATGATTCCTTGACTTCTCCTTGGAGAAATCAGACCTGGAAATCCCCTGAAATGATCCAAAAACTTTCTGTTTTGACTTATGTTCTTCCAAACTTGTTCAAACTTCATTAAACTTGTGTCTAACACATCTCATACCTATGTCCCAATGCTTACAACCTCTTCTATGGTTGGTTAGGCTTAAAAACAAGGTTGAGACACTTGAAATCAGAGGATTAAACCTCAAATACTTTCTGTTTTGTTTAGGGTATTTCACCCACAAGTCATGTTCAAGCTTAGTTCTTGGTGTAGAGTGATTATGGAACAACTTGGGTTCTTCCAACATAAAATCCTCACATGATTGATGATTTCTCTTAGATTAGATTCTTTACATATTTGTACTAATCATTGTTCTTGACCCTCCTTGGTTGTTTTTACATCAAGTGAAGTGGTGAACATTCGAGGGGTTCCTAAACGGAAGCTTATCCTTCCTACCCCATACATGACTTCTATGATACTAGAGGTGCCTAAATGAAGATTTAATCTTCTACCTCCTACTTGAATTATTGGACTAAATAATATGTAATACTTAACCTATATATATATATATATATATACACTCATTCGAACCTTTGATGTTGAACTAGTGTTTACATGTTAAAGTAGTAGAACATCATTTAAGACCTAAACCTTGTTATGATTCTTATGGGTGTTCAACCCATGAAAACATTATCATAACCCTTGTGGTTACCAAGTGTCATACAAGTGTTATGTGTTGAAAATGATTATTTTCACATGTTATTCTCATATCTTATTTTTATGTTGTTTTAAACACCGAATCTCGACTCTAAGCATACTTGAACTTAAACCCTTACACATTCAATCTTTTAACCTCATCAACTCGTCAATAATTGGATAATTGGAAAGCATATGCAAACTTTGTGAGTATACTCGTATTTTCCCCTTTTACTTTTACCACTTTTGGGGTGTAACATGTTTACCTATCAACAACTTACACATGAACATTTTGCGTAAACTTATGGACGTTTCATAGCGACGAAATGATGACATGCGCTATGAAAAGGGGCCTTTTGCTTAAACACATGAACATTCCTATTAACATGCTTGTATACGTGATGGCTTGATACTTTAAACTTGGGTGATTCTTATGTGTTGAACTTATCATTAACTTCGTACGAGCCAAACCGTGACATATGTAGCGCTATAGGATTAACGACCCGCCCGTAAACTTGAGGTTATGTCATGAGCCTGTTGCGTTTCCTTGGTTTGATCTGTTAGACACATGCCAAATTTAAATGTTTATCTTGAATCACATGCTTGCTATGAGGAATTGTTCGAAACTTATCATTTGTTATGTACGTACCAAACTTGTATACTCGCCTTTGCTTTTGCATTGAACTCTATTTTAAACATGTTACAGGTTGAGGATGATGATGCTATGAAATGAAGTAGCGTTGATGCCTAGATACACATATAGACGTTTAGGTCAAATACATTGTATAAATGTCATACTTGTTGTCGTATTGTTTTTCTTGTATTTAACATGTTGTATTTCAACTTTCATGTATTGTAACATTTATTTATGAAAGAAATCAATTTATCTTTAATTCTATTGTCACAATTAGCGTTATGATGTCTCGAGCAATCTTCACACTTCGTCTCATCTCGATGTTTCCGCCATTGGTTGGGGTGTGACACCAGCAAATTGAAAGGGGAGTCTGAAGACATCCGAGTAGAGATTATTTGTTGGAAAAGGAGTATGTTGGGGCTGATGAAGAAAGAGAGCGATCAGACTGATAAAGACTGAAGACGTTGAAGACTCGACACTTAAGACTCGTCAACATCCGAGGGGGAGTCTGTTGGTGCATACGTCTGTCGACTTCGTCTTGTATCGAGTCTCGCATTATTCAGGGCACGAAGTTCAAGAAAACTTGTCAAATTTCGCTTGAAGATGTCATCGAGTAATTCCGCTTGGAATTACAATGTAATTCCGCTTGAAGCTGCTGATTTCGTTTGTAATTGTATTTTCGTTTGAGTCGTGATTCTGCTTGAGTCATATTCAAGCGGAATTAGAATGTCTATATATAGGGGTTGGTCCGGTTCATTTGAAACGAAATTAGATTGAGTGTTTCCGATGGCGAAGCTCTGTCGAAGTGTCTACGTGGTGTAAAATGTTATCTGATCAATAAACAAGACAGTTAAAGTGATATTCTAGCTGAATCACACACAATATGTCTGTTTTCTCCTTTCATATTGTGTAGAACGCCTCCGAACGACTCGTTTCGGGTCCGAACACGATCCTACAAATCATACACATAAAAGCACTTAGTGAACACACATATGCCATACATTTTGAAAACAGATCGATTACACATATGAATCACCCCAAAACATTTGAAAACAGTAAAAAGAGGGGAACTATGTACTCGCCTGGGGTTGCGTATAGTCCTGGTTCAAAGGGTATAACAAAGCTCAAAAGACCAAGAGTTCAAGTGTTGAAGCGGTTCCTAGGGTAACAGATACTATGTTAGGGAAACGACACCTAAATCGGAAGATTGGATAGAATGGGGTCTTGTAAAACAAACGAGCATTGGAACTCATGTGATATGGTTTAAAAAAGCCTATATTCTAAATCGAAACCTATCATAAGTGCTTATGACCCATTAAGGTAGCTTACGCCACTTTAACGCGTCGTTCGCGCGAAAGCGCGTTCGAGACGCCTAACTAGTCCTATGACAAGTATTATACGCCTTAACATATCTAATTATGTTATATAATCAGTTTAGATGTCAAAACATGTGTTACATATGCTTAAAATGAAATTATGCGAAAAAAGGGCATTTTGGTCATTTTCCTAAGGCATATAAACTACCTATCATACAACTAACTACACGAAGTGACCATAAGGTATAACCTCAAAAGGTTATTCCCTATACAACTATGGTCACAATACATGTTTGGTCGGATCCTAATGATTGACCAAACGGGTCGGGTTCGAAAGTCTAAGCGGTTGTTTAGACCGCTTATCTTACGACCCTATATAAGCACTATCCTAAAAGGGACGAGTTAAACATGTTAAAACATGTTTAACGAAGTTAGAAAACAAGTTTGATATCAAAACAAACGGTTTTGATACCCAAAAATAGTTTGGTTGCAAAATACGCATAAACGCATATTTTGACCGAAACTATGACTCGTCACTACACCTAATTAACGTGGTAATCAGTAGGTATAGTCACACGGGACTATAACCATCATGATTACACTCACATTTCTAAGTTCAAACGAACTTCGTGTTGACCAAAGACTGGTCAAAGCAGAAAGTCAAACACTGTTTGACTTTCCCGCTTAAAAAAGCATAAAAGAATGAAAGAAGCTTACAAAGGTTCCAAGCTAGGAAGTTTGATCCAATTTTTCTCACGTATGAAGTGTTTAAACCTCAACTTAGAGCAAAATTAATCAAGTGTGAGTTGATGTGAATGAAAGCATGGGTATTTATAGATTTTGGAGAACCGTTAGGATCGTTTCTCGCAAAACGTGCCTTGATCTAGACCTTACATGTGGGCACATGGTTTTCAAAACCATGGGAATACTTAAAACCATCAAATTCCAGCCCATAGAGTGCAAAACCTTGGGTTAAAACCATCAAATCCTCAAAAATGGACCAAGTTCAATGTATCTGCCAGAAATTTCAAAAATGGTCCCTGCGCTTGTAAAACTTGATTTTTTGGCACTTTTAAACCCCGTTAACCTCATTTCAAGGATCTAAAATGATGTTAAAGTATAGAGAACTTAAAATATGCTCAAAGACATCACGGATGTCGGTTCGTTTGGCCGTACGGTTGCGTTATTCGGGTAATTACGACGGAAGTCGTAACGAACGCAAAAACGATCCAAATTAAGCGACGAATGAAATTTTATCATGCCAATCACTAAAATAAAATATTTTAATGATTACATAAATTTTTGGATGTCCGGATATATTTAGAACGTAAGTTATGCGCGAAAATGGAAACTTGTGCACTTTTTGACGCTTTTAGTCCCTATTGATCAAATAAGTTTATTTTTGCGCACCAAACACCTCCAAGCGTATTTCTAAGCTATGTAAAGGATATTTAGTGCATGTTTAACTTTTGGTCAAATTTCGGAATGTTCGATACTGTGTGAATCAGCAGACTTTCGCAGTTTGACGTAAATAGTCCCTAAGTGTGAATAAACTTGTTTTTGACACACCAAAGCTTTCAAAACCTTTTTCTAAGTTATATAAAAGTTATTTAAGGTATGTTAAGCCTTTGTCACTGTTCCGGAGTGTTTGCCGCATTAAACTGATTACGTTTACGCATCAGTTCGCGTTTAACTTTCCAGAAAGCGATTTAAATCTTGTAAATGAACTAGAATCAAAATGTGAAATTGTAAAACCAAAATAAAATTTTTGAGACCAAAACACATTGTTTCTTGATAAAAGATAGTGTCCTACATAGTGTGTGTTTACGGAGCACAAGTGTCACAATCTCCCCTACTTCAGGAAATTTCGTCCCGAAATTTGTTCGAAGGAGACCGTAGAGTGGAATTGAAACAACTAATGGATAAGCAGATTGCTAGATCCCAAAAATGCGGAGCATCATTTGGAAGGGAATTCAAAATGTGATTTGGGATATTCAAAGTATCTCAAGGTATCAAACCTTTTGAAACTTGTGGTAGTCGACTAGTGTTCAAAAATCATTTAAGTATGGCACTATGTTATACTAAGCTCCTAGTGTAATTCCTAGCAAACAAAGGGGTGTACATTCAAGCCCTACACGTACACGGTTTCTATCGTCCCACGAGGTACATCCAATGCACCATGAGCATCTCATGCATAGGAGACGGGTCAACATACCTATGGCATCAAGATCGTCACCTTTAACACCATAATATACTCCCGGTCGGCTCGATTTGAGTTAATGAATGTACTCGTCGTCTTCCATCGGAAATAACCACACAAATAACACTAAAACACATAATCACATAATGGTCCAAGATAACATAAAATCACCAAATGATCTTAGCAACGTTCTAAAGAATAACACAATAAGAACACTTATATATAGGAAGTACCATCGGCATATCCACCATGTTCTTATCGCATCATACTTCTCCCGTTACCTTAATCACTCTAGATTTTATGCCACCATACTTAACAAGGCTTACTATGATTCTCATGCGTCGAATCTCATAATTAAGTGTGCACCCATAATTACTCGTTTCGTCGCATGGTCCACATAGCTCCTCTTGTTAAGCGAGGGTAAACAAACAATAAGGTCGAACTATCATCTAAATCAACTAAATAATGTCACAATAATATATCTGTCAAATCAAATTGTATTTCATACTAGCAATGATAATACTACTTATTTTGCATACAACAATTTCAGTAGTAGGTGTTCTATTCTAGTATGAATATTTATATATATGTTTCATATTAACCAAACAGGTAGAATGCAACATATACTAATCATACATTATCATCATAATGTAAGCATATCAAGAAAATGTTCTCAATTCATGTGCTAGGTATGCTAAGTTAACAAACTAAGTACGTTAAATCAACATACGAAGCAAATTGAATTTATAATCATGTGCTATACATATTAGATAAACAAATCATGTATATAATGCTATGATTATAAAACAGTATTAACTTGTATTGATCGTGTTACCAAGTTTGTACGAATGCACCAGAGTGCAATCACATTATACTAACTTATAAGATTTAGTTCCTAAAGAACGGAATACTCAAAATTAGCATGAAATTTGAAATCACACATAGTGCAATCACATTAGAGTTTGAAATTGAAAATTGAATTACAAAGATAAAGATAAACTTCTTGAAATTTGTATTGTTATTACAAACATAGTTAAAATATGTACATTGTTCTTGAAAATAAACAGGAAATTTAGAGGTTCAAATGATCATAAGCGCTTGATCATTGGCTTGAGCCTCGTTGATGTTGAACACTCGTCCATTAGCATTGGCAAGCTTAGGGCAGTTTCTCTTGAAGTGATTTAAGTCACCACAATTGAAACATGCTCTTGGGCGAGTCTGGGTAGGGGTTGCTCGGTTCTGGATACGACAGGTCACAGCTAGATGTCCAAATAAACCACAAATTGTACACTGGCGACAAGGGGAATTTGACACATGATGATAATTGCAATGATTGCACCGAGGTTGCTTCCCACGATAAAATCCCTTAAAGGGTACTGAGTTCAGTGGAGCAGGTGCAGGAATTGCAAAATTCTTTGAAGCCTTGCGCTTCCTAGAACTTTTAGAAGATTCGGCCTTTGATCTTCTCAAATTCTCGTTAACAGATTCGGTGTCTTGTTTCTTGTCTCCTTGTCGAAATAACTTACCTTTTCTAACCTGAGAGTCAGTCAAGATAGCAGCTAATTCCTTAGCCTCCCTAAGCGTTGCAGGTTGGCTGCCAGTGACAATGTCTTGGACAGGATCAGGTAAACCATCGATGTATTTCTCAATGGCCCGATCCAAAGGTGTGACCATAGTGGGGCAAAGTAGGCTTAACTGTTCAAATCGGTCAGTGTAGGCACAGTTTCCCCACTATCCTATTTTAAATAATAGAACTCATTTTCAAGTGCCCTAATTTCGCTTCGTGGGCAGAATTCTTTCTTCATAAGATCCTTAAATTCCTCCCACGTCAGTTCCATTGCTACATCGGCACCTCGGTCTCTCATAATACCATTCCACCAAGTGAGTGCTCTCCTTTGAAAGACACTCAAAGCGAAATCTACCTTGCGCTCATTGGGGCACTGAACATGGCGGAATGTGGTTTCTATACTTTTGAACCATTGCAAGAGTGCGGTTTCTCCTTCAGACCCAGAAAATTTTAGCGGTTTGGCTGAATTAAAGGTCTTGAAATTACACTGGGCATTGTTATTGTTATTGTTGATGTATATCTGATGAATCTGGGTTACCACGTTTGGAAGCACAGCAACCATCTGCTGAGTGACAAGGGCTGCGATTTCTTCGTTGGTTTGAGGTTGTGCATCTCGTCGAGGAGGCATTTCGAAAATACAGCTATAGAGAAAACCAAAAGTTAGATTTATCCAATTGTTATGAGTTTGTAACATTTATTGTATTGGGAAAACTTTGATCTAGTAAAATTTTGTTCATTGGTCTTGTTCTTATACTTAGAATATATGGTGTTGTGGATTTTTGTTTTGAAACAAGATTTGTTTGAAAATAAACTTTTGTAATATTTTTGGATGAGAGAATACAAACCGGGTTAATGGTTTGTATCATAAATTCTTTACCTGTTAAAAATTTATTACTTTTAAGAAAAAAATGTTTTTAATTTAAAAATTTTAAAATAAAGAAACTTTGTGTTTGAAAATTTGAAAATTCTCATCCAAATGGTAAAAAAAAAATTTGATTTTTTTTAAAGACAAAGGTAGTATTTTGAAAATAAAATAGGATCTCATAGAGTCGGGAAATGAAATGAGATTCATTTCAACTATATTGAATCAACATATCACCGAAGGTAATATGATGAAATGGTATTGGGAAAGGTATGATGCTTTGATTATCATGAAGAGCAAACACATTACCGAGGGTAACATGAATGAGTAGGGTTACAAAGGTCGTTTAGAAATCGATCGGTAGGGTCAAGATGGATAGGTTTTTATAATGCTTCACGAAGACATGCTTTAGCCTATAAGTGGACACTCACCCTAAGAATTCCCAGGTAAGAGTGACTGGTCCGATAATGCGGATTTGTACGAACACTATAGCCTAAGACAGAAAACTCGGGGTACAGGCACCCACCCTTCCAGATTGCATGTGTTCACATTATTAAAACCCAAGATTTCGACGAAAAACGTTTGAAGAAAACATTTAAGAAATCTTTTGATACAAATCGTTTGAGATAAAACATGTTTGCGAAATATTTTGACAATAACGTTTTGAGAAAACATTTTGAAAAATATTTTAATGAAAACGTTTTGAGAAAACATTTTGAGGAATACCCCAAGGCATAAAGCCTAAGGTTCAGGATAAATCATCTAAGGTTAGATGATTCGTAAATCATGGAGTAGTTGTGGCACAAATAAGGATGAGGATTAGGAAGGAAGTCCTAAGTCTACTCATGTTTGGGTCCTAGGAAGGTTATAGACTAGGTTCAAGGCATGCTAATAACATAATTCCTTATAACCAGTGCTCTGATACAAATCTGTAACACCCCAATCGTGTAATATAACAACACGCGACGGAAATATCAGGGAGTCACGTTACAAATTGCTCACAACTACTGGTACTAAATAGTTTCAATATCATTAACATCGTTTTACAAACAAAGAATACATGTAATTGTTCTTTTTAGAAGTCTAAGGCCCGTATGCAGTCCTATGCGTTGCATGCTTGAACAGTCGAAAACCTGAAACATATGCGAAAACAGTCAGCATAAAAATGCCGGCGAATACATAGGTTTTATTAGCCAAATAAATGGCAAAACATTTGATATTAATCTTAATTGTGAAAACTCGTGACAAAATAGGTTTGTGTATGGCAATATGATATTTACCAAGTCATTTTATGCCTTATATTGAAATCTCGATTAAACCATCGTAAAAACTTGTTAATATGTTATTAGGAATCCAATCAAGGATTAATAATAACTGTTTTGAAATAAATCAAAACTTATATATGTATTATATAAATCAAATCAATGATCTATGATAATACTTTAAATATCCTTCTAAGAATCTAACATATAAAGATATGGGAGATTCTACAAGGATTTCGATAATCGAATACTGAAACAATAGTACACAAAATCCTAAAGTGATCCAGATAACGCTACAAGAATAATAAAATAAGAACACTTATATATAGGAAGTACCAGCGGGGTATCCACCATGTTCTTATTTTATTATACCCGTTTCGTTATCTAAATCACAACTACCACATAACACATAAATCGTCAACTTGTACCAACTCGTAAACACGCATTAAAGAACACAATGAATCCAATCAAGGACTCCAATATCAGTACTTTAAACATCCTACAAGAATCAACCTATGAAGATAGATAGATGCTATAAGGATTCGGGTTCTGTCACATTGTCTAATCTAACATGCATTAAAGTACACAATGAATCCAAACATGGACTCCAATATTAGTACTCTAAACATCCCATATAAGTCTAACTATGAATATAGATAGATACTACGGGGATCCTGGGTTCTTGTCATATTGAATCATTGAATCAAAACAATCCTAAATCCTAAAGGTGATTCGGGATAACGCCATGAAATGTAATACAATAAGCACACTTATATATAGGAAGTACCAGCGGCGTATCCACCATGTGCTTATTGTATTATCTAGTTTCGTTATCTAAATCACCAACAATCTACAGAAAACCAACCATCGAGTTGTAAAGAACTTCTTAAAAATCTCACTATGAAGATAGGAAGATTTAAGACTGTACTTCAAATATCCTACATGAATCTAACTATGAAGATAGGTAGATCACTTAAGGATAAAACATTACATTTGCATAATCGGAATAATACACATAAAAGCACTTAGTGAACACACATATGCCATACATTTTGAAAACAGATCGATTACACATATGAATCACCCCAAAACATTTGAAAACGGTAAAAAGTGGGGAACTATGTACTCACCTGGGGTTGCGTATAGTCCCGGTTCAAAGGGTATAACAAAGCTCAAAAGACCAAGAGTTCAAGTGTTGAAGTGGTTCCTAGGGTAACAGATACTATGTTAGGGAAACGACACCTAAATCGGAAGATTGGATAGAATGAGGTCTTGTAAACCAAACGAGCATTGGAACTCATGTGATATGGTTTAACAAAGCCTATATTCTAAATCGAAACCTATCCTAAGTGCTTACGATCCATTACGACCCATTAAGGTAGCTTACGACACTTTAACGCGTCGTTCGTGCGAAAGCGCGTTTGAGACGCCTAACTAGTCCTATGACAAGTATTATACGCCTTAACATATCTAATTATGTTATATAATCAGTTTAGATGTCAAAACATGTGTTACATACGCTTAAAATGAAATTATGCGAAAAAAAGGCATTTTAGTCATTTTCCTAAGGCATATAAACTACCTATCATACAACTAACTACACGAAGTGACCATAAGGTATAACCTCGGAAGGTTATTCCCTATACAACTATGGTCACAATACATGTTTGGTCGGATCCTAATGATTGACCAAACGGGTCGGGTTCGAAAGTCTAAGCGGTTGTTTAGACCGCTTATCTTACGACCCTATATAAGCACTATCCTAAAAGTGACGAGTTAAACATGTTTAACGAAGTTAGAAAACAAGTTTGATATCAAAACAAACGGTTTTGATACCCAAAAATAGTTTGGTTGCAAAATACGCATAGACGCGTATTTTGACCGAAACTATGACTCGTCACTACACCTAATTAACGTGGTAATCAGTAGGTATAGTCACACGGGACTATAACCATCGTGATTACACTCACGTTGCGAAGTTCAAATAAACTTCGTGTTGACCAAAGACTGCTCAAAGCAGAAAGTCAAACACTGTTTGACTTTCCCGCTTAAAAACGCATAAAAGAATGAAAGAAGCTTACGAAGGGTCCAAGCTAGGAAGTTTAATCCAAGTTTTCTCAGGTATGAAGTGTTTAAACCTCAACTTAGAGCAAAATGAATCAAGTGTGAGTTGAAGTGAATGAAAGCATGGGTATTTATAGATTTTGGAGAACCATTAGGATCGTTCCTCGCAAAACGTGCCTTGATCTAGACCTTACATGTGGGCACATGGTTTTCAAAAACATGGGAATACTTAAAACCATCAAATTCCAGCCCATAGAGTGCAAAACCTTGGGTTAAAACCATCAAATCCTCAAAAATGGACCAAGTTCAATGTATCTGGCAGAAATTTCAAAAATGGTCCCTGCGCTTGTAAAACTTGATTTTTTGGCACTTTTAAACCCCGTTAACCTCATTTCAAGGCTCTAAAATGATGTTAAAGTATAGGGAACTTAAAATATGCTCAAAGACATCACGGATGTCGGTTCGTTTGGCCGTACGGTTGTGTTATTCGGGTAATTACGACGGAAGTCGTAACGAACGCAAAAACGATCCAAATTAAGCGATGAATGAAATTTTATCATGCCAATCACTAAAATAAAATATTTTAATGATTACATAAATTTTTGGATGTCCGGATATATTCAGAACGTAAGTTATGCTCGAAAATGCAAACTTATGCACTTTTTGACGCTTTTAGTCCCTATTGATCAAATAAGTTTATTTTTGCGCACGAAACACCTCAAAGCCTATTTCTAAGCTATGTAAAGGATATTTAGGGCATGTTTTACTTATGGTAAAATTTCGGAATGTTCGATACTATGTGAATCAGCATACTTTCGCAGTTTGATGCAAATAGTCCCTGAGTGTGAATAAACTTGTTTTTGACATACCAAAGCTTTCAAAACCTTTTTCTAAGTTATATAAAAGTTATTTAAGGTATGTTAAGCCTTTGTCACTATTCCGGAGTGTTTGCCGCATTAAACTGATTACGTTTACGCTTCAGTTCGTGTTTAACTTTCCAGAAAGCTAGAATCAAAATGTGAAATTGTAAAACCAAAATAAAATTTTTGAGACCAAAACACATTGTTTCTTGATAAAAGATAGTGTCCTACATCGTGTGTGTTTACGGAGCACAAGTGTGTGGGTTTTTCAACTGTGTGGGTAGATTAATGCAACTTTTTTCTAATTTTTAGTTTAATATAATTTTTATTTTTATTTATGTTTATTTTTAAGGTATTAACGATTCATTAAATTGATAAAATCCTTTTTTTACAAATAAAATATTATATATTAAATTAAATTAAAATACTTAAGTTTTGGAGAAATTGGTGACGACACCATGTAATCTAAGGAAATCTAGAAAAATTTATAAAAAGTTGATGTGACGTTTACATGTCACATGGGAAAATATGGGGAAATTGGGACGACACCCTTCATCCTTATCTCAGTCGATTCAGTCTATATTGATCTTTGCTAAAGCTTATGAATCCTCAAATCATGATTATTATTATATATAATAGATCAAGTTGTTAGCTATATTAATTTGAATTTTTTGTCTTTTTGTCAATTTCATCTCTCAACTTTAATTTGATTTTTTGTATTTTTGTGAATTTCACCCCTCAACTTTTAATATTGACATTTAAACGCATTAAAATTTCTAAAACCTTTGTAACATGTCATTCTGACACCCCTCGAGCTTTTCGTGCTTATTTTTAGATACACGTCAGGTATAAATTGTCGTTTTACGTTTCAATGTAGTTTTTTTATCGAAAATGAGTTGTGTCAAATATAATAAATTTTGTGCTTATTTTTGTGGATGTTTTCAGTTGGCTTACATTTTGACGTAAATTTTGTTACAATTAGAGTTACTTTACGTTTTCAATTGGCCTACATTTTGACATACATTTTCTTTAGACTTTATAAATTAGAGTTGCTTCACGTTTGATAAGTAATGTCAAATATAATACATTTTTGTGCTTATTTTTATGAACTTTTTCGATGGTCTACTTTGATCATTAAGCAATTACAAATATATATATATATATATATATATATATATATATATATAGGGGCAGGGTTAGGGAAAACGCCTAAAAAGTGTGAAAACGGTGAGAACGCCCCTCATCTGTTGGATCAAAACAATATACGGAGTAGAATGGCGCGATGGCATTTTCGTAAATAACATCAACTTTATTACTTGGACGTGCTTCATTAAGGGTAAAAGGGTCTTTTTACTGCTTAAATTCAAAACACCAAACTAATGAGCAAAACGCCATTCACATTTTCCGCCTTAACCTACATTCCAGACACGTCAGTCACTTCCAGATTAAACGAATAAAACGCCATTAATACAAAACGCCAAACCTTAATGATAAAACGCGTTACAGATTTAACAGATAGATGGAACAAACAGTAACTGAAAGTTACTTATTAACATTTATTACAAAAAAAATCCCTCCTAAACTACGCGCCAAAAACATCATTATATGAACGACGTTACCATCGCTTCCATCATCACTTCCATTGATCATACTAAAAACGTCATCTTTAACGAAAACTCCAAAAAAAACTCTAAAAGGAAGAAAAATGGCAACCATCGTTTCATGGAGATACACCCTCAGAATCAGAAGATTCGTGATCCGTTTTGACAACAGAAGAAGAGTGTTTGTTAAAACAATCAAAGCCATATTGAACATGGAAGAAGAAGTACAGAGGGGGATCCTAGCACTTGGCGTCCCTCTTGATAACCACTGTGATAAAACACATACGGTTATAAGAAGATTAACCAGAAAATTTGGACCAAACAAGGCAAATGCAAAAATGGACCCAGTCATCAGATCATGGCGTTTTGATGAAGACACATACATGGTCACCATTATATGTGACAACGGAGAGCATGAAGGCTACATGCTTGAAAACGTCATGACCAAGCAGGGTCTTGGGTTCCTGGAGGAGTTACACAACACAACATGTTTGAATACAGACATGAACATAAAATTGGCGTTGTTGCATGACATGTTCAAATGGAGGCTTCAAAATCTTCAAGAACAAGAGGCTAATGAAAGTGAAAATGATGACTTGGATGAGAGACTGGAAGAAGAATCAGAAGAAGAAGACGAGGGGAGTGATGGATACTTCTCAGACAAAGTCCCTTCTGAGGAGGAGTTTTAAATTTTTTTCTTTTTTTTTATTTTGTGTAATTTTTTTTTGTGTTTGTTATGTACTTTTCAAATAATAAAATACTATATTTCTCTCATTAGTTATAAACGCCAAAATGCCACAAAACGTCAAACTTGAAAGATGGGACATGTTACAACCTTAACAAATAAAGCTGAACAAACAGTAAATACAAATAGTAACTGAAACGACGGATGCTTTATTACTAACATTTATTATAATAAAATCCTACCTAAACTACGCGCCAAAAACATCTTATATAAACAAATGTCTCAGGACCTTCCATTATCACACCAAAACACAAACGTCATGTTTCCTAAATACTACTCACCTTAAAACGCCAAAAAATTTAAAACAACCACATGTGGCAAACGTCGTTTCTTGGATATTCAGTATTGTTCTGCATAAAGTTTCACTGAATAGATTCTTAGGTGAGGGGGGTAACTCAATAAAAGATTTTGTTGAATGAGATGGACAAATCTTCAAGAAAAAGAGACTTATGACAGTGATATATCATTTTGCGTGCTTTGTTCTTGAAGAAGGTTTGGATGAGAAGAAAAGATCGATACCAGTGTAAATGTTATTTTGGACTCCATTATTAATCATGAAGAGTGGGATGAAGATAAAGATTGTTTTGGTCAAAAATTACCGAAGCAATTAAGTGATCAAATTAGTTAAGTGAGGTAGTGTGCTAAGAAAATGTGTGGAAAATATGCTAGTTAAGTTGTTTGCAAAAACAGTTTCCAGGATATAGCTCAGGATATCGAGCTATATCTATAATCAAACAATGAGCAAAAATGTAAGGGTTGACACGAGATATACGAGGAAAGCCCTTGATCAATCTAGATCGCCGGCATAAAACCTCGGGAGCTGACAATCGTCGGCTGCCTTGTTCTTCTTATTACTTCAAATATCAGGATACAGTGCAGGATATGATGCGGATCAACTAAGTGTTACAATGAGATTCGAGTACAAGTGTTAGTGTTTGAGAGTGATTGCAGGTAGTAGAAAGCAAGAGTGTGTGAAAAGATTGTGTGTTCCTACTGATCCGATCATTCCTATATATAGCAAAGGAAATAACTAACTATGCTAAAAATCCGGGATATTATGCTAAAAATCCGGGATTCTTGGAATATTCCCTTCTGAACGTTAGGGACTGTTTCAACTCGTTCTCCACGTGCATATTAACAGTAAATCCGGGATTTAAGCTTCCATAACCGTTACAACATTAATATCTTTGACCACCATCCGTAACTCCCATGAAACATGCCATTCTTCAATGCTGACCGTTACAAGAGCTATTCTTCCGCCATCAACGTCTTTATCCTAACCAATTTGAGCGGGTCTTCAGGATGACTTGGTCCTCATGAACATTAGTCCCTTGTAACCAACGTTTACAAGCAAATTGTTAGTAATAGTCAGGATACTGCCTCAGGATGTTACCAGTATCCTGACCCGGTATCCTGATCGTAATCAGCTATCATAAAATCAAGATATAGTGTCAGGATATGGGCTCAGAATTTCACCCATAACAATTGTCCCCAAAAATATAACTGTTGGATATCCTGATTCCAATGGATATATTTTTTAGTCATTCCAACATGTCTGGTAAGGATATTTGTTTCGAACATTCCTTGAGGAGCTTGATACCTACCCCAAGCCAGTCCTAATGAAAAAGGGAGCCATCTGTTGCCACCAGCTCTAAGCCCTTTGCTGCTGCTGCTGCTGCCGAAGGTTTCTCTTATGATGACCTTGGCTTCATGGAATCCATCAAGCACATGACATCCTTCCCTAATAAGGTAAGTATCCAGATCTTGTATCCCGTACACATATACTGAACCTGTATCCTGGTTAGTTTGTCTTTAATGATACCTATATTTTGTAGGGTCTAAATCATCTGGTCGTCCTGCACTTAGAACAATTTTAATTTCTTGCAAGTAGAATAGTTTGACAGTTGAAGGTGGAGGGATCCTGTGTTTTCAGGACGAAGCATTCAACTGTTTATGTAAATGTATTTTAAAAACTTAATTGTGTTCTTGGTGGACGGGTCTCTTTTTGAGATGAAACCAAGAATACAATCCATTAATAATAAACTAACCTTTTAGCCTTATTTGTTGTTGTTGTGTTTTTATTTTGAAAGGTATGTTTTGAATATCCTGATCAAACATCCTGGTCAGGATACTGATGAAATGTTCAATACTTTTGTCATCAAAATGTTAGACAAAACTTGGTTGAATATGACTTTTTAGAAAACTTAGATCATTTAGATAAGGTTTTCAAGACTTGAAAAGTAATAAATCATACCAGAAACACTTAGGCGATAATTTCCAACCTCAACCTTTGAATCCTTTGCAATGTCCCCGGCATGGATGTCCCCTGTCTGTGCAGGATATTGCATCAATATATGACACACTTGAGTATCTCTTCACTTAGTGATTAAACTTCGTAACTTTTCACCAACAGAAGAATGTGTGTAAACACAATCGTAGTTTCTCATATCTTTGGAACTTTGTCAAAAAGTTTAGTTTCACTGGGGATAAACCCTTAATATTCTGGGGATAAACCTTTAATATCCTGTGGATAAACCCAAATTTTCGTGCGCTACAGGCGGGAGTGTATAAACTCCAAGACTTAGAAAGGTGAAAACCTTTAAACCTTAGAGAGTATGAAAATACCCTTTCGTGAGAGAGGGTGATCAATCCTCATATACCTTAAGGATCCAGGATATAGCCAATAATAACGAAATTGTCAGCCACTGTTACATGAACTGGTCCTGCTATCTTGAACTATTCCTGGATAACTTGCGCTCCAGGCGGGGTGTTTAAACGCAATTCGAGAGAAAGGTGAATACCTTTAAACCTTTGAAGGGATCAGGATCCCTTAAACGTGAGAGAGGGGGCCAATCCTCTAATCTTTCGATTTATCTTGAGTATATATCCTGGAGTAACATCCTGAAGCATATCCTACAAAACACCTTTAAACTAAGGTGGGTGTTAGCTTAGCTAACACCCCTCCAATGCTTAAGTCAGTATTGGGTTTCAAAGAATAAATTAAATCAAACATATTTAAAAGAGATAGAATTCATACCATCCCGAGTTAGAAATTAAATTCTAAACTCACTTGAAATAAAGCTTAAGGTGTATAGCATTCCAGGATCTTGGAAACATATCCCCTTCCATATTCTTGAGTCGGTATGCTCCTTTCCCAGATTCTGACTCAACTTCATAAGGTCCTTCCCATTTTGGGGCTAACTTTCCATCAGCAGGATTGGTTGTATTCTGAAAAGCTTTCCTTAACACCCAATCTCCAACTTGAAATCTCCTTGTCCTTAAATTCTTGTTACATGACTTGGCTATCCTCTGCTGATATGCTGCCATCCTTAGCTTTGCTGCATCCCTCGTCTCATCAACAGTATCTAGCTCTTGACATAAGACTTTGGGATTTGATTCAGGATCCCGTAGGCTCGATCTAGCTGTCGGTATCACCATTTCTGTCGGGATCACTGCTTCTGCTCCAAACACCAAAAAAATGGGGTTTGCCCAGTAGCATTCGTCACAGTTGTCCTATCAGCCCATAGGACAAACGGTAGTTCTTCTGCCCATCTTCCTTTTTTAGCACCTAATCTTTTCTTCAAATTGTTGACAATTATCTTGTTTGAGGATTCTGCCTGTCCATTTGCTTGAGGATGTACTGGAGTTGACGTGATCATCTTAATTCCCCAACTTTTGCAAAAATCAGTAGTTCTTTTGCTGATGAATTGAGAGCCATTGTCACAAACTATCTCAGCTGGTACCCCAAATCTGGTCAGGATATTCCTCTTTATGAAGGATACCACTTCTTAATCCCTGACTTGAACAAAGGCCTCGACTTCGACCCACTTGGAGAAATAATCTGTCATTGCTAGCATAAAAACCTTTCCTCCTGGAGCCTTTGGAAGTTTTCCCACTATGTCCATTCCCCATTTCATAAACGGCCAAGGGGATACGATAGGATATAATGGTTCTATAGGCTGATGCAGGATGTTGTTGTGTCTTTGACATGCATCGCATTTCTGAGCATACTCCGCGGCATCCTTTCTCATGGTCGGCCAGTAATATCCTGTTCTCAACACCTTCGAGAACAGAGATCTGCCCCCAGTATGGTTGCCACAGTCTCTTTCGTGTATATCCTGAAGTACCTCCTTGGTTTCAGGATCTTCCAAGCACCTTAGGTACGGACCTGCACGGGATTTCTTATACAAAATATTATTTATAATAGTAAAATGAGATACCTTCATCCTAAAAGCCTTAGGATTTGCATCCTTTGGGATATCTCCTTCTTGAAAATACTTCACAATTGGAGTCATCCAGGATTCAGGATTCAGGATCCTTCTCAGGATATCCATCACCAGGATCCTGGATACATGCTACTTCTTTATCCTGAGATTTGAAATGTTCCATTGCAGGATACAAGATGTGCACTATTGGTATCTGAGTTCCCTCCGGTATCCTGACAGTAGATCCTTAGTTTGCTAGAGCGTCAGCTTCAATATTCTTTTCTATTGGTACCTGTTCAAGTGTAAAAATTTCGAAATATCCTGCTAATTTTTTAACAGTTTCAAGAGATTCAGCTAACTTTTCACCTTTTACTACATAAGATCCATTGAAATGGTTAGTAATTAACAAGGAATCAACAAATACTTGTAAACCCTTGATATTCATGCTCTTAGCTAATTCTAATCCTGCAATTAAAGCTTCATATTCTGCTTCATTATTAGTGGCAGGAAACTCACATCTAATATCCTGGGGTAATATGCCCCCCTGTGGCGATTTTAGTAGTATACCCAAACCTACACCTCTTACATTGGATGCACCATCAGTATATAATGTCCAGGATTCTAAGGTTTCTCCTAGTTGTTGTACTTCTAGATCTACTTCATTTTGAATGTCACTACTGAAATCAGCCACAAAGTCAGCTAAGGCCTGAGACTTTATGGCATTTCTAGGCTCATATATTAAATCATAGGCACTTAATTTTACTGACCACTTAGCCATCCTGCCTGACATCTCGGGTTTCCTAAGCACATTTTTAACAGGATAGTTGGTTTTAACATGAATCCTATGTGTTTCAAAATAATGTCTAAGTTTCGTTGATGCCCTAACTAGGGCTAATATTAATTTCTCTAAATGAGAATATCTAGTTTCAGCATCTAATAAACTTTTACTAACATAATAAACAGGATACTGCTGACCTTCATGATCCTTTACAAGGACAGCGCTTACTGCATTCCCTGATACTGCAAGATAGAGGGATAATGGTTCACCATCCTCGGGCATCATCAATAGAGGCGCAGTTGAAAGATACCGCTTCAAATCCTGCAAGGCCGCTTCATGTTTCTCTCCCCATTCGGATTTCTTATTCTTCTTCAGGATATTATAAAATTCCTTGCATTTTTCCGAGGATCTTGAGATAAATCTGTTTATTGCTGCAACTCGCCCTGTTAATCGTTGGACATCTTTCATGTTTGAAGGTGACTTGATATCTAAGATAGCTTTAATCTGCTCTGGGCTTGCCTCTATCCCCCTTTTCGTCACCATGTATCCTAGAAACTTTCCTGCTCCCACTCCAAAATGGCATTTAGCAGGATTAAATTTCATGTTGTACTGGTCCAGGATATCAAATGCTCCCTTAATATCCTGGAGGTGATCCTCAGCCTTCTTGGATTTTACTACCATATCATCGATGTACACCTCCATGGTGTCCCCCAGTTTGTCTTTAAACATCATGTTCACCAATCTCTGGTATGTTGCACCTGCATTTTTCAAACCAAAAGGCATCGCAGTATAACAATAAATACCTGTTGGTGTCATGAAAGCAGTATCCTCCTGATCCGAGGGTTTCATTTGGATCTGTTGGAATCCTGAGGAGGCATCCATGAAGGTTAACATCTCGTGACCAGCAGTAGCATCCACCATTGAATCAATATGAGGTAGAGGAAACGGGTCTTTGGGACAAGCTTTGTTCAAGTCTGTGTAATCCACACAAACTCTCCATTTCCCATTTTTCTTTTGCACCACAACTACATTTGCTAGCTACTTGGGAAATTTAACTTCCCTAATCATCTTGCTCTTTAACAATCTTTCAACCTCTTCCTGAATGATAGTGTTCCGCTCTGGAGCAAACTTCCTTCGTTTCTGTTGGACAGGCTTAAAAGACCTATCGATTCCAAGCTTGTGAGTTATAATATCCTTGGAAATACCTGTCATATCCTCATGTTTCCATGCGAATGTTGACATCCTGCATTTCAAAAAGTTAGTTAATTGACTTTCAATATCCTGAGGGATATTGGTTCCTACGAGTACAGAGATATCTGGATTATCCTGATCTAGGACAATTTTCTTAACATCCTGCTCTGAAGCCTCCATGATATCCTGGGCTCGCATCTTTAATTGCTATGCTGCGTTGGGCTTGGTTGAGGATTTCATGGAGGACGAGTAACACTCCTTTGCCTCCTGTTGATCACTGTCCACCTTGACAACCCCCCAAGGAGTAGGGATCTTAATGCATTGATGATAGGTTGATGGCACAGCTTTCATATCATGGATCTATGGCCTACCCAATATAATATTGTAGCAGGATAAGGAGTCCATAACACAGAAGCGTTGCATTGAGTTGACCCCTTCAACATACACAGGCAACTTTATTTCTCCCACGGTATTCCTGGCTTCTCCACTGAACCCAACAAGCACAGTGGATTTCGAAGTAATATCCATCGGGGATACATTCATCCTCTTCAGCGTTTCTAGCTGAATTATGTTGACAGAGCTGCCATTATCCACCAGTATCCTGCGCACTAAATGATTAGCAACACATAAAGTATTACCAAAGCATCATGGTGAGGATCCTGGATAGTATCCATGGCATCATTGTCGAACGTGATCACTTTATCAGTTGTGAGGGTTGACATCCTGGCTGGCTTATCTCCCCTTTCTGCCTTAGCCTCCTTTGCATGTCTTTTTGCTGCAGAATAAGAGGTCCCACAGATATCAGATCCTCCTGAAATAAAGTTAATTATTTTTGCATTCGCAGGAGGTGATGCTGCCCGTTCAGGATCCTTCTTAGGATCCTGACCCTTATTCTTCTTTCTTCCCAAGAGGTCCTTCAGATATCCTTTGCTTAAGAGATAGCTTATTTCTTTCCTTAAAGCGATGCAATCCTCGGTAACATGTCCAAAGTCCTCATGGAAAGCACACCATTTGGACTTGTCCTTCCAATCAGCCATTTGTTGATTTTTCCGGGGCCATATTGCTTTGTCTCCTAAACCCTGCATAGCATACATTAGTTCAGGTATATTAACAGAAAAACAATATTCAGACAACTCAGGATACTCCTCAGGATCCTCATCTTCAACAGCATTCACTTTCTTGTTGTCATTTCTGCCATATGGCTTTGAGCGATATCGTTTATATGAGGATTCTGATTTCCTGTTGGTTGACTCATAGGTTGTGGACGAATTCATCCTCTCTTGCATCTTTTTTTCATCCTCCAGCCGAATGTATCTTAAAGCCCTGTTACGAGCTTCGTCCAGATTCCTGCAGGGATTCATTACAAGATCCTGATAAAATTGAGAATCCTTTTGCAACCCCATCTTGAAGGCTTGCACAGCTGTTGCAACATCAAGATGCAGGATATCCAAAGATTCCCGACTAAACTTGTTCACATAATCCCTCAAGGATTCCTGAGGTCCTTGAGTTATCCTGTAAAGATCACTGGTTAGTTTCTCAAAACTCCGGCTGCAAGAAAATTGACTATTAAATAAATTAACTAAATGAGCAAATGAAGTATTTGAGTGAGGAGGAACGTTTAATAGCCATTTTAAGGCTGATCCTGTTAAGGTAGAACCAAAACCCTTGCACAGGCATGCTTCTTTGAGATCTGGAGGGATAGGGTTGATTTCCATCCTTTCCCTATACTGGGCAATATGCTCATCAGGATCCGTAGTTCCGTCATAGAGTTTCATGTTGGGGGTTTGAAATCTTTTTGGTATTTCAGCATCACAAATAGGATATGCAAACCGTGATATCCTGTGGCTGTCCTGGGACACTTCTGGAATTGGCTGGACCACCCCAGGCATACTTGATATCATGTCTTTCAGTTTTTGAAGCTCTCTGGAAAATGCTGATGTCATACCTGCATCCTGCAAAGATCCAACACCATTAGTAGCAAGAGTATTATTATTATTAGACACATTACCAGTCTGGGGATTCTGGCCATATCCTGAAGCATATCCGGAGCTTCTCATAGTTGATACTCTTACTGAAGAGGGTATCTCAGGGGTATGATTCTGGGAATGGCTAGGCATAATATTCCCCCAGTTATCCTCAGTATAAACTGCAGAACTGAAGTTCAAAGCCCTGGGTTGCAAGGGAGTGACAGTATCTTCAGCAGGCCTACTTGGGCCGGATTTTAAGAATTGTATCTCTCTCATCAGCATCTGATTAGTTTCCTGCTGCTGCCTCATTTGTTCCTGTACACTACCAAACAAATTTAGAATTTCTTCGTTAGAAGCCAAAACAGGAGCAGATCCCTGGATATTGCGAGCGGGGATAACATCCCGAGCCACATGACTTTCAGTTCCCTGTGAAGAGGCTTGCATTCTCGGAGGAGGTGGTGGAAGCACCGAACCAATTGTTGCAGAGGTTGTAGCAGACACGGTGGAAGATCTCATGTTTTGTCACACCCCCAAAATCCACCTGCGGAGTACTACCGCTTGGAGGCGTGACTGACCAGGATCCAGCCACCAATCATATTGAACAAGCATATAAGTAGTTATAAAATCCAACCAATACAATTGGTGTTCAAACAAAACATAGTTAAGTTGCAAGCGGAAGCATAAGTCTTAAATCAAAACATAAGTTTAATTGTTTTAAAGTTTAACATGGCACACAGCCGTCCATGTCCCACAACGACTCTCCTCCATGCAAGCTCCAGCTAAGTACCTATTGACCTGCAAAGCATGTAGTAACGAGTCAACAACAAGTTGAGCGAGTTCACGGTTGGGTGTTCGTTTTAAGTTGTTTCGAAAACAGTTTCCTTTATCTGGCATCCTGCCGTGGGGGTTACCCCATAGTTGAAAACGTGACTTGTTTGTTCCCGGTTACTCTGGCTATCCAGCCGTGGGGGCTACCCCGTGTTAGTTATCTGGCATTTCGGCCGTGGGGGCTACCCCATGTATACACTAGACTCGTTACCATATCGACTGCTGACTGTAGTCATGTTTATGTGCCCTGAAACTGTCAATGTCTATCATCATTGACGTGCCCCAGATCCATTAGTTCACGCCCGTCCTCTGCGGCACGGTGTGAGGTTTGTCAGACCTAAATAGCGCTATCTAACTAATGACCCGCTCGCCATTGGCCCGGCGATTAAGTCGATATAAAAAGGAGGGACTTCGTGATAGAGTTTTGGTCTAGTACGAGTTATCTGTCCATGAGGACGAGGAATTACATTCCTGAACCATTGCTGTCCTACCCAAGGAGGACGAGGAAATCCACATTCCTTAACCCCATTCCCAACCCAGGGAATCCCATGCTTTGTAGAGGGTGTGAACTCACCTTGGTTTGCTCGGTAGAAACACAGGAACGTCAAGTTTAAATGCTAGTGGTCAATCACGTCCAAACATAGTTGTACCATATAAGTCAGGTTCGCATTCAAGTAGTACACGTATGTTTCTAGCACATTGCACTCAAGTATCATTCATAACATTCACATTCAATAGAAACGTATAAGGTCCATGCCTTAGGCCCAACAGTCCGGCCCAATTATCTAAGCCCGTAATAGTGTGCAAATCCAAATCAGCGTGTACATGCGTATAGTCTCGAGTCGCAACCAGGTGTTCTCGACTCGCAACCTGAGTTGCAAACTGCGATCTCGAGTTATCATGGTCACGGTCTCGAGTCGCAACGGGACTCGTAACCGTGGTTTCGAGTCATAAGGTTTGTGTGCTGATCAAGTGTGGTCTCGAGTCGAAACTATGGGTTTGCGACTCGCAACCTGTGTCGCAACCGGGGATCTCGACTCGTCATGTGGTGGTCTCGAGTCGCAACCGAAGGTCTCGACTGGACATCTGCTGATCGCTGGTACATGTACTAAACCAATAGAATTTCATGTTCATGAGATAATGTACTAACCAATGATATTTCATAAACATGTTTCCTTGTCTACTACTAACTAAAAATGGATCAAACAACAAGTTTTCAAATATTCATATTATGTTCACATCACATTCATGTTGTTCTTCATCATTATTCATAAAAACCCAAATCAAACAAAACTCATGAACAACTCTTATCAACACTTAGACATATAACCGGATTTTTGTTCTTGATTACTAACATGCACCCTATGATATCAACACAATGAATTATCCTAACCGTGAACCTACCACAACCGACTACAAGCATTCGGTTTCCATTCATTAATCAATCCAACTTGTATCAACATCAAAATCCATATAGAGCCGATAATACTCATTCATAGTCAAGCATACATTACTTATCCTAACATAATCAATACATTACCATACAATCATCATCATCATCCGAAATAAACATATAACATGCATCATTGACCTATAACATCACACATCAACACCTTTAATCATGAAAATACATGTGTTTGCAAGGAAATTACTAACCGGTTCAAGTATGGGTTCAAAGGTGTGAATGAAGCTTCCAAGTGGGTGTGTACGAGTTGGTTCGAGAGTCCTTGTGGTTGCCGGTTTGATCCGAGAGTAAAGAAGAGGAAAGGTGGTGCTTGATTCTCTAGGGTTTAAGGTTTGTAGGAGAAGATGTGTGTGAGAGTGAGTGTGTTGTCCAAGGAAATGGCAAACATGGCTATCCACTTAGTTTATATATCCGATCCAAGTAGTGCACCCTAATGGGCTTTCGGTTGGGTTAGACGAGGTGTACGGCCCATCCGGCCCATTGTTTCATTGCTCACTCGAGACCGCATGGTCTCGAGTTGGGTCCTTGTGTCTCGGGTCATAATAATACACACATACATACAATTACAACACATAAACGTAGCACGTAATCACATAGGATGTTCATATATATAATTGATCACACAAGTTAACTAGTCACACGTTTAAGCATGTTACATCGAGATATAACGAAAGGTTCTAAATTTCGAGTTGTCACATCATCCCCAAGTTGAAAGAAATTTCGTCCCGAAATTTGGTAAGCACTCACTGAGGAAGCTAGTTAAGTTGTATGGTTTTCCTGGTTTTCCTGGGGTGTCACATCCACCCCCCGTTGATCTGGAATTTCGTCCCGAAATTCCGTAGCTTCAGCCTCAGTAGTGGGTGTACTGTTTGCGAACAGTTGGGGATACTTTTGTTTCATCTGATCTTCGCGCTCCCAGGTGAACTCTGGGCCGCGACGTGAGTTCCAACGAACTCGAACGAGAGGTATTCTAGTGCTCTTGAGGACCTTAACATCCCGGTCCGTGATTTCGACTGGTTCCTCGACGAATCGTAACTGCTCGTCGATAGTGAGTTCCTTCAGAGGAACTACGTCTCATCTGACAGACACTTCTTCAGATTCGACACGTGAAAAACGTTGTGAACTGCACCGAGTTCCGCTGGTAAGTTTAGTCTGTAGGCCACCCTGCCTATTTTCTCAATGATTTCGAAAGGTCCAATGTATCGTGGGTTAAGTTTGCCGCGTTTACCAAAACGAACCACACCCTTCCAGGGCGAAACTTTGAGTAGTACCCGCTCCCCAATCTGGAGCTCAAGTGGTTTCCTGCCCTTATCGGCGTAAACTTTCTGACGGTCACGAGCTGCCGCCATGCGTTTTCGTATTTGAGCAATTTGTTCGGTTGTGTCTACCACATGTTCTGGGCCAGTGATCTGACTATCTCCCACCTCTGCCCAACAAAGAGGTGACCGGCATTTACGTCCGTACAATGCCTCAAACGGAGCAGCTTTAATGCTGGTGTGGTAGCTGTTATTGTACGAGAATTCCACAAGTGGCAGATGCTTCTCCCAGCGGTTGCCAAAATCGATTACACATGCACGAAGCATGTCTTCCAAGGTTTGAATAGTGCGCTCGGACTGCCCGTCCGTCTGAGGGTGATACGCTGTGCTCATATCTAGTCGTGAGCCAAAGGATTTGTGCATTGCTTACCACAGCTCTGAAGTAAAACGTGCATCTCGATCCGAGATAATGGAGGTGGGCACCCCGTGCCTCGAAACAACTTCCTTGAGGTATATTTCTGCGAGAGTGGAGAATTTATCCGTCTCCTTGATAGCCAGGAAGTGTGCAGACTTCGTGAGTCGATCCACGATCACCCAAATAGTATCGTTTCCGCGCTGGGATCTAGGCAGGCCAGTGACAAAGTCCATGGAATTTGCTCCCATTTCCATTGAGGTATCTCTGGTTGTTGGAGCAGGCCAGATGGTTTCTGGTATTCAGATTTGACTCTCGCACAAGTCAAACACTTGCTGACGTAAGTTGCTATGTGGGCTTTCATGCTAGGCCACCAATACGTGGTTTTGATATCGTGGTACATTTTATCCGAACCAGGGTGTACTGAGTAGCGAGACTTGTGTGCTTCATCCATCACAAGCTCTCGTAGGTTGCCATAGAGTGGGACCCAAACACGTCCCGTTACGTAGTAAGCACCGTCTTCCTTCTGTTCTAAGCGTTGCCTTGATCCGCGTAGGGCTTCAGCCCTGACGTTTTCTGGTTTCAGTGCTTCTATCTGAGCAGCTCGTATCTGGGAGGGAAGACTAGAATGGATCGTGAGTTGTAAAGCTCGTACGCGTCTAGGCGCAGTGTCCTTTTGACTGAGGGCGTCAGCCACAACATTGGCCTTGCCCGGGTGATACCTGATTGAGCACTCGTAGTCATTTAGTAGCTCGACCCATCGTCGTTGCCGCATGTTCAGTTCCTTCTGCTTGAAGATATGCTCGAGGCTCCTGTGGTCGGTATAGATGGCGCACTTGGTACCGTACAGGTAATGCCGCCATAACTTAAGTGCAAAGACAACAGCTCCCAGTTCCAAGTCGTGAGTAGTGTAGTTCTTCTCGTGAACTTTGAGTTGGCGTGAGGCGTAGGCTATAACTTTATCCCGTTGCATCAATACGCAACCAAGACCCTGAATTGATGCGTCACAGTAGAACACGAAGTCGTCTGTGCCCTCTGGCAATGAAAGGATAGGTGCACTGCAAAGTCTATCCTTCAAGTGCTGAAATGCTAACTCCTGTGCATTTCCCCAGCGATAAATAAGGCCTTTCTGTGTTAGCGAGGTGAGAGGCTGTGCGATCTTAGAAAAGTCCTTTATGAATCTCCTGTAGTAACCTGCCAATCCCAAGAATTGGCGAATTTCCTTTGGTGTACGAGGTGCAGGCCAGTTCTTAATCGAGTCTACCTTGGATGGATCAACGTGAATCCCATCCTTGTTTACCACGTGGCCTAAGAAATGGACTTCTCGAAGCCAGAAGTCGCATTTCGAGAACTTTGCGTAAAGATGTTCTGTTCGAAGGAGTTCGAGAATAAGTCGCAGATGCTGCTCGTGTTCTTCCTGACTCTTAGAGTAGATCAGGATGTCGTCGATGAAGACTATAACGAACTTGTCCAGGTAAGGCTTGCACACTCGATTCATCAAGTCCATGAAAACCGCAGGTGCGTTCGTCAGCCCCAAAGGCATGACCAAGAACTCATAGTGTCCGTAACGCGTTCTAAAAGCTGTTTTGGAGACATCCTCTTCTCGGACTCTTAGCTGGTGATAACCGGATCTCAAATCGATCTTTGAATAGTAGCTCGACCCTTGCAGCTGGTCGAATAAGTCGTCAATACGTGGTAGAGGATAACGATTCTTCACCGTTACCTTGTTGAGTTCCCGGTAGTCGATGCACATCCTGAAGGTACCGTCCTTCTTCTTCACAAATAGTACTGGAGCTCCCCAGGGCGATGAGCTAGGACGAATGAAACCCTTATCCAAGAGTTCTTGCAGTTGCGTAGAGAGTTCTTCCAACTCTGATGGAGCTAAGCGATACGGTGCACGAGCTATAGGCGCAGCTCCAGGAGCTAGTTCAATCTGAAACTCGACTTGGCGATGAGGCGGAAGACCAGGTAATTCCTCAGGAAATACCTCAGGATAGTCGTGTACAACTGGAAAATCTTCTATCTTCTTCTCTTTCTCCGAGGTGTCAGTAACGAGAGCCAAAATGGCAGTGTGGCCCTTTCGCAAGCACTTTTGGGCCTTAAGGAGGGAGATGACGTTCTCAACGGCACTCCGCTTGTCGCCACGAATCATGAGAGGCTCACCACCTGAACCAGGAATACGGACAATCTTTTCGTTGCAAAGAATCTCTGCTCGGTGTTGGGATAACCAATCCATCCCAATGACAACGTCGAAACTACCCAAGACGATAGGAATAAGGTCGATAGAGAAGTCCTGGTCAGCGAGAATAAGTTTACAACCCTTGACTACGTGTGTGGCTTCTAAACTCTTACCATTCGCTAGCTCTACAGTGTGCTTGTTGTTCAAAGGTGTTGGAATACGCTTAAGCATTCGACTAACTTCTAGTGACATGTAGCTAGTATCGGCACCCGAATCAAATAATACTGAAACATAAAAGTCGTCGAGAAGGAACTTACCCGCCACAACATTGGGGTCATTCCTTGCTTCACCTTGGCCGATCACGAACGCCCGCCCCCTGGCGCCATTGTTGTTGTTGTTCCCATTGTTACCATTCCCTTGATTGTTGTTATTGTTGTTGTTGTTCTGGTTCATGTTCAGTTGGGGACAATCTCTCTTGAAGTGGCCTTCAACTCCACACTGAAAGCACCCTTTGTTATCACCCTGCTGCGGCTGTTGGCGTTGGTTCTGTTGAGTTTGCTGACGATTCTGATTGGCGGGGTATAAGCTCCTGCAATCCTTTGCAGCGTGACCTGGCTTGTTGCACCGATGACAGTTGCCCCTGGTGCATGGCCCGCTGTGGTGCAGGCTGCAGCGATTGCATTTGGGGTGATTTCCTTTGTACCCACCATGACTTTGACCACCAGACGATTGCTGATTAGGGCTCTTGTAGTCATCAGTCTTTCTCTGCTGAGACTGGGACTGAACAGAAGTCGAACCCTTACTTGAAGTTCCATCCCATTTCCGTTTGTTGTCACTAGAGGTACAAGAAGTGGTTGCAGCACCTATGCGTTTTGGTAACTTGTTCTGCTCCACCGCCTGATCCGTGAGACGGTGAGCCAACTGAACAGCTTGCTGGTAGGTAGCGAGGTTCGCTAAAGTCACATGACTTTGGATTTCTGGCACTAAGCCCTGAAGAAATAGTTCGATGCGTTTGATGGGAGGATCCACCATAGTAGGACACAGAATTGCCAGTTCGTTCGACCTTTTCACATAAGCTTCAATTTCCGACCCCGTCATCTTGAGGTTGAAGAATTCCACCTCTAGTTTATGAATCTCATCCCGACTGCAGTATTCTTCCTTGATCATTTCCTTAAAATTCTCCCATGGGGTGGCGTTGGCAGCAACCAACCCCAGCATTTGGACCTGAGCGTTCCACCATGTGAGGGCTAAACCCTCGAGAGTACCGGTAGCATACTTCACCCTGCGCGCCTCAGGGCATTCACACATTTCGAACACAGATTCTAGTTTCTCAAACCAGTGGAGGAGACCTACTGCTCCTTCAGTGCCGCTAAAAGTAGTTGGTCGGCAGTCCATGAAAGTTTTAAAAGTGCACACGGGTGGCTGAACGTGTTGACCTATTGTGGGTGAAAGAAAATACAGAGTTTAACACAAAGGTTCGTTCACGAGAGTAGGATTCTAAAGATCCTAGAATGAGTTCGGACTGCAGGATATACCTCCTGCGTGTGCAGCTGCAAGTGCTGCGGTAACTCGTTCGTTGATCAGAGCCGTCAACTGGGCTTGTGTCAGGTTAACGCGTCCAGACATGATCTTCATATCAAGAGTATTACGAGTGAGAGAGGTTCGCGAAAATGCGATGATAGAAGTGAGCAAATACACACGTGTTCGAGCAACAGTAGTTATACTAATCAAGCATACCACGAGCAATGTACTATGTAACTAGCAAGTAGGCAATACACACATATCATATCACCTAGAATGTCGAGCCTTGCATGTGGAGTGAAGCGTCGTTGTGGATCGTAGAGCACTGTACAGGTTATAGTCTGATTTTAATACAACTTTTCCCCTTATTAAAACCAAGTTCACTATAACCAATGGCTCTGATACCAATCTGTCACACCCCCAAAATCCACCTGCGGAGTACTACCGCTTGGAGGCGTGACTGACCAGGATCCAGCCACCAATCATATTGAACAAGCATATAAGTAGTTATAAAATCCAACCAATACAATTGGTGTTCAAACAAAACATAGTTAAGTTGCAAGCGGAAGCATAAGTCTTAAATCAAAACATAAGTTTAATTGTTTTAAAGTTTAACATGGCACACAGCCGTCCATGTCCCACAACGACTCTCCTCCATGCAAGCTCCAGCTAAGTACCTATTGACCTGCAAAGCATGTAGTAACGAGTCAACAACAAGTTGAGCGAGTTCACGGTTGGGTGTTCGTTTTAAGTTGTTTCGAAAACAGTTTCCTTTATCTGGCATCCTGCCGTGGGGGTTACCCCATAGTTGAAAACGTGACTTGTTTGTTCCCGGTTACTCTGGCTATCCAGCCGTGGGGGCTACCCCGTGTTAGTTATCTGGCATTTCGGCCGTGGGGGCTACCCCATGTATACACTAGACTCGTTACCATATCGACTGCTGACTGTAGTCATGTTTATGTGCCCTGAAACTGTCAATGTCTATCATCATTGACGTGCCCCAGATCCATTAGTTCACGCCCGTCCTCTGCGGCACGGTGTGAGGTTTGTCAGACCTAAATAGCGCTATCTAACTAATGACCCGCTCGCCATTGGCCCGGCGATTAAGTCGATATAAAAAGGAGGGACTTCGTGATAGAGTTTTGGTCTAGTACGAGTTATCTGTCCATGAGGACGAGGAATTACATTCCTGAACCATTGCTGTCCTACCCAAGGAGGACGAGGAAATCCACATTCCTTAACCCCATTCCCAACCCAGGGAATCCCATGCTTTGTAGAGGGTGTGAACTCACCTTGGTTTGCTCGGTAGAAACACAGGAACGTCAAGTTTAAATGCTAGTGGTCAATCACGTCCAAACATAGTTGTACCATATAAGTCAGGTTCGCATTCAAGTAGTACACGTATGTTTCTAGCACATTGCACTCAAGTATCATTCATAACATTCACATTCAATAGAAACGTATAAGGTCCATGCCTTAGGCCCAACAGTCCGGCCCAATTATCTAAGCCCGTAATAGTGTGCAAATCCAAATCAGCGTGTACATGCGTATAGTCTCGAGTCGCAACCAGGTGTTCTCGACTCGCAACCTGAGTTGCAAACTGCGATCTCGAGTTATCATGGTCACGGTCTCGAGTCGCAACGGGACTCGTAACCGTGGTTTCGAGTCATAAGGTTTGTGTGCTGATCAAGTGTGGTCTCGAGTCGAAACTATGGGTTTGCGACTCGCAACCTGTGTCGCAACCGGGGATCTCGACTCGTCATGTGGTGGTCTCGAGTCGCAACCGAAGGTCTCGACTGGACATCTGCTGATCGCTGGTACATGTACTAAACCAATAGAATTTCATGTTCATGAGATAATGTACTAACCAATGATATTTCATAAACATGTTTCCTTGTCTACTACTAACTAAAAATGGATCAAACAACAAGTTTTCAAATATTCATATTATGTTCATATCACATTCATGTTGTTCTTCATCATTATTCATAAAAACCCAAATCAAACAAAACTCATGAACAACTCTTATCAACACTTAGACATATAACCGGATTTTTGTTCTTGATTACTAACATGCACCCTATGATATCAACACAATGAATTATCCTAACCGTGAACCTACCACAACCGACTACAAGCATTCGGTTTCCATTCATTAATCAATCCAACTTGTATCAACATCAAAATCCATATAGAGCCGATAATACTCATTCATAGTCAAGCATACATTACTTATCCTAACATAATCAATACATTACCATACAATCATCATCATCATCCGAAATAAACACATAACATGCATCATTGACCTATAACATCACACATCAACACCTTTAATCATGAAAATACATGTGTTTGCAAGGAAATTACTAACCGGTTCAAGTATGGGTTCAAAGGTGTGAATGAAGCTTCCAAGTGGGTGTGTACGAGTTGGTTCGAGAGTCCTTGTGGTTGCCGGTTTGATCCGAGAGTAAAGAAGAGGAAAGGTGGTGCTTGATTCTCTAGGGTTTAAGGTTTGTAGGAGAAGATGTGTGTGAGAGTGAGTGTGTTGTCCAAGGAAATGGCAAACATGGCTATCCACTTAGTTTATATATCCGATCCAAGTAGTGCACCCTAATGGGCTTTCGGTTGGGTTAGACGAGGTGTACGGCCCATCCGGCCCATTGTTTCATTGCTCACTCGAGACCGCATGGTCTCGAGTTGGGTCCTTGTGTCTCGGGTCATAATAATACACACATACATACAATTACAACACATAAACGTAGCACGTAATCACATAGGATGTTCATATATATAATTGATCACACAAGTTAACTAGTCACACGTTTAAGCATGTTACATCGAGATATAACGAAAGGTTCTAAATTTCGAGTTGTCACATCATCCCCAAGTTGAAAGAAATTTCGTCCCGAAATTTGGTAAGCACTCACTGAGGAAGCTAGTTAAGTTGTATGGTTTTCCTGGTTTTCCTGGGGTGTCACATCCACCCCCCGTTGATCTGGAATTTCGTCCCGAAATTCCGTAGCTTCAGCCTCAGTAGTGGGTGTACTGTTTGCGAACACTTGGGGATACTTTTGTTTCATCTGATCTTCGCGCTCCCAGGTGAACTCTGGGCCGCGACGTGAGTTCCAACGAACTCGAACGAGAGGTATTCTAGTGCTCTTGAGGACCTTAACATCCCGGTCCGTGATTTCGACTGGTTCCTCGACGAATCGTAACTGCTCGTCGATAGTGAGTTCCTTCAGAGGAACTACGTCTCATCTGACAGACACTTCTTCAGATTCGACACGTGAAAAACGTTGTGAACTGCACTGAGTTCCGCTGGTAAGTTTAGTCTGTAGGCCACCCTGCCTATTTTCTCAATGATTTCGAAAGGTCCAACGTATCGTGGGTTAAGTTTGCCGCATTTACCAAAACGAACCACACCCTTCCAGGGCGAAACTTTGAGTAGTACCCGCTCCCCAATCTGGAGCTCAAGTGGTTTCCTGCCCTTATCGGCGTAAACTTTCTGACGGTCACGAGCTGCCGCCATGCGTTTTCGTATTTGAGCAATTTGTTCGGTTGTGTCTACCACATGTTCTGGGCCAGTGATCTGACTATCTCCCACCTCTGCCCAACAAAGAGGTGACCGGCATTTACGTCCGTACAATGCCTCAAACGGAGCAGCTTTAATGCTGGTGTGGTAGCTGTTATTGTACGAGAATTCCACAAGTGGCAGATGCTTCTCCCAGCGGTTGCCAAAATCGATTACACATGCACGAAGCATGTCTTCCAAGGTTTGAATAGTGCGCTCGGACTGCCCGTCCGTCTGAGGGTGATACGCTGTGCTCATATCTAGTCGTGAGCCAAAGGATTTGTGCATTGCTTACCACAGCTCTGAAGTAAAACGTGCATCTCGATCCGAGATAATGGAGGTGGGCACCCCGTGCCTCGAAACAACTTCCTTGAGGTATATTTCTGCGAGAGTGGAGAATTTATCCGTCTCCTTGATAGCCAGGAAGTGTGCAGACTTCGTGAGTCGATCCACGATCACCCAAATAGTATCGTTTCCGCGCTGGGATCTAGGCAGGCCAGTGACAAAGTCCATGGAATTTGCTCCCATTTCCATTGAGGTATCTCTGGTTGTTGGAGCAGGCCAGATGGTTTCTGGTATTCAGATTTGACTCTCGCACAAGTCAAACACTTGCTGACGTAAGTTGCTATGTGGGCTTTCATGCTAGGCCACCAATACGTGGTTTTGATATCGTGGTACATTTTATCCGAACCAGGGTGTACTGAGTAGCGAGACTTGTGTGCTTCATCCATCACAAGCTCTCGTAGGTTGCCATAGAGTGGGACCCAAACACGTCCCGTTACGAAGTAAGCACCGTCTTCCTTCTGTTCTAAGCGTTGCCTTGATCCGCGTAGGGCTTCAGCCCTGACGTTTTCTGGTTTCAGTGCTTCTATCTGAGCAGCTCGTATCTGGGAGGGAAGACTAGAATGGATCGTGAGTTGTAAAGCTCGTACGCGTCTAGGCGCAGTGTCCTTTCGACTGAGGGCGTCAGCCACAACATTGGCCTTGCCCGGGTGATACCTGATTGAGCACTCGTAGTCATTTAGTAGCTCGACCCATCGTCGTTGCCGCATGTTCAGTTCCTTCTGCTTGAAGATATGCTCGAGGCTCCTGTGGTCGGTATAGATGGCGCACTTGGTACCGTACAGGTAATGCCGCCATAACTTAAGTGCAAAGACAACAGCTCCCAGTTCCAAGTCGTGAGTAGTGTAGTTCTTCTCGTGAACTTTGAGTTGGCGTGAGGCGTAGGCTATAACTTTATCCCGTTGCATCAATACGCAACCAAGACCCTGAATTGATGCGTCACAGTAGAACACGAAGTCGTCTGTGCCCTCTGGCAATGAAAGGATAGGTGCACTGCAAAGTCTATCCTTCAAGTGCTGAAATGCTAACTCCTGTGCATTTCCCCAGCGATAAATAAGGCCTTTCTGTGTTAGCGAGGTGAGAGGCTGTGCGATCTTAGAAAAGTCCTTTATGAATCTCCTGTAGTAACCTGCCAATCCCAAGAATTGGCGAATTTCCTTTGGTGTACGAGGTGCAGGCCAGTTCTTAATCGAGTCTACCTTGGATGGATCAACGTGGATCCCATCCTTGTTTACCACGTGGCCTAGGAAATGGACTTCTCGAAGCCAGAAGTCGCATTTCGAGAACTTTGCGTAAAGATGTTCTGTTCGAAGGAGTTCGAGAATAAGTCGCAGATGCTGCTCGTGTTCTTCCTGACTCTTAGAGTAGATCAGGATGTCGTCGATGAAGACTATAACGAACTTGTCCAGGTAAGGCTTGCACACTCGATTCATCAAGTCCATGAAAACCGCAGGTGCGTTCGTCAACCCAAAAGGCATGACCAAGAACTCATAGTGTCCGTAACGCGTTCTAAAAGCTGTTTTGGAGACATCCTCTTCTCGGACTCTTAGCTGGTGATAACCGGATCTCAAATCGATCTTTGAATAGTAGCTCGACCCTTGCAGCTGGTCGAATAAGTCGTCAATACGTGGTAGAGGATAACGATTCTCCACCGTTACCTTGTTGAGTTCCCGGTAGTCGATGCACATCCTGAAGGTACCGTCCTTCTTCTTCACAAATAGTACTGGAGCTCCCCAGGGCGATGAGCTAGGACGAATGAAACCCTTATCCAAGAGTTCTTGCAGTTGCGTAGAGAGTTCTTCCAACTCTGATGGAGCTAAGCGATACGGTGCACGAGCTATAGGCGCAGCTCCAGGAGCTAGTTCAATCTGAAACTCGACTTGGCGATGAGGCGGAAGACCAGGTAATTCCTCAGGAAATACCTCAGGATAGTCGCGTACAACTGGAAAATCTTCTATCTTCTTCTCTTTCTCCGAGGTGTCAGTAACGAGAGCCAAAATGGCAGTGTGGCCCTTTCGCAAGCACTTTTGGGCCTTAAGGAGGGAGATGACGTTCTCAACGGCACTCCGCTTGTCGCCACGAATCATGAGAGGCTCACCACCTGAACCAGGAATACGGACAATCTTTTCGTTGCAAAGAATCTCTGCTCGGTGTTGGGATAACCAATCCATCCCAATGACAACGTCGAAACTACCCAAGACGATAGGAATAAGGTCGATAGAGAAGTCCTGGTCAGCGAGAATAAGTTTACAACCCTTGACTACGTGTGTGGCTTCTAAACTCTTACCATTCGCTAGCTCTACAGTGTGCTTGTTGTTCAAAGGTGTTGGAATACGCTTAAGCATTCGACTAACTTCTAGTGACATGTAGCTAGTATCGGCACCCGAATCAAATAATACTGAAACATAAAAGTCGTCGAGAAGGAACTTACCCGCCACAACATTGGGGTCATTCCTTGCTTCACCTTGGCCGATCACGAACGCCCGCCCCCTGGCGCCATTGTTGTTGTTGTTCCCATTGTTACCATTCCCCTGATTGTTGTTATTGTTGTTGTTGTTCTGGTTCCTGTTCAGTTGGGGACAATCTCTCTTGAAGTGGCCTTCAGCTCCACACTGAAAGCACCCTTTGTTATCACCCTGCTGCGGCTGTTGGCGTTGGTTCTGTTGAGTTTGCTGACGATTCTGATTGGCGGGGTATAAGCTCCTGCAATCCTTTGCAGCGTGACCTGGCTTGTTGCACCGATGACAGTTGCCCCTGGTGCATGGCCCACTGTGGTGCAGGCTGCAGCGATTGCATTTGGGGTGATTTCCTTTGTACCCACCATGACTTTGACCACCAGACGATTGCTGATTAGGGCTCTTGTAGTCATCAGTCTTTCTCTGCTGAGACTGGGACTGAACAGAAGTCGAACCCTTACTTGAAGTTCCATCCCATTTTCGTTTGTTGTCACTAGAGGTACCAGAAGTAGTTGCAACACCTATGCGTTTTGGTAACTTGTTCTGCTCCACCGCCTGATCCGTGAGACGGTGAGCCAACTGAACAGCTTGCTGGTAGGTAGCGAGGTTCGCTAAAGTCACATGACTTTGGATTTCTGGCACTAAGCCCTGAAGAAATAGTTCGATGCGTTTGATGGGAGGATCCACCATAGTAGGACACAGAATTGCCAGTTCGTTCGACCTTTTCACATAATCTTCAATTTCCGACCCCGTCATCTTGAGGTTGAAGAATTCCACCTCTAGTTTGTGAATCTCATCCCGACTGCAGTATTCTTCCTTCATCATTTCCTTAAAATTCTCCCATGGGGTGGCGTTGGCAGCAACCAACCCCAGCATTTGGACCTGAGCGTTCCACCATGTGAGGGCTAAACCCTCGAGAGTACCGGTAGCATACTTCACCCTGCGCGCCTCAGGGCATTCACACATTTCGAACACAGATTCTAGTTTCTCAAACCAGTGGAGGAGACCTACTGCTCCTTCAGTGCCGCTAAAAGTAGTTGGTCGGCAGTCCATGAAAGTTTTAAAAGTGCACACGGGTGGCTGAACGTGTTGACCTATTGTGGGTGAAAGAAAAGACAGAGTTTAACACAAAGGTTCGTTCACGAGAGTAGGATTCTAAAGATCCTAGAATGAGTTCGGACTGCAGGATATACCTCCTGCGTGTGCAGCTGCAAGTGCTGCGGCAACTCGTTCGTTGATCAGAGCCGTCAACTGGGCTTGTGTCAGGTTAACGCGTCCAGACATGATCTTCATATCAAGAGTATTACGAGTGAGAGAGGTTCGCGAAAATGCGATGACAGAAGTGAGCAAATACACACGTGTTCGAGCAACAGTAGTTATACTAATCAAGCATACCACGAGCAATGTACTATGTAACTAGCAAGTAGGCAATACACACATATCATATCACCTAGAATGTCGAGCCTTGCATGTGGAGTGAAGCGTCGTTGTGGATCGTAGAGCACTGTACAGGTTATAGTCTGATTTTAATAAAACTTTTCCCCTTATTAAAACCAAGTTCACTATAACCAATGGCTCTGATACCAATCTGTCACACCCCCAAAATCCACCTGCGGAGTACTACCGCTTGGAGGCGTGACTGACCAGGATCCAACCACCAATCATATTGAACAAGCATATAAGTAGTTATAAAATCCAACCAATACAATTGGTGTTCAAACAAAACATAGTTAAGTTGCAAGCGGAAGCATAAGTCTTAAATCAAAACATTAGTTTAATTGTTTTAAAGTTTAACATGGCACACAGCCGTCCATGTCCCACAACGACTCTCCTCCATGCAAGCTCCAGCTAAGTACCTATTGACCTGCAAAGCATGTAGTAACGAGTCAACAACAAGTTGAGCGAGTTCACGGTTGGGTGTTCGTTTTAAGTTGTTTCGAAAACAGTTTCCTTTATCTGGCATCCTGCCATGGGGGTTACCCCATAGTTGAAAACGTGACTTGTTTGTTCCCGGTTACTCTGGCTATCCAGCCGTGGGGGCTACCCCGTGTTAGTTATCTGGCATTTCGGCCGTGGGGGCTACCCCATGTATACACTAGACTTGTTACCATATCGACTGCTGACTGTAGTCATGTTTATGTGCCCTGAAACTGTCAATGTCTATCATCATTGACGTGCCCCAGATCCATTAGTTCACGCCCGTCCTCTGCGGCACGGTGTGAGGTTTGTCAGACCTAAATAGCGCTATCTAACTAATGACCCGCTCGCCATTGGCCCGGCGATTAAGTCGATATAAAAAGGAGGGACTTCGTGATAGAGTTTTGGTCTAGTACGAGTTATCTGTCCATGAGGACGAGGAATTACATTCCTGAACCATTGCTGTCCTACCCAAGGAGGACGAGGAAATCCACATTCCTTAACCCCATTCCCAACCCAGGGAATCCCATGCTTTGTAGAGGGTGTGAACTCACCTTGGTTTGCTCGGTAGAAACACAGGAACGTCAAGTTTAAATGCTAGTGGTCAATCACGTCCTAACATAGTTGTACCATATAAGTCAGGTTCGCATTCAAGTAGTACACGTATGTTTCTAGCACATTGCACTCAAGTATCATTCATAACATTCACATTCAACAGAAACGTATAAGGTCCATGCCTTAGGCCCAACAGTCCGGCCCAATTATCTAAGCCCGTAATAGTGTGCAAATCCAAATCAGCGTGTACATGCGTATAGTCTCGAGTCGCAACCAGGTGTTCTCGACTCGCAACCTGAGTCGCAAACTGCGATCTCGAGTTATCATGGTCACGGTCTCGAGTCGCAACGGGACTCGTAACCGTGGTTTCGAGTCATAAGGTTTGTGTGCTGATCAAGTGTGGTCTCGAGTCGAAACTATGGGTTTGCGACTCGCATCCTGTGTCGCAACCGGGGATCTCGACTCGTCATGTGGTGGTCTCGAGTCGCAACCGAAGGTCTCGACTGGACATCTGCTGATCGCTGGTACATGTACTAAACCAATAGAATTTCATGTTCATGAGATAATGTACTAACCAATGATATTTCATAAACATGTTTCCTTGTCTACTACTAACTAAAAATGGATCAAACAACAAGTTTTCAAATATTCATATTATGTTCATATCACATTCATGTTGTTCTTCATCATTATTCATAAAAACCCAAATCAAACAAAACTCATGAACAACTCTTATCAACACTTAGACATATAACTGGATTTTTGTTCTTGATTACTAACATGCACCCTATGATATCAACACAATGAATTATCCTAACCGTGAACCTACCACAACCGACTACAAGCATTCGGTTTCCATTCATTAATCAATCCAACTTGTATCAACATCAAAATCCATATAGAGCCGATAATACTCATTCATAGTCAAGCATACATTACTTATCCTAACATAATCAATACATTACCATACAATCATCATCATCATCCGAAATAAACACATAACATGCATCATTGACCTATAACATCACACATCAACACCTTTAATCATGAAAATACATGTGTTTGCAAGGAAATTACTAACCGGTTCAAGTATGGGTTCAAAGGTGTGAATGAAGCTTCCAAGTGGGTGTGTACGAGTTGGTTCGAGAGTCCTTGTGGTTGCCGGTTTGATCCGAGAGTAAAGAAGAGGAAAGGTGGTGCTTGATTCTCTAGGGTTTAAGGTTTGTAGGAGAAGATGTGTGTGAGAGTGAGTGTGTTGTCCAAGGAAATGGCAAACATGGCTATCCACTTAGTTTATATATCCGATCCAAGTAGTGCACCCTAATGGGCTTTCGGTTGGGTTAGACGAGGTGTACGGCCCATCCGGCCCATTGTTTCATTGCTCACTCGAGACCGCATGGTCTCGAGTTGGGTCCTTGTGTCTCGGGTCATAATAATACACACATACATACAATTACAACACATAAACGTAGCACGTAATCACATAGGATGTTCATATATATAATTGATCACACAAGTTAACTAGTCACACGTTTAAGCATGTTACATCGAGATATAACGAAAGGTTCTAAATTTCGAGTTGTCACATCATCCCCAAGTTGAAAGAAATTTCGTCCCGAAATTTGGTAAGCACTCACTGAGGAAGCTAGTTAAGTTGTATGGTTTTCCTGGTTTTCCTGGGGTGTCACATCCACCCCCCGTTGATCTGGAATTTCGTCCCGAAATTCCGTAGCTTCAGCCTCAGTAGTGGGTGTACTGTTTGCGAACAGTTGGGGATACTTTTGTTTCATCTGATCTTCGCGCTCCCAGGTGAACTCTGGGCCGCGACGTGAGTTCCAACGAACTCGAACGAGAGGTATTCTAGTGCTCTTGAGGACCTTAACATCCCGGTCCGTGATTTCGACTGGTTCCTCGACGAATCGTAACTGCTCGTCGATAGTGAGTTCCTTCAGAGGAACTACGTCTCATCTGACAGACACTTCTTCAGATTCGACACGTGAAAAACGTTGTGAACTGCACTGAGTTCCGCTGGTAAGTTTAGTCTGTAGGCCACCCTGCCTATTTTCTCAATGATTTCGAAAGGTCCAACGTATCGTGGGTTAAGTTTGCCGCATTTACCAAAACGAACCACACCCTTCCAGGGCGAAACTTTGAGTAGTACCCGCTCCCCAATCTGGAGCTCAAGTGGTTTCCTGCCCTTATCGGCGTAAACTTTCTGACGGTCACGAGCTGCCGCCATGCGTTTTCGTATTTGAGCAATTTGTTCGGTTGTGTCTACCACATGTTCTGGGCCAGTGATCTGACTATCTCCCACCTCTGCCCAACAAAGAGGTGACCGGCATTTACGTCCGTACAATGCCTCAAACGGAGCAGCTTTAATGCTGGTGTGGTAGCTGTTATTGTACGAGAATTCCACAAGTGGCAGATGCTTCTCCCAGCGGTTGCCAAAATCGATTACACATGCACGAAGCATGTCTTCCAAGGTTTGAATAGTGCGCTCGGACTGCCCGTCCGTCTGAGGGTGATACGCTGTGCTCATATCTAGTCGTGAGCCAAAGGATTTGTGCATTGCTTACCACAGCTCTGAAGTAAAACGTGCATCTCGATCCGAGATAATGGAGGTGGGCACCCCGTGCCTCGAAACAACTTCCTTGAGGTATATTTCTGCGAGAGTGGAGAATTTATCCGTCTCCTTGATAGCCAGGAAGTGTGCAGACTTCGTGAGTCGATCCACGATCACCCAAATAGTATCGTTTCCGCGCTGGGATCTAGGCAGGCCAGTGACAAAGTCCATGGAATTTGCTCCCATTTCCATTGAGGTATCTCTGGTTGTTGGAGCAGGCCAGATGGTTTCTAGTATTCAGATTTGACTCTCGCACAAGTCAAACACTTGCTGACGTAAGTTGCTATGTGGGCTTTCATGCTAGGCCACCAATACGTGGTTTTGATATCGTGGTACATTTTATCCGAACCAGGGTGTACTGAGTAGCGAGACTTGTGTGCTTCATCCATCACAAGCTCTCGTAGGTTGCCATAGAGTGGGACCCAAACACGTCCCGTTACGTAGTAAGCACCGTCTTCCTTCTGTTCTAAGCGTTGCCTTGATCCGCGTAGGGCTTCAGCCCTGACGTTTTCTGGTTTCAGTGCTTCTATCTGAGCAGCTCGTATCTGGGAGGGAAGACTAGAATGGATCGTGAGTTGTAAAGCTCGTACGCGTCTAGGCGCAGTGTCCTTTCGACTGAGGGCGTCAGCCACAACATTGGCCTTGCCCGGGTGATACCTGATTGAGCACTCGTAGTCATTTAGTAGCTCGACCCATCGTCGTTGCCGCATGTTCAGTTCCTTCTGCTTGAAGATATGCTCGAGGCTCCTGTGGTCGGTATAGATGGCGCACTTGGTACCGTACAGGTAATGCCGCCATAACTTAAGTGCAAAGACAACAGCTCCCAGTTCCAAGTCGTGAGTAGTGTAGTTCTTCTCGTGAACTTTGAGTTGGCGTGAGGCGTAGGCTATAACTTTATCCCGTTGCATCAATACGCAACCAAGATCCTGAATTTATGCGTCACAGTAGAACACGAAGTCGTCTGTGCCCTCTGGCAATGAAAGGTTTGTGTGCTGATCAAGTGTGGTCTCGAGTCGAAACTATGGGTTTGCGACTCGCAACCTGTGTCGCAACCGGGGATCTCGACTCGTCATGTGGTGGTCTCGAGTAGCAACCGAAGGTCTCGACTGGACATCTGCTGATCGCTGGTACATGTACTAAACCAATAGAATTTCATGTTCATGAGATAATGTACTAACCAATGATATTTCATAAACATGTTTCCTTGTCTACTACTAACTAAAAATGGATCAAACAACAAGTTTTCAAATATTCATATTATGTTCATATCACATTCATGTTGTTCTTCATCATTATTCATAAAAACCCAAATCAAACAAAACTCATGAACAACTCTTATCAACACTTAGACATATAACCGGATTTTTGTTCTTGATTACTAGCATGCACCCTATGATATCAACACAATGAATTATCCTAACCGTGAACCTACCACAACCGACTACAAGCATTCGGTTTCCATTCATTAATCAATCCAACTTGTATCAACATCAAAATCCATATAGAGCCGATAATACTCATTCATAGTCAAGCATACATTACTTATCCTAACATAATCAATACAATACCATACAATCATCATCATCATCCGAAATAAACACATAACATGCATCATTGACCTATAACATCACACATCAACACCTTTAATCATGAAAATACATGTGTTTGCAAGGAAATTACTAACCGGTTCAAGTATGGGTTCAAAGGTGTGAATGAAGCTTCCAAGTGGGTGTGTACGAGTTGGTTCGAGAGTCCTTGTGGTTGCCGGTTTGATCCGAGAGTAAAGAAGAGGAAAGGTGGTGCTTGATTCTCTAGGGTTTAAGGTTTGTAGGAGAAGATGTGTGTGAGAGTGAGTGTGTTGTCCAAGGAAATGGCAAACATGGCTATCCACTTAGTTTATATATCCGATCCAAGTAGTGCACCCTAATGGGCTTTCGGTTGGGTTAGACGAGGTGTACGGCCCAACCGGCCCATTGTTTCATTGCTCACTCGAGACCGCATGGTCTCGAGTTGGGTCCTTGTGTCTCGGGTCATAATAATACACACATACATACAATTACAACACATAAACGTAGCACGTAATCACATAGGATGTTCATATATATAATTGATCACACAAGTTAACTAGTCACATGTTTGAGCATGTTACATCGAGATATAACGAAAGGTTCTAAATTTCGAGTTGTCACATGTTTGATCTCGAGGCCATTGAAAATAATGTAGCAAAAAGTTTTGAAAATAGAAAACCAAGTAACGATTTTGCAAAAACTTTTAGTAGAAGTAGCACCACTTGCCCAACTGTGGGCGCCAAATTGTTTTGGTCAAAAATTACCGAAGCAATTAAGTGATGAAATTAGTTAAGTGAGGTAGTGTGCTAAGAAAATGTGTGGAAAATATGCTAGTTAAGTTGTTTGCAAAAACAGTTTCCAGGATATAGCTCAGGATATCGAGCTATATCTATAATCAAACAATGAGCAAAAATGTAAGGGTTGACACGAGATGTACGAGGAAAGCCCTTGATCAATCTAGATCGCCGGCATAAAACCTCGGGAGCTGACAATCGTCGGCTGCCTTGTTCTTCTTATTACTTCAAATATCAGGATATAGTGCAGGATATGATGCGGATCAACTAAGTGTTACAATGAGATTCGAGTACAAGTGTTAGTGCTTGAGAGTGATTGCAGGTAGTAGAAAGCAAGAGTGTGTGAAAAGATTGTGTGTTCCTACTGATCCGATCATTCCTATATATAGCAAAGGAAATAACTAACTATGCTAAAAATCCGGGATATTATGCTAAAATTCCGGGATACTTGGAATATTCTCTTCTGAACGTTAGGGACTATTTCAACTCGTTCTCCACGTGCATATTAACTGTAAATCCGGGATTTAAGCTTCCATAACCGTTACAACATTAATATCTTTGACTAGCATCCGTAACTCCCATGAAACATGCCATTCTTCAATGCTGACCGTTACAAGAGCTATTCTTCCGCCATCAACGTCTTTATCCTGACCAATTTGAGCGGGTCTTGAGGATGACTTGGTCCTCATGAACGTTAGTCCCTTGTAACCAACGTTTACAAGCAAATTATTAGTAATAGTCAGGATACTGCCTCAGGATGTTACCAATATCCTGACCCGGTATCCTGATCGTAATCAGCTATCATAAAATCAAGATATAGTGTCAGGATATGGGCTCAGAATTTCACCCATAACAAAGATGAAGACCAAAGATCAACCAAGCAAAAAAACCACTCATAATCACACCCAGAAAATAACATCGACACATACGACATCGATATATGTCTCCAACCATCCACAAAACAACTTCAACAATTAAAAACAATAGATCACACCAAAAACCAAAATGCCATATTTTACTGAATGATCAGCTTCGTCTAGAGCCGGGCGTTTCAGCTGTGTAGGAAATCGGGATCTATCTAAGGTATTCAAAGGTTCAGGGGACAAAAACTTTAAGAAGAAGAGACTGGTGACAGTTTATATTTGGATGAGAAATTGGATTAGGATTTTTTAATTTTTTTTCGTTTCTATTTTTTTGGTGTCATTTTCTGTGGTTTGTTATCTAATTTTCCGCTAATAAAATACATTATTTCTCTAAAATTGCTTACAAAACGCCAAGATGCCACAAACGCCAAACGCCAAAACTATAATAAAATCACTTTAAAAAAGTGTTATTAAAAAACTCCAAAAAATTACTAAAATGTATAAAACAATGTGCAAGAGAATAGAACAAAATGGTGTCTTACAAAAGTTTTATTTGCCATCTTTATCTAAAACGCCATTAAATACAAAATGCCAAAACCTAAAAGATGGGATGTGTTACAGCCTTAATAGATAAAGTTGAACAAACAGTAACTACAAACAGTAACTGAAACGACGGAAACATTATTACTAACATTTATTATATTAAAAACCACGCCATGGCAATTGAATTTTTTTTATATTTTCAAAACGTCATAATTAACTGTCACATTATAGGTCTGCATCCTACATTGCATGACAAAATATACAAAAAATACACATAAAAAAATATAATTACTATTGTTTTTTAGCGCCAAAACCATATATCTACCTCGCGCCAAAAAAAGGTCATTATATAAGTAAAACATGTAAACAAACTTAACAATCCACAAACTGTCTATACGCGCCACACATTGTCTAAAACGCCATACAACTTAAAAAATGGCTCAGGTTATTGCATGGAGGTTTGAGATGTCGGAGAGACGTTTCGTCCTAAAGTTCTCTGACAGGAGAAGGGTGAAGGTCAAGACCATCAAGGCCATACTTAGTATGGATGAGGCCGTTCAGAAGGATATTCTGGCCCTTGGGGTTCCAAGGTCCAACTATTGTGAAAGGACTCAAACGGTAATAAGAAGATTGAAGAGAAAATTTCCAGCTAATGATGATGATGATGACGATACTGATCTACCAACAATTACCAATTGGAGTTTGGATAAACAATCAAGAACGGTGAAAGTGATTATCAACACGGGGTGGATAAATCATTGACGATGGACGAAGTGCTGAACATAGATAGACTACACCTTCTTGAACAACTCTGTGATTTAGCACCGTTGAACGATGCAACATCCAGGGTTGTGATGATATTTAAATATAGGATGCGACAAAGACTAAACGAGATTATGGTGTTATACGCCAACGAACAAGATGATGATGATGATGATGAGTCTGAAGAAAGTGATGGCCAAAGTGATGGGTACATCTCTGATATAATACCATCCACAGAAGACTATTAGTTTAGTTTGATTTTGTCTTAGTTGTAATGTTTTGAATTGTTAATGAATTATAATGAATTTAAGAATGCCATAAACGCCAAGATATTTAGCTTTATAAGATATAAGGGATTAATTCAACTGGACAGATCTACAAAAACGCAAAAAAAAATTGTACTGTGTGAATTATTAAAGGTATATAATGAATTTGCTAATGCAATGGACGCTAAGATGTTTGAATTATTAATTGATTATAATGAATTTGGAACAGCCATAAACGCCAAGATATTTACTTTGTAACCCAAAAACGATTAATTAATCAAGACAGGTCTAAAAAAAATAATAATATGCCAGGTAGTTATTGTTTCTAACTACACGCCAAAAAAATCCTACACGCCATAAATGACAAAGGTGTTGTGAGAAATACATTGGAAAAGAGGATAAAAGGACAAAAAGGCCCTCCGTCTTGATTATATCGCGCGCCACGTGTTGGGCCAGGATCCGTTCTCACCGTTTTCACACTTTCAACCGTTTTCTCCTTATCCCGTTTTTATATATATATATATATATATATATATATATATATATATAGTGAAGAGTTCAAATGAGAAGAAATTTTTTGTAAGAAGAAAAAAGAAGAAATTTCAACCAATAAGAATGCTTTATTTTACTTTATTTAATATAAGTATTTAATGTTACTATAAGGGTATATTGGTAAATCTACATAGATCATTAATTTGTAGTCTTCCTTTTTAATAGCTAACTACATTAAATTTTTGTAACTTATCTTCAAAATATATATCTTTTCAAAAAAATAAAATAAAATAATTTAAAGTGTAGGATAAATTACGAGTTGTGTAGGATAAATTTCAACGTATAGGATGAATTTCGAAATACGTAGGATAACTTTTGATGTGTGTAGGCAAAAAAAAGTTAGTGTGGAGGATAATAGTCTTTATAACTAATTAATTAGTCAAAAATGATAATAAATGAGATAAGTGAAAAAACTATTTAATATTTTACAAAATTACCCTTTGTTCTTTTTCTTCTCATTTAAAATTTTCTTCTCAAATGAACATTCCCCTATATATAATCATAATAAATTAATTATTAAAACAGTTTCTAAACAGAGACATGGCTCTGATACCAAAACGGTTTAGGATCGTTTGATATGAAGAAGATTAAACATGAAGACTATATAAATTATTTTAAAGAGATGGCAACATAAATAAGCATAATATGAATTTAAAATATACCTGAATTTATTGATTGAAAATCTTGATTACAATTGATTTCTTTACAATCGGGGGGAGCAACTATAATTTGAAAATCTAAAGATCTTGAACATAGAGAGGTTGATAATACAAGTTTTGGGTTTGAGGGGTTTTTCATACATAAGAGAAGATGTAAGAAAAGGTGTGTAGAAAAATGTGTCTTTCTTCATTGTTCATCCTTCCTTTTATAGATGAAATAAAAGGGTCTTCATAATTGAATCTTGAAAAGAGTTCCCGTATGAAATTGCTTTGTTGAAAATGCTCCTTAAAGTTGTTTGTCTATATTGAGAATTATTTGCACCATCTTTGAAGATTTGAAAAGTTGATTGTCTCTTTGTTGCACAATCTTCTATAATTGGAAAGTTAAATGTCCTTTTGTTGAATTATTTGCTCCACTTTTGAAAATAAGAAAAGTTGATTGTTCTTTTGTTGACAATTGCACCACTTCAGATATATATATATATATATATATATAGGGTAGGGATAGTTTACATTAATTCAGAAGTGTGAGAAGTGTATTATAACACTATATAACATCATATAAACACCGTATAACACTATGTAACACCATATAACACTATGTAACACTATATAACACTATATAACAATTTATAACACTATACATCTATCATAGACATGCTATCAGACAAAATATAGTGTAATATTTGTTATATAGTGTTATATAGTGTTACATAGTGTTATATGGTGTTATATGGTGTTACATAGTGTTATACGGTGTTTATATGGTGTTATATAGTGTTATAATACACTTCTCACACTTCTGGATTAATTTACAGGATCCTCTACCTATATATATATATATATATATATATATATATTGACATTTGTGCCTTTACGACCATCATACAATTACGAATCTAATGAAATCTTGTATTTCATTCCCGGGATTTGTGTATTTACATAGGACAATTACACATTTCAATCATTGTATGATTTCGAACTCTCAAAAGCTTTTCTAGAAGTTCTACGTAAATTGTTACGCAAACGTAATCAGTTTAATGCAATGTACACTCCGGAATAGTGACATAAGCTAAACATACCCCAAATATCCTTTACATAACTTAGAAATAAGTTTTGAAGGGTTCGGTATGGCAAAAACAAGTTTATTCGATCACAGGGACTATTTACGACAAAATACGAAAGTCTACCGATTCTCGTAGCAACGTACACTCCAGAACAAGGTCATAATCTAAACATACCCTAAATCCCCTTAACATAGCTTAGAAATAAGTTTTGGAGGGTTCGGTATGTGAAAATATACTTATTTGATCACAGGGACTAAAAGCGTCAAAACTGTGAAAGTATGCAAATTCGCGTATTTCTTAATACGGACCACATAAGAACTTCCAAAAAATTTTAAAATCATTAAAATATTGTATTTTAGTGGTAAGAATGCAAAAATATCATTCGTTACGCAATTTCGGTTGTTTTCGCGTTCGTTACACTATCGTCGTAATTAACCGAAAAACGCAACCGTACAACCGAACGAACCGAAATCCATGAAATTTTTTAGCATAATTCAAGTTAAATATGCTTTAACTTCCTTATGGAGCTTAAAAATGGGCTTAACGGGTGTTAGAAGTGCCAAAACGCGATAAAACGAGTTCAGGGACCAAAGTTGTCAATTTTCAAACTTTTGCCTTGCTGCAGCCTTTACGGTCCTCAAACCTTTACCCTTGCGGTCCGTAAAGCTTCCCCAGCAGCTTGTTTTTTATCAGCCATGGTTTTTCTTGTTTGGTGGCCAAGTTTAAGTGATCCCCAAGCCTTTTAACCTGATTCTAACACTTGTAATCATCCTATAAATCCTTATAGAACACTCCAAACACTTGGCATGATCTTGTGCATTCTAAACAACTATAAATAGCACCTTCATTTGCTCATTTTCCTTGGTCAATTCTTTCCTTTCTCTCTATAACTCAAAGTTGGAGTTGCTTCCTTATTAGGAGGCCTCCCATTTGAGTTTTCTAGTTCATCTTTCATCCTAGAACACAAGTGAGTCTTCTTCCTAGTCTTGTTTATTTATTTTTAGCTATTTCATGCAAAAAGTTAAACAATGTTTGACTTTCGGCTTTGACCATGAATTGGTCAAGTTAAAGTTCAATTGAACTTTGCAACGTAATCATAATCACGATAGTTATAATCCCTTGCGATTATACCTACGGATTACCACGTTGACTAGTCGAAGTAACGAGTCAAAGTTTCGGTCAAAATGCACGTTTATGTGCATTTTGCGATAGAACTATTTTTGGGTATCAAAACACTTTGTTTTGATATCAAATTAGTTTTCCAACTTAGTTAAACATGTTTTGACATGTTTACCTTGTCACTTCTATTTTAGCACTTATTTAGGGTCGTAAGTCGAGCGGTTTGACCACCGCTTTGACTTTCGAATCCGACCCGTTTGGTCGATCATTAGGATCCAACCAAACACATATTTGTGACCATACTTGTATAGGGAATAACCTTCTGAGGTTATACCTTATGGTCACCTCGTTTGGTTAGTTGTATGATATGTAGTTTACATGCCTTTAGAAAATGACCAAAATGCCCTTTTGCGCATAAATTCATTTGAAGCATATGTAACCTAAATTTTGACACTTAAACTGATATTGCAACATTATTAAACATGTTTAGGCATATAAGACTTATCATAGGACTATTTTGACCATCCGAACGCGCAGTTACGCAAATGACACGCTAAAGTAGCGTAAACCACCTTAACGGGTCATAACGGGTCAAAAGCACTTAGGATGTGACAACTGTACTCTGTAATCGATGTACGATATAAAACAATGATGATTATTAATAAAACAATGTGATTTGATGTTACTATATGTGTTTTGATGTTATTATGTGTGTATTTGTATAGTAATCGCAGGGACTATTTGTGTCAAACTGCAAAACTATACTGATTTGTATAGTAACGAACACTCCGGAACTTGATCATAAGTTAAATATACTGTAACACCTGTGTCATTTCAACCATCAAACAAATGCCCAACCAGTGAAATATTGTATTTCATACTTGGGATTTGTAAAAATATGTGTATCGTTTACACATATCAATTCTTGTTCGATTTCAAACACTATATCGCTTTCTGGAAGGTTATACGCGCACTGATGCGTAAATATAACCAGTTTAATGCAACGAACACTCCGGAATAGTGAAATAGGCTTAACATACCTTAAATAACCTATACATAACTTAGATATAAGGTTTGGAAGGTTTGGTGTGGTGAAATCAAAGTTAAATCGCTTACAGGGACTAAAGTTGACAAACTGCGAAAGTATGCCAATTTGAATTGTAACAGACCTTCCGGAACATGACCATAAGTTAAACATACCATAAATATCCTTTACATAGCTTAGAAATAGGCTTTGAGGGGTTCGGTGTGCTAAAATAAACTTTTGGGTCATTCAGGGACTAAAAGTGTCAAAAAGTGCACAAGTTTGCATTTTCGCGCATAACTTACGTTCTGAATACATCCGGACATCCAAAAATTTATGTGAGCATGACTACATTATATTTTAGTGTTCGCCTTAAGAAAAATCCATTCGTCGCGTCATTTGGATCGTTTTTCGCGCTTGTGCGCATTCCGTCGTAATTAAGCGAACATCGCGTTCGTACGGCTAAACGAACCGACATCCGAGATATTTTTGAGCATGTTTTAAGTTCCCTATACTTTAACTCCATTTTAGGGCCTTAAAGTTGGCTTGACGGGCCTTAGGAGTGCCGGAAATGGGCTGAATACACAACAGGGACCAAAACTGCACATCTGCCAAACTTGAAGGCTTACGGACCGTAAGCCTTACCTTACGGTCCGTAAGGAGTCTGCAGAACCTCAGAACCTTCCGAACAGCCTGTTTCCAGCTGTCGTGCACTTCCAATCACCTTTCCACCTGTTGATTTCTTATGGTGGGTGGCCAATTAACCCACCACAACTTTCCGACACATGTACGGATGCGATTAAGGCACGATAATCGACAAACGATCCTAGCGGTGGACCTTTATCTATAAATACCCACCCCCCTTTGGCTTAAAAACCCACAAATCTGATTGAAAAGACTCTAAGTTGGAACCTTCGTTTCATACCTGAGCTATTTTGATCTGGGTTAGCATTCGGGGACCCTGGGTAAGTATTCTTTCGTTCTTTTCCTTATTTTTACTGCTTTTCGAGTCAGAAAGTCAAACTTTGTTTGACTTTCAGCGTTGACCAGTAATGGTCAATGCGAAGTTCGTTTGAACTTCGCAACGTGAGTGTAATCACGTTGGTCATAGTCCCTTGGGACTATGCCCACTGACTACCACGTTGTCTAGGGTCGTAGGGTAGGCGATCTAATAAATCGCCTATACCTTCGAACCCGACCCAGTTTGGTCGATCATTAGGATCCGACCAAACACTTTAGGTGACCATAGTAGGTAGGGAATAACCTTCCGAGGTTATACCCTATGGTCACATCGTTTAAGTAGTTGTATGGTAGGTAGTTTATATGCCTTAGGTAAATTACCAGAATACCCTTTTCATACATAATTGGTAATTTAGCATATGTAACCTAAACTTTTGTCACGTAACTGATTATGTAACATGTTTAGGCATATAATACTTGTCATAGGACTAGTTAGGCGGTCCGAACGCGTTTCACGCGCACGACGCGTTAAAGTAGCATAAGCTTCCTAAACGGGTCGTAATGGGTCGTAAACAATTATGTTAAGTTTCATTTAGTATGTAGGCTTTGTTAAACCAAAAGACACGAGTCTCTACACTCGTTTGGTTTACAAACCCTAATGCTACCCGATCTTCCGATTTAGGTCCGGTTTATTAATGTAGCTACCTATACTAGGTGCCGTTTGATATCCGCGATCTCTAGCATTGTTTAGTTGTCACTCCAGAACTACTGAGCAATCCCAGGTGAGTACATAGACCCCTCTTTTACTGTTTTCCAAACTGTTTTGGGGTGGAACACATGTGCCTACTTGTTACTTTCATGCTTTCCTGTTTTGACATCATATACTTGCTATGTTCATTAGTACATTATAGTACATGATTTCATTACATCTTATGCTAGGTGTGCCCATTGTGTGCATTACTTAGTACATTGTTTTACACTACCTTTCATGCTAGGTGTGCCCATTGTGTGCATTACTTAGTACATTTTTTTACACTACCTTTCATGCTAAGTGTGCCCATTGTGTGCATTACTTGGTACATTGTTTTACATTACATTTTGTTGCATATGCTCATCCAGTATATGAACACATTATATAACATTTTGAACCGTTGCATATGCTTACCCAGCATATGAACACATTATACTACATATTGAACCGTTGTAATCATTTGACTGTGATCCGTTGATATCTGTGAACCGTTTGTATCTGTGAACCGTGTGAACCGTATTTGACATAGACATTTCGGCATAGACATTTTAACATGATTGACATTTGATCATGCATTTCCCACAAAACATAACTTTGATTTAAACCAAGTTTTACTTCAATACTTTGTTTTTGTGCATATGGTTTAGTTGAGACATTTCACTTGCCATACATGACATTTTGACATAGACATTTGACATGGATATTTGACATAGACATTTTGACATTGTTTGGTTTGATTAAGTGATTAAGTAACGATGCGTGTGTAATATGATACAAGCATGGTGGATACGCCGCTGGTACTTCCTATATATAAGTGTTTGTATGGTATTACATATTGTAGCGTTATTTGAATCATTTCAGTTTGATACATATAACATTTTATACAAATAACATACTTTTCACAAGACATTGTTTTACAAACAACTTATCTTATACAAAATCCATTTTTACTATGGTTATTCATTTAACCATACATTATTCATTTATTTATACATATCATCTGAACTCTTTGTTTTTCAAATGATTTACAAAACAAAGCAAATTACAAGGTTCATGACTAAACATTTTCTCAAACATAAGTCATGGAACCTATTTTCACAAAACCTATGTATCTCACAGGCATTTTTATGCTGACGTACCTATTTTCACATGTGTTTTTCAGGAACTGTTGCATAAGATGATCAAGATACACATAGGCAGACTTGGGCTTTAGTGACAATAAAAGATGCAAGACTAGTTAATTATGTTGTATTTCATAGTTTGATAAGACATTGTAACACTTTTAATCAATAAAACGAAACTTCAATTGCCATGGATTTGAAACAATTAATTCTGTTACAACACTCCCCGATGTTTCCGCCACATTTTGTATGTTCTACGTGGTCGGGGTGTGACAGAAAAGATGGTATCAGAGCCAATGGTTATAGGGAATTAGGTTATTAGTAATGCTTTGACCTAGTCTATAACTTTCTTAGGACCCTAACGCGAGTTTACTTGCGTTTAGTCATAAAACAATACCGTCACCTATCCTTAGGCGACGACCACAACAGGAACATAAATTTCAAAACCGCTTTGAAAACTAATCATCTGTTCTAGGATGATTTATTACAAGGTTTTGAACCCCTTTGTGTTTCAAAAATCTCGTCAAGGTTTTGGGTTTTAAATAATGTGAACACGTGCAAACTGGAAGGGTGAATGCCTGTATTCTGGGTTTTCTGTCTAGGCAAGCACTTCGTATACATCTCATCAGACGCGAGACCAGTTGTGCTTACCTGGGAATTCTTGGGATGAGTGTTCACTTATAGGCGAGCATATCTTCGTAATACATTATTTTTGACCTATTTACTTTTCACCGGGTCGTTTGTTGCTTTGTAGTAACAAACAAATGACCACTATCCTTGCTTTCATCAGATTTGTTTCATCTCATTCTTTTCGTCTAATCCTCTCACTCGTTTCATTTCATGTTTCCTCTTTTAGAATGCCTCCTCGACGCGAAAGCCAGATAGCGACTGCCGAATTGGCAGAAATCATTGCGCAGCAAATGGCTGCTCAATTCCCAAACCTCTTTGCTCAATGGAATCAAGCCAACAACAACAACAATGGTCCATGCAATTTCAAGAGTTTTAACTCGGCGAAACCACTCAAGTTTAGTGGTTCTGAGGGAGCGACTGGGCTTCTTCAATGGTTCGAGAGCATTGAGAATACTTTCCGCCACGTGCAGTGTCCTGACAATCGCAAGGTCGAGTTTGCTTCGAGTGTGTTCCAGAAGAGAGCCCTTACGTGGTGGAATGGGGTGATGAGAGATCGTGGTGCAGAAGTTGCTCTAGCACAGACATGGGCCGAACTTAGGGCTCTCATGATGAAGGAGTTTTGTCCTCGTCACGAGATCAGGGCTTTGGAAAGGGAATTTGATGATCTTAAGCAAGACAGCGGTGAGCATCGAGCCTACACGGACCGTTATGAGGAGTTAAGCCTGTTATGCCCAAACATGGTCACGCCTTTGGATAAGGCGATCGAAAAGTACATTGATGGCCTTCCCGACTCAATACAAGACATTTTGACTGGTAGCAACCCTACTACTGTTAGGCAGGCCATTGAGTTATCTGCAACCTTGACTGAATCGCAGATCAGGAAACGTAAGCTTTTCCGAAAGGGTGACAAGAAACTGGTCGAGGAATCGAAACCAATCAAGGAATCAAAGACCATGGATGAACAGACTGGATCCTCTAAGAAGTCAAAGAAGTGAAAGGCTTCTCAGAACTTCGCCGTGGTCGCTCACAATGATCAAGCCGTCCCCAACCAACCAGCTCAACCCCCTGCCAGGAAACCCTACAAAGGAACTGCACCCTTGTGCAACCAATGTAGCCTACATCATCATGCTGGTGTGAAGTGCCGCACATGCCAAGTTTGCGGACTTATAGGTCATACAGCGAGGGTTTGCCCAACAGCAGCAGCACCAAATCAGATTAACAACAATCCTGCTCAAGCTCGTTTCCCACTGGGATCTTGCTACAACTGTGGCGAGATGGGCCATTTTAGTAGAAATTGCCCAAGACTTGCTGATGCAAATCCAGCGCAGGGATGAGTATCTGACCGACAGAAGATAACGCTGTTTAGAAAATAATCGAGCCTTGTGTATTATTTTCTTTTATCACAATCTATGAAACAGTTGTTGTTATTGTTGTTTATAAATAAATCTTTCATTTACATTTCAATATGTTTATGTGGTTGCATGTATAAACATATCCTCTACAATACCGACAATCAAGGAACCGCCTTCCTTGAAGAGCAGACTACTTCCAAATTTCTTCCCTTGTATAATCTCTTGCGTTTCCACGAAAATCCTAAGTACCCGTTCCTTCCAAGAGAAACGAAGTACGAGGTGCCAAGTTAATTGCAATCAATAACAAGATAATAACAATTAAACAATTATGTGGTTATGTGCTTATGTGTTATCCTTTATGTGTCATGTGATCCAATTTATGTTATTCAAATCCTCGTAAAATCTTACATATCTTTGTGCAAGAGATTCATAGTAGGATACCCAAAGGTACTACTTAAATCCTTAATGGACTTCTACGTTGTAGTTAAAGTCCCTTGGATTATAATGTACTACTTCATAATTAGACCCCTTTAGTGGTCTAGTTAAACAGATTGATCCAAAAATCTGGTTAGGGATATCATGTGATGATATAGCTGAAAGGACTCCTTAGTGGCCTAATTAAGAAGATCCTCTGTTGATCTAATTAAAAGGACCCTATGGTAGTCTAGTCACTCTCATCTCAGGTTTGATATCTTTCCCCACAACATTTCAAAACAAACTGTGCGGACTGTGCAAGGAATTACGTAATTATGGATGCATACATAATTATGGAATTTAGTGCACAGAAATCACAGCAAGTTCTATCATGTATCAAGAGTTAACCCTATTCATTTCCAATTCTGATGAAGCATCCGTTGAGGAAAAATGAACTAGCTATTCATTTTTCACTTCTGAAGAATATCCGTTGTTTATCTTTTCATTTCCATTCTGAAGAATAACCGTTGAGGAAAATGAATTATCCATTCATTTTCGTTCTAAAGAATATCCGTTGAGGAAATGAATATCCGTTGTATAATCCTTCATTTCCAACTCTGAGGAAGCAACCGTTGAAAATGACTCCGTTAGTTCATTTTCGTTTCTGAAGATTTATCCGTTGAGGAAATGAATATCCGTTGTGTAATCCTTCATTTCCAACTCTGAGGAAGCAACCGTTGAAAATGACTCCGTTAGTTCATTTTCGTTTCTGAAGATTTATCCGTTGAGGAAATGAATATCCGTTGTATAATCCTTCATTTCCAACTCTGAGGAAGCAACCGTTGAAAATGACTCCGTTAGTTCATTTTCGTTTCTGAAGATTTATCCGTTGAGGAAATGAATATCCGTTGTGTAATCCTTCATTTCCAACTCTGAGGAAGCAACCGTTGAAAATGACTCCGTTAGTTCATTTTCGTTTCTGAAGATTTATCCGTTGAGGAAATGAATATCCGTTGTGTAATTCTTCATTTCCAACTCTGAGGAAATAACCGTTGAAAATGACTCCGTTAGTTCATTTTCGTTTCTGAAGATTTATCCGTTGAGGAGATGAATATCCGTTGTGTAATTCTTCATTTCCAACTCTGAGGAAATAACCGTTGAAAATGACTCCGTTAGTTCATTTTCGTTTCTGAAGATTTATCCGTTGAGGAGATGAATATCCGTTGATTTTTCTTTCATTTCAAATTCTGAAGAACAAACCGTTGAGGAAAATGACCCCGTTTGTTCATTTTCGTTCTGAAGAATATCCGTTGAGGGAAATGTATATCCGTTTAGTTAATTCCTTTATTTTCCATTTCCGAAGAACCCGTTGAAGAAAGTGACTCTGCTCGTTCATTTTCGCTTCTGAAAAATATCCGTTGAGGAAAATAATCAGATTATGCTTTACATATCTTTGATGACTATTTGAAACAAAGTCATAGACAGACTCCTACGAATTAATTTCGGGACGAAATTTCCTAAAGTAGGGGAGACTGTAACACCTGTGTCATTTCAACCATCAAACAAATGCCCAACCAGTGAAATATTGTATTTCATACTTGGGATTTGTAAAAATATGTGTATCGTTTACACATATCAATTCTTGTTCGATTTCAAACACTATATCGCTTTCTGGAAGGTTATACGCGCACTGATGCGTAAATATAACCAGTTTAATGCAACGAACACTCCGGAATAGTGAAATAGGCTTAACATACCTTAAATAACCTATACATAACTTAGATATAAGTTTTGGAAGGTTTGGTGTGGTGAAATCAAAGTTAAATCGCTTACAGGGACTAAAGTTGACAAACTGCGAAAGTATGCCAATTTGAACTGTAACAGACCTTCCGGAACATGACCATAAGTTAAACATACCATAAATATCCTTTACATAGCTTAGAAATAGGCTTTGAGGGGTTCGGTGTGCTAAAATAAACTTTTGGGTCATTCAGGGACTAAAAGTGTCAAAAAGTGCACAAGTTTGCATTTTCGCGCATAACTTACGTTCTGAATACATCCGGACATCCAAAAATTTATGTGAGCATGACTACATTATATTTTAGTGTTCGCCTTAAGAAAAATCCATTCGTCGCGTCATTTGGATCGTTTTTCACGCTTGTGCGCATTCCGTCGTAATTAAGCGAACATCGCGTTCGTACGGCTAAATGAACCGACATCCGAGATATTTTTGAGCATGTTTTAAGTTCCCTATACTTTAACTCCATTTTAGGGCCTTTAAGTTGGCTTGACGGGCCTTAGGAGTGCCGGAAATGGGCTGAATACACAACAGGGACCAAAACTGCACATCTGCCAAACTTGAAGGCTTACGGACCGTAAGCCTTACCTTACGGTCCGTAAGGAGTCTGCAGAACCTCAGAACCTTCCGAACAGCCTGTTTCCAGCTGTCGTGCACTTCCAATCACCTTTCCACCTGTTGATTTCTTATGGTGGGTGGCCAATTAACCCACCACAACTTTCCGACACATGTACGGATGCGATTAAGGCACGATAATCGACAAACGATCCTAGCGGTGGACCTTTATCTATAAATACCCACCCCCCTTTGGCTTAAAAACCCACAAATCTGATTGAAAAGACTCTAAGTTGGAACCTTCGTTTCATACCTGAGCTATTTTGATCTGGGTTAGCATTCGGGGACCCTGGGTAAGTATTCTTTCGTTCTTTTCCTTATTTTTACTGCTTTTCGAGTCAGAAAGTCAAACTTTGTTTGACTTTCAGCGTTGACCAGTAATGGTCAATGCGAAGTTCGTTTGAACTTCGCAACGTGAGTGTAATCACGTTGGTCATAGTCCCTTGGGACTATGCCCACTGACTACCACGTTGTCTAGGGTCGTAGGGTAGGCGATCTAATAAATCGCCTATACCTTCGAACCCGACCCAGTTTGGTCGATCATTAGGATCCGACCAAACACTTTAGGTGACCATAGTAGGTAGGGAATAACCTTCCGAGGTTATACCCTATGGTCACATCGTTTAAGTAGTTGTATGGTAGGTAGTTTATATGCCTTAGGTAAATTACCAGAATACCCTTTTCATACATAATTGGTAATTTAGCATATGTAACCTAAACTTTTGTCACGTAACTGATTATGTAACATGTTTAGGCATATAATACTTGTCATAGGACTAGTTAGGCGGTCCGAACGCGTTTCACGCGCACGACGCGTTAAAGTAGCATAAGCTTCCTAAACGGGTCGTAATGGGTCGTAAACAATTATGTTAAGTTTCATTTAGTATGTAGGCTTTGTTAAACCAAAAGACATGAGTCTCTACACTCGTTTGGTTTACAAACCCTAATGCTACCCGATCTTCCGATTTAGGTCCGGTTTATTAATGTAGCTACCTATACTAGGTGCCGTTTGATATCCGCGATCTCTAGCATTGTTTAGTTGTCACTCCAGAACTACTGAGCAATCCCAGGTGAGTACATAGACCCCTCTTTTACTGTTTTCCAAACTGTTTTGGGGTGGAACACATGTGCCTACTTGTTACTTTCATGCTTTCCTGTTTTGACATCATATACTTGCTATGTTCATTAGTACATTATAGTACATGATTTCATTACATCTTATGCTAGGTGTGCCCATTGTGTGCATTACTTAGTACATTGTTTTACACTACCTTTCATGCTAGGTGTGCCCATTGTGTGCATTACTTAGTACATTGTTTTACACTACCTTTCATGCTAAGTGTGCCCATTGTGTGCATTACTTGGTACATTGTTTTACATTACATTTTGTTGCATATGCTCATCCAGTATATGAACACATTATATAACATTTTGAACCGTTGCATATGCTTACCCAGCATATGAACACATTATACTACATATTGAACCGTTGTAATCATTTGACTGTGATCCGTTGATATCTGTGAACCGTTTGTATCTGTGAACCGTGTGAACCGTATTTGACATAGACATTTCGGCATAGACATTTTAACATGATTGACATTTGATCATGCATTTCCCACAAAACATAACTTTGATTTAAACCAAGTTTTACTTCAATACTTTGTTTTTGTGCATATGGTTTAGTTGAGACATTTCACTTGCCATACATGACATTTTGACATAGACATTTGACATGGATATTTGACATAGACATTTTGACATTGTTTGGTTTGATTAAGTGATTAAGTAACGATGCGTGTGTAATATGATACAAGCATGGTGGATACGCCGCTGGTACTTCCTATATATAAGTGTTTGTATGGTATTACATATTGTAGCGTTATTTGAATCATTTCAGTTTGATACATATAACATTTTATACAAATAACATACTTTTCACAAGACATTGTTTTACAAACAACTTATCTTATACAAAATCCATTTTTACTATGGTTATTCATTTAACCATACATTATTCATTTATTTATACATATCATCTGAACTCTTTGTTTTTCAAATGATTTACAAAACAAAGCAAATTACAAGGTTCATGACTAAACATTTTCTCAAACATAAGTCATGGAACCTATTTTCACAAAACCTATGTATCTCACAGGCATTTTTATGCTGACGTACCTATTTTCACATGTGTTTTTCAGGAACTGTTGCATAAGATGATCAAGATACACATAGGCAGACTTGGGCTTTAGTGACAATAAAAGATGCAAGACTAGTTAATTATGTTGTATTTCATAGTTTGATAAGACATTGTAACACTTTTAATCAATAAAACGAAACTTCAATTGCCATGGATTTGAAACAATTAATTCTGTTACAACACTCCCCGATGTTTCCGCCACATTTTGTATGTTCTACGTGGTCGGGGTGTGACATATACCCTAAATATCCTTTACATATCTTAGAAATAGGCTTTGAGGGGATCGGTATGCTAAAATAAACTTTATTGATCAATAGGGACTAAAAGCGTCAAAAAGTGCACAAGTTTGCATTTTCGCGCATATCTTACGTTCTGAATATATCCGGACATCCAAAAATGTATGTAATCATTAAAATATTTTATTTTAGTGTTTGTCATAAGAAAACTTCATTCGTTTCGCAATTTGGATCGTTTTTGCGTTCGTTACGACTTCCGTCGTAATTAACCGAACAACGCAACCGTACGGCCAAACGAACCGACACCCGAGATGTTTTCAAGCATATTTCATGTTCCCTATGTTTTAATATCATTGTGGAGCTTGAAAATGGGTTTGACGGGTGTTAGAAGTGTCGTTACGTAACGAAACAAGGTGCAGGGGCTAAACTGTAATTTAGTGAAACTGGCTGGTCTGCAGGTCCCTTACGGACCGTATGGACCATAGCTTACGGTCGGTAAGCCTTCCCCAGAACCACAGAATTTCAGAAATATTGAATCTGGCCTATTCCACCTGCTCAAATGGTTTTTACCCCTTGAATTACACACTATGGGCTGGTATTTGATGTCCCCATGGTATTCAAAACCTTGTGCCCAAATGTAAGGCCAAGATCATTTCCTTTTCTCCAAGAAATGATCCTAATGGTTGTGAAATTACTATAAATAGCAAGGCCCTCTTGCTCATTCCTCACACCTTGATCTAAATTCAGCTCTAAGTTGGAGTGTTTGCACTTCATACCTGAGCTATTTTAGATCAAACATCCTTCTTGGACCCTTTGTAAGTCCTCTTCTTGCTTGTTCTTATATTTCAAGCATGAAAGTCAAACAAGTTTGGCTTTCAGCTTTGACCAAGTCAATGGTCAACACAAAGTTCCGTTGAACTTTGCAACGTGAGCGTAATCCCGATGGTTATAGTCCCTTGTGACTCTACCTACTGATTACCACGTTGACTAGGCGTAGTGACGAGTCGTAGTTTCGGCCAAAATGTGTGTTTATGCGTATTTTGTAACCAAACTACTCTAGGGTATCAAAACCGTTTGTTTTGATATCAAAACCTGTTTTCTAACTTAACTAAACATGTTCTAGCATGTTTAGCTCGTCACTTTTAGTTTGGTGCTTGTGTAGAGTCGTAAGTCAAACGGACTAAACACCCGCTTAGACTTTCGAACACGACCCGTTTGGTCGATCATTAGGATCCGACCAAACATGTTTAGTGACCATAGTTGTATAGGGAATAACCTTTCGAGGTTAAACCTTATGGTCACCTAGTTTAATGTAGTTGTATGATAAGTAGTCTATATGCCTTAGGTAAATGACCAAAATGCCCTTTTCATGCATAATTGGTAATTAAGCATATGTAACATAAAATTTTGTCACGTAACCGATTATGCAACATATTTAAGCATGTTTAGGCATATAACACTTGTCATAGGACTAGTTAGACGTCTCGAATGCGCTTTTGCGCGCACGACGCGTTAAAGTAGCGTAAGCTACCTTAATGGGTCGCAACGGGTCAAAAGCACTTAGGTTAGGTTCCGATTTAGGATGTAGGCTTTGTTAAACCATATCACATGAGTTCCAACACTCATTTGGTTTACAAGACCTCATTCTATCCGATCTTCCGATTTAGGTGTCTATTGTTTGACTAGTGATTCGATTACTAGGTGCTGTTTGATTTCTCTGGTTTGCTCGAGTTTGTTGAAGTTCTATTGATTGAGGATACTTTGCACTCCAGGTGAGTACATAGTTCCCCTATTTTACTGTTTTCAATTGTTTTGGGGTGATTCATATGTGCTAAATGTTTTCAAGGTTTCAATGATGGTTTTCAAAACGATTTTCGATATTATAACGATGATTTCAAAAAAACGATTAAGATGGTTTATATTAAACTAATAACGATTTCAATAAAGTGAATGAACTAGTTGGTTGTATTTACATAACGAATGGCATTCATTAGCACTGATCAAGCCGACCAGTATTAGGTTATGGTACCATAGGATCTGACAAATCCCATTATCATACTGTACCCATGGTTATGTGTGGGTTAGGTGGGTAATGACTGAATCTGAATGTTAATTTACCCTTTGGTGGTTTATTAATGCGAGAAGCGAGGTAGTCGAGTCACGAAGGTTTGAATGTTATTAGCGAGGCGACCACAAATAGTTTTCACACTTAAAAACGAGGATGATTTAAATGATTTAAACGAATTAACGATTTGGGAACGATTCATACGAGATTAAATGAGTTGGATAAACGATTGGTTTTTGGTTAAGTGTTTAGATAACGGGACGGGTGTAATGTGGTGAAAACATGGTAGATACGCCGCTGGTACTTCTTATATATAAGTGTTTTCAATATATTACATACCGTGGCGTTATTTAGTTCACTTGAGTAAATGATTTTGGAACGATGTCACACAAACGAGGTTTTCGAAATGATATAAACCATACGAGTTTTATTAACAAGATTTATTAACGAGTTTTATTAACGATTTAATACGAGATGTTTTACAATTTGCGTTACTAAAACAAATGTTTTTGGGTTAAGAATCATGGCTACAAGGTTTTATAAACTATAACCCGCTTGATTTGAGTTGGTTAATTAAGTTGCAATATTATACTCTTTTCAAAACAAGGTTTTAATAAAGTATTGCAACATTTAAACTAGCCATGAATCCGACACTCCTATAAAACCTATGTACCCGTCAGCATTTCTTTGCTGACTTTGTTTTCACATATGTTTCAGGTGTTGATGCTTGATGATGATTACTAGGATGCATGAGTCACATAGGATCTGGACGAGGCCTTAGTGACATAATAACACTATTAGTCGATATGTAACTTGTTTGTTTTGTGTTAAGACAATGTTAATGTTTAATATTATCAATAAAACGAAACACTTTTTATCCATGGTTATGAAACGATAATTCTGCCACGACACTCCCCGATGTTTCCGCCGCGGTTTTGTTGTTTTAACGCGGTCGGGGTGTGTCAGAAGAGTTGGTATCAGAGCCAATGGTTATAGGGAATTAGGTTATTAGTAATGCTTTGACCTAGACTATAACTCTTAGGACCCTAACACAAAGAATTTTGCGTTTAGATTTTTAAAACAAAACTGTCACCTACCCTTAGGTGATAACCACAACGAGGACACAATTTTCGAATCCGCTTTGAAAACTAATCATCTGTTCTAGGATGATTGATTACTAGGTTTTGAACCCTTTGTTGTAAGGTTTCGAACCCTTTAAGTTTTCAAAATCTCATCAAAGTTTGGGTCTAAATAATGTGAACACGTGCAAACTGGAAGAGTGAATGCCTGTACCCTGAGTTTTCTGTCTAAGGCTAGAGTGTTCGTACAAATCCACATAATCGGACCAGTCACTCTTACCTGGGAACTCTTGGGGTGAGTGTTCACTTATAGGCGAGCATGTCTTCGGTGATACATTATATTGACCCATTTACTTTGATTAGTCACTGCGTGTCGTTTGTTTGTTCGAGGTAACGAACAAATGATCGCCTTCCTTGTGTTTTGTCGATACCTCCTTTGCTTTTCCTAATTATCAACCTCACTTGTTTCTCATATCTCCTTGTTAGACCATGCCTCCTCGACGTGAAGCACAATCTTTTACTATTGAAGAAATCGCAGCCCTGGTCTCTCAGCAAGTGGCTGTTGTGCTTCCCGGTGTTGTGACCCAAGTCCACGAGATATACAACAACAATAATAATAACAACAACAATAATGCACAGTGTAATTTCAAGAATTTCAATTCTGCTAAACCTCTAAAGTTTTCTGGGTCGCAAGGAGCAACTGCGCTCCTACAGTGGTTTGAGAGTATCGAGAGCACATTCAGGCATGTGCAGTGTCCGAATGCGCGTAAGGTTGAATTTGCTTCAAGCGTGTTTGAGAAGCGAGCGCTTACCTGGTGTAATGGTATTATGCGCGATAGGGGTGCCGAAGTGGCGTTGGCACAAACATGGGAAGAGCTTCGAGCTCTCATGATGAAAGAGTTTTGTCCCCGTCACGAGGTTCGAGCTTTGGAACGAGAGTTTGACGATTTAAAGCAAGATGGGGCTGAGCACCGTGCGTACACGGATCGTTTTGAGGAACTCAGTCTATTGTGTCCCACCATGGTTACCCCACCAGAGAAAGCAATCGAGAGATATATCGATGGTCTACCCGATTCTATGCTGGATATTGTGACCGGTGTTAATCCTACTACCCTTCGTCAAGTGATCGAGTTGTCTGCTACCCTGACTGAGACTCAAGTTAGGAAGGGTAAACTCACCCGCAAGGGTGATAAAAAGAAGGCGACTGATTCTGGGAAGGACAAGAAAAAGGGTAAGGGTAAAGAAGGTGAGTCGTCGAAGAAATCGAGGAAGCGAAAGGGTGCCCAGAATTTTGCTGTTACGGCACAGACTGATCAGAACCCACCGGCTCAACCTCCTGCGAAGAAGACGTATGCTGGTACCGCACCTTATTGTGCTCGCTGCAACGGTCATCATGTTGCACAACAAGCTTGTAAGCAGTGCATGACGTGTGGTAAACTTGGGCATTTGGCCAATGTTTGTCGTTTAGGACAAAATCAGGTTGCCCAGGTTCAAGCTCCGGTACAAGGGAATGCTGCGAGATTCCCACCGGGTTCATGTTTCAATTGTGGAGAGTTTGGTCACTTCCGCAACAACTGTCCGAGGCTGGTGAATGCAAACGTGAATGCTAATGCGAACGTCAACGCCAACGTGAATCCTGCTCGAGGGCGAGCATACAATTTGAATGCAAACGAAGTGAGGGCTGACAACGAGGTAGTGAATGGTACGTTTCTTGTTAATAATTGACCTGCATCTATTCTCTTTGATTCTGGTGCCGATAGAAGTTTTGTTTCGTTATCTTTTGAACCTTTGCTTGCGATACCTAGAACTAAATTGAGGAAACCCTTATCTGTCGAAGTTGCTACTGGTAAACCTCTTGTTCTCGATTCTGTTATTCGTGGTTGTCAGTTGAACCTTGATAACCATCTTTTTCCTATTGACGTCACACCGATGCAACTTGGGAGCTTCGACGTTATCATTGGAATGGATTGGTTAACCAAACACCACGCTGAGGTGGATTGCTTCGATAAGATTGTTCGTATCCCTTTGTCTTCTGGCGAAATTCTAGAAGTTCGTGGCGAGAAACCTTCAGGTGGACTGAAGCTTATGTCGTGTATGGAAGCTCAGAGGTATTTGAGAAAAAGATATGTTGCTTTTCTAGCACATGTCACCGAGGAGAAAGACAAGAGTAAGAGTATTCAGGATATTCCGATTGTTCGGGATTATCCAGAGGTGTTTCCCGATGAACTGCCTGGTTTGCCTCCAGTTCGTCAAGTCGAATTTCATATTGACCTTGTACCCAATGCCAACCCGATCGCGAAAGCACCTTATCGTCTTGCACCATCGGAGATGCAAGAGTTATCGAAACAGCTTCAAGAGTTATCTGATAAAGGATTCATCCGACCGAGCTTTTCACCCTGGGGAGCTCCTGTCCTCTTCGTGAAAAAGAAAAATGGGTCTTTTCGAATGTGTATCGATTATCGTGAGCTTAATAAGCTTACTATCAAGAATCGATATCCCCTACCTCGAATTGATGATCTCTTTGACCAGCTGCAAGGTGCTTCATGTTTTTCTAAGATCGATCTGTGTTCTGGGTATCATCAACTTCGTGTTCTCGAAGAAGATATTCCCAAAACTGCTTTCCGCACGAGATATGGGCATTACGAGTTCACTGTCATGCCTTTTGGTTTGACGAATGCCCCAGCTATCTTTAAGGACTTAATGAATAGGGTCTGTAAACCTTATTTAGACAAGTTCATTATTGTGTTCATCGACGATATTCTCATTTATTCGAAGACTCGAGCCGATCACGAGCAACACCTTCGCTTAACGTTGGAACTCCTTAAGAAGGAACAACTTTTCGCTAAATTCTCCAAGTGTGAATTCTGGCTTAAAGAAGTTCAGTTTCTGGGTCATATAGTTAACGAGCAGGGTATTCATGTGGATCCATCCAAGATTGTTGCAATTAAGGATTAGAATACACCAACGACACCTACAGAAATTCGTTCTTTTCTTGGTCTTGCTAGTTATTATCGTCGATTCATTTCTAATTTCTCGAAGATTGTGGTTCCACTCACTGCTTTGACTCAGAAGAATAAGCCTTTTGAGTGGGGACCCAAGCAAGAAGAAGCATTCCAAACACTGAAGCAGAAGTTATGTAATGCTCCTGTTCTATCTCTGCCCGAGGGAAGCGATGATTTCATTGTCTATTGCGATGCGTCCAACTTAGGCCTTGGTTGCATCCTCATGCAACGAGGTAAGGTTATAGCATATACATCCAGACAATTGAAAGTTCACAAGAAGAACTATACGACTCATGATCTTGAGTTAGGAGCTGTGGTTTTCGCGCTTAAAATCTGGAGACACTACCTCTATGGAACGAAGTGTGTGGTTTTCACAGACCACAAAAGTCTCTAGCATATTCTTAATCAGAAAGAGCTGAACATGAAGCAACGACGTTGGGTTGAACTCTTGAGCGATTACGATTGCGAGATTCGCTACCATCCTGGTAAGGCGAATGTTGTAGCCGATGCGCTTAGTCGAAAAGAGCGAGTCAAGCTTCACTCTGTCCGAGCTCTATCCGACATCCAATCTCGTGTCCTTCAAGCTCAACGATCCTGTGTGATCAAAGGCTTATTGAAAAATGAGCTACCGCTTCAACTTGAGCTTAAGCTCGAAAGGAAAGACGATGGTTTACTCTACTTCAAGGATCGTTTGTGGATTCCGAAAAAAGACGATCTTCACACCCTAGTGATGGACGAGTCTCATAAGTCTCGATATTCTATCCATCCTGGTGCTGATAAAATGTACAAGGATCTTCGTACTCAGTACTGGTGGCCTGGTATGAAGAAGGATGTTGCCTTGTATGTATCAAAATGCCTAACTTGTCTCAAAGTCAAGGCTGAACATCAACGACCTTCTGGTTTGCTTGTACAACCAGAGATACCGGTTTAGAAGTGGGAGAACATTGCGATGGATCTCATCACTAAGTTACCGCGTACGTTTAAAGGTCATGATGCTATTTGGGTTGTTATCGATCGATTAACGAAATCAGCTCATTTTATTCCGATTCGCGAGGATCTATCTGCTGATAAACTTGCAAAGATTTATGTTGATGAGATAGTATCTCGACATGGTGTTCCTTTGGATATCATTTCTGATCGTGATGCTCGATTTTCATCTCATTTCTGGAAGACCATGCAATCTGCTTTGGGAACCCAACTGAATCTAAGCACTGCTTATCATCCCCAAACAGATGGTCAATCTGAAAGGACGATTCAAACTTTGGAGGATATGCTTAGAGCATGTGTGATAGACTTTGGTGGTAATTGGGATTCTCATCTGCCATTGATCGAGTTCTCTTAAACCAATAGTTATCATGCTATCATTAAAATGGCACCATTCGAAGCTCTCTACGGTCGAAAATTTCGTTCACCTGTCTGTTGGAACGAGACCGGTGAAGCTCAGCTTACTGGACCTGAGCTCGTTCTGGAAACAACAGACAAAATCAAGAAAATTCGCGATAATCTTGTGACAGCTAGATGCCGTCAAAAGAGTTATGCGGATTTAGGACGCAAGCCCTTAGAATTTCAAGTCGGAGACCGTGTCCTACTCAAGGTGTCACCTTGGAAGGGAGTGGTGAGATTTGGAAGGAAAGGAAAACTTGCACCTCGATATGTGGGACCATTTAAGATTGTGGAAAGAATTGGGAAGGTTGCTTATCGACTAGAGCTACCTCCAGAGCTTGGAAATATTCACCCGACTTTTCACGTGTCCAATTTGCGAAAGTGTTTAGCTGACGCTGATCTTCACATTCCTCTCAACGAGATCTGAATCGATGAAACGATGCACTTTGTCGAGAAACCAGTGGAGATCGTGGACCGTACTTTCAAACAATTGAAGAACAAACGGATTCATTTAGTTAAAGTTCGTTGGGAGTCCAAACGTGGCCCAGAGTTTACTTGGGAACATAAGGACCAAATGAAGGCAAAATATCCGCATTTGTTTTCACAAGCTTCCTCTAAATAAAATTTCGGGACGAAATTTCCTGAAGTAGGGGAGACTGTGACAACTGTACTCTGTAATCGATGTACGATATAAAACAATGATGATTATTAATAAAACAATGTGATTTGGTGTTACTATATGTGTTTTGATGTTATTATGTGTGTATTTGTGTTTGGTGATTTCTCAATTAGATTCGACTCCAATTTCAAGCTTTAAATCGCTTTCTGGAGAGTTATACGCAAACTGGTGCGTAAACGCAGTCAGTATAACGCGAAAAACACTCTGGAATAGTGACATAGGCTTAACATACCTTAAATAACCTCCACATAACTTAGAAATAAGTTTTGGATGGTTTGGTGTGTTGAAATCAAGTTTGTTCGATCGCAGGGACTATTTGTGTCAAACTGCAAAACTATACTGATTTGTATAGTAACGAACACTCTGGAACTTGATCATAAGTTAAACATACCCTAAATATCCTTTACATAGCTTAGAAATAGGCTTTGAGGGGATCGGTATGCTAAAATAAACTTTATTGATCAATAGGGACTAAAAGCGTCAAAAAGTGCACAAGTTTGCATTTTCGCGCATATCTTACGTTCTGAATATATCCGGACATCCAAAAATTTATGTAATCATTAAAATATTTTATTTTAGTTTTTGGCATAAGAAAACTTCATTCGTTTCGCAATTTGGATCGTTTTTGCGTTCGTTACGACTTCCGTCGTAATTAACCGAACAACGCAACCGTACGGCCAAACGAACCGACACCCGAGATGTTTTCAAGCATATTTCATGTTCCCTATGTTTTAATATCATTGTGGAGCTTGAAAATGGGTTTGACGGGTGTTAGAAGTGCCGTTACGCAACGAAACAAGGTGCAGGGGCTAAACTGTAATTTAGTGAAACTGGCTGGTCTGCAGGTCCCTTACGGACCGTATGGACCATAGCTTACGGTCCGTAAGCCTTCCCCAGAACCACAGAATTGCAGAAACATTGAATCTGGCCTATTCCACCTGCTCAAATGGTTTTTACCCCTTGAATTACACACTATGGGCTGGTATTTGATGTCCCCATGGTATTCAAAACCTTGTGCCCAAATGTAAGGCCAAGATCTTTTCCTTTTCTCCAAGAAATGATCCTAATGGTTGTGAAATTACTATAAATAGCAAGGCCCTCTTGCTCATTCCTCACACCTTGATCTGAATTCAGCTCTAAGTTGGAGTGTTTGCACTTCATACCTGAGCTATTTTAGATCAAACATCCTTCTTGGACCCTTTGTAAGTCCTCTTCTTGCTTGTTCTTTTATTTCAAGCATGAAAGTCAAACAAGTTTGACTTTCAGCTTTGACCAAGTCAATGGTCAACACAAAGTTCCGTTGAACTTTGCAACGTGAGCGTAATCACGATGGTTATAGTCCCTTGTGACTATACCTACTGATTACCACGTTGACTAGGCGTAGTGACGAGTCGTAGTTTCGGCCAAAATGCGTGTTTATGCGTATTTTGTAACAAACTACTCTAGGGTATCAAAACCGTTTGTTTTGATATCAAAACCTGTTTTCTAACTTAACTAAACATGTTCTAGCATGTTTAGCTCGTCACTTTTAGTTTGGTGCTTGTGTAGAGTCGTAAGTCAAGCGGACTAAACACCCGCTTAGACTTTCGAACACGAACTGTTTGGTCGATCATTAGGATCCGACCAAACATGTTTAGTGACCATAGTTGTATAGGGAATAACCTTTCGAGGTTATACCTTATGGTCACCTAGTTTAATGTAGTTGTATGATAAGTAGTCTATATGCCTTAGGTAAATGACCAAAATGCCCTTTTCATGCATAATTGGTAATTAAGCATATGTAACATAAACTTTTGTCACGTAACCGATTATGCAACATATTTAAACATGTTTAGGCATATAACACTTGTCTTAGGACTAGTTAGACGTCTCGAATGTGCTTTTGCGCGCACGACGTGTTAAAGTAGCGTAAGCTACCTTAATGGGTCGCAACGGGTCGAAAGCATTTAGGTTAGGTTCCGATTTAGGATGTAGGCTTTGTTAAACCATATCACATGAGTTCCAACACTCATTTGGTTTACAAGACCTCATTCTATCCGATCTTCCGATTTAGGTGTCTATTGTTTGACTAGTGATTCGATTACTAGGTGCTGTTTGATTTCTCTGGTTTGCTCGAGTTTGTTGAAGTTCTATTGATTGAGGATACTTTGCACTCCAGGTGAGTACATAGTTCCCCTATTTTACTGTTTTCAATTGTTTTGGGGTGATTCATATGTGCTAAATGTTTTCAAGGTTTTAACGATGGTTTTCAAAACGATTTTCGATATTATAACGATGATTTCAAAAAAATGATTAAGATGGTTTATATTAAACTAATAACAATTTCAATAAAGTGAATGAACTAGTTGGTTGTATTTACATAACGAATGGCATTCATTAGCATTGATCAAGCCGACCAGTATTAGGTTATGGTACCATAGGATCTGACAAATCCCATTATCATACTGTACCCATGGTTATGTGTGGGTTAGGTGGGTAATGACTGAATCTGAATGTTAATTTACCCTTTGGTGGTTTATTAATACGAGAAGCGAGGTAGTCGAGTCACGAAGGTTTGAATGTTATTAGCGAGGCGACCACAAATAGTTTTCACACTTAAAAACGAGGATGATTTAAACGAATTAACGATTTGGGAACGATTCATACGAGATTAAACGAGTTGGATAAACGATTGGTTTTTGGTTAAGTGTTTAGATAACGGGACGGGTGTAATGTGGTGAAAACTTGGTAGATACGCCGCTGGTACTTCTTATATATAAGTGCTTTCAACATATTACATACCGTGGCGTTATTTAGTTCACTTGAGTAAATGATTTTGGAACGATGTCACACAAACGAGGTTTTCGAAATGATATAAACCATACGAGTTTTATTAACGAGATTTATTAACGAGTTTTATTAACGATTTAATACGAGATGTTTTACAATTTGCTTTACTAAAACAAATGTTTTTGGGTTAAGAATCATGGCTACGAGGTTTTATAAACTATAACCCGCTTGATTTGAGTTGGTTAATTAAGTTGCAATATTATACTCTTTTCAAAACAAGGTTTTAATAAAGTATTGCAACATTTAAACTAGCCATGAATCCGACACTCCTATAAAACCTATGTACTCGCCAGCATTTCTTTGCTGACTTTGTTTTCACATATGTTTCATGTGTTGACGCTTGATGATGATTACTAGGATGCATGAGTCACATAGGATCTGGACGAGGCCTTAGTGACATAATAACAATATTAGTCGATATGTAACTTGTTTGTTTTGTGTTAAGACAATGTTAATGTTTAATATTATCAATAAAACGAAACACTTTTTATCCATGGTTATGAAACGATAATTCTGCCACGACACTCCCCGAAGTTTCCGCCGCGGTTTTGTTGTTTTAACGCGGTCGGGGTGTGATATAGGATTCATTCCAAATTAGAATGTAGATTTTGTTAAACCATTTCATATGAGTTCCAACACTCATTTGGTTTACAAGACCTCATTCTATCTGATTCCTCCTATTATGTACCGTTACTTTAACATAGTTACCGATGTTAGGACACGTTAGGACACGTACGAAGCTTTGATACTTCACTTGATTCAAGGATACTTTGCAATCCCAAGTGAGTACATAGTTCCCCTATTTTTTTCTTTCAATTGTTTTGGGATGATTCATATGTGCTAACACGATTTCATCTATATATATTCTAAAGTTTAGTTATATGTTCTATTTTAAAACCAAAATTTATGGTTGTTTTAAATGCATCATCCTATAAAAATCCAATTAATTGCATTTAATTTACATTAAATAAATAAGAGATAAGATAAAAAATAAAATAAAATAATTATATATCAATAATCATTAAAATTAATATCAATCAATAACACATTATACTAAATAATATATTATAGATAAAGGTAGATTAGTTTAAAGTTAACTTTGATCTTAATTTTTTTTAATAATTGGTTTAAAGATAATTATTCCAAACTTATGATTATTCTATAAAATGATCTTTGACAAGGTAACCATAAATTTAAATTTCGAAGTAACTAATATATTAAAAGTAGCTCAAATATAATTCGTAATAAAAACACAACAATATATTTTCAAAGAAAACATATAATAAAAAAATAGGTAAAGGGATCCAAATGATATCAAATATTAAGAACTTATCCATGATATTAGTATCAGAATTTAATAGATTAAGATAAAATTTAAACCGAAAGATCATAAGTATCATAAAAATATCATTAAATTAAAGTTAAAAAGTAAAGAAAAGAATTATTATTATAATATTAAAATAATAAAAATATTTAAAAAAACTATATATATTATTAAAATATTAAAATTACTATTTGTACCGATACCAAACAAGACCGTACCGGTATTTTCGATACCAGTACCGGTTGACACCAAGCTTATCCCACCCCGTGATACTAAAAAATCATTAAATTAAAGTTAAACAGTAAAAAAAAGGAATTATTATTATAATATTAAAATAATAAAAGTATTAAAATAACTATATATATATATATATATATTCTAATATATTATTAACAAGATTTTGGCTAAATTAATTAGATTATTATAAATAATAATAATAATAATTTACAAATAAAACAACACAATTTGCAACAAAGCAATGCATGAAACACCATATTAACATATAGTACAATACATTAATGCTAGAACCTAATCTATACTATATTATAAAGCATTTCATAAGGATACCAACCAAAATTAAGTAATTACAATCTTTTATACTTATGGTACAACAACTTAATGATGTTAGTAAGGGGTGAAATGGTCTTTCTACATTAATATTAAAAAATAAAAAAAATAATTATCTATATCTATCTATCTATACTATATTATAAAGCATTTCATAAGGATACCAACCAAATTTAAGTAATTACAATCTTTTATACTTATGGTACAACAACTTAATGATGTTAGTAAGGGGTGAAATGGTCTTTCTACATTAATATTAAAAATAAAAAAATAATTAAATGAGAATATAATCACAATTAATTATAATAATACAATAATAATTTCGGTACTTAAATGCAATTAATAAACGAAACCTATTGGGATAAACCGCAAAAGCACTCCAAAGGTCCAATTTCAATCAATATATACTATATTATAAAGCATTTCATAAGGATACCAACCAAATTTAAGTAATTACAATCTTTTATACTTATGGTACAACAACTTAATGATCTTAGTAAGGGGTGAAATGGTCTTTCTACATTAATATTAAAAAATAAAAAAATAATTAAATGAGAATATAATCACAATTAATTATAATAATACAATAATAAGTTCGGTACTTAAATGCAATTAATAAACGAAACCTATTGGGATAAACCGCAAAAGCACTCCAAAGGTCCAATTTCAATCAATATGTAATAAATTTGATCGATTAAGGAATCTCCTATCATTGCTATAAATTCACCATTTCACTCAACATCAACTCCTTTGTCTACTATTGTGCGAGTTAGAGTCGAAAAGAAATAGATAAGAAAGAGATAAGTTGATATGAAATTTATTTATCTTGGTGGAAAGGTGTGTTCTTTTATACCCATTTCAACATTTATTCGAAAAAACTTTGGTTTGTTTCTTAAAATATTCAAATGGGATAACAGTTTTCTTTTACATAATCTATGAGTTTATATTGATGTTTTATTATGTTTGTGGTGATTTAGTGGTTTTTTTTCAAATTATGATTTTATATTACATATAAAATATACACACAGGTTATTGGATACAAAAAGACAGACACTTCATACTTCATCAAGGTACCCTTGCATGACTATAGTATCTGTAACCATTTACCAATGTATTGTTTAATTGTTCATAAATTTATAGTCTTTTTCCTTTTTTGCAGCTTCATGTATATGGAGGTGTAAAAGGGTGGGTACGAGAAAAGTTATTCATTTGGAGATAGACATTTATTTGGCCTATTGGTATTTCCTTTTTTAATTTCTACTTTACTATTTTTTTTAAACATATGATGCTTTTGTGTGATTTAATTGATACTATATATAGGCAATATAGATGCAGAGGAAATATTTGAGGAGGTATTGTTTGACAGGATTGGGCAGCAAACTTTAAGGGCTCGGATGTTTTCAACCCGCGCAAAAGATTTAAATTGATTGCGTTTATCTATACTATCGTATAAAGCATTTCACAAGGGTTCCAACCAAATTTAAATAATTGCAACATATTATGCTTATAGTACAACAACTCAATGAAGTTAGTAAAGGGACAAATTAGTCTTTCTACATGAGTATAAATTGATAAATACAATTAAATTGATAACTTTATAAATTAAGTATTGTTAAATACTTGATAAAGAATTAAATCATTTGACTTAGTTAAACATCATCACCTTCCTCATATTTACATTGCTTTTCCGTTTCAAGTTCTCCGTAACCGATTACTTGATTGAATTTTATAATTAAGTCATTATTATTTGGTTTAGTAATTGCTAAACATCATACAAATAAGGTTACAACCTTTTTTGCAATTTTATCACATAGTTGATGAACATCATATGAAATAATAATAATAATAATAATAATTAAATATAAAAAAACTTAATCAACGTTATTATGAATTTAATTATAACTATAAATGGTTTTAAAACTTAAAAGATGCTAACTAACTAGAAACGAAAATTACTAAAAGGTAATTTCATGGGGTATTATTATCTATAATACCTAATAATTGCAACAATAATGATTAAATAATGAACTTAATTACAGATGGTTTAAAACTCAAAAGAATGCTCCTTGCATCTTACCTCAAGTCTCATGGAATAAGGTTCAAATGATAACCATTGCATAATTAGGAACCACTTTTTAGCCCTTGGATCGTATTTTGATGGTTGAGATCTTCTTGGCTTATATTTTTTCTAATCTATGAATCATGACCAGGTAATCAAAGGCTAAGAAGTACTTCAAAGTTGTTGAGTAGAGGGGAAGAAGGCCCATATAATACATTTATATGTATAAATAATTCAAAGTTGTTTTTTTCTGTATATTTAATTTAGTTTTAGAATGTCATAAATTTAATAGAGTTTAACTTGTTATAAAAGTTGTACGTATTATTGTTGATAAATTTAGTATTTTAGTTTATAACTCTGTTTTATTACTAAATGATTTATTCATTTTAAATGGTTAACTAAGGAAATAAGTTTGTTATTTCTTATGAAAGCCTAATCAGAATAGTTAAAATTTATGTAAGTTTGTTATGTATAATTTGTTTGGTTAATGCGATTACGCCATGCGCCCACACACCATAACCATACATGAACCATAATTTCGGTTAACCTTATGGTTTAACTAAACTAATCTAAGTGTAAAAAATAACTTATCCCTAATGCAAATTAATAGTTACATTACTTTAATGATTTGTGTCAAAAATAATTCCACAAACCCTAGATCATCTGATAATAACAATAAGAAGAAAGCACCGGCCGCACACAAATCTTCGGTATTCGACTGTGATTGCTTCGATTGTTACATGAACTACTGGTTCCGGTGGGACACGTTTGTTAACCGAGAGCTAATTCATCAAGTAATTGAAGCATTTGAAGAAAACCTTACCAGTAGTGAACAGGTTAACTGCCGCGGCCGTAAACCTAACCAGAAGAAAGAGAAGGCGAGTCATCGGAGGTTCGCCGGAAAAGCTTTAAATCCTCCGCCAGAGGTTTCGGTTTCGCCTCCGTACGACGTCTCATTAGTTGAAGAATGTGCAAAGGAAAAACATGAGGTAGTGGAGGAGTCGCCGGAGACGGATGCAACGGCGAGAAGAGGACTTCCGGAAGTGAAAGGGTTGTTTAACTGGCGTTTGTGGGGACTTTGGAGTTCGTGATATTCATCCTTCGCCTCTCAATATATGCTCTCCAATCCATAATTAACTTCTCCCCAATTGAAGATCTTCATCGATTAGGCACACAACTCTCAGACATATATCTTCGATTGATCTCCTGCATAGGCTCGCCATCAGGCTCTCCATCAGTCGGCAACTCAATTGGAATCGTAATTAACTTCTCCCCAATTGAAGATCTTCATCGATTTGGCACACAATTCTCAGACATATATCTTCGATTGATCTCCTGCACAGGCTCTCCATCAGTCGGCAACTTCAATTGGAATCAAAATGGGTCATTTACTTGCTCCTTTAATTACACATCATCCTCCGACTCTCCAGCAACCTTTAAGTGCAATATCTATATCTCTAAGATGAAGATAATGTATGGTAATGAAGATTTGGAGCAGCAAGAGGTAAAAACAGCCCGAATTTTTCCTTTTATAAATTTGATTCGATTCGTGAGTGTTAGTGTGTGTGTTTATATTGATTAGGGTTTCATCAAATGCAATGTGAGGGTTTCCAATCGGTGTTTATACAAATAATATAGAACCCAATTTTTATGTATGTGTATGCAGTGTGTAGTATGGGGTCTTGCTTACCTCATTCAAGGAATAACAATGAAAGACAGGGGTCATTGATTTCGAAAAACTCCGCCCCTTTGTTCGCCTTCTTCCTGATTTTAAGTTACGGTGAGTCAATTTCCTTTTTTCTGATTCTAATCGATTAAGAACTATACGTGATTAACCAACGAATTGTGGTAGATTTTATGTTTCTATTGCAGTATTTGGATTGAATTGACTGTTGCAATTTAATAATCGTCAGTTATAGTTCGTTTTTTGAATATAGAGAAACACTGACTTATTTAAGGTGCTTGATTTGGGTGAATAGTAGCAATATAAACTGCTATTGTAATTTGGTGTGATATTCAATTCAGTATCAGCAAGCTAATCAAATTGTTCCCTAAACATAGAGTAAATGTGTTCACCAGCAAGGTAATAATATGTACTAATTTTCAATTATCAGAGACTTCTAATAAGGAAATATAGCTATTAGGTTATGTCAAGGTAAGCATAGTTTATAAAGAATATGTTGCAGAATAAAGTTAATATAACATTTTAGTAATAAATAATAAACTGCTTTCTTATCTATAAAAGGGAACAAAACCTGCAATTTGACTTTTAGATGTCAAAACTGAATTTATATGTATATGTGTATGTAGTATAATATATATATTTAACATCTATTTTACACCATCTAAAACAATGAAAAAGAAAAAATAAAAATAAAAAAATTTGAAAACTGTGACGTCTTTTGAAGAGGGTTGAGAAACCACACGTCCATAGATTTGAAGTTTTGTGAGACCACATGTGGTGGGGCGCAAACCTCTCTCAAAGCGTCTTAAAAACGCGGGGGAACACTGTACCCTCGGGCGTTTTGGGCCTTTTTTGACTGGTAGTGCTACCACAAAGCGCCGAACGAGGAGTGGACTTTGGTCAAAATAACCATGGTCAAACGGCTAACTTTAAAAAAAACCGGTTTTTGTTTTAAAAATCTATACTATATTCGCACTTTCGTACCGTGTCACGCACTATCTATATCAGTCGTCGTTCCAGGAAAAAACAATAACTATTATGCATGTCGTGCATCGCACGGGTGTTCCCCCTAGTGTTTTCAAAAACAAAGACTATGGTTTATATTAAACACGACGATTTCAATAATGTGGACGAACTTGTTGGTGCTTTAATTCATAACATGAATGACATTCGTTAGCTTTGGCCGAACCGACCAGTAGTATGTTATGGTTCCATATGATTTGACGAATCCCGTTATTGGGCTATCCATTGGATTTGGTGGATAGTTTGGGATAATGACAAAATCTGTTATTTTAACAAACCCTTTGGTGGTTTGTTAGTCGATTTAAAGATACCCTTTGGTGGTATAGTCGAGTCACACAGGTTTGAATGTGTTCATTAAAGAACGACCAAAAGTTTTCACAATTAAAACACGGACGATTGACGATTGATTTATAACATGGACGATTGATGATTTGTTTATAACACGGACGATTGAACAATGGTTTATAACACGGATGATTGACGATTTGTTTTATAACACGGATGATTGAACGATTGATTTATAACAAAGACGAATGGTATTTGAACAATGTCATGCAATGATTTCACTTAAAGATATAAACCATACAAGTATTCTTTCAAAGACAATTTACTACTCGATTTTACAAAACAAATGTTTTCAGTCAAGATTCATGGCTACAAGGTTTTTTTTTACTTATATCAACTTGTAAAGTTGATAAAACATATTGCAATATCAAACACTTTTAGATTTCAAGGTACATACTCGACAACTCTCGAAGTTGGAAGAGGTATTGCAATATGAATTCAAAGCCATGAATTTGACATACAAAACCTATGTACTCGCTGGCATTTTTATGCTGACTATTTTTCACATATGTTTCAGGTTCTATTATGTGACGATTATTGATTGTTTTCTTCACATAGGATGGACACGGGCCTTAGTGACTTTAAAACTTGAAAGACAATTGTTTGTATTTATTTGGTTTGTATCAAAACAACGAGTCTATTAACGAAATAAAACGAAACTTCAAATACCATGTGTTGTGAAACAATGATTCTGTGACATGACTCCCCGACGTTTCCGCCGTGGTTTGTTGTAATACGCGGTCGGGGTGTTACAAAAAAGTTGGTAACAGAGCCATGATTATAGGGAATTAGGTTATTAGTAATGCTCTTGACCTAGTCTATAACCTTCCTAGGATCCTAACGCAAGAAAATTTGCGTTTAGATTCTTAATATAATACCATCACCTATCCTTAGGTGATTAACAAAAACAAAATACAATTCATTCTCTGGATTCAAAACTTTTCCAAAACGTCACAAGAAATCATCTATCCTTAGATGATTTGTTTTAGGCTTTGAGCCTTTGGTGTTTTCAAAATCTCGTCAAATTTTGGGCTTTAATAATGTGAACATGTGCAATCCGGAAGGGTGGGTGCCTGTACTCTGAGTTTTTTTGTCTAAGGCTAGAGTGTTCGTACAAATCTGCATCACCGGACCAGTCACTCTTACCTGGGAACTCTTGGGGTGAGTGTCCACCTATAGGCTAAAGCATATCTTCACGTTACATTATAAAGACCGGTTTACTTTGATTAGTCACTGTGTCGTTTGTTTGTTTTAGGTAACGAACAAATGATCACAATCCTTATCTTCGTTGATATTTTTAACGTTCAATTTTGACTATCCAATATCATTTCACTCGTTTTCTCTCATGTTTCTTTAGTCTTTTAGAATGCCTCCTCGACGTGATCAAACTCAAGATGCCACCATGGCAGCCATAATTGCTCAGCAAATCGCTGCTGTGCTCCCAAACCTAGTAACATAGTTAAATCAAGCAAACAACAATAACAACAATGCACCAGCTCCATGCAACTATAAACAATTTAGCTCAGCTAAACCACTCGCATTTACTGGGTCTGAAGGAGCTACTAAGCTCCTACAGTGGTTTGAGAGTCTCGAAAGAACTTTTCGCTATGTTCAATGCCCGAATGGGCGAAAGGTTGAGTTTGCGTCGAGTGTATTTCAGAAAAGAGCACTCACATGGTGGAACGATGTGATGAGGGATAGGGGTGTCGATGTGGCAATGGCACAAACATGGGAAGAGCTTCGATCTCTTATGATGAAGAAGTTCTGCCCACTTCACGAGCAAAGGACACTTGAGAAGGAATTCGATGATCTGAAATAGGATAGCAGAGAACGCCGTGCTTACACCGACCGGTACGAGGAATTGAGCTTGTTGTGTGCAACTATGGTTACGCCTCTGGATAAGGCAATTGAGAAGTACATCAATGGCTTTCCTGACCCAGTTCAGGACATTGTTACTGGTAGCAACCCTACCACTGTCAGACATGCTATCGAATTAGCTGCTACCTTAACTGAATCTCAAATCAGAAAAGTGAAACAGTTTTGCAAAGGCGACAAGAAACAAGCAGCTAATACTACTCAAGAGGAAAACAAGGGAAACAAAGCTGAACCTTCTAAAAAGCGTAAGGCTTCATAAAACTATGCGGTTGTTGCTCAACCCAACCAAAACACTCACAACCAACCAGCTCAACCTCCTGCAAGGAAACCTTATGCTGGTACAGCACCGCTGTGCAACAGGTGTGATGCTCACCACCAAGCTCACCTACAGTGTCGTCAGTGCACTTCATGTGGGCGACTTGGTCATTTGGCGAATGCTTGTCGAACTACCCCAAACCAAGGTGTTCCAAACCAACCTCAAGCAAATCCTTCTCAAGCTCGTTTTCCACCAGGTTCTTGCTACAATTGTGGCGAGATGGGTCATTTTAGAAACAATTGCCCAAAGCTCGTTAATACAAATCCAGCCCGCGGATGAGCATTCGACTAACTAGACACGCGCTAAAGACAATGCTGCTTTAAACGATTGAACTTTATGTTTTATTTCTTTTGTTATCCAAGAACCTTGAAACAATTTGATTGGTTTATAAATAAATCTTTATTCCAATTTGATGTACGAAAACAAATGTGATTACAATGACATACCCCTACGATACCGACACCAAGGAACCATATTCCATGCAATTCAAACTACTCTTGTAGTTTCTTTCATTTTTGTGATCGCTCGCGATCTCCACGAAAATCCTAAGTACTTGTTTCTTCTAAGAAACAAAGTACAATGTGCAAGTTATAACTCTTGACGAATACTCAAAGTACCACTTTAAATCCTTGCTTGGATATCTAAGGGTACTTTTCATAAGTCCTTAATTGGTCTTATGCAATATGACTATGTACATGGTTATCAAGGACATTTTGCTTCGCATGTTGACTTAGCATGCCTAGCACATTGATTTCAAGGATCCTTTTTGCTTCATATGTTAACTTAGCATATCTAGCACCTTGATTTCATGAACACTTTACTTCGTATGTTGACTTAGCATGCCTAGCACATTGATTTCAAGGATCCTTTTTGCTTCATATGTCGACTTAGCATATCTAGCACCTTGATTTCATGAACACTTTACTTCGTATGTTGACTTAGCATACCTAGTACATGGTTTTCAAAACATTTTCGCTACACGAATTCCAAATCCTTATAGGATCTTCCTATCTTCATAGTTAGATTCTTGAGGATGTTTAAAGTACTAATTGAAGTCCTTGATTGGATTCCTTGTGTACTTTAAATGCATATGTACAAGTTGATGACCAAGTTGACAATTATGTGATTATGTGTTTAATGGACTCAAATGCTCGCTATCCAAAAGTACTATCTTAAATCCTTAATGGGCTTCTATGCAACAGTTAAGACCCTTGGATTTAAAGTACTATTCCATAGTTAAAGAGATCATGTGTTGATCTAGTTAAAGATATCATGTGTTTATATAGTTAAAGAGACCCTTTGATGGTCTAGTTAAAGAGATTGATTCGTCAATCTAGTTAAAGAGATCATGTGTTGATCTAGTTAAAGATATCATGTGTTGATATAGTTAAAGAGACCCTTTGGTGGTCTAGTTAAAGAGATTGATTCATCAATCTAGTTAAAGAGATCATGTATTGATCTAGTTAAAGATATCATGTGTTGATATAGTTAAAGAGACCCTTTGGTGGTCTAGTTAAAGAGACTGTTCGTCAATCTAGTTAAAGAGATCATGTGTTGATCTAGTTAAAGAGACCCTTTGGTGGTCTAGTTAAAGAGGTCGTTCGTCGATCTAGTTAAAGAGATCATGTGTAGATCTAGTTAAAGAGATGGTTCGTCGATCTATTTAAAGAGATCCTTTGGTGATCTAGTTGAAGAGACTCTTTGGTGGTCTATTTAAAGAGATCATTTGTTGATCTAATTAAAGAGACCATATGGTGGTCTAGTCAAGTCATCACAGGATTATTCGTTTGATTTTCTTCCGCTACACATCATAAAATGAACTGTGCGGACTGTGTAAGCAATTACGTAATTATGGATGCATACATAATTATGGAATTCAGTGCACAGAAACCATAGCAAGTTTTGTCATGTGTAAGAACCTATAGTGATAAGAATAACGAAACGGGAACAATGTAATAAGGGAATGGTGGATATGCCGCTGGTACTTCCTATATATAAGTGTTCTTTATTACATTGCAAATGTGGCGTTATTGAAGTTACTAGAAGTTCTGGACCTTGACCAATGTTGTTTTATCTCCCCGACTCCAATTTCGAGCACACACAAGTTTCGTATAATAGTCTTCATAGGAAACATTCTTCCATTCATTATTCGATACTCCAACTCCTTTTCGAGTTCACACTTACTTCGAATCCTTCGACAACAAGAATATCACTTTGACAATTACATGACGCTCTTGAGGTTCGGTACAATCATACACAAACCTATTGGAATGGAATTTAAATATTCGGATCTGAACTCTTTCCTATAGACAGCAGACGAGTACGATTAACAAAGTTCGCTGGAAATCCAAACGTGGCTCAGAGTTTTACTCAGGGAACGGAGGATTCATTTGAAAGCGAAATAATCACATCTGTTTTCACAAGTTTCCTCTAAAATTAAATTTCGGGACGAAATTTCCTAAAGTAGGGGAGACTGTGACATTTGTGCCATTACGACCATCATACAATTACGAATCCAATGAAATCTTGTATTTCATTCCCGGGATTTGTGTAATTACATATGACAATTACACATTTCAATCCTTGTATGATTTCGAACTCTCAAAAGCTTTTCTGGAAGTTCTACGTAAGTTGTTATGCAAACATAATCAGTTTAATGCAACGTACACTCTGGAATAGTGACATAAGCTAAACATACCCCAAATATCCTTTACATAACTTAGAAAAAATTTTTGAAGGGTTCGGTATGGCAAAAACAAGTTTATTCGATCACAGGGACTATTTACGACAAAATACGAAAGTCTATCGATTCTCATAGCAACGTACACTCCGGAACAAGTTCATAAGCTAAACATACCCTAAATACCCTTAACATAGCTTAGAAATAAGTTTTGGAGGGTTCGGTATGTGAAAATATGCTTATTTGATCACAAGGACTAAAAGCGTCAAAACTGGGAAAGTATGCAAATTCGCGTATTTCTTAATACGGACCATGTACGCACTTCCAAAAAATTTTGTAATCATTAAAATATTGTATTTTAGTGATAATAATGCAAAAATATCATTTGTTACGCAATTTCGGTCGTTTTCGCGTTTGTTACAACTTTCGTCGTAATTAACAAAAAAACGCAACTGTACAAACGAACGAACCGAAATCCATGACACTTTTGAGCATAATTCAAGTTAAATATGCTTTAACTTCCTTATGGAGCTTAAAAATGGGCTTAACGGGTGTTAGAAGTGCCAAAACGCGATAAAACAAGTTCAGGGACCAAAGCTGTCAATTTTCAAACTTTTGCCTTGCTGCAGCCTTTAAGGTCCGCAAGCCATTACCCTTGCGGTCCGTAAAGCTTCCCCAGCAGCCTGTTTTTGATCAGCCATGGTTTTTCTTGTTTGGTGGCCATGTTTAAGTGATCCCCAAGCCTTTTAACCTGATTCTAACACTTGTAATCATCCTATTAATCCTTGTAGAACACTCCAAACACTTGGCATGATCTTGTGCATCCTAAAAAACTATAAATAGCACCTTCATTTGCTCATTTTCCTTGCTCAATTCTTTCCTTTCTCTCTATAACTCAAAGTTGGAGTTGCTACCTTATTAGGAGGCCTCCCATCTGAGTTTTCTACTTCATCTTTCATCCTAGAACACAAGTGAGTGATCTTCCTAATCTTGTTTATTTATTTTTAGCTATTTCAAGCTAAAAGTCAAATAGTGTTTGACTTTCGGCTTTGACCATGAATTGGTTAAGTCAAAGTTCAATTGAACTTTGCAACGTGATCGTAATCACGATGGTTATAATCCCTTGCGATTATACCTACTGATTACCACGTTACTAGTCGAAGTGACGAGTTAAAGTTTCGGTCAAAATGCACGTTTATGTGCATTTTACGACGAAACTATTTTCGGGTATCAAAACACTTTGTTTTGATATCAAATCAGTTTTCCAACTTAGTTAAACATGTTTTGACATGTTTAGCTCGTCACTTCTATTTTAGTGCTTATTTATGGTCGTAAGTCGAGCGGTTTGACCACCGCATTGACTTTCGAATCCGACCCGTTTGGTCGATCATTAGGATCCGGCCAAACACATATTTGTGACCATAGTTGTATAGGAAATAACCACCTGAGGTTATACCTTATGGTCACCTCGTTTGGTTAGTTGTATAATAGGTAGTTTATATGCCTTTAGAAAATGACCAAAATGCCCTTTTTGCGCATAAATTTATTTTAAGCATATGTAACCTAAATTTTGACACTTAAACTGAAATTGCAACATTATTACACATGTTTAGGCATATAAGACTTATCATAGGACTAGTTTGACCATCAGAACGCGTAGTTACGCAAATGACACGTTAAAGTACCGTAAACCACCTTAACGGGTCATAACGGGTCAAAAGCACTTAGGATTCATTCCAAATCAGAATGTAGACTTTGTTAAACCATTTCATATGAGTTCCAACACTCATTTGGTTTACAAGATCTCATTCTATCCGATTCCTCTGATTATGTACCGTTACTTTAACATAGTTACCGATATTAGGACACGTTAGGACACGTACGAAGCTTTTATACTTCACTTGATTCAAGGATACTTTGCAATCCCAAGTGAGTACATAGTTCCCCTATTTTATGCTTTCAATTGTTTTGGGGTGATTCATATGTGCTAAAACGATTTCAAGTTTTCAAAAACAAAGACTATGGTTTATATTAAACACGACGATTTCAATAATGTGGACGAACTTGTTGGTGCGTTAATTCATAACACGAATGACATTCATTAGCTTTGGCCAAACCAACTAGTAGTTTGTTATGGTACTATAGGATTGACGAATCCCGTTATTGGGCTATCCTCTGGTTTTGGTGGATAGTTTTGGATAATGACAGAATCTGTTATTTTAACAAACCCTTTGGTGGTTTGTTAGTCGATTTAAAGATACCCTTTGGTGGTATAGTCGAATCACACAGGTTTGAATGTGTTCATTAAAGAACGACCAAAAGTTTTCACAAATAAAACACGGACAATTGACGATTGATTTATAACACGGACGCATGACGATTTGTTTATAACACAGACGATTGAACAATGGTTTATAACACGGACGATTGGCGATTTGTTTTATGACACTGTCGATTGAACGATTGATTTATAACAAGGACGAATGGTTTTTGAACAATGTCATGCAATGATTTCACTTAAAGATATAAACCATACAAGTATTCCTTCAAAGACGATTTACTACTCGATTTTACAAAACAAATGTTTTCAGTCAAGATTCATGTCTACAAGATTTTGTTTTACTTATATCAACTTGTAAAGTTGATAAAACATATTGCAATATCAAACACTTTTTTGATTTAAGGTACATACTCGACAACTCTCGAAGTTGGATGAGGCATTGCAATATGAATTCAAAGCCATGAATTTGACATACAAAACCTATGTACTTGTAACACCTGTGCCTTCACGGCCATCAAACAAATACCGAACCAATGAAATATTATATTTCATACTTGGGATTGGTAAAAATATGTGTATCTTTTGCACATATCAACTCTTGTTCGATTTCAAACTCTAAATCGCTTTCTGGAAGGTTATACGCGCACTAATGCGTAAATATAACCAGTTTAATGCAACAAACACTCCGGAATAGTGAAATAGGTTTAACATACCTAAAATAACCTTTACATAACTTAGATATAAGTTTTGGAAGGTTTGGTGTGGTGAAATCAAAGTTAAATCGCTTACAGGGACTAAAGTTGACAAACTGCGAAAGTATGCCAATTTGAACTGTAACAGACCTTCCGGAACATGACCATAAGTTAAACATACCATAAATATCCTTTACATAGCTTAGAAATAGGCTTTGAGGGGTTCGGTGTGCTAAAATAAACTTTTGTGTCATTCAGGGACTAAAAGTGTCAAAAAGTGAACAAGTTTGCATTTTCGCGCATAACTTACGTTCTGAATACATCCGGACATCCAAAAATTTATGGAAGCATGACTACATTATATTTTATTGTTCGCCTCAAGAAAAATCCATTCGTTGCGTCATTTGGATCGTTTTTAGCGCTTGTGCGCATTCCGTCGTAATTAAGCGAACACCGCGTTCGTACGACCAAACGAACCATCATCCGACATATTTTTGAACATGTTTCATGTCCACAATGTTTAGGCAACATTTTAGGGCCTTAAAGTTGGCTTTACGGGCCTTGGAAGTGTCGGAAATGCCTTAAAACACAACAGGGACCATTGCTGCCAACTTTCAAAACTTGCTGATTCAGGAGAGGTGCTCGCGTAGCGCGAGCCCATGAGGCCTATCCGTCGCGCTACGCGACTGACTGTTCTGGTCAGATTCAATGTTTTAACAAGCGGGTCCCATCTGTTCGATTCTCAACCACACGTTTCTTATCGTCTAGTCAGCGGATAAGAACAACCTTTTAGCCACCATAACATCTCGACAAGTGTACGCCTTGGATTCGATCACGTACCACGAGAAACGATCCTAACGGTGGTGCATATCCTATGAATACCCAACCCCCCTTCCATTCAAAACCCACCAAATCTGATCAAGAAAGCTCTAAGTTGGAACCTTCGTTTCATACCTGAGCTATTTCGATCCGGGTTAGCATTCGGGGACCCTGGGTAAGTATTCTTTCGTTCTTTTCCTTATTTTACTGCTTTTCGAGTCAGAAAGTCAAACTTTGTTTGACTTTCAGCGTTGACCAGTAATGGTCAATGCGAAGTTCGTTTGAACTTCGCAACGTGAGTGTAATCACGTTGGTCATAGTCCTTTGGGACTATGCCCACTGATTACCACGTTGTCTAGGGTCGTAGGGTAGGCGATCTAATAAATCGCCTATACCTTCGAACCCGACCCAGTTTGGTCGATCATTAGGATCCGACCAAACACATTAGGTGACCATAGTAGGTAGGGAATAACCTTCCGAGGTTATACCCTATGGTCACATCGTTTAAGTAGTTGTATGATAGGTAGTTTATATGCCTTAGTTAAATTACCAGAATACCCTTTTCATGTATAATTGGTAATTAAGCATATGTAACCTAAACCTTTGTCACGTAACTGATTATGTAATATGTTTAGGCATATAACACTTGTCATAGGGCTAGTTAGGCGGTCCGAACGCGTTTCACGCGCACGACACGTTAAAGTAACGTATGTTACCTTAATGGGTCGCGATGGGTCGATAATACTTAGGTTAAGTTTCATTTAGTATGTAGGCTTTGTTAAACCATATCATATGAGTTCCTACACTCATTTGGTTTACAAACCCTCCTGCTACCCAGTCTTCCGATTTAGGTCCGGGTTAATTATGTAGTTACCTATATTAGGTACCGTTTGATTTCCGGGACTCCTCTAGCTTACTTGGTAGTTGTTCAAGACTCCTAAGCACTCCCAGGCGAGTACATTCTTCCCCTATTTTACTGTTTTCAATTGTTTTGGGGTGACTCATATGTGCTAAATGTTTTCGATGTTATAACGATGGTTTCAAAAACGATTAAGGCGATTTATACAAAACTAATAACGATTTCATAAAATGAACAAACTTGTTGGTTGTAGTTACATAACAAATGACATTCATTAGCAATGATCAAGCCGACCAGTATTAGGTTATGGTACCATAGGATCTGACAAGTCCCGTTATTTACTACACCCGTAGTTATGTGTGGGTGTTGTGGGTAGCGACTGAATCTGTAACTGTTAATTTACTCTTTGGTAAGGGTTTATTAATGCGAATTGTTAATTTACTCTTTGGTAAGGGTTTATTAATGCGAATTGTTAATCTATCCTTTGGTAAGGGTTTATTAATGCGAATCGTTAATCTATCCTTTGGTAAGGGTTTATTAATGCGAGTCAAGAAGGTTTGAATGTTATTAGCGAGAAGACCATTTAAGTAGTTTCACAACCTAAAACGAATTTAACGATTGGGTAAACGATTGGTTTTCACACGATGTTTTAACGATTGGGTAAACGATTGGTTTTCACACGATGGTTTAACGATTGGGTAAACATTTGTACATGATTGACATTTGATCATGTATTTCCCACAAAACATAACTTTGATTTAAACCAAGTTTTTACTTCAATACTTTGTTTTTGTGCATATGGTTTAGTTGAGACATTTCACTTGCCATACATGGATATTTGACATAGACATTTGACATGGATATTTGACATAGACATTTTACATTGTTTGGTTTGGTTTAATTAAGTGATTAAGTAACGATGCGTGTGTAATATGATACAAGCATGGTGGATACGCCGCTGGTACTTCCTATATATAAGTTTTTGTATGGTATTACATATTGTAGCGTTATTTGAATCATTTCAGTTTGAGACATAGAACATTTTATACGAGTAACATACTTTTCACAAGACATTTATTTACAAACAACTTATCTTATACAAACTCATTTTACATGGTTATTCATTTAATCATGCATTATTCTCTTACTTATACATATCACCTGAATTTATCATTGTTTTTCAAATAATGTACTAAAACAAATGTTTTTTGGGTTAAGAGTCATGGCTACGAGGTTTTACAAATTATAACTCGCTTGATTTGAGTTGGTTAATTAAGTTGCAATATTATACTCTTTTCAAAACAAGGTTTTTAAATAAAGTATTGCAACGTCTAAACTAGCCATGATTTCGACACTCCTACGAAACCTATGTACTCGCCAGCATTTCTTTGCTGACCTCGTTTTCACATATGTTTCAGGTATGTTGGATGATATCGATTGATAAGATGCATGCTCACATAGGACTGGACAAGGCCTTAGTGACTCAATAACAATGATAGACTATGTTTAAATAGTGTAATTAGATTTCCAGGCAATGTAATTACTCAATGTTTAATAAAACGAAACACTTTTGATATCCATGGTTATGAAACACTAATTCTGTTGCAACACGCCCCGATGTTTCCGCCGCGATTTGTTGTTTTACGCGGTCGGGGTGTGACAGAAAAGATGGTATCAGAGCCAATGGTTATAGGGAATTAGGTTATTAGTAATTAGTAATGCTTTGACCTAGTCTATAACCTTTCTAGGACCCTAACGCGAGTTTACTTGCGTTTAGTCATAAAACAATACCGTCACCTATCCTTAGGCGACGACCACAACAAGAACATAAATTTCAAAACCGCTTTGAAAACTAATCATCTGTTCTAGGATGATTGATTTCTAGGTTTTGAACCCTCTATTGTAAGGTTTTGAACCCTCTGTTATATGGTTTTGAACCCCTTTGAATTTTCAAATTCTCGTCATGGTTTTGGGTTTTAAATAATGTGAACACGTGCAAACTGGAAGGGTGAATGCCTGTATTCTGGGTTTTCTGTCTAGGCAAGCACTTCGTATACATCTCATCAGACGCGAGACCAGTTGTGCTTACCTGGGAATTCTTGGGATGAGTGTTCACTTATAGGCGAGCATGTCTTCGCGATACATTATTTTGACCCATTTACTTTGATTAGTCACTGTGTGTCGTTTGTTTACCTTGTGGTAACAAACAAATGACCACTACCCTTGCTTTCATCAGATTTGTTTCATCTTATTCTTTTCGTCTAAATTCTCTCACTCGTTTCCTTTCATGTTTCCTCTTTTAGACAATGCCTCCTCGACGCGAAAACCAGATAGAGACTGCCGAGCTGGAAGAAATTATTGCGCAGCAAATGGCTGCTCAATTCCCAAACCTCTTTGCTCAATGGATCCAAGCCTATAACAACAACAATGTTCCATGCAAATACAAGGATTTTAACCAGGCTAAACCACTCAAGTTTAGTGGTTCTGAAGGAGCGACTGGGCTTCTTCAGTGGTTTGAAAGCATAGAGAATACTTTTCGCCACGTGCAGTGTCTTGACAATCGCAAGGTCGAGTTTGCTTCGAGCGTATTTCAGAAGAGGGCTTTGACATGGTGGAACGGGGTTATGAGAGATAGGGGTGCTGAGATTGCCTTGGCACAGACATGGGCTGAACTAAGAGCTCTTATGATGAGGGAATTCTGTCCTCGTCATGAGCAGCGAGCCTTAGAGAAGGAATTTGATGATTTGAAGCAGGATAGTGGTGAGCACAGGGCTTATACTGATAGGTTTGAGGAGCTGAGTCTGCTTTGCCCGACAATGGTTACCCCACTTGACATAGCTATCGAAAGGTACATCGACGGCCTACCTGACTCGGTACAAGACATCCTTACTGGTAGTAACCCTGCCACACTCCGTCAGGCGATCGAGTTATCAGCGACATTGACTGAGTCACAGATTCGGAAGAACAAGTTACACAGGAAGGGTGACAAGGGCAAGAAACAGACAGCTGACATGGAGGATAGCAAGAAAGGTCAAAACAAGAAGGGTAAGGAAGGTGAGACGTCAAAGAAATCAAGAAAGCGAAAGGATGTTCAGAACTTTGCTGTTACAGCACAGACTGCTCAGTACCCGCGGAACCAACCAGCTCAGCCACCTGCAAAGAAAGCATATGCCGGTACCGCACCTCATTGTGCCCGTTGCAACGGTCATCACGTTGCACAACAAGATTGCAAGAAATGCACAACGTGTGGTAGACTTGGGCATTTGGCCAATATTTGTCGTTTGGGACAAAATCAGGCTGCTCAGGTTCAAGCTCCGGTTCAAGAGAATGCTGCGAGATTCCCATTGGGTTCATGTTTCAACTGCGGAGAGATTGGTCACTTCCGCCACAACTGCCCAAGACTGGTGAATGCAAATGCTAACGCAAACCCTAATGCGAATGCCAACGTCAATGCGAATCCAGCACATGGTTGAGTGTTTAACATCAATGAGGCACTCAATGTTGAAGGAATGAACGATTAGCATTTTGTATTTCCTCTGGTTGTTATCTTGTAACATTTAAAAACAATGCGGATGTTATATAAATAAAATTTGTGGTTTTATTTTTAACTAATGCAATTGTATGAATGTTTGATTCAACCTTATGATGTTAACACAAAGACAAAACTACTCGTGTGGTTCTGTCATTTTTTCGATCACTTGTGATCTCCCTAAGAACCTTAAACACTTGTTTCTTTTAAATCTAAATTATCTTATCGTCTTGCACCGTTCGAGATGCAAGAATTATCAAAACAGCTTCAAGAGTTGTCTGATAAAGGATTCATCCGTCTGGACTTTTCACCTTGGAGAAATTACTGTTCTCCTTGTGAAAAGAAAAAATGGATCTTTTCAAATATATATCGATTAACGTAAGCCTATTAAGCTTACCATCAAGAATCGATATCCCCTACCTTAAATCAACGATTTCTCCGATCAACTGCATAGCGTTCATGCTTTTCCAAGATCGATTTGCATTTTGGGTATCATCAACTTTGTATTCTCAAAGAAAATGTTCCCAAAACGGTTTTCTGCACGAAGTATGGCCATTACGAGTTTACAGTCATACCTTTTGGTTTGACAAATGCTCCAGCCATCTTCATGGACTTAATAAATAGGGTCTGTAAGCCTTATTTGGATCAGTTCGTCATTGTTTTTATTGATGACATCTTGATCTATTCAAAGTCCCGAGCCGACCACGATCAACACCTTCGTTGATTTCGGAGCCTGATTGGATTCCTAGTATGCTTTAAATACCCATGTCCAAAGATAACAAATTAAACGATTATACGAATAAACGATTTTGCGATTAAACGATTATACGAATAAACGATTTTGCGATTATACAATTATGCGATTATGTGTTTATGTGTTATGTGTTCTCCTCTATGTTTTTTTGTGTGATCCAATTTTCAAATCCTCATAGAATCTTTCGTATCTTTATATGAGGGATTCATAGTAGGATATTCAAAAGGTACTACTTTAAATCCTTAATGGGCTTCTACGTTGTAGTTAAAGACCCTTGGGATTATATGGTACCACTCCATGATTCTTAAGAAACCTTAAGTGGTCTAGTCAAAAAGATTGATTCACAATTTGGTTAGAGAACGACATCTAGTGATGTAGCTGAACAGACTCCTTGATAGTCTATTTAGATCATTTATTGATTTAATTTAAAGGACTCTATGGTGGTCTAGTCACACTCATCACCGGTTTGTTCATTTGGTTTTCCCCTACACACTATAAAATAGACTGTGTGAACTGTGCAAGGAATTGTCTGATTATGGACGCGTACATAATTAAGAAATTTAGTGCACAGAAACCACAGTAAGATTTATTATGTGTAAGAACCGATAGTGACAACAATAACGAAATGAGAACGATGTAATGGAGGTATGGTGGACGCACCAATGACGCTTCATATACTTGTATATAAGTGTCCCTCTTACATTGCAAACATAATGTTATTAAGGTTACTAGAAGTTCAAGAACCCTAACCAATGTTATTTGATCTTTTCAACTTCATGTTTTAAACTCTTACAAGTTTCCTCTAAATAAATTTCGGGACGAAATTTCCTAAAGTAGGGGAGACTGTAACACCTGTGCCTTCACGGCCATCAAACAAATACCGAACCAATGAAATATTATATTTCATACTTGGGATTGGTAAAAATATGTGTATCTTTTGCACATATCAACTCTTGTTCGATTTCAAACTCTAAATCGCTTTCTGGAAGGTTATACGCGCACTAATGCGTAAATATAACCAGTTTAATGCAACAAACACTCCGGAATAGTGAAATAGGTTTAACATACCTAAAATAACCTTTACATAACTTAGATATAAGTTTTGGAAGGTTTGGTGTGGTGAAATCAAAGTTAAATCGCTTACAGGGACTAAAGTTGACAAACTGCGAAAGTATGCCAATTTGAACTGTAACAGACCTTCCGGAACATGACCATAAGTTAAACATACCATAAATATCCTTTACATAGCTTAGAAATAGGCTTTGAGGGGTTCGGTGTGCTAAAATAAACTTTTGTGTCATTCAGGGACTAAAAGTGTCAAAAAGTGAACAAGTTTGCATTTTCGCGCATAACTTACGTTCTGAATACATCCGGACATCCAAAAATTTATGGAAGCATGACTACATTATATTTTATTGTTCGCCTCAAGAAAAATCCATTCGTTGCGTCATTTGGATCGTTTTTAGCGCTTGTGCGCATTCCGTCGTAATTAAGCGAACACCGCGTTCGTACGACCAAACGAACCATCATCCGACATATTTTTGAACATGTTTCATGTCCACAATGTTTAGGCAACATTTTAGGGCCTTAAAGTTGGCTTTACGGGCCTTGGAAGTGTCGGAAATGCCTTAAAACACAACAGGGACCATTGCTGCCAACTTTCAAAACTTGCTGATTCAGGAGAGGTGCTCGCGTAGCGCGAGCCCATGAGGCCTATCCGTCGCGCTACGCGACTGACTGTTCTGGTCAGATTCAATGTTTTAACAAGCGGGTCCCATCTGTTCGATTCTCAACCACACGTTTCTTATCGTCTAGTCAGCGGATAAGAACAACCTTTTAGCCACCATAACATCTCGACAAGTGTACGCCTTGGATTCGATCACGTACCACGAGAAACGATCCTAACGGTGGTGCATATCCTATAAATACCCAACCCCCCTTCCATTCAAAACCCACCAAATCTGATCAAGAAAGCTCTAAGTTGGAACCTTCGTTTCATACCTGAGCTATTTCGATCCGGGTTAGCATTCGGGGACCCTGGGTAAGTATTCTTTCGTTCTTTTCCTTATTTTACTGCTTTTCGAGTCAGAAAGTCAAACTTTGTTTGACTTTCAGCGTTGACCAGTAATGGTCAATGCGAAGTTCGTTTGAACTTCGCAACGTGAGTGTAATCACGTTGGTCATAGTCCTTTGGGACTATGCCCACTGATTACCACGTTGTCTAGGGTCGTAGGGTAGGCGATCTAATAAATCGCCTATACCTTCGAACCCGACCCAGTTTGGTCGATCATTAGGATCCGACCAAACACATTAGGTGACCATAGTAGGTAGGGAATAACCTTCCGAGGTTATACCCTATGGTCACATCGTTTAAGTAGTTGTATGATAGGTAGTTTATATGCCTTAGTTAAATTACCAGAATACCCTTTTCATGTATAATTGGTAATTAAGCATATGTAACCTAAACCTTTGTCACGTAACTGATTATGTAATATGTTTAGGCATATAACACTTGTCATAGGGCTAGTTAGGCGGTCCGAACGCGTTTCACGCGCACGACACGTTAAAGTAACGTATGTTACCTTAATGGGTCGCGATGGGTCGATAATACTTAGGTTAAGTTTCATTTAGTATGTAGGCTTTGTTAAACCATATCATATGAGTTCCTACACTCATTTGGTTTACAAACCCTCCTGCTACCCAGTCTTCCGATTTAGGTCCGGGTTAATTATGTAGTTACCTATATTAGGTACCGTTTGATTTCCGGGACTCCTCTAGCTTACTTGGTAGTTGTTCAAGACTCCTAAGCACTCCCAGGCGAGTACATTCTTCCCCTATTTTACTGTTTTCAATTGTTTTGGGGTGACTCATATGTGCTAAATGTTTTCGATGTTATAACGATGGTTTCAAAAACGATTAAGGCGATTTATACAAAACTAATAACGATTTCATAAAATGAACAAACTTGTTGGTTGTAGTTACATAACAAATGACATTCATTAGCAATGATCAAGCCGACCAGTATTAGGTTATGGTACCATAGGATCTGACAAGTCCCGTTATTTACTACACCCGTAGTTATGTGTGGGTGTTGTGGGTAGCGACTGAATCTGTAACTGTTAATTTACTCTTTGGTAAGGGTTTATTAATGCGAATTGTTAATTTACTCTTTGGTAAGGGTTTATTAATGCGAATTGTTAATCTATCCTTTGGTAAGGGTTTATTAATGCGAATCGTTAATCTATCCTTTGGTAAGGGTTTATTAATGCGAGTCAAGAAGGTTTGAATGTTATTAGCGAGACGACCATTTAAGTAGTTTCACAACCTAAAACGAATTTAACGATTGGGTAAACGATTGGTTTTCACACGATGTTTTAACGATTGGGTAAACGATTGGTTTTCACACGATGGTTTAACGATTGGGTAAACATTTGTACATGATTGACATTTGATCATGTATTTCCCACAAAACATAACTTTGATTTAAACCAAGTTTTTACTTCAATACTTTGTTTTTGTGCATATGGTTTAGTTGAGACATTTCACTTGCCATACATGGATATTTGACATAGACATTTGACATGGATATTTGACATAGACATTTTACATTGTTTGGTTTGGTTTGATTAAGTGATTAAGTAACGATGCGTGTGTAATATGATACAAGCATGGTGGATACGCCGCTGGTACTTCCTATATATAAGTTTTTGTATGGTATTACATATTGTAGCGTTATTTGAATCATTTCAGTTTGAGACATAGAACATTTTATACGAGTAACATACTTTTCACAAGACATTTATTTACAAACAACTTATCTTATACAAACTCATTTTACATGGTTATTCATTTAATCATGCATTATTCTCTTACTTATACATATCACCTGAATTTATCATTGTTTTTCAAATAATGTACTAAAACAAATGTTTTTTGGGTTAAGAGTCATGGCTACGAGGTTTTACAAATTATAACTCGCTTGATTTGAGTTGGTTAATTAAGTTGCAATATTATACTCTTTTCAAAACAAGGTTTTTAAATAAAGTATTGCAACGTCTAAACTAGCCATGATTTCGACACTCCTACAAAACCTATGTACTCGCCAGCATTTATTTGCTGACCTCGTTTTCACATATGTTTCAGGTATGTTGGATGATATCGATTGATAAGATGCATGCTCACATAGGACTGGACAAGGCCTTAGTGACTCAATAACAATGATAGACTATGTTTAAATAGTGTAATTAGATTTCCAGGCAATGTAATTACTCAATGTTTAATAAAACGAAACACTTTTGATATCCATGGTTATGAAACACTAATTCTGTTGCAACACGCCCCGATGTTTCCGCCGCGATTTGTTGTTTTACGCGGTCGGGGTGTGACAGTACTCGCCTACATTTTTATGCTGACTATTTTTCACATATGTTTCAGGTTCTATTATGTGACGATTGTTGATTGCTTGCTTCACATAGGATGGACGCGGGCCTTAGTGACTTTAAAACTTGAAAGACAATTGTTTGTATTTATTTGGTTTGTATCAAAACAACGAGTCTATTAATAAAATAAAACGAAACTTCAAATACCATGTGTTGTGAAACAATGATTCTGTGACATGACTCCCTGACGTTTCCGCCACGGTTTGTTGTATTACGCGGTCGGGGTGTTACGTATATATATATATATTCAATACACTTAAATCACATTAAAAAACCGACCTCGCAACGCGGGGAATCAATTCTAGTAAGTAGGAAAACATAAAAACATACCATACAGATAATATGGAAAATAAAAGTTGTACACATCTACGCAGTTTTGAATTATTTTGTTATTCACATATATCTAAGGTTGTATACGAATCAAACGTTCGGCGACCCGTTCATGGACCGTTCGGCGGGAAATTCGTTTGTGTTCTTTCGTTTATTAAACAAACGGACACGAACAAGAAATTTCGTTCGTTTAGTTTAATGAACAAACTTGAACAGAGGCCCCGTTCGTTCATTTATGTTCGTGAACGTTCGGGTAAAGTGTTTGTTTGTGTTTGATAGTTCATTAGTGTTTTAGTTTTTATATTTTATTTAAATAATTCAAACTTCTGACAAATAAAATATTCGATAAGTGTTAGTGTATTGTATATTCTGTTCATGAACGCTTGTTTGTGTTTGTTTGTTTCCATTTATGTTCATGAACATTAGTTTGTACTAATTTGTGTTCATCAACATTCGTTTTCTTTTTCGTTGCCTAAAATTAACAAACAAACGCAAACGGACACGAACAAGTTAATTTCCTTAACAAACGAACACGGATACAAAATCTCGTTCGGTAAATGTTCATGAATAGTTTGTGAACACACATATTTCTTAACAAACAAACACAAACAAGGTCTTAGTCTTATTCGTGTTCGTGTTCGTTCACAACCCTGGTAATATCCAAAAGAGATTTCTAAGGTGTTAAAAAATTTAAACTGAGACAAGGTAAATTAATACTCTTTAAACTAAAGATGCATCTGGAAGTAAGATTTCAATGTATTGAATTTATTATGCGTAAAATTTATTGAGATGACTAAATAAGATTTGAAGGTACTGGATTTACTAAGCCTAAAATTTATTGAAATGACTATGATATAGAATCATGGAGGATGGTTCTTGTAAAAAATGTTGTTATCCTAAAAAAACGTGAGAAACAATCTTGGCTGTCCATACACTATAATCAAAAGCTAATAATTAAGCGGTGACAATTTGGTAAATAGGTTATTGATATCTAATTGCAACTAGCAGGATGTCCGCGTGATGCGGTGGGAGCAATACATCGCATTGCGATACTCCTTTTTGGTAGTTTTTTAATTCATATAATATTTATTGTAGCATCATTATGATTGATGGACATCGAAAACGAAGTAATCGGGTAATCTATTTTATTGTGTTGTGCAAGATCTGGTCGGTTCGGTTATTATCCTCAACCGAAGCCGAAACCAAAGTCATTGGTTAGTCTGCTTTATTAACCAATCGGTTTTCGGTTAATCACTTCGGTTTATTCGGTTAGATTGACGGTTTTTTGTTTGATTCATTTAATTTCAGTTAATAGCAAAAACCAAACTTGGGCTAAAACTTTTGCTTAGAAATATATGAAATTGAGGTATAAATACATAGAATGAAAGTATAAATATATGAAATGGAGATATAAAATATGAAATATATGAACTAGAGGTATAAAAGCTAGAAATATATGAAAAAATGAATAATTCGGTTCGGTTCGGCTAATTTTGGTTAAACAAGAGTACAAAAAAATGATTAGTGGTTTATGGTTAATTTGGTTTTCAATTTTCAGGTAAAACAGTTTTCGGTTGATTTCGGTTCGGTTTTTTCTGCTTTCAGTTTGGTTTAGGTTAACGATTTAGTTATTGCTCACCAACAACCCATTTTGGTTAATAACCAATAGGTGCGCTCAAGTTGCGGCGGTAAACACAAACATTGCCACGGTGTGCATTGTTCGGTTGGTTAGATTATTCCTCAACCGAAATCGAGGTCATCGATTAGTCTATATATTAACCAATCCATTTTCAGTTAATCGGTTTGGTTTATTCAGTTAGATTGACAGTTTTTTGTTTGATTCGTTTAATTTTGGTTAATAGCCAAAACCAAACTTGTGCTAAAACTTTTGATTAGAAATGCATGAAATTTAGGTATAAATACATGAGATGGATGTATAAGTACATGAAATGGAGGTATAAATACATAAAATATGGTATAAATATGAAATACATGAACTTAAGGTATAAAAGCTAGAAATATATGAAAATATGGATAGTTTGTTTTAGTTAAATTTGGTTAAATGAGGGTACAAAAAAATCATTAAACGATTTTGGTTAATTCAGGTTTCGGTTAATCAGTTTTCAGTTAATTCAGTTTTGGTTGATTTCGGTTCAGTTTCTGTTAACAATTCAGTTATTACTCACCCTTAGACATTGTTAATCACGCAATATATCAAATTTTTAACTAAAAAACTGTAGCAATACTATACTCAAATTAAAGAGAATAAAATACTCTTTTATATGGTGTAATTTTAAAAAAAAATATTAACGTACCAAAAAGTTATGACCGTTTAAAAAATCGGGGAGGGGGGATTAGTTTTTTATAAGGGGATAAAGTGTATCTGCTAACTAATTATCTATAATTTTGTTAAGATGAGGGATTAAAGTGTAATATAGACGAGATGATTAAATTGACGGTATTTAATCACTTGACATTCTGTAGCTATCAAACATTCTAGAATAATGACTAAGTACGTTAGGCTTTAATCACTTATATGCTAAGGCATCATCTACTTGTACCTTTTTATCCACATGTCAACACTGACCAAGACAACTATTGAAACATCGACAAAAATGAGTAGGTCGTAACAATACTTTTGGATTTTTTAAAACGTTATAGTTTATAAGATATGGCAAGAATACGTAAAAGAATTATAAGTTTGTTGTGGAGAGGAAAAGTGTAACTAATTACCTATATTTATGTTAAAACTCAGAGATTTATGTGTAGTAAGATGAGGGTTAAAATATAATTATTGTTTAAAAAGACTAATTTACCCTCATTTTAGGAGTTTAGTTATAAATTAAGATGGAAAAAGTTCTTATTTTTTGGGTATCTTAAAATTCTCTTCCCTCATATCTATGCTATATTATAATACATGATGGAGGGGCATTTTAAGATACCCAAAAAATAGGAACTTCTTCCCTCTTAATTTATAAATACACCTCTAAAATGAGGGTAAATTGGTATTTTTAAACAATAATTAAATTTTAGCCCACATCTTATTACACTTAAATCCCTAAATTTTACATAATTATGGGTAATTAGTTACACTTTTCTCCCTCCACAACAAACTTATAATTATTTTATTTACTCTTGTCATATCTTATAAACTATAATGTTTTAAAAAAAATCCAAAAGTATCGTGACGACCTACTCATTTTTGTCGGCGTTTCGATAGTTGTCTTGGTCAGTATTGACCTGTGGATTAAAAGGTACAAGTAGATAATGCCTTAATGTACAAGTGATTAAAGCCTAATGTACTTAGTCATTATCCCATAATGTTTAATAGCTACATAATGTCAACTGATTAAATACCGTCAATCTAATCCTCTTATCTAGATTACACTTTAATCTCTTATCTTTAACAAAATTATAGATAATTAGTTAATAGTTACACTTTATCCCGTTATAAAAAAACTAACTCCCCCCACAATTTTAAACAGTCATAATTTTTGGTATGTTAATATATTTTTTTAAATTACACCATATATACGAGTATTTTATTCCCTTTAATTTGAGTATAGTATTGCTATAGCTTTTTCAATTAAAAAATTGATGTATTACGTGATTAACAGTGTCTAATGGTGAGTAATAACTGAATCGTTAACCAAAACCGGATCGAAATTAACAAAAAACTAAATTAACTGAAAGATGATTAACCAAAACCCAAGTAACCAAAAACGTTATCAATTTTTTGTACCCTCGTTTAACCAACATTAACCGAACAGAACCATTCCTATTTTCATATATTTCTAGCTTTTATACCTTCGTTTCATGTATTTCATACTTATACCCCCTATTTTATGTGTTTATACCTCCATTTCATGTACCTATACATCCATTTCATGTATTTATACCTAAATTTCATGTATTTATAATTAAAAGTTTTAGCCCAAGTTTGATTTTGACTATTAACCAAAATCAATAAAATAGACTAACCGATCACTTTGGTTTCGGCTTCGGTTGAGGATAATAATCGAACCGACCAAACTATGCACAACACAATGAAATGGATTACCCGATTACTTCGCTTTTGATGTATATCTATCACAATGATGCTACAAAAGTATTATATGAATAGGAAAACTACCATAAACGATTATCGTAATATGATGTGTCGCTCCCACGGATCACGTCGGCATCTTGCTAGAATTATAATATAGATAAGGGTAAAGAGGGCATTTGAGTCAATTTGATCCCTCCATCTTCGCTCCATTCTCCTTCTTGTAACAATTCCCTACAATCAAAGAAAATTAAATTCAAAACTAATAGGAATCTCTTCAAAAATAAAGTGGACCCTCAAATGAGTTTGATTTTCATAAAGTTTATTTTCAGTGCTAATATATGCAACTCCAGAATAGCACATGCAAACGGTGATGTGCTGGTATATAATCTTATCAGTACATGAATACAAACTTACCAACACCTCTATGTATTATAATTAATAATATTTGCTACTAAATTAATCCATACCAGCACTATGTTATATTGATTGATTTTATTTTTAGCACTAATATATCTATACTTTCTATAAAAGAAGAAATCCTAATGACATAAGAAAAGCAGATGTGTCAGCAGGAGAGGCTGTCCAACAATGCTTTTCTTATGTCATTATTACATCATAAAGCCTAATATATAAATCACTTTAAAATTCGGTCTAAACCACTGCCAGGGTAAACATCTGCTCATTTATATGTGACTTTACTTTAATACCTAGCAGCAGTTGTTGTTATCTCCCATAATGCTTTTAGATCAGCAAATGTTTAAGGCTAATTACCAGGAAATTCAAATTCAAAAATGCATGGGAATAAGTAATTAGCAATTAATGCATGTCACTCAGAAACTCCTGTCAATCACCCTTCTTATATAAGGCTTTTATTCTCATTTCCCTCTTCATATTTCATCACGCTTTCATCTTCTCTGATTTTGAAATTTGAAATTTAATCACAATCCGAATTCCGAATTAGAAGCATGTCAATATCAGTTGACAGTAACAATCTTAGTTTTGTTAACGATTTGAATCCTGAGAAAGATATGTGGAACATGAAAGAGAGAATTATTCGAAAATGGAATCAGGGTTACAAGATGGATCTCATCTTCATTGATGAAAAGGTAATTTGCATCTCTGCTTTTCCGTTTTATTAGATAATGTAGTGGTGTATGCTAAGAAGATACTTTCTTTAAATGTTCTTCAGGGTGCTAATATTCAAGCAGGTATTAAGAGTCATCTGATACCTGTTTTTGATGGACAGCTTCAAGAAGATGCTGTTGTGATTCTGTCGAAATTTGGTGTTGGTGAGAATAAAGATTTATATAAAGTAGTAGTGCATCCTTATAAAATCAACTTTTATAGATGCACAGTTGTTACTCCTGTGAGAGATTGGCAAGGTGTTGAGTATGGTTTCAACTTCAGAGCTTATGAAGATATTCTTCAAGGAGAGGCGTTAAACGCTATGAGTGTTGGTAGGTATATTTTTGTAATCATGTCTTGCTTGTATAATATTAGAGAGTTTTACTTATATTCTTGTATAATGTGATCATATAGATGTTGCTGGATCTGTGATTTGTTGTGGAGATCTTGAAATCTTTGATCGACCTCCAAAGGAGACTAAGAAGATCAATTTCGATATTGAAGACTTGGAGTAAGTTGTTGTTGACATGTGCAGTCATGTACTGATCATTGTTTTTATTTAATGATGTTAATAAATAAGATGAAGAATGTTGGTATTTAATGTGGGATCATGGTAATGGTAATAAATGAGATCTATAGTGTTTGTATGTAATACTGAATCATGGTAATAAATGAGGTCTACTATTTATTCTTAGTGAATATGGTAGTTAATGCATGGCTCATTTGCTACTTTAATAAATGTCATAATTTTCCTTTGATGTTATGTTTTTATTCATTCAATGTTGTTTTGATATTAGAGATTTGTAAAGAAATGGTCATAAATTAGTCTTTAGTATATCGTCATATGAATATTCTTTTCATGTAGGGGTAAGGTTTTGAGGTGTACTGTGTGGAATGATTATGCTCTGCAGATTAAGGACTTCATTTCTAAAATCGCACCTCATGAGCATGTGATGGCTGTTATACAGCATGGAAAGTGTAAGGAATGGAAATGTATTTTTGTTACTTTCTGCAAATCATAACTATACTGTTTATTTCTGCCAATATAAAGACAGGTATACATTAAATATCTATATACTTTTCCATGTAGGTGAATATACTGTTCAAAGTGATAAGTTTGCAACACGAATTTTTCTGAATGAAGAAATTGATGAAGTTAATGAGCTAAGGAGGAGGTAATTTGTCAATGTAATTTCTATTGTATATAGATGTTCAAGTCAAATACTTGGTTTCATGTTATTTGTATACTAATTCTAATCATTTGTTGTATTCAAAAGGCTTATACTGAAGTTTGGACAAGGGAGTGGTTCTACTTCTCAAACAATACTATCGTCTCAGAGTGTTTTTCCATTGCATAAATAATTTGTAACTGATGGTGTGAAGAAACATGTTGATGAGATTAGTGAGATAGAAAAGGTTTCACATCTTTTTATATAGTTTGGTTATTTGTTTGGTTTGTCACCTGCATGTTTTTACAGGAAATGTCTTGTGTTTTTACAGGAAATGTCTTGTGTTGTGGTTGCGACAATTAAGATTGTGCAAGAAGAGTATGGTTGGTTTTATGCTGCCTGTCGTAAGTGTTTCAAGAAGGTGATGGGTAAAATTGAATACTTGCAGAATGTTGAAAATGTTTCAGATGATATTGTTCGATTGCCTGCGACTTCTTTGGTTTGTCCCAAATGTCATAGTGAATGTACATCGATCACCACAAAGTAAGCAATGATGATTATTTAGCGTTATATTTATATAAGTAACATTCTAAGACTAATATTTGAATATAGTTTTGCAGTTTACTTAGTTAGTTGTGTATATTTCAGGTTCAAGGTGCAAGTGCGGGTGCAGGATGAGTGTGGTAGTGTTTCTTTTGTTATGTTTGATAGAGATGTTCAGAAGCTTCTTGGATTAGTGGTGAGTGACATAAGAGAGAGGCAGGTTAAGGCCAATGATACTGGATTCACTCATGAGATATTTCGATTGGTTGATAAGAAGGCTGCTTTTAAGATTGATGTTTCAGAGTTCAATCTTAAAAATGACTATCGTGTTTATAGTGTGCAAAAAAACATGTGATGATCCAGTAATAATTGCTGAGTTGGTTGGTGGATATGGTAACGGTGATGAAAATACTGATGAGGTAGCATATAAAATTACTCTTTCAATCTATTTATTTTTCTTTTGAGTTTTAAACACTGGATTCTGCACTTTTTTATATGATATCATATATTATGATCCTTTAGGTTACTCAAGAGGTAGCTGACGTTAAAGATGTTAACCTTTCAGAATCTTCCCAGGTGTCTGCTGAACAAACTTCAAGGGTGAGTATTTATTTTTAAAGTATGTTTAGTATGTTTAAAAAGAGTTCATTATTTTATTAAATGAGATCAATAGTTGTTTTGTGATCTGTTGCAAGGATGTTGTCTCTATTACGGCCGACTCTTCAGTCGTTGAAGTTGAAAATGATTCTGGATCAAGTCCCAATGGAAAGCGGATGGCTCAAGATGCTCATGTTGTCAACGTTGGTGAGCTATCCACTAATGTGAGAAGAACCCGGAAGAAGCTGACTAAGCTTAACAATTAGATGCTTATGAAAAAACAATTCTTATAAGAGATAAGTAGAAACCACTTATTTTTGAAGAATCCTTGTGGTTTTTATTTATGTCTGTTAACTGTTGTTTTAACAAATTGTGGTTAAAATTTTGGTTTGTAAGGGCTACAATGATGAATATGGTATGTAATGTCTACGGTTTGAATATCAAGTAAGGTTAACCTTTTGTTTGTTATATAATATTGTTATTATACATTATATATATTTTTGGTGATATTGATTGACTGGATAAGTAGTAGGGTTGTATATTATTGTTAGATTGATGAATGAAAATTTAATCAATTGGTTAGTCGGAAAACTGTTGGGGTCTGAGATACATTAACATCAGTTAGAGGCTAAGCACTGTTATAGCGTGCTAACATCTGTTAACCCCTAAGCACTATTAAAGATCTGTTAAAGGCTAAGCACTGTTATAGCGTGCTTCAACAGACCTTATGAGTTGTTAATCATCATCTGTTAAAGATCTTATATTATAGATCTTCTGTTGAATTGTGTAATATCTGTTGGTGCACAGCAGAACTTAGGTTCATCATACATTTTGCTTCATCAGCAGAGGTTCTCTTTAACAGACCTTTGCTTCAGCAGTGTTTGTCTTAACAGACCTTTTGGTTCATCAGCAGAGTTTGTTTGGCTCATGAGCTGAGGTTGTTTGGTTTAACATACTTTTCTTTCAACAGCGGTTGTCTTCAACAGACGTTTTGGTTTGCAAAGTTTAGCGAAACAGATGTTGAGTTTGTCCCTTTGGTAGGAGCAGATTTTTAAAACAGTGTTATTTGTAACTAAAAGTTGTATACTATTTTATTAATTTTGAGTCTTATATTTCTTTTTGTTGAGTGACCGGGAAATGTAATGGAAAATAGTAATGTTTAGATGCAAAATATAGTAATGTTTACTTGAAATATAAAAAGGTAAAACCACAAAGTTTTGAAAGTATATACTAAGACTACATAACTTCATTCTTAAGTTAGTTTTCAAAGGAGAAATTTGTCCATCAAACATGTCAACTAAAACATAAATTATTAAAGGCTGAAAAGATGTTCAAAGACTATGTCAACAAACTTCAAAGTGTATTTTATCTCCTGTTACACTTTTTTCTTCGACTATCTCAAACCTCAGCTTTTTCCCCACAGATATTCCCGTTTCATCCATGATACGCTGCCAGTTTGTATGCATCACTAGATGGTTGTTGTCGTCAGGTCTTCTAGGATCTCTCCTAACAACCAGCTGTACCAAAAACTTCACATGACCAAATGACAACACAGCTCTACAGTAATCATTTAGCTGGTGTTCTCGAACAAAGTTCCTCGGTATTGCCTGTAAAGAAAAATTCTTTCTTTAGTTATTCATTCAAAACATCATATACTTTAAGTAATAACAGATAGATCCAACATTATAAGTAAAATCAACCGTATTAAAAGTAGATATGTAAATACCAAGCTGTGTGTCTCTAAAACATGGTATTCAAACTGTTTTTTATAATGTGGACGCTTTTTGCAGTGTTGGTGATTGGTACGGCTGCAGTGATGTTTAGTCTCCCCGTGAAGTCCAATCTCGTCTTTGTTAAAAACCTTCACAGTGAAGTTAAAGTCGTCTTCAGGAGTACTTTCCAGCCATTGAAACAGCAGTTGGCAGCTTTCCTCAATGTCATTTTCGAAGCAAAAAGTTGTCCATCCTGGTCCCATAAAACCAGCAGCCAATCCCTTTTTGTTTTCAGGAGAGAAAACATAATACACATCAACTTTACTACTCTGCTTTGGTCCATGTACTTTTGCTACCAAGTTATCAATTTTTAATCTCCTCTCCGACAACAGCTTCAGCAAATTGTGTGGTAAATGCTATAATTTTCATACATTTCAGAAATGTCATATTAGATTTTATATAGGATACAAAATGTAAATTAGAAGTTTTTCTAACAATCCAAAAGATACACCGGCAATATATAAAATTAAGGTAGCAATTTTTATCCTGCTTACAGTATGTTTCTTCTTCAGCCTGTATCAAGCAACCATGAACATAATCTATGTTCGAGCCATCGTTTCTAATCTCCAGTCCCTCATTGTTCAAAACATTTATCTCAAATTTTGCTTCCTTCAATTTTTTTAAACACAGTTTGTCTATGTTGTTATTTCTATAAGTTTCAACAAACCAAGTCCATTCTGACCCGTTTATCCTCTTACTTTTATGACCGATGCTCTGTACTGCAATCTTATACTTAAAACCCGTATAATCAACCAACTTTATTACTTCACACTTTCTTGGTAATTGGTTACTCATTATCCTTGGAAGTACCTATGTATATAAAATACACAACATTTAATATATCTTTAATTTTATAAATACAGTTTTTAGCATACAATTGTGATTTGAGCTAATTTGTTCTAACAATATAGCTTACCAACCCCTCATTTAGGTCTGTCAATTCAGAGACATTGATAATTATCATAAACTCCATCTGAAAGTAAAAAATACAATAACAGTTAAATATTAAAACATAAAATCAGTTGTATCTGAAAATCATTCTATTTAAGGTATAAAAAAATATCCAACACTCTGTAGGACCAAACTTATATGTTGTGTACTTCAAAATGGTCCCTACAACCAACAATATGAATCTAACACTGTATAAGATCAAATTTATATTCTTGTATAATAAAAAAATATTATATGGCAATAAAGTTTTCAAATATCCATGTTTGTGTCAACTTCAAACTTCAGTTTTTTTAGCAGACAAGGCTATATTCACTTACAAATCAGACATATGAGTACTATAAACTGATTGCAGAATATTTTATCAAAACTAATAATGATAGAACAAATGTATCAACACTACATGGCAGTTCATACAATAATTCTAAAACCATTCGTAAAATTTACAACCAAATATTTATGAAACAATAATATTTCAGATTGTTATTTAGATAATCAAAATGTAACTAAATAGGTTGATATAAATCTTATTATAAAATAAAGAAAACAAGTTCATATAAGTTTATCTATTTTAACATCAGTAGATTATGATTTTGATGTTTATATAATTTGAAATGAGGAAACTGAAAGGAACATGTCAAAGCATACCTGTAAAATACACAAGAGAACAAAAAGAATACCTGATCTAAAACTTTAAACTTTTGATCGTCAAGTCTGAAGAAGAAGAAACTGTAGAGTTTTTTCGCCGGAGAAGAAGAGGTGAGACTGTATTGAGATTGTTGAAAATAAGATATTTATCTATTAACTTGTAATTGTTTATTTATTTAACTTATAATAATATTTAATATCTGGATTTAAAAACTATTTTTAATTATATAAATATATTAAATTAATAGATAAGTTTTTCGTATTTAATATTTTAACTTTATAGTCAAGCAGTGGTTACTGCTGTGCAAAAATTGCCCTATTTTAATGTAAAAGGGGGTAAAGTATAAATTTTACAAAACTTAATTTCAACCAACCAGTGTAAATGTAACATCTGTATTAACTCCATTTAATATACTTTTCATCTCCATTATTGAATATAAGCTCCAGAAAACATATTCGGAAGTTTTTTCAAATAACTTTCTTATCAAAATCGGCAAGTTTCTATTGCATAATATAGATTACACGCTATAAAACCAAGTATTGTTTCTTTGAATTTATTGTTTGTATTATAAATGTTAGATTAATCATTATTTGATGTTATGAGTATGTATTTGTCACTGACGGTGTTTCATATTCTTTCTTGAAGCAAATAATAGTTGCTGTAATCCGGTGTATTTTTATCGATTAAGTACTGCAATAACATAAAAGAAATTACTGATAGCATTCTCTATCACAATTTGTGCATGCATCTTCGTGATGTTGTCTTCTACATTACAATTGATAAATCAACCATATAATTTTTGGTTGATGCTCATTTGCTTAACTGTTGTGAGAGATGATGATTTTCGTTTTGTGCTTTGTTTTTATAATACCTTAAGTGTGTGATGATACAAATAGTCCGGTTAATATTTGGTACTTTTGTTTTTTAAGTGCTGATTTAGTTTAAGGGATGTTAGTGATGTCTATTTTATAATGTTGTTTATCTATGACTTTTGTTGGATGATGTTCATCTTTATAACTTGTCAGTTTAAATTGTTTATTGCAGATATGAATCTATCCAATCAAACACCATCCTTTTTACAATTCCTTAATGAAGATGATTTTATATTTTTGGTATGTTTTTTAACTTTCTTGCTACTATTAGGATTCTACGTTAATTTTTGATGTAAGATGTTTGTTAACTACTGTTGCAGAATATACCACTTGATTTTGAGACTCTGTTGTGGGGCAAGGAGGTCCCGTATGGTCGAATTGTAGAGTTACTTGATGGTGACAAATCATGGTTAGTACGAGTAAGGAAGAGAGATGATCATTGTAAATTTACGGATGGATGGACAAAGTTTGTTAGAGATTGTTGTTTGAAAACGAAAGATGATGTATTGGTGAAAGCTATTGGACGTTTGTTATTCGTTGTCTTATGTTTTAAAGAAAATGTCTACGAGAACTCTTACATTTCAGCAAATATTAGACCTGAATTTGGCATGACTGTAAGTAACGATATATTATTTTGTTACTTACTGTAAACATTTTTTGCTAGCTCAACAACTTGCTAAGATCTGTTTGCCCTTTTAACGTTTGTTTCCTTATAATCTTAACATCTGTTGACTAACCTTTTTAACTTCTGTTGACTAAGTCTTTTAACCTCGGTTGACTAACATCTGATATTTAAGATCTGTCCACGTTGCAACCTCTGCTGGACATAATGGATGACAGTTGTTACGAAACCTCTGTTGGATAGCAACAGAGGTATGTAATAGTTGATAGCCAAACAGTGGTTAGGTTGTGTGTAAATACTGTAACTACTGTTGACTAACCCTGTTGAGTAATTCTCATTTTAACTTTTGTTGACTAATCCGTTGTAACTTCTGTTGCTCATTAGTTCATATCAAATTTGTAAGTCTGCACTAAATATTCCTTTGCTTCTTCTATAGCTAATTGCTGACAAATTTTGGAAACAATTATATGGTAAAAATTACGAGTATGGGATGGCAACTATCTATGTTGGCGAAAGGTTTTGGAATGTGATGATGAAATGATGGACTGATGGATGCGGATTTATTAATGGATGGTTAAAATTGACTGAAGAAGTTCCCATAGCAGTTGAATCTTGGTTGGTTTTCACCATGATTGCATCTAAAACGTTTGAGCTTTCCGTTTTCCATTCCGAGACTGGAACTGAGGTTTCCTTCAAGAAAGCTGATGTAGTTGTTTTGGATGATTCAGTTTATGGAGATGATGGGTTTGATTTATTGGCTGTGGTATAAAATCTTGATGATAAAATACATTGTTTGATAACATGACGGTGATAAGTAACTTTTATTATATTATGTTAATAACTTTTGAAATCTCATTTTGTAGGCTAAACACAAACAGGTTAAGGATTCCGGGGAAGTTGCTTTAGATGATGAGGATACTGGAGCTTCGGTTGGTAATTCTAAGCAGTTTACGAGTTTTGAGGATATTTTAATGTATATATACACATGTAATATTTATATATTATTATGATTTAAAATATGGTTTCTTATATATGATCCTTCTTATAAATATAGTGTGCTGATGATGGACTATTTGATTCAAAGATTGCGCGTCTGGTTGATGAGTCAGATGTTAAAAATACTGTAAATTTATAATTTACTACGCGTATATTTTATTGTATAATAAGTATAAGAAGGTTTTTTTTTAAATTTTGTTGTAGCCTGAAGATCATTCTGTAAAAATAGCTGATGATGTTAACGATCCTCAACTACAGTCTAAAGATTTTCCTGTTCGTGACATTTATGCCTCTTCAAGTGTTGTATCTAATGTAAGTGTTTATTAGTTTTATACTGTCTATTTTATTATTGTCTCAATATATTGATATTCTTCTGTATGATTGAGTCTTAAACTTCAAAGCTGAGTTGAGAAGATAGTTTGTGTTGATAAAGAAAGTTATAAAATTTCAAGAATTTAGAGTTGTTATATTCTAAATTAATTTACTTAGGTGGAAAAGATGCACAAACTTCGTGGCAAGACAATTGTAGAGGATAACCAAGCTGTTGATAGACCGTGCAAAGTTCAAAAGGTTCGTTTAGTATCATCCACTTCAGAATCAGTCTTACACTTCACCATACATGCTGAAGACAGACTTGTAAGCTTTTGCAGTCGTTGCTTTGTTTCGTTATTTCAACAATTTCAGTTATTTATCAATATTTTATAAAATTCACTATTCAATTTTCTGTTTTTTAGCATTCTTCTGCGTTGAATCTGCATACTGATAATCCTAAGCCTATCAAGATCCAGAATCTCAAATGTGAAGTCCAAGAACTGTTTACAACATCTCAAAAAACCAATACTGGATTCAACTATGCTGTTGTTGGATGGTCTTCTTATCTGAGATATTGCAATATTGCTTTTGGTGATGAACTTTCGTTAGAGTTTCACAAGTCTACTCAATTGCTGAAGTTAAAAAAAGTTGTGCATATCGTGACAAAGATAATGTCCTCTTAGTTTCATGTCATGATTGTTTGTGGTTGTACATTTGGTTCGTTGGTGGTACTAATTTTGCTTCTTAGACATGTTCTATATGTAGTTATGTCTATAAACAGGTTTCATTGTCAATGGGTGGGTGCTACTTTTTTTTTTGTAGATAGGACAATCGAAATACTCATATGTATCTTATATATTAACTGATGATGCATGTCTATCAATATGTGTTATGCATGGTTTTCTAAGAAACGACACGTGTTTGCTTCTTGTACATGTTCTATATGTAGAAAGGGATTGAAATGACTGTTGGGTTAAAATGTTTTTTTTTTTGGAGAATAAACATGCTTGAATGCAAATGTTATTTTGTTTACAAAAGATTAATAAATTGTATATTTTTGTATTTTTTATACTCTAAACTTTAAGTATTTAAGGTTGAAGTTGAAGTTGGGGAGATATGGTTGAATTTGATTTGAGCAATGAAGTTTTGAAATACCTCCAACATGTTGACAACTACAGTGATCCGAAAGGAACTTTATTTATCAGAAATATTGTTTCGCCCATTGATTAGAAATTATTATGTTGTATTTTATTGAATGTTGTGTGCTGTTTTGAAGTTTGTTTATTATATAGTTACCTCTGTTTGACACTTTCATATTTTATATAATTAGTTGTCTTAAAATTATTAACGATATTTGTTATTTAAATTAATTAAATGAATATTTAGGTTTGAGAGTTTAAATGATGAAAGCTCAGTTGTTGTGAACAGATGTTTGAAAATAAAACAGTAGTTGATACAACTGTTGACTTTGATCAACAGATGGAGGAAAACAGATGTTTGAAACCACAGTTGGGTTAAATGTATTTGTTGTGGAGAAAACTATGGTTGAAACTGTTGTTGGGTTAAAACGGTGGTTTAAAACCACTGTTGGGTTAAAATAGTATTTTGTGGAGGTTGAAGGAACATGTTTGAATGCAAATGTTATTTCGTTTACAAAAGATTAATAAATTATATATTTTTGTATTTTTTATACTCTAAACTTTAAGTATTTAAGGACTAACTTATTTATTTATTTTATTTATAAGTCTATATAAATATAACTATATTCATCATTTATATTTGTTATGCATGGTTTTCTAAGAAACGACCCGTATTTGCACACGGGTCTTACCGCGAGTAACTCAATAATAGCACATGCAAATTGTGATGTGGTGGAATATAATCTTATCAATAGATGAATACAAATTTACCAACACCTTTATTATTAGAATTAATAATGTGGGCTACTAAATAAATCCATACAAAAAAAATATATATTAGGATTTAAAATTAAAAAAATATGATAATCGGTTACTTAATTCCATACTATTCGTCATTTAATAATTTTTAATGTTCAGGACTATAACCTTAAAATGGATCGTTAATTTTGATATGGCTTTTATTAAATTAATTTGCTATACGAGGGGTTAGGTTCATTTGTGAACAACCTCTTTAATTGTGAACACTAGTGAACTAATCATACCCTTTGATTATCAATACACAAGTATAAATCAATGGTCAGGATTTGATAATGAAAATACACTAGTGTATTTTATGATTTGATGATGTAAATCAATAGCCAGTATTTGTTCATTCAGTTCACAAATACATTAGTGTTCACTCTAGCCCGCTATATGAGAATGTTTCAATACTAAAAAATCTAATAATCGGTTACTTAATTACAGGGATTCCTAGAATCAAAGAGTCTTAAAAGTACAATTAAGCACTTTACACTAAAATAGATTGGATGCCATGTCTCGATTGCTTTCTACGATTTGTATGATAGAACTATTTTGCATAAGATCCTCCTTCTAGAATCAAGTGTCAAGGTATTCCAACTTTCAAAATTAGCGATGTCACGTGTGGATCGTGGTAGGCAGCGATTTGGTCACGAGGTTGGATGGTCAGTCGAAGGTGACGGTTAAGAGGTAGTGGCTAGTTTTAAAACTTTTCATCGTTACACATAACAAAGGGTGGATGAAGAGATAAAAAGAGGAAAAGTTTAAAATAAATTTAGTATTATTATTTGTTGTAGGTTAGTTTTCACATCTATCTATTGAAAAAAAAATTATAAAGATGAATTTGAAAATTAAAAGACGTGGAAAAGGTGTCAAAGAGGCTCATTGAATTAGAAATTTTGTAAAAGAAACAAAGGTTGACTTTATAAGTTTGAATTAGAAATTTTGTAAAAGGACTTGATAAGTCACGAAAAAAAATTCTATAAGGTTGTCTTATATATTTTAAAGATTTTTCTCAATAGTTGAATGCTCGTTCTATCTTACGTTTTTTAGATTTAGGAATAACCGATGTTTAAAAATCGAATCGTTGACCAAACAATCGTCTTTAGTCCACTTGTTAGACCAATTTTGTAAACCAGAAATGTATTTATACGAGTCATCGAATATTAAAAGTTTAGGGAAATTCAAATACCAGTCATTGAATATTAAAAGTTTAAACCTTAAAAACTAATCATCCAAATCTTCACCATCGAATTAGACAAGTTGTTAAGCCGATATACAAGTTGATTACTCCTCATTTACAACCCGTATATCTGCTTACAAATCACCAACCGATAACATGATTAATCACATGTTTAGATAAATTGGTTATAAGGGTCGTGTTTAGATTACATGATTTTAGGTATGTTTAAATTAGGATTGATATCTTTAAAAGTAGCGGATCTAGAAAATTCTTATAGGGTAACGTTTCAAAGAAAAGAGGGTAACACAATCGAAAAAATGTCAAATTACCACCGGAGCGTCAAGGGGCAATGGGGGTTACCCATTATAACAAGATAGATCCGCCCCTGATCTTTAATACAAATAAATATATGAATATGTTTGACTTCATGTTTTTCAATCCATCTATCCAAAATTCATCAGCCCCAAACAATTATCAATCCTTCTTCTATAAACTTGTCAATAGCTTATGAAAAAATGTGATAAATCAAAATGAAGTCACATGAGTCATGAGGTCACCAGCCACGCCTGCTACGTGCTAACCAAAATGTTGCATCAATTATTCACCCTTAAAAAACATAAAAAAAAGTGGGATAATTAAAGGCTTGTTTTGCAAATTCTAGAAGGTACAAGCTTACTATTTTTAAAACATTCACATTGGTTTTGAGTTTCTTGTATTATAAGAAATGGTTGTGAGCGAGCGAAGAAGAGAGAATTATGGTTCATCTGTGTATTTAGGGGTACATTGTTCATCCTTATTATTTTTTTAGTATTTTTTGATTGTGAGTGATGGAGAAAGAAAAAGTAATTATAAATGTATAGAAAAAATTATTTGATTGAAAAAAAGAGAAAAAATAATGATTTTTAGTGTATCTATATAGACAAACATAAAGATTTCAATATAAATACTCTTATATAAGTAGAACATGTAATCCATTTTAGATGTTGGTTCTACAATGACATGTCATTAAACTTTAGAGGGTATATTTTAGAAAATGTGATAGTTTAAGGGGGTGTCAGATGTAAGGAAACACTATAAGACTTTTGACGAAAACAAATGTGTATTATTGATTGATGATGATGATAGTTTAGTTGGAAGGTCGGAATATCATGTTGTAGGTTGAATCATAGTAGATTATCTATATTACTATATAAAGCATTTCCTATGTATCTCATTAAATTCTAAGATGACATATGAATGATCAAGTTAAAATTACTACCCTTTTGTTATTTTCTTTCATACAAACCCTTTTTCCTTTGATCAATAACATTTATGTTTAATAAATCTATAGATAAAATATGTATTTGGACTAAAGGCCACTTAGGCTATTGCCTAGTGGTCAAGAGAAATTATCTCTCGTGTAAAGACCAAGGTTCAATCCTTGGGAGGTGTAAGTATTTAAGAGGAAAAATTAGTCGTTCAAAAAAAATGTATTTAGATTAAAGGACTAATTAGTGAACCAAAATTAATCAAATTTAATATAAAATTGGTTTTGTAATTTTAGAGAAGTTGGTTAAAAAATTTAGATGTAAATTGTCGACTCCTTTAGTCCAAACCCTTGTGATAAACATTATATAGCATGTTGCAACCCTTGTGTATTATCTATATTATAAAGCATTTCCTAAGTACAAAATGGTAAATTCTCATTTAATTTTAAGATGAATTATGAAGGGTCAAGTTAATACGCATAATTTTTTGTCATTTTCTTTCATTCATACCTCTCTTCCCTTGAACAATAGCATTTATGTTTAATAAATCTATACTATATATTATATTATTTATAAATAATAAAAAATAAGCTTATGGATAATAAACTCATCACATTCATCAAGAATATAAAAATATGTATTTGGACTAAAGGACTAATCAGTGAACCAAAATTAATCAAATTTAACATAAAATATGTTTTGTAATTTTAGAAAAGTTAGTTAAAATATTAGATATAAATTGTCGACTACGCTACAAGGTGCGAGTTTCCTTTATAAGAAGAGTCAATACACAATTGTTACTGTTTTATTTCAATAATAGCATTTTTGATCCTCCATAGACTTTGGAGGTAGGTTATAATTAATTATGTTTCCACTATAAGACTATAGTCTATAGGATATGGGGCGTGGGTTGGCTGAAAACGCCCAAGTCATCACCCCGGGTGGGCTTGGATTTGGGCGTGGCCCCTTAGGCGGGAGTTTAAGCTCGGGCGTTGGGCATGCCTAGCGGTTCTATGTGGCCGGCTCCTATTCACTTGTTGGCTAGGTCATAGCGGACCATTTAAATTTTAAGATATAACCGTTTGGCCAAGCCAAACGGTTCACCCACCCACCTGTCCACATCGCTATATAACCCCCAACCCCACCGGCTGTCCACATCGCTACCCCAACCCAAGTCACCTACCCGAACCGCTACCCACAAACACTTGTTCGATGGCCTCTTGGACGCATGAGGAAGAGCTAGCCCTTGTCACGAGCGTCGTGGACGCGATGAAAGGTCGCCAACCCGGTGAGACCCATTACTGGCCGAAAGCTTTTGCTAGCTACCGGTATAACGTGGGAAACGACCAGCACAATTTAAACGCGTGCCAACACAAATGGCGCGAGCTACGACCGAAGCTCGATCGTTTTAAAGCCTACTACGACAGCGTCCCGGTGAGATAAGTCACGAAGATCGGGTGGCGGTGGCCAACATCGAGTTCCGGGGCAAGGAGCGGAAGCCGTTTGACAAGTTCGCCCTTTTCGAAATTTACCTAACGCTTTAGGTTTATTTTTATTTTGTAATCTTTTTTTTTTAGAATTTTGTAATTTTTAGGAAATTTTAATAAAATTTTAGGTTTTTCTTTTAAATGTTGTGTGTATTTTTTAATTTCAGGTTTTTTTATTATTTTAATAAAGCTGCCCAAGCCACGCCCCGCCATACCCCACGGACACGTCACTTACCAGCGGGGGGCTCCAACTCCACGTGTTAACCCATGCCCCAAACCCACACCCACCATACCCCACGGTCTAACGCATATTTTTTTTAATATATTAAACACAGCTTGTTGGATCAATACTGAAATCTTATTATGTTCATATCGAACGTACACTTTTAAATTTTGACTAAAGTTACTGAAAGACCAACACTTGACTAAAATCACTAAAAGTTATTGAAAGACCACACATAAATATATTAGCTCCAACTAGGGATAAAACATATGATATTTGGTGTCGGGATTATAGCGGTATCGAATTTCCCGTACCGATTTTTCGGTACCCAATCGATAGCCACTTTTTGGCGCTTTTGGTAATGGTACTTTCGGTACCGGTACGATACAAGTATTTTACCAAGTTTTACCATTGAGTACCGGTACCGTACCGTACCGAACATTTTCGGTATCGGTACGCATATTTGGCGAAATTCGATACCGAAAAATTTAGTACTGGTACCAAGCTCATCCCTAGTTCCAACACCACCTTGATTCTATAGTAACACGTGTATTCCACATCAAGGTTGTCCAGACCATCGTTATCAGGCTGGCTCAAAATGGTGAGCCCTAAACAATAAAATTGAGGCTTTTTAAAAAAAATTGTTTTAGGTCGTATGAATGTATATCATTTATGTGTATGTATAATTATAAGTGAAAAACCTCAATTTCAACATACATATAATATGTATTTTTTAGAATTTAGGGGCCTTAGTGAAGTAGGGCCTGAAGAAACACGAGTCTAACCCGCAGAGGATTAGTCCAAATGTTCAACTGGAGGTATCATCTTCTAATCTTCACAAACTCAAATCCAGTATCAAATCTGCAAAACGAGCAAACACCATGTACCGTTACGAGAAGGAGAGAAGTGAGGGGTTCTTCTTGTAACAACCATCAGACGCGAGAATACTTATTGTTCTTTCGTGAGAGAAAGAAAGCAAAGTATAGAGTGAGAGTGATAATAAAGGCTGTAAGATGATCATACTTTTGGAGAAGTGTGGTATTTATAGCCGAGAGGTTGGAGAAGAATGGAAATTGATTGGATGAGGTGTTGTTGTCCATGAATATCCATTTGGTCTCATTTATTGTGGTAGTTAGTAATTAGTGTCCGCATACGTGGGAGTACATCCACGAGCCCTGAATGGATGCACGTCGCTTTTTAGATGTACTTCCTGTCTCGTCTGCCACCAGCCTTTAGTGGATGTTAAACAAAGGTGGACTGGCGTCTGGTGATTGGCCATCCGTCACTTTCGGCTGTACGTTTTGTCTCCTGCACGATGGTACATTGACAACACCTCATCCAAGTATAGTGGAGATCTGTATAGTGCCTGGTGAGCAATGATTCGTTGAAGATCACTTTCACCTTTTACTATTTGTCTCGTTTGTGTTGGCACAGTATCGCGCCACATGAGTAGCCGGGGGGATCGGTAAACTTACTACTTAGCATGGAACAACGAAATTTACACAACGTGTTGAATTGTTTATCAAACACGTCAAGAATCATTAACTTTTATTAAAAAAAAATTTATCAAATTAAAAATTAAAAAGCGTTTACTTTCTATTAAAATAAAACAATATTTTATAAGTCTAATTATATCTTGTTAATTTAGTTGTATAGTTTTTATCAATGTTTTAAAAACTGGTTCAAACTGGGCCGGCTGCACACGGTTGAACCGCCCGATACACCTGGTTAAACCGTTTTCGAGCTAAATCTGGTATGATATAAAAACCGGATTTTAAAACATTGGTTTTTATTTTACTTAAAACAATTTAAACTAAAATAAATTCTTTTAAATGCAATTTATATTTTACCGAATATTATAATTTGTAATTTATTTTATACAACAATTTTCATAAAAATATAATATTTAAACATGATCTATCAACATTTTGTTAAAAAAAATATTAAGTATAAGTAGTTTAGTTGTAAAATATTAAATGTTTGGAAGGATGATTATAACAATAGACTGCTGAAATGTATTAAAATTAGTTTTTGCCCCGCCCGCGTTGCGGGGCAATAAGCCAAATATTTCTCTCTTACAACATGTATATCTGTACAGAGGGCAAAATCGTTATTATATTTTAAACTGGAGATGAAATCATAATTTTAAACTGAGAGCAAAATCATAATTTTGAGCTAGGGGGGAAAATGTCACACCCCCAAATTCCACATGCGGAGTACCACCGCTTGGAGGCGTGACTGACCAGGATCCAGCCACCAATTATACTGAGCATTGATCAACGGTAAAAATATTCACCAACCACGTTAGTTAGTAAACATCACAGTTTAAAGTTTTAAACGTTTCAATTCGAATAATAGTTTAAGTAAGCAGCGGAAGCACAAACCAAACAGTTTTCAAAACAAAGTTCATAGTTTAAAGATTATTTAAAACCCAACACACGGGTTAAGACGACCACTACACATCCCCAAGCTGCAAGCTCCTGAGTCACTGGTTACCTGCAAAGCATGCAGTAAGGTGTCAACAAACATGTTGGCAAGTTCACGAGATGTCCAGTTTTAGCTTTTCAAAAGAAAACGTAGGTTGTTTAGGTAAAGCATTTATAATCACGTCATGGGGAGCTACCCCATATGAAAGCTACTAAACTTGAATTACCGAAACTGTTGACGAGAAGATTTGGTGCCCCAGGTCAATGTCTATCGTCATTGACCAAGATGCAAGGTCTACTAGTTCACGCCCGATCTCCCCCGGTCACGGTGTGAGGTTGTCAAACCTAATAGCGCTATCAACTAATAACCCGTTCGCCCCCGGCGATTAATCGGTATTATAAGCAGGGACTTTACATGATAGAGATTCGTTTAGTGTTGCTAGTTGTGATTTATAAATAATACCCAAACGTATCTCCCCCGGATGTAGTAGTACAAGAGTACCATTTGCATATTCCCCCGGAAATTATCAGTTTGAAAACATTCTTTAGTTTGTTCGTGTCCCTCCCTGGGACGCATGCTTTTAGTGTGTGAACTCACCTTGGGTTGCTCGGCAGTTTAGTTTACTCGGTTAAGTGTGCTGGTCACCACGTCCTAATATGGTTATCGGTATAAGTCAGGCTCGGACACAAGTAATCACGTATATGGTACACGTATCTAACACATAGCACACAAAACATACAAGGGTATTGGGCCTGCCTTAATACTTGGACAGTCAATCAGTAACATTCAATCCAGATAAACAGTAGCAGGGAAAACATGCAGCCCAAACGTTTAGATGCGGCCCAATAACGAAAACAAGTACCCTACTCGAGACAAGGTGGTCTCGAGTCGAGACCGAGAGGTCTCGAGTCACAACCGATTGATCTCGGGTTGCAGCTGGGCGGTCTCGAGTCGAGTGAGCAGGAGTCAGAACCTTAGAAGTCTCGAGTTCAGTCTCGAGTTGTCTAGGGATGGTCTCGAGTGACGCTGGCATGAGTCGTAATCTCGAAGGTCTCGAGCCCAGTCTCGAGTCGAGATCAGGAAGTCTCAAGTCGAGACCTTGCCGGTCTCGAGTTGTCACGTGTTGGTCTCGAGTCGCAACCGGACTAATCTCGAGTCCCTCTTACGAAGTATTCCGGGTTTCGGATTGTTGATCCTTGGTCTCGAGTCGCAACCTTGCGGTCTCGACTCGTAACCATAATGCGAGCATATGTGCAATCCTTCTAGAACCTTCTGCCAGCAATGAGTACTAACCAATAGAATTTCATGGTCATGCTCCTATGTACTAACCAATATAATTCCACAAACATGTTTTCTTGTCTAAAATCTTAATCAAATGGATCAAACACAACAATTCAAATCCTCATATCATATTCATATCACATTCATACGGTTCATCCTTCAGGGTTTCTATATTATCAAACATGTTCAACCTACATAACCATGCATTCTATGAACAAAATAACCTAGATATCAAGATCATCTTGCAAGAAACAAAAGAAACATTTATTTTATAACATTTAACCTAATCCGGATGGTCATAAACACTCTTAAACTATCATTCTTTTGCCATTTGAACATATTAGCAAACATTATCATATAATAGTTCACACACATCACCAAACTCACTAATCATACAAAAATCATGCAAAAGACCTCTAAACTAGTCATGTTTCTTATTCATTATGCACACATAACTCTTGACACACATTAACACTAACCGGTTGATGAAAAAGGTACCGAGTCAAGGAATAAGGTGAGAAAATGAAGTGTCCGAGTGATGATGATGAGCTTGACCGAGGTTCCTTGTTGTTGCCGATTGAATCCGAGAGAGGGAGAATGAGGTAAGCTTGATTGTTAGGGTTTTAGAGAGTGAAGGAGTGTGTGTGTGGGAGTGAGTGAGTGAGTGTGGAAGAATGGTGGAAAATGAGGGATGGTTGGCTTGGGCATGGGTTTTATACTCGGTTTGGGTGGTGCACCCTACCATGGTTCCGAGTGGGCTCGGAGGGGTGTATGGCCCAATCCGGCCGAACCGTTACTGTTTACTCGAGACCAAGTGGTCTCGAGTCGGGTTCGTTGCGGTCTCGGTTCCCTATTATACACACATACTTATATTTATACATACATACATACACCACATAGCATAACAAGATAATCGCAACTTTCATTAAATACATATATACACACAATGTAATTACAAGATATTTGCTCGGGAAAACCTAGAGTGTCACATTATCCCCAAGTTTTAAGAACTTTCGTCCTGAAAGTTAAGGCAGGCACTGACAAGCTAGTGTGAGTGAGAGCGTTTCAACGGGATGTCACATCATTCCCCCGTTAGTTTGGAATTTCGTCCCGAAATTCGGTTGTAGCTTCAGTGCTGGGGGTTTCATTAGGGAACAGCTGGGGATACTTGTGCTTCATCTGGTGTTCCCCCTCCCAGGTAAACTCTGGGCCACGTCGCGAGTTCCAACGAACTCGTACGAGAGGTATCTGGCTACGTTTGAGGGTTTTGATGTCTCGATCCGTGATCTTAATCGGTTCCTCAGTAAAGTGGAGCTGTTCGTCAATAGTGAGTTCCTTGAATGGAATGATGAGTGTTTCATCTGACAAACACTTCTTCAGATTAGACACGTGAAAGACGTTGTGCACAGCGCTCAGTTCTTCAGGCAGATTCAATCTGTAAGCGACCTTACCGATCTTTTCGGTAATTTCGAATGGCCCGACGTATCGCGGATTAAGCTTGCCCCGTTTTCCAAAACGAACCACACCCTTCCAGGGTGAGACTTTGAGTAGAGCTCGGTCACCAACCTGGAACTCTAGCGGTTTCCTATCCTTATCAGCGTAACTCTTCTGACGGTCACGAGCTGCCGCCATGCGTTGCCTAATCTGGGCAATCTTTTCCGTAGTGTCTACCACAAGTTCTGGACCTGTGATCTGGCTATCACCAACCTCCGCCCAGCAAAGAGGCGATCGGCATTTACGACCGTACAATGCCTCAAAGGGTGCTGCCTGAATGCTGGTGTGGTAGCTGTTGTTGTAGGAGAATTCCACTAAAGGTAGGTGCTTCTCCCAATTCTTTCCAAAATCGATTACACATGCCCGAAGCATGTCTTCGAGGGTTTGGATGGTGCGTTCAGATTGCCCATCCGTTTGTGGGTGATAAGCGGTGCTCATGTCTAAACGTGAGCCAAAGGATCTGTGCATAGCTTGCCACAACTCAAAAGTAAAACGCGCGTCTCAATCGGAAATAATAGAGGTCGGCACCCCGTGTTTCGAAACCACTTCCTTTAAGTATACCTCTGCTAGGGTAGAGAACTTGTCTGTTTCTTTAATGGCCAAAAAGTAGGCAGATTTAGTTAATCGATCCACTATCACCCAAATGGTGTTATTCCCGCGTTGAGACCTAGGTAGGCCAGTAACAAAGTCCATGGAAATTTGCTCCCATTTCCATTGCGGGATTTCTGGCTGTTGGAGTAGGCCTGATGGTTTCTGATACTCAGCCTTGACTCTTGCACAAGTCAAACATTTTCTGACATAGGTTGCTATGTGGGCTTTCATGCCAGGCCACCAATATGTAGTCCTTAAGTCGTGGTACATCTTATCCGAACCCGGATGTACTGAATATCGGGACTTATGGGCTTCGTCCATCACGAGCTCGCGTAAATTTCCATAAAGCGGAACCCATATGCGCCCGGCTACGTAGTAAGCACCGTCTTCTTTTTGTTCCAATCGCTGTCTCGATCCTCGTAGGGACTCAGCCCTGATGTTCTCGGCTTTCAATGCTTCAACCTGAGCATTTCGGATCTGATTAGGGAGGTTCGAGTGGACAGTGAGCTGTAAGGCACGAACACGCTTGGGTTTGGTCTCCTTTCTGCTGAGGGCATCGGCTACCACATTAGCCTTGCCTGGATGGTATTTAATCGCACACTCGTAGTCATTTAGTAATTTGACCCATCGGCGTTGCCGCATATTCAACTCCTTTTGTTCCATTATGTGTTGGAGACTTTTGTGATCAGTGTAAATCGTACACTTAGTACCGTATAAATAATGTCTCCAAATCTTGAGCGCGAAAACCACAGCTCCGAATTCTAAATCGTGTGTTGTGTAGTTCCGTTCGTGGATCTTGAGTTGTCGCGAAGCGTAAGCAATAACCTTCTCGCGTTGCATCAGCACGCAGCCAAGCCCTTGAATAGAAGCGTCGCAGTAAACAACGAAGTCGTCGGTACCTTCAGGTAAGGAGAGAATAGGAGCACTACAGAGGTTCTTCTTTAGTTCCTGGAAGGCAGATTCCTGAGCATCACTCCATTTGTAAGCAACACCCTTCTGAGTGAGGGTCGTAAGTGGTTGAGCGATCTTAGAAAATCCCTTGATAAATCTTCGATAGTATCCTGCCATTCCCAAGAATTGGCGGACTTCAGTCGGAGTCTTAGGTATAGGCCAATTCTTAATGGATTCGATCTTAGCGGGGTCAACATGAATCCCATCCTGATTGACGATGTGCCCAAGGAAATGGACTTCTCTAAGCCAGAAATCACATTTCGAGAATTTGGCGTACAGTTGCTCATTGCGAAGGAGTTCGAGAATAAGACGCAGATGTTGTTCATGCTCCTCTTGACTTTTCGAGTAGATAAGGATGTCGTCGATAAACACAATCACGAATTTGTCGAGGTAGGGTTTGCACACCCGGTTCATGAGATCCATGAAGATCGCAGGTGCGTTGGTCATTCCGAAAGGCATCACAAGGAATTCGTAGTGACCATAGCGGGTTCTGAAAGCAGTCTTAGAGATGTCCTCATCGCGGACTCTTAGCTGGTGATAGCCCGATCGTAGATCGATCTTGGAATAGTAGCTCGACCCTTGCAGCTGGTCGAACAGATCGTCGATACGGGGAAGTGGGTAACGATTCTTGATGGTAACCTTGTTCAGTTCGCGGTAATCAATGCACATTCGGAATGTGCCATCCTTCTTTTTGACAAAGAGCACTGGGGCTCCCCAGGGTGATGAGCTAGGACGGATAAAGCCTTTACCCAAAAGTTCTTGTAGTTGAGTAGAAAGTTCCTTTAGTTCTGCGGGAGCCAGCCGATAAGGTGCACGAGCTATAGGTGCCGCTCCGGGAGTTAGCTCGATTTGAAATTCGACCTGACGATGAGGAGGGAGTCCGGGTAATTCTTCAGGGAATACCTCGGGATAGTCGCGTACTACTGGAAAATCTTCAATCCTATTTTCCTTTTTCTGCGTGTCGGCGACAAGTGCTAAGATAGCGGTGTGCCCCTTTCGTAAACACTTATGGGCTTTTAAGAATGAAATGATGCCTGTGACTTCTCCGCTTTTGTCGCCTTGGATGATAAGGGGTTTTCCAGGAGGACGGGGAATACGAACAGCTTTCTCTTGGCAGAGTATTTCAGCTCGATGCTTGGATAACCAATCCATACCAATGACGACGTCAAAGCTTCCGAGAATGATGGGGAAGAGATCGATACGGAAGGTCTGACCAGACAATTCTAAGTTGCAGTTTCGAATAACGTGTGAGGCCTCGAGGTTTCTACCATTAGCTAATTCAACGATGTGCTTAGAGCTTAACGGCGTAAGAGTGGACTTAAGCTTCTTACTAATACGTAGGGATACATAACTAGCATCTGCTCCAGAATCAAACAATACGAAAACATAACGATCATTAAGTAGGAACTTACCCGCTACAACGTTGGGGTCATTCCTTGCTTCTCCAGCTCCAATCACAAAAGCCCTTCCTCTTACACCATTCCCAGCATTGTTGGTGTTGTTGTTGTTATTTCCCGCACCCTGGTTGTGGTTGTTCTGGTTTAATTGGGGACAATTCTTCTTGATGTGCCCCTCGGCTCCGCACTGGAAACAACCCTTGACGTTCCCATGGTGCTGTTGTTGCTGCGGCTGGTTCTGCCTTGCAGGATGAGGGCTCCTACAATCCTTGGCCTCATGCCCCATCTTGTTGCATCGCTGACACTTGTTCTTCGCACAGGGCCCATTGTGATGTCGATTACACTTGTTGCATTTGGGGAGATGGCCCTGGTAGCCGCCCTGCTGCTGAGGGCCCTTGTTATTTTCAGTTTTCCTTTGCTGAGCCGGGGCCTGAGTAGAGTTAGCATCCTTACCCTGGTTTCCATCCCACTTTCGTTTGTTGTCATTAAAAGTTCCAGCAATAGCACTGATCCTTTTGGGCAGCTTGCCCTCCTCCACAGCCTGATTGGTGAGTTTGTGAGCAAGACGGACCACGGGCTGTATGGTATTGAGGTTGGCTGAGGTTACATGGCTCCGGATTTCTGGGACCAAACCTTTGATGTACAATTCGATCATTCGATACATAGGTCGGGACATGTTTGGGCAAAGTGCAGCATAGTCGTTGGACTGCTTGGTGTAGGTCTCAATCTCTGATCCAACCATCTTGAGCTCATAGTACTCGTTCTCGAGTTTGTGGATGTCATCCCTGTGACAGTACTCCTCTTTGATCATGTCCTTGAAATCTTCCCATGCAGTAGCATTTGCAGTTTCCAGACCAAGCATCTGAATCTGTGCTTTCCACCATGAAAGCGCGTTTCCTTCAAGCGTACCAGTTGCGAACTTTACCCAGTTAGCAGGGGGACACTCGCAGATAGCAAAGACAGCTTCGGCCTTTTCAATCCAGTGCAGAAGGCCTATGGCACCCTCAGTACCGTTGAAAGGGAGAGGCTTGCCATCCATGAAGGTTTTGAAAGTACAAACACGTGGCTGCACAGGCGCATGCTGACCTGTTGTGAGAAGCGAAGCGAATAGGCTTAGAAGTGAAAAGACGATGTGGGGGTAGGATCTAAACATCCTAAAGTGACGAGTTTACCTCCAGGGTGAGCTGCGAAAGCTGCAGCCACCGTGTTGAGCAAGTTAGTGAACTGTGCCTGTGTCATGTTAACGTTTCCTCTTCCGCGTCCACTCATTGTTTTCATAACCAGAAAACACAGTATGAGTGTGATGTCGTAACATAGCGAGAATGAGATAGAGGAGGGATGTGTATCCATCCGATTAGGCACACTAGTACGTATAGTGGAATAACAACATAAAGTAAACAAGCAAATAAACACAAGTCCGAGCTATGAGGTCTAATATGTTGAGTCTTGCCCTTGGAGTGTAGTGTCATCACGAGTCACGGGTTATAGTCTGGTTTTTCTCAGAAAGACTTTCTTTTTAAAACCGAGTTCACTATAACCAATGGCTCTGATACCAATCTGTCACACCCCCAAATTCCACATGCGGAGTACCACCGCCTGGAGGCGTGACTGACCAGGATCCAGCCACCAATTATACTGAGCATTGATCAACGGTAAAAATATTCACCAACCACGTTAGTTAGTAAACATCACAGTTTAAAGTTTTAAACGTTTCAATTCGAATAATAGTTTAAGTAAGCAGCGGAAGCACAAACCAAACAGTTTTCAAAACAAAGTTCATAGTTTAAAGATTATTTAAAACCCAACACACGGGTTAAGACGACCACTACACATCCCCAAGCTGCAAGCTCCTGAGTCACTGGTTACCTGCAAAGCATGCAGTAAGGTGTCAACAAACATGTTGGCGAGTTCACGAGATGCCCAGTTTTAGCTTTTCAAAAGAAAACGTAGGTTGTTTAGGTAAAGCATTTATAATCACGTCATGGGGAGCTACCCCATATGAAAGCTACTAAACTTGAATTACCGAAACTGTTGACGAGAAGATTTGGTGCCCCAGGTCAATGTCTATCGTCATTGACCAAGATGCAAGGTCTACTAGTTCACGCCCGATCTCCCCCGGTCACGGTGTGAGGTTGTCAAACCTAATAGCGCTATAAACTAATAACCCGTTCGCCCCCGGCGAGTAATCGGTATTATAAGCAGGGACTTTACATGATAGAGATTCGTTTAGTGTTGCTAGTTGTGATTTATAAATAATACCCAAACGTATCTCCCCCGGATGTAGTAGTACAAGAGTACCATTTGCATATTCCCCCGGAAATTATCAGTTTGAAAACATTCTTTAGTTTGTTCGTGTCCCTCCCTGGGACGCATGCTTTTAGTGTGTGAACTCACCTTGGGTTGCTCGGCAGTTTAGTTTACTCGGTTAAGTGTGCTGGTCACCACGTCCTAATATGGTTATCGGTATAAGTCAGGCTCGGACACAAGTAATCACGTATATGGTACACGTATCTAACACATAGCACACAAAACATACAAGGGTATTGGGCCTGCCTTAATACTTGGACAGTCAATCAGTAACATTCAATCCAGATAAACAGTAACAGGGAAAACATGCAGCCCAAACGTTTAGATGCGGCCCAATAACGAAAACAAGTACCCTACTCGAGACAAGGTGGTCTCGAGTCGAGACCGAGAGGTCTCGAGTCGCAACCGATTGATCTCGGGTTGCAGCTGGGCGGTCTCGAGTCGAGTGAGCAGGAGTCAGAACCTTAGAAGTCTCGAGTTCAGTCTCGAGTTGTCTAGGGATGGTCTCGAGTGACGCTGGCATGAGTCGTAATCTCGAAGGTCTCGAGCCCAGTCTCGAGTCGAGATCAGGAAGTCTCAAGTCGAGACCTTGCCGGTCTCGAGTTGTCACGTGTTGGTCTCGAGTCGCAACCGGACTAATCTCGAGTCCCTCTTACGAAGTATTCCGGGTTTCGGATTGTTGATCCTTGGTCTCGAGTCGCAACCTTGCGGTCTCGACTCGTAACCATAATGCGAGCATATGTGCAATCCTTCTAGAACCTTCTGCCAGCAATGAGTACTAACCAATAGAATTTCATGGTCATGCTCCTATGTACTAACCAATATAATTCCACAAACATGTTTTCTTGTCTAAAATCTTAATCAAATGGATCAAACACAACAATTCAAATCCTCATATCATATTCATATCACATTCATACGGTTCATCCTTCAGGGTTTCTATATTATCAAACATGTTCAACCTACATAACCATGCATTCTATGAACAAAATAACCTAGATATCAAGATCATCTTGCAAGAAACAAAAGAAACATTTATTTTATAACATTTAACCTAATCCGGATGGTCATAAACACTCTTAAACTATCATTCTTTTGCCATTTGAACATATTAGCAAACATTATCATATAATAGTTCACACACATCACCAAACTCACTAATCATACAAAAATCATGCAAAAGACTTCTAAACTAGTCATGTTTCTTATTCATTAAGCACACATAACTCTTGACACACATTAACACTAACCGGTTGATGAAAAAGGTACCGAGTCAAGGAAGAAGGTGAGAAAATGAAGTGTACGATTGATGATGATGAGCTTGACCGAGGTTCCTTGTTGTTTCCGATTGAATCCGAGAGAGGGAGAAGGAGGTAAACTTGATTGTTAGGGTTTTAGAGAGTGAAGGAGTGTGTGTGTGTGAGTGAGTGTGGAAGAATGGTGGAAAATGAGGGATGGTTGGCTTGGGCATGGGTTTTATACTCGGTTTGGGTGGTGCACCCTACCATGGTTCCGAGTGGGCTCGGAGGGGTGTATGGCCCAATCCGGCCGAACCGTTACTGTTTACTCGAGACCGAGTGGTCTCGAGTCGGGTTCGTTGCGGTCTCGGTTCCCTATTATACACACATACTTATATTTATACATACACCACATAGCATAACAAGATAATCGCAACTTTCATTAAATACATATATACACACAATGTAATTACAAGATATTTGCTCGGGAAAACCTAGAGTGTCACAGAAAACATAAGTTTATTTTAAATTGTGGGCAAAAACGTAATTTTGAGCTAAGGGCATAATCGTAATTTTGAGTTAGAGGAAAAAAGAACATTTTATTTTTAACTGGTGGCAAAAACGTAATTTTAAACGGAGGGCGAAACCGTAATTTTAAACTGGGAACAAAATTAAAAATGAGTTTTTGAACAGATGGCAAAAGCGTAATTTTAAGCTAAGGCAAAATTATAATTTTATTTTGAGCTGTGGGCAAAAACGTAATTTTAAACAAAGGACGAAAGCGTAATTTTAAACTGGGAATAAAATTAAATTAAAAATGAGTTAGTCCAATAAGGAAGTGACAGACAGCTAATAATTTTGAGCTAGGGGGGAAAACATAATTTTATTTTGAAATGTGGACAAAAACGTAATTTTGAGCTGAGGGCCGAAGCGTAATTTTGAGCTAGAGGGAAAAAAACATTTTATTTTGAACTTGGGGCAAAAACGTAATTTTAAACGGAAGGCGAAAACGTAATTTTAAACTGGGAACAAAATTAAATATGAGTTTTTGAACCGAGTGCAAAAGCGTAATTTTGAGCTAGGGGAAAAATTATAATTTTATTTTGAGCTGTGGGCAAAAACGTAATTTTAAACGAAGGACAAAACCGTAATTTTAAGCTGAGAATAAGATTAAATTAAAAATGAGTTGGTCAAATGGGGAAGTGTCAGCTGCCTGGCACTATTCCCCTTAACTTGTAATTGTATATGTAGGTAATAAAAAAAGTCCACATATAAAAATCACGTGAGATCTTGATTTTGACTATACTTTTTTATATTTATTTGATGTTACGCAGGGGCGTAGCTTAGTGTTAGTCTGAGGGGGCGTCCGGCCCCTCGAACTTTTCGATGCTTAGTGTTATGAATAGTAATTTCGTCTAGAAAATTTTTAGGTATATACGTTTCCACCCCCGGTTTCGGAAAAATTGGGGGGGGGGGGGGGGCGAAGCTTCGCCAATGCTTTAATTTATGTTACGTGCCAACCAGGGGCGGACCTATATGTTGGCGAGGGGTAGCCCGGGATACCCCTCAACTTTCTTGGCGTAGTGTAATCTTTTTTTAATCTCTGTTTTATTTATCGATGATATCTCTAAGCATATATTAGGATACCCCTGAGTGTAGGTGAGGAGGATAATATGAAATGAAGTTTTATGGTCGATGAAAAGGAATTTTACAATGATGAAAACTTGCAGAGTTACAGCGCACACAAGAATGAAGAAGATGAAGTCTTAATATTTAATATATAATTATATTAATATAAGTTGGGACTTGGGAGTTGGGACAATAAATGAAAGAAAACACTAATCTAGAAAAGACAAAACTCACAATTGGTCAAAAACTTAACTAAAGTTCAACCATTTAGTTTTTTTTCCCCACTGTACGGTTGTTCTTTTTTAACAATAAATAAAATGGTTAAAAGTAAAAATAATATAGAGAAAATATCACTTGTGGTGGAGGTGGAGTGGTATTAGAGACTAGGGTTTCTTAGAGACTCAAGTTTAATTCCTGCTTTCTCATATTAGTTTTTAGCGGCACCTGTTGATGATGAGAAATTAGGCGAGTAGGCGATCATAAATTCGATCCTTGAATTGAACGGGTTTGACCTCACCGCACTGTCGTGTCTTCGGGCGAGTGTTCACAGGCTTCTGCCCTAGGTGAGGGTTTTCCCCAGTTCGAAGACGAGTGTATCCCGATATGGTGAATTTCGCCAGTAGCCCATTTGGAGGATTCGTTGGTCGTTCAAAAATATATATAGAGAAAACATTAAAATAGTTCTGTTGAAATATATGATGTAATAGATTATTTTAAATGTAAAGAAATATTGTATAAACATGAAGAAAATTTGAATGTTTTCTCTACACTATTCTACGGATAATACGAATAAGAAATTTTTTTAAACTCCAGTTATATATATACATTAGTCGCATAGGGCCTCGAAGAGCTGTTGAGTTCTCACAGATGACCTGGGTAAAAAAAGAATTTAAGGGCCCATTTTTACTAGCCGCACAGGGCCCTTGAATTCTCAGGGACGGGTCTAGGTAAAAGTTTTTCGGGATACCCCTGACTTTTTCTTCTAGGTCCGCCACTGGTGCCAACTTTTGCACCACAAGGTGAGGTACCGTAGGCGTAAGGATAATCCTTGCGATTTAAACATTTTTGCACACAGTAGTTATTAATATGGGCCAGCCCGTATTGATTGGCCCAGTTAAGAGTTGGTAAGATGGGACCAGTGGGCCGTAGGGGATGATATGAAGGATAGTGATCTAGTGGAGAGCGATGGACAATATCGACAAGAGAAACCGATAATATATAAGTGGAAAATATAAAACTTATAACCAAGTCTTAATTGTTAGGTTGAATGGTATTGAATAAAGTCATCACACTAGTTAAAACACCACATAACTGACACGTAGACAATGGCGCTTTAAATCTCACATGTTGTAACAACCATGAGATGGTTTAAAGCCCGTTAACTATTAATTAAAAAAAGAAAAAAAATGTTGATTGGTGCAAAGTTGTGCCCCCCACGAATTCACACGCGTTGCGCTCGTTTGTGTGGTGGCAACAGCACCTAAGAGGCGGTATTCGAGACGTTATTGGTTCGATGTGGCTAGAGGCGCCACTCCACACCCACCAGCCTTAGCATCCCAATGCTTGTTCTTTGTGCATTTTTTAGCTTCATTTAGAGGAGAGAGGGAGAAGATTCCGCTAATGTTGGAAGAGAGTGACGCCCAGGGGCGGACCCACCACCAAGCCAAGGTGGGCGGGCGCGCCCCCGAGAAAATTTTTTTTTTATGTAAATTTCCGAAGAAAATCCCGTCCGCACCCCTTGGAATTTTTCGTCCGCACCCCTTGGAATTTTTCGGTCGCACCCCTTAGAATTTTTCATCCGCACCCCTTGGGTAAAAAATATTATGGATTTATATTATAATTTTTTTTAGTAAAGTCTGATTTTTTATAAAAAAAAACTACCTATATTAATACATTATACTACTTAAACCCAAACCAAAGCTTAACCCATTAGTCCATTAGTCCATATCCATTACCCAATACCCAACAATAAACAAAAAGCCCATTAGTCCATTACCCAATCCCCAACAATAAACAATTAAGAATTAGCCCAATTGCCCAAACCCCTTCAATTCCTCCCGCCCTTCTGTTTCTGTTCTACGACTCCTGCCTAGCGACTTCATCAGCAAGCCAGCAGCAACAGCAGCCAGCGACTTCCATAATTCCGGCCAGAAACTGACCGGAATCCAGCAGGCAGCAGCAACACAGCAGCGACATCATCAAGAGGGTTAGTTTTATGGTTTTTTTTTGATGATTTTACTTGATATTTACTGCCTTAGATGATTTTTATGATTGTTTTTTTGATGATTTTACGTGATGATTTACTGCCTTAGATGATTTTTTTGATGATTATGTTATTTAGATGATTTTTAGGGGTGATTAAACAATTCTAGGGCTTAATGATTATGTTATTTAGATGATTTTTAGGGGTGATTTTTAGATGATTTTTGGAATGATGAATTTATGGTTTGTCAACTCGGAAACTACTTTAATTTTGTGAAAAAAGATAAACAATTCGCCAACTTGGATGGTTTGTCAAGTCTTGTAAGGTTAATGGTTTCAACAAATATTCACGTTACTTTTACATTGGTATATCGGTTATTGAAGCTTGTTCTCGTAGTACCCGTCGCAACCGCAACCGTTGAAAGATGTTTTTCGGCTATGAAGAATGTGAAGACCGACTTGCGTAATCGGATTGGGGATGAGAATTTAAGTGATAGTTGTGTATGTTATATAGAGAGACTTCTTAAGAAAGTAGCTTTAGATGATGTTTCGGATAGATTTCAAAAAATGAAAACCCGTAGGGCGACGTTTTAATTATGTTTGTACAAAGTTTGACGTGTTTGCCAAATATATAAATTTAGTTTGATGTTCTCTTGTCTTACATGACCCGACCCGACCCGATACAACTGATTTTTTTACTTATGTACCTAGGGGCCTAAAATTTTTAAAAATGTTCCGCACCCCCATGGAAAGATTCCTGGGTCCGCCACTGGTGACGCCTTATGCTATGAGAGGGGAAAGGCCAGGCAAAGATGATATCTGGTACATAGATCATCAAATCGATTCTTAATCACTCATATCGGGTACATAAATCATCAAATCGATTCTTAATCAATTTATATCCATATATGACGGATTAAATCGGGTAAATATACATACCAGGTAAATTATTTAGAGAAGTACAAGCATTTAGCCATATAGTGTAACAAGATACAAAAATAACTTGTGAATCAATGAAACTTGTTTTGTACAAATCACCTCACGAACCAATTGACAATATTCATTTTTGTTTATCAATATGTAAGGTAGCTTGTCTATCGCTATGTAAGGTAGTCTCATTTTAGATTTTTACCATTTAATATTTGCATATTCAAATACATCTTTATTTTCTACTTGCGCAAAAACGAAGTTTGTACTTACATACACATACAACATGCATGTAATATACATACAAATCATATAACAATTTCTTATACAGTTGATTATTTAGTACCTTGAGATTTTTTATTTTTGAATATTAGAAAAGATGAGCTAGATGATTTTTATCATTTACACACTTGACACTTGGTAAAACTTATGTCTTTGATTATTCAAATTTGATCTCCAAAGACCCAAATTCTTACTTGATTACAATTCATTTTTAACACAAACTAACAGACCAACAAAGTTCAAGTGTGTTCATTCATATATACATCACACCACCCATAAGTAAGAAACTTGCATTCTTATATTTGAAAAAAAAAACATTACCTTAAACACAATGTCATCACTCGCATGCTAGCTTTGTCCCAAAACTAGTAAGACAAACAGCGAATGCGTGAAAAGCCGACAACGGCTGTCTGTAATCCATGGTAAACACGTCATCACCGACTTTTCCAAACTGGAGCAAAACCGTTTCACCGTCTCCTTCTCCACCCGGCTGGCTTTGATCCAGTGTAGCCACTAACTGAAAGTTCTTAACTGATGCAACCGTCACCCGCCCATGAAAATTCAAGCACCAGCACTGCAAATGTTCATGCCATCTTGGAGCTTTGTTTCTCAAAAGGGTTTGACTTTGACCACAAGCAACCGACTTTGACCTTGTTAATACGCGTTCATCTTCAGGTTTGTTGGGTTCACGCGGGGATGGTGTGCACTTTAATGAACATATCATTCTTCTTGGACCCCTTGATTTCAAGAGGTTGAACTTGTATGACACTTCACCAATTTCAAAATTGCCTGCTGGAACTTGGGGGCTTATTTGCTTGCTTGTGAACCGCCGCCCATATCTGCTGCTTGACGGTTTTGCCCCGCTGTGTGGAGGCTGCGTGTCGTATATTGTGAACCTTGTGCCAAGGAAATCTGAGCTGCGAAATATATCATGCAAATAAATTAGAATAAAAAAGAGGCCGGGAGTAGGAGCATGATGGAAGAAAAGGAACAGTATGATGAAACACGGTCGTGGTTTCTTCTTTTAAAAGATGACTACCGTAATTTACCAACATAGGCGCTGCTTCCTTGAGCTGAATCGTCTGGATCAAGGGATATTATGTACTCCGTGTGAGCACCATTTCTATATCTCCGTGCTGCCAAGAGAAACTTACCCTTGTTCGTAAATGCTGTCAAAAATAGGATCCAAATTATTGAGGAATTACTATAAATAGCCCTGTTCCAACAACACTAACATCATGAAAACAGAACCAACTAGTATGACACAAAAAGGAAACTCAAATACGTAACTTTAGACTTGAGATGCATAAAAAACATGATGACACAATAAAGTGAACCTTTGTTTAATTGAAGATTGCTAAAAGTGTGTGCAAAATGCTATAGTTTATGATTTATCTATTTAACACAATCAACAATTCTCGTCAATTGCTTGATCAAGTGATATCTTCGGAATTATCAAATTATAATCACATGGGAGATACCATCATGGTGATAAGGAATTTTTTCTTAAACACGATAAATATGTCCATTTTTTGGATAGTGTTTATTTACTAGCATGAGAGATACTACATCTCTCATATTTATGTACAATACATAATATTTAAGCAATCAATTGAACAAACGTATAGTATCTAGGCTATAATTTAGCCATATGCTTACTTCATCGACACAATATAAGTAAACTAACTGAATTAGTGATTTTGGAACTTCAAAGAAAGAAGATTTAATATATATTCTTCTAAAGTTTTGAAAGTTCAAAATTTCATACATATTGTTCTAAATTTCATAAATTATATTTACCCATTCCATATGGTAAATAAAACAAGAACACTTATTTAAGCAAGTGGTGAGGGTTCAAACCCCATTGTGGGTATTTAATTGGTGTATAATTAGGGTGTGTGTGTGTGTGTGTCGCCGTTCTAAAAAAAGTAATTACATTGTTTTCCTTTTTAGTTATTCAATGAACAAGTATGTTAGAACTTAGAAGTAAATGATTCTATATTATTTACCATCAAATGAGTAAATGTGGTACTTTTTTGCTTTGAAAGGGTAAACATAATATTGTGAACATTAGAAAGATATACATGGGATTTTGAACTTTTAGAATTATCACATCATCAAACCTAGAACTAAATCAAGTAATCACCTCCTCACGTCTCCGAATGTAGAGGTCTTATTCAACAAGAGTTTCAAGGCTTTAAGCAATATGCATACTTACATGGGCTAGCAGCAAGATATAGGTAAAACACTGAATTCTTCTTGTTTCTTTTAATAATGCACTGAACCGGAGTATCACGTGGACCAGGCTGCAAAAACATTGATAAATTTCAAGGATATATTAAAACCTTATAAAAACATTGATAAATTTCAAGGATCTGTGAACCTAAAAGGTTAAAAGTTTGCTAGAAAGACAACAGTCACAATACACAAATTTTAACTACGCGTTAATTCGGTATCTTGTTGTGAAAGGAATTATGTGAGAAATATAACATTCATAAGGCCGGAGGGTGTGGAGGCGCCACCCATGCCACCTCACATTCTATAGCGCCACCACCCCACACCCTCTGATTTACGGTGGGGCGCCATTGATGAGGATCCAGCATGGTAACGAGCGTGTTTGGCTTGATTGAGGTAAGTTGGTCAAGATAAGGGGGCGCTATAGGCATTGAGGGGGATTTATCCCACACCCTACAAGTTAAGGGAGGGCGTGATAAAGCCCCCTGGCTGATGTGGATCCTACGTGGCGCTGACGTATCCTGATAAAGCCCCTAGGGGCTTTATCCCACACCCCATAGCCTAACCAGATAACCAACTGTAACAAAACAGGATGCAAGAGATAGAGTTTGGATGTACTTACGCTGTTTGAAGTCTCAAAGTCAGCTAATTTCATAATGTAAATGAGTCCTATATAACCAGATAATCAAATTATCTGCATCATTTTTGCTACAGCTACCATACTAATTCAAGGATGACTTAAAACAATATTCTACATAAAAAACTTTATTTATTATTACAGATAATTCATTTCTACTACACTAGTTTGACTTTCTGAAATTTGACTTCTGTTAGGTTTCAGTTGTATGTGTGACTGTGTGTTTATGTTTCAAAAAGCTATACCTAAAACTCACTAACAGAACCAAATAACCTATTGATTTTAAGTAACAAACGAATCTGAATCAATCTCACAACAAAATTAGGGCAAATTACACTCCAAATAAAAACTTCAAATCAACAACATACAGATCACAAAACAAATCAACAAAAACTTCACAAAATCAAATCGTACCTGCTTAAGGCAAGAAGGAAACGTAATATTACCGGCGTGAACCGGAGGCTTAACGATCTCTCTACTAACCTCTCTCCACCGCTTACACACACATCCACACGCCACCACATTTCGTCGGAGCGGCCACCGGTCATCGTTCGCTTCCACTCGTCGGATTATCTCTCCTAAAAGCTCCGGCAACATGTTAGACCAGCAACCTCCGCCATTCTCGCCGCCGTGCGGTTCAGCAATGCTGATTTCCGACGAGTTTGATAGGCTTATTGAATCCTTTAGTCGGCTGCTGGCTCGCCGTGATAGGAACGATCTTCGCAACGACATTGTTGTTTAGAGAGAGATGATGAATGAGAGAGAAGAAACGGTGGTTGTTACAGAATGAGAGACTTGTGGTGATAATGGTGCTGACGTGTCGTTAGTAGATTAATTTGGACGGACGGATTTGGATGTCTTTTTTTACTAATCATGTGCATGTTAAGACCATGTGTAGTGGAAGGGGAAGATAATGCCCCCACTCTAGGGCATTTTACGTCATGTGGCGGTCCAGTGAGCAAATAGGCATTATTGGGCGTCTTCTAAAATGAGTGTAGTGGGGATGGGGCATTAAATAAAATAAAGAAAAAACACCGAAAAATCTTATTGGATAACAAAAAGGGAGATGAAAGATGATTGGACAAGGAGAAGGGGGCAATGCGTTCTTAAAACCACGCCAAGGGGGCTTTTTTGATTTTTTTTTTTTAAAAACGCCCTATGTAATGGAGGGGGGCGTTTTTAAGCGTTTTTTTTTGAATTTTTTTTAAAAAAACCGCCCCACTACGAGTGATCTAACACGTGTCTGAAATGGAAAGGGTTGTTGTTATATCTGATATTAACTAGGTTTTTACCCGGGATTGCTTTCCGGGCTCGGGAAACTTAGTTATATCAATTATTACTTGTTATTAATACAACCTCATTACATCAAGCATCTCATTGGATTCAACAACAATGTCTTCACATCACCGGATTAGATCATAAACCCATATTATATGTCAAACAAAAGCACAACAGGACCACATGAATGACATCATTTCCAATTTTACTTTAATGCACTTATATGATCGGGTGATTTGGGATTTTGTAAAAATGTTTGTTCTTGTACTTCTTAACAAAATTATATAGAATTCAAGAAAACAAAACAATGACTTAAAGAACTATACTTTAACACCCAATGTGATCGAGCAAACAGATGTTGACCAAAAGTCAAACAGTTGTTGACCAAAAGTGAAACAGATGTTCAACCAGATCCAATGTCTTCTTATATTTTAGGACTATTTTCCTCTTCAAAACACTGTTCAACCTAACATGAGTTTCCATGAACTGTTGACTTAAAGTCAAACAGATGTTTAAACCACTGTTTCAGTTATTCAAACGTCTGTTGAATACTAAATGAGATGTTGACCAAAAGTCAATAAGATGTTGACCAAAAGTCAAACGGAGTATACTGTCTTTAGTTCACATCTCCACATTGTTTCCGTTAGACATGGACCTAATAATTTACATGTACATATATAGTTTTAGAATCACAACTTCAAAACTAAACAAATAAGTCTAGTATCAGTTTCGAAAAAGCAAACAACCACAACCCTAAAAACTTGGTTCAATGTATCATTCTGCATTTGCTTTCTTCAACCCACGAACATTCATCCGAACATAAAAAGCTTTTTACCTTTAACAAAGTTAAGTGTAAATGCTTCACCTGGAGCCATGCCTTTATCTCTCACAAACTTTCTCATTCCTTGCAGATAATATCTTGGTTGACCTCGAGATGAACCTATAGCAGCTTGAATATTCCAAACATCACCTGCCACGTCCACAATCTTCAAACCCATCTTACGATTCAGTCCAAGATCTTCAACCTGTTTTTTAAAAAGGCGCTGTAACAAACAACGAACAATTCAATAAACAAAGAATTAACACATGTTTAAAATCTGACTAAAGTATTATATATTAATAAACTCATCATCACAAACTTACAAAATGACCGTCCACACGGAAAGAAATAGGTACGATCTGATTATCTTCAGTCACAACAACCACACCACCTTCATTGACATTATCGATGTCCTGTACAGCTTCAGTATCTGAACTCAAGACAATCTCTTCTATCACATTTTCTTTAACAACAGCACAAACCTCCGGTGGAAACACTAAATCACAGGTAGCACAATTGAAAACCGTGATATGAAAAGTCTGAAGATCTATCATCTCAAAGACAATGAGATGATCAGCAGTTAATGACAACTCATCCTTTATCTCCTTCCATCCGGTAATTATGTAAAGTTCATTGTTGATATCTTCCACCCCTACAGGCCAGTTCTGGTTTTCAGATCCTTTAGTAAGAACCGGATATGAAGGAATAGTGTTTAACATCTTGTGATGAACAAAAGAACGATTAATACTCTACAATCAGAATAAAACACATTATATAGTACATTAGTAAAAATATATCAGAAAATTAAGTAAACAAATAAAAAACAACAATTAAACAATTGTATCTCCAAAAAAATTACATGATGAATAATATTCGAAGTTACATACCACATAATCTTCGTTACCAGATGGTTTGTAGTAAAACTCTTCACAATGAGCAAGAGCAATGTCTTGATAAAAATACAATATTCTGAAACTTTTTAATGCTTCTTCATAATGAAATATCAACCATGAATTTGAAGGTATTTTCAAACTGTCTACCAACTGACACCAACCATTATAGAAATAATATATGCCATTGCTTAGAGGATAGATCTTGACTTTAAAAACATTTCTAGTTGTGGTCCGGATCTTTGTATTTCCAATTGGATAATTAAACTGTTGAATCCAATTTTGATACTGTTTTGGCAAAATCTAAGCATAAATAAAAGAAACACTTTTATTGCTAAATATCATACCAAAAAATTAAAATTAAGTGTTAAACTAAGATCGGATAAAATTACTAACCAAACATTTCCTTTTCCTGTCTTCAAGGTAACACGGAAATCCATAAATCATTCTCACGTAAAACTATAACAGTATCAATCATATAGAATCAAAATCAATAACATTAATAAACAAATGAATACAATCCATTAAGGTATGCAATACATCTAAATAAAATATGATACAACTAATATATATCAAAATAACAATAGACAACATCGAAAAGGTGAGAATACATGTAATTTCTTATCATATCGAAATATATATATTTTTTACAGCAAATCATATAATTAAAACTTAAAATCTACTTTTCCGATTAAGTATCATTGTAGGATCGACGATTCGTCCAATACGAGTCAATCTGAGTCAAATCTGGTCTCTAGAAGAGCGGAATCAGACTAGAAACCGTCAATCAGTGTTAGAATAGGAGTAGAAGAGTAGAAAGTCACTTTAAACATGTTTTTCATTCATATAAAACGTTTTCGTACAGAGAGAATTTTGACAGCACTTCATGACAGAAATCTCCAGAAGTTACAAATGAAAAACACAACTGACCTATTTATAGGCCCACCAGTTCGCACGAGTTAAACATCCACTTCGCATGAACTGGACAACTTCCAGTTCGTGTGACCTGATACATCCACATCAGTTCGTGCGAACTGGCTTACAACACATATAAACTTAACTTTTAACCCTATTACACGTACATGACAAGACCTAGACTGATGACGTAGGCGATAGACATTATGCACCAACAAACTTCCCCTTGGATATTGCCGCAGTCTTCAGTCAGCCTGTCTTCAAAACATTCTTCACAAAGACTTGAAAAATTCTTCCCTTTGCTTCGGCTTTTTCAATAACGTCTTTTTGAGCTTTTCCTTTTCCTTAGCAGCTCTCTGCTCATCTTCAACTAGTCTTTGCAAACATGTAGCACGAGCGATTCTGTCTTTCTCTTCACGCTCTTCTTTCCTCTTCTTTGCTTTCAGAGACTCTTTCTTCAGGCTCCCCCTTTCGTTAAGCTTCCGTGCTTTTGGGATCGACACCTGGCTTTCCGGTTACAAGCTCCCCCTTGCGTCGAGCTCGTCTTCAGACTCCCCCTTAGACTCAGCTATCGGGGTCGTAATCTAGAACTTTCATCTGCAAGTCTGAAACATTTATGAGAAAAATCATTTTGAATGTCCAGGATTGATGACCTGGCTCTTTCAATATATGCTAATATATTTTTACAATGAAAGCATTTTTAGTTGTCCAGGATTACTTGATTCTCTCCCCTTATCAAAATACTATAAAGATTTGACGATATTAAGAATCCAACAACTAAACCTAGCTCTTTACAATCAGATTTTACCAATTTGTACATCCAAATCCCTCACAGTCAATCATCCAAGTCCAACTTAATGACCTTGGAGACTTCACAAAATGTTTTTGATTTTTGACTAAAAACTTCAATTTTCAAATTAATAAACTTGTTTATTTTCAGAAACACAATCAGCATACTCAGATTTTGAAACTCAGCTTTCGGACATAGGTTGTCAAAAATAAAGTGGAAATCAAAATCTTTTTATATTTTTCTGAAACATAAAATCAGTAAAGAAATATTTACAAACATATTTACAGACAATATTTTTGTTTGAGTTTACGTCAGAGGATCATATCAGTTTATGACAAATCACTAGCACCGTTGAGCTTTAAACACTTTAAGTTCTAAACGATTCACTTAGATTGTCAGTATACTGATCCACTTAAATTTTCACACAAAGTTCAATCGATTCGAGATACGAATTAGTGTTTTAAAGACTAACTTATTCGCTTATCCCACCTCAGAATATACTCCCGTATCAAAATTCCCTAGATTCAGTCTTACAGGTGAGTATACCAATCTGATATATGTATTCGGGTTAATGCGAGACCTTGAGAGCTCAGGTATGAACTACCATTCAATCAAAGAGATGAAGGCTCGACTTTAGGTGTGTTCCCTTTGGGAATCTTCTTTACAACTGCACTTGATTTGTATCTTTCGATATTTTATCAATTTTTATGCAGAGGGTAAGCTTTAAAAGCGCGTAAAGTATTATACGAGGTCTAGGCCATTGCTTCCGCAATATCAGAAGACCAGGTATAATACCCCAGATATCAAACAGTATAAAGACCTAGTATCTCAGAATCAGGCAATCTCTCAAACAAGATTTCGGGGGTTACCCATATATCCGAGAGATGTTCCCCACGAGATAAGCAAGTATTGATATTTAGGTTTATATCCCGAAATCAATCTACTAAGCGTGTAAAAACCTACTGGCATATCATCAGTGGGACCGTTTATCACGTTTTAACTTTCCAAATCTTTAGCGTACTGTGATTGTCTACTGATGTACTATCATTTCCTCTTATTACACAAAATCTCATTTTGCTTTTATCATATTTTTGGCTTTTTCAAATTTTCTAATGTTTTTGTATTTTTTGAAATTTCTTACTCCCCCTAAAATGCAAAACCATTTAAAGAAAATTTGACAACCTGATACTGATAGCTTTGTCTCGCCATCCATTTTCTGCATCTCATGCTCTGTTTTTGCAGAAAATATATTGTACCCCCATGATTTACAACCCATTGATTTTCGACATTTTGAAAACCGTTTTTCAATCTTGTGAAAGTAATCATGTTTGTTCCGCCGTGAGGGTTTCGGCATATTCACTCAACATATTTTTGTAAATTTTTAAATTTTTCAATTTTTAGGGTTTTGAAATATGATTTATTTATGTACAGAAATGAATAAACTCCCTGGTTTCAGACGCAGGGACCAGAAGCCTCCTCTCCTCGTGCCAGGCTGCTCCCTTTCCAATTTGATGATCATCTGTTTTCTTGAGCACCTTGAGTTCCAGCAAACCCGACATAACCTCCATTGATTGATTTGACGTCGTATAGCAGTACTAACATCCCTGTCATGTGCCGTGAGGCGCCGCTATCCATTATCCATTTAGAAATGATAGACCTTGGAAGCTCCTACACTCATCAAAAGACATTTACTTAAACAATGATACCCAAGATTTTTCAACATTTGGTACACTACCAAAGACAATATCTTGAGCTACCATGTCAAGTTTTGGTATATTAAAAACAACATTTGGAACATCAGATTTTGGTTTTGATTTTAGAGCTCCTTCCTTGATAGGTGGGAATTCTTCAATCAACTTATCTAACTCAAACTCACTTTTCTCATCATTGGTTGCAAATATTTTCGGTTCAGATTTTAAAACTCCTTCCATTTTCTTTCCCTCAAAAGAATGTTTACGTTTCTCCACCCATGTTTGACTTTGGAAAGTCTTCGTTTTAGTTGAAGTCTTTTGTGATTTTGAAGATTCACCAATTTCAAAAGTTGATTTTGGTTTGTCCTCTGACTTCAATGATTCACCGCGTTTAAGAATACGCACGGGGGATACCATAGGTGATTTTTCCTTAATATCCTTTGAAATCTTTGGTTTTGGTTTATGGAAAATTGGTTTTATTATCTTTTTGACACATTGTTTGGCCATGTAACCGATTTCATTGCATCGATAACAGATTCTTTTGTCATATTCAACAAAAGTGGATCTGTTGGTCTCGTCTCTTATCTTTTTGGCCGCAATAAAATCGTCAATTGCTTGCTTACTAAAGATATAATCCTTTTCGACTTCTGTGTTATTACCAGCCACAAACACATCACTCAATTTTTCTTTTGGCTTAACTTCTTTCTTAGCCATTTTCTTCTCAAAACCAACACCTTTCTTTTTGTAATTATTACCATGTCTCTTGTTATTACCATTGTTACTCACCCATTCATTTTTCTTTCCCGGGTTGTTTGTCGGTTGTTTAACAAAAGATTTTTTCGGTTTTGATAGAAACGAATTGTTGTTAACTTCTGAAATATCAATTTCCACGAGTTTAAAAACTTTTTCAACCTTTTCCAGGTTCTCATTCTGAATCGGGTACTCAAAATCAGTATACAGTTTGTCAGTTTCGGTCATCGTGTAAACCACAATGATCGAATCGTCATCCAAAACTTTATCTGACTTTGGGATAAACTTATCAAGAAAGTTTCCGTCATCTTCAGAATCTGAACTTGGAGTCTCAAAATGAGTTTTAACCGTTTCAAAATCAGTGTTATCACTCTCTTCACCCAACACTTGGTCTACAACTGTTTTAACTAGTTGTGACTCGTTGTCGGTGTCAGACGGAGAGAATGTAACATCTATGTTTTCCGGTAACTCATTCTCCTCTGTTCTCAGTTTGAGATTCAATGCCTCCTCCACCCCGTCTGGATATTTCCGAGAATAATGATTCCACATTGGGGGTGGAACATTTTTGAAAGCTACTTCAGTTTGTTGAGGAACAATCTGATCAATCACATATGAAGATGAAAGATAACTGATCAACTTTTTGTCGACTCTTTCTGTCTCAATGCGCATCAGTTCAAGTTCCTTCTTTAGAGATGCGATTGTGTCCAGATGGATGTTAATCGACATTTGGTTATCCATGACCGTAGCTTTGAGCAAATTAACAATTTTATCATTTTCCTTACTCTCAGTGGAAATCATTTTAATTGATCGTGACAGAGTGTCATAAGCTTCTTTAACATCATTAAAATCAAATTTTAATTTGTCGTGAAACTTTTTCAACTCTTGAAATGGTTTGTCTTTTTCAAGACAATCCATGCATGGTTTTAAACAGTTTTCGCATGGTTTTTCAAGAATTTGATCAACCTTTTCAAAAACCTTTTCTTGTTTATCATTTTTACTTTTCGATTTACCAAACTCTCCGGACTCAGACTCAGATTTCTCTCCGGATTCGGACTTCACATTTTCTGATTTTTCATCGGACTCTGACTCCTTTTCAACTGACACTGACTCCTGAGTTGCATCTTTGGTCTCATTGTTATCAGAAGGTGTTTTAGTTTGTTCTACCTCTTGCAGCTTGACCATAAGAGCTTTGTCTGCTATTTCCTTCAACGTCTCTTCATTCATTTCCTTTGAAACATCAATGATATCTTGAACCAGAGTTTTTTCAACTTCATACTGTGGGCAAAAACCCGTAGTCGGTTCACAAAAGAATCCTGCAAAAGAAACAAACACATTAGGTGGCATTATGGATTTAAATGCATTAGTAATAACCTCCTGTTCAGATTGATAATAATAGACCGCTGCTGCTTCCTCTTCTAGATCAAAACTTTCTTCATTCACCACTCCAACTTCAGCAACACATTCCTCAATTTCCGGTTCCGGCTCTTCAGTAATTTCAGCTATCATTGCAAGACCACTTCCTGGAATGTACTTATCCCAACTAAAGCCTTCTGGAAGTTTTTCGTCATCTTGATTCACCAAAAGAGCTTTTTCTGTTTGTTTGGATGGACTATTCTCAATTTGAGGTCGTGGATTGAATGGTTGTTAACTGTTTTTATGATAAATGGCCTGTCGGTATTAGTCATTGGTGAATGGATTCTGGTGGTTACTAACTTCTCTGTTCGGACATTCGCGTTTGAAGTGCCCTTTTTCTTTACACTTGAAGCAAGTCACCTTTGATTTGTCGAATCCAAGTTTAGGATCAGGACCTGCGAGACTACTTCTTCTGGTAATTTCCATGAACCTCTGAGCTCTTCTCACAATACTCGCCATTCCCCATTTTATGTTGATGAGTTCTAGTTCCTCGGGATCAATTTTGGTCGTAATCTTCTTTAGTCATGTCTGGGTTACCAATTCGTCCGGCTACTAAACTCTCGTAAGACTCAAGTACTGAAGCTAGAAGTGCTATATGCTGCTTTGCTGTTGTCTCGGTAAAATCTTGACCATTTTTGATATTAACAGCGATATTGCACAGTATCCCATGACTATAACTCTGATTGTTTGAACCTGAAGAACTTTGAGAAGAAACTTGTTCTTGAGAACTCTGAACCTTAGGATTCGGTTCGTAATTTGAAAATGGTGAACTGTTGCAGATTTTATTTTTCTCATCTTTCGAAGTTCAAGTTCATGACCTTCAATTCTCTCGATAAACGTACTCAAGTTGAAACCCTGACTTTTGCGGAAGCGTATGTTGTGTGACTGGTTTAATATCATTGCATTCAATCATAATAAACAACTATATGATGAAAACGATGTTCATCCATTCATAAAATTTAAAGTATTACAAACACCAGTTATTTAAGTTTTAAAACACAATCTTTGACTAAGTCACAAACCAACAAGAGTGGATGACATATAAACTTGAAATTTACTTCTAGAAACAACACCCGCGGCCAAGATCCAACCTGTTACATGAAATACATGTAATTTTGGAAAACATCAACAAAAGTTGAGCGAGTTCATGCGTTTTGTGTGAGTACTGGCAAACTTGTAAACCTTTGAGAGACTCCTTTGAAAACAGGTATGAAAAGCGTGTATGAACATACCAAATAAATGTTTTACAAGGACATTAAGGCATGTGAGGACATAGGGAGCACTCGAAATCAGTAGGCTTATACCCTCGTCGATTTCCCTCGATTATGTCGATTTCCCTCGACTATGTCGAATTTCCCTTCGACTATGTCAATTCACCTTGACTATTGTCGATTTACCTCGACTTGGACACCGAAGCACTCAAGTGGTCACAAATACCATGAGTGGGGTTCGGCCGTACCCGTTAGATCTAACATTCGTCCCTAATTAAGAGTTAATGGCATTTCAAATTTAGTCTATGCTCACATGATCTGATAATTCATTCCATAGTCAATTCATACCGTTTAAATGTTCGTAACATGTATTCCACCCCCGAGAGTTATAAAACCGAAAACAGTTAAGAGAAAAGGGGGAGCATGAACTCACTGTTTTGCGTCTTCGGTACTTGTAACTCAAATCTCTTCAGCAACACGACTCCTACAATGTACTAGGGTCTATTAGACGAACGGGTCGTGCCTTGCCTTAGTATTCATGTTTTTGAGTTACGTTTCTTCCATGTCTTCAATGTTATTCCAAGTTATAATTACTTGTTAAAACAAAAAATATTTTAACTTTAAATTATGTTTTATTTTGGAATAATTGTTAAACAATATTTTTGTAACAATACTTCTCAAGTATTTATTTTCGTATTTCCTTCCCAAGGATGGGGTATCTCATACATGTATATTCGTATTCTTGTATTTGTAGTTCCAGAATAATATATTTTCAAGTCTCACTTTAGAAAATATTTATAAACTTATTTTGTCCAAAAATAATGCATTTCAAGAAAAAATATATATTTTTTTTCCCAAAAATCATATATCTTCTAAATATACTAAGAAAATATATTTTTACTTCCAAAAATAATATATTTTCTCCTTGTCGAAAATATGATATACTTTGTAATAAAAATCATATTTTCATTTCCTTTGTATCCAAAATAATGTTTACCAAAAATATGCTTATAAACGCAATTTCCGGAATATTTTTGTAAGTTACATTCTTGTTCGGTTTTATAATATTTTGTGTGTAACTTATATATTTATTCCTTGTGACTTTTGGTAGTATTTTGGATTGTAAATTTCTTGGTATTTTGTTAAGTTATATTACTTTAAATCCTAAAATAATATAACTAACACACAAGGTATACAAATAATCACACACAATGTGTATTTAATGTAAATATATATTCTAAATACATATTTATCCATTTTTTTATTTATAAAAACCAACCTCCAATACTTGTATTTTTGTAATCAAAATCCATGGCAAAGTTTATATTGAAAATCAGAGTTAAAACACTCTTGTAAATATTTGTTTAGAAAATATTTTACTAAGTTTTTATATTTTTAGAAAATTTTGCCACAGTTTCCCCTAAAAATGGAGGTGTCCATGCTATCAAAGCATATCATTTTCTTTTCAAAATCATCACAAACAATCAACAATCAATCTACACTTCCCAAGTGCTAAAACAAAGCTATCTACATAATAATCATGAACTTAAACTTTCATAAAAACTTGTAGTAACTTGGTAGTGTGTTTAGTGGGTTTAGTTACCTTTTAAAGTGTGTTTATTTCTTTAAAAATCTCATTCTTGAAAGATTTAGGTGTTTACAACTTACTAGATGATTTTTCCAAAAATCATTCTTTTGTATTTTTCTTGTAAACAATCACTACTAGAAAATACACTTATCTTGACACGCGAACAATGACACACGCATATTTTATGACATTCAAAAGCGTATGTCAAGAAAAAAATGTCATGGTTTGCAAAATTTAATAAATCTATGACATTCTTTTTTGTGTGTCATGTTTTTAACGTCATAAAAAAAAAACAAAGATATCTTGACACGCAAACAATGACACACACTCATTTTATGACATTCGAAAGTGCCTGTCGAGAAAAAAAATGTCATGGTTTTACAAAATTCAATATATTTATGACACACTTTTTAGTGTGTCATCATTTTAGCGTCATAAAAAACAAGATCTTTCTTGACACGCGAATAATGACACATGCTTATTTTATGACATTTAAATGCGTGTCAACAAAAAATGTCATGGTTTTACAAAATTTAATAAATTTATGAAACTATTTTTTGTGTGTCATCTTTTTAACGTCTAAAAAAACATTATATAAACATAAGGGTTAATTTCCTATAGCAGTTATTGCTTATGTAATATGGACATCATGGTTAATTTCCAATAGCAAATCATGGGTAAAACTTGAAAACTGTTAAAGAGAAAAAATTGTACGGACTTATGAAAAGTGATATATATATCTAATATATCACTACTGATATTTGGGTCGTGTTCGGGTTCATATATATGACACAATTTTCGGGTTCGTAAAAAAATTTAAGGTTGGGCTCGGTTAAACCCTCCAACCCGCGAACAAGACCTGTTTAACACCCCTAATCTCTAGCTATAACGGGTTACTCATGTCTATAAATGAGCATCACTAAGGAGCTGTTTGTTTACCTCTTAATGAGGCTCTTAATGGTTCAGACCTCTTACTGGTTCAGCACTTAATGGTTCAGACTGTTTGTTTCGTGAGCAGATGTCTGAATGGTTCAGACACTAAATGGTTAAGTATTATATAGAGTCTGAATGGCTAAGACCTCTAATCTGAATTGGTCAGACATTTGCCTCTGAAGGGTTAAAATATTATATTGGCTCTTAATGGTTCAGACTTCTTACTGGTTCAGCACTTAATGATTCAGACCTCTTACTATTTCAGCACTTAACCATTTAGAAGCTGCCAAATAGCCCCTAAATCAATGACCAATAATGACACCAACTACCGAGACTAACAAGTAACAACAATTGACCAATGGTTAAACATGATTAACCATAACTATGAATAAATGCATGTTATCTCATAAAAATTCTCTAATTTATTTAGAATTTAAACATAAATTCATTTTAATTTCCCTCTGAATGAATGAAATTTCAATCCCCGCTCAAAATCTCTATCGCATTCAAATCTTTCCCCAAAATATCCCTATCATCCCAATTTCTAAACCTAACTGTGAACTAAGCAAATTTCAATCTTAATTTTTTCTGAGTAGTATTGAAAGGGACTGCGGTTGATGGTGGTTATGGAGAAGCAATGCAGATACAATATAACCAACCACTCCTTGACTGTGTTTTCTAATGTGTTGGGTGGAATAAAGGTACAAGAATGAGAATCCCGACATCATATTGCGAGGTAATCAATCATACATGTCTAAATTATGCAAAATAGATGATGCTTTTCTACCAGAATCGAACCATAAAAAACCCCAAATTCACCACAAAAAGTGATGCTTTTCTAGCGTTTATTGATCGGATTGCACGTGTTTTGATATAACAAGTGAGTATATATTGTTTGAACCTCGGGTTTGTGAAAATGCTGGTATACTAAATCTAATGACTCATAATATGTTAAATCCTATTTCATGTCCACAAGGTGTTTGTGAAAATGCCACAATCATAATATAGTTCTTGATTTGTTTAGTAACTAGAAGCTCAAAATAAGTCAAGCATAAACGAGCTTGCGCCCGTACCTAAATTTGAGCTCATCAAATTAGTGCACTCGATTCCGAGCTTCATATTTTGAGCTTGACTATCGACATTTCTGTCATGAACAAGCCTTTTATTTCAAGCTAATTGAGCCATTGGGGTAACTGGTAACAAGAGGCATTAGAAAGGTGAACCAACATTCTAGTTAAAATGCTCTCATATGTAGTCATAATTGCTAGATAAACACACTTTGTGCTTATATTAGTTATATGGTAGGGGTGTTAACAGGCCGAGCCAAGCCCGAGTTCACCCAAACTTGATCTCAGCTTAGTCTCCATTTCTAAAGCTTGGGCTCGACTCAATGACTGTTAATCATTTGAGGGCTAGATAGGAGGGGTGTTAAAAAACAGTTGAATTAAACTGTATCACCCAAATCAAAGCAAGTCAACCGAGTAGAGATCCCAACTGTTTGTTTTCATGGTTTGCCGGCCTGGTGGTTTTGATGGTTCGACCCAATTTGAAACTTGGAACCAGCTGTTTAAGCTTTGTTATTCTTTTTCTTTTTTTGGAATATGTAGTTATGTATATGTATTATCACCGTGAATCATCTTTTGTTATTTTAAATATTTTTATACAAGCTAATGATTTAAAGAAAAAAAATCTTTTAAACTGTCAAAACTGAACCGGTATACCGACAAACCGGACGGTTTAGCCCAATCATGCCGGTTTGGTTTGTTGTTTCTCAAAACCGTAACTAGTGGTTCGGTCTAGAATTTCATAAAAACCGGTTGAACCAGACGATGAACACCCCTACTAGACAGGTCAACTTGTTTAGCTCAGCTTTAACCATAAAGACCTTTGAAGATCTAAATTATCTCCCAAGAAACCTTACTTCCAAGTAATATTCAATTGACAAAATTAAGAATGGTGTTTTTATTTACATAGAAATGATATCACAAATGTAGTGTGTAGATGATAATTAATAAAAGTAAAGAACTTACCTTGTTGTAGGTTCTTCTACTAGACGCCTTTTACTTCAAAGTGAAACATGGTTTTATATAGAATCAATACTTGCTATCTCTTTATGTTTTTGTTATCTTGATCTCGACTACCTTTATACGTTGCATGAATGCTATCTTTTATTTTGAAACAATTATGAAACCATTCACGTCAAAAAAGTCATGATAAAACATTAGTATGTGCATTAGGCTTTGTATTATTTTAAGTAATGTATATTAAAGCATAATAAGATTTGTGTATATTATGTGTATAGACTCATTACAGATTATCTTCTAACATGCTGGAACACCAAACCAGGGAAGAACTTATTACATATTTAATATTTTAGGTTTGCACTTCAGATGAATAATAACAATATAACACAAAATGATAAATCGATAAATTGATAAAGGTTATGTTCATAATGTTCAGTTCTTCATTTTCGTGTATTAATTGTTTATATAAAGTTGTGGCGTTGACAAATCATCATCATTTTTAGGGTTGCTTAGAGCTATTGCCAGCAATTAAAACCGCAACGAACCATCACTTCTTGATCATCCTAGTCACCCTGTTGGAAGCTATTGCGGCCGCCATGAACATAAACTTCATTTCTGTAACAACTAATACAAGTCTTTGCATTTGATGTGCTTTGCTTACTCGTTAATTCAGGTAACGCTTCTGACTTTCTGTTTCTGTTCAACATCTCTTAACTTTTTTTAAATATGACGCATGTGATTGTTGATTTGTTCTCGCGACTAAAGAATTGTTTTTTTAAGAAGGTAAACTGATAAAATCTCTATACATTGTTTTTGTTTGTGCCTCTGATCCACGTGACTAAAGAATGTACTTCTAAGAAGACAAACCGATGAGTGTAAAAGATAAAATATCTATACGTTTGTTTTTGTTTGTGTTGTCATATTTTTTCCTTTGATCCATGCACTTACACATATAAAATTTCCTTTAATAAACAATTGGATGTGATTCTCTAATATATGAAATTTTTCTACTGATAGGCATGAAATTTTATTGGTGTAGTGGCAACAAGATAATGAACATTCTTGTGTTTTTCATACTCTGATGGACCTCTTTTATGTTCACCATATAATCTTTGAGTTCCACTGGATTTATTGCCTGTTCAAGAGTGTTTGTAAAAGGTGAGTTGACTCTTTTTATATAGTTAAACGCCACTTTTGCTCTTACTCTATCATAGGCATATTGTCAAGTTTGCCGCATCTATGGGCGTTATAACAACTGTTGTATGTCTGTTTGGCATGCTTTATTACCTGGAAATTGTTGAGATAGAAGAATCAATATTAATTTAGTTATGATGAATTACATTATTATCTAGGCACGTCACAACAATTCTAGACGCTCTCGAATCTCATGTGGTAGAAACCAAAGAGTGTCTCCAGAAGTTCTTGTATTGCTTCTTGTGAGGTTATGAGAAATTTAAGGTTTGTTTGTGCATTCCAGTACACCAATATATAACTAAACTCTAGTAGTAAGTGTTGGCAGTACTAAACCTGAAAAAACTACTTGCTATTATCTTGATTCATTAGGACCTAGAAGTGTCAATGAGCAGTTGAGGCAAATTATTGATATGTAAGTAATACAAATTATCATAACGGATGATAAAAGAGTTGGAATATACTTTGATATAATTTTGATTTTTTTATAGGGCAATGGCCGTGTATGCTTCACGAAGTGGTGATAACATAAGAGTTAAACTCATCTGGATTAACACTAGGGTAAACACTTAATCCCTTATTTAAATTGTGGTTGTAATAATATTGTAAATATTGAAACCCTTTAGTTTAAACTTAAATTGCAATGGTTTCACATTTCTTGATATTTTTAATTGTGTAGTGTCCACGTCAGCCAGGAGGTACTGAATGCGGCTACTATGTGATGAAGTTCATGAAGGAGATAGCTTACGAAGGAGTTGAAATACTTGACAATGATAATGTAAGTTTAGGCGTATTTTAGTATGTATATTAGAGAAATATGTACTTATATATCCAAACAAATGCTTAAATTCATATATTAGGATTAAATTCTGATTTTTAAGATTTATTTTATTTAATTGTTGTCTCAGGTTGGGAAAGGAGTAGAGGAATACTCGGCTGCGGATATGGATGGCATTCGCGAAGATTGGTCGACTTATGCGGTTACCTCTATTTTTAAGTGACAAATCATATTTTAGGTGTTGACGATGCATTGACAAACAATTCTTTTTTTGTTAACATTAAAATATTTGTAGTATACTTGCCAAATGATTATGTAATGGATTGTTTTGGTATATATGTGTGTGTGTATTTGTTTTATGAAAAAGATTTATTGTTTTTGTTATTATACATGTATCCAGGGTAAAATAGTAATTCTATAAAAAAATTAAACAACTAAAAGCATGACACGCGTAAATGAATGTGATACGTATGTGTCATAAATGCTTGTCATGAACGTGCGTCATTAAAAAGTGTCATAAATGCTTGTCATGAACGTGTGTCATTAAAAAGTGTCATAAAATGAGTGTCATGAATGTGTGTCATAAAATGAGTGTCATGAATGCGTGTCATTAAATGTGTGTCATAAAAACATGACACAAAAATGCATGTCATAAAAACATAACACACAAATGCATCTCATGTTAATTTTATGACTCCTCAATCAACGACATTCTTTTGCGTGTCATAATTACCGTTTTATGACGCACAATGTGCGTCAAGAAATGTGTATTTTCTAGTAGTGAATGTATTCTTATACTTGTTTCAACACTAGAAACATGATTAGTTCTTTTAAAACAATGTTCATGTAAATCTTTGTGATTTAGCTTGGTTTCCTTGGAAAACTATTTTAGAAATCATCCACTCACAAGACTTGTATTTTGTTTAGATTATCATCATATGAAAACAACTTTTATTATTCAAGTTCATGTAAACATAAAGCATGATGATCGTGGTTTTTCACAAGATCACCACCTTAACTTACTAGATCATGTGTTTCATCACAATCTAGTAGGTTCCTTATGATGTCTAACATCACTAACACAAATCATCAAGTATTCATATGTTTAATCAAGAAGCGAATAATCACAAATCAACAAGTATTCATATGTTTATAAGCTTATGTTAGAGATTCATGTTTATGTTCTTTAATGTTCATCATATTTTTCATCACATAACATCTATTAACCATCAAAATATGAAGTAACAAAGGGTTATGAGGGCCTTACTACTAGCACAAGGCTAGGGAAGAACACTTGAAGTTGATGATGGCAAATGTGATGGATAAAAGCAATCGGGAGAGGTCCTTCAAGATCCAAGACCACCTAGCTTCTTTAGACACCTTCTTGAACCTTTGTGAGTGTGTGGAATGGATGATCAAAATTGAAAGGGGTGGTGGTGTGGGTGAAGGTGTTCGGCCGAGAGGGAGAGGAGGAGAAGGGGAAAGAAGGTGATTGTTTAGTGTGGGTGATGAATGAGTTCTAGTCTCTCTTATAACAATCTAAACCTTTTAACCAATGTGTAATGTGTTTGCAATAGTACATACATATCTCTAAACATATCAATTGAGATCTTAGGAAGATTAGGAAAATCTTGGTGGGGTCACCCTTGGTGACCGTCCACTTACATGGGGGGGGGGGGGGTATTGGTTAGGTTTTAATGTTAAGTTAGATAACTAGTTAGAATTCAAAGTGTATTAGTTAGTGTTTATGTGTAACATGTGTTATATAGGGTGTTAGGGTGTTCGGGGATCATAACTAGCTCGGAAACATTAAAACAATGCTTCTAGTATAATTTTGATGTTTCGGGTAGTGTCCGGTTGTTCGGTTAGATACCGGTTCGTTAAAGTGTCAAACTATTCCGTTTAGTGTTCTTTATGTACCCATTTGTGACACTTTTAATTCCCGACACTTAGGAAAGCATTCAGGACCATTTAGTCATATTTTTTCATGTAACAAACTTGTTAAAATGCTGAATTTTGCTGATTTATGCAGAATTCTGCACTTTATGTGGGTTTTAGGCACTTTCCGGCACTTTATCTATCACCTAGAAAAGCAGTTTTGTGGTCCTTACTTCCCTACACACTATACTAGTGTAGTATGTAGTCTCTGGCTCATACTGGGCCTCAAAACACTGTCTGTTTATGTACTGAACTCCCGTCAGTGCTTTTAGTTTGTCTGATAATGGTGCCAATTCTGTTCTGTGCATTATTAGAACTATATCGTGTTGCATGTAGTAATGATAAAGGTCGTGCAACATGAAATGCCATTGTATGTATATAACAGTAATCAGAATTTCATTTGTCATGTAAGCTAGATCATGCACAGACTACTGTTCAATTTGTGTACGGAATGTACGGAAAAGTGACAGTTATCACATTCTCCCCCCGTTAAAAGAATTTCGTCCCGAAATTCAAGCGATGCCATCGGTCGCAGGGGAGTTGTGAATCAAATGTGGTCACTTAGGTTTAAAATTTGTCTTCATGTTCCCATGTAACTCTGGGCCATGATATGAATTCTAACGTACTCAAGTAAATCAATTACGTCTTCTCCGTGTTTTGTGGACTCTCAGTCCGCAACCTTAACAGGTTCTATATTAAATTAGAGTTTGTCGTTGACGTGAATCTTGTTTGTGGGAATAACGACTGTTCCTTGAGTCAGACTCCTCTAAAGTCTAGACACGTGGAATGTGTCGCGATCATTACTGATCTTTTCTGGAAGTTTCAGCTTGTGAGCAATGGTCCCGATCCCTACCAGGATCTCGAAAGGTCTAATATACCGGGGGTCCAACCTTCCACTCTTTCTAAATCATACCACGCCTTCCCAAGGCGAGGCTCCCATTAAAGCCATACTTCTCATCTCAAATTCCTACGATTTCCGCCGCTCGTCGGCGCAATCTTTCTGTATTCCGCGGGCTGTCTTGATATGATCACATATCTGAACGATCTTGCCTCTAATTTTTCCTGAACCAACCTGGGCCAGTAGATTGTTTATCTCCGGTCTCTGTTTAACACAACGGGAATCGACTTAATATGTTCCATCTAAAGCTTCACACGAAGCGGTTTAAACAGCGGTGTGATAAACACTGTTGTAGGAAAACTCCACTAAGGGCAAGTGAGTGTTCCAACTTTTCATCAAAGTTTATCACATAAGCACATATCATGTCCATACAGTCTGCATCGTTCAGTAGCTCAGTCCATCTTCGTTAATATTCAAGTTCTTACGATCAAAGGTGTGCTGCAACCCTTGTGATTAGTAAAGGTCGTGCAGCGCTTTCTTACAGGTAATGACGTCAAGTTTGCGGCGCGCAATTACTGTATCTAGATCAAGGTTTCTTCTCATGATCCCTTAATCAACGTGACGCGTATGCAATGTCGTGGTCTCGTTGCATCGACGCGCAATCGAGACTTTGTCGAGAAGCGTCACATAACTGCAACTCTAACTCCTTAGCTCCTGATTGTAGGGTTGGCATGAATCTCATTCTTATCCACCATGTATCCTAAAGTTTTTACCTTGCGAATTCAAAATCCGCCCTTCGACATCCTAGCGCATAACTGTTATTTCTCTAAGAGTCGCAAGATAAATTTCATATGTCGCTCACGACCTTCCTTGGTCGTTGGGCATATAAGAATGTAGTCAATAAATATACTCATGATCTATCCAGGTACGACTTACACGTTCGATTCATGAGGTCCATGAATACTGTCGATGCATGTGTTAAGCCAAATGGTACGACAAGGAACTCGTAACGCTCAAAGCGAGTCTTAAAGGTCGTTTTAGGAATATTTCCTTCTTGTACTCACAGTTGAGGACATCCTGTCCTCAAGTCGATCTTCGAGTGGTAACTAGAACCTTACGATTGGTCCGTTCATATCACCGATCCTTGGCAAAGGATACCGATCCTTGATATCTAATTCTCTGGAATTGATGCAAAGTGGAAACTGTCAACTTTCTTCTTGTGTCCTTAACTAAGGACACCATGTCCTTACTTCCATCTTGGAGTAGTAGCTAGGACCATGTAGTTGGTTGGCAAGTCATCGGTTCTCGGTAGGGGTACCGATTCTTGTTGGTTAGTTGTCTATCTCCCTGTAATCCATGCGTAATACTTTTCTCCCTCATTATTCCCTCTGAGTTCCTCTCAGATTAGGCTATGTACGTGTGTAAAAACTGTTGTTCTGTTTCCTAACGAATAACACTGGGGCTTCCCAGGGTGAGAAACTCGGCCTGGTAGATTTCCTCTGTCTAGCAGCTCTTACAGCTGCATCAGAGGCTCTTGTATCTCGGACGAAACTAGTTGGTAAGGCGTTATCTTGTCACTGGTGCCGCTCCTGGCATGAGGTTTATCCTAAACTTCTCTTGTCGTTGAGAGGGGTATTCTTGGCAAGTTTCAGGAAAGGCTTCTGGAAATTCCTCCACCACAGGGACGTCTTCAGGCTCTGGCTCCTTGGTCTCCTTATTGACAACCATGAGCAGGGAAGGCTATGCAGCCTATTCGGAGGCGCTCATGTGTCTCTACGACCAATGTAAAAATGTCACAAATCCACTGCCTTATGGGGTCTAGTACCCTTGCACCTATTACAAGAAGGTTGTGTACTATAAGTGTTTCATCATTCGCAAGAGGGATGCGACTGATTTTTCCTTATAACGAAGCAACTTCAGCTCTACACTTGGATATCCAATCCATGCTGACTACCATATCATGACTTCCCAAGTCAATGGTAATAGAAGGTTCCGGCCTTCTGAGTTCCCAAAATATAATCCTTCATCATCTTTTTCGCTTAACTAACATTCCATTCGCCAATCCTAAAGGATATGGGACGTCTATTCTACTCAAAACTTGGCCAAGTAGTTCTTAAGTTCTAAGGATACGAGATTAAAGTTGATGCCAGTATTAATCAGAAATGGATGCATAGAATTTGGTTAATAGGGAACGTACCCGTAACCGTATCTGGATCCTGTCGTGCTTCACGAGCTCCGATTGTGAAGACCCTTCCTTTCTTGGTTCTTCTTAGGGTAATCCTTCCTAAAATTCCCTACTTCACCACACCTGTAGCAGCCTGGAATTTTCCCATTATCTCTTTCGTCTGGATCCTTTGCCCAACAGGCATCCTTGTTGTGCCCTTCCTTTCCACATTTTCTGCACTTAGGCCTCAGACATCGACCTTCATGGTAAAAATTGCATTCCTCGCACCTCGGCTTATTTCCCAAATAAACCTTACCACCAGCCTTATTAGTGGCTCCATAAGCTTTCCTGCCAAGCGGTGGGTTCACTTCTATGACACCTGTGCCTCCACAGCTAGTAAACAGATGCCAAACCAAAGAAATATTGTATTTCATACTTGGTATTTGTATAAATATGTGTATCATTTGCACATATCAATTCTCGTTCAATTTCGAGCTCTAAATCGCTTTCTGGAAAGTTATACGCGCACTGATGCGTAAACGTAATCAGTTTAACACGACAAACACTACGGAACAGTGACATAGGCTTAACATACCTTAAATAACCTTTACATAACTTAGAAATAAGTTTTGAAGGCTTTGGTATGGCAAAATCAAGTTTATTCGCTTACAGGGCCTAAATTCGACAAACTGTGAAAGTATGCCGATTCGTACTGTAACGGATAATCCAGAACATGACAATAAGTTAAACATACCCTAAATATCCTTTACATAGCTTAGAAATAGGCTTTGAGGGGTTCGGTGTGCTAAAATAAACTTTTTGGTCATTTAGGGACTAAAAGCGTCAAAAAGTGCATAAGTTTGCATTTTCGCGCATATCTTACGTTCTGAATACATCCGGACATCCAAAACTTTATGTAATCATTAAAATATTTTATTTTAGTGATTGTCATGATAAAATTCCATTCGTCGCGTAATTTGGATCGTTTTTCGCATTCGTTCGTGTTTTGTCGTAATTAACCGAACAACGCAACCGTACGACCAAACGAACTGACATCTGAGATATTTTTGAGCATGTTTCATGTTCCCTATACTTTATATTCATTTTAGAGCCTTGAAATGGGATTAACGGGGCTTAAACGTGTCAAAAATGCATCAAAAACCATGTTTTGCCCATTTAGGGACCAAAATTGACAATCTGCCATAGTTATCTTAGGAAGGGACCAAAGTTGAAAATCTGATTTCCAGCTTGTTCCAGCTGTTCCCCTCATTTGCACATGATTTTAATGAAACTAGGGGCTTTTTTGGGGTACCCATGGTATTCTAAAACCATTGGCACACATGTAAGGTCCAGATCAAAGCTCGGTTTTCGATGAACGATCCTAACGGTTGTAAGAAAACTATAAATACCCTACCGCCCTTCACTCAAAACTCACACCTTGATCTGATTGATCTCTAAGTTGAAGTGATTTCACTTCATACCTGAGAATAATCGGGTCAAACTTCCGTTCTTGGACCTTTTGTAAGTCCTCTTTCGTTCTTTTATGCGTTTTTAGCATGAAAGTCAAACTTTGTTTGACTTTCTGCATTGACCAGTTTATGGTCAACACGAAGTTCCTTGAACTTCATAACGTGAGCGTAATCACGATGGTTTTAGTCTCTTATGACTATACCTACTGATTACCACGTTATCTAGGCATAGTGGCGAGTCGTAGTTTCGGCCAATATACGTATTCTTGCGTATTTTGTAACCAAACTACTTTTAGGTATCAAAACCGTTTGTTTTGATACCAAACCTGTTTTCAAACCTCATTAAACATGTTTTAACATGTTTAGCTCGTCACTTTAGGTTTAGTGCTTATGTAGGGTCGTAAGGTATGCGGTCTAAACAACCGCTTATACTTTCGAACCCGACATGTTTGGTCGATCATTAGGATCCGACCAAACACATTAGGTGACCATAGTTGCATAGGGAATAACCTTCCAAGGTTATACCTTATGGTCACTTCGTTTAAGTAGTTGTATGATAGGTAGTTTATATGCCTTAGGTAAATGACCAAAATGCCCTTTTTGCGCATAAATTTATTTTAAGCATATGTAACATATATTTTGATATCTAAACTGATTAGACAACAATATTAGACATATTAAGGCATATAATACTTGTCATAGGACTAGTTAGGCGTTCCGAACGCGTTTTACGCGAACGACACGTTAAAGTGGCGTAAGCTACCTTAACGAGTCGTAATGGGTCGTAAGCACTTAGGTTAGGTTTCGTTTTAGAATAAAGGCTTTGTTAAACCATATTACATGATTTCTTACACTCGTTTGGTTTACGAAACCTCATTCTACCCGATCCCCTGTTTAGGTCCGTTTATTAACATAGATACCTATATTAGGTGCCGTTTGATTTCGTGACCCCTCTAGCGTTGCTTGGTTGTTGTTCAAGACTTCTAAGCACCCTCAAGTGAGTACATAGTCCCCAATTTTAGTGTTTTCCAATCATTTTGGGGTGAAACACATGTGCCTACTTGTAACTTTCGTGCTTTCCATGTTTTTATATCATACTTGCTATGTTCATTAGTACACTATTAGTACATGATTTCATTATGTTTTTGCTATGTATGTCCTTTTAGTGCATACTTAGTACATCGTTTTCATTTACATTTCATGCTATGTATGTCCATTTAGTGCATACTTTGTACATTGTTTTACATTTCATTTTATGCTATGTGCGTCCATTTAGTGCATACTTAGTACATTGTTTTACATTTCATTTTATGCTATGTATGTCCATTTAGTGCATACTTAGTACATTGTTTTACATTTTATTTCATGCTATGTATGTCCATTTGTTGCATACTTAGTACATTATTTTCATAAAACATGCTTACATTTTGGTATGACATTTGGTTTGTTTAAATGGCTCAAAAATACATTCATTAACATTAGCTACGCCGTTCGTTAGTAGGTATTGGTACCATAGGAATTGACAACTCCCGTTCCTGACATCCTAGGTATGTTTGGATGGAAGGAATGACCAAATTCGATAAACATAACTCAGATAAATCTTTAATTCGTTTAAGGGTTTATCGCCACAGTCTCAAGGCTTGAATGTATGCATTTTCACAACACCGCATAGATGTTTGTATCAGTAAAGCATGCATTATTTTACAAAACATAAATTTTGATTATAATTTATCAATTGCATTGTTTTGTACATTTCTTTCTTATTGGGTCGAGTAAATGCTTTTAATCAATAAAGACTTTTTATTCACTCTACATTACATTTGTTTACACAATAACATTTCAACATTTGTTTAAAACATTACATTTAGTTATACCTGAACATTTTTTACATTGGTGGTTTGTTTGGGTAAGTGATTTAAGTAACAAGACGTGTGTAATATGATACAAGCATGGTGGATACGCCGCTGGTAGTTCCGGTATATAAGTGCTTGTATGATGTTACATATCGTAGCGTTATTTAAACCATTTCAATTTTGACATATTACATTTTACACAAATTAACATATCTTTACAAAACATTGTTTTATAAACAACACATTTTATACAAATTCATTTTACTTAGTTATTTATTTAACCATACATATTTCTTTTATATCATCTGTTTCCTTATCGATTTTTATATGATTTATAAAACAAAAACATTTTACAAGGATCATGACTGACTTTTGTTAAACAACTTTTTCTAAGCTTATAAGTCATGAATCCTAAATAAAAAAACCTATGTATCTCACAGGCATTTTTATGTTGACGTACCTGTTTTCATATGTGTTTCAGGAAATGATGCATAGGATTGATCAAGTTACACATAGGCAGACTCGGGCCTTAGTGACAATAAAAGATGCAAGACTAGTTAATTATGTTATGCTTCCTTGTTGTTAAGACATTGTAATTTCTTTTAATCAATAAAACAACATTTAAATTTCCATGTGTTATGAAACAATGATTCTGATACAACACTCCCCGACGATTCCGCCACGATTTGTTGTTTTACATGGTCGGGGTGTGACAGAAAAGTTGGTATCAGAGCTCATGGTTATAGGGAATTAGGTTATTAGTAATGCTTTGACCTAGTCTATAACCTTCCTAGGACCCTAATGCGAGTTTACTTGCGTTTAGTCATAAAACAAATCCGTCACCTATCCTTAGGCGACAACCACAACAAGAACATAATTTCGAATCCGCTTTGAAAACCAATCATCTGTTCTAGGATGATTAATTACTAGGTTTTGAACCCTCTAATTTTTCAAAATCTCGTCAAAGTTTGGGTCTTATAATGTGAACACGTGCAAACTGGAAGGGTGAATGCCTGTACTCTGAGTTTCTCTGTCTAAGGCTAGAGTGTTCGTACAAATCCGCAGTATCGGACCAGTCACTCTTACCTGGGAACTCTTGGGGTGAGTGTTCACTTATAGGCAAGCATGTCTTTAGTGATACATTAATATGACCCGCTTACTTTGATTTGTCACCGTCTCATTTGTTTGCCTTAGGTAACAAACAAATGATCGCAATTTTTTTGTGTTGTCATTCCGTTTTGATTTTCCAATGACATTTCACTTGTTTCCTCCTATGTCTTTCACTTCCTCCAGAATGTCTCTTCATCGCTGCAACACTCAAATGTCCGAGCAAACTGCCAAATTTGCTCAGCAAATAGGCGAAGTAATCCTGAAGTCTGTGGATTTAGGTATCACCATGTCTCGTCTCAATAATAGAGCCACTCAAGAAGCATCGAAGGAAGCAGAAGCCAAGCCTTCGAAAAGGTCAAGGAAGCGTAAAGCTTCAAAGAATTCTCCAGTCATTGCACCAAATCAGACCAAACCTAGCCAGGTGGCAGCACCACCAACTAAGAAGCAATACAAAGGAACGGCACCGTTATGCAACAAATGTAACGGGCATCACCAAGCTCACCTACAGTGTCATGTGTGTGTATCATGTGGGCGAATTGGTCACCTGGAAAGTGCTTGTCGAACTAACCCAACCCAAGGTGGTCCAAATCAACCACAAGCCAACCCTATCCAAGCTCGTTTTCCACCTGGATCGTGCTACAACTATGGCGAGACGAGCCATTTCAGGAACAAATGCCCAGAGATTGTTAATGCAAATCCAACCCACAAATGAGCATTTGGCCGATCAGAAGAAGCTGCTTTAAATAATCTGAACTTTCATGCTTTGTATCTTTTGTTGAACCCTGAAACAATCTGTTTTAAATAAATGGTTGTTCACAATTCTGATGTACAAGTGTAGTTACATATGTGTATGGCATTTCCCTATGATACATACATCAAGGAACTATGTTCTTTAAACAAACTACTCTTATGATTCCCCCTTTCATGTGATCACTCATGATTTCCTCGAAAATTTTAAGTACTCGTTTCATTCTAAGAAATGAAGTACAGAAAATAAGTGACATTATGAGTAATCGTGCATTTTGAACATCTGTGCCTTTAAATCCTTGGTTAGATAACTAAGGGTAATTTTTCGATCTCATGCCCATTGCATTCTGATTTTCATAACAACATGCATAGCATAAGTTTTCAAAACAACCTTCATGATTTCAAAATATTTCACATAGTTTGAAAACAAATTTTATGTAATATATCAAATGCATGATTTCAAAAGCATTGTCTATGTTTCAAAAACAACCTTCATGATTTTAAAATGTTTCATATAGTCTGAAAACAATATTAACACAGTATATTTTCTTAATATATTGAGTGCATGATTTCAAAAAGCATTATTCATATTTTCAAAAACCTTATACATAATTTCAAAATCTCATCTTGCATGATTTTAAAACATTTTATAAATATACTTACTTAATACACCTACTTTATGATTTCAAAAGTATTATATATAAGGTTTCAAAAACATTAAACACATTTAAAAAAGAAACCCCATGCATAGTTTTCAAAAACATTTTCTCATGCATTGACTTAAACTTCAAATTCTGCTTCGTATGTCGCCTTGGCATATCTAGCACCTCAACTTCATAAGCATTTTAACTCATGTTTTAACTTAAGCACGTCTAGTGCAAGGATTTGAAACGACTCCCGCCTTTTAAATCCCAAAATCCATATGGGATCTTTTTATCTTCACAATTAGATCCTTGTGGATGATTATCTTTCAAACCGGAGTCCTTAATTGGATTCCTTGTGTACCTAAATTTGAATATTACGATTCCTTGTAATCGAAATCGAATTTTCTTTTTAAGATCTCCCTATCTTTACAGTTAGATTCTTGGAAAATATTTAAAGTGCCAATCAAAATCCACGGATTGGATACCTGGTGTGCTTTAAATACATGTGCACAATTAACAAAACAAATTAACAAAATGATAACAAATTAAAAATCAAGATAAACAATTATGTGATTTTGTGATTATGTGATTATGTGTTTTCTTTTATGCATTTTGTGTTTTTGTTTTCATTATCCAAATCCTCGTAGAATCTTCCGTATCTTCATGTGAAAGATTCACAGTAGGATATCCAAAGGTACTACCCTAAATCCTTAATGGGCTTCTACGTAATCGTTAAGACCCTTGGATTATATGGTACCATTCCATCTTTCAAAGAGACCCCTTTGAGTGGTCTAAGTCAAAAGATTGATTCAGAATCTAGTTAAGAATGACATGTGGTGATATAGCTGAACATACTCCTTGGTAGTCTATTTAAATCATTTAATTGATTTAATTAAAAGGACCCAATAGCGGTCTAGTCACAATCATCACAAGTTCGTTCATTATTTTTCTTCCCCTACACATTATAAGATGCACTACGTGACTATGCAAGGAATTACGTAATTATGGATGCATACATAATTACGAAGTTCAGTGCATGGAAACCACAGTAAGATTTATCATGTGTAAGAACCTATAGTGGCAACAATAACAAAACGCGAACAATGTAATGAAGGTACGGTGGACGCACCAATAACGCTTTATATACTTGTATATAAGTGTCCCACTTACATTGCAAGCATGATGTTATTAAAGTTACTAGAAGTTCAGAACCTTAACCAGTGTTGTTTTATCTTTTCAACTTCATGTTTCAAGATCTCACAAGTTTCCTCTAAATAAATTTCGGGACGAAATTTCCTGAAGTAGGGGAGACTGTGACACCTGTGCCTCCACAGCCAGTAAACAGATGCCAAACCAATGAAATATTGTATTTCATACTTGGGATTTGTACAAATATGTGTATCATTTGCACATATCAATTCTCGTTCGATTTCGAGCTCTAAATCGCTTTCTGGAAAGTTATACGCGCACTGATGCGTAAACGTAATCAGTTTAATGCGAAAAACACTCAGGAACAGTGACATAGGCTTAACATACCTTAAATAACCTTTACATAACTTAGAAATAAGTTTTGAAGGCTTTGGTATGGCAAAATCAAGTTTATTCGCTTACAGGGACTAAATTCGACAAACTACGAAAGTATGACGATTCGTACTGTAACGGACAATCCGGAACATGACCATAAGTTAAACATATCCTAAATATCCTTTACATAGCTTAGAAATAGGCTTTGAGGGGTTCGGTGTGCTAAAATAAACTTTTTGGTCATTTAGGGACTAAAAGCATCAAAAAGTGCATAAGTTTGCATTTTCGCGCATATCTTACGTTCTGAATACATCCAGACATCCAAAAATTTATGTAATCATTAAAATATTTTATTTTAGTGATTGGCATGATAAAATTCCATTCGTCGCGTAATTTGGATCGTTTTTCGCATTCGTTCGTGTTTCGTCGTAATTAACCAAACGACGCAACCGTACGACCAAACGAACCGACATCCAAGATGTTTTTGAGCATGTTTCATGTTACCTATACTTTAACTTCATTTTAGAGCCTTGAAATGGGATTAACGGGGCTTAAACGTGTAAAAAATGCATCAAAAACCATGTTTTGCACATTCAGGGACCAAAATTGACAATCTGCCATAGTTATCTTAGGAAGGGACCAAAGTTGAAAATCTGATTTCCAGCTTGTTCCAGCTGTTCCCCTCATTTGCACATGGTTTTAATGAAACTAGGGGCTTGTTTTGGGGTACCCATGGTATTCTAAAACCATGGGCACACATGTAAGGTCCAGATCGAAGCTCGGTTTTCGATGAACGATGCTAACGGTTGTAAGAAAACTATAAATACCCTACCCCCCTTCACTCAAAACTCACACCTTGATCTGATTGCTGTCTAAGTTGAAGTGATTTCACTTCATACCTGAGAATAATCGGGTCAAACTTCCGTTCTTGGACCTTTTGTAAGTCCTCTTTCGTTCTTTTAGGCGTTTTTAGCCTGAAAGTTAAACTTTGTTTGACTTTCTGCATTGACCAGTTTATGGTCAACACGAAGTTCGTTGAACTTCATAACGTGAGCGTAATCACGATGGTTTTAGTCTCTTATGACTATACCTACTGATTACCACGTTATCTAGGCATAGTGGCGAGTCGTAGTTTCGGCCAAAATACGTATTCTTGCGTATTTTGTAACCAAACTACTTTTAGGTATCAAAACCGTTTGTTTTGATACCAAACCTGTTTTCAAACCTCATTAAACATGTTTTAACATGTTTAGCTCGTCACTTTAGGTTTAGTGCTTATGTAGGGTCGTAAGGTAAGCGGTCTAAACAACCGCTTTTACTTTCGAACCCGACCCGTTTGGTCGATCATTAGGATCCGACCAAACACATTAGGTGACCATAGTTGCATAGGGAATAACCTTCCGAGGTTATACCTTATGGTCACTTCGTTTAAGTAGTTGTATGATAGGTAGTTTATATGCCTTAGGTAAATGACCAAAATGCCCTTTTTGCGCATAAATTTATTTTAAGCTTATGTAACATAATTTTTGATATCTAAACTGATTAGACAACAATATTAGACATATTAAGGCATATAATACTTGTCATAGGACTAGTTAGGCGTTCCGAACGCGTTTTACGCGAACGACGCGTTAAAGTGGCGTAAGCTACCTTAACGAGTCGTAATGGGTCGTAAGCACTTAGGTTAGGTTTCGTTTTAGAATAAAGGCTTTGTTAAACCATATTACTTGAGTTCTTACACTCGTTTGGTTTACGAAACCTCATTCTACCCGATCCTCCGTTTAGGTCCGTTTATTAACATAGATACCTATATTAGGTGCCGTTTGATTTCGTTACCCCTCTAGCGTTGCTTGGTTGTTGTTCAAGACTTCTAAGCACCCTCAAGTGAGTACATAGTCCCCTCTTTTACTGTTTTCCAAACATTTTGGGGTGAAACACATGTGCCTACTTGTTACTTTCGCACTTTCCATGTTTTTATATCATACTTGCCATGTTCATTAGTACACTATTAGTACATGATTTCATTATGTTTTTGCTATGTATGTCCTTTTAGTGCATACTTAGTACATCGTTTTCATTTACATTTCATGCTATGTATGTCCATTTAGTGCATACTTAGTACATTGTTTTACATTTCATTTTATGCTATGTACGTCCATTTAGTGCATACTTAGTACATTGTTTTACATTTCATTTTATGCTATGTATGTCCATTTAGTGCATACTTAGTACATTGTTTTACATTTCATTTCATGCTATGTATGTCCATTTGTTTCATACTTAGTACATTATTTTCATAAAACATGCTTACATTTTGGTATGACATTTGGTTTGTTTAAATGGCTCAAAAATACATTCATTAACATTAGCTACGCCGTTCGTTAGTAGGTAGTGGTACCATAGGAATTGACAACTCCCGTTCCTGACATCCTAGGTATGTTTGGATGGAAGGAATGACCAAATTCGATAAACATAACTCAGATAAATCTTTAATTTGTTTAAGGGTTTATCGCCACAGTCTCAAGGCTTGAATGTATGCATTTTCACAACACCGCATAGATGTTTGTATCAGTAAAGCATGCATTATTTTACAACACATAAATTTCGATTATAATTTATCAATTGCATTGTTTTGTACATTTCTTTCTTATAGGGTCGAGTAAATGCTTTTAATCAATAAAGGCTTTTTATTCACTCTACATTACATTTGTTTACACAATAACATTTCAACATTTGTTTAAAACATTACATTTAGTTATACATGAATATTTTTTTACATTGGTGGTTTGTTTGGGTAAGTGATTTAAGTAACGAGACGTGTGTAATATGATACAAGCATGGTGGATACGCCGCTGGTACTTCCTGTATATAAGTGCTTGTATGATGTTACATATCGTAGCGTTATTTAAACCATTTCAATTTTGACATATTACATTTTACACAAATTAACATATCTTTACAAAACATTGTTTTATAAACAACACATTTTATACAAATTCATTTTACTTAGTTATTTATTTAACCATACATATTTCTTTTATATCATCTGTTTCCTTATCGATTTTTATATGATTTATAAAACAAAAACATTTTACAAGGATCATGACTGACTTTTGTTAAACAACTTTTTCTAAGCTTATATAAGTCATGAATCCTAAATAAAAAACACCTATGTATCTCACATGCATTTTTATGCTGACGTACCTATTTTCACATGTGTTTCAGGAAATGATGCATAGGATTGATCAAGTTACACATAGGCAGACTCGGGCCTTAGTGACAATAAAAGATGCAAGACTAGTTAATTATGTTATGCTTCCTTGTTGTTAAGACATTGTAATTTCTTTTAATCAATAAAACAACATTTAAATTTCCATGTGTTATGAAACAATGATTCTGTTACAACACTCCCCGACGATTCCGCCACGATTTGTTGTTTTACGTGGTCGGGGTGTGACAACTTCCTTTCTTTTGTTTGCTTTAGAGCTTCTATAGCTGACTTGGGTGCCTATCTTTAGGTTTGAAGACTTCCTCTTCTTGTTGCCTAATGACTCCACATGAGTCTCTTTCTTGTTATCCTCAGATTCCGAAAATTTTCCCATGCGTAGAGCTTCTTCAGTAAGAGTGACACTCAAATCGATAGCCTCTGCGATGGTTGAGGGCTTTGAGGTAGTAACCATGCTCCTAATTTGAGGTGCAAGTCCCCAAATGAATCGCTCAATCCTCTTGAATTCCGGCTTGACTAAGTAGGGAACGACCCTAGACAAGTCGTGAAATCACTGGACGTACTCAGAAATCTCTGGCCCGTCCATTTTCAAATTCCAGAACTCCACCTCAAGCTTCTGGATTTCAGCCCTAGAACAGTATTTCTTCTCCATCATTTCCTTGAGCTCGTCCCAGCTCAGTACATAAGCAGCTTCGTCACCGAGGGTCTAAACCTGAAGGTTCCACCAGGAGAGTGCGCCATCTAAAAACAACCCTGAGATAAAGGTAACACTCCGCCGGGTCGAACAGTTACTCATTCTTAGAACGGAGTCAGTCTTTTCTGCCCAACGGACAAATGTAACGGCACCTCCTGTGCCATCAAAATTCAATGGCTTGCAGTCCAGGAACTGTTTATAGGTGCAGCCAGTTGGAGGGTTATTTCCGGTAGTGCCACCGCTGTGTTCAGAGCGGAGGGCTTCATGTCGTGCAATTGCCTGTGAGATGCGTTCTTGAAGCTCGAATTCTGTCCTTGGTAACATACTGGTGTCTGTGTTTCGTCTGGGCGGCATTCTCTTCTGTCAAAAGGTATGAGGTAGGTTAGACAACATTCCATAATTGTCTATGAGGTACATAGCACCATAAGCCAACATGTAATCACCCCAATATCACATGCATATATACTCAACAATGTATGAGCGAGGAAACAATTACTGATCCTTCACGTAGGCTTGGAAACTTGGCTTATTGTTTGTAATGGGAAAAATAAAATGAACTCGAGGCTACATCGCCTCGGTCATACAAGTTTCATGAAGTGGTAGTTGTTTTCCTTCTACATAGCTTTACAAGGCGGGTATACTTTCCCTGAGATGAGGGTTGTTCATGTAGGGGTGATAGAGAGTGTAACGTCACTGAATCTTTCCGGATGTTATCCATCTTCACTTGCTTAAGTATCGGTTCCCAAACGTCTCGTACACGGGTAGAAGTGTCAGACACGAAGTAGGCAAAGGCAGGTTTCCTACTTTATAATGTGTTAAAGCAATGGTCTATGTATTGCTATACCAGACGAAGGTGTGAACACCTATAGATTATTTTTGGAGGGATGGTGATCATTAACCTGACCCGCAGAGTCCACCAGGATTTCCATGCACTACAAGTTGTTATTACGTGGGCCCCCGTAATAATAAATTGTCTTGCACAGTTACCCCAATTTTCCCTCGTCCAAGCAGATTATCAACGAAGGAGGGGACACTACAGTCCTTATACCTCTGAGATGGGAAAGGACCATTGCAGTGGTCCACGCGCTTACATTCGCTATTGTTACGCGCGAATAGGAACGATGATTAAACAAAATAGGAATAAGGAGGATTCCTAGTGGTTGGAGGGGCACCTTCAAGATGAATACTCCATCTTCCTTTTCTGGTCAAGTGTGTCGTCAATCTCGCTTCACAAAAGCCGCAGGGACCTCGTCCCGCTGATCAAGAAGTTGTTCAAGGTTGCCGCCTCAGCCTCGCCGTCACTACTGTAGTCAGGCACCTTCACGATCGAGAGGGAAGAGTAGCCATCTCCTACGGAAGCAAGCTCAGAATCTCGTTTGGTAATCACTCTAGCCATGAGCTTTGCAATGAACGCGAGGCCGATAGCTTCATTGTGCGAGTAAGAACAATAATAGGATTCGGAGTCGAAGGTATCTTATTCACGTCAATAATCATTCCGTACACTTATTCGTATGTATATATCGATAAACAAAATATGTTACTTAGCATAAACTGGCAATTCGATGCATCATATCACATATAACTCTGGTTTATCCTTTGGGGGGGGGGGGTCATTTTGTCTTTGGCAAGTCTATCCCACATAGACTATGCCTTAATTGGCACCTTGATTTGGGTTATTCTTCCCCCTACCAATGTCCTTGCCTTATCTTTTCTTTGAAAAATGTTTGACTCATGGATCTTGACGCTTACGTGAATGCAATGAAATACCTTTTTGTAAAAATGTTTTTGTGAGAGAGTCCTAGTGATTGTAGTCTAGACTCGAGAAGGAATCCTAGTTCACTACAATCGAAGCTCTGATACCAAATTGTCACACCCTGACTTTTGCTGAAGCGTATGTTGTGTGACTGGTTTAATATTATTGCATTCAATCATAATAAACAACTATATGATCAAAACGATGTTCATCCATTCATAAAATTTAAAGTATTACAAACACCAGTTATTTAAGTTTTAAAACACAATTTTCGACTAAGTCACAAACCAACAAGAGTGGATGACATCTAAACTTGAAATTTACTTCTAGAAACAACACCCGCGCCCAAGATCCAACCTGTTACCTGAAATACATGTAATTTTGGAAAACATCAACAAAAGTTAAGCGAGTTCATGCGTTTTGTGTGAGTACTGGCAAACTTGTAAACCTTTGAGAGACTCCTTTGAAAACAGGTATGAAAAGCGTGTATGAATATACCAAATAAATGTTTTACAAGGACATTAAGACATGTAAGGACATAGGGAGCACTCGAAATGAGTAGGCTTATACCCTCGTCGATTTCCCTCGATTATGTCGATTTCCTTCGACTATGTCGATTTCCCTCGACTATGTCGAATTTCCCTTCGACTATGTCAATTCACCTTGACTATGTCAATTCACCTTGACTATTGTCGATTTACCTCGACTGGGACACCGAAGCACTCAAGTGGTCACAAGTACCATGAGTGGGGTTCGGCCGTACCCGTTAGATCTAACCTTCGTCCCTAATTAAGAGTTAATGGCATTTCAAATTTAGTCTATGCTCACATGATCTGATAATTCATTCCATAGTCAATTCATACCGTTTAAATGTTTGTAACATGTATTCCACCCCGAGAGTTATAAAACCGAAAACAGTTAAGAGAAAAGGGGGAGCATGAACTCACTGTTTTGCGTCTTCGGTACTCGTAACTCAAATCTCTTCAGCAACACGACTCCTACAATGTACTAGGGTCTATTAGACGAACGGGCCGTGCCTTGCCTTAGTATTCATGTTTTTGAGTTACGTTTCTTCCATGTCTTCAATGTTATTCCAAGTTATAATTACTTGTTAAAATAATAAATATTTTAACTTTAAATTATGTTTTATTTTGGAATAATTGTTAAACAATATTTTTGTAACAATACTTCTCAAGTATTTATTTTCGTATTTCCTTCCCAAGGATGGGGTATCTCATACATGTATATTCGTATTCTTGTATTTGTAGTTCCAGAATAATATATTTTCAAGTCTCAGTTTAGAAAATATTTATAAACTTATTTTGTCCAAAAATAATGCATTTCAAGAAAATATATATTTTTTTTTTCCAAAAATCATATATCTTCTAAATATACTAAGAAAATATATTTTTACTTCCAAAAATAATATATTTTCTCCTTGTCGAAAATATGATATACTTTGTAATAAAAATCATATTTTCATTTCCTTTGTATCCAAAATAATGTTTACCAAAAATATGCTTATAAACGCATTTTCTGGAATATTTTTGTAAGTTACATTCTTGTTCGGTTTTATAATATTTTGTGTGTAACTTATATATTTATTCCTTGTGACTTTTGGTAGTATTTTGGATTGTAAATTTCTTGGTATTTTGTTAAGTTATATTACTTTAAATCCTAAAATAATATAACTAACACACAAGGTATACAAATAATCACACACAATGTGTATTTAATGTAAATATATATTCTAAATACATATTTATCCATTTTTTATTTATAAAAACCAACCTCCAATACTTGTATTTTTGTAATCAAAATCTATGGCAAAGTTTATATTGAAAATCAGAGTTAAAACACTCTTGTAAATATTTGTTTAGAAAATATTTTTCTAAGTGATTATATTTTTAGAAAATTTTGCCATAGTTTCCCCTAAAAATGGAGGTGTCCATGCTATCAAAGCGTATCATTTTCTTTTCAAAATCATCACAAACAATCAACAATCAATCTACACTTCCCAAGTGCTAAAACAAAGCTATCTACATAATAATCATGAACTTGAACTTTCATAAAAACTTGTAGTAACTTGGTAGTGTCTTTAGTGGGTTTAGTTACCCTTTAAAGTGTGTTTATTTCTTTAAAAATCTCATTCTTGAAAGATTTAGGTGTTTACAACTTACTAGATGATATTTCCAAAAATCATTCTTTTGTATTTTTCTTGTAAACAATGTATTCTTATACTTGTTTCAACACTAGAAACATGATTAGTTCTTTTAAAACAATGTTCATGTAAATCTTTGTGATTTAGCTTGGTTTCCTTGGAAAACTATTTTAGAAATCATCCACTCACAAGACTTGTATTTTGTTTAGATTATCATCATATGAAAACAACTTTTATTATTCAAGTTCATGTAAACATAAAGCATGATGATCTTGGTTTTTCACAAGATCACCACCTTAACTTACTAGATCATGTGTTTCATCACAATCTAGTAGGTTCCTTATGATGTCTAACATCACTAACACAAATCATCAATCATCAAGAAGCGAATAATCACAAATCAACAAGTATTCATATGTTTATAAGCTTATGTTAGAGATTCATGTTTATGTTCTTTAATGTTCATCATATTTTTCATCACATAACATCTATTAACCATCAAAATATGAAGTAACAAAGGGTTATGAGGGCCTTACTACTAGCACAAGGCTAGGGAAGAACACTTGAAGTTGATGATGGCAAATGTGATGGATAAAAGCAATCGGGAGAGGTCCTTCAAGATCTAAGACCACCTAGCTTCTTTAGACACCTTCTTGAACCTTTGTGAGTGTGTGGAATGGATGATCAAAATTGAAAGGGGTGGTGGTGTGGGTGAAGGTGTTCGGCCGAGAGGGAGAGGAGGAGAAGGGGAAAGAAGGTGATTGTTTAGTGTGGGTGATGAATGAGTTCTAATCTCTCTTATAACCATCTAAACCTTTTAACCAATGTGTAATGTGTTTGCAATAGTACATACATATCTCTAAACATATCAATTGAGATCTTAGGAAGATTAGGAAAATCTTGGTGGGGTCACCCTTGGTGACCATCCACTTACATGGGGGGGGGGGGGTATTGGTTAGGTTTTAATGTTAAGTTAGATAACTAGTTAGAATTCAAAGTGTATTAGTTAGTGTTTATGTGTAACATGTTTTATATAGGGTATTAGGGTGTTCGGGGATCATAACTAGCTCAGAAACATTAAAACAATGCTTCTAGTATAATTTTGATGTTTTGGGTAGTGTCCGGTTGTTCGGTTAGATACCGGTTCGTTAAAGTGTTAAACTATTCCGTTTAGTGTTCTTTATGTACCCCTTTGTGACACTTTTAATTCCCGACACTTAGGAAAACATTCAGGACCATTTAGTCATATTTTCGCATGTAATAAACTTGTTAAAATGCTGAATTTTGCTGATTTATGCAGAATTCTTCACTTTATGTGGGTTTTAGGCACTTTCCTGCACTTTATCTATCACCTAGAAAAGCAGTTTTGTGGTCCTTACTTCCCTACACACTATACTAGTGTAGTACGTAGTCTCTGGCTCATACTGGGCCTCAAAACACTGTCTGTTTATGTACTGAACTCCCGTCAGTGCTTTTAGTTTGTCTGATAATTGTGCCAATTCTGTTCTGTGCATTATTAGAACTATATCGTGTTGCATGTAGTAATGATAAAGGTCGTGCAACATGAAATGCCATTGTATGTATATAACAGTAATCAGAATTTCATTTGTCATGTAAGCTAGATCATGCACAGACTACTGTTCAATTTGTGTACGGAATGTATGGAAAAGTGACAGTTGTCACAGCCAACTTATCAACCCACTCTTCGTCTGTTTTATCTATACTCAAACATTTCATCTCCAGTACCAAGTGACAGTACCTCTCAATCAACTCTTTCGTCGATTCTCCACTGATAACAGTAAATATGTCGAATTCTTTTTTTAGTAACGCCTTTTTGCTTTTGATCATTGACGCACTTCCAAGAAATTTGAGTTTAAGAGCATTCCAAATAGATTGTGCGTCATTCTGATGCTGTAACAGTACCAAAATATCTTCCTTAATCGCTTGTTGCAATATACTAACCATCTTCTTCTCGGCTTTAAAGTTTTCTTGTTCAGCCTGAGTTAACGAGTTAAGTGTTTTCGGAAGACCAGCATCATTCATTGGAACTACATATTTCATTTCAACTTTCATCCAACATTCGAGGTGATTCGCCTGAACCCACGTGCGAAATCTATCCTGCCACCCCGAATAATCTTCAATGTTAAGCAGTTTTGGTGGTTTTTGCATGGTTCCTAGCTTGTTTTCCATATTCACATTCTGAGCTATACTTGCTGGAGTTTGAGCTGTCATACCTCCTCCGAAAAACGCATTGTAAAACTCTTGATTGTCCATTTTATACTTTGAAAAATGTTTCGAAAAATTTTTAAGTTTTCAAAATTCACAATTTCATGCAAACTGACTTCCACACGATTTGAACTTTCAAACGAACTTAATGATTCAAATGAACTGGACTTGTTTCAAACGACCTGAAGGTTTTAAACGACCTGACAATCCAACTCATGCGAAGTGTGTTAAAAATTTTCAGTTCGTGTGAGGTGAATCAATTTCACACGACATGGTCACTCAATTCGTGCGGACTGAACAATTTTCACACGATCTGGTCCAATCCGTGCGATCTGGAGCAGAATTTTAAACGATTTGGCAAAAACTCATGCGATCTGATCAGTTTCACATGATTTGGAATTTTTGACATTTTTTGATCAATTTTAGTGTGATTTATGGTCTGTAACTTTGTATGATATGTTCAAAATGATGTTTTACACATAATATCCAAAATTCAGTCCATTTTATCCGTGAATTCGTCTGAAAATCCAAGATAGAGTAGAAGTATATGATTCTAAACCGTTCAAAACACTGATATCAACAGATTTGACTCATCCCGAGCTCTGATACCACTTGTAGGATCGAGGATTCGTCCAATACGAGTCAATCTGAGTCAAATCTGGTCTCTAGAAAGGCGGAATCAGACTATAAACCGTCAATCAGTGTTAGAATAGGAGTAGAAGAGTAGAAAGTCACTTTAAACATGTTTTTCATTCATATAAAACGTTTTCGTACAGAGAGAATTTTGACAGCACTTCGTGACAGAAATCTCCAGAAGTTACAAATGAAAAACACAACTGACCTATTTATAGGCCCACCAGTTCGCACGAGTTAAACATCCACTTTGCACGAACTGGACAACTTCCAGTTCGTGCGACCTGACACATCCACATCAGTTCATGCGAACTGGATTACAACACATATAAACTTAACTTTTAACCCTATTACACGTACATGACACGACCTAGACTGATGACGTAGGCGATAGACATTATGCACCAACAATCACAAATAGACATGGAGGATCATCAGCTAAATAAATTGTATAGAAAAACAGGATAGTGACTTGTGTCTATTCCAAACAAAAACTTAAAAACATTATACCAACTACTAATCAAAATAAGTTCAACTTTTCAAACACACATGAGAATACATCAGTTAAAATCAGAAATTTATATTTTACTTCAGAATAACATCGTTACATGAACAACTTTATAAACAACTTTATAAATAAACGTGACAATACATTAGTAAAGATTGAAATTTTATATCATACATCAGAATCACATCAACAACTTTATAAATAACTTTAAAAATACAAATGAGAATACAATAGTAAAGATCGAAATTTTATATCGTAAATAAGAATAAGATAAATACATGAGCAAAGTAAAATCCAATAAAATCAACAATGGATAAGACAAATGGTAGATACACGAAATGCAGATCACTTTTTTTAGAATCATATATGTCTATCATAACATGCATAATAACTATATAGTAATCAGATATACAAAAAAATTAGGACTATCAGAAATTATTCTAGTATAAGCCGCAACAATAAACGCAATCATAACCAACAATGGATTGAAAAAAAAACAGGGAGATACATGAATACACCACCGTCGATTACAACTTCTTCATTAAAATAGCAAGAACCATAATCGGCTATGGAATTCAAAACTAAAAGAATAAACATGAAAAAATACAAAACAAATCAGACCATTTAACAATACCTTTATTATTATACAAGATGATATTGATGAAGATCGGAAGAAATCGAAGAAGATGACAGAGTTTCTTGGAGAAAGTGTAGAAAGAAACGTGGAGAGAGAAACGAACCGAGATTTTGTGAGGATCTTTAAAAAGTTAGAAGTTTAAAAATATCCCATGTAACCGGGTCGGATCATCCCATTTAGTTTTTCGTCAACATATGTTTGACTTTTGGTCAACAACTATTTGAGTTTTGGTCAACATCTCATTTAGTATTCAACATAAATTTGAATAAGTCAATCAGTGGTTTGAAAATCTGTTTGACTTTTAGTCAACAGTTGGATGGAAACCCATGTTAGATTGAACAGTGTTTTGAATAGATGTTTAAACATCTGTTTAGACTTAAACAGATGTTGGGGCTTAAACAAATGTTTGGCATTCTATATCAGTTGTTTGGACTTAAACAGATGTTTGGACTTAAACAGATGTTTGGCCATAAACAGATGTTTGGCAATAAAGATATGTTTGGCCTTAAACAAATGTTTGAAGTTAAACAGATGTTTGCCCATAAAGAGATATTTGGCCTGAAACCAAACATCTGCTTAAGGTCAACATCTGTTTCACTATTCGCCAACATCTGTTTGACTTTTGGTCAACATCTGTTAACATATAAACACTGTTAACATAAATTACAAATAATTAGCTAATAGACAGCACACAATTAGCATCTTAAATCATCAAGACCCTTAACAATTTGACCATATGATTTAATCGTGTGTTTTATCTTAGATGGGACAACTCGAAAATAAAATTCACTAAAAGGATAACATATTAAACGGCTCAAAAAAAAAGATCAAAGTGTATTTTACTGCAAATCAGGATTAACAAACAATGCCAACAGTCAAGTCAACCATGTTTCTTTCACCTTTGACTTTCAAAGTCAAATCAGTTACTTACCAAATTCACAAATAAATAAAATTTCTTATATAACCACAAAAATTAACACACCTAATAATCTTAACTCTGCTATAAACTGTAAAACACAAACCCAAATTTCACATTTTCCTTGTAGCATTAAAGAATTCACCCAAATATCACATTTGCCTTATCAATAATTCCCTGACTTGCCCTTTGAATTGTAACTCAAAGTCCAAGGAATTTGTGTCATCCTCATCCCTGCACAGTGTAAGATCAAGGAGATCTTGCAGATCTTCAACATCTAGGCCCAGTGCTTGTTCCCTTGATATTTTCTTCACCTCACCACTGGATTTGATCAGAGTCAATACGTGGGTCTGTTTGTCAGATATCCACTTTAGTATTTTTGAATCCAGTGGGTTTCTTAGGAGAGGTTTTATTAATGATGAGTTTGGAGATGGTGGCCTGATAATGACTGGCTGAGCAATATTTGTAGTTTGTGTCAATTCAAGTTTTTCTCCTATCATCTGCTTAAGGCCTATTTTTACAAGGTAATCCCCTGATTCTTTATCTGCTGTTGTTTCTGCATCCATCTGCTTTTGTTTCCTTGTTTGGTAAAGGATGGAAATAGGTGGAGCAGTGGATCTCCTGATTTGTAGCTTTTGTGGCTTAGCTGGAACCACTGCTTCAGGGTAAACAGGCTTTTGTGGAACATTAGGAATTTTCTTTCTTAATTCTTCCAGCTTTTTGTAAGAGGCGAACACTTTATCCTCTTTCCACCTTGTCACTTGGTTGCTTGACCCAAAATTAGCTGTTATTAACTCTTCTTTCATTCTCTTCAGCTGCAGAGTCCTTTCTGGTACATTTTTCTTAAACTTTGCCCAGATAGGAGGAGTCTGCTTCACCTTGTTTTTGATCATATCTTGAATTCTGGCTGTTTCACTTTCTAGCTCACTGATGGTCCATTCTTTGTACTGGTACCTATTTCCCTTGTATGTTTTGTAAGCCATGATATTATCAAGATAATCTTTCCTCAAGGTTTCATCAGCTCTTTCTGATAAATTTTGACAGAGATCTTTTGAAAACTGCTCCAAAGTTTTGACTTGGGTTAGCAGATATTGGTAGTATGTTTGAATCTCTCTGTCAGATTTTCCTTCTGTATTTCTTTTGGAGATATCCTCTGCTTGTTGAGCCTTTAACTTCAAGTATTCTTCAATGTTATTAGGCCTTGGATATCCTTGAACAGATGGCAAGTTCCTTATCCTCAGAGTAGAAGGATTTGATCTCCTCTCTAACTGTTGGAAGATCTAATGGATACTGGACTCCTGCAGGAAAAATGGCAGTGTTTGAATTTGAGACTTGTGCTGAAGAGAGTGGGACAGGATTGGGAATGGTAACAAGGGACAGTGGTTGTGTGGATGTTTGTGGTGGTGAAGGGTCATCATTCAGAATTATCCTTCTCCTTTTCGGTTTTGGAGAGGTTGGTGGTGTTTGGGTGGGTTGAGTGGTGGTGATTTGAGTGGTAGATGGTTGACTAACAGTTGTTGAAACAACTGGTGTTTCAACCACTGTTGTCATTACAACAGATGATGTGTCACCTGAAGTCTTCTGCTTTTTGGCAGGTGGTGTTGGTGGTAATGAGGATGTTTTTGATGGTGATGTGATTTGTGGTAAGGCAGTGGATTGAGTGTGTGTTGAAGAGGTTGCAATTGTTGGTGTAACAGATGTTGAAACCACTGAAGTACCAACAGCTGTTGATACAACAGGTGTTTTAACATCTGCTGGTTTGGAGGTTTGATGTGTGAAGCTTTTGGGAGGTGTGGATTTGGGTTCCCTCACTTTTCTAGTGGGCTATTTTCTTTTAGGCTCAGGATTTTCTTCATTCTTGGGCTCAGAAACACCCTGCACTTCCATTTCCATATAAACTTTCTTCTCCTGTTCAAACCTTGATTTTCCCTTTGCCTCTCTATCCTTTTTCACCTTTGCATTTTCATCAGCAATAGCATTTAAAGTCACAGCAACCTTTTTAGAACCATCTGGTTTAGGGATGTCTGCAAGCATACTGGATTTGTCTGGTGCAATGTACAAACCATCTTCATATCCCTTTTTCTTTAGCTACTTCATTTTCTCCCCCTTTTTGGCATCAGCTGGTGGTGGGTTGTCCACAAAGATGATAGTATGAGGAGCAGAATCAGTAGTTTTCAGCAAGTGGGCCTTGATTGCCTTTATGTCTGTTTGTGTATCCATGAACCTAGCTTCCATCATATTTCTGATCTTTTGAACCTATATTTCATGTTGCTGATCAGCATATGCCCTTTGTTGGTGAAACAGAGGTTGAAATAAACTCCAAAGCTCAGTGGGAGTAGGAGCAGATGATGGAGCAGATGTTGTATCTGGTGCAGCAGTGGGTGTTGCCTTTTGTGCTTGTAACAACTGTTGCAGCATTGACTTAATATCTGCAACAGATGTGTCCAATTTTTCAACCCTCTCCATCAATTCCTTGTACATTAAACCATCACCCAAGTTAATGGGATCATCTGATTTCCCACTAGCAGTGGTTATATCAGCAGTTGACTTAGGGAAAGTTTCACAAAAGTCATCCATAAATGCCCCTTTTTCTTGGTACTGGGAACTTATTTCCTCAGCAATTGACATCCTTTTAATAGAACTAGTGGTTGAAACAAAGACACCAATGGATATCACAGTTGCTGTAGAGGAAATTGCCTTCAAGGAAGTCTTATTGATGAAACAACTGGCCAGGTGTAGATCAGTGGATCCAACACCTGTAGTTGCTGCTCCACTTGAACTACTGACAGGAAGTACTTGTACTTCCTGTAGTGTAACCTCCTTAGTTGTTGGTGGGTTAGAAATGATTGAGACACCAGACCCAGTCACTTGTTGAGGTATATTCTCATTAACAGGTGTTTGAGAACAACTGGTTTGTGTCTGGGCTAAATCAACTGCATCCAACAAAAGTTTTGTTTGTGGGGGAATTTGAGAAGTGAGGATAGGTGTAGAAAGCGAATTTGCCCCGGGGTAGTGGGCTGTGGATGATGGAATCAAGTGATTCCAGAGCATCATAATTTGGTGTCCCTGTTGTTACAACCTGTTCTTTTTGAGAAGAAGCAGGAGGAGTTTGAGGCTCAGGTTGAGATCTTTCTTCCAACTGCTGTGAGGAAGTAGCAGCAGTGGTTATTGGTGACTTTTGTGTTGTCACTATTAGTTGCTCTGGGATCTCATCTTCCAGAGTTACCTTTGTTTTGGGTTTGGGGGGCTTTTGTGATTTTTTCTGTTTTGGTCTTTTGGTGGTTTAGGTGGGGGTTTCACAGCAGTTGTTTTGCTGCTGTCATCACCTTGAGAAGTGGGCTCAACAGCAGGTGCCTGAGGAGCAGTGGTAGCTGCTGAAGTCTGCTCAGGAACCTCTTCTTGTGTTTTGGAAACTTTTGATAGCCTTGTAAAGGTTTTAGAAGTGAGGCTCTTTATTGAAAAAGGATTTCCCTGGATAAGCACATGGGCATTATATTTTGAAAATTTCTTTTTAAAATAGTAACTTAAAAACCTTGGAAAGAGCAAAAATGCCTTTTTATTAAAATTTGTAACAAGATAATTGAAGATTTCCTGGGAATAGTTAAAATTTTCACCATGTAAGATAGCATAACCCAGATATTGAATCTTTAATGGGATTTCGTTGAAAGCAGTGGTCTTGTTTGAGACATACATCAATAGGGTATGAAACAAAAACCTTGTGGCAGGAGGTTAACTGCCTTTTTCTAAAGTGTCTTTTTTCATTTCCTCTTCATAACCCCTTTGAATGAAAAACGTTTGATACTCTGTTTTAGGGAAAGATGTTTTACCTTGAAGATCATCGAGTTCAAAAACCTCCGAAATGGTTTGAGGTGTTATTGTGACTGGAATATCCTTTATAGAAGAATTGATGGCTAAGGGCTTTTTATCCTTAGTTTCCAACTTAGCATTTTTCCAGAATTCTTGCTGGGTATCCATGTAGATCGGAGCATCACAAGTCAACAAAGTTTTGTACTTTGAAGACGACAGAGCATCAATGATGGAATTGAAGGTTTCGGTGTGACTGGGTTTTTCAAGTAGACCCAAGTAGTTATGTGTGGATTTAAGTGGGAGAGACCTCGTGATTTGAGTATGATTACGGGAGGAAGATGAGTGATTTTGAGAGAAATGGATGATAACTGCTTTGAGAAAGGAATTTTGAATTCGATTCGACAGTAAAACACTGTTTGGGGGTTTTGATCAGGGTTTTATAGGGGAAAAAGTGAATGATGACGTGGCAGCGGTTACTAAAAGATCTTACCGCTATGTACTGTCCACGTGCCAACCTCTGATGATAATGGAGGACAATTGGTAGGAAACCACTGATGGAACAATATCAGTGGTTTGCAACGGTTACAAATGAGAACAGTGACTGACTTTAAGCTAGCAGTCGATAGCCATCAGTGGGTTAAAACACTGATTTTAAACAACAGTTTTTTTTATTTTTTATTTTAACTTTAATTTTTATCACCAAAACAGTATTCGAGGAACTCTTATCTCATTGGAATGTAACGATTAGGTAAAATTGTAATTTCATTGTAATTCTAGTTTTCATTTGATAATTTCATTCTATAATTAATTAACCACATCAACAATAAAAATGTGAGCAGTGGATGATTTTTAGAAAAACCAATGATTGTCAATATCAGTGGATGTCAACAATAAAAATGTGAGCAGTGACTATTTTTTAACTATCAGTGAATAGCCAACTGTGATTGAAACACAGATGTTTGGTCAGTCAGTGGTTTGCAACGGTTACAAATGAGAACAGTGACTGACTTTAAGCTAGCAGTGGATAGCCATCAGTGGGTTAAAACACTGATTTTGAACAACAGTTTTTTATTTTATTTTTTATTTTAACTTTAATTTTATCACCAAAACAATATCCGAGGAACTTTTATCTCATTGGAATGTAACGATTAGGTAAAATTGTAATTTCATTGTAATTCTAGTTTTCATTTGATAATTTCATTCTATAATTAATTAACCACATCAACAATAAAAATGTGAGCAGTGGATGTTTTTTAGAAAAACCAATGATTGTCAATATCAGTGGATGTCAACAATAAAAATGTGAGCAGTGACTATTTTTTAACTATCAGTGGATAGCCAACAGTGATTGAAATAGGGGTGTTCATCGAATCGAATATCGAATTTTCAAATTATTCGAATCGAATTATTCGAATAATTTTTATTTTTCCTTAAATTCGAATTCGATTCGTATTCGATTAAAACCTACCCAATTCGATTCGAATTCGTATTCGAATAAAAACCCAATTCGTATTCGATTAAAATTTGAATTCGAATCGAATTCGAATAAATTCAATTTGATTTAGTTTCTTTTAAAACATGTAAATAACTATTAAAATGAAACATAAGTTTTAAAGTAGCCACAAAACATTCCAAATAAAGTAACATAAGTCTAAGATTCAAAACGAGAATTCGGGAATAACCACTACAAGTTAATATTTTTAGGGTTAGAAATCTACTGATAGATTTGCTACTTAGGTTTTTGTTTTGGGACACGTAGTGGGTTTGGTAATGGGTAATTTTAATACTTGGAATACATTTTGAAAATAATTTATAGTATAGCTAAATAAACGTTATATATGTATTATATATAAAAATAATAAATAAAATGTATAATTTTTATTCGAATATTGAATCGAATCGAATTTGAAAATATAAATTCGTATTTGATTCGTATTCGATTTACTTGACTCGAATTGAATCGAATTCGAATTCTTATAATCGAATCGAATTTAATTGAATTTTGAATTTTTCGAATTCGAAACGAATTCTGAACACCCCTAGATTGAAACACAGATGTTTGGTCAGTCAGTGGTCAACATGAAGAATGAAGAAACAGAGGTTGGCCTTCAGTAGTGGATAACATTTAACAATCACATGTTTGAACCAAAACAGTGGTTGTAACAGATATTTGTCCTTAAACATCTGTTTGGACATAAACAGATGTTTGCGCTTAAACAAATGTTTGACCTTAAAAAGAATAAAAAGAAGTTGGCCCATAAACAACTGTTTGCAAGAAAAGACCAATTTCAAGAATACTGTACCCAAACAATCAAAATGAGGAGCTTAATAATCATCCAAGTGTACTTCATTTTTATTTAGTAGTATAAACATCAAACCACTGTTGATCAGGGTTTTATAAAAGTGAAAAGTGGATGCTGAGGTGTCAGCGGTTACAAAGCGTGGACAGCTAAGAACTGTCCACGTAACAACCTCTAATGAAAATGGATGACAGTTGTTTAGGGAAACCACTGATGGTCAATATCAGTGGATGTCAACTATAAAAATGTGAGCAGTGGCTGTTTTTTAACTATCAGTGGATAGCCAACAGTGATTGAAAGACTGATATTTGGAGTTAAATAAATGTTTAACCTTAAACAGATGTTTGCAATAAACAGATGTTTGGCCATAAATAGATGTTTAGCCTTAAACAAATGTTTGACCTTAAACATATGATTGCCCATAAACAGATGTTTGGTCATAAACCAAACATCTGTTTAAGGTCAAGATGTGTTTGACTATTGGTGAACCTCGGTTTGACTTTTGATGAACATCTGTTTGACTTTTGGTCAACAGTTGGATGGAAACCCATGTTATATTAAACAGTATGAATGAATAAACACTGAAGTATCATAAAACTTTGAATGAAAATCGTGAAAAGTTAAATGTGATACAACAGTTGAGAGGAGACCTTTGCATTTTAGGCTTGTTTCTTATTTTGATTAACTGTTGATGATGTTGAGAGTTTTTCTTGACACTGACATTTTAAAATATGTTAAGATGGATATGGAGATTATTGAAATAAACTTTTACATAGAAAAATAGAAATTTAATGAAATATTTCTAAACTATTACACGCTAGAGTTAACACTTGTTAGGATTTCGTAAACTCTGGCCTTTCTCCATGTGATTTCACGCTCTCTTTTGTTTTTCAGATCAGTTAGCATGTTGCAGATTTTCTGATCCTGTTTTAGAAGTTGTGTGAGAAACTCTTCTGCATTTTTCTGGAAATCTGATGGAGGAGAGTGGAGGACTTCATCAAGCAATGCTATGCTGTTCCAGGTTTTCTTGTAATTAGTGTCATTGATTATGTCGACTTTCCTGTTTAGTTCTTCGTCTGTTCTTTTTTCTTTAAGTGACCACATCGAGAATTGGGTTTTAACATCGCTGGTGTCTGACCAGTGGTAGAAGTTGAAGTTTGCCATGTAGATTTTTGTTGAATTTTCTGATGTGGAACAATCTTTCACAGACAGGGATTTGTAGGACAGTTTGTTGATATTTTGAATCAAAAGTAATTATCGATCTTTTATAGAGTTTAAAAACGCATCTACATGGTAAATGAATAGGTTAATTGTAATTATGATAATCTGCTTTTGTTCTTTGAACTTCGAAAATTTGTCCCTTGGGTTTCTTGTTATTTAATTTTAAAGTTTTCCCATAAAAATTGGGGTTTGAAAACGTTTTTGCATTAAAAGACTGCTGCTTTGAAATATACATTAATATGTTTATATTAAATCTACACGTTTTGATTGATTAAGTATATAAACTCATGACCACTTCACCTGTTTTTCATCACGATTTCCTACGAAGATATCATACTTTCAGGAAAGTCGAGTAATATAGTTTATTGATATGGTGTCATTCACTACTGTAAAATCAGATGATTTAAAGCAACGTTTTGTCAAGCATATAGAGGAACAGGTGTATGAAGATAGGACTACTCTTCAAGAGCTGAAGAGATATTTTGATGGATTGCAAGTTGGCCTATTCACGAGAGAGCAGGTTTCCAGAAATCTTATGCGAATGCCTTCAACTTCAGTTCGTGAGCTTTGTGTTGTCAACAATATAGAGTGCGGTGATAGAGACGTGGAGTTCATGGCGATGCTGAAGGACATACATCGAGAGGTTCAGCAATCGATGGAGTTGAAGCTGGCATTTCTTATTTCTTATGGTTATTGTTAGATTTAAAAGTTTAGTTGTTCAGCATGTTATTTATGTAATAATTGGACTTTTAAGGTCATGAATAAATGAATAAATTTTAACCTTATGAATCTATGTTGCGTTTGTAGGAAAAAAAGAGAGAGAATGTCAATTTTAAATTACCATTTTGCATATTTTGAATTTCAAAAGTTATGGATATTTTCAGTAATTACTGATTTGATTTGAAAGCAATTGTCATCATGACATTTCTAATTTTTATTTTAGCTTTAATTAAGAGAAAATAACCGTCAATTTGAAATTCCCATTTTGCATATTTTCAATGTCCAAAGCTCAAGAAATTAACATTAATTACTGATTTGATATGCAACAAAATGTCATCAACAGTTATTTTTATTTTTTATTTTAACTTTAATTTTTATCACCAAAACAATATTGGAGGAACTCATCTCATTGGAATGTAACGATTAGGTTAAATGGTAATTTCATTGTAATTCTAGTGGATGTGTTTTAGGAAAACCAATAATGGTCAACATCAGTAGATGTCAACAATAAAAATATGAGCAGTGACTATTTTTTAACTATTAGTGGATAGCCAACAGTGATTTAAACACTGATGTTTGGTCAGTCAGTGCTCAACATAAAGAATGAAGAAACAGAGGTTGTCTTTCAGCAGTGGATAACATTTAACAATCAGATGTTTGAACCAAAACAGTGGTTGTAACAGACTTTTAAGGATTAATGAAAACTATCATTTTTAACTATTTTAAAGATGTTTGACCTTAAACAGATATTTGACCTTCTATATCAGTTGTTTGGAGTTAAACAAATATTTGACCTTAAACAGATGTTTGGACATAAACAGATGTTTGCGCTTAAATAAATGTTTGATCTTAAAAAGAAGTTTGCCCATAAACATCTGTTTGCAAAAATAGACCAATTTCAAGAATACTATATCCAAACAATCAAAATGAGGACCTTAATAATCATCCAAGTGTACTTCATTTTTATTTAGTAGTATAAAGATCAAACCACTGTTGTATTTATAATACAGATCAAACCAATGAGGTGATGTGATAAATACTGTTACATATAAACACCTCAGTGATATGACATCTAACAATCTAACAGAGTATAAAACACTAATGTGATAAATATTGTTACATATAAACACTGTTAACATAAACAAAGGTAGAATATCTGCTGTTGATGCTGAACCACTGTTGTTGTTGGGCAGTGGTTCGTCATTGGGTTTTAAAGGGTTTGTCTCGAGAGATAAATTCTAGCGAACCACTGCTATACTAAACACTGTTACATAAGAAACACTGATACATAAATACTAAAGTTGAATCCGCTGTAGATGCTGAACCACTACTGCTACTGAACAGTGGTTTTCCTTTGGTTAATCAAGCTCTAGGTACATAAGTGCTTGTCTTTAACAGGGCTTTGTCTTCAACAGTGGATAGGCCTCATCAGTCTTTAAGTCCATCAGTCTTTATAAGGAGCCGTGGTTTTTTATAACAGGCCTTAGCATGATCAACTGTTATAACCACTCCATAACCCTTTGAGAGGAAGCAAGTGTCGGCCAATTCAACTGAGAGGAATGATTGCAGTACATCCCTATTGAAAAACAGAGTCGATAAATTTAGGGAAAATGAGGTTGAAAGATGATAAGCCAACAGTGGACGATCTCATTCTACAGGTTCGATAAATTCAGGGGTATTCTCAAATAATACTTCCTAGACGCTTCAAAAGAAGCAGCACTTTAGACATTTTTCAGTCTTCAAACATCTATTATCTATTTTCTACTATCTATTATCTATTATCTATTATATATAATAAATGAAAGTTGATTGCTCCACATCGCCCAAAGTGGATCAATCAACTTTCATTTATTATATATAATAGATAATAGATATTAGATAATAGATAATAGATGTTTGAATAGCCATGTTAATACTCGCATATCTATCACCTAAGTCCCATCTACCGATTGTTGCCGGGGAGGCAACGGGGTATTAGTTAATAGCGCTATTTAGGTTTGGCAACCTCACACCGTACCGGGGAGGTCGGGAGTGAACTAATGATCCCAGTCATCAAAGCAATGGGGTTTGGGCAAAACAACTTTAAGCCATCAGCGGTAAACGAGTTATTACAACATCGAATATGTGAAACGTTTTAATCTGGTAATTGGTATCTAAACACGTTAACAAAACTTTGAACTCACCAGCGTTGTCTGACACACTTGTCTGCATGCTTGCAGGGTTTTGTCATGGAACTTGCTGTCTGGAAGGCTGGAGTGGTCATGGGTCGAGATACATGGAATCGCAATAGACGCTAAATGGTTTATGTACACCTGGTTTATGAAACACTTAACAAATGAGTTATGCTTCCGCTGTATACAATGAATGATATGTAACGTTTGTATTACTCAAGGTTGGAGAACTCGCTAGTCGCTAGCGGGTCGGTGAGGTAGGGACTAGCGACTACTCGGGATTACTCGGGATTAATCGGACCGGACTTTTTATGTATAATTTTAAGTTTTTATACATATATACATATATTTTTATACGTAATTTTTTTAAGTGGACAAGTTTTGACCGGAATCTGGGAGGTTTTGGCCGGAATATGTGTTTTTTCCGATTTTTTTGATTTTTTCCGATTTTTTTTGTTTTTTCCCGATTTTTTCCGATTTTTCCCGACCGACTAGTCGCGATTAGGGCCGACTAGGGCCGATTAGGGCCGACTAGCGATTTTTTTACTAATTAGCTAAAAATTACTCAGTTGATGGGCGACTAGCGACTAGTCAGCGATTAATCGCCGGCTAGTCGCGATTTTTGCAACCATGGTAATACTTTACGTTAATGAATGAAAGTTTTATTTAAATATATTTATGAGTTCAATGTGATTAGTAGCTTGGATCCTGATACGTCACACGTCCCGCGGTGTTTCCGCATGTGGTATTTTGGGGGTGTGACAGTTTGGTATCAGAGCCACTGGTTATAGTGAACTTGGTTTTAAAACGTTTTGTAAAACCAGACTATAACCGAATAGTTCTGAATACGACCATGACACTCAGCTCCAGATTGCAAGGTTCGTCTTTCTCACTTGTTACATACATTCCATGACTAGTACACATTTGTTTATGACGTAACATACGAACACACACTTGTCACTATAGCATGATGGCATGGATTGCTTGCTTACATTATGATGAATTGATAGTTGTCATAGTCTTTGGATTTCAATGATCATATCATTTTGGTAACCTTTGTTTGGCATTCTAGTTTGAGGAACCATTTGACATGAGTTAAGAGGAACTGAGATGAGCATGCAAATCACAATATTATTGTGGGTGCACACATAATAATAATGTGGGGTGCATGCGAGTCCTAGTGAGGCTTAACAAGTGAAAAAGGGGTTCCGTTCCGTTATTTGATTGATGTGAAACACAACAGTCTATAGGAGTTATGGAAGACTTGGTAAAAATGCTCTCTAAAATCGGCCAACATGGTGTGCCATCTTAGAGGTTTTTTTTCAAGTTTGAGATTCAAGTGCAAGAACTCAATATGCGCTCTCAAAATTTTCGGCCATGGAGGTTGTTCTAGAGGGTTTTTTTCAAGTGAGTTCACAAGTAACATATGTTAAAAATCAGTATTCTCCAGATGGGAAAAAACCTTTGGCGATTTTGAATCCTCACGTAAACCTTGATTCTTCTTTGCGATCTCTTGTATAACAGTCCGTGATTGGAGATTTGATTCTTTCAAAACTCTATAACGAACTAGTTAGCAATTGTGACCGATTTCAAATTTAGGGTTTTTCTTTGTTCTTTTTCAGTTCAATCGCCTCCTTAGTGTTTAGTTTGATTCTCTGATTTATTAATCTAGTTGTTTTTGATTGCGGTTAACTGAGATTAATTTAGCTAGATCGAAAACTCTGGATTAATCGGTTAAGAGTTGAAGATTATCACTAGGGTTTATAAGGTTTAGGGTTTATTGGTGGCTGTATGTTTTTTGTTTTAATCGTCTGTCCGAGATCGTTGTTTCGTTTGCATGGAGAGAAATAGAGATCAAGGCTTGGAGGATCTAGGGTTCTAGGCTTTCACTGAAAAGTTGCATGGGGACGTTTTTATTTCTTCGAACAATGCTAAGCCGGCGGCTTCACAAGAGATACGTGGTATGTTTCCCAAGTTTGGGAATACTCTTGATGCAAGATCACTTAAAATCGATGGAAATCCGCTATTGCCGAAACGAGGTGTAGTCCAGAATGAGCCGAGAATGATAAACATTATAGATGAGCTGGAAAAGGTGAGTGTGCCGGTTACTTCGGTTGCTGGGGATCGTAAATTGGAAGAGGGTGGGGAAAATAGCAATTCAGTGCCTTCGTATGCGGAAAAGGTTAAGATTTTTAATTCGGTGAAACGTGAAGTTAATTTCACACATATGGATTCGAATGAGACTATGCAGGATGCTGATGTTGTGATTCCTCGTGAGGTCATCCGAAAGGTTCAGGAAAAGTTTGAAAATGTTCTTTATGGATATTTTTTAGGTAATCGTTTGCCGTACCCGGTTGTTGAATATTATGCAAAGAATGTTTGGTCTAAGTATGGTTTTGCTAAAATTATGATGAATTCGGATGGATTTTTCTTTTTTAAGTTTGAAACTAAAGAGGGGATAGCTAAAGTGTTGGAGGGGGGGCCATGGTTGATCCGGAAAGTGCCGTTGTTTTTGAATGTTTGGTCTCCGTCTGTGAGCCTTAAAAAAGAGGGTATTAAATCGGTTCCGGTGTGGGTGAAGTTACATAATGTTCCAATCTCGGTCTACACTGATGATGGGCTAAGTTTTTTGGCGTCCAAGATAGGGATTCCTAAAAGATTAGATGGTTATACAACCGATATGTGCTCGGATAATTGGGGGAGGAGTAGCTTTGCTCGTGCTTTAATCGAAGTTAATGCTGATAGTGAGCTGAAGGAGCATATTATTGTTGCTATCCCGAAGTTGGATGAGGATGGATATATTACTGAGAAAGTTAAGGTGGAATATGAATGGAAGCCACAAAGGTGTTCGGTTTGTAGTGTTTTTGGCCATAATGATCATACGTGTGTTAAAAATATGAATAATAATCCGAAACATGTGGTTGTTGATGAGGAGGGGTTTATAACGGAGAAGAGGAAGACGGCTAGGGTAGGAGCTGTGCAAAAGAAACAAAAATCAAAGTTTATCTACAAGCCGAAAGATAACAAACAAGGTCCGAGTACTTCCGGTACTAACAATGATAAAGCGGATAACAAGGTGGGTGGTAATGTGAGTACCAGCAACTCGTTTGAGGCTCTAGCTATGGAAGATATACAAGTCCCGGATGGTAATGCATGTAATGATAATGAGAGCCGGCCAAACTTGAAGAAGGATGGTGGTAAATCTACGCGTTCTGATGAAGAGGTAGTGGAAACAGTTCCAACGAAAATGGCTGATTTTATGCGGCATGAACAACGTCAAACTTCTGAGGGGGCAAGCACTCCCGGTATGGTTGGTTTAAATGGATAGTATAGTTTCGTGGAATATAAGGGGTTTGAACCAACCCCTGAAACAAAAGGAGGTTCGTATGCTTGTGTCTGAAAATCGGTTAACTGTTTGTGCCATTCTAGAATCTCATGTGGATGTTAAAAATTTAGATAAGGTGTGTAAGTGTGTTTTTCGTAATTGGGCTTGGACATCGAATGGTGATTTGTGTGAGCAAGGTACTAGAATCATTTTGGGATGGAATACGGATGTGGTGGATCTCATGGTTTTATCTCAGGAGGACCAGGTTATTCATACACAAATCTGTCCTAAACATGATAATAAAGCTGTTTTCTGTTCTTTTGTCTATGCTAAGAATTCGTATCAGGAGAGAAGACGCTTATGGGAGAATCTGTGTATTCATAAAAGCCTTTGTCATGATAAGCCTTGGCTAGTTATGGGGGATTTCAACTCGGCCCTCCATGTGGAAGATTCTTTATATGGTCCGTCTACGGGTTCTATTGGCATGAGAGAGTTTCATGATTGTGTTCAATTTTTGGAGCTTGTAGATATTAAGGGCCATGGGTTGCATTATACGTGGAACCAGAAACCGAAGAAGGGTATCGGATTGTTAAAAAAGATTGATCGCGTCATGGGGAACTTGAAGTTTTTAGAGATGTTTCCTGAAGCTTTTGTGTGCTATCATCCTTTTAGAATTTCGGACCATACTCCTTGCATTCTCAAGTGGCTGAACTCGGAAAAGGTGAAACCGAAACCATTTAAATTTGCAAATTTTATTATGTCTAAGCCAGAATTCAGGGTGTTTGTGGAGCAGGAGTGGTCGAAAAACGTTCCAGGATTCACAATGTTCTCGGTTGCAAAAAAGCTTCGAAACCTGAAACCGTTAATGCGTAAACTCTTGTTTAAACAAGGTAATCTGCATGATAGAGTGTCGGATCTTAGGAAGCAGCTGGATGATATTCAGAAGCTAGTGGATGAGAATCCACTAGATGTCGGCTTGAGGGAAAAGGAAGCTGAGTGTCTTAATCTTTTTAAAACCGCGGCTTATGATGAAGAATGCTTCCTAAAGCAGAAGTCAAAAGTGGAGTGGTTGTGTGCTGGTGATTCTAATACGGCTTTTTTTCATAACACGCTTAAATGCAGGAATGCTAGAGGTAAAATCCAGTCGATTCAGGATATAGCTGGAAATCGTTTTGAAGGTGATAATGTGCCTGGTGCTCTTGTTCATCATTACGAAAATTTTCTGGGTCATATGGATCAAGTTTCGCCCATTAATATGGAGGAGCTGGATATAAATTTTTTGAGCTCTAGTGATGCAGTATCATGGTTCGTCAGGTTACTCGTCAGGAAGTGAAGAATGCTATGTTTGGTATTGCTGAAAATAAAGCCCCGGGTCCTGATGGTTACACATCGGCTTTTTTCAAGAACGCATGGGATATTGTGGGCAATGATGTTTCTAATGCTGTGTTAGAATTTTTTGATAATGGTAAACTTCTGAAGCAACTAAATCACACGATTTTGGCTCTTGTTCCTAAAGTGGAAACGCCTGATTCGGTTCTTGATTATCGGCCTATCTCGTGTTGTAATGTTTTGTATAAATGTATTAGCAAGATCATTACGGATAGATTGAAAGGTAGCTTGGGTGCTCTGGTTAACATTAATCAATCGGCTTTTGTTCCGGGTAGGAAAATTTCGGATAACATTCTCCTGACTCAGGAATTAATGCATAATTATCATTTGAATCGTGGGCCGGCTAGATGTGCTTTCAAGATAGATATCCAAAAAGCTTATGATACGATCAGTTGGTCATTCTTGGAGAGTGTTCTATATGGGTTCGGGTTACATACGAAGATGGTTGCATGGATAATGGCGTGTGTTACCTCGGTCACCTACTCTATAAGCCTTAATGGTAATTTGCATGGGTATTTCCAAGGTAGAAGGGGGCTACGACAGGGTGATCCTATGTCGCCATACTTGTTCACGTTGGTTATGGAAGTTCTTTCGTTACTACTGCAACGGGGTGCATGTCCAGCTACGGGTTTTAAGTTCCATGCTCACTGTACTAAACAGAGGATTATTAATGTGTTGTTTGCGGATGATCTTTTCATCTTTGTGCATGGGGATATCATTTCGGTTAAGAAAGTTAGGGATGCTCTTGAGAGGTTCACCAATGCTTCGGGCCTGAAGCCAAGCCCGACCAAGAGCACGGTGTATTTCTGTAATGTGCCGAATCCTGTGAAGCAGGAAATTCTTCATCTCATGCCGTTTAATCAAGGTATGTTGCCTGTTAAAAATTTGGGGGTGCCGTTGATATCGACAAAGCTCATGTTTAAAGATTGTAAGCCTTTGATTGATCGAATGGAGAAGAAAATTGATAGTTGGTTGAATAGATCGCTATCGTTTGCTGGTAGGTTGCAACTTATCAACTCGGTTTTGTCTTCTATGCACATTTATTGGGCTTCAGTTTTTATCATTCCTGCTCGACTCACAAATGACCTAGAGAAACTCATGCGTCGGTTCTTGTGGAATGCTAATAATCAGGGTAGGGTAAAAGCGAAGGTGTCATGGGCTGAGGTTTGTTTGCCTAAGGAGGAAGGTGGGTTAGGCATTAGGAGCATATCGGATGTTAATAAAGCTCTAATGACTAACCATATTTGGAGTATTCTCACTAAACGGAAGTCACTTTGGGTTCAGTGGATCTATTCTCATAAGTTAAATGGGAGAAGCTTGTGGGATATCTAACCTCGAGGTAGTATCAGTTGGGGTTGGAGAAAAATTTTGGCCATTCGAAGTGCTATTCGTCCATTTGTATGGAAAGCGGTTCGGAGTGGTAATCAAACTAATGTATGGAGTGATAACTGGTGCCAACATAGCCCCCTTAACTCTTTCATTACTCCTAGAAGAATTGCTAATGCGGGCTTTAATCTTAACTCGTCTCTGGCGGAGCTCGTTGATGATAATGGCCAGTGGAAGTGGCCCCGTGCATGGTACGATCTATATCCGGTTTTAATTGGCTTAAGTGTTCCTCAGTTGATACAGAATATGGAGGATAGTACAAGTTGGAAAGATTTAGATGGTAACATAAGGCCGTTCGGATCTATGGAAGTTTGGCAAAATACTCGCCATCGTGAACAACCGGTTACATGGGTTAATGGGGTTTGGTTTAGTCAATGCATTCCAAGACACTCTTTTCACCTATGGCTGGTAATCAAGAATAAGCTCAAGACACAAGATCGGTTAGCTGTGTGGGAGGCGGGGAGTGAAACTAATTTAAGACTTATGTGTTGTCCGTTATGTAGGAATGATCGTGATTCGCTAGACCATTTGTTTTTTCAGTGTTCGGTTGCGGCTCAAGTATGGCGTATTGTTAAAGCAATGGTGAACATGGGGAGTGTTGATGATTCGTGGCACTCGATTATGGGATGGTTTGATCTTAATGCTAGATCGAAGAAGACGGATGATATTGTTAGCAAACTGGTCATTGCGGCTACCACGTATTTTGTTTGGCAAGAGCGAAAAAACTGCTTGTTTTCGTGTATGAAACCAAGTGTGGAGTCGGTCACTGAGAGGATTTTGAAGACAGTAAGATTACGATTGATGGGTTTCAAGTTCAGAGGTGAAGCCAGTAACCAGAGGCTGTTGAAGAAGTGGAAGATCCTTCCTAATGCTGAAGTTCTCGACCCAGGCTAGATATAGTCTCTTGGTGTTAGTTTTGTTGGGATAGGGTTGTGTTTTTAGCTAGTTGTATGATTTGGCTTGTATATGGTTGTTTTATTTTTGGATTTCCTAGGCTTGCGTTGTCAAGCCTAGTTGGTATGTCCGTTCAGGCATGCCTTTGTTCGTATTTGGTTATTTATAAAATTCACCTGGGGTAACCCTTTACCCAAAAAAAAAAAAAACAGTCTTTAGGAGTCGTAGCAGTGATTGTCTCCTACTCGAACATGAACTTTTCACTTCTCACTGAATCCTTGCGAATGTCGAAGTTATCGAGCATACCTGAACACCCGTCTGAACATCTAGCGAACTGTGTAGAATGCTAGGTGCTTGTACGGACATCCCTGAGTTGGATGTCACAGCATCGAATGATTGGTCTATACCTCCCTCACTTCTCTTTGTTTGCTGGAACTTAATGTATTGACGTCTTAGATCCCGAAGTGCGATTACTTCTGCAACACTCCCGTAACAGACCGTGTATTACTCAAGCAACTTGCAACATCGGTGGACAAAAGGATGAGAGTAGTACCTTACCGACTTCGGTATTTGGACGACCCTGATTACCAACAACGAACACCAGCAATTTGACGCCAATCGGATCTTTAACCCTAGTCAGCGGCTCTTGGGAGCCAACTCTTACGAATCAATCTGGACATAAGCGATGACAACAAATTATAGTGTGGGATGTGTGACTACCAGCACGATGAGTAGCGCTTTAGGACGTGGCACAGGAGGTGAAAAGATGGAACCTGTTGGTGAAAGATTGTAGGGCTCCGTTTCAAGCAATGGCACTATAGGCAACAGTCACGGCGACATCAAGGTACTCGTGATCGTAGCCTACCGTATGGAAACAAAGGTGACTTCGACAAGGATTGACTGGTATTAAGTCAAATGTCAGCAACCAAGGGAACGACGACAGTATTGGGAATCCACGTGACCGCAACAACACTGGAAGTGGTACTCGTGGAAGGGCATTTAGGACTGGCTTAGGCGGCGCCAGGCATAATAGCAACATGGTAGCTTGTATGAATAGCTAATTGCTTTGTCCTTGTTCTGTTTAACCCGGATGCTTCTTGAAAACTGAACCTGTTGTGGAATCAATTGATGGCAAGTCGAATGAAACCTCATATGTCTGTTGGAATGTAAACCCGACCTTGTGGAACAAGTATTCGACATCGACCTTCCTTCTGCTATTCTCGATAGTTTTGATGCAGTAGTTGGTATGGATTGGTTAGATATACCCTGTGAGAAGAAAACCTTGCATACCCCTCTCCCTAGTGGAGAATCGTCATCTGTCCAAAGTATTAGAGTTGTGTAAAGGTTAGCATCAATTCTACAATGAAACCAAAAGTGTCTACGGAAGGATTACCCCGCCATTGTTTGCAACCGTTACTGACGATAAGGCTAGGGAAAAGAGGATCGAGGATCCACCCATTGTTCGTGATTTCTCCCTATGTGCTACCAGAAGAGCTATCAGGTTTACTTTCACATCGTCAGGTGGAATACTAGATCGGTATCATGTCAGAGGCAGCCCTAATAACTCGTACTTTTACCGTCTTGCACCAGGAGGGTTGCAAGAATTGTCTAATCAACTACAGAAACCGTTTGACAGGAGTTTGTCGGACTTAGTTTTTTTTTTCGCTTTGGGGAGCCCCAGTTATATCTGCGATGACAAGCCTTTCTGTATGTGTACTGTTTATCGAGAACTTAATAAGGTGACAGTTAAGAACCGTTTGCCTCGATCATGCATTGGCAACCTGTCTACCAGTGCGAGGGTCAAGCTTCCATTCGAGGAATGACTAACGAACGGACTATCATCAGATGGGAGTCCAAGGGGAGAATGTTCCTGAAACGGCATATCGAACGCAATACGGCCATTGCGACTTTATACACCATGACCATTGAGTTAATCAACACATCAGTAGCTTTATGGGCGGCATTTGTATCTTATTTTAGAGCTCCTGAGGGAGGATCCACTCCGCGCGAAGCCTTGCTAAAAGTAACTTCTGGATTTGAGCGATACCTTTTTGGTCATATGATCAACGAAGTGGGAATGCATGTGGATCTCGCTAAAGACCCATTTCATTAGATATTGTTCGGCACCAAAGATCCCTTCGAGGATGCGGCAATTTCTTGGTCACGCTAGATTCTATCGCAGATTCACCACAGGATTTTCGAAGATCGCGCAGCTTAAATCTCTTTAGCACAACAGGGTGTTGTGTTCGTGGAAGACAAAACAGGAGGACGTCTTTTCAGCTTTCGAATCCCAACTTTGCAATGTTTACACACCGACGCAACATGAGAAAGTAATGACTTACGTAATGGAGTTACAAAGAGGAACTGCACGACACACAACCTGCGGTGGAAACCGTGGTCTTTGGATTTAAGTTGGAGGCATTACTTGGACGGTACCGAATACACTACCTAGACCGATCACAAGGGCCTCCCGTGTACCCTGGTTTCGAAAGAGCTAAATCAGTTAATGACATCGCTGGATGGAACTTTTGGATGATTACGACTGTGAAACTTGAATGTGCACAAGCTTTGCAGCTCACTACCGACTCTAGCCGACACGATCAGATTTACCCTGTTCAACACGAAGTACGGGAGGAAGAAATTTTCAAGCTAGGTCCATGCGGGGCATGGAAGAGTGACTTTTGGCAAGTCGGACGATATCTGCTACTTCAGGGAACGAATATGAATCCCACTATACGGCAATCATAAGGAACTTGTGTTGAGCGAAGCACATCAGCCTCGGTATTCTAGTCATCTGTAACGCCCCAAAAATGAAAACACAATAAAGATAAGTGAGGGTAAATAATTAAACTTAATATGATTAAGGATTTATGGCAAAATGATAGTTAAATGTGGTTTAAAGATTTGAGTTGTAAATAGCAACTAAGTGTAGGGGGTAAAGTGCAAAAATGATTAAACTTAAATTATTAAAAACAAATTAAACCCCAAAACACAGTGTGTGTGTCTGGGGAGATATCGACCAGGAACAGGCAAGAAGGGGGAAAACCCTAAACTCAAGAAATCAAGCAATTGAAGCTTAAATCATAAGATAATCCAGTGCATGAGCCCCTTTTTCGAAAATCTAACCCTAGTTAGTGAAGTGGTAAGTTCAATTTTCTGAAATTATGCTTTGTAGAAAGAGGGGTTCAACCCAATCTCGATTTCTTGTATCAAATATGGGAAATCTGAGTTAGAATTGCTTTCTAGAACAAGAATCATGTTTGATTTTAGGTTGCATGAGAGGTTGTAGTGAAAACCCACTTTGTGAAATTATGTTATGATTAGGAAGATCATAATGATTATGATTATATGTTATCTTGTTATGTGATCTTATTTGTAATACTTGAATGCTAGATAAATTGATGTAGGAGGATATAGTTATGCAAATTAGAATAGATGTGAATGTTGAATGATGATGAACTAGTAAAATTGTGCTTTAAAGACTTGTACCTTATACCTTAATTATAATGCCTACCAAGTGTTTGATGAAATGCTTGAGAGATGAATGTATGTGTAACATGGAAAATGGTATAATGAAGTAAATAGATTAAATGAACGAATGAATGTTGTAATGTAGGCGTGAAGGAAGAAGGTACGAGCACTAGGAAAACAGAAGGCACGCAAGACCGAGGTATGTTCCGTTGCATACAAAACCTTATTTAAATTTTGTTAATAATTATGATGAACAATCCTAGTTAAAATGAATATGGTGATTAGTAAATGAAAAGCAAATCCCTTGTGGATTTGATTATGCTAACGAAGGTTATGATAAGCTATGTAAGTCGACCGGTTCAAATTGAACAAGTCGAGTAAGAATAAGGTACCATCCGGCTAGAACGGGTGGTCATGAATGCAATAACGAATGTATAAAGTTTAATCTGTTTAACGGATAGAATGAAGGATTTATGTTGAAAGCAATCAACCCGATTTTACCGGGTTGTAAGTGTATGTTCGCATCTCATTATGAGAGTATATGACATACCCATTTAATTGGGTAGACGTATACGTAAGAGGAATGAAAGTACATAAGCGAATAGAACTAAAATGATGGTAATGTAAATGTGATGAGTATAATGACTAACTTTCTAAAGCTTTGTTGTTAAATGTAGGTAAATCCTCAGTTTAGACGACTTGGAGAATTGGAGCGAGCACATGTGTATGATATGTCATATCAAGCGCTTCCGCTAGTTGCACTAATGTTTTGGGTCAAAATTTCTATTTTGTACAACTTGTTAGTAGACATACATTTTAACACTTGATGTCTAGGTTTTTAGTAGGGTCTTGTTAAACGAATCGTTGAATGGTATTTGTCTTACTTTTGTTTATAACAGGGGTATATCCGTCTTACGGATGGGTCATGCCCAATTTTTGTCAAAAGCATGTATTAATGTTGTTATTTTGAAGTCTTTTAATTATCTTTGTAAGTTAATTTATAAAGACGAAACACGGCCCTTACAAGTTGGTATCAGAGCCTAGGTTGAGGGATTCGAGCACGAATAGTGGTGCTTGAACTCAACCGACGGCTCGTTCGAAAGTGTGCTCGCTCCAAGATCGCCAATGAGGTAACGCTTAAGTTATAAACAAATTTCAAGTGTGTTTATTATGTGTATGATGAAAATAATAAATTAGATATGTGGGGAGGTTAAATGAGAAGTTAAGGAGCTGTAGAGCCGAAACGGAATGGAAAGAAACGAACAAGAATGCTCAAAAACCAATCTGCAGCGTTCTGCATAACGACAGGCCATCGCCGACGGGTTACCTCCCGTCGCCGACGCCACCTCACCACCCGACGCCCTAACTTCCTGTCGACGGGGAAACTTGGCCGACGCCCTTATTAAAGGCCCGTCGCCGACGGGCATCTTAGCCGTCGCCGACGGGTTACACAAATTCAGTCCGCTGAATTTTTCAAGTTTCATAATTTTAACTAACCGTCAATCCCGAAAGCACGATTCACGGTTCCATTGAGTTCTTATGAGACAAAATAAGCCGTGTAGGGATAGGACAAATTGATTGCAATTGGTTGTGTGTAATGGTATGAAACAAACGACGAATGTATGAAGTGAAGCTCGAAATATGGCTGATGCAAGCAACGTTGATGATGATGATACTGCTCATCAAGAAGCATTTATCAATAAGGTCACAGAAGTGGCAGAAGGGGTTATGCAAGCTAATCTTCCACGATTAGCTCAAGAAGTAGAAAGTTGGGTGTTGGGAGTTATGGATGCCATGATGACTAGCAAGATTGAAGAACTGAAAGAACTGATAGAGGGATCTAAAAGAAAAAGCAAAGAACGACGGTGCACGTATAAAGACTTTATGGCGTGCGGTCCCGCAACGTATGATGGTAAAATTGACCCGATCGCATGCCAAAGATGGATTTCAAATATAGAAGCAGTATTTATTCGAAGTCGTTGTGATAAGGAAGATCAGGTGATGTTCGCTACTGGCCAACTCACTCTTCAGGCGAAGGATTAGTGGGATGCACACAGTAAGGAAATAGGGGAGGATAGACTCCAAGTGATGACTTGGCAAGAATTTTAGGAGCCCTTTATGAGATACCATTGCCCTCAGTCGGCTATTGATAAGATTCAGGAGGATTTCTTGCGCCTCCGACAGAGAAACGAGTCAATAAATGAAATATCAAATACTTTTATGGATAAGATGAAGTTCTGTGGGGATTTTGTGAAGACTGAAAGGATGAAGATCAATCGCTTTTACGGGGTATTAAAAGCAGAATTTAGGGAGTTCATCACTCCCTCGAAATGCGAGACCCTTGATGAGCTTATTAATCTGGCACGGGATAGAGAAATTGAAATTAAGAGACAAGAGGAACGTGGTGAGAAGAGGTCAAGTGAAAAGGTACAAGTTCGAGTCCATCTAAAAAGGGTAGTATCAAGAGCAAGGAAGGAAAGATAAGTCGAAGGGTGGTATGACTCCTTGCAAGACTTGTGGAAAACTTCATACTGGAGAGTGTTTGCTAGGCAAGAATGGGTGCTAGAAATGTGGTAAGGAAGGACATTCGTCTTATCAATGTCCAAATAGTCCGAAGACTTGTTTCAATTGTTTCGAAAAGGGGCACGTTAAATCGGAATGCCCAAAGCTTCAGCAAGAGTCGAAAAAGGAAGACAAGAAGCAAGAGGGTTCAAGGGCTAAAGGAAGGATGTTCCAAATCACATCCAAGGAGGCTAAGGTTCATCCGAATGTTGTTTCAGGTATCTTCTTATTAAATTCTATGCCGGTTCATGTTTTGTTTGATACCGGAGCCACTATGTCGTTTATTTCAAATGAAATTGTACAACATCCTCCGTTTAAGATTGAACGAATGCCGATGCCTTTAGAAGTAGAAATAGCCGATAGTAAGACATATATGTTAAACGAGATTTGTAGAAATTGCAAATTCACTATAGAAGATGAATAATTCGATATTGACCTCATACCTATGGTTTTAGGGAAACTCAAAATGATAGTGGGTATGGATTGGATGACCCGACACCAAGCGGAAATTAATTGTGAAACTAAAACGATAAATGTTCAATCCCCAAGTGGAAAACGATTAACTATACAAGGCGAGAGAAGGGTGGAGGCGAAACTTTGTACCCTCGTTCAAGCCGTTAAGTATACACTTAACGGGAGTAAGGCATACCTAGCTTACGTGGTAGATGCTTAACAAGGTTTCCCGAAGCTTGAAGACGTGGAGATCGTGAATGAATTTCCGGATGTATTTCAAGAGGAATTTCCGGGACTTCCCCCCGAAAGAGAAATAGAGTTTCGCATCGAATTGAATCCTGGTGCGAAGCCAGTTGCGAAGGCTCCCTATAGACTGGCTCCCACCGAGATGCGGGAGTTAATGACACAATTACAAGATTTGCTAGATAAGGGCTTTATACGTCTGAGTGTGTCACCTTGGGGAGCGCCTGTCTTATTTGTTAAGAAGAAAGACTGGTCGATGCGCATGTGCATTGACTACAGAGAATTAAATAAGCTAACCGTCAAGAACCGCTACCCTTTACCTAGAATTGACGATCTTTTTGATCAATTGCAAGGGGCGAGTTGGTTCTCCAAGATAGATTTGCGTTCGGGATACCATCAAGTTAGAGTACGGGGAGAAGATATTCCAAAGACCGTGTTCAGAACCCGTTATGGGCATTATGAATTTTTAGTCATGTCATTCGGATTGACGAATGCGCCGGCTGCGTTCATGGATCTGATGAATCGGGTATGCCGACCCATGCTAGATAAATCTGTGATCGTGTTCATAGATGATATTCTAGTCTACTCACGAAGCAAGGCTGAACATGCAAGACACTTGCGTGAAGTACTTGAAATTCTCCGTAAAGAAAAACTTTATGCGAAATTCTCAAAGTGCGCCTTCTGGCTCAGAGAGGTGCAGTTTCTAGGCCATATAATCAATTCTGAAGGTGTTTTGGTGGATCCGTCAAAGATTGATGCCGTAATGAAATGGGTTTCTCTGAAGAACCCGACTGAAATAAGAAGTTTTCTAGGCCTCGCGGGATATTACAGAAGGTTCATACAGGATTTTTCGAAGATAGCTTTACCCTTAACAAAACTGACAAGGAAGAAAGAGAAGTTTGTGTTGGGTAAAGAACAGGAGGAAGCCTTCCGAGTATTAAAAGAGAAATTATCATGTCCCCCGGTCTTGACATTACCGGACGGGACTGAAGACCTGGTGGTCTATTCAGACGCTTCACACTAGGGTTTAGGTTGCGTTTTGATGCAAAGGGGAAGGGTTATCGCATATGCTTCACGACAATTGAAACTGCATGAAGTAAACTACCCAACCCACGATTTGGAACTGGCAGCGGTAGTGTTTGCCTTAAAGATTTGAAGGCATTATCTATATGGCGCGAAATGCACAATTTACTCGGATCACAAAAGCCTTAAATATTTCTTTGAGCAGAAAGAGTTAAATATGAGGCAACGGAGATGGTTAGAACTTATCAAAGATTACGATTGTGATATCCTTTATCACCCGGGAAAAGCGAATGTGGTAGCCGACGCGTTAAGCCGAAAAGAGTATCCGTCTCCCATTCGAGTAAAATCCATGAAGATGATAGTTACGCCACGATTACTCGAGACGATACGTGATTCCCAAATAAAGTCGCTTGGAGCGGAAGACTTAAAGAAAGAAAGATTAAAAGGTGTAACCGATAAACTAGAAGAAAATTCGATCGGACTCAAGACGAGATTCGGCCGAATTTGGATACCTCGTTTCTGTGAAGTCAAGATTGCGTTACTTGAAGAAGCTCATAAGTCACGGTATTCGGTTCACCCCGGGGCTACAAAGATGTATCGGGACTTGAAGACCAATTATTGGTGGCCGGGCATGAAACGTGATATCGTTAAGTATGTCGCGAAATGCTTAACATGTTCCCAAGTGAAAGCAGAGCATCAAAAACCATACGGGGAGTTGCAACCTTTAGAGATCCCGGTATGGAAATGGGAGGAACTAACGATGGATTTGGTAACCAAGTTTCCTAGAACGAAAAAGGGGCACGATACAATATGGGTAATCGTAAATCGACTTACGAAAAGCGCTCATTTTCTACCCATCAAAGAGGCTTACTCTTCCGAGAAAATGGCAGAAATATATATGAATGAGATCGTATCTCGATACGGAGTGCCCGTGTCAATCGTCTCGGATCGGGATACTAGATTCACCTCTCGTTATTGGCAAAAGTTTCATGAGAGTGTGGGCACGAAACTACACATAAGCACCGCCTACCACCCTCAGATTGACGGTCAGTCAGAAAGAACCATTCAAACACTTATCGATATGTTGAGAGCGTGTGCCTTAGATTTTGGGGGAAACTGGGATGACCATCTACCCCTAGTGGAATTCTCTTATAATAATAGTTACCATAGTGGCATTCAAATGGCTCCTTATGAACTACTGTACGGGAGAAAATGTAGAACACCCGTATGTTGGGGTGAAGTGGGGCAAAGAGAGCTTGCGCCAAGTGATCTAATAGCAGTAACAAATGAAAAGATAAAATTGGTAAGAGCTCGACTGAAAGCAGCCCAGGATCGGCAAAAAGCTTACGCAAACAAGAAAAGGCGTCCTATTGAATTTAAAGCCGGAGATTTCGTTCTGCTGAAAGTGTCCCCATGGAAGGGTATAATCCGTTTTCGCAAACGGGGCAAATTAGGTCCTCGATATATTGGACCGTTCAAAATCTTGGCTCGAGTTGGAAGGGTTGCATATCGATTAGAATTACCGCCTACTCTAGACGGGATTCATAATACCTTCCACGTGTCACAGTTGAGGAAGTGTCTTGCGGACGAAACAACATTAGTACCTCTCGATGACATCGAGTTGAAAGAGGGGTTGAATTATGTCGAAAGACCGATAGCCATTAAAGATGTCAAGGTGAAGAATCTCCACAACAAAGCTGTTAGACAAGTGTTGGTTCAATGGCAACACCGGAAGGGGTCGGAACTCACATGGGAAGCGGAAGATGAAATGAGGATGCACTATCCTTTTCTGTTTGGTATGTGCACTTTAAATTTGTTATGTGCCCAGGTTTCGGGGACGAAACCTCTTTTAAGGGGGTAGACTTGTAACGCCCCAAAAATGAAAACACAATAAAGATAAGTGAGGGTAAATAAGTAAACTTAATATGAATAAGGATTTATGGCAAAATGATAGTTAAATGTGGTTTAAAGATTTGAGTTGTAAATAGCAACTAAGTGTAGGGGGTAAAGTGCAAAAATGATTAAACTTAAATTATTAAAAACAAATTAAACCCCAAAACACAGTGTGTGTGTCTGGGGAGATATCGACCTGGAACAGGCAAGAAGGGGGAAAACCCTAAACTCAAGAAATCAAGCAATTGAAGCTTAAATCATAAGATAATCCAGTGCATGAGCCCCTTTTTCGAAAATCTAACCCTAGTTATTGAAGTGGTAAGTTCAATTTTCTGAAATTATGCTTTGTAGAAAGAGGGGTTCAACCCAATCTCGATTTCTTGTATCAAATATGGGAAATCTGAGTTAGAATTGCTTTCTAGAACAAGAATCATGTTTGATTTTAGGTTGCATGAGAGGTTGTAGTGAAAACCCACTTTGTGAAATTATGTTATGATTAGGAAGATCATAATGATTATGATTATATGTTATCTTGTTATGTGATCTTATTTGTAATACTTGAATGCTAGATAAATTGATGTAGGAGGATATAGTTATGCAAATTAGAATAGATGTAAATGTTGAATGATGATGAACTAGTAAAATTGTGCTTTAAAGACTTGTACCTTATACCTTAATTATAATGCCTACCAAGTGTTTGATGAAATGCTTGAGAGATGAATGTATGTGTAACATGGAAAATGGTATAATGAAGTAAATAGATTAAATGAACGAATGAATGTTGTAATGTAGGCGTGAAGGAAGAAGGTACGAGCACTAGGAAAACAGAAGGCACGCAAGACCGAGGTATGTTCCGTTGCATACAAAACCTTATTTAAATTTTGTTAATAATTATGATGAACAATCCTAGTTAAAATGAATATGGTGATTAGTAAATGAAAAGCAAATCCCTTGTGGATTTGATTATGCTAACGAAGGTTATGATAAGCTATGTAAGTCGACCGGTTCAAATTGAACAAGTCGAGTAAGAATAAGGTACCATTCGGCTAGAACGGGTGGTCATGAATGCAATAACGAATGTATAAAGTTTAATCCGTTTAACGGATAGAATGAAGGATTTATGTTGAAAGCAATCAACCCGATTTTACCGGGTTGTAAGTGTATGTTCGCATCTCATTATGAGAGTATATGACATACCCATTTAATTGGGTAGACGTATACGTAAGAGGAATGAAAGTACATAAGCGAATAGAACTAAAATGATGGTAATGTAAATGTGATGAGTATAATGACTAACTTTCTAAAGCTTTGTTGTTAAATGTAGGTAAATCCTCAGTTTAGACGACTTGGAGAATTGGAGCGAGCACATGTGTATGATATGTCATATCAAGCGCTTCCGCTAGTTGCACTAATGTTTTGGGTCAAAATTTCTATTTTGTACAACTTGTTAGTAGACATACATTTTAACACTTGATGTCTAGGTTTTTAGTAGGGTCTTGTTAAACGAATCGTTGAATGGTATTTGTCTTACTTTTGTTTATAACAGGGGTATATCCGTCTTACGGATGGGTCATGCCCAATTTTTGTCAAAAGCATGTATTAATGTTGTTATTTTGAAGTCTTTTAATTATCTTTGTAAATTAATTTATAAAGACGAAACACGGCCCTTACAAGTTGGTATCAGAGCCTAGGTTGAGGGATTCGAGCACGAATAGTGGTGCTTGAACTCAACCGACGGCTCGTTCGAAAGTGTGCTCGCTCCAAGATCGCCAATGAGGTAACGCTTAAGTTATAAACAAATTTCAAGTGTGTTTATTATGTGTATGATGAAAATAATAAATTAGATATGTGGGGAGGTTAAATGAGAAGTTAAGGAGCTGTAGAGCCGAAACGGAATGGAAAGAAACGAACAAGAATGCTCAAAAACCAATCTGCAGCGTTCTGCATAACGACAGGCCATCGCTGACGGGTTACCTCCCGTCGCCGACGCCACCTCACCACCCGACGCCCTAACTTCCTGTCGACGGGGAAACTTGGCCGACGCCCTTATTAAAGGCCCGTCGCCGACGGGCATCTTAGCCGTCGCCGACGGGTTACACAAATTCAGTCCGCTGAATTTTTCAAGTTTCATAATTTTAACTAACCGTCAATCCCGAAAGCACGATTCACGGTTCCATTGAGTTCTTATGAGACAAAATAAGCCGTGTAGGGATAGAACAAATTGATTGCAATTGGTTGTGTGTAATGGTATGAAACAAACGACGAATGTATGAAGTGAAGCTCGAAATATGGCTGATGCAAGCAACGTTGATGATGATGATACTGCTCGTCAAGAAGCATTTATCAATTGGAAGGATACTTACCCTTAGATTAAGTTCTACCACATCAGTTACCATTCTACTAATCAGACAGCTCCGTTTGAGGCATTGTATGGACGATAATGCCGATCTCCTTGTTGGACTAAAGTGGGTGGCAACCTAATAGCAGATCCAGGATTTGTACTTGAACCTATTGGGAAGATTGTTTAGATCGAAAATTGTTTGACGGCAACGCGCGACCATCAGAAAAGTTGATGAGCTTAGGAAACGCGGAGAGTTCACTGTAGGCTATCGTATTGTGTTGAAAGTCTCACCCTGGGAGGGTGTGGTACGCTTGGGAAGCGTAACCAGCTTAATATACGTTGCGTTGACTTATTCAAAATTTTGGGAAGAATCGGTCACGTGGCCTGCAAACTCGAGTTACCCTGCGAATTGGGTAACGTGCACGATGTCAATTGTGTCTCGGATCTAAGGCAGTGTTTGTCCGGCGAAACGCTTGTAATACCCTTGTTATAGCCTAAGGCTAATGACTAGTTGCAGTATCAGGGGATCTATCGAAAGCATGGACCAGGAAGTCAAGGTTCGTTAGCATAGTCATATGACAATCATGAGAGTTCGTTGGAACTCAAGATGTGGACCGGAGTTCACGTGGGAATGTAAAGATCTGATAAAGCTCTAGTATCCTCAATTGTTCATGTAACACCCCGTGCTTTCGAAAGTCAAGGTCAAGGTCAAAGTCAACGACCGATTCGCGCAACTTGACTTGTAGTAGATTTCTTTTGGATATTTATTTTAGTTGTATTATGTGGATTAAGTGTCAATAATTACAATAATCGACGAATGTTACTCGCAAACTATTCGACTTACGACTCTGAACTATAGGAAGTAACAATGCGATAAAGCTAAACGATAATCAAACTATGCTAATCGAATCGACTTAAAAAAATCGCAACTCGAACTACGTATTTTAATTATTGTTTTACGTGTGTGTGTGCCTTATGTGTTACTTGTGCATGTTCATTTATGTTATGTGTGGAATCACAATCGAACTCGAAACGCAATCAAAATTGAACTACGATGGAAATAGTAGTTGGGATTAAAAGTAATTTGACTAGGAAAATCTATCGCATCGAATCGCTCGCAATCGAAATCGAAACAGAAAAAATCGTCGCGCCAAACACCCGAACCAAGTGCCATCCGGCTGGATTGCCATCCGACCGGGCTGCCACTTGATTGTGGTGTCAGGTCGACATCCGACCGAGATGACATTCGACCGGACAGTCATCCGGGCGGGATGCCATCCGACCGACCCACACTTTCCCCTTTTGGAATCCTATAAATACCCCTGTCATTGTCTTCATTTCCACTTTTGGAAATCCTCTTTCCGAACAGTTCGTGCTCCCCACCTTTTCTTCGATTTCTCTCAATCCAGGTAAGATCTCACCCTAAATCTTGTACTTTCTTGATCTACACGCACTCCTACACCTTTCTATCTTTTGAATCTTAACTTTTAACCGTGAAATCACCAGATTTGAGGTGTTCTAGGATGATGTCATCATGAGTTCTTGAAGAACTTCTTGTTTTGGCCTCAATCCACCAAGAACAACTTAGATCTGATAGATTTCCACACAAATGCACAAAGATCTCGCGTAGATCTAAGCTTAAATATAGTGAAAAAGGATTGAAAGATGGTTTCTAACTTCCTTTCAACTCTTTTACACTCAATACACTCAAAACCGATAGGATCCAACCCTGATCTAGTCTTCTACTCATTCTTAGTGTTGTGCTAGCTCAAGATCTGGATTCTACCCACGAGACCACCGATTTCGGGTTAAACGAGAATAACCGTCTTGAACCGGTTAACTGGCCGAACTGGGGTGATTCCTGGTCGATCAGGTTACTTGGATCAAGATGGGATTCTGTTGGTTAACACGTCGTCAAAACGTCTCGATAAAACGACAAACGACCAAAACGACCAAGTGTAAGACGAACGGAACAATCGGAATGGAATGCTGTCCGACCGGACTGCTGTCCGAGTGGATAGACTACCCGAACGGATTGCTGTCCGAACGGATAACATCTTGGGTCCCACACTTAATCAACTCTATCTGAAGTTTGGGTATCGAACGAATTGCCATCCGATCAGACTACCATCCGACCGGATTACTCTTCGGATCATGAGATACTAGGAATTTAAAGACTTAAACAATTTTCAACATGTTCATTAACAGGGTTGCCACCCGGTCGTATGGACATCCGACCGAGTGACTCTTCTGTTGTGAATTTGTTTCCACTAAGTAACCTCATCACTAGAGTCGCCGTCCGACCGGACTACCGTCCGACCGGATGATCATCCGAACGGATTGTCATCCGCACGATTGGCCGTCCGATCGACCGACTTGAAAGACAGAGATACTTCAATATTTTCAAAATGCTACAATGAAAACTTCAAAGGACAAGCCATCATACATAAACACATCCTCATCATAGGAAGAAACAATCCACTCGAATAGACATCCGACTGGACTACCGTCCGACCGGATGACCATCCGAATGGATTGTCATCCGCACAAACAAGCCGTCCGATCGGATTACCATCCGACCGAACTGCTATCCGACCCATTCACACTTGATATCGTTTTACGAGTCACTTATCGTTATGCTATCAAACTATTCAGGCTAACCTTACTCGCTAAGCGCTCCCTTCAATCCATCAACCGCTGTGAGTATACTCGATCCCTTTTTGCTTTAAGCACTTTTGGGTGTTACATACGTTACAACTATTCAAATCACATCAAACACACTACTCAATACTATTTGAACGCTAACCATTAATGCATGTTATACGTGGCTTATGAATGCTTGTTTGTTATGTTTACACATGGAATGCTGTCTACCTGCCTTAGCAACGATAGTACTATAGTTTGGACTCAGCACCCGTTCACATGGGGGTTGTTAAGGACAATTACTTGCATGGATTACAGTGGTAATCATGTATTGCGAACTGCCTCGGGCAGTCAACCCGCAGTCATTGGTATCGATGGATCTATGTCGATAACTAACGTGCTTCATTTCTCTATGTGTACGTGCTGGTTATGCATAAACGAATTCGAACTCTATATGCTATTATCAAACTTGTATGCTCACCTTTACATTATATGTATTGACTTTATTTTAACGTATGTGACAGGTGCTTAGGATGCACATTTGGTAGGAAGTCGAAGCTAGAATAAAGCTTTAGAGCCCAACAAATAGTTGTATGTAGTAAATGAATCAAGGGTCTCTAGAAGCAGATAAACAATTGCTCTATTTGAAAATCTGAGTTGTCGGAACAGGATTATTTTCCTAGATTTTATCTGTAATAATTTGTTTACTGTTTGAGGCATGGTATGGGACATGTTATTTTAAATTGAATAGTAATGATAATTGTTATGGAAACTTCTGGACAATCTGTTTCGCTCAGTGCCATGCCCCGATGATTCCGCCATCGGTTGGGGTGTGACAGATTGGTATCAGAGCCATAACTATAGGGAATTAGGCAAGAGTCGACCTAGTTCGGGTCGATATCTTAGATACCTAGTCTATAATTAGGAACCAACAGACCGACTTGTGCATATCCAGTAGGGACTATGTGCGAACTTATTCCTCGCTATTCACGCTACACTATCACTGCACTCGAAATTTCCAACCATAAATAAGCAATTAAGTCGAGATTAGGTGTGAAAACCGCAAACTCTCGACTAAAGTTGCTTAATCAACTCACATTTTATCTATACACGAGGAGAATTATGCCAAACCAGGAGTGAGATCCGTATTTTGATGAATAATCTCCTCTATTTTATCAAAACAGGAGCGAAGTTGTTAAGCCAGGGGTGAGACCCTAACCTTGACGACTTGTCCCGCTCATTTTACAAACTCTCACCAAAGTCTCGACGGACTCCAACGACCTGAAGTCACAATATGACTAACGGGATGTGTGCCAAACACCCAAGAATCGAGGCAAAAGCATAGTCCTGGAGGTTAAATGTGCACAACGGATCCTTGCGAATAGTCTAATCACTTTGGTTAGTCGAAGTCTACTAGCCGCAGACAATCTATTTCTCGATTTCTATGTGTTTCGATTTTGAGCTTACAACCGCCAGCTCTGATGTTTCGTCGATTTTATGTGCTTATATATGTGTTTACCTGTTAAATTTTGGAGATTTACTCGATTTTTGCTTTCACTTCGATCAACACATACGACTCGCACTGCATTTTCTATCTCAAAACGTTAACAAATCGTTGAATTATGGACGACCTTATGCTACAATATACGCTTATACTACGCTAATCGATATACTAGACGGGACCGTTATATTCGAACAAATCGCGGACTTTAAATGATAGGTTTCTGTATTCTGACCGCCTCTGTGATTACATGCGTATGTGGTTATGTGTTTCTGTGCTCTACGTGCTTATGTGTTTATGTGATTATGTGGTTCTGTGATCTACATGGTTATGTGTCTATGTGTCTATGTGTTTACATGATTATGCGTGTTCCTGAGCTTTAGTGAGTAGTAGACGTGTGAGGTGAGATTCGAATACAATGTGTTGAGTCCTGTGACGATGTCTGTTGCAGACAATGTCATCTGGATCCCGTCATCCCTTACTTTCTCGTCAAGAAAAGAGAGACAAACGCCTTGCTGCCATCATCGCTAAAAGTGTAGCAAAGGCTGTGAGTGAGGTCTACGAGAATGTCAGCAAGTCATCTGAGGAGTCGAGAACCGAAGCTCCTAAAGCTACCACCAAAACCTTCAATTTCAAGCAATTCAAGTCTTGTGGGCCAAAAGAATTCACTGGCGAGGGAGGCCCCACAACGATGTTCCAATGGTTTGACTCCATTGAGGTCACTCTACGACAAAGCGGTTGCCCTGATGACCTCTGTACTCTGAACGCTACCGGCGTCTTTCAGTCCCGTGCTCTAGACTGGTGGACGGCCGAGAGGAACAAGTGAGGGAACGATGCAGCCTACGGTCTGTCGTGGGACGAACTCAAGGAAGTCATGCTAGAAGAATTCTGTCCTCCTCATGAACGTCAGAAGCTAGAGGATGAATTTTGGCACATACAGCAAAAGGATGGCGAAAATGCTGCACTCACTGCTCGCTTCAAACAGCTCAGCATCATTTTTCCCGATCAGGTCAAGACTCCAGATATGGCAATCAAGAAGTATATCCGAGCCCTGCCTGACTGTGTTGCCGATTTCGTGCAAGCGGCTAAGACTACGACGATCGAAGAGACTTATCTACTGGCCGCTGAAATCAACGACAAGTGGGTCAAGGCTGGTGTCTGGGATAAAACTTCAAAGCACCTGCATCAAGCTACCACCGCCGCACCAACTGCTGAAACCACCACCTCATCGAGCAACAAGAGGAAGAACAAGAGAAAGAGCAGCTCCAGCAACAAGAATTGTGCGATCACTGCTGCACCGATACAAGCTGTACCAGCCCAACAGCGTCAAGTAGCGGCGTCTGTGGCAAATGCACCGCCTGCTAAGCATGCATACATTGGGCCACACCCGCTCTGCCCTACTTGTACCTACCATCACCCGACTACCATTGCTTGCCGTTTTTGTGCTCATTGCAATATGTACGGCCATTTCACTACCAACTGCCGTGCTCGACAAGCTCCTGCTCATCAAGTTCTACTCACCGCCCCTTAGGGTCAACAAGCTCCTCCGGCACCCGCGGTCAACGCCCGAGCCTGCTTCGCATGTGGCGATCCTAACCATTTCGCCAACATGTGCCCAAACAGGGTTGTGAAACAAGAGCCCCAGCAGCAGCAGCCTCAGCAGCAGCCTCAGCAACAGCAGCAACAACAACAACAAGCAGCACGCGCACGAACTTTCAACATTAACGTGCGTCAAGCCCAAGCCGACAACAACGTGGTCAATGGTACGTTCCTTGTGAATGGTATTTATGCTTCGTGTTTATTTGATACTGGAGCCGATAATTGCTTTGTGTCGTTCGAATTCGAGAAGCTCCTTAGTCGTAAACGCTCCCGACTCTCCTCGACGTTTGATGTTGAAGTCGCTACCGGAAGAACCATCGCCGTTAATTCTGTTCTTCGTGATTGTACTCTTGAGCTCAACAATCACATCTTCCCAATGGACCTTATTCTGATGCAACTCAGAAGTTTTGATGTCATAGTAGGCATGGACTTTCTTCGCAAAAACCATGCTGAAGTTGTGTGCTTCGATAAGATGATTCGATTCTCGCTCGCGAATGGTGATTTATTGTGTGTTTACGGTGAAACCGCTTCGAAAGGTCTCAGGCTCATGTCATGTGTCCAAGAGAGCAAGTATCTCCGCAAGGAATACAGAGCTTTCTTGGCTAACATAGTAGTAGCGGAGAAGGAAAAGAAAGAGAAGAAGGAAGTGAAAGACGTTCCTGTTGTTCGAGAATTTCCTAACGTTTTTCCAGAGGATCTTCCCGGTCTACCACCAAGTCGTGACATCGACTTTCGTATCGACCTCATTCCTGGAGCCAACCCTATTGCCAAAGCTCCCTACCGACTCGCACCGTCCGAAATGCGTGAACTCTTAAACCAACTCCAGGAATTACTTGAGAAAGGCTTCATTCACCCGAGCACCTCTCCTTGGGGCGCGCCAGTCCTTTTCGTCAAAAAGAAGGATGGGTCGTTCAGGATGTGTATCGACTATCGGGAATTGAATAAGCTAACTATCAAGAACCGCTATCCCCTACCTCGCATCGATGATTTGTTTGATCAGCTACAAGGTGCTACGTGCTTCTTAAAGATCAATCTACGCTCAGGCTATCACCAACTACGCATTCAAGAGGAGGATATACCCAAAACCGCGTTTCTCACTCGTTACGGCCACTACGAATTCGTTGTTATGCCCTTTGGTTTAACCAACGCACCAACAGTTTTCATGGATCTGATGAATCGCGTGTGAAAACAATATCTCGACCGTTTCATCATCGTATTCATCGACGATGTCTTGATCTATTCCAAATCGAAATCCAAACACGAGCAACATCTACGTTTGGTTCTCGAGTTACTCTAGGGGAACCAACTCTATGCCAAGTTCTCCAAGTGTTAATTCTGGTTGGAGGAAGTTCAGTTTCTGGGTCACATCGTTAATAGTCAAGGCATTCACGTCGACCCTGCGAAGATTGAAGTTGTTAAGAGTTGGATTACGCCTAAGAACCCGTCTGAAGTTCGTTCTTTTCTCGGACTAGCGGGCTACTATCTATGATTTATCGTAGGATTCTCAAAGATCGCTGTACCACTTACCACTCTCACGCACAAGGACAAGCCTTTTGTTTGGGGAACTGAACAAGAGTCTGCCTTTCGAACCCTCAAGCATAAGCTTTGCAATGCTCCTGTTCTCACATTGCCCGACGGAAACGACGATTTCATTGTCTACTGTGATGCTCTAACCTTGGTCTTGGTTATGTTCTCATGCAACGGGATAAGGTTATAGCTTACGCATCTCGTCAGCTCAAAATCCACGAGAAGAACTATACAACTCATGATCTCGAGCTAGGCGCAGTTGTTTTTGCGTTAAAGATTTGGCGAACACTACCTGTATGGTACCAAGTGTACGATCTTCACCGATCATAGGAGCCTACAACATATCTTTAATCAGAAGGAACTTAATATGCGTCAACGCCGATGGGTAGAACTTCTCAACGATTACAACTGTGAGGTTCGTTATCACCCAGGCAAAGCAAACGTTGTTGCCGACGCACTCAGCAGACGGAGTTATCTGCTTAGCACTCATAATGTTCAAGCCCAACACGATCTCGAAACCCTCATTCGCGAAGCTCAGCATGCATGTTTTAATGAACGCACACTGAAGAAGGAAAGAATCTACCACGATGGAGCCCAGCTTGTGAGCAGACCGAATGGGATATTCCACTTTCTGGACCGAATTTGGATTCCCAAATGAACCAATTTACGACAGATCTTGATGGACGAAGCCTACAAATCCCGGTATTCTATTCATCCCAGTGCCGACAAAATGTACCAGGATCTTCGCTACAAGTACAGGTGGCCCGGCATGAAAAGGGATATTGCCCTCTACGTTGGAAAATGCCTGACATGTGCAAGAGTCAAGGCTGAACATCAAAGACTCTCTGGCTTACTCGAACAACCACCAATCCCTATGTGGAAGTGGGAGAGTATAGCTATGGAATTCATAACAAAGCTACCGCACACGTCATCAGGTCACGACAGCATTTGGGTTGTGGTTGACCGTTTGACTAAATCTGCTCACTTTTTGCCAATACGGGAAGACTACAAGGTAGAACGATTAGCCCGAATCTACACCGACGAGATCATTTGTAATCATGGTACGCCTCGCGACATCATCTCTGATCGTGATGCTCGGTTTACCTCGCGACTGTGGGAAATGTTTCAAACGACACTCGGTACATCGCTTAATCTAAGTACCACTTTCCACCCTCAAACCGACGGTCAGACTGAAAGAACGATTCGTACTCTTGAAGACATGCTCCGTTCGTGTGTTATAGACTTCGGTGGTAATTGGGATAAATACCTGCCATTAGTCGAATTCTCGTATAACAACAGTTATCATTCCAGCATTCAAATGGCACCATTCGAGGCTTTATATGGAAGAAGATGTCGATCGCCTATTGTGTGGCACGAGATCGGTCATTCGCAATTAACCGGTCCCGAGCTACTGCAAGAAACGACAGACAAAATTTTCCAAATTCGAGACAATCTAACGAAATCTCAGAATCGACAGAAAAGTTATGCCTATAGACGAAGCAAGCCCCTTGAATTTGACGTTGGTTACTACGTACTCCTAAAGGTATCACCTTGGAAGGGTGTGGTCCGATTCGACAAGAAAGGAAAGCTCGCGCCTCGATATGTTGGACCTTTTAAGATTCTGGAAAGGATCAGAAAAGTCGCCTACAGACTCAAACTACCGGAAGAACTTAGTAACATCCACCCGACTTTCCACGTTTCGAACCTCCGAAAGTGCCTGGCTGAGCGTGATCTAATTGTACCACTCGATGATCTTCAAGTAAACGAAACATTGCACTTCGTGGAAAAGCCTGTCGAAATCATGGACCGCCAAACCAAGCAGCTCAGACGCTCTCGCATTCCTATTGTGAAAGTCTGATGGGAAGGCAAGCGAGGCGCAGAGTTCACTTGGGAACTCGAAAGCGACATGAAGGCGAAGTACCCGCAGTTATTTAAAGAGAAAGTCTAGAGAGAGAAAAGTGATTCACGGTGGTATACAACTTTCAGCCTAATTTCGGGACGAAATTCCCTAAACAAGGGGAGGCTGTAACACCTCGTGCTTTCGAAAGTCAAAGTCAAGGTCAAAGTCAACGACCGATTTGCGCAACTTGACTTGTAGTAGATTTCTTTTGGATATTTATTTTAGTTTTATTATGTGGAGTAAGTGTCAATAATTACAATAATCGACGAATGTTACTCGCAAACTATTCGACTTACGACTGTGAACTATAGGAAGTAACAATGCAATAAAGCTAAACGATAATTAAACTATGCTAATCGAATCGACTTCAAAAAATCGCAACTCGAACTACGTATTTAGGCTATCAAACTATTTAGGCTAACCCTACTCGCTAAGCGCTCCCTTCAATCCATCAACCGCTGTGAGTATACTCGATCCCTTTTTGCTTTAAGCACTTTTGGGTGTTACATACGTTACAACTATTCAAATCACATCAAACACACTACTCAATACTATTTGAACGCTAACCGTTAATGCATGTTATACGTGGCTTATGAATGCTTGTTTGTTATGTTTACACATGGAATGCTGTCTACCTGCCTTAGCAACGATAGTACTATAGTTTGGACTCAGCACCCGTTCACACGGGGGTTGTTAAGGACAATTACTTGCATGGATTACGGTTGTAATCATGTATTGCATACTGCCTCGGGCAGTCAACCCGCGGTCATTGGTATCGGAGGATCTATGTCGATAACTAACGTGCTTCATTTCTCTATGTGTGCGTGCTGGTTATGCGTAAACGAATTCGAACTCTATATGCTATTATCAAACTTGTATGCTCACCTTTACATTATATGTATTAACTTTATTTTAACGTATGTGACAGGTGCTTAGGATGCACATTTGGTAGGAAGTCGAAGCTAGGATAAAGCTTTAGAGCCTAACAAATAGTTGTCTGTAGTAAATGAATCAAGGGTCTCTAGAAGCAGATAAACAATTGCTCTATTTGAAAATCTGAGTTGTCGGAACAGGATTATTTGCCTAGATTTTATCTGTAATAATTTGTTTACTGTTTGAGGCATGGTATGGGACATGTTATTTTAAATTGAATAGTAATGATAATTGTTATGGAAACTTCTGGACAATCTGTTTCGCTCAGTGCCATGCCCCGATGATTCCGCCATCGGTTGGGGTGTGACAGTTCAGGTGGTTGAACTAACTGTTGTTGTCATTGGCGAATTTCAGGACAAAATTCACTTTCAAGTTGGGGATGATGTGGTACCCGCGGAAAATCCACAGTCACCCTGAGTTAACGCCTTACTGTTTCGGATTACTCGTCAAATTTCGGGACAAAATTTCTTTCAAGTTGGGGATGATGTGATAACTCAAGATTTCACACGTCACTGACTTTGGAATCCTGTTCGGCAATTTGGTTTACGTGGTGTCTGTGCAGTTTATCTGATTGATTAATGATTGTGTGTAATGCTCGATTATTATTTGTGTAGCGTTTCTTATAGTTTAATTAGAGTTTAATATCGTTTATTACATCACGTGAACATTGGTGATTGCACATGCATGTGACATATTAGTTGCGTACTCAGTTTGCATGTAAAAGAAATTGATAGTATCATGTTTGTCGGCCATTAAATTAGTGTTGCATGTGATAATTGTTGACTATTTTCAAACTGTTACAACCCATATGCTTGATTGAATCATTGTTTGGCCCAAGATAGTTAATCACAGTTTGCGGCCCAATAGAAGTATATTTTCAATTGTTGTTGTCGGCCACATGATAACAGATGATAACAGTTTGCATGTACTATTTTACATATAGTTCTTTGTCACAACTCACTTTGACGAAAGAAAGGGTCTTTCGCCAACCATGACTCGACGAAACTGGGTGTTTCGTCAAGAAAGGCCTTTCGCCATTAAGGGGCCTCGGCCCAGGTCACTTCGGCCCAGAATGGAATGGTTGGGTATAATCTCTATTAGTATAAGTGAAACCCTAAAACCCTATACTCCCTCAAAACAAACGAAGGCCGTAGATCCCCTTCATCTTCAAAGCCTTTCATTCGTGAATCCTTTATTCCGGTTAGTATGTTCTTACTGTTGTGCAATTAAATCCTCTTGCTATATGTGTTTGTGTTGATACATGATTGTGTATGATCGATTAGGGTGCAACAAACTGTATGTCTAACTTAGAAATATATTTGATGTTAATCCATAACTGTTAGACATAATCTGATGGTGATTTAGTGAGCATAAATCAGTTGTTATCGTGACTCGAATGGGTTATGAGAAAAACTAGGATCTGAATAGGGTTGAAGGTGGATATTGAACTGTAAACGATAATTAGGATTTTTGTGTGTTAATGATCATGTTTGATTTTAATTATATATGTGGGGAATAGAAACGGGTACGCTTGAATGGTTAATGTTCGTTCATGACTAGGGTAGTATGAGCATGAATAACTGTTGATGATCCGCTGTCCATGACGATAATGTGTTAACTGCTCGTATGTGTTTGGTGATTTGGAACTGTACATGATAGTCCGACGAAACCTGTGATCCGACGAAACCACGATGTCGACGAAACATCGAGTGTTTCGTCACCTGCACATTGATGAAATATCATGATGTTTCGTCACCCATGCATCGACGAAACATTAAATTGTATTGAATCCTTGTAATGGGCTGCACATGCACACCCACACACTTATGGGCTTGGTATTAAATGGATCGCACACATGGGCACTGGTCGCACAATTGGGTTTTAGTCGCACACCACATGAGTTGGGCCAGAAACGTTTGGGCCTGCATTGTTTTGGGCCACGCATTTGCATATGCAAGATTTAACTGTTAAGTGTTTTAGTTGAACAACAGACTGATGACATGATCTTGTGTATGGCCCATCTATGTGTTATGTGTAATGTGATTTAGGTATATAACCAAACAGATAGTGAAGAATCGTATGTAACGAGATTATGACATGCTATGTGGAGATATGATTAATTCAGTATATGTGTGCTAAATGCCTAAAGTGTAACATGGCTAACTGTTATGACATGCATAAGGATGTGTTTATTTCATGGATGTAATTTATGTAATGTGTGACAAAATACATGGTATGATGTGAATACGAAACTGGCTATTATTGGTAACCACACTAGGGTTTGGTTGATCATTCTGGGAACGGGTAATGTAACGTAACATACCGAGCAAATCTAAGGTGAGTTCACTGCTCTTTTTCCAAGCATGCGTCCCGGGGAGGGACATCTGGTAAACGTTACGGGGAGGAATGCTGTGTTATTGGGATGTTTGTTAATACTCACATATCTATCACCTAAGTCCCATCTACCGATTGTTGCCGGGGAGGCAACGGGGTATTAGTTAATAGCGCTATTTAGGTTTAGCAACCTCACACCGTACCGGGGAGGTCGGGAGTGAACTAATGATCCCAGTCTTGACCATTGCTTTGATAGAGGAAATGGGGTTTGGGCAAAACAACTTTAAGCCATCAGCGGTAAACGAGTTATTACAACATCAAATCTGTGAAACGTTTTAATCTGGTAACTGGTATCTAAACACGTTAACAAAACTTTGAACTCACCAGCGTCGTCTGACACACTTGTCTGCATGCTTGCAGGGTTTTGTCATGGAACTTACTGTCTGGAAGGCTGGAGTGGTCATGGGTCGAGATACATGGAATCGCAATACACGCTAAATGGTTTATGTACACCTGGGTTATGAAACACTTAACAAATGAGTTATGCTTCCGCTGTATACAATGAATGATATGTAACGTTTTTAATACTTTACGTTAATGAAGGAAAGTTTTATTTAAATATATTTACGAGTTCAATGTGATTGGTGGCTTGGATCCTGGTACGTCACACGTCCCGTGGTGTTTCCGCATGTGGTATTTTGGGGGTGTGACAATTATTACCTTATTTAAGATACCTTCAACTGCATCTTCTGATAAATCAACATTCATTTCACTCAAAAGATATGTTCAACTGCATCTTCAATCATGAACTATTTAAAGAAATGGATGAAATCATCCAAAAATACCCAAAATAAAACTAATTCAACCATCCAACCATAAGATACTTGCCGTATTAGAATGGCCATTTTTTACCTTATTTCAACAGGGATGAAATCATGAACTATTAGAATAGCCATTTTTACCTTATTTCACAAATTTCATAATATTTAGTAAAACAAAAAAAAATGAAACCAAACACCTGATATTTGTCGTCCAAATCTTTTAGTTGGTCCTCATAGTCCTACAATCTTTCGAAGTCGTTGGAGTCGGTCGGTGATGTCACCTAGCCAAAGCACAACAATAAGTAAAGACGCATGAAGATCGAATGAGTGAACAATGAAAACAAAGATTGACACTTATAGAACGAAAGTTATTGATAATCTAACCTTGATTCGGAGCATTGATCTGAACATCGATCGGAATAGAGCAGAGCAGATGGAGAGAGAAAGTGGGAAGCCCTAAAATGAGTAAATGAGATAGGATATAAATAAAAGAGGGCAGTGGTACTGTTGGGCGGGAAAAGGGGAAAACGATGCCCTCATCTACTGACACGTGGCCCAAATCACTTTCATTTATTATATATAATAGATAATCGAGAAAAGTGTCTGATAGTCTCTAGCGTGGATGGAGATTAGTTTTTGTTGCCCAGATTTCACCTATAGTCTTTATATTTTTAAAATTACAACAATAGTTCTCAAGTTTCGCAAATTCGTTCTCTGATAGTCTCTAGCGTGGATGGAGATTAGTTTTTGTTGTTAAGTGACTATGAAGTGACTAAAATGCTCTTATTATTAAAAACTAATAAAAAAAAGAATATAATTAAATAAAGCCTTATGGCCCCACCCCCACCTCTTCTTCAATACAACCTACAACATCCAACCTCCTTTCACACCCTCCCTCATATCACCACCCACCTCTGACCTCCTTCGTCGTTCCCCACCATCCTTCCACTGTCACCTTTGTTACACACCATCCACTTTTCACCTTCCACTCCAAAGCCCCTCACCGTTGTACCACCACCACTATTGAATGTAGATGCGTTAGTCCAATTGAAAAAGAAAGCAAAAGGGTAACTTATTCTGATTTGTAAGATAAGATTATTTACACGAATTGTATGTATAATATGATGGTATTGTAACTAAGTTTGTTGCAGAGTGTTTGTTTTATTTTATAACTTATTTGTTGTGTGTTAGGCATGAATAAAATGGTTATTAACCATCTGGACAAGCTATTTGTGACAAGCGATACTTCAACCATTGTGAACGAGCTTGAGGTTCAACATCCTGCAGCCAACATTTTGGTATTGGCAAGTAAAGTACAGCAGGAGGAAATTGGTGATGGGCCAACTTAGTAGTTTCTTTTGTCGGGTAGCTTCTCCAGACTGCAGAAGAACTCATAGGATGGGACTGTATCCCAGTAATATTATCATTGGATACACAAAGGCAATTATAAGGTTTGTCTTTTGTTGGATCGTCGTGTGACCCGAACGAGTCAATCATAAGAGTTTATGATCCATATCAAAGGCGGAATCAGTGATATAGACTTGAAACAACTTGATTCTCCTTAATTATCCTTTTATTAATGATTTCAAAGCAATCCTGATCGTTTGACAAACTGGCAGCACCTCGGCTCTGAAATCTCGAACGTTACAAATGAAATCACAACTTGGGTATTTATAGTGGTTGTAATTTCGCATGGAATTAGCATCTGCTATTTCGTGCGAAATAGCAGATTGCTATTTCGTGCGAAATTAACCTTTCACGCCCAAACCCTAGATTTCTCGAACTACGTGCCCTGATCTAATCATTCTATTACAAGACTCGATACAAGACGAAGTTAACAGACATTTATGCACCAACAGACTCCCCCTTGGATGTTGACGAAGTCTTTGAGATCGAGTCTTCAGTCTTGATCAGTCTTGTCTCTTTTTCCAAATAATTTGACATTGTAAGCATCCTCCAATCTCTTTCAGCATCAGCAGCTAGCACTCGAACTTGACTTTGACAATCTTTAAACTCCCCCTTGAATGTTAATCCAGAACCTGTTAGACTTCCCCTTTCAATAAGCTGGGATAGAATTCTGGTTCAAGCTTTGTTCAAATTTAGCCATGGGGATCTTGCTTTGCTGCTGTTACCTGCTTCTCAGAAATTTGACATTACAATGTATTCACTTTTGACTTCATTTGTTTTTGTTATCAGTTTTAAGAAATCCACTTAAGTATTCAAGTCCAAGTTAATGACCTTGAGTACTTAATTTGTCTACCAAGTCCAACTTAATGACCTTGGTTGATCCAAGACGAAACAAAACTGACTTTTGTTCAACATAGTTTCAAAACATTTTTTCTGAAAATAACAAGTTTGAACTTAATGAACTTGTTTTGACTTTTCATATTTCACAAATTAAACATATTAAGCTCACAACTCTTCTGTCCAGCTCAGAAACTTCCTGCATCTGCTTCAAACTGCGAATCTGAAGATTAGCTTTCCACTTTGGTTTGTCGGAAAAATAAAGCAGAAATGTAAAATCTTTTTGAATTTTGAATAAAGTTTCTATACTAGAATGCAAAATAGAAATGAAATGCAGTAAATGTAAACTATTTACAAACATATTTTTGGTGAGCGTGTTAGGGAATCATATTAGCTGTCGACAAGTCACAAGTACCGTTAAGCTTTGATTTCATACTCAGAATTAAACAATTCGCTTAGATTGTCGATATACTGATCCACTTAAATTCTCACACAAATTTCAATCTGTCCAGGATACGAATTAGGTTAATTAAGAACTTAAACTCATTCATGTGTCCCACCTCTTGAATATACTCCTGTATCCAGATCCCAATATTCAGTCTTACAGGTGAGTATACCACAGATGATATCTGTAAGGGGTTAAATGCGAGGGCCGTGAGAGCTCAGGCTATTGCTTCCGCAAAATCAGAGAGATGACGGCTTCGACTTTAAGTGGGTCCCCTTTAGAGGATCTTTTTTACAACAGCACATGATTAACATTTTTCAATGTTTCATCATTTTTATGCTGAGGGCAGGCTTTTATTTCAAGCAGCAGTAAAGTATTATACGGGGACTAGGCCATTGCTTCCGCAAAATCAGAAGTCCCGGGATAATACCCCAGATATCACTGAGTATAAAGACCTAGTATTTCAGAAAGAGGGGTCCTTCAAACAAGATTTCAGGGGTTACCTATATATCCAAGTAGTGTTCCCCACGAAATAAGCAAGTAATGATTTAGGTTTATATCCCGAACAAACCTACTAAATGTGTAAAAACCTATCGGCATATCATCAGCGAGACTGTTTAACACTTTTAAACTTTACATTTCTTTAGCATACTGTAACTGTCAAGCTAATGTACTATCGTTTTCCCTTTCTACACAAGCTCTTTTCCGGTTTTCTATTGTTTTTGTATTTTGAAAATATCTCATGTTTTTGGATTTTTGAAAATTTTTTACTGTTTTTTGTATTTTCTGAAAATATTAACCTACCTCCCCCTAAATACCAAAACAAGTAAAAAATCGACAAACCATTGCAGATTGCTTCTCAACATCATCTACAGTGGTACCTTCATCTACGCCAAGAATCTCTTCCAACACCGATAAAAGCTTCATACCATTCAATTTTAACAAATATTGAAAACGAATTTTATCAAACGCTTTGGTATGTAAATCAGCTTTTTGTTCATCAGTGTGGATTTTCTCGATTCGTATCAACTTCTTCTCGAAGCAATCGCGAATGAAGTGATGACGAATTTCAATGTGTTTCGTTTTAGTGTAATGAACAAGATTTTTTGTAATGTTTATAGCCGCCTCATTATCAAAAAAGATGGGGGTGTTAAGAAATTGCAAACCGTAGTCTCGCATCTATCGCTGGATCCACAAGATCTGAGAGCAGCAACTGCTAGCAGATACATACTCAGCTTCACATGTGGATAAAGCTACAGAGGTCTGCTTTTTGCATTGCCAGGTGACCAATCGTGGTCTGAAAAACTGGCACCCCGCTGTTGTTGACTTAGCATTAACTTTGCAGCATCCGAAATCAGAATCAGAATACCCTTCGAGCGTAAAATCGCCTTCTCTTGGATACCACAACCCCAGTGATGGAGTTCCTTTCAGGTAGCGTAATATCCGTTTCACAATTACCATATGCGAAGCTCTCGGGTTAGACTGAAATCTTGCTGCAAAGCAGGTTGGATACATTATATCGGGTCTTAAAGCTATCAAATACATTAGCGATCCGATCATGGAATGATACATCGTTTCATCTACCTTCTCTCCATTGAGATCAGAATTTATCCCATGGTTCGTCGCTAATGGGGTGGAAGCTGGAGTAGTCCCGGACATCCCAAATTTCTCTAAGATATCATGAACATACTTCGTCTGATGTATGAAAATTCGTTTGGGTAGTTGATCAACCTGGAGTCCCAAAAAGAATTTCATCTCACCCATCGATGACATTTCAAATTTTTGCTTCATAACTCTTTCAAAATCTTTGCACAGATTTTCATTTTTTGACCCAAATATGATGTCGTCCACGTATATTTGAACTATCAGAAGATGTCCGTCGACTTCTTTGGTGAAGAGAGTGGCATCCACTTTTCCACGGATGAAGCTGTTGGCAAGCAAATGTTGAGACAATGTCTCGTACCAAGCTCTTGGGGCTTGGTGTAAACCATACGGCGCTTTATCCAGTAAATAAACCTTGTCTTTGTGGATTGGATCGGTGATGCCCGGTGGCTTTCTGACATATACCTCCTCTTTTACCTTCCCATAGAGAAACACCGATTTAACATCTAGCTGATAAACTTTAAATCCTTTCCAAGATGCAAATGCTAGGAAGATTCTGATCACTTCAAGTCTAGCAACCGGAGCATACACTTTAGTGAAATCTATACCCTCCTACTGACTAAAGCCCTGGACTACGAGTCGAGCTTTGTTACGAATAATAACCCCTCGATCATCCCTCTTACACTTGAACACCCACTTGGTGTTTATCTTCCTATGACCATCAGGCAAGTCTACTAATTTCCACACACCCAACTTCTCAAACTGACTCAGCTCCTCTTGCATCGCGTTAACCCAAGAATCTTCAGTTAGTGCTTCCTTATATGTTCTCGGTTCAATCTGCGAAATAAAACAACTAAGTGAAAACTCTGTTTGTAACGGAGCAACTGTAGAATAAAAACAAGTAAGGCCTTGGTCAATTTGTCGTCTTGTGCGAACGCCTTATTGTAATTCGCCAATAATCAGTTCTTCTGGATGGTACGAAAGAGTTCTCGGCGTCACCTCGCCTGGAACATCTACCTCGCCTTCCAAATTTGTGACATTCTGATTTGCACCTTGTTCACTGACTGGAATTGTTTGACTTGAAATCTGGATCTGCTCCCCCTCAGAATCTGAATCACCATGATCAAATACAGGCCTATCATCAGATTCTTGATTATCATTGACTGCCGTCTGATTGTCAAGAGTTTGCTGAATATCATCATGCTCTCCAGCATTACTAGGACCGGCTTCATTGTCATTGGAAGCTCGATATTGACTTCTAGAAGGTTCAGCTGGGAATCTTTCTTGTGATTCTTCATATTCTCTTAGAATATCCAACTCGTCAAAGAAATCTGGTTCTTCTTCTATGTCAAACGAATCGCATAGAGTATCGTAATTAAAACGCCATAAGTCGCCGGGATTCTGAGGTGGCATGGTATAACTTTGACACTCAACATTATTTGCTTCGATAATCCGCTTCAAGCTTGGAACAAAGACTCGTTTCAATGGACTTGCATAACCCACGAAAATTCCTTCAATGCTCTTTGCACCAAATTTACCATAAGGTTCTAGAATTGTACAGGGAGACCCAAACGGTTCTAGATACTTCAGGTTAGGTTTGCGGTTGTTGATCAGCTCGAAACATGTCTTGTTGAATTTCTTTACTGTAAGAACCCGGTTAAGTGTATAGCAAGCGGCTGACACTGCTTCTGCCCAAAAGTGGACTGGTAATTTCAAATCAGCAAGCATCGTCCTAGCCGTTTCAATTAGTGTCCTGTTCTTTCTTTCAGCTACTCCATTTTGTTGCAGAGTGTACGGAGCACTAAATTCTTGCAATATACCTCTCTCATCACAATACTATTCCATTTTGTTGTTCTTAAACTCTGTACCATTGTCACTCCTGATTCTTCTGATACGAGTTTGGTACAAGTTTTCAATTTTTCTGAACAACGTCATCAAACTTTCAAATGTCTCATCCTTTAACTTCAGAAATGATACCCATGAAAATCTCGAGTAGTCGTCTGTTACTACTAGACAGTAGAGATCACCAGTTATGCTCTTGACGTTCACTGGACCAAAAAGATCCATATGACGTCTCTCTAACGGTCTCGAGACTAAGTTAACCTTCTTTTGAGGATGTGATTTCTTCTTTTGCTTGCCTTTGACACAGCTAATGCACTCCCCCTCAAGATGAAAACCTTTCACATGAACACCAATTACTAAGTCGTTATGCACCAGGTGATTCATTTTTCTCAGATGTATGTGGCCCATCTTTCGATGCCACAATTGTGATTCTTTTTCCGTTGCTCTTGACATAAAACAGTGAGCCTGACTCGTGGTAGTAGTTGCTACACTCATGTCCAACACGTACAGATCATTCACTCTAGGTGCTCTCATGATAACCCACTCTTCGGGAACAACAAATCCTGGTTTCAAAATCAAACATTCCTTATCTGTAAAGTGCGTTGTATACATACGATCACATATCTGAGAGTTGCTCAGAAGATTGTTTTCAAGCTCGGCGATGTAGTTTACTCTTTCAAACGTGACAATTCCATTAGATAGAGTTCCTTCACCAACTATTCGACCACCTTGATTGCCTGCAAATCCCACATATCCTCCATTAAACCCTCGAACATCATATAGTAGGGTTTTCTTCCCCATCATGTGCCAAGAAGCTCCACTATCCATAATCCAACGTGAAACGGATCTTGGAAGCTCCTACACATATCACAAACACTTAGTTAGATTTTGATGCCACCCAAGCCTCTTTCGACTCGGGTAACTTGACATTGAGATGAGTTTTTGCAGTGTATAGCGGCGGAAAATTCTTGTCATTCATCTTTAAGCTCTCCTCAGACCCAATCGCAACCTCTTTGTATAAAAGAACATCATTTTTAGGAGGTTGACCAGATGATTGGTCTTTCTTTGGTACATACTTCTTTTCAGAAGCAATAAACTTTGGTTTCTCAAGTTTCTCATAGTGATCCAAAGGAACATTCATCTTTACCGGAGTGGTAGAGGATGATTGTTTTTCCGTCTCAGAAACCTTTGGATTTGAAGAACTTGATTTCTTTCCAACTGATTTTGGCTTCCATGCATGTTGAGGCGAAGCAACCCGTTTTTAAAACTTATCAGTTTTAGTTACCACATTCTTTACGGGTTCAGTTTTGATCTTGGTGTTTTCATTTTTCAAAACTTTCTTCTCAACAACCATTGGAGCTTTGCCTTTTGCATCAGCTTTCCTTTTCTGACTCTCAACAACTTCAGACTTAGGCTTTATGTTGGTGCACTTTCATGCAATGTGTCCAACTTTGTTGCACTTGAAGCATGTACGAGTATCAACTACCCGACTTGTGCCTTCGGTCTAAAGCTGTGAGGCCTTTTCTTCAAAAAACTCTTCATTTGATTTTGAAAAAAATTCAGATTCTTGCTCGGAATGAGAACTCGAGCTTTTTACAAACACCTTTTTCTCAACAAACTTCTTGTTTTGAAAGTTCCTTCTTTGATAATTCTTACCACCCTGATATCCACCCGACCATTTGTTTTGATTGTTTTTAGAAAAACATGGTGGTACAGCAGGTTTTTTGTAGTAATCTTTATCTTTTTCAAAGTTTAATTTCCGTTTGGAACATTTCAAACCTTCGATTTCAGACACATCAATCTCAATCAACTTGAACACATTTCTCAATTTGCCAACATTCACATTCTCTAAAGGAAAATCACGATCCGAATACAACTTATCAGATCCCGCCATCTTGTACATCACAAGATTAGGTTCTTCATTTAAGTTGTTTTGGATTTTGATTTCGGAATATATTTGTCCAAAAAGCATTCATCCTCAGTAGTGTCACTTTCAGACTTTAAAACATTTTCAACCATGCTTTTCACAACTTTAGATTTGACACTATCTTCATCGGAAGATGAAGTGAATGTGACATCAATTGTGTCTGGAAGCTTAACTTCATTTTCTTTTTCATCATTAACCAACCCGGATTTTTTCTTTGAAAATTTGTTTAAAACTAGCGGTGGAACCTGATGAAACCCAACCCCGGTTCCATCCGAGTATACATCTTCGCCTGCTTTGTTCTTCCCAATAGGTTTAGGAACAATATGTTGAAGAACAAAACTTGCGGAGTTGTAAGTGTTTAGTTTCAACTGGATGCGTTCGTTTTCAATTTTAGCTTCTTGAAACTGAAGCTTCAACTTAGCAATTTCATCCAGTTGTTGGTTGATTTGTTCTTCTTTTACCCTATGAACTCCTGACAATTGAACATTTTCTTTGTTTGTCTTACCATTTCTCTCATCAGAATCTTTTACCGTTCGTTTTAGCTTCTCAAAATTTTCTGAAAGTTGACGATTTTCATGAATTAATTTTTCGTTTTCTTTCATAATTCTTTCTACATCATTTTTATCATTTTCAATTTTCTCAGTTAATTCTTTTAATCGTTCATTTGAAGCTTTTAACATTTTGTCACGGTTTAAGATCTGATCTTCAACGTCTCTGACCCTTCCTGTCAGTTATTCGGTCTTTTTACCGCTGAGGTAAGCAAGTGTACTACAAACTTTGCAGTCTTTCAGGCAATATTTGCAGTCGCTCTCAGTTTTAGTTTTCTTACCTGACTCATTGATTGCATCATTCTGACTGACCTTGCTTTTAGACTCAGATCCAGAACCAGAAACTACCTCTAGCTCTTTCGCAACAAGTACTTTGTCAGCCATCTTCTTCAAATTTTCAGCTGTGAATTCTTGTGACGTGTCAATAATCCCGTCATCAACTTTCTTTGGCTACGACTCCTTCTCTTTTTCTTTTTCTTTTTCTTCAGCTTCTCCTCCTCCCCACCACATTCTCTGGTTAGCTTCTTCTTCTGCTGCAATTTGCTCAGTGAGAGTTTCAACACTAACAGAATCTGGATCAACAACAATGTTTCCTTTGGGATCAAGGTAACATTCTCTATTAGCATCCCATCTATTCGCCCTTTTTGCTTCTTTGTATGTACAATAGATTTTATACTTCATGTCTTGAGCTTTCATCTTTCTGTTGATGTATTTCTCTTCTTCTGTTATGCTATCTTTGAAAGGAACAAGCTTTGTCACAAACGCATAGCCCACTGCATCCTCTTCTGGTAGCAGTTCACTCCAATCGAAACCTTCGTCATCATGAATAACAGCAAGTGCTCTTGATTTTTCTTTGGGGGTATCTTCTAGCTGCTTCATTCTAGGAGGTTCTGTTTTGTTCTGATGATAGATTGCGCTTTTGTAATAATCTTCATGGAATGGATTTGTAGTATCATCAGTAGGTGCGTTTCGAAATTCACGTTTAAAATGTCCCTTTTGTTTACATCTGAAGCACGTGACTTTAGATTTATCAAACCCGAGCTTTGTGGAAGGTCCGCCAATAGAATGTCTGCCTGTAATCTCCATGAACCTTTGTGCTCGTCTGACCGCACTAGCCATACACCACCTGATATCGATCAACTCCATCTCTTCTGGGTCGATCTAATCATAGTCCTCCTTGGTGAGGTTAGTGTTTCCAATCTTGCCCGCAACAAGGCTCTCGTATGATTCTAGAACAGACGCTAAAAACACCATTTGCTGCTTTGCGGATTCCTCACTGAAATTTTGAGCATTTTTGAGATCCACAGCAATGTTACATTGAAACGGATTCTTTGGTACTGATTGACTTGAAGTAGTTGACGATGAACCACCATGAAAACCACTGCTTGAACTTTCTTGATATGACGTGTTAGAACTTTCTGCTGAAAAAGCTGTCTTAGGAGACACATTCTTCCGGATCATACTTCCTCGGTAATACAGCTCCACATTCTGCTGATATGAGGAATGATTGACTTTGTTTGATTTCTTGATCTCCAGTTCATGACTCTCCAATCTTTCGATCAACAGATAAACCGTCAGATCCTCCGATTTTATTGTGTTCTTTAGCATTAAAGCAAAGTATTGCCAGTCTTTCTCATCCGGCAACGAGTCAAACAGTTTGTCAACCAATTCTTCTTGAGTATATATGATTCTGTGTCTTGCCAACTCCATCTTCAAATGCCCGAATCTTTCAATCATCTTTGACACTGATTCGTTTTTCAAACATCCAAACAAATCAAATTCTTTTCTTAACAACTTTTTTATTTTAACTATCTCGACACTACCCACACATTTCACTCTCAGTTTCTCCCATAGATCTTTCGAATTTGTGTACTCAATCAACGATATTATGTCATCTCTCACAGACTGATGAAGCAATGCAATGCACTTTTACTCAACAACAAATCTATCTACATCAGTATCTGCTATATTTTCATAATCCGATCTTCCCATATTGAAACCATTCTTCATGCTCTTCCAACTGGGATACACAAACGCTTTTAGCCACTCTTCAAACCTTTTAGCCCATCTATTGTATTCTTCAATCGCCATCAGTTTGGGAGGTTTGTTGTATGTGCTATATGCACTCTCCACACTCAAAGCATCAGACAGGGTTTTCTTTGCACTCGGATTAGGAGCATTTTCATTTTTGTTGTTTGATGTATCATATCCGGTGTTTCCCGTGAAAGCAAACATGTTACTGAACGGATTCATAAACTCATCCATCTTCACGTATCTGAAACAGTCAACAAATACTTAGAAAATTTTTGGAATTTAGGACAAGTTTAAACGAAATTAGTTCACGTGAAATTAGCTTTCACACGAAACAAACAGATTTCATGCGAAATAATCTTTCACATGAAATACTTCTTCACACGAAATACCCTTCACACGAAATAGCAACTTTGGTGCGAAATAAAATCTGATTCCGTGCAAAATATGAAATAGTATGCTGATTTCGTGCGAAATAACTTGATTTCGTACGAAATAGCTTGATTTCGTACGAAATAAGGAACAATATGCTGATTTCGTGCGAAATAGGTTTCTCAGTTTTAATTTCGTGCGAAATATGGGCTGACTATTTCATGCGAAATAGTGATGACATCAGGAAGTCGGCCACGATTTTGTCAAATTGATCCAGATTTTGTTCGAATTTTGGTCCAATTCTTTCCAGGATTCATTAAAATGGTGTTTTACGTGATATATGTGAAATTCAATCTATTTTGTCCGTTAAATCTCGTTTAATTTTGAAAAGAATGAGTAGAAGTGATGAAAACAAGCTGAATTGGTATAAACTCTTCTTCCTGAGCTCTGATACCACTTGTTGGATCGTCGTGTGACCCGAACGAGTCAATCAGAAGTGTTTATGATCCATATCAAAGGCGGAATCAGTGATATAGACGTGAAACAGCTTGATTCTCCTTAATTATCCTTTTATTAATGATTTCAAAGCAATCCTGATCGTTTGACAAACTGGCAGCACCTCGGCTCTGAAATCTCAAACGTTACAAATGAAATCACAACTTGGGTATTTATAGTGGTTGTAATTTCTCATGGAATTAGCATCTACTATTTCGTACGAAATAGCAGATTGCTATTTCGTGCGAAATTAACCTTTCACACCCAAACCCTAGATTTCTCAAACTACGTGCCCTGATCTAATCATTCTATTACAAGACGAAGTTAATAGACATTTATGCACCATCATCTTTTTTTTAAACTCTAGGGCTTCGGTGTTGTTGATGGATGAAAGGTTACGGATTTCGGGTGATTAAAGTGTGCAGCGGGTGTGGTGGTGTGTTGTGGCGGCCGACGATTAAAATGTGCAGCGGGTGTGGGTGATTGAAGTGTACAGGGGCTGTGGGTTTTAGGGTTTGGCAGAATGGACATGGAGAAGATGAAGATACGAGGACAAAGGTAGGTTTGGGTGGTGATACGAGGGAGGGTGTGGAAAGAGGTTGGATGTTGCAGATTGTATTAAATAAGAGGTGGGGTGGGGCCACAAAGCTTTATTTAATTATAATCTTTTATTTATTAGTTTTTTTAATAGTGAGGGCATTTTAGTCATTTCATAGCCACTTAACACCAAAAACTAACCTTCATCCACGCTAGGGACTATCCGTCCGAGAACGAATTTGTAAAACTTGGGGACTATAGCTGTAATTTTAAAAACGTAGGGACTATAGGTGAAATCTAGGCAAACCACAGGGACTACCCGGGCACTTTTCTCTTAATAATTGGTATGATTCTATAACTAATCTCAAAGAGTCCTCAAAATAATAATTGATATCATTCTATAATTAGCTAAGACTATGGGGTCTGGGGCGTTGTTTTTGACGTTGAAGGGGGTTTAACATCGGCTACACCATCTCGGCACGGCGTTGGACTTGGTGTTGCCCGCTTGGTGTGGTTATTCTGCCTGGCGTGAGGTGGGGGGTTGGGTGATATGGCGGGCTATGGTTGGCTGGTTCAAAGTAGCCGTTGGGGGTAGCTTGTCACACCCTGACTTTTGCGGAAGCGTATGCGTGTGACTTAATCGGTTCTCATTGCATTCGATTATAATAAACAACTATATGATCAAAATGATGTTCATCCATTCAAAGGTTTGAAATATTACAACACAAGTCATTTAAGTTTCAACCAAAACCCTCAAGTTATGATACAAACAAAAGTGGATGACATCTAAACTTGAAATTTACGTCTTGAAAATAACACCAGCGCCCAAGATCCAACTTGTTTCCTGAAATACATAATGTTGGTGTGAGTTCATGTAGTTTTTGTATAAACATTTAAGCATTCGTTGTAGAAAACATGGTATGTAATTGTACTGAAATATGTACTTCTGTAAATGTAAGGAAATCGAGATCACTAATGGTTTGCAAGGCCATTAACATTGTGACACGACATAGGAAGCCACCAAACCTAGGCATTTTTGTCGAGATCGACTGAGACACAAAAGCACTCATTGGTAGAAGTAGGCCAAGAGTGGGGTTGCCTGAAACCTATTAGATCTAACCCTTCTGTTCCGCGGTCTAAATGTGTACGTTGATTAATGGTGCTTATAGTACCCTATTCGTGACATGATCTAAAGTATCATTCCTTAGTTTTTGTATTCAACATACCATAACACATGTATTTTCCCCAAGTTTAGAAAACAAGTAAAAGTTTAAAAGTGGGGACATGAACTCACAACTTTGCGTATCCTGCGCCGTAAACTTCACTGTGACAACTCGTATTTCAAACCTTTTCTTTGTACTTTGATGTAACGTATGTGGAACGTTATGTGATTATGTGAACTTTGTGATCAATTGAATGTTATGTTATGTTATATGTTTATGTGTATAATGAACCGATCGCACAACACTATTCGAATCGCACAAGGTTGTGCTGATCGCACAACATGTTGGGCCGAGTTAGGTTTGGGCTTCTTATGCATGCTAAACAGTTATCGTTTAACGTGTTCTTTGGATATGCCATGATCAATACGTGTTTGTAACCTGTTAGCTTATGTGTAAACATACGTGCACTACATGAACCTAGACCTGACTTGTATGGTAACCATGTTAGGACGTGGTTGAGCTCTAGCAGCTCGATTGACCCTTCGTTTATCTGCCGAGCTAACCTAAGGTGAGTTCACACTTTCTACAAAGCATGGGATTCCTAGGGGTTGGGAATGGGTTAAGGAATATGGATTTCCTCGTCCTTCTTGGGTAGGACAGTACGGGTTCAGGAATATAATTCCTCGTCCTCTTGGACAGTTTACATTTCACTAGACCAAAACTCTATCACGAAGTCCCTCCTTTTTATATCGACTTAATCGCCGGGCCAATGGCGAGCGGGTCATTAGTTAGATAGCGCTATTTAGGTCTGACAAGCCTCACACCGTGCCGCAGAGGACGGGCGTGAACTAATGGATATGGGCACGTCAATGATGATAGACATTGACAGTTCAGGGCACATAAACATGACTACAGTCAGCAGTCGATATGGTAACGAGTCTAGTAGTATATACACGGGGTATCCCCCACGGCCGAAGAGCCAGATAATTAAACATGGGGTAGCCCCCACGGCTGGATTGCCAGAGTAAACGGGATTAAAACAGAACACGTTTTCAACTATGGGGTAACTCCTACGGCAGGGATGCCAGTTAAAGGAAACTGTTTTTGGAACAACTTAAAATGAACACCCAACTGTGAACTCGCTCAACATTGTTGTTGACTCGTTACTACATGCTTTGCAGGTCAATAGGTACTTAGCTGGAGCTTGCATGGGGAAGAGTCGTTGTGGGACATGGACAATGGTGTGCCATGTTAAACATTGAAAACTTTTGAACTCATATTTTGTTTTGGTTTTAATCGTTATGCTTCCGCTTGCAACTTAAACTATGTTTTGTTTGGACACCAATTGTATTGGTTGGATTTTATAATTTCTTACATGCTTGTTCAATATGATTGGTGGCAGGATCCTGGTCAGTCACGCCTCCAAGCGGTGATACTCCGCATGTGGATTTTGGGGGTGTGACAGATTGGTATCAGAGCCATTGGTTATAGTGAACTTGGTTTTAATAAGGGAAAAAGTTTTTGTTAAAACCAGACTATAACCTGTACAGTGCTCAACGATCCACAACGACGCTTCACTCCACGTGCAAGGCTCGACATTCTAGGTGATATGGTTTATGTTATATTGCCTACTTGCTAGTTACGTAGAACCTTGATTATGGTATGCTTAGATAAGAATAGCAACGATAGTTTGAAAACACATGTGCGCTTACTCTCTTCTGTCATCGCACTTTCACGAACCCCTCTCACACACGTTTTCCTTTGATATGAAGATCATGAGTGGACGCGTTAACATGACTCAAGCCCAGTTGACGGCTCTGATTAACCAACAAGTTGCTGCGGCACTTGCAGCCGCACAAGCAAGAAGTATACCCTGCAGTTTAAACTCATTCTAGGATCTTTAGGTCCTACTCTCGTGAACCAACCTTTGTGTTACACTTTGTCCTTTCTTACTCTCACGGCAGGTCAACCTGCACAACCTCCCGTGTGCACTTTCAAGACCTTTATGGACTGTCGACCTAGTACCTTCAGTGGTACCGAAGGAGCGGTAGGTCCTCCTCCACTGGTTTGAGAAACTCGAATCTGTCTTCGAGATGTGTGAATGCCCTGAGGCTCGCAGGGTGAAGTATGCTACTGGTACTCTCGAGGGTATAGCGCTCACGTGGTGGAACGCTCAAGTTCAAATGTTGGGGTTGGTTACTGCTAATGCTACCCCATGGAACAATTTCAAGGAGCTAATCAAAGAGGAGTATTGCAATCGTGATGACATCCATAAACTGGAGGTAGAGTTCTTCAACCTCAAGATGACGGGGTCAGAAATTGAAGCATACACAAAAAGATCGAACGAGCTGGCTATTTTGTGCCCTACAATGGTGGATCCTCCCATCAAACGTATCGAACTGTATCTCAAGGGTTTAGTGCCAGAGATTCAAAGTCATGTGACTTCAGCTAACCTCGCCACCATCCAGCAAGTTGTACAATTGGCACATCGTCTCACTGACCCGGCGGTGGAGCAGAACAGGTTACCAAAACGTATTAGTACTACAGCTACTTCAGATGCTCCTAGTGACAACAAGCGGAAATGGGATGGAGCTTCAAGCAAAGGTTCAACTTCTGTTCAATCTCAGTCTCAACAGAGAAGGACTGACGACTACAAGAGCCCTAGTCAGCAATCATCTGGAAGTCAAAGTCAAGGTGGATACAGGGGAATTCACCCCAAATGCAATCGCTGTAACCTACACCACATCGGGCCATGCACCAGGAGTAACTGTCATCGGTGCAACAAGCCAGGCCACGCCGCAAAGGATTGCAGAAGTTTATACCCCGCAAACCAGAATCGTCAGCAACAACAAGCCCCACAACGTCAGCAGCAGCAGCAAGGCATCAACAAAGGGTGCTTTCAGTGTGGAGCTGAAGGCCACTTCAAGAGAGATTGTCCCCAACTGAACCGGAACCAGAACAACAACAACAATAATAACAACCAGGGGAATGGAAACAACGGGGGTAACAATGACAATGGTGCAAGGGGTCGTGTGTTCGTTATTGGCCAGGGTTAAGCGAGGAATGATCCCAATGTAGTGACGGGTAAGTTCCTTCTCGACGACTTTTATGTTACAGTTTTATTTTATTCGGGTGCCGATACTAGCTACGTGTCCTTAAAAGTTAGTCAACTGCTTAAGCGTACCCCAACACTTCTGAACACCAAGCACACTGTAGAGCTAGCTAATGGTAAGAGTTTAGAGGCCACACACGTAGTCAAGGGATGTAATCTTGTTCTTGCTAATCAGACCTTCTCTGTCGACCTCATTCCTATCGTTCTGGGTAGTTTCGACGTTGTCATTGGGATGGATTGGTTATCCCAACACCGAGCAGAGATTCTTTGCAACGAGAAGATTGTCCGTATTCCTCGTTCAGATGATGAACCACTCATGATTCGTGGCGACAAGAGGGGTGCTGTTGAGAGCATCATCTCTTTCCTTAAGGCCCAAAAGTGTTTGCGAAAGGGTCACACTGCTATTTTGGCTCTCGTTACTGACACCTCGAAGAAAGATAAGAAGATAGAAGATTTTCCGATTGTACGCGACTATCCTGAGGTATTTCCTGAGGAACTACCTGGTCTTCCACCTCATCGTCAAGTCGAATTTCAGATTGAGCTAGCTCCTGGAGCCGCACCAATAGCTCGTGCACCGTATCACCTAGCTCCATCAGAATTGGAAGAACTGTCCACGCAACTACAAGAACTTTTGGACAAGGGATTTATTCATCCTAGCTCTTCGCCATGGGGAGCTCCAGTCTTGTTTGTGAAGAAGAAGGATGGTACCTTCCGTATGTGTATCGACTATCGCGAACTCAACCAGGTGACCGTGAAGAATCGTTATCCTCTTCCACGTATTGATGACTTATTCGACCAGCTGCAAGGGTTGAGCTACTACTCGAAGATTGATCTGAGATCGGGATATCACCAGCTGAGAGTCCGAGAAGAGGACGACTCCAAAACAGCCTTTAGAACTCGGTATGGACACTACAAGTTTTTGGTCATGCCTTTTGGGCTGACAAACGCACCTGCGATTTTCATGGACCTTATGAATCGAGTGTGCAAGCCTTACCTAGATAAGTTCGTTATAGTTTTCATCGACGACATCCTGATCTATTCGAAGAGTCAAGAGGAACACAAACACCATCTACGACTCATTTTGGAACTCCTTCGAACAGAACAGCTTTACGCAAAATTCTCGAAATGCGACTTCTGGCTTCGTGAAGTCCATTTCCTAGGCCATGTGGTAAACAAGGATGGGATTCATGTTGATCCATCTAAGGTAGACTCGATTAAGAACTGGCCTGCACCTCGCACACCAACGGAAATTCGCCAATTCTTGGGTTTGGCAGGTTACTACAGGAGGTTCATTAAGGATTTTTCCAAGATTGCACAACCTCTCACCTCACGCAGAAGGGCGTTACTTATCGATGGGGTAATGCACAAGAATCGGCATTTCAGCACCTAAAGGATAGACTTTGCAGTGCACCTATTCTTTCATTGCCAGAGGGCACATACGACTTTGTGGTTTACTGCGACGCATCAATTCAAGGTCTTGGTTGTGTATTGATGCAACGGGATAAAGTTATTGCGTACGCCTCACGCCAACTTAAAGTTCATGAAAGGAACTACGCTACACACGATTTAGAGCTGGGAGCAGTTGTTTTTGCACTTAAGATATGGAGACATTACCTGTACGGTACCAAGTGTGCCATTTACACCGATCACAGAAGTCTCGAGCATATCTTCAAACAGAAGGAGTTGAACATGCGACAACGTCGATGGGTCGAACTACTGAATGATTACGAATGCTCGATCAGATACCATCCGGGCAAAGCCAATGTTGTGGCCGACGCCCTCAGTCGAAAAGATACCACACCTAGGCGTGTGCGAGCATTACAACTCACTATCCAATCTAGTCATCCTGCACAGATACGAGATGCTCAGGTAGAAGCATTGAAACTAGAAAACGTCAGGGCTGAAGCCCTACGCGGCTCAAGGCAACGATTAGAACAAAAGGCAGACGATGCCTACTACGTAACAGGACGCATCTGGGTCCCATTCTATGGCAACCTGCGAGAGCTTGTGATGGATGAGGCACACAAGTCTCGTTACTCAGTACATCCTGGTTCGGATAAGATGTACCACAATCTAAAAACTACATATTGGTGGCCTAGCATGAAAGCTCACATAGCAACCTACGTTAGTAAATGTTTGACTTGTGCGAGAGTCAAAGTCGAATACCAGAAACCTTCAGGCCTACTTCAACAACCAGAGATACCACAATGGAAATGGGAGCAAATTTCCATGGATTTTGTTACTGGCCTGCCTAGATCTCAACGGGGGAATGATACTATTTGGGTGATCGTGGATCGACACAAAGTCTGCACACTTTTTGGCCATCAAGGAAACGGATAAGTTCTCCACCCTAGCAAACGTTTATCTTAGGGAAGTGGTTTCGAGGCACGGGGTGCCCACCTCTATTATTTCCGATCGTGATGCACGTTTCACTTCAGAACTTTGGCAAGCGATGCACAAATCCTTTGGCTCACGATTAGACATGAGCACAACTTATCACCCTCAGACGGATGGGCAGTCTGAGCGCACCATTCAAACTTTAGAAGACATGCTTCGGGCATGTGTGATTGACTTTGGCAACGGCTGGGAAAAGCATCTGCCACTTGTGGAATTTTCGTATAATAACAGCTACCACACCAGCATTAAAGTTGCTCCGTTTGAGGCATTGTATGGGCGTAAATGCCGATCACCTCTTTGTTGGGCAGAGGTGGGTGACAGTCAGATCACGGGTCCAGAACTCGTAGTTGATACTACAGAAAGGATTGCTCAGATACGACAACGCATGGCGGCAGCTCGCGACCGTCAGAAAGCATACGCTAATAAGCGCAGGAAACCACTCGAGTTCCAAGTTGGGGATCGAGTGCTACTCAAAGTTTCACCCTGGAAGGGTGTGGTTCATTTTGGCAAATGAGGCAAACTTAACCCGCGATACGTTGGACCATTCGACATCATAGAGAAAATAGGTAGGGTGGCCTACAAACTGAACTTACCAGCAGAACTCAGTGGAGTTCACAACGTTTTCCACGTGTCGAATCTAAAGAAGTGTCTGTCAGATGAGACCCTCATAGTTCCTTTGAAGGAGCTCACTATCGACGATCAGCTGTGATTCGTCGAGGAACCAGTTGAAATCACGGACCGGGATGTTAAGGTCCTCAAGCGTACTAGAATTCCTCTCGTTCGAGTTCGTTGGAACTCACGTCGTGGCCCAGAGTTCACCTGGGAACGCGAAGATCAAATGAAACAAAAGTATCCCCAATTGTTCGCAAACAGTACAACCACTATTGAGGCTGAAGCTACTGCGGAATTTCGGGACGAAATTCCAGATCAACGGGGGGAGGATGTGACACCCCAGGAAAACCAGTAAAACCACGCAACTTAACTAGCTTCCTCAGTGAGTACGTACCAAATTTCGGGATGAAATTTCTTTCAACTTGGGGATAATGTGACAACTCGTATTTCAAACCTTTTCTTTGTACTTTGATGTAACGTATGTGGAACGTTATGTGATTATGTGAACTTTGTGATTAATTGAATGTTATGTTATGTTATATGTTTATGTGTATAATGAACCGATCGCACAACACTATTCGAATCGCACAAGGTTGTGCTGATCGCACAACATGTTGGGCCGAGTTAGGTTTGGGCTTCTTATGCATGCTAAACAGTTATCGTTTAACGTGTTCTTTGGATATGCCATGATCAATACGTGTTTGTAACCTGTTAGCTTATGTGTAAACATACGTGCAATACATGAACCTAGACCTGACTTGTATGGTAACCATGTTAGGACGTGGTTGACCTCTAGCAGCTCGATTGACCCTTCGTTTATCTGCCGAGCTAACCTAAGGTGAGTTCACACTTTCTACAAAGAATGGGATTTCCAGGGGTTGGGAATGGGTTAAGGAATATGGACTTCCTCGTCCTTCTTGGGTAGGACAGTACGGGTTCAGGAATATAATTCCTCGTCCTCTTGGACAATTTACATTTCACTAGACCAAAACTCTATCACGAAGTCCCTCCATTTTATATCGACTTAATCGCCGGGCCAATGGTGAGCGGGTCATTAGTTAGATAGCGCTATTTAGGTCTGACAAGCCTCACACCGTGCCTCAGAGGACGGGCGAGAACTAATGGATCTGGGCACGTCAATGATGATAGACATTGACAGTTCAGGGCACATAAACATGACTACAGTCAGCAGTCGATATGGTAACGAGTCTAGTAGTATATACATGGGGAATCCCCCACGGCTGAAGAGCCAGATAATTAAACATGGGGTAGCCCCCACGGCTGGATTGCCAGAGTAAACGGGATTAAAATAGAACACGTTTTCAACTATGGGGTAACCCCCACGGCAGGGATGCCAGTTAAAGGAAACTGTTTTTGGAACAACTTAAAACGAACACCCAACTGTGAACTCGCTCAACATTGTTGTTGACTCGTTACTACATGCTTTGCAGGTCAATAGGTACTTAGCTGGAGCTTGCATGGGGAAGAGTCGTTGTGGGACATGGACAATGGTGTGCCATGTTAAACATTGAAATCATTTGAACTCATATTTTGTTTTGTTTTTAATCGTTATGCTTCCGCTTGCAACTTAAACTATGTTTTGTTTGGACACCAATTGTATTGGTTGGATTTTATAATTTCTTACATGCTTGTTCATTATGATTGGTGGCAGGATCCTGGTCAGTCACGCCTCCAAGCGGTGATACTCCGCATGTGGATTTCGGGGGTGTGACATTCACCGGTTGGTTTCGTAGCATCGTGACCAATACGTGTTCTGTTAATGTTGGTCACTAGACTTGTATCACACAAGTACAATTCACCATCTTTTGTTTATGTATATGTTCTTTGTATGTTCAATCTTTGTGAGGGTCGTGCCCTTGTTTGTCGGGTCTTGCCCGTTGAGTATGTATTGCTTATTCGTAAATATATATTTCACTTCACAAATATATATTCATTTTCGTAGACTTTTCCAGGTAATAAGTTGTTAAAAATAATTTATATTTTTAAATTTTCATGTATGTTACTTAAATTATTTTCCCAAAAATAAATATAAGTATTTTGTGAAATAATATTCTTATTACTATTTTTGTACAAGTATTCTTAGGAAAGTATACTTGTATTTTGTGTAAACACTTGTGTATTTTGTGTTTTTCACCAAAAATCAATACTTTGATTTCTATTACTTTCCGGAATTAGATTTCTTAAAAATAATATATTTTTAAGACTTGTAAGAAATATATATATTTTGTCATGCTATAAAATATATATAATCATTCTCGTTATTCACCCGATTTTTGTACACTTGTATACTTATGTATTCTCATATGTTTGTATGTGTATTTTTGTATTCATGCTCCATGGGAGTATTCAGTTTATTTTCAAGTTCCTAATACACTACTACATATAATACATATAATATACACTTGGCACAAAATTTGGCGATCACTAAATATATATATTTTCTCTTAAAATATACATATTTAATATTAATTTTAACTTGAAGAAACCATCATTTCTTGACTTGTAATTTTACACAAAAATTAGGGAAACCTTGGTAAATATTTTTAGGTGGATTTTTGGGGAATAAGTTTCACCAAAACTTATATTTTTCTAAGTGTCAAAATTTATAAAAATTTTGACATAGTTTCCCCTAAAAATGGAGGTTTCCCATGTTTTCAAAACATGCGTTTATTTTCTTTTCATCATCAAAACAATTTTCCAACAACAATCATCAACAATAAACACTAACTTTTTCATATGAAACATCATGGTGAACTTGTCTCTTGTTAAAAATGTTTAGTCTTTTAGATCTACACTTTACATATTACGATCTTTCCAAAAACAAGTGTTCTTTTGTATTTTAAACAAACTTATGTGAAACTTTAATCCACTAACTCATTCATCCATGAGTTTTATGTTTTCAAACCTTGTAAATCATGTTTGAAAAGTACTTTTATGTTTATTAGAAAGATCATCATTTTCAATATCATGTTTAACCATGGATCTTTCAAGACCCATGCTTAATATCTTTAGATCTTTCATAAACAAGCTTTGTATTAAACTTTTAACAAACTTTTCATAGATATTAGTTTCAAAAATTAGTTTAACACACACTTTATTACTTTAAGATTACAAGTTTATGTGTAAAAATTCCTATTTCAAGTTCACATTATGCTTCATGTGTTCACCTTCAAGTTTAACCATGGATCCTTCAAGATCCATGCTTAAACTTGGTAGATCCTAGCTTTAACATACTTGATCTAATCATAAACACAAGATACCACATCAACAACTTCATTACATACACTAAAATTTCATGCAATCACTTATTTTCTTCATGAATATTTTAGATCTTCTTATTTTTAACATTAGAAGTTAAGTTGTTTAGATGGTGAAACTTGTACATAACATAAACATGACTTAAATTAGTGATCAAGAGGCTTACTACTAGCTCTAATGGCTAGGGAAGTGGCACAAAAATGGAGATGATAATCAAGGAAGAAAGTGCGTGGTTAAAAGCTTCACAAAGAGGTCCTTCAAGTTCTAGCACCAAACACCTTCCTAAATGGGCTTCTTGCACCTTGTAGTAAGCTTGGATTGTGAGGAAGTGAAGTGAAAATGGTGAGGTGTTGGTGGGGGTTGTGAGCCGTGAGCAAGAGAGGGAGGAGGGAAGAAGATGAGTGAGTGTGAGTGTAGGATTAGTTTAGATTTTATAAAGATTCTCCATATCTACTTTATGGTATATTTGTAGAATATTCTTTAGCATAAGATCTAATATAATCTAATAAAATCAAGTAAAATCAAATAAAATCCCCATGTGGGACCCATAGGGCCGGATTTGGTGAAGGGGGGGGGGGGTAAAATGTAAAATTTTGGAAGTTGAAGGTTTAAAGTGCAAATGATAAGGCTTAAGTAAGTTTAAGTGTGTTTAGGTGTTTTTATGATTTTTAAGGTGTTCTAGCATCAATACTAGATTAATTATCATAAAAACATTACTTCTAGTCAAATTTTGATGTCCCGGTTATTGTCCGGTTGTTCGGTTCATTACGGTTCGTTAAAGTGCTGAATTGCGCAGTTTCACTAGGTATAAAGCACTTTTTATGGAAGTTTTAATTCCTGATACTTTGTAAGTTATTTTGGACAACAAAACATAAATTTTGCGTGATGTTATTGTGTTAAAAGCTGAATTATTGCTGAATTATGCTGAATTCTGCATTTAAAGTGAGTTTCGGGTGATTTTTAGTGCATAGTTTAGCTTCCGGAAAGCTTATATGTTAACCCTTGTATCCATACTTGGGTTTTAATGTATTTTAGAAGTTGGACCTACTCCTAGGCCCTAATTCCTTTATCTGACTGCTTTCTGCAGGGCTGCTAACACAATGTGTCTTACCGATGAGTTTACTAGTCTTTCTGACGCAACGCTAAAAGTAATGCATAAAGCAATATTTGAAGTATAAAACGTGCATGAATTCACATGTATAGCATGAAATCAGACTATGTTGACATTTAAGCACATAATTACAGATATTTAATAATAATTAGACTGTACGGAAATCACCGGTTTTGTGCCAGTTGTCACAGTCTCCCCCCGTTAAAAGAATTTCGTCCCGAAATTCAGGCGGAGTCATCTCCCGTAGGAGCTTTCTCCAACAGATGGGGGTACTTGGCTTTCAACCAGTCTTCACATTCCCACGTGTACTCGGGTCCGTGTTTTAGAGTTCCAACGTACTTTGACAAACTTAATGCGACTCCTCCTTGTTTTATGGATCTTCCAATCCGTCACCTCAACAGGCTGTTCTGTAAATCGGAGTGTGTCGTCGATATGCACCTCATCCGTAGGGGTGATAACTGTTTCTTGGGTTGGACTCTTTTTTTGGGGTTGGACACATGAAACGTATCATGTACACCATTAAGTTCTTTCGGTAACTCCAACTTGTACGCCATGGTGCCAATCTTTTCCAAGATCTTGAATGGTAATTTTATGCTTGTCTTGATTCTGAACGTTTGACGACGCAAATTTTGCTGGATACATTGGACCATTCACCATGGATTCGACTTTCCACGTTTTCCAAATCTTGCTACACCTTTCCAAGGTGAGACTTTCAACAGGACCTTGTCTCCCACCTTGAATTCTAAGGGTTTTCGTCTTCGATCAGCGTAGCTCTTTTGTCGATCGCGAGCTGCCTTAATGCGCTCTCAGATCTGCACGATCTTGTCGGTTGTCTCTTGAACAAGTTCAGGACCAACCATACGTTTGTCTCCAGCGTCTGCCCAATAAGGCGAGCGGCACTTGCGGCCATACAGAGCTTCGAACGACGTGGCTTTCATGTTTGTATGGTAGCTGTTATTATAGGAAAACTCAACTAAAGGCAGATGAGTATCCCAGCTACCGCCTAGAGCCATAACACATGTGCGAAGCATATCTTCCAGTGTTTGTATGGTCCGTTCGCTCTGACCGTCTGTTTGCGGATGGAAGGCCGTGCTTAGACCTAGTTGAGATCCAAAGGCCTCTTGGAAGGATTGCCAGATCCTTGAGACAAAACGTCCATCTCTGTCTGAAATAATCGAAACAAGCATTCCATGTCGTGCTACAATTTCCTTAAGATACAGCTCAGCAAGCTTTCCGGTGCTATCCTTCTCTCGGATGGGTAGAAATATGCTGACTTCGTTAATCGATCAACTATCACCCATATCATATCATGCCCTCTAGGGGTCCTGGGTAATTTATTTATGAAGTCCATCGAGATTTGCTCCCACTTCCACATGGGTATCTCGGGTTGTTGAAGTAGGCCAGATGGTTTCTGATATTCGGCCTTGACCTTAGCACAGGTTAGGCACTTTCCAACGTAAACAGCTACGTCGCTCTTAAGTCTTGGCCACCAATAATATTCTTTCAAGTCTTGATACATTTTGTACGATCCTGGGTGGATCGAGTATCTTGACTTGTGAGCTTTATCAAAGATGACTCCTTGAATACCGCCATAGAGCGAAACCCAAATGCGCCCCATAAAGCATAAGGTTCCCTCTTCGTTTGACACCAATTTCTTTTCCATACCTCGGAGATACTCGGCTCTAAGATTCCCTTCTTAAGGGCTTCTTGCTGTGCGTCATGAATGCATGCAGTAAGATTTGTTTGAATAGTCATTTCCAATGCTCGAACCCTTAGGGTCTTAACCATTTCCTTTCGTCTTTAACGCGTCTGCTACTACGTTTGCCTTTCCGGGGTGGTACTTAATCTCACAATCATAATCGTTTAGCAACTCAACCCAGCATCGTTGACGCATATTTAATTCCTTCTGATCAAATATATGCTGTAAGCTTTTGTGATCAATGGAGATAGTACATCGAGTACCATATAAATAATGTCGCCAGATCTTCAAGGTAAATACCACCACGCCTAGCTCCAGGTCGTGTGTGGTGTAATTCTTCTCATGCATCTTCAACTGTCTAGAAGCGTAAGCGACGACCTTTTGGCGTTGCATGAGCACGCAACCCAATCCTTGGCGCGAAGCGTCACAGTATACCACGAAGTCTTCAGTGCCTTCAGGTAAGGATAGTATCGGTGTATCGCATAGCTTATTTTTGAGAAGTTGGAAGGCTTCTTCCTGCTTATTACCCTTGTAGTACTTCTTATCCTTCTGTGTGAGGGAAGTCAACGGTCGAGCTATCATGGGGAAGTTCCCGATAAATCGGCGGTAGTAGCCTGCTAATCCCAAAAATTGTCGAACTTCGGTTGGAGTTTTGGGGGCTTCCCAATTCTTTATCGCTTCCATCTTTGCTGGATCTACATGAATGCCCTTCTCGTTCAGGACATGACCAAGGAATTGTACTTCACGAATCCAAAATTCGCATTTTGAGAACTTTGCATAAAGTTTCTCTTTCTTGGATCCTTAACTGGTGATATCCAGATCGAAGGTCGATCTTGGAGTAGTAACTCGATCCCTGTAACTGATCGAATAAGTCGTCAATCCTCGATAGTGGATACTGATTCTTGACAGTGAGCTTATTCAGTTCTCTATAATCGAAACACATCCGTAGGGTTTTATCCATCTTCTTTACGAACAAAACTGGAGCTCCCCAAGGCGAGAGGCTCGGCCTTATAAATCCTTTATCTAACAACTCCTGGAGTTGTGTAGATAATTCTTGCATCTCGGATGGCGCAAGTCGGTAGGGTGCCTTGGCTACAGGAGCGGCGCCTGGAACCAAGTCAACATGGAATTTGACTTGTCTTTATGGAGGTAGTCCTGGCAGATCTTCGGGAAAAACATCAGGAAATTCCTTCACCACAGGATTGTCTTCGAGTTTCGGCTCCTCAGCCTTCTTATCTACTACGTGCGCCAGGAGTGCAATGCATCCTCTGCGTAGGCATTTATGCGCCTTCGTACAGTTTATGATTTGCAGAGGCGTGTCTCGTTTCTCTCCATGCACAATGAGTGTCTCATCATTCGCAAGAGGGATGCGAATGATTTTCTCGTGACAAACAACTTCAGCCTTATTCTTGGATATCCAATCCATGACGACTACCACATCATAACTACCTAAACCAACTGGTAGAGGGTTGATAGAGAACTTTCGTTTCCCCAAGCCCAAGCATACAACCCTTAATAACTTTATCCATCCCGACTGATTTCCCATTTGCCAACTCTATAGCATATGGGGAGTATAGCTTACTTGTTCCTAAGCCAAGTATATCCTTAATACCACAGTCGGCGTTGGTATCAAATAGAACGGATGCACTGTGTCGGTTTATAAGGAACATACTCGTAACTACGTTCGGGTCCTAGCGTGCCTTGCGTATTCCCTTCATGAAAATGCTCCCAAGAGCTCGAACTTCTCTTCGAACAGTCCTTCTGATAGTGTCCTTTGTCGCCACATCCGTAGCAATTCTCGGCCTCTGCCATTGCTATTACTGTCCTAAATTCCATTCACATGTCTCAAACCAGACCAACATACCTCCTTGCTATGCCCGGTCTTGCCCCAATTTCATAACTACGAGTCCTGCACGGCCCTGTGTGATAATAACCACCTCTATCACACTTTGGTAGTTCTCCTTGGTAGGTTTTTATCACCTATCTTAGTCGTGACAACGAATGCCTTGACTTTCCTATTCGCAGTGGTTTCCTCATGCTTGTTGTTTGCTTCGTATTGGACGATTGCTTCAGCAACTTGTTGGTTCCACAGAGCTTCAGGCTCAGTTCTTGTTGCAGGTAAAGGTTCTGATTAGACTCGGCCAACGTTTCCTTTGCTGTGGTTCCATGTGCTTCTCTTGTATGAAACATACTGACAAGAGTAAACATTTATTTTGGAATAAATGTCGTTGTCTTGCGTAGCAAACCTCCTCGGAGTCACCTTACTCCGATTGATGCAAGTCATCCAGGGCTATAAAAATACGGTGAGGTCTTCCCTTCACCTTGTTCCTTGTTTATTCCTCAAGTCTCTGACTCTTCCATAGTCTTTAGTTTTACATAAACGGGTATGCTTCACAGGAGATGGGGGGGTTGTGCATTTCTACCATGTATAGAGGTAAGTGATAGTGAAAACGCATAGATAAGGTCGTGAGGGTACATGACTTCTTCCTCGGGACCGAATTGTGCCTTGCAGCAACCGTAAAGTGGTTTCCAGGGTGTGAATGCACTACCCAAACGATGGGGTGCACCATGGGATAATGAGGGTGGAAGTACTGATGGGTGCGTCAGTGTTGTATTATGGGTAGAAGTGTCTGACACGAAGTAGGCGAAGACAAGTTTCCTGCTTGTAAGGTGCTATAGCAATTATCTAGGTATTGCCCTACTATATGAAGGTGTGAACACTTAGAAAGTTTTGGATGGGTGGTGATCATTAGCTTGACCCGCAGAGTCCACCAGGATTTCCATGCACTACAAGTCGTTATTACGTGGGCCCTCGTAATAATAAATTGTCTTGCACGGTCACCCCAGCTTTCCCTCGTTCAAAGTAGATGATCAACCACAGAGGGGACACTACTGTCCTTATACCTCCGACATGGAAAGGACCATTATGGTGGTCCACGCGCCATCATTTGTTATCGCTACGCGCGTATAGGCACAATGCTTTAGATGTAACAGGAATAAGGGGAATTCCTGGAAGTTTGGAGGGGCACCTTCAAGATGAGTACTTCATTTTCCTTGATTGGACGGGAGTGTCGTCAATCTCGCTTCGTAAAAGCCACCGGGGTCTCGTCTTACTGATAAGGTCGTTGTCCAAGGTTGCCTCCTCCGCCTCGCCGTCACTGCCGTAGTCAGGCACCTTCACATTCACGGGAGAAGAACAACCATTTTCTACAGAATCAAGCTCGGGGCCTCATTTGGCAATCAACCATAAGCTCCGTAGTGTACGCGAGGTCGATAATCTCATTACGCAAGTCAAGAATAATAATAGGATTCGAAGTCGAAGGTATCTTGTTCAATAATCATTCCGTACACATTTATGCATATATAATAGCGTTACTTAGTATACACAAGCAAATAATTGATACATGTCTCATATAACTCTCGTTTGTTCTTTCCTTTGAAAAACATTGGATTCATGGATCTTGGCGCTTTTTGTAAATGCAATGAAAAACCTTTTGTAAAAATGATTTCGTGAGAGAGTCCTAATGATTGTAGTCTAGACTCGAGAAGAAATCCTAGTTCACTACAATCGAAGCTCTGATACCAAACTGTCACACCCTGACTTTTGCGGAAGCGTATGCGTGTGACTTAATCGGTTCTCATTGCATTCGATTATAATAAACAACTATATGATCAAAATGATGTTCATCCATTCAAAGGTTTGAAATATTACAACACAAGTCATTTAAGTTTCAACCAAAACCCTCAAGTTATGATACAAACAAAAGTGGATGACATCTAAACTTGAAATTTACGTCTTGAAAATAACACCAGCGCCCAAGATCCAACTTGTTTCCTGAAATACATGTAAGTTTGGGAAAATCGTCAACATAATGTTGGTGTGAGTTCATGCAGTTTTTGTATAAAAATTTAAGCATTCGTTGTTGAAAACATGGTATGTAATTGTACTGAAATATGTACTTCTGTAAATGTAAGGAAATCGAGATCGCTAATGGTTTGCAAGGCCATTAACATGTGACACGACATAGGAAGCCACCAAACCTAGGCAGTTTTGTTGAGATCGACTGAGACACAAAAGCACTCATTGGTAGAAGTAGGCCAAGAGTGGGGTTGCCTGAAACCCATTAGATCTAACCCTTCTGTTCCGCGGTCTAAATGTATACGTTGATTAATGGTGCTTATAGTACCCTATTCGTGACATGATCTAAAGTATCATTCCTTAGTTTTTGTATTCAACATACCATAACACATGTATTTTCCCCAAGTTTAGAAAACAAGTAAAAGTTTAAAAGTGGGGACATGAACTCACAACTTTGCGTATCCTGCGCCGTAAACTTCACCGGTTGGTTTCGTAGCATCATGACCTATACGTGTTCTATTAATGTTAGTCACTAGACTTGTATCACACAAGTACAATTCATCATCTTTTGTTTATGTATATGTTCTTTGTATGTTCAATCTTTGTGAGGGTCATGCCCTTGTTTGTCGGGTCTTGCCCGTTGAGTATGTATTGCTTATTCGTAAATATATATTTCACTTCACAAATATATATTCATTTTCGTAGACTTTTCCAGGTAATAAGTTGTTAAAAATGATTTATATTTTTAACTTTTCATGTTGTTACTTATATTATTTTCCCAAAAATAAATATAAGTATTTTGTGAAATAATATTCTTATTATTATTTTTGTACAAGTATTATTAGGAAAGTATACTTGTATTTTGTGTAAACACTTGTGTATTTTGTGTTTTTCACCAAAAATCAATACTTTGATTTCTATTACTTTTTGGAATTAGATTTCTTAAAAATAATCTATTTTTAAGACTTGTAAGAAATATATATATTTTGTCATGCTATAAAATATATATAATCATTCTTGTTATTCACCTGATTTTTGTACACTTGTATACTTATGTATTCTCATATGTTTGTATGTGTATTTTTGTATTCATGCTCCATAGGAGTATTCAGTGTATTTTCAAGTTCCTAATACACTACTACATATAATACACATAATATACACTTGGCACAAAATTTGGCGATCACTATATATATATATTTTCTCTAAAAATATACATACTTAATATTAATTTTAACTTGAAGAAACCATCATTTCATGACTTGTAATTTTACACAAAAATTAGGGAAACCTTGGTAAATATTTTAGGTGGATTTTTGGGGAATAAGTTTCACCAAAACTTATATTTTTCTAAGTGACAAAATTTATAAAAATTTTGACATATTTTCCCCTAAAACTGGAGGTTTCCCATGTTTTCAAAACATGTGTTTATTTTCTTTTCATCATCAAAACAATTTTCCAACAACAATCATCAACAATAAACACTAACTTCTTCATATGAAACATCATGGTGAACTTGTCTCTTGTTAAAAATGTGTAGTCTTTTAGATCTACACTTTACATATTATGATCTTTCCAAAAACAAGTGTTCTTTTGTATTTTAAACAAACTTATGTGAAACTTTAATCCACTAACTCATTCATCCATGAGTTTTATGTTTTCAAACCTTGTAAATCATGTTCCAAAACTACTTTTATGTTTATTAGAAAGATCATCATTTTTAATATCATGTTTAACCATGGATCTTTCAAGACTCATGCTTAATATCTTTAGATCTTTCATAAACAAGCTTTGTGTTAAACTTTTAACAAACTTTTCATAGATATTAGTTTCAAAAATTAGTTTAACACACACTTTATTACTTTAAGATTACAAGTTTATGTGTAAAAATTCCTATTTCAAGTTCACATTATGCTTCATGTGTTCACCTTCAAGTTTAACCATGGATCCTTCAAGATCCATGCTTAAACTTGGTAGATCCTAGATTTAACATACTTGATCTAATAATAAACACAAGATACCACATCAACAACTTCATTACATACACTAAATTTTCATGCAATCACTTATTTTCTTCATGAATATGTTAGATCTTCTTATTTTTAACATTAGAAGTTAAGTTGTTTAGATGGTGAAACTTGTACATAACATAAACATGACGTAAATTAGTGATCAAGAGGCTTACTACTAGCTCTAATGGCTAGGGAAGTGGCACAAAAATGGAGATGATGATCAAGGAAGAAAGTGAGTGGTTAAAAGCTCCACAAAGAGGTCCTTCAAGTTCTAGCACCAAACACCTTCCTAAATGGGCTTCTTGCACCTTGTAGCAAGCTTGGATTGTGAGGAAGTGAAGTGAAAATGGTGAGGTGTTGGTGGGGGTTGTGAGTCGTGAGCAAGAGAGGGAGGAGGGAAGAAGATGAGTGAGTGTGAGTGTAGGATTAGTTTAGATTATATAAAGATTCTCCATATCTACTTTATGGTATATTTGTAGAATATTCTTTAGCATAAGATCTAATATAATCTAATAAAATCAAGTAAAATCAAATAAAATCCCCATGTGGGACCCATAGGGCCGGATTTGGTGAAGGGAGGGGGGTAAAATGTAAAATTTTGGAAGTTGAAGGTTTAAAGTGCAAATGATAAGGCTTAAGTAAGTTTAAGTGTGTTTAGGTGTTTTTATGATTTTTAAGGTGTTCTAACATCAATACTAGATTAATTATCATAAAAACATTACTTCTAGTCAAATTTTGATGTCCCGGTTATTGTCCGGTTGTTCGGTTCGTTACGGTTCGTTAAAGTGCTGAATTGCGCAGTTTCACTAGGTATAAAGCACTTTTTATGGCAGTTTTAATTCCTGATACTTTGTAAGTTATTTTGGACAACAAAACATAAATTTTGTGTGATATTATTGTGTTAAAAGCTGAATTATTGCTGAATTATGCTGAATTCTGCATTTAAAGTGAGTTTCGGGTGATTTTTAGTGCATAGTTTAGCTTCCGGAAATCTTATATGTTAACTCTTGTATCCATACTTGGGTTTTAATGTATTTTAGAAGTTGGACCTACTCCTAAGCCCTAATTCCTTTATCTGACTGCTTTCTGCAGGGCTGCTGACACAATGTGTCTTACCGGTGAGTTTACTAGTCTTTCTGACGCAACGCTAAAAGTAATGCATAAAGCAATATTTGAAGTATAAAACGTGCATGAATTCACATGTATAGCATGAAATTAGACTATGTTGACATTTAAGCACATAATTGCAGATATTTAATAATAATTAGATTGTACGGAAATTACCGGTTTTGTGCCAGTTGTTACATAGTCGTTGCCAAACGGCTAGTTTAAAAAAAAAATTATTTACATATTAAACCAATATATAAATACCCACCATTTTTTTATAATTTTTACCACTTGTCTACTACTTCTACAATATCTCTTTATTTTTTATAAAACCAACCCACAACATCCTACAATGCATCCTTATAACCACGGCTACGACCCGAACAACCCCTTTGGATACCAAGAAAACCCAAACCCTAGCCTGCCACCAAACCGTCCACCGCATCATCTACAAATACCCATTACACATGGCCATCCACAACAACCACAACACGGTATAGTATACTCACTGTGTCCTGATCTAGCTGGAATCACATCGTATATAGGAAACCGTGTATACACAAACTTTCCATACGATGAATCGTTTATTCCAATGTCGCAGCAACAAATACTAGTTACCCTATCCCAACCCCAACCCCAACTCGAATCCGTGCCCGAAACTCAACCGCAAGACGTTCGTGGTTCGGCATCAAAAACAGCCAAAAAAAGAAGCTACAAGAAAAAAACCGATGAAGAGAAAGCATTAGCGGCCGCCCAACGAACACAAATAAAATGGACGCTTCAAGAAGAAGTTACTTTGATAATATGTTCTTTTCCTCATGCTTTTCCTAGGTTGAGAAGGAATAGATACACTGTCATTACCAGCAGCTGATGCTTTATCAGAATCAACGACATTCTCAATAGGATCAGAAGCCCTATTCTAAGAATTACGGATGATATCCCTTGATTCTATGACAGTTTTTACACATACTCAGTCATTAATTCTAAGACACAGAACCAATAGGCTTATGAATTTTTAGCATAGCATATGAATATATACTCTATTCCTTTCTCACCTAAACTCTTTCTTTTAGGTTCAGTAAGATGTACAATAGTACTACCACCCCAAAATATTAGATAGCTCAACTCCAGGCTTATGTATCTAAATTTATTAAGGGTAGTCTAATTCCTTTTGTTAGGAACCCTATGTAGTTAACACTAGGCTATTAACATAGCCTAAAACCTTTCACATAGACATGAATGAGATAACACAGATTTAACCATTTTTAAGAAAATACTCCATGTCAAACAAAAGTAACAAGGCATGCTTAGCAATAGAAATATACACGAGTTAATATATCAAAGTGGCTCAAACTCTTCCAACTAAAAGAACCACTAATTTAATATCATTCAAGAGAATGAAGATACGACTCTAATAATCTCGTTCAGTCCAGATATCAAACATGCCAATTAGCCTTATTTCATTCATATTGCATATAAGATGATATAATTTAACATCAATTTCCTTTATTTTGCTACCTAGTTCTTGTTTGTGTTTCAACAAACACCTAGTGAACAGATTACATTTAGTCATATATCATGTTTGTTTTATAAAATCATCTACCACATATATAGAAGGCGTTCATACAAATCATGTTTTCCATGTCACACATTCAAGATTATTTACAATATGAGAACTCACCTTATAGATAGTTAATCAAACATTACTATGAGTTAGATACGAAATTAGTAGGAACATAACAAGTATCATGTTAACATAATTCTTTAATCATGCATAAGGACAAAACCGACAGCCTTCAAAACGACTCTTGTAACACACTAGACGATACTAACACAACGGTACACCCTACATATCAATAAGTGAGCTCGGTTTCTAACCAAAACGCGTTGCATGTTCATGCATCAATACATAAGATTTATACATAAAAGGAAATAACTTATCTGTATTTTGATATGACCACAAGCATGACCATTGTTCCTTTGCTTTGTATCAAGAAATAACCCATTAAACGCTCGATGATTTCAAGACCGCGTGTCTTCCTTTAGCAAATTATAGCACGCCACAGGGTTTTTATTCTGATCGCTTTCACAAAACAAGTGTTGTTCTTGGTTTCACTTTGGTTGACAAACAGACAACAAAAGGCTTCATATTTTGTTTAAATATTATGATCCATACACTTGTGTGTACATGCTTAATAATGTTTAGAAAACAATTAATTTACTTACATACCCATGTGCCAACGACCAAATATCAAATCGCTACTTATATGTGTGTGTAAAAGAACTCATCATCGTACACCCATGTATGTCCTTATGTACCACATAAACACACATGTCTATATGTGTGAGAGATATAAATAAATAAATAAAAGTATGTCTCTGCATGTCACACCCCCAAAATCCACCCGCGGAGTACCACCGCTTGGAGGCGTGACTGACCAGGATCAAGCCACCAATCATATTGAACATATAAGTAATAAGTAAAAATAAATGTAATCCATCACAATACAATTGGTGTTCCAACAAAACATAGTATAAGTAGCGGAAGCATAGAATGAAAATCCAACACAAGTCTTAAGTTTAAAGAGTCATAAAGTTTTCATCAAAACATCCACAATCCGTGCCCACAACGACCGCACCTCCCGTGCAAGCTCCATGGATACCTATGGTCCTGCAAGGCATGTAACAGAGAGTCAACAACTAGTTGAGCGAGTTCACAATTGGTAGTTCGGTTATAGTAATTGTATTGTAAACCATATGTTCGTTTAGTAACCCATATATCGTATGTACTTGAATCGCAGTCTCCTAGACATGTGTGCGAAGATTGTGGGGGGTTTCCCATGTTTTCTAGACTAGGTATATTTGTATCGTAGCCCACCCGGCATGTGTGCGAAGTTCAAAGTATGGTTCGCAGCCATCCCAGGCATGTGTGCGAAGATTAGTCATATTATCGCAGCCAACCCCGGCGTGTGTGCGAAGATCAGTTCTATTAGTATCACTAGTCTAGTCGTATCTTATCAATAACCCTTCCTCACCCGAGGACCATATAACTAAGTTCCATAAGCTAGGTAAGTACAAGTAAATAATCCAAACCCATTCCCACCCTGGGAACCCCATGCCTTGGCTGTGTGAACTCACCTTGGTTTGCTCGGTATGCTAAGTTAAGTGCTCACAAGAAATCAGTCAAATCCTATTGTATGCACGTATACCAGATCAGTTTATGTTCGTAAGGATTCACATGCAATCTATGTCATAACATGTACTTAAACAATTATCACGAATCACGTAAGTAGATAAACAAGGTCGTTCCATTCATGTTTCATGTAAGTGTCATTTACAGTTTATCCCAGCACGGTTACTCATTAACATACTAGGCTGAGTCAACAAGCTTAACAGAAAAAAGATACCTAACAGTACTCATGAACTAGTAGAGATAATAAACTAACAATGTTAGTTAAATAACTGCATTTGTAAACAAATAGAGTTAACCATCTAACAACTTAACAGAGGTTTACCTGCTTAACAGAGTTACACATTTAACAACTAACTGAGTTAACAAGTAACAGGTTCAACATACTTAACTAAGTTAATCAACTAACTAACTAGATAAGCAACAATGTTACTGGATAGTCTTCACGAAATCACATGTGGAAAACAAAGCTTTGCCGAAATCCCTTTTTGGGCCGAAATCACTTTTGGGCCGAGAACACCTTATGGGCCGAAATCACCTTAGTGATTTCGTCCAGTTTGTTAACAAATGTGGTGGGTGTTTTCGTTAGTATTATCATCATCAACAACAGCAGGTTACGCATACCCAGCAATCCTATCTCATTAACAGTTTACTATTTCAACCAGCAATCGTTCAATCAGAAGAATCGACATCATCACAACAGATTTTTAACAAGAACAATTTCTTAATTTCATACCCACATTTCGAACCTACCATTTTCAATAGCTTAAAAGCGATGCACTTAACCACAGAGATTAACGAAGACCAGTTAATAACAGAGATTTTAACCCATTTGTTAAACAATCGATGTTCAATCATATGCTCATACATATCTCATGATAGCAGTTAATACAGAATGTTAAACAAACAATCTATGATGATTTCGATCAAACAAACAACAATAGCTGATTACTAACCTAAACCGAAGAGACAACAAAACCGATTGATGTATATGTTCAAGGCTGCCGTCGGGTTTCAAAAGGAGAGAGAAACGATGTGATTAGGGTTTGCCAATTGAAAAACTTCTCCGTGAAGGTTGTGATAAAAAAATATATATATAATTCACCACTGGGCCTAAAGCCCATTTGCTGTTTTCGCCAGCCACATATGGACGAAAACACCATGTGTGTTTTCATCAGGGAGGGTGTTTTCAGGTTGGTTAAGGTATTGGCCAAGGTTTTATTATTTATGCAAGATATGTATAATATACACATAATAATAACACTTATATAGCACCTCAATTATATATAAAATACACTTGCAATTAAGTACGATTTAACATATTACAACGTGTACCATTGTGAAACATGACAAGTCGTGTCAACAAACAAACTAAACAATTAACGTGCAATAGTGCGACACTGGAATCTTGGAAACTCGAGTTGTCACACTGCACATGCACATTAATCCCATGGGTTATATATATACTGAAGTATATGTATCTATATGTATACATATACATATACATATGCAAAAAGCATACCAAAGAAAATTAATTAGACAATCATCACTTGGATTTGTGTTTTGTCATTTTGAAATTGATGACTAAACTCACATTCATCCCATGCGATCATCTATCTAGCAAACAAAGAAAACATATACACAAGCCTATGTGGATATGCTGGATCACGCAAGAAGGCTGATGCTTGTTGTCTCATTAATTATCGGGGTGTTAGCCGGCCACCAAGCCCCGGGGGCAGCCAATGCGTCCTCCGAGTAAAAGAGTTACCGTTACGGCAATCACTTCTTCTCTTTTCCTACCCGGTTATTTTCTAACCAAAATTAACCGACAACAAACCCGATCGAGCCCGACGATTTTAAACAAAATCGAAGACGTCGTCATCGCTGAAACCAACTAAGCACGCAACCGACTACTCGTCTGATTCAGCCATGAACACCAAGATACTTTGTTCTTTTCGTCTGGTTAAATACCGCAATCACGACTCAACACCATACAGATGTCTCTTGTTTCAATTGTAAATCCACAAGAACAATTGTTAATTGCAAATCAAAACAAACAATTCATACTGAATTGGTAACCCATGAATCATAGCCTTCAGCATGTAAACTGATCAAAACCTTTCAAAGATGCCAATTTCTTGGAACACTTTAGGGTTATTTTTAAGGGATATTAGATGAAACTCACCGGCTCAACAATGCTTCTTGCTTCTAAAAAAGCTTTGTGGATTTTAGAAGACAATTTATCCAATGTAGCCATTTTGAATAACTCCAATTATAGCAACTGGTGTCTAACACCCATTATTTACCCAATCAAATGAGGCTTTTGGCTTTCAACTTTGTCTAGTAATTAGTGAGGTCAACTAACTTTTTCAGATGCTTCTCATTTTTTATAATAAAGTTTTGACCAGATTAAGCAAATATCAAATAATGGTTACTTAATTTAGCACAAATAAATCAGAACCCAATAGTGTATATGTTCAAAGTGAAGTTAAAGTTGATACAGAATGACCAGTTAAATTTTATCACTTTAAAAAGTTTTAATTAATAAGATCACTTCAATTATTTATCTAACAAAAAAGAGATTAATCAATAATTAATTATGAAATTGACTATCAGTTGTTTAATCAATTTAATTGCAAATCTAAAAGTTGAATTATCATTTTGCTCGATAAGGTTTGGAGACTTCTCCATTTCCTGACGAAACTCAGGATTTTCCCAGAGAAGTTCTTACCACCAACCCGACTGCTCAGAAAAATAGATGCAAAAAAATGTAAGCATGAAAATACCTAGTTTCGAACCTGTAACCTTTAAGTTCAGATTCCTGCTGTACTTCAACACAAAAACCTCTTAAAAGTATACAACCACCACCATCCACCACCGCTGTCTGGCGGCCAGAGTTTACCTACGCCCCGGCAGTCATGTTGTCGTCATAAATAGCCATCACAACTGTCAGAATCAACATTACATTCCGCAACACTACATAATTTCAACATCAATTGCTATAACTAACAATATGTGTATAGCAAGTATCTAAGAGGATTGTTTAGCATTGTACATATGTGTACATAACAGTCTCAACACGTATATACATATATGTACATTAACAAGTCATATTCTTAAAAAGTATGTACACATATGTACATTATCACACCTATGTTCAGAACATGTGTACATTATCACACAAGATTCATGATGAGTGCATGAACAATAATCATGGATATGCAATTGTAAAAAAAAATTGAATATTTAATCTAAAAATAAAAAATATGTAATCAAACGTTCTGTAAATTAATCAATTCTTGCATGAATATGCAGTTAAAAAAAGAATAAATAACACAAACATATGAATTCATTTATTAAAAAATAATACTTCTTAGTCTTGTGTGGATATAATTATCCATTATCAAGGGACTGATGAACGCCATGAACGTACAGAGAAATGGAAAATAAAATTATTTTGAATTAAGAGAGTTGAAGAAGATAATTATGCAATTTAAGAAAACTACCAAAATTAAAAGTGTAACTGAAATTCAATGATTAAAATAAAGATTAAAAACTAATCTATAATACTATATAAAGGAAAAGTGATGGATATGAATGTAATTTTACATCACATACAACTTTAAAAGCAATATGTACAAATAAAAACAACAAATTTGAGAGGGATATAATAGTAAATAACATTAATTTTTAAGACACTAGAGAGATATAATAGTAAATAAATCATGCTCCTATAGTTAAATTATAGATTTTATTTCCACCTTTACCCTTTTGACCCTTTCTCTACCCCAAAACTGTTACTGCTCTTTATTTCTTTAATATTGGCCTTTATTTCTTTCAGTAATTGTCTTTTAATACTGCCCTTATCGACCCCCGAACACCATAACTCCTTCTATAGGCTTGACAAGTAATCAAACCTCCTCCATTTTGACATTTAATCCTTGTAGGTATCGAGAGGACTTTAAAATGGTAGGCTAGGGCTCGGGTAGGTGAGTTTTATTTGAAAGTGGCTAAAAATAGTAAAATGTCGGCTTTTTGAAAATATTTTGTTGTGACTTGGTCCAAACTATATAATTATAAGCAACATTGTTTTTGCTTATTTATTCTAAGTGTCTATATAATTTTTTTTTTTTGAGTAAATTAACTAAGTCACTTATTTTGCTAAATTTTTTCGAAAGAGCCGCATTTACTGAAAATAAATGATGAGAAAGTTAAAAAGGTTGAATTTTTGGGGTGTTGGGTGGTTTATTTTGCAAAAAAATTGTGGGTTTAAAGAAACGAAAGGGTTTTAAGGCTCAAAGTAGTTTGTCTAGGGGGAGTATTTTTGGGAAAAGCAAATGAAAAATAAAGGTTTTTGGATAGAAAACGGGTTTAGTCCTAATTCCTCTGTCATTTACTTACTTGGATAAGTGTCGATAAGGACTTGGGATGCATTGCTTTGGCAAGTTCTAGAGTTGTAAGAACCAAATGGGCTAAATAACACAAGAAACGAAAATTTGAGCTTATTAGTATGGATGTTTATTTGTGCTCATTAAAGGCTCAAAACTCACTTTTTGTGTGAAAAGGGTTGTAATGTAAAAATTCATATAATCGAACCAACTTTTGAAAAAAGATTTATAAGCTAATAATAAAAAAATAGAAAATAAAAATAAAATAAAATGATAGACAAGAAAGAATCACTTGGATCCAACTTATCTTTCATGTACCCTTTTGATGATTTCCGCACGTTGGGCATTTTAAGATATTATCTTAGTTATAGTAGTAGGCCCCTCTTCCAAGGCGACGTTACCCTCAACCTAGTAGTTTGAGTCATCAAGGATACAGTCCCAAGAGGTTGGATTATTGAAAGATAATTAAGTAAGTAATTAATGCAAAATGTGGTGGAACCCCCTTCCGAGGCGGCGATCACCCTCAACCCGTTGGTCTGAGTCAGCAGGGATACAGTACTCGCGGGGTTGATTTAATGTTTAATAAAAGTTTAAGAATAAGGGATTCAAGTTTTTTGCACCTCTCCCGTGGTGGGTAATGCACGCTTCGACTAATGAGGTGTTACTGGGCTTGAACCAGGTTCTCGCAGGATCTATACACTGAACGAGATATAGAATTACCCAAACCACCCTTCTAACCCCCTTCCAGGCAATTAACATGCTTTATATAGACCGTAAAGACATGAATATGTTGGATCAACGAACATATGAAGAATGATTGAGTAAATTCGCCTTCAATATAAAAAAATATTTATTAAAGTCATTAATACATACCCAAATAAAAAGGAGTCAAAGATTGGAAATCATAAAAGAAATACATAAAAGAAAAGTCTTCATCAAGTGATGTAAGAATTTAGCCAAGCATGGCCTTTGTTTGACAAAGATTCTTACGATCAATCTTGGATCCCAAGACTACACACACACTCTAAAGATGGAAAGATGGATGATGGTGGTGGATGATGGTGTTGCAGTGGTGGTGGAGTGGTGGCAAGTGAGAGAGAAGTGGTTTGCCAAGGGATGAGTTGAAGTGAAATCAAGGATCCCTATTTATAGCTGAAAACAGAACATCCAGCACGGCCCGTGCCCGCCTGGCACGGCTCCGTGCCCAACAGTCTCTCTCTTCTACATTAACTGCAGTGTCAGACTTGTACTAACACGGCCTCGTGTGTCAACGACACGGCCCGTGGCCAAAGTACTTGATGTACATCTCTAGATTCTGGAAATCTAAGAGTTGACCACGCCCTGTGTTGGCTTAGCACGGCCCCGTGTTGAGCTTGAATTTTGTATTTTGTTGTTGTCTCTTTATGCTGCAGCAAATTCCCACCGGCACGGCCCATGCTAGGTGAGCACGACCCCGTGCCAAAGCTTCTGTCTTTGTTATTTCTTGGGTTTGGATGTGGACGGGGGCTCGGCAAGTTGGTCAATCCTTCCTTATAGCATGTTATGTTGGTTTTTGTTGTCTTTTTGCTTCTTTTGTTCTTTTAAGCTCATTTACCCCTGTTTATTCAAAAGGAACAAAAACGCAAGCTTTTTCCAACATTAGTACTAGAAAATGGTTGATTTTAGGCCTCATTTAATGTAATTTATATGTTGTATTTTGGACACATCAAATACCCCCACACTTGAATCTTTGCTTGTCCTTAAGCAAAACTCTTTTATTGGCTTTACACACCCAAATTGAATGGGTAGAAGAGAAAGAGTTTAGACTTATCTTTAGAGTGTCGGGAATCCAAGTTCTAATCTATTTTGTTTCTATTTTATTTACATTCTTATTTGGTCATGAATTATTTACAACACAATTTAAGAAAAAAATATTTATTTTTGGGCATAGCATGCCCTTATAAAACTTTTGTTGTTTATATACTTGTTTTTACATACCTCACTAGTAATCACTCAACACTCGGCCGAAAAATGTATAAGTGAGAACGCTCGAACCCGATTTGGGAACTACTCCTTCTATAGGCTTGACAAGTAATAAAACTTCCTCCGTTTTGACATTTTAATCCTTGTAGGTATCGAGAGGACTTTAAAAGGGTAGGCTAGGGCTCGGGTAGGTGAATTTTTGATGTACAGGAAGCGGTATGTTAAAAACTTGTAAAAATGGTTAAATCAAGATTGACTCAAAACTAAACTTTTGGACATGCTTTGGCCTAATAGGTATCGGTACTCTCATTGATAGTCCTCAGGTAGGCAACGGGTCCTTTTATTTGGATTTGTACGAATGCCAGCCTAGACAGGAGTTCTCAACTGCCGGTACTTAACCCTTCCAGTTACTACATGTCCGACACGAAAAACTCATTTTTACAAATAATGTACAAAAAGACAAACTTTAAAAATAACCTTAAACTAGACACTCTAAGTTTTAAATTTATAAACTTAGACTTGATCTAAATCTAAACCACACATCCGGCAAGTGTACCGATCAGTGTAGTATAGTTGATGTAAGTCCGAGTATCGAACCCAAGGGACTCTGTTGAATTACGTTAATAACTTTGTTTATACAAGACTGACACGGACTAAACTATTTTATTTGATTGATGGGGGGTTTTATTTGAAAAATATAAATTTGCAATTTATTAAAAATACTAATTAAACGAGAAAAGCAAAACACAATTTAAGGCAAAGGATGAACTTCGATGATTATGAAAGACTACTTAGGTTGGAATCCCACTTGTTTTTAACATGCTTTCTACCGGATAATTGTGTGATATGAAACCGGAATCTTTAAATATTAAATCCTAAGAGAAAACAAATAGGTTTCCCAATCTTTCTCGGGAAGACACCTATGTAACTCTAAAAATTTATTTTTATTACCGGTTAATCTAGACTTCCTATCGGTTATCTAGTGTTCTAAATAAGTGCTTGAAAAGACTAACTTCCTCTCGGTTGAAAATTTTAAGCAATTTAAGAAAACTTGATTTGGTTTAATAGACAAGTTAATGATAATTAAACTAAAACCGGGTTTCTTTCAAAACACAATCCTAGTAATACACTAAACTCGACCTATTAATATCTTTATGCTTTTCGGTGCTAAAAATAGTAGAACATTAAAACCGGATTAATTCTTGATCATTATTTCTATGGTTTATTGGCCATTTTACCATAAGATTACCCAAACCCGCTAAGATTTGAAAATCAACATTAATTCTTTTTATGAAAGACATTCACCAGAATTTATGTGAAATAAATGATCCAAATATTAATCAAGTTAAAATATGCATATACACCAAACTAGTTTCTTAAATTATTTACTTAACAAGAACAATCCATAATCACACAATAACCGGTAAAAATTACATTTTTAACAAGTGTTCATCACGACCTAAGTAGTTTAAGGTGATTAGCCGACAATCGTAATTATGCAAATTAAAACATCAATCTTAAAAACAAAATTCATGGCAAAATATAGAAAATAAAGGAAACAAGGATTGAAATAAGAGAATTTAACCCTTGAATCTTCAGTCCCGATTGCTCCCGAGCTTCTCCCGTTGATTCCCGCCTTCAAGAACTTCACCAAAAACTGCTTTGAATGCTTCCAAGATCACTCTAAAACTGAATTATAGTGAATTGTGTGTGCTCCCTTGATCCTAGACTTCATGTGCCTTTTATAGCTTCAATTTTTGCTCCATAATTCTCCACTGAAGTTTGTTTGTGGTCAAGTTTGGTTTTGGTCTTCCATAATGAAAAGCATATGTTATTTTATTATTATTATTATTTTTTTTCTATTTTTGCTTTTTGCTTTTTACCTAACATGATAGAACGATTTTTCTTTTTTCTTTTTTTATTTATATTAGATAATTTATATTGCTATCTTATACATAGAGATAGCGGGCTCGGACCACTCAAGGAAAAATATCGGCAATTATAATTCGGTCACTGGCGCCCTACTCTGGCCAACTGGCAGGCTATTTCCTTATTACTCATTTTCGCTCCAATTGCCTTAGGACCTGGCAAAACACACAAGAATATATTATAACACTAGAAACTATATAAAAACAAATAAAACTTATACAATAATTATACATTTCACACAGGACAAATATGTGTATTTTACTAGACATCAAATATCACCACACTTAACCTTTTGCTTGTCCCTAAGCAAAGTCTTAAACAACTGTACAAACTGATATTCAAGCGGTTAACTTAAAATGGATAACACACATAAAAATTAATGTACATAAATGATTTAAAATTAGTTAATAATGATAGAGATGAGAAAACTAAATGTGAATTTTCAAAAATAGAGTTTTATCATCAATTACTCACTTACTTGCATCTTTGATTTGCTTCCCTCGGCTCACTTGTGTAAACTAGTGAATGGTGCACTAGTAATTTTCTATGATCACTCAAAAGTCGGGCCATATAGTAACATTATCATAAGCTTGTAATGAAATCTCATCTTTACCAATTAACATATAAAAATCATATAAATCAAGAGGACTTTTATTGTGGGTTGTAACGTGGCTAGGGTTTAAAGGTAGGAATATATGGCTATTTACTGGGTGAAGTGTTTCAATCCGGTGTAGCAAATTATCCAAACAAACCTTTTTTTTAACACACATACTCACAAACCAAGTGACTCTTTTAAAGTCAGATCGTCAAGACCGGTTTTATCCAAGATGTGAATCAAATCTTCCTTAATCCTGTAGTGAACATTACTTCCGACTCTAATGGATCGTTCGGCATCGAGCCTAATAGCCCCCACCCTCATTAGAAGCGTGTATTCATGTTGGGATTCAGTTTGACTTCTTCTACATCTTCCTGTGTGAGACCAATTTCCACAACCAATACATTTGTCGTATCGTTTAGCTCTTCTTTTCATAGCACTTTTGGATGTCCCACAAAATGGTGGCGTTTGTTCTTGTTGTCGCCACTTTTTTCTAACTTCATTACTTAAGTGAAATATTTTCTCTCTTAGCTCTGCAGGTAATCTTGGTTTCGCGAATTGTAGACAACAAAGCAAATTTAAATCAAATAAATGCATCTCCAGTTCTTTAAAGTCTGCCGGTAAAAGACCAAAACTAAATTCTAATGAAAGGAAAATTAAACTAAACCGGAATTCACACATAGGTTTAAAACAACTGATCAGGAAAAGGCTCAACATGGTTTACTATTGGATAATTTTTTTTAAAGGTTTAAAAGAAAAGGGTGAACAACTGGGTTAATCCTATTGCCTCTATCCTCTTTATACAATTTTATAGTTAATGATTTTGACAAGTATATCCAAGACAAGTTCTGAAGTGTATACTATTATGCGGCACACTCAATCAAATAAAGTCTTAAGCATATGATGAATGCTCGAGAAACGCTCAAAACTCACTAAAATTGGGTGTGTATTTTAGATGCAAATTTATGAATAATTAGAAAAATTTCTATTTATGAAAAACACTTTAACATTTTCTCATATGTACAATTATTAGATAAAAATAAGTCAAATATGCACAAAAATAAAACAATAATTATACAAATTTTTTATTTATTTATTTATTTAATTTTTTTAGACAAATTCTAAGACTTAAATGATAGTTTCCCATCCCCACACTTAAACTCTACATTGCCCTCAATGAAAGATGGAAAACAACTCAAAAACTAAAATAAATAAGAAATAAAAGACAAAGGGCAAATTGGAAAGGACTTAGCTGGTTATAAGATGTATAAACTCCATACTCTTGTCCAATCCAGCTCGATCGTATAGCATTTCGGTCGCGATCGGCTTTGACTCTGACTAGTACTCTTTGTAAATTCCTTGAAATTTGGTGTGCAGCTCCGAAATCACCCGAATGGAGATTGAGTACGGGTGGTGTGATTCAAACCTGCATAAACAAAAACAAGCAAAAACCAAAGCAGTACCGAAAAAAATGACTCAAAAACTACTAAATTAGACTCATAAACAGTGACTCAAAACATACATAAAACTAACTATCTACTCTAATCTTGAGTTTTCACTCAAGATCCTAAACGATGGTGATTGGTGGGACATCGAGACGAGTTACCTCTGTCTCGGTGGTGTTAATTGGTCCTCCTAGGTAATGTTTCAACTTATGTCCATTCACCTTCCAAGTGCCTCCATCCGCTTCATTCCTTAACTCAATTGTTCCGTATGGAAATACTTCCTTTACCACGTATGGTCCCGTCCACTTTGATTTTAACTTGCCTGCAAACAATTTCAACCTTGAGTTATACACAAGTACCTTATCACCGACTTTAAACTCCTTCAACTTCTTCAACTTCCTATCGTGTAATGCTTTCGTTTTCTCCTTAATGCTCCATGATCGTTCATAAGCGGCGTCTCTAAGTGCTTCCAATTCATGAATTTGAAAGTAATGTTTTAGTTGCTTCCGTGAGATCGAGATTAACAGTTTTAAGAGCTCTAAGCGCTCGGTGCTCTAATTCAACCGGAAGATGGCAAGCTTTGCCATAGACTATCATGAATGGAGTTGTATCCAAAGGTGTTTTGTAAGCAGTTCGAAACGCCCACAATGCATCGTCAAGTTTATCCGACCAATCCTTTCTACTATTTCCAACGGTTTTTTCTAGGATTCGTTTGATTCCGCGGTTGGCATTTTCAACTTGACCGCTCGTTTGTGGGTGGTATGCGGTGGACAATCGATGAGTTACACCGTAGCGTGCCAATGTCTTTTCCATGAGGGTGTTACAAAAATGAGTACCACGATCACTGATTATCGCTTTAGGTGTACCAAAACGAGTGAAGAGTTTCTTAAGGAACTTTACCACTATTCTTGCGTCATTTGTGGGTAACGCTTGAGCTTCTACCTACTTTGAAACATAGTCGATTGCTACAAGAATGTACCTATTCCCACTAGAAGAGGGAAATGGTCCCATGAAATCGATGCCCCATACATCAAAGATTTCAACAACTTGAATTGGATTTTGAGGCATCTCATCCTTGGATGAGATATTGCCGGTACGTTGGCAACGATCACAAGTCTTTACAAACTCTAGAGCATCCTTCACTACCGAAGGCCAATAGAAACCACAATCAAAGACTTTTTGTGCAGTAGTGTGTGGACCATGGTGACCTCCTGTTAGACCTTTATGTATGTGCTTTAGAATTTCCAAACCTTCCTCTTTACTCACACATCTTCTCAAAATTCTATTACCTCCTATCCTAAAGAGACAGGGATCATCCCAAATATATTTTCTTGCATCTCGGAAAAACTTCTTCTTTTGTTGGGTGGTCATACCCCTCAACACCACTCCATTTGCTAGGTAATTTGCCAAATCAGTGAACCATGGCATACCTTCTTTTTCAGCTGCAACAAAATCTATATGCTCGTGAGGGAACTTATCCCCAATTGCTTCCTCGCGAATTTCCTCTCTTTCAGGATCCTCCAAATGTGACAAGTGATCTGCGGCCATGTTCTCCGCTCCCTTCTTGTCCTTGATTTCTATATCAAATTCGGAGAGTAAGAGAATCCATCGAATGAGATGGGGTTTTGCGTCTTTCTTTTTGAAAAGATAACGCAAAGCTGCATGATCGGTGAAAACAATGTATTTGGAAAGAACGAGGTAGGAACGAAATTTATCGAATGCGAATACTACGGCGAAAAGTTCCTTTTCGGTGGTGGTATAGTTCTCTTGTGCATCATTAAGAGTTTTACTCGCGTAGTAGATCGAATGAAAGTGTTTGTCGATCCTTTGTCCTAAAACTGCTCCTACGGCGTAATCACTAGCATCGCACATGAGTTCAAAAGGTAAACTCTAATTGGGTGAGATAAGAATGGGTGCACTCACAATTTTTTCCTTCAAAAATTCAAATGCTTTAAGACACTCCTCATTAAAGACAAAAGGAACGTCTTTCTCGAGAAGACGGGTCATTGGTCGTGTGATTTTTGAAAAATCTTTAATGAAGCGTCTATAAAAGCCCGCATGACCGAGAAAACTGCGAATGGATTTCACATTTGTGGGTGGAGGAAGTCTACTTATGGTTTCTATCTTGGCCCTATCCACCTCTATTCCGGCTTTTGAAATTTTGTGTCCCAACACTATTCCTTCTGTCACCATGAAGTGACATTTCTCCCAGTTAAGCATCAAATTGGTCTCTACACATCTCTTCAACATCCTATCAAGATTTAGAAGGCACTGATCGAAAGTGGTACCATAAACCGAGAAGTCATCCATGAAAACTTCCATAGAAGTTTCAAGCATGTCTTGGAATATGGCAACCATGCAGCGCTGAAAGGTTGCAGGAGCGTTACATAACCCGAAAGGCATACGTCGGTACGCATAAGTGCCGTAAGGGCATGTGAGTGTTGTCTTTTCCTAATCCTCGGGTGCAATTGGGATTTGGAAGTATCCTGAAAATCCGTCGAGAAAACAGTAAAACTGTTGACCCGCTAAACGTTCCAACATTTGATCAATGAACGGTAGAGGGAAGTGATCTTTTCCGGTGGCGTCATTCAATTTTCGGTAGTCAATGCACACACGCCAGCCGGTAACGGTTCTAGATGGAATAAGATCATTCTTTTCGTTCATGATTACCGTCATTCCACCTTTCTTTGGGACAAATTGAGTGGGACTAACCCATGGTGAATCAGAGATGGGGTAGATCACACCTGCATCTAACAACTTCATGACTTCTTTCTTGACAACTTCTTGCATATTTGGATTGAGACGTCTTTGTGGTTGTACCACTGGTTTGTAATCTTCTTCCATGAGTATCCGGCGGGTACAATATGTCGGACTTATGCCTTTGATATCTGAAAGTCTCCAAGCAATGGCCTCCTTATTCTCTTTCAACACCTCTATTAACCGAGATTTTTCTTCCTCCACTAATTTTGATGAAATAATGACGGGAAAGTTTGACTCGTCACCTAGAAATGCGTATTCCAAATGGGAAGGAAGGACTTTAAGCTCAAGTGGGGCGGGTGTTTCAATGAGAATTTTCTCGCTCTCTTCCCCAACTTCTTTTAAATCGAAAATTTCAGGAACCCAGTCGGTCCCTTCCTCATCTTCACTTTCTTCAACAACTTCCTCAGCTTCTGCAACTATCTTTTCTTCCACCAAATCGGCTCCACTAATGAATTCGAAACAATGGTCAACGTACGATAAGAATGATTCGATGAAATAGACTGAATGACATGGACTAAAATCATCGAAACCACTAGGGTGTTGCATGGAACGGGCTACCTCGAATGTTACCTTTTCCTCACCAACTTGAAGAGTGATTTTACCGTCGAAAACATCAATGATGGCTTTTGCGGTACGCAAGAATGGACGTCCTAAAATGATAGGAACTCTTTCATCAGCTTCCATATCAAGGATGACAAAGTCTACAGGAAAGACGAATTTATCAACCTTAACTAAGAGATTTTCAACTATGCCACGTGGATATTTGACTGATCGATCGGCTAAAGATAAGGACATGCGGGAAGGTGATAACTCTCCTAGGCCTAATCTAGCGTACATTGAATAGGGCATAAGGTTTATACTCGCACGTAGATCGGCTAAGGCTCTACACTCGGTGTCACTCCCGAAAAGACATGGAATGGTGAAAAGGCCCGGGTCCGTTAATTTTTCCGGCACCTTATTCAAGACTACAGCTGAACACCCCCCATTCAAAGGGATGTTAGAAAGCTCTCCAAGCCTATCTTTGCGTTTCAAAAGATCTTTTAAGAATTTTGCGTATTTGGGCATGGATTGAAGAGCTTCAATGAAAGGAAGATTGATTTTTAACTGCTTGAACATGTCTAGAAATTGCTCGTATTCTTTGGTATACTTCTGACTCTTAAGACGAGCGGGATATGGGATACGTGAAAGATCTACGACGGGTGGTTGCTTAACCTCCATGGGTTGCTTTTCCTTGCTCCTCTCGACTTGAGGTTCCTCGGTGTGTGCGGTACTTGCTGGGTTTAACCTGTTTTGCACCTTACCGGGGGCTTCCATCTCGATTTCTTCATCTACAGGCTCCTCCTCTTCCTCAACTCTCTTGTTCCTGATTACCTCTCCTAAGGTTCTGCCACTTCGAGTGGAAATAGCTTTCAATTGGCCAGATGGGTTTTGTTGTGTATTGCCTGAGAATTGACCGGGAGGTCTTTCTTGCAATTGACAGGAAATATCTCCAATTTGCCTCTGAAGATCTAAGAAGTTTGAATGATTATTCTTGAGGAGAGCAGCATGGTCTTCTAAGATTCTTTGTGTGGATTGGTCTTTAACAAGTAACTGGGACAACATGGATTTAATCTCGTCTAGACCACTACCCAAGTCTTGGTTGTTTGAACCTTGATTGTTTGAACCCCCACTTTGATATTGCCTATTTGATCCTCCTGATCCAAACTGAACCTGTGAACCCCCATCATAGAACTGACCCTGATTGTTTAAACCCCCACTATAGAATTGACCCTGCCCCCTGTTTTGATTTGAATTTGCTTGGAAACCAGGGGGGTTACCAGAAGAACGGAACGTATTATTGTTGTTACGCCAATTTGAACTAAAGTTGGAGTTATTATTGAAAAGATTTGTTGGACCTCGGGTTTGACCTGTTATGAATTCAACTTGCTCAACAGTGAGCGTGGGACATTCAATTGTATCATGACCACCTCTGCAAACCTCACACCTATCTACCCTTGCTTCCAAATCTTGGATCTTCTTGCTCATCTCTTTCTTAAAACTCTCAAAAAGAGCGGCTACCGTTGTTTCTATACTAACTTGGTGTACTCCTCGAGTGGCCGTGGGGGTACTCGTCATAGGAACGGAAGTCCTGGTGGTAGATCAATGATCGATATCCGAGTGTGCGAAACTTTCGAAAAGGTCGTTACAGTTGGCCACTGTCTTTTTTCCCATGAGATGGCCTCCTGCAGAAGTGTCAAAACGTGCGCGGGTTTCTGGAGTGAGACCGTTGTAGAATTTCTCTACGAGTGCCCAGTCGGATAAACCGTGTTGAGAACATCGGGAAAGCAAAGTTTGGAATCTCTCCCAAGCAAGATGGTATGGCTCGTCAGGCTCCATTCTGAACGAGTGGATTTGATCGCGAAGGCGAGATGCTTTTGCGGGTGGAAAATATTTTGCAAGGAAAACATCTCGAAGACCTGCCCAAGTGGTAAACGTGTTCGGTGGTTGCGAATCAAGCCAGGTGGCTGCACGTCCTGCTAATGAAAAAGGAAAACTTGAAGAAAACGTACGTCATTTCCGACACCTTCAAGATTGAAAGTGCTACAGAGGCGTGTAAGGCGGTTTATATGTGCTGGAGCGTCCTCGTCGTCACGACCATGGAATTGGCATGAATTGGTTATGGCGGTCATGATATAAGACGGAATTTGCCAAGATTTTTCATTGTTTATTTCAGGAATTTGGATTGGTGAATTTGCTCTAGTGAAAGTGGCAGTAGAACGCTGGTGTACGGTTTGATTATTAGCCATTTCGAAATCGGGTGGCGGACTTGAAGAACGGGAAATTTCTAAGGAATCAGAATCTGTTTTTGTTTCGGTTTCAAAGTAAGGATTTTCAAAAACTTGGTATCTACTTGTGTTACCTGATTCTCCTTCCTGATTGATTGTTTGTCGGCTGAACAGAAGTTCAGGATCGTCTCGTGGCTCGAATTCAGGTGCTCCACGGGAGCGCGTGTGTCGCATAAACTAAGGAAATTTTAACCAGGAATCGGAAAGAAACAAGTAAACACACTATAACAAATGATTCAATAAAAATTAAAAATGCAAATAAAACGAAAATACAAAATACACTAATGATATTTAGACTCCTATGACTCACACAAAACAAATAGCACGTAGATGTCAATTAAATGTAAACAAAATAATTAACGCAATCGCCTGGAAGTCCCCGGCAACGGCGCCAAAAACTTTATGTACAGGAAGCGGTATGTTAAAAACTTGTAAAAATGGTTAAATCAAGATTGACTCAAAACTAAACTTTTGGACATGCTTTGGCCTAATAGGTATCGGTACTCTCATTGATAGTCCCCAGGTAGGCAACGGGTCCTTTTATTTGGATTTGTACGAATGCCAGCCTAGACAGGAGTTCTCAACTACCGGTACTTAACCCTTCCAGTTACTTCATGTCCGACACGAAAAACTCATTTTGACAAATAATGTACAAAAAGACAAACTTTAAAAATAACCTTTAACTAGACACTCTAAGTTTTAAATTTATAAACTTAGACTTGATCTAAATCTAAACCACACATCCGGTAAGTGTACCGATCAGTGTAGTATAGTTGATGTAAGTCCGAGTATCGAACCCAAGGGACTCTGTTGAATTACGTTAATAACTTTGTTTATACAAGACTGGCACGGACTAAACTATTTTATTTGATTGATGGGGGGGTTTTATTTGAAAAATATAAATTTGCAATTTATTAAAAATACTAATTAAACGAGATAAGCAAAACACAATTTAAGGCAAAGGATGAACTTCGATGATTATGAAAGACTACCTAGGTTGGAATCCCACTTGTTTTTAACATGCTTTCTACCGGATAATTGTGTGATATGAAACCGGGATCTTTAAATATTAAATCCTAAGAGAAAACAAATAGGTTTCCCAATCCTTCTCGGGAAGACACCTAAAGATGGAAAGATGGATGATGGTGGTGGATGATGGTGTTGCAGTGGTGGTGGAGTGGTGGAAAGTGAGAGAGAAGTGGTTTGCCAAGGGATGAGTTGAAGTGAAATCAAGGATCCCTATTTATAGTTGAAAACAGAACATCCAGCACGGCCCGTGCCCGCCTAGCACGGCTCCGTGCCCATCAGTCTCTCTCTTCTACATTAACTACAGTGTCAGACTTGTACTAACACGGCCCCGTGTGTCTACGGCACGGCCCGTGGCCAAAGTACTTGATGTACTTCTCTAGATTCTGGAAATCTAAGAGTTGACCACGCCCCGTGTTGGCTTAGCACGGCCCCGTGTTGAGCTTGAATTTTGTATTTTGTTGTTGTCTCTTTCTGCTGCAGCAAATTCCCATCGGCACGGCCCGTGCTAGGTGAGCACGACCCCGTGCCAAAGCTTCTGTCTTTGTTATTTCTTGGGTTTGGATGTGGACGGGGGCTCGGCATGTTGGTCAATCCTTCCTTATAGCATTTTATGTTGGTTTTTGCTGTCTTTTTGCTTATTTTGTTCTTTTAAGCTCATTTACCCCTGTTTATTCAAAAGGAACAAAAACGCAAGCTTTTTCCAACATTAGTACTAGAAAATGGTTGATTTTAGGCCTCATTTAATGTAATTTATATGTTGTATTTTGGACACATCAAATACCCCCACACTTGAATCTTTGCTTGTCCTTAAGCAAAACTCTTTTATTGGCTTTACACACCCAAATTGAATGGGTAGAAGAGAAAGTTTTTAGACTTATCTTTAGAGTGTCGGGAATCCAAGTTCTAATCTATTTTGTTTTTATTGTATTTACATTCTTATTTGGTCATGAATTATTTACAACACAATTTAAGAAAAAAATATTTATTTTTGGGCATAGCATGCCCTTATAAAACTTTTGTTGTTTATATACTTGTTTTTACATACCTCACTAGTAATCACTCAACACTCGGCCGAAAAATGTATAAGTGAGAACGCTCGAACCCGATTTGGGAACTACTCCTTCTATAGGCCTGACAAGTAATCAAACTTCCTCCGTTTTGACATTTTAATCCTTGTAGGAATCGAGAGGACTTTAAAAGGGTAGGCTAGGGCTCGGGTAGGTGAGTTTTTGATGTACAGGAAGCGGTATGTTAAAAACTTGTAAAAATGGTTAAATCAAGATTGACTCAAAACTAAACTTTTGGACATGCTTTGGCCTAATAGGTATCGGTACTCTCAAATGCATCAGGATAGTATTGCATACACAGCATTTTCTACTCCTCAAGGGCAATATGAATAGCCGTTTAAAAACACCATGTCAACACTTAATAGTAGTTAAAAGAATAAAAAAAATGCATATGGACGAAAATTTCCAATTAACTTTACAACACGCGCAAGCCAGCGTGGTGATATTGGATACAAACAAAATCCAAAATTAGAAAAAGGGATACCAGTCTTGGAATATTACTTAAAAGAACCCTTAGATTATCAAGTAAACCTAAGAAGATTGGATAACCATATAGAAAACATAAAAGTTAAGTTAAAACAATGTTATACTAGCAACCCGTTACAATTTTGGGATAAAAATCAGATAACAGCAAAATTAGAAATGAAAGATAAGGATATTTAGAAGTCCTTTTATATCCTTTTCCTTTATAAAATTTTGTTTTACGCTTTTTGAAAAATCTTTTTCTAAAATGAGTCCTTTTCTTATATTATCTTTTTATCTTTCCGTAATAATAAGAACTATCACAACCTATCATTAAAAGAAGTATTAATAGATAAGAAAAAACTTAAACAAATACATAAATCTGTAAAAGTGTCAAGATGTTTTAAATGTGAATTAATGTCATCTGATAGGATTAGGATATCATCTATATATACAAAAATAAAGTCATAGTTTCTAAATATAATATCCATTTTTCTTTGAAATATTTGAGGAGCATTTTTCAATCCAAAAGGCATTACAAGCCATTCATATTGCCCTTGAGGAGTAGAAAATGCTGTACCATGTATGAATTCGATAGCATGAAGATGAAGCTTATGATAAAACATCAAATGTTAGAAAAAGAAGATATGTCATTTAGTAATCACTCAACACTCGGCCGAAAAATGTATAAGTGAGAACGCTCGAACCCGATTTGGGAACTACTCCTTCTATAGGCTTGACAAGTAATCAAACTTCCTCCGTTTTGACATTTTAATCCTTGTAGGTATCGAGAGGACTTTAAAAGGGTAGGCTAGGGCTAGGGTAGGTGAGTTTTTGATGTACAGGAAGCGGTATGTTAAAAACTTGTAAAAATGGTTAAATCAAGATTGACTCAAAACTAAACTTTTGGACATGCTTTGGCCTAATAGGTATCGGTACTCTCATTGATAGTCCCCAGGTAGGCAACGGGTCCTTTTATTTGGATTTGTACGAATGCCAGCCTAGACAGGAGTTCTCAACTACCGGTACTTAACCCTTCCAGTTACTACATGTCCGACACGAAAAACTCATTTTTACAAATAATGTACAAAAAGACAAACTTTAAAAATAACCTTAAACTAGACACTCTAAGTTTTAAATTTATAAACTTAGACTTGATCTAAATCTAAACCACACATCCGGCAAGTGTACCGATCAGTGTAGTATAGTTGATGTAAGTCCGAGTATCGAACCCAAGGGACTCTGTTGAATTACGTTAATAACTTTGTTTATACAAGACTGACACGGACTAAACTATTTTATTTGATTGATGCGGGGGGTTTTATTTGAAAAATATAAATTTGCAATTTATTAAAAATACTAATTAAACGAGATAAGCAAAACACAATTTAAGACAAAGGATGAACTTCGAAGATTATGAAAGACTACTTAGGTTGGAATCCCACTTGTTTTTAACATGCTTTCTACCGGATAATTGTGTGATATGAAACCGGAATCTTTAAATATTAAATCCTAAGAGAAAACAAATAGGTTTCCCAATCCTTCTCAGGAAGACACCTATGTAACTCTAAAAATTTATTTTTATTACCGGTTAATCTAGACTTCCTATCGGTTATCTAGTGTTCTAAATAAGTGCTTGAAAAGACTAACTTCCTCTCGGTTGAAAATTTTAAGCAATTTAAGAAAACTTGATTTGGTTTAATAGACAAGTTAATGATAATTAAACTAAAACCGGGTTTCTTTCAAAACACAATCCTAGTAATACACTAAACTCGACCTATTAATATCTTTATGCTTTTCGGCGCTAAAAATAGTAGAACATTAAAACCGGATTAATTCTTGATCATTATTTCTATGGTTTATTGGCCATTTTACCATAAGATTACCCAAACCCGCTAAGATTTGAAAATCAACATTAATTCTTTTTATGAAAGACATTCACCGGAATTTATGTGAAATAAATGATCCAAATATTAATCAAGTTAAAATATGCATATACACCAAACTAGTTTCTTAAATTATTTACTTAACAAGAACAATCCATAATCACACAATAACCGGTAAAAATTACATTTTTAACAAGTGTTCATCACGACCTAAGTAGTTTAAGGTGATTAGCCGACAATCATAATTATGCAAATTAAAACATCAATCTTAAAAACAGAATTCATGGCAAAATATAGAAAATAAAGGAAACAAGGATTGAAAGAAGAGAATTTAACCCTTGAATCTTCAATCCCGATTGCTCCTGAGCTTCTCCCGTTGATTCCCACCTTCAAGAACTTCACCAAAAACTGCTTTGAATGCTTCCAAGATCACTCTAAAACTGAATTATAGTGAATTGTGTGTGCTCCCTTGATCCTAGACTTCATGTGCCTTTTATAGCTTCAATTTTTGCTCCATAATTCTCCACTGAAGTTTGTTTGTGGTCTAGTTTGGTTTTGGTCTTCCATAATGAAAAGCATATGTTATTTTATTATTTTTATTATTATTTTTTTCTATTTTTGCTTTTTGCTTTTTACCTAACATGATAGAACGATTTTTCTTTTTTATTTTCTTTTTTTTTATTTATATTAGATAATTTATATTGCTATCTTATACATAGAGATAGCGGGCTCGGACCACTCAAGGAAAAATATCGGCAATTTTAATTCGGTCACTGGCGCCCTACTCTGGCCAACTGGCAGGCTATTTCCTTATTACTCATTTTCGCTCCAATTGCCTTAGGACCTGGCAAAACACACAAGAATATAATATAACACTAGAAACTATATAAAAACAAATAAAACTTATACACTAATTATACATTTCACACAGGACAAATATGTGTATTTTACTACACATCAGTTTTATTTGAAATTGGCTAAAAATAGTAAAATGTCGGCTTTTTGAAAATATTTTGTTGTGACTTAGTCCAAACTATATAATTATAAGAAACATTGTTTTTGCTTATTTATTCTAAGTGTTTTTATAGCTGTTTTTTAGTAAATTAACTAAGTCACTTATTTTGCTAAAATTTTTCGAAAGAGTCGCATTTACTGAAAATAAAAGATAAGAAAGTTAAAAAGGTTGAATTTTTGGGGTGATGGGTGGTTTATTTTGCAAAACAATTACGGGTTTAAAGAAACGAAATGTTTTTAAGGCTCAAAGTGGTTTGTCTAGGGGGAGTATTTTTAGGAAAAGCAAATGAAAAATAAAGGTTTTTGGATAGAAAACGGGTTTAGTCCTAATGCCTCTGTCATTTACTTACTTGGATAAGTGTCGGTAAGGACTTGGGATCATTGCTTTGGCAAGTTCTAGAGTTGTAAGAACCAAATGGGCTAAATCGCACAAGAAACGAAAATTTGAGCTTATTAGTATGGATGTTTATTTGTGTTTATTAAAGGCTCAAAACTCACTTTTTGTGGGAAAAGGGTTGTAATGTAAAAATTCATATATTTGTGCTCATTAAAGGCTCAACCCCGCATTTTTCCGAATTTTCGACGTTTTGCTCCTGTTTTCCGGGCTTAAGGACCACCAGTGTGTCCAAGCCTCCTATTGTACAAGCGCTCTACAATACTACCACAACACACAATATATACAAAAACCATCATAATATCCTAAATTCCCATTGTTCAACGTTAAACCATCACCACATCGCAAAAACTAAAAACAAAATGCAGAACATTAAAGTAGTTCAACGGAAAGTAAATTGTTCAAAATGGGACGTAACCCGAGGAAGTGTTACGATTGTTCAAGGGGTAAGAAAAGTTAACCTGCTTGTGATCCATGCTACCAACCACCAATGCCGCCTAGTCCGAGTGCATCTTGTCCTCTCCCTCCTCCTCATCATCACCTCGAATCACCATGTGATCCCAGATGTAGGTAATGTCGTTTTGCATGGCATGGATGCTTCGTTCCATGCTTCCGATCCGGGTGCTCGAGCTTTGGCCTAAGCTGAAAGCATTCTTCGACACTTGGAGGGTTTCCTGCATAATGTTATACAAGCTAGTAAAGTTAGGAAAATCGGCACCTCCTTAGGATGAGAATCCCGGGAATTGTCCGGAACGAGGATAGTTGGGTATATCTTCGATCGCCAAAATCAGATCCGGGTCGTTGGGATTCCAAACACGACCCTTTGAGTCTTTGAAGCGCATAGTACCATCAGCGCAATCGATGATGAGACCCTTGCTGCGGCATATTGCAAGATCAACCTTGGTGGAGATAATACCCTTGTGGAACGACGATGTGGTTCGTTGTATGAAGTTCTTGAACAACCTTGCGATCCATCCCCTGTAGAAAATCGGAGTTCGGGTTTTCGCGGTAGCATTGGAGACCATGTTTCGGAGCAGGATATGAGCAACATCAATAGGCCGGTGAGTCACGAGACAGTAGAGGATGGTAAGCTCTCGTAGATTCACCACACCACCGCTATTATCCCTTTGACACAAGGAGCCGCTTAGAACCTGGTGAATGTAGCGGATGAGTGGGTCTCGGATCTTTGTGCTTTTGGTGGAACTGGGATTATAGTGGCCATCTTCTATTGTTGCCCATGCCTCCTGGCGGAAGTTATCGGGTAGCTCGCGTAGTGCATCAGTAAAATCAGGCTCCGCCACGTCGTCCTCGGTGTATAGGCCAAGATGAACACCGAATTGGGTGACAGAGACGCTATACCATACCGCCCCACACCGAAACTCCACTATGTCCGAATCAAACAGGTCCAGCTCGGTTCGCTTAAACTTTAAGGTGCTTAGAAACTCCAAGTTGTATTCATGTACGAACTGGAGCCGGGTCTCAAGAAAGATTCGCAACGGGCCAGTTACAAGTGTGTCATATCTTTCCCTCTGCCCCACTGCTTCGAGCATATCGTAGCACACTTGTCTTGGCGGCTCTTCGTGGCGAGCTTGCAAGATCTCGAAACAGTTTTGGAACTCCATTTCAGCAGGTTTGAACCTTAAAAACTTGTGAGGAGCCATCTTGCAAGAAAGAATCAGTAAGACAGTTGATACGTACGAAAAAATGTAAAAATATGATAACCGGGCTCCGGACATAGCCTCGTGCTGAGTGGGCACGACACCGTGTCAGAGAATTATATTGGGCACGGCCCCATGCTGAACCAACACGGCCCCGTGTCAACGAGTCTGTTCATCCAAAAATTTAAGGTTTTCCAGCCAACTTCGAAAAATCTGAATTTTTTGGTTCCTAAGCAGCGCCTACCCCCGATTAAGAAACCCTCAATATCATTTTTTTCCAAAAGTGCTCGTTTACCCTTCCGATTTTAACATTTTCCATCAAGAACAAGGGTTTAGCGAAAACAGTGTGAATCAATTGATTTTCCTCGACAATGTTCAAACATTTACTTTCAAAATCACTACTACTAACTACTACTAACAAGATCTAGACAAAAATTCAGGATTGACACGGGTCTAGTTCAAGAACCCTAGATTAAACCCGAATTTTTTGGTGTTAAACTACATGCAAATCGTTACACTAACTACAATGATGTTAGAATCATAGATTGTGGTCGGATTGGATTGATCGAACGTGGAAAACTCTCGGAAAATCGGCAGGAACCGTCGTTGCAAAGGAAACGGGTCGTGGTGTAATGAAAAACTGAAGACTGAAGGGTTTTATATCCCAACAGTCAGTCGGCCACGGCTGCGTGCTGGTGCAGCACGGCCCCGTGCCGAACTTTTATTTTTGTTATGCATCTGGGCGTTTGGACACGGGGGCGTGTCAGATGGGCACGGCCCCGTGTTTAGACTGCCAGTATCGTTATTTTTTTATTCGTGCATGTGTGTTTGACTGTTTCTCTGTGGTTGCTTCGGTACTTACCTGTTTTTCTTCAAATCCTCATGGTTGATGCTTTCCAATGGTCCCTACAAGTTGATTAAAAAGAAAAATATGCAAAATAACTAAATAAAAGTTTGATCGTTTTACCGATCAAGTGTCTACCTCTTGAAGATCCATTTCAATTTCTTCTTCCTCAATGAATCCACGGTAGGGTTTAAGACTTTGTCCGTTTACCTTGAATGGCGAACCGTTTGGAGTCTTAATTTCTTCCACTCCGTGTGGAAAGACTTGGGTGATGGAAAAAGTTCCCGTCCATCTTGACTTAAGCTTGCCCGGAAATAGTCGAAGCCTCGAATTAAATAATAGCACTTGATCCCCCTCCCTAAATTCTTTTGGTTTACTTATTTTATCATGTATGTTTTTCATTTGTTCCTTATAAATTTCGAAATTGGAATATGCTTGATTTCTTAATTCGTCTAATTCATTTAATTGATAGAATCGATTTTTATCGCCAAGGTCTTGGTCAAGATTTACGTTTTTTAATGCCCAATAGGCCTTGTGAGCAATTTCTACCGGGAGGTGACAGTTTTTTCCATAGACGAGCTTATATGGGGTGGTGCCTATTGGTGTTTTGTAGGCGGTTGGAAAAGCCCATAAAGCATCATCTAACTTATCCGCCCAATATTTCTTGTTTTGACCTACAGTTTTCTCAAAGATTTTTTTTAGCCATTGGTTTGTTACTTCGGCTTGACCGTTGGTTTGAGGATGGTAAGCGGTTGAAACGCGGTGATAGACCCCATATTTGTTAGGTTTTTCACATGTTTATCAAAGTTATTTTATCCATATAAAATAAAAACGCAGCGGAATATTTATTTAAAACATGTTAAATTTCTTGATATAAAACCCATTTTATATGTAAAACCCAATAACCGGGTCCATATATGACATGCATGCTATCAAAAATACAATCATAGGGTGTTTAAGAATACTACCATTCCAAGAGCTAGAAGATATGAAGAAGATGATATTCTTGAATGAAATCTTCAAAGGAGAAGACCTCAAGCTTGCATACCCCAAGCTTCCAACGAACACCTTATGTTGCTAGGATTTCTACACTTAAAAAAAACACCTTCTTGATCAACCACCTTTGGCCAAAAATTTGAGAGTGTTTTTGTGTTCTTGCACTTGAAATTCTTTTCGAAAAATTAATCCTCTATTCAAGTCTTGCAACAACTTTTCCTTAAAAGAATGAGTGAGAAGGTTGTCACCTAAATTGCTCAATCAAGGATCAACTAGCCATGCAAAATGCATGCATTATGATTGGACCAAAAATTGGCCTTGGGAAGTACATGGGGGGCGGCCCACATGTTATTTTTATTAAAAAATTCAAAATTTCTTTTATAAATTTAAGTCTTGTTTATTTTATAACCTTTTATAAAATATAACATCTTATGTTTACAAGACTTATGCAACCTTTTAAAATGTTATTTAACCCATTAAATAACAAAATAAAATATTCTCTCAAAATAAATTATCCATATAATTTATTAGTTTGTCAAGTGCAATTAGTTAGAAAACCAATTTCTAAATATTCTAAGTGTTAATATTTATTTGTTTGATCATATCATAAATAAATATTGTAGGTGTTTGTCTAGCTTGTTATTGGGTATGACCCGACTTGGATCATAACGTACTAGCCACATCAATTTAATATGTGTCTTGGGCATACAAAGTCCAATAATCTCCCACTTGCACAAGATACATAGAAGATTGATGCAAGCAGTAAATGACGCCTAACAACGGTTTACTACCCCTAATACGTATGACGAAGTGCCATTTAATAACAGCATCCCCTTCAAGTCCCTTACTTGAACATGATTTAGGTAAATCTATCATTTATCCTTTCGTTACAGATGTCATGTCAAATCCAGAGACATAGTGTGATCATTCTCTGTTGATTTAACTTTAGCAGGCCTTAGACATCTTACTCTCAACGAATAAGAGGAACAAATCCCTTCTTGACTACATACGTCTCTCACAATCACCTTGTACCACACCTGAGCTTAGCCTTATGTACTGTCTTATTACAGACAATGAAGAACTAAGTCAAGGTATAATATTTGATGAATATCAAGACCCAATATGTATCTCAGGTCAGAGGATACTATGATATTCGCCTTTGCTCAAACTTACTTATGATCAATCACAAATGATTCCATGCAGTAACATTTGAGAGCGGGTCAGTCCAATATTTGTATCCCACAAATATCTATGAACTTTGGTAGCAACACTTTGCTCTATATTCATACCTAATGAATATCCACCAATCCTAGTTCATAATAGTCTTACATTTATATTTGTTCCCACAAGTATGATCGACTACGGACATTTAGAATAAGTAACTTATTCATGGATTTAAACATGCTAAAATGGAACATAACTCAAAATACCATAAAAGAGTTAAAATAACAATTGTTCCAATATCCAAATACAAAATAGATCAAATCCAATCACTAGAATATCGAAGTCCTAAGGCACAAGTATGACCCTCATGTTTTGTCCGTTCAAGGAGCTTCGTGAGTGGATCCGCAATGTTTTGATCGGTGTGAACTTTGCGAATACATATCTTTCCCTTTTCAACTTCATCCCTTATGTAGTTGAATCTCCGCTCAATGTTACTAGTCTTTTGATGTGCACGAGGTTCCTTGATTTAAGCAATCACACCATCGTTATCACAAAGATCTCTAGGGGGTCTTGAATGGTAGGGACTACCCCTAGGTCGGCAATTAACTTCTTTAACCACGCGGCTTCTTGCGCTGCCAATGAAGCGGCGATGTATCTGATTTTGTAGTGGACAATGCTACAACATCCTGCTTCGAGCTCTTCCAAGAGATTGCAGCTCCATTCAAAATGAAGACATACCCAGATTATGATCGAGAACCATCTCGATCAGTTTGGAAACTCGCATCCGTGTAACCCTTTACAACGAGTTCCTCTTCACCAGATCCATATATTAGAAACATATCCTTAGTCCTCCTAAGGTATTTCAATATGCTCTTAACAGCCATCCAATGATTGTCACCTGGATTTTGCTGGTATCTACTTATCATGCTTAAAGCACATGACATGTCCGGTCATATCATTGCATACATACTGGATCCTATAGCAGACGCATATGGGATTCCCTTCATTCTTTCTTGCTCATTCTTTCAGCTTGGACATTGAGATGCACTCAATATTGTCCTCTCTTGAATAGGTACCAAACCTTTCTTAGAGTTCTCCATCTTGAACCTATTCAAGACTTTGTCAATGTATACATTTTAGTTTAAACCTATCAAGCGCCTTGATCTATCCCTACGATGTTTATTCCCAAAATATAGGTGGCTTCACCAAGATCCTTTATTGGAAAAACAACTTCCAAGCTAGGTTTTTACACCTTCCATGGTTGGAATGTCATTTCCAAATAGTAGAATGTCATCGACATATAATATTAAGAAAGTGATAATGCTCCCACTAGCCTTCTTATGTACACAAGCTTCATCGCCATTCTTGATGAATCCAAAATTCTTAATTTCTTCATCAGAACGGTGATTTCAACTTCTCGATGCTTGTTTAATCCATAGATTGATTTCTTTAACTTGCATACTTTGTTAGGATGTTTTGGATCAACAAAACCTTCAGACTGAACCATATACACATCTTCCTCAAGATATCCATTAAGGAAAGCCGTTTTGACATCCATTTTCCAAATCTCATAATCATATTATGCAGCTATGGCAAATAATATCCTAATTGACTTTAGCATCGCCATGGGTGAGAAGGTCTCATCATAATCAACCCTTTGAGTTTGATTGAAACCTTTTGCTACAAGTATTGCTTTATAAGTATCCAAGTTACCATGCATATCTGTTTTCTTCCTGAAAACCCACTTACTTCCAACTACTTTGGAGTTAAGAGGTGGCACAACCAATTCCCAAACTTGGTTGTCATACATGGATTGCATCTCTACGTTCATGGCTTCAAGCCATTTGTCATGATCGGATTTTGACATTGCATCATGGTATGTGGTTGGTTGACCCGAATCTACCATGTAGCATCCATCCATGAAAAATCCATATCTTTCAGGTGGAGTACTAATTCTACCAGATCTGCGAACGTTTTGTGTGTATTGATCAACCACTTGATCGTTTCCAACAACCTCTTGTTGAGTGCTAGTATCAACCAAACATATATCGGCTTGTGGTTCTCGATCCTCATCAAGTTCCAATGTTCTACTAATTCCTTCCGCAAGGAACTTAGGTTCCAAGAACTTAGCCTTTCGAGCAACAAATGCCTTTTGCTCTGTTGGATCGTAGATATAAAATCCTATACCATCTTTAGGATATCCTACGAAGATACACTTAGTGGATCGTACTTTGAATTTGTTTGGGGTGTTTTGCTTCACATAAGCTTCACAACCCCATACCTTCAAATATGATAATGATGGAGCCTTTCCATGCCATATTTCAAAAGGTGTCTTATCCGCTTTCTTGGTTGGGGCCATATTTAAAATACGAGCCGCGGAGAGCAAAGTGTAACCCCAAAATGATAGAGGTAATGTGCTTCTAGCCTTCATAGATCGAACCATATCCAATTGAGTTCGATTCCTCCTTTCAGACACACCATTATGTTGTGGTGTTCCAAGTGGAGTAAGTTGTGAGATGATCCCACAATTCCTGAGATGATCTTGAAAAGCATCACTAAGGTATTCACCTCCTCTATCGGAACGAAGAACTTTGATTGTCTTGGTGAGTTGATTCTCTACTTCGCTTTGGAAGTTTTTGAACGTTTCAAAAACTTCATCTTTGTGTCTTAGCAAGTACACATAACCATAACTACTATAGTTGTCGGTAAAAGGTAATGAAGTATCTCTCACCATTCCTAATCATTGGCTTAAAAGGATCACATACATCCGAATGTATGATACCAAATAAATCTTTTGCCCTTTCCCACTAAAGGGTTTCTTAGTCATTTTACCTTGTAAACTAGATTTACATGTATCAAATGAACCAACTTCATTTGTCTCCAAAAGACCATTCTTTCGAAGTGTTTACATGCGACTTCTGTTTATATGACCAAGGCTATAATGCCAAAGATAGGTCTCACTCAAATCCATTTTGAGTTTCTTGGTGATTACTTGGTACATTTATCTATCAAATGATGTATTATCATGAACCAATTCATAAATACCATTTGAAAGCATAGCTTTAAAGTAAAACATGTCATTCATTGAAATATAAATGTCAATTTTTACAAACTTTAAATCACAACTATATTGTCTCAAAAGGGAAACTGAAATAATGTTCCTAGTCAAACTAGGAGCATACAAAACATTTTTCAAAACTATTTCCAAACCACTTGGAAGTTTCAAAATATAGTCTTCTCGGGCTTTATCTTGAACTTTCGCTCCATTGCCCATGAAGATACTAATGTCTCCCTTCTTGTAATGTTTATTTCTTGTGAACCCTTTACAACAAATTGCAAACATGAGTTCCACATCTGGTATCTAATACCCATGTGTTAGAAGAAATAACATTAAGGTCAATATGTATCATTAAGCTTGTACCTGAGGTTTGCCCCGCATCCCTCTTATTTTTCAACTCTTTTGAGATAGGTTGGACAATTCCTTTTCCAATGCCCTATCTCTCCACATTCAAAGCATGGATCGCTCGTGGCAACTTTTGCCTTCTTCTCTTTTGGTTTTGGTGGTTCTGCTTTAGCCTTTCTTTTTCCCTTCCCTTTTACGTGCCCCTTTCCTTTGGCAACATTTGCCTTGGAGTCAGGGTGATGCCCCTTCTTGTTGCCACCCTCATTAATCATTAGAACGGGTAAAGCCTTTTTACCCATTCCCGCTTGGGCCGTTTTGAGCATTGCATGAAGTTCACCAATGCTCTTGTCCCATCCATTCATGTTATAATTCATAACAAAAGCCTCAAATTTCTTTGTTAAAGAGTTGAGGATCAAATCCGTAGCCAACTCTTTAGAGACGGGACAATTGAGCCTCTCGAGGCGATCAATGTGGCTTTTCATCTTAAGGACTTAAGATGAGACCGATTGGGTTTCCTCCATTCGACATGCATGAAGCGCTCGAAGCGTTCTATCCTTGCATATTGTAGGAACATTTCCTTTAATTGGGTAATCATGTCGTATGCCGATGATGTTAAAAATCCTTTTGAATCTCGGGAATCATAATTCCTAACATGAGGCAAGAGGCTTGCATAGAGTCCTCGGTATACTTAACCCAATCATTGTAGGCTTCCACATCTTCCACGTTAGGTTCATCGGGAATAGGATCGTCCAACACATAGAATATCTTCTCTTGCTTGAGAACGATTCTCAAGTTTCGAAACCAATCCATGAAGTTGTTATGGTTGAGACGATCCTTTTCAAGGATGGTTCTTAGTGATAGGTTTCGGACGGTTTGGGTAATCGTGTTAGCGACCATCTACAAAATTTTACAAGGTTCAATTTTAGTATTTTCGATATCATTATATTTTAATCATTAATACCCTTTTTATGTCTCATAGACAATTAATAATTAAAATCTATAATCCAACGTTACATTTAAATATTGGTTAGGTGACCTTTATCCCTCTATTTAAATTAACAAGGTAGTCAACGTTTGATGATTGCAACCCTTTAAAACTTCTAGCCATATGGGATCGGTTAAACATCTTTATGTTTAGTTGGCATGTTTAATCCCATCAACACCTTTGTTCCCCATGCTTCGGTGACCCTAAGTTCATGGTTTCCAAATCAAGTCGTCCAACTTACACACACATGTGAGTTTACACATATAAGTGGTTAGGTGACCTTTATCCCACAAACATGGTAACCCCACCTCAAACATACAAGTTCCCTTAAATGTGGTTAGGTGACCTTTATCCCACAAAAGAGTTCCCAAGTGATTCGAGTGTTGCATAAAAGGATGGTGTTTGACTTGTTTTATAAAAGGGATTTTTATTTTTCAAAATTCTAGTTTAGAAAAATTTTATGTACCATACATTTGCATGCATTCAAATCCTTGGTACTTTAGAAAAACCAATTTTCAAGGTTCTTTTAATAAAACCCATTTTATTATAAAAATCATTAATTTTTAATAACCTTTTATTAACCATTTTTAATGATCTTTTTAAGAACCATTTTTAAGCTTGTTGTTGATTATTAGTTTGTTAAGCATGCATATCCAAATATCATCCAAACAATAAAGATAAGCAACCACACAAGCACAACATACATAACAATAGGTGCATAACCATAGCCAACTATTTTTTTACAACACTTGTTAGCTGAAACAAGTGTGCCAAAAGGTCCTTCCTAAGGGGTGAAAAATGACAGTGTGCCAAAAGGTCCTTCCTAAGGGGTGAAAAATGACACAAGTGATGTGTCATTGAACTCCCACTTGATCCCGCATCCAAATGCTTCAAGTCTCCTTCTTGTGTTATGATTTCTTCACTTTCTTTGTGCTTCCAAAATGTCTTTAAATTCAGCTCCAAACTCCTTTGGACTTCAAAAATGTGTTTTGGTTATCGGGCTAAAATCCCGTTAAGAACTATGAAGTCTTTTAGGCCCGAAATTAGCCAAAACAAAAAACGCATTTTTGTGTGCATCTTCTTTTACAAAAAAAATTATCCTAATACATTTTTTCTAGAAGAATAAAATGCACCTAATCTATTTACTTACATACCAAATGAAAATAAATAAATTACATATTTTTACAAATGGAAGAACAAAGATAATAATTATTACAACCCTTTGAAATAATTAAATATAAATCACAAACACAAACATTAAACATATTTATACACAAGGTCATGGCTATGTTATGAACACCAATATACATGCATAATTACCAATGATTACATAACAATACATACAATTTACAATTCGTAATGCCATAGACCATTACTAGTAGGTTCAACTACCTTTACTTAAAACAATTTCGTCATTTCATTCTAGTTAAGTAATCATTCAAGTATCATCCGGAGATATCATACAACATCACATTTCATGTCTATTACCATAAGATAGCATACAATTTCGTCTAGTAGGATAAAATTGGCTTTTCATTAACACTTGGCGTGCGCAAAATCATTTAAACACAATGTACAAGTATTTTATACATAGTCTTCCTAGTTCTTGCATAAAATCATGTTTCATGCATACCAAGATAATTCAAATAGCAAGAATACATATTAGTTATGCTCATGCAACATTTTAAACCAAGATTTGGACATGGGTTTTCACCCATGTCGCCATCTTCATCACCCTCTCTAAGGTTTCACTTCAATGTGAGGGAGATGGGGGTGGCCCTAACATGTTTTAGGGTATTAAAGTTTGCCACTTATCACCCTTGGTCCCTTTTAGTTCAATAGTTTTGACGTTTTCAACCCGAAACTTCCATATTTGCATAAAACGAGCGTTTCTTGAGATGTTTTGTACGAGTCTCTTTAAATGTGCATTCACACGTTTGACAAACACTTCTCTAATAAATAATTCATTTTATTTTTGTCATGATTTAATCCGGAACTTAATGCAGCACGTCAAGACTTAGAAATTGGGGTGTTACATTTAATCTTTCCATTCATTACTATTTAACCCCTCATGTTTGGATGTTTATATTATTATGGCCAAAATGCATTCTTTTAGGTTAAAAATCCTATTTACCCTATTAACTAGGTTCATAATTCTAGTTACCATTCTAACGACAATTACATTCATAATTACTTATTTCGTCATATTTTCATATACGACTTTTGGGGTGTTACATAGTACTAGAAAAAGGGTTGATTTTAGGTCTCATTTGATGTAATTTATATGTTGTATTTTGGACACATCATATATATATATAGGGTGGGAGTTGGCTACAAAGTACATTTTTCCTACAAAGTGTAGGAAGTGTTCTAAGGGTGACATGTGGCATTTATAGATTTTATATTAAAGGGCATAAAAGTAATTGAATAATTAACTTATTTATGGAAGATTTATTTCTTAAACAAAATAAGGAGATTTTTAAGGAAACAATACTGAACAAATTAACATGACATGCGATCACTCATGAACAAATTCTTGACGTTGTGTTTTAGCGGTTATTAATTTATTCACGTTGTGTTTTATCAGTTACAAGTGTAAACAACTTACATTTTCGTATAACACACCGGTATAAATAATTTAGATTCTATATAATACACCAATATAAATAACTTACATTCCGTATAACACACCAATATAAACAGCTTACATTCCATATAACACACCATTATAAACAGCTTAGATTCCGTATAATACACCAATATAAACAGCTTCGATCGCCAGCATCACACACTAGTATAAACAACTTAGATTCCGTATAACACACCAGTATAAACAACTTTGATCGCCCGTATAACACACTAGTATAAACAACTTAGATTCCGTATAACACACTAGTATAAACAGCTTCGATCTCTCCAGTATGACACACCAATATAAACAACTTAGATTATGTATAACACGCCATTATAAAAGCTTGCATTCCGTATAACACACTAGTATAAACAGATTAGAATGCAAAAAAAAAAAAAACGTATGAACATTTTTTTCGGAATAGATTATAGTGTTATTCTTCTATATTGTTTGAATGTTCTTGAATCATGTTGGAATGGATCTTCTTTATTTTGGATGTCTAGATCCGTGATTTTAGAGATTGGTGGTTAATTAATGAAATAATGGCTAGAATAAAGGAACTGATGGTAGTTTCTTTATTTAAAACACGATTAATGACTACAATGCCCCTCACCTATTAAATGAATCAATAACTAAAACACAAATATTACAAAAATGTCACCCAACTAATCTCAACCATTGATCAAACACATCCAATGGCACAAAATACTTCCTACACTTTGTAGAAAAAACACACTTTGTAGAGGAACCTCACCCTATATATATATATATATATATATAGGATTATGTTCATTTGTGAACAACATCTTCATAGTGAACTGTGTGAACTAACCAGGACCATTGATTTCCTTTTTTGTTGTTTAGGGTAGGATTGTAATTATACAATAAACTAGTGGGAATGCCCGCGCATTGCGGCGGGTGTCCAGGCCAAGGTTTAAAAGTACGGAAACAAGTTTCGAGGCGTGTTCCCTTCGCCTCACAAGGCGTAAACCTCGAAGCGAAATGAGGCGTAAGGCTTATATATATAATAAAAATAATAATACTAACTAATTTCATCATCAGATTAATCAAAATCATCAAAAACACACATAAAAAAGACATGAAATGCTTGAAACCGCACACGCGAATTCAACAACATCACTGTACTCCATCGGGATGAGTGGCAACGGTTGCCATATTTGGTAAATCGGGTCAAACGCATGCCACGAAATTCTTCCATCACGATCATGTTTAAAGACGTAAACTTTGATTGTTGACAGACCTGCTAAAATGGAGAGCAGGATCATCATAGCCTTCAGCATGTAAACTGATCAAAACCTTTCATAGATGCCAATTTCTTGGAACACTTTAGGGTTATTTTTAAGGGATATTAGATGAAACTCACCGGCTCAACAATGCTTCTTGCTTCTAAAAAAGCTTTGTGGCTTTTAGAAGACAATTTATCCAATGTAGCCATTTTGAATAACTCCAATTATAGCAACTGGTGTCTAACACCCATTATTTACCAAATCAAATGAGGCTTTTGGCTTTCAACTTTGTCTAGTAATCAGTGAGGTCAACTAACTTTTTCAGATGCTTCTCATTTTGTATAATAAATTTTTGACCTGATTAAGCAAATATCAAATAATGGTTACCTAATTTAGCACAAATAAATCAGAACCCAATAGTGTATATGTTCAAAGTGAAGTTAAAGTTGATACAGAATGACCAGTTACATTTTATCACTTTAAAAAGTTTTAATTAATAAGATCACTTCAATTATTTATCTAACAAAAAAGAGATTAATCAATAATTAATTATGAAATTGACTATCAGTTGTTTAATCAATTTAATTGCAAATCTAAAAGTTGAATTATCATTTTGCTCGATAAGGTTTGGAGACTTCTCCATTTCCTGACGAAACTCGGGATTTTCCCAGAGAAGTTCTTACCACCAACCCGACTGCTCAGAAAAATAGATGCAAAAAAATGTAAACATGAAATAACTATACCTAGTTTCGAACCTGTAACCTTTAAGTTCAGATTCCTGCTGTACTTCAACACAAAAACCACTTAAAAGTATACAACCATCACCATCCACCACCGCTGTCTGGCGGCCGGAGTTTACCTACGCCCCGGCAGTCATGTTGTCGTCACAAATAGCCATCACAACTGTCAGAATCAACATTACATTCCGCAAAATTACATAATTTCAACATCAATTGCTATAACTAACAATATGTGTATAGCAAGTATCTGAGAGGATTGTTCAGCATTGTACATATGTGTACATAACAGTCTCAACACGTATATACATATATGTACATTAACAAGTCATATTCTTAAAAAGTATGTACACATATGTACATTATCACACCTATGTTCAGAACATGTGTACATTATCACACAAGATTCATGATGAGTGCATGAACAATAATCATGGATATGCAATTGTAAAAAAAATTGAATATTTAATCTAAAAATAAAAAATATGTAATCAAACGTTCTTTAAATTAATCAATTCTTGCATGAATATGCAGTTAAAAAAAGAATAAATAACACAAACATATGAATTCATTTATTAAAAAATAATACTTCTTATTCTTGTGTGAATATAATTATCCATTATTAAAGGTCTGATGAACGACATGAACATACAGAGAAATGGAAAATAAAATTATTTTGAATTAAGAGAGATGAAGAAGATAATTATGCAATTTAAGAAAACTACCAAAATTAAAAGTGTAACTGAAATTCAATGATTAAAATAAAGATTAAAAACTAATCTATAATACTATATAAAGGAAAAGTGATGGATATGAATGTAATTTTACATCACATACAACTTTAAAAGCAATATGTACAAATAAAAACAACACATGTGAGAGGGATATAATAGTAAATAACATTAATTTTTAAGACACTAGAGGGATATAATAGTAAATTAATCATGCTCCTATAGTTAAAATATAGATTTTATTTCCACCTTTACCCTTTTAACCCTTTCTCTACCCCAAAACTGTTACTGCTCTTTATTTCTTTAATATTGGCCTTTATTTCTTTCAGTAATTGTCTTTTAATACTGCCCTTACCCGAAACACCAAAATTATACTAAAAGCATTGTTTTAATGTTTCTGAGCTAGTTATGACCCCCGAACACCATAACACCTCTTATAACATATTAACACATTAAATCCCTAATCAAGACACTTGAAACCTAACTTGTTTATGTAATTAGTGATTGAAACTTACACTTTACCCCCCCCATGTAAGTGGACAGTCACAAGGGTGACCCCACCACCAAGATCTCTCTTGATCTTCCATGATCTCCTAAGATCCCCTAAGATTGTGTTTAGAGATATGCCATGTACTTATGGAACATATGGTCCATTGGATAAAGGATTAACATGTTATAAGAATACCAAAGCTCACATTATCTCACACTCACTTCACCCACCATCTTCCTCCCTCCTCTCCCCCATTCTCGGCCGATCCTAGCCCACCACACCACCACCACCTTCATCCATTATTCATCCATTCCTAGTTCATTTCAAGGTGTAAAAAGCAAGGTTATGGAGCTTGGTGGTCTTGGAGATTGAAGGACCTCTCCCATTTGCTTTTATCCAACACATTTGTCATCTTCAACCTCTTGTGTTCATCCCTAGCCATAGAGCTAGTAGTAAGGCCCTTATGATCCCTTGTTACTTCATATTTAGTTGGTTAAAAGATGATGAACATTGTTAATCTTGATGAACACTAAAGAACATAAACATGAATATTTAACATAAGCTTATTAACACATGAATACATGTAGAATAGTGTTGATTTGCTTCTTGATGATTGATTATTTATGTTAGTAATGTTAGACATCATAAGAAACCTACTAGATTGTGATTAAAAACATGATCTAGTAAGTTAAGGTGGTGATCTTGTGAAAGACCAAGATCATCATGCTTTATGTTTTCATGAACTTGAAGTATGGAAATGATTTTATGAATAATAAAGTATGTAATATGTTACTAGTCTTAAACTTGGATGATTTCAAAACTAGTTCTTTCAAGAAACTAAAGTTATCCACACGATTTACAAAGTCATGGTTTCTAAGTAAACTAATCATATTTTTAGTGTTTAAACAAGACTAGAAACATGTTTGTAACAAGAAAAATACCAAAGAATTATTTTTGGAAAAATCATCTTACAAGTTGTAAATGACCAAATCTTTTAATAATGTGATTTACAAACAAATAAATATGTTTTAAGGGGTAACTAAACCTACTAAATAACATGGTAAGTTACTACAAGTTCTTAAAAAAACTTCAAGTTCATTATGTAGTGTAGTTTACATGATCTTGGCTTATGGTAAGTCTTGATTGTGTTGTTGATGATTAATGATGATTTTGAAAGAAAATAAACACATGTTTTGAAAACATGGGAAACCTCCATTTTTAGGGGAAACTATGTCAAAATTTCTGTAAAATTTTGACACTTAGAAAAATATAAGTTTTGGTGAAACTTATTCCCTAAAAATTTACCTAGAAATATTTACCAAGGTTTCCCTAATTTTTATGTAAATTTCAAGTTAAGAAATGATGATTTCTTCAAGATAAAAATTGATATTAAGTATGTATATTTTTGAGGAAAATATATATATTTATTGATCACCAAATTTTGTGCTAACTGTATGTAATATGTATTATATGTAATAGTGTATTAGGACTTGAAAATACACTAAATACTCCTAATGAGTAAAAATAAAAAAATAAACATACAACATGCATAGACAAATACAAGAGAATATATTTATGAAAATATATTCCTTAATAGATTATGTAACTTGGACAAGTTATGAACTTAAAATGTATTTTGGACGATGATATAACTCGGGTGAAAAATACAAGATACTTATATTTATTTTTGAGAAAATAATATAAGTAAGATACATAGTTAAAAATATGAATTATTTTTAACAACAAAGAACACATACATAAAACATGGTGACTTGTACTTGTGCGATACAAGTCTAGTGACTAACGTTAATAAAACACGTATAGGTCATGACGCTATATAAGCAAACCCGGTGAAGTTTACGGCACAGGAAACGCAAAGTTGTGAGTTCATGTCCCCACTTTTAAACTTTTACTTGTTTTCTACACTTGGGGAAAATACATGTGTTGTGGTATGTTGGATACTAAAACTAAGGAATGATACTTTAGATCATGTCACGAATAGGGTACCATAAGCACCATTAATCAGTTACATACCAAGACCGTGGAACAAAATGTTAGATCTAATGGGTTTCAGGCAGCCAAACTCTTGGTCATACTAGTACCAAGCAGTGCTTTTGTGTCTCTAGTCGTGAATCGACAGTCGTGGATTCGACAGCAAAAAATGCCTATGGTTTGGATGCTTCCTATGTCGTGTCACATGTTAATGGCCTTGCAAACCATTAGCGATCTCGATTTCCTTATATTTACAGAAATACTCGTTTCATACAAATTACATACCATGTTTTCATTCAAGTATACAAACGTTCAATACAAAAACTGCATGAATTCACACCAACATTATGTTGACGATTTTCCAAAAACTCACATGTATTTCAGATAACTAAAGTGGATGTGCGTGCGGTCATACTCCTGCTCTTGGATGTTGTTTATGTTGTTAGCTATGTTGTGTCAAGACTCCTATGCCGTTTTGCTGGGTTTGGTTGTTATGTCCCACTCCGTGTGGTGATATAAGGACCAAAACCTTTATGTTTGTCTTCGAATAAGGTTGTAAACTTTTTAGACATTGTTCTATGCTGTGATGTAAACTCTAAACTTAACCTATGTTTTTAATTACATAATGTTATTGGCATTTGGAGTTATTTTTATGAGCATGTAGTATGTTTACCTTTCGTATGCAATGAGAACCTTTCAAGATTACACCTCGTGCTTCCGCCTTAGAAAGGGGTGTGACAGATTGGTATCCGAGCTGCGATTGTAGTGAACCAGGATTCCTTCTCGAGTCTAGACTACAATCTTTAGGATCCTCACACGAAAACAATTTTTCAAAAGTTTTCATTGCATAAAACTTTCCGCGACATCCACTACCTGAAACTGTTTTCAAGGAGTCAAGTAAGGACACTACGAAACTTAGGGTGCACTGGAGTAGCACTTGTCTTTGACTAGAAATTACTTGCAACTATGTGTAATAATTGATATATATATATATATATATATATATATATATATATATACTAGAAATAGAATATCTCAGTTACTCGTGTATTCGCCTGAAAGCAGTGGCCTATCTGAAGGAAGTGACCCGATGATGAAACGAACTGTGCGGACTGTGCAAGGAATTACGTAATTATGGATGCATACATAATTATGGAATTTAGTGCACAGAAACCACAGCAAGTCTTGTCAAGTATCAAACAAGATTCCTTCAATACAAGAAAAGGGCAAACGTGAACACCCTCACCCCTCCGCCAGCCTATTAAATACTCTATTGGAGTAATGATTTAGGGTATAAAGACAAGAACCACCAATGTGAAGAAAGATATTCTGTCTTTTACATATATTAAACTTGTACTATGGGGTGATGTAACCCTTATACATTTTGTTTACTTTGCAAACAATGATGTAACAAGTTGCCCTAATATGTGTGGAGACTCGGTGAATATCTTATGACACATCAGTATTTATCTATTTAGGCATGCTTGTTGCTGTATGAATTGATTTATACATTTGGCGGATTGTTTGATATCACTTATGTGGGTATATGTCTGTGTATACTACTACTGTCTCGTATGACGATATCAAACAAATGTCTAACCCTATCGTGTTGTGTTCTGACAGAACATGGCACCTAGGAGAGCGGTGAATAATCAGGATTTCGACCAACCCCCTCCTCCTCTTCTGCCGAGGACTGCTAAAGAACTGAACGCCCTATTGGAAGAAAGGATCTCCGCAGCTATCGCCCAATACGAGGCGAACCGCACCGAACAAAGTGGAGGACCAAGCAATGCTAGACGTAATGGAAAGGGAGATACATCTGGAGGAAACACAACTCAAGGCTACACCTTCAAGCAGTTTCTCGAATGCAAGCCACTGAACTACGACGACACTGGAGGTGCAGTGGCTTTTGTACGCTGGACGAAGAAAACTGACTCCACTATCCGTATGAGCAAGTGTACCACAGATCAACAAGTCACTTTTGTTTCGGGGTTGTTTGTTGATGAGGCTTTGACTTGGTGGAATTTGCAAGTCCAGACTCTGGGTGATGATGCTGCGTACGGCATGATGTGGGATGAACTAAAGGAACAATTGAGAGAGAAGTATTGCTCTCGTGCTGAACTCCAAAGATTGGAGACTGAGTTCTGGAACTTGACCATGGAAGGTGCAGACATTACTGGTTATACCTGAAGGTTCCATGATTTGTCAAGAGTGATCCCTTATATGGTGACACCCGAATTTAAGCGTGTCGAGCGCTACATCTGGGGATTGGCTCCAGAGTTTCGTAGCATGGTAACTTCAGCTAAACCTGAAACGATCACTCAGGCTGTAACTCTGGTTGTCAGCCTTACTGAAGATGCAGTACGTATGAAGAAGTTATCACTAAACCCAACTGAAAAGACCGAGACGCATGCTGAGTCGTCTGGTGACAAGAAAAGGAAGCATGCGAGCCTGAATCAAGTGACACGCAACAACAAGGGTTCCAACAATAAGAAGCGTGACCCCAATCCACCACAGGAGGCGAGAACTCTTGCAGCCATGAATGACGCTCCTGCCAGGGGATACCAGGGCACTCTCCCCCTCTGCAACCAGTGCAAGCGTCATCACGATGGAGCTTGTCGCATCCCAAAATGCGACAAGTGTGGAAAGCGGGGTCAGCATACTGAGAACTGTTGGGGAAAAGGAAATGGAAGTGGTAATAGGAACGGGAATGGAAACCGCAACGGTGCTGGATATAGAAACGGTGGTGGAAATGGTAATGGCAATGGCAATGGTAACCGAAATGGTAATGGAGCAGGGCAGAACCAAGGATGCTTTGGTTGTGGAAGCAAGGACCATTTCAAGAAAGATTGCCCAAGGGAGAATAATGCTCAGGCTCGAGCATTCGTGATTGGAGCAAGGAACGCACGTGAGGACCCTAATGTGGTCACCGGTACGTTTCTCGTTAACAATCACTTTGCATCCATACTATTTGACACTGGTGCCGATTATAGCTTCATGACTGTGGAATTTAAACGTATGCTTGGAATAGAATCTAGTAGATTAGATATTCCTTATTTCATAGAACTAGCCAATGGTAAACTTGTTGAATCGGGCGAAGTTGTTAAGGGTTGCTCATTAGAACTTGTTGAGCGAAGATTTAGCATCGACCTCTTACCTATTCAATTGGGTAGCTTCGATGTAGTGGTCGGAATGGACTGGTTGTCCAAGAACAAGGCTGAAGTTGTTTGTCACAAGAAAATCATTCGCATCCCTCTTGCGAATGACGAAACTCTCATCGTGCATGGAGAAAGACGAGACGCGCCTCTGCGAATCATCAGTTGTATGAAGGCGCAGAAGTGCTTAAGGAAAGGATGTGTTGCTTTCCTGGCGCATGTTGTAGATAAGAAGGCTGAGGAGCCAAAACTCGAAGACATTCCTGTGGTGAAGGAATTCCCTGATGTTTTTCCCGAAGATCTGCCAGGACTACCTCCTCAACGACAAGTCGAATTCCGTATAGACTTGGTTCCAGGAGCCGCTCCTGTAGCCAAGGCACCCTATCGGCTTGCACCATCCGAGATGCAAGAATTATCTACACAACTCCAGGAGTTGTTGGATAAAGGATTCATAAGGCCAAGCTTCTCGCCTTGGGGAGCTCTTGTATTGTTCGTGAAGAAGAAGGATGGAACTATGCGGATGTGTATCGACTATAGAGAGTTGAACAAGCTCACCATCAAGAATCGGTACCCACTACCGAGGATTGAAGACTTATTTGATCAGTTGCAAGGATCGAGCTACTATTCCAAGATCGACCTTCGATCTGGATACCATCAGTTAAGGATCCAAGAGGAAAGCAAACCAAAGACTGCATTCCGAACACGTTATGGGCATTAAGAATTCCTTGTGATGCCGTTCGGACTGACGAACGCGCCAGCAGTATTTATGGATGATATTCACCAATTTATACATACTTTAGTCCCCTATTTTATCCCCATTTTATGCATTTTTGGCCGTAAAACCATGAATCAGATGCTTAATCAGGTATACTTTTGTTTACAGGCCTAAAACAGCATGCAGAACCAGAAGATGGTAAAATCGAGGACTTTCCGAGCAAAACGACAAAGCTGCAAACTTTCTGTGAAGACTTCTAATCTGGGCAATTGGCACGGCCGTGCAATGAATGGCACGACCGTGCAAATCCGACAACATAGCCCAGCCCGGCAGTGCACGCCAGTGCGATCCGGAGTGCAAGCCAATCCCGGAGTTGAACGACCGTGCGGATGGTTACACCCCGTGCGGATCCGATGACTAGCACCAACCCGGAAAGGCACTGCCCGTTCAGATGCCCGTGCCACCCTTACACGGAGATGCACGATCATGCCACCAACGGAACGTCGTGTGTGATCGAAGACTGGTCAAGATCTGATGATGTCATGCGGTATGGTGAACAGTAACTCCAATGATTCAAAAAGTGAACGGTCGTGCACTTTATTGGTACGACCGTGCGATCACTAAATGTTATAAAAAACATGCAGAAACATTCTGTTCATAACTCTGGACATTTTGGGAGCTCTTCAGGCGATTTTCAGGCTCCGGAGGCATTAGCTTTCACCCGGATTCAAGCCACATTGTGCCGATTAGCTCTGTTATCTTCCGGATTCTTAATCTAGTGCTTGTTTATGGTTTGATTCTCTAATCTTTCCATAATTTTGTTAATGTTTCAAGCATTTAGATTAATGTTTTATGTATTATTGTAAGCCTTTGGGCAAAAACTACAATCCCTTGCTTAATTATAACCATTAGTATGTTAATTTTGTTTGTAATGACACTTGGAAGTATTTTCTATGTTAATCTTTGATGATTAGTTTGCAACCTTGTTTATTGATGTTGATTTCTTGATTATAAGTAATTATGTTGGATGATTAATATATGGTTAGTTGAGATAGTTGAAAGATGAAGCTTAATTAATCATGTATTAGTAGACTTTGAACATGCTTAACTTGTTTAACTTGTTTAAAATGTGTGCACCATGATACTAGAAATGGTTAGTGGTTTAATAAAATGTAATTATTGTTAATCAAGAATGCTTTCCGTCACGTAAGGACCTTAATGGGTTAAATGGTGTTGTTATGAATTATTGCCATGAATTGTTAGCTTAGTTAGTAGTTTAGGCCAAAATTGCTATCTTGGTGAATTTATATGCAAGATTTGTAAAATGAACTCGGTTGTGATTTAATCTAGTTTATGCTTGTCTCGGTGGTTGCATTGTGTTTATCGGTGTCACTTTCCTTGATTAAGTGAGGTTAGAAAACTCCTAACGGATGACTAACTTATTTTTAAGAGATTTTCATAGACATTTATCAATTGCACGTTAAAGAACAATTTTAGGTGGTTAAAGTGTGTTTATCGTTTTAGCTTTCCAAATAATTGTCATGTTAGGATTCCCGAAAGGGATACTAATTGTCTTGAAAATGGAGAATTGACCAAATGTTTCTAGTGACAAAACCGACTTAATTCACCTGCTTTGGTTGTGTATAAAGCAAAGCTATTTATCTATTTTCTTATTTGGAGTCTACTATGTTTTTAAGTATATGTTTATGCTTATTTTAGTTTTTAGAAAATCACAAAACTTATCTTTCTTCCGTTAATTTAAGGACAAAGGTCTAGTATTATTCCTCCGCCCACTTCCTTGGATCGATACTTGGTTCTTACCGATACTTTACTACATATATGACGGAGTACACTTGCCTCTTTCGTGTGTGTTTTGATGTTGAAGTATAGATCACTTTTATAAATTAACAACCGAATCGTGTGTAATTTCATTATAAAAATATGTATATACGCGCACAAGTCAAGTTTTTGGCGCCGTTCCCGGGGAATTGGCGAACCATAGGAACGACCCGAGTCATTGTTTTATCGGTGTATATACTTGTTAATATTTGTGAATATTTTCTTGATTATTTATTCATTTATTTATTTGTTAATATTTCTTGTTTTTAATTCAATTTATTCGTTTTCATGATTATTTTGTACACTTGTAAATTTTTATTCCATTTATATGTTCGAATTCAAATTTATTTATTCATTTATTCTTTGAGTTTTCGGCTCTGAAAAATCATTTTTACTCTAGCCGATTCGATTATTTTTATTGCTTTAATTTTTATAAAATTTCGGGCCCATTTTCGGATTTTTATAAAATTTTCAGCCCATTTAAAATAATATTCTGTTTCATTTCAGCAAAAAAAATCAGCATTATTATATTAATAAAATATTCATTGTGTCATTTTTTTTCGTTTGCAGGTTGTTGTCCTCAACCCCCGCTCCCGATCATGTTGAACCATCAGACGAGCCCAAGCGTGATCTGAGGAGGCGTATTCGTGATAGATCCCGCGCGGTAGCGCTGCTACTCGCAGCTGGTGAGCCGGAGCAGGTGGTACCCGCTGAAGCCGAGGGCTCAGGGGCAGCAGGAAACGCAATCATGGCGGACGACGAGCGACCTTTGAATTATTCGAATCAGCCCGGAGGGGCAGGCCTGGAGCCGAGTATCCTATAGCCCACTATAGATGCACCTACTTTTGAAATTAAATTTAGTATTATTAATATGGTGCAGAATTCGGTGCAGTTTGACGGACGTGAGCATGAGGATCCCGGAAGACATATCGCTTCTTTTCTCGCAGTCTGTTCGACGTATAGGATTAGGGGTGTTTCTGAGGATGCTGTTCGGTTGAGGTTGTTTCCATTCTCATTACGTGACAAAGCGAGAGCTTGGCTTATGTCACTTTCAGCTGGGTCCATCAGGACCTGGAATGAGCTGGCGGAGCTGTTTATGCAAAAATATTTTCCACCTGAGAAAACAACCAAGTTGAGAAACCGGATTGTGACCTTTCGCCAGGACGAGGGAGAGTCGTTGCACGCGGCCTGGGAGAGATTTAAAGATTTGTTGATTGATGTTCCACATCATGGCTTCTCCAAGAGACAGCTGGTCTTGATGTTCTATCAAGGTCTTAGTTACCACATGCAGGAGAGATTAGACATGAATGCAGGAGGCGATCTAGGAACGAAGACGCCGAATGAGGCTTATGATATCATTGAAAAAGCTGCGTTGAAGTCTAGCTCGCGTCGCGAAGGAGACAGAGGCCGAGCAACATCATCATCATCAGCACCTCGCCCAGGAGTTCACACTGTGGACGACTACACGGCCATTACTGCACAAATCTCGGCTCTTGCAGCGAAATTCGATAAGTCCCAGGTAGTCGCGCAAGCTGGTTCAGGATGTGACCAGTGTGGAATGTCACACGAACCTGGTGCATGCTTTCAGGGAGTCATGTATGAGGGCCACGAAGAAGTGGATTTTGTGAGTAATCAGGTGAGGCCGTAGAACAATCCCTACAACAATACCTATAATCCCGGATGGAGGAATCACCCAAATTTTGGGTGGCGAGCGAATGCGGGCAATCAAAACCCATTGGGATTTACTCAGCGTGCTCCAGCGCCACATCAAGGTCAGGGTCAGCAATTCCAGCCATATAACCAACCTTACCAGCAACGTCCATATTCGTATCAGAATCAGGGCACTGGGAGTAGTTCCCAGCAGCAGGCCTCTCAATCTAGTTCCAAGCTGGAGGATATGATGGCTCAGCTTCTTACTAGCTCCTCAAGTGCAAATCAGTTGGCAGAAAAACGATACCAATAGAGCGAGGATCGTTTCCTCTCCCATGAGGGAGAAATGAGGAGTCACAAAGCCTCGATTCAGAATATCGAGAACCAGGTTGGTCAGCTGGCGAAGATGATGTCTGAGAGACCCTCAGGTGGTCTCCCGGGCAATACCGAGCCAAATCCGCGCGGGCATGTGAATGATGTTATGACCAGGAGTGGAAACACTACCGGACCCGACATATCGGACTCATCACCGATCACTGGAGCAGTCCCGACTGACACACCGGACGAGGTGCAAGCCAGGCTACGCCCAGCAAGTACAGCACAAGTCCAGGAGCCAGTTAAATATTACACTCCACCAGTACCTTATCCGGGCAGGCTGAAGAAACAGAAAAACGAAGAACAATATGGTAAGTTCCTTGAACTGTTTAAACAACTTCATATAAATATACCGTTTGTTGAAGCCTTGGCCCAGATGCCAAAGTATGCGAAATTCCTAAAGGACATCCTCTCGAATAAACAGAAGCTCGAGGATATATCATGTGTGGTGATGAATGAAAGTTGTTCTGCCGTTCTGCAAAACCGTCTGCCCACGAAAATGGGAGATCCGGGTAGTTTTACGCTCCCTTGTTTGATTGGAAACATGTCTGTTAGCCATGCATTGGCTGATTTGGGAGCGAGTATCAACCTTATGCCCTATAAGGTTTTTACTAAACTGGATCTGGGTGAGCCGTCACCCACTAGAATGAGCATTCGGTTGGTAGATCGATCAATCAAGTATCCGCGTGGATTTGTTGAAAACATGCTTGTTAAAATCGATAAATTTGTTTTCCCCGTGGATTTTGTTATTCTTGACATGGACGAAGATTCAAGAGTGCCTTTGATACTTGGACGCCCGTTCCTCAATACTGCGAGGAAGATTGTTGATGTGGCAGCTGGCCAAATCACGCTCCGAGTAAATGACGAGCACGTGACATTTGATATCAAAAGATCAATGCAGCATCCGCAAAGTCATGATGACATGCTTTATTATGTCGACATTGTTGATGCATGTGTGTGCTCTCATTTTCAAGGTACTATTGACGAGATTGATTCGGACATACGTCTGTCGCGTGGGGACCTGATTTGCATTACGCAGGAGGGCCACGATTTCGAGCAGCCAGTCTATCAGATTGGTGATGATGGTTCCCAGAGTCCGGAGAGGTTTCTAGAAATTGGCCATGTAGAAGAAGAGAAAGCAAAGCCTTCGATTGAAGATCCGCCATATTTGGAGTTGAAAGAACTCCCGCCACATCTCGAGTATGCATTTCTGGACGAGGAGTGTCGCTTACCGGTCATCATTTTGGCATCATTGGAAAAAGATGAGAAGAAACAACTTCTCGAGGTTCTTAGACTTCATAAGAGAGCCATTGCTTGGAAAATCATGGATATCAAGGGCATCAATCCTTCTTTTTGTACTCATAAAATTCTGATGGAAGACGAGTACAAACCCTGTGCACAGCATCAGAGGCGGTTAAATCCAAATATGCAAGACGTGGTGAAGAAAGAAGTGATTAAGTTGTTGGTTGCCGGGTTGATTTATCCTATATCTGACTCTGTGTGGGTGAGTCCAGTGCAGGTAGTACCTAAGAAAGGAGGTATTACTGTAGTCTCAAATGATAGGAATGAGCTAATTCCTACCCGTACCGTCACTGGGTGGCGAGTTTGCATCGAGTACCGCAAACTCAACGATGCTACTTGTAAGGATCACTTCCCGCTTCCATTCATCGACCAGATGTTGGAGCGTCTGTAAGGGAAGTTGTATTACTGTTTCTTGGACGGGTTCTCTGGGTACTTCCAAATTCCTATTTCTCCTGAGGATCAGGAGAAGACTACCTTTACCTGCCCCTTCGGCACATTCGCCTACCGGCGTATGCCTTTTGGGTTGTGTAATGCACCGGCGACCTTCCAGAGATGCATGGTTGCAATTTTTCATGATATGATCGAGGATTCTATGGAGGTTTTCATGGATGACTTTTCGGTATTTGGGGATTCCTTCGATCATTGTTTGGAAAATTTGAAGAAGATGTTGAAGTGGTGCGAGGAGACGAATCTTGTCCTAAACTGGGAAAAGTGCCACTTCATGGTGAAAGAGGGCATAGTTCTGGGACATAAGATTTCTCATGCTGGTATGGAGGTCGATCCAGCTAAAGTCGACATTATTTCTCGACTTCCGCCTCCCACCTCTGTGAGAGCGATACGGAGCTTTCTTGGTCATGCGGGGTTCTATAGGCGATTCATTAAGGATTTTTCAAAAATCGCTAGACCCATGACCTGTCTGTTGGAGAAAGACGCTCCGTTTATCTTTGGAGATGATTGCTTGAGGGTTTTTGACCTTCTCAAGTAAAAGTTGATTGAGGCCCCTATTTTGGTTGCACCTGACTGGAGTCTGCCATTTGAAATTATGTGCGACGCGAGCGATTACGCTATAGGGGTCGTTCTAGGATAGAAGAAAGAAAAGCACTTTCACCCGATCTATTATGCGAGCAAGACTCTTCACGACGCTCAAGAGAACTACACCACGACTAAAAAAGAGCTCTTGGCGGTTGTTTTCGCATTTGACAAATTTAGATCGTATTTGGTGCTTTCAAAAACAATTGTGTATACTGATCACGCAGCCATCAGATATCTTTTCAGCAAACAGGACGCTAAACCGTGTCTAATCAGATGGATCTAATTGCTGCAAGAATTTGATATCGAAATTCAAGATAAAAAGGGTGCGTTGAATGTAGCGGCTGACCATCTATCTCGGTTGGAGCATGGAGACATCAAGGACACGCGTTGGGATTCAATCAATGAAAATTTCCCACACGAGTCGTTGATGGGTGTTGAGATATGCGATGTGTCACCTTGGTTCGCCGACTTTGCGAATTATCTTGCTTGCGGGATTCTGATTAAAGGGTTGACTCACCAACAAAAGAGGAAATTCGTTTCGGATGTCAAGCACTACATTTGGGACGATCCTTTCTTATTTAGGGTGGGTGTTGATCAGGTGATCAGAAGATGCGTTTCAGGAAAAGAGGCGACCGATATTCTGCGCCATTGTCACGAGGGACCTACCGGAGGCCACCATGGAGCCAATTTCACCGCCAAGAAGGTGTTGGATTTCGGGTTTTATTGGCCTACTATATTTCGTGATGCGCAGAGTTGGGTTAGAGCGTGCGATGCCTGCCAGAGGGCAACAAATATATCGGCACGTGATGAAATGCCTCAGAACTGGATACAAGTTTGTGAAGTCTTCGACATTTGGGGGATAGACTTCATGGGACCATTTCCCCCCTCACGAGGAAATAAGTACATCCTGGTCGCAGTTGACTATGTATCAAAGTGGGCGGAGGCACAGGCCTTACCCACCAATGATGCCAGGGTGGTCGTGAGATTTTTGAAAAGTTTGTTCGCCCGGTTTGGTGCTCCGAAGGCGCTTATCAGTGACAGAGGGACTCACTTCTGCAATACACAACTTGAGAAAGCTTTGTCCCGCTACGGTGTGCATCACCGTTTATCCACGCCCTATCATCCACAGACGAGCGGGCAGGTGGAGGTCATAAACCGGGGGCTAAAACGAATCCTTGAGCGGTCTGTAGGTGCAAACCGCAAGGATTGGTCGGACAAACTAAAAGAGCCGTTGTGGGCTTTCCGTACGGCTTACAAGACCCCTATTGGGACTACTCTGTTTAGGCTTGTATACGAAAAAGCGTGTCATTTACCGGTGGAGTTGGAGCATAAAGCGATATGGGCTCTAAAAACCGCAAATCTGGACTTAAAAACCGGAGGTGAAGCCCGGTTTCTTCAGATTCATGAATTGGAGGAGCTACGACAACACGCTTATGAGAGCTCCGTCCTCTACAAAGAGCGCACAAAGAGATTACACGATAAACGCTTGAAGGACCACAAACAATTCCAAGCGGGCGATCTTGTTCTTCTCTACAACTCGCGGTTGCGCTTATTTCCAGGAAAATTACATTCACGTTGGACTGGACCATACACGGTAAAAGAAGTATTTCCATATGGGACTGTTGCAATAGAGAACGCGGACGGCGTTATTTTCAAGGTAAATGGTCATCGTTTGAAGCTTTACATTGCCGGGCCGATTGAGTCGGCGGTGGAGGTTATCGAGCTCCACGTCCCGCACACATCATAAGTGTGGGGAGGAGAGTCTACGCTACTGAATCATGGATTAAAAATGTAGCAAGAGCGACTTAAGCGCTTTAGGGGTAAAATCGTCCTTTTTTGTGTTTTTGTCGTTTTAGCGTAATTTAGGCGTGTTTTGTAGATTTTCGTTAGTTTGTACAGTTTTTAAATGTGCCGAGCATAGGTTCTATGGGGGAATAATGTTAGAACAGTTTGCGGATGGTAAAAATGGTGAAAAACGGTCAAAACAGGTGCTGAAAATGAATTCTGCAAAAAAACTTATCTGCAGATCTGGCACGACCGTGCCATAGGTCGCACGCCCGTGCGATTGCGGGCTGACCGGCACCTCGAGTCGCACCCCCGGTGCAGTTCCGAGGTCAGCGGGCCAGGGTTACCCAAGTCCGGTGACGCACGACCGTGCGGATGGCTGAGGGCAGTTTGGTCATTTGGCAGTATAAATACCCTTATCTGCAGCCCCCATTCTCATTCGCGAAAAACCTAACCGCACCAGCCATTCCAGACCGATTTTTGCCTCAAATCGCACGATTTTTTGCACGGTTTCACAGATCCTTTCGAACGGTATGTTCTTTCTTGTCGATTTCCTGTTTCATCTTTGTCTAGGGTAGATTTGTTCGATTTCTTCAAGGCTTTTTAGGGTTCCCTTCATAAACACAAGCGAAACCCTAACCCTTGTAAGATTGTTGTGTTTCTTGAACAACCGGTTGATTTTCTAACCCACGTTGGCCCAAAACTTGTTGATTTTTGAAAAATCTGGCTATTCAGAATCGGGGTTAAAATCTGCAGAAAAATCGAGTCGCACGGTCGTTCCCCTTGTGGCACGGTCCGTGCGATTGCGGGTTGTTCATGATTTCTGTTGTGGTCTCGGTGATGCACGGTTGTGCCGTTGACTGCACGCCGTGCAAATCCGACTATAGCCGACCACCTTCGTTGTTTCTGGGGAACGCACGACCGTGCAGTTGGTCACACGCCCGTACCAAACGCCCAGATCAGCGAGACAGTAGCTTCATAACTGTGTGTTCGGCTGCTCCGAATGAAATTTTTTCTGTTTCTCCTGTTTTAACTATCTTCCCTCATGCAAATGGATCATCCCTTCCTACAATTCGACCCCGAGGACGAGAGGGAAAGTCTTTGCATCCCAAAACTTCACTCGTTGTGGAATAGGCGGGGGCAGTCTGGCATCCCTAGAAGACTAGACTGGGATGTTATGACTGAATTGAATCAGCGCGATCGACTAGAGAACATGTTAACAATTCCACTTTCGCGTTTGGTCGCCATCGATCGCCCAATCTATCGTGAGCTTACGATAGAATTCTTCGCCACTGATGCGTGCGAAGTGTTACTTATTTTAGGTGTATATTTTAAGCCCTTTTTAACACTTATTTTAGCCAAGTTTTAAATTTATAAAACACGATATTTCACTAACACTAAACACACATATGGGCAAGTGCACCCATCGTTGAGTGTAGTATAGTGTTGGTAAGATACCAAGGTCGTCCAAGGACACAAGAGCTTTTAGTACCGGTTTATCCTCAATGTCTAACCAAAATAAAAGTTTAGAAAAATGTTTTAAACTAAGGAAATTAAAAATTAACTAAAATGCTGAAAATAAAAATAAAAGAAAAAACAGATAGACAAGATGAATCACTTGGTTCCGACTCGTATCTAGTATAACCTTTGATTATTTCCGCACTTTTGCACATAATTAAGAGATTATCTTAGTTATTGTAGTAGGCCCCTCTTTTTAAGGTGACGTTACCCTCACCCCAGTTGTTTGAGTCAGCAGGGATACAATCCTAAAAGGGTGGATTATTGGAAGATAATGCATTAAGTTATTAATGCAGTATTGTGGTAGGCCCCGCTTTTGGCGGTGACGTTACCCTCGGCTAAGTAGTCTGAGTCAGCAGGGATACAGTCCTAAATAGCCGGGTTATAGTATTAATAGTAGTTAACTTATGAGGGGATCAAAGAGTTTGGACCCCCGCCATCCAATACCGTGAAGTATTGAAGGAGGTCCTACTAAATTTGACCCAGGTCCATTGCAGGACCTCTAAACGCTGAACAATGGCAAGACCTTTACCAAACCGTTCCCTTAACCCCCGACCAGGTAGCCAACATATCTCCATATAGACCATGGAGATATGAATGGTGAAAATCCTTTATTTTATATAGACAGTAAAATAATGCCAAGACACCACGGACAAACGATAAGGAAAGATCACCTTCAACATAAGTAACTAGTTATTAAAGTCATTAATACAAAACCAAATAAAAAGTGCAAAAGATTAGAAATAAAAAGTATTATACTAGACACTTTGTCTTCACCAAGTGATGTAAGAGACTTAGGCAAACATGGCCTTGATTGTCAAGAACTCTTACGATCAATCTTGGATCCCGAGACGACTCACACACTCTACGATGGACAATGGATGATGGTGGTGGATGATGGTGTTGTGATGGTGGTGGGTGGTGGATGAAGTGTGAGAGAGGTGGTGTGCCAAGGGATGAGATGAAATGAATCCAAGCACTCCTATTTATAGGCTGAACAGAGAGCTGGGCACGGCCCCGTGTCCGCTGGGCACGGCCCCGTGTCCGTCTGACAATCTCTCTCCTCATTAATTGTAATTCGCAATTACAATAAATGCGCCTGCTGTACTTTCGACACGCCCCCGTGTCCGCTGAGCACGGCCCGTGGTGGGCAATAGAAGCTTCTATAGGTTTGTCTTTTCTGCTGCTTCTTGGGCACGGCCCCGTGCTGGCTGAGCACGGGGCGTGTTCAGTCTTCTGATTTCTCTACTTTGCTTTGGAAGGTGCCGTTGAGGGGTCGGGCAGTCCACTAAAATTCCTTTTCTTGTATTTATGTTGGATTTAGCTGTCTTTTTGCTTCTTTTGCGTTTTTGAGCTCATTTAATCCTGAAAATACAAAAGGAAGACAAAAACACTCTTTTTCCAATATTAGTACTTAAAAAGGGTTAGTTTTATGCCTCATTTGATGTAATTTATATGTTGCATTTTACATACATCAAATACCCCCACACTTGAACTTTTGCTTGTCCTCAAGCAAAACTCTTTAATATGTGGCTTACACTCCCAAATGGAATAGGTAGAAGAGAAGGTTTTGGGCTTGTCGTAGAGTGTCGGGATTTCCAAGATCTTTTTGGGTTTTATTTTTATTTATTTACACTCCTATTCGTAATGATTTATTTAGAACTTTTCATAAAAGAAATTACTTATTTGGGCATAACATGCCTTTTTAAAATTCTATTTATATACAAGTTCACATACCTCACGGGGAAATCACTCACACTCGGCCGAAGGTGTATTTTTAGTGAATCACTCGAGAGCGGCATGGAACTTATTCCTACCATAGGCTTGCCAAGAAATCAATCCTCCTCCTTTTTAACTTTTGTACCTTTGTAGATATCAAGAGGACTTTGTGGGTTAAGGGTTAGGCTAGGGTTAAAGGTAGGTGGTTGGGTTAGTGGTTAGTAGAAAAAGGGCTAAAAGCGTAACAAGTGTCGGTTTTCGTATTTTTGCAACTTTTTATTTTGATGAAGCTTTTATTCAAACTAAGTTATTTTTTATTAACTTGTTTGTTTATTTTCTTTTTGCTTCATCATTATCACACATATTTTTTTTTTATTTATTTATTTTTTTTTACGAAGAACCGAACTTGTTACTAAAATAAAGGGTTAAATATGAAAAAGGTTTTGGTGGGTAAAAGGGTTTTTGTTTGGGTGATGAAACGAAAAGGTTTAGGCTCAAAGGGGCTAACTAGGGGGATTTTTGGGTAGGTGGTAAAAGAAAAAGAAAAATAATGGTGTAGAAATAAAAAGGGTTAGTCCTAATGCCTCCATCATTTACTTACTCGGGTTTAAGTTGATAAGGACCGGGAATGTATTGTCATGGCAAGTTCTAGAGTCGTAAGAACTAAGCGGCTATTCACACAAGAAACGAAAAATGAGCATTTAGTCAAATGATATGTAATTGTGTGCTCAATAAAGGCTCAAAACTCACTTTTGTGGGAATGGGTTTTTATGTGATCAAGTATATATAATCAAATTTTAAATAAGTTTGCTATGCCTTTTCATAATTTTCTTATGTTGGTTCTTTTTATCACTACGCTATCGGTTGTAAATTTGTAAAAATATAACCTTTTTGAGAACTTGAATTTTCCGAATTAAACCTAGACAAGTAAAAAAAATGAAATTTTTGAAAAACATTTGGGGTGATTAGCGGTTCCAATAGAGTTTTGTGTAAGGCTTGTATTTAGGACTTGCAAAATTCAAGGTTTTAGCATCCCCCCCACACTTAAATTACACATTGTCCTCAATGTGTCCCAAAAATAAATTTTTAGGTTGATTAGATGTGTAAAATAGTGTTTAAAAAGCAAAAATTTGTGTTACTGGGCACTGAACACGGCCCCGTGTTGTCCGGGCACGGCCCCGTGTTCAAGTGCCAGTAACAGAATTAAAACAAGAGAAACAGAAGCCTGGACACGGGGGCGTGTTGGGTGAACACGGCCCGTGTCCAGTTACCTGAACTGGGCGTTTTCTGCAGGGTGCTCAGCACGGGGCCGTGTTGGTTGGGCACGGCCCGTGTTGAACCTTCTGAAATGGTGAGAATTGTCGGGTTGCCTTGTTCTTGTGCATGGGTTCATTTTTCTCGTTCCCCTTTTCATCCTTTACCACCATGAGTGTGTTTTATTCATTACAAACCATCCAAACCTTAAAACCATCATTTCATTTCATCATAGAGAGAACTTACATAGTCCTAAATTAAGATAAAATTAAAACTTAACTAAATAGGTCAGCAGGTGCACGAGGTTATCATAAGAAGTTCTACTTATTTTAAGAAAATTTCGAGAATAGTTTCCCGATATAGTAGGACTTTTAGCCGAATGATTTCTTCCCTAAATGTTATTTAAAGCCATTCTTCGATTTCCCTAGGAAGGAAGAATGCGGCTTCATTTTCCTCCGAAGCTGGTGGTTGAGGGGGAACATTCACCGGGAATCCTTGCACCACTCTTCGCGGAGGTTCTTGGTGCATGGAGTACCATTCGGCTGGAATGACAACTTCGGGTACCATGTTCCACGCCCTTTGGGTTATTATAGGTACCAAAGGCGGGGAAGCGAGAAGGTTCAACCTCTGGTGCAAGAGGTTTACTTCATGGAGACAGCCCTCCAGCCCCACTGTAAGATGGTTGATACGGTCGACCAATGCTTCCTCCACTCCCGTCATTTCGTCAATAGCCTCTCTTAGAGCGTAAACATAGTTTACAAGAGAGTCTTCCGCTGTTGAAGATCTCCTCCCTTGTCGGTTACTTCTTGAAGATGATCCGCTTGTTCTGCTTGCCATTTTCTGCGAAGGGAACCGAAGAAAGCTAAATTTTTACAAAACAGATCCTCGGACACGGCCCCGTGCTCACTGAGCACGGCCCCGTGTTCATTTGTCTGCAGGATTTTATGCTAGGGAATCTTGGAGTTTTAAATTATTCTCATGATTTTTTAGCTAGTTTTTAGGCTTAGATAATTTAAAATAAAGTTATACAACTAACTTTAAACAAGAATCCTTAGCAAATAATCTTACAAACTTCACATAGAGGGTTGGAATCAAGAGATTTCCAAGCTTCCATGGAGGAAATTTTGAAAAAATTTTAAAGAGGAGGAAATGAGTAAAAGTGGAAGGGACAAGAGGGTCTTTGGGAACCTTCTTTTAGCACTTACCTAGGATGGTATGAGTGAAAATCCCAGGAATCTCTGTCTTTTGAAGTGGTCAAAAATGAGCAGGATTCAGGCTGCATTTAAAGAAAACGACAGTGCACTGGACACGGCCCCGTGTTGACTGGACACGACCCCGTGTGCAGAGGAATTCCTGACACATTTTGTCCGTATTCTGACCAAATCAGCAGAGAATCTCTTTGATGAGCACGGGGGCGTGTTGACCTGGACACGGCCCCGTGTCTGGAGGCTGTTTTATGGAGTTTTGCTTCTTCTAAGGATTTCGTCGAAATCGGGTGGTTCCTTACTGGTTGGAACAACCCCAAAGTGCCTAAGATACCTTAATTGTCCTAGACTAAGGCGAGAACGCAAGAGGTTGTCGGTGAGGGTAATTCCTATTTTCATTCTAGGTGGACAAGTCCAACCCTTTCCCGGGCTCTTGTTAAAGAAGGTGTATGCCGAATCGCTCAGGTCTATGTATGCACCGAACGAAGTCGATGGAGAGTCCTTCACGGCACAATCGACACAGGGACGACTATCGTCCAAGTCTTTGCTAGGTACGAAGGTATTTTCGGGAGCAACGAGGTTGTCGGAATGCGGTTCCAACATTTCTTCATGGGTATCGTCTTGGGATGGATCAATAAAATCCTTCCCAAGCTCTTCTAACCATTTCAGAATTAGCTCTTCTAGTTGAAATAACTCGTCAAGGAGCATTTCCCCTAGAATATCTGGCTGGGCGCATTCGAGGGAGAAATAGTGCTTATTTTTACTTTCGCCCCTCTTAAGGTTGTGAGAAGTTGGTGGGTCCATGTAGTGGGGCCTATAATTTAGGAAGTAGCATTTTACTTCTTCATGTTCGCCACCACATAATTGACACCACGTACCATAAGAGTGCCGAAAGTAAAAATAATTACTATCACTCATGTTTATGTCAGAAATTACCAACCGCCGGGATCTAACGGTTCTGTTTTCAGTAACTGAAACTTGGGCACGGGGGCGTGTTGAGTGGGCACGGCCCCGTGTTCAGCTTACTGTCTGATGTAAAACAGGATTGCCAGTTCCAATGATTGAGCACGGGGGCGTGTTCAGCGGGCACGGCCCGTGCTGAGCTCTGCAGAAGCTGAAAAACTAAGAAAAAAAAATAAAAAAACTAAAAAATAAAAAAAATAAAAAATGATTAGGCCGTTGATTCCTAACTTTCTTAAAATCCTTGTGTCCCCGGCAACGGCGCCAAAAACTTGATGCGTGCGAAGTGTTACTTATTTTAGGTGTATATTTTAAGCCCTTTTTAACACTTATTTTAGCCAAGTTTTAAATTTATAAAACACGATATTTCACTAACACTAAACACACATATGGGCAAGTGCACCCATCGTTGAGTGTAGTATAGCGTTGGTAAGATACCGAGGTCGTCCAAGGACACAAGAGCTTTTAGTACCGGTTTATCCTCAACGTCTAACCAAAATAAAAGTTTAGAAAAATGTTTTAAACTAAGGAAATTAAAAATTAACTAAAATGCTGAAAATAAAAATAAAAGAAAAAACAGATAGACAAGATGAATCACTTGGTTCCGACTCGTATCTAGTATAACCTTTGATTATTTCCGCACTTTTGCACATAATTAAGAGATTATCTTAGTTATTGTAGTAGGCCCCTCTTTTGATGGTGACGTTACCCTCACCCCAGTAGTTTGAGTCAGCAGGGATACAATCCTAAAAGGGTGGATTATTGGAAGATAATGAATTAAGTTATTAATGCAGTATTGTGGTAGGCCCCGCTTTTGGCGGTGACGTTACCCTCGGCTAAGTAGTCTGAGTCAGCAGGGATACAGTCCTAAATAGCCGGGTTATAGTATTAATAGTAGTTAACTTATGAGGGGATCAAAGAGTTTGGACCCCCGCCATCCAATACCGTGAAGTATTGAAGGAGGTCCTACTAAATTTGACCCAGGTCCATTGCAGGACCTCTAAACGCTGAACAATGGCAAGACCTTTACCAAACCGTTCCCTTAACCCCCGACCAGGTAGCCAACATATCTCCATATAGACCGTGGAGATATGAATGGTGAAAATCCTTTATTTTATATAGATAGTAAAATAATGCCAAGACACCACGGACAAACGATAAGGAAAGATCACCTTCAACATAAGTAACTAGTTATTAAAGTCATTAATACAAAACCAAATAAAAAGTGCAAAAGATTAGAAATAAAAAGTATTATACTAGACACTTTGTCTTCACCAAGTGATGTAAGAGACTTAGGCAAACATGGCCTTGATTGTCAAGAACTCTTACGATCAATCTTGGATCCCGAGACGACTCACACACTCTACGATGGACAATGGATGATGGTGGTGGATGATGGTGTTGTGATGGTGGTGGGTGGTGGATGAAGTGTGAGAGAGGTGGTGTGCCAAGGGATGAGATGAAATGAATCCAAGCACTCCTATTTATAGGCTGAACAGAGAGCTGGGCACGGCCCCGTGTCCGCTGGGCACGGCCCCGTGTCCGTCTGACAATCTCTCTCCTCATTAATTGTAATTCGCAATTACAATAAATGCGCCTGCTGTACTTTCGACACGCCCCCGTGTCCGCTGAGCACGGCCCGTGGTGGGCAATAGAAGCTTCTATAGGTTTGTCTTTTCTGCTGCTTCTTGGGCACGGCCCCGTGCTGGCTGAGCACGGGGCGTGTTCAGTCTTCTGATTTCTCTACTTTGCTTTGGAAGGTGCCGTTGAGGGGTCGGGCAGTCCACTAAAATTCCTTTTCTTGTATTTATGTTGGATTTAGCTGTCTTTTTGCTTCTTTTGCGTTTTTGAGCTCATTTAATCCTGAAAATACAAAAGGAAGACAAAACACTCTTTTTCCAATATTAGTACTTAAAAAGGGTTAGTTTTATGCCTCATTTGATGTAATTTATATGTTGCATTTTACATACATCAGCCACCTATTCATATGACAAGCCAAGAGCGCATAAAGTTCCAAACTTCCGCTACAAGAATAGGATAAACTTCAGACTAGGCGGACGTTGGCATAATTGGACGGTGGGAAGACTCGGCCGAAGACTAGGAATCTACACAAATAAGGATATGGATTCCGAATTCTTTACAGATCAGTTCACCTTCCCAAGCGAGGAAGCGCGGGGCGAGTTTTGGGCTCAAAATGCAGTTGGAGACCCATATGATCCTAGGATGTCAAAGGCTTCAAGGTTAAGAGACCCTTTGCATAGAGTAATGCATCACGTTTTCAGCCATACCATATGCGGGCGCATGGACAGTTTGGGAAACTGTCCAACACCAGATCTTATATTTCTATATGCGCTAGCGAAGGGGGTACACATCAACCTCGCCGCGAGGATGGCGGAGTACTTTGTGAATAGCTCGGGAAGAACCAACAGCAGTCAAATTCATGGTGGTCAGTATGTGGCCGAGATCTCTTACAACATGGGAATAATGACTGATGAGGTGCTTCAGGGACTTACTTTGGTGACCGAGGGTATGTATGTTGACATCCGCTCCTTGAAAGCGATGGGGCTTATTGCAGAGACAGATCACGGGGATCGGTTGAAGGGTTTGAACAACGAGGTCTGGGACCCGTTGCCTCCACTCCCAGCAGAGGATGAGGATGAGGAGATGGGAGAGCAGCATGAGCCACACACACCACCACACTCTCCACGGTAGCACCACTCACCACAGCATCAGCACTGGCCCCCCGGCATCCCCTCGTACCCAGAGTTCTACGGCCAGTTCCAACAGATGCAGATCAATCAGGAGCAGCAGTGGATTAGTATAGAGCAGCTGCGAGTTGGCCAGGACCAGCTGAGGGCGAACCAGGAGTTCATGCGCCAGGAGGTGCAGGCCGGGTTCTCATACCTTTTCGGGGGTCTTCATTATGCATTCTCGAACTACTTTGGGGAGCCCCCACAGTTCCCATACGGGAACCCAGGCGGTTATGGAGGCGCAGGCCCATCCGGCACGGGAGGAGATGCGGGTGACGACGACGAGCAGTAGGTGGAGTTGTTGGTTGGTGGTTTTGTTATTTCAGTAGTTTATTTATCGGGTGTTCATTTTGGCTAGTATTTCAAACACCCCCGGATATGTACTTTACTTTACAGACACTTTAGTTTATTTGTCTTGTCTATGTTTGGATATTTAGTACTTTTATTTATGTAAATTATGGTTTGTTTGCGTTTATATTGTTTCTGTTTTGTCTTGCTGTGCCTTGTGACATTCTTACAGATCTCAGAAGCAAGTCTTGGACCGGAGCACATCACAGGATCAGCTTTGAAGTTTCGTTTCATCAAAATAATCTTCAGGGGAGTATTATTCTCCTTTATCTCTATATTTCGGGTTTCGCATTGGGGACAATGTGAAGTTCAAGTGTGGGGAGTGGGTTTAACTTGTTGACTTTGTTTGTCCTAAAAAAAATCAGAAAAATCAATAAAAATATCAGTAATTTGTATATATTTTTAGTAAATAAACCGGTTGGTCGTGTTTTAGAAAGCTTCGGACATGATAAAAACTCGACAAGCAAAATAAATTTTGAAAAAGAAAACTGGAAAGCGTGACAAACAAAGAAGGACTTGCATGAGAATTTTCACACTTTTACCCATTCCTTCCGATTATGTGAGCATATTTGAGCCGTAATATTGTTATATGATTGTTCATTTCGGAGTAGGAGTGAGCCGGATGTCATGTGTAATTTAGAACTTGTCACTAGCATGCTTGTTAAGACCATGAACTTGCGAAATTGTGTAGAAGTGATAGAGGCACTTAGAAAACCCTTTGTTGTTATCCTTGTTCTTTGTGTTGTGTTTCCCGTAAACCCTACATTACCCCTTAGGATTAACCACGTTGAGCCTTCCCCGTGTTTCCCTTTGTTTACCCAACAAAATCACCCACTTAGCCAAATTTAGCCTTTTTATTTTTAAACCTTTAGTGTTAAAACTCGGCCAAAAGCATCGTTTAACTAGCGCTTCTTATAGTTAATTGTTCATTGTACAATTCCATTAGTTAAAAAAATAGAAAATAAAACACCCTAAAATAGGGTGAAGTTGACAAAATTCGAGCAATTTTGAGTGCTAAAATGATAAAATCTCGATTGATGAGCTCGATTTCGCAAAAGTCGCCTTTTTAAGGTGTTAGTATGTATAGTTTTATTGATTTACGCTAGTCAAACGCTATTACCTAGTTTTAACCATTTCGCCACTTTAAAAATCCCTTTCCATACCCTTCACCCAAGCCTAACGTTACACCCCGTAAAGACCTCTTGATTTACACTTTTTCGCATGTTAGTTGGTGGAGACGAGATCTTATGACAAGCTTATGATATTACACGTTTCATTGACGAGGCATTGAGTGTATGTGAACATTGTGAGGTGTGTGAAGATTAGCATGTTAAGTCAATTGAAGTGAAGTCACGGCTTTTTGGTTATCTATACATATTTGCATATGCTTGTTTGGTTTGATGCAATCGATGTTGTCTTTCATAAAACCGGCTAACCGTATGTTTGTAGTTGTTTTAGTAGATAGTTTTTAAATGCTCGTTCTTGTTAGATTCTAGCTTTTATTGCATTTTAGTTTAGCTTGCTTGAGGACAAGAAAGGTTCAAGTGTGGGGAGATTTGATATTCACCAATTTATACATACTTTAGTCCCCCATTTTATCCCCATTTTATGCGTTTTCGGCCGTAAAACCGTGAATCGGATGCTTAATCGGGTATACTTTTGTTTATAGGCCTAAAACAGCATGCAGAACCAGAAGATGCTAAAAACGAGGACTTTCCGAGCGAAATGACAAAGCTGCAAACATTCTGTGAAGAATCCTGATCTGGGCAATTGGCACGGCTGTGCAATGAATGGCACGACCGTGCGGATCTGACAACATAGCCCAGCCCAGCAGTGCACGCCAGTGCGATCCGAAGTGCAAGCCAATCCCGGAGTTGAACGACCGTGCGGATGGTTACACCCCGTGCGGATCCAATGACTAGCACCAACCCAGAAAGGCACTGCCCGTTCAGATGTCCGAGCCACCCTTACCCGAAGATGCATGATCGTGCCACCAACGGAACGGTTGTGCGTGATCGAAGACTGGTCAAGATCTGAAGATGTCATGTGGTATGGTGAACAGTAACTCCAATGATTCAAAAAGTGAACGGTCGTGCACTTTATTGGCACGATCGTGCGATCGCTAAATGTTATAAAAAACATGCAGAAACATTCTGTTCGTAACTCTGGACATTTTGGGAGCTCTTCAGGTAATTTTCAGGCTCCGGAGGCATTAGCTTTCACCCTGATTCAAGCCACATTGTGCCGATTAGCTCCGTTATCTTCCGGATTCTTAATCTAGTGCTTGTTTATGATTTGATTCTCTAATCTTTCCATAATTTTGTTAATGTTTCAAGCATTTCAATTAATGTTTTATGTATTATTGTAAGCCTTTGGGCAAAAACTGCAATCCCTTGCTTAATTATAACCATTAGTATGTTAATTTTGTTTGTAATGACACTTGGAAGTATTTTCTATGTTAATCTTTGATGATTAGTTTGCAACCTTGTTTATTGATGTTGATTTCTTGATTATAAGTAATTATGTTGGATGATTAATATATGGTTAGTTGAGATAGTTGAAAGATGAAGCTTAATTAATCATGTATTAGTAGACTTTGAACATGCTTAACTTGTTTAACTTGTTTAAAATGTGTGCACCATGATACTAGAAATGGTTAGTGGTTTAATAGAATGTAATTATTGTTAATTAAGAATGCTTTCCATCACGTAAGGACCTTAACGGGTTAAATGGTGTTGTTATGAATTCTTGCCATGAATTGTTAGCTTAGTTAGTAGTTTAGGCCAAAATTGCTATCTTGGTGAATTTATATGCAAGATTTGTAAAATGAACTCGGTTGTGATTTAATCTAGTTTATGCTTGTCTCGGTGGTTGCATTGTGTTTATCGGTGTCACTTTCCTTGATTAAGTGAGTTTAGAAAACTCCTAACGGATGACTAACTTATTTTTAAGTGATTTTCATAGACATTTATCAATTGCACGTTAAAGAACAATTTTACGTGATTAAAGTGTGTTTATCGTTTTAGCTTTCCGAATAATTGTCATGTTAGGATTCCCGAAAGGGATACTAATTGTCTTGAAAATGGAGAATTGACCAAATGTTTCTAGTGACAAAACCGACTTGATTCACATGCTTTGGTTGTGTGACAACTGGCAAATAACTGGTAATTCCGTACAATCTAATCACTATTTATATTTCTTAATCTCATGCATTTAGCGTAATTTAATTACGTAACTGTGTCGTATACTGAATAACAGTGTTAGGACAAGAAAACAAAGCTAAAACATAAGTTGGTTTTAGTCGTAAGGCGAAACCAAACAAACAATGTCCTAAAAGTGTTGGTAGAAAGTGTTGCGCGCACTATTCACGGTTACACTATTGATGCCAGCAAACCGTGAAATCAGACCGAAACACTGAAAAACGACACTCGGATAACATAACTTAGTCCATATATATAAGAAAACATTATTATGAAAACACATCTTGCAAAGAAACAAGACTTTCCGGTATAACGCCCTAACCTCAAAAACGTCTGTTTCGGCTTAAAATATAGCACTTTTAACGCTTCCGAACTTATAACAAAGCATTTTCGGGACCTCGGAATAATGTCAATTGATGAAAAACATACTAAAACAATAAGATGATATCAACGGAATGTTCATAATCACAAGTTTCCGGCGTTACGTCGCTATGCACTAAACTAGTCCGTTAGCGACTCGACGAACTAGTAGGCGACATTTTTGGTCACGAAACAAGCAAACGAAGAATCTAGCGAGCTAGTTAAGCTAAATTTGAGACTCGGAATCACTTCATACAAACTTCGGATGCAAGAAAACAACTTACAAAAATTTCTTGTCGGTACGACATAAAAGTACCGTAAACGAGCCGACGACGAAACGAAAAGCATTTTAAGCATCAAGACATGAATTTTACTAGTTTAGTAAACTAGTTAATAATAATTTTGATTCCGGAACCTTAATTACCCTCTAATGGTGTGATTTAAACCCTAATCACCCTACCTTAGTTAATGATCAAAATATCTAGTTTTAATTAAAAAAATTTATAAAAAATTTTCATATTACCCCCCACTCATGTATGGCCTATTTTAGTGGGCCCCACTCTCATGATCTTTGTTGAAAATTTAGAGATTAGAGGTATGGTTCTTGATAGTTGTTGTTGAAAAATTGTAACACACTTTACCATATATCATCATCACCTTTCTTACATATCTCTAACTTAGAGATTTCAACAAAAGAAAACCCCCCAACACCCTCATCATTTACGGCAGCCAACACCCCCCTTTCACTCTTCTTTTTCATTCATTTCCATCACAAATTTAGCCTACTAAGTCCATTTACATGATCATCTACACTTGGTGCATGCATGGAGAACACTTAGGAGCTTGGTTGGAGCTTATTTTTCTTCTATTCTTCTTGTTTAATCACTTGCAAGATTGTGAGTCTTCTAAACATAATATTTATGCTTTATTTTACTAGTTAATCATAGAAGTACAAGTTGTTGATCTTGAAATTAAAGCTTAACATAAACAAAAACCCTAAACACAAAGCTAATAAACACTAAATATGAATATATTATGTGTTGATTTATGTTGTTTAGTGTTAATATGTTCATGTGATCTTGTTGATTATGTTATTTTTGTTGAGATTAGTAGCTTAAAGTTTGTATTTATGATGATCATGTTGTTAGTTTCATGTAGTATTCTATATTTGTGTTCATCTTATCATGATGAACATAAATATGTGATTTAAACATGGTTATGTTTAAATCAAGAAAGATCATCATACTCATTTCATGAACTAATCATATAATTTTTGGATTACATAAAGAAACAAGGGTTTAAAAAGGTTTATAACTTGATTTTGAAGAATATATAAACTTGGATTTTTTTTAGAAGAAGATTTATCTAAAAAGTGTATTATGAAGGTTCATGAAATGTGTAAGTTATGTTAGCATATAAACATGTTTAAAAGAAACTTGGTGAATAATGGTGATTTAGTGAATTGATTATTGATTTAAACGCGTTTTTGTAACGTGGGAAACGTCATAGCTTAGGGGAAACTATGGCGAATTTTTCTAAAAATCTAATCGCGATTAAAGAGGGGATTAAAGGGTGATTAACAATTTAAACGCGATTAGTGGTCTTAAATGTCATTATGAAAACTTTGATGGGAATATTTAAAGTATAAATATTCAAGAAGTTCTTATGCACCTAAACTTATATTTTTACAAAAATAAATGGGTAAAAATATAACAATGTGTAAATATAATTTTTGGTAAGAAAAATTATATAATTTTTGGAAACTTGCTAAGTGCTTGCAATGTGTGCTATATATGTATATGTATTAGATACCTAAGGGTGATCAAAATAAATACACATACATATTCCTACATGGTCCAAGAAATGCTAGTAAAATCGGACAATTAAATAAAATGGCCGAAATGGAAATACATAACACTTGATGACGACAATTTGGGCGTATCGACACCGTAAACAAGTTACTACATAGTCGAGTCTAAAATAACATATTTTGGACGTTTAAACGAGCACATATGTAAGTGACCTATAACAAGAATCCGGAAAGTCGAAAACTATAAAAATTACCAAGTATTTTTCATAGGAAAAATGAACTTATTTAAAGTTTGCTACTTGGTAACATTTTGGTAAAAATTGCAAGATTATGTTAATGTACTCTTAAAGTTAGAATTGGGCCTATCAAAGTTAGTAATGGGCTAGGCCCAAATTCCTTAATACATAGGTTAGGCCCAATAACATAGATAACATGGGCTCGGCCCAATGACATGGGTTCGGCCCAATAACATTAAAACATGGGTTAGATACGATAACATAGATGACATGGGCTCGGCCCAATGACATGAGCAAAGTCTCACTGGCATGCGTGCACTGCACAAGGACGTGTGAAGAACGAAGCCGATCACACATAAGTCAATACACATAGAATACATGAATACGCTTATGAATTCAATACGTATAGAATATATGTATACACATAACAATCGAGCGAGTAAACTACCAACGCTCTAAAATACAAAGTTGTTCCAAAGATAACAAATGAGAACATAATAAAGAATTCAAGATGAACAACTTGTACGAGTTCCGAAAGACCTAGTGTCTAACGAGATTAGTACACATGTAGGTTATTGACACGTACGGACGCTCACTTTGATATCATAATACACGGAACGCAAACTTGTGAGTTCATGTCCATCCTTTCACTGATTTCAATGTTTTGTTTTCAAAAACATCGAGGGGAAATACATGCTAAAACTATTGGTATATTAGTTACGGAGTAGTAGATAACATGATCAATGTGCATAAGTAGGATGATGACATTAGTAACCATTAATCACTTAGTGACCAAGGTGCAAAAGGTGTAGATCTATTGGGCTTGAGGCACGCCCCGCTCCTGGTTGGTATACCCTGGAGTGCTTTTGTGATCCCAAATGATGACAAAGTGTTCTCGGTTTGGTTATTTACTTATGGTACATTATGTCAGGGGGCTCGCTACCCACTGATAGATCCTTGACAGACTCCATGAATGAATCAGAACATACCATGATTACAAGATAGCATTTACGAGATTTCATATGATAACAAATACTGCATGAACTCGCTCAACTTTTGTTGACTTTTTTTTAAACTACATGTATTTCAGGAAACAGGTCTTGAGCCGGTGATTCACTATGGGATTCGGGAAAACAAATGACAACGATTGCCACTTTTGAAGGGTTTGTCTTCTATATCCCAACTTCGTATGGGTATATAGGAAACAAAACCTTACTAAGTTTTATGTTAAAACTATCTTTTGTGAGGTGTAAAACAATCTGATAACTATGTTATGTCTAATGTTGTGAACATGTATGGTACTTGAAACTACTTTTGGGAAAATATGTAAATATTCATTGGAATTTATATAACTATGGCATCGTTGCTGGTTCATGTTGTTAAATACATTTGGATGCAATGATTACCTTTCTTACGTCACACACAATACGCTTCCGCTACTAGCAGGGTGTGACAGGTTGGTATCAGAGCTCCGATTGTAGTGAACCGGGGAAAAACTTTTATTAAAGTTTGGTCTACAATCACCGAAGGGCTCACGCGTGAAAACAAAGTCGATAACATTAGAAAAGTGATTTCAAAAGTATGACAAGAATGACAAAAGGTTTTCATTGTGTCTATAACATGAGGATCTATCACGCGAGCTCAATTATAAGTAACGGATAAGAGTCAATACATGAATAGTCAATAAGGAATAGACTTGAAAACACTAAGGATTACATGTGAAACACGAGAACAAAGCATTGCATGAGATATATAGTGATTGCATGGAATATATCATGAGTAGTAATACATTTCCTAACAACATATATGCATATTGTATGGATTGTTTGCCAGGATCAATGTCTTCATCTTCTTCTTCGGACCTTTCAGAGGTGGATCCGATGTTGGTAGTGTCGGATGATGAGTATGAGCCAGACATCATTATCATTTCTTCGGACGACGGTTCCGAGCACAGTGCCTCTTCAGACGATGACTACATGTTGGATGATTTCCAACCTTTTGCTCTTGCAGCTTTCGGGGAGGATCTCGTCCCACCTGAGGACGACGTGCTGGCTATGCCGCAGCCCCTTCATGGTATTATTATCTACGGCCACCCGAAGGGTGAGCATATGATTGTGCATCTGGCCGAGCCACTAGTTGTTGTTCCGTTTGTTGATCTTGAGGACGATGATGTCGTCCCAATAGTACCTGTTGAGCACCTTGACAATGAGTTAGATGACGGAGAGATCCATGATGTTGTTATACTTGAGTTACCCTCTCCGGTCGTGTCTATTGTTGATATTTCATCTACCGAGTCTAGTATTGCTCCCTCTACTCACACCCCTGCATCATCCCCTAATACTGTACTACCCACCCATGCTGCTGTACCACCTACCCCCACTACTGACCCCATGCACTTACCGGGATTTCCACACCCCATGTATCCCCCACCTCATTACCAGTCTGGACCGTCATCATATCAGCCGTTATCTAGTACACCCTAGGACCCCTATGCTGCGGGACCATCCCAGCCCGCCGGACTTGCCTCCGACTATGCTAGATTATATGCCGGTATACCCCCACCGGGCGACCCTTCGGACCCTTATCATCCTTCTCACTTTCCTCCGACTACCATGGTGGATAGGATGATATCCTATGACATCCAGTTTTCCATACTCTTCCGTAGGACTCGAGAGCTTGATGCCCAGTTAGATACGGTCCTTGCCGCTATCACACCACCACCACCTGCATCACCACAGCCACCATTACCAGCGTCACCCCCTCCATCACCACCACCACCACCACTACCACAGTCACCACCCCCGCCATCTCCACACTAGTAGTCTTTCGGTTGTATGTTGGTCTTATGTTAGTCGTATGTATATAGCTATCTTTTGGGGAGACCATCACTTTTGTGAAGATCAAGGCTTATAAAGATCAAGACTTTTGAAGACAACTGGAAGACATGAAGATGCAATGTAGTAGAAAATCTTACTTTTGTATTGTGACTTGTACTGACTAGGGATATGTATCCCTAAGTCCTTTTGATCTTCATGAACAAATGTAACAAGTTGTCGTTATGTATAAAAGTATGTTTTCTGTATTTCACATTGTATTTCTTTTATGTTGTGGTTGATATTATGGTGATGTGATGTTATTGTGGTGGATATTGTTATGACATGGTGGACCTATGGTTGATGTTATGTTGTGGCATGGTGTTTTCTACATGTTGAGTTATACGACCATTGTGATGACGTTGTGGTTATGCGTGCTTGCGATTGTGTGGTTATGTCATGTATATGTGTGTATGCATTTCTTATCTATATAAACCCGATATGTTTATATATATATATATATACTTGACAATATTTATTATTAAATACTTGTCTAATGGAGATCGGTATTTTATTTAGAAGACAATGCCGCCCCGTCGTGGAAAAACAAATACGAACCCGCTGCCGACAACACAAGAAGAATTGAACGAACGCATTTCCCAAGCAATTGCTCAATACGAAGCTAACCGCACTGAACAAAGCGGTGGAACAGGAGGTACTTCTGGAGGTAATCATCCGACTGGTAATGCTTGGTTAATCATTAATCTACGCGATACTCTCATCCATTCTAATCGTGCTCTTGATACTCACTCTTGGAATTGTGCATATGATAATTTCAGGTTGCACTTATAAGCAGTTCTTAGACTGCAAACCTCTAAATTTTGACGGTACGGGAGGTGCTGTTTCCTTCGTTCGCTGGACTGAGAAGACCGACTCAGTTATTCGAATGAGCAAGTGCCCTGCTGAACAAAGGGTTACTTATGTCACCGGACTATTCATTGATGGGGCACTATCGTGGTGGAACCTCCAGGTCCAAACAAAAGGCGAAACCGCTGCGTACGGCCTAACCTGGGAGGAACTAAAAGAATTGATGAGGAAAAAGTATTGCTCAAGGTCAGAAATCTAGAAGCTAGAAACGGAATTCTGGAATTTGAAAATGATTGGTGCGGATATTGCGGGTTACACGCAGCGATTCCATGATTTATCACGTGTAGTCCCATACTTGGTGGATCCCGAATACAAGAGAATCGAAAGGTACATCTGGGGACTTGCCCCCCAAATACTAAATCTGGTTACTACTTCTAAGCCTACGGAGATCGGCGAAGCAATCGATTTGGCTGTAGCACTTACCGAGGAAGCACTACGTCAAGGGAAGTTTGATGAGTCTGGGTCGAACAAAAAGGAAACTGCTGTGGAAGCTTCGGGCTCCAATAAAAGAAAGTTTTCCCATTTTAAGAAAGGGTCGCAGGGAAGGAACAACAATAATAACAATAGCATAGGAGAACCCGCAAAGGAAACTAGGGATGCAAAGGCATATGTTACCACTACCACCAACAACACCGACAAGAAGTCTTACACGGGAACTGCACCGAAGTGCAACAAATGCCCCTTCCACCACCACGGGGAGTGTCGTGGCCCCAGGTGTAGCAATTGTGGTAGGTTTGGGCATCGCACCGAAGTGTGCCGGGGTACGAATACTAGGGATCAAGGTTGTTTCAATTGTGGTGACAAAGGGCACTTTAAGAAGGATTGCCCGAAAGAAATTCAAGCTCGGGGAAGAGCATTTGTGATTGGAGATAAGGATGCTCGGCAGGACCCGAATGTGGTCACCGGTACGTTCCCTGTAAATAATCACTTTGCATCTATTCTTTTCGATACTGGAGCTGATTATAGCTTTATTTCTAAAGAATTTAGAAACATACTTGGGGTAGAATCGAGTAAATTAGATATTCCGTATTCGATTAAATTAGCTAACGGGGAATTAGTAGAATCAGAGGAAATCATAAAGAAATGTACCTTAGAACTGGGTGAACTAAAGTTCGACATAGATCTCCTACCAGTTCCGTTAGGTAGTTTCGATGTCGTTATTGGTATGGACTGGTTATCCGATAATCGAGCCGAAGTCATATGTCATGAGAAGATCATACGCATCCCCCTACCCGATGGAGAACATTTTCTAGTACACGGGGAGAAACAAGACACGCATTTACGAATCATCAGTTGCATGAAGGCTCAAAAATGTCTGAGGAAAGGATGTATCGCCTTTCTTGCTCATGTCGTTGACAAGAAGGCCGAGGAGCGCAAGGTGAAAGACATCCCTGTGGTAAGGGAATATCCCGAAGTCTTTCCAGAAGACTTGCCGGGACTGCCACCACAACGACAGGTGGAATTCCGGATCGATCTTGTGCCAGGAGCGACACCGGTGGCAAAAGCTCCATATAGACTTGCGCCCTCGGAGATGCAGGAATTATCTACTCAGCTTCAGGAGTTGCTTGACAAGGGATTCATTAGACCGAGTTTCTCACCTTGGGGAGCTCGGGTGCTATTTGTCAAGAAGAAGGACAGAACCTTTCGAATGTGCATCGATTACAGAGAACTAAACAAGCTAACTATCAAAAATCGGTATCCTCTACCGAGGATTGATGACTTGTTCGATCAGTTGCAAGGTTCCAGCTTCTACTCCAAGATCGATCTAAGATCCGGATACCATCAGCTGAGGATTCAGGAGGAAAGCATTCCTAAGACAGCGTTTAGGACTCGCTATGGGCATTACGAGTTCCTTGTTATGCCTTTCGGCTTAACAAACGCTCCCGCCGTATTCATGGACTTGATGAATCGGGTATGTAAACCATACCTCGACAAGTTCGTGATCGTATTCATTGATGACATTTTAATATACTCACGAACAGAGGCGGAACATGAACAACACTTGAGAACTATTCTGGAGTTGCTTAAGAAAGAACAATTGTACGCCAAGTTCTCAAAATGCGAATTTTGGATTCGTGAAGTACAATTTCTCGGTCATGTGGTGAACGAGAACGGAATACATGTTGACCCAGCTAAGATAGAGGCCATAAAGAACTGGAACACTCCAAGGACCCCAATGGAAGTAAGACAATTTCTGGGTTTAGCGGGATACTATCGAAGATTCATAGAGAATTTTTCTAAAATTTCTCAACCGCTGATCACACTCACTCAAAAGGATAGAAAGTTCGATTAGGGTGAAAAACAAGAAATGGCATTCCAAACGCTCAAAGATAAACTATGCCAAGCGCCAATCTTATCACTCCCTGACAGCACCGATGACTTCGTGGTGTACTGTGATACATCGCGTCAAGGCTTGGGTTGCGTGTTAATGCAACGTGAAAAGTCATCGCGTACGCGTCGCGGCAGTTAAAAGTTCATGAAAAGAATTATACCACTCACGACCTAGAGTTGGGCGCAGTGGTATTCGCTTTAAAGATTTGGCGTCACTATCTCTATGGTACTAAGTGTACCATATTCACTGATCATAGAAGTCTTCAACACATATTCGACCAAAAGGAATTAAACATGCGCCAACGGCGATGGGTAGAATTGTTGAACGATTATGACTGCGAAATCAGGTACCATCCGGGAAAGGCAAACGTTGTAGCGGATGCCTTGAGCCGGAAAGAACGAGTTAGAACATTATGAGTACGGGCTTTAGAGTTAACAATCCAGACAAACTTCACTACTCGAGTGCGCGACGCACAACGGGAAGCCCTAAAGCCAGGAAATATTCGAGCAGAATACTTGCGAGGAGCAAGGAAACACATGGAAACAAACAAAGATGACACTTTATTTTTCAGATGAAAGATCTGGATTCCCTATTTTGGTGGCTTACGAGATTTAGTGCTGGATGAAGCACACAAGTCCAGATATTCAATACACCCAGGATCTGATAAGATGTATCAGGATCTGAAAGAATACTATTGGTGGCCTAAACTTAAGAAGGATATTGTGATCTATGTTGGGAATTGCCTAACTACATGTATTTCAGGAAACAGGTCTTGAGCCGGTGATTCACTATGGGATTCGGGAAAACAAATGACAACGATTGCCACTTTTGAAGGGTTTGTCTTCTATATCCCAACTTCGTATGGGTATATAGGAAACAAAACATTACTAAGTTTTATGTTAAAACTATCTTTTGTGAGGTGTAAAACAATCTGATAACTATGTTATGTCTAATGTTGTGAACATGTATGGTACTTGAAACTACTTTTGGGAAAATATGTAAATATTTGTTGGAATTTATATAACTATGGCATCGTTGTTGGTTCATGTTGTTAAATACATTTGGATGCAATGATTACCTTTCTTACGTCACACACAATACGCTTCCACTACTAGCAGGGTGTGACAGGTTGTGTATAAAGCAAGGCTATTTATCTATTTTCTTATTTGGAGTCTACTATGTTTTTAAGTATATGTTTATGCTTATTTTAGTTTTTAGAAAATCACAAAACTTATCTTTCTTCCGTTAATTTAAGGACAAAGGTCCAGTATTATTCCTCCGCCCACTTCCTTGGATCGATACTTGGTTCTTACCGATACTTTACTACATATATGACGGGGTACACTTGCCTCTTTCGTGTGTGTTTTGATGTTGAAGTATAAATCACTTTTATAAATTTAAAACTGAATCGTGTGTAATTTCATTATAAAAATATGTATATACGCGCACACGTCAATGGATCTGATGAACCGCGTTTGCAAACTATATCTCGATAAATTCGTGATTGTATTTATCGATGATATCCTGGTTTACTCGCGAACGAGATAAGAGCACGAGCAACACCTCAGGACCATTTTGGAACTACTGAAGAAAGGGAAACTTTATGCAAAGTTCTCAAAGTGCGAATTCTGGATTCGCGAAGTACAGTTCCTTGGTCACGTTGTGAACGAGAAGGGCATTCATGTAGACCCAGCCAAGATAGAAGCAATAAAGAATTGGGAAGCCCCCAAAACCCCAACTGAAGTTCGACAATTTTTGGGCTTAGCAGGCTATTACCGATGATTTATCGAGAATTTCTCCAAGATAGCTCAACCGCTGACTACCCTTACGCAGAAAGACAAGAAGTACGACTGGGGTAATAAGCAGGAAGAAGCCTTCCAACTGCTCAAAAATAAGCTATGCGATGCACCGATACTATCCTTACCCAAAGGCACTGAAGACTTCGTGGTATACTGCGATGCTTCGCGTTAAGGTTTGGGTTGCGTGCTCATGCAACGCCAAAAGGTCATCGCTTACGCTTCAAGACAATTGAAGGTGCATGAAAGGAACTATACCACTCACGACTTGGAGCTAGGCGCAGTGGTATTCGCTTTGAAGATCTGGCAACATTATTTATATGGTACTCGATGTATAATCTTCACAGATCAGAAAAGCCTACAACACATATTTGATCAGAAGGAATTAAATATGCGTCAGCGACGATGGGTTGAGCTGCTAAACAATTACGACTGTGAGATTAAGTACCATCCTGGAAAGGCAAACGTTGTAGCAGACGCGTTAAGCCGAAAAGAAAGGGTTAAGACCCTAAGGGTTCGAACATTGGAAATGACCATTCGAATGAACCTCACTGCACGCATTCATGACGCACAACAAGAAGCCCTTAAGGGATAGAATCGTAGAGCTGAATACCTCCGAGGTATGTTGAAAAATTTGGTGCCAAACGAGGAGGGAACCTTATACTTTAAGGGGCGTATTTGGGTTCCGCTCTATGGCGGTATTCGAGAAGTCATCCTTAATGAAGCTCACAAGTCGAGATACTCGATCCACCCAGGATCGGACAAAATGTATCAAGACTTGAAGGAATACTATTGGTGGCCGAGGCTTAAAAGTGATGTTGCTATCTATGTTGGAAAGTGCCTAACATGTGCAAAGGTTAAGGCTGAATATCAAAAACCGTCCGGACTACTGCAACAACCAGAGATACCTATGTGGAAATGGGAGCAAATCTCGATGGACTTCATAACGAAATTACCCAAGACCCCTAGGGGGCACGATATGATATGGGTGATAGTCGATCGGTTAACAAAGTCTGCGCATTTCCTACCGATCTGAGAGAAGGATAGCACTGGAAAGCTTGTTGAACTATACTTGAAAGAAATCGTGGCACGTCATGGAGTGCATGTCTCAATTATTTCAGACAGAGATCTAAGCACGGCCTTCCATCCGCAAACTGACGGCCAGAGCGAACGGACCATATAAACACTAGAAGATATGCTTCGCGCGTGTGTTATGGACCTAGGCAGCAGCTGGGATACTCACCTACCTCTAGTTGAGTTTTCCTACAATAACAGTTATCATACGAGCATAAAAGCCACACCGTTCGAAGCTCTATATGGCCGCAAGTGCCGCTCGCCATTATGTTGGGCAGACGCTGAAGACAAACGTATGGTTGGTCCTGAACTTGTTCAAGAGACAACTGACAAAATCATGCAGATCCAAGAGCGCATTAAGGCGGTTCGAGATCGACAAAAGAGCTACGCTGATCAAAGACGAAAACCCTTAGAATTCGAGGTGGGAGACAAAGTTTTGTTGAAGGTCTCACCTTGGAAGGGCGTAGTAAGATTCAGAAAACGTGGAAAGCTGAATCCACGATACATCGGACCATTCAAGATCTTGGAAAGAATTGGTACTGTGGCTTACAAGTTGGAATTACCGGAAGAACTTAACGGAGTACATGATACGTTTCATGTGTCCAACCTCAAGAAGAGTCCAACCCAAGAAACAGTGATCATCCCTACGGATGAAGTGCATATTGATGACACACTCCGATTTACAGAACAACCCGTTGAGGTTACAGACTGGAAAGTCAACAAGACCCGGAGAAGTAGTGTCAAGCTTGTCAAAGTACGTTGGAACTCTAAGCACCGACCCGAGTACACGTGGGAGCATGAAGACCAGTTTAAAGAAAAGTACCCCCACCTATTCAAGAAAACTCCTGCGAGAGTTAACCCAGCCTGAATTTCGGGACGAAATTCTTTTAACGGGGGGGGGGGGGGAGACTGTGACAACTGGCACAAAACCGGTAATTTCCGTACAGATTAATTATTATTTAATATCTGCAATTATGTGCTTAAATGTCAACATCATCTGATTTCATGCTATACTTGTGAATTCATGCAGGTTTTATACTTCAAATATTGCTTTATGCATTACTGTTAGCGTTGCGTCAGAAAGACTAGTAAACTCACCGGTAAGACACATTGTGTCAGCAGTTCTGCAGAAAGCAGTCAGACAGTAGAATTGGGCCTAGGTGTAGGTCCAACGTCTAAAATACATTAAAACCCAAGTATGGATACAAGGGTTAACATATAGACTTTCCGGAAGCTAAAATATGCACTAAAAAGCACCCGAAACACATTTTAAATACTGAATCTTACATATTTCAGCAAAATTCAGCATTTTAACAAGTTAGTAACATGTAAAAATATGACTAAATTACCCTGAATGCTTTCCTAAGTGTCGGGAATTAAAAGTGTCACAAAAGGGTACTTAAAGATCACTAAACGGAAGAGTTTAGCACTTTAACGAACCGGTATCTAACCGAAAAACCGGACATTACCCGAAACACCAAAATTATACTAGAAGCATTGTTTTAATGTTTCTGAGCTAGTTATGACCCCCAAACACCATAACACCTCTTATAACATATTAACACATTAAATCCCTAATCAAGACACTTGAAACCTAACTTGTTTATGTAATTAGTGATTGAAACTTACACTTTACCCCCCCCCCCCCATGTAAGTGGATGGTCACAAGGGTGACCCCACCACCAAGATCTCTCTTGATCTTCCATGATCTCCTAAGATCCCTAAGATTGTGTTTAGAGATATGCCATGTACTTATGGAACATATGGTCCATTGGATAAAGGATTAACATGTTATAAGAATACCAATGCTCACATTATCTCACACTCACTTCACCCACTATCTTCCTCCCTCCTCTCCCCCATTCTCGACCGATCCTAGCCCACCACACCACCACCTTCATCCATTGTTCATCCATTCCTAGTTCATTTCAAGGTGTAAGAAGCAAGGTTATGGAGCTTGGTGGTCTTGGAGATTGAAGGACCTCTCCCATTTGCTTTTATCCAACACATTTGTCATCTTCAACCTCTTGTGTTCATCCCTAGCCATAGAGCTAGTAGTAAGGCCCTTATGATCCCTTGTTACTTCATATTTAGTTGGTTAAAAGATGATGAACATTGTTAATCTTGATGAACACTAAAGAACATAAACATGAATCTTTAACATAAGCTTATTAACACATGAATACCTGTAGAATAGTGTTGATTTGCTTCTTGATGATTGATTATTTATGTTAGTAATGTTAGACATCATAAGAAACCTACTAGATTGTTATTAAACACATGATCTAGTAAGTTAAGGTGGTGATCTTGTGAAAGACCAAGATCATCATGCTTTATGTTTTCATGAACTTGAAGTATGGAAATGATTTTATGAATAATAAAGTATGTAATATGTTACTAGTCTTAAACTTGGATGATTTCAAAACTAGTTCTTTCAAGAAACTAAAGTTATCCACAAGATTTACAAAGTCATGGTTTCTAAGTAAACTAATCATATTTTTAGTGTTTAAACAAGACTAGAAACATGTTTGTAACAAGAAAAATACCAAAGAATTATTTTTGGAAAAATCATCTTACAAGTTGTAAATGACCAAATCTTTTAATAATGTGATTTACAAACAAATAAATATGTTTTAAGGGGTAACTAAACCTACTAAATAACATGGTAAGTTACTACAAGTTCTTACAAAAACTTCAAGTTCATTATGTAGTGTAGTTTACATGATCTTGGCTTATGGTAAGTCTTGATTGTGTTGTTGATGATTAATGATGATTTTGAAAGAAAATAAACACATGTTTTGAAAACATGGGAAACCTCCATTTTTAGGGGAAACTATATCAAAATTTATGTAAAATTTTGACACTTAGAAAAATATAAGTTTTGGTGAAACTTATTCCCTAAAAATTTACCTAGAAATATTTACCAAGGTTTTCCTAATTTTTATGTAAATTTCAAGTTAAGAAATGATGATTTATTCAAGATAAAAATTGATATTAAGTATGTATATTTTTTAGGAAAATATATATATATTTATTGATCACCAAATTTTGTGCTAAGTGTATGTAATATGTATTATATGTAATAGTGTATTAGGACTTGAAAATACACTAAATACTCCTAAGGAGTAAAAATAAAAAAATACACATACAACATGCATAGACAAATACAAGAGAATATATTTATGAAAATATATTCCTTAATAGATTATGTAACTTGGACACGTTATGAACTTAAAATGTATTTTGGACGAAGATATAACTTGGGTGAAAAATACAAGATACTTATATTTATTTTTGAGAAAATAATATAAGTAAGATACATAGTTAAAAATATGAATTATTTTTAACAACAAAGAACACATACATAAAAGATGGTGACTTGTACTTGTGCGATACAAGTCTAGTGACTAACGTTAATAAAACACGTATAGGTCACGACGCTATATAAGCAAACCCGGTGAAGTTTACGGCGCAGGAAACGCAAAGTTGTGAGTTCATGTCCCCACTTTTAAACTTTTACTTGTTTTCTAAACTTGGGGAAAATACATGTGTTGTGGTATGTTGGATACTAAAACTAAGGAATGATACTTTAGATCATGTCACGAATAGGGTACCATAAGCACCATTAATCAGTTACATACCAATACCGCGGAACAAAATGTTAGATCTAATGGGTTTCAGGCAGCCACACACTTGGTCATACTAGTAGTGCTTTTGTGTCTCTAGTCGTGAATCGACAGTCGTGGATTCGACAGCTAAAAATGCCTATGGTTTGGATGCTTCCTATGTCGTGTCACATGTTAATGGCCTTGCAAACCATTAGCGATCTCGATTTCCTTATATTTACAGAAATACTCGTTTCATACAAATTACATACCATGTTTTCCTTCAAGTATACAAATGTTCAATACAAAAACTGCATGAATTCACACCAACATTATGTTGACGATTTTCCAAAAACTCACATGTATTTCAGGTAACTAAATTGGATGTGCGCGCGGTCATACTCTTGCTCTTGGATGTTGTTTATGTTGTTAGCTATGTTGTGTCAAGACTCCTATGCCGTTTTGCTGGGTTTGGTTGTTATGTCCCACTCCGTGTGGTGATGTAAGGACCAAAACCTTTATGTTTGTCTTCGAATAAGGTTGTAAACTTTTCAGACAATGTTCTATGTTGTGATGTAAACTCTAAACTTAACCTATGTTTTTAATTACGTAATGTTATTGGCATTTGGAGTTATTTTTACGAGCATGTAGTATGTTTACCTTTCGTATGCAATGAGAACCTTTCAGGATCACACCTCGTGCTTCCGCCTTAGAAAGGGGTGTGACAGATAGGAACTATAGAAGGGCGTGATTAGCAAATGATGATGAGTGTACATTTGTATGTCCATGGTTTGTAAGTAAGTTTGGGTAGGATTAGTAAGTCCGAATGTAATAGAATTTAAAGGTGTATGTAAGGTTTGGATAAAAGATATGTATGCATGCATTTTAGATTTAGTATGTACTAATGAATATATTTTGTACATTCAGAGGCATGGGTTTCATACGTACAAATATGAATGGTACTAATCAAGTTGCTATAGAGAATGAAATGAAGTGCAGGTACATCATTGTTGGATCATTGAAGGATTGACACGGAAATGTAAAATTTGAAGTCAGGGAGTTATCCGGATGAAATGCATTTAAGAATGGAACGTGATATGGCTGTTTAATTACGTATTTTTAGATTACGCTTAATGTCACCGTACTAATAATGTGAATGTATGTGGTGACCGCAGGTTACACAGATCATTACTATTAATCACAAGGGATAAGCGGGTGAAGATCGAATCAAAGAACGTGGATTGTACGAAAGGGTGGTCACTTGGTTGTAGTCGCATGTTATATTTGAGATATTTAAATTAAAAGATGATTGATGAAATTCTTTTAAATGAGTTGTCCTTAAATGGTTATTAAGTATGTTATGACAGGTATAAAAAAGGAATTTTAAGGTTCGTATTTTCTGTCGCGTCTTTTCGGTTAAATCGTGTTAGGGTCTTAATTTTAGAGACTAATTAAGGGTTGTTATATGATCATATTATTATAGGGAATAACCCTTAGAGGTTATACCTTCTGATTATATCGTTTTTCGGGTCTATTGCAAAGTCTACATAATATGCCTAATAAATGCCCAAAATGCCCTTATGGCGTAAAATGGTTTTAAAACCAAATGAACTTATAATGTGATTATGAAATTGATGTAATATAATGAAGTATGTTTTGGCATTATGGACTTGTTCGAGACCCATTCAACCACCCGATGCCGCATATGCGCGTACGACTAGTTGATAAGCATAAATTATAAAAACTAGCTGAATCAGGTCAAAACCTTTCCAAATCAGTTCTAATCAGAATGTTTGGTTATTTGACTCATATCATACGAGTCTATACACTCCAAATGGAATAAACCACATTCTACTTGGTTTTCGCTTAATCTAGCAAATCGTACTTATCATTTAAAGTTAACTGGTCAAAGTCAAATGGCTTGTATAAGACCCGTTAACATTCTAATGGGTCATAGTTCCGTCCATTCCAGACTAGGAGCCTCTAGTAAATTGCGTCTATTTTAGTTAGTTTTTTAACGGCTGCGTTTAGCACCTCTGATTTGTAAAGACTAGCACAAGTAAATACTCTTAGCCTATTTCCTTTATAAGGGCTTGGGATAAGACACTAGACGCTTGGTCGGGTATTGATCATGGACGATTGATGCTTAAAATTTAAATAACCCGTTTTAATCTGTTTTGTTTGACAAATTAAACATTGGGGGTTAATACGACCGTGCCCTGGATATCATCGGCTCATTTAATTGCAAGTGGCCACGACTTAAGCGTCGGGTGTAGGCATACACCTGACAGACGCTAATGCTATTGTATATGATTTTGAAAATGTGGTGTATCGGTTAATCATGTATCAGCGTTAAGTTTCGGTCCTCATATGTATTGACAATCATGTAAAATTGGTAACAAGAAACATTATTTTATCTTAAGTTATTTTTAAAATAATATACCAAATGGTATTAAATGTTTTTTGAAAAGATTTTTCAAAAAGAGTCGGTTAATTGTATTTACCAGTTAAAACTGACGTATTTTCAAAAGACGATTTGGAATAGTGTGGAGCTGCTCGGTCTAGGCGATTTGGAATCTGCAACTCCACGAAAGACCTATTAGTCTCAAATCTTATTTTATTATATTCGGTCCTCCTGTGGATCTATTAGTACAATCAGTCTGTATATTTTTGAACTTTGGACTTGTACTTTGTAATAACTAATTTAAAAATCTCATCTTCCACTGTGCATTGTGAATACTGGTATCAATCGTCATGCATATACCTCAAGTCCGGGTCCACCGGGAAATCAAGGTGTAACAAAAATAAGGATGTAAGAAAGTATTGTTTTTTTAAGTTAAAGAATGGTACGAAGCGCTGCGGCGATGACGAAACGTAAAGTGACTTAAATTTATTTCGTCTAATAAAAACATATTATATATAAGCCGACTCGTTTTCGAAAAAAAATTATGTCAAAACGTAGACTAAATGAAAACTTACATAAAAATAAGTACGAAAACGTATTATATTTGACGTAAACCAATTGAAAACCCAACTCATTTCCAAAAAAAATACGTCAAAACGTAGACAAAAAAACATACACAATAAGTATAAGAACATTTTATATTTAATCCTACTTATTTCCGAAAAAAATTTACGTCGAAACGTGAATTGATATCAACATGTACAAAGTTAAAAAGTTATAAATGTAAAAAGTTATAAATGTAAATGCTTAGATGAAAATATAAAAAACAAAAAAAAAGGTCAAAAGGCAAAGTACTCTTCATCAAAGTTCCTAATTGTATTCTAGATAAAAAACACTTTAATTTATGATTTTGCCACGAAATTAATAAGCAACCTTCATCGTAAAGCAACTAGGTGATCTATGTGACACGTGTGCTACACAATGGGACACATGTTACTCTACATGCTTACTTGGTTCTGCGATAAACGACCTATCATCTCAATGGGCACTACTTCTAACGACAACCTGCTAAAACCATCCATTTTTCACATTTCATTTCTGGTGTCTGTATGCTATATGCATTATTATATTTTAATATTGTTTGTATGCTATTGCTTCATGTGTTCTAGAAATTTTATTTTAGTGATTATAACATAGATTAATGATATATTACTTATAATGTATGGCGTTGGCGACCAAGAAATCTTTTAATTTCGTCATAGTTTCTCGGTATAATTTCTTTTTTCTTGTTGAGTAAATCATGTGTCTAAATGGTTAATTATTCACTGCAATACAGCTAGACTAGTTGATAGCCCAACTGTGCCACTAGAAAAACGAACCCCTAATACATATATAAATAACTAGTGGGATTTTCCGCCGTTATTTGGCGGGAACTCAGGCGATATCAGTTTGGTTCGTTATGATATCAACAACCTCTGTAGTATCCGAAAATGAAAACAAAACAAAGTCCTTGTATTGCCTACGGGAGATCAAAACGTGTTTAACATCACTGAAAACTATAGCTTACTATAAAATAGTCATATACCGGTACCAGTTATCATAATAACAACATATGTTGTTAGGTTTGTCATAGTACTTTACTTGTGTACAACATAAAAATACTCTTTTTTGAATAGAACTTCATTTCAATACCAAGGGCAAAACTAAAAAAAGTTATGTATATACTTTTTTTTAAACGAACACAAGCTATTTGTGTGTCTATAATTGTGAAACCATTTACAATTTATCCTTTTTTAGTTTGAGTCTATGCAATATGGTTTTATCATGTTATAGAAACTCACTTTTTTTTTTGAACGGCCAACAAACTCAATCCCGAGCACTCTTGGGGCACCCACTGGACAAACGGAGTACTCCGAGAGTAACCCGAGTCCACCACCAATTCCGGGGAAAACCCGGTAATCCACCCGCCCATAGGCACGACAGTGAAATTACCGGTAAAACCCGTTTGGCTCAAGGATCCAACCCAGGTTTCCCTGGGTCTCCTATCATTGTCCACCAGTGTCTCACTCTACACCAAGTGGGAGTCGAACCTGCATCTCTCAAGAGAAATGCAAGTCCTCCACCACTTGATCTAGAGATCATTGGCTATAGAAACTCACTTTTTGATGCACTGAATAATTACCTATACGGCTATACCCAAGTTAAAGTTGTAATGTCTCCTATATCTTTTTAAGCATCGTATGAATGTGAGGTTATTAATCTATCTGCAATTTTATAGTTAGGTGTATTTATAATGGGGAAAAAATATAATAAAACTTTTGTATGTTATTCCAGTTTTTTATTTATATCTTTTAACATAAGTTTTTTATTTATATTTTTTTAACATAAACATTTGATTTGATTATCTATAATACTATAACCCACTTTTAAACCACACGTTCAATGCATCGATATTTGCATTTTCATTTCAAAACTTAAATTGACACATTTACCCATCATCTTGTCCTTACTCCTTATCAACCGGAGACAGAAAGATTAGAAGCTTACGGTTCTCAGGCCAGATCAATAGTCGTCGGACGGCTGCCGGCCGGCAATACTCTTACCTAGCTCCATTGACAGTGGTTATACTTGTTGGTTCAGTTCTGTTTTGAACATAATGAAAAATATGAAAACATACCTTTGATTGCATCAGACAGGCAAGCAGTAGTGTTTGACATGATTGTCAGCTTGATCTGGTTCCTCCTTAGGGTGCAATCTAATGATGGGGACTAAGAAAACCGACAAGGGAATCGGTATAGGAGGGGAGGTCGATGATGATGATGTTATGCTTATGGGTTTTGTGTCTAACTGTGTAACCCTTCAACCTCTACATAAGACTCCTTTATATAGGCACCCAGGAGAAAACCTAATTAGTTAATAAGGGTAATATGGTCCATTAACAATTACCAACTAATTATTTAATAGGTTATTATATATTTTGACCTATATTATGTAAATGATTATAATGGCTATAGATTAAATATTAAAACATAATATATTTAATCTTACATTCTCCCACTTAGCCGAGTAATCATTTACTATGAGTATTAGATAAGCCTGATCAGGAGTTAACACTCATTTTAGCCTTAAACAAGTACTATAGCAGAGAAATACAGCCGTTGAATCATTATGCGACTCAGGACCCCCATTAATCATACTATAGCCTTAATTTAAAACCTAATCGTTATGATCAAAATACGCATAAGCCCTTTGTTTGATTTGTAACTATATTTGTCTATATGCCGTTATGCTAGCTTGACATATTCTTAGAGACATACAAAATCAAACTGATGAGGAAAAATTAACTAATACTTAGTCATTCATAGTACGATATGCAGTTGAGCATGGCCATTAATTAATACCCGTCTCTGAGCTCTCTTAATAAGACTTATGGGTAATAGCCCTTCAGTTATAGGATCTTTAAGCATATCATGAATGTATTCGATACAAAACTTAGTTTCCTCAATTCGTTCATAAACGAATAATTAATTGCGTATCGAAATTTAATGCAGCACCTCTCGAACTGTTACTGTTCGAGGAGTCATGGTAGCTGACTTTATCACACTAAGTCTTCAAAACATTAATTATATGGAGTTAATAAACTTAGGAGTCAACTGATAAATTTCCAACAACATTTAGTGACTATATTATGTCGTTATAACTTAGGTTGTTAATATCAGTGCATTATGACTCCTCCATGAGATAGGTTTTGTCTGCTGACATAAGGATATACCCGAAATTACATTCTTGTTATCTTTGAACATTACAAAGTTAAAGTAATAAACTGGTTTTAATTCTCACTTCTTCTTTAAGGTATAGTCTCTCGTTTCCTTTAAAGATATTGTAGTAATCCATTAGATGCTTCACATTAATCTAGACGTATCTAGTGTGTTGCAATGTGAGTAATATGGGTGTAGACTTGAACTTACATAAGGCTTCTAATTAATGAAGCGTAAATAAATAATCTCATTTATCCTATTATCCTCTAAAAGAGAGTATTAATGTTTGTTACATATGTAAGGACCCATTTGAGGTTAAACTAATGGAACAGAACTAATGTCCCACTGGGTCTATTTCGGTATGTTATGATATCTATCACGTAAGAGATATCTCTGAGATATATTATATCAAAGTTTGTGTTAATAATGCTTTGACTTATGTAACACATACTTTTCAAAAGAATGTCATCTATATAGATAAGTTTATCTTAGTTGCTCCCACTCATTTTGAGGTAGGTACATTAATCCACTTGGTTGTTGATGAAAATAATTACGTTAGCTTTTCATCACATTATGATATTTGCATTAACCCATACATGGATATTATTGGCTTACAAATAAAGTGTTCTTTAACCTTCAGTTTGAAACTTTAGGTTGTTATCTAATGAACATGTAAATGTGTCAGCCATTTGTTATGGAAAATTGTTTATAATGTTCATCTAATGTAGCTTTGTAGCTTTAAACTATTATAAGCTACTAGAACAGTGATGATCCTCAAAGAAATCTTCTGTAAGATAGGTAAGAAAGACTCTTTGATAATTCATCTCTTCCTGAGTATAACCTTTGACAATCAATCATGCTTCTTCGTGTCTTAACGCTTCTATTAGGATTTGGTTTAGTTATGAACACTCTTAGGTAATTCAATCAAATCCCGAACGTTATACGAACACATAAAATCAGTTTTACTAGAAAACTGTTTTATTCCATTTAAAAGAATGTTGATTGACACTAATGGCTTGATTTGAAGAGATAGGACCAGTAAACTTTTCCAAAATCCATTTCAACTTCAGTTAGGGAGGTTATGTAATCATCAAAGTTAGTAGGCTTTTAAACCTAGATGATCTCCTGAGTTGATTATTGGGTTCATTAGAAGTTTCAGTTTTATGGATTAGCTCTTGGTTAGGTTGCTATCATTTTCAGGATTCTAAGTTTGTAAGAGTTGGTGCAGTATGGTGTACAAGAGGTGTAATCGGAGTTAAATTAGGAGTGAAATTTAATGACACTCTTCCCCCCGCCTATTGTATTCCTTGCAAGTCATGATAAGGACTTTGACTGCTCCCACCGACCTTAGAAATCTTTAGGAACTCAGCATGCTTAGGGTCAATATGTAACGACCAACAAATTCTAATAGAGAAACACAAATTAATGACGTTAGTCGTTGTGATTTCTCTTGTTGAGGATTATGTTAGTTCAGGTAAGAAATCTAAGTGTGCCCACAATTAAGCAACAATGAAACTTTTGTAAGAGTAGCATTAGATTTAAGGAGATAAGTTTTGATAGAACAGTGTCGTGATGGAGCGGTGTCTTGTACAAGAGGTGCAAATTGAGGTAATGTAAAATTTTCACTCCCCCACCTCTTGCAACTATTGCAAGTTATTATTAAGACACTTAATGCTCCCACTGATCTTTAATATCTCTAAAATGCTACAAGAGAAGTTTCAATGAGCTACGTGATGTGAGAACCTATCATATATACGTTAGACTTTATTTGATTTCTTTAATGTCCAGATATCATAAGAAACTTTAGGGACATATTTAATAGAAATCTTATTAAGTATATATATATGAATAGATTTCGTCTAAGACCGTGGGCCATATGCGACAAAATTTAGATACAAGTTGATAGTCTTTCAAATGATAAATGAATTATGTCTGGATATTCCATTTGGAATAAGTTCCACGAATGTCAATGAATGACTTATGATGGACCCATGCTTATTCCTTAAGCCAAGTAATATTTAGGGCTATAACGTCATGATTTAAAATCACTTAGAATGAGATTAGATAAAAAATCATCCTCATTAACCATGTCATGATTTCTCATGAATTTCGGTTATAATGGATGAAATTTATAAGTCTCATTTTTCCTTTTTTCAAATTCTCATTTGCATGATGACAAAAGTTGTGAAAGTGTAAGGTATCATCTAGTTTTATCTTAGTAATGTTTCAATCCAGATATTTAGAACAAATAAGATGAGAGTTTAAGGTAAGTGTGACTTTATGTTGACTATGCAAACCTCGCAACGTTCATAACTTTGCTTAATTAGGATACTATATTCTGATTAATCTTCAGAATATATAAGGTATCGAAAAGCGTTGTTAGAAGACTGCTTATTATGGTTCTTATAGCCTTAACATTTAATTTTGTCACTAACTCTCATGTTAGTTATTTGTTTGACTTCTGGTAATGAAACGTTTAGAACTAGAGTCAACTAATCATGTGTTAATAGGAATATTAAAAAATTATCAGACTTAAATATCATTAGTAAGTGACTACCTAATTAACTTATCCAACTGTTCTTTAGAGTAATGGATAGTCTCGTTGCTTATGCCTAGTCTAATGGCATAATTATGCAGTGAGATTTTCACTTGAAGAACCTTAGAGTTGGGATTTTGTACTTGCATTTGTCTATGGACCTTAGAACAATCCTCTTTTAAAGTTTAAGTGGTTCTAAGGTGAGTAACTGTCACACCCCGAAATTATCAGAGCATTGGCGTGACTGGACTGGTATCTTCATTGCACAGCAGAAGCAAATAAGCAAAGACTTCTAGAAACTGAACGCCCACTAAGTACTCGACTCTCCAATGGTTCTCCTATTCCAACCGTGCCTTGTCTTAGAAAAGTAACCTGAGAAAGAAACATGCGAAAAAGTCAACATAAAGTTGAGCGAGTTCATAGTTTGTTCGTAAAAGATTTGAGATAAATCTTTTGAGTTGTGAAAGGTTTGAAATAATTCTTTGGTATTGTGAAAGATTTGAAATAAATCTTTGGAATAACCGGTTTTTGAAATAGTATTGAGAAAATGAATTTAAAAATCATTTTCTTGCCAAGTTATATGGAAACGTTGTGTTTGTAACACGTTATGTTCATAAAACCATGTATTTGTAAAGCCTTGTATTTGTAATGTTCACATAACCGTCAATACCCACCCTGACTTTGACTCCATACCCGCATAATGCTTTGAATTTGTATAAAACATGGTAGTTAATTTGTATGAACAAGTTGTTTCGTAAGTATAAAATCCCTGGTATGTAGCAAATAAGGAAAAAGAGATCACCAATGGTTTGCAAGGCCATTGATATGTGTGAAATGCAAGTAGGAAGACTCAAACCTAGCAGATTTCGCGTTTGGGCACAAAGTCACCCCAAGGTCCGTTCCGCTGGGCCTGGGGTTGGGCTCGCTACACCCAGATAGATCTACCGCTTACGTCCCTCGGTCCTACAATGAGGATTAATGGCCTCCAGTTCCCGCCTACCCACTCACATGATCTAAATTATAACCCTCCTTACGCTAACCATACCATGTAAAAATAAATCCCTGGTCACCCTGACCAGATTCCTGGTCACCCTGGCCGAATATCATTCACATTTCGAAAATAAGCATTTGTTTTGTAAAAACCGGTATGTTTAGTATGAACCTTTCGTAAATCATTTGAGTTCCTCGAAATCCCTTCGTAATATGATTTAGAAAATACGAGTTTTGTGGTTGTTCTAAACTTTGTATGTTTTTGCAAAACGTGCATGTCTTTCCACCCCGAAAACATTTATAAAAAAAATGTAAAACAGTAAAGAGTGGGGGTTATGAACTCGCCTGAATATTCCCTGTGCAAAGCTAGCTAATTACGACTTCGTGATGTCGTTTCCAAGACTTGACTCGCTAGCGTGCATTCTACAATATTCCTAACACGAAATATCTAATAAGTTTCTAAGTAAAAGTGGTAACTACACTACGTGTCATCGAGCTCTACCAAATCGTTAATCGAACGATTCAACGGTAAGTTGTTAACTTAATGGAAAAGATTAAGTTATATGTGTTAAGTCCCGTATACTATATGTCGAATGTATATGCCGTTTAGGCGTTTGAAATAAATATAAAAAAGTTTTATCTATTTTGCGAAAGTATCATCAAGTTGTTTGAAGTTTGAAATAAATATAAAACTATATTTATTTTTATAAGGACGAATTCGTGTCGTGTGATATTTGAAATAAATATATAGACTATATTTATTTTACAAGACGAAATCGTGTTGTTCGATACTTAAAATGAATAGATATATAACTATATTTATTGTATAAAACGAAACCACGTCGTTTTGATATTTGAAATAAATCATATTTATTTTTATAAAAGCATTGTCGAATCTTAAATGTTAAACCAAACATAAATAGTTATGGTTTTTAAAAAAGATATCCGGATTGTTGTGTTTGGAGATAAATATATCTAAATATATTTATTTAAAAAAAAAAACTTTTCGTTTAGATTTTCTCGAAAAACGGGCAGAGTTTCCTCTGTTTTTGGATGCCCCGACAACACAAGTTGTCATTATTTTGCAAAACCAATCAATATTCAACAACGTAATCAATATTTATGTAAATCTTGTCGAATATTGTGAGATGTGAACTAGATATAATCGATTCGAGCTCGTTTTTCACGTAATGTCAATATTATGAAAAATAACAAAATAAATGCGCCGCTAATATTTACCAAGTCTTCGAGTCGGGTTGTTGACCGAGTCAACTGAGTTGACCAGGTTTGACCGAGTTGACTCGGTTTGACCGAGTCAACTGAACCTAGTTGTCTGACCGAACCGAGCCGTCTGACCGAAGATGTTGACCGCAGTTGACCTGTTTTGACTCGCTCAGTTGACCGAGTCAACCCGAACCGTTTCGGAAGTTGACTAAACCTCCCGAACCGAACCCGATCTGAGCCGAGACCCGCAACTCGAACCCGCTGACTTGTTGACTGAGCCGCACGGAGACACCCGAAGCTGAGATTGGAACCTGTTGAACCAAGAGGCTTGAACCGAGAACAAAACCTGAACCAACTAACTTGAACCCGAAACTGAATCAACAAGACCGAACCACTTACCGGAGTCGCGAATAACAACCAACACCTTCACATCACCGGTGAAACTCACCGGTCCGAAGCACCAACCGCCGGGAAAAGTCAAGGACCACCGGACAACAGAACCGACCGGCGGTTCAAGACTCCGACCGCCGGTTCTCTATCCCTCTCGGTCTCCCTCTCTCGGTCTTTCTCTCTCTCTCGTCTTGTCGTCGCACCACCACCGCGATGGTGGTGGTGGTGGTCGTTTACCCACATCGAAGGATAAGGGGCGGTGGGGGTGTAGAGGTGCGTGGTCGAAGAAGACCACTACTGCCGCCACCATTGATTCGTCGCTGGCCGGATTAAACTCCGGTCACCGGAGTTCAGCCGGAGAGGGAGAGGGGATCGAGGGGTGAGGATGATGAAGGATTATGTATGTGCAGGTGTTTGATGGAAGCTTATCTCTTTTATTTGTGGGTGATTATGTAGAGGAGATGAGTTGTGGGTTTGGGTTGTCTGCATATCATCGAGAGAGAGAGAGATAACCCTTTTCCTTTGTATATTTGTTGTGTAAACAGATAGGAGGGGAGTATTTATGGTGGAATGTGTGAGCATTGTCTAATGTGTTACCCTTTACTCCGGGGTATAAAGATCAAAAAAAAATCTTATGAAGATTTTGGTAAGATTTAAGTAAGATTTTGTTTAGATTTAGGATTTTTGGCAAGATTTTTGTAGATCTTGTGTATTATGCACGGGTTTAGGCTTGTGGGTTTTGGGCTTTGGGCCCAGGGCCCACAAGCCCGTCTCGTGTGTAAGTGGCCCATAAATCCAACGAGGCCCGTTGTCAAAACCCTGAACCCCGTTTAACGTCAAAAATTAAAATACACAAAAATACGGTCGGTAGTCGTTGTTTGCGCGCCTGTTCGTCGGTCACGGTAATAATCGCGAAAAATTGTATCGTTGCCGTCTTTAATCCGTTTTCTAATCCGGTTTCGAATGTAGTTGCTAAAATTTCATTACGGAGCTAAATTTAGCGTAAAATATTCGTGGACAGTCCGTATTTATCGACGTTGTCCGTAATATTCAGCAGATCTTCTGTAAATCACCACACGCGCATTGTATAGCTGAACAAACGTTTCTGGGCACTCCAAGGGCCTGTTTAAGTTAATTAGCGTCGTAAACATTATTTATTATCGTGTTAATTACCTGTTAATGACGTAATTAAAAGCCGTAAATCACGGGTTGTCACATTCTCCCCCTGTTACAGAAATTTCGTCCTCGAAATTTAGACTATGTTATCTCCTCGGAATTATGTTGTTCGCAGGTAAGTCCGAATAATAACAAAGTGAATGACCGCGTAATCGAAACAAGACTTATTCGAATCATGTGAATTTAATGACATTCCTCCACAATAGGAATCCCAACGGTTTAAAAGAAATGTGTCTCAGTAATTGATGTCAACAGAAACGAGACGTATAGGTACAGTCACTAATGTGACTAAGTTAACAGGAATTTCAACGATGAACAGGAACTTCGACCAATCGAATTCCATATGAACGTTTACAACGTGTAAATGAGTTCTAGAAGTAAATACATCCACTGGATGAACTTAGAATCAACAATCTCAAATGTAATAGTTTGCATGAAACGTTCGATCGTGATCAGCGCAAGCTGCAAGTAATACCGACGCCACAAGGTGTCGTAATGAATGAAACAATTTAATAATAGAGGTGATCGAACAAGTATCACCTGTGTTTTGCATAAAACGCTCAATCATAATTAGCCCAAGCTACAAGTTTGTACTGACACCACAAGGGTCGTAGTGATTTAAATAATTCAATAATAGCGGTGATCAAACAAATCCACCATGTTTGAAGTCAAATGAAAGCGTAATAAGGTGAATCCGAAAGTTTGTTTCAAATGACATCATAGAATTTTCAATTGAAATTTGGACATCAAAGAAATAATGTTTTCGATCGAAGATGAAGAAGCAATGAATATCGCAAAGCATTCAATCGATGTTGAAAGAACCGTTATAAGGTACACCGGAATACGAAATGAATTTGTGTACCATTGTCTTAACACACTATTGTATTAAGACCGCTTTGATATAATAAATCGAAGTGGATTGGAAAACAATCAATAAATAAATATTTAGATCCGTGCATAAGATGCGTAAACGAGTTTAGCGCAAGCTTCAAATTAATGAAAATCACCATCACATGGTGTCGGAATCAACAAACAATTTAACGGAGTCGAATGCCAAACAAGTTTACTTCGACTCGGAACAAATGAAACACTTGTTAAAACGAATTTTGAATATGATGTCTTCAATACATCATATGGTACCTTGAATCGAATATGTGTAATGAACAAGTTCAAACAATTGAACTTGGTTTTAGCGCGATCCGACAATAAATATATGTATCGACAAGAAAACTTTCGGCATGGTCACCACGAAAAACCATGTATGTAACTTGTAAAGAAATGATCGTGACACAATGACCATTAAGAGGAGTAGAGATACGAAAATCTACTCAGTAAGTGTGAAATTCGAAATTTCAATAAAAGAAATTTGAGGACTTTACCTGGGGTTTCGTGTGACGACCAATTGTTAGGTGACATTACCATGGAATGTCGAACATAGCGTATTCGTCATTAGTTAGGTAGGGGGGAATGCGGAGACAATCGTCTTCTCCCTGACGTGATTTGTGTCGTTGCAGGATCGCGTGACAAGTTGTCGTTTCCTGATCGTTAGTTCTCCTGCTGACAGGGATCTAGCGTCGTCGTTAGATTTGTGTCATTGTTCCTTCTCAAAGGCCTCGCCTCGATAGTCGTATGTGTCGTACTTCAACCTTAAGTTTCACGTATACATGTGCACTAGCGTTACGTTCTGCGTAGAATGTGATGTACTTCGACATCCGTTGATGTAAAGTTTGAGTTTCATGTATTGTCGTGCACTAGCGCTTCGTTATGCGTAGGCTGTCTGCTCGGGAAGTTAAAATATCATAGACAATATGGATAATAGTGTGTACCCGAGTTAATATTCGCGGTTCCTACGTGATGACCTTTAATAAACACACACATGCGCAAATAATCAATCATATAATCAAATAGTCCTCCTAGTCCCACTAGCCTCCCAGCCTCCCAGACTGAATCTCCTAGTCCCACTAGACTATCCTCCCAGCCTCTCAGACTGAATCTCCTAGTCCCACTAGCCTCCCAGCCTCCCAGACTGAATCTCCTAGTCCCACTAGACTATCCTCCCAGCCTCTCAGACTGAACCTCCTAGTCCCACTAGACTATCCTCCCAGCCTCTCAGACTGAATCTCCTAGTCCCACTAGCCTCCCAGCCTCCCAGACTGAATCTCCAAGTCCCACTAGACTATCCTCCCAGCCTCTCAGACTGAATCTCCTAGTCCCACTAGACTATCCTCCCAGCCTCTCAGACTGAATCTCCTAGTCCCACTAGACTATCCTCCCAGCCTCCCAGCCTCCCAGCCTCTCAGACTGAATCTCCTAGTCCCACTAGACTATCCTCCCAGCCTCTCAGACTGAATCTCCTAGTCCCACTAGACTATCCTCCCAGCCTCTCAGACTGAATCTCCTAGTCCCACTAGACCATCCTCCCAGCCTCTCAGACTGAATCTCCTAGTCTCACTAGACCATCCTCCCAGCCTCTCAGACTGAATCTCCTAGTCTCTCAGACCAGATCCAGCCACCCGACTGAATTCCCTTTTCCGAAGGTCTTAAATGCATGTTTCCTAAACTCTCAGAGTGTTGTGTACTGTATGTAATTGTTTTGTGTACCGGGTATAAAACATCACAATAGCGTATGTTTGAAAACAAAATTTTTGACTGTTTGTTTTTCGGCAACGGTTGGAGACCATATTCGAGTACTAGGCGTTCTGTGTGTATTCAACGTCTTAATAATCTAAGTCCCAGAGAAAAGTGAGGTTAGAGCCTAGGTATCACAACAGGAACCTAATTCGCTGTAACCTATAGCTCTGATACCAATCTGTCACACCTCGAAATTATCAGAGCATTGGCGTGACTGGACTGGTATCTTCATTGCACAGCAGAAGCAAATAAGCAAAGACTTCTAGAAACTGAACGCCCACTAAGTTCTCGACTCTCCAATGGTTCTCCTATTCCAACCGTGCCTTGTCTTAGAAAAGTAACCTGAGAAAGAAACATGCGAAAAAGTCAACATAAAGTTGAGCGAGTTCATAGTTTGTTCGTAAAAGATTTGAGATAAATCTTTTGAGTTGTGAAAGGTTTGAAATAATTCTTTGGTATTGTGAAAGATTTGAAATAAATCTTTGGAATAACCGGTTTTTGAAATAGTATTGAGAAAATGAATTTAAAAATCATTTTCTTACCAAGTTATATGGAAACGTTGTGTTTGTAACACGTTATGTTCATAAAACCATGTATTTGTAAAGCCTTGTATTTGTAATGTTCGCATAACCGTCAATACCCACCCTGACTTTGACTCCATACCCGCATAATGCTTTGAATTTGTGTAAAACATGGTAGTTAATTTGTATGAACAAGTTGTTTCGTAAGTATAAAATCCCTGGTATGTAGCAAATAAGGAAAAAGAGATCACCAATGGTTTGCAAGGCCATTGATATGTGTGAAGTGCAAGTAGGAAGACTCAAACCAAGCAGATTTCGCGTTTGGGCACAAAGTCACCCCAAGGTCCGTTCCGTTGGGCCTGGGGTTGGGCTCGCTACACCCAGATAGATCTACCGCTTACGTCCCTCGGTCCTACAATGAGGATTAATGGCCTCTAGTTCCCGCCTACCCACTCACATGATCTAAATAATAACCCTCCTTACGCTAACCATACCATGTAAAAATAAATCCCTGGTCACCCTGACCAGATTCCTGGTCACCCTGACCAGATTCCTGGTCACACTGACCAGATTCCTGGTCACCCTGGCCGAATATCATTCACATTTCGAAAATAAGCATTTGTTTTGTAAAAACCGGTATGTTTAGTATAAACCTTTCGTAAATCATTTGCGTTCCTCGAAATCCCTTCGTAATATGATTTAGAAAATACGAGTTTTGCGGTTGTTCTAAACTTTGTATGTTTTTGAAAAACGTGCATGTCTTTCCACCCCGAAAACATTTATAAAAAAATGTAAAACAGTAAAGAGTGGGGGTTATGAACTCGCCTGAATATTCCCTGTGCAAAGCCAGCTAATTACGACTTCGTGATGTCGTTTCCAAGACTTGACTCGCTAGCGTGCATTCTACAATATTCCTAACACGGAATATCTAATAAGTTTCTAAGTAAAAGTGGTAACTACACTACGTGTCATCGAGCTCTACCGAATCGTTAATCGAACGATTCAACGGTAAGTTGTTAACTTAATGGAAAAGATTAAGTTATATGTGTTAAGTCCCGTATACTATATGTCGAATGTATATGCCGTTTAGGCGTTTGAAATAAATATAAAAAAGTTATATCTATTTTGCGAAAGTATCATCAAGTTGTTTGAAGTTTGAAATAAATATAAAACTATATTTATTTTTATAAGGACGAATTCGTGTCGTGTGATATTTGAAATAAATATATAGACTATATTTATTTTACAAGACGAAATCGTGTTGTTCGATACTTAAAATGAATAGATATATAACTATATTTATTGTATAAAACGAAACCACGTCGTTTTGATATTTGAAATAAATCATATTTATTTTTATAAAAGCATTGTCGAATCTTAAATGTTAAACCAAACATAAATAGTTATGGTTTTTATAAAAGATATCCGGATTGTTGTGTTTGGAGATAAATATATCTAAATATATTTATTTAAAAAAAAACTTTTCGTTTAGATTTTCTCGAAAAACGGGCAGAGTTTCCTCTGTTTTTGGACGCCCCGACAACACAAGTTGTCATTATTTTGCAAAACCAATCAATATTCAACAACATAATCAATATTTATGTAAATCTTGTCGAATATTTTGAGATGTGAACTAGATATAATCGATTCGAGCTCGTTTTTCACGTAATGTCAATATTATGAAAAATAACAAAATAAATGCGCCGCTAATATTTACCAAGTCTTCGAGTCGGGTTGTTGACCGAGTCAACTGAGTTGACCAGGTTTGACCGAGTTGACTCGGTTTGACCGAGTCAACTGAACCTAGTTGTCTGACCGAACCGAGCCGTCTGACCGAAGATGTTGACCGCAGTTGACCTGTTTTGACTCGCTGAGTTGACCGAGTCAACCCGAACCGTTTCAGAAGTTGACTAAACCGCCCGAACCGAACCCGATCTGAGCCGAGACCCGCAACTCGAACCCGCTGACTTGTTGACTGAGCCGCACGGAGACACCCGAAGCTGAGATTGGAACCTGTTGAACCAAGAGGCTTGAACCGAGAACAAAACCTGAACCGACTAACTTGAACCCGAAACTGAATCAACAAGACCGAACCACTTACCGGAGTCGTGAATAACCACCAACACCTTCACATCACCGGTGAAACTCACCGGTCCGAAGCACCAACCGCCGGTAAAAGTCAAGGACCACCGGACAACAGAACCGACCGGCGGTTCAAGACTCCGACCGCCGGTTCTCTATCCCTCTCGGTCTCCCTCTCTCGGTCTTTTTCTCTCTCTCGTCTTGTCGTCGCACCACCACCGCGATGGTGGTGGTGGTGGTCGTTTACCCACATCGAAGGATAAGGGGGGGTGGGGGTGTAGAGGTGCGTGGTCGAAGAAGACCACTACTGCCGCCACCATTGATTCGTTGCTGGCCGGATTAAACTCCGGTCACCGGAGTTCAGCCGGAGAGGGAGAGGGGATCGAGGGGTGAGGATGATGAAGGATTATGTATGTGCAGGTGTTTGATGGAAGCTTATCTCTTTTATTTGTGGGTTATTATGTAGAGGAGATGAGTTGTGGGTTTGGGTTGTCTGCATATCATCGAGAGAGAGAGAGATAACCCTTTTCCTTTGTATATTTGTTGTGTAAACAGATAGGAGGGGAGTATTTATGGTGGAATGTGTGAGCATTGTCTAATGTGTTACCCTTTACTCCGGGGTATAAAGATCAAAAAAAATCTTATGAAGATTTTGGTAAGATTTAAGTAAGATTTTGTTTAGATTTAGGATTTTTGGCAAGATTGTTGTAGATCTTGTGTATTATGCACGGGTTTAGGCTTGTGGGTTTTGGGCTTTGGGCCCAGGGCCCACAAGCCCGTCTCGTGTGTAAGTGGCCCATAAATCCAACGAGGCCCGTTGTCAAAACCCTGAACCCCGTTTAACGTCAAAAATTAAAATACACAAAAATACGGTCGGTAGTCGTTGTTTGCGCGCCTGTTCGTCGGTCACGGTAATAATCGCGAAAAATTGTATCGTTGCCGTCTTTAATCCGTTTTCTAATCCGGTTTCGAATGTAGTTGCTAAAATTTCATTACGGAGCTAAATTTAGCGTAAAATATTCGTGGACAGTCCGTATTTATCGACGTTGTCCGTAATATTCAGCAGATCTTCTGTAAATCACCACACGCGCATTGTATAGCTGAACAAACGTTTCTGTGCACTCCAAGGGCCTGTTTAAGTTAATTAGCGTCGTAAACATTATTTATTATCGTGTTAATTACCTGTTAATGACGTAATTAAAAGCCGTAAATCACGGGTTGTCACAGTAACAACTTATTTTCCAGCTTCAAACATTTATTTCTTTGTACATATGTTGCTTATCAACACACTCGTTATACTTTGGTACTTTTGAGTGTTATAGTTGATTTATAAGGCATCAAATTGTACAAGTGAAAATCTTAGTATGTAATGTACTGGAAAAATGTACTTATTTCCATGCGTACGCCCTTAACTTTATGGGTCATGGTATTGTACATTATAATATATTCACATACACCACTTAACTTTATAGTTCAGAATTTTAAATGAAGGCATGCATCTTAGGAATTCTGGTGATTATTCCATAATTATAGATTAGTCTTTGGAAAGACTTAATCTGGAATAACCTTTTAGTGACAGCACTTATTCTTGATTATCATAAGAGACATCATGTTCGATTTATCCTAATCATCATGCTCTACTTTTCTTCTGTAGTGCTTTATCAGAAGAGGCAATAGAATTATCGTGTCGTAAGAGATAATCAAGGATTTAATTTAAGAGCTAATTCTTATAGAAACTTTAAGCAAAACATATTAGATTTAGGAATTAGAGTGGATGAGATATAGATTTATGGAAGAAAATTATAGTGAGGAAATTATACAAGGAATGATTATATTTATTTACAAATGTGACACCCCAGGAAAACCATGCAACATAACTAGCTTCTTCAGTGAGTACGTACCAAATTTCGGGACGAAATTTCTTTCAACTTGGGGATAATGTGACAACTCGTATTTCCGAACCTTTTATGTGTTTTGAAGTAACCGGTGTAAGCGCTATGTGATTAACTATTGTGATTGTTTGCAATAAAATGTTATGTTTTATTATGTGATAAGTGTTATGAGATTGTAGTGTGTTATGTATATACGTGTAAAATATGTGGATCGCACAATAAATAACCGATTGCACAATACACCCCCGAGTCGCACAACACTCTTTCAATTATCTTGGGCTAGCCCTCGGCCCAAACGAAACCCGAGAATTGGGCTCGGCTCACATCCAGCGAATATACATTTGGTTTTGTGAAAACCCTCTCATTAAGATAGTATTTGGCATAATCACACAAACCCTAATATCTCTCTCTCTCTCTAACCCGACGGCAACACCTCCATCTCTCTCTAAGCTTTCTATTCGGAACAATCCTTGTTCTTTCTCTAACCGGTTAGTGTTTCTCCCTGTTTCACTGATATGTTTATATATATATATATATATATATATATACTATGAGATGTTATGAATGTGCGACTGAAGTAAAATTCCTTGCTCCGATGAGTGCTTTTCTTGCCATTGGTTTGTGTGGATTGATGTCGATATATGCATGAAATTTAGGTGTATGCCTTCATTGTTGTTGAATGTTGATAATTTAAATAGTATAATAATGATGAATATGATGGCCACGTGATGATTAGGTTTCTTCAAAAACCAATGTTGACTTTGTGCATTGCCGCCAAATATGATGTTATCCTCTGATGTGTGTGTCGCTTGATGTCACTTTGTTTGATGATTTTGCACATGCTAGGGACTCTACGGTTGTGTGTTAGTAGAGGATATTCATGATTTATACATGAGATGCTTATTGGAATAAAAATCATTGTTAATTTAATGTGATGATGCATGAAAGAAACAATTTATTGATTGGTGTGAATTGCCGGTTAAGTTGTATAATATATTATGAGTTTTAATGATATTGTAATGCACAATTCGTTGATGTGTATAAATGTTTGGATCTGATGTATTAGGGTTGCACATCACAAATTAATTCACATCTATTCTGGGCCATTTTAGTTGGGCCACAGTCACCAATTAGGACCGCAATATGTGTTGGACTAAATCACCTTCTTGGGCCACACACAAACCATCGGAACTATTACACTGTTGGGCCTCAAAGCCCAATCTCAAATCGCACAAGGACTGATCCGATCGCACAAGATACCATTAGTCGCACAAGAGTAATTGGATCGCACAAGTTAAACTGTTTGCTTAATTGTTTGGGCCGCTTATGTGTTAGACTGTTATGTCATTTGGGCCGGGCATGACTGGATCGCACAACCCATTGTGGATCGCACAAGTATGCTGATCGCACAATAGGTTGGGCCGTTGGTTATTGGGCTTTATCTTTCGGGTCGCACAAATTGGACATGATGAGTACTTAACTGCTACTGTTAATGTGTTATACGTGTTTGCCATGATCAATACGTGGTCGTAACCTGTTAAACTATGTGTAATCATACATGCACTACTTGAACCTAGACCTGACTTGTATGGTAACCATGTTAGGACGTGGTTGACCTCTAGCAGCTCGATTGACCTTTCGTTACTATCTGTCGAGCTAAGCTAAGGTGAGTTCACACTTTCTACAAAGCATGGGATTCCCAGGGGTTGGGAATGGGGTTAAGGAACATGGATTCCTCGTCCTTTCTTGGGTAGGACAGTACTGATTCAGGAATGTAATTCCTCGTCCTTATGGACAGTTAAACTTTACTAGACCAAAACTCTATCACGAAGTCCCTCCTTTTTATATCGACTTAATCGCCGGGCCAATGGCGAGCGGGTCATTAGTTAGATAGCGCTATTTAGGTCTGACAAGCCTCACACCGTGCCGCAGAGGACGGGCGTGAACTAATGGATCTGGGCACGTCAATGATGATAGACATTGACAGTTCAGGGCACATAAACATGACTACACTCAGCAGTCGATATGGTAACGAGTCCAGTAGTATACATGGGGTAGCCCCCACGGCCGAAAAGCCAGATAACTAAACATGGGGTAGCCTCCACGGCTGGATTGCCAGAGTAAATGGGTTAAACAAATCACGTTTTCAACTATGGGGTAACCCCCACGGCAGGATGCTAGATAAAGGAAACTGTTTTCGAAACAACTTAAAACGAACACCCAACTGTGAACTCGCTCAACATTATTGTTGACTCGTTACTACATGCTTTGCAGGTCAATAGGTTTAGCAGGAGCTTGCATGGAAAAGAGTCGTTGTGGAGCATGGACATTGAGTGTTCATGAACTTAAACATTATTAACTTATGCTTTGGTTTTAGACATTATGCTTCCGCTTGCAACTTAAGCTATGTTTTGTTTGGGACACCAATTGTATTGTGTTGGTTTTTAATATTACTTACATGCTGGTTCAATATGATTGGTGGCTTGATCCTGGTCAGTCACGCCTCCAAGCGGTGAGACTCCGCAGGTGGATTTTGGGGGTGTGACAGATTGGTATCAGAGCCATTGGTTATAGTGAACTTGGTTTTAATAAGGGAAAAATGTTTTTGTTAAAACCATACTATAACCTGTACAGTGCTCAACGGTCCACAACGACGCTTCACTCCACGTGCAAGACTCGACATTCTAGGTGATATGGTTTATGTTATATTGCCTACTTGCTAGTATATAGAATATTGCTCATGGTATGCTTAGTTAGTATAATAACTGTTGCTTGAACCCTGTGTGCTTACTCTCTTCTGTCACTCCACACTTACACACGTTCGCGACACCTTCCCTACTTGTGTTTACTTCGATGTGAAGATCATGAGTGGACGTGTGAACCTAACTCAAGCCTAGCTGACGGCTCTTATTAACAAACAAGTTACGGCAGCACTCTCAGCCGCTCAGGCAGGAGGTATAACCTGCTATACCGAACCTATCCTAGGATGTTAGATCCTATTCTTATGACCCACCTCTCGCACATAACCCTGTCTTTTCCTCCTCGAGCAACAAGTTCAAAACGCTCCGCCACCTGTATGCACATTTAAAACCTTCATGGACTGTCGTTTTAGTACTTTTAGTGGCACTGAAGGGGCCGTTGGACTCCTCCACTGGTTCGAGAAGCTCGAATCGGTCTTCGAAATGTGTGAATGCCCTGAGGCTCATAGGGTGAAGTATGTCACCGGTACCCTCGAAGGCGTTGCTTTGACTTGGTGGAACGCACAAGTACAAATGTTGGGGCTGGTAGCTGCCAATGCCACACCCTTGAACGACTTTAAGGAACTAATCAAGCAGGAATACTGTTGTCGCGACGACATCCACAGGCTGGAAGTAGAGTCTTTAACCTGAAGATGACGGGGTCAGAGATAGAAGCGTACACAAAACGATCCAACGAACTGGCAGTGTTATGTTCAACTATGGTAGATCCTCCCATCAAGCGCATTGAGCTGTACCTCAAGACCCTAGTATCAGAAACTCAAAGCCATGTGACTACTGCAAACTTTACTACCATCCAGGATGTTACCCGTCTTGCTTATCATCTCACAGACCAGGCAGTGGAACAGAACAAACTACCTAAGCATATTGGTGCTACTACTATTACTACTTCTGCTACTCCCAGTGACAACAAGCAAAAGTGGGATGGAACCTCCAGCAAGGGTTCCACTTCGGTTCAGTCTCAGTCGCAGCAGCGAAAAACGGATGAGTACAGGAGCCCCAGTCAGCAGTCTTTTGGTAATCGAAGTCAGGGTGGATACGAGGGAAACCACCCTAAGTGCAATCGATGTAATTTGCACCACAGCGGGCAGTGCAACAAAGATCGTTGTCAGAAATGCAACAAGCTTGGTCATGGAGCCAAAGATTGTAGAAGCTCACGTCCTGCAAACCAGAACCGACAACAGCAGCCACAAGCTCCATAGAATCAGCAGCAACAACAGGGTAACAAGGGATGTTATCAGTGTGGTGCTGAAGGTCACTTCAAGAGACACTGCCCACAGTTGAACCAGAACCAGAATCAGAACCACAATCAAGGAAACGGGAACAATAATGGAGGCAACAACGGGGGTAATAACGACGACAATGGTGCCAGGGGTCGAGTGGTTGTGATTGGTCAGGGTGATGTTAGGAATGACCCCAACGTTGTGATGGTTTCGACATCGTTATTGACATGGATTGGCTACCTCAACATCGAGCAGAGATTCTTTGCAAAGAAAAGATCGTCCGCATTCCTCGTGCTGGGGAAGAACCTCTTGTGGTTCAAGGCGACAAGAGTGGTGCTGTTGTGGGCATCATCTCCTTCCTTAAGGCCTAGAAGTGTTTACGAAAGGGTCACACTGCTATTTTGGCTCTCGTTACTGACACCTCGAAGAAAGAGAAGAAGATAGAAGATTTTCCTATCGTACGTGACTATTCTGAGGTATTTCATGAGGAACTACCTGGTCTTCCGCCTCATCGCCAGGTCGAGTTTCAAGTCGACCTAGCTCCTGGAGCAGTACCTATAGCTCGTGCACCTTATCGCCTAACTCCATCAGAATGGGAAGAACTGTCCACGCAACTACAAGAGCTTTTGAATAAGGGTTTTATTCGTCCTAGCTCTTCGCCCTGGGGAGCTCCAGTGCTATTCGTGAAGAAGAAAGACGGTACTTTCAGAATGTGTATTGACCACCGCGAGCTCAACAAGGTGACCGTGAAGAATCGCTATCCTCTTCCATGCATTGACGACTTGTTCGACCAGCTGCAAGGGTCGAGCTACTATTCAAAGATTGATCTGAGATCGGGATATCGCCAACTGAGAGTCCTAGAGGAGGACGTCTCCAAAACAGCCTTTAGAACTCGTTATGGACACTAAGAGTTTTTGGTCATGTTTTTTTTTTTTGGGCTGACAAACGCACCTGCGGTCTTCATGGACTTGATGAACCGAGTGTGCAAGCCTTACCTGGACAAGTTCGTTATAGTTTTCATCGACGACATCCTGATCTATTCGAAGAGTCAGGAGGAACACGAGCACCATCTACGACTTATTTTGGAACTCCTTCGAACAGAACAGCTTTATGCTAAGTTCTCGAAATGCGACTTCTGGCTTCGCGAAGTCCATTTCCTAGGCCACGTAGTGAACAAGGATGGGATTCATGTTGATCCACCTAAGGTAGACTCGATTAAGAACTGGCCTGCGCCTCGCACACCAACGGAAATTCGCCAATTCTTGGGTTTGGCAGGTTACTACAGGAGGTTCATCAAGGATTTCTCCAAGATTGCACAGCCTCTCACCTCACTAACGCAGAAAGGCGTTGTTTATCGATGGGGAAATGCACAGGAATTAGCATTTCAACACTTAAAGGATAGACTTTGTAGCGCACCTATCCTCTTATTGCCTGAAGGCACAGACGATTTTGTAGTCTACTGTGACGCATCTATTCAGGGTCTTGGATGTGTGTTGATGCAACGGGATAAAGTCATTGCTTACGCCTCACGCCAACTCAAGGTTCATGAAAGGAACTACACTACGCACGATTTAGAGTTGGGAGTTGTTGTCTTTGCACTTAAGATATGGAGACATTACCTGTACGGTACCAAGTGCGCCATCTACACCGATCACAGGAGTCTCGAGCATATCTTCAAACAGAAGGAACTGAATATGCGACAACGACGATGGGTCGAACTACTGAATGACTACGAATGCTCGATCAGGTACCACCCAGGCAAAGCCAATGTTGTGGCTGACGCCCTCAGTCGAAAGGACACTATACCTAAACACGTACGAGCATTACAACTCACCCTTCATTCTAGTCTTCCTGCACAGATACGAGATGCTCAGGTGGAGGCATTGAAACCAGAAAACATCAGGGCTGAAGCCCTACGCAGCTCAAGGCAACGATTAGAACAAAAGGAAGACGGTGCTTACTACGTAACAGGACGCATTTGGGTCCCACTCTATGGCAACCTATGAGAGCTTGTGATGGATGAGGCACACAAGTCTCGCTACTCAGTACATCATGGTTCGGATAAGATGTACCACGATCTCAGAACTACATACTGGTGGCCTAGCATGAAGGCCCACATAGCAACTTACGTCAGCAAGTGTTTGACTTATGCGAGAGTCAAAGTCGAATAACAGAAACCTTCAGGCCTACTCCAACAACCTGAGGTACCACAATGGAAATGGGAGCAAATTTCCATGGATTTTGTTACTGGCCTGCCTAGATCTCAACGTGGTAACGATACTATTTGGGTGATCGTGGATCGACTCACAAAGTCTGCACACTTCTTGGCTATCAAGGAAACGGATAAGTTCTCTACTCTAGCAGACGTATACCTTAAGGAAGTGGTCTCGAGGCACGGGGTGCCCACCTCTATTATCTCTTATCGTGACGCACGTTTCACTTCAGAACTTTGGCAAGCGATGCACAAATCCTTTGGCTCACGATTGGACATGAGCACAGCGTATCACCCTCAGACGGATGGGCAGTCTGAGCGCACTATTCAAACTTTAGAAGACATGCTTCGGGCGTGTGTAATTGACTTTGGCAACGACTGGGAAAAGCATCTGCCACTTGTGGAATTTTCGTACAATAACAGCTACCACACCAGCATTAAAGCTGCTCCGTTTGAGGCATTGTACGGGCGTAAATGCCGATCACCTCTTTGTTGGGCAGAGTTGGGGGATAGTCAGATCACTGGCCCAGAACTTGTGGTAGACACAACAGAAAGGATTGCTCAGATACGACAACGAATGGCGGCAGCTCGTGACCGTCAGAAAAGCTACGCCGATAAGGGCAGGAAACCACTCGAGCTCCAGGTTGGGGAGCGAGTGCTACTCAAAGTTTCACCCTGGAGGGGTGTGGTTCGTTTTGGCAAACGAGGCAAACTTAACCCACGATACGTTGGACCATTCGACATCATAGAGAAGATAGGCAGGGTGGCCTACAAACTGAACCTACCAGCAGAACTCAGTGCAGTTCACAACGTTTTCCATGTGTCGAATCTGAAGAAGTGTCTGTCAGATGAGACCCTCATAGTTCCTTTGAAGGAGCTCACTATCGACGAACAGCTACGATTCGTCGAGGAACCAGTTGAAATCACGGACCGGGATGTTAAGGTCCTCAAGCGCACTAGAATCCCTCTCGTCCGAGTTCATTGGAACTCCCGTCGCGGCCCAGAGTTCACCTGGGAACGCGAAGATCAAATGAAACAAAAGTATCCCCAACTATTCGCAAACAGTACAACCACTACTGAGGCTGAAGCTACGGAATTTCTGGACGAAATTCCAGATCAACGGGGGGAGGATGTGACACCCCAGGAAAACCATGCAACATAACTAGCTTCCTCAGTGAGTACGTACCAAGTTTCGGGATGAAATTTCTTTCAACTTGGGGATAATGTGACAACTCGTATTTCCGAACCTTTTATGTGTTTTGAAGTAACCGGTGTAAGCGCTATGTGATTAACTATTGTGATTGTTTGCAATAAAATGTTATGTTTTATTATGTGATAAGTGTTATGAGATTGTAGTGTGTTATGTATATACGTGTAAAATATGTGGATCGCACAACAAATAACCGATTGCACAATACACCCCCGAGTCGCACAACACTCTTTCAATTATCTTGGGCTAGCCCTCGGCCCAAACGAAACCCGAGAATTGGGCTCGGCTCACATCCAGCGAATATACATTTGGTTTTGTGAAAACCCTCTCATTAAGATAGTATTTGGCATAATCACACAAACCCTAATATCTCTCTCTCTCTCTAACCCGACGGCAACACCTCCATCTCTCTCTAAGCTTTCTATTCGGAACAATCCTTGTTCTTTCTCTAACCGGTTAGTGTTTCTCCCTGTTTCACTGATATGTTTATATATATATATATACTATGAGATGTTATGAATGTGCGACTGAAGTAAAATTCCTTGCTCCGATGAGTGCTTTTCTTGCCATTGGTTTGTGTGGATTGATGTCGATATATGCATGAAATTTAGGTGTATGCCTTCATTGTTGTTGAATGTTGATAATTTAAATAGTATAATAATGATGAATATGGTGGCCACGTGATGATTAGGTTTCTTCAAAAACCAATGTTGACTTTGTGCATTGCCGCCAAATATGATGTTATCCTCTGATGTGTGTGTCGCTTGATGTCACTTTGTTTGATGATTTTGCACATGCTAGGGACTCTGCGGTTGTGTGTTAGTAGATGATATTCATGATTTATACATGAGATGCTTATTGGAATAAAAATCATTGTTAATTTAATGTGATGATGCATGAAAGAAACAATTTATTGATTGGTGTGAATTGCCGGTTAAGTTGTATAATATATTATGAGTTTTAATGATATTGTAATGCACAATTCGTTAATGTGTATAAATGTTTGGATCTGATGTATTAGGGTTGCACATCACAAATTAATTCACATCTATTCTGGGCCATTTTAGTTGGGCCACAGTCACCAATTAGGACCGCAATATGTGTTGGACTAAATCACCTTCTTGGGCCACACACAAACCATCGAAACTGTTACACTGTTGGGCCTCAAAGCCCAATCTCAAATCGCACAAGGACTGATCCGATCGCACAAGATACCATTAGTCGCACAAGAGTAATTGGATCGCACAAGTTAAACTGTTTGCTTAATTGTTTGGGCCGCTTATGTGTTAGACTGTTATGTCATTTGGGCCGGGCATGACTGGATCGCACAACCCATTGTGGATCGCACAAGTATGCTGATCGCACAATAGGTTGGGCCGTTGGTTATTGGGCTTTATTTTTCGGGTCGCACAAATTGGACATGATGAGTACTTAACTGCTACTGTTAATGTGTTATACGTGTTTGCCATGATCAATACGTGTTCGTAACCTGTTAAACTATGTGTAATCATACGTGCACTACTTGAACCTAGACCTGACTTGTATGGTAACCATGTTAGGACGTGGTTGACCTCTAGCAGCTCGATTGACCTTTCGTTACTATCTACCGAGCTAAGCTAAGGTGAGTTCACACTTTCTACAAAGCATGGGATTCCCAGGGGTTGGGAATGGGGTTAAGGAACATGGATTCCTCGTCCTTTCTTGGGTAGGACAGTACTGGTTCAGGAATGTAATTCCTCGTCCTTATGGACAGTTAAACTTTACTAGACCAAAACTCTATCACGAAGTCCCTCCTTTTTATATCGACTTAATCGCCGGGCCAATGGCGAGCGGGTCATTAGTTAGATAGCGCTATTTAGGTCTGACAAGCCTCACACCGTGCCGCAGAGGACGGGCGTGAACTAATGGATCTGGGCACGTCAATGATGATAGGCATTGACAGTTCAGGGCACATAAACATGACTACAGTCAGCAGTCGATATGGTAACGAGTCTAGTAGTATACATGGGGTAGCCCCCACGGCCGAAAAGCCAGATAACTAAACATGGGGTAGCCCCCACGGCTGGATTGCCAGAATAAATGGGTTAAACAAATCACATTTTCAACTATGGGGTAACCCCCATGGCAGGATGCCAGATAAAGGAAACTGTTTTCGAAACAACTTAAAACGAACACCCAACTGTGAACTCGCTCAACATTATTGTTGACTCGTTACTACATGCTTTGCAGGTCAATAGGTTTAGCAGGAGCTTGCATGGAAAAGAGTCGTTGTGGAGCATGGACATTGAGTGTTCATGAACTTAAACATTATTAACTTATGCTTTGGTTTTAGACATTATGCTTCCGCTTGCAACTTAAACTATGTTTTGTTTGGGACACCAATTGTATTGTGTTGGCTTTTAATATTACTTACATGCTGGTTCAATATGATTGGTGGCTTTATCCTGGTCAGTCACGCCTCCAAGCGGTGAGACTCCGCAGGTGGATTTTGGGGGTGTGACAACAAACTTTAAGAGGAGAGCGCAACCAGTACAATTAAAAAAAGAAGAGTGCATTTAGCAACACCCATAAATTAGGTTTAATTTTTTTGAACGATAAATTTGAATCACTGACGTACCACTAGAGTATCATCGTGCCTCTAGCGAAACCACCCCATCATATCCATCTCCACTAGGCAATCATGCCAATACACAAATTTAGGAGGAAACCAAATAAATTTGAGAAAAATCCCCTTATGGGAATCGAACACATGACCTAATGGTCATAAGTCTTATCCCACCACTAAGATGCTACTAGACTATAATGTCATAGGTAAATTAGGTTTAATTTAATTGAGAAATGAGTTTTGTTGTTTAATGAGCCTATATGAATCAAAAGTTTAATGGGATTAACACATGGGTTTTTAAGTTCATTTATAAGCTTTTGTCTTTTTAAAAAAATAATATATGTAATACATATACAGATATACTACATATATAATGGGATTAACAAATGGGTTTTTAAGTTCAAGAAAGTGAAGTGAGCCTTGAGCGATCATCCACTTTGACCTATCCATAGACCGGCCATGTTCATCAACATGCATCATCCAACTTTTATAGTAACTAGTAGATTTCCCCGCGCTATGCGGCGGAAATTTAGTTGGTATCGGTATCGGTCCGTTATGTTACCGACATTTGTTTGAGCGACAGATAAAATCCGAAAAAATAAAGTCTTTAATTACCAGAAAAAATATCGACACGTCTTTTACATCGATTAAAAAACACAAAAACAAATACCGGTACCAACTCCGAAATTTCAATATCGGTGTGAAAGTTATTCTATAGGAATTAGTTTGTTTCGTCACGATACCGATAAGGCATCGACACTCGCTACCACTTACGATACGAAAAAGTATTTTATTGGTTTTGAGCAAAATTTTAATCTAGACATAGACAAAAATAAGCATATCGCAATGACATACTCAAAATTTTATATAACGTCTTACCTTAAAAGTTATAAGCAAAAAAGAAAATGCTAAATGGTAGTTAAAATAAGATATTATAACACTAATATAATATAATAATTTAAAAATAATAAAAATATAAAATATAAAAGTTAGTGGTAGAAACTTAAAACTTCATAAGTATACTATTGCTCATTATGTTTGAAATTAATACATATATATGAATAAGTGCAGTTGTGAATGAAATAAAATATTAGAAAAAATGAGTTAAATGCCATTTAGTCCCTGTGGTTTGGTCCATTTAGCCAGTTTAGTCCAAAGGTTTTATTTTATACATGTGGGTTCAAAAAACCGTTGTCATTTTAGTCCACTGGGTTAACTTCATGCATTTTTTCTGTTAACGAGAAGACCAATACGGTCATTTTATATGTAATTCTTTTAACTAGAAGGGCAATTCAGCCATATAAAATGACCGAATTGGCTTTCTCGTTAACAGAAAAAATGGATGAAGTTAGCCTAGTGGAATAAAATGGAAACTGTGAAACCTTTTTAGACCCACAGGTGAAAAATAAAACCTTTGGACAAAACGGGCAAAATGGCCTAAACCATAGGGACTAAAATGGCATTTAACCCTAAAAAATTATAGAATTTGAACTCGTGTATTTGTAATAAAGTGTTGGCATCGTAGGAGGGTGGACCATGCCAATGTGGTGCCATCTTTTCATGCAAACCCTCACAGGGGCTGTACGCGCATGGTTCGACAGCCTCCCGTCGGGGAGAATCAAGTAATGGACAGATTTGCAAGAGAAATTTCTGGCTCACTTTAGCCAGCAGCGAAGATACAAGCACGACACCTCCGAGGTGATGGACATCTAGAGGCGTGAAGGTGAAGAATTGGAAGACTTCATCACTTGCTTCAACAAGGAGTGTTTGGAGATAGGTGGGGTCAGCGAAGACCTAATGCGCGCCCACTTCAAGAAGGCCATACGTTGTGATAGTCTGATTAGGACTATCACAGGAAGGGACGGTATGCCAAAAGAATGGGACAAGCTCATGGAAGCAGCGAAGATAGTCGCACAGACGGAAGAAACCCTAACTAGGCCCAGGCCTAGCCATTACTCAAAGACCATTATTCAACGGATCACTACTCCAAGGACTACTAGCGCGATCCCAGCAGGCGCGATAAGAGGAAGAGGCACTCCGACTGGATTTCAAGCCAGACGCGCGATGAAGCCAGACACCGACGCGGTGAAGATGCCCGTGCCACGATCGACAAGGTAAGGTACGCGAAGGCAGATAAGGCTGAGCATCAGGAGAAACAATGGACTTCGTTAACCAAGACACCTCTTGAGGTTCTTAACACGGAGAAGTTAGACCTCAAGGATCCACCCCCAATGCACAGCAAGAAAGGCCAAGACCTTAGCTTGTTTTGTGAGTTCCACAAAGACACCGGGTACCTGACCTATGACTGCATCCACCTGCACATGGAAATCGAGAAAGCTCTGAAGAGTGGCAAGCTGGAGCACCTCGTGAAGAACGTGCGCAAGGAAACCAAGAAGATCCAGAGGATCAATGGGTGATTGATGGTCTCACCACATCACCCCAAAAATAAACACTAGCGAGATCATCGCGCTCGATGGCAGTTAGCGTTTTCAGATGGTTATCCCGGATAAAATCAAAAACCCATCGCGCTCGACGGCAGTCAGCGTTTTCAGATGATACATCCAAGAAGTGTCATCCGTGACAGTGAAACCTCTGATGCCGACAAGGCGCATATAACATACGTTCATCAGACATTTATATCTATCTACTTAGGACACAAAGCAACGGAGAAATGTGTAACATGTAATGCATCACCATTGTAAGCGTGGGCCGCACGCCTAGCAAGTTTACTAATACGAGTGTTCTTTACATACTTTTTCCTTGTTATTTCCTATAGTACTTACAAATTACAAATGCATTTTCAACTTGTATTACGCACAAAAACACTTCAGTAAATTACGAGCTCATGAACTAAGCCTCCAAGGTTCCCGTAAACACGGCGCGAAACCAGGCAATAATGTTCAAATATAAGCCACTTGCATTCATTCGCGCTCCTTCTACGAAGTTGTTAACACATGCAATAATTATAATTTGACAACAATAGAAAGAAAAAAGTCTACTTCATTAATAGGCGAGGCCGCAAAGGTTACACATGTAAAAAGGAAAAAAATTACAAGGCATCAAACGCCCAGAAAACGAAGTCCTGCATACTACATTTAACCTTCACTCCCCAGAATCCCTTTCCTCATCAGATAGTTCCACCGTCTCTGGTGGCTCGAAAAAGGATCTCAGGCGCGGGACGTAATCGTCATGCTTTAAAGCTTCAGTGATTACGTCTAATATGGGTATAGATAGGCTATTATAATTTTCCTCAGCCCTGCGCAATTCATCTTCAGCCCCTTCACCAGCAGAACAGCAGCGCAGACCAAAGTCTTGATGAAGTGCTTCTTCGATATGTTTGGCACACTCAAGGTATCCAGCATGATGGCATGCGGCTCGCGCAGCCATTGTCAGGGCAGCTACTGATTTATCAAGCTCTGTGGCATTCAAAATAGAATTGGCAATCTATGCAAAGGAAAAGAACAAGGTAAGTCAAGAGTTAAGAAATATAAAGAAGCAAGAAAAGAATGAGATACATACATGCGCAATGCCAAAATTATGCATCCATTCGCGATCAGAGAGAAGAGGCTCCACCGTCGATTGCACCTCCACATAGTTTTCCTGAGCCACGATCAAGGCCGCAAGGCTAACCTTGCGCGCCTCTTCCGCAGTCTCAGCTTTGACTTTTTCGGCGGTTAGGTCAATTGTAACATCCGTCAAAATCGGACCTTCGAAATCCAACCCGAATTGTAAAACCGGACCTTTATCAATAAAATAAAACAATAAGAATTTATATTGCTCTATTTATTTTGTATTTAATCGTCACATGTTGCATCGGATTAAAAGCGGAATAAAAACGAGGGTTTATAAGCGAATCCCAGTTAGATCGGTTAAAAATTATAAAGGAAATAATTAACTACGTTAAAAATGGTAGTTAAAACGACTCCTGGACTTTAAAGGATTTAAAACCGTCAAAATGACAAAGTTACAATTTAAGTGGTTGTTTTTGAAATTAGTGGAAGCTATATATTAGAAACAAGTTAACAAACTAAGTTAGCAAACTTAGTTAGTTAGAATTTAATTACATAATCTTAATTACCTAAGTTAGTTTATTGTATAAGAAATAAGCTAACTAAGTTAGTGTATTGGGTTAATCAGGTTAGCAGTTTATGTAAACATGAGGGGCCAATCTGCTAATAAATGAAAGTGGATTAAAAAGAAAATAATGTTAGGGCTGGGATTCGAACCTAGGACGCATACATAGAACAAACAAACGCATAACCAGGGTCTCTCGTACAAACACTTTGCAGCTAGCCAGCTGAGCTGTAATCATTTTTGTTAACATTCATGGTCCGTTTAATATTAATAAACACACTAAACGCGCTGAATCTGCTTCTCCTTCATTGTTTCCTGCACAACACGACCCGAAAACCCAAAAACGACCCGACCTGGACTGATCTTTACCATATCACGTCGATTGAATGGTCTATTGATTCCATATGATTCGTCATTATGAGGAAACGATTTCCTATCATTTACTTGTCTTAATTAAATAAAGATCGAATTTATTATACATTTAACACCATTAACAACTTCAAGGAACTCCACACGTTTTCTTGTATAATTCGATCACATCAGCTAATAAACTTTATACCATCCGGTTTCTGGAAGTCTTTTACACGATTCCACACTCCCAATTCCCATTAACAATCATTCAAACACACGAATTCCAACGAAGAACACAATCTACGACTCGTAACTTGTTCGGACAATATCTCCTTCAATTCTTATCCAAATCAGGCAATTCCAAAGCCTAATCTCGTTTATTTTTCGAGCTCTACAAAACCCCTCTATCTATTTCTGTGATAGAGACCATAATCTATACGAACTTTATTTCTACATTTCCAGGGTTCTTGAGTTTTTGATATTTGGGGCTTTTGATCTTATACACCTATTTTAGTGAAATTGAATTTACCCTACTGTTCTATATCATATTAGATTAGTTCATGTAATTTTTGGGAATTTTTGGACTTCTACAGGAATCATTATGAAATTTTAACATTATTATTTATATAATAAGAATTATTAAAAAAATTGAAATTCATTGAACAAGATTCATGAATAATATTTCTGATAATTTTGGAGGATTATGATATCATGGAATTTTTATAAATTATATAAATTTTGGTGATTATCCAATAATATGTAATTAAATTATAAAGTTCAAGTTTGGGTATTTTTAATAAATCGATGATTTTAAAAATTTGATTTTAATTCTATATATATTCATAACTTTTCGAATCAATAAGATCTTGAGAATTATAGTAGCTAATATATACATATGTTTTAATCTCGTCGTAATCATAATTATTTATTTTTGACTAGTAATATAACTTGATTCTCTTCAAATTATGATTTATAAATTCGCAAAACAAAAGTTCCCAAATCAAGAACTCGAATCACTAGACCTATTGTTGTTGTTCCATTGTTTAAAATCTTGGTTATATTTATTCTAGGGTGATTTAGTCATTTGTCCCACCTCGTAAGCTCGTGCGGTAATTCTCGTGGATTGTTTCTTCGCAACCTGTGAGTAGATTCGACTCTTTTCCCCTTTTTGCCATTAACTCTTTTTGGGGTGTATCTCGCGCTTGATTTCAACTTGATTATTTAAATTGATAACATGCTATTCGATGTGTTTCTATGTGTCACTTGTTGCTAATTTCAATTGTTTCTCTATACGTGCATCTATGTGTTACTCGCTTTGTGTCACAGGTTTCGTGTGGATCCACCTGGCTGACCGGTTCCCCATGGCCATGGGTCGAACTCGGTATCGCCATCATTGTTTTGCAGATTCGCCTTTCGGGGCTTGAATCTCTATGTGTCTATGGTTACTAATATTGTATGTTTGTGTTGTTTATGAGTTATGTGTTGGATTCTTATCTATATCTATATCTATAATACTATATAAAGCATTTCCCATGTCTACAATTGTAATTTTACATCACGTACAAGCTTTATAACAACATGTACAAGAAAATAAAGCATGTTTAGAGGGGTTGAAATGGTATAATCACTAAAGTTTTAAGACACTAGAGGGGCAATATTGGTATTGCTTGGTGATGCTCCAAGTTCCACCGTATACGACTGATCATTCTCTTCCAAATCTCATGAAATACAGAGACCAATCAATTCCCACGAGTGATCACTCTCTTCTAAACCTTCGGCTCCCACAGTGTATTCCCTGAGGTATGCAACCGTTGCAATGTATTCAACCGTCACGGCTAGGGTTCCGGCGATCATCATCTTCCAAATCTTCTACCCAGGGTTCCGATTGAGAGGTATGTTTTTGGGTTTGATTATGCGCGTATGTATGTGTGAGTATTATTAATATTTTCCCATTATACAGGGATGCATATGTGTAAGCCCTTTAACCGAAAAATTCAACGATTTAATTCGGGATTAGAATTTTCCCACCGGTATGCACTTATTTCAGATGATATATACGAGGTAAACAAAAAGTTTATATTAACTTCATGACATAGTTACTTCATAATTTGCGAGGTATGGTCTAACATCTTCATTATTCTTGATATATTTCAGTCTACAAAAGAAACTTGTAATGGAAACTACATAAATTCTGATCCGGATAACACAGCATGTTTATACAATCTTCAACGGATAGAGGAGGTACAAATGAAAAATATTTAATTAGATATGTGTAATTTTTAATCATAATCTCTAATATTTTTTTTTAATTCCAGTGCACAAGCGGACTTAACATAGGCAATATATTGGATCCAGTTTGTGATGTTGCAATTGTAACTTTTCTTTCTCATATTGAATGTGGTAGTTTGTATGCCGTTAGGGTTCTTGTTGGGTGTTGTGGTTGTGTTGTTGTGTCGGCCGCCACCGCAGTTTAGGAGGTTTACGATCATTATGACCGCGTGTGGGAACACGGGGAATCTTCCGATTGCGATACTGGCCTCACTATGTTATAGTGAGGATATAAACCGTTTGGGCCGAATTGTCACCAACGAGGTGTTGTGTATGTGTCGATCGCGCAGCGGATATCGGTTGTTCTTGTGTATACTTTTGTTTATCATATGATGGAGCCTCCGGTTGAGTATTATTAGATTGTCGAAGAAGAAAATGTTGAAAGTTGTGGCGGTGGAGGTGGTCGTCGTGGTTTCGGGCCTTTGGTTGTTGAAGCCGAATGGCCGCCTGGTGTTGAGGAGACCGAAATTTCAACGAAACCGTTTAAAGATTATTCTCGTAATGAAAATGACAAAGAAATACAAGCGATTGAAAATAGAACGGAACCCATAAGTTAGAAAATGGTTAAGAAGGTTAGACTTGTTGTGGAAATAGCGTCTCTGCTAGCTATAATCATCGGCTCGATCCCTCATGAGAAGTCTTTTGTTTTCGAACGTGATGCACCACTTAGTTTCATAACCGACAGTTTGGAGATCTCGGGTGGGGCCATGGTGCCTTCGGTTATGCCTGTGTTGGGGGTATGCTTGCTGAGGGACCGTACGTGTCAAAACTTCGACTCAAAACAACGGTTGGTGTGATTGTGGCTAGATTGTTGGTGCTTCAGGTATTTGGAATCGGAGTTGTTGGTTTGGCTGATAAGATGCATCTTCTTATTGCCGATGATGCGATGTATAGATGCGTGCTTTTGTTACAGTATGTAACCCATAGTGCGATTCTTTTGGGAGCTATTGCGAGAATGAGAGGTTATGCTGTTAGTGAAGCCTCTGCGCTTTTATTTTGGCAACATGTGTTTGCACTCTTTTCACTTTCGTTTTACATATTCGCCTACTCTAAACTGGTATCGGTTGTATAGAGCGCGTTTTGGATTTTGTAAGAGGCATTTAAATCTTGTGAAAGACGTCGAAAAAGAAAGCATGGTGGTTCTGCATTAATTTTTATCTTGTGTAAAATGTATGTTGGAGATTCTGCATTCAGCTAGCTTGCAAAAAAAAGAAATAAATAAATAACTGTTAGTTTGTCTTGTTATCTACCAAAATCACTTAGTTTTGACAATGAAGAGTGGAGAGCGAGCTGCAAATATCGCACTAGCAGGTTTTGTTTCTTTTCCCAATTAAATTACACCTACGATGTAATTATTTTTCAGATTTTTTTATTTGTTTTTAGTTATATTCTGATCTACCTTAGTATATTGGGATTGCAGGTCTAACGCTAACACCATTAGTTATGAAGGTTGACCCAAATATAAATGTCATTTTGACTGCATGCCTCACAGTTTTTGTGGGTTGTTACCGTTCTGTCAAGCCAACACCTCCTACTGTAATTATAAAAGCACCCCGTTCAGATTTTTTTTATAATTTGTTGCCATTTTTTTGCTTACAAATATTTATTTTGTAATATTTGTAATAGTAAAACGTAAGCAAATATTTATTTTCTGTATCTTTTTAACAGGAAACAATGTCTAATGCACATGCCATGCGTTTTGCCATTATAAGTCTTCACTAAAGTTGATTCCACAAGATTAAGAGTGCAAAGTGTTCTAAGTTAATTAGTTAATCGGTAAGTTATTTCGTCATTTGTAAGAGTATTTAGTCTATTTACGACTTTGATCCGGTGATGAGAAGCCGTCTATGGTGGTATGATACATAGTTTTTTGGTTCTGATTTAAAATCTTGCAAAACTTCACTGTGTATTCAAGTAATAATCATGACTACTAAACACTTCGTTGAATCAATTTGCATTTTCATGATCACATACTGCCCCTTTCAATTTGCGGCTTTTAGTTCCTGATTGAATGCCAAAATTGAAGCATCTTCTGTAGATTCTTGTGTTTGGGTTAAATATTAGGTTTTTACGAATCTGAAAGTGAAAATGTATAGTCTTCTACAGATCAACTCTCCCTTCATTTGATTTAGGAGACATATTTACAGAATCTTGTAAGTTCCACTATTCAACTTTATGTGTTTGGTTAATTAATTGATTTGTCGTTGATTTATTCCTACCAAATGCTCTAGAAAGAAGTTGAAAATAAATGCTTGTTTATATTTTTTTTATTAATAATGGGTTTCAATAGAACTGTTTGATTAATTAATTGATTTGTTGTTGATTGTGTTCATTGTTTTTACTTAGGCTGATGTCTATGATGATCGATCGGGAACATGTGCTGCCTTTATCGCTAACTTAGACGATAAAGATGAGAAAACGGTACAGTTTCGGAATGTTTCATATACACTGCCAGCATGGTCAGTGAGCATTCTTCCCGACTGCAAAAATGTCGTCTTCAATACCCCCAAGGTAACCACCTTTCACTTCTCTCATTCTCATGTTCCTGTTTCATGTTTGACTTTTGAGTGTCAAACATGCTATATATGAAACGAAGGGATGAACATTCAAAATTTGAGTTCAAGAGCTATAAATTTTAAGGTTATAGGAATTATCTATGACTACATTAAACGACATAGAGTTACTAGAAAAAGAGCACTGGCTGTGCTCGAATTATAGGTTTTAAAAGTAGTTTGTTTGACCTTAAAAGTCAAATTTGACATTATACATGTTTTTAAACAGGTTAAATCTCAAACTTCGACCGTTGAATTGGTACCAGAGCTATTGCAGTCTTCAATGGTGTCACCGAATAAAGATCTGAAAGCACTTAACTGGGAAATATACGTCCAGAAGAACTTTACCTATAAGTCAACCGTCTAAAAGAACTTTGACTCGTAAAAGTCAAAATTAATGGAGGTTACGTTTTTCTTGCAGTTTATTTGTTGACAAGAAGGAAGAGTTTTTAAAGAAAGGAAACAAACCAACTCTTCTCATTGAGTCAAAGGGACATGCGCTCCATCTTTTTTGTCAACGGCATACTTAAAGGTTATATGCCTATATACATTATTCTAAAGTCAAACTTATTATTCAAGAAGTTTAACCATTTGTTATTCACTCATTTGATCATTAGTTATACGCTTGAGTAACATTGTTTGTATGATTTACTTGGTTCTACTTAGCTAGCGCATCGGGAAATGGTAACGTTTCACCCTTTAAATTTAAAGGGCCGGTTTCTTTGAAGGCAGGGAAGAACGAAGTGCGGGTGCTTTTATATATATATATATATACATATACAATTTATATATGATTTTTTTATCGTCTAAAGGGTTGAATTATGTTCTGGCCTTGGATTGTCGACTCCGCCGCAACGCGCGGGTTCCCCACTAGTTATGTTGAAAGACCTAGTTTCACATTTGATAATGCATGTTATAAAATAAGGTTTTCTAAAATTAACAATGCAAAAACGTTTTAAAAAAAACTGAATCTATTCACCAACATGTTTGTTGACCCAAAATTCTTTTACGCGTGATACAGGTTCACAAGGGTGGACGGATCTTGAGTTGAAGACATGTAGGATTGCCTTAGTAATAAACCGGCTATGATAGGTTGCTTTTATTTATTTGACTTTGTAAATTGGCATTTATATTTGAATTCTATGTTATGTGTGACAAATTAAATTTGGCGACTTTAAATATTAAACTTACAATAGTGTCATAAGCTATGGGCAATCATCATGCCCTGTACCTTTCCGCTGCGGGTCGGGGTGTGACATCAATCTCCAAAGAAAATCAGTCTTCTGCCTCTTAGCCTCCAAGATCTTCTTCTCCGCTTCTAGGCCTTCTTGCGCCTCGCGCAACTGACGTTTCAACTCAGCTATCTTAGCATCCTTGCCAGCTAGATCTCAATCTTTGCTTATGATCTGTGCCGACAAGTCAACCTGCAATTTCGTTGAAGACAAACAAGTTAGAAACTTTTTTTAACTTAGTTATTTACAATAATAGAAAAAGGGCTAGCCTGAAGGACCTCAACGCGTTCTCTATGCGATCGAGCTTCCTCATATCTATCCCTGAAATCTGCCTCAGATTTCTTTAATCATTCTACTTGTGCCTCAAGATTGGTAATTTTGGTACGTGCGGCAGACATCTTCTTATTGTCATTCTCACAAGGCGCGCGCCAATTTTTGCACTCTTCAGCAAGAAGATCTTCGCTGGCATGGAGTTTCTTTTTCAACCCTTGGAGGCCCCATTCCTCTGACTTCTTCTCCTTTTTAAAGGCAGCCTTTTCCTCTTGAAGTTTAACCTGCGTCTGCTCAAAATGTTTGGCTTCAGTAGCCAACCGCTCGCGATGTCTTTCCCAGGCAGCGTGCTCGAGATACATGGTGCGCCACTCTCGAGCAATCTGATGACCTAAAGAAGCAGCGTTGGTTTGGGCATAAACATATGAGTGATATAAACTATCGTGCCCATGCTCCTTCTGATGTCGCACTTCACCTGGGGGGAAAGCCCCCATCCCTACACGCCTCGAACTCAGAGAAAGTGTCACTCTGCTTCAAATTCGAGACAGGGGCATGGAGTTCGTAAGCACGACTATCGTCATATGTCTTATAATAAATATCGCCCAACGTATCTTCGGCACGAATCGGCGAAGGTTGCCTTGGTTTCTTCCCTGAAGTACCTTTCCTAGTGTTTGCGCCCGATCCACCCGCACCTTTACCAGCAACATGCTGAGCTCTAACATGCTCTTCTTCACGAGTATCGCCAGCAGCACCCCCAACAGTTGATGCAATATTTTCTGTTTGAATGGGGGGCGCTTGCTGCGCAATTGGGTTCTCAACCCGCACATCAAGCCCAGTAATCTTGACAACCTCCGGATCCTTCTCGATCTCTAGAGTGATATTAATAGGCCTTTTTCAGCCTTAGAAGACTCAGCTTCTTTCTTCTTAGCGACAGTGTTGGGGGGAAGAACAGTGGGTTTTGTCACACCCTGACTTTTGCGGAAGCGTGATTATGGTGTAACTTTCTTAATATCATTGCATTCAATCATAACATCAACTATATGATAAAACCATAGGTTTGTCATCCATAAAATAAGTTTAAAACATAACAACATGGTTTTGAAACGTAGACTTCAAATTCAAATTTTACAAACCGTACAGAATGTTTATGAGTTCATTAAGGACTCTTCAAAAGATATTGAATAACACCAAGGTTTGGAAGACGTGTCTCGTCCAGGAATAAGACACACTAACCAAACTCAAAGACCATGGATGACATCTTTATTCTTAACGCAGCATAAAAACTTCCAACGCCCGCCAGATCCACTTACAAATTCCCTGAAATACACGTAGTTTGAAAACATCAACAAAAGTTGAGCGAGTTCATGTGTTCGTTTGTGTGTATGTATTAACCTTTAAAAACGTTGTAAGTATATATGTAAGTCCTTGGTCTGTAGCAATAAGGAAAAAGAGATCACCAATGGTTTGCAAGACCATTGATATGTGTGAAGTGATGCAGGAAGACTCAAACCTAGCAGACTTTGCACCGGGCCTCAGGCTGTAAGACATAGTCACCACATGGTCCACTCGACGGACTCACGGGTGGGGCTCGCTACACCCAAATAGATCTATCACTCATGCCCCTCAGTCCTACAACGAGGATTGATGGCCTTAATCGCCCTACCCATTCACATGATCTAGCAGTAACCCTCCTTAGCTAACCATACCATGTATAAAACGTTTGTATTGATTGTAACATGTATTTCACCCCTGAAGTATAAAACTGAAAACAATTAAAAGAAAAGGGGGACATGAACTCACTGTTTTGCGTCTTCGGTACTCGTAACTCAAATCTCGTCAGCAAACACGACTACCTACAAGGTTCTAATGTCTATTAGATGAACGGGTCGTGCCTTGTCTTAGTATTTACGTTTTTGAGTTACGTTTCTGGGATTATTCCAAGTTGTAATTACTTGTTAAAATAATGATTATTTTAACTTTAAATTATGTTTAATTTTGGAATAATTGTTTAAACAGTATTTTCGTAATAATACTTCTCAAGTATTTCCTTCCCAAGGATGGGGGTATCTCATACATGTGTATTCGTATTCTTGTATTTGTAGTTCCAAAATAATATATTTCAAGTCTTACTTTAGAAAATATATTTAAACTTATTTTGTCCAAAACAATGTCTTTCAAGAAAATATACATTTTTCCCAAAAATTATATATCTTCTAAATATACTAAGAAAATATATTTTACTTCCAAAAATAATATATTTTCTCTTTGTCGAAAATACAATATTACTTTTGTAATATTTACAAAAATCATATTTTCATTTTTGCATCCAAAACATTATTTTCCAAAAATATATTTGTAACAGTTTCCTCCGGAATATTTGTAAGTTACGTTCTATTGTTCGGTTCCACAATATTATGTGTGTAGCTTATATATTTATCCCTTGTGATTTCTGGTAATACTTTGGATTGTAAATTCTTGGTATTATGTTAAGTTATATTATTTTACCCTGAAATAATATAACTATTTCACAAAGTATACAAATATTCACACAAGTATCTTAATATGTATATATATATTCTAAATATATATTTACCCATTTTTATTTATAAAAACCAACCTCCAATACTTGTATTTTTGTTACAAAATTTATGGCAAAGTTTATATTGAAAACCATAGTTAAAGCACACTTGTAAATATTTGTTAGAAAATATTTCTTTAAGTGTTTGTATTTTTAGAAAGTTTTGCCATAGTTTCCCCTAAAAATGGAGGTGTCAATGCTATCAAAGCATATCATTTTCCTTTCAAAAATCATCATAAACAATCAACAATCAACTACACTTACCAAGTGCTAAAACAAAGCTATCTACATAATGATCATGAACTTGAGTTTTCATAAAAACTTGTAGTATCTTGGTAGTATGTTTAGTAGACTTGGTTACCCTTTAAAGTGTTTATTTCTTTAAAAAATATCTCATTATTAAAGAGTTTAGGTGTGTACAACTTGTAAACATATTTCACAAAAACGTTTCTTTATGGATCTTCTTGTTTCTATAGTGTTTCTACACTTGTTTTATCACCAAAAATAGTGTAGATTTTAGTAAGAACCAAGACCTTCTAAAAATCACATTTTGAACTTGGTTCTTTTGGAAAAGTCATTCATAAATCTTAGATCTATAAGATTATCAACTTACTTGATTATTATTTTTCAAGAAATCTTATTATTCATCAAGTCCATGCTTATATATGAGGATGATCATCTTGTTTTGTCACATAATCATCCTCTCACTTACTAGATCATGTGTTTAATCATAATCTAGCAAGCTCCTTATGATGGTCAACATCATAATCTCAAGTAAACAACAACAAGTATCATCATAATCTCATCATATTTCAAGATTATGTTCATGCTTCTTGATTATGTTTCTTTAGTGTTCTTGTGATTAACAACATACTATATCTTTTAACCAACTAATTTAGAAGTAACAAAGGGTTATGAGAGCCTTACTACTAGCTCTATGGCTAGGGATGAACACAAGATGTTGGTGATGACAAAAGTGGAGGATAATAGCAAATGATGGAGGTCCTTCAAGATCCACAAGCACCAAGCTTCCTTAATTACCTTCTAACACCCTTGAATGAGCTTGGAATGAATGGAAGTGAGTTGGAAATGGTGGTGGTGTTTGGATGAGAGTTCGGCCGAGAGGGAGAGGAGCAAGGGGGAAGATGAAGTATGGTGATGTGTGGGATCTCAAGTGTTCTTATAATCCAAGTTTACCTATTACCCAATGTGTAACATGTTACTCATAGTACAAACACAATCCAAATAAATCTTTACAAATCCAAGCAAGATCATGGAAGATTATGGAAAATCTTGGTGGGGTCACCCCATTGTGAACGTAAGTATGAAGGGGGGGGGGGGGTTCTTGTGTAAGTTTGATGGTAATTTAAATAGTTAGTTGAAAACTAAATGTATTAGTTTAGGTGTTTATGTGTATTATGCATTACACAGTGTGTTAGGGCGTTCGGGGATCATAACTAGGTTAGAAATAATAAGACAATGCTTCTAGCAATATTTTGGTGTTTCGGGTAATGTCCGGTTGTTCGGTTAGATACCGGTTCATTAAAGTGTCAAGTTATTCCGTTTAGTGTTATTTAAGTACCCTTTTGTGACACCTTTAATTCCCGACACTTAGGAAAGCATTCAGGACCATTTTGCCATATTTTTGCATGTTACTAGCTTGTTAAATTGCTGAATTTTGTTGAAATATGCAGAATTATGCACTTTATGTGGGTTTTAGGCACTTTCCGGCACTTAAACTATCACCTAGTGAAGCAGTTTTATGGTCCTTACTTCCCTACACTCCATACTAGTGTAGAACTTGGTTTCCGGCTCATACTGGGTCTCAAAACACTGTCTGTCTATGTACTGAACATCGTCAGCATTTTTCTGAGTTATCCGCTAACTGTGCTAACTGTGCTTTGCGCATCATTTATTTCGATAAAGTCTGTATGTGAATTGATGTGACAGTATGTAATATGTGATGCAGATGTATGTATGATACAGGAATCAGAAAGCAGTTTAAGTCATTAATTGTAATTCAGCACAGTCATTAAGCACTAATCAATATTAATTAATTGTACGGATACATGCAATTTTCGCAGTTGTCACATTCTCCCCCTGTTAAGAAAATTTCGTCCTCGAAATTTATACTACCTTATCTCCTTAGGGTTACATTATGCGTTTATGTATATGGATAATATTGAGGTAGGTAATCACAAAACCGAATCAAACCTTATTAACCTCTGGTGAATCCAAGAATATATAATAACACGAAGCCAATGGTTAAAAGGTATGTGCTTTTGGCATTTGATGTCAAAGGACACGAGATGTATAGATGTAGAATCTAGTGTAACTTAGTTAACAGAGGTGCAACAAAGGAGTTTCGACCGATGGATTCTCAAACAATCGGTCAAAATATGCAAACGAGTTTTCACAAACCATAGCATCCGCTATATGAATTCAAAATTAACAACTCAAATGTGATAGTAACATGAAAATGATCTGTCAACTTTCGAATAAATAAATGGTAAGGATTAGTGTGTTGACATTCTTGAATTGAGAAAATACACCGAATGAAATATAAGCGAATCTGGTGTATCATTGTCTTAATTCGTAGTTGCATTAGGAATGTTTGAATGACAAGCCAAACAAAAGTATGTGTAGTTTCGTGTGAGACGGTTGACCGTGATTAGCACAAGCTACAAGTTTGTATTGACACCACAAGGTGTCGTAATGACATAATTCAATAATAGTGGTGTTTGAACAAGTTCACCGTGTTTGAAATCAAATGAAAGTGTACTAAGACAATTTGAAGATTTGATTTACACAATGTCATAGAGTTTTCAATTGAATACGGAACATCAAGGTACTACTGTTTCTGATTGAAGATGGAAAACAATAAACACTGCAAGGTATTCAATTTGTAACGAAAGAATCGTTAGGAGGTACACCGTGCTATGAAATGAATCTATGTACCATTGCCTTAACACACAAATGTGTTGAGACCGCTTTAATAGTGATAAACAAGACGGATTTTAGAGCAAGTTAATGAATAAACAATTAAATCCGTGTATGAAATGAGTACCCAAATTAGCGCAAGCTTCAATTTTGTGAAAGTATCACCACAAGGTATCGAAACCAACAAATGATTTAGTGGAGTCGTAGACCAAACAAGTCTACTATGATTCGAAACAAAAGAACCTTTGCAAAAATATTTGAATATGATGCTCTCAATACATCATATGGCGTCTTAAATTGAACATGCGAAATGGATAAGTTCAAGCAATTGAACTTGGTTTCAGCGTAGCCTGACAATAAACGTATGTATCAACAAGGGAATCTCAGCATGGTTACGAAGACAACCCATGAATGCAACTTGAAATAAAAGGAGTTTTCAAGAAAATGTGTTGACTTGATAACAAGGAGCCAACCATTACAAGAAGGTAGGTTATTCGAATCATTAACCAGTAGTTAGCTTTAGCAAAATAACATTTGAACTTTAATGAAACGTTCATTCGAAATGAAACCGCATGCGTAGCAAATGGTGCATGCGCAACATATAGGTTTGTAGGAACGTTTGACGACCTGACGAGTCAATCAGAAGAGTGCTTAGACAGAATCAGAGGCGGAATTCATTGATTCGGTCTTCGTAAAGCTTGATTTCATTACTTAACGTCTCTTTTATTAATCTGCTAACAATTTACAAGATCCGGAGACAAATTGGCAGGGCTTCGCCGTTACACCTTCAAAAACACACACATAGATCCGCTCATATGATCCCCTATATATAGACTATCTGGTTCGCTTTTATGGACATGTCCGTAAAAGCGGACCAGACATAAAAGCTGACTTGACATAAAAGCTGACCTCCTATGTCCGTATAAGCGGACCTCACAAGTGACATAAAAGCGGACCTAACTATTCTTATGTGTTTCTTGATTTCCAATCACTCTACAATCAGCCCTAGCCTAAGACTCGAACTAAGATGTAGTCGACAGACAACTGCACCAACAAGGTTTCCAAGTAACGAAACAATGAGTATCTTCTAAAATGAAGAAATGACCAAGTATTCGAAGCAAATATGCGTTCGCTCTCAGCGAAGAAAATCAACGCGATGCAACTACCATCAAGGGGAGTAGAGATGCAAACATCTACTCACTAGAAGCAAAAGTGAAGGTTTCAACAAAAGAAATTTGAATACTTTCTGTTTGGTTAACTGCAATAGCATATATGTCAGGATAATGGGGTTTGCTTGAGTTAACGGGTGTGGTCCCTAAGCAACAACCTTTACGAGTTTGGACCTGGGTTCCCAAAGGTTCTAAGTACATGTTTTCTAGATTCTCAAGGTTTCGTATTCTGTGTAAAACTGTTTTGTGCATCGTGTAGGGAACATCATCTTTGCGTGCGTTTAAAACAAGTTATTGTCCCACAATTTCCCCGGTATGCTTTCTTCCTGAATTCGCAACTAATGACACTCGATCGTCGATCAGTCGTGTAATAGTAGTTGGATCCCCACAGTTAGCTGAATAATTTGTTAATCCTCGGCAAGAGTCACCGACTCTTGTTGGTTAGCTCGTTTGGCTCCTGGTAGTTGATGTTCGTACGAAAGCTATCGTCCTTTCTTTTGACGAGCAGAACTAGGGTTACCCAAAACGGAAATTTTGGTCTGTTATCTTCCTTCTCTATCCACTACTGAAACTATACTGACAATCCTTGCATCTCCGAAGGTGTAAGTCGCTAAGGCGCATTAATAGCAGGCGCGGTGCCTGGGATCAAATCGATGCGAAATTCGACTTGTCGTTGAGGAGATAATTCTGGCAAGTCTTCGGGGAAGTCTTCAGGATATTTCCTTATCACAGGAATGTCTTCGAGTCTTGGTTCTTTGGCTCCCTTGTCCACGACATGAGCCAAGAAAACAACACATCCTTTAAACAACAACTTTCGTGCCTTCAAGCAATTAATAATCTGCAGAGGCGTTTCCTGCTTCACGAGTCACGATCGTTCCTTCATTCGCCATCAGGATACGGGCATCAATCTTTGCTCGATCATTCGACAACCAATCCATCTCAATTACGTCATCGAAGTTTCCCTTTAGCTAGTATGGTTTATCTAACTTACTTGCTACTAAACCAAGTATACTCTCAAACTAAAATTTGTAACAATATCTAGCAGCACAGATGCATAATGTTGACTAATATGGGACGTACCGATATTCACTCTTGAATTCCTGGCGTGTCTCCCTAGCTCCGGTATTGAGCTTTCATCCTTGTGCCTGATCGTTTTTAGGGCAGTATTTTCTGAAATGCTTTTTGCTTCCACAGTTAAAACAACCTTGAGCACGTTTCTGTTTGTTACTCATTCTAGCTTGATAATCGTCATTTTCGTTGTTTCCTCCATGGTTCTCGCTACTATCTTGGCCTTCATTTCTGCGTTCAGTATCTTGCCTACAAGTTTCCTTAGGATGCCCCCTCTTGCCACAATTATCACATTTTCCGTATTTACATCGCCCGACATGATAACGTAGACAATTGTCGCACTTAGGTAGGATACCCATGTAGTCTTTTCCCTTTTTGGCCTTCTTCTTGTTACTCACCCGAGTAACCTTCTTGAAATTTGCGAGCTTTCTCTTGTTATCTCCAGATGACTCTACATGAGTCTCCTTTTTCTCTTCCGAAGTGGAAAATTTTCCTAGTCTAACCGCCTCTTCAGTGAGTGCCACGCTCATGTCGATAGCTTCGATGATCGTTGGAGACTTAGATGTTGTCACCAGGCTTAGAATCTGAGGTGCCTATCCCCCGATGAAGCGTTCGATCTTCCTAGATTCTGGTTCCACTAGACGCGAAGCAACTTGTGATAAATCGCCAAATATCTGTACATACTCAGTTATCTTTGGACCTTCCATTTTCAAGTTCCACAGTTCAGTCTCCAACTTCTGGACTTCTTCCCTAGAGCAATATCTTTTACGCATCAGTTCTTTTAGTTCGTCCCACGTCAAAGCATTCGCAGCAGTCTCGCCCATTGTCTGAACCTGAAGGTTCCACCATGACAGAGCCCCATCTACAAACAGTCCCGCTATATACGTGACCTGATGTTCTGGGGCACATTTGCTCAACCGTAAAACATAATCCGTCTTCTCAACCCAGCGCACGAAGGCTAAGGCACCCCCAGTGCCTTCGAATTCTCGAGGTTTATGGCTCAAGAACTGTTCGTAGGTGCAGCTGTTGGGTGGGTTATTTCCTGGGGTACCCCCGCCGCGTTTGGGGCGAAGGGCCTCGAGCTGTGCAATGGCCTGTGAGATGCGCTCTTGCTTTTCTGCCGCTGTCGTTGGCGGAGGGTTGTTGGTATCGACGTTCCCTTGTATCGACATCTTCTAAGAAGAAGATTGGTTAGGTCAGGTCTTATTTGTTCAGGGAGTGCATATAGTTATTTTAGAGGTCATACGTACACACACATATTAGGTTTTTATATCAACTAATCAAGCAATAGCATAACCAAACAATTTGGTAATTATGTTTAATGAGAGCATAGCAAGCAAGCAAGTAGCATTATAATTATAGCACACACATATAGATCAACAACGTGCTTAATGAAGACATAGCGACTGAGCTTTCATTGGTTATTGGCCACAAAGTATGGTCGCATGTTTAATGATGATTGGGCTCCCATTATTTTCCGACCACAATTGCATTGTCTTACAAAATGTATCACATCACAGGGATACAGGGTCACCCTACCCTTGTCCAATAAGTATATCAGTGTATCAAAATCACGTAGTCAGAAGTAGTCTTCAAAAGTTTCCACAATCTCGGCTCATTAGTAGTGTCTTTTTCCAAAAGTAATGTAATCCGCACAGAACCAAAAGTCAACTCTACTAGTGTCTGAGGTGGAGGAGGAAAGAAAAGCAAACTGCTAACATGTGCAAACTCCTCCTCGAGCTTGTACATACTTCGAAGTAATTAACTGATCTGCTACTTGACAGTAAAGAAACGAGCATAAAAAACCTGGGAAAGGTGTAATAGCAGCAGGTGAGAGTGCAAAAATAATCTTTGATAAATGTGGAGGATCAAAGTATATTGGCAATGGACAGGGTGGAGGACGTGGTGTCAGCTCAAGCTCCAAAATTCTGCGACTCATAACCTCAAACTGTAGCTGATGTGACAGGAGCAACTCATTCTGTGTATAGTCTTCATAATGTGGGGGGTTGCAGGGGTCTGAAATCAGCATAGCGTATGGTAGGGACCATCGGAATAGCTCGTCCATCGGTGAAGTATTGAAAGGTGCAAATGGTGTAGCCTGTGAGGTCTTAGAAAATGTTGCTGTAGCAAAAGGATCGTCATGCGGGTGCTGACCTGGAGTACCTATCCGGGGTGCGGGTATGTCCTGAAAGAAAGCGATAGGCATGTCGGTGCAATGGACGTCGGTCTCCATAGGAGCAACATCAGTGGGTGCAGGGGCAGGAACCAACGTCTCAACCAATCAGGAGACCGTCAGGTGCAGGTACTGGGTCAGATACATTGGTGCAATGTCTGATAGATCAAAAGGAACTGGGTCATGATCAAGCAAGGGCATAGGATCAGTAGGTACAACATCAAGCTGACCCAAAAGGAACTGGAGCTGTCTCAGGAGCAGGTTCTGGGTCGTGTAATGGTGTGGTGCCTCGAGCAGGTGATAGTGCAGCAGTCATAACGGCGTCGTCGTCTGCGTCAGTAGTAGAGAGCTGTAATCCGACCGTCTGTAAGGCTGCAGATGTCACAGACTCAAAGGAGTCTGAAATCGAATGCATGCTAGAATTAGAGGATAGCTTGTTAACAGGGGTCTCATGAAGTGAAATTAGTAACAACGTTCTCGTCTATCTTTCCATCATCATGGGCGTTATCAGAAGGACCATCAATAACATGTCAACGTCATTATCAATTATTTGTCGAGTAGCCAACCTTCGGAAGGAATATCCACAGGAGGCGCATTGTCGAGGATCGGAGCCATGGTGTGTTCACCATCGGGATGACCAGTGGTGAAGTGGTCATGGACTGAAACCAGAGTGACAGGAGGATTCTTGTCAGAGAAGCCATCAGCAAGGGTAAATCATCACCAAAATATGGTAGCGCGGACTGTTGAAATTCGTCCTCGTCCTTGGTCAGCATATCAGGATCAATCTCAGTGTCTAATGTAAATATCTCCGGCACAGATGTAATCCCATTATCTGTGGCGGTGGCCGTAGGGTTATCAATGTCTGACAACTTGCTTTCTAATCAAGGTGACATGTGTGCCGATACATAATAGTCATAGCATGTATATCCATAGTAATCACTAACAATTAGCGTATGCAAACAAAAGTAATTTATCATGTAGTCATGTATTCACATTATTCTTCCTGAAACTTTCTATCCTTCCTAGTCTCCCAGACTAACCCACCTAGCCTCCCAGACTAAACCAACCAGTCTCCCAGACTAAACACCCGGTCTCTCAGACTAAAACACCCAGTCTCTCAGACTAAACTTCCCCGATTCCCAAACTGAATTACCCAATCTCTCAGACTAAACTCCCGGTTTCCCAAACTATCCCAACTAGAGTGGTTAAGAGGAGAACCCCCTATTCCCCTGCTCTTAACGAGCTTAACGGGGTGTTTAGTGTTTTGCAGGAAGATCATCACCACAGCTCAGACGGGGCAAAAAAGATTAACCTTATTTGTCGAGACACAATCCCAAATTAATAATCAGGTTAATTCCGTGTTTCTTCAATTATCAATTAAACCAGGTCTATGAGATAATAACATAACTCCATACATAATTGGTTAATGCTCCTTAAGGGGTATTTTCCGCCACATCAACATTATCATTCCCCTTAAAAAATTGTAATGGTTAACCCCTGTAATGCCCCCATTCCATCATTACTTTCTAATTTTGTTAGTCTTATCGAGCATTATACTAGAAATGACTCTTCCTCTTTATAGTCATATGAAGCCCACAAGGTGGTGTTGGAGACATTATCAAACCATTTTACGCCCCTGTAATTTCCATTAGTCATCATATAATTATGGATAGACGTTATCGTTAGTAAGATGAGGTGGTAACATAACTATTTAGAAGAGTTATCGTTCGAAAACTCACACTGACAGACATGTGGGTCTGCACCTAGGATGTCACGTCACCATCCAACCGGTAGGAAGATCCGAATGTTTGATGCCAAATTAAGTTTCATAAACTTCTCATTGGTTCAAACTAAGATGATTATTCATATTACATTCATTTGATTATAACCATGAAATTAACGTTTATTACCATATTATGACGAAACACCGCAACAAAAATATATAAAGACGTCTAGTTTCATAATAAAAAAAGATAATTGAGAGGTTCACAATACACCGTGTTGATACATAATATATGATTCTTGATCAACATACTTTTTGGTTCTGATTTGAAGGCTCTATGCGTTCACGGTCATGTTTTAAACCCAATCTACGATATGATAAAACCATAGGTTTGTCATCCATTAAATAAGTTTAAAACATAACAACATGGTTTTGAAACGTAGCCTTCAAATTCAAATTTTACAAACCGTACAGATTGTTTATGAGTTCATTAAGGACTCTTCAAAATATATTGAATAAAACCAAGGTTTGGAAGACGTGTCTCGTCCAGGAATAAGACACACTAACCAAACTCAAAGACCATGGATGACATCTTTATTCTTAACGCAGCATAAAAACTTCCAACGCCCGCCAGATCCACTTACAAATTCCCTGAAATACACGTAGTTTGAAAACATCAACAATGGTTTGCAAGGCCATTGATATGTGTGAAGTGATGCAGGAAGACTCAAACCTAGCAGACATTATACCGGGCCTCCGGCTGTAAGACATAGTCACCACATGGTCCACTCGACGGACTCACCGGTGGGGCTCGCTACACCCAAATAGATCTATCACTCATGCCCCTTGGTCCAACAACGAGGATTGATGGCCTTAATCGCGCTACCCATTCACATGATCTAGCAGTAACCCTCCTTAGCTAACCATACCATGTATAAAACGTTTGTAATGATTGAAATATGTATTTCACCCCCGAAGTATAAAACTGAAAACAATTAAAAGAAAAGGGGGACATGAACTCACTGTTTTGCGTCTTCGGTACTCGTAACTCAAATCTCGTCAGCAAACACGACTACCTACAAGGTTTTAATGTCTCTTAGATGAACGGGTCGTGCCTTGTCTAAGTATTTACGTTTTTGAGTTACGTATCTGAGATTATTCCAAGTTGTAATTACTTGTTAAAATAATGATTATTTTAACTTTAAATTATGTTTAATTTTGGAATAATTGTTTAAACAGTATTTTCGTAATAATACTTCTCATGTATTTCCTTCCCAAGGATGGGGGTATCTCATACATGTGTATTCGTATTCTTGTATTTGTAGTTCCAAAATAATATATTTCAAGTCTTACTTTAGAAAATATATTTAAACTTATTTTGTCCAAAACAATGTCTTTCAAGAAAATATACATTTTTCCCAAAAATTATATATCTTCTAAATATACTAAGAAAATATATTTTACTTCCAAAAATAATATATTTTCTCTTTGTCGAAAATACAATATTACTTTTGTAATATTTACAAAAATCATATTTTCATTTCTTGTATCCAAAACATTATTTACCAAAAATATATTTGTAACGGTTTCCTCCGGAATATTTGTAAGTTACGTTCTATTGTTCGGTTCCACAATATTATGTGTGTAACTTATATATTTATCCCTTGTGATTTCTGGTAATACTTTGGATTGTAAATTCTTGGTATTATGTTAAGTTATATTATTTTACCCTGAAATAATATAACTATTTCACAAAGTATACAAATATTCACACAAGTATCTTAATATGTATATAATATATATTTACCCATTTTTATTTATAAAAACCAACCTCCAATACTTGTATTTTTGTTACAAAATTTATGGCAAAGTTTATATTGAAAACCATAGTTAAAGCACACTTGTAAATATTTGTTAGAAAATATTTCTTTAAGTGTTTGTATTTTTAGAAAGTTTTGCCATAGTTTCCCCTAAAAATGGAGGTGTCCATGCTATCAAAGCATATCATTTTCCTTTCAAAAATCATCATAAACAATCAACAATCAGCTACACTTACCAAGTGCTAAAACAAAGCTATCTACATAATGATTATGAACTTGAGTTTTCATAAAAACTTGTAGTATCTTGGTAGTATGTTTAGTAGACTTGGTTACCCTTTAAAGTGTGTTTATTTCTTTAAAAAAAATCTCATTCTTAAAGAGTTTAGGTGTTTACAACTTGTAAACATATTTCACAAAAACGTTTCTTTATGGATCTTCTTGTTTCTCTAGTGTTTCTACACTTGTTTTATCACCAAAAAATAGTGTAGATTTTAGTAAGAACCAAGACCTTCTAAAAATCACATTTTGAACTTGGTTCTTTTGGAAAATTCATTCATAAATCTTAGATCTATAAGATTATCAACTCACTTGATTATTATTTTTCAAGAAATCTTTTTATTCACCACGTCCATGCTTATATATGAGGATGATCATCTTGTTTTGTCACATAATCATCCTCTCACTTGCTAGATCATGTGTTTAATCATAATCTAGCAAGCTCCTTATGATGGTCAACATCATAATCTCAAGTAAACATCAACAAGTATCATACATATACTAAACAACGTTGTTTCATCATGATCTCATCATATTTCAAGTTTATGTTCATGCTTCTTGATTATGTTCCTTTAGTGTTCTTGTGATTAACAACATACTATATCTTTTAACCAACTAATTTAGAAGTAACAAAGGGTTATGAGAGACTTACTACTAGCTCTATGGCTAGGGATGAACACAAGATGTTGGTGATGACAAAAGTGGAGGATAATAGCAAATGATGGAGGTCCTTCAAGATCCACAAGCACCAAGCTTCCTTAATTACCTTCTAACACCCTTGAATGAGCTTGGAATGAATGGAAGTGAGTTGGAAATGGTGGTGGTGTTTGGATGGGGGTTCGGCCAAGAGGGAGGGGAGCAAGGGGGAAGATGAAGTGTGGTGATGTGTGGGATCTCAAGTGTTCTTATAATCCAAGTTTACCTATTACCCAATGTGTAACATGTTTCTCATAGTACAAACACAATCCAAATAAATCTTTATAAATCCAAGCAAGATCATGGAAGATTATGGAAAATCTTGGTGGGGTCACCCCATTGTGAACGTAAGTATGAAGGGGGGAGGGGTCTTGTGTAAGTTTGATGGTAATTTAAATAGTTAGTTGAAAACTAAATGTATTAGTTTAGGTGTTTATGTGTATTATGCATTACACACTGTGTTAGGGCGTTCGGGGATCATAACTAGCTTAGAAATAATAAGACAATGCTTCTAGCAATATTTTGGTGTTTCGGGTAATGTCCGGTTGTTCGGTTAGATACCGGTTCGTTAAAGTGTCAAGTTATTCCGTTTAGTGTTATTTAAGTACCCTTTTGTGACACTTTTAATTCCCGACACTTAGGAAAGCATTCAGGGCCATTTTGCCATATTTTTGCATGTTACTAGCTTGTTAAATTGCTGAATTTTGCTGAAATATGCAGAATTCTGCACTTTATGTGGGTTTTAGGCACTTTCCGGCACTTAAACTATCACCTAGTGAAGCAGTTTTATGGTCCTTACTTCCCTACACTCCATGCTAGTGTAGAACTTAGTTTCCGGCTCATACTGGGTCTCAAAACACTGTCTGTCTATGTACTGAACATCGTCAGCATTTTTCTGAGTTATCCGCTAACTGTGCTAACTGTGCTTTGCGCATCATTTATTTCGATAAAGTCTGTATGTGAATTGATGTGACAGTATGTAATATGTGATGCACATGTATGTATGATACAGGAATCAGAAAGCAGTTTAAGTCATTAATTGTAATTCAGCACAGTCATTAAGCAATAATCAATATTAATTAATTGTACGGATACATGCAAATTTGGCAGTTGTCACAGGATTTGGCCGCGCAGCCGGCTTCTTCGAGATCTCTGCAATTGAAGACACAAAAAAAGAAAACTGTTAACAACAAACGACAAAGGAAAAAAGAGAACACAAATCACGTGTGACAACGCTTACCAGGAGAGACCTCGGTATACAAGTCCCTTAAATCTCCCTTCTTCCCGATAGCAGGCTTGCCAACGGCAACCTTCTTCGCGGTGGGGGAGGATTCACGTTGCGTCTCCGCGTGAGACCTCTTCAAAGCATTCTTCCTGATCAGCTTTTTAGCTTCAGGATTAACTCCAACTTCTTCTTCATGATCAGAAAGGGGGTCATGCAAGAATTTGGGCCTTTCGAGCCCCACTTCCTGACCCTCGTGTCGTGGACACCGTACCACCTTTTGGTTTTCCACCAATAATATGCAAGTCCTCTAAGGGATCAGCCCCATAACAAAGTCTTCAAGATTACTATATGAGAAGAGAGTAATACCTTTCTGTGATCCGGCATCAGAGGTTGCGCCGGTTACCTCTGTCTTCTTTACAGTCGCGCCCCCAGCAGTAGCAGCTTTCTTCTATGAAGCCCTTTTCGGCTTCTTCACATCAGGGTCAACATCCAAATTATGCAAAACAACTACAAACAGGTTATGTGAAGGACTTAGCTTACATTCAGAATAATCTACCGACTTCTCACTGGAAAGATAGACAATCTCTTTCCAATCAGAAGTTGTACCCCTACAAGGCATAGGATTGGGGATGCGCACACCTTCAGTTACGAGAGGAGGGGCAGCAAATGCGTCAAGCCGCGCATACATGAAGTTGGGCTGATCTGCTCCAGCCAGAATTCTTCCCCATCGCGCATGGGCCTCGTGCCCATAACTCCAGCAAATGTAGGGAAGGCACTTTGATAAAGCGCAGCTTCTACATTCAAGAAAGATAAGTTAGTGAAAACCAAAGGATTTCCAAAGAATACCTTACAAAATGATAGAAGGAAGTTAACCTTGGCCATCAAATAACAAGACATGCACACTCTCACTGTCTTCAGGCCATTTATCACTCATACCGCCACAACCAACACCTGGTTTGGTAGCGCCAGTAAACTCTCATACCAACCCTCGATGCATGGCACCTTCACATATTCTTTAAGGATCGACCCCATCCCTCTGAACGTCATCACCATAGGAATTACCTCTGGGCGAATGAAGAAAAATTTCATCTTCCAATCATGGAAGTTTTTAGGAGGGCTAATCAAAATTTTCTTTGCATTGCGCAATGCGAAGGAGAAAAATCCCATGTTGCTCTGGAGCTGATAGAACACTCAGAATTTGTAAACAGTTGGATCCTCTCCCTGAGACTGACAAACGAACTCAAAGTGCCTCACGCGCACCATGCCCATCGGGCTCATATGAGATATATGAAATCCATAATACTGAAGAATATTGCCCAGAAAATGAGTCGCCAGCAGACGGAAATTCCCCTCAGAAAAGAAATCGGTGAATAACGTGATATAGCCAAGGGTTGCACCTGTAGCAGTCTGCCCTTGGCTTGGGTATCTTGCATCTCACATAGGTGCAAGCTGATAACCTCTGACAACTTGTTCAAATAAGCCTTCGTCCCATTTCAGCGGTGGTAAACCACCACCGGCTTCTTCTACGATAACAATGTCTTCACTAGTAGACATCTTGACGATACGAAGATATAATCCAAGATACTTGAAAATTTGCAGGAAAAAGATGAAGACTTCAAGACCTGAAGGACAGAGATGACGATTTGAAGATTCAAAGAACTTCAATGGAGGTTTTGAAGATAAGAATAGAGAAGAAGGGAAGATTTGAAGAAACAGTGGTATTCAATCTTCCCTCATCATCTATTTATACCCATCGCATTTAATGCGATGGGTAATCGTGCCTGAGAAACCGCGCGCGTAACCAACCAGAAGACAACATGTTAGACGAGAATTACGGAGTGACGGTTACCACGTGCGCGTGGTCCTCACTCGCTTGACAGCAGATGAAACGCCGCGCCTGACATAGTGACAACTCAATCGTCACTGTGTCAGCGGTCAAATCAAACATCTCTGTCATCAACAACTTGCACCAACCTGTCAGTCGCTTTTTCAAAGTTCAATAAATTTCCCCGCGCAAATGCACACCGTGCTTCAAACAATAACCTAGGATGTTGCGCCATGTGCATAACACAAGTCCACACGCGCGTCAACTTTCTTATCAAAGACAACTTTCAACTCTTAAGAATTACCCTGCGCATCTAAGAACGACATTTCAAACATCAAACAACATAGCCGCACCGCTTACGTAATAATACCTCGGCTGGGCAACCACGTCGCGTGCTACGTGTCACATTATACGCTCGCCAGCCATTACAGATGCTACATGAAGAGCTGAACAAAAGCAGGCATAACTTTTTACTTTTCTGAGTCCAGAGCTCCACCCACTTGCAACTTGTGCATGGAAGCAGCACTGGACCGGGGGGACTTGAAGGGGTATAGTCTCTAATCTGCGCCGACCTACCAGGTCACGCGCGAGACCATACCCTTAACACATCAATTTGGTAGCTTTCTCAACCTTGCGCCGACCAAACAGGTCTAACCTTGGTCGCGCGCAGGGTCAACGGAAACATAAGACCAGATTTCACACTTGGCTTCTTGGATTAAAACTCTCACTTCCTAGATCTTGTGCCGGCTACTTGGGACTTTCCTGATGGCCGCGCGGAGGACAGAAGCGCAACTAATCTAAGATCAAGTACAAAGGGTACACGTGGTAGAACAACAGACCAATAAGCGTCCAACAGGTGTATCCGATCGTGCTCCATGATTGACAGATCATATAGGAAACAAGAAGGTACACAAGGACGCTTACATGGCACCAATCAGCGTGTGCCGACAACTGCACTACGATCTCCACTTAGCCGCTGGTGACATAGCAGACAACAAGGACAACGGTCAGGCCACGTGGATCCAATCAACGTGCGCCAGCTCTCCTCTCGTCTAGAAACACCAACGGTCGTGGCAGAGGAGACAAAACCGACATTCCTTGTTGTCGACCTCAAGGCCCAAGGCCCATCAGCCCATTTTCTTCCACACCACTCCGGCTATAAATAGAGACCTTCTTCCACAGGTTTAAGCATCCACTTCCTTGCTCTCTTACTCCAAATTACATACTTAATCCTTAATACACATACTTATTCTCACGCCGGAGAGTGGTTAAGAGGAGAACCCCCTATTCCCCTGCTCTTAACGAGCTTAACGAGGTGTTTAGTGTTTTGCAGGAAGATTATCACCACAGCTCAGACTAGGCAAAAAAGATTAACCTTATTTATCGAGACACAATCCCAAATTAATAATCAGGTTAATTCCGTGTTTCTTCAATTATCAATTAAACCAGGTGTATGAGATAATAACATAACTCCATACATAATTGGTTAATGCTCCCTAAGGGGTATTTTCCGCCACATCAACATTATCATTCCCCTTAAAAAATTGTAATGGTTAACCCCTGTAATGCCCCCATTCCATCATTACTTTCTAATTTTGTTAGTCTTATCGAGCATTATACTAGAAATGACTCTTCCTCTTTATAGTCATATGAAGCCCACAAGGTGGTGTTGGAGACATTATCAAACCATTTTACGCCCCTGTAATTTCCATTAGTCATCATATAATTATGGATAGACGTTATCGTTAGTAAGATGAGGCGGTAACATAACTATTTAGAAGAGTTATCGTTTGAAAACTCACACTGACAGACATGTGGGTCTGCACCTAGGATGTCACGTCACCATCCAACCGGTAGGAAGATCCGAATGTTTGATGCCAAATTAAGTTTCATAAACTTCTCATTGGTTCAAACTAAGATGATTATTCATATTACATTCATTTGATTATAACCATGAAATTAACGTTTATACCATATTATGACGAAACACCGCAACAAAAATATATAAAGACGTCTAGTTTCATAATCAAAAAAGATAATTGAGAGGTTCACAATACACCGTGTTGATACATAATATATGATTCTTGATCAACATACTTTTTGGTTCTAATTTGAAGGCTCTATACGTTCACGGTCATGTTTTAAACCCAATCTACGATATGATAAAACCATAGGTTTGTCATCCATTAAATAAGTTTAAAACATAACAACATGGTTTTGAAACGTAGACTTCAAATTCAAATTTTACAAACCGTACAGATTGTTTATGAGTTCATTAAGGACTCTTCAAAAGATATTGAATAACACGAAGGTTTGGAAGACGTGTCTCGTCCAGGAATAAGACACACTAACCAAACTCAAAGACCATGGATGACATCTTTATTCTTAACGCAGCATAAAAACTTCCAACGCCCGCCAGATCCACTTACAAATTCCCTGAAATACACATAGTTTTAAAACATCAACAAATGTTAAGCGAGTTCATGTGTTCGTTTGTGTGTATGTATTAACCTTTAAAAACATTGTAAGTATGTATGTAAGTCCCTGGTATGTAGCAATAAGGAAAAAGAGATCACCAATGGTTTGCAAGGCCATTGATATGTGTGAAGTGATGCAGGAAGACTCAAACCTAGCAGACTTTGCACCGGGCCTCCGGCTGTATGACATAGTCACCACATGGTCCACTCGACGGACTCACCGGTGGGGCTCGCTATACCCAAATAGATCTATCACTCATGCCCCTCGGGCCTACAACAAGGATTGATGGCCTTAATCGCCCTACCCATTCACATGATCTAGCAGTAACCCTCCTTAGCTAACCATACCATGTATAAAACGTTTGTAATGATTGTAACATGTATTTCACCCCCGAAGTATAAAACTGAAAACAGTTAAAAGAAAAGGGGGACATGAACTCACTGTTTTGCGTCTTCGGTACTCGTAACTCAAATCTCGTCAGCAAACACGACTACCTACAAGGTTTTAATGTCTCTTAGATGAACGGGTCGTGCCTTGTCTAAGTATTTACGTTTTTGAGTTACGTTTCTGAGATTATTCCAAGTTGTAATTACTTGTTAAAATAATGATTATTTTAACTTTAAATTATGTTTAATTTTGGAATAATTGTTTAAACAGTATTTTCGTAATAATACTTCTCATGTATTTCCTTCCCAAGGATGGGGGTATCTCATACATGTGTATTCGTATTCTTGTATTTGTAGTTCCAAAATAATATATTTCAAGTCTTACTTTAGAAAATATATTTAAACTTATTTTGTCCAAAACAATGTCTTTCAAGAAAATATACATTTTTCCCAAAAATTATATATCTTCTAAATATACTAAGAAAATATATTTTACTTCCAAAAATAATATATTTTCTCTTTATCGAAAATACAATATTACTTTTGTAATATTTACAAAAATCATATTTTCATTTCTTCTATCCAAAACATTATTTACCAAAAATATATTTGTAACGGTTTCCTCCGGAATATTTGTAAGTTACGTTCTATTGTTCGGTTCCACAATATTATGTGTGTACCTTATATATTTATCCCTTGTGATTTCTGGTAATACTTTGGATTGTAAATTCTTGGTATTATGTTAAGTTATATTATTTTACCCTGAAATAATATAACTATTTCACAAAGTATACAAATATTCACACAAGTATCTTAATATGTATATAATATATATTTACCCATTTTTATTTATAAAAACCAACCTCCAATACTTGTATTTTTGTTACAAAATTTATGGCAAAGTTTATATTGAAAACCATAGTTAAAGCACACTTGTAACTATTTGTTACAAAATATTTCTTAAAGTGTTTGTATTTTTAGAAAGTTTTGCCATAGTTTCCCCTAAAAATGGAGGTGTCCATGCTATCAAAGCATATCATTTTCCTTTCAAAAATCATCATAAACAATCAACAATCAACTACACTTACCAAGTGCTAAAACAAAGCTATCTACATAATGATTATGAACTTGAGTTTTCATAAAAACTTGTAGTATCTTGGTAGTATTTTTAGTAGACTTGGTTACCCTTTAAAGTGTGTTTATTTCTTTAAAAAAAATCTCATTCTTAAAGAGTTTAGGTGTTTACAACTTGTAAACATATTTCACAAAAACGTTTCTTTATGGATCTTCTTGTTTCTCTAGTGTTTCTACACTTGTTTTATCACCAAAAAATAGTGTAGATTTTAGTAAGAACCAAGACCTTCTAAAAATCACATTTTGAACTTGGTTCTTTTGGAAAATTCATTCATAAATCTTAGATCTATAAGATTATCAACTCACTTGATTATTATTTTTCAATAAATCTTTTTATTCATCAAGTCCATGCTTATATATGAGGATGATCATCTTCTTTTTGTCACATAATCATCCTCTCACTTGCTAGATCATGTGTTTAATCATAATCTAGCAAGCTCCTTATGATGGTCAACATCATAATCTCAAGTAAACAACAACAAGTATCATACATATACTAAACAACGTTGTTTCATCATGATCTCATCATATTTCAAGTTTGTGTTCATGCTTCTTGATTATGTTTCTTTAGTGTTCTTGTGATTAACAACATATTATTTCTTTTAACCAACTAATTTAGAAGTAACAAAGGGTTATGAGAGCCTTACTACTAGCTCTATGGCTAAGGATGAACACAAGATGTTGGTGATGACAAAAGTGGAGGATAATAGCAAATGATGGAGGTCCTTCAAGATCCACAAGCACTAAGCTTCCTTAATTACCTTCTAACACCCTTGAATGAGCTTGGAATGAATGGAAGTGAGTTGGAAATGGTGATGGTGTTTGGATGGGGGTTCGGCCGAGAGGGAGGGGAGCAAGGGGGAAGATGAAGTGTGGTGATGTGTGGGATCTCAAGTGTTCTTATAATCCAAGTTTACCTATTACCCATTGTATAGCATGTTTCTCATAGTACAAACACAATCCAAATAAATCTTTACAAATCCAAGCAAGATCATGGAAGATTATGGAAAATCTTGGTGGGGTCACCCCATTATGAACGTAAGTATGAAGGGGGGGGGGGGTCTTGTGTAAGTTTGATGGTAATTTAAATAGTTAGTTGAAAACTAAATGTATTAGTTTAGGTGTTTATGTGTATTATGCATTACACAGTGTGTTAGGGCGTTCGGGGATCATAACTAGCTTAGAAATAATAAGACAATGCTTCTAGCAATATTTTGGTGTTTCGGGTAATGTCCGGTTGTTCGGTTAGATACCGGTTCGTTAAAGTGTCAAGTTATTCCGTTTAGTGTTATTTAAGTACCCTTTTGTGACACTTTTAATTCCCGACACTTAGGAAAGCATTCAGGGCCATTTTGCCATATTTTTGCATGTTACTAGCTTGTTAAATTGCTGAATTTTGCTGAAATATGCAGAATTCTGCACTTTATGTGGGTTTTAGGCACTTTCCGGCACTTAAACTATCACCTAGTGAAGCAGTTTTATGGTCCTTACTTCCCTACACTCCATACTAGTGTAGAACTTGGTTTCCGGCTCATACTGGGTCTCAAAACACTGTCTGTCTATGTACTGAACATCGTCAGCATTTTTCTGAGTTATCCGCTAACTGTGCTAACTGTGCTTTGCGCATCATTTATTTCGATAAAGTCTGTATGTGAATTGATGTGACAGTATGTAATATGTGATGCAGATGTATGTATGATACAGGAATCAGAAAGCAGTTTAAGTCATTAATTGTAATTCAGCACAGTCATTAAGCAATAATCAATATTAATTAATTGTACGGATACATGCAAATTTGGCAGTTGTCACAGGATTTGGCCGCGCAGCCGGCTTCTTCGAGATCTCTGCAATTGAAGACACAAAAAAAGAAAACTGTTAACAACAAACGACAAAGGAAAAAAGAGAACACAAATCACGTGTGACAACGCTTACCAGGAGAGACCTCGGTATACAAGTCCCTTAAATCTCCCTTCTTCCCGATAGCAGGCTTGCCAACGGCAACCTTCTTCGCGGTGGGGGAGGATTCACGTTGCGTCTCCGCGTGAGACCTCTTCAAAGCATTCTTCCTGATCAGCTTTTTAGCTTCAGGATTAACTCCAACTTCTTCTTCATGATCAGAAAGGGGGTCATGCAAGAATTTGGGCCTTTCGAGCCCCACTTCCTGACCCTCGTGTCGTGGACACCGTACCACCTTTTGGTTTTCCACCAATAATATGCAAGTCCTCTAAGGGATCAGCCCCATAACAAAGTCTTCAAGATTACTATATGAGAAGAGAGTAATACCTTTCTGTGATCCGGCATCAGAGGTTGCGCCGGTTACCTCTGTCTTCTTTACAGTCGCGCCCCCAGCAGTAGCAGCTTTCTTCTATGAAGCCCTTTTCGGCTTCTTCACATCAGGGTCAACATCCAAATTGTGCAAAACAACTACAAACAGGTTATGTGAAGGACTTAGCTTACATTCAGAATAATCTACCGACTTCTCACTGGAAAGATAGACAATCTCTTTCCAATCAGAAGTTGTAACCCTACAAGGCATAGGATTGGGGATGCGCACACCTTCAGTTACGAGAGGAGGGGCAGCAAATGCGTCAAGCCGCGCATACATGAAGTTGGGCCGATCTGCTCCAGCCAGAATTCTTCCCCATCGCGCAGGGGCCTCGTGCCCATAACTCCAGCAAATGTAGGGAAGGCACTTTGATAAAGCGCAGCTTCTACATTCAAGAAAGATAAGTTAGTGAAAACCAAAGGATTTCCAAAGAATACCTTACAAAATGATAGAAGGAAGTTTACCTTGGCCATCAAATAACAAGACATGCACACTCTCACTGTCTTCAGGCCATTTATCACTCATACCGCCGCAACCAACACCTGCTCCCCAAACACCTGGTTTGGTAGCGCCAGTAAACTCTTATACCAACCCTCGCTGCGTGGCACCTTCACATATTCTTTAGGGATCGACCCCATCCCTCTGAACGTCATCACCATAGGAATTACCTCTGGGCGAATGAAGAAAAATTTCATCTTCCAATCATGGAAGTTTTTAGGAGGGCTAATCAAAATTTTCTTCGCATTGCGTAATGCGAAGGAGAAAAATCCCATGTTGCTCTGGAGCTGATAGAACACTCAGAATTTATCAACAGTTGGATCCTCTTCCTAAGACCGACAAACGAACTCAAAGTTCCTCACGCTCACCATGCCCATCGGGCTCATATGAGATATATGAAATCCATAACACTGAAGAATATTGCCCAGAAAATGAGTCGCCAGCAGGCGGAAATTCCCCTCAGAAAAGAAATCGGTGAATAACGTGATATAGCCAGGGGTTGCATCTGTAGCAGTCTGCCCTTGGCTTGGGTATCTTGCATCTCACTTAGGTGCAAGCTGATAACCTCTGACAACTTGTTCAAACAAGCCTTCGTCCCATTTCAGCGGTGGTAAACCACCACCGGCTTCTTCTACGATGACAATGTCTTCACTAGTAGACATCTTGACGATACGAAGATATGATCCAAGATACTTGAACATTTGCAGGAAAAAGATGAAGACTTCAAGACCTGAAGGACAGAGATGACGATTTGAAGATTCAAAGAACTTCAATGGAGGTTTTGAAGATAAGAATAGAGAAGACGGGAAGATTCGAAGAAACAGTGGTATTCAATCTTCCCTCATCATCTATTTATACCCATCACATTTAATGCGATGGGTAATCGTGCCTGAGAAACCACGCGCGTAACCAACCAGAAGACAACATGTTAGACGAGAAATACGGAGTGACAGTTACCACGTGCGCGTGGTCCTCACTCGCTTGACAGCAGACGAAACGCCGCGCCTGACATAGTGACAACTCAATCGTCACTGTGTCAGCTGTCAAATCAAACATCTCTGTCATCAACAACTTGCACCAACCTGTCAGTCGCTTTTTCAAAGTTCAAGAAATTTCCCCGCGCAAATGCACACCGTGCTTCAAACAATAACATAGGATGTTGCGCCATGTGCATAACACAAATCCACACGCGCGTCAACTTTCTTATCAAAGACAACTTTCAACTCTTAAGAATTACCCTGCACATCTAAGAATGACATTTCAAACATCAAACAACATAGCCGCACCGCTTACGTAATAATACCTCGGCTGGGCAACCACGCCGCGTGCTACGTGTCACATTATACGCTCGCCAGCCATTACAGATGCTACATGAAGAGCTGAACAAATGCAGGCATAACTTCTTACTTTTCTGAGTCCAGAGCTCCACCCACTTGCAACTTGCGCATGGAAGCAGCACTGGACCGGGGGGACTTGAAGGGGTATAGTCTCTAATCTGCGCCGACCTACCAGGTCGCGCGTGAGACCATACCCTTAACACATCAATTTGGCAGCTTTCTCAACCTTGCGCCGACCAAACAGGTCTAACCTAGGTTGCGCGTGTCACACCCTGACTTTTGCGGAAGCGTGGTTTATTTGGTGTGACTTCTTAATACCATCGCAACAATCATAACAATGCTATATGATAAAAACATGAGACATTCATCCATTAATAAAGTTTAGAAAAATCCCATTTTCAACAATCACAAAATAATTTACAAACCTTAACTTGATTTATTTGGGTTCATAAAGACTTAGCAAAATACTTTAAACAAAACCAGGTTTAGGTATATATAACCCGTCCAGGAAGAGGTTACACCTTCTAAACCCTGGATGACTTCTTTATTCAAACGCAGCTTGAAAATACGTGCATACCGTGCCAGATCCGTTAGTTTCCTGAAATACATGTAATTTGAAAAGTCAACATAACGTTGAGCGAGTTCATGTGTAAGTGAGTAGGTATAAACCTTTGTAAAAATGTCTGTATGTATGAAAATCCCTGGTATGTAGCAATTAAGGAAAAATAGACCACCATTGGGTCGCAAAGCCAATGATAAGTGTGAAGTGATGCAGGAAGACTCAAACCTAGCGGATTTGTGCGTCGGGCACTTAGTCATCTCATGGTCCACTCAGCGGACTCAGGAGTGGGGCTCGCTACACCCAAATAGATCTATCACTAATGTCCCTCGGTCCTACAACGAGGATTGATGGCCTTAAGTGTTGTGCCCACCACTCACATGTTTGCGTAATAAAAACTCTCCTTAAGCTAACCATACCATGTAAATAAATGTCTGTAAATGTCTGTAAATGTCTGTAACATGTATTTCACCCCCGAGGTGTAAAACTAAAAATTGTTAAGAGAAAAGGGGGACATGAACTCACTGTATTGCGTCTTCGGTACTCGTAACCCAAATCTCCTCAGCAAACACGACTACCTACAATGGTCTAACGTCTATTAGACGAACGGTTCGTGCCTTGTCTTAGTGTTGATTAGTGCCTTTGAGTTACGTTTTAAAGTGTCTTCAATATTTTAGTAATAATACTTCTCATGCTTGTGCAGTCGTATTTCCTTCCCAAGGATGGGATATTTTACATATGTATGTTCGTGTTGGAATTATATTTTTAAGTCCCACTTTAGAGAATACATTTTTAACCATGTTCCTGTATAAAACCAACCTCCAATACTTTGTATTTCGTTATAAAAATTATGGCGAGTTTTATGCTTGAAAAACATAGTCTGTAATATACTAGTAAACACTTGTCCAGAAAATTATTTACTAAGTGTTAGGATTTTCGGAAAATTTCGCCATAGTCTCCTTTGTAAATGGAGGCGTCCATGCTTAATAGCATATCATTTTCTTTTACTTATATTCCGTAGATTGTTCCCACATAGCCAACCCGACAATCATGGATGCAATACAGTACTTATGTCATTTCAGCTTTATTAAACAAAACTGGACTGTTTTAGAGTATTTTAATAAAATAGTTAACCTTTTCCAAAAATTCCCAAATTTTTACAGGATGTCATAAGCGTTCCAAAATTTATTGTGTAAAAATATCGGGGCTCAGTTCATTACCAATATCATATAAAAATTCGTTTACCCGACTGCAACCAGATTTGTTGCTTTCTGATTGCAGTCTACGGAAAAATTCACTAAAAATTAATCGTAAGCCCGATCGACGAAATTCTAGTTGGAGGATCACGGAAACAATAGTGACCATCTACAGTAAAAATCCCATGAGCTGATTCTACTCAGGTTTTGAGTTTTGACTCTGAATACGACACACTTTTTCAGCAGGAAAATTTCAGCTTTAGCTGCTGTCTTAAAACAATTCTTTAAAAATAGTAAACGACCTCGAAAAATTACGATTCCAGTGCCATTTGTTCGGTTATTCAAAAATACATAATTTAGACTCTAGAAATTTAGTTTTTCGATTTAAAATGACCCAGTTACAGCCTGTTGAAGTTGGTTGGAAATTCCAATCAGCATGTTGTTTGCAATGTAAAAGTTACTAAAAACGCATCAACAAGGGCCCTAACCATGGTTTACCAGGGATTTAATGATCAAACCTTATGCATGCCTTAACCAACCCTAATCCAACCTGATTTTAACTTCATACAAACTTTTTATGTGGGGTTTTTATGTAGAGTTCCATGTTCATCTTTTTAGTGTTTTAGCTTTTGTGTGACATGAACATTATACATATCATAACAAAGAACAAGATGAAACAATGGTGTGAAGGGACTTACTACTAGCACAAGGCTAGGGTGGAAATCTTGTGCAAATGATAGTGAGAAAAGATGATGACAAGATTAGAACAAAGCCTCCTAGAATGCTTCTCAACTTGCAACTTCCTTGAATGATCTTCAAGCTTGGAAAGGGGACTTGTAGTGAAGAAGATGAAGGTATGAGAGAGATGGGGGGTCGGTTCGGTTATGAGGGCAGAAAATAGGGGAAGGGAGTGAGTGAGAGAGTGTGGATTTGCAATGATGAGTGATCTTGATTGTCCAATGCATGTAGAGATGCTCTTACACCATGAGCCACCCTAATTCCTAAGGTCATGATCACCTATCTCTTGGCCAACCACAATCAAGATTGCAAGAATAATATCTCCACAAAATATATGGTCATGATTTGCTGAAAAATCGGTTGGGGGGGGGGGTAATTTGTAAAAGTTTTGACTAAATGGTAAATAAGTAGTTAAATTGTAAGTATGGACTTGTATGTGTAGAAAAATGATTTTTAATGGGTGTTATGGAAAACGGGTACCATGACTAGCCAAAAATAGTAAAGAAATGATATTGACAATAATTTAGTGTCTCGGGTAATGTCCGGTTACGTATCGTTCCGTTAAAGTGTTAAATTGTACCGTATAGTGTCTTTTATGCATCTTTTTGTAACGAAATCATTTCTGGCACTTAGGAAAGTATACAGGACCACTCTGCCATATTTGTGTATTCTACTGGTACAATAAAATGCTGAATTTTATAAAAGAATGCAGAATTCTGTACTTAAAATGAGTTTTAGGCACTTCCGGCACTATATCTATCACCTGATGACGCAGTCTTATGGTCCTCACTTCCCTACACTCCAAACCAGTGTAGTACCCTATCCCTGGCTCATACTGGCCATATAAACATTGTCTGTCTATGTGCTGGTATTGTCAGCATTATTTCTGAATCAACCGTTCAGTGTGTCAACTGTGCTGAGTGCATCAAGTATGTCACTAATGTTGGTGTGTAATGAATGGAGTGACTGTATAAAAAGTGATGCATGTATATATGATATAAAATCATAGAGCAGTTTAAATTGTCAGTTGTAATCAAGCACAGTCATTAAGCACGTAATTAAGATTAATTAATTTGTACAGTACCTGAAATTTTGAGGGTTGTCACAGCGCGCAGGGTGAACGGAAACATAAGACCAGATTTCACACTTGGCTTCTTGGATGAAAACTCTCACTTCCTAGATCTTGTGCCGGCTACTTGGGACTTTCCTGATGGCCGCGCGGAGGACAGAAGCGCAACTAATCTAAGATCAAGTACAAAGGGTACACGTGGTAGAACAACGGACCAATAAGCGTCCAACAGGTGTATCCGATCGTGCTCCACGATTGACAGATCATACAGGAAACAAGAAGGTACACAAGGACGCTTACATGACACCAATCAGCGTGCGCCGACAACTGCACTACGATCTCCACTTAGCCGCTGGTGACATAGCAGACAACAAGGACAACGGTCAGGCCACATGGATCCAATCAACATGCGCCAGCTCTCCTCTCGTCCAGAAACACCAACGGTCGTGGCAGATGAGACAAAACCGACATTCCTTGTTGTCGACCTCAAGGCCCAAGGCCCATCAGCCCATTTCCTTCCACACCACTCCGGCTATAAATAGAGACCTTCTTCCACAGGTTTAAGCATCCACTTCCTTGCTCTCTTACTCCAAATTACATACTTAATCCTTAATACACAAACTTATTCTCACGCCGGAGAGTGGTTAAGAGGAGAACACCCTATTCCCCTGCTCTTAACTAGCTTAACGGGGTGTTTAGTGTTTTGCAGGAAGATCATCACCACAGCTCAGACGGGGCAAAAAAGATTAACCTTATTTGTCGAGACACAATCCCAAATTAATAATCAGGTTAATTCCGTGCTTCTTCAATTATCAATTAAACCAGGTCTATGAGATAATAACATAACTCCATACATAATTGGTTAATGCTCCCTAGGGGGTATTTTCCGCCACATCAACATTATCATTCCCCTTAAAAATTTGTAATGGTTAACCCCTGTAATGCCCCCATTGCATCATTACTTTCTAATTTTGTTAGTCTTATCGAGCATTATACTAGAAATGACTCTTCCTCTTTATAGTCATATGAAGCCCACAAGGTGGTGTTGGAGACATTATCAAACCATTTTACGCCCCTGTAATTTCCATTAGTCATCATATAATTATGGATAGACGTTATCGTTAGTAAGATGAGGCGGTAACATAACTATTTAGAAGAGTTAGGGTGTCCGGGGCGTACTCGGTGAATGGGGTCGGGGACGAGATGCCGCGTGGGGAGGAGGTGCCGCCATCATCTTTCACCGCATGGAGGGGATGGATTTCGGCGACTAGTTACCGCATGAAGGGAGAGAGGGAGAGGGTGGCCCACCAGATTTTCAACCAATCAAGTTATTTTCCTTTTTTTTTCTTTTTTTTCTTTTTGATTTTTTCAACTTAATTAAAAAAATAAAAAAACAAGTCTCCCAAGAGAGGAGTGCCGCCATTAAATTGAGGGTGTGGGGGGAGTTAAGTGGGGGGTTGACGTGGCGCGTGATGATTGGTTGTGGGTAAGAGATGTCACTCCGCACTTAGAGGAGTGCCCTTACAACCTTATTGTTCGAAAACTCACACTGACAGACATGTGGGTCTGCACCTAGGATGCCACGTCACCATCCAACCGGTAGGAAGATCCGAATGTTTGATGCCAAATTAAGTTTCATAAACTTCTCATTGGTTCAAACTAAGATGATTATTCATATTACATTCATTTGATTATAATCATGAAATTAACGTTTATTACCATATTATGACGAAACACCGCAACAAAAATATATAAAGACGTCTAGTTTCATAATCAAAAAAGATAATTGAGAGGTTCACAATACACCGTGTTGATACATCATACATAATATATGATTCTTGATCAACATACTTTTTGGTTCTGATTTGAAGGCTCTATACGTTCACGGTCATGTTTTAAACCCAATCTACGAATCCCAAGCTGCAACCGCGCTGCCGCGATCATCAACTCCACCGCCTGCTGTGGTGTAAGCACCTTCGCCAACGTTCGCAACCGTAGGTCATTAGCCTTGTCCACAATCTTCACCAGCTGCCCGATAATATCAACGTCTACACTCGTCCTTCCCATGACACCAACGGCATCATCCTGCCACTCTGACATCTCATCAGAGATGGCGTTCTCTAGCTTAATCGTCTCGCATTGCAACTCATTGAGTCGGGTCAACTGGGGCGCCGTAAGGTCACCCAAATCGCCGGTTTGTACACCGTGGATGATGTCGAACAAGTGGGACTCGAATAGGATGCCGGACTCGGTGTAGAGGAGGTGGAAGAGGGTGGTGGGGCGCCAGCCGGTGAGCCAGTGGAGGGAGCGTTCGAGGGTGGGGGACCACCGTGGGTAGAAGAGGGTGTTTTGGGTTGCGGTGAGTGAGGTGACTCGGTAGTACTGGGAGAAGTGGAGGAGGAGTTTGTTAACGAGTTGGGTGAGTTGGTGGTGGTGATCGGGGGTGGTGGGTGGACGGGGGGAGTTGGTAAGGTGGTGGATGTGGTGGTGGAGTTCTTCGTGCCATGTTTCGTAAAATTTGTTCAAGTCCATGTTAAAGGATAAGTGGGGTGTACTTGGATCGTTGTACGTAATTGGTTTATGTATTCGTTGTAGAGTAGAGGGACCCACCTACCACGTTATAATAATTTTTTTGGAATTTGTAATTTGATCGAGCTCGTAATTTTACCAACAATACTAAAAAGTAGGTCCAAACGAGCTGAGTCGAGCCCGAGCTTAATCAGGTTTGAGTTTGAGCTCGATTAACTTATGAGAGCTCGGACTCGAGCTCGGCTGATTCGAGCTTTGTTTTCAAGGCTCGAGCCTGGCTTGTTTGTATTTTCTCAAGCTCGAGTTCGGCTCGTTTATTATCTATTAATTAATATATTAAATATAAATAATAGACTTTTTAGGCTCGCGAGCTCGATAAGTGAAGCTCGGGCTCAGGCTCGTTTACTAAATAAACTTATTTTTAGGTTCGAGGTCGGTTTGTAAACAAGTTTGAATAAGCTCGGCTTGACTCGGCTCGTTTACACTAAGGCTCGACGAGCCTAACGAGCTTCACATGCGAGGCTCGAGCTCGGGCTCGATAAACAAACGAGCTTTATTTTAGGCTCAAGCTCGGCTCGAGCTAGATAAGGTCGGCTCGTTTCAAGCTTTTTCTCGAGCTGATATCGAGTAGCTCGCGAGCCGCTATCCTCATTTGCACCCCTACTAAAAACCATTTTTTAAAAATTGGTTTTTTAATTGTATCAGGTTGGGCTTAGAAACGGTTTAACTGGTTATACCAGACGGTTCAACCGGTTGACTAGTTAACCATATAAATACAATTTTAACTCAAACAATTAATTCAAAGCTGCATGATTACTTAATCAAAAATCAATTATTTTAGAAAAGTTTTATTAAATAAAATACTACAATAGATTTATGGCGGAGGAGGACTAATGCATCAAGTTCATGATCGCATAAAAGATGAAATTTACTATCATTACTAATATAAACTCAAAATTTAAACATGGGACTAAATCGGTAGGCCAGTATGAACCGGTATTACCTGTTATACTGGCGGTCCGAAGACTATAACGAAACCCTATGTATACCGGGCTCAAAACAATAAACAGTAGCCGGTTCAACTTGTATTACCGACCGGTTCGAATTGGTATTTAAAACATTGCTGAAAACTAAAATCAGTTTTTGAATGGCTATGGTCCCAAATATCATGTGAACACATGTCAAAGTGACCACACCACTCCAAGCTAGCGTCCCTGTCACACAAACACATCCAGAAGGTTCTAGAAGCTTCTGTAAGAAGTCACCTAGTCACAAAAATGTGCTCCTGCACACAAAAAGGAAAACAGGTGGCACCAATAGCTAGACGCCAACAACGGTAGTAAGATCCTGGGAGGAATAGCCGTACGCCACGTCACCTCAGGGATTGACAACGTCAGAGGGGATAGAAAGGATATTCCTCTTGGTCGGACAGTTGACCGACACTGGTTAGCTGGCAGGTCTCCTCCTTCACTATTCTCCGGCTATAAATATAAGACTCTGCCTCATTGGCGTCGATAAAAGTTTTGTATCTATAGAATTTGAACCTTTGCTTAAGTGTAAATGCTCTAATTTACCAAGATCATTCGTTGTCTAAGTCATAAATGGTAAATCTGACGCTGTCGATTTCGTTCTTTCTAAGTGTTCTTTGATTCTTAACGACCACATGTTTCACATCGACCTCATACCTATGCAAATGGGTAGTTTCGACGTCATAGTAGGTATGGACTGGCTTAGGCGAGTTTGTGCTGAAGTTGTCTGTTCTGAAAAGTTCATTTGTCTTCCCCTTCCCAATAGTGATTCTCTACACGTCTATGGGGAGAAACCTTCTCAAGGTCTCAAGCTTATGTCGTGTACTCGAGCGAACAAATACTTGCGCAAGGGTACTTTCGCCTTTCTTGCCCACATTGTGGAAAAAAGGGACAAAGGCCCAAGCATGAGTGATGTTCCTGTTGTACGTGATTTTCCTGAAGTGTTTCCCGATGATCTTCCTGGTCCGCCTCCTGCTCGTTTTGTTGACTTTCGAATCGATTTAGTGCCTGACACTACGCCTGTCGCTAGGTCTCCTTAACGTTTAGCACCCTCTGAGATGCAAGAGCTTTCAAGCCAACTTCAAGAGCTTCTTGATAATGGCTTTATACACCCTGGTACTTCTACTTGGGGCGCTCCCGTCTTATTCGTTAAAAAGAAAGATGGATCGTTCCATATGTGTATTGACTATCGTGAGCGCAACAAGCTCACAGTAAAAAACCGATACCCTCTTCCTCGTATTGACGATCTCTTCGATCAACTACAAGGCGCGACTTGTTTTTCCAAGATCAATCTTCGTTCTGGATATCATCAACTTCGAGTCCTCGAAGAAGATATACCCAAAACCACCTTTCGTATGCGTTATGGTCATTATGAGTCCGTGGTCATGCCCTTTGGTTTGACCAACGTACCTGTTGTTTTCATGGATTTGATGAACCGCGTGTGCAAAGCGTACTTAGACCGTTTCGTGATCGTTTTCATCGACGATATTCTCATATACTCCAAGACTCAAGAAGAGCACGAGCGACACTTGCGTCTTATCCTTCAGGTTTTACGCACTGAACGTCTTTACGCCAAATTCTCCAAGTGCGAATTTTGGTTAAAAGAAGTTCAATTCCTTAGTCATACCGTCAACGTCATGTTGACCCCGAAAAGATCGAAGCTGTGAAGAATTGGATTGCACCTAAGTCTCCGTCTGAAATTCGTTAGTTTCTTGGTCTAGCTGGTTATTATCGTCGTTTCATTTATAAATTCTCGAAAATCGTCGTTCCTCTTACCTCTTTGACTTAAAAAGATAAACCTTTTGTTTAGGGTCCTGAACAAAAGGAGTCTTTCCAAACGCTCAAGGACATGCTTTGCAATGCTCCTATTCTCACGCTTCCCGATGGTAACGACGACTTTTTCGTGTATTGCGATGCTTCAAACCTTGGCCTTGGTTGTGTCCTTATGCAACGAGACAAGGTTATCGATTACGCGCCAAGGCAACTCAAAATACATGAGAAAAACTACACTACGCGCGACCTTGAACTTGGTGCAGTAGTTTTTGCCTTGAAGATTTGGCGACACTACCTTTATGGTACTAAGTGTGTGGTCTTCACCGACCATAAGAGCCTTCAACACATCTTCAACCAAAAGGAACTGAACATGCGTCAACGTCGTTGGGTAGAGTTGTTGAACGACTACGACTGCGAAATTTGCTACAATCCAGGTAAGGCGAATGTAGTGGCCGACGCTCTTAGTCGTAAAACTCATATTAAAGGTATTCGTTGTTTCCAACTCGTCAACGATCTTCAAACCGCATTCATGAAGCCCAATACGCGTCTGTTAATGAGGGTAACCTCTACAACGAGATGCAATGTGGTACTGAAGAGAGTCTTGTAACCAAATCCGATGGTATTCTATATCATCTCAATCGCATATGGATTCCAAATCGTGATAACCTTCGAGACTTTCTGATGAAGGAAGCACACAAATCGAGGTATTCTATTCATCCTTGTGCTGATAATATGTACCACGATATGCGTACGTCCTATTGGTGGCCTTATTCTTTAAATTCATGTTTTACATATTCATACATGTTCATACGTTTGAATTCATTATACATGTGATACCTTATTCGTAATTCTTACAAAATGCGTTATACTTACAAATACTTGTCATACATAATCAATTCATGCGTGTACGATACTTAATCTCGATCTATATGACTTAATCATACTTGTTTATACTTGTTTTTATGCTAATGTTACCTAAAACACCCTTATAGTATGTCTTTTATACTTAAAACATCCCAAAACACACATATATGAAACTATAGGGACTTAAAATGCCAAAAATCAACAAATTTCGCCAGCCAACATGGCTCGCGGGCCGCGACCACCACCCCCCTTGTCGCAACCCCCGACCCTTGCCCCGGAAGGCGGGCGGCCGCGGCCTACTCAGAGATGGTGGTATCGGTGTTTATCAATTTTGGCAGCGGAAATACATCAGGACCGTAGTTAGGAAATATTGTATCAGAGTAAAACACCTCATTTTATAATTAATAAATATATTGGGATAAACCCAAGTTTCCATTACAAACATGTTTTTAGGGATAAATCCTAATTTATTGAAATAAAACATCTTCTTATTTAGGTAACTTTTATAACCACTTTTCCAAGCCTTCAGTGCTGTCCAGCTGCCTTCTATTTGGCTTTCACATTTTGTTACCCGAAACACGTTTAAAAACATTTTATCAGCAAGAAATACTGGTGAGTGAATCCCAATTTAATCAAAACAGGTTTTATCAGTTTACAGCATTGAGGGCAATCTAGCAATTACATTTGTTTCCATCTACTTTAATTACCACCCACGGTACTGTCAATCCTGACTGGGGGTAATGTTACTACTCACAGTGTAGTAACAAATTTTGTATACAAAACCCCAACATACCGACGATATTTGTAGAATACAAATACTCAATCATTATTAAATATAAGTTAAAACAATTGAGGTTTTCTAAAAACAATTTAAAAAAAGAAGGATTAACTCACATTGCTATTTTAGGTTTTTCCCTATGACTTCCTGATTATAATCTATCAAATTTATATAATGCACACGCGTTAGTATAATAACCCAAATTTACATTAGTTATACCCTCCCCGAGACAGAAACTCCAACGACTGAATCAGGCAGAGCCTCGACATGCGTTACGGAGCACTAGATCAATCGGGCAGCATATCTAATACGTAAGCGGGGGTTAAAATACTTACAACGAGGCAGAGCTTCGCTAATTAGGGGGTATAATACCCGATATTAGTTCTAATATTTCAGAATTGAGAGAGATCGAGAGAATTTTGAACGATTTGTGAACTGAGCCGATCGAACCAATTCATAGGGCTGTTGTAACACCTATACTATTATTTAAAAGTTTTCGTATAATTTACGAAAATAAATATGTAATTATGGATACACATATATTGAAAAATACGGGTTCATTAAATCTTTTACAATTTAGAAATAAAAACTTCATAATATGATTAAATACATCGTTTAGAAATAACGACGAAACAACGTGCGGAAGCTTTTAACTTGATAGTGTTCGGTTCTTCGTTGAGCTTGATCGTCATCCGGCTTCCAAAGTTAGACCTTCATTTCAAAACCATAAAATAGTTATTCATACGAGATTATAATCGTGTTTAATCAAGTCCGGATACGAAATCAAACAAGAAACAAAAAAAATTTTCAGTTCAGTAGTCTGTCGCAGGGATCGACAGACTTGGCTTACTCCCTCGCGGGCCGCCACAACCTGTGGCGGGGCGCGACAACCTTTAGCATCTCCGTCGCGGGGCGCGATGGACTCATTTCGACAGAAAGTTTCCTGGTTAAGCTGCATATTCCCAGCTCCTATTTTTATACAAAAAATCAACTTCAAAGTTTCATAACTTTTGTTCTACTCATCCGATTAGTGTGATTCTTTTTCCTACGCGACCGTAGTTTTATTCTCCATCATGTGGAGTAAAAACTTCAACATTCGAACTAATAAAATTCTAAATTTTTAAGCATTCGGCTTATTATTCAAATTCAACATTTTGACCCGTTTGTATTCAAAACCACCAACTTATTTCTTAAACAACCAAAATACATACGTCAATTTATTTAACTCAAGATCTCTAGCTCGGGTTCATAGTTTCTTATGAAATACGTATGCACATAAAACCATTTTGACCCATTTAGGGAATTTTAAGTATTTTAGTCTAAAACTCGTTCTTTTCCTTTCACACTTCATAATTCCACATTCAAGGTATCTACCTATATTTCCTAATCATAATGCAAGTTTCCAAACAACCCATATGGGTCGTTTGCCCAATTTACCCATCAAGGGCTTTTTGGTCAATTCTAGTCCCTCATTTTATGACAAAGGACTTCCACTAATTAATTGACCAAAAGACCACTTTTAACTATAAATCTAATTATGTGTACCTGGCTCGGGTCATAGCATTGACCCGTTTACATACCTCTTGCTTTAAATTCTCTAGTTAAAGCAACGCAACATATGTTATTTCCTGTAATCATAAAAACTCAACAAGTGGTCGTCAATTATTAATGTCAAATGGTATTAACACACCATTTGACCCATCTATTCGAAATGACCATTTTTTTTTCAACATATGATGGTATTTTTAATACCATCTCACCCCTTGACCTATTTTGGTTTGCACCGTGAGTTTTATTTACCTAAAATACAATTTCTCATTTTGTTTGACCCGTTATAACTTTCATCAAAAGGTGTCCTTTCAAATCTATTATCTATTCACTAATCCATGCCTGGATTACTACTTTACCATTTTACCCGCCACGTTTACACCACAACATAGTTTTTCAAAATTTTATATTTGTTCATCATCTCACATCAAGTTTACCTTATTTACCCTTTTCACCATAATCTATGGTTTTTGCCATTCTCACATGTCCCGACCCGTCTTATATCGTGCCGGAACATCTTATTTCATCCACTTAATAGAATTCATAAACAATACTTGCAATTTAAATATTTGTAAATAATGTAAAGGGGCGTAAGCTTTACTTACCTAGCATCCGTTTTTGCTCTTTCTCCGCGTATTCAATCCGTTTGACCCGCTTCTTTCCCAAGCCTCCATCTAGCTTGTCAAGCGTTAAACTATTATATAATATTCACAAGGTGATTAGGTTAGTCATTCTAGATCATAACCTTTATGCCTTATGAACCGTTATACTACTTTTCTTACCGAACTTTATCATTGGTCGGTTTGACCTTTTAAAAGTTAAACTACCTCATAACACATGAGTTTTGAACTACTAAATTTTACAATCATTCGGACATTTTAACAAACACCTTGCGGGCATGATTTGTACCCTACTTTTATCTAACTCATTACTAGCTTTTAACCAAGTTTATATTATCAAAATCAAGCCCTTAGTCTAATATTCAGGAATTATATCACTATCCTGCATCGTATCATCAGTTTCCTCACAACTTAACATACAAAATCTTGCAATCATCACAATGATATAAAAACCCACTTAGTACATATATGGGGAAATCATTAAATCCCTAGTTTTTAACACCAATTCATCAAGTTTTCAACTAGGGTTTGTTTCTAAACATGAATTCAACACAGTATCACTAATACATTCAACATTCATTCCCGAATTTTGATTATGAGTGTTCATCATAATTTAAAACATCACCAAATTACAAAATTTGACATACCTTACGATCCTCTTGACTAGGTGATCGTCTATACGTGTTCATGCATTGATTTGGAGCTTGGATTGAGCTTCAATTTGATGATTTGTTGAGCTAGGGTTTATAACCCTTTTCTCCTGGCTCCTCCTGGTCGCTCGAACACACACACACATGTGTGTGTTTTAATTTTTTTTGTTTTAAATGTTTTAATTAAAACACTTTCCTATTTGCGCATATTTAGTCCCTCGTGTTTAGAGGTTTCTATAAAGAGGGTTATAAGTCTTGATTTTTATTTTTATTCCTTCACTTAATTACCCATTATTAACTAAGTTAATTATTCCTAGTTAACTTAGTAGGTTCCGGGGTTCATAACCCGTTTTACTTTAAATCTCGTTAACTCGGGCCCTTTTTATATACTTTGTTTCTCTCAAAGTATTTATCATCCTTTTAATTAATGTTAGGTTTATTTATTTAATTCCTAATATTTACCGGGTTAATTTCACCACTAACGGTATTTTTACCCGTTCATAAATATTAACGTGGTTTGATTACCAAACCCGTTTTCGGGGTGTTACAAGTCTACCCCCCTTAAAAAGGTTTCGACCCCAAAACCTTATTTGCGTAGTTCATTGGGTTAAACCAAACGGACTTGGTTTCATTTTTAAAGCAATCATTCTTTTTGGTCAATATTTATCATTCGTATTTACATGTATGTCTTTCATGTGTAAGTCCTTACGAACCGTAACTTTCATATTATATTTCTTATCTTTGTCACCTATTTGACCGAGTTGTCACTTGACCACTCAGTCGCATCAGTCCGTTAACATGTTTATTCCGCGCTTGTCTTATATTAACAAGCGCTTTGTATTTGTCATAACGTTTTTTTTTTACTTTGAATAGTTTTACCGGTTAGACTAATTAGTCGCCGTCACTTCATACCTCGTCACCTGGGTATACTATTTTGCCATCTCCGGCCTTATGTGTGTTTAAGATTTTCTAAACCACCTCATACTACCTATGTTTGTTAAAACATTGCTTTTGACTAAAAACTAAATTTTTAGTTTACGTTTTCTCTTTATCTTACGTCTTCTTCTCATGTCTATGAATTTTCATTCTAAGTTTATTCCTAACCGTTATTATTTTTATACGAAGAATTGTAACCAGTTTTCCACGCTTTACCCAAGTGACCCGTAGGTTCTTTTACTTAGCCTTGTAGGCTATTTCTTTAGATTTCCACCTTTTTAAGGTGAGACTCCAACGGTTTGTTTCTTTCTATTTGTGACCCAAGGGTCTTTTTGGTCCCTTAGACCTCATCACCACTTACTATCCCGAGGCTTATGACGATCCCGTAGATCATCTTTTACTCATGTCATTCTAAAATTATACTTTCGGTGTCAATACACCCTTTTTAAGTTTAGAAGTCGTTCATATTCATTCTTGAATTCTATGGACCTTGACCATAGTCTAAGGCTACATCCGCTTCCATTTTAAACTAATCTTCTGACTCTATGACTTCTTATGTCATTTACACGTCGGTTTGTTTTCCGCTTATTGTTATCCGGATTATTCCTATATTTATTTACAACCCATTATCCAGGTTCTTTTATCTTAATATTTCGCTCTTTTATTTATTCGGTTCGCGCTTACTTATATTAGCAAACGTTATTCTTTATTTAGATTGTTTAACTTGTTCATGTGAAATTTCGTTACTTGTGAACGTCAAACTTCATTCTTTATCCTACCCGTTCAACTTTGAAACTGTTGAACACAATTTTCAAAATTTATGTTTGCAAAATTTTGTCATCTTTTAGTCATAACTCTCAATCCGAGTCTTTTGACCTTCAATTCGCGTTCCCGTCTCTTGGTTTACGCATACACTCAAAATCCTACCCATCCATCGGGTATTTTACCGAAGTCATTATTAAAGCAACCGTCCCGGTATGTATTAAGACTATGTTTTAATTTATTTGGTCGTCTTAGCGAAATCCATCGCTTTTATTCAATCAAGTCCTTTATTCTTTATTTAATTCGTTTGACTTGTCCGCGTGAATTTCATCACTTGTGACAGTCAAACTTTTATCCCTATGCCTTAGCATTCCTATTAGTCAGTCTGTGTTTTCATTTACTTTGTTCCTTGTCCCTTCTCTCGGGCTCGTTATTCTAACGTAATACGTTTCCGTCATCCGACTTGCGTTTACGCTTATCATCAAACATTTTGCTTATTTTATTCTTTTGGGTACCCTTTTTAAATTGTCCCATTCACCCCGTCCTTATTACATCGGACGTAAATGTGTCCATCATAAGAAGTTTATGGTATCATGTGTTCACTACTTACTTGGCCAGGGTAAGCGGTCAACACATGACACGCATGACCTTTTCATAATTTTCACATCACGCCCTATGTAAGTAACGTCTCTGTTTATTTCTATATCATTGATTTAAATTGGCACAACTTTACTCAATTGCTATTTAATCAATTAGTAGGTTTACCCGTTTCATTCTTGAACATATAAAATGTTTTCCTTTTTATCTAAATATTATATAATCACATTCATTAATGTGATAGTTACCTTTCTCAATAGTATTATGTTGAGAATTATTCACTTGGATACTCACTCCCGCCCAAGTTTCCACAAGAACTAATCTTGTTATTGCATTGTTATTCATCATCGTGAATAACACATGTTTTTATTTAATATCTCTTAGAAACATCATCCTGAATAGATATTCTATTCAGATTTTTCCAAGTTTTTATCTTATATATACTACAGTCAATCCCTACGTACTTATTGCGTATTACTATTTGTGCAATAGATCTAAAAACGTGCACCTGGTAAATGCTTGCCCTAACGGGCTTTCCTTGCTATTAACCTTACTCGCGACTATTACGCGATTTAGGTCCTTGGTGAGTATGCTCTGCTTGTCATACTTCGGACCGCTCGTCCGTCATATCCGAAATTTGTTCAACTCTCTTCACCTTCAGGTGCGAATGTCCTTCAATTAAAACATTCACAAAAGTTAGTAATGTCGACATTAATAATCACCCGTATTATAATACGAGGCTTTCTGTTATACGTGTCAACGCACGTAATTTCGTTAACTATATCAATCATTTTAATTGGGGTAACGTGTACTACACGATAACCCTATGTCTTGTTTTCAACACTTTAACATGCTAAACCATTACTATATACATGTACTTACCGGATTTGCGATCAAGTCTCGAACCGAACACTTTATCCTTTTAACCTTGAACTCTGATTACCAACTTGTAACACCCATACTATTATTTAACAGTTTTCGTATAATTTACGAAAATAAATATGTAATTATGGATACACATATATTGAAAAATACGGGTTCAATAAATCTTTTACAATTTAGAAATAAAAACTTCATAATATGATTAAATAGATCGTTTAGAAATAACGACGAAACAATGTGCGGAAGCTTTTAACTTGATAGTGTGCGGTTCTTCGTTGAGCTTGATAGTCATCCGACTTCCAAAGTTAGACCTGCATTTCAAAACCATGAAATATTTATTCATACGAGATTATAATCGTGTTTAAATCAAGTCCGGATACGAAATCGAACAAGAAACAACAAAAATTTTTAGTTCAGTAGTCTGTCGCGGGGCGCTACAGACTTGGCTTACTCCCTCGCGGGCTGCCACAACCTGTGGCGGGGTGCGACAACCTTTAGCATCTCCGTTGCGGGGCGCGACAGACTCATTTTGGCAGAAGGTTTTTTGGTTGAGCTGCATATTCCCAGCTCCTATTTTTATACAAAAAAATCAACTTCAAAGTTTCATAACTTTTGTTCTACTCGTCTGATTCGCATGATTCTTTTTCCTACGTGGCCGTTATTTGATTTTCCATCATGTGGAGTAAAAAAATTTAATGTTCAAACTAATAAAATTCTAAATTAAAGTATTTGGGGCCACTTTTCGTATACGGGGTGTATTTTAGGACGTATAGGGGTGTTCTAAATATTTTAGGAGGGTTGTTATATCCTCCCCACCTTGTTTTAGAACTCGTCCTCGAGGTCTACTGGAATAGGTGTGGATATTTCTTCTGCATCTCTGATTCAAGCTCCCAAGTGTACTCTGGTCCTTTCTTGGAATCCCATTTTACTTTGACTAGAACTAATCTCTTGTGCTTGAGATTCTTAATCTTTCTTTCTTCAATCTGTAGAGGCTTTTCTACGAACTTAATCTTTTCATTTACCTCTATATCCTTAAGAGGTACCACTAATGATTCATCTGCTAAGCACTTTTTGAGATAACATACATGAAACACATCATGTATTCCTGCTATTTCCTCTGGTAGTTCTAGCTGATAAGCTACTGGTCCTATTCTTCTAATAATCTCAAAGGGTCCAACATACCTGGGGCTTAGCTTTCCCCTCTTGATGAATCTAACTACTCCTTTCCATGGAGAAACTTTTAATAATACCTTATCTCCTACCTGAAATTCCAACGGTTTTCGCCTGTTATCATCATAACTCTTTTGACGATCGCGTGCTGCTTTTAGTCTATCCTTGACTTGAATGATTTTGTCTGTTGTTTCTTGTACTATCTCTGGTCCAGATAGTTGCTTTTCTCCAATTTCTGCCCAACAAACTGGAGTTCGGCACTTTCGTCCATAAAGTGCTTCGAATGGTGCAGCATTGATACTGGTATGATAGCTGTTATTATAAGAAAATTCTATTAATGGTAAATGATCGTCCCAATTTCCACCGAAATCAATTACACAAGCTCTAAGCATGTCTTCCATTGTCTGAATTGTCCTTTCACTTTGTCCATCCGTTTGAGGATGATAAGCGGTGCTTAGATTTATCTTGGTTCCCATTGCTTTTTGGAAACTAGTCCAAAAATGAGAAGTAAAACGGCTATCTCTATCAGAAACAATAGATAAAGGAATTCCATGTAATGAAACTATTTCATTTACATATAACTTGGCTAACTGTTCCATACTGAAAGTTTCCTTCATTGGTAGGAAATGAGCAGACTTGGTTAATCTATCTACAATCACCCAGATTATATCATTAACCTTCTTGTCTTGGGTAATTTGGTAACAAAATCCATTGTTATCAATTCCCATTTCCATACTGGCATTTCTAATTGCTGCAATAATCCTGAGGGTTTCTGATGTTCAACTTTAACCTGTGAATAGGTTAGACACTTGGCAACATAAGCTGCTACATCCTTTTTTATTCCTATCCACCAAAAATTCTTTCTTAAGTCTTGATACATTTTGTCATTTCCAAGATGTATCGTATACTTAGATTTATGGGCTTCTTCTAAATTCGGTGGCGTAGGTTTCCTCGTTTAGGTATCCAAATATTTTCCTTATGGAATCTCCAAATTCCATCTGTTCCTTGTTCTAATTCCTTAATCATTCCTTTCAATTTTTCAGTATCGTCCTTGATTACTGATTCTTGTACTTCTCTAATTTGATCATTTAAATATATCTGCAGATTTAATTTAAGAGAACGTACTCTTTTTGGCTTTTCATGATACTTTCGACTTAAAGCATCGACTACTATATTAGCCTTTCCTACATGATACTGGATATTACAATCATAATCACTAAGTATATCCATCCAGGGTCTTTGTCTCATATTTAACTCCTTTTACCCAAAAACATATCTCAAACTTTTATGATCGGTGAAAATGGTAAACTTACTACCGTAAAGGTAATGTCTCCAAATTTTAAGGGAAAAAATTATGGCTCCTAATTCTAGATCATGGGTTGTATAATTTTCTTCATGATTAACTATATGTCCAAGAAATTGCACTTCTTCTAACCAAAACTCACATTTCGAAAATTTAGCATAAAACTTTTCTTTTCTTAATAAACTTAGGAGTGCATGTAGGTGCGCTGCATGTTCCTCTTTGCTCTTAGAGTAAATGAGAATATCGTCTATAAAGACAATTATGAATTTATCCAGATATGGTTTACATATTCTGTTAATCATGTCCATAAATGCGGCTGGGGCATTGGTTAGACCGAATGGCATGACGGTAAATTCATAATGACCATACCTTGTCCTGAAAGCGGTCTTACGAATTGCCTCTTCCTGTACCTTTAATTGATGATATCCCGAGCGTAAATCGATCTTGGAAAAGAATCGAGCTCCTTGTAGTTGATCAAACAAATCATCGATTCTCGGTAATGGGTACCGATTTTTAATCGTGACTTTATTCAATTCACGGTAATCAATGCACATCCGCATTGATCTGTCCTTTTTCTTGACAAACAAAATTGGTGCTCCCCATGGTGATGAACTAGGCTGTATGAATCCTTTCTCCAGAAGTTCATCTAACTATTTCGTTACTTCTTGCATTTCTGCGGGTGCCAAAAGGTAAGGTGCCTTGGCAATTGGTGTTGTTCCTGGTAGCAGGTGAATTCTGAATTCAACTTCCCAGTCTGGTGGTAGTCCTGGTAATTCTTCTGGAAAAACATCTGAGAATTGAGATACTACGGGAATATCTTTCAATTCCTTTCCTTTAGTGTTAGTGATTATGGAAATCATATACACTAGGGATCCTTTCCTTGCATAACTTGCTGTTTTCGTCACCGAGATGAATTTTGTGGACCTAGTTGGCTTGTCTCCTTTAATTGTGATCTTTTCACCCTTTGGTGAATTTACTTGTATTGACTTTTGATCACATAGAATACTGGCTTTATTGGCTATTAATCAATCCATTCCTAATACAATATCAAATCCTGCCAGATTCATTTGGGTAAAGATTTGTAACAAAAGTATGATTTAAAATCTCTATTCTTGCTCCATGCAAGATTTTAGTAATCTTAATGGATTCTCCATTTTCCGTTTCTACTAGGCATTCTTGTTGGAGTTTAGTTAATAGTTGATTGAGAAGTTTGCAAAATGAAGTATTAATAAAACTTTGGTTCGCACCAGAGTCAAATAATACTTTAGCAAAAACATCATTAACTAAAAACATACCGGCAATCACGTCCGGAATCATCTTGGCTTCTTCTCCAGTCAGAACAAATGCTCTAGCATTCTTGGTAGTCTTGTTGTTCATGGCTGGAGCTAGTTTCGGACAGTTCGGCTTGATATGCCCCTTTTCTCCACAATTGAAGCATACTCCATTACTGGGTTTCTTCCTGCAGTGTTCTTCCTTGTGTCCTGGTATCTTGCAGAAATTGCAGTATGTAGAACATCTCCCTGAATGCTTCCTTTTGCAGGCCTTACAGTAAGGTGTAGAGGTAGAACCTACATTCTTCCCACGGTTGGAATTATCGTAGCGAGATTCTTGGGTAAGCCTTTGAGCTAGGTTCTTCCTTTGGTTTTCCTCTTGCGTACGTACCAGTTCATCAGTCAAGGTATTGGCTAGTTCTACAGCTTCTTCTATGGTTTGGGTTCTAGCTGCCTTGACTACATGTCTAATCTCACTGATTAATCCCCAGATGTAACGGGAGATTAATACCGGTTCTGGTGATGCTAGGGTTGGCACTATTCTAGCATATTCGAGGAATACGGTAGTGTAACCCTTACAGTCTACTCCAGTCATTCTATGATTTAAGAACTTATTAGCTATCTGTTCCTTTTCATTGGGAGGACAGAATTTCCTTTCAACCATGTTCTTAAACTCATTCCATTCCATATTATATGTCACACCCCGACCACGTAAAACATCAAAACGTGGCGGAAACGTCGGGAAGTGTTGTAACAGAATTATTGTTTCACAACCATGGTAATTAAAGTTTTGTTTTATTTATAAACAAAGGTGGAATACATTGTCTTTAAACAAAGGAAACAAGAGTTCATAACATTATTTAACTAATCTTGCTTCTTTTATGTCACTAAGGCCCGAGTCCACCCTAGTGTATCTTGATCAAACCTATGCAATAGCTCCTGAAACACATGTGAAAATAGGTACGTCATCATAAAAATGCCTGTGAGATACATAGGTTTTGTAAAAATAGGATTCATGACTTGAGTTTAAAAGAATGTTTTAACAAAAATTAGTCATGAATCTTGTTAAGTGTTTTCTTTTATAAATCATATGAAAACTTGATAAGAAAATCAGATTATATATAAAAGAATGATGTATGGTTCATTAAGTAACCAAGTAAAAATGAGTGATATAAAATAAACTGTTTATAAAACAATGTCTTGTGAAAATATGTTGTATGTCTAAATTGAAATAATTTAAATAACGCTACGATATGTAATATCATACAAGCACTTATATATAGGAAGTACCAGCGGCGTATCCACCATGCTTGTATCATATTACACACGCCTCGTTACTTAAATCACTTACCCAAACAAACCACCAATGTAAAATGTTTATGTTTAAACCAATTTTCAAAATGTTTATGTGTCAATATGTAAATCATGTAATGTGCATCCAAAATATCATGTATGGCATGTGAAATATATCAACTAAACCATAGGTAAAATGCACAAAACAAGGTATTGAAGTAAAACGTAGTTTAAATCAAAGTTATGTTTTGTGGAAATGCATGCTATACTGATACAAACATCTATGCGGTATTGTGAAAATGCATACATTCAAGCATTGAGACTGTGGCGATAAAACCTTAAACAAATTAAAGGTTTATCTGAGTTATGTGTATCGAATTCAGTCATTCCTTTCATCCAAACATACCTAGGATGTCAGGAATGGGAGTTGTCAATTCCTATGGTACCACTACCTACTAACGAACGGCATGGCCAATGTTAATGAACGTATTTTTGTCCCATTTAAACAAACCAAATGTCATACCAAAATGTAAGCATGTGCTGTAAAACAAATGTACTAAGTATGCAACAATGAACATACATAGCATGTGATGTGAAACAAATGTACTAAGTATGCAACAAATGAACATACATAGCATCTGATGTAAAACAATGTACTAAGTATGAACTAAATGGACATACATAGCATAAAACGCAATGTAAAATGATGTACTAAGTATGCACTAAATGGACATACATAGCAAAAACATAATGAAATCATGTACTATAAGTGTACTAATGAACATAACAAGCATATGATATGAAAACATGGAAAGCACGAAAGTAACATGTAGGCACATGTGTTTCACCCCAAAACGTTTGAAAAACAGTAAAAGAGCGGTCTATGTACTCACTTGAGATTGCTTAATAGTCTTTAGATAACCATCAAGCAATGCTAGAAAAATCACAGAATCAAACGGCACCTAATATAGGTATTTATGTGAATAAACGGACCTGAATCGGAGGATCGGATAAAATGTGGTTTCGTAAACCAAATGAGTATAAGAACTCATGTAATATGGTTTAAAAAATCCTACATTCTAGAACGGAAACTATCCTAAGTGCTTACGACCCATTACGACCCGTTTAGGTAGCTTATGCTACTTTAACGTGTCGTTTGCGTAAAACGCGTTCGGACCGCCTAACTAGTCCTATGACAAGTATTATATGCCTTAACAAGTCTAATATTGTTGCCTAATCAGTTTAGATGTCAAAAGTTATGTTACATATGCTTAAAATGAATTTTGGCGTAAAAAGGGCATTTTGGTAATTTACCTAAGGCATATAAACTACCTATCATACAACTAACTAAACGACATGACCATAAGGTATAACCTCGGAAGTTATTCCCTATACAACTATGGTCACCTAATGTGTTTGGTCGGATCCTAATGATCGACCAAACGGGTCGGGTTCGAAAGTCTAAGCGATTGTTTAGATCGCTTACCTTACGACCCTATATAAGCACTAAACCTAAAGTGACGAGCTAAACATGTTAAAACATGTTTAACGAAATTAGAAAACAGGTTTGGTATCAAAATAAACAGTCTTGATACCTAAAAGTAGTTTGGTTACAAAATACGCAAGAATACGCATTTTGGCCGAAACTACGACTCGCCACTATGCCTAAATAACGTGGTAATCAGTAGGTATAGTCACAAGGGACTAGAACCATCGTGATTACACTCACGTTACGAAGTTCAAACGAACTTCATGTTGACCATAAACTGGTCAAAGCTGAAAGCCAAACAATGTTTGACTTTCACGCTAAAACGCGTAAAAGAACGAAAGAGGACTTACAACGGGTCCAAGCTATGGAGTTTTGATCCGATTACTCTCAGGTATGAAGTGTATAACTTCAACTTAGAGAGCCAAATCAGATCAAAGTGTGAGTTTTGAAGCAAGAGGGTGGGGGTATTTATAGGAAAACCAAGACCGTTAGGATCGTTCATCGAAAACCGAGCTTCGATCTGGACCTTACATGTGTGCCCATGGTTTTAGAATACCATGGGTATCCCAAAACAAGCCCCTAGTTTGATTAAAACCATGTGAAAATGAGGGGAACAGCTGGAACAAGCTAGAAATCAGATTTTCAACTTTGGTCCCTTCCTAAGATAACTATGGCAGATTGTCAATTTTGGTCCCTGAATGTGCAAAACATGGTTTTTGATGCATTTTTGACACGTTTAAGCCCCGTTAATCCCATTTCAAGGATCTAAAATGAAGTTAAAGTATAGGGAACATGAAACATGCTCAAAAATATCTCGGATGTCGGTTCGTTTGTTCGTACGGTTGCGTTGTTCGGTTAATTACCACGAAACACGAACGAATGCGAAAAACGATCCAAATTACGCGACGAATGGAATTTTATCATGCCAATCACTAAAATAAAATATTTTAATTATTACATAAATTTTTGGATGTTCGGATGTATTCAGAACGTAAGATATGCGCGAAAATGTAAACTTATGCACTTTTTGGCGCTTTTAGTCCTTGAATGACCAAAAAGTTTATTTTAGCACACCGAACCCCTCAAAGCCAATTTCTAAGCTATGTAAAGGATATTTAGGGTATGTTTAACTTATGGTCATGTTCCGGATTGTTCGTTACAGTACGAATAGGCATACTTTCGTAGTTTGTCGAATTTAGTCCCTGTAAGCGAATAAACTTGATTTTGCCATACCAAAGCCTTCAAAACTTATTTCTAAGTTATGTAAAGGTTATTTAAGTTATTTTAAGCATATGTTGATGTTCCGGAGTTTTTGTCACGTTAAACTTGTAGGATCGATATTCGACCTAAATGAGTCGGTCTGAGTCAAATCTAAGTCACTAGAGAGGCGGAAACAATCTAGTAACTGAGAATCGGTGTTAGAATGTGAGTAGAAGCAGAGAAATACACTTTAAACTGGTTTTCCATTGATTTTAGACGTTAATACACGCAGAGAATTTGACAGCACTTCGTGACAACTTTCACCGAACCATTTCAAATGGAAAACCCAACACCCCTATTTATAGGGTTTCCATTCCGCACGAAATAGCATGATCCATTTCGCACGAAATGGCAAAGTCCATTTCGTGCGATATGGCCTAACAATCCATTTCGTACGAAATGGTTTTCAACACAAAATAACTTTAACATTTTACACTTTACACCCTATTACAAGCTACCGACACGACCTAGACTGTTGACGTAGGCGATAGACATTGTGTACCAACAAACTCCCCCTTGGATATTGTCGGAGTCTTTAGTCAGGCTGTCTTCAAAACTTTCTTCATAGAGACTTGAACTTTTCTTCTCTTTGCTTTGGCTTCTTCAGTAACAACTTTCTTAGCTTTTCATTTTCTTCAACCACTCTCTTTTCCTCTTCAGCCATCCTTTGCACAACTGTATATCTTGTAATCTTATCCTTTTCTTCTTGTGCCTTTCTTTCTTTCTCAGCTTTTAGAGCCTCTTCTTTCTCAATCTTTCTCCATTTAGACGACCACGCATTTTCAGAATTAATTCCTTTCTGAAAACATATTGTTGCCACTTTCTGAAACTGTAAAGCCTGATCTTTGTCTTCAGCTTTGTAACCAATTTTGTTTACGAACAAACACTCGATATCTTTCACTGAGCAGTTCACAATCCACATCGGATCATACAAGTGAATGTATCTAACTTCATTCTCCACTCTGTACGTGATTACTGCTTCAGTAGACATGCAACTGTATACCTAACATAATAACCCTTTGTGAAAATCTTGTTCCATTTTTTGGCAACGGAATATTCTTTATCACCCTGGGCTTCTTAATCTGCAAGATCGTTTCTTCAAGGCCTGTGACTGGATCCACCCTCTTTACTTTCTTCGGTTGATGTGGCTTCCAGTGTTTAAATTCTTTGAACGCTTCAAACTTCATTAAACCCCACGTAGGCATATCACGCTCTCTGACAGGATAAGACAAAGTTCTGACCATGGGCAATTCTTCTACATCCCACCATGGCAAAGACATTATGTCTTGAATATACGCAAAGTACTGCATGCCAAACTCTCTTCGAATTGCATAGGCGTTCACTTGCGGCAAATATCCCCAACTGATTAAATCTCCCAAAGAAACCTCTCTGCCTCTCTTGTAGTACTTCAGCGGTCTTTTAAATTTCCTTTCAGAACCTTTCCTGAACCATTTCCTTCTTTCTTCTCGCTGCTCTTCTTTCGACATTTCATTAAAACTTTTATTCTTCACACTTTCTGCAACTTTCCTTCTTAACTCATCTTCATTTGCTTGACTAAATAATTCAGCAAGCATCGGAAAGTTAGAAGTATCAACGTGAACACTTTCAGACTGTTCTTCATCACTACAGTCTTCCACTTCAACTCTGTCGTAGTTATCAGCATCTTCAACATATTTATACTGGTATTCAGGCTGCTGATTAATATCAAACTGGTTCAGCTCTTCTTCAAAATCAAACTTGAATTCATTTTCATCAACATGTGTTATCTTTATGATCTCTGCCAAAGTATAAGTGTGCAAGATTTCTCCTTCCTCAACACCGTGTTCAAGACGCAAAATCAATCTTGTAACATGATCATTACTTTCATCAACATTCTCTGCATCATCATGCTCCCCCCTCACCTTTAGCATTCTCAGGTTCTTCATTAGCATCATCATGAAGATATTCATCAATCTTCTCTTCATTAGACGCTTCAGTAACTTTGATGCCTGTAGCACCTTGATCATCGTCATTATTGCTGTCATCATCATCATCACTATTTGCAGAATACACATCATCTGCATCATCTTTCATAATATCTTCATCATCTTCTTCTTCATCATCTTCTTCATCATCATCTTCTACATCATCAAATTCTACGTCATCATCAAATACACCAGAAACCGAAGATATAGGACAAGGATTTTGAATAGGTGATTCAGGAACAATTGACGGAACGATTGCTCTTTCAGTTACTTCAGAAACACCTTCAACTTGAACACCTTTGCCTTTATTTTTCATTTCAGCTTCAATCTCAGCCTTACGTCGTGCTCTAACTTCCTCAAGCTCGATCTCTTCAAACCTCTGTTCAACAGACTTTCCGATCAAATTCTCCAATTCTTTATTCATCATATACATTTAATGTTCTTTCTTTGCATTGTTGGCTTCCAATTCTTTGTTCTTTAGCTTGAAGTATTCATGCTGCTCATCTCTTCTAGCTTTTTCTTCTTCTAACTCTGCAATACGAACTTTCAGTATATCAATATCAGCTTGATCTGCTTCAACCTTCTTTAGCAAAGATGAGTTTTCAGCTTTGACAGACTTTACATGCTTCTCCAACTTCTTATTCTCCACTAACACCTCTTCTACTTTCTTTTGTAATTTCTTTACAACATCATCAGTCACAAAGTTAAAATCTCCAATGTCTTCAAGAGGAATATTCTCTGGAATATGTGGAAAATCTTTAAATCCAGATGATCCTGGAGTCGTCTGTACTGGTGGTTGTGTGGTTGGTGGTGTTTGAAGGATGTGAGGTGAAGTCATAACAGGTTGTTCATGAATTGGAGTAGACATACGAAGTTGTGGTGATGATTGTGGTGATTGTACATGTGGTGGTGATGGTTGTTTTGGTGGTGATGGAATAGGATCAGGTGGTGATTGTTGTGGTGGTGGTGATTGATGTGGTGGTGAATATGGTTGTTGTGGTTCAGATGCAGGTTTAGATTTTAGCTTGATTTTCAACTTTCGAACTGCAGGAGATACAACACGTTTCCTTGCATTAGACTTCTTCTCGACTCCAGATGATGGTGGTGTTTGAACATCCTGAACATGCTCTGGTGATGGAATATACGTTTCATCTTTATCGTCATCTGCACTCCTCTTTCTTTTCTTCTGTTTTCTTTATCAGAAATTACCTTTTTCCAACGTTCGGTTTCATCAACCTCTGAATCAGATGAGCTCTTTTCTTCATCGTCACCCACTTTCTCACCAGCTGCTTTTTCAGCTTCAAAATTTTCATTAAGAGATTTCAATAACTGTTCAGATTCAGGAGATAAACGACCTTGATCTCTTTCAGCATCAGCTTCTGTTTCTTCTTCCTCTGGTTCATCGACCAACATAGTTTCAACAGTTTTCTTCTTGCGTTTCTTTTGTGGTTGTGACGAAGAACCTTCTCCAGCTTGAGCTTTAGGAGTTTTCTTTCTACTCCTTTTCTTCTGTAGTAAACCACTCGTTTCGAGTTTCCTTGAATTCTGCTAACTTTTCCAATTCATCAGCTGCACTTTTCTCTTTCATCTCTTCATCGTTTCTCCACTTCAGATATTTAACTGGATCTGGATCTTCGTAATTTGCACTCTTTATGAATCCAAAGAATTCTGCCTTTGTTTTTTATTCTGGATGATTTTTGTGATACCTGGATAATATGACCAATGTCTTGTTATCCATGTGATACAACGCCAATAAATCATTATCTTCATCTTTCACTAGATCCGGATAAGCATGATCAAGCATCATTTGTACAAATCTCGGATATATCCAGGTTTTACTATCTGATGTAATGTTTTCTTTCATGTAATGGAAAATGATTTTTGAAAAATTGTACTTTTTGTTCAACACTAATGCAGTCACCATATTCATCTGGTAATCTCTCATCACAACATAACCACCCATTCTATGACTAAGAGCGTGAATCACTGAATAGATGAAAAATTTGTAAGGTTTTGAGAAACACGATTTCAAATAGTTTGCACTGTTCAACGGACCATTATAACCCATCCTCAACATACATCCCTTAACCATTCTCTCTGGAAACTTCGTTGGTGAATTTTCATCATCCGGAAAATCTAACACTTCACGGACGAGTTGTTCTGTGATGATAATCTCTTTATCTTCACCATTTAAGCTAACAATTGAAGTTATTACTTTACTTTCTTCATCATACTTAGCATTCTTCCAGAAACGTTCAATATGAGATTTGAAAACATTATGTTGATTCGTCAATGCCTTTTGGATAGGTAAACGCTTCATGAATTCCAGAATCTCTTTGAATACAACCATCTTTGGAAGCTTTTCATCATAAACACAACAGATGTTATGTAACGGATCAAACTGCACATTCGAAGCCTAAAATATAAACACAAACAACAGAAACACAAGTTAGACACTTTGAACAATTTTTCAACACAAAACATGCTTCACACGAAATGAATTTCAAGCGAAACGGGTTTCAAACGGAATGGCCAGTTTCAAACGAAATGGATGTCAAACGGAATGGCCAGTTTTCAAACGGTTTGACTTTCAAACGAAAAGGCTATTTCAAGCGAAATGATGTTTCAAGCGATATGGACATTTCGCATGATTTGGTAACATTAACCAATGAGCCATTTCGTACGAAATGACTTGTTATTTCGTTTGAAATCTGGTTCACGAATAGTGATTTGCAAAAGTTTAAAACTTGTTTTGATGATGAAATTGAAACCCAAGATTTATTCTTTAACAGATTCCGAGTACATGGATGGGTTTATTGTTCATTTTAGACCAACTAATCATCCTAGATCTAATGTTCGAAGATCAGTTCATCGAAGTTCAAACAATTTCAAGAATTCTGGTTCAAATTGAAAACCTAAATCTCATCTACAACATATTCCGAACACACAGATGTAACTTTTGTTGATTTTAGACTATTAAACAACCCTAGATCTAAGATTCAAAAGTCCTGTTCTTCCGTAAACATGCGATTTCAACAGATCTAGTTTAATTTAACATGAATCCTCACCTTTCCCATGTTATAAGTTGTACCAACCAACTTATACACAGATTACGAGCAACAAGATCAACAGATTTCGGCTTAAAATCGATTAACTCTTCAAATCGCTTGAAATCGCTTTTAACAGTGTTTTTGAAGCGGAATGGAGAAACTGAGAGTTTCAAGCGATATGGACTCCTTTATATAGACATGCCCATTTCGTACGAAATGGACATTGAGGCAATGTGACAATTTCAAACGATATGGACATTTGAAACGAAATGGCCATTTCGTGTGAAATGGCCATTTCGTGTGAAATGGTCATTTCGTTTGAAATTTCAATTTTTCAAAATTTTTCAAATTTTTATCTTTTTGATTATTTTTGACTTTTTACCATCACATCCAGTTAACTAAGTCCAAGTTAATGACCCTGGTCAACTGTTTAGCCTGCCAAGTCCAAGTTAATGACCTTGGCTGACCAAATTATGAACTTGCTGACTTTTTGAAACAATTTTAAGTTCAAATTAATGAACTTTTAAACATTTCGAGCAATTTCCAACACCTTTTCACAAACTTTTGCTTATCCAACCCACATGATCCAACTTGTTTAGCATTGTAAGACTTTGATCATCAGATCCCCAACGTCTGTTGTCGAAAATAAGATTAAAATCAAATCTTTTTGGATTTTATACTATTTTGCTAAACAAACAGGAAATATTTTTTTTTGATTTTGATAAACAATAAACTGTATGTCACACCCCGAAATATCAGAGCGTTGGCGTGACTGGACTGGTATCTTCATTGCACAGCGGAAGCAAATAAGCTAAGTCTTTTAGAAATTGAACGCCCACTAAGTACTCGACTCCACATGGTTCTCCTATTCCAACCGTGCCATAATTTCTGATATGCAACCTGAGAAAGAAACATGCGAAAAAGTCAACATAAAGTTGAGCGAGTTCATAGTTTGTTTGTAAAAGATTTGAAATAAATCTCTTTGAGTAACCGGTTTTTGAAGTATTGTTGTGAAAACGAATTTAAATCATTTTCATATATAAAACAAGTTTTCATGTGTACCCCACGTACTCATGTATAATTTAAGTTTTTCTTGAGTACCCCACGTACTCAAGTATAATTCCCGTTTTCTTGAGTACCCCACGTACTTCAAGTTATAAATCAAGTTTTTCTTGAGTACCCCACGTACTTCAAGTTATAAATCAAGTATTCTTGTATGTATCGTGTTTTCTTGTATAAATCAAGTCTTTCTGCAGGTATCTTGTTTAAATCAAGTCTTTTTTTTGTATGTATCATGTATAAATCAAGTATTTTTGTGTACACCACGTACATGGGGAGTACTTGTTGTGACTCCCTGTCGGAGTACTCGTTCTGACTCCTTGTCGGAATACTCGTTCTGATTCCTTATCGGAGTACTCGTTCTGACTCCTTGGCGGAATACTCGTTCTGATTCCTTATCGGAGTACTCGTTCTGACTCCTTGGCGGAATACTCGTTCTGATTCCTTATCGGAGTACTCGCTCTGACTCCCTGGTGGAATACTCGTTCTGATTCCTTATCGGAGTACTCGTTCTGACTCCCTGGCGGAATACTCGTTCTGATTCCGTATCGGAGTACTCGTTCTGACTCCCTGGCGGAATACTCGTTCTGATTCCTTATCGGAGTACTCGTTCTGACTCCTTAAAACGCATCATACTTGGTACTCGTTCTCACCAAGAGTGCTTCTTGTTTTTGTATCATATCATTTATAAACATTGTAACATTTGTAAACTCTTGTATTTGTATTTCCCCGTAGTTTAGAAAACTAGAATTCGTATGAATGCACATTGCGAAAAATACGCTTGTCTGAAAAACCGGTATAAAACATAAGCTTTTCGTAAACCATTTGTGTCAGTTACAACTTGCTTGTAAAGTGGTTTATAAGTATGTAATTCTTGTATGCTTTGCATAAAGTGCATGTCTTTCCACCCCAAAAACATTTACAAAAATGTAAAACCATAAAAGGTGGGGTTATGAACTCACTTGAATATTCCTGTGCAAAGCTAGCTATATACGACTTTGTGATGTCGTTTCCAAGACTTGACTCGCTACGTGCATTCTACAATATTCCTAACACGGAATATCTTATAAGTTTCTAAATAATGCGGTAACTAAACTACGTGTTACCGAGCTCTACCGAATCGTTAGTCGAACGGTTCAATGGTAAGTAGTTAACTTATCGGAAATGATAGGTCATATTTGATAAGTGTCGTTTATTGTCGATAAAACCACTAAGACTTGATTCTCGAGAGATTTAAAAATAAATAAATATTTTTATATAAAATATATAAATACTTCGTTGTAATTGCGTTAGCTGTCTTGAGTAGTCGTACGAAAATAATATATAATAACTTGTATTATATATATCACGTCTTGTGTATATTTGCCAAAAATATACGTATATGCTGTTTCGGCGTTTGTAATAAATATAAAAATTTATATTTATTTTGCGAAAGTATCATCGAGTTGTTTGAAGTTTGAAATAAATATAAAACTATATTTATTTTTATAAGGGAATTCGTGTTGTATAAATATAAAAACTATATTTATGTTTTGAAAACGAATTCGTCGAATTTCCGAAGTTCAAAACAACTATGTTTGTCGTTGTAAATATTTTCCGAATCGTTGTTTTCGTAAGTTGTAAGTTGTTGTCGAAGGAAACTTTATATTTGTATCTCGTAAAAGTCGCTTTATAACAATAGTTGTCGTTTTACAAGAAAAGCACGTTTTTATAATAAAACTTTTTTTATTTTACGGGTTTTCTCGAAAAACGGGCAGAGTTTCCTCTGTTTTTGGACGGTCCTGACAACTAAGTGTCGTTATAATTTTCAAAATTCAACAATAGTCAATATCAATATACTCAATATATATGATTTCGTCAAATGTGTAACGATGCAAAGTATATTTTAATAGATCGGTTCGAGCTCGATTTCGCGTATAATAATAACAATTGAACGTAAATAATAATCGTCATAAATCCTTTACCGAGTCTTCGCATGTCGAAACATCGAACCATTTGACTGAGTTGACCGGGTTAGCTCTCGTTGACTGAGTTGAGCCGAGTCGACTCGCTGAGTTGACCGAGTCGACTCGCTGAGTTGACCGAGTCAACCTGAACCGCTTCTGCCACTAACAAATCTGACCGCACCGGACCCGATCTGAGCTGAACCCGAGCCACACCAGGTCTGACCCATTGACCCGAGTTGACTGATTTGACTCGGTTTGACCGAGTCAAACCGAACCAAAATCTGAGATGAAATAAATGGGACCCGAACCAAAACTCAGCCAAAACAACCACATAAACTCGAACCTGATGCACCGAATCTGAACTGGAGATCACCTCTGCTGAACTGAGCCTGACCATCATCATCATCATCATCATCATCAATATCAATCTTGAAACTCGACGGACCAAGACAAGGACCACCGGGTATCTGAACCGACCACCGGATAACAGGACCGACCTCCGGATAACAGAACCGACCTTCGGTTTTTCTCTCTCTCCTTCAGTCTCTCTCTCTCTCTCTCTCGGTCTCTCTCTCTTCACACCGCCGCACGCCACCACCAGCTGGTGGTGGCAGCCGATTGTTTATAAACAGAGGGGGGTGGTACTGGTGGGTGTGTGGTGGTCTTGTCGGAGCAAGAAAGGGGTGTCGGAGGGGTATGTCTGGCCGGTTAATCGGGTCACCGGAGCTCCGATCTTCGGTCACCGGAGTGGATGAGAGAAAACTAGGTGTGTGTGTCTTGTGTATTTGAGAGGTTGTTGTCTGATATATGTAACCGAGAGAGAAAGAGGAGATGTTTGGCTCTATGTTTGATTTGTTATATTTGTGTGTGTATAAATAGAGTTGGAGAAGGATGGTAGGTTTTATTGTCTTGTATGTATTTAAATTTCATTCAGGTCATAAGTTTTATCCATAGAGTTAAAAGATCTTTATAGAGATTTTGTTTAGATTTATAGGAATTTAATAAGATCTTGTAGGATTTGATAATATTTTGTATAGATCTTATAAGATCTAATGTATTATGTGCAGGCCTAGGCTTGTGGGTTTTGGGCTTGGGCCCAGGGCTCACAAGCCCATCTCATGTGTAAGTGACCTGTAATTCCTACGAGACCCGATATCGCGACCCAAACTCCATAAGCATAAAATATTCGTGTAACATCCATATTTGTCGGTGTCGTCAGTATTTCATACGGTTTCAGATCGTTATCGTTTATTGTTTTGCAGGTTCTTTGTGGACCGTCATGCGCGTACTGTAAAGTCGATCAGGCGTTCCTAGGCATTCCAAAGGCCTAATTAAGTTTATTCATGTTCTAAACACTATTTATTGTCGCGTAGTCACCTGTTAATCACGTAATTAAGGGTGTAAATTACCGGTTGTCACATTCTCCCCCTGTTAATAAAATTTCGTCCTCGAAATTTAGACTACGTTAACTCCTTAGAGTTACGTTATGTGTAAGTAAATACGAATAATACCAAAGTGAACGATCATGAAATCGAATTTTCGAATGATGTGAATTCAAGGACGTATCACTAGATGCAAATGATTTTCTAGAAATGATCGCATCCAATAAATGAATTCAGATTTCAACAAGCTCAAATGTACTAGTTTGCATGAAACGCTCGATCATGATCAGCCCAAGCTGCAAGTTCTACCGACGCCACAAGGTGTCGTAGTGAATGAAACAATTCAAATATAGCGGTGATCGAACAAGTACCACCTGTGTTTTGCATAAATTAGCCCAAGCTACAAGTTTGTACTAACACCACAAGGTGTCGAAATCAACAAACGACTTAATGGAGTCGTAGACCAAACAAATCTACTACGACTCAGAACAATGAAACGCTTGTTAAAACGAATTCGAATATGATGTTTCCAATACAGCATATGATGTCTTGAATTGAATGTGTGTAATGAACAAGTTCAAACAATTGGGTTCGATTTCGGCGCAAGCCGACAATATATACTTGTATCGACAGGAAAACTTTCGGCATGGTCACAACGAAAAACCATGTATGTAACTTGAAAAGAAATTTCAAGAAGGTGTGTTGACTTGATACAAAAGAAGCCAACAATAATGTGAATCACAATTCACAATTAGATTTAGCGAAACAATATTTGAACTTCAATGAAACGCTTTACTCGAAACGAAACCACATGCGTAACAAACGATGCATGCGTAACATATGAATTTTCAAGAAGTGAAGCAATGAGTGTTCGCTATACGAATGAAATTATCGTGATGCAATGACCATTAAGAGGAGTAGAGATACGAAAATCTACTCAGTAAATGTGAAAGTCGAAATTTCAATAAAAGAAATTTAAGGACTTTACCTGGGGTTGCATGTGATAACCAGTTGTTAAGTGACATTACCGTGGAATGTCAAACATAGCGTATTCGTCGTTAATGCGATAGGGGGAAATGCGGAGACATGCGTCTTCTTCTTAGCATGACTCGTGTCGTTTGCAGGATCGCGTGCCAACTCCCGCTTCCTGATCGATAGTCGCGTGTGACGTACTTCAACCTCCGTTGATGTATAGCTTAAGTCTCACGTATGCCTGTGCGCTAGCGTTTCGTTTTGCGTAGAATGTGATGCACTCCGACATCTGTTGACGTAAAATTTGAGTTCTATGTATTCTCGTGCACTAGCGTTTCGTTATGCGTAGGCTGCCTGCTTGGGAAGTTAAAACATCATAAACAATATGTATAATTGTGTGTGCCCGAATTAATATTTGCAGTTCCTACGTGATGACCTTTAATGAACTTCAACATAAGTTTCTGCAGGTCTTACATGCATGTTTCCTAAACTCTCAGAGTTTTGTGTACTGTATGCTACTATCTTGTGTACCGTGTGTAAACACCACAATGACGTATGTTTGAAAACAAAATCTTGACTGTTTGTTTTTCGGCAACGGTTGGAGACCATATTCGAGTACTATGCGTTCTGTATGTATTCAGGTTTTACTACTCTAAGTTCCCAGAGGAAAGTGAGGTTAGAGCCTAGGTATCTCTACAGAGACCTATTTCGCTGTAACCTATAGTTCTGATACCAATCTGTCACACCCCGAAATATCAGAGCGTTGGCGTGACTGGACCGGTATCTTCATTGCACAGCGGAAGCAAATAAGCTAAGTCTTTTAGAAATTGAACGCCCACTAAGTACTCGACTTCACATGGTTCTCCTATTCCAACCGTGCCATAATTTCTGATATGCAACCTGAGAAAGAAACATGCGAAAAAGTCAACATAAAGTTGAGCGAGTTCATAGTTTGTTTGTAAAAGATTTGAAATAAATCTCTTTGAGTAACTGGTTTTTGAAGTATTGTTGTGAAAACGAATTTAAATCATTTTCATATATAAAACAAGTTTTCATGTGTACCCCACGTACTCATGTATAATTTAAGTTTTTCTTGAGTACCCCACGTACTCAAGTATAATTCTCGTTTTCTTGAGTACCCCACGTACTTCAAGTTATAAATCAAGTTTTTCTTGAGTACCCCACGTACTTCAAGTTATAAATCAAGTATTCTTGTATGTATCATGTTTTCTTGTATAAATCAAGTCTTTCTGCATGTATCTTGTTTAAATCAAGTCTTTTTTTTTTGTATGTATCATGTATAAATCAAGTATTTTTGTGTACACCACGTACATGGGGAGTACTTGTTGTGACTCCCTGTCGGAGTACTCGTTTTGACTCCTTGTCGGAATACTCGTTCTGATTCCTTATCGGAGTACTCGTTCTGACTCCTTGGCGGAATACTCGTTCTGATTTCCTTATCGGAGTACTCATTCTGACTCCTTGGCGGAATACTCGTTCTGATTCCTTATCGGAGTACTCGCTCTGACTCCCTGGCGGAATACTCGTTCTGATTCCTTATCGGAGTACTCGTTCTGACTCCCTGGCGGAATACTCGTTCTGATTCCTTATCGGAGTACTCGTTCTGACTCCTTAAAACGCATCATACTTGGTACTCGTTCTCACCAAGAGTGCTTCTTGTTTTTGTATCATATCATTTATAAACATTGTAACATTTATAAACCCTTGTATTTGTATTTCCCCGTAGTTTAGAAAACTAGAATTCGTATGAATGCACATTGCGAAAAATACACTTGTCTGAAAACCGGTATAAAACATAAGCTTTTCGTAAACCATTTGTGTCAGTTACAACTTGCTTGTAAAATGGTTTATAAGTATGTAATTCTTGTATGCTTTGCATAAAGTGCATGTCTTTCCACCCCAAAAACATTTATAAAAATGTAAAACCATAAAAGGTGGGGTTATGAACTCACCTGAATATTCCAGTGCAAAGCTAGCTATATACGACTTTGTGATGTCGTTTCCAAGACTTGACTCGCTAGCGTGCATTCTACAATATTCCTAACACGGAATATCTTATAAGTTTCTAAATAATGCGGTAACTAAACTACGTGTTACCGAGCTCTACCGAATCGTTAGTCGAACGGTTCAATGGTAAGTAGTTAACTTATCGGAAATGATAGGTCATATTTGATAAGTGTCGTTTATTGTCGATAAAACCACTAAGACTTGATTCTCGAGAGATTTAAAAATAAATAAATATTTTTATATAAAATATATAAATACTTCGTTGTAATTGCGTTAGCCGTCTTGAGTAGTCGTACGAAAATAATATATAATAACTTGTATTATATATATCACGTCTTGTGTATATTTGCCAAAAATATACGTATATGCCGTTTCGGCGTTTGTAATAAATATAAAAAGTTATATTTATTTTGCGAAAGTATCATCGAGTTGTTTGAAGTTTGAAATAAATATAAAACTATATTTATTTTTATAAGGGAATTCGTGTGGTATAAATATAAAAACTATATTTATGTTTTGAAAAGGAATTCGTCGAATTTCCGAAGTTCAAAACAACTATGTTTGTCGTTGTAAATATTTTCCGAATCGTTGTTTTCGTAAGTTGTAAGTTGTTGTCGAAGGAAACTTTATATTTGTATCTCGTAAAAGTCGCTTTATAACAATAGTTGTCGTTTTACAAGAAAAGCACGTTTTTATAATAAAACTCGTTTTATTTTACGGGTTTTCTCGAAAAACGGGCAGAGTTTCCTCTGTTTTTGGACGGTCCTGACAACTAAGTGTCGTTATAATTTTCAAAATTTAACAATAGTCAATATCAATATACTCAATATATATGATTTCGTCAAATGTGTAACGATGCAAAGTATATTTAATAGATCGGTTCGAGCTCGATTTCGCGTATAATAATAACAATTGAACGTAAATAATAATCGTCATAAATCCTTTACCGAGTCTTCGCGTGTCGAAACATCGAACCATTTGACTGAGTTGACCGGGTTAGCTTTCGTTGACTGAGTTGAGCCGAGTCGACTCGCTGAGTTGACCGAGTCAACCTGAACCGCTTCTGCCACTAACAAATCTGACCGCACCGGACCCGATCTGAGCTGAACCCGAGCCACACCAGGTCTCACCCATTGACCTTAGTTGACTGATTTGACTCGGTTTGACCGAGTCAAACCCAACCAAAATCTGAGATGAAATAAATGGGACCCGAACCAAAACTCAGCCAAAACAACCACATAAACTCGAACCTGATGCACCGAATCTGAACTGGAGATCGCCTCTGCTGAACTGAGCCTGACCATCATCATCATCATCATCATCATCATCATCAATATCAATCTTGAAACTCGACGGACCAAGACAAGGACCGCCGGGTATCTGAACCGACCACCGGATAACAGGACCGACCTCCGGATAACAGAACCGACCTCCGGTATTTCTCTCTCTCCTTCAGTCTCTCTCTCTCTCTCTCTCTCTCGGTCTCTCTCTTCACACCGCCGCACGCCACCACCAGCTGGTGGTGGCAGCCGATTGTTTATAAACAGAGGGGCTGGTACTGGTGGGTGTGTGGTGGTCTTGTCGGAGCAAGAAAGGGGTGTCGGAGGGGTATGTTCGGCCGGTTAATCGGGTCACCGGAGCTTCGATCTCCGGTCACCGGAGTGGATGAGAGAAAACTAGGTGTGTGTGTCTTGTGTATTTGAGAGGTTGTTGTCTGATATATGTAACCGAGAGAGAAAGAGGAGATGTTTGGCTCTGTGTTTGATTTGTTATATTTGTGTGTGTATAAATAGAGTTGGAGAAGGATGGTAGATTTTATTGTCTTGTATGTATTTAAATTTCATTCAGGTCATAAGTTTTATCCATAGAGTTAAAAGATCTTTGTAGAGATTTTGTTTAGATTTATAGGAATTTAATAAGATCTTGTAGGATTTGATAATATTTTGTATAGATCTTATAAGATCTAATGTATTATGTGCAGGCCTAGGCTTATGGGTTTTGGGCTTGGGCCCAGGGCTCACAAGCCCATCTCATGTGTAAGTGACCTGTAATTCCTACGAGACCCGATATCGCGACCCAAACTCCATAAGCATAAAATGTTCGTGTAACATCCATATTTGTCGGTGTCGTCAGTATTTCGTACGGTTTCAGATCGTTATCGTTTATCATTTAGCAGGTTCTCTGTGGACCGTCATGCGCGTACTGTAAAGTCGATCAGGCGTTCCTAGGCATTCCAAAGGCCTAATTAAGTTTATTCGTGTTGTAAACACTATTTATTGTCGCGTAATCACCTGTTAATCACGTAATTAAGGGTGTAAATTACCGGTTGTCACACTGTACACACATATTTTTGGTGAGTGTGTTAGGGGATCATATTAGCTGCTGACAAGCTACAAGTACCATTAAGCTTTGATTTCATACTAAGCATTAAACAATTCACAGTGATTGCCGATATACTGATCCAATTTAAATTTTCACACAAATTTCAATCTGTTCAGGATACGAATTAGTATTTTAAGGCTTAACTTATACGGGTGTACCACCTCAGAATATACTCCCGTATCCAAACTACTATATTCAGTCTTACAGGTGAGTGCACACTAATGATATCTGTAATTGGGTTAAGTGCGAGGCCATGAGAGCTCAGGCTATTGCTTCCGCAAAATCAGAGAGATGATGGCTCGACTTTAGGTGGGTCCCCCTTGGGGATCTTCTTTACAACAGCACATGATTAGCATTTTTCAACGATTCATCATTTTTTATGCTGAGGGCGGGCTTTAAGATTTAAAGCAGTGCAAAGTATTATACGAGGACTAGGCTATTGCTCCCACAAAATCAGAAGTCCTGGTATAATACCCCAGATATCAAGACGTACAAAGACCTAGTATGTCAGAAATAGAGCCTTTCAAACACGATTTCAGGGGTTACCTATATATCCGAGAGATGTTCCCCACGTAATAAGCAAGTTGTGATTTAGGTTTATATCCCGAACAAACTTACTAAATGTGTAAAAACCTATCAGCACATCATCAGCGAGACTGCTTAACACTTTTAAACTATACATTTCTTTAGCGTACTGCAACTGTCTAGCTGATGTACTATCATTTCCCCTTTTTACACAAACTCTTTTTGCCTTTTTCACTGTTTTTGGATTTTGAAATTTTATCATGTTTTTGTATTTTCTGAAAACTTTCTCCCCCTAAAATCAAAAACATATTTTTGTGTTTTTGGTTTTATCAAAAGCAGAAAATAAAAAACTGTACAGAAACTTGACAACAAGACGTAGATCACTTCTGATCGCCGTCCTCCTCGGCTTCACACTCAACAACCCTCCCAGAAAACAAATTTTTCAACCCGTTCAATTTTAAAAGATAGTTAAATCTTGTTTTATCAAAGGGTTTTGTGTAAAAATCAGCTCTCTGATCATCGGTGTGTATATGATCAATTCGAATCAATTTCTTCTCGTAGCAATCACGGATGAAATGATGTCGAATCTCAATATGTTTCGTTTTAGAGTGATGCACCGGATTTTTAGTTATATTTATCGCTGCCTCATTGTCCACAAAGATTAGCGTGTCCAAGAACTGTAAACCATAGTCCCTCATCTGCTGCTGGATCCAGAGGATCTGAGAGCAACAGCTGGAAGCCGAAACGTATTATGCCTCACAGGTTGAGAGAGCGACTGTGGTTTGTTTCTTGCATTGCCAAGTAACAAGTCGAGTTCCGAAAAACTGACAGCCAGCAGTTGTGGACTTTGCATTAAGCTTACAGCTCCCGAAGTCAAAATCAGCATAACCAGTAAGAGAAAAGTCACCAGATTTAGGATACCACAAGCCGGTGCTTGGGCAACCTTTAAGATACCGTAAAATTCTCTTCACAATCGTCATGTGTGACTGTCTCGGGCTTGACTGATATCGAGCGCAGAGGCAAGTTGGATACATGATGTCCGGTCTTGACGCTGTCAGATACATTAATGAACCAATGATCGACCGATAGTGCGTCTCATCCACTTTTTCACCGCTTTCATCCGGACATATCCCATGATTTTGAGCCAGGGGGTTGAGATTGGAGATGATTCAGACATATTGAACTTGTCAAGCACATCATTCACGTATTTTGTCTGGTGTATGAAGATTCCTTCGGGCATTTGCTCAACCTGAAGCCCTAGGAAGAACTTCATCTCCCCCATCAAACTCATTTCAAACTTTTTCTTCATAACCTTCTCAAACTCTTTGCACAATTCGTCGTTTGTCGATCCGAAGATTATGTCATCCACGTATATCTGCACGATGAGTAGATGTCCTGCAACATCTTTTGTAAACAAAGTGCTATCGACAGTCCCTCTGATGAACCTGTTGGCCAGCAGATGTTGGGAAAGCGTCTCATACCAGGCTCTCGGGACCTGGTGTAATCCGTAAAGTGCTTTGTCAAGTAGATAGACCTTGTCTTTGTGCACTGGATCAGTGAAACCCGGTGGTTGTCGGACGTACACTTCATCTTTGATTTTTCCGTAAAGGAATGCAGATTTTACATCTAATTGGTAGACCTTGAATCCTTTCCAAGATCCGAATGCCAGGAAGATTCTAATTGCCTCGAGTCGAGCAACAGGCGCATACACTTTTGTAAAGTCGATGCCTTCTTGCTGACTAAAACCTTGGACTACCAAACGAGCTTTATTTCTCATGATCACCCCTCTATCATCCCGTTTACACTTGAAGACCCACTTGGTCTTGATCAGCTTTTGATCTTCCGGGAGATCCACCAACCTCCACACTCCAAGTTTCTCAAATTGTAGTAGCTCCTCCTGCGTCGCATTTACCCAGCTTTCCTCGGTTAATGCTTCTTTATATGTTCTCAGTTCTATCTGCGAAATAAAACATTTCAATGAGAAGTGTCTCCATATTTTTGAATAAAATCATCAACGAATCAAATGTTTGATCTTTTCTTTCGAGACACATCACCCAGGAGAATCTTGAAAAGTCGTCAGTAACGACTAAACAATACAAATCTCCACTAACGCTCTTCACATTTAGCGGTCCGAACAGATCCATATGGAGTCGTTCGAGCGGTAGTCTGATGGAGTTCAAGAGCTTCTTTGGGTGTGAATTCTTTGTTTGCTTACCCTTCTTGCATTCTACACAAACATCATTCAGATGGAAATTTTTCAAATTAACACCCTCAACAAGATCTTTGTGAACTAAGAAGTTCATTTTTCTCACATGAATGTGACCCATCTTACGATGCCACATTCTTGATTCTTTTTCAGTTGCTTTTGTTTTAGTTAGAAAACATTGTTTCTTTTTGTCTGATGTTGTTGCGATGCTCATGTCTAGGACATACAAATCGTTTTCTCGAGGAGCTCGCATCAACACCAAATCTTCAGGAATTTTAAAACCAGGTTTAATGATCAAACACTCATTTTTTGTAAAATGAACTGTGAACGACTTGTCACAAATCTGCGATATGCTCAACAGATTGTTTTCAAGTTCAACGATGTAGTTCACTTTATCAAAAGTTATAACTCCATTGGTAAGAATTCCTTCACCAACGATTCTTCCTCCCTGAGTTCCCGCAAAGCCAACATATCCTCCATTAATTGATTTGACATCATAGAGTAATGCTAACATCCCATTTATATGCCTCGAGGCACCGCTATCCATGATCCACTTGGAGATGATCAACCTCGGAAGCCCCTGCACACGTCAAAGACATTCACTCAAACAACGATGCCCAAGATTTCTTGTAGGATCGTTGAATCGATCAAATGAGTCGATCAGAAGAGTTCTAGATCAAAACGAGAGGCGGAAACAAATGTTTTGATGATGAATCAGCTTGATTTGCATGTAGAAGTAGTTAAATTGTCGTTTGTATTGATTTGACAAAGTTACAGATCGATCCGACACTTCAGCAGAGCTTCGCTACTGGAATTGCAAAGTTACAAATGAAATGACCAAGGCACCTATTTATAGGATTTCCATTCCCCACGAAACTGCCATGTGCATTTCGTGTGGAATGGCCATTTCGTGTGGAATGGCCATTTCGTGTGGAATGGCCATTTCGTGTGGAATGGCCATTTCGTGTGAACTGGTCAATCAGCACTAAAACCCTATTTCTTTGACTACCGAGCTCTGGTTTATCTTATCTAGATACAAGACGAAGTCGACAGACATATGCACCAACAGACTCCCCCTTAGATGTTGACGAAGTCTTCGGTGTCGAGTCTTCAGTATGACGAATCTTCAGTCTTTATCAATCTTCATGCTCTCTCCAAAGTGTCTGACATTGTAAGCATCCTCAATCTTCTCTCTTCTCTTTATCAGCATCAACAGCAATATTCCCCCTTGGATGTAGATTCCATAAATTCTTCAGTATCAGCAGCTTCTATCTCGAGCTTTGTTCCAAAATCTGAATCTGGCTCTTACGTCTTCAGACTCCCCATTTCTATAAGCTGGGATCGCAGTCTGGAATTTACTATATGCACAAACTCTACCCAAAAGTAAGTGTTTCAAATATAACAATTTTAATCTCTGATTAACCACTTAAAATTAAGACATTCAAATTTGGTTTCATTTAATCATTTCAAAATTAATTCTCATTTCAAACACACTCTCCCAACCCTGTTGTTCATCATGTTTTGCACTCGGAATTTTGAAAATCAGCTTTTCAACAGTTGTCGAAAATAAGATGAAATAAAATCTTTTTGATTTTTCAAAATTTTATGCTAAAACATATCTTTTTGGATTTTGTTTTTAATGAAAAGCAGTAAAGAAATATTTACAAACAATATTTTTGTGAGTTTGTGTAAGAGGATCATATCAGTTTATGACAAATCACTAGCACCGTTGAGCTTTAAACACTTTAAGTTCTAAACAATTCACATAGATTGACGATATTGTTGTCCTCTTAAACTCAATCTAAAAACTTTTGAAATGCTTACCGATACGTTAAGATATATTAATTTTGCACTAAATTCTTATGGACCCCACGATCTCAGCATATCCCCTCATCATGCAATACACTGCTTCAAGTAATGCCTTTAAACTTTCTTCAACTGTGATATGTGCGAAAACAACGCAGAATGTCTAAACATTAACAATCAGGTCGATCTTTTGATACGCAGAGAAAGTCCAATGTTTAAACAAAATAAGAAATAAAAATAAGTTGAATATGTTTAGATCTTAACCACCAGTTCGATATTCACATATACGCAGAGATGATCCAAGATTTAAACGAAACACCAAGAAAAATAAAGCAGAACGTTCAGGCACTAACATCCAGTTCGATACTCACGTATACGCAGAGGATGTCCAATGCTTAAACAAAATAAAGAAATCAAACAAGTTTAAATCTTTGCAAAATGAAATGCACAATCACAGTGACTTTTTCAGCAAGTTGTGAAAGTTCACAAACTGGCCGGTTTTTATGCTCTTTTAGCATTCAGCGATTACTGAGTAGGTACACAGTCACGAAGGATAAAACTAAGTACTATGCTTTCAACCGCATTTCCCACTAGAACTAGACTTTTTCATTTAAGTTTGTATCGTTATCGCAAATCTACTAGTCTAGCAGAGCCTATCGTCACATCTTTAGTGAGACCGTTTATCACATTTTAACTTTCCATTTCTTTAGCGTACTGTGACAGTCTAACCGATGTACTATCATTTCCTCTTTTTCACAACAAAACTCATTTTTTATTTTTCGATGTTTTTGACCTTTTAGATTTTATCATGTTTTTGTATTTTTCAAATTTTCAAAATTTCCAAATTTTCTTACTCCCCCTAAAATCAAAATATGTTTCAATTTTGATTTTCTAGGAAAATTTGAAAATGAAAGCAATAAACTGTACAAATAACATGACAACATGATGTGAATTACTTCAATTCGCCATCCACTTGGTATAAACAATCAGAACTCCCCCTGACAACAAACTATTTTCCCATTGTGATTTCAAAACACTTAAGTTTGTTTTAATCAAAATGGTTTTTCCGAAAATTAGTTTTTTTGAAACCACATGTAAGATTGGGGTTTAATTCATCACATTGTTTTCAAATTACCATTTGAATGAAAGTTAAATCAAGTTCAACTTAATGACCTTGATTAACCACTTGTAGGTACAAAACAACCAATACCACTTGTAAATCGAAATATGACAATTTTCAAATTTAAGAAAGATGTCGATTCATGCTCCACGATTACCAACTTGGGAGCTCCAGCAAGTCAGGATTTCAAACAAAGAATGTTGACACCCAAGCCTGGCCAGCCTTGGGTGCTTCCGGTTTAATTTCACTCGGGGTTTGAACATTCCTTTTTGATTCATAGAATTCTTTTACCCCTTTTTCCTTCCCATCGACCATTCTTTCAAAAATATTTTTCACTTTGCCATTGAAAGCCTTTTCGACATCAAATTCTTTCTTTTCAGAATAGAATTGATTCGAGATCTCTACTTTTCCAACTTTTTGTTTAAAATTTTCAGTCCACAATGGTGGAAAGTTAACATCATCCATTGGCGGTACTGACTTTTCTCTTTTTAGCTCAACTTGTGGCTCCTCTGACTTTGACGAATCAGATTCATCGCCAGAACTTTCTGAATTTTTAACAACCCATTTTTGTTTGTTTAAATTGTCTTTTCTTCTGTAAAAATGTTTCGAGCTTTCACCAACTTCGAAAGTCAAATTTTTGAACTCTTTAAACTTCTTTGTTGGTTGTTCCTTTTTATCAACACATTTCTCTTTCAATTTAGAGTTAGAAGAAACTCCCTGTTTTGTGTTGGTTGGCTTTGGGCAATTCCAAGCAATATGTCCAACCTCTTGACATTTGAAACAGGTTCTTCGTTCAACTCTCTGTTCAGATTCCTTCAACAGATTCTTTTGTTTTTCGGCGAGAAACTCCTTGTTTGACTGTCTCCAGAATGGTTTCTCCTTCTCCTCTTCGGAACTTGTTCCTGAAACAAATTTTGTTTTTGGTTTATAAATTTTCTCATTTTTATGATTTTCTGATGAAATAAAACCTAATCCTTTCTTTTTGAAATTACCGTTATGGTTTGGTTTCTTTCGATAACCCGAACCAGAACTGTAACCCTTTTTCTTGTTCAATCTTTGTTGAACTCTTGAAGTGTACTTTTTAGGTTTTTTAGTAAGATTTACATCTTTTATTTCAGAAATATTAATTTCTGTTAATTTGAAAACCTTGTTGATCATTTAGTTTTGACACTTCTTATTGGAAATTCTTCATCAGAAAATAATTTGTCAGAATCATTCAAAGTATATGCCACTTTGAATGTCTCCTCATTCAAATTATTTTTAGATGTCAGAAATTCATTATTGTAAACCTTTTTAACCGTTTTGAAATCAGAGTTATCACTTTCTTCATCCAACACTTGGTCAACAACAGTTTTAATTACTTGTGACTCGTTGTCTGTGTCAGATGGAGAAAATGTAACATCAATGTTTTCCGGTAATTCATTCTCCTCAGTTCTCAATTTGAGATTCAATGCTGCTTCCACCCCATCTGGATATTTTTTAGTATAATGATTCCATATTGGGGGTGGAACATTGTTGAAAGCAGGTTTAGCATCAGGTTGTTGAGGAACAATCTGATCAATCACATAAGATGAAGCAATATAACTGATCAATTTCTTATCAATTCTTTCTTTTTTAATACGCATCCATTCAAGATCCTTTTTCAAAGATGCGATTGTGTCCAGATGAATGTTAATCTCCATCTGCTTTTCCATGACAGTTTCTTTGAACAACTTAGTAGCTTTATCATTTTCTATACTTTCCTTTTGAATCATTTTGATTGAACGTGATAAAGTGTCATAAGCTTCTTTCACATCATTAAGATCAAATTTTACGTTGTCAGTATATTTCTTCAATTCTTGAAACTGTTTGTCTTTTTCAAGACAATCCATGCAGGGTTTTAAACAGTTTTCGCATGGTGTTTCAGGAATTGGATAAATCTTTTCAAAAACCTTTTCATGTTTGTCAATTTTACTTCTTGTTTTACCAAACCCTTCGGACTCTGACTCAGACTTCTCTTCTGATTCGGACTCCACATCTTCTGATTTGGACTCAGACTTCATTTTTCTAATCTTTCGGAGTTCAAGTTCTTGAGCTTCAATCTTCTCGATGAACGTGCTCAAATTGAAGCCAACATATTCCAAGTTTTTCTTCCAAACTAACAAATATGTGCCCCACTCATCATGCGGTAAATCATTTGCCAACTTGTCAACCCACTCTTCATCTGTTTTGTTAATGTTCAAACGCTTCATCTCTACAACCAAATGACAATACCTTTCGATCAACTCTTTTGTTGACTCTCCCCTGATAGTTGTAAAGATATCAAACTTCTTCTGTGCAATACTCGCTGGAGTCTGAGCAGGCATACCATTTCCGAAAAAAGAGTTATAAAACTCAGAATCCATGTTTCGGTATTGAAAGATTCACAAAGACAGATTTTCAAACGATACGAAAATTCACACAATCTAAGATCAGTTCAATCACTTTATCAAACAACTGAATCAGATGAATATCCGATTGAGTGACAAAAATCAGGTGACAACGGATCGGGTGGAGATTCGCTCGGGCGGGTATCCGATGCTTGACAAATCACCTGAAACACAGACAAATAGAACTGATTAGGATCGGGTGGTAATCCGTTCGGATTGCCACTCGATTCGTTGCACTTTAAACCTTTGAACAAATAAAATCTCTTGAATCGGATTGTGACCCAAACAATTTACTTGTTGTCCGATCGGTGTGACTTAATGACTACTGACACAATTCAAACCAACACCTTTTGATTTATTTTTATTTGATTTTCATTGGACCTCAAAACTTTATCACAATATCGATGTAATCAACAAATTTCTCATACAATTTGATTTATTGGCCGACAACTTTTAAATGAAACAAATTCTATTAGGCCGTTGAAGTGTATTGGGCTTCAACAATAACAATTAATTTCTCATGGGCCGCATCAATATGAAATCACATGGGCTGCCTAATTTCAATCTTCATGTAAGATTATACACTGGCCGACAACTCAATGTTACTCAATTAAGATGTCTGACAAGCTTAATTCACAACTCAATCTGATTGGACCTCCTTAACATACATCACAATCTCATTGGGCCGCAACTATATCACGTGATTGTATTGACCCAATGCAAAAGTAAATATCACATGCAAACCAAGAAGTGGTCGACACACTATTTATGATTGGATCGATGAAAGAATTGGACTTCAACACCTCATACAAACTAATAACTTCTTTGATTCACGTGATAGTCTGTTATCTTCAATTAAAGTGGCCGTCACATGCAATCTTGATAACAACAAATGTATTGGGCCGATGAAATAGACTGATTAAGTATATTAATTGTGCCGACAAACTACAAGCATATGCAAACCGGCTATTATCTTGAATGATGGGACGAGAATCACATGATCACATGCACCAATTTCAATAAATGAATCAGATGACTTGTCGATTATGTTGACTGACACTTTCAAACGAATTAGCAATTTCACGCGAAATGGAGATCCATTTCGTGCGAGCAGATGTCTCTTTCAAACGAATTGACACAAACCAAGCGAAATGGGGTCCACTTCATGCGAAATGGAAGCTATTTCATGCGAATTGAAACTTTTTCACACAGTTTGGACCATTTCGTGCGAAATGGATCAAAGTTCAAACGAATTGGATCTGCAGGTCGTGCGAAATGGTGTTCATGTCGAACAATCGGATGGTTTTTTGATAAATTGGACAAGATTTAAGCTGAATCTAGGTCTAATATGTTCACGGATTGATTAAAACCATGTTTCGCATGTAATATGTGAAAATCAGTTCATTTTGACTGTAAAATCTCGATTAATTTTGAAAAAAATGTGAAGAAAATGAGTAGAAATCAGAAATTGATGATGAAATCAAGCTAAATCGGTAAGAACTCATCCTCCTGAGCTCTGATACCACTTGTAGGATCATTGAATCGATCAAATGAGTTGATCAGAAGAGTTCTAGATCAAAATGAGAGGCGGAAACAAACGTTTTGATGATGAATCAGCTTGATTTGCATGTAGAAGTAGTTTAATTGTCGTTTGTATTGATTTAACAAAGTTACAGATCGATCCGACACTTCAGCAGAGCTTCGCTACTGGAATTGCAAAGTTACAAATGAAATGACCAAGGCACCTACTTATAGGATTTCCATTCCCCACGAAACTGCCATGTCCATTTCGTGTGGAATGGCCATTTCGTGTGAACTGGTCAATCAGCACTAAAACCCTATTTCTTTGACTACCGAGCTCTGGTTTATCTTATCTAGATACAAGACTCGATACAAGACGAAGTCGACAGGCATATGCACCAACAAAACTGATTATGTTTACGCACCAGTTTGCGTATAACTCTCCAGAAAGCGATATAGAGTTTGAAATTGAACGAAAATCAAAACATGAAAAATGTCAAACATAAACAAACAAACATTGGGATCAAATAACATTATTTTATTGATAACTGAACTATTTACAATGATTACAGACACAGGTGTCACATTATAGGCCCTGTCACTTCCCTTAGACTGGAGAATAGTATTCCACCACTCTAGAGCTGCATTCTTAAAAAGATTGGAGGCAAACATGATTTTATCTTCCTCTGCACACTTGTTTATTTTTAAGACTGCCTCAGTCTTTTCTATCCAGCGTAAAGCTGCAATGGCTCCTTCATTTCCAGAGAATTCTATTGGTTTACAAGATCAGAATTCTTTGTAAGAACAACCATAAGACATGGTTCTTCTCCTTTTTGGAATTGGCAATTGAAGTAACGGTCCATTGTTTATGCTGTGACTGGGTTCAGTAGGTGGTCGTTTACTTCCACTATTACTTTTATTATTTTCCGCTTCCTTAACGGTTTTGACAATATATGGCATAGCGTCTATAATCCCTTGTGCCACTATGTGTTGGATGGCACTATTATCTAATTGGTTGCCATTATTATCGTTATTCGGGTTTTCTTGATTCACTTCATTGTCCATCTGGATTATAAACATTTACCACGTATTAATATCACGAAACAGGATTTGATGCAAACAATCACACAACAAGCACATTGATCAAAATCATCGTACATTGCGACATTTACTCTATTTCATATACATATATTTTACATGCTACAACTGGAAATTAAAATACAATACTAGCTATGCATCAGTAGGTAGTGGATTATCTATTTTAGTTGATTTTGTTTTCAAACTACTCGCATATATATTTATATCTATATTATTATTATTCTATTATTATTATTATTATTATTATTATTATTATTATTATTATTATTGATAGGGGTTCATCCAGTATTGCATGTTGCGCTCGTCATACTTCCAAACGAGCCTCTCTCCTATTTGCCTTATTCGTTCACTTTCATCTAACAACTCCTCACCAAAGGTACGGAGCTCCTGCACATTTTTGGTACTCATGGGTGGTGATGGTGCTGGTATCGGGTCAGGGAACTGGGACATCGGTTCTTCGTATGGGTATGGGTTTTCTAGGATTTCCAGAATATACTGGTCATTATCCCAATATGGATCTAGAGGGTCAAGATTTGGATAGGGTGCTACTGGGTTTTGTATAGGTTCCTCCAGTGGGTAGAGTTCTCGGTAATCCCTATGGTCGTCATTCCACGGATCATAATCTGGGGGATGGGGTGCTGGGACTCTAGGGATTTTGTTTGGGTCGAAGGCAGGTATTGGAATCTGGTCTACTGGGTTTGGTTCAATTTCCATGGGTTGAGTTGGAAACAGTGGTAACGGCTGTGGTGCGATGATTTGTTCTAAATTTGGGTCTGCGGCAGTAGTAGCTAGGATGTGAAAGTTAGCTAATCGCCTATTGAGTATATCTTGAGTTTGGGCGTTCATTTCCCTATTTGCTGCAGCTAAGGCCCGTTGCTGCTGCAACTTCCTCATTCTTTTCCTACGCTCGTGTGCTCCCCGACTGAACCATCATCTCTTTTTGGTAGGGAATGGTTCTTCGGACTGTGCCTTAAATATGAAAATCCCCTCTTCTGTGTCAGCTGAATACCCCGAGGGGGGTAGGCAGGGAAGAAGTTCCTTCATCCTTAGGAGAACTAGACAGTTGACGATAAGCGTCTAATGGTCCTTGATCACTCATACTGTAAACTAACAAATTGTCAAATAACACAAAACAATAAAATATGCACATAATCCCGTAGATAATTTCCTAACATAATAGATAAAATTTTGGTATCAGCAGAACACTTATATGGCTGAATCAGTGGCTGTAGCTCTGATACCACCTTCTGGCGCAACCCCCGACCCTTGCCCCGGAAGGCGGTCGACCGCGGCCTACTCAGAGATGGTGGTATCGGTGTTTATCAATTTTGGTAGCGGAATTTACATCAGGACCGTAGTTAGGAAATATTGTATCAGAGTAAAACACCTCATTTTATAATTAATAATTATATTGGGATAAACCCAAGTTTCCATTACAAACATGTTTTTAGCGATAAATCCTAATTTATTGAAATAAAACATCTTCTTATTTAGGTAACTTTTATATCCACTTTTCCAAGCCTTCAATGCTGTCCAGCTGGCTTCTATTTGGCTTTCACACTTTGTTACCTGAAACGCGTTTAAAAACATTTTATCAGCAACAAATACTGGCGAGTGTATCTCAATTTAATCAAAACAGGTTTTATCAGTTTACAACATTGAGGGCAATCCAGCAATTACATTTGTTTCCATCTACTTTAATTACCACCCACATTACTGTCAATCCTGACTGGTGGTAATGTTACTACTCACAGTGTAGTAATAAATTTTCTATACAAAACCCCAACATACCGACGATAATCGTAGAATACAAATACTCAATCATTGTTAAATATAAGTTAAAACAATTGAGGTTTTCTAAAAACAATTTACAAAAAGAAGGATTAACTCACATTGCTATTTTAGGTTTTTCCCTATGACTTCCTGATTATAATCTATCAAATTTAAATAATGCACACGCGTTAGTATAATAACCCATATTTACATTAGTTATACCCTCCCCGAGACAGAAACTCCAACGACTGAGTCAGGCAGAGCCTCGACATGCGTTACGGAGCACTAGATCAATTGGGCAGCTTATCTAATACGTAACCGGGGGTTAAAATACTTACAACGAGGCAGAGCTTCTCTAATTAGGGGGTATAATACCCGATATTAATTCTAATATTTCAGAATTGAGAGAGATCGAGAGAATTTTGAACGATTTGTGAACTGAGCCGATCGAACCAATTTATAGGGCTGTCCAGGGAGTCCCTGGCGCCCCGCGAAAGAGACCACAAGGGTCTTCGCGGCTCGCAAGATAGGGGGTGTAGGGCCTAGGCTTGCTGAGTGGCCGGTATAGCTTTGACGGATGGCAGGACACGTGGCAGCTCAGGGTTGTGCCACTTGACCCATCGCTCGCTCCCCGCGACAGATCCTAAGGGGTCTGTCGCGCCCCGCCAGAGACCATTTAATTTTATTTTTATTTTATTTTTATAAAATTAAAGTATTTGGGGCCCACTTTTCGTATACGGGTGTATTTTAGGACGTATAGGGGCGTTCTAAATATTTTAGGAGGGTTATTATACCCCTCCTCTCTCGCGCCCCGCCAGGGAGCCAATCCGGCAGAATGTTGTTCCCAGCTCGTTTATTGGTCATTTTTGTGTTTTTGTTTAGGTGTGTTTCTTGCATTAAACACCACCTAACTAACCCTAATCACTTCCTAACCCAACTCATTCCCACACTTTTTCCACTTTGCAAACACTTCATTTTCACTCTCAAACACTCTAAAATGAGCTGAGAAATCAGAATCAAGGTAGAAACATTCAAATTGCAAAAGTGAGTTAAAACTCACATTTCTTCCATCTTCTTTCACTTCTTCTTGCTTCTTAGCACTTGGAACACCTCTAAGAATGTTTCATAGGTTTTCCATGGAAAACCAAAGATGGAACATCACCACATTGAGGTTAAAAGTGCAAGAACTTTATGTTTTGAACAAAAACTTAGTTAAACATTCTTTAATCTTATGTTTTACTCATACATTTCAATGTCCTTATGCCACTAATCAAGCCTATGATTAGTGTGCTTAAAAACAAGTTTGTTACATACAAATCGGAGGTGTTTAATCCCTCCAAACTTTCTGTTTTGTATGGGTTTCTAACCCACAAGTGTTGAACAAGACTTGAGCTTGTGTATGTGTGATTACTTGGAAAGCTTGGGCTATCCTACTTACAATCCACACCTCATTTGATGATTTCTCTTAGTTAACATGTATGTTTCATTTCCGTATTGTTCATTCATGACCATCCTTGTTGTCCTTGTGATAACTTGTGCATTGGTGAATCTAAGAAAGAGGTTTTAAAAGGAAGGTTACCCTCCTACCTATATGCATGACTTCTATGGTAATCCTTGTTAAACTTGTTGGACTATAATCATATAATATGCTATATAAAATATATAAAATACAAATAATACATGTAAAAACCGAAGCCTTGATGATAACCAAATGGTTATTCATCAAGTTACTAAGTTACATCACCTAAGTGCTTAGTTCCTCGTTACGATTCTAATGGGTATTAACCCAGTGAAATTATTCTAACCCCTATGGGTTTTCATAGTGTCAAGGACGAGTACTAAGCCTAGATGATTATTTTCTTGTATAATTACTTTTGCTATACTTTTAATTCCAAATTCCTAATCCTTTGTTATCATCCAAATACTCATACACCTACGTTTTCTCGTGTAGAAGGACTTGGTGTTCCATCCTCAAACGACCAACAACTTGTCACGGAAGAACAAGTGGAAGCTTGCAAAACCGTGAGTACAATTGACCCATTTTTTTATTTTAACACTTTTTGGGTGCAATATGTTAACCTTATCAAAATCGCAACACTTCATACTTTATGCAAATGCACGAAACAATCCAAATACATGAATACTTAATTTGTTATACTTGATGCATATTTTTGGGTGATTCTTATGTGATACTATAGTCATTAGCTTCGTACGAGCCTCCATTTAACATGTATAGCGCTATAGGATTAACACACCACCCGTGAACGAGAGGTCATGTTAAATTTCTTTCTTTATTGCGTAAACAGAGGGTTGACAAGAAATATTGCATGCCATGATATGTTGATCTTGAATAACTTAGGTTGCCATGTGGATTCGTTTTAAACTTTTTATACTTATACTTATATATTTAAACTTGTGTACTCGCCAATGCATTTTTGTGTTGAACTATACTTTGTTAACATGTTGCAGGTTGATGAGGTTTATTATGATGAAATCTAATAGGATCGACACTAGAAACGCACTTTAATTTACTAGATTTGTTACTTATTTTGAAACTTGTTGTATTGTCCTTTATGTTGTACTTTGAAATTCTTGATGTAATTTGACAATTGTGTTATGATATGAAATCGGTTTGAATTAATTAATGTCGCCAATAGCATTATGTGTGATGAACAATCTTTCTTCGTCTCACTCTGATGTTTCCGCCATCAGTTGTGGTGTGACAGATTGGTATTAGAGCCATAACTGTAGGGAATTAGGTAGAATTGCCATGTTCAACCTAGTCTATAGTAGGTACCTTATTTTGACCATTCTTGTTACTTGTTTAAACGTTTATTCTTCCTATCTTGCTTCTTTCTCTTCTTTTTGGTCTTAATACTTACATTATGTCTTTCCTAAGACATTTTTACACAAATACACTTTTCAAGACTTGAAGACACTCGTAATAAAAACGAGACGAGTTTACCAAAATAGGCGTGAAACCAAAATTTGGTGAACGACTCTCATTCCGCTTATTCTATTTTTGCATGAAATTACAATCCACATCTTAATGGTAAATTTCTGTTACACCCAAAAAATGGGTTTGGTAATCAAACCACGTTAATGCTAAAGAACGGGTAAAATACCGTTAGTGGTAAAAATTAACCCGAAAAATATTAGGATTTAAATAATAAACCCAATATTAAAAAAAAAAGAATAAAAGCTTTTGAGGAAATAAAGTTCATTAGAGGCCTGAGATTAACGGGACTTAAAATAAAATGGGTTTTAACTCCCCGACCCTAGGAATAATTAACCTAGTTAGTGATGTGTATTTAAGTGAAAACAATAAAGAAAACAAAAACTAGTGAACCTTTTATAAAAGGTTGGAACTAAAGGGACCAAAGTTGTAACAAAGGAAACTTGAGTTTTATAAACAAAAAAAAAACACACAACACACACACATGGTGTGTGGATCGATCATCAGGGGACAAAAAGGGGTAAACCCTAGTTCTTCAACAAAATCTTCAAATTGAAGGGCCAATCGAAGACCAAATTCGGGTTTGAACGTATATTAACGATCACCAAGTCAAGGGGATCGTAAGGTATGTCGAAATTGTGGCATTTATGAAGTTGTGAAATTTGATTAATAGTAGAAGAATTCGATTTATGTATGAATCGTAGTGGCTATGGCCGAATTTGAGATGTATGATTGATTAGCAACAAACCCTAAGTGAATATTTAAAGTAAATTATTATGATTTAGGTGTTTGGGTGAAATTACCACACCTAGCTAAATGGGTTTTTAGATTATGATGAACTTAATGTTAAACTTGTGATTAGAATAATCATATTGGATAGTAAAAGTAAGTTACTTAAACAATTTATAAGTTTGAGTACTTGATCATGCATGATTTGAAATGGATTTTGAAGGTTATGATGAAATTCTTGACATTGAAGTTCTTGCATAAAGTGTAAGAATTTAAAGATGGATAAAGATAAAATAGAGGTTTAGAATCATCATACTTGCTATATTCAAGAAGAGAGTTCTTAAACAAGTGTTAAGATTTAATTAGCACATGTATACGAAATGGGTTTTTATTTTTAATGAAAGTATGAGTTTCATGGAATTGTATGATTATATGATGTTTATAAACTATGTTGATGAATGTAGTTAAATTAGTGGCCTAAAAATAGCACCTACCGAATAGTTGAAGGAATGCCTAAGTGAGTTCATCGAATTCAATTGTGCATTTCATACATTAAAAAGGGACAGTTGACTTTTGAAAGTCAAACTGACCTTTAATAAGATCGAATGATAATTTTGATAGAAAATACATAAGGTGGAATAGTCGTGATTGATAATGACTAATCTAACCATCTTACGAATTATGATGATAGTTTGACGCTTAACAAGCTATGTGGAAGCTTGGGGAGGAAGCGGGTGAAACGAATCAAGTATGAAAAGAAAAGCGTAGTTTGGATGCGAGGTAAGTTAAGCTTACACCCCTTTTTTAATTACAATACACTTACTTGTGAGTATTGATTATGAATTATGTTAAGTATTTGAAATATGATGTTCCGGCACGATATAATGCAAGTCGGAATAAGTAAGAATGGTAAGAAACCAAAAATTGTGGTAAAAAAAGGGTAAAAACGGTAAACAAGTCGGGTGAAGACTAACAAATAAAGAATTTTGAACATCACGTTATGGGGTGAACCGTAACGGGTAAAAGTGGTTAAATAATAATCCGTACACGAGTTGACGTATAGATAAAAGATTTGAAAAGACACCATTTGGTGAAAGTCATAACGGGTCAAACAATTTAAGAAATGTCTTTTAAGTAATAAGAACTCACGGTGCAAACCGGAATAGGTTAAAGGGGCGAGATGGTATCAAAATACCATCATATGATGATAAATGGACATTTCGGCTAAATGGGTCAAATGGTGTGTTAACACTAGGGGTGCAAACGAGCCGAGCCGAGTCCGAGCCCGAGCTCGGCCAGGCTCGAGCTCGAGCTCGATTAACTTATGAGAGCTCGGCTCGATTCGAGCTTTGTTTTCAAAGCTCGAGCTCAGCTCGTTTGTATTTTATCAAGCTCGAGCTCGGCTCGGGCTCGGCTCGTTTATTATCTATTAATTAGTAATATTAAATAAAAATAATATAAATAATAGACTTTTTACGTTTGCGAGCTCGATAAGTAAAGCCCGGGCTCGGGCTCGTTAACTAAATAAGCTTATTTTTAGGTTCAAGGTCGGCTTGTAAACAAGTTTAAATAAGCTCGGCTCGACTCGGCTCATTTAGAATAAGGCTCGATAAGGCTCGACGAGCCTAACGAACTTCACATGTGAGGCTTGAGCTCGGGCTCGATAAACAAACGAGCTTTGTTTTGAGGCTCAAGCTCGGCTCGGGCTAGATAAGGCTCGGCTCGTTTCGAGTTTTTTTCTTGAGCCGGTCTCGAGTAGCTCGCGAGCCGCTCGGCTCATTTGCACCCCTAGTTAACACCATTTGACAATAATAACTGATGACCGCTTGTTGAGTTTTGTGATCAGAGGAAATAACATATGGTTTGCGTTGCTTTTAACTAGAAAATTAAAAGCGAAAAGTATTTAAACGGGTCAATGCTATGACCCGATCCAGGTACGTATAAGTAAGATTATGGCTAAAAGGTGTGATTTTGGTCAAATATATTGTTGATAGTCATTCGTCGTAAAATGAGGTACTAAAATTGACTAAAACGCCCTTGATGGGTAAATCGGGCAAACGACCCTTATGGGTTGTTTAGGAACTTGTATTATGATTATGTAATCCTTAGATACGTATAAAAGTTATAGACATAAACTTTCATGGGTCAAATGCCTAAGAATGGGTCATTTGCGTAAAATGACTAACCGAAGGGTAAAATTTGGGATAATTGGTTCATTATGTTAAATCCACCACAAAAATAGTTGTGGTGGAATATAAGTAGGTATTTTAAAGTGGGAATGCGAAGTGTGAAAAGAGAAGAGCGAGTTTGATGCTTAAATGCATAAAAATCGCTCTAAACGGGTCAAAACGAATTACGCGCATAACTCGGAAAATGGCCGCGTAATTCACTAAGTACCAAGTATAAGTTAAAGATTGGGAGATAAAGTAGTAGTTTATGACTTTATAGTAAATGAGAAACAAGTATGGTTAATGAATTACGAAACGGGTCAAAAATATTATAATTGAATTTTAAGCCGATGGCTTAAAATCCAAAAAATTGTTAATCCGGATGTCGGATTTTAACTCCATGTGATGGAGAATCAAATTACGATCGCATAAGAAAAAGAATCGTGTAAAACGGATCAATGACGAATAAGTTATTGTCGTTTCCGTAAAAACTGGTATTGCTGGGAAAATGCAGCTCTCAAAAAACGAACATGCTGGAAAAAGGTACCCCTCGCGCCACACGAGGGAGCAATGTGGTGCCGGCGCGTGGCGCGACGGCGCACTGTTTCGGCGAAATTTTTTTATTTTAATCAGTTTTGCCTCGCGAACTCGTTTAAACACGTTTTAAACTACGTATGACTAATTTAATTCATGTTTTATGAATTGTCGGTATAATTTACAATACCGGAGGACGATCAAGCTCAACGAAGAACCGAACACGATCAAGATACAAGCTTCCGCACATAGTTTCATCGTCATTATAAACGACAAATTCATACATATTATGTTGTATTGTTTTTATTGAGAAAAATTTTAAATAAACCCGTATTTTCATAAGTATGTGTAATCATCATTAATACACATTTTTAGTCTAAATTTATAAGAAAACCATTAAATATTGGTAAGGGTCTTACAAGTTGGTAATCAGAGCTCAAGGTTAAAGAGTGAAGTGTGTTCGGTTCGAGGCTTGATCACAAATCCGGTAAGTATATTATATTAATGGTTTAGCATGATTAAAGTTTTGTGAATAACACATAGGGTTATCGTGTAATACACGTTACCCCAATTAAATCGATAAAGGATCAATATAGATAACGAAATTACGTGCGTTGACACATACAGTGGAAAGCCTTGTATTATGATACAGGCGTTTATTGATGTTGACATTACTAATCTTTGTAAATGTTTTAGTTGAAGGACACTCGCATCTGAAGATAGCGAGAGTTGAACAAATTGCAGATATGACGGAGGAACGGTCCGAAGTATGGCAAGCAGAGCATGCTCACCAAGGACCTAAATCGCGTAACAATCGCGAATAAGAGTAATGGCAAGGAGAGCCCGTTGGGTCAAGCATTATAGGTACACGTTTTAAATTATTGCACAAATAGTAATATGCAACAAATACGTAGAAACTGACTGTTGCATATGTAGGATAAAAACTTGGAAAAACCCTGAATAGGACACCTATACAGGACGATGTTTCCAAGAGCAATTAAGTAGAAATAAGTGTTATTCACGATTGTGAATAACAAGATATTAACAAAATTAGTTTACATAGAAACTTCGATGGAAGTAATCATCCAAGTAAATAATTCTCAATATAATACTATTGAGAAAAGTAGCGATCACATTAACGAAGGTGATGGTATAACAGTTTGATAAAAGGAAAACATTATAGACGTTCAAGAATAAAATGGGTAAAACTAATGATTGTTAAATAACAATTAAATAAAGTGTTACCGATTGAAACCATGAATATGGAAATTATTAGAGGAGTTACTTACATGGGGCGTGATGCGAAAATTATAAAAAGGTCATGTGTGTCATGTGATCGGTTACTCTAGCCAAGTAAGTAGTGAACATATGATACCATGAACTTCTTATAATGGACACAATTACGTCCGATGTGGTATGGATGGGTGAATAGGACGAATTAAAAGGGTACCCAAAATGGATCAAATAAGTAAAATATTTGATAATAAATGTAAACGCAAGACGGGTAACGGAAAGCGTATTACATTAGAATAACGAGCCCGAGGGAAGGGACAAGAATCAAGGTGAATGAGAATACGGGCCGAATAATGAGAATGTTAAGGCATAGGGATAAAAGTTTGACTGTCATAAGTGATGAAATTCACACAAACAAGTCAAACGGATTAAATAAAGAATAAAGGACTTGGTTGAATAAAAGCGATGGATTTCGCTAAAACGACCAAATAAATTAACACGAAGTCTAAATGCAAACCAGAATGGTTGCTTTGATGATGACTTCGGTAAAATACCCGAAAGATGGGTAGAATTTTGAGTATATGCGTAAACCAAGAGACGGAAACGCGAATTAGAAAGTCAAAAGACTCGGATTATGAGTTATGACGAAAAGACTATAAGATTATGCAAACGGAAATTTTGATAATTATGTTCAACTATTTTAAAGTTGAACGGGTTGAATAAAGAATGAAGTTTGACATTCATAAGTGATAAAATCTCACACGAACAAGTCAGACGAGATAAATAAAAAAATAACGCTTGAAAATGCAATTAAGCGCAAACCAAATAATGGGAGCGCAAAATGTTAATAAACCTATGTAATGGGTCATGAGAGAATATAAAAAGGAATAGGCAAACTAGTAAAACAAGAGTGTTAAAAACATAAAGATAAAGAACCCGGGTAACGGGTTGTAAAGAAGTATAGGTATGAACCAGGTAACGGCAAGCATAGAACGAACCGACGTGTAAATGACGTAAGAAGTCATAGAGTCGGAAGATTAGTTCAAAAAAAATGAATGTAGCCTTAGACTACGATCAAGGTCAATAGAATTCAAGAATGAAAATGAATGATTGCTAAATTTAAAAGGGTGCCTTAACGCCGAAAGTATATCTTTAGAACGAAATAAGTAAGGGGATGATCTACGAGATCACCAAAACCTTTGGTAGTAAATAGTGTGAAGGTCTACGAGACCGAATAACCCTCGGGTCACGAATAAAGAAATGAACTATAAGGGCCTCGCCAAAAAGGTATGAAGGCCTATAGAAAAAGCCTACGAGGCTAAGTGAAAGAACCTACGGGTCACTTGGAGTAAAGCTTGGGAATTGATTACAATTCCCCGCGTAAAATAGTAACGGAAGGGAATAAATCTTTAGACATCAATTTCTTGATATAAGTAATTGACATAAGTTAAAGAGAGAACGTTAAACTAAAATTCAGTTTTAGTAAGAAGCAGCGTTTCAACAAATAAATATTATGAGAGAAATTAGAAAGTAGTTAATATAAAAGAAACAGGTCTTGACACCAATAGATGTAAGGTGATAAATTTGAAAGGAAGATTTTTGGTATGAAAAGTTACATAAACTTAAACAGAACGTGGTGCGATGCGATCATGGTCTAGATAAGTAATATAAAAAGTAATAGCATTGTAGCACGAGCTATGGCATGGGGGATTAAGAATGCTTGTAGCCTTGGGAAGGCAATTGTTGGGTCAAATTAGAGAATGATGTTATCAATTAAGGCGACTTTAATTGGCGATTTTATTATTTGTATGATGTAGTGTGATAGTCGGATATTTTAGTAAGTTTAATAGGTTTTCCAAGCAAGAGGCGGCTTACTTGGAGGACAAGGCTCAGGTGCTATAAATAGAATATTAGTCATCACTTTTAGAGTGTGCATTTGGGAGCCACCACCCCAGGGGAGCTCACCCGGGGTGGGTCATTATCTTTTGTATTTGTTCATCACTGTCAATCAAAATAGCTTTGTTCCAATCCTTAAAGTTTATATCTTTATTGCTTATTATCGTTTGTTCTTGGCTCGAATCACCCGTCTCCATATTTTATACCGAACTAAGACTGAAACTGGATCATTTTGGACCTATCATTTGGTATCAGAGCTTCGGTGGCTCATTTCGTTTCGGTTCGGTCGCATCTACATCGAAAATCCGCCGAAGATGTAAAACGGATTGTAGATTTATATTTTTTTGGTAGTTTCAGATCTGGGGAGCTTATGTTGGTGTTGTTTTCATATCTGCGACTTTAATGTTCATTCAGTCAAGATATGAGCTTGTGAAAAAGTAAGAAAGCAGTAAGATGGAGGGAGAAGCTGGTGTGGTATGTTTATGTCGTTTTCAGATCCGGCAACCTTGTTGATTCCGGTGTTTTTGTTCATCCAACTACACACTGCTGAGTGTGTGTTGTAGAGAGGAGAGAGAACGATGGAAAGGGAGCAGAAGGAATCTGGTTTGATCGGTTCTTAAACGAAAACTCGAATGAGATCGACGCGCCGGTGCTAGAAATGACGCGCTGCCGGAGGACGACGGAGATGAGATCGTCGATATATACAATGACGTCGTTTACGAACGAACTATTAACAGCAGGTGACCGGTAAATATAACAATACCGAGCTTCACTTGGCGGCACGACGTTGCGATGAGATGGAGGTTAAACGGATTCTCGATGAGATTAATGAGCAAATGTTGAGGTCCGGAACGATTTAGAAGGGATTATTGATGATGACGGTGCTTGGTAGCACTTAATGTTTTACGGTTATGAAGGAGTTCTTGGGGTGTTCTACGGTGGAAGATGGATGACGATTACAGTGGTGGTACAGGGTGGCGGTGCTGTGTCTGGCGTCTTTCAGATAACGGTGGGGCAAGGTGGTTAATGACAGGTCTTTGATGATATGGTAATGGTCGGAGATCGTTGTTTTCGGCCGGTGAATAACTTCCGGTGATGTCGGCTGACGCAATGTCCGGTGATGTTGGCTGAATAACATTTGCGTCTAGGGTTCACAAGAGTTTCTTGCATGGGCCTAATGATTAAAATGACCCAATGATTTTCTGATGATTACCTCGGCCCATGTGTGAATAAGTTTTATGATGTCAGGTGCAAGGTGCAGAATTAGTACGGTCAAGAGGAGTTGACAGATTATTGTCGGCAGCTAGGGTTTACACATGATGGGCGATGATAGAACATCACCATGTGGAATGTCTGTTTCTTTATAACATGAGCTCACTTAAACACCAGGTATGGAATTTCATTGATAAATGGATTTAATTTTTTTTTGGGCCACGCAAGTAGTTCCTAGGGAATTAAATGATTGGGTCATGATTATTCTCATGGAATGTGTACAACGATTGTGTTAAACAATTTTAGCCGGGCCCTTTAAATGCTTTTCATGAAGTTCAAGAGCCACACACAGATTAATTTGTTCTAGACTGTTGGATTACTATTAAATGCAACATTGTCGCTTGGAGAGGTAACCTAGATAGACTTGCTACGAGAGTGAACTTAAAAAGAAGGAATGTGAACATCATTTCTGTTTTGTGTCCTTTATGTAATGAGTTTGAGGAAATAGTGGAGCACCTTTTTACGACGTGTTCTGTGGTGAATCGGGTGTGGTCGGAGTTAAGTGTTTGGTGTAAGATCCCCCCCAATTTTTGTTTTCAACTTCAAAGACATTCTGGATTCACACATTTATTCTCATGCTGGAAAAAAGGCTAAAAAAATCATCCAAGGGTTAGTGATTATTTCGTGTTGTTGCATATGGAAAGGAAGGAACGACATGGTCTTCAATCAAATCAGGCGTAGCCCGCAGGAGATTGTGAGGGAGATTAAGTCGAGATGATATAGTTGGATCAGAAATAGAACGTCATGTAATCATATTAGTTGGGGTAACTGGTGTAAATACCCTATGTATATGCTGTAATTTTTTTGTGCCCTTTGCCCGTTTGGGTATGGGGAGTGTGTTCTTGTTTGGCCTTTTGCCCGTTTGGGTCGGAGGTTGTTTTTAATGAAGTTTTCTTGTCAAAAAAAAATTTATCATTGTGCCGGGTCTTAGAAGTTCATTTGTGGGCCTACATATTTGATGTAATTTTAGGCAGGAGAGTTAATGATACATTTTTAGGCCGGGTCTTAAAATTCTTATTTGTGGGCCTATTATTTTTTTATCAGTTTTACGCCAGGAGTACAAGGTTATTTTTATGGGCCAACGATTTAAAGTCTTTTTTTTGGGGGCCGCGAACAAGAATGGGCCAGAGATTTTATGATATATTTTGGGCCGTTGATTTATATGGTATTGGGTGACTTTAGCGATGGATCATGATCTCAATGCAATCTGACAGAATTGACGATCATCACAATGAAGCTAATTATTTAATTTTTATCACTAGAGTTCGAACCCTATCATATGCCTATTACAGTTGTATCTTCAAAAGTAAGATAATGAGCTTTGATTGACAAGATATAGGAGGGTCTACATTTACGGGGAAAACGACAATGAAGATTTTGGGTATTTAGTCGATTTGTGAAGATTCGAAGACGACGTCAGATTTATTTTTTGAAGATCATTTGACGAATTGATAGCATCATTCTCGGGGGAATATTGTTGGGTCAAACTAGAGAATGATGTTATCAATTAAGGCGACTTTAATTGGCTATTTTATTATTTGTATGATGTAGTGTGATAGTCGGATATTTTAGTAAGTTTAGTAGATTTTCCAAGCAAGAGGCGGCTTGCTTGGAGAACAAGGCTCAGGTGCAATAAATAGAATATTAGTCATCACTTTTAGAGTGTGCATTTGGGAGCCACCACCCATGGGGAGCTCACCCGGGGTGGATCATTATCTTTTGTGTTTGTTCATCACTGTTAATCAAAAGATAATGAACAAACACAAAAGATAATGATCCACCCCGGGTGAGCTCCCCCGGGGTGGTGGCTCCCAAATGCACACTCTAAAAGTGATGACTAATATTCTATTTATAGCACCTGAGCCTTGTCCTCCAAGCAAGCCGCCTCTTGCTTGGAAAACCTACTAAACTTACTAAAATATCCGACTATCACACTACATCATACAAATAATAAAATCGCCAATTAAAGTCGCCTTAATTGATAACATCATTCTCTAATTTGACCCAACAATATTCCCCCGAGAATGATGCTATCAATTCTTCAAATGATCTTCAAAAAATAAATCTAACGTCGTCTTCGAATCTTCACAAATCGGCTAAATATCCAAAATCTTCATTGTCGTTTTCCCCTGCAAATGCAGACCCTCCTATATCTTGTCAATCAAAGCTAATTATTTAATTTTTATCATTGGAGTTTGAACCCTATCATATGCCTATTGATTGTTGATTGTTTTAGTCCAAAACACCTATTGATTAGGTGTTTGCACTATGACAAAGTTAAGAAAAATCATAGAATGAAGATGAAGCTAATGGTTTGATGATTACAACAAGTGTTGTATTGAATCCAAACAAAGAAATAAACAATAGAGCACCTGGAGATCTGATTAAGCACTATCAAAGAAGATCAAAGGTAAACAACACAAGTTTTTCACCAAGACTAGCCAAAAGCTTGGCTAGGGCAACAATTCATTAGCTTATATATTATCTGACTTGCCAGCATAATTATAATTATGCTGGAATATTAACTACACCAACTCAGAATTGCAACTTACAAAACATTACAACTTTATTCCCTAGACGTCAATAAAGCTACAAACTATAACAAAATCAATCCAGTTCAAGTATCAACGATCTCACAAGATCCAACAGCAATGTTAGTATAAAAGCGATGGGTTTCGCTAAGTTAACTGGACAGATCATGAAGAGTCTGGTTGACAAAAGTGAAAGATTTCACTAAAAATCCAAACGGGCAAAAATAACGAAAGATTTCACAATTTTTTTTAAATTGTGTTATTTCACATGAAAGGTGAAGACTTTACCATACCTTCTTCGTAATACCAATAAATAGTGAAAGTATGAGCAACGCCCAAGTAATTACCGAAACTACGTAAGAAAGGGTTCGGCGACGAAACCTCTTTAAGGGGGGTAGACTTGTAACACCCCAAAAACGGGTTTTGTAATCAAACCACGTTAATGTTAAAGAACAGGTAAAATACCGTTAGTGGTAAAAATTAACCCGGTAAATATTAGATTTAAATAAATAAACCTAATATTAAACAAAAAGAGAATAAAAGCTTTTGAGGAAATAAAGTTCATAAGAGGCCCGAGATTAACAGGACTTAAAATAAAACGGGTTTTAACTCCCCGAACCTACTAAGTTAGCTAGGAATAATTAAACTAGTTAGTGATGTGTATTTAAGTGAAAACAATAAAGAAAACAAAAACTAGTGAACCTTTTATAAAAGGTTGGAACTAAAGGGACCAAAGTTGTAACAAAGGAAACTTGAGTTTTATAAACAAAAAAAAATACACACAACACACACACATGGTGTGTGGATGGATCATCAGGGGACAAAAGGGGTAAACCCTAGTTCTTCAACAAAATCTTCAAATTGAAGGGCCAATCGAAGACCAAATTCAGGTTTGAACGTATATTAACGATCACAAAGTCAAGGGGATCGTAAGGTATGTCGAAATTGTGGCCTTTATGAAGTTGTGAAATTTGATTAATATTAGAAGAATTCGATTTATGTATGAATCGTAGTGGCTATGGCCGAATTTGAGATGTATGATTGATTATGAACAAACCCTAAGTGAAGATTTAAAGTAAATTGCTATGATTTAGGTGTTTGGGTGAAATTACCACACCTAGCTAAATGGGTTTTTAGATTATGATGAAGTTAATGTTAAACTTGTTATTAGAATAATCATATTGGATAGTAAAAGTAAGTTACTTAAACAATTTATAAGTTTGAGTACTTGATCATGCATGATTTGAAATGTGTTTTGAAGGTTATGATGAAATTCTTGACATTGAAGTTCTTGCATAAAGTGTAAGAATTTAAAGATGGATAAAGATAGAATAGAGGTTTAGAATCATCATACTTGCTATATTCAAGAAGAGAGTTCTTGAACTAGTAATCAGCACATGTATACGAAATGGGTTTTTAATGAAAGTATGAGTTTCATGGAATTGTATGATTATATGATGTTTATAAACTATGTTGATGAATGTAGTTAAATTAGTGGCCTAAAAATAGCGCCTACCGAATAGTCGGAGAAATGCCTAAGTGAGTTCGTCTAACTCAATTGTGCATTCCATACATTAAAAAGGGACAGTTGACTTTTGAAAGTCAAACTGACCTTTAATAAGATCGAATGATAATTTTGATAGAAAATACGTAAAGTGGAATAGTCGTGATTGATAATGACTAATCTAACCATCTTACGAATTATGATGATAGTTTGACGCTTAACAAGCTAGGTGGAAGCTTGGGAGGAAGCGGGTGAAACGAATCAAGTATGAAAAGAAAAGCGTAGTTTGGATGCGAGGTAAGTTAAGCTTACACCCCCTTTTTAATTACAATACACTTACTTGTGAGTATTGATTATAAATTATGTTAAGTATTTGAAATATGATGTTCCGGCACGATATAGTGCAAGTCAGAATAAGTAAGAATGGTAAGAAACCAAAAATTATGGTAAAAAGGGGTAAAAACGGTAAATTAGTCGGGTGAAGAGTAACAAATAAGGAATTTTGAACATCACGTTATGGGGTGAACCGTAACGGGTAAAAGTGGTTAAATAATAATCCGTACACGAGTTGATGGATAGATAAAAGATTTGAAAAGACACCATTTGGTGAAAGTCATAACGGGTCAAACAATTTAAGAAATGTCTTTTAAGTAATAAGAACTCACGGTGCAAATCGGAATTAGTTCAAGGGGCGCGATGGTATCAAAATACCATCATATGATGATAAATGGTCATTTCGACTAAACGGGTCAAATGGTGTGTTAACACCATTTGACAATAATAACTGACGACCGCTTGTTGAGTTTTGTGATGGCAGGAAATAACATATGGTTTGCGTTGCTTTTAATTAGAAAATTAAAAGTGAAAGGCATTTAAATGGGTCAATGCTATGACCCGAGCCAGGTTCGTATAAGTAAGATTATGGCTAAAAGGTGTGATTTTGTTCAAATATATTGTTGATAGTCCTTCGTCGTAAAATGAGGGACTAAGATTGACCAAAACGCCCTTGAAGGGTAAATCGGGCAAACGACCCTTATGGGTTGTTTAGGAACTTGTATTATGATTATATAATCCTTAGATACGTATAAAAGTTATAGGCATAAACTGTCGTGGGTCAAATGCCTAAGAATGGATCATTTGCGTAAAAATTACTAACCGAAGGGTAAAATTTGGGATAATTGGTTCATTATGTCAGATCCACCACAAAAATAGTTGTGGTGGAATATAAGTAGGGATTTTAAAGTGGGAATGCGAAGTGTGAAAAGAGAAGAGCGAGTTTGATGCTTAAATGCATAAAAATCGCTCTAAACGGGTCAAAACGAATTACGCGCATAACTCGGAAAATGGCCGTGTAATTCACTAAGTACCAAGTATAAGTTAAAGTTTGGGAGATAAAGTAGTAGTTTATGACTTTATAATAAATGAGAAACAAGTATGGTTAATGAATTACGAAACGGGTCAAAAATATTATAATTGAATTTTAAGCCGAGGGCTTAAAATCCAGAAATTGTTAATCCGAATGTTAGATTTTAACTCCATGTGATGGAGAATCAAATTACGATCGCATAGGAAAAAGAATCGTGTAAAACAGATTAATAACGAATAAGTTATGGTCGTTTCCGTAAAAACTAGTATTGCTGGGAAAATGCAGGTCTCAAAAAACGAATCTGCTGGAAAAAGGTACCCCTCGCGCCACGCGAAGGAGCAATGTGGTGCCGGCGCGAGGCGTAACGGCGCACTGTTTCAGCGAATTTTTTTTATTTTAATCAGTTTTGCCTCACGAACTCGTTTAAACACGTTTTAAACTACGTATGACTAATTCAATTCATGTTTTATGAATTGTAGGTATAATTTACAGTACCGGAGGACGATCAAGCTCAACGAAGAACCGAACACGATCAAGATACAGGCTTCCGCACATAGTTTCGTCGTCATTATAAACCACGAATTCATACATATTATGTTGTATTGTTTTTATTGAGAAAAGTTTTAAATAAACCCGTATTTTCATAAGTATGTGTAATCATTAATACACATTTTTAGTCTAAATTTATAAGAAAACCGTTAAATATTGGTAAGGGTCTTACAATTTCCGATTCGAATTCTAGTGGACCCTCGTCAAAGTGTTGAAATTAAATTTTGACCCGACGAGTACCAACCACATTAGGGTACAAAATTTTCAAGTTAGAGGTGAAACCCGCATCTTGTCGATTAAGTCCCATTCCTCTATTTTCAATCTCCCCAAAGTTTTGATTGTTTCAATCGATTAGAGACGTGTAGTAACTGGAAGGGTAAGATACCGTTAATCGCTTCTCGACGAGATTATCTTACCTATAGGCCAAAGCACGTTTCTCTAATTTAAAGGAATTTCGATTCACTTTAGAATAGTCGACGTTTCTAAACCCGAAACAATCCTATGTTTTATGAGCCTCTCTTTCATGCTATCTCAATTTATATGTGATTTTATACTTGTTACCTCGTTCATTTCAAAACCGTTACACGATTCACATGTCTCTCGCAATCAAAAACAATAATGATTCTCATGAACAAACTAAATTTATACTCTTTTTACGCATTCATACGTGTTTATGCTTTATGAATACTTGTTGAATTCATGCTAATTATGTGAACCATACGTGATATGCCATGCTTACGTGCTTTTACATGCAAAACTTATTTTGAATTTATGATCAAGTCTCATCCTTTCCTTCTCTTTCGATTCTTTAGATGTCGTCCAACGCTTTGTCGAAGAAGACCAAGTCCAAGAAGGACTCCACCTCCAGCTCCTAATCGAAGAAGGATTCAACCTCCAACGCCAACTCCGAAGCGATGTCAAAAAAGGATTGTATGAAGTTTATGTCCAAGCAGATAGCTAAGGTCATACCAGACATCGTCAGCAGAATTCAGACTAACCCCGATTCACCCCATGGTTTCAGTCGACTCGAAGGTGGAAACACCTAAATCGACGTTCCAATTCAAACAATTCATGGCCTGTAAGCCTTTGGAGTTTACTGGCAAGGATGGCGCCACTACCATGATGAACTGGTTTGACGTGTTCGAACTCACCTTTCTTCAAAGCGGGTGTCCCGATGATCTGCGAACCCTGAATGCCGCAGGGGTGTTCCGTTTGAGGGCACTCGAATGGTGGACCTTCGAGCATAACAAACGGGGGAATGATGTAGCCCACGCCTTACCTTGGGACGAACTGAAGCAACTCATGAAGGACGAGTTTTGTCCTCCTCACGAGCTCCAAAAGTTGGAAAACGAGTTTTGGAACTTGATACAAAAGGGGAGCGACAACGCTGGTCTAAATGCGTGCTTCAAGCAATTTTGTGTCCTCTGCCCTGGTCAGGTCGACACCGTCCCCAAAGCTGTAGCCAAATTCTTTCGTTGTCTCCCACCCTTTTTGATGAACCATGTTGCTTCATCCTGCCCCAAAACCATTGAGGATGCTTTCCGTATATCCGTTGAGCTTAACGACAATTGTATTCTTCATGGAACCTACGACAAGGTTTCGACGAAGAATGCGCACCAAGCAACCACCAATACCACCACCATTGAACCCTCACAATCCCACTTGACCAAGAAAAACCGAGGCAAGAAGCGGAAGGCTTCAAGCCAAAACTGTGCGGTCGTCACTCCGCTAAACCCTCAACCTATACAATCACTAGTTGCCGCCATCACCAATGAACCACAATGATGAGTGTGATAACCCGAGATTTCAAGTTCATTCATTTACGTATTTTCTGTGTGACAATTCTGTTTGGATAAATTGTTTAGTGATTATGTGTTGTGTTATTGTTTAAAAGACCAAAGTTGCTATGATTGTTGAATTGCTAAGTTATTGTGAATGAACGAATTAAACTCTCGGTACATTAAAACCACACACGACGAAACCCTCAAGTGTTTCGCCACAAATCATTCCGACGAAGCACGGGAGTTTCGCCATTAGCTTGTCCGACGAAACGAAGGTTTCGTCACCATGGGATATTTCACCGGCCCAAATCCTTTTGAATCCCAGGAGAGGCCCAGTTGTCCGTTTGGCAATATATGTACATACTCAGCAGTTACGAAACATTTTTAGAAAACCCTAATCTACTCCGGGGAGTTCGACGGCAGTTCCCTCCTCTTGTGAAGTCTTTTTCCCGCGAATCAAACTTATCTTCCCGATACCACGGTTAGTGTCTTGGTCCGATCAATAGATTAATCTAAAGACTTGTAGTAGTGTGATATAAGGAATCGTGTGAATGATGCTTCTTTGATTGATCGGCTGTTTCAATCTATGACTACGAGATTAGGGATGACGTGTTTCTATGATCATTATTAGATTAGACTTGTATGTGATTCTGGTGTTATACATAACTGATGAACTATTAGGGTTACAATGATGAATTCATGCTAACAGTTATGATGAATGATGAACGATAATGATATGATGATTAATGATGTTGTTGGTAGATTAATCAAGAGTAAAAACAATGATATGCTTGCATGATAAAACCAGAAACTGATTGATCTGTAAGCGGCGATAAGGAAACTGTAACACTAGGGTTTGATGAAATGTTGAAACTGTCAAGATAGCCGACGAAACATAGTGAGTTTCGTCCCATGTTAACTCGACGAAACATGGTGAGTTTCGTCACAATGTCAACTCGACGAAACACATGGTGTTTCGTCACATAGGGTTTCGTCGAGTGTAACTTTCGCCGGAGGACTTCACATGAACAGTAGGTTATGATGATTGCATGTGTTGTAAAGATTGAATGACATTAATCGAGAACAGGAAACTTGATGTATCTAGTATGTATGGTAAACCATCTGTTACGTGTGTTACGAGCTAAACTAATTGTTACCTGTTAAGCCATGGTTCTACTATGAATGCACACTATCAACGTATGTGATCAACGTGAATGTAAACTGATTTTTGTATACGTGAATATCATAGGCTGTGACTGTTTAAGTGTGAACAATTAATTAATCAAACCGAGCAAACCAAGGTGAGTTCACTGCTCTTTTTCCAAGCATGCGTCCCGGGTTGGGGACATCTGCCAAACGTTCCGGGAAGGGAATGTCGGGTAATGGGTTTGACTGGAATGTTAAACCTGGGTTGTTGGTTAATACACGTCTGTATCTATCGTTCAAGTCCCTCCTACCGATCGTTGCTTGTAGGGCAACTGGGTACTAGTTAGTAGCGCTACTTAGGTTTGGCACCCTCACACCGCACCGAGGAGGTCGGGAGTGAAGTAGTGACCCCCATCTTGACCATTGCTTTGATAGAGGCAATGGGGTTTAGGGCAAAAAATCTGGAGCCATCTGCGGTAAGCGTGTGATTAACAACAATGAATCTGTGAAACGTTTTAAACTGGTAACTGGTAACTAAACACGATATCAAACTTTGAACTCACCAGCGTCGTCTGACACACTTGTCTACATGCTTGCAGGTCGTTAGATTTCTGATTATGGACTTGCTATCTGGGAGCGCTGGAGTGGTCATGGATCGAGACTGTTGGATACTTGTCACATTGTTTCTTGAACACTTGTTTTGAACAATCGATTAACTGTTACCATATGCTTCCGCTGAACATTTACTTTGGTTTAAACTTATGACTTGTGTAGGATCATTTGCACGACCAAACGAGTCGTTCAGAAGAGATCTCAGACTAAATCAGAGGCGGAATTCAGTGATTCAGTCTTCGTTCAGCTTGTATTGCACTAGATTCACATTAATCTGTCTTGTTTATTGATTTCACAACGTTTATAGGCTAGAGACACTTCGGCAGCACCTCGGCGTCGGAATCAAGAAGTCTACATACGAAATGACAAACCAGGTATTTATAGGCAATCCATTTCGTACGGAATAGACACATGCCATTTCGTGCGAAATGGCCTCTTCCATTTCGTGCGAAATGGCCTGTTTTGCCTAACAACCTATTTTCTCGTATTACGTGCCCTGATCTATCATTTCTATTTACAAGACTCGATACAAGATGATGTCAACAGACATATGCACCAACAGACTCCCCCTTGGATGTTGACGAAGTCTTCGGTATGAGTCTTCAACATGTCGACTCTTCAGTCTTGATCAGTCTTCAATTCTTTTCAAAATATTTGACACTGAAGCATTCTTCAAACTCTCTCTTTCTTCTTCTTGTCTTCAGAATCTCACCCTGACTATTCCTGGATTGCAATCTGGCACTCCAAAAAATTTATCAGGTCTTTTGATTCATTAAGATCTTCAGCATCTGCAGCTTTTCTTTCTCGAATGATGTTCCAGGATATATCTCTGGCTCTAACATCATCAGACTTCCTCTATCAATCAGCTGGGATCGCGGTCTGGAATTCGCTATCGCCTTAAGATCGAATCCTGGCTCAAACTCTGCTCAGTCTTTCACAGGATCTGAAACATTTCCTGGCTCTCCGTAGCAACAGGATTAGATACCTGGCTTTAACCTGCACAAACCTCTACCACTTGTAAAATACACAATTTTGACATTTGATAATCTTCTCAAATTTGAAACATTCACAATTTTGATTCAAATTAATGAACCATCTAAACATTTCAAAATTTATTCTCATTTCAACCATACTCTCCCAACCCTCTTGTTCATCCTGTTTATCACTTGGAATTTTGAAAATCAACTCTCCAACATCAGTTTGTCGAAAATCTTTTTGTATTTTCAAAATTTTATGCTAAAACCACTTGTAGGAAAAGTATGGAAATGCAGTAAAGAAATATTTACAAACAATATTTTTGTGAGTTTGTGTAAGAGGATCATATCAGTTTATGAAACAAATCACTAGCACCGTTAAGCTTTAAACATTTTAAGTTCTAAACAATTCACATAGATTGACGATATTATTGTCCACTTAAACTCAATCTAAAACTTTCAAAAGCTTACCGATACGTTTAAGATATATTAATTTTGCACTAAATTCTTATGGACCCCACGATCTCAGCATATCCCCTCATCATGCAATACACTGACTCAAGTAATGCCTTTAAACTTTCATCAACTGTGATATGTGCAAAAACAACGCAGAATGTTTAAACATTAACAATCAGGTCGATCTTTTGATACGCAGAGAAAGTCCAATGTTTAAACAAAATAAGAAATAAAAACAAGTTGAAATTGTTTAGGCTTTAACCACCAGTTCGATACTCCCGTATACACAGAGGTGATCCAAAGTTTAAACGAAACACCAATAAAAATAAAGCAGAACGTTTAGGCATTAACATCCAGTTCGATACTCACGTACACACAGAGGATGTCCAATGCTTAAACAAAATAAAGAAATCAAACAAGTTTAAATCTTTGCAAAAATAAAATGCACAATCATAGTGACTTTTTCAGAAAGTTGTGAAAGTTCACAAACTGACCGGTTTTTATGCTTTTAGCATTCAGCGATTACTGAGTAGGTACACAGTCACGAAGGATAAAACTAAGTACTATGCTTTCAACCATGTTTCCCACTAGAACTAGGCTTTTTCATTTAAGTTTGTATCGTTATCGCAGATCTACTAGTCTAGCTAAGCCTATCGTCACATCTTTAGTGAGACCGTTTATCACATTTGACATTTCATTTCTTTAGCGTGCTGTGATAGTCCACTGATTTACTATCATTTCCTCTTATTCACAACAAAACTCATTTTTGCTTTTTCCAATGTTTTTTACATTTTCAAATTTTCTATTTTTTTTAATTATTACTCCCCCTAAAATCAAAATATGTTTCAATTTTGATTTTCTGGGAAAATTTGAAACACTGTACAAAGAAAGTAACAATCTGATATCGAATTGCTTCAATTCACCATCCACTATGCATAAACAATCAGAACTCCCCTTTTCAACAAACTATTTTCCCATTATGATTTCAAAACACTTAAGTTTGTTTTAATCAAAATGGTTTTTCCGGAAAATTAGTTTTGTTGAATTTACAAACTGCTTGTAGGTTAGGGGTTCAATTCATCACCTTGTTCTTCTTCAACCACTTGAAAATTTTTAACATTTTTAGGTTCTATCAACAACACCACTTGTAGGAAAGATAAATCAAGTACAACTTAATGTCCCTGATTAATCTAATGAAATTCGAAATATCATCAAAGTGAATTTCTCAAGAAAGATGCCGATTCCTGCTCCACAATTACTAACCTGGGAGCTCTGGCAAGTCAGGTTTTTCATTTAAAAAGATCTACCCAAGCCTGACCATTCTTGGGTTTGCCAGTTTGTTGTTTCAAATTTCCATTTGACAATGATGGAAAATTTGCATAATTCATTGTCAAAATGGAATCATCACCTTTTACCTCAATGTGTGGCTCTTCTGACTTTGACGAGTCAGATTCATTGCCTGATCGTGGCTTGTCTGACTTTGAAGAGTCAGATTCATCGCCAAAACGTGGCTCCTTTGTTTTCAAAGAAACAATTTCATCGCCAACCTTTATTGGAACCCAATCCACACAGGATTTAGGTTTTCCACATCCATCAACCTGTGACATGAACGACCTTTCACAGTTTCTTTTATTCTCAAAAACTTTGATAAAGATTTTATCTGAAAAATTAACTTTCTTTGTTTTTTTATCAGTTTGATTAGTCAATTTTTCTTTATTTATCCTCTCTTTTGTCCTCATATTTGTATCTGATGAATTCGTTTTACTAGACTTATCATGTTTTGTCGTGTGAAACGATTCATCAGAACTTTTATCTGAATTCCCAGTTGTACCCGAGGATAAAATCTTTTCAAGATACTCCCTTGCTTTCTTCCTTTTCTTTCTCAGTCTGTCTTTTTGCCCTTGTGACAATTTCATTTTCTGTTCTTTCTCTTTCTGTTCTTTGGGCTTTTCATCGACTTTGACTGTTCTCTTCACCGTTCTCTAAGATTCAGCCCTCGATCTTCCCTTTGATCTCATGGGGCAATTTTTGGCAATATGTCCTTTGATTTGACATTCAAAGCATCTTCTCGTCTCAAAACTCTGACTCTGGCAGTTAACAGCAATGTGTCCTCTAAAACCACATTTGTAACACACCCTGTTATCATACCATTCACCACTTTCAAACCAAATGCTCAGATCATGACATTGTTTGGCCTTGTGGTAGTCATGTCTCCTCTTGTAATCTGGATTTGTCTTTTGAGCACTGTGGTCAAACCTGCACCACTTATTAACAACTTTTTGTGAGTTTTGTTTTTCAAATTTTTGTGATTTTTTATCACGATTGGATGATTGAAATGATGACCTTTTATTTTCTTTTTGAACATTTTTTGAATTTTTCACAATTTGTTTTTGTTCTGCATTCTTCTTCAAAGGTTTTTGCGTTGAGCATTCACCTCTTTCAGTAGACTGCAAAACAGTTTCTTGAAATTTTTCTTTTAATTTCAAAAATATTTTTCTTTTTTCATCTTCATCATCAGTTTTATCATCACAATCTTCAATTATGACTTTATCACAGTTTGTGACATTGTCATTTATTGGAATTTCATTGATTGGTTTTGGACATATATGATCCAGTATTGATGACGATGTCTCAAAACCTTTCAATTTCTTTTCTAACTCATCAATTTTATTTGTAGCACATCCAACTTCTTTTTTAAGTCGAATGATTTTCTGAAGATGAGAATTTATTGCAATTTGTTTTTCAATATTATTTTTACTAAAAATAGATTTTTCATTTTCTAAAAATTTTATTTGATTTTGAAATTCTTTTTCATTTTCTTTTAAATTTTTGTTTTCCAATGTCAAACTCTCCATATCTATCAAGTGTTTGACATTGTCTGCTCTAGATTGATCACAATTTGAGCATTTCTCAGGTATCTTTTCAACATCAGCTTCCTTCTCAATTTTGAAAGCTGGAATTTCTTTAACCTGTTCCTTTACCACTCTAACTTTTTCTTCAGGTTTAATTTCACCATTCTGTGACAACTCAGTTGTCACATCTTGTTTGGATTTTTCTTGATGAGCACAGTCAACCTGTTTCTTCTCGGATATGACATTTTCTTCAACAGTTGCTGCCATATGATTTTTCTTTTTCACAACTTGTTTATTTTTGAGCTTTTCCAATTTTGCTGCAAAAAACATATTATATAAATCAGGTGAAAATAATCCTTTATAAAATTCAAGTTGTTTAATTTCTTCACTGTCATCATCACTCTCTTCATCTGATGAGTGATAAAAAAACTGGAGCTTTTTCTGAAACAACTTCTGAAGCTTTTTCAGCTTTTTCTGAACCAACTTCTAAAGCCTTTTCTTTTGAAACTGGTTCTTTTGAAACTAGTTTTTCTGAAACTGGTTCTTCTTCGATCTTTATAGGACTATATTGTTCAGATTCGTAGTAATAATACGCTATCTCCTCTTCAGAATCCATGTTTTGGTTTCAAAAATTTCACAAGCTTGGTTTCAAACGAAATGACAATATTCACACGAATTGGATCTGAAACGAAATGCCACTTTCAAGCGAAATGATCCTCTTCAAACGAAATGGATCTAATCTTTCACACGAATTAACACTTTGATCCGAAATGGGCCTTTTCAAACGAAATGGAAGTCCATTTCGTGCGAAATTGAAATGTGTTTCAAACGAAATGGCACTTTTAAACGGAATGGGTTATTTCATGCGAAATGAAGGTCTCAAGATGCAATTCGTGCGAAATGGGAAGTCACAATGTTCAATTCATGCGGAATGAAATTCTAATTCACTCGAAATGGAGCTATTTCGTACGAAATGTTGATGATGTCACCTGTTCGATCAGTTTTTTACAAAATTGATCAAGTTCTAGGTCGATAATAGGTCTGATTTTCTCAAGGATTGATTAAAACACTATTTCGCTTGTTATGTGTAAAAATCAGTCCATTTTAACCGTAAAAACTCAATTAATTTTGAAAAACGTGTAAAAGAATGAGTAGAAATCCGAAATTCTGGTGAAAACAAACTGAATCGGTAAGAACTCTTCCTCCTGAGCTCTGATACCACTTGTAGGATCGTTTGCACGACCAAACGAGTCGTTCAGAAGAGATCTCAGACTAAATCAGAGGCGGAATTCAGTGATTCAGTCTTCGTTGAGCTTGTATTGCACTAGATTCACATTAATCTGTCTTGTTTATTGATTTCACAACGTTTACAGGCTAGAGACACTTTGGCAGCACCTCGGCGCCGGAATCAAGAAGTCTACATACGAAATGACAAACCAGGTATTTATAGGCAATCCATTTCGTACGGAATAGACACATGCCATTTCGTGCGAAATGGACCATGTCCATTTTGTGCGAAATGGCCTGTTTTGCCTAACAACCTATTTTCTCATATTACGTGCCCTGATCTATCATTTCTATTTACAAGACTCGATACAAGACGAAGTCAACAGACATATGCACCAACAACTTGGATCTATATTTTGAAATGAATGGAATGTTTTAATTAAATATTATGCGTAGTTCAATGTGATTGGTGGCTTGGATCCTAGTACGTCACACATCCAGTGGTGATTCCGCATGTGGTATTTTAGGGGTGTGACAGTTTGGTATCAGAGCCACTGGTTATAGTGAACTAGGTTTTAAAACGTTTTTATAAAACCAGACTATAACCGAACAACTTCGAAAATCGACCATGACACTCAGCTCCAGATTGCAAGGTTCGTCTTCTGTTTACTTTATGCATTACTTGTCTAGCAGTCACACACTCACAGCTTGCATGAAACGATATATTAGATACTATGGTGATTTGATAGTGTGACACTACTCTTCGACTCTTGTGATTCGTAATCCTGTAATACCTTCTGTTTTGCTACTTGAATGCGAGGGAAACTTTTAGCGCAAGTTAAGAGGCACTGAGATGAGAATGCAAATTGCCTTATTATTATAGGTGCACACATAATAATAATGTGAGGTGCATGTAAGTCCCAGTGAGGCTTAACGAGTGTGAGAAGGGTTCTGCCCTATTGTGTGTAAACTTGGTAGTTTGTAGATTTCAACGTGATACTTGACTCTTACCTCATCTCGACTCTTAAACTTGTTCCCTCTCCTTATATAGAATCATGAGTGGACGAGGTCATGGACGTGGTCATATCACGATGACCCAAGCTGAGCTGACAAACTTAATCAACACACGTGTGGCTGATGCTTTGGCAGCCTACCAAGCTAGTACAATATGTGCCATTTACCCTTTATTCTTGTGTCACGTACACAATTCTTACCCCTGTAATGTATTTTCTTTCGTCCATTAGGTCAGCAAGCGTAGCAAAACCAAAACAATCCACCTTCTTATACGTTCAAGACGTTCATGGATTGTAATCCACAGACCTTCAGTGGGACTGAAGGGGCTGTAGGACTCCTGCGTTGGTTTGAGAAAGCAGAATCCGTTTTTGCGATGTGTAACTGTCCTGCTGGGGATAGAGTGAAGTATGTTTCGGGCACACTCGAGGATGGTGCCCTGACATGGTGGAATGCCCAGGTTCAGATGTTGGGCATTGAGGTGGCAAATGCCACCACTTGGGACGATTTTAAGGAATTGATAAGGGAGGAGTATTGTCCTCGTGATGAGATTCAGAAACTGGAGAATGAGTATTATGATCTGAAGATGGTGGGATTCGAGATTGAGGCATACATAAAACGGTCTCATGAGTTGGCTATCATGTGCCCGAACTTGTCCCGACCTCCGCACCGGAGAATAGAACTGTTCATCAAAGGATTAGCTCCATGGGTGAAGGGTTTGGTTACTGCAGCAAACCTCAACAACTTACCTCAGATTATCCGTTTGGCTCAAAGATCACAGATCAGGAGGTGGAGTGTGGCTCGCTACCACCGCGCGTTTCTGCCACTACTACTGCTGCAACCACAGCTACTATGCCTGCTAGTGATAACAAACGAAAATGGAACGATGCTGACAAAGCAACCAGTGCCAGTCAATCTCAGAAGAGGCCTGACAACAGCAACAACCATAGCATCAGTCAGTCGTCTTCAGTTAACCAAGGCCAGGGCAGCAATCAGAATCAGGGCTCCTATGCTGGTAGGAAGCCAAAATGCAACAAGTGTGGGTATCATCATCATGGATCATGTGTTCGGGCTTGCCACAGGTGCGACAAGGTGGGCCATATGGCAAAGGACTGTAGAGCGTCGTACCCAAAGCAGCAGCAGCAAAACCAGCAGCAGAATCCGCAGCAGCAGCACAGGCAACAACCTCATCAGAACCAAGGCTTTAAGAAGGGGTGTTATCAATGTGGGGATGAGGGTCATATTAAACGGGATTGCCCTCAGCTGAATCAGAATGCCAACAACAACAACAACCGCCAGAACAACAACAATGCTGGGAACAACAACAATGGCAACAACGGGGGCAATGGAGCTCGTGGAAGGGTATTTACTATTGGTGCAGGGGATGCTAGGAACGATGGCAATGTCGTGACTGGTACGTTTTCTGTGAACAACCTTTTTGCTTCTGTATTGTTTGATTCTGGTGCCGATTGGAGTTATGTGTCACTAGAATTTAGTCAGCGCTTAGGGTTAACTCCAACACCTTTAGAGGTTAAGCATGTAGTAGAATTAGCCGATGGCAAAATGATTGAAGCTTTGCATGTCCTATTTAGGTGTAAGCTAGATCTTGTGGGTCAAGTGTTTGATATTGATCTCCTTCCTGTTACCCTCGGTAGTTTTGATATAGTGGTTGGTATGGATTGGCTGTCTAAACACCAAGCTGAGATTCTGTGTAAAGATAAGATTATACGTATTCCTCTCCCTGGTGGAGAGTCATTATCGGTTCAGGGGCATCGCAGTGGTGCGATGGTTGGTATCATCTCAGCTATGCAAGCGCAGAAATGTCTACGAAAGGGGTATCCTGCTATTCTAGCACTTAGTACTGATACTCCGTCAGGGGAAAGAAAGATCGAGGATCTACCAGTTGTACGCGAATTTGCCGATGTGTTTCCTGAGGAACTTCCTGGTTTACCTCCTCACCATCAAGTGGAATTTCAGATTGACCTTGCGCCAGGAGCGGCCCCAATTACTCGTGCTCCTTATCGTTTTGCCCCTGGAGAGTTGTAGGAGTTGTCTAATCAACTGCAAGAGTTATTGGACAGAGGCTTTATTCGACCCAGTTCTTCGCCTTGGGGAGCCCCAGTTTTGTTTGTAAAGAAGAAAGACGGGTCCTTTCGCATGTGCATTGATTATCGGGAACTCAACAAGGTGACTATCAAGAACCGTTATCCATTGCCACGCATCGACGACTTGTTTGACCAGTTGCAAGGGTCAAGTTTTTATTCAAAAATCGACTTAAGATCGGGCTACCACCAAATGAGAGTCTGAGAGGAGGATGTTCCCAAAACGGCTTTTCGAACGCGTTATGGGCACTATGAGTTTTTAGTTATGCCGTTTGGATTGACGAACGCGCCAGCGGTCTTCATGGATCTCATGAACCGTGTATGCAAACCGTATCTCGACGATTTCGTTATAGTATTCATCGACAACATTTTAATCTATTCGAAGAGCAAGGAAGATCATGAGCGGCACTTGCGTCTTATTTTGGAGCTCCTGAGGAAGGAGCAACTCTACACGAAGTTTTCCAAGTGTGACTTCTGGATTCGAGAGGTACACTTCCTTGGACACATAGTGAATGAATCAGGGATACACGTGGATCCTGCTAAGGTTGATGCAATCAAGAGTTGGGCAGCACCAAAGAATCCTTCGGAGGTGCGACAATTTCTTGGTCTCGCTGGGTATTACCGAAGATTTATCAAGGATTTCTCGAAGATCGCTCAACCTCTTACCTCGTTGACACAGAAAGGTGTTGTGTACTCCTGGGGAACGAAGCAAGAGGATGCATTCCAGTTGCTGAAATAGAAACTCTGTAGTGCGCCGATTTTGTCTCTACCTGAAGGAACAAAAGATTTTGTGGTATATTGTTATGCTTCCATTCAGGGTCTTGGTTGCGTGCTGATGCAATGCAACAATGTGATAGCTTATGCTTCTCAACAGTTGAAGGTTCATGAGAAGAATTACACAACACACGACTTAGAGTTGGGAGCCGTGGTGTTCGCGCTCAAAATCTGGAGGCATTACCTGTACGGTACTAAATGCACTATTTATACCGACCACAGGAGCCTTCAGCGTATTTTCGATCAGAAGGAATTGAATATGCGACAGCGTCGCTGGGTAGAACTTTTGAACGACTATGATTGTGCCATCAAGTATCACCCGGGTAAGGCTAACGTGGTAGCTGATGCCCTCAGTCAAAAGGAATCGAAACCCAAACGTGTTCGCGCCTTGCAGCTCACCATTCATTCTAACCTACCTGACTAGATCCGTTCGGCTCAGCCCAAGGCATTGAAGGAAGAAAACTATGAAGTTGAGTATTTAAGGGGTATAGAGAAACAACTCGAGAAAAGATCAGATGGCATTTACTATTTTAGGGAACGGATATGGATTCCGTTGTTTGGTAACCTTAGACAACTTGTGATGGACGAAGCGCACAAGTCTCGATACTCTGTTCACCCAGGTTCGGATAAGATGTATTAGGACCTCAAAGTCATGTATTGGTGGCCGAAGATGAAAGCTAACATCGTGACTTATGTGAGTAAATGTTTAACCTGCTCGAAAGTTAAAGTGGAATACCAGAAACCGTCTAGATTGCTGCAACAACCAGAAATACCCATGTGGAAGTGGGAGGAAATCGCAATGGATTTCATCACAGGTTTACCGAGAACTCAAAACGGAAACGATACCATTTGGGTGATCGTGGATCGTCTCACGAAGTCAGCACACTTTCTGGCAATCAAGGAAACAGATAAGTTCTCACAACTAGCTGCTGTCTATCTTAAAGAGGTGGTTTCTAGGCACGGGGTGCCGACATCTATAATTTCTGACCGTGACCCGCGTTTCATCTCAGATTTGTGGCAGTCGATGCACAAATCATTTGGCTCGTGTCTCGATATGAGCACTACTTATCACCGCAGACGGATGGTCAAAGTGAGTGGACCATCCAGACACTAGAAGATATGTTACGAGCATGCGTGATTGATTTTGGCAAGGGTTGGGAGAAACACTTGCCGCTGATAGAGTTCTCCTACAACAACAGTTACTATACCAACATTCAAGCAGCTCCATTCGAAGCATTATACGGACGAAAGTGTCGTTCACCTCTCTGTTGGGCTGAGGTGGGTGACAGCCAGGTCACAGGCCCTGAACTTGTGTTGGAAACTTCAGAAAAGATCGTTCAGACCAGGGATCGTATGGTGGCAGCGCGTGATCGTCAGAAAAGCTACGCTGATAAGCGTAGGAAACCTCTGGAGTTCGAAGTTAATGATCGCGTTATGTTGAAGGTCTCACCCTGGAAGGGTGTGGTGCATTTTGGGAAACGCGACAAGCTTAACCCTCGTTATGTTGGGCCATTCAGAATTCTGGAGCGGACCGGTAAAGTGGCGTACAAGTTAGAGTTACCTGCCGAGTTGGGTAACGTCCATGATGTGTTCCATGTGTCGCAATTAAAGAAGTGTTTGTCTGATGAAACACTGGTCGTACCGTTTCAAGAGTTAAAGATTGACGACAAGTTGCAGTTTGTCGAAGAACCAATTGAGATTATGGACCGGGAAGTCAAGGTTCGTAAGCATAGCCGTATTCCGATCGTAAGAGTTCGTTGGAACTCAAAACGTGGACCGGAGTTCATGTGGGAACGTGAGGATCAGATGAAGCTCAAGTATCCACATTTGTTTCCAGATGACAAGTCCAAGTCTGGCAAATCTAAACCTGATATAACTAGTGAATTTCGGGACGAAATTCCCAATCAAGTTGGGGATGATGTGGCACCCGCGGAAAATGGCCAGTAAGCTTGATCTAACACTGTACCGTTTTGGATTGCTTGTCAAATTTCGGGACGAAATTTCTTTCAAGTTGGGAATGATGTGATAACCCGAGATTTCAAGTTCCTTCATTTACGTATTTTCTATGTGACAATTTTGTTTGGATAAATTGTTTAGTGATTATGTGTTGTGTTATTGTTTAAAAGACCAGAGTTGCTATGATTGTTGAATTGCTTTGTTATTGTGAATGAACGAATTAAACTCTTGGCACATTAAAACCACACACGACGAAACCCTCAAGTGTTTCACCACAAATTATTCCGACGAAGCATGGGAGTTTCGCCATTAGCTTGTCCGACGAAACGAAGGTTTCGTCGCCATGGGATATTTCGCCGGCCCAAATCCTTTTGAAGCCCAGGAGAGGCCTAGTTGTCCGTTTGGCAATATATATACATACTCAGCAGTTACGAAACATTTTTAGAAAACCCTAATCTACTCCTGGGAGTTCGACGGCAGTTCCCTCCTCTTGTGAAGTCTTTTTTCCCGTGAATCAAACTTATCTTCCCGATACCACGGTTAGTGTCTTGGTCCGATCGATAGATTAATCTAAAGACTTGTAGTAGTGTGATATAAGGAATCGTGTGAATGATGCTTCTTTGATTGATCGGCTGTTTCAATCTATGACTACGAGATTAGGGATGTCGTGTTTCTATGATCATTATTAGATTAGACTTGTATGTGATTATGGTGTTATACATAACTAATGAACTATTAGGGTTACAATGATGAATTCATGCTAACTGTTATGATGAATGATGAACGATAATGATATGATGATTAATGATGTTGTTGGTAGATTAATCAAGAGTAAAAACAATGATATGCTTGCATGATAAAACCAGAAACTGATTGATCTGTAAGCGGCGATAAGGAAACTGTAACACTAGGGTTTGATGAAACGTTGAAACTATCAAGATAGTCGACGAAACATAGTGAGTTTCGTCCCATGTTAACTCGACGAAACATGGTGAGTTTCATCACAATGTCAACTCGACGAAACACATGGTGTTTCGTCACATGGGGTTTCGTCGAGTGCAACTTTCGACGGAGGACTTCACATGAACAGTAGGTTATGATGATTGCATGTGTTGTAAAGATTGAATGACATTAATCGAGAACAGGAAACTTGATGTATCTAGTATGTATGGTAAACCATTTGTTACGTGTGTTACGAGCTGAACTAATTGTTACCTGTTAAGCCATGGTTCTACTATGAATGCACACTATCAACGTATGTGATCAACGTGAATGTAAACTAATTTTTGTATACGTGAATATCATAGGCTGTGACTGTTTAAGTGTGAACAAGTAATTAATCAAACCGAGCAAACCAAGGTGAGTTCACTGCTCTTTTTCCAAGCATGCGTCCCGGGTTGGGGACATCTGGCAAACGTTCCGGGAAGGGAATGTCGGGTAATGGGTTTGACTGGAATGTTAAACCTGGGTTGTTGGTTAATACACGTCTGTATCTATCGTTCAAGTCCCTCCTACCGATCATTGCTTGTAGGGCAACGGGGTACTAGTTAGTAGCGCTACTTAGGTTTGGCACCCTCACACCGCACCGAGGAGGTCGGGAGTGAATTAGTGACCCCCATCTTGAGCATTGCTTTAATAGAGGCAATGGGGTTTAGGGCAAACAATCTGGAGCCATCGGCAGTAAGCGTGTGATTAACAACGATGAATATGTGAAACGTTTTAAACTGGTAACTGGTAACTAAACACGATATCAAACTTTGAACTCACCAGCGTCGTCTGACACACTTGTCTGCATGCTTGCAGGTCGTTAGATTTCTGATTATGGACTTGCTATCTAGGAGCACTGGAGTGGTCATGGATCGAGACTCTTGGATACTTGTCACATTGGTTCTTGAACACTTGTTTTGAACAATCGATTAACTGTTACCATATGCTTCCGCTGAACATTTACTTTGGTTTAAACTTATGACTTGGATCTATATTTTGAAATGAATGGAATGCTTTATTTAAATATTATGCGTAGTTCAATGTGATTGGTGGCTTGGATCCTGGTACGTCACACATCCAGCGGTGATTCCGCATGTGGTATTTTGGGGGTGTGACAACGAGCCTACACCAGGTCTCATCCTCAGTGTGTTACCTGTTCTTACCATCACCCTCCCACCGCACGATGCCGCAAATGCGCCAATTCTCATAGGTTTGAGCATTTTGCTAACCGATGCCGAAATGGTCCTCAAGGCAATCAAAACCAAACCATTGTTACCAACCCTGCTCCTAACCAGGTTCCACCTCAAGCCGCTCCTGTGTGAGCATGTTTCAAATGTGGCGACCTTAACCACCTCGCTAACATTTGCCCTTAACGCAATCAACCACCGCCGCAACAACAGCAGTAGCAGCAACCTCAATAACCAGCTCGAGGCAGAGCATTTCTCCTCACCACCACTCAGGCTCAGAATGTTAACAACGTCATTACTGGTGTGTTTCTCGTAAACCATGTTTATGCTTCGTGTTTATTTGATATTAGCGCCGATAAAAGTTTTGTATATGTAGAATTCGAACCTTTGCTTAAGTGTAAACGCTCTAAGTTACCAAGATCATTCGCTGTCGAAGTCGCAAATGGTAAATCCATCGCTGTCGATTTTGTTCTTTCTAAGTGTTCTTTGATTCTTAATGACCACATGTTTCACATCGACCAATGGGTAGTTTTGATGTCATAGTAGGTATGGACTGGCTTAGATGAGTTCGTGTTGAAGTTATCTGTTCTGTAAAGTTCATTCGTCTTCCCCTTCCCAATTATGATTCTCTACACGTCTATGGCGAGAAACCTTCTCAAGGTCTCAAGCTTATGTCGTGTACTCGAGCGAACAAATGCTTGTTCAAGGGTACCTTCGCCTTTCTTGCCCACATTGTGGAAAAGAAGGACAAAGGCCCAAGCATGAGTGACGTTCCTGTTGTACGTGATTTTCCTGATGTGTTTCCCGATGATCTTCCTGGTCCACCTTCTGCTCGTTCTGTTGACTTTCGAATCGATTTAGCACTTGTCGCTACGCCTGTCGCTAGGTCTGCTTATCCTTTAGCACCCTCTGAGATGCAAGAGCTTTCGAGCCAACTTCAAGAGCTTCTTGATAAAGGCTTTATACACCCTAGTACTTCTCCTTGGGGCGCTCCCGTCTTATTCGTCAAAAAGAAAGATGGATCGTTCTGTATGTGTATTGGCTATCGTGAGCTCAACAAGCTCACAGTCAAAAACCGATACCCTCTTCCTCGTATTGACGATCTCTTAGATCAACTACAATGTGCGACTTGTTTTTCTAATATCGATCTTCATTCTGGATATCATCAACTTCGAGTCCTCGAAGAAGATATACCCAAAACCGCCTTTCGTACGCGTTATGGTCATTATGAGTTCGTGGTCATGCCCTTTGGTTTGACCAATGCACCTGTTGTTTTCATGGATTTGATGAACTGTATGTGCAAAGCGTACTTAGACCGTTTCGTGATCGTTTTCATCGACAATATTCTCATCTACTCCAAGACTCAAGAAGAGCACGAGCGACACTTGCGTCTTATCCTTCAGCTTTTAAGCACTGAACGTCTTTACGCCAAATTCTCCAAGTACGAATTTTGGTTAAAAGAAGTTCAATTCCTTGGCCATACCATCAACGAACTTGGTATTCACATTGACCCCGTAAATATCGAAGCTGTGAAGAATTGGATTGCACCTAAGTCTCCGTCTGAAATTCGTTCGTTTCTTGGTCTTGCTGGTTATTATTGTCATTTCATTTATAACTTCTCGAAAATCGCCGTTCCTCTTACCTCTTTGACTCAAAAAGATAAACCTTTTGTTTGGGGTCCTGAACAAGAGGAGTCTTTCCAAACACTCAAGGACATGCTTTGCAATGCTCCTATTCACGCGCTTCCCGATGGTAACGACGACTTTGTCATGTATTGCGATGCTTCAAACCTTGGCCTTGGTTGTGTCCTTATGCAACGAGACAAGGTTATCGCTTATACATCGAGGTAACTCAAAGTACATGAGAAAAACTACACTACGCACGACCTTGAACTTGGTGTATTTGTTTTTGCCATGAAGATTTGGCGACACTACCTTTATGGCACTAAGTGTGTGGTCTTCATCGACCATAAGAGCCTTCAACACATCTTCAACCAAAAGGAACTGAACATGCGTCAACGTTGTTGGGTAGAGTTGTTGAACGACTACGACTGCGAAATTCGCTACCATCCAGGTAAGGCGAATGTAGTGCCCGACGCTCTTAGTCGTAAAACTCATGTTAAAGGTGTTCGTTGTTTCCAACTCGTCAACAATCTTCAAAACCGCATTCATGAAGCCCAATACGCGTCTGTTAATGAGGGTAACCTCGACAACGAGATGCAATATGGTGCTGAAGAGAGTCTCGTAACCAAATCCGCTGGTATTCTATATCATCTCGATCACATCTGGATTCCAAATCGTGATAACCTTCGAGATTTTCTGATGAAGGAAGCACACAAATCGAGGTATTCTATTCATCCTGGTGCTGATAAGATGTACCACGCTATGCGTACGTCCTATTGGTGGCCTGGAATGAAGAAAGATATCGCGACCTTCATTTCGAAATGTCTCACTTGTTCTAAGGTTAAAGCTGAACACCAATGATGTGCGTTAGGTGTGATAGGTTTTTCTATATATTTTTAGCCCTTTTTACACTTTAGTCAAGTTTTAAATTTATAAAACACGATATTTTACTAACACTAAACACACATATGGGCAAGTGCACCCATCGTGAGCGTAGTATAGCGTTGGTAAGATACCGAGGTCGTCCAAGGACACAAGGGCTTTTAGTACCGGTTTATCCTCAACGTCTAATCAAATCAAAATTTTAGAAAAAAGGTTTAAACATGAAAAATAAAAACTAAAAATGCTGAAAATAAAAATAAAAAAAAAATAGACAAGATGAATCACTTGGATCCGACTCGCCTTCAGTGTAACCTCTGATTATTTCCGCATTTTTGCACTTTTTAAGAGATTATCTTAGTTATAGTAGTAGGCCCCTCTTTTGAAGGTGACGTTACCCTCAACCCAGTAGTTTGAGTCAACAAGGATACAATCCTAAAGGGTTGGATTATTGAAAGATAATTAATTAAGTTATTAATGCGTAATGTGGTAGGTCCTTCTTTTGAAGGTGACGTTACCCTCGGCTAAGTAGTTTGAGTCAGCAGGGATACAATCCTAAGTAGTCGGGTTAATGTTTTAATAGTAGTTTACATATGAGGGGATCAAGAAATTCGAACCCCCGCCATCCAATACCAGTGGGTATTAAAGGAGGTCCTACTAAGCTTGACCCAGGTCCTTGCAGGATCTATACACTGAACAAGGCAAGACGCTTACCAAACCATTCCCTTAACCCCCGACCAGGTAGCCAACATATCTCCATATAGACCGTGGAGATATGAATGGTGTAAATCTTTTATTTTATATAGACAGTAAAATAACGCCAAGACACCACGGACAAATGATAAGGAAGTTTCACGTTCAACATAAGAAACTAGTTATTAAAGTCATTAATACATAACCAAATAAAAAGTGCGAAAATATTAAAAATAAAAATTATTACACTAAATGATTGTCTTCACCAAGTGATGTAAGAGACTTAGGCAAACATGGCCTTTGATTGTCAAGAACTCTTACTATCAATCTTGGATCCCGAGACTACTACACACACTCTATGATGGATGATGGATGATGGTGATGGATGTGGGTTGTGATGGTGGTGGTGGGTGGGTGAAGTGTGAGAGAGGTGGTTTGCCAAGGGATGGTTTGCAAGTGATCCAAGCACCCTTATTTATAGCCTGCACAGAAGCCCGGACACGGCCCCGTGTCCATTGGGCACGGCCCCGTGTCCACCTATCTTCTCTTTCTTCATTAAATGCAGTTTGTTCGCATAAGTTGACCACGCCCCCGTGTCCGCTGGGCACAACCCCGTGTGCAGAAGCGTGTCTGTACTATCAAGATTTGCTCAGATTCTGCGAATCTTAGCGTTGACCACAGCCCCGTGTCCGCTGGGCACGCCCCCGTGTTGGGTGATAGAAGCTTCTACAACTTTATCTTTTCTGCAGACACTTGGGCACGCCCCCGTACTCAATGAGCACGGGGCGTGTTCAGCCTTCTGTTTTCTTGTTTTTGCTTGGGAAGATGTTGTCAAGGGGTCGGCCATGCCACGTTTATTCCTTTTCTTGTATTATTGTTAGATTTGGCTGCATTTTTGTTTCTTTTGTTCATTTAAGCTCTTTTAATCATGAAAATACAAAAGGAAGACAAAAGCACACTTTTTCCAACATTAGTACTAAAAAAAGGTTAGTTTTATGCCTCATTTGATGTAATTTATATGTTGCATTTTACACACATCAACCAACGTCCCTCTGGCTTGCTCGAGCAACCAGAAATTCCTGTCTGGAAATGGGAGAGCACTGCGATGATCTTTATCACCAAGCTTCCTCGTAGTTCTTCTGGTCATGACAGTATTTGGGTGATCGTTGATCGATTGACCAAATCAGCTCATTTTCTCCCCATTCGTGAAGATTTCAAAGTCGAGAAATTGGCTAGAATCTACACTGATGAAATCATTTGTCATGATGGTATCCCCATTGACATCATTTCTAATCTTGATGGTCGCTTTACGTATCGTCTTTGGCAAACTTTACAATCCACTATGGGTACTCATCTCAACCTTAGCACCGGTTTTCATCCTCAGTCTGACGGACAAACCGAGCGTACTATCCAAACTTTGGAGGATATGCTTCGTTCATGCATAATCGATTTTGGTGGCAACCGGGATATACACTTGCCATTGATCGAATTCTCGTACAACAACAGTTATCACGCGAGTATTCAAATGGCACCTTTCGAGGCATTGTATGGTCGTAAGTGTCGTTCACCTATTTATTGGCGCGAGATCGGAGAAGCTCAAATCACCGGTCCTGAGCTTATACAAGAGACAACGGACAAGATTTTACAGGTTCGAGACAAATTGCTGGAAGCTAGGAGCCGACTAAAGAGTTACGCCGACAAGAGTCGCAAGCCTTTGGAATTCGAGATAGGTGACTTTATACTTCTCAAGGTATCCCCTTGGAAGGGCGTAGTTCGCTTTGGTAAGAAAGGAAAACTCGTACCTCGTTACGTAGGTCCTTTCAAGATTCTCGAAAGGATTGACAAGGTTGCGTATCGACTGGAACTACCTGAAGAACTCAACAATGTTCACCCTGTCTTTCACGTTTCAAACTTAAAAGAAGTGTCTAGCTGAAGAAGGACTTCAAGTTCCACTAGAAGATCTTCAAATCAACGAGACCTTGCACTTTGTGGAGAAACCCATTGAAATCATGGATCGAGGAGTCAAGCAATTGAGGCGCATTCGAATTCCTATCGTTAAGGTTCGATGGGAAGGAAAATGTGGCGCTGAGTTTACTTGGGAACTCGAAAGTGATATGAAGACTAAGTATCCGCAACTGTTCGTTACACCTTCCTAAATTTCGAGATGAAATTTCCTAAAGGAGGGGAAACTGTAACGCCCTGCTTTTTTCGTACTTTCCTTAATTAGAAAGATCGTCTTGTATTCCTATTTTTGGAATCTTGTAATTCTTGTAATCGTCTTTTCGTTGTATCATGGTAAAATCCGAGACTAGGATCATAAATAAAATTTGTATTTCTTTAAATTCATGTTTTACATATTCATACATGTTCATACGTTTGAATTCATTATACATGTGATACCTTATTCGTAATTCTTACAAAATGCGTTAAACTTCCAAATACTTGTCATACATAATCAATTCATCCATGTCCGATACTTAATCTTGATCTATATGACTTAATCATACTTGTTTATACTTGTTTTTATGCTAATGTTACCTAAAACACCCTTATAGTATGTCTTTTATACTTAAAACATCCCAAAACACACATATATGAAACTATAGGGACTTAAAATGCCAAAAATCAACAAATTTCACCAGTCAACATGGCTCGCGGGCCGCGACCACCACCCCTTCCTCTCTCGCCCCGCCAGAGAGCCAATCTGGCAGAATGTTGTTCCCAACTCATTTATTGGTCATTTTTGTGTTTGTTTAGGTGTGTTTCTTGCATTAAACACCACCTAACTAACCCTAATCACTTCCTATAAAATCCAACTCATTCCCACACTTTTTCCACTTTGCAAACACTTCATTTCCACTCTCAAACACTCTAAAATCAGCTGAGAAATCAGAATTAAGGCAGAAACATTCAAGTTGCAAAAGTGAGTTAAAACTCACCTTTCTTCCATCTTCTTTCACTTCTTCTTGCTTCTTAGCACTTGGAACACCTCTAGGAATGTTTTCATAGGTTTTCCATGGAAAACCAAAGATGGAACATCACCACATTGAGGTTAAAAGTGCAAGAACTTTCTGTTTTGAACAAAAACTTAGTTAAACATTCTTTAATCTTATGTTTTACTCATACACTCCTATGTCCTTATGCCACTAATCAAGCCTATGATTAGTGTGCTTAAAAACAAGGTTCTTACATACAAATCGGAGGTGTTTAATCCCTCAAAACTTTCTGTTTTGTATAGGTTTCTAACCCACAAGTGTTGAACAAGACTTGAGCTTGTGTATGTGTGATTACTTGGAAAGCTTGGGCTATCCTACTTACAAGCCACACCTCACTTGATGATTTCTCTTAGTTAACATGTATGTTTCATTTCCGTATTGTTCATTCTTGACCATCCTTGTTGTCCTTGTGACAACTTGTGCATTGGTTAATCTAAGAAAGAGGTTTTAAAAGGAAGGTTACCCTCCTACCTCTATGCATGACTTCTATGATAATCCTTGTTAAACTTGTTGGACTATAATCATATAATATGCTATATAAAATACAAATAACACATGTAAAAACTGAACCCTTGATGATAACCAAATGGTTATTCGTCAAGTTACTAAGTTACATCACCTAAGTGCTTAGTTCCTCGTTACGATTCTAATGGGTATTAACCCCATGAAATCATTCTAACCCCTATGGGTTTTCATAGTGTCAAGGACGAGTACTAAGCCTAGATGATTATTTTCTTGTATAGCCTAGATGATTATTTTCTTGTATAATTACTTTTGTTGTACTTTTAATTCCGAATTCATAATCCTCCGTTATCATCCAAATACTCATACACCTACGTTTCCTCGTGTAGAAGGACTTGGTGTTCCATCCTCAAACGACCAACAAAATTCGTCACGGAATAACAAGTGGAAGCTTGCAAAACCATGAGTACACTTGACCCATTTTTTTATTTTAACACTTTTTGGGTGCAATATGTTAACCTTATCAAAATCACAACACTTCATACTTTATGCAAATGCACGAAACAATCCAAATACATGAATACTTAATTTGTTATACTTGATGCATATTCTTGGGTGATTCTTATGTGATACTATAGTCATTAACTTCGTACGAGCCTCCATTTAACATGTATAGTCATTAACTTCGTACGAGCCTCCATTTGTTATACTTGATGCATATTCTTGGGTGATTCTTATGTGATACTATAGGATTAACGCACCACCCGTGAACGAGAGGTCATGTTAAATTTTGTTCTTTATTGCGTAAACAGAGGGTTTACTAGAAATATTGCATGCCATGATATGTTGATCTTGAATAACTTAGGTTGCAATGTGGATTCGTTTTAAACTTTTTATACTTATACTTATATATTTAAACTTGTGTACTCGCTAACGCATTTTTGTGCTGAACTATATTTTGTTAACATGTTGAAGGTTTATGAGGTTGCTTATGACGAAATCTAGTAGGATCGACACTAGAAACGTACTTGAATTTACTAGATTTGTTACTTATTTTGAAACTTGTTGTATTATCCTTTATGTTGTACTTTGAAATTCTTGATGTAATTTGACAATTTTGTTATGATATGAAATCGGTTTGAATTAATTATTGTCGCCAATAGCGTTATGTGTGATGAGCAATCTTTCTTCGTCTCACTCCGATGTTTCCGCCATCGGTTGGGGTGTGACACAAGACGTCATCAGTCATCGATTAGAAGAGATTATAGACTAACCCCCTTGTAGAGACTACTCACGTGGTTCTAGCCCCGCGCGCGGATAGAACCGGTGTTTCTTCACTCCTCGACTTTAATGAGTCTTCGGTCTTCACACCTTATTCTTGATTTCTTGGGGTCTGTTTGGTATGGGGTAATGGAATGGATGAAGGAATGGAATGAACGAGGTAATGGAATGGATGAGGGAATGCAATGGATCATTACCATTCCATGTCTTGTTTGGTTACCATGTGTGAATGGAATGAATTATTATTGTATATTGTTCGGTAGGCAAGAAAAACGGAGTAATAAATCAACAGTGAGTGGTGGTGGTGGTGGTCGGTGGTAGTGATTGTGGGTGGTTATAGGTGGCAGCGGTGGGTGTCGGCGACGGCGATGGGTGGTGGTAGCGGCGACGAGTGGCGGTGCGGCGGTAACGACGAGTGGTGGTGGCGGCAAGGTGGCCGTTAGTGGTGGGTGGCAGCAGAGGTGGCGGTGGGCGGCGGCGGCGGCTGGTGGTGGCGTCAACGATGGTGGTGGGTGGCGACAGCGAGTGGCGTTGGCGGTTGGTCGCGGCTGTGCTGATAACGGTGGCGAGTGGGTGGCGGCGGCGACGGTGGCTGTCGGGGTGAGGTGGTGGCGGGTGGCAACGATGGAGTCGGGTGGTGGGTGGTGGTGGTGGTGGGTTGTGGCGAAGGTGGTGGGTTTTGGTGTTGTTGATGAATGATGCAAGAGGGGATGGAATGAAAAAAAAAAACATGGGGGGCGGAATGAATGATTTTGAGGGAATGGAATGCCTTTTTGAATGGGTGATTCCATTCCATTGACCAACCAAACACGCTTTTCTTCATTCCCTCGTAATCATCCATTCCATTCCACCTCCCATTCCTTCGTACCAAACACTACCTAGGTATTATACTTGTGTAGGTTGAATATGATCTTGTGTATTTGTACGTTGAAGATCCACTTCACAATAAGGTCACCATTAAAAAAAAATTCAAAAAGTCAATAAACTAATAAAAAAAAAAAAAAGCACTTCCAAACGCCCCTAAAACGAACCTTACGATACTCCGATTCTAATCGAATTCAATCATATAAAGAAAGGAGCAATATGAGATTTATGGAGTTGTTGAAGGGTGTAAAAGTAACAACAGCTCAAGAAGCGTAAAGTGTAACAGTAGCAATGGAGAAGAACAACGGGTCGAAGATGAACATCGCCATCATCCATCCTGATCTCGGAATCGGTAACCTCTCACAGTTTTTTTTATTATTTTTCTTTTTTTGATGCTGTCGATTGTTTGAGATCCAGATGATTGATTGATTGTTGCCATCTGAATAACATGAAATTTGATCTTCTGTTGCTATACTCTGCGTGTGTTCCAAGCAGTTTAGGGTTTAAGCGTAATTGATGATCTTAGTTTATGGTTTTATGTTTTAGGAGGAGCTGAAAGGTTAATAGTTGATGCGGCAGTTGAACTTGCGTCTCATGGTCATAGTGTTCACATTTTCACATCTCACCATGATAGAAATCGCTGTTTTGAGGAGACACTTGCAGGTATTCTCTTTTTAAAAACCTTCGGTAACTTACATTTGTAGTCACTCACATGTGTGTTCATTTGAATATCCAGCTTCATTTGCAGTTACAGTGTACGGATCTTTCCTTCCCAGACACATATTTTACAGTTTTCATGCAGTTTGTGCGTATATACGTTGCATATTCGTTGCTCTCTGCGTGTTGTTCAAGTGGCCGTCTTTTGATGTTGTGCTTGCTGATCAAGTATCAGTCGTCATCCCAATTTTAAAGCTTAAAAAATCTTCTAAGGTTGCTATTTGTAATTTCAGATTTTTAATATAACGTAACAAGTTCAATGCAAAACCAATATAAGTAGAGAACTACGAGAAACGTATATAATACACTTGAATGTAATGCGTGGAACTATGGAAGATGATCACCAGCAGCGGGAGAGAGAAAGAGAGGCGGTTACAATTTATATAACCTACTTATGTATCACATTCAAAGCAATAGGTACAAGTATGTATGCGGTTCTTGCAGTTCTCTACTCAAAATCGGTTATGTATTGAACGGTGTTCAGTAGTGTTAAATCATAAATGCCATTAGTGTTTATTAGTTGAATTCTTTTCTTTTTTCCAATATAGGTTGTATTCTATTGTCATTTCCCTGATTTGTTACTTGCAAAACACACGACTCTTGTTAGACGAATATATCGAGCACCCATAAACTATTTGGAACAATTAACAACAGGGATGGCAGATTTAATTCTCGTTAACAGCAAATTTACAGCGTCTACTTTTGCTGCAACATTTACGCGTCTTGATTCTCGAGGGATAAAACCAGCTGTTCTGTACCCTGCAGTAAATGTGGATCAGTTCAGTCAACCGAATGGTTATAAGTAAAGCATACACACTTTCTTTCTGTGTCTTGGTATCTTTCTAGTTTGAGGTCGATCGCCCTGTATTTAAAATTCACATCTTTAGGGTCTTAGTTCAGATTTTTAACTTTGCAGGTTGAATTTTCTTTCAATCAATCGTTTTGAAAAGAAAAAGAATATTGACTTGGCAATATCAGCATTTGCAATGCTTGGTTCTCCTGACGTGACATTGACGATTGCAGGCAAGTTTATTTAAATCTATAAGCCAGTTAACTCGTTATATTTATAAATAAAATAATTTCTTCATGCAAAATGTTCTTGTATATGCTGTAGTTTAATGTGTTCCATTTTTCTTTAACACGAGTTCAAATTAACATCAGGAGACTGTATTTTCAGCTGGAGTTTATCTTAGTTAGTTATAGGAGATTCGTATGTATTTATTTAATCTTACGTTAAAAGTCTTTCTGTAGGTGGATTTGATGAGCGATTGCGAGAAAATGTTGATTACTTGGAGCAATTAAAAGTCTTGGCAGAAATTAAAGGTGTGTCCAAGCAAGTTAAGTTCATCACGTCTTGTCCAACTGCCGAAAGAAACGCCCTTCTGTCTGAGTGCCTATGCGTTATATATACACCAAAGGTGCCATACAAACCTCTATATTTTCAAATATCTAAAATGTATATCGTATTGTTTTTTATGTGTGTATCCTTGAGAAACTTTGAGATTAGCCCAACTACAAATAGAACTCAAAAATGTTTGTAAGGTGTGAATGGATAGTACCGACCTGTATACCTGGCAAAACGGACGGGGTAACAGGTCAGGACGGATCGTTTCAAAAGTTGGTTACTTTGGTTCGGGTCAAAATGGGGTTTCACAGATTTGGGTACGGATCAAAACAGGTTTTTTTAAGAAATGATCAATAGCTGGCTAATACTAAATATGAAACTTAATAACTAGAAAACATGAAGAACAGGCAGCAGGCCAGTTAGAGACTTAGAGCTGTTTTCTGGTTGTGTAGTTTCATATATAGTGCTACTGCTAGCTAACTATTGATCATTTCTTAAAACAACCTGTCCCAGTTGTGTCAAAAACCCGTTGTGACCCAAACCAAAGTCCAAAACAACCCGTATTAACCTGAAATGCATGTTTGCCAGTTATTATAAATAGTAGCTAAAGCTTTTTCCTGGTCCAAATGCCATCTAGTATAACTACCGTGATATTCTAGAGGTGGCAATTTTGATGAGTTACATTTACATGAGTTGATCATTTCATCACAACTGGGAAAAAAATTAGCTAAAAAGAGAACGCGTCAAATGGTCAGACGGGTTGAAAGTTATCCATAGTGTATTGTTATGCATAGTCTTCTAAATCACCATATTCGTATATTTGCTATTCTTTTTAATGTGATCATACTGTTTTCGTAATTATACTTGATGCGTTTAGTATTTATAAATATTTAAAAGGGGACAAATAAGTTGTTTTTGGGTCAACCCAACCGTTTCAGTCTGTATTAAAAATAACCCAAGTTTCAAAGCTATATTTACACTTTACCCGGGTCAAAAAAAGTGATCAGTCTTGCATTAAATAATGACCCAAGTTTTGAACTTATATTTCCACGTTACCCAACCCACCTAACCTAGAGATGGGCGTAAAACCTGGTTCTGGAATCGACCTGGAATACCCGACCCGGAACCAGTTCCTACCCTACCCAAACCGTGGGTACAGACCCAGCCGAAGAAAAAGGAACCGAACTAGAACCACCGGAACCGGCTCCACCTTACCCGGCAGTTGTTGAATTTGTTGACCAAAACAGACCCAGTTCCTATGCGGTTCCGGTTCTAAAAAAACCCAACCTACCCTGCGTTCCACCTAAGGTCTACTAACGATTTTAAACTATATTTCTTTTCATACTTTGTGTGTGTAATTCTCAGGATGAACATTTTGGTATAGTTCCACTTGAGGCAATGGCAGCCCATAAACCCGTGATAGCATGCAACAGTGGTGGCCCGGTGGAGAGCGTGAAAGATGGAGAGACAGGGTTCTTGTGTGACCCGTCACCACAAAGCTTCTCATTGGCCATGGCCAAGTTCTTGAAGGACCCCTTGTTGGCAGAAAGTATGGGCTCGAAAGCCCGAGCCCATGTTGCTACATCATTCTCCACCAAAACTTTTGGCAACCAGTTGAATCAATATATCATGGATGTAGTGGAACAACACAAACGCACAAAAGCAGATTGAAGAAAGATGATGTTAGGCTGCAGTATTGATCTTCCAGTTGACCCGGTTGTGACATAACTTTAGGAGCTTTCTGATCCATCTTATTTGTAAGTTCCCATACGTGTGTTCATAAGATTGATGTTTGAAAAACAAAAAAAAACACATATAGAGCAATCATATTCAGAGAAACCCAAAAACATTACTGAAGCAAGTAATTATCAAAATTCTGGAATCTAGTATATGCATTAGCTCTTTTTCCACTATATTTGCATGTATTATATAACAAAAATTAGTTGAATGTCCCTTGGGTCAAGGGTCCATGTGGGGAAGATGTGCATAAATTTTAATAAGTAGAAATTTTGATATCGATGTTGAATAAGAGAAATCTGAAGTTGTTGGTGTCACACCCCCAAAATATCTCGACCCATGACCACTCCAGCCTCCCAGACAGCAAGTTCTAACAATATGCACCTAAAAGCCTGCAAGGCATGTAACAACGAGTCAACAACAAAGTTGAGCGAGTTCACAGTTGGTTGTCCGTTTTAAAGTTGTTCCAAAAATCATAAGTTCATTCGAAAACCAGTTGTTTATCAGTTCCCTGTTTCCCAAACCATAACCAGTGGGGGCTTCCCCATGTGAACCACTAGACTGTTACCATATCGACAACTGACGAAAGTAAGTTGTGCCCTACGTCAATGTCTATCATCATTGACTAAGTGCCCAGATCCATTAGTACATGCCCGTCCGACCGGCATGGTGTGAGGCTTGTCAACCCTAATAGCGCTATTAACTAATGACTCGCTCGCCATTGGCTCGGCGATTAAGTCGATATAAAAATGAGGGACTTCATGATAGAGTTTTGTCTAGTAAGTTTTAAGGTTGTTGTCCTACCCAAGGAGGACGAACGTACGTATTCTATCCAAGGAGAATACGCAGGATTAATATTTGCATCCTACCTATGGAGGATGGCTGTACATATCCTACCCAAGGAGGATATGTAGGTTCCGTTTTAATTCTTTAACCCATTCCCAACCACCGGGAATCTCATGCCTTTTAAAGAGTGTGAACTCACCTTGGTTTTGCTCGGTATGACTAGTTACGCGTTCAAGTTGATTAAACCAACCCTAGCATAGTTACCATTATCAATCAGTTTCGTATTACTTAAGCATATACCCCTTTCTCATACTTCACAAGCAACACTCACACAATATCAAGCAGTCAATAACAGTCAGTCATACAACACACTTGTCCATATCACACACACCATAATCGTATCATATGATAACATTTAAGCCGAGATCATATCACATAAAGCACACCTTCTCTACACATACCATTCCAGTAGCACACAGTCCCTACACCTATTACACAAGTCATAACAGTTATCCATGTAACATATCCGTCAATTACTATCATGAAACCACGTAATTAATACCCGGTCCCATAAGCGTCTACACTACATACCCATGTTCCAGTAAATATCAACAGTCCCAAAAATATATATATACATACTTTTAACCGTGCGGCCCAAACAAAAGCGTCTAAGTCCATTGGAGTATGCGGCCCATTTAAACTACAAATTGAATTCCAGTGTCACAGTCAACATCCGCATCAAGTCAAAACATATCATCAACATAATATTCAAAATAACCATTAAATATTACAAAAACATCATTGCTATCACTTTGTTCGATTAAACCAATATTACAAGCATGTGGCCGCCATCTATTATTCAAAGCTATCCAATTTATCAGATCACTTAACTTCACATTCATTGGACCACTAAGACCACTAATATATCAACATTGGTTATTTAAATTTTGGTGAATTCAGTGGACTACCTTGATAGGACCAAACACAATTAGTGGGTTCAAACAATTACAAAGTGGATCAGTTCTTGTTTGTCATCATTGGCCAATTCTAGAGGTATACATCAAACCAAGAGAATCCCATATTGATCACATGCACACATCGATATCAACAAGCACATATATCATAACTTAATTCACATACATGTTGAATATCACAACAAGAAACTCAATTTAATAGAATGGTAACTAACCGAGAGGTGGTGATGGTGATCACGACTGGGGGGGGGGGGGGGGGGGGTCTTCCACTGTCGTACGTAGAATATAGAGAAGGGTAGGGTTTGGTTTGTTATGTTGTGATGATTAGAGGTATAAGGGTTTACGTATACTTAATCATAAAACCAACACCTAATAAATGGGCCGATCCCATAACTTATCTTGTTAGACACAACTGGGCCAGATTTAATCAAAACACACATGAGATAGGTTGGGCACGGTTTGTGTTAGTTCGGGCCGGAGTGAAGTGTTAACAATGTGTTAGCTCACTAATGTGGCCCAATGACTTGCGGCCCAAAGTGCTAACAATGTTAGTTCCTAAGATTAGCTATTCGACCCATAGAAACGTTTTAACGATTTCTTGTAGTTAAACAGTTACACACAAGTAGGCATATCCAATCACGTTATACCTTTAGCAATTACGTTCCAGTTACAAGTGTGTTTACTAATTTTTATCATCATAACGAATATGGAATAGAAATATCAAGAAACAGGATCACGTGACGAAGAGATACAGACCTTGAAAGTTCGGGTTGTCACAGTTGGAGGATTACTGAAAACGTCTAGTATATTGAAATTTCTAGATCCTTGTATGTAGATTAGGCTTAGACTACACGGTATGGGGGTCGTCCCCCTCCGTCCTCGGTCCGGCGCCGCTCCAACGCCATTTCTCCCCTACCGTCTTCGTCCTCGGCGTTGAGTATGGGACGCTGGAGCCGATCCACATGAAGACAAAAACCACACCTTCCCCTCTCTCACACACCTATACATACAATATATACATATACATTTTAGGTCCATCCCCTCATTTCTATACCTCCATCCTCTTTGTCCCATCCTGACACCCATCCTACGTGGATCTTACGTGGCGAATCATCCTCGAAGGGAGGACCATCACCATACCGCATAGCCTTATGACTAGTATAAATCATCCGCACATGGTTGCGTAAATAGCGGTGGTCTTAATCTTGCATTCGGGTGTTAAGTGTTTGGTGTTCCTAGGCTTATTGGACACATGATTTTTCCTTCCTCCTGTCACTTCGTTTTCATCTGATACGAGATATACAACGGTTGATATAGTGAGTGATTGTAGAGAGTGGTAAAAACACCTTGAGCTCTAGGAGCTCTATAGAGAGTTTCTAATCTATGACGACTTTGTTGGATGGTTTGCTCCATTTAATGTTAACTAAAAATTTTTAGTTTTTAAGGGCATTGCAAATAACCTAAAAATCGTGATATGCTATGCAAGGTACAAAAATGTGATGGAAAAATATTGCGCTATGCTATGCACCTAACTTTTAAATGTTATTTTTTTAACAATTAAATTTCTTGAATTAAAAAAATTATACAGCTGAATATTAATTGAGTTAATTACTGTTTTCGTCCATGTGTTTTGTCAAAAATCACTATTTCAGTCCATTAGTTTAAAAATTGCGATTTCAGTCCTTGTGGTTTCACTTTCGTAACTATTTCAGTCCCTGTGGTTTCACTTTCGTAACCAAGAGTTACATGTAACTCAATGGGTGTAACCTCCTCAATTGTTTGTGGGTTAGTAGATTGATTTTTCTCAGACTCACTCACTTGTGGAAGTATGCTCTCTTAATTGGTGATTGAGAGGGACTGATTTGTGTCTGAGTTGTATCAATTGTATCAAACAGAGGTAAGAATGTCGGTGGAATTGGAGTGGAGGGATGTGGAGTTGAAAGAGAGACAGCCTGGGATAGGGGCTTAGAAACAAACTTTCAAGTGAAATGTTTGCCTCTTGATTTAGTGTCCCTGTGCTTACAACTTGATCCTTTTGTGAGGATTCAAGAGGAGTTTGGATGGGTGGAGATCTTTCCAACTGTTGTGAGGAAGTAGCAACAGTGGTTTCTAGTGGCCTTTGTTTTGCTACAAGGTTATCCTCTGGGATCTCATCTTCCAGAGGTGCCTTTTTATGTTGTTTCTTTTTTGTGGGCTTTTGGATGTGGGGGGTTTCTTTATGGATTTTTCTAGTATGGGTTTCACAACACCGGTTGTAGTGTCATGATCACCAGGAGCAGTGGGCTCAGCAACAGAGTTTTGAGCAACAGATGTGGACTCATCTAAAACAGGCTCATTCCCCTTTGCTTGTGTTTTTGAAACTTTTGACTCTTTATCTTGCATTCTTGTAAAAGTTTCATTTGTAAGACTTTTCATTTGGAAAGCTACACCTTATTGAAAATCTTTTTGAGACACTTGTTTTTGAAGTGAATAGCTTAAAAGTCTGGGATACATAAGAAAAGCATTATTTGATTCCCTTTTAACAACGTTCACAATTGCTACCAAGTCCAAGAACAATGTCTGAGATAGATTATAATCTGTTTTTGTCAAAATGACATATCCCAAGTACTAAACTTTTTGTGGAATCCCATTGAATGAGGTGGTCTTGGCTGAGAGACATATCAGTAGGGTATGGAAAAAATATTTCATTTCAGCAGGAAATTTGGGTTTAAAAATTGTAACTCCTGTCAATTGACCATCATGCCCTCTTTCTATGAACTCTATGTGAATTTCCTGTTTTTCAAAAAGAATTTTTACCTACATGGTCATTCAAAGCAAATACTATGGGTATGGAAGATGAAGATATTTGAACAATGGTGCCCCCAACCTTGACGTTATACTGAAGGGCTTCTTATTTTGAGATTGAATTTCAGCATTTGCCCAAAATTGTTGGAGGGTATCCACATGTATTGGTGCATCGACAGTTAATATGGTTTTGTATTTTAATGACGTCAAAACGTCAATTATTGAGTGGAAAGGTTGATTTTTGTTGGTTTTCTCGAAGTAAAAGGTAGTTATGAGGGGTTTTTATTTGCAGAGCCATGATCGGATATGGGAGGTGAGTAGGGTTGAAGAAGATGATAGTGGAAACCGCTTTGTACGAATTTTGAATTCAAGACGACAGTGTAAGCTCTGTTTGGATGGAATAGGGGAATTTATAGGGTGAAAAAGTGAAAACTGACGTGTCATCTGTTTCTAAGATCTGATGGTTAACATCTGTCCACGTGACAACCTCTGTTGGTGGTAATAGATGACAGTTGTTAAGAAACCTCTGTTAAAAAGTAACAGAGGTTGGGAACAGTGGATATGAACAGTGGCTGATTTTAGTCTATTAGAGGATAGACATCAGAGGTTATGAACAGTGGTAAATGAGAACAGATGATACCTTTCAGCAGTAGATGATTTTTAGCCAAACTGAGGTTTTAGAAACAGTGGTTTAGAACAGACTTTAAGGATTTTTGAATTTTTTTTTTCAATTAAAGCTATTTTTAAGGATGGATTTTTTATTTTTCTAAAAACATTTTAATGCTTTTTATTAATGGAAAGCAAAATTTTGCTTTTAATCCATGTTTAGCATGTCAATCCTATAGATTAAGCTTTCAAAGGTTGATACGTCTAAAGCTTTTGTCAACACATCTGTCAGCTGATCTTCAGTTGGAAGATGATTTAGAGAAATTAAACCTTTTTCATAGCTATCCCTCACAAAGTGATGTCTGATGTCAATGTTCAAACTTGAGTTTCCCTGCTTGGACTGTGTCTGACCCTAACACCTTTCTTTTTGAGTTGTTACCAAAGGATATATCACCCCTCCATGTGCTAGAAAATCTTTGAGAGGGGCTCTACATCCTGTCATGTACCTGGAGCCACCACTATCTACATACCATAAACTATTAAAGCAAATAGAAGCTCCATGCACATCAGTAACATATTAGTTTTGGTGAGTACCTTAGATGGAGTCACAGACATTGCAGCCTCAAGTCCAGGAGAATGGCTAGAGGTTTGAGCAGATTTTTGAAACATTTGCTGTGGACCATTTCTTGTCAAGTGGTTGTAACCATGAGGATGCTTGTTCACTCTTGGTTTTGAAGGTCTTTTGTAGGCCTCATAACCATGTGGTACTCTTTGATAAAGTGGTTGGCCATATCCTTTTGGAATTTGGTTTGAAGGTGGTGCATCTGTTACCTGAACCTCTCTGGGAGCAGAGGTTGCATTCAGTTGTTTGGTAATAGATGTTTGGACTGGGATGAAGGTCTGTTTCGACTTTCCTTTTTCAGTACTAGCCCGTGGACTATCAAGTGTTTTTGATTTATACTCATTTCTTTTGACATCAAAAATTTTGAGATAAACACACTCTTGAGTTTTGTGATTTTTTCTTCCACGGATAGTGCAATGAATTGCAACAACAATCACATTTGTCTTGTTTATGTCATATGCTTTTAAGAGAAAACAGTTTTTAGCAACATGGTTTTTCTTTTCGCAAAAGTCACAAAACAAGTTTTTTATCTTCTCTTTCTTCTTCCCTTTTTCAACCACTTTGTCAACAGATGTTGTAACATCTGCTGGAAGATCTTTTAAGGGAATGATTTTCACTTTAGGTGCTTTCACACTCTCAATGGTTGAAAACTCCATTGGCTTAAAGTTCTCAAGTGTTGGATCGTTCGGTGACCCTAAACAGTCAATCTGAGTAGTTCATCATCATTTGCAAAGGCGGAATCAATGTAAATGACATCAAACAGCTTGTTTCCTTTTAATCTTTATCTATTGATGATTTCCAGAGCTTTTACAAGTTCAAATCTGACAAAAATCCGGCAGCACCTCGGCTCTCACACACTTAATTCCGTTACAAATGAACTAGCACAACCCCTATATATAGGCCTTGTGATTTCGTTTGAGGATGACACAGGTCATGTTCAAACGAAATTAGTGATTTCGTTTGAACATGTCCTTTGACACTCTCAAACGAAATTACCTCCTAAAATACAATCAAACCCTAATTCAATCACTGTTGTGCACTCGTTTATCCTATCTAGACATAAGACTTGATTAAGACGAAGTTAACAGACAGTAGATGCACCAACAGACTCCCCCTTGGATGTTGACGAAGTCTTCGACGTCGAGTCTTTAGTCTTAGTCTCTATCCAAATTGTCTTGACATTGTAAAAGCTTCCTCTATCTTTTTCTTCAAACTTTATTCTTCAATCTCCCCTTTGAATGTTGATCCAGAATGTGAACTCCCCCTTTCGCAGACTCCCCCTCTCGATAAGCTGGGACTTGAATTCTGGTTCAAACTTTGACATTTTCTTTGCCATGGGAATTCCTGTTACCTGCACAATCTCTACCTAAATATAAGATATATGACAATAACAAACTTAATCCAAACTTACCATTCACCTTCATTTGATGGATTTGTCAGAATTAGAAATCCACTTAAGTATTCAGGTCCAAATTAATGACCCTGATTACTCAATTTATCTACCAAGTCCAACTTAATGACCTTGGTTGATCTAAGATAATTCACACTGACATTTGTTCAATTTTTTTCTGAAAATTGCAAGTTTCAAGTTAATGAACTTGTTTTAACTTTCCATTTTCTCAATTTATCATGTTTAGCTCCAAACTCATCCTTCAGCCCAGAAACTTCCTGCATCTGTTTCAATTCGAATCTGAAGATCAGCTTTCCACTTTGGTTTGTCGGAAAATAAAGCAGAAATGTAAAATCTTTTTGGATTTTAATAAAGTTTCTAAACTAGAAATGAATTACAGAAATAAAATGCAGTAAATGTAAACTATTTACAAACATATTTTTGGTGAGCGTGTTAGAGAATCATATCAGCTATTCGACAAGTCACAAGTACCGTTAAGCTTTAATTACATACTCAGAATTAAACAATTCGCTTAGATTGTCGATATACTGATCCACTTAAATTCTCACACACATTTCAATCTGTCCAGGATACGGATTAGATGAATTAGAGACTTAAACTCATTCATGTGTCCCACCTCTTGAATATACTCCCGTATTCAGATCCCAATATTCAGTCTTACAAGTGAGTATACCACAGATGATATCTGTAAAGGGTTAAATTGCGAAATCGTGAGAGCTCAGGTCAGAACTTCCGTTCAGCAGAGAGATGACGGTTCGACTTTAGTGGGTCCCCTTTAGAGGATCTTTTTTACAACAGCATTGATTAGCAATTTTATTGTCTCATCATTTATGCTGAGGGCGGCGCTAATTTTTAAGCAAGCAGTAAAGTATTCTCCGGGGACTAGGCCACTACTTCCGCATTATCAGAAGTCCCGGGATAATACCCCAAATATCAGTGAGTATAAAGACCTAGTATCTCAGAAAGAGGGATCCTTCAAACAAGATTTCAGGGGTTACCTATATATCCAAGTAGTGTTCCCCACGAAATAAGTAAGTAAAGATTTAGGTTTATATCCCGAACAAACCTACTAAATGTGCAAAAACCTATCGGCATATCATCAGCGAGACTGTTTAAAACTTTTTAAACATTACAATTCTTTAGCATACCGTAACTGTCAAGCCGATGTACTATCATTTTCCCTTTTTACACAAGCTCTTTTTGAGTTTTCTATTGTTTTTGGATTTTGAAAATATCTCATGTTTTTTTATTTTTGAAATTTTTTTTTACTGTTTTTGTATTTTCTGAAAAAATTACCCTATACTCTCCCCCTAAATACCAAAACAAGTAAAAAATCGACAAACCATTGCAGATTGCTTCTCAACATCATCTACAATGTCTCCTTCATCAACGCCAAGAATCTCCTCCAACACCGATAAAAGCTTCATACCGTTCAGTTTTAGCAAATATTGAAAACGTGTTTTATCAAATGCTTTGGTATGTAAATCAGCTTTTTGTTCGTCAGTGTGGATTTTCTCAATTCTTATCAACTTCTTCTCGAAGCAATCGCGAATGAAGTGATGACGAATTTCTATGTGTTTTGTTTTAGGGTGATGAACTGGATTTTTAGTAATGTTAATCGCTGCCTCATTATCAACAAAGATAGGGGTGTTAAGAAATTGCAAACCGTAGTCGCGCATCTGTTGCTGGATCCACAAGATCTGAGAACAACAACTGCTAGCAGATACATATTCCGCTTCACATGTGGATAAAGCCACAGAGGTCTGCTTTTTGCATTGCCAGGTAACCAATCTTGGTCCGAAAAACTGGCATCCCGCTGTTGTTGATTTAGCGTTAACTTTGCGGCATCCGAAATCGGAATCGGAATACCTTTCGAACGTGAAATCGCCTTCTTTTGGATACCACAACCCCAATGATGGAGTTCCTTTCAGGTAGCGTAATATCCTTTTTACAATCACCATATGCGAAGCTCTAGGATTAGACTGAAACCGCGCTGCGAGGCAGGTTGGATACATAATATCGGGTCTTAAAGCTGTCAAATACATTAACGAACCGATCATAGAATGATACATCGTTTCATCTACCTTCTCTCCGGTGAGATCAGGGTTTATCCCATGATTCGTCGCTAATGGGGTGGAAGCTGGAGTAGAACCTGACATCCCGAATTTCTCCAAGATATCATGAACGTACTTCGTTTGATGTATGAAAATTCCTTTGGGTAGTTGATCAACCTGCAGTCCCAAAAAGAATTTCATCTCACCCATCGATGACATTTCAAATTTCTGCTTCATAACTCTTTCAAAATCTTTGCACAGATTTTCATTTGTTGACCCAAATATGATGTCATCCACGTAAATCTGAACAATCAGAAGATGTCCGTCGACCTCTCTGGTGAAGAGAGTGGCATCCACTTTTCCACGGATGAAGCTGTTGGCTAGCAGGTGTTGAGACAATGTCTCGTACCAAGCTCTCGGGGCCTGGTGTAAACCATACAACGCTTTATCCAGCAAATAGACCTTGTCTTTGTGGATTGGATCGGTGAAGCCCGGTGGCTGTCCAACATATACCTCCTCTTTTACCTTCCCGTAGAGAAACGCCGATTTTACATCTAACTGATAAACTTTGAAATTTTTCCAAGATGCAAATGCTAGGAAGATTCTGATTGCTTCTAGTCGAGCAACTGGAGCATACACTTCGGTGAAATCTATACCCTCCTGCTGACTGAAACCCTGGACTACGAGTTGAGCTTTGTTACGAACAACAACTCCTCTATCATCCCTCTTGCACTTGAACACCCACTTGGTGTTTATCTTCTTTTGACCATCAGGCAAGTCTACCAATTTCCACACACCTAACTTCTCAAACTGACTCAGCTCTTCTTGCATAGCATTGACCCAAGAATCTCCAGTTAGCACCTCTTTATACGTACGCGGTTCGATCTGCGAAATAAAACAACTAAGTGAAAACTCAGTTTGTAAAGGTGCTACTGTAGAATAAAAACAAGTAAGGCCTTGGTCAATTTGTCGTCTAGTGCGAACGCCTGATTGTAATTCTCCAATAATCAAATCTTCTGGATTGTACGAAAGAGTTCTCGGCATCACCTCGCCTGGAACATCTACCTCGCCTTCCAAATTTGTAATATTCTGATTTGCACCTTGTTCACTGACTGGGTTTGTTTGACTTGAACTCTGAATTTGCTCCCCCTCAGAATCTGAATCACCATGATCAAATACTGGCATGTTCTCAGATTCTTGATTATCATTCTGTGCCATCTGATTATCATGAGCAACTTCATTTTGTTGAATATCATCATGTTCTCCAGCATTGCTCGGACCTGCTTCATTGTCATTTGAAGTTTGTCGTGATCGACTTGAATACTCAGCTGGAAACCTTTCCTGCGAAGACTCATACTCTCTCAGAATATCCAACTCATCAAAGAAATCTTGTTCTTCTTCTTCTTCTTCTTCCATGTCAAACGAATCCCACAATTTATCGTAATTAAAACGCCATGAATCGCCTGGATTCTGCGGTGGCATTGTGTAACCTTGACACTCAACATTGTGTGCTTCAATAATCCGCTTCAAGCTTAGAACAAAGACTCGTTTCAATGGACTTGTGTAACCCACAAAAATTCCTTCAATGCTCTTTGGACCAAATTTACCAAAAAGCTCTAGAACTGTACAAGGAGACCCAAACGGTTCTAAGTACTTCAGGTTCGGTTTGCGGTTATTGATCAGTTCGAAACACGTCTTATTGAATTTCTTGACAGTGAGAACCCGATTGAGTGTATAGCATGCGGCGGATACTGCTTCTGCCCAAAAATTAACTAGTAGCTTTGAATCAGCAAGCATCGTCCTAGCCGTTTCAATTAGTGTCTTGTAAGATCTTTCAGCTACTCCATTCTGCTGCGGAGTGTAAGGAGCACTAAATTCATGCAAAATACCTTTTTCATCACAAAACACTTCCATTTTGCTACTTTTGAACTCTGTACCGTTATCACTTCTTATTCTTCGAACACGAGTTTGGTACAAGTTTTCAAGCTTTTTGATCAACGTGATTAAACTCCCAAATGTTTGGTCTTTTGATTGCAAAAATGAAACCCATGAAAACCTCGAGTAATCATCTGTGACTACTAGACAATAAAGATCCCCTGTAGTACTTTTGACGTTTACTGGACCAAACAGATCCATGTGGAGTCTCTCTAAAGGTCTCGAAATTGAGTTTTCTTTCTTCCTGGGGTGAGATTTCTTCTTTTGCTTTCCTTTGATGCAGCTAATGCACTCCCCCTCAAGATGAAAACCTTTCAAATGTACACCAGTAACTAAATCATTATGCACCAAGTGATTCATTTTTCTAAGATCTATATGACCCATCTTCCGGTGCCACAATTGCGATTCCTTCTCAGTTGCTCTTGAAACAAAACAATGAGCCTGACCCGTTGTTGTAGTTGCTACACTTATGTCTAACACATACAGATCATTCACTCTGGGTGCCCTCATGATAATCCATTCTTCAGGGATAACAAATCATGGTTTCAAGATCAAGCATTCTTTGTCAGTAAAGTGTGTTGTATACATGCGATCACAGATCTGAGATATGCTCAGAAGATTGTTTTTAAGCTCGGCGATGTAATTAACTCTTTCAAACGTTACAATCCCATTGGATAACGTTCCTTCTCCAACTATTCTACCACCTTGATTGCCTGCAAAACCTACATAACCACCATTGAAATTTCTGACATCATACAGCAGGGCTGTTTTCCCCGTCATGTGCCGAGAAGCTCCACTATCCATAATCCATCGTGAAACGGATCTTGGAAGCTCCTGCACAAATCAGAAACATTTAGTGAGATTTTGATGCTATCCAAGCCTCTTTCGACTCAGGTAACTGGACTTTAATGTGAGATTTTGTAGTGTAAAGTGGCAGAAAATTTTTATCATTCATCTTTAAGCTCTCTGCAGACCCAACCTCAACCTTTTTATATAAGAAAAATTCGTCTTTTTGAGATTGACCAGATGATTGGTCTTTCTTCGAAACAACCTTTTTCTCAGAAGTAACAGACTCTTGTGGATCAATTTTCTCATAGTAATCCAAAGAAACATCCATCTTTACCGAAGTGGTAGAAGACAAAAGTTTTTCTGACTCTGAAACCTTTGGTTTTAATGAACTTTCTTTCTTGGCAACAACTTTTGGCTTCCATGTTTGTTGAGATGACGCAACCCGTTTGTAAAACTTGTCATTTTTAGTTATCACATTTTTAACAAGTTCAGTTTTGATCTTAATGTTGTCATTTTTCAAAACCTTTTTCTCAACAACCAATGGAGCTTTTCCCTTCACATCAACTTTCTTCTTTTGACTCTCAACAACTTCAGACTTAGGCTTAAAGTTGGTGCACTTTCGTGCAATATGTCCAACTTTGTTGCATCTGAAACATGTACGAGTATCAGCTACTCGACTTGTGCCTTCAGACCGAGGTTGTGAGGCCTTCTTCTCAAAGAATTCTTCATTTGTTTTCAAAAAAATCTTAGACTCTTCATCAGAAAGCGAACTCGAACTTGACACAAACACTTTCTTCTCAGCAAACCTTCTGTTTTGAACATTCTTTTTCTGATAGTTCTTACCACCCTGATATCCACCCGACCATCTGTTTCGATTGTTATTATAAAAACGCGGTGGAACAACAGGCTTCTTGTAGTAAGCTTTATCTTTTTCAAAATTCATTTGCCTTTTTGTCTGTTTTAGACCTTCAATCTCAGACAGATCAATTTCAACCAATTTAAACACATTTGTCAATTTAGCAACATTAACATTCTCCAGAGGAAACTCAGAATCCGAATACAACTTATCCGATCCCGACATCTTGTACATGACAAGAATAGGTTCTTCATTTAAGTTGTTTTTGGATTTTGGTTTCGGAATGTATTTGTCCAGAAAACACTCATCATCCTCAACTGAATCACTATCAAACTTCAAAACACTTTCAGCCATGCTTTTAACAATATCAGTTTGAACACTATCATCAGATGATGATGAAGAAAATGTCACATCAATTGACTCTGGAAGTTTTATTTCATTTGTTTCATCTTCATCATTAACCAACCCGGACTTTTTCTTTGAATAATTGTTTAAAACCGGTGGTGGAACTTGATGAAACCCAACCCCAGTTCCATCCGAGTAAACATCTTCGCCTGCTTTGTTTTTCCCGATGGGTTTAGGAACAATATGTTGTAAAACAAAGCTTGCGGAGTTGTAACTGGTTAATTTCAACTGGATACGTTCATTTTCAATTTTAGCTTCTTGAAATTGAAGCTTCAACTTAGCAATTTCATCCAGTTGCTGATTGATTAACTCTTCTTTCACTCTAAGAACACCGGTCAGTTGAAGATTTTCCTTGTTTGTCTTACCATTTCTTTCATCACAATTTTTAACCGTTCGTTTTAGCTTCTCAAAATTTTCTGAGATTTGGCGTTTTTTAAGAATCAATTTTTCATTTTCATTCTTAATTCTTTCTACGTCATATTTATCATTTTCGATTTTCTCATTTAATTCTTTTAATTTTTCATTTGAAGCTTTCAACAGTTTATCATGGTTCAAGATTTGATCTTCAACACTTCTGACTTTATCAGTCAGTTCTTCAACCTTCTTACCACTAAGGTAAGCAACTGTACTACAAACTTTGCACTCTTTCATGCAATTTTTGCAGTTGTTCTTAGATTTATCATTCTTACCTGACACATGTGTATCATTTGAACTGACCTTATCTTTGGACTCAGTTCCAGAACCAGAAACTACCTCTAGTTCTTTTGCAGCTAGAACCTTGTCAGCCATCTTCTTTAAGTTTTCAGCTGTGAATTCTTGTGAAGTATCAATAACTCCGTCATCAATCTTCTTTGGCTCCGGTTCTTTTGCTGTCTCTTTTTCTTTTTCTTTCTCAACGGCTTCTCCTCCTCCCCACCATTCTCTCTGTCTGGCTTCTTCTTCATCAGCAATTTGTTTAGTAAGAACTTCGATATCAACAGTATCTGGATCCACAGCTATGTTTCCATTTTGATCAAGATAACATTCTCTATCAGGATCCCATCTATTCGCCTGTTTAGCTTCTTTGTATATACGATAGATTTTGCTTTTCATGAAATGAGCTGTTTCCCTCCTGTTCACATACTTCACTTTCTCAGATCTTTTATCTTTAAACGGAATAATCTTTGCTGCTGTGAAAGCATAACCAATTGCGTCTTCCTCCGGCAAAACATCACTCCAATCATAACCTTCATCGTCATGAAAAACTGCAAGTGCCCTAGATTTCTCTTTGGGTACCTCCTCTATCTGCTTCATCCTAGAAGGTTCTGATTTATTCTGATGATAGATCGCTCTCTTGTAATAATCCTCTCGAAAAGGATTTGCAGTATCATCAGTGTAAGCATTTCTGCACTCACGCTTAAAGTGACCTTTCTGTTTACACTTGAAACATGTCACTTTTGACTTGTCAAAGCCTAACTTGGTAGAAGGTCCACCAATCGACTGTCTTCCAGTAATCTCCATGAAACGCTGTGCTCTTCTCACTGCACTAGCCATACACCACCTTATATCGATAAATTCCATCTCCTCAGGATCAATCTGATCGTAGTCTTCTTTTGTTAGGTTGGTGTTGCCAATCTTTCCTGCAACGAGACTTTCTTACAATTCTAACACAGACGCTAAGAACACCATCTGTTGTTTAGCAGACTCTTCACTGAAATTCTGACCATTCTTCAGATCAACAGCAATGTTACATTGAAAGAGATTCTTTGATGCAGTTTGGTTTGAAGTTGTTGAAGAAGATCCACCATGGTAACCACTGCTAGGAGTTTCTTGATTCTTTGTATTTGAGCTCTCTGCAGAAAATGTTGTTCTTGGAGAACCAGTTTTTGGTAGATTTCCTCTGTAGTACAGCTCCACATTCTGCTGATAAGATGTGTTATTGACTTTGCTGGATTTCTTGATTTCCAATTCATGACTCTCCAGTCTTTCAATAAGCAGATCCACTGTCAAAACTTCTGGAGGCTTGATGGTGTTCTTCAACATCAAAGCAAAGTATTGCCAGTCTTGCTCATTTGGTAATGCATCAAACAATTTGTCTACCAGCTCTTCTTGAGTGTAAATGATCTCATGTCTAGCAAGCTCCATTTTCAGATGTCCAAATCTTTCGATCATCTTGGAAACAGACTCGTTCTTTAAACAACCAAACAAATCAAACTCTTTTCGTAACAGTTTCTTTGTGTTCTTCACTATTTCAGCACTACCAATACATTTTATTTTTAATTTTTTCCAGAGATCTCTCGAATCTTCGTATTCGATTAGTGCGATTATATCATCTCGAACAGATTGGTGAAGCAGAGCAATACACTTTTGTTCAGATACATATCTTTCAATTTGATTATCTTCCAAGTTCTCATAATCATCTCTACCCAAATCATAACCATTTTTCAGACTTCTCCAACTCTGATAAGCAAACGCCTTAAGCCATTCCTCAAATCTTGTAGCCCACCTGTTGTAATCTTCAATCGCCATCAGCTTGGGCGGCTTGTTGTATGTTCCATATGCACTGTCTACACTCATAGCATCATTGAGAATTTTCTTTGCACTCGGTGTTGTTGTATTCTCATTCGTATTATTTAATGTGCCATCTCCCGAACCACCAGTAAATGCAAACACATCACAGAAAGGATTGAAATCATCCATCTTCACGTACCTGAAATGATCAACAAACACTTAGAAAATTTTTAATTTTGAAAAATGACAGATTCAAACGGAATCTATTCAAGCGAAATTGCTCAAACTGTATTACAACTTCAAACGAAATTATGATTTTCAAACAAAATGTCTAATTTCGTTTGAGACTACAGTTGTTTCAAACGAAATCACAATACATGCACTCTCAAACGAGATTAAGTCCACATTTCAAACGAGATACTCGTCTCAAACGAAATCACCTATAACTTTCAAACGAAATCAGGTAAATGTGTATTTTCAAACGAGATTACCAATGTATTTCAAATGAAATCAGTATGACATCAGCATATACGCAAAGTTTTTCAAACGAAATTATAGGTTTTTATCAGTTTTAAGTCGAATTTTGGTCCAAAACTTTCAATGATTAGTTAACACTATGTTTCACTTGATATGTGAGAATTTTAGGCCATTTCAACCGTGAAAACTTGTTCAAATCAGAAAAGAAAGAGTAGAAGTAAGAGAATTCAGTAAAATCAAGCTGCAATGGTATGAACTCCTCGTCCTGAGCTCTGATACCACTTGTTGGATCGTTCGGTGACCCTAAACAGTCAATCTGAGTAGTTCATCATCATTTGCAAAGGCGGAATCAATGTAAATGACATCAAACAGCTTGTTTCCTTTTATTCTTTATCTATTGATGATTTCCAGAGCTTTTACAAGTTCAAATCTGACAAAAATCCGGCAGCACCTCAGCTCTCACACACTTAATTCCGTTACAAATGAACTACCACAACCCCTATATATAGGCCTTGTGATTTCATTTGAGGATGACACAGGTCATGTTCAAACGAAATTAGTGATTTCGTTTGAACATGTCCTTTGACATTCTCAAATGAAATTACCTCCTAAAATACAATCAAACCCTAATTCAATCACTGTTGTGCACTCGTTTATCCTATCTAGACATAAGACTCGATTAAGATGAAGTTAACAGACAGTAGATGCACCAACATCAAGAATGTCACATTCATTTGACCATGTTGGTTTGAATTGATATTTTTCAATTTCCTCAAAAATTGAGGATCCTTCAGGTTTTTCCAAAACAATTTTCTTTCCATTTGGATCCGTGACTTTTATTTCTTGACCAGCCATGTTTATGGGAATGATTTCAACCAAACCAGAATCATTTTCAGCATGTTTTAAGAAACTTGGTCATTTTTGCGAAAGCCTATGCCAAATTTTACATGACTTTTGATTTGTTTTCTAACATCAAATCATAACCTTTGCAGGACTCTATCCATTTTTCACATGTGATTTGGGTAGATTCAAGCTCCTTTTTACAACTTTGATATTTTTCTATCATTGTTTGGAGTTGATCCTTGGTTATGCTTGATTCATGTTTGAGACTGCTGATTTCACTATCTTTTTTCAAACAGTTTTGATTTTAACTCTTTAACAAGTTTTTCAAACTGAATTCATCATCTAAGATCTTGTTCCTAAGGTTTTCATTCACCTCTTCAATGTTAGTAAAAGCAGTGACACATTTTTCTGAACATAAGTCTTTAAAGACTTGAGGTGATCCCTTAGCAGCAGCTATCATGGCACAATCACATTCTCCTTCACAAACACTAGACTCCCATGGGTCTGTCAGAGGTTTCACCATTCCTTCACCAACCTTTTCTTCTGAAACATTTGTTTCAACATTATCACAAACCTCATCAGAATTGGACACAACTTCCTTAGACTCAACCCTTTCCAATATTGTTTCTAGTGCCATAAAACAAAAATCATCAGGTTTCTTTTCAAAATTGGAAACTAAAGCAAAATTTTCATCAGTGAGTTCATCAGGTAACCTGCTCCAATCAACAAAGCCTTGTGTGAAAAAGCTTTGTTGACTGTTTTCTGCTTGAGCAGATGTTTATGCAGCTTGTGGTGCTGGTTGCACCTGAACCTGAGGGACTGGGGTTTGAACATATTGTATTTGAGGAACAAAGGTTTGGACATACTGTACTGGAATATTGGTTGCAGGGTGTGCAAAGTGAGCAGTGCTTTGCATGTGTGGAGCAGGTGTATTTTGGGTATAATGAACAGTGTTTTGAGTGTTTTGAGGTCTAGGACTTGGATGTATGACAATAGGACCACTTGTTTGGCTCCTACACTCTCTAGCAAAATGGCCTAACCTATTACACTTATAACACTTGATTTTATATTTATCCAACCCAACTTTCAACCTCCCATGCAACCCTGGAAATTTTCTACCAGTTCTTTTGTAAAATTTGGTAGTTCTAACACTTAGCAAAGCAAGTTGGTGCAAGATGTCAATTTCTTTCAAATTAGTGGGGTCAAAGTGTTGAAGATCATTTAACTCAAAAGATAAGTTGTTAGAAACTTGGTTTTCCCTATTTGCTGCAAAAGCATAATTGGGTGAGTAAGAATCAGAGTTAAAACCTCCACCAGATGTTATGTCAATAAAATGATCATAACCCTAATCCTTACTTCCACCAGAGGTTTCCTCTTGACCAAAAAGTGTTATACTACCAAAAGCATAGTCATCAGCAACTTTTCCTGACTCTTGAAGCTTCTTTTTCTGGTTAAACTCTCTCTCATAAGTTAGGAGCCTACCATGAAGCTGAGTCAAACTCATCTCTTTGAAACCAATAGAGTTTCTTGTTACAAAGGCAATAGTATCCAATTTATCTTGTAATGATCTTAGAAATCGGCTATTCAAGGTTGAATTAGCAAAATCAACATTTACCAGTTTTAGTTCATTTATTAGACAACTAAACCTCTCAAATTGTTGAGTTAATGATTCTCCTTTAACGTAACAAAATGTTTCATACTGTTGGTTTAGAACTTCACGGTTGTTTTCAATAACTTCCTCTATACCACTAAACTGCTCTTTCAAAGCATCCCGCAACTCCTTAGCACTATTGCAATGCAATAGGCCAGCATAGATATCATTCGGTAGAGCCGTAGCAACAATGATAAATGTTTTGGCATCTAACTCAATTTTCTGAAAATCCTGCTCGGAGTAGTTTTCAAGCTTTCTTTGGTACTTGGATCTTGGGGTCTTCAGCACTCGGCACCATCGGAATATGTGGTCCGAAGATAACCGATTTCCAGCAACCCGTGTTCTGCTGAGCAAGTATGTGACCCATCTGACGTTGCCAGATATTATATTCCGATCTGACAAGCATCTGTGGTTTGTACAAAGTGCCAATTGTATGGATCTTGTGAATTTGGAGACATTTTTTATTGTTTACAAACAGTGTTTTTGTTTAAAATACTTGGAACGTAAATAAACTTTTACTCTGTTTTCAATCCAACGAGCAAACGATATCAGTAGTAAGAGCTGATCTGTTTATATCAAATTGATTGTTTAGATTGAATTTGATTGACCAAGCCTGATACCAATTGTTAGGATCTGAGTTTGATTGTTGTGACAGTTTAAGATGATAATAATGGAAGAAGATAAAACAGAGATGAAAATATGCTGCGGAATAATAAACTTTTCAATCACAACAAGAGAGATATTGCTTTCATCATCATGCTTTTATAAAATTGTAATTACAATGTTTACGTATGCATTAGAATTACAACTCCCCCTCAGCCTGATCACTCCTTGTTTGTCTGTACAAAAATGTCAAGAAGAAAGTGATTAATAGAATAGTACAACCATTGTTCTATTTATAGTACAAACGAAACATTTGAAGCATCTAAGCTGACGTCACCTAGACAGCGACATCTAACAGCCTAACAAACTCCTAACATCTGCTATAGCCTAAGCACTGTTACGTTGATAAACTCTGTTGATCAGCATTTGTTGAATATCCTCTGTTGAGCTTTAACATCTGTTGATCCATAGCGGACCTTAGCTTCATCAGACTTTAATCTTCTCAGCATAGGATGATCAGACCTTTGCTTCAACAGACTTTGTCTTCATCAGCAGAGGTTCTCTTTGGCAGACCTTTGGTTCAACAGACTTTGTCTTTAGCAGATGTCTCTTAGACATACCTTTGACTTTAGCAGACTTTATAGTAGCAGATGTTGAGTCTTTGTCATTGGGAGGAACAGATCTTCAAAGCACTGTTATTAGTGATCAGATATTGTAGACTATTTTGGCTTTCCAATCATGTGTTCTTTTGTGGGGTCCACTAGATCCAACAATATCAACAAAAAAAAAGTACAACAGAAAGCTCCCAGCAGATTGCTGGAAACATATAGACATCCGTAACTACAACCCCTGAAAGATCACCCGACTACACATTCAGCATTTTACAAATTAAAAGAAACCCGCCTCTTCCAGTCTATATTTGCACGCTTCGCCCGGTTCTTAACCCAACGGTAAGCCGTTGTTTGAATTTCTTCTAGCATTCGATCCATTGGAACACTAGTTCCAGAGAAAATAAGTGCATTCCCGCTCTTCCATATTATCCAGCACGCTACGAGAACTATCGCTTGAATCGCCTTCTGTTTTGTACCGTGTATTCCAAACTTTTTGTGAACCAGTAGCAGGTCTTTAAACGTAAAAGCAAAAATATGCGGAATTTTACACCACCCGTTGATTTTAGCCCATACTACCGCTGCAATGTAGCACAATGTAAAAAGATGGTTTGTGGTTTCTTCGTATCCGTCGTAAAGCCTGCACATTGTAGATCCACGAAGAATACTGCGCTTCTGAAGTCCGACCAGCGTAGGTATTCGGTCTTGCTCCGCCCGCCACCCGAAGATGTTTACTTTTTTCGGAACCTACTTTACCCACTCGAAAGGATAGAACGGAACTGCACTCATATCAAACTTGAAAGGAAACGTGCAATGCATACGATAATTTTAAGGAAACACGATGATAATGGAAAACATGGGAAACTACATTAACATGCATACTATGTCGTAAAAGTAAATGTGCATTCATGATTCAACTTCAATGGAAAACGTGGGTGCTTGAGTTACGGTTGTTGACCCGTATCTATACACGTGTTTATTTATTTGCGTCTTGATATAAATTTTACTCAAAACCGAGTTATGGATAATAGTGTATAAGTGATCGAAGTACAAACGTACATATTACCAAAAGTGACTCGGATCAATTTCTTGGTACGGGGACTTCTTATTTGTATATTCTTTCACTTGGTGTGTTGGTTTGTTGTGCGTTTTCGAGCCGAGGGTCTCTCTGGAAGCAGCCTCTCTATCCCTATGGATAGAGGCAAGGTCTGCCTACATCCCACCCTCCCCAGACCCTATAAGTAGCTTTGCTATTTGTGGGATTTACTGGGTATGGTTGTTGTTGTTGTTGTTGTATACGGCATGCTTAGAAATATTCAGAGGCGAACTACTCTGATTGACTTTTTTTTATTTTACCACGACGAACCGAACTTATACCGTCTAAACAATGTCGTAGCGATACTAGTATTTGTTTTTATGGTTTTCTCGTCGTTTCTACTGGTGTTGTGATGAACCAAACCTATGGATGGCAAAAATACCCAAGCCCGACGGATATACCCAAAACCCGACACAAATGGGACGGGTATACCCGATACCCGACGGATATTGGGCCGGGTATGGGATTAGTTTTAAAAAATTTCGTGGGTATGGGTCGGGTATGGGATTAGGTGATACCGACCCAATTACCTGAAACCACATACCCGTTTACCCGAACTATATACCCGATCATGTACCCGAATTTTTTAATTTATATTTATATTTTTCATTAACCTTTGTCTATTAGTGATTTATTTTAGTATGTTCAATGTGAAAAAATAAATTTTCTTTTTGTATATGTATTTAATAATAGTATTTATATTTTATATGTTGTGAAGTATATAGATATAAGTGTATAAGTATCATAAAGTTACTATAATTTATGATATCACTTATATGTATGTAATGTACATTTTTTGTTTATAGTAGTTGTATATATAAAATTATATAATAATTATAATAGTAAAGAAATGTATTTGGAAATTCCAACGTATATTTTTTAACAAACTAATGGGTATACCCGATACCCGCGGGTATACCCTATACCCGACGGGACGGGTGTTAGGCCGGGTATGGGACACGATTTTACAACCGGGTATGGGTATGGGATTACCAATACCCGACCTGAACCCGACCCATTGTCATCCCTAACCAAACCGGTACTAGTATTTATTTTATGGTTTCCAATCAATGTATCTCTTATGGTTGTTATACCGAATATCAATATCATACAGGTACTATAATAAACTGAACTGATACCGACTATCTGCCGCGACGCACGATGAATCTTATTGGGGTAAACTTCATAGCCCTGCCTATATTTAAATTAACTCCAAAGCATACATCACCCAAAAAAAACTGGTAATTACGCAGAAAAAAAGTGAGAAAATATGTTAATTGCTCTTTTGCCGTAAAAAAAATGTTAATTGCTCTTTTCGAAAAGTGTACGATTTTATTGGATTCCTTTTGTTAAGACCAGACGGTATGGGGGCCGGCTTAGGCCCGGCCTGGCCCGGCGCCGGTCCCCCACACCGCCCCCTCGGCCCGGTTAGTCCCTTTCGGCTCCCACTCGACGATGTTGACGGGCCTTGAATTCAAATATATAGCCGTTGTAACGGCTATCTTATTTAATAAAAAAAACTTTTTAACTTTAAATAAATACCCATCATGTAATCCATTTTTATACCATTTTCTCAATACTTTTCACATTCTCATCCACTTTTATAAAAAACTCTCCATCTTTTTTATACAATCATGAATCCATTCAACCCAAACAACCCCAACCCGAACAATCCCAACCCGAACCAACCTAACTTTTTTCAAGTCCCGCTTACACTCCGACTATGGATCCTTCATGGGTGTCTCCGCAATTTACGTTTTCGGTTTTCCAACAATCACCCAACGCCTTCAAACAAATGTCCCAAGTTCAACAAATGCAACAATACCAAGCACTCCAACAATTCATGCAACACAACTCGTTTGAACAATTCCAATCGCAACCGCCAACTTCCCAACCGCAACCCCCTGTTCAACTTGACAATGATGATGAAGAAGTCGTCCCCGAATCGCCACTTAAAGAGCTCAAGCGCAAAAAAACACGGGGAAGGGGAAGGCGGTTGAAACCGAACCCGAAACCGTGCCAAAAAGCGGTTCGAGAGCAAAGCCGAGACAGTGGACAAAAGTAAAGGAGTAGGCGCTAGCAATTGCGTTTGTTAAGTTCTCAACTTGCCCGATTGTCGGTATGAACCAAAGTTTATTATTTTTTTAATTTAAATTTAAAAAGATTTATTTTTTACTTTTACTAATGCATTTTTTTTTAAATTTAGGGAACAATCAAACGGGTACTAGTTTTTGGAAGGCGACAACGGAAAGATTTAACGGGATTATGGGGCAAGGCCCGATGCGTGATATCGATTCCGTCTCGGGCAAGTGTCGTAAAATGAACAAGACCATCAATGAATTTTGCGGGTATTATAACCAAATTTACACTAATCCTCCTAGTGGGAGTAACGACGAGGACATTCTTAACCTTGCGTTGGCTAAATGGGATTCTAAAAATTCAACGCCTTTCCTACACCTCCGAGCATGGAACGTTTTAAAGAAAGAAAACAAATGGAAGCCGGTTCCAAATGAGGTCGCAACCGCCAAACGGAGTAAAACTTCCGAGTCCGGAATTTATAGTGCGGGAGGCTCCACCGCTCGTTGTCAAATCGACATAAACGATGACCCGATATATGACGAGGATGTGTTGCCCGTTCACGAGTCGGAACGTCCCCCGGAAGGGACAAATCAAAAAAAGAGGCGGCCGGAAAGCGAAAAAGGGGCGGCTCGAGTTCATCCTCGATAAACCTCGCGTTCATCCTCCGGAACCGAGTCGAGATCCAACCTCATAATCCTAAAATCCTCCGCTCGGCCGACTATGCTCGAGCGGAGGATTTTAGGATTATGAGGTTGGATCTCGACTCGGTTCCGGAGGATGAACGCGAGGTTTATCGGAGGATGAAAGAAGAGGTTAAGAAAAAATGGACGTCATAGGTTGTTTACTTTTTTAATCGTATCGTTATTTTTTTTTTCGTTTTTATATTTAACGTTTCTAGGATTAGTAGTTTTAATTTTTAGGAAATGTAATTTTTTTTTATGTTATGAAATGAATTTAACTAGGTTTTAATGCTGCACGCCGCGTTGCGGCGCGACAAAACTAAGTCATTGTAAAACTATTTATTGCGACTAAATACTTGGTTGTTATTAAAGCTATGTTATTTAGTGTCTTATTTTTAAGTTGACAAGTGGAGTTTTCATACAACAGAGTCGTTGGTAGCAAGCGAGTTAGTAACTCCTGGCGATGGCGACTATTGCGATGTTTAAGCATCCACTAACCCAACAAATAAGGAATAAGAATTGTATAAATACAATCAGAAAAAATGTGTGAAAGAGGAGAAAAAGGAAGATGACGTGAAGTTATGTAAGCATAAAATGGGAAAAAAAAAAAAAAAGACCCCATGATTTGAACTTGAGTCTCTTTAAAACACATACAACCACAAAATCACTCCACCATTATGAATAATCTACCTAACTTTGAAGAAAATTGATATATACACACACTTAAAAAGGGTATAATGGAAAAAAGTCAACAAAAGATGACTTGAAATTATGTATATTTACTATTCATGACAACCAATAAGGAAAGTTTACTATTCATTATGATGTGATAACTACTATTCATTAGCTTTGTTTTTTAATATATTGGATAATGGATAATTATGTTGTTTTTTAATTTTTATGAAGTTTTTATTAAGTTAACAAAAAAAAGTTAGAAAATTATAAAATAATTAGGTGGGGTAGGCCCGTTCTTCACCCCGCTCAAAATGCAAGGAGACCCATCTTCATGAGATGGTGATGTGACGCCTACGTAGCGGCCCATCTCCATGAAGCTCTCCGTACCCTCTAGCCTAAGACTAACCGCATCAGTGAAAGGCTATCCTTTCTACAAACAGCCTAATCAGCATGCCACATCAGCTTTTCACTTATTCTTCCCACAAACACTTTTTACCCACAACAATAACATATATATCATTCCCACAAACAACCTTATAAAAATAAAAGGACCCACCATTAGGCCATTCTTCACCATTCTTCCCCAAGAATTGTGAAGAATGAACACCCTCCATGTCACCCTCTACAACACCCACTAATCCATCCCTCTTACAAATGCCCTCCACATAGGAATGAACACCCTCCATGTCACCTACAAACATCCTTGATGTGGATAGTCTAACAAATAAACAAAAATTTTCTGACTTACGGTTACGACGTCATTTTGCTTATAACACGTGGATATCACTACAGCTGTTACTAGGGTTCCCTTCACACCTCATCTATCTAGATCTATTTATACAAACCCTAGTGTAAGCAGCCTCCACCATCATCAAAATCAAAATGTTGAAAAAAACTTCACTTTAGAAACCATGAAGAAGTCTTCTGTGATCGGTAGATCTGATTTCATTGCTACCACAAACATCTATGATGATTCCGCTGATGTGTGTAAAAATAAGTTAGTTTGAGTTGTATGTATATGATGGTACTTTCTCTCAACAAAAAGTTGCTAGACTAATAACAGAATAGTCTTGAATACTTTCTGTTGGGGGAAAGTATCATCATCAATGAAAACAACTGAAACATAACTTTGCTCAATGTCAGCGGATAGCAATGAATTCAGAGCTATCGATCATGGAAACTTTCATGTTTTGGAGACGGATCAGTGATGTATCAACATCTGACAATTCGATTGTTATTGTAGATCTGATAATATTGTTTCTGGTATGAATGAATTTGTTTGATAAAATGGTATGAAATATATGATTGTGTGAATTTGTTTGATAACAATTAAGCATATGTAATTTCGGTTGTATAATTGCTTTGAATTTGCTATTCAGATCTAATTGAATTAGATCATAAATCTGCAGTTTAGAACACCAAATACAGGCTGTTTGGACTGAATCAAAATGTCTGAATCTAATATCGTTTATTATTATTATTATTATTATTATTATTATTATTATTATTATTATTATTATTATTATTATTATTATTATTATTATTATTATTATTGTTATTATTATTATTATTTTATAAATAATAAAGTTCTCATGCTTAGATTAAATCTACAAAATGATTTACTAGAAAACGAAAATTTAAATTTTGAAGTTGATTTTGATGAAAATTATTATTATTATTATTATTATTATTATTATTATTATTATTATTATTATTATTATTATTATTATTATTATTATTATTATTATTATTATTATTATTATTATTATTATTATTATTATTATTATTATTATTATTATTATTATTATTATTATTATTATTATTATTATTATTATTATTATTATTATTATTATTATTATTATTATTATTATTATTATTATTATTATTATTATTATTATTATTATTATTATTATTATTATTATTATTATTATTATTATTATTATTATTATTATTATTATTATTATTATTATTATTATTATTATTATTATTATTATTATTATTATTATTATTATTATTATTATTATTATTATTATTATTATTATTATTATTATTATTATTATTATTATTATTATTATTATTATTATTATTATTATTATTATTATTATTATTATTATTATTATTATTATTATTATTATTATTATTATTATTATTATTATTATTATTATTATTATTATTATTATTATTATTATTATTATTATTATTATTATTATTATTATTATTATTATTATTATTATTATTATTATTATTATTATTATTATTATTATTATTATTATTATTATTATTATTATTATTATTATTATTATTATTATTATTATTATTATTATTATTATTATTATTATTATTATTATTATTATTATTATTATTATTATTATTATTATTATTATTATTATTATTATTATTATTATTATTATTATTATTATTATTATTATTATTATTATTATTATTATTATTATTATTATTATTATTATTATTATTATTATTATTATTATTATTATTATTATTATTATTATTATTATTATTATTATTATTATTATTATTATTATTATTATTATTATTATTATTATTATTATTATTATTATTATTATTATTATTATTATTATTATTATTATTATTATTATTATTATTATTATTATTATTATTATTATTATTATTATTATTATTATTATTATTATTATTATTATTATTATTATTATTATTATTATTATTATTATTATTATTATTATTATTATTATTATTATTATTATTATTATTATTATTATTATTATTATTATTATTATTATTATTATTATTATTATTATTATTATTATTATTATTATTATTATTATTATTATTATTATTATTATTATTATTATTATTATTATTATTATTATTATTATTATTATTATTATTATTATTATTATTATTATTATTATTATTATTATTATTATTATTATTATTATTATTATTATTATTATTATTATTATTATTATTATTATTATTATTATTATTATTATTATTATTATTATTATTATTATTATTATTATTATTATTATTATTATTATTATTATTATTATTATTATTATTATTATTATTATTATTATTATTATTATTATTATTATTATTATTATTATTATTATGGAGAAGTGATGAGTTGCAAGCTGTTTGGACAGATTTTTAGAATGACAGTAGGTTAGCTTATTTTGGGTGGAAGAAGTGCTCATCAAACGGGGAGTGGTAAACACTTTCATTGTCTAATAATCTAATGTCAACTCCTCTCTTCACTCCCTATTTTGCATTCAATCACTAGGGTACTCACAAGAGCGAAGTATAGAAGAGGCGGGAGGGGGCGCCCGACCCCCGAACTTTTAGCTCAATAGTGTTATATATGTAGTTTTCGTATAGAAATTTTTTGGTACATACATTTTCGACCCCTGGTTCTATAGAAATTTTTGAGTATATACGTTTTCGACGCCCCCGTCATTCGGGTCAAGCTTCGCCACTGGGTGATCAAACACATGAAGAGTGGTAAACAATTAAAAAAAAAATGTGATTGGTTGAAAGGGGTTAGGGTCCACCATTAACCCCCTCTCTTCTCTCTATCTTCTCTTCCCACATCGGTGAGTACTCACCGCTCACCGATTTGAGGGTGGCGGCCTCTCACCGTTCGGCAACCCAACACCCCGCAACGACTCCCTGATTACTCCCTGTCCACCCTAACTTATTATTAACTTATAAAAGTTAATAAGTTGTTTTTATAGTGATTGAGTTATCTTATTTAAATTGTTTTTGTGTGTTAGTGGAGTTGAAAATGATAAGTTGGTATTTGTAACTTGTAACTTATATGTAAGTTAATAAGTTATTTTTGAGAAGGAATCACAAATACCCCTAAAACAGAAAACATAGAGTTGAAGGTGGCTCATTCGTTTGCTAACCTTAATAAAAGACTGAGACAAAGGAGCTGAGAAGGAATCCCAAACATCCCTTAAAACAGAAAGCCCAGAGTTAAAGGTCACTCATTCATTTGCTAACCTTAATAAAAACCGAGTTAAAGGAGTTGAGTAGTGTTGTGAGCCAGGGTGGGCAATGGCCTCAGCTTATTTGAAAACTAAGTCGAGCCGATTCAGTTCCTTTTTCTGAACGAGCTGAAATGTTAGACTCAGGTTTGGCTCATCAAAACTCGAGCCAGCTCAGGCTTGTGTATTAATAATTATTGTTACTTTTTTGTATTTTTTTTATAATGATATACATAGAATAAAAAAGATGAAAAATATAATAATATTTAAGCTAATAAAATAGTAAAAAATAGCTTTAAAATCTATTTCTTTTGATATAAAAACCATATTTATCAAGTAAAAACAATAGCTTAAATATATATTAGAATTTTTTTATATAGTTTGTATATATGAAAAAAAATTGGAAATTAATTTAAACTAGCTAACGAGCTAGCTATCGAGCAAGCCACAAATCAAACCTATCTTGGTTTGGGCTTGGCTCGTTTACAAACATAGCCACTTTCCGGTTAAGCTTTTTCCAAAAAACTATTTCAGCAAACTTTGAACGAGCTGTGAATCGTGAGCTTTTTGAACAACTCTAGGCGGAGGAACGGAAGCAACAAATGAATGAAAGCTTAGAAGATACTAAATATAATAAATTGCTTATAGGCTAAGTATAGATAGAAAACCCTAAAAATTTGAGAAAACCTTAGATAACCCAACCTCTTGATATTTTTTTTTTTTTTGAAAAAAATAACACGTGTAATATACATGTTTTTACAAGTTTTGGGCCAAAAAAACAAAAAAGCGCCGAAGGATTATTTAAAAAAAAAATAAACAAATCTCAGCAACTTTTGTGACTAACACGTGTTAGACAAACCACTAACCCAAAACCACTAAAAATGCAAAGATAAATAAAATAGAAAAACAAATAGACAAGATAGAATCACTTGGATCCAACTCGTCTTTAATGTATCCTTTGATGATTTTCGCACTTTCAGACTTTTTAAGAGATTATCTTAGTTATAGTAGTAGGCCCCTCTTTTGAAGGTGACGTTACCCTCAACCTAGTGGTTTGAGTCAGCAGGGATACAATCCCAAAGGGTCGGAATATTGAAAGACAATTAAGTTAGTTATTAATGCGAAAAGTGGTAGGCCCCTCTTTTGAAGGTGGCGTTACCCTCGGCTAAGTGGTTTGAGTCAGCAAGGATACAATCCCAAGAAGCCGGTTTAAAGTATTAATAGTAGTTTACATATAAGGGGTTCAAGCTATTCGCACCGCCGCCATCCAATACCAGTGGGTATTGAAGGAGGTCCTAGTAAGCTTGAACCAGGTCCTCGCAGGATCTATACATTGAACGAGACAAGAACTTTACCAAACCATCCCTCTAACCCTCGACCAGGTAGTCAACACGCCTTTATATAGACCGTAAAGACACGAATGGTGACATCTTTTACTTTATATAGACAGTAAAGTAACCTCAAGACACCACGAGAAAATGATAAAGAAAATTCATCTTCAACATAAGAAACTAGTTATTAAAGTCATTAATACAAACCCAAATAAAAAGTGCCGAAAGATTAAAAATCAAAAGTAATACAATAAAGACTTGTCTTCACCAAGTGATTTAAGAGGCTTAACCAAACATGGCCTTTGATTGGCAAGAACCCTTACAATCAATCTTGGATCCCGAGACTACTACACACTCTAAAGATGGATGATGGATGATGGATGATGGTGGTGGGTGTTGGTGTTGTAGTGGTGGTGGAGTGGTGGCAAAGTGGGAGAGTAGTGGTTTGCCAAGGGATGCCTTTCAAGAGAACCAAGCACCCCTATTTATAGCCATAACAGAGCTCTGGCCACGACCCCGTGTCCAGTGGGCACGCCCCGTGGCCAGCATCTTCTCTTCCTTCATTAATTGCAATTGTTAGTAGAGGGCCCCACACGACCCCGTGTCTCCTGGGCATGGCCCCGTGGTCAACTCTTTGTTGTACTATCAAGATTCTGCGTATCTTTGCGTTGACCACACCCCGTGTTGAGCTGGGCATGCTCCTTGGTGGGCGTGGAAGCCTCTACAGGTTTGTCTTTTGTGTAGGATCCTGACCACACCCCATACCCAGCTGGGCACGACCCCGTGGTCAGGCTCTGTTGCCTTGTTTTTGCTTTGGGGATGCTGCTGAGGGGTCGGGCATGTAACGTTTATTCCTTATTTTTGTATTTATGTCGGTTTTGGCTGCTTATTTGCTCCTTTTGTTCTTTTAAGCTCGTTCGGTCCTATAAATTCAAAAGGAAGAAAGAAAAACGCTTTTTCCAACATTAGTACTAAAAAGGGTTAGTTTTATGCCTCGTTTGATGTAATTTATATGTTGCATTTCTCACACATCAGACGCCATTACCCCTTACGGTCCGCAAGAGGTGCGCTGGCAGTTTGTGCAGACTGCCATGGCAGCCTGCTGCTTATGACACCTAACTCGCGAATTGGAACCATTCTCCTGCTTCTTCTACTTCAGTGAAAACTAATCAACCTCTGGAAATCAATGCTAACACTTGGCATGATCCTACACTCCTTGTGCAAGTATAAATAAAGGCATCATGAAGCCTCATAAAGTTGCACCATTCAATTTCCTTCTTTCTAATCATCTTTTGGAGTTTCTTCTGCTTATACATGCCTCCTACTAAAGTTATAAGCTTCCTAGAACACTTTTAAGTGTTCTTCCCTAGTTCCTTTTCAGTTTTAAGGCTAGTATTTAGCCGAAAGTCAAGCAATTTGACTTTTGCTTTGACTTTCGGTTATGACCATTTTGGTTAAGCCAATGTTCGAATCGAACATGGCTACGTAATGGTAATAAGGTAGGTGATAATCCCCTATGAAGTCACCTCCTGAAGATCGCGTTAAGTTGGTCAAATGACGGGTCAAAGTTCTATTAAAATAAAAATCAAAACGTAGATTTTCAGAAATTATGTTAAATGAACTTTAAACATCTAAACACTAACTTTTGACATTATATCAGTTGGTATAACATATTAGGACATGTTAGATCATGTCCAACACGTAATTTCCTGCTTATAATGTCACACTCTGACTTTTGCAGAAGCGTGATTATTGGTGTGACTTTCTTAATACCATAGCATTCAATCATAACAACGCTATATGATAAAACCCTTAGATGTTCATCCATAAATTAAGTTTGAAAATAGCACAACATAATTGTTTGAAATATCGACACCAAATTCAAATTACAAACCACAACAAGTTTTAAGGAGTTCACTAAGACTCGACAAAAGACCTTAAACAAACCCGAGCTTAGAACCATGTATCTCGTCCAGGAGTAAGATACATCTCCTAAACCCTAAAGACTTGGATGACAACTTTTATTTATAACGCAGCTTGAAAACATGCAAACACCTGCCAGATCCACTTAGTTCCCTGAAATACATGTAATTTGAAAACATCAACAAAAGTTGATCGAGTTCATGTGTTTGTGTATATGTATGTATAAAACCTTTGTAAACAGTGTATGTATGTTTGTAAATCCCGGTATGAAAGCAAACAAGGAAAAGATCACCAATGGTTTGCAAGGCCACTGATATGTGTGACGGCGTAGGAAGGCTCAAACCTAGCAAATTTGTACCGGGCTTCCGGCTGGAAGACATAGTCACCCTATGGGCCACCCTGGTCCTCATGGGTGTAGGCTCGCTACACCCAAATAGATCTATCACTCATGCCCCTCGGTCCTTATACGAGGATTAATGGTCTCAAGTATGCGCCTACCCATTCACATGATCTATGGTACTTTCCTAGGCTAACCATACCAATTGTATTTGTATGTAATCCTTTTGTAACATGTATTTCACCCCCGAAGTTAATAAACAAAACAGTTTAAAGAAAAGGGGGACATAAACTCACTGTCTTGCGTCTTCGGTACTCGTAACTCAAATCTCTTCAGCAAACACGACTACCTACAATGTACTAGCGTCTATTAGACGAACGGGCCGTGCCTTGACTGGGAATTAACGTTTCTGAGTTACGTTTCTTTTATGTCTTCAATATTATTCCAAGTTATAATTACTTGTTAAAATAATAACTATTTTAACTTTAAATTATATTTAATTTTGGAATAATGGTTAAACAATATTTTTGTAATAATACTTCTCAAGTATTTATATTCGTATTTCCTTCCCAAGGATGGGGGTATCTCATACAGGTATATCCGTATTCTTGTATTTTGTATAGCTTGCCATGTGTTGGCGTCGTATTCCAGTGTGCATATATTTTCTTAATAAATATCCAATATATATTTCCAAAACAATATATTTTCAAGTCTTACTTAGAAAATATATATAAACTTATTTTTATCCAAAATAATGTATTTCAAGGAAATATATATTTTTTCCCAAAAATTATATATCTTCCATATATTCCAAGAAAATATATTTTTACTTCCCAAAAATAATATATTTTCTCCTTGTCAAAAATAAGATATAGCTTGGTAATAATAATAAAAATCAAATTTTTATTTCTTTTGTATCCAAAATAGTATTTACCAAAAATATGCTCATAAATGTATTTTCTGGAATATTTTGTAAGTTATATTCTTGTTCGGTTTTTCCAATATTATGTGTGAAACTTGTGCATTTATTCCTTATGATTTTTGGTAACATTTTGGATTGTAATTTCTTGGTATTTTGTCAAGTTATATTATTTTAACCCTAAAATAATATAACTACTACACAAAGCATACAAATATTCACACATATCATGTCTTTAATGTAAATATATATTCTAAATACATATTTATCCATTTTTTTTATTTATAAAAACCAACCTCCAATACTTGTATTTTTGTAACAAAAACTATGGCAAAGTTTATATTGAAAACTCATGATCAAAATACACTTGTAAATGTTGGTCTGAAAATATTTTTCTAAGTGTTTATATTTTTAGAAAATTTTGCCATAGTTTCCCCTAAAAATGGAGGTGTCCATGCTATCAAATCATATCATTTTCTTTTTAAAATCATCACAAACAATCAACAATCAATCTACACTTACCAAGTGCCAAAACAATGCTATTTACATAACAATCATGAACTTGAACTTTCATAAAAACTTGTAGTAACTTGATAGTGTGTTTAGTAGGTTTAGTTACCCTCCAAAATGTATTTACTTCTTTATAAACTTCATTCTTGAAAGATTTAGGTGTTTACAACTTGTAAACATGTTTTACAAAAACGTTTCTTTATGAAATCTTCTTGTTTCACAAGTGTTTCTACACTTGTTTTACCACCAAAAATAGTGTATGTTTAAGTAAGAACCAAATCTATGTAAATCTTGTTATTTAACTTGGATTCTTTGGAAAACTATTTTTGAAATCATCCAAGTTTATGTCTAGTAATCATGTTACATGCTTCATCATTCATAAAATCATTTTCATTCTTCAAGTTCATGAGAAACATAAGGTATGATGATCTTGGTCTTTCACAAGATCACTACCTTAACTTACTAGATCATGTGTTAAATCACAATCTAGTAGGTTTCATATGATGTCTAGCATCACTAACACAAATCATCAATCATCAAGAAGCAAATCAACACTATTCAACATGTATTCTTATGTTATTAAGCTTATGTTAAAGTTTCATGATCATGTTCTTTAGTGTTCTTCAAGATTAACAATGTTCATCATCTTTTAACCAACAAAATTAGAAGTAACAAGGGATTATAAGGGCCTTACTACTAGCTCTATGGCTAGGGATGAACACAAGAAGTTGAAGATGATAAATGTGTTGGATAATAGCAAATGGAAGAGGTCCTTCAAGATCCACAAGCTCCACACTTCCTTAGACACCTTCTAGCACCTTGTGTACACTTGAGATTGGATGAAGATGGTGGTGATGTTGTGGGTGGCTCACGGCCGAGAATGGGGGGAGAGGGAGAGAGAAGAGTGGTGTGAAGTTGTGTGAAAGATGAATGAGCTCTTGATCCTTCATATCCTTCTTGTAACTATACTTAGACTTTTATCCAATGTGTAACATGTCTTTAAAGTACTAAACAAGATCTTCCAACAAATCTTATAGGATCAAAAGAAATCACAAGTGGGGGACCCACTTGTGACCGTCAATTGGAAGGGGGGTATTGGTTGGAGTTTAATGGATAGTTAGGTTACTTAGTTAGATTCTAAGTGTATTAGTTAGGTGTTAAGCATATCATGAGTTATATAGTGTGTTAGGGTGTTCGGGGATCATAACCAGCTCAGAAATATTAAAACAATGCTTCTAGTATAATTTTGGTGTTTCGGGTAGTGTCCGGTTGTTCGGTTAGATACCGGTTCGTTAAAGTGTCAAACTATTCTGTTTAGTGATCTTTATGTACCCTTTTGTGACACTTTTAATTCCCGACACTTAGGAAAGCATTCAGGACCATTTAGTCATATTTTTGCATGTTACTAGCTTGTTAAAAAGCTGATTTTTGCTGAAATGTGCTGAATTCAGCACTTTGGGTGAGTTTTAGGCACTTTCCGGCACTTAAACTATCACCTAGTGAATCAGTTTTGTGACCCTCACTTTCCTACACACTATACTAGTGTAAAACTTAGTCTCTGGCCCGTACTGGGTCTCAAAACACTGTTTGTCTATGTACTGAACCTCGTCAGCATTTTTCTGAGTTATCCGCTAACTGTGCTAACCGTGCTTTGTGCATCGTTTATGTCACTAAAGTTTGTATGTAAAAATTGATGTGACATTATGCAATATATGATGCACATGTAAGTATGATGCAGTAATCAGAAAGCAGTTAAGTATAATTCAGCACAGTCATTAAGCACTAATCAAGATTATTTAATTGTACGGATGCATGCAAATTTGGCAGTTGTCACATTCTCCCCCTGTTTAGAAAATTTCGTCCTCGAAATTTGTACTACCTTAACTCCTTAGGGTTTCATTATGCGTGTATATGAATAATACTGGGGTAGACAACTACAAAACCGAATCTAATCTTATTCACATCAGGTGAATTTCAGGGATATATTTCAACAACAAGAACCCAATGGTTAAATGGTATGTGTTCTAGCATTTGATGTCAAAGGACACGAGATGTATAGATGTATAATCTGGCGTAACTTAGTTAACATGGGTGCAACAAAGGAGTTTTGACCAAAGGATTTTCAAGCAATTGGTCACAATATGCAAACGAGTTTTTACAAACCATAGCTTCCGCTATATGAACTCAAAATCAATCAACTTGAATATGAAAATGATCTGTCAATTTTCGAATAAATAAATGGTAGGGTTTGGTGTGCTGACATTCTTGAATTGCGAGAATACATCGAATGAAATATAAGCGAATCTGGTGTATCATTGTCTTAATTCTTAGTTGTATTAGGAATGTTTAGATGACAAGCCAAACAAAAGTATGTGTAGTTTTGTGTGAAACGGTTGACCATGATTAGCGCAAGCTACAAATTTGTAATGACACCACAAGGTGTCGTAATTAACATATTTCAATAATAGCGGTGACCGAACAAGTTCACCGTGTTTGAAATCAAAGGAAAGCGTACTGAAACAACTCCGAAAGTTTGATTTAAACTTCGTCATGGGGTTTTCAATTGGATATGGAACATCAAAGAACTACTGCTTCTGACTGAAGGTGGAAAGAAATAAACACTACAGAGTGTTCAATTTATAACGAATGAATCGTTAGGAGGTACACCGTGATATGAAATGAATCTGGGTACCATTGTCTTAACACACAACTGTGTTGAGACCGCTTTAATCGTGATGAACAAAACGGATTTAGAACAAATAAATAGACAATTAAATCCATGTATGAGGTGCGTAACCAAATTAGCGCAAGCTTCAATTCTGTGAAAGCGTCACCGCAAGGTATCGGAGCCAACAAACGATTTAGTGGAGTCGTAGACCAACCAAGTATACTACGATTCGAAAAAAAAGAACCTTTGCAAAAATATTCGAATATGATGCTCTCAATACATCATATGACATCTTAAATTGAATATGCGAAATGGATAAGTTCAAGCAATTGAACCTGGTTTCAGCGTAACCCGACAATAAATGTGTGCATCAACAAGGGAATCTCAGCATGGTTACGAAGATAAACCATGAATGTAACTTGAAAGAAAAGAAGTTTCAAGAAAGTGTGTTGACTTGATAACAAAGGGGCCAACAAGTACAATAATGTAGGTTATTCGAATCATAAACCAATAGTTAGCTTTTTAAAATAATATTTGAAATTTAATGAAGCGTTTATTCGAAACGAAACCACATGCGTAGCAAATGGTGCATGTGTGACATATAAGTTTCCAAGTAATGAAACAATGAGTATTTGCTAATAATGAAGAAATGACCAAGTATCGAAGCAATGTGTGTTCTCTCTCAGCGAAGAAAATTAACGCGATGCAACTACCATTAGGGGGGTAGAGATGCAAACATCCAATCGTTAGAAGCAGAAGTGGAGATTTCAACAAAAGAAATTTGAGTACTTTCTGTTTGGTTAACTGAAATAGCATATTTGTCAGGATAATGGGGTTTGCTTGAGTTAACAGGTGTGGTTCCTAAGTGACAACCTTTACGAGTTTTGACCTGGGTTCCCAAAGGATTAAGCACATGTTTTCTAGATTCTCAAAGTCTCACATTCTGTGTAAAACTGTTTTGTGCGTTGCGCAGGAAACATAATTTTTGTGTAGGTTTAAAACAAGTTATTGTCCCACAATTCCCCGGTATACTTTCTTCCTGAATTCACATACAATGACACTCAATCATCAATCAGTCTTAAAATAGTAGTTAGGTCCTCATAGTTAGTTAAATAAATAATTCGTTAATCCTCGACAAGAGTTGCCAACTCTTGTTGGTTAGCTCGTTCGGCTCCTGGTAATTGATGCTCATTTGAAAATCATCGTCTTTCTTCTTGATGAGCAGAACTGGTGTTACTCAAAATGGGAAGCTTGGTCTGATAACTTCCTTCTTTATCAACTACTGAAGCTATACTGACAATCCTTGCATCTCCGAAGGTGTAAGTCGCTAAGGTGCATTGACTGCAGGCGCGGCGTCTGGAATCAAATCGATGCGAAGTTTGACTTGTCGTTGAGGAGATAATTCAGGCAAGTCTTCGGGGGAAGACTTCAGGCTATTCCCTTATCACAGGGATATCTTCCAACTTCGGCTTAGCGGCTTCCTTGTCCATAATGTGTGCTAGGAAGGCAACGCATCCTTTGCGTGAAAACTCTCGTGCCCTCCAGCACTAGTAATTTGTAGAGGCGTATCCTGCTTCATGAGTCGCGATTGCTTCGTCGTTCATCATTGGGATGCGGATAAAAACCTCCGCTTGATTGCTCGACAATTGGCTCATCCCAATTACCACGTCGAGGCTTCCTATTAGCTAGTTCTATCGAGTGTGGGTTATCTAACTTACCCCTTTACTAAACCAAGTATATTCTTAAATTCATGAGATACGAAGCTAAGGTCGTTACTGGTATCGAACAACATAGATACAAAAAATTTTGGTTGATGGAGAACGTACCAGTAACCACATCTGGATCCTGGCATGCTTCACGAGCTCCAATGTTGGATGCCCCTTCACGGTCTTGGTTAATCCTCCTTGGGCACTCTTTCCTAAAGTGCCCCACGTTCCCACATCTGTAGCAACCCGGTATTTTATCATTGTTATTTCCGCCTTGGTTATTGTCATCATTTCCTCCTTTTTATGGGACTCTTCGCCCAACATGCATCCTTGTTGTGTCCTTTCTTTCCGCACCTGCCGCACTTAGGCTTCAGACATCGACATTTGTGGTGATACTTGCACTTATCACTTCTTGGCTTAGCTCCCAAGTAAATCTTAACATCGGCCTAATTGTTGTTAGGGCAATCTTTCTTGAAATGCCTCCTGTCCCCGCAATCGAAACAACCTCGAGCAAGTTTTTGTTCATCATTGGTCCTACTTTGATAGTCGTCGTTGACGTTGCTTCCTCCGTGATCTCCGTTACCAACTTGTCCTTCATTTCCATGTTCCGCTCCGATTTGACACGTCTCCTTGACATGCCCTACTTTGTCACAGACATCACTTCTTCCACACCTACATGGCCTAGCATGATGAAGTAGGCAGTCTTCGCACTTAGGTAGAGTGCCCATGTACTCCTTTCTCCATTTGGCTTTGTTCGTTTGGGTATCTTCCTGTAAGTCAGTGAGCTTCCTTTTGTCCTTTCCGGATGACTCTACCTAAGTTTCCTTCTTCTCGTCAGGGTTTGAAAGCTTTTCCAGTCTAACCGCTTCTTTACTGAGTGTCACACTTAATTCGACCGCATCGAGAGCTGTTGGCGGAGCTGATACTGTCATTAAGCGCAGGATCTGAGGCGCCAGTCCCCAGATGAATGGCTCCATCCTTTTCAACTCTGGTTCCACTAGGTACGGAACAACTCGCGACAAATCGTGAAGTCTCTGCACGTACTCCGCCACTTTTGGACCTTCCATATTTAGCTTCCAGAATTCGAATTCCAGCTTCTGGATCACCATCTGAGAGCAAAACTCCCTACGCATCATTTCCTTCAGCTCATCCCATGTTAAAGCATTCGTAGTAGCTCTGCCCAATATTCGAACCTGAGAGTTCCACCATAACCAAGCCCCGTCTTGTAACGATCCTGACGCATATGGGACTTGTTGCTATGGCGTACATCCGCTCATTTGCAAAACAGAATCCATATTTTCGGTCCATTTCACAAAGGCTATGGCACCTCCAGTGCCGTCGAAATTCAGAGGCTTGCAGTCAAGGAACTGCCAGTAGGTACAACCATGAGGTGGGTTGTTTTCTGAGGTACCCCCGCTATGTTCAGAGCGCAGGGCCACGTGCTGTGCTATCGCTTGTGAAATCCGTTCTTGTAGTTCAGCCTCTGTCGTGGGCAATCGTGTTTCTCTTTGTGGAGACATCTTCTAAAAGAAGATTGTGTCGGTCAGGTCATAATAAATATAGTAAACACATGACATGTATACGTAATAGCATTTATCAACGCAAGTGAACACATAACATCTCAACCATAACGCAAACAAGTAATTCAACAATGTATATAATGAGAATATTGCGATTGACCTTTCATATATTATCGACCACAAATACAGTTTTACGTTCTACAATGTATCATATCACATTAAAAGGGACTACAGGGTCACATCACCCTTGTCCAAATCGTCTATCAATCTACTACAGTCAAATGTCAAAAAGTGGTCTTCAAAAGGTTGTGCAAGCTGGGCTCAATAGCGACACTCTCACCAAAAGTAAGCGACCTGCATAAGACCAAAAACCGGCTATGCTGATGGTGGAGGAAGAGGAGGCGGAGGAACAGGAAGCAAACTGCGCACATGCGCGAGCTCCTCCTCAAGATCGTAAACGTGTCACAACAAATAGCTAATCTACTGCTCCATAGTAAGAAATCGAACATCAAAGTCCGGATAAGGCAAAGGAGGAGCTGGTGGAGTCGCAAGGTGGATGACGTGGAATCCTCTCAAGATCCATGACTCTACGACACAAGATCTCCTGCTGAAGATGTAACGACAAAAGCAATTCATCCCTTGTGTAACCAGTGTAATGTGAAGGATGGTATGGATCAGAAACTTGCATGGTGTTTGGCGGAAACCATATGAGTGGCTCCCCTGATGGTGCAAAAGCAAAATGAGTATCAGGTGTAAACTGTGGCATGAAAGGAAAGGCTGCTGACACAGGTGGAACATGACCAGACGGCTGGCTGGACGGTCCTTCCCCTAGACGGGGTGGAGGGATATCCTGTAAGAACGTGACCGGCAGATCAGTGCGGTGAGCATCAGACACATGTGGGTGAAACGGGGCAACGTCAACAGGTGCATGTGTAGGTGCATGTGGGGGAGTAACGGGCTCAACAAAAGGTGGCATGTCATCATCATCCTCTATCCACCCATTGCGGGTGAATGCGTAACGGGGATCTATCTGATCAGCAAAAGGAGCTTGGTCAGCGGCTGCAGGGATCGGATCAGGTACAAGTGGTGCAACAACAGGTATGCCAACAGGTACAAGGTCATGCTCAGGCAGAGGATCATGAGCAGGTATAGGCTCGGGTGCAAGCATAGGCTCAGGGTCGGCTGGTGCCAGCTCAAGATCAGCGGGTACATCAAAAAGCTGATCGTCAGGAACGAAGTCAACCTCATGCTCAGGCTCATCATCAAACTCAAAGTCCTGTGGAGGAACAGGTGCGGCAGACATAGCTGTGTCAGAGTCGGAATCAGTGGGATAACGCTGTAATCCCAGTGCATGCAAAGTAGTGGATGACACAGACTCGAAAGAATCAGGACCAGAATGATCAGATGAAATCTCAATGATAGGCATCTCAATAAGTGGAACAGCAACGACATCATTGACTGGAGCTCCATCACCCTAGGCATCCTCAGGGGGACCCTTAATAAAAAGATCGATATCATTGTCAGACATGGCATCAAAAGGCAGATCCTCGAGAGGAAAAGCCGCAAGAGGAAGAGGGGCGAGGATCGAGACCATGGCATGCTCATCATCGGGATGTCCGAGGATGATAAGATCCTGGTCAGGAATAGGAATGAAAAATGGATCCTCGTCAAGTAGACCATCAGCATGCGGTATGTCGTCGCCAAAATCAGGTAAAGCAAACGGCTAGAAATCATCGTCATCGTCACTCTCGGTGTCAGAGGTGAAAATCTCAGGGTCCGGGACAATCTCATCGTCCGAAACTATGGCCATAGGGTCTACAGTATCTGACAGCTCACTCTCAGATGAGGACATGGTGTCTATAACAAAACAATCACAACATATGCACATATATCAACAATCATCAAGTAAGCATGTAAGTAGTGACAATGTAAGCATGTATTCATCCTAGTCTTCCCAGACTATCCCACCCAGCCTCTCAGACTGAACTACCTAGCCTCTCAGGCTAAACCTCCCCAGTTTCTCAAATTGAACTACCCAGTCTCTCAGACTAACTTCCCAGTTTCTCAAACAGAACTACCCAGTCTCTCAGACTAACTTCCCAGTTTCTCAAACTGAACTACCCAGTCTCTCAGACTAACTTCCCAGTTTCTCAAACTGAACTACCCAGTCTATTAGACTAACTTCCCAGTTTCTCAAACTGAACTACCCAGTCTCTCAAACTGAACTACCCAGTCTCTCAGACTAACTTCCCAGTTTCTCAAACTGAATTATAACCTTGCAATGTGATTTGTGCCTTTTGTTTGTAAAAATGTTTGTTCCCTGGATCTGGACGTTTTGTGTATGCAATGTAAACATGTTATGAAAACGTTTTCGTGAGAGCCCTAATGATCGTAGTCTAGACTCGAGAAAGAATCCTAGTTCGCTACGATCGAAGCTCTGATACCAAGCTGTCACACCCTGACTTTTGCGGAAGCGTGATTATTGGTGTGACTTTCTTAATACCATAGCATTCAATCATAACAACGCTATATGATAAAACCCTTAGATGTTCATCCATAAATTAAGTTTGAAAATAGCACAACATAATTGTTTGAAACATCGACACCAAATTCAAATTACAAACCACAACAAGTTTTAAGGAGTTCACTAAGACTCGACAAAAGACCTTAAACAAACCCGAGCTTGGAACCATGTATCTCGTCCAGGAGTAAGATACATCTCCTAAACCCTAAAGACTTGGATGACATCTTTTATTTATAACGCAGCTTGAAAACATGCAAACACCTGCCAGATCCACTTAGTTCCCTGAAATACATGTAATTTGAAAACATCAACAAAAGTTGAGCGAGTTCATGTGTTTGTGTATATGTATGTATAAAACCTTTGTAAACAGTGTATGTATGTTTGTAAATCCCGGTATGAAAGCAAACAAAGAAAAGATCACCAATGGTTTGCAAGGCCACTGATATGTGTGACGGCGTAGGAAGGCTCAAACCTAGCAAATTCGTACCGGGCTTCCGGCTGGAAGACATAGTCACCCTATGGGCCACCCTAGTCCTCATGGGTGTGGGCTCGCTACACCCAAATAGATCTATCACTCATGCCCCTCGGTCCTTATACGAGGATTAATGGTCTCAAGTATGCGCCTACCCATTCACATGATCTATGGTACTTTCCTAGGCTAACCATACCAATTGTATTTGTATGTAATCCTTTTGTAACATGTATTTCACCCCCGAAGTTAATAAACAAAACAGTTTAAAGAAAAGGGGGACATGAACTCACTGTCTTGCGTCTTCGGTACTCGTAACTCAAATCTCTTCAGCAAACACGACTACCTACAATGTACTAGCGTCTATTAGACGAACGGGCCGTGCCTTGACTGGGAATTAACGTTTCTGAGTTACGTTTCTTTTATGTCTTCAATATTATTCCAAGTTATAATTACTTGTTAAAATAATAATTATTTTAACTTTAAATTATATTTAATTTTGGAATAATGGTTAAACAATATTTTTGTAATAAAACTTCTCAAGTATTTATATTCGTATTTCCTTCCCAAGGATGGGGGTATCTCATACAGGTATATCCGTATTCTTGTATTTTGTATAGCTTACCATGTGTTGGCGTCGTATTCCAGTGTGCACGTATTTTCTTAATAAATATCCAATATATATTTCCAAAACAATATATTTTCAAGTCTTACTTAGAAAATATATATAAACTTATTTTTATCCAAAATAATGTATTTCAAGGAAATATATATTTTTCCCAAATATTCCAAGAAAATATATTTTTACTTCCCAAAAATAATATATTTTCTCGTTGTCAAAAATAAGATATAACTTGGTAATAATAATAAAAATCATATTTTTATTTCTTTTGTATCCAAAATAGTATTTACAAAAAATATGCTCATAAATGTATTTTCTGGAATATTTTGTAAGTTGTATTCTTGTTCGGTTTTTTCAATATTATGTGTGAAACTTGTGCATTTATTCCTTATGATTTTTGGTAACATTTTGGATTGTAATTTCTTGGTATTTTGTCAAGTTATATTATTTTAACCCTAAAATAATATAACTACTACACAAAGCATACAAATATTCACACATATCATGTCTTTAATGTAAATATATATTCTAAATACATATTTATCCATTTTTTTATTTATAAAAACCAACCTCCAATACTTGTATTTTTGTAACAAAAATTATGGCAAAGTTTATATAACTCATGATCAAAATACACTTGTAAATGTTGGTTTGAAAATATTTTTCTAAGTGTTTATATTTTTAGAAAATTTTGCCATAGTTTCCCCTAAAAATGGAGGTGTCCATGCTATCAAATCATATCATTTTCTTTTTAAAATCATCACAAACAATCAACAATCAATCTACACATACCAAGTGCCAAAACAATGCTATTTACATAACAATCATGAACTTGAACTTTCATAAAAACTTGTAGTAACTTGATAGTGTGTTTAGTAGGTTTAGCTACCCTCCAAAATGTATTTACTTCTTTATAAACTTCATTCTTGAAAGATTTAGGTGTTTACAACTTGTAAACATGTTTTATAAAAACGTTTCTTTATGAAATATTCTTGTTTCACAAGTGTTTCTACACTTGTTTTACCACCAAAAATAGTGTATGTTTAAGTAAGAACCAAATCTATGTAAATCTTGTTATTTAACTTGGTTTCTTTGGAAAACTATTTTTGAAATCATCCAAGTTTATGTCTAGTAATCATGTTAAATGCTTCATCATTCATAAAATCATTTTCATTCTTCAAGTTCATGAGAAACATAAGGTATGATGATCTTGGTCTTTCACAAGATCACTACCTTAACTTACTAGATCATGTGTTAAATCACAATCTAGTAGGTTTCATATGATGTCTAACATCACTAACACAAATCATCAATCATCAAGAAGCAAATCAACACTATTCAACATGTATTCTTATGTTATTAAGCTTATGTTAAAGTTTCATGATCATGTTCTTTAGTGTTCTTCAAGATTAACAATGTTCATCATCTTTTAACCAACAAAATTAGAAGTAACAAGGGATTATAAGGGCCTTACTACTAGCTCTATGGCTAGGGATGAACACAAGAAGTTGAAGATGATAAATGTGTTGGATAATAGCAAATGGAAGAGGTCCTTCAGGATCCACAAGCTCCACACTTCCTTAGACACCTTCTAGCACCTTGTGTACACTTGAGATTGGATGATAATTGGATGAAGATGGTGGTGATGTTGTGGGTGGCTCACGGCCAAGAATGGGGGGAGAGGGAGAGAGAAGAGTGGTGTGAAGTTGTGTGAAAGATGAATGAGCTCTTGATCCTTCATATCCTTCTTATCACCATACTTAGACTTTTATCCAATGTGTAACATGTCTTCAAAGTACTAAACAAGATCTTCCAACAAATCTTATAGGATCAAAAGAAATCACAAGTGGGGGACCCACTTGTGACTGTCAATTGGAAGGGGGGGGTATTGGTTGGAGTTTAATGGATAGTTAGGTTACTTAGGGGGTGTTTGTTTTTTGTCAAAAGCACTTCAGAACCTCTTATGTCTGCCCCACGCAGACCACGCGCAGATGTTTGAGTCTGCAGTGTGTTTGTTTTCTTGAAGTGCTTTCATTAAAAAAGGTCTTCAACACCTCTTCCTCAGGCAGATGTGGACTAGTGTCTTCAAGGGTCTTCTATCCTCTTCCTCCTCCCTATCTGCTCTTTCAAAACAAATCTCCTAACCCTAGCATCCAGCCGACACATATCGATCTCTACCTCCGTCGAACCCTCACCTCCATCCAGCCGACACCTCCATCGATCTCCACCTTCATCTCCGTCGAAAACTCATCTCCATCGATCTCCGTCAAAGCCCTCACCTCCGTCGATCTCTATCTCCACCTCCATCGAAGCCACCACACATGGCTGCCATCTTCCCGTCGATGCCCTCACCTCCATCGATCTCCATCCAAGGTGATTATTATTGTTTTTCTGTTTATTAATCGGTTTGGATCTTGTTTTGATTCAATGGTTGGTTTGTGTTGTGGTGTGGTGTGGATTGCAGTTGAATTCAGGAAAAGTTATTGCTGTTGGACCGGGAACTCGTGATAATTCCGGTGACACGATTCCGGTTGGTGTTAAGGAAGGAGATACTGTTTTGTTGCCGGAGTATGGAGGCACCAAAGTAAAGCTTGGTGAAAAAGAGTACGTTTTTTTTGTTTGTTTTTATTTGTTTTGTATGTGGATGCAGTCATTTTAGTTAGGCATTTGTTGATTTGCTAGTAAGTAGGGATTAGATTGGTACGACAGTGTTTTTATATGATTAATCTGTTTATTTTAAATGATTTTGATTAATCAATTTGATAGAAAGATGGCCTGATTGCAAAATAAAGAACATTAGATACAGGGAGTGTTCATTATTGTAGTTGTTATTCCTGATCTATGTGAGATAGTTTTATTATTATTATTTATGCCTATTATTTTAGTAGCTTGCAGAAGTTAAAAAACAAACAGTCTTCTTCTTGCAGACTGCAGAGGTTTGGTCCACCTCTTCAGCTACAGATGTCTGCAGATGTGGTCCGCAGACTGCAGACGTTTTACCTCTGAAAAAACAAACAGCACCTTAGTTAGATTCTAAGTGTATTAGTTAGGTGTTAAGCATATCATGAGTTATATAGTGTGTTAGGGTGTTCGGGGATCATAACCAGCTCAGAAATATTAAAACAATGCTTCTAGTATAATTTTGGTGTTTCGGGTAGTGTCCGGTTGTTCGGTTAGATACCGGTTCGTTAAAGTGTCAAACTATTATGTTTAGTGATCTTTATGTACCCTTTTGTGACACTTTTAATTCCCGACACTTAGGAAAGCATTCAGGACCATTTAGTCATATTTTTGCATGTTACTAGCTTGTTAAAAAAGCTGATTTTTGCTGAAATATGCTGAATTCATCACTTTGGGTGAGTTTTAGGCACTTTCCGGCACTTAAATTATCACCTAGTGAAGCAGTTTTGTGACCCTCACTTTCATACACACTATACTAGTGTAAAACTTAGTCTCTGGCCCGTACTGGGTCTCAAAACACTGTTTGTCTATGTACTGAACCTCGTCAGCATTTTTCTGAGTTATCCGCTAACTGTGCTAACCATGCTTTGTGCATCGTTTATGTCACTAAAGTTTGTATGTAAAAAATTGATGTGACATTATGCAATATATGATGCACATGTAAGTATGATGCAGTAATCAGAAAGCAGTTAAGTATAATTCAGCACAGTCATTAAGCACTAATCAAGATTATTTAATTGTACGGATGCATGCAAATTTGGCAGTTGTCACATATAGCTCGATTCGCAACCGAAAGTCAAACAATTTGACTTCTACTTTGACTTTCGATTTTGACTCATTTAAGCCAAGTTAGCTACTGATTTGAAGTGGTATTGTGATCATATTAATGTATGGAATAACCCTATGAGGTTACACCATTTGATCATATCGTTTGTCTGGTTTTATGCAAGTCTATGTATTTGCCTAAATATTGACCAAAATGCCCTTTTGAGCATAAAATGGTTTTTGAAACATATTGAACATACAATCTGACTTTGAAACAGATGTAACCTGATAATAAACATACTTTGGCATAATGGACTTGACATTGACCCATCCGGTCACCTGATGCCGCCTATGCGCGTACGGTTGACTTACATAGCTTAGTTTATATAAGTTAACCTAATCGGGTCAAATTCCTTTTAGTCAGTTCTAATCAGAATGTAATATTGTTTGACCCATATTATACGAATCATAGTACTCGTGAGGGTACAAACCACATTCTATCCGGTCTTCGCTTAATCTAGCGAACCATACCGATTTTATTATAAGTTAACCGGTCCAAGTCATCTGACTTGAATAAGACCCGTTAACATTCTAATGGATCATAATTCCATTCATTCCAGACTAAGGGTGTCCATTAAATTGCAACCTTGTTAGTTATTTTGATTTAAACGGTTGTTCTTACATATGTCTTTGGATTGTAAAGATAAAGCTCAGGTGACTCTTAGCCTATTTTCCTTATACGGGCTTGGGATACGGTACATTATTACCGCTTAGTTGGGTATGGAATCAATGACCAATGTGTCCAAAATCCAAATAACCCGTTTTAATCCATTGTGCTTGATAACTTAAACATCGGAGGTTAATGCGACCGTGTCCTGGATATCCACAGCTCACTTAATTGCAAGTGGCCACGACCTAAGCACGGGGTGTATGCATACACCTGACATATGCTAATACTATGATAAAATATTTTTCTTACCCAATATGGAGATTAAAGTGGTGGGTCGGTTAATCATGTATCGAAGTTTAGTTTTGGGCCCCATTTGTATTGACAAGCATGTAATACTAGTAAAAAGAGATATAGTTTGTCCCAAGTTATTTATGAAAACTGATATACCAAATGGTGTATAAAATGATTTTGAAATATTTTCAAAATGTGTCGTTTATTGTATTTACCAGTGAAAACTGACGTATTTTCTAAAGACTAAGTGCAGGTTAGCAAAGTACGGAATAGGCTGGAAGTTGCCCGGTAATTGCATATTGGAATTTGCGACTCCCAGCAAAAAGCCTAGTAGGCTTATGTAATCATTTGTTATTTCGATCCGCCTGTGGATCTTTTATACACTCTCGGTCTGTATATTATTTTGAACTTTCGACATTTGTACCTTGTAATAATTATTTTATAATCCCAAGACTTCTGTTGTGCTAAATGTGAATATCTATATCAATCGTCACGCATAAACCCCAAGTCCGGGCCCACCAGGAAATCAAGGTGTGATAGCCGCACCACAAATTGAGGAATCCGGTTTCGGTTAACACTGTTATTGTTTACATTGTTCTACTTCATTTGCACGTGTTGTCGTTGTTAGAGGTTGTTTCAATACACGTCATCATTGACATACTCGTAACCTCAATTGTCATCTCCATAGTCATAGTTATCATTTTTGTTGATGTTACGATTGTTGGGATTGGGTGGGAGTTGTTGGTTTTCAAGAGGATATTCTTGGTGTTGGGTTTGGTGTTGATTTTGTGGGTGGTTTGGATGTGGTGGGGTCGGTGGTCTTCGGGGTTGTTACTACCACCCGACCGGTTGTTGCAATTTTAGTTTTGGTTTTCCATTTCGGTTCCAAAGGAAGAAGTGTGGTGTGAAGGTTGGCTAGGTGAGTTAGGGGCAAGTGTTGCCTCTAACCGGGTGGCTAAGTTTCTTCTTACTAGACGCTCAGTCTTCAATTCGAACGCTAACGGAGAGGGTCTTCCAGATGTCCTCGTACGCATGCACTACCTGTAATTTGTACAAATAACACACCCGCGTAACAAGGAGAAGAGAATAAAGCAAAAATAAACCACATACCTTAAACAGTAAATAATCAACAAAATCTAGACACAAAGCACACGAGCTCCCTGGAAACGATGCTAAAATTTGATCGGATGTCGAGGGTTTGGTCAAAGATACATTTTTAATTCCCAAATTGCCTCAAACCAATAGTTAGTGGAAGTCGGGTGTCGAATCACGAAGAGTCTATGGTCTGTGTCAGGATTCAGGTGATTACAGATTTCGGAACAATTTATGAAGCTTGCTATTTAGTTTGTTGTTTGGTTGGTTGGTTGAAAAGATATCGGATTGAACCGACAATTTGCTACTAACTGCAAGAACGGTTCATTGACTATGATTGCAAAACTTAATTGATTAGTTAAAAATAAAGTATGAGAAAACGAATCACACTCGGGTTTCGGATTAATAAGTATCTAGAGTTATTTCACATGAATGGTTTGATTGTTTTATAAACACCAATGATTTCTTGAGTTTGTAAATTGAAAACCTAATTGTAGACATCAACAATCATCTAACATACGCAAATGGTGCAAGAAAACCTTCACAATATGAATAAAAGACAATTGTATATTTTATAAATCAAGAACAATGAACAAACCCTAGCACGAATCAAAACTCATAGTAGTAATCATCTCTTTATCAATGATGTAAGAAAATCTAAACAATTTCGAGTTCAAAACAATACTAACAATCAATCCGCACAATTTCAATCAAAAGATTACAAAATGTTTGTATCAAACCAAAACATTAAAGTAAACCCTAGAAAACTCATAACCTTTCACCCGGAGATAATCTTGAAGAAATTAGCCACTCATGGTTGATTATTAATCTTCAAAACTTGATGGAATATGATAATAGATCAAATGGAACCTTCAAAAATCTCTAAAAATCTCCCCTGGAAGTCTAGAACGGAATGTGTGAAGATGATTTTTCGAAATTGGTTTGAAACTAGTCAAAGGGAGAAGATTCCCAAATTCACGCTAGGACCAGCGTCTGGGACGCTGGTCTGGGCGTCTTGGATGCCGGTTTCGGAAGTTTTTGTCTGGTTTTCGTTGTTTAGCTCTGCTTTTCGCTCTCGTTCTTCCTAACTTCATTCCTAAGCTCCGTTAAGGTTTCAAAATACACCTTAAACATGTCAAGGCCTACAAAATACAAACCATCTCAAAGTAGTGTATTCTAAAACTCAATTTCACACAAATCGGTAAAATTAAACACGTTAAGCTTTGGAAATTTACTAACCCATCATGAGCTTATAATGAATGTTGGTGAACTTCTAGCGCTTGAAAGTGAACTTCTTTATTATAAGGGTGAGTTGAATGTTACTGAGCTTCTCATCGATGCTAGCTTATGCCACATGCTGTTGAACTTCCTTTATACCAGGATAAGCTTCTTGTTGACAGAAGTTATTTTCTTCCGATACCTACATTAGAGGTTTCTTTTCGTTGAAGTGTGTGAATGAGTCTCTATCTTCTTTTTATAAACAAGTCGCCTAGATATGTGGACAAGCTCCCTATCTTAGAAGCTTATGTCTAATTGTAGTTGTTTGACACGAGAAGGTTAAACTTTGCTTGAAGGTATTGCATATTGTGCTTTCCTATATCTCTATTTGATGGCATCTTTGTTGGTGAGGGTGTATCTATTTCTTATTATGGCCGAAAGCCCTCTTGACTCAATGTGGTTTGTTGACTTCGAGAATTGATTTGTTGTTTTTCTAGTGAGCTTAGATCCACGTTATGTTTTTTGGAAGCCTTGTAGTGTTCCATTTGATTTCGTGTAAGCTTGGGTAAGCAACTTCTTTTTGTGTTTAAACTTGTCTTTTATTTTTGTTGTGTTTGCAATGTCTCGTCTACCAAATTGAAACGTGATGTTGTAGTCATCTTGTCTCAATTATGTTAGAAAACTACTGATGCAATTACCTTATCCTATCGCTTTTTTAGTCCACGACTTATTGATTTGTTACATGGTATATTGTTGCACAAGCTTATGGCTTCTAGCCCGTTGCTTGTGGAGCAGAGTTGGCGTGAGATGCTCACCCTCTTTCATGGAGTTAAATATATTTCTATTATTTTCGATCCATGGAGTAGTGTGAGATGCTCACCCTCTTGTTTCCTGCTGAGCGATATAGCCTAGGAGCTCATCTCTTTTCATGGGTAGATATAGTGTCAGATCCCATGGTGCCTGGTTAGAAGGGGCTCATCCTTAGGATAGATAGCGAACAAGTGTTTAATAAAATGTCTCTCAGTTATTTCATTTTTTTTCACTAAGTAAAAAATGTGATTAGTTGGTCTAGGAAACTTTAAGCAAAAATGGTAGTTTTCGGTGTTTGTGCATTCATGTTTGCTATATGTTGAATTGAGTATGGCTTCTTATGCAAGAATGTCAGCTGCTCGTGCTAAAGGGTCAATTTCTTAGTAAGAAGAACAGCTTTATATGTTAGGTCACCTTCTCTGCTGACAATGGTCAGCTTCTCAAGTATGAAGACAAATTTGTTCTTATCAACGGTTAACTTCTTTGCTTCTAGTAGACGCTTCAGCAGCTTCTTATAAGGTAAAAAAGCTTTGCGTTTGGCGCTTAGATAAGATAAAAATACCTCGTAACAATGTTAAACAATGATAAGTGTGAGGGTTTATTTATTGATGCTTGATGACAAGTATTGATATTCATATAAGGTTGCCTTATCCTCGTTGCTACTATAATATAGTACATGGTTACTTTGGATCAACCATGTTATAAGGTGATTTAGTCAGGATATTAATAAAAAGAAGCTTTCCTATGATTGGGAAAGCCCTTTTTATCGTTAGACACTTTAAACTAGATGGAGTGGACGTATGACTTGTTTAGTGCCATGATTCATTAGTGTGGTGTTTAATTTAGGGGAGTTTAAGTAAAAGTTGAAGAGTTGAAGTCCTCTTACCTCTTAGGCGATGAATTGTCTAAGGCTACGATTACTGAGGTTTTGGGACTCCTAGACCCGTTCTCTAACGAGGTGCCTCGGTGTTGCGGGAAATCTCTTAATTAACGCATTTTGATGTTATGGCATACTGCTTCTTTGACTCATCAGGTAGCTTCAATGCTCTAGTAAATTGTTTCAGGAAGTTGTTCCTATGTATCTAGAAGCTGCTAAGGCAGACTACTTTTATGCCCCGTGAGCTGCTTACATGCTTCAACGGGTGTAGTTATAAATAAGTTGGTTATAATCTTTGGTGTTATCAAGTGGTATTGGTGCCTTGGTATTTTGCTCGTATGCTTCTTTAGTTGGTTGGTTGTTGCGATGTTCTAACCATAGCTTGAAGCTTTTCTACTTATTTCGTGGAGCTACTTGTTTCTACCACAAATTGTTTCTTGTGGGTTGTTATTATGCATTTATGCCTTGTAAGCTTTGTGGATTTTAATCATCCTCCAGAGATTACACTTGATTGTAGTAGTGTAGGTATCCACACTTGTATTTTGGTTTAAACGTCATTGTTGCCATGAAGGTCCTTTGGCAATGCGTTTTAATTAAACACCGATGTGTCATCGCAACCACCACTTTCCACACGAAAAACAACTCAAATTACCACCATCATCTCCCACAACCGCCGCCCTCACCCTCACAACTGCCGCCATCTCCACTATCACAAATCACCCTCGTCGCCATTTGAACCATTTCTACCTCCACTACTATATCCTTCACCATCGCCACTCCCTTCATCATTGTAGTAGTCGTTGCCTGTCACCAATAACCACCATGAAAGAAGATACGGCAGTCGTACCCATGTTATTTTCTTCTAAAGCAACACATTGCAGCCCTATGTTGACCAAAACCCACTTTAACTTGGTACGCGATAGGTTAACCACCAACTATAAACCGCCCCACGGCCATACGCCACAAACATTTTTCAACTACCCAAATCAAAAATCCCCCATCATTTGATGGACAAGTGCCATCCCTTTTTTAGAGCAACAAGATTGAAAAACACAATACAAAACCCATTTTTCAATCACATGTATTATGCCCCACCTTTGCTTCACATCAAATCAACCTCCTGCCTTCACTTGAGTGTTTGAACAGATCAAAACCTCAAGAAAAAAATTAGGGTGATACTATTCCCACCCCCCCCCCTAATTCCTGATTACACCCCCCCCTACAAAAACATCACATCCATCAATCAATCATTTGCTTTTTGTTTTTAGTGTTTTTTGTCTTTTTGTTGTCCTTTTAGTATATTTTAGTGTTTTTTTTTTTTTTTACAAACTTTGGGTGTAAAAAACTACCCCCTCGGGCGCGCCGTTTGAAAATTTTTTTTTACGAATGTTGTTAAAATATACGGATCTAGTTGTAAAAAAAAATCGTGGTCAACGCCCCTCCGTGGCACGTGGTTCCCGAGGGGGTAGTTTTTTACACCCAAAGTTTGTAAAAAAAAAAAAAGAAAAAACAAAAAAATAATAAAAACACCAAACTTTGGGTGTAAAAAACTACCCCCTCGGGCGCGCCGTTTGAAATTTTTTTTTTACGAATGTTGTTAAAATATACGGATCTAGTTGTAAAAAAAAAATCGTGGTCAACGCCCCTCCGTGGCACGTGGTTCCCGAGGGGGTAGTTTTTTACACCCAAAGTTTGTAAAAAAAAAAAAGAAAAAACAAAAAAATAATAAAAACACCAAACTTTGGGTGTAAAAAACTACCCCCTCGGGCGCGCCGTTTGAAAAAAAAATTTTACGAATGTTGTTAAAATATACGGATCTAGTTGTAAAAAAAAATCGTGGTCAACGCCCCTCCGTGACACGTGGTTCCCGAGGGGGTAGAGTTGGTGGCAGAGTTGACGGGGAAGGGTGTGTTCCCAAAAGATATTTTAGGTGTTATGAAGGAGCGTGATGAAAATAATGTCTCTACAATTAAAAACATATATAACGCACGTGATAAAATTCGAGCAACGGATCATAAAGGGAAATCTTTGATGGAGGTGCTAATGTCTCATTTAAATAATAAAGGGTATACTTTTGAAATTTCTACCAATAGAGTTGGAAAGTTTTAAACAAGCCTTTGATAATCGATCCAAGCCTGGAAAGAAAAGTTTACTACAAAAGTTAAAAGCATTAACCAATCCAAGTATACCTTTTGTTGAAGAACCTGATGTTAAAAAAAATACTCGTGGACGACCAACTACAAAATCCAAACAACAAACAATGCCGAACCCTGCAATTGCTAAACCGCCCCCTCAACGAAGCTACTCTCAGAAGCCTCCAAGGCACAGTCCGTTTACGAACTATCAAGAGCATGATTACACTCAAGAACCTGCAAGGCATAGTTCTTTCGCCAACTCTACAAGTGCGCCAGGCTATGACTTCATGGGGTTGAACCAAGATCAAGCATCACAGGTGATACACAACCATATTCATCTAATTCCAAAAATCTTCCATGCGTATGTTACACGCATACATAACGTGTTAGGTGATGGAAATTGTGGGTTTCGGGCGACAGCTTCTGCTCTCGGGTACGGTGAAGATGAATGGTTATTTATCCGGAGATCACTGTTGGAAGAGCTACTCGAGTTTAGAAATAAGTACACTAAGGCTTTCTTAGGCTCATTCAAAGATGTGTTCACGTCCTTGGCTTGGTCAGGATCGGGGTTTGCACCTGAAAAACACTGGATGATTATGCCAGAGGCAGGATTCTTGATTGCGAACAAGTTTAATGTGATCGTTCATTTTTTATCTCAAGAAAAAAGAAACAGTTCTACTTGTTTTCCGCTTTGGAGAGGCCCTCACGAGTTCCCAGAAAAAAAAATAATTACAATTGCACACGTGAATGGTAACCATTTTATAATGGTAGAATTGCAAGAAGAGTATCCAATTGCCAGCACAAACAACCTATGGAAATTAATGAGAGAAAATGATGCAGCTGGCTGGGAGAATATATTTGAATCACGTCAAAATATGTATAAGTCTTGGATAGCACAACCTGCTACATTTGGGGGGTGTATCGATTAAACCTCTGTATGTAAATTATTAAATGATAATAATTTTGTAAAAAAGTACTTATTTTTATATAGCTTTTGTTACAGCTATAAATATAATTTGATAAATTATAACAATAAAAACTAATAATAAATACTATATCATTACTACTACTAATAATAATAAATATAATAATAATAAAAATAATAATAATAATAATAATACTAACTAATTAAATAATAAACAAATACTAATTAATAATAATAATAATAATAATACTAACTAATTAAATAAATGAATAAAAAAGACAACAAAAAGACAAAATAGGCTAGAAACAAAAACCAAGTGATTGATGGATGATTGATGGATGTGATGTTTTTAATAGGGGGGGTGTAATTAGTAATTAGGGGGGGTGGGAATAGAATGACCCAAAAAGGAAGTCACCACCAATGATGACTCCCTCACAACTTCATAAGTGTTCAAAAAAAAGCTAAAATCCAAAATACACTGTAATTGTTTATATGAATATGGAAATGGAATCAAACCGAAGCTAGGGGCCAGAGGAACTTTTAAATAAAGTTTATTGGCATGATAATTTTTACAACAGTGAAAACAGATCTGAAATACACTACAATTGTTTTTTTGATACAATAATACACATTCCTCTATTTTAAATTCAAAATTAAATACCCTGACTACTTTCATCCACAAGGGCCAATGTCAACATTTCTGTGCAGAACTGATCATCCGGATTAATCCATAGTGCCTGCTCATACAAAACCAGTTAGCTGCAATTGCAAACACTAAAACAATCTACAATTGTTCTTACAACTGAACCAGATTACCTTGTGATAGTATGTAATTGCATCCGTATAATTATCCTGTTCAAAAAATGAAAACCCGTAAACAACATGAAACATTAACATCTTATTGCACTTTGGTTTCAAAATTGGTCATTTTAGTACAGCTTGGGTCGGTTCAGGCCGACCCACAAACACTTCTCTATTCTTCTTTTATATTATTAAGAACTAGTATTAAGCACCCCCGCGTTGCGGCGGGGGCGAGCACTAATTCCACATTACTGCTACTGAAGTTGCGGCGTGTTAATGTGAAGAAATTAAACCAAAATGTAAAACATAGAATAAAATAACTAAGTTGATCTAGGACTCGCGCGTTACGATGAACTCGCGTCTATTTTTTCCTGTTTGACAGGTTTATCGTAATCTATCATCATCATCATCATCATCGTACTCAGTATATCCCACCTATAGCAAAGCTAAGGTAGGGTCTGAGGAGGGTGGGATGTAGACAGCCTTTCCTCTACCCCGTAGGAATAGAGAGGCTGCTTCCAATGAGACCCCCGGCTCGATTGTGGTTTTGCATCAAGCCTTGGACATAAGGCACATAACACTCAGCAATTGAGACAAACGCCAATTGGTGCATGTACCCCCTTGTCTTTCGGCTATCAACGCCACCACATGATGCCTGATTAACGATCCCCTCTTTTTAACGTTATTTTCACGAAATTAGTAAAATAACGTTAAAAATTAATTGGTGCATGTACCCCCTTGTCTTTCGGCTATCAACGCCACCACATGATGCCTGATTAACGATCCCCTCTTTTTATCGTAATCTATATATAATATATATCATTACCACTATACAAACCATAACTTATACATTACAACAACCATTGCATCAATATGTTGCAAATTATATTTATACAAGATTTTGGCTAGATTAATTAGATTATTATAAATAATAATAATTTACAAATAAAATAATACAACTTTGAATGGATCAAACTGATTGAATATTGTAAGATAATGAAACCATTATTTGATTAGGGTACAACCAATTAAGCACAATTTACAACTATACATGCATACAAAACAAATTGAATTTGGTAAGATAATGAAACCATTATTTGATTAAGATACAAGCACTTAAGCACAATTTACAACCAAACAATATAAATGTAGAATAACACCTTGCAAGACAAACCCTTAATGCACAACTTACAACTTACTAATGCACTCACTTGTTGCAAATTAATAGTATATAAATAAATATAACTTTATGCTTTAAAAAAACAAAAACAAAAAATCAAAGTTAAAACTGATTAAATTGTAAGTTTTAGAATAAAAATGTGATTTTTTTTTGTTTTTTTAATAAAAAAATCCATGTGGTTATAGATATTTTCCACATCTTATCAAAGATTAAAATAAAATAATGTAACCTGACACATCATCACTAGTGACCTGGTAATCTGGTAATTACATAGTATTATAATAACAAATAAAACTTCAATGACTTTAGAGAGACAAAAAAAGTTTCAGTGACTTAATTAGAACAGTTTGCAAACTTGATTACATTTCTATAAAGTTACCCCTATTAAAATCCAATAACCCTAAAATTTATACTGAAGTGTTGAGGAAAAAAACCGCACCTGCCATTCCATGTATTCAAATATACATAATGATAATCTATGTTTGTATAATATAAAAACACTTTAAGAACAAACATTGTTATTCCTTAACTTACCTCCATAATTTATCATCATTTGATTATGAATTTCATAGAAAACTGTTTTGTTGTTGGGCTTATGTGATGGACTGGGCTTTGCAGATATGGGCTGTACACGAGACTTGTGAGGCCTATGTGCTCTTAATATATACAAAGTGATGGCACAACTGTAACTATCATTCAATTTTTGTCCAATTAATGTACTGTTCCTAAGGAACTACTTCAATTGTTATATATAGAAATAAGAATTATATCTGTTGCATATGATTACATAACTATATTCTTAGTTTCTTACAATAACAATCTCTAATTATTTTAGATAAAGAGATTACTAGATATAAAGCATAACCCAAGTCAACCCCTTTGTATAACAGTGGGTTGAAAACGCTGCCTTTAGTGACAATGTAAAAAGCAATGTTACCTGCAGGTGATATGTGTATGCTAAACCAGCATATGTGCTTAAGCTTCTCGTTGATAGTGCAAGGGCCTTTTCGTAATATATGATAGCTTCAATGTACCTCCTGATGTAGAGTTATACAAAAATTAGGACAAAAGTATGTTTAAAACAGTCAAAGACCATTTAATCATGAGTTTAGAAAAAAAAAAGTAGACATACTTCAATTTTCTTAAGGCATGAGCAAGATTAACCACTGTCGATTCCCACATCTCACTTAATGGTGACGGTATGTGAAGCAAAGTCTTTTCAAACCACCATACTGCTTTACTATATCTAAAAAATTTCACAGTTATTTTAGAAAAATATCCATACCAGTAATAAAGATTATAATAAAGAAGAGTAAAATGCCATTTTCGTCCCTAATGTTTGGCCAGTTTTGTGACTTTCGTCCAAAGGTTTTGTTATCTGCATCTAAATCCAAAAGGTTTGAAATCTTGCCCTTTTCAGTCGGCTCGTTAACTCCATCCATTCTCTCCTTTAAGTCAGGGGTATCTTCGTCTTTTTGCGGAAAAATAAGATAGTGTGTGTGCATACATTTTTGTTTTTTATTTAGTATGGGTAATTTAAATGCTTGTACATATAGTGAAAAAAACGAATTGCCCTTAAGTTAACAAAAAAGAGAAATACCCCTGACTTAACGAAGAAAAATAGATGGAGTTAACAAGCCAGATGAAAATGACAAAATTTCAAACCTTTTGGATCCAGATGTGAAAAACAAACCTTTGGACAAAAGTCGCAAAACTAGCCAAACCTCAGGGACAAAATGGCATTTCACTAAATAAAGAATTATGGAAACATTCTCACTCTTTCATATTATAAGCAACAACTCCAAGTTCATTGTATACAAGTGGATCCGAAGGGCATATGGCCTTCGCCTGCATGAAAAACTGTAACAGATACCAAATAAAAAATTGAAATAAGGATCAATCCCATCGTAACTTTAGGTTTAGTATTTATTGTTACATGTTGGAATGAATTTGACACTCCACAGATATCAAGGTGAAGTAACAAAAGGTAAAGCCGTTAGAGGACAAAGTTGACGTTAAGAACCTGATCAGCAAGTTTGAAGCTGTGAGTTCGCATGTACTCCATCCCAATATACAGAGTAGGTAAGTGACACCTGTCACAAAAAGAACATATTTAGTCTTTTAGAAAAAAAAAATACAAACTTACATGTAATGGCATGGCTCAAGGCTTCAAAGGCAATAACTAAAATAAGAATTTCATGGTTTAATGGCCCGCATCACAAAGGATGAACACATTTCTATACATCGAGATCGTTTAAAAATCTAATGAAGTTCCCTGCACCGCACGGTTTTATTGTAAACATATAAAATTGCAAGCTAAGCAGTCAATAGTGGTTATCGGGCTCTTCCAAAATAGCGATCAAGAATAGCGTAAACGCTATTATCAGCGCTATTGACCGATATTTGACCGCAATAGACTGATATTGACCGTTATTTTGGATGCCTTGATTGACGTGGACTCAGAGGATGATTTCATGGCTTACGATTAGATCATGTTTCAAATATTGACACTTTTCAGTTTTGACTTTTGATATTATTTATATATATTAATTCATAACATTCCAATGAATAGTAGCAAATTCGTCTTTTAGTCTATATCGTCTTTTGTTGTAAACTTTTTTTTTCACCCTTGTAGTTATTTTAGTATTTTGTTATTTTCTTTAAATAATTTACTTTTCTACCCCTAAACTCTATCATAAAACTTCTAAATTTTAATAAAATTGTTGATATAAATTCAACGTCGTCTATGTGTTAGTTCACGTAAGTCACTTGGTATTAGAAATTTGTGTTTTTAATTTACACTTTTTACCGGTTTTGGTCATCGTTCGGTTAGCCCCGTCTTACGCCCCCGCACTCCACCCCCCCCCCCCTCTTTTTATTTTCACCCCTGTAGTTTAACCATTTTAGTATTTTGTTATTTTCTTTAAACAATTTACTTTTCTACCCTTAAATTCTACTAAAGTTATCATACAACTTCTAAATTTTAATAAAATTGTTGATATAAATTCAACGTCGTCTATGTGTTAGTTCACGTAAGTCACTTGGTATTAGACATTCGTGTTTTTGATTTACACTTTTTACCGGTTTTGGTCATCGTTCGTTTCACACAGAAGATACAATCAAGATAAAAAGCAGCATTACCCAGGAAATAAACGGGCAGCAGTACGATAACCTGACATAGCTTGGTCACCTTCTTCTTTGGCTGCATAAGCATTCCCGAACCCTATCCAACCAGGAGCAAATGTTCCATCTAAGCTAGTAGCCTTGCTGTCAATACAAAGATAACATGTGTCGGAAATTTTAAATTCACTACAGATCATTGGGTTAAAGAAATATCACAAATAATCTGATAATGGCTGTATATTACCTGAAATAACGCCGTGACTGATCATACTTCTTGATACAATAGTAGTAGCAACCAACAGCAAACCATGATATCGCCCTTAGAGAAAACATATAATAAAATTATTATATTTATAGGGTAGGGATATGGTAAAAAGTGTCTAAAATGTAAGAAGGGTAAGAAGTGTTTTAAACCATTGGATATTTGATCTAATGGTTGAGATCAATAGGGTATAAAATGTAAATTGTGTTTTAATTAGAAGGACCTTATGTAAAAATTGAAGGGTAAAAATTGAAGGGCAATAGTGACTTTTCCAACATTTCAAATATGGTAACCGTTTGAAAACCACCCATCAATCTCCTAAAGATCAGCGAATTATATGGTAACCGTCATCAATCTCCAAAAAATCAGCGAATTTCTTCATACTTTATCATAAATAGCTCTATAATCAGATTCATGGCGTAGTGTTTTATCAAATACAAAACATTCCCAGATTTTAAAACACCATGACTATGATTCAAGTCATGGTGTTTTATCTGGAGACATTGTTCATGGCGTGGTGTTTTAAAACATCTATGATTCAAGTCATGGTGTTTTATCAGGAGACATTGTTCATGGCGTGGTGTTTTATCAATACAAAAACATTCCCAGATTTTAAAACACCATGACTATGATTCAAGTCATGGTGTTTTATTTGTAGACATTGTTCATGGTGTGGTGTTTTAAACATCTATGATTCAAGTCATGGTGTTTTATCAGGAGACATTGTTCATGGCGTGGTGTTTTATCAAAACAAAAACATTCCCAGTTTTTAAAACACCATGACTATGATTCAAGTCATGGTGTTTTATCTGTAGACATTGTTCATGGTGTGGTGTTTTAAACACACAGAACTAATAACAGCTGCAGATCCACAAGACGGATCTAATACAACAAAACCTGAGATCCACACTGGATCATCAACAATAATAGCAGTCGGCAACTCTGGAAATAACAACCGCAACTACTGGAACAAACTCGAACAGATCTTGAACAACTTGGAGAGGGTTGCGATTAAGATGATGAAGAAATGATACGTAGGTTAAAATCGAATTGGATCTTGCAAAAAAATAGGACGACAGTTTTTTTTTTTTCAGTTATCTTGAAAGTCAATTAATTGATAAGAAATGTAAATTACTAATATACCCTTTTGAATTAATTACGATAGAGGACACTTGTCATCACCAAATTATTTCTCACACTTCTTACAAAAGTATGACTTTGTACAGGATCCTTTACCTATATTTATATTTATATATATGAATTGGAACTTCTGATGAATAGTAGCATCAATTTTTTTATATTATATTAAGTTTTTTTAAGTTCCAATTTCACTCCTTGTACGTTATATAAATATACGTTTTATCTCATTTAGTTTTATTTAATTTGATTTTCCTCCTATAACTAGCGTTTATTATCTTTTTAAGCCGAATACGCGACTGTGTTTAATAATTTTTTTCTCGACATTCATGTATAAACTTTGTTGAAAAAAGAGTATATTTTTCTTTGATAACTCGTTTACCTTTTTTTAAGGTAAATACGTGAGTGTGTTTAATATTTTTTTCTCGGCGTTCACGTATAAACTTTGTTGAATATATAGTTTATTAAAAAAGATATTGTGATGAATTGAACCGATACCGATATCGGTACCGGTATTCTATGCAGTTAATGCGGTAAAATAGCGGATAGCGGTCAAGGTCCGCTAAATGATATATAGTTTATAGCGGTGGTATAGCGGTGATATAGCTGTAATTTTTATACCATGCATAATTTATGTATTTATATATATATATATAAATATATCTATGAAAAAATATATATAAATTCACAAGTATGAGGACTAAATATAAACTAATGAAGATGGAGGGGGTTATATGTTAAAATACCCAAACTTAAATAACCCTAAACATCCTCACTTTCATCATACGCCGTTTTCCCACTCCCCATCTCTTCTTCACTGCTGCAAGAGGAACGGTCGCATCCACATTCACATTGTTCCCAGATACACATTCTTTAGACGATGATGATGGATGCTCTGTTCCGGTTACAGCAGGGAAGGTAAGGTTCGATCAGCATGTAAGGTTCGATTCAGCAACTTCGATTAGCCACCATTTCTTCTCTATTATTACCTAGCAACTAAGGACCAAGCAGTACACTCTTTGACTTGGGTTTTTAATGAGTTGAAGCTATAACCGCTATATAGGTTTCCAAATAGCGGGCAAATAGCGGTATTTAGCGCCGCTAATAGCATAACCGCTATAGGCCACCGCTATTTGGACCACTACACACCCTGAGGTCCGCTAACCGCTATAGCACCGCTATTGACTGCTTAGCCGGTATTGTTATTATCGGAACCGGTATCGGTCTTCGGGTTTTTTTTTTTGTATTTATCAACATAGGTATTGGTATTGTTACTATCAGAACCGATATTGTTATTATCGAAACCGATACCGACATTCGTTTATATGGTTTTGGATGTAACACGCATTCTTTTGTGCATATCATTACTTCAAATCGAGTGACGGTACCATACTGACAACGTCAAAGACCAAACCGATACCGACCTAATTCTCGTCGCATCGCGCGGAGAAATCCCGCTAGTTAATAGCATTTAAAACAGAAAAGCAAAAAAAATGTGAAATTTTATACAGAAAAACTTGTAAAAAAATATAAATAGAATAAGCATCAAAATGTTTCCTTACTTTTGAGGATAGTCCTTGACTAAGTTGCAAGCCATAAGATAAAGCTCATTTGAATGTCCAAGTTCCATGGCTGCTGCTATATGAACTATTGTACTTTTAAGATGGAATGGATCCTTCTCGAGCAATCTGAACATTTATCTGCAGTTATAATAATTTACTTTTATTTAAATCTTTTGTCAGTAGTGACCGACTTACAGTGAAGTCAATTCAAAGCATTTCTGATATTCACCGCATTGATGATAGTATTCAGCCTTGCAAGCCAAAAGATCTGTGTTGTTTTTTAGTGTACAAATCGTGGACTCGTTTGATGGTTTTGTGCTAATATCTTCATTCTCAAGCTTGTTAAACTTCTCTTCTACAACAACTGCTTTGTCATACTGAACACGAAAAAAAAAGCAACTGAGTGAAATCACAAAAGTGACATTAGAACATCAAACAAGCATTCTGAATATACACTTACCTTTTTTATTAAACATGAATAGAATGAAGAAAGCCAGCCATCTTCTGGAGCAAACTGCAGAGATGAAAGAAGACTTTTCTCTGAAATTGAATAACAAATCAAACAATGACATGGTGACCACAGTGATATAAAGATCTTTTAATGCAAAACAATATAGTGGAGTACAGATGCAACAAAAATTTTTCTAGGCAGTTACAAACAAATTTTGAAAATAGATATATTCTGAGACTGAGTGCAGATGAACTACCTTCTTCACATGTTAACATGTGATTCTCAATAAGACATTCCAGAGCCTGAAACAAAAAAGAATGCACAAAGAAATAAATTATTACAGTGATGATGGGGAATTGTAATAAAAAACAAGCAATATGATGAAGAACAAGTGCAAACGATTACAAATGGTTGCAACTGCACATCATTGTGTATACCTCATAGCATAAAGGATCAGCTCTGATTGCAGCCATGAACCTAAAAAACCATAAGTAGAGAAAACATTCTAAATGAGACTATTACACTCTAAAAAACTGTGCAGTTAATGCAATAGAAAAATGGATATCGGCCAAGGACCAATATTTGAGATATGGGTTATCGCAGTGGGATATCGGTAATATTAATATCATGCAGAATTTAAATATAGCAATTTAACACTAACAAGTCAGTATACTCTCCTACCATTAACAAAGTAAGCGTTTGCAACTTGCAAAACACCAACAATTGTAGCAAGTAGGAAGTGATTAAGACTTAAAACATTAACAATTAAGACTTAAAACACTAATAGCAGCAATAAGAAGAACGACGATGGTAGAACTAAGAAGAAAGGTACTGATATCGGGGATATCGGTGATATATCGGTCAATATCACCGATATATTCTGATATGATGTACTATGATGTACAGCTAAATATTTAAGAACAATAATCTTATAATCAGAGAAGGTGGAATTAACAAAAGGGAAGCAAGAGCATAGATTTCTCTAACTGTATTTCAGTAAGTGAATTATTGAGCTATAACTAAATCCACGTTAAAAAGAAAACTGTGATAGTTAGTATTAAACATGCACCCACATTGCAAAACATTTGAAACTAACCACTTTCGCGCCTGAGAACGATTCTCCAGAGCTTCATATGCCTTGCCTCTAAGAAAACATATTGCTGATGATATCTGTAAGTTGTAACAGAAAATAAAAATGATTGGAAGAAAATGTGAAGCTATCAATATCATCTTCTGAGCAAGAAGGGATTTTGGAAGAAAAAGAAATGTAGATAGAAGATATTTAGCGTTGGAGGTTGTTTTGTTGATAAAAAGATCATAAAAAAGAATGTAACCATTTTGTGCTGAAAATGAATTATATAATATAATCAAACTATTGCAAAAAAACATAATATTATTCGTTCCTCGATTCGGTCCACTTTGCAGTGTGTAATAAGTAATATGTATCCTTCATTATCTAATAACATTAAATCGCTTTCCAAACCGAATAAAACAGAAAGATATGACAATAAAAACAGAGTAAACTACAAAAGGACATCTCACATTAATTTCACGATCTTCGGTATCTTTATCCAAGTACATGACATCAGAATCCTTAGCATCCCTGAAATTCCCATGCTCGTCCTCATTAGCTTCTCCAAGCATTTGCAAACACTGATCCCACTCCTTTAGTTCTTCCTGAGCAGACACATTGCAGATAACTATCAAATTTCATTACCTAAATAAACAAACTAGTGAGATGCACGAAACATTTCAAAATTTCATTTCCTAACTGAAAAACTAAAACCAAACCGCAACCGAGCATAATTAGGGCAAGAAGATGAAACCGGCGAGACAATTGGCGGCGAGATAACAGAACCAAAAATCATGGAAGACAATTTAAGATTCATTTAGCAGGCACATTGAAATAAACTATCAATAATACTTAAAACCCTACTAAATCAAAAACCAAAATTTAAGAAGCAAATCAAAACAAACAACTTAACATCATCTAAAACAATTAAAGCACACTCCTACACCGAAAACATAACAAACTCTGGTAAAATGCACGAAACATTCAAAACTTCATTTTCCTATTTCAACAAACCATAACCAAACAGCAAAAAAACATAAATTAAGGCAACGAGATGAGACTAACGAGGCATTTATTGGTGAGATAACCAAACCGAAGATCACGGAAGCAGGCACATTAATATAAACTATCAATAATACTTAAAACCTAAACCTACCTCATCAAAACCAACAAATTAAGAAGCAGATCAAAACAAAACAACTTAATATCCTCTAAAAACAAATAGAAAACACTCCTACACCGAAAACATAACAAATTCTAGTAAATTGCACAAAACATTTCAAAATTTCATTTCCTATTTGAACAGACTATAACCAAACAACAACAAAACATAAATTAGGGCAACGAGATGAGACTAAGGAGGCACTTAACAGCAACATAACCAAACCGAAAATCACAGAAGCAGATACATTATAATAAACTATCAATAATGCTTAACACCTACACCTGCCTCATCAAAAACAACATCATATCATATAAAAACAACTAGAAAACATACCTAAGCTACAAACTCAACAAATTCTAGCAAAATGCACAAAACATTTAAAAAATTCATTTCCTAATTAACCAAACAGCAACAGAGCATATACTAGGGCAAGAAGATGAAACTGACAAGACATTTAGCTGCCAAATAACGGAAGCGAAGATCACGTAGAACAATCTGAGATGCATTTAGCAGGTGGAAAGCACGGCGGTAATGGCGACCGAGAAATAGGGCTTGTGCTTGCATGTAGATATCGGCCGGATCGGAAGTGAAGGCGGCGACCTTATCGGCGAAGAAGATCGCCGACGAGTAGAGATGCTTGCTAACGCAATCTCTAACAACTCCTCGAAGCTTCTCGATTTCTTCTTCCAACATCTTGAATCTTGATGGTTCGAGATTGTTCAGAGTTTTGAAATTGTTGAGGTTGAGGGTTTGTGGGAAAAGAGCGGGAGGTGAGTGGAGTAGTAGGTCTTTTAACTATTGGGCCGGTTGGGGGATGGAGTTTTGGGCCAATCAAAACTGGTTTGTAATGAATGATGTTTAGAGGTGGGGAAAATGGGCATAGGGTGTTCGTTTCGAATTCGAAAAAAAAATTGAAATTCGTTTAAATTTGATTCGATTATCAAGAATTCGTTTCGATTATAAAAATTTGAATTCGAATTTGATTCAATTCGAGTAAAGTAAATTGAATACGAATCGAATCGAATCGAATCGAATGCGAATTTACAATTTCAAATTCGATTCGATTCGAAATTCGAATAAAAATTATACATTTGTATTTATTATTTTTATATATAATACATATGTAACTTTTATTAGGCTTTACTACAAATTGTTATCAAAATTTATTCCAAGTATTAAAATTACCCATTATCAAACCAACTACATGGCCCATAACTAAAACCTAAGTAACAATTTATCAATAGATTTCTAACCCTAAAAATATTAACTTGTAATGTGGAGTGGTTATTCCCGACTTCTCGTTTTGAATTTTAGATTTATGATACTTTATTTGGAATTGTTTTAATATGATATCGTGTTTTATGGTTGATTTCAAATTTATGTTTCATTTTGATAGTTTTTTACATCTTTTTAAAGAATCCAAATCAAATCGAATTTATTCGAATTTGATTTGAATTCGAATTTTTAATGGAATACGAATTGGGTTTTTTATTCGAATACGAATTCAAATCGAATTTGGTAGATTTTAATCGAATGCGAATTCAAGGGAAAATAAAAATTATTCGAATAATTCGATATTCGATTCGATGAACACCCCTAGCTAAAAACTCCACAGGGATGTAATTGTAACCGGTCTGAAACATATTATAATGAACCAAATCAGATAAAATTGGTTCAACATGAGCGGGTTTGGGCAAAAACTGATTTTGACTTGCTTTAATCGAAATCGACAATTTGTGCACAAACGCATTGTTAAACGTGCAATATCCGATTATCCATGACGAAACCTCATCCTCAATGCTTCATATTCGCATTATATCCAATAATCATACCATTTCTTCCCTTGCATTCATCTACTGAATCGTTCGTTCACTCTCATACCACTATTATTCCCAATTATTCTTTTTGACATTTTATCCGACCCTCGTTTACAATAAATCGTCCTGAACATTCAATCCCTTAAACAAATATTTTCATCGGTTCAGTTCTGTCAAAATACTTTGTTACTTTTAAACCTATCTTCCATACTTTATTATGCACAAACTTTACTTAGTCAGCCCATTACCACCAAAACTTTTGAGATCATAAATCTTACCATCCTAGTTTTTCCACAAATAAGCAAATTTTCTGTAAACGTGTGATATTACTAACACGCCTTAAAACTGATGGAAACTTTCTTACAGCCTACGGTGCAGGCCACACTTTTCTTCAAAATACAATCTATTTTATACGAAAACTTTTAGGTAACATCCTTTTAAAAATAATTCCCCCATCGAGTTATACAAACTTAGTTAAACTCATTTCGCCTACACACATGCACGTTTCACCCATACTTACAACGGGTGCCTCAAATCACCCTAGTTAAACAAACTATTTTTACAAACCTACCCTTTTCATTCCTCAAAATTTCCCTGCGTTTTCATATAATATGCCGAGAAAATGATTTTACCAAATTTTCTCCACAACTTTTAAACCGGTAAACAAAAAGATTTGTTTAAAAAATCTTTTCCAAAACAAACTATGAACTCGCTCAACTTTATGTTGATTTTTCGCATGTTTCTTTCTCATATTACTTTTTTAAATCATGGCGCGGTTGGAATAGGAGAACCATGTGGAGTCGAATACTTAGTAGCGTTCATTTTCTAGAAGTTTTAGCTTATTTGCTTCCGCTGTGCAATGAAGATACCGGTCCAGTCACGCCAGCTCTGATATTTCGGGGTGTGATAGAAATAGATATGAAGGATGAGATCTGTGGGCCCTATTGTCGGATCTGTGACTTCATGGAAGATGTGATTAAGGTAACTACCGAATCACATCAATTCGTTGAAATCACATATTCGTGTGTTGCAGTTTGGAAAGATGACCGAATAGAACCTAATGAATTATGCAACATTTCCGCAATTTTTGCATTGGCTTTTATTGCAAGATCTTTATCTATCATGTCATCAACCAACTGCTTGAAATCCCTTTCGTTTCTCGGGCTCGCATTCGAAGATCCTTGCATTGGACACAACACGCCAAAAAATAAATTTTAAAAATAATATGATACGCTATAATATGATACTTAACGATAAAAAAATAATAAACATTTTAAAACTCATTAAAACAAAAAGAACCAATAACAAACCCAAAACACCAAAAACAACACACCAAAAAATAAACTTCAAAAATTCAGTGCTTTAATACGCATCGTATAGGCCTATATGATGCGTATTAAGCCAGCCGCTAAACAACACATGCACCTACCAGTCTGCCATGTCTTTTACTTTATTCAATACGCATCGTATAGGCCTATACAATACGTATTGAATTGGAAAAGTGTGCGGATAGACAGAGCCGGTGTGCCAATAGAATTTCCGATTTTCAATCGTATAGGGCTATGAGGAGCGTGTGCGTGGGTCATTTTGAGGTGTATTGGGCAACGAGGGGTGTATAGGGTTAGGGGAATGTGTAGATACTTTTAGGGGATGTGTGAATACCCCACCGTTTGTAAAATATCTCAGACAAATTATTTATATTTCCTTACAAACTTAATTATCATGCTTTCCCACTAGATGATATTAAGTGAATAGTATGTGTTATTGTATGCATAAACTAGTTGTTATCACAATTATGCATGGCTCAACTAGTTTTCACAAAAAAAATTAAAAATAAATTGTGTCCATTATGTTAAAAGAGTATCAAATTATTTAAAAAAGAACGGTTCAGCGAAACCATCCATGACTAAAGATGTCCCAAGTATGAGGGGCATTTCGATTACAAACAAACTCAATATTTCTTCTTGTTACATGCAAGAGTCGGCTGACCACATCATTGTCTCGTGTATTTGGGCTAGAACCGTTTGGTGCCATGTGTGCATATGGGCGTTTCAATTAGATCAGGGAGATGTTGGAGTTTGGAGAGAGATTGGTGGTTCAAGAGAGATGAAAAAAAACGATCCAAGCCATCTTCTTCTTGACAACGTGTTGGAGGTTATGAAAGAATAGGAACATCAAAGAATTCGATGAGAAGGTTGTATCAAGTCACAAGATTGTTGGAGACATTAAAAAAGAATCTTTTATTTGGGCTAAGAATATATATCAGAAATTTAAGAATTTAAATTGAAGTGGTGGGTATATATAATTTCAATTTGTGAGTATCTCAGCTTTGCATGGTTTGTCCCGTGCCTTTATAAATTGGGGTGTAACACCTCGAAAATTCACGTCCTATAATGTGTTGACACGTGTCATAAAGTTTGAACGTGTGAAAGAAAGTTATAAAAGGACTAAAGTTGACAAACATGGAAAGTATGTGATTATACGGGTTCTAAATGTCAACAGTGAATAAATATACTTCATAATAACCCTACATGATGTTTATGACATCAAACGAATAAATCATGGATCATATGAAGCTAAAAGTGAGAGATTACAAACTACAGGGGTTAAACGTGTCAACATGTTTAAAGATATACCTCTGAGTGACCTTTTGACAAACCCGAAGCTTTGTAACGGTTAATTATGCTCACTAGAATACAAGATATAAATTTCATAAAGTTTCGTTGTCGTATGAGAAAGTTATGATCAAACTCGTGTGCGAGGGGTTAAAGTGTTAACGTTAAAAGTTAGGACTTTTCGGGTAATAACCGAGTAATCAAGGACCAAATAAAGTGGGTACAAGTCCTAAAGCCCTTGTAGTTAAAGAAGAAGGGGTCAAATTGCAATATATAAAGGTTACTTGACCTTTCGGAAGGGCCAAGAGTCATTTATGCAAAGAATGGAAAATTTTGGAGGCTGATCAGAAGCCTTGCGCACCTCAACAACCACACCGTTGCGGTGCGCAAGGGATGCCCAGATGCAGCAGATTGGCTGTTGGCTGTCTTAAACATTGCAACTGATCTTTAATCGATTTTCCTCATCTCCCTTGGCCCCTAAACAACCCCTAAACACTTAGGGACACATGTAAAAGATTTGTGGGCACTTGTAGACTTGTGTGTCAACTTCTTATGGTGATTAAGAACACTATATAAAGGCATGAAGTTGCAACTCATTCCTCACACCTTCATTCTGCAATTGAGGAGCCTTCTGGAGCTTCAAAGCAGACCCAAGTCCTTCCTAATCAAGCTTAGGACTTCAGTAAGTGTTCTAATCCTTTCTTAATTAAGTTTTAGCTTAAAAGTCAAACCATCGTAATTAACGGTTGACTTTAAGATTAATCACTAATGGTCCAGTGATTTGTCGAAGTGAAAGTAGTTATAAGTTGGTAATTATGTGGGTAATAAACCCTCAAAAGGGTTCCCCCTGATTCCCACTCTAACTAGGTCAAATGTCGGGTCAAACTTGTATTTAAAAAGTCAACAGAATGTGTAAATTACAATTTGTGCATAATTAGCAATATAGAACATATACAACCTGTTTGATCATTGTTATAACTTAGTAATTAGTGTAAGAACATGTCTAAACATGTTCAACCCGACAATTTCCTGTAAAGACCCGGTTCGGAACCGAAAGTCACATAGTTTGACTTTCACTTTGACTTTCAGTTCTGACCCGTTTAAGCATGTTTTAGAAATGCATTAGAGCCTTGTTTGGACCAGGTAACATGCTAGTATAACCCTCTGTGATTACACACCATGGTTCATTAGTTAACCAAATAATATGCATGATTCCGTTAATTGCTCATATGTTGACCATTATGCCCTTATTACCTTAAAACGTGATTTTTGGAAATGTAAAAGAGTAGAAACTTAAATTACTGATATATAAACTTGTATGCAAAGTTTGACATCAGTTTGACTTGTAGATTAAGAGTTATGCTCATTATCGCAAATTTAAAGCTTTATGTTAATAAAACGGCGTAATTAGCGTATAGCCTAGTTAAGCCTACTTTTTGGTATCAAACTTAATACCCACAGATGTAATATATTATTTTGGGATTTTTTAAGATTTTTAATTAATTTTAGGCTGAGCATAACTAGTAATTGTAGGCTTAATCCGGTAATTGTCGGTTTTGCCCTTACGGGCTATAAAATGAGTTTTACATATCTAAACGACTCCAAACCTTTTGCTACTGATCTTAAATGATAAATAAATTATTTTAAGCCTTCTGGAGTAATAAAAATATCAGCTTTAAGTATATAACCCGGAAACGGCTCCTAATCGCCGTTCTAGGCGTTTTTAACGCATAGTATGTACTAGAACTACTTTAGATATACAAGGGTTGATACCTACTGATATTTTAGGCAAATTAGGATATTTTAACAGTAAGCAAAAGTTGTTTAACTCAGACTTCAGTTTTGAGCTTTTCGGCTTATGTGAAATTACCAAAATGCCCCTACGGTGCATAGTTTGGTTATAATTGGTAAATTCACATATATACTTTATCCTACTGTTATAACTTATCAAAATAAGTATTTTTGCTGATTGTATCAGACCTGTAACTCAGGTAAATACTTAAACTCTTTTATAACCTTTTAAATGACCAAACTACCCCTACGGGGCCTAGTTTATGTTTAAATACGTTTCGGGCATAATGAAAGACATCTTACTGATGTCACAACATATTTGAGGCATAAATTAACTTAGGAAACCTGTATATAGCTCTCATGAATACCCGTCACGCTTATTACGCGTACGGTTCGGTTTATGTAGCAAGTTTACATAAATTAGCCGAAACGGGTCAAACCTTATCGGTTTTATCTCAAAATTCAGAGTGTGTATGAAATACCCATATTATACAAGTCTTCAAACTGTCGGGTCTAAAACACATTCTATTCCGGTCTTCGCTTAATCATGCGTCTGAACCGTATCTTTCAGTAAGACTAACCGGTCTAAGCTTAGGCTTAATTAAAGACCCGTTAGCATCCTAATTGGTTATTTATACCATCATTCCAGACTAGAGCCTTCCGGTAAATGGTACCTACGCTTACTTAAGTGAATACGGCTGAGTTATTAGATTCTTTCTATTTAAGACAGGAGCTAGCTCAGGTAAATACTCTTAACTTATATTCCCTATACGGGCTTGGGATACGGCACTATAAAAGTACCGCTTGGTCGGGTGTGTAGTTATTTAAATCGTATTGTGATTGATGTACTTACAACCCGTTTAATATGTATTATTTGGTGTATGGCCTTTGGGGGTTAATGACCATGTCCCGGATATCCTTGGCATCATTTTACGAAATGGCCACGACCTAAGCACGGGGTGTAGGCATATACCTGACAGCTGCATTATGTAAAAACTGGTAATCCACTCCGAGGTATCATCCTTGTGGGCATTATACCGGAACTGGTAATCCACTTAGAGGATGATAGCCTGTGGGCATTATACCTGTGGCGTGTCAGTTAATCTAGTCCGGCCCTACAAACCGGCCCTAACGGACGACAAATAAGTAAAACTGTATACAAGATTATATACAAATAATTTTCCCGAGTATAAAAGGTTAATTTTGCCTCTGTGCATTTTAATCAAATTATAAAAGATATTTTGTGCCACGTGCATCCAAATCAATTTTCTTAAACTCTTTTCAAATGAGTCAGTTGAGTGTATTTACCAGTGAAAACTGACGTATTTTCCAAAATGGGTAAGTGACAGGTACTGAACGAAATTGGCTGGAAGCTCAGGGCGCTAATAAGGAATCTTGCAAGTTCTAGGCGTCTAAAGTTTGTTGAACAAATGATATGTTTAAAGATCCGCCTGTGGATCCTTTACTTTCCGTTGTAATACTGGATATTACTTTATATTCGGAATGTAATAATATTTATCTTTTGCTTCCGCTGTGCATTTATATAATTGTGTTGTTTGACTATGATGTTGCCAACCACGTCACGATACTCCCCCACCGGGCCCACCGGTGACACGTGGAAATCGGGGTGTGACAGGTTGGTATCAGAGCCAACACTGAGTGAATTAAACACTAGTCTTTTGTGTTTAATCTCAGTTACACAGTTGCACATTCTTGAGTCTAGACAAGAACGTAGGACAAGTTCCAATTCGTTTCATTGTCTTTTAACTACTTCCTTGATTATTTTTCTGATTAGCCTTTGCATGGGCAAGTCATTTTTATTAGAAGTCCCGTTTAGGGCAACCATATACTTGTTAAATTTTAAAGGAACGATTGTATTTAAAATATCATTCATATATTATAAGATCTACCATTATAATAAAAATGGTAAAAATCTAAAAAGGACGAGACCTAGCCATACGTCACATTAAGACAGGGCCAAGATGGTAGTTCCACAATTAGATTCAGATCCTTGTTAACAGTTCAATTTAGAAATTGTTCTGCGCTGAATATTAAAAAGAATCTTAAGGGTAAAATCTAGCCTAAATGTCACGGCATACAAGGCCAAAATGGTAGAACCTATTCAAGAGATTCAAATCCTTATTAAAAATATGAAAGCATATTAACATGCTCGACAAAATGTGATACGATAAAATCACATCAGTCATTTTTGGGTTATTCTGAATTCCCTTATTTATATAATCATCCCTTGGGGATGAAGTGCCCACGGGCTATAATTAACGTCCTCTGAGACTAAAGACAGTAGTAGCCTACAACTCCCTGTCAGGAAAAGGTAATGAACTATGATTCAAACCTTAATGCCTTGATTCTTTGAAATAATGGCTTATAAATTAAACTTGTCTACATGACTAGGCCTTTCGTGCTATTATTGACTTATAATTTAGGATTATGATAAAGATCCTGAACAATTTTATATTTAACAAATTAACTGAAATGTGTATTAAAAACATGGTTAATAAATCATTTAAGAACGATAGTACTGTAAGGGCGTCTAAATAAACCTTGCCCTTATTTTCTTTTGTAGCAACTAAGACTACATGGCTGACTCTGACGAGATAAACAGTCATCCTTTGGAAAACCGCGATGATAATGATAGGATTAATATAACCAAAGGAGAGCTCCGTTCACTAATTGACACAGCTGTATCTAAAGCTGTAGCAGAGCAATTTAAGGAGTATAGTGGGACACATAGCAGAGCCTCATCTGTACCCCACTCCAAGTCTGACCCTAAGACTCATTCGGAGGCTCACAGCAAGCCACCGCCCTCTAAGAAGGACGAGCCAAAGAAAGATGATGATCGACGCTCTTTAAATCATCACAGTGATCCATCTCAAAGGGTCATTCTGAATCAAGGACCCCGTGAAAACGGTTGTACCTATAAATACTTTGTTTCCTGCAAACCCCGGGACTTCACTGGGGAGAAGGAAGCAATATATTGTATGACCTGGTTGGAAGCAATAAAAAAACGTTCGATTTTATGGTGAAAATTTTATGAAAAAATAATTTCGTATAAAAAAGTTATGAACGCCTAAAAAATGAGGATGAAATATGCGTATGCCTTGCATGTGGAGAGAGAAAATAAAAAAGTAAGATTTTCTCAAGATACCCTTGAACTTCTCTTTTTTCCTACATTTTTATCTTAATCATTGATTTGAAAGATGAATAGTTAAGATTCTTTCTTATCCTACTTTTTTTTTTGAAAGTTAAATTTCATTCAAACACGAACGCCACAAAAGGCCCTCAAAACGGGGACTTGCGGGCCAAACGAAATTACATCAAGTTTAAAGGATAATTACACCAATCATTCCAATCGATACCTCTCAATCTAGATCTATGCCGAAGCCAAAAAGAACGACACTGACTTAATAGTTTGCATAACTTCAAGAGCTCTCCGGGACTTTCCATTAAAAACTCTAGAATTCTGCTCGTTCCAAATAACCCACATTGTTGTAAATATGATGCCTCTTAGAATGTATCTCTCCTGTTTCGTCTTCGTTTGAGTCTCCGGCAACGTCAAAATATCTTTCATATAAAAAACAAAAATAGGGCTTAATTTACACCAAGACCCGATCCGAGCCCATAGTTCCGAGGAGAATAAGCATCCTGTAAACAAATGGGTCATCGTCTCCGGATCCGTATTACACAAAACACACGAAACATCTTCTATCTCAACTCCGCGCTTAATTAGCTCAACTCTAGTTGGAAGACGGTCAAGATCGGCTCGCCAAACCATAATTTTACATTTCAACGGCGTCTAACCTTTCCACTTCATGTTCGAAACGATAGGGGCAATCGCTTTAGTGGAAATCAATTTCTTAGCCATGTGAACCGAATAACATCCATTTTTGTCACCCATCCAAGTCCACTGATCAATCCCATTGTGCCATTGATAATCATGTATATCGGACAACCATGTGTCCGTCCATGACACCCCATTATAACCTTTTTCCATAAGTAATTACCTTCTTTTTTGAAGCCCCATGTCCATTTAAGGAGAAGAGCGTCGTTTATATCTTGCAATCTATTGATGCCCAAACCACCCGCGCCTTTCGGTCTAGCAATCACATCCCAAGCTACCCATGGGATCTTTCCTTCTTCACTTGAACCCGCCCACAAAAATTACCTCATAATAGCTTCAATACTTTGAATCACCGCCACCGGAGCTTGGTAAAGGGATAGGTAATAAATCGGAAGATTTTCTAGAACCGCTTTAATGAGAACCAATCGACCCCCTATAGATAATGTCCTAGCCTTCCAAGACTCCAAGCGCCTCTTTATCACTTCAATCACCATGTTCCAATTGCTTATCCGAGACATGTTCGCACCAACTTGGATCCCTAGATAAACAAACGGAAAGGCCCCTCTTTTACAACCCAACACCTCCATCATGTTATCAACTTCAATATTATCGGTACCAACACCAAATAAAACTTTTTATTTGATCTTACCCCTATAAATTGTCCACGTTAAAAAGAATTGATGACTCGGCTAATTATTATTAACATAAAATAAATCTTCCGGCATAACACACTCTAAATTGTATTGTATATGTTAATATTTATGTCGCACACTAAACAAATATTTGAATACTTTTCTTTAGATATTATATTAGTGAAGTCCATAGGTCATCTAAAAAAGAAGCCGACCATTATAAATTTCTTTATAACAAACTAACAAGTAACTAAACTTATTTTAATGTTTGACTATTTTAATTTCATTGCCTACTTTTGTCTAACTAGTTTGTCCTCTATCACTAGATCTCCACATCACTACAAGAAGATTATTCCTTTTGATATCCTCCGAATAGCCTTGGTCAACTTTTACATATATTTTTCATACTAATATGATCCTCACTAGACTCGTTATCATATTTAAATTACTATATTAATGCTTCAAAATAGTGGTTTACTCTGAATTCTTTTTTTTTTTTGTAACTCTTTGAAAATGTTCGATGAATCAGTATCATTCGATCACTAGATAATAACACGAAAAACAAGTGTTAAATAATAAATACTGTATAAGAAATTAAAGAGTTACCGTGATGTATATCAACAAACAAAACGAGAATAGAACAAAAGAGTTAAGCGGGCATCATAATGTATAACCTACTTGGTTACTCAAACGATGCTACAGGAAAACCACTAGCATATATCGACTTCAAAAATTACCTAACAAAAATTAAAACACTAAAAATCAAGACAAAAAGAAGTTATGAGTTCGTTCATATTCAATAAGGGGAGGCGGGGCGGTGCTATTGTTGTACGTGATGGAAGTTGGTGAAATTCCACCGCCACCAAATTGTTTAACGCGTGATATATTATTTCCGTGAAAAAAATCACGCGTGATAAAGGGAACCATGTGAGTGGGTGTGAGGGTTTATTGTTGGGTGTTGTGAGTGATGACCATTACCATTAAAAATGGTTGTGAGTGATGTAATAATAGTTGATGACATGGCGGAACTTGATTGGATGGAGTGAGTGATGAGTGATGACCACCCCTCCTCTAAGAGAAAGAAGTTCAGTTCAAGAAGAATTCATGTCACCAAGACATAACCTTTTAAAGAGTTCCCCACCTCATGTAGTGATCGATATTAACTGTAGATTGATATTACTCAATGCATCTTACCACCCATGCGTATTGAACACATGTAAGTTATGCATGTTTGATGGTACATCATGTGTGTATGCCACTATTTCTTCAAAACCCACGTTGCAAAAGTGTTGGAAACAAAAGTAGGATGAAAGAAAATCTCAAAATTGCATCATCATGCCGGCGGCTTAGTTCGTATGGACCTACCCACCTTCCACACATTAAACAACTTTTTTTTATTAACAAATTTTACCAAAATCCAAACACTTGCCTGTATATATATATATATAGATAAGCATGCAATGCATAACTTCATTCAAACAAGCCAGGAACTCATATAACAAGTTCTATAAATTATCCACCTGAAGGATTGAGCATTTTAGTCGATCATAATTCAGTCATTACATGGCTCGTTTGATGATAATCGTGTTTGTTATAATCGCCATCTTCGTATGTGATGCGCCATGTTTAGATGCAAGGAAGGTGTTGAAGGGAACGATTAAGGACGTCAGAGGTGCCCTGTGGGAGGGCTCCACTACGCCCCCGCCTGCTCTAATAAGTGAAAGGCTCTTTGCTCTTCATCTTTCTCGTATTGATAGGATATTGCAGTCTACACCTAGTCCTGGTTCTGGTCATTGATTCTAGTTGCAGAAATATATAGATATGATGAGTATATGACATATATGTGTGTATTGTGTAACGCGTCTTGAACGAGCCATCTTGTTGTAGAAATATATAGATATGATGAGTATATGACATATATGTGTGTATTGTGTAACGCGTCTTGAACGAGCCGTCTTTTACAAGTGTTAAATATTGGATTTTAAGAGTTCGATCCCCATTTATTTAGATTTTAATAGTCCAGCCTCCACTGAATTTTCGTTCAAACTCCATCCCTGATCACAATCTTCCTTTATATCATTTATGGTTGTGCAAGATCGTAAAATTGAAAAGTCCAACTTAAAAGTCCATTTATCGACTTTCGTATCTTTTATATAAGTCGTACTAAAGTCTAAATGTTAAAAGTGTATGATAAATTTATTAAATGAGTTTAAAAATGAATACAACCTATAGGTCTTCATCACCTACTTTCTCCTTTTATTTAAACTATATAAATGTTGTATAATCTTTTTTTATATACTTATTTATTTTATTTCTTAAAGTTATAAAAAATTATGTAAAAATAAATTTAAAAAACTAGATAATCCATTAAAAATAACACACACTTACAACAATTTTAAATAAAAATCTAACTTAAAACCTAAAATAAAAGCATACTAATAATAAAAAACCTAGGCCGGTTAACATACAAGACCATCTTATCGTGCGCGAAGCGTACGCGAGCATCTCAATCATACATCTAACCTACCCTAGGCCTTCAATTGAACACGGTGACACAATAGTAATTAACTTCACATAATTACTCACGTTATTGCATAATTTCGCATGTTATAGTGCACATTACACATGTTAAAAAAAATAAAAAATAAAAACCGCATGCCATCAAACATGAAAATTACGCATGTTAATCTCAAAATAACGCATAGGTTGTTTCAAAACCATAATTACGCATGTTATATACATAATCATGCATGTTATAAAAAAATAAGGAATGACACGTGTCTCAATCTCTTGCTCGCGTATCTTCACACGATAAGGTACTATTGTGTTATACACTTTCTCATAAAAAAACCTAAAAAAACGTACAAATAATTAAAATAAAACCAACTTAAGACAAATTTCATCGTGAATTCATACTCGATCAGTGTCCATTCCTAAGCAGTCCATAAAGAGGAGGGTTAACTCTTGATCGTAATAAATTCGTCGAGTTTACCCTTGAGACCATCCATCAAACCATTTCATTCTGCCGTATATTGTTGGATTTGAATTTTGGGCGGGTCCTCTTCTACATGCGCCACCAATGTTGTGACAACCTTCATAATTACATGTATCCGTACGATTATTTAATGATAATTAAAGTGCTTAGTGACTGTGTTGAATTACTTAACTGTTTCCTGATTACTGTGTCATACTTACATGTGCTTGTTAACATACTAGTCATGTGCAGAAAAATTGACTAAATGGTCCTGAATGTTTTCCTAAGTGTTAGGAATTAAAAGTGTTACAAAAATATATATATAAGACACTTTACGGAATAATTAAACACTTTAACGGAACAGTATCCGACCGAACAACCGGACATTACCCGGGACACCAAATATTTGTCAAACATATTGTGTTATTATTTCTTGGCTAGTCATGGTCCCCGTATACCATAACACCCACTAAATATCAAGTAACTAATATATGTAAGTATATACTTGAGATTTAACTAACAATAACCAACTTAGTCACAAATATTACATCTAACCCCCCCCCATGCCCATTTCGGTCACAAAAGGACCACAAAATCCCCACCATATCCCCAAGATATTATTTCAAGATTTTGATAAGATCTTTTGCTTGTGATCTTGTACATATTATTTAGTGTATGGTTATAAGTATGGAGCATATCATTCACAAGATCTTCATATCCCCACCTTTCACCTCACAATCTTCACTCTCTCACTTCACTCTCCTCTCTCCCTCTCTCGGTCACCCACAACCGCCCCCATCACCACCACTTCACAACCATCATCCTCCATTATTCAAGTTCCATTCAAGCATCTAAGGTGATTCAAGGAAGTGCAAACTTGTGGAACTTCAAAGGAGCCTTGTTCTTGCTTCTTCATCATCCTTTCTCATCATCTTGTTCACTAAAGTTCTTCCCTAGCTTTAAGCTAGTTGTAAGCCCCTTTGATCTTTGTTTACTTCTCATTTGTTGATGGTTAATAGTTATTTTATGATGAAGAACACTAAAAGATCGTAAACATAAGCATTGAACATAAAGCTAACATGATGATGAAATAAGATGAAATCTTGATGAAATAAAGTTGTTCTGATATGTTGCTGATTACTTGCTGATTTCTTGTTAATGTAAATGTCGTTATTGATCGCTAAACATGTTAACGGAATCAATCGAGCACGTTTTAGAATGTTAAAAGCTGATAACAGGAGGCTGTTTAGTGATTACAGCCAACTTCAGTTGGCTGTAACCGGACCTTAATAAAATGAAAAATGCATTTTCTGAAGTCTAGATTTATGTATTATGAAATACGGTTCTAATGGCACTGGAATCATAATTTTTGGACTTCGTTTACTATTTTTAAAGACCCGTTTTGTAACAGCAGCAAAAGCTGCATTTTTGCTGCTGAAAATATGTGTTATATTCTTTATCATAACTTGAAACCTGAGTAGAACTAGATCATGAAATTTGTACTGTAAATGACCACTGATGTATTTGTGATCCTCCCACTGGAATTTCGTAAATCGGACTTACGATGAATTTTAAACAAATTATTCCGTGAACTGCAGTCAGAAAAAGATAAATCTGATTTCAGTCTGGAAAATGAATTTTTATAAAATATTGGTAATGAATTGGATCCCGAGATTTTTACACAATAATATTTGGATCGTTTAAGACCTTCTGTAAAAAGTTGTGAATTTGTGAAACAAGTTAACTATTTTATTAAAATCCCCGAAAACAGCCCAATTTTGAAGATTAAAGCTGAAACGACATAAGTAGTGATTTGCGTGTCTAAATATCGGGTAGGTTATCTGGGAATAATCTAACATGTTATATGTCAATAAAAGTGTTATGTGCAATGTCGTATGTTTGCTTATGAACGGAAATAGATGGGAAGCTTATATGGGCATAAACCGTTAAAGTGATGCATGTTATGTGATAGATACGTGTAGGAACTTTGTGCTCTATTTGAAAACAACTAAATGACTAACTGGTAATCATATTAGGACGTGATTGACCGACCTTGACTGTTAGCTATTTTTGAGAGTCAAACCGAGCAACCGAGGTGAGTTCACACTTTTCTACAAAGCATGGAAATTCTCGCTGGGAATGGGAATGGGTTCAGGAATAGGGATTCCTCGTCCTTGGGACGTGTTCAGGAATGAGAATTTCCTCGTCCTGTTGGGATGGAATTAGACTTACTGGACTAGAACTCTATCAGCGAAGTCCCTCCCTTTATATCGACTTAATCGCCGAGGCTATGGCGAGCGGGTCATTAGTTAATAGCGCTATTAGGTTTAACAAACCTCACACCGTGCCAATCGGACAGGTGTGTACTAATGGACTATGGCACGTCGGTGATGATAGACACCGACGCTAGGGCACAAGTAATTTTCGTTAGTAGTCGATATGATAAACGAGTCTGGTAGTTTAAATAATGGGGTAGCTCCCACGGCCGGAGTGCTGGGCTGGATAGCCAGGGAAGGTGGACATGGGATGGTTAACTAATAAACGTTTTCGAACTATGGGGTAACCCCCACGGCTGGATAGCTGATTAAGATTAAACTACGTTTTTGGAAACAACTCTAAAATGGACAACCAACCGTGAACTCACTCAACTTTGTTGTTGACTCGTTATTACATGCTTTGCAGGTTGTTAGATGCTATGGAGCTTGCACAAGGAGGTGGTCGTTGTGGGATGCAAACTGTTATGTCCCGTACTCAATAAATGAACTTTATGAACTTATGAAACTTATGTTTTGGGTCTTTAAACTTATGAACTACGAACTTATGTTTCGGATTAACGTCTTATGCTTCCGCTGTTTAAATTGAACTTGGTTAACTTCCTTTTGGTCACCAATTGTATTGTGGTTAGTTTTATTTACTTAATTACGTTGTTCAATATCATTGGTGGCTCGATCCTGGTCATGTCACGCCTCCAAGCGGTGATACTCCGCATGATGGAATTTGGGGGTGTGACAGATGTCTCCTTTTGTTTCGATCCCCTTTTTGATTTGGCTCGTGCCTCTTTAGTCTTTTTTTGCCCCGTTGAACGAGGCAACTCCTGAACCTCATCATCATAATAATAATCATCATCTTTATCATTGAGATTAAAATTGAAATTTTGAATCGTGGACGGAAGGTCATTCTTATCCAAATCAACCACATCGGAAGCGAATGATGTGTACGCTCCCGACTCGTATGTCTTTGTCCTTTTTGACATCATAGGGAGTGGTGCATTCCATTTTTGGTTCGTCTTTCACTAATTGAAAAACATGCTCGTAGTTAAGCCGATTATTTGTTTTGACTTCAAACTCTGCTTTGACTCGAATCATAACCATATCGTCGGAGTAACCAATATAGGCACTTTTGTGGCAGTTGTATATTCCACAAAAAGGATTTGTTGGACTCGCATGTAATGCCAATGTGAGTTCAAGTTCTCTTTTGTATGGTTGAACATGTTATCTATTTCAGCACAAAAATAAGTATGGATACTTTCCCAATACTCGGTGCTTCTTTGGTTTTTTCCGACTAAGCCGCATGTAGATATATGAAGATAAGCTCGTATAAGAGTTTTTTCTTTGTTAACCGACCACCGGTTAATAATACTTTCGGCTTTGGCTTTGATCTGGCTACTTTTTTCCCTTTATTTTTCAGCTTGAAGATGGAGTTGGTGTAGATTTACTGGACAACCGAGTGTTTAGGGTGTTGAACACGGGAGTCGGTTGAATGTTGTAGTTAACACCCGTCTCCATTGGTGGACCAAACCCATAGATCGGGTAACCGGTTCTGGGTATCGACATGGCACCGGGTGGAGGCATGGCCCCGAAGTTTTGGGGTTGTGGGTGAAAGAAACTGGGTTGATTCATGACTCCGAATTGTTGGTATTGGGATGATATTGATCTGGATTGAATAAGAGATTCAAAGCTTTGGTAGAGTGGGGTGTTGGTTGATTGGTTCGGGTTTAAACCGGACCCTAACATTTCTTGGAAGCTCTTTTGGTCATCCATTTGAGAGTTTGAGATGAGAGTGAAAGGTTGAGTATATAATTTTGGTGTAAAACGGAAGATGGGTTAAGAGTGAAAGTTTGAATGTTTGAATCTTTGAGGTTGGTATGAATTTGGTGTAGGTTTTTAAAGTTGAAGTGGGTTGATATTTATTGAAATTTATATTTTTTTTTAAACAAAAACAACACTTCAAAGTTTGAAATTGTTGGACCTACAAAGGAACAGATGATATTCAAAAGCCAAAACATGACCTATCTGATCAAGAAATAAATAGTAGATGAAGCATTCTCCTCCCAAAGATAGTGAATCTTGAACACTAATAAGAACATACGTTGAAGACATGGAAACATCTGTTTAAGCCTTGAAACCACTGTTGAAGAAGAATCAAGCACTGATCAAGGCCAAAGCCCTGGTGAAGCAAAGCTCTGTTCAAGAAGACCAAACATCTGTTCAGGCAAACAAATGTTTAGAACAAAGCAACAACGGTTTGAAGATCAGAGGTTTCATCAATACAACAATATTTGCATTGTAACAAACTTTTCATGTAATAGATCAGATTTTTAGATCTCCGCATATGTTTGCTAACATCTGTAGAATCTTTTCTGTCAGAAATGTTAGATGTCACTATCAGAGTGATATCAGCTGATTGCAAATAGACCTTTTGTACTTAGTATAAATAGATCTAACCTGTTAGAGATCTATTCATCACTTCAAACACATTCTCTTTTGTATGAAAATATGCGTGAGTGATCAGGCTGAGAGGCAGATTGTAAAATCATTAGACTGTAATTGTAATCATGGGATTTCAAAACAAAGCAATTTTGTTATATCTTCATACTTGTGTGTTTATATTATTTGTCTTTCAATTTATAAATTATTTGTTCTTGTTTTGCTTAAAAACCACAAGTATAAAACTCAGATCCTAACAGAAATTTAAAAAGTTTGATTTTTTATAAAGTTATCGTTCAAAAAATCAGGCCGTGGCCCAAAAAACAACGGTCCGCTTGAGCGGACCTCCTTTCCTCCGGACCACCTAGTCACCAGCCCTCCATCAGTTGCAAGTTCGTTTGATCGGATTTGTTGAGCGGACCATGATGCTTGTGAAGTGTTATATATATTAGGTGTATATTTTAAGCCCCTTTAACACTTATTTTTAGCCAAGTTTTAAATTTATAAAACACGATATTTTACTAACACTAAACACACATATGGGCAAGTGCACCCATCGTGAGCGTAGTATAGTGTTGGCAAGATACCGAGGTCGTCCAAGGACACAAGAGCTTTTAGTACCGGTTTATCCTCAATGTCTAATCAAAATAAAAAGTTTAGAAAAATGTTTTAAACTAAGAAAAATAAAAACTAACTAAAATGCTGAAAATAAAAATAAAAGAAAAACAGATAGACAAGATGAATCACTTGGTTCCGACTCGTATCTAGTGTAACCTTTGATTATTTCCGCACTTTTGCACATAATTAAGAGATTATCTTAGTTATTGTAGTAGGCCCCTCTTTTGAAGGTGACGTTACCCTCACCCCAGTAGTTTGAGTCAGCAAGGATACAATACTAAATGGGTGGATTATTGGAAGATAATTAATTAAGTTATTAATGCAATATTATGGTAGGCCCCTCTTTTGGAGGTGACGTTACCCTCAACTAAGTAGTCTGAGTCAGCAGGGATACAGTCCTAAATAGCCGGGTTATAGTATTAATAGTAGTTAACTTATGATGGGATCAAAGAGTTTGGACCCCCGCCATCCAATACCGTTAAGTATTGAAGGAGGTCCTACTAAATTTGACCCAGGTCCATTGCAGGACCTCTAAACGCTGAACAATGGCAAGACCTTTACCAAACCGTTCCCTTAACCCCCGACCAGGTAGCCAACATACCTCCATATAGACCGTGGAGATATGAATGGTGAAAATCTTTTATTTTATATAGACAGTAAAATAATTTCAAGACACCACGGACAAACGATAAAGAAAGATCACCTTCAACATAAGCAACTAGTTATTAAAGTCATTAATACGAAACCAAATAAAAAGTGCAAAAGATTAGAAATAAAAAGTATTACACTAGACACTTTGTCTTCACCAAGTGATGTAAGAGACTTAGGCAAACATGGCCTTGATTGTCAAGAACTCTTACGATCAATCTTGGATCCCGAGACGACTCACACACTCTACGATGGACAATGGATGATGGTGGTGGATGATGGTGTTATGGTGGTGGTGGGTGGTGGGTGAAGTGTGAGAGAGGTGGTGTGCCAAGGGATGGTTTGAGCTTGAGCCAAGCACATCTATTTATAGGCTGAACAGAAGCTCGGGCACGGCCTCGTGTCCAGTGGGCACGACCCCGTGTCCACATCCTTCTCTTTCTTCATTAAATGCAGCTTTGTCTTATTAGTTGACCACGCCCCCGTGTCCGCTGAGCACGACCCCGTGGTGCAGAAGAATCTTTGTACTATGCAGATTTGCTGGATTGTGCGAATCTTATAGTTGACCACGGCCCCGTGTCCGCTGAGCACGGCCCCGTGGTGGGCAATAGAAGCTTCTACCACTTTGTCTTTTCTGCTGACACTTGGGCACGCCCCCGTGCTGGCTGAGCACGGGGCGTGTTCAGGCTTCTGATCTCTTGTTTTGCTTGGGAAGATGCTGTCGTGGGGTCGGGCATGTCACATCTTGTTCCTTTTCTTGTATTTATGTCAGATTTTGATGTCTTTTTGCTTCTTTTGTTAATTTGAGCTCATTTAATCCTGAAAATACAAAAGGAAGACAAAAGCACACTTTTTCCAACATTAGTACTAAAAAGGGGTTAGTTTTATGCCTCATTTGATGAAATTTATATGTTAATATTTGATCACATCAGACCACCCCAACGGAGGAGTTGTTGGGGGTGCTCTTAGAATAATAGATTAGGTTTTGGGCATTAAAAAAGAATAACAGAATAGGTTATTAAAAAAGAATATCCTCCAACATTTGTTGGAGTCGTATGAAGACTTACGGTCCTTCATTTGAAGACGACATTCTGAAAGAAACAAAAAAATATATATACCTAAGTATAATGTGTTTAAATAATTTTAAGCATATAAACAAAATAACATAAATAGGCTCAGAACAATGTAATTCATCATTGTCATTGATGATTTATATAGTATTAATTTGCAAATTAAACATGTATAATGCTAATAGGCTTAGAATAATGGCTACTACCGGTTGCTTATCTCTAGCCATCTCAGTTGCCATGCCAAAGAACAACATATCGTCATCGCCAACACAATCCAATCTGGTTATGACTTGTAAATGATAACAAAAAAACGATTGCTTATCATGTCATCTTCGGATATCGTAAAACCATCACACAAATACGGTAACGTTTGAGATGATACCAAATTCATCTTTATCAACTTTTGAAGGTCGTGGGAAAACACCAAACCAACATTGACGACACACCAAAAAAAAGGCCCATGTGCTACAAAGCCGTGACAAAGGCTAACAATAAATAAGATACCAAACAACCACAAAGTACAACAACCTGAAGCACATACTACACAAAAAGCGAGAAGTACAAGAACATGAAGCATAGAAGATGTTATAAATTAGTACAATATATATAAACATATATATCCGAAGGACAAATGATCTCATTTTCCTTGTGTAGGCTCAGACTCTTGGTTTCATGTTACATGGTTGCTCGTTTCAAGCATCATAGCTGGCATACTAAGAGTTAATCATCATCACCTAAGTCGATCCCGTTCACCCAACATAGCTCAGCAACGCATCATCTACCATTAATTTCTAATTTCTACAATAAACAGTGTAACGTGTCTCAACTGTATTTCCCATGTCAAGAGTTAAGAAGCAATCGCTAACTCGTGCAAAATTGACAAAGCTCAGCAATGCATCACAACTTTAAAAGGAAAAATACAACCAACTAAAACTTGTTTAACCAAGGGCATACAACATTGATAATCAACATCCCAATCAGCCATAACATCATCACAGAATATAAGCTTTTGCAAAGGACCAGGATGAACAACCAAAACTCTCCGATGAAGCCGTCGTCATCGAGCATTCATCAGGCCAAAACAATCACAGACATCGCATCATATGCCCATAAACAAACACAATAACATCTCGCGTGAACTTCTATTCATCGTCATCGATTGTAAATCAAGTGCAAACCGCTATCCCAAAAAAACGGACATTACATCTGATGTCTGTCGTTAAGAACATGCAAAAACCAACTAAACCAGTAGATAAGATAAGTTGGATATCAAACCAGAGGAGGATTGTGGAAAGTGTCACGATGCTATATAGTGATTAACTATTAATGAAAAGTAAAACTCAATTAATGGTTTGATTGTTTATTTAACTAGCGAATTACAAAAATACAAAGTTGTAAACAATGGGAGAGAACAATGGTTCCTTCGAATTTCAGATTCAAAGTAAATTCGGTTTGTGTTGGATTGTTTACAATTACATAGACATAACTGTATAATCTGATTTAACTGATTGTGATAAAAGAGGACTAAGTACTCTGATTGATTAACAACGAGAGGTTATCACACAATTATCAATTGAAGATTACCAAACCCAATCCTTATCTAATATATCCTAATTACAAGAACTCTCAGGAATTGAAAGAATCAAAACTAGGTTTTAAGCAAAATCAATCGTTCACAAATCAACCAAATCAAATCAACCGGTAACAAGCATCGAATGTTTAGATTACCGGATTTCACAAAGTTTCAAACACATAACCTAGTTCACTTACAAGAATCCTCCACCCGGAGGAAACCACTAGAGAATTAGCTGCGCATATTGGTTGATTGATCTTCACTGGCTTGATAAACGGTTGAATAAATGATGATGAGTTGATGTTGTTGAAAACTCCTCCACCAAACCCTATGTTGCGTGATGTCCTCTGCTGCTAATGATGGTGTTCCTTTTTTTGTTGGCTATTGTGATGATGTTGTTGAAAAAACCCCAAGGAGTCCACGTGCATACAAAGAAGTCAGCACCCGTTTTAATTTAGGGTTTTCAAACCCATTTATTATTTTCCAACAAAACAATCATGCGCCTCTTTTGTTTTAAACCGTAAGTTACGGTCTGAGCCGCCGCCTACAGTACGAATATTCTGTTTGTTTTGTTGTTTTCACCCCTCCACCGTAACTTACGGTTTATATACCGTAGGTGGAGCCTTAGATACTCAGCTTCCCACGAACAACCTTAACAACTTTCAACATTTGTCATTTTCACCCCCTAGACTTTGTGTCTTCGTATATATACCACATATAGCCACAATACAACTTTCGATTTAGTACCAAACACCCCCTACACTTCATCATTACTCATTTCTTCAACATATCAACTATGATCATCTTTCATTTAATTACCGCAAGGCCCTCGAACTTTGTTATATCATATATCTTGTATCTTCAAAGCTCTCTTCTAACCCGAACACATCCCGAATGATATAATTTCTCTCGACAAACATCCTTGCTTGTTCCTCTTCACTTCTAAGCACTTTAACTTCCTTGAATTATGTCGATTAACCTATAACACCACAAAAGCTCATAGTTACTATATTCAACGAATATAGTTGCATAAACCGCATTAAATCACACAATCTAATACACTTAAGGCTCATGTTTCACACTCTCCATCACATCCCCACACTTATCATTGATTGTCCTCAAGCAACCATTACAAACATTACTCACCTTCTTATCAAATCACCATTAAATCCCTTACCAGATTAGCAATTTAAGGTTCCAAGTCATACCCGTCCCATAGGCTGACACAATCGAGATTGACAATCTGACAATATATATAAACCTTAAGACTTTCAATCATAAGCTTGTATAGCAATCACACCTCCACCATATCAAGTAACATAGCACATCTCAAAAGGACTTTTGGGTTTTGGGTAAAGGAAAGGAAATATTTTTGAGTTTTTGTATTTATATGGCGAACACAACGAATACCAAACCATGACAACTTTATTCACAATAATACTAACACATGGGTTATTTTCGACCCATTTATTTAACACTAACATGACAATGATTTTCTTTTCTTTTCTTTTCTTTCTTTTCTCTTTTTTTTTTCAACAAATATCTAACACACAATTGTCATTCATGGTTGGTAATCAAATGGGTCAAACAAGGTGTAACAAATGAAAGGTGAAAGGCTTAACATGGTTTACTAAGGTAAGATGGATAAACGATCAACATATGAAACAATGAAGTAATCCTAATGCCTTTATCATTTATGTGCTACGCTAAACCACAGTCTCGGCACGTATCAAACCACACAAGTTCTAACGCAAAGCAACATATGGCCTACACTTAGCAAATGAACAATTATTGCAAATTCATCTAACAAACTAGTAGGCTCAAATATCTCACCGAATAAAAGGAATATGGAGTTGCCGACACATAGCATGTGTAATTCCTAAAGCATGTTACCCCTAGTTAGGCATCTCTTCTTAACTATTTTCTAAGACTTGTCAGAAATACTTTCATGAAACTTAAAGGGACAACCATGACTAGGGATCTAAGTTAGTTTAATATTAGCAGGAAACCTTAAGCGATTGAAAATGTTGGTTTTCATGTAGTTCAAGCCTAATTGAGACAAAAATTTTCAATTTTCAGCAAATTCAACCCTTTCAAGCATTTAAGATCAACAATCTTACCAACCCTCTCTCGAGTTACCGCATCCCCACACTTGGGATACATTGTCCCCGATGTATAGTGCAATTTATACTCTAAACTCGAGAGATACCACCCGTAAACCATGAACGGCTAATAATCAACTTGGCTCAAAAACAAAACCACTCCTAACACAAAAATATCACACCACCAAGTACATAAAAACAAATAAAACACAAGATAGATAAACACATGCACCTGATCATGTGTCTGTAATGATGCGGCTGTTGTGCTTTAACCGGAATAGATGCATTCCATAGCTTCTTTGATATTTCATCGGGGATGTTGCAAAACATCCCCACACTTGAATTATTGCATCCGTGACGATTGAATCGTAGTTACCTGTCAAAACATAAACACACCAAAACAAACCAAACCAAAGTACAATACTCTACATCCTCGGGCTGCCTTTCCGAGAGCGCTAAGTTTTAGGTCTTCAGCCAGACCGTACATGACGTGCTCAAGGCGGTTCAGATGCACGCTTGCCCTCCCATTTCTCTCCGTACATATCCTTCCAGGTTTTAGGGATGGTCATAGCTCCATATGGGTTGGGGTTAAAGTCAACTTCATTACCCCATCCAAACCCACCATCTGGTGGTTTTCCTTCGCCAACTGGCCTTCTCGTATTTGCCTTCATCACCCGATATCCACTTACCTATAACCTATCCTTGGTCACACTTGAAACATGTTCGTTAGTAGCAACTGTGTGACAAGCATCATTAACAGGATCATAAGAAATAGTTTCGAAAAACACATTAAAATACAACTTACGATTATTGTAGCTCATGGTGACCATTCCGCCTCTGCAATCAATCTGTGCATTAGCGGTATATAGAAATGGGCGACCCAAAACCACCTGTGGCTGCTCGTATATGTTCGGTGGTGCATAGTCAAACACCATGAAATCCACCGAGTAATAGAACTCGCTCAGTTGGATGACTACATCCTTCACAACCCCCCCGAGGTTGCTTCAAACTTGCATCCGCGAACATGGCCATGCTATCACACGCTTGTAGCGGACCAAAATTATACTGGTCATACAAGCTACCGGGTAAGATGCTCACTCCCACTCCATAATACAGCAGTGCCTTGTGGATTTTGAACTTGCCAACTCTGATTGGAACCACCGGTTCCCCCAAATCAATTCTGTTTCCTTCAGAAACTGCTTCACTTGATCCTGCACTAACCTGAGAAACAGACAAATCGTTATCATAACATTTACTTTTAGGAACAGGATTTACCCCACTGATCAGTGTGTTCTTCGTATTCTTGGGGTTCGTCTGGGTGTCACTTGGGCAACTTCCCTTGTTGCTGCTTCAATGCTGCTACTTCACTCGCCAGCTGCCCCATCTGTGTGGTCAATGATTGAATGGCTTTGTCCAGAATCTCATCATTTTGAGCCCGTAAATAATCTATCTAACCTCTCTTCTGCATCTCCTGCTGCATGGCTCTCAGAATATCCATCATCTCACTACTACCCCCACTATCCTGCTGGTAGTTTCTTTGATAACTGAAGTTATTACCCCCTTGATAATTATTCTGATTACGGGGCTGGTAGTACTAATTATTGCCTTGGGAAACTGAATACCTGTTCCCATTGCCCTGCAGAATATTCAGGTCATCTTGTTTACCCACAATGCTAGGGCACTGATCAGCTATGTGCCCTATATCACCACAATGCCCACAGATTGGGTATTGCCCTCCAACCTCTGGTATTTGGTCAACTGCCCTCACCACTGATCGCCGAGTGCTTCTTGATGATTGAGCCTTCCGCTTTGACGCACTTGCCATTTTCTCTAAATAGTCCCAATCGACATTCTCGTAATTTGTTCCGAAAGTATCATTCGATATTGAATTAAGACCTTTAGCATCCTCGTCCGTTAACCCCTTTTGAAAGGCATTTAGCAATTCCCACAATTGTATACCGTGGTGTGGGCAGTTCTTGAGCATCATTTTGAAACTGTTGAACGCTTCATGAAAATACTCACCTGATTGCTGTTGAAAGTTCTGAATACCTTTCCTAGCATTATTGGTTCGTTGAGGCCTATAAAATTCATCTAGGAAGAGCTGCTACATATTGGGCCATGTAAAGATCGAATGTAACAACTCGTATCAAAAGTCCTAATTATTATTTTATTATGTCCAAAAGGAAACCCTAATTGAGACACCCAAGTGATTCTGCACAAACCCTAAAATTTTCAGAATAATCAGAATCAGGATCAGGGCCCCTAAAACTCAGGGGGGGTAAACCCTAGTTACGATTATCCACATAAAACGCTGTCAAAATCGAATTTTACAATTTCGTCAACTCAGCAAGCCTACACACACACGGGGCTACCCTATGATAGGGTGTGACCCGTCGCGCCACGCGACGCCCCCAGGGGTACCCCTCGCGTCACGCGAGGGGGTCAAATTTTGGGTATAAATAGAGGGGATTGGGAATTGAATTTTGGCACTTGAACGACGTTAAAATTCGTATTACACTGCGAGATATCGTCTGTTTACTATAAAACACACACATAGCACGAATCGCTGCCGCAAAACAGGGTAATAACTCGATCGCTATTACGATTCAATGTCCGATCGATTAAACTATCCAATGGATGTTTAAGTGCTGCCCACATTAGGGTTTATGCTTTGTCATTCGTCGTTAATTCGATGGATGTTTAAGTATCGCACTTTGTCATTCGTTGTGAAGGTTTAATCTCGTGAGTTATCGTAAATGCTGTATTAGTTACTAACCTAGTTTGTGTGTGCATTGTTATTTAAACTAGGTTATCAAGGCTAATCAGTAGGCTAAGCTCTGTTCATATTAAATCTGCAATGTGAGTCATTCTCTTTTTATCAAAATTTGATTTCAAAATCATGTATATTTTCAAAGTTATAATTACAGTGATTAAGTATATGTAATCACCAAATTACAGCCGGTATGTGGGGTATTGTGCACATTACTGCTGTTTTTATCACTTTAGGTGGGCGAGCCTAATTAGTGATATTCGTCACTATTGGGTGACAGGACCCGGTAGTGGTATGACCACAGTCACAGATCCGGTCGAGTGACAAATACTGTGGGTAGTTGGTTGATATCTGGAAACATTGTAATCTCTCTTAATACTGTAAATTATAACAACGTGTCATTTTAGTAAAAAGAATGATTCACCAGTATTTCCCGCTGACAAAACCTTTTTCAAACATGTTTCAGGTGATCTGTTGTGATCCAAGAAAAGTGCCGTGAAGCACTACAAGCTTAAGGAAGTGGCTCAATATAAAAATAAAGAAACATGTTTTGTAAAATAAAGATTTCTCCGTGAAATCTTATGATTGTAAATTCCGGGGTTTTATCCCGAGTTGTGAAATAAAATAATCGGGAAAATTTCAGTTTTAAAAAGATCCTGATGAAAACTTCCACTGTTAAATAAATACCACGGAATTTTCTGTCCCGCGGCTCCTGAAACGGGTCAAACCGGGTCGGGGGCCGTGACAGAAAAAGGTGGTATCAGAGCCACTGATTTAAGCCAATTAAGTATTTCGAAAATACTTAATTTTTATTAATTGCTATTCTGTGATTATGTGTTTTATTATTTGAATAATTGTGTACAGTATGGGTAAACAAAAGCTTTCAAATATCTATCTTAAATTAGATATGTCATCCAACGAGAAGGGAAGTTCATCCCAATCAAAATCCTCAAATCACTCTGTAATTCCTGAAGAAGGAATATTTGTCCGAAAGGCACACTATGAGGAGCCACTTTCTCCTAATAAAAGAAGTTTGATTATTAGAAAAAGTCAGGAGAAAATAAAGAAATCCCGAGAAAAGAAAGTTAACCAGGAAACCCAGGAATTAACCAGTAAAACACCTTGGGAAGACAAGTTAGATGAAAAATGGGCAGATCTTTATATGCTAGCCACTGTAGCAGTAAATGCAAATCTTTAAATACTTTGACTCAAGTTTTAGCAACCTGATCACCTACAATCCAGAAACCTTATTCAGTAAATAAATAAGTTTATAGTAAACCGAAGTGTGTTAATTTTCAGTTGTTTTGTAGTCACCCGGTATGCAATAATATTTAAAGGTTATTTATGAAATTTTGTTATAAAATTTTAACTTAGTAATTTTGTATTTTGCATATGTGCTAAACAGCATGAGTGACTTGTCTAAAGCCCTTCAGAATTTAAATCTCTATCCGGTAAAAATAGAGGTTTCCAGAGATTTCAATAGGTACATACCCGATATAGAAGAACCTATTGAATTCAATGCTCCACCTCCAGAAAAACCCAAGCCTAAGAAAAAGAGGAGATTTGTAGGATGGAGGCGTGTGCGCAGGAGGAAACCCGCCACTAGAAAGATTCCCAAAATAGAAAATCCTTTAGACAAAGGGAAAGGGATTGAAGACAGGGAAGGTTATAGACAGATGGAAATACAATTTGGGGAATATTCTAGGCTGATGGAAATGGAGTATGGGGAAGGTTCTAAACAAACCATGATAGAAACTGGAGAAAACTCTAAACAAACCCAGGAAATGACATTACAAGAGGAGCTAGATTTTATATTGGCAAGCTGTGATACTATTAAGCCTGTCAATGAAAATGTTTTTACTCATCCTATTGAAACCCAACTTCCAATAAAATTGGAACCAGCAATCCCAGAACCTATAATCCACACCCAACCTATAGGAATGGACGAGTGGTGGACGAACGATTGGCAGTTTCAAAACCTTCTCAACAGTCCTTATTCCTTTCTCCCTCAATTTGACCCTGAACCAATACCTAACCCACCAATGAGCAATGGGAATTTATCTGAACTCCGCCACTTTGGTGAGGAGTTGGTGGATGCAGGAAATAGGATCAGGGAAGTAGGAGAACAGATCTCCTGGAAATACGACGAGAGGGAACGTCGTTACTGAGATACCAACTGACGAAGGATAGTAGGGTTGTGAGAATGTGGTTGTATAATAAATAGTAATATAATCATGTAAAATAACTACAAATAAAACTTTGTAAAATAAATGGTGTGTATTGACGTATAGTATAAAAATATATAAAATGGGAATCGAGAAATCGATAGTTTTGGCTATATGTATATTGTGAAATTTTATGAGTATCTTGTATATAATTGTTATTTATTCGATACTAATAAATCATATATATTAATTATCAGATGGAAAACGCTAATAACGAACCTGTTAATGAGGTTAATCAATCTGAGCAACATCCTGAGGATCAATTTCTAAATAGGCAAGGTATCGAAAATATCGTTGCTCAGGGAATAGCCAATGCTATTCCAGCAATCGTCGCTGCTGTTAGAAATCCAATCGAACCTCAACAAATCATTCCTAGCAAACGTATTTCTGAAGATAACTTCAGTAATAGCATAAATGGAGGCGCTAATCATATCAATCACAATAATGATTCACAGCAGGCTCCGCTCCCTAAGAAAATGAAAGCTGCAACGCCTGGTTGCACTTACAAAGAATTTCTTGCTTGCAAACCCGCTGAATTTGCAGGTAATGAAGGAGCGACTGCGGCACTGCGTTGGTTAGAGAAAACCGAGGCAGTAATTACAATAAGTAAATGTGCCAAGGACGATCAGGTCATGTAAGCGTCAAATCTTTTTAAAGAAGGGGCGCTAGAATGGTGGAACACGGTGTTACAAGCAAAAGGAAGGATGATGGCGTATGCAATGAACTGGGAAGAATTTAAGAGTCTTGTAGAAAGAAAATTCTGTCCCGAATATGAAAAAGATCAAATGGCGAATAAGTTCCTAAATCATCGAATGATGGGTATAGATTGTCGTGGGTATACTTCGACATTCTTTGAATATGCTAGAGTGGTACCAACACTGGCTTCGCCAGAACCGGTACTTATTTCTCGCTATATTTGGGGACTGATTAGTGAAATCCGTAACATCGTTAAAGCTGCGAGACCTCGTACTATTGACGATGCGGTAGAATTAGCTAATACCCTAACTGATGAATTGGTACGCACAAGAGATGAAAACAGAAAGAAGGAACTAGCTCAGAAAATTACCCAAGGATTTCGTACGGGTAATAATAGCAGCTTCAAGAAAAGAGGAACAGGGCAATCTTCAACTTCGCCATTCTGCAGGAATTGCAAAAAGAAACATTATGGAAGATGCAATGTAATATGCAACTTTTGCAAAACTGTAGGACATCGCGAAGAAGATTGCAGAAAGAAAACCAGGATTTGCTATAACTGTGGAGAAAATGGGCATTTTAAAACAGAATGTCCTAAATTGGTCAAAACAGCAGACAATAAAGCAAAGCCTGCTGATGGAGCTACCAAGAAGAATGTTCGAGCTTTTCAGTTGACTACTCAAGAAGCAGAACTTATTCCAGATGTGATAGCTGGTACGTTCTTAGTTCACAACGTGTATGCAAAAGTATTATTTGACTCTGGTGCAAACCAAAGTTTTATCAATACTTCATTCTGTCAAGCTCTTAACTTACCCTTAACCAACCTTAGGCAGATTTTTACAGTCGAAACAGCAGACGGAAATTCTGTAAGCATAGATAAAGTTTTGCAAAAAGGAAATATAGAACTATCAAGTCATAAATTCTTTGCAAACCTATTGCCTATGAAATTAGCCGAATTTGATGTTGTGTTAGGAATGGATTGGTTAGTAGCCAACCATGCTCGAATTCGGTGTGATCAAAATTCCATAGAAATTCAGGCACCCACCGGAGAAGTAATTAAGATTACAGGAGATAAACCAAGTAAGCCCATGAAGTTCATATCAGTAATGAAAGTTGCTAGTTATGAACGGAAGCAAGGAATAGTATATATGATTTCAGTAATCATTAATACTAAGGGTAAAGAACTTAAGGAGATTCCTGTAGTCTCAGAATACCCAGATATATTCCCAGAAGAGTTACCAGGATTACCACCAGATAGGGAAGTAGAATTTAGGATTCATCTAATTCCAGGAACTATACCGATAGCCAAGGCACCTTATCGGTTAGCACCCACAGAAATGTTAGAACTGAAAAAGCAATTAGATGAATTACTAAGTAAAGGTTTCATACAACCTAGTTCATCCCCATGGGGAGCACCAGTGTTGTTTGTAAAGAAGAAGGATGGTTCGATGAGAATGTGTATTGATTATAGAGAATTGAATAAGGTTACAATTAAGAATCGATACCCATTACCTAGGATTGATGATCTATTCGATCAACTTCAAGGAGCTAAATACTTTTCTAAGATCGATTTACGCTCCGGATATCATCAATTGAAGGTACAAGAAGAAGACATACCTAAGACTGCTTTCAGAACTAGGTATGGTCATTACGAGTTTACAGTCATGCCCTTCGGATTAACGAATGCACCTGCAGCATTCATGGAGATGATGAATAGGATCTGTAAACCGTATTTGGATAAATTTGTAATTGTTTTCATCGACGATATACTTATTTATTCCAAAAGTCAGGACGAGCATTGCCAGCATTTGCATTCACTCTTAACTTTGTTAAGAAAAAAAAAGTTGTACGCCAAATTCTCGAAGTGTGAATTTTGGCTACAAGAAGTGCAATTTTTAGGACACATGGTGAATCATGAAGGTATTCATGTAGATCCTACTAAGATAGAGGCAATTACTAAATGGAAGGTTCCACAATCCGCAATGGAAATTAGAAGTTTCATAGGTTTAGCTGGATACTATAGACGGTTTATTAAGGATTTTTTCAAAATAGTTGTACCATTAATTAAGCTAACCTGTAAAGCAGTTAAGTTTGAATGGGGACCTAAGCAAGAAGAAGCTTTTAGGATTCTAAAGCAAAAGTTAACAAATGCTCCAATTCTAGCATTACCATAAGGGACTGAAGATTTTGAAGTTTACTGTGATGCTTCAAAACTAGGATTTGGATGTGTGCTGATGCAACGCAAGAAGGTAATTGCGTATGCTTCAAGACAATTGAAAAAGCACGAGGAGAACTATACAACTCATGATTTAGAATTAGGAGCCGTAATCTTTGCCCTTAAAATATGGAGACATTATCTGTATGGAAGTAAGTTTACTGTCTATACAGATCATAAGAGTTTAAGATATATATTTAGGCAAAAAGAGTTAAACATGAGGCAACGGAGATGGATGGAAATCCTAAGTGACTACGACTGTGATATTCAGTATCACGAAGGAAAGGCAAATGTAGTTGCAGATGCCTTAAGTCGTAAATACCATGAGAAACAACGACGAGTCCATGCTCTTAGATTAAATCTACAATTAGATTTAATGGAACAATTGAAGAATGTTCAAGAAACAGCAATAAAGGATGATGCTGAAGGAATGAAAGGAAGAATAAAAGAATTAGAGCAAGGAGCTGATGGAATTTGGAGATTCCACAAAAGAAGAATTTGGGTACCTAAGCAGGGAGAATTAAGAAATAAGATTTTGGAAGAAGCTCATAAATCTAGGTATACCATGCACCCGGGAAACAATAAGATATACCAAGATTTAAGAAATAACTTTTGGTGGATAGGAATGAAAAAGGATATAGCCCGATATGTTTCTAAGTGTCTTACTTGTTCACAAGTTAAGGCAGAACATCAGAAACCTTCAGGTCTACTACAACAGTTAGAAATGCCTGTATGGAAATGGGAACTCATAACAATGGATTTTGTTACTAAGTTACCCAAAACCAGAAAAGGTAATGATGCGATTTGGGTAATTGTGGATCGATTAACCAAATCAGCTCATTTTCTACCCATAAAGGAAACCTTTAGCATGGAAAGGTTAGCAAAATTGTATGTAGATGAAGTTGTATCCTTACATGGAGTTCCACTCTCCATTGTATCAGATAGGGATAGTTGTTTCACTTCCCACTTCTGGAAAAGTTTCCAAGAAGCAATGGGAACTCGATTAAATTTAAGCACGGCATATCATCCCCAGACAGACGGACAAAGTGAAAGGACAATCCAAACTCTGGAAGACATGCTCAGAGCATGTGTGATAGATTTTGGTGGAAATTGGGACGATCACTTACCTTTAATTGAATTCTCCTATAACAATAGTTATCATGCAAGCATCGAAACTGCTCCATTTGAGGCACTATACGGAAGAAAGTGCAGAACTCCAGTTTGTTGGGCAGAAATAGGAGAAAATCAATTGTCAGGTCCTGAGATAGTGCAAGAAACGACCGACAAGCTTACACAAATCAAGGAAAGACTGGAGACAGCTCGAGATCGTCAAAAGAGCTATGCTGATAATCGACGCAAACCACTAGAATTCCAAGTTGGAGACAGAGTACTGTTGAAAGTTTCTCCTTGGAAAGGAGTTGTTAGATTTGGTAAGAAAGGAAAGCTAAGTCCAAGATACGTAGGACCATTTCCAGTGATCCAACGTATAGGACTAGTTGCTTATCGTTTACAACTACCAGAGGAGTTAGCTGGAGTACATGATGTATTTCATGTATCCAACCTCAAGAAATGCCTATCAGACGAATCTTTGGTAGTACCTCTCCAAGATATAGAGGTAAACGAAAAGTTAAAATTTGTTGAGAAACCTCTTCAGATAGAAGACAGAAAAGTGAAGTTTCTCAAGCACAAACGACTAGTGCTAGTTAAAGTAAAGTGGGATTCAAAGAGAGGAGCTGAATACACTTGGGAGCTAGAATCAGAGATGAAGCGAAAGTATCCTCAATTATTCCAGTAAATCTCGAGGACGAGATTTTTATTAAGGTGGGGAGGATGTAACAACTCGTATCAAAAGTCCTAATTATTATTTTTTTATGTCCAAAAGGAAACCCTAATTGAGACACCCAAGTGATTCTGCACAAACCCTAAAATTTTCAGAATAATCAGAATCAGGATCAGGGCCCCTAAAACTCAGGGGGGGTAAACCCTAGTTACGATTATCCACATAAAACGCTGTCAAAATTGAATTTTACAATTTCGTCGACTCAGCAAGCCTACACACACACGGGGCTACCCTATGATAGGGTGTGACCCGTCGCACCACGCGACGCCCCCAGGGGTACCCCTCGCGTCACGCGAGGGGGTCAAATTTTGGGTATAAATAGAGGGGATTGGGAATTGAATTTTGGCACTTGAACGACGTTAAAATTCGTATTACACTGCGAGATATCGTCTGTTTACTATAAAACACACACATAGCACGAATCGCTGCCGCAAAACAGGGTAATAACTCGATCGCTATTACGATTCAATGTCCGATCGATTAAACTATCCAATGGATGTTTAAGTGCTGCCCACATTAGGGTTTATGCTTTGTCATTCGTCGTTAATTCGATGGATGTTTAAGTATCGTACTTTGTCATTCGTTGTGAAGGTTTAATCTCGTGAGTTATCGTAAATGCTGTATTAGTTACTAACCTAGTTTGTGTGTGCATTGTTATTTAAACTAGGTTATCAAGGCTAATCAGTAGGCTAAGCTCTGTTCATATTAAATCTGCAATGTGAGTCATTCTCTTTTTATCAAAATTTGATTTCAAAATCATGTATATTTTCAAAGTTATAATTACAGTGATTAAGTATATGTAATCACCAAATTACAGCCGGTATGTGGGGTATTGTGCACATTACTGCTGTTTTTATCACTTTAGGTGCGCGAGCCTAATTAGTGATATCCGTCACTATTGGGTGACAGGACCCGATAGTGGTATGACCACAGTCACAGATCCGGTCGAGTGACAAATACTGTGGGTAGTTGGTTGATATCTAGAAACATTGTAATCTCTCTTAATACTGTAAATTATAACAACGTGTCATTTTAGTAAAAAGAATGATTCACCAGTATTTCCCGTTGACAAAACCTTTTTCAAACATGTTTCAGGTGATCTGTTGTGATCCAAGAAAAGTGCCGTGAAGCACTACAAGCTTAAGGAAGTGGCTCAATATAAAAATAAAGAAACATGTTTTGTAAAATAAAGATTTCTCCGTGAAATCTTATGATTGTAAATTCCGGGGTTTTATCCCGAGTTGTGAAATAAAATAATCAGGAAAATTTCAGTTTTAAAAAGATCCTGATGAAAACTTCCGCTGTTAAATAAATACCACGGGATTTTCTGTCCCGCGGCTCCTGAAACGGGTCAAACCGGGTCGGGGGCCGTGACATCGAAGCAGATGGTAATGAGTGGAACCATTGCTGAGCCTTGTCTTCGAGTGTGAATTAGAATAATACTAATTTCACATCGTCCGCTGTGAAACCCTGGCCCCCGATATACACCGCGCATCACACGCGACGATATGCAGATACAACTCTTCATGTGCCAGACCATGGTATTTGGGCAAGTTGGAGATCGACTGTGCTCGTACCTCGAATGATCGACCTCCTAGTAATTGAGGAATCACAACCGGTGATGGGTTGTTACCAATCGCGGGCTTGAAATGACTTTCTATACCCCGCACCAGTGGTCGGTCAACTCTTCTTGGAATGCCCTCAAAATTGTTGATCGGTGGAACCGAATTCCGTGGAAGTGGCCTCTATTGAACCGGCATTTGTTGTACCGGTGGCGGCAATGGTACGTCTAAAGGAATTCCTGGAATTGATTGTTGAAATTGTCGTTGATACCCAAACGCGCCTGAGTTCTCTCGTTCTAATACTCTCGAACCAATGTTCCCTTGGTAATTACACACTTGCATTTCTTGCCGCTCACCTTGATCACCATAGCTATCATACTCATCGTAACCATTCCCAAATTCCCTTGAACTAATTCCCTGATCAAATATTGAAGTTCTGAAAGAGAATTGTTGATGCTGAGCTGGTTGGTAATGGGAAGGTTGTGTCGGTAAAGGGATTGAAGTGGATGACTTAACGTGTGGTGTTTGATTAGGTGGGCCAGTTCTATAATCATCAACAATCCTCACATATGGTGAGGAATGTTGGATGTTAGAGGTTTGAGTGAATGTCGGGTATTGAAAGGGTGTTGGTTAAGTTGTGAAGGGTAGCATGTTGTCTAAATTAGGGAACGGTGGTGGTGGCATAGGTGGAAGTGGAGAAGTAGCTTGGGTGGTTTGTGGTTGTTGTTCAGACGGTATAAAGGTGTTGGCTGATGGTTGTGTAGGAGTTGGGGTGAATTGGTCTTGTAGAGGTGAAGTTTCGGGTTGCTTTTCGAGGTTGCTTCAATTCTCCATTGTTTTTAGATTTGAAGTTGGTGCTCGCACTATCTTGTTTTCTCGTTGCACAACTTGGGTGTGCCAAACGGTTCTTTCGATTTCCGGATCAAATACTAGTGGTGAAGCTTTTCCGGAGTTTCTCGTATGATGCATGCACGTACAAGATCACCTGTGCAACACAAACAAACAAAACCTCGGGTAATTCTGAACAAAACAAAACAAAATAAAATGACACTATTTTTGGATTTTTATCTAACTTCTAATAAAAACTTAACACTAAACACTTTACGCACGCCTCCCTGGCAACGACGCCATTTTGATGTCTGTCGTTAAGAACATGCAAAAATCAACTAAACCAGTAGATATGATAAGTCAGATATTGAACCAGAGGAGGATTGTGGAAAGTGTCACGATGCTAAGTATTGATTAACTATTGATGAAAAGTAAAACTCAATTGATGGTTTGATTGTTTGATTAACTAGCGAATTACAAAAATACAAAGTTGTAAACAATGGGAGAGAACAATGGTTCCTCTGGATTTCAGATTCAAAGTAAATTCGGTTTGTGCTGAATTGTTTACAATTACATAGACATAACTTTATAATCTGATTTAACTGATTGTGATAAAAGAGGACTAGGTACTCTGATTGATTAACAACGAGAGGTTATCACACGATTATCAATTGAAGATTACCAAACCCAATCCCTATCTAATATATCACAATTACTAGAACTCTCGGTAATTGAAAGAATCAAAACTAGGTTTTAAGCAAAATCAATCATTTACAAATCAACCAAATCAAATCAACCGGTAACAAGCATCGAATACTTAGATTACCGGATTTAACAAAGTTTCAAACACATAACCTAGTTCACTTACAAGAATCCTCCACCCGGAGGAAACCACTAGAGAATTAGTTGCGCATATTGGTTGATTGATCTTCACTGGCTTGATAAACGGTTGAATAAATAATCACCATTCTAATTAATATAATGAAAATAATATAAGAATCCTCCAACCAAAGCTACGTGATGATGAAGATGTGGTCTTGATGTTTGATGATGATGGATGACTATGTTTCTTGTCTTGTTCACGTGATGCCCCAATCTTCCAGCCGCCAAAGATGATGATGAGTTGATGTTGTTGAAAACTCCTCCACCAAACCCTATGCTGCTTGATGTCCTCTGCTGCTAATGATGATGTTCCTTTTTTTTGTTGTTGGCTAGTTGTTGAAAAAATCCCAAGTAGTCCACGTGCATACAAAGAAGTCAGCACCCCTTTTACTTTAGGGTTTTCAAACCCATTTATTATTTTCCAACAAAACAATCATGCGCCTCTTTTGTTTTAAACCGTAAGTTACGGTTTGAGCCGCCGCCTAGGGTACGAAGATTCTGTTTGTTTTGTTGTTTTCACCCCTCCACCTTAACTTACGGTTTATATACCGTAGGTGGAGCCGTAGATACTCAGCTTCCCACAAACAACCTTAACAACTTTCCACATTTGTCATTTTCGCCCCCTAGACTTTGTGTCTTCGTATATATACCACATATAGCCACAACACAACTTTCAGTTAAGTACCAAACACCCCCTACACTTCATCATTACTCATTTCTTCAACATATCAACTATGATAATCTTTCATTTAATTACCGCAAGGCCCTCGAACTTTGTAATATCATATATCTTGTATCTTCAAGGCTCTCTTTTAACCCGAACACATCCTAAATGATATAATTTCTCTCGACAAACATCCTTGCTTTTTCCTCTTCACTTCTAAGCACTTTAACTTCTCCGAATTATGCCGATTAACCTGTAACACCACAAAAGCTCGTAGTTACTATATTCAACGAATATAATTGCATAAACCGCATTAGATCACACAATCTAATACACTTAAGGCTCATGTTTCACACTCCCCATCAGCATCACACATGCAAAAGGAAAATCAAAAGCACAAACGTTTCTGATGAGCCAGCTCATCCTCGTCGACTCTTCAGTACAGAATAAAGAACAGCCGAAATGTTGGCTTCATTGCATTCTAAAAATCAAAGGCCGACAACCACAACATGTAGAAACCAATCGTAAACCAACAAATGGGAAAAACATATTAACAAACATCTCAATCAATAGACGTTAGCTGGATAACCAAGCAAATAAAACAACTAGGTCTCCGCTTCATCAGCGTTTCAAAACCCAAAAGAGACAACGACATAGTCGAAAAACAACCAAACCATTCAACCACAGCCACCAACCAAAAACAAAGTCAAACAACCACAAACAATGACAATAAACCAACACCTACCTACGATCGCTGGAGATAACACCGGAACCAAGAGGAGTAGATATAAAGGTTCATTTGAGAACCACCCTTATTGCGAGAACCGCGAGAACCAATGTGAACACAAAATAAAATCTAAAAAAAAAATAAAAAAAAAACACTCAAATTTTTTTTTTTAATATTTTTTAACAAAAATCGCTATATTTAGTTACAAAAAAAAATATTTATTTTTTCGAGTAACAGTTATCCATGCACATGCACATGTGCATATGTATCATTACTTCAACAAATTCCGTAATACGTTATCAGTAATAGACAATTGCACTTTAATTTACAATACCATCTGTAATACACTACTTTTTACATTACCAATATTCAAAATGCACATGTGCATCATTAGGTATAACCATGATATAACATGTTTTGGTACAAAAAAGTTTGTGATTTTGAATGGAGAAGTAGGCCCATATACATGTTTTTTGGTTAGTTATATCTAGTGGTTGATGGTTTGGCTATAGTTGTTACTTTATGATGTAATATGATGATTGGATGGTATAAATGGTGTTGATATACATGTAATAAAGTCAAAATATTGGTAATGGTATTGTATTATGGATGGTAGGAGGTAATGATATTGTATTATGAATGGTAGGAGGTAATGGTAGTGTATTATGGATGGTATGATATATGAAAGAGAAAGTGTATTCAAAGTAGTCTACCAAAACACCTTATTTCATGTTGATACATATAGATGCACATATGCACATGTGCATTTCTAATATTGTTAATGTAGAAAGTAGTGTATTACATATGGTAGTGTAAATGAAAGTGCAATTGTCTAATATTTGTAATGAGTTACAAAATTTGTCAAAGAAATGATAAATATGCACATGTGCATGTTTGTGTATTATGGATGGAATGATAGATGAAAGAGAAAGTGTATTCAAAGTAGTGTACCAAAACACCTTATTTCATGTTGATACATATAGATGCACATGTGCATTTCTAATATTGTTAACGTAAAAAGTAGTGTATTACACGTGGTAGTGTAAATGAAAGTGCAATTGACTAATATTTGTAATGAATTACGGAATTTGATAAAGAAATGATACATATGCACATGTGCATGGATAACTGTTACTCGAATTTTTTTATTTTTTATTTTTTTTATTAACAAAATATAGCGATTTTTCCAAAAAAAAAAATAGTAAAACAATAAAAAAAATTTTTTTTGGTGTTTTTTAGATTTTTTTAGGAATTGTTGTTTGTGTTCACACTAGTTCTCACGGTTCTCGCAATAAATGGTGGTTCATAACGGATCCTTCTCCTATATATATATATATATATATATATAAAGAAGAAACTGACGATGGGTTAGGGTTTAAAAACCCCAAACCTAAAACGTTGGCAAAGACAAAAGAGACCCAACAACAAATAAATAACCAATTACAAACCGATATCGCACTGAGCCGATTACACAATGTCAACTAAGAAAAGCCATAATCAATTGTTCGATAGTGAATGAAGAAGTCGATCGATAATTTACCTGAGATTCTACCTATCAACTAGGTTGTTTAGTCAGTTGCTAATACTCTACAAACAAAATTCACGTACAAATTGATAAATGATTAAAATACTTTTATTAGAAAAAAAAAAAAACAAATTCAAACACCATTCAAGTGAATTATCCATGACGTATACGCCGATTAAAAATAAATAAATAAATAAATAATCATCTGTACCCTGATATAGGAAGATATCCTGGCATTATATTCCTCTATATATGGTCTTTGTGATATTTAATTATTTTTGTTATATATAAAACAAACATATATACTTTTCATTAAATATTCCTGAAGTAAGAGGTTATCTCAAATAGAAGCCGACCATTATAATTATAAGTTCTATTAAAACAAGTAACTAAACTTATTTTAACGTTTGACTAATTTCATTCCCTACTTTTGTCTAGTTGGTTTGTCGTCTATCATTTAACCTCATAACACTACAAAAAGATTATCCCTTTTGATAATCTCCAATTCCATTAACATCAACCTTGGTCAACTTTTACATTTTCATAATGATATTCTCATACTCATTAAAAATTTCTATAAGTGTCTTTAACACTTTTTATATTGGTAATACTGTTGTTCGAAAATGTTAGATGATCAGTGCACTCAAATGCAATTCTCAGGTATGTAATAACAAATCAGAACAATGATGAAATAATATATAAACTTTGTCAATATCAACATCCTAAGCTAAGATCTAACTCACAAATCACAATCTTTTGGTTGGTATAAGATCATGCGTAGTGGTAAGGGTGAATAATGTCCTCACCCTTGGGCGTTTTTCGTCATGTGCCAGTACAGTCAACAAGGGGCATTATTGGACGTTTTTTCTACAATGGGTGTAGTGGGGATGTGGGCATTATGTTAAAAGGGTGTAAACAATTAAATAAAATAAAAAAACTAACAAAAAAAAAGGTATTGGTCAAACCTAAAGAAGATAGCTGTGATTGATGGTTTCAAAATTCATCTAGCGTGTTTCAAATCACGCCGGTGGTTTTTTTTTTTTTTTTTTGCAAAAACACGTCGGAAAACGCCCAGGGGGTGTGGGCTTGGCGTTGTTGGGCATTATTGCGGGAGAAAAACGCCAGAATCCTTAGACCACCCGTAGTGGGGCGTGTTTTTAAAAAAAAAATAAAAAAAAACGCCCCAAAACGCCGTCACCCCCACTACACCAGGCGTTTTGGGCGTTATAATTCACAAATTTGCATGTTTGGCGTTTTCATTAAAACGCTTATTGTCTGACATGGCCACCCAACTTTTCACTTTTGCCCAATCACCTTTTGCCCACCCAACTTTTCAACCTGACATCTTTGACTTTTTTTTTTTTTGCATTAAAAATAATATGGGCATTATAATTTTTTACCACTACACCACTTTATGCTATAATGCCCAATGCTGACTGGGATGACACGTGTCGAATAATGCCCCATGGTGGGGGCATTATAATTTTTCACCACTACACATGGTCTTACCACAGAGGTGGTCTAAGCAATTAATTATACATGAGTTTGGCCATATTCAATATTACTAGAGAAAAGAAAAGAAGTGCAGTTTAACAAGAAATAATTGTTGCCACTTAAAGCGTTTCCCACCTCATATAGTGTACATTTACTTAAACTCCAACAATAAAGTTTACATTGTATTGCGTGTACACCAACTGAAGTAACTGTAGATGATTATGTTTGTCTCTACCCCTTTAACTTTGGCAGTTTGGTCCATCCATCTTACCCATGGGCATCAAACACTTGTACGCTATGCATGTTTGATGGTACGTCATATGTTTACATCATTACATACATGTATTCTCGTAGTTTTTTTTTTTTTTTTTTTTTTTTTAACGGCAAATTTGATTCTACTAGTTCTTGAATCCCACGTCCCAAAAGTGTTAGAAAACAATAAAATCTCAAAATGCAGCATCTTGCCGGCAGCTTAGTTCATATGGACCTACCCACATGAGCATCCAGTGTATAACCTTTTTATAACTTCCAAAGTCCAAAGCTTTGACCTAGACAACCACCTAACTGTATATATAATACATAAGCATGCAATGTATAACTTCATTCAACAAAAGCCTAGAGCTCATATAACTAACAGGATCTTTAAACAATCCATTCAAAGGATCCAGCATATATAATTCAGTCATTACATGGCTCGTTTAACGATAATCACGCTTGTTTTAATTGCAATCTTGGTATGCGGAGGGCAATGTTTAGTTGCAAGGAAGTCATTAAATGAGAAGAAGGGATCGATTACCACTACGCCCCCGTCTGCTCTAAGTGAAAAGCTCTTTTCTATTCATCTTGCTCGTATTGACCGGATTTTGAGGTCTACACCTAGTCCTGGTGTTGGCAATTAGTTTGCCTTGTATTTCTATATGCAGAAGATATATATATATACATCAACAGCACACATATATCATATATGTAATCAAATACTTGGTATATTTTAGTTATAAGTAAGGAAATAATTTGTGATTTTCTTTTGGTTTTGTTTTGTTTTGTTAAATGTGATATGACTTCAATTTGGGTATACTTTTCTTAATCCAGCTTAACATTTAGTCAATTTGCAAATAATGTCCCGTAATAACCAAAAGAAATGCGGGTATCCGTGGTATAATATTTTTTACAAATATTAGTCAAAATACTTTTTACAAATATGTATACATACATATATGGTTGTTAAATAAACTTTAACTATTAAAAATATACATATACATTTTTAAGCAACGGAAGCATAGGTAACAATATATAAATAATATGAATACACTTTTATACCAAGGAGTATCCGGAATGGAACAAGATCACCGACATGCAAACAAGAAATAAAAACACAAACCATAGGGGTTTTAGATATACCTTCGGTTAGTAAATAACCGGTTGAGACACCGAGGTTCAACGAACAGGTGCTAGTGACACGAACTAACGAAACCCGGGTATAGGCCCGGGTAGCGGCGCGGCGTCGGTGTCCGGCGACGGCGGCAAAGCGGCGACGGCCTCACGGCGGTGGTGGCGGAGGGGGCCGGCTACAGGTGTGGGTGTTTTGAGAGTTTTGTGCAAAATTCTTCTTACACAATGCAAGACCAAAATCCCATTCAAATAGAAGATGGGGGTTCATGCATGTTTGCCAAGTGGCGGACATGCATATGCATGTGCGACAAGTGGCAAAGAGACTATGCATGCGCGACAAATGGTGATGCAAGGGTGCAAGCGCGACAAGTGACGTAGCACGGGTGCATGCACGACAAGTGGCGAGATGAGTGTACTTGTCTCACCCGGTCCATGCACCCGTCTCTCAGTTAATACCCGCAACAAGATTTATTAATAATATAAATCCGCTCATGATCCGTTTCGCACATCGTTCGTAATTACCAGTTAAGTGGATTTTAATTCGTTGCCCACGGTGTAACTCTTACAGGTCAAGACCTGGTCGGTAGCGCTGACTTATCGAACTTGATATAAATATCCAACAGCTCCTACTTGGACGGTCTCCGATAAGATATCAACGCAGACAGCCAGCGGTGCTCTAGCTACATATAGCTGCCCCCAACAAGTCATGACACTTTAAAGTCACTAACCAAGGTATCTTCCCCTCAGCAACGACTTGCTACTTGAAGACAATAGACTTATGGCAATCTTTTTCATCTATCCTTTCTGTAAAAGATATCAATTGAACAATAAGACATGGGTCAGATTCAATCTCACATGGCATTCAATCATTATGGCTCTCGTTCAAGAATCGAAGTGGTCCAATCAAGCACACATTAAGTTTGGGTAATGCCTTACACTTCACCAGTTTGAATCAACGAGGGCGCCCCGATGTCTAGCTGTTACATATAACATAAGAGTACAGAATCCCATCTTGACTACATACAACTCCCACTGAGCTTCAAAGCTACTCCCAACCAATGCCTTTATGACTGGCAGTTATGCGACAGCGATTAACACTGATCAAAGAATAGTCTTTAGTAAACGAAAGTTCTAGTATGTATCTCAGGTCAGAGGATACTAAATGAGTATACCTAAATCAAAACATCTTATGACTAAAATCCATGATGATGATTTGATGCGAGTTACATCCAACGTCATTCACAATGAGGCCTGTGAATTTGGAAGTCAACCACTTGAGTCCAAATTCAGAAAAGTCTTAATTCAGAATCGTTTCCACGAGTCTGATCGACTTCGGACAATTTAGAATACATGATTCATGGATTAAACGTATCAAATTTGAACACAGTTGTAGAATTCAAGAATTGCATTTAACTAGTAAATCAAAAGTGAATGCAAGAGTACAACTGTTTGATGTTCGTACATCCAAATACAAAATCAAAACATATCACTAGCTAATCTAAGCCCAATAGCGTCCATGTGGCGGTCATGTTTTTCTTGAGTCATTAGCTTAGTAAACGGGCCAGCTAGGTTTTGATCTGTGTCAATTTTGCTTATAAAGATGTCTCCATGTTCCACAATCTCACGTATGTAGTGAAACTTTCTCAAAATGTGCTTGGCTTTGTGATGTGATCTAGGCTCCTTGGCTTGAGCAATAGCACCTGTGTTATCACAAAATATCTGGATGGGTTTCATGATACTTGGAACCACATCGAGATCGGTTATGAACTTCTTCATCCAAGCAATTTCCTTTGCGGCATCCGATGTGGCAATGTACTCAGATTCCGTGGTTGAATCAGCCACAACACTCTGCTTTGAGCTTTTCCATGAGACAACTCTTCCGTTGAGAGTGAACACGAAACCTGTTTGTGAGCGAGAGGTATCTCGATCAGTTTGAAATACTTACATTGAGCTCCTCATTGACTCCTCCAAGTATCAAGAACATATCTTTTGTCCTTCTCAAATACTTAAGGATGTTCTTAACTGTAGTCCAGTGGGAAATCCCAGGGCTCTGCTGGTAACGGTTAGTCATGCTCAAAGCATACGAGACGTCCGGTCGAGTACATACCATAGCATACATGATAAAACCAATCGTGGAAGCATATGGAACTGCTTCCATTTGCTTTATCTCACTGTCCTCAGAGGGAGCTTGTGATTTGTCTAAGACGGTTCCTTTACTCATTGGAACACCTCCTTTCTTGGAGTTTTCCATCTTAAAGCGTCTTATTACTTGATCTATGTATGTGCTCTGAGTTAGCCCAAGAAGTCGCTTAGATCTATTCCTATAGATCTTGATTCCTAGAATGTAAGAGGCTTCTCCAAGATCCTTCATTGCGAAACAAGATCCCAACCAATGTTTAACTTCCTTAAGCATGGGGATGTTGTTTCCAATGATCAATATATCATCTACATACAAGATGAGAAATGATATCGCACTCCTACTAGCCTTTCTGTAAACACAAGGTTCATCTTCGTTCTTGACAAAACCAAACTCTTTGACTTTCTGGTCAAAACGAAGATTCCAGCTCCGAGACGCTTGCTTGAGTCCATCAATGGACTTTTTTAGCTTACATACCCTATTAGGATATTTTGGATCGATAAAACCATCAGGTTAAACCATATAAACATCTTCAGAAAGATGTCCATTTAGAAAGGCGGTTTTAACATCCAATTGCCAAGTTTCGTAATCATAGTACGCAGCTCTAGTAAGTAATATCCTGATCGATTTGATCATAGCAACGGGCGAGAAAGTTTTATCATAGTCAACACCTTGAGTTTGAGTGAAACCTTTCGCTACTAGCCATGCTTTATAGGTTTGTATGTTTCCATGCATGTCGGTTTTTCTCTTAAAAACCCATTTGCTCCCTACTGCCCGAGATTCGGGGGTAGCTCAACCAAGTCCCAGATTTGATTGTCACGCATGGATTGCATCTCAGCTTCCATGGCCTCTAGCCATTTCGCAGAATCTGTATTAGAAATAGCATATTTGTAACTAGTAGGCTCATTATCAGACTCGGCTACTGTCAGGACTTCAGAACCCTCAACATGCCAAAGGTATCTATCGGGTTCTTTACGAGTCCTGATGCTCCTGCGAAGGCTTGTGTTCAAGTCTGATTCAGTATCAATAATTTCTTGTGGTTCAGACGTTCCTGTTGGTGCATATTTTGTATGTTCACCACTGTGCGAATAGGCTAGACAGAGAGTGTGTTGAATATTGTATAGATTAGTGTGACAATGGGTCGGATATGTAATGATCGTACCCATTCGTAGGAAAGGGACATCAAGTCGCCTGAGTCACATTCCTACAAGAGAGCCCTCTCCTCCCAGGCACTTTCGCACGAATAGGCTTTGCCTATAAATAGGGGATGAGGGATCCTCATTTGATAAGCTTTGGTTCCCATAGGGGAAACGCTAGCAAAATTTCTCCAGAGTTTCGCCAGCTTGTAAAAGATGTAAACTCTTTCGGTATGAATGAATGAAGCATTCAACCAATGATTATTCTGCTTCTACATCTTCCTTATCAATAATATTCTACCGAATCGGTTCTATCGGGGCCAAAACTCCATCTAATCCCGCCGGATCCTGGAATCTCAATTGGTATCAGAGCTACGATACCGATTCAATCTATCTAACAGTTAATTGAACCACCTACGCTCATGAATTTTTGGATTTTTAGGGGGTTTAGACGTAAACATCAAATAAACATCAAATTGAAGGTCAATTCACAAATTGATTTTGAATTGGATACATCATTAGATTTTTAATTGATTTTCTCACATATCTGTGAAGTTTCATCATGAAATTCGCAGAAATAAAGATTTTGGATCGAAAAATGTAATTGGGAATGTTCTTGAGATTAGATCAGCTTCTTTCGAACGAAAGTGCATTTCATACGAAACGGCACATTTGCACGAATCGGCAGTCTCGATTCGTATGAGAGGAACTCCCATTCGTTCAAAACGCCAATTCGTTCCAAAATCAGCCCATTCGCACGAATGGACCTACCCCATTCGCACGAATGAGAAAATGCCTAAAAAGGCATTTTTTGATCGCAATGACGAGATAAGTCTCCAGAAAAATTTGATGATGGAAAATTTTTTCGAGTTTTTAATGACCAATATGGGTTGTTAGAGGACACCGTCTGGAGCTTCAGAGAACAGATTTGATGATGCGATCACAGATTGTGGAAATTAGTGTGGTAGTCATGATACTGGTGCAGAATGATTATCATCTGGGTTACCTGACTATCAATGGGCCTTAACGAAAAATCCGCATTGATGAAAAACTGACTTCTGGAGGCCAAAATGACACATTTTCGGCATAATCAAGTTTTTCAGAGATAAGAGAGGACTGAATTGCTCAATTTTAGGGGGAATTCAGTGATAAGACGTCAGAATTTGCAAAAATGAGGGGGAATAAAAATTTCATAGAATATACTGAAATTCTGGCATTTTTGAAATTCGTGACATGCAACACTATTCGGGTGGTTCCGACTTCAGATTGTTCGGAGATGCATAGGATCTGGATTCGTGAGCTTGTGATCTTTGGAAGTTCAGACTCTACAGATCAGGATCAGATTGACGTCTTAGGGTTTAAGTCCAGGGTCTTCGTCAAGCCGGTCAGCAGGATTAGCGTCAGGAGATGCAACTGTATTGTGGATACTTATAAGATATCACAGGATTGTGATAGTCTAAAGTGTCAGAATGGTTAATCTTCGAGCATAGGCAATTTTTTTGTACTAACCACCGGGGAATGATGATGTTTGTTGATTAAGTTGATGTCGGAACTAGCGGAGAAGACTATACATCTGTTATCGTGACTGAAGAGGAAGAATATGAATCTGATCGTGGATGAATGTTTCTGAGATCTGAATGCGTTACCAAATGATTTGTTATCCGATGAAGATTTGCTGATTGTGGAGATTACTGTTTACACTGATCAATCATTCAGACGGGTGCTTAAAGATGATTACAGAAAACGGGATTTCAGATTTTCGTGAGTAATTATAGATTTGAAGTTAACCAGTGTGGTGTTCGAAGTTTCTATCAATTGTCGATTGGGTTTTTGAACATCAGAGGATCAAGCAGGAGGAATGCATGATGGAGCTGAAATGGTAAATCAAAAACTGAACGCGGGGGTGGTTAAAGCCGAAATAGAGAAGCTACATTGATTAGTTTCAAGTTGTTGATTATTCGTGAAGATTGCAGTATAGCAAATCAGAGGAGGAGTCGTGAATTGTGCAAACAAAGACCTGAAGATTTATTTCAGGGGAATTTATGCATAATGAAGATAATGCAAGCCCGAATCCTCAATCAAGGGGGAATCGATCAAAGATTTCAAGATGCCTGACTGAAGTTGCAGAATATTCAAAACACGGTTCTAGGTTTTCAAAGATCAAGATTTGACAGTGACGACCAAGGGGGAATCTGTTGGTGCATATTTTGTATGTCTGCCACTGTGCGAATAGGCTAGATAGAGCGTGTGTTGAATATTGTATAGATTAGAGTGAAAAATGGGATGCTTTTGTATTGAAGCCCTTTCACACGAATGGCACATTCGTACGAAAGGAGCCAAGTGCCCAGTTCGTACGAGAGAGCCCATTCGTCCCAGGCAGTTTCATGCGAATAGGCTTTGCCTATAAATAGGGGATGAGGGCTCCTCATTTGACAAGCTTTGGTTCCCAGAGGGGAAACGCTGGCAAAATTTCTCCAGAGTCTCGCCAGCTTGTAAAAGATGTAAACTCTTTCGGTATGAATGAATGAAGCATGCAACCAATGACTATTCTGCTTCTACTCCTTTCTTATCAATAATATTCTACCGAATTGGTTTTATCGAGGCCAAAACTCCGTCTAATCCTGCCAGATCCTGGAATCTCAGTTTCGACCTCCTTAACGGTTGTTTGTGGTCCTTGAACCTCTTCAAGATCCACTATATTACTTCCAGTTCCTCGACTAAGAAGTTCATCTTCAAGGAATCTTTTAGCCTTCCTTTTGATGGAAATCATATTTGCATCAGGATGGTAGAAGTAATAACCGCCCTGGTTATAGTATTCGACGAAAATAACCTTTTCGCCTCGAGGGTCGAGCTTGTCATCAGAATCACTTGTGATGTAAGCATCACACCCCCATACTCTTAGGTAACTCAAATTTGGCTTACGCCCATGCCATATCTCATATGGAATCTTGTTTACCTTTTTTGTCGGCGCTAGATTTACGAGTTGAGTAGCAGTCATAAGAGCAAAACCCCAAAAGGAGTGAGGCAAGTTTTTTCTACACATCACCGACCGAATCATAACTAATAGGGTTCGATTTCTCCTTTCACACACGCCATTAAGTTGGGGTGTGCCTGGTGGAGAGGGTTGTGAAACTATTCCACGTTCCTTTAGATGATCGAGAAATTCTAAGCTGAGGTATTCACCACCTCGATCTGAGCGAAGCATTTTAATATTTCTATTAAGTTGGTTTTCAACTTCGTTCTGAAACTCTTTAAACCTTTCAAAGGTTTCATGCTTATGCTTCATGAGATAGACATAAGCATATCGACTATAGTGGTCGATGAACGTAATGAAGTATTGATGTATTGCAAAATACATCTTTATTCGTGTACAGTTTGTATAATTTTTCTGTTATATTTAGTTTTGTTTTCGTTAGAATGTGCATGCTATTGATAAAATCGTGTTTTGCAGGTCTTGATGTTTAAAGTTGCTGGAAACCGAGTAAAACGAGTTAAAATATTGAAAAGTCAAGTCTTGGAGCATGTTGGAAAGGTCGAGGAGTTTAAATAGAGTTAAAGAGATGAAAAATCACTCTCTGGCACCCCATCACCCACTAACCAAGTCTGTGACACTCGACGAGAGACTGAAGGTAGTACATGAGAAAAAAACAAGGTGGCACCCCGCCACCCATTCCTAAGTGGGTGGCGCCCCGCCAGAAGCCTGTAGCTGGCAATTATTACGAATTTTATAAGGGTTTGTTATGGAAAGTCATATATAAGGATCTTAAACTTGAAAAAAAACCCTAACTTACGAACTTGGGACATCTTGGGCGAATTATTGAGCATTCTTGGAGCAATTTTGGAGTTCTCGAAGCATAGGAATCATCGGTACGAGTTCGGGGAAGAAGACTTGAAGATCTAATCGGGTTTTCTAGTTCTTTATTCTTAACTTTTCTTACGAAACTTGTTATGATGAATTTTTGTTTAGACATCTTTGAATTGTTTTCATGTTTTAACATGTTTGGCTAAATTTATAAACCACCTAGACTTGATGAATGGATTAATATAAAATTTTTACCGGTTTTGTTAATTGCATGATTATTATGGGTTGATTGTGTTAAGTAAGCGGTTTGATTTAATGATTTGATGTGTATGCATGCTTTGAGTTGGTTTATTGTTATTATTTGCTTCATATGATTCTTAGTGACGGTCTATATCACAACATAGAGTCATATTAGGGTCTAGGATTTCGGTGAGTGTCTATATCACGTAAGAAAACCTCAACTCTTTAGGGAGAATTGCGCAATAACCCCTAGAAGTAATTGGTAAAAATTTGCTAAGTCTTAGTGTTCTACTAGTCCTAATACCTGGAAAGTGAGGGGCTATTGGTAGGTCTTACCCGGCGAATTGCTTTAGATAGTCCTTGGAAAAGGTCATGTCTTGGTTTACCTGTCGGTTTTATTAGTCTATCGAATCAAATTAATTACTTCAAACTACCCTAGATCTATGATTGGAAAAGAGTAGGTCAACATTAGGGTACTTACACAATAATTAGACAACTGGAAAGGCGTCTAATAACCGGTAGGATTAATGGCCTAGGTAGTTCCACAGGTTTCTCCTTGAGAAGGGTCGAGGGGCTTAGATGGTTCTTAATAGGTTTAGTACTTTAAGATCCCGGTTCCATAATTCATGCATTTAACTTAATCGGTAATCTCTTAAAAACAATCCAGGATTCTTGTCTAGGTGGTCTCGTTCTCATATAAGGAAAGTCCTCAGTCTTCGTTCGTCTTTAGTCTAGCTTTAGTTAACTTAGTAGTTTAATATAGATTTCCTTAGTTTTCCGTAACCCCCCCCCCCAAAACAAATAAACAAGTTTCAGTCGTGTCTGTCAGTGTCTATTAGAGTCTAGTTTACGTGAATCATAGAGTCTCGTGGTTCGATATCCAGACTTCCTAGGTTTATACTACATTGATCGGTACACTTGCCGATTGTGTGGTTTTAGGTCGAGTCTAGAATTAAAGCTTTGTAGTGTCTAGTTTAGAGAGTCTAATATAGTTAATTTTTATAGTCTGTTTAGCACACATCAAGTATCTCTCGTGATTCCTAGTCATGGTTCTAAAAGGACCACATACATCTGAGTGTATGAGTCCTAATAGATCATTAGCTCGTTCACCAACATGGGTGAAGGGATCCTTGGTGAGTTTTCTAGCTAAGCGTGACTCGCAGTCATCAAATGAGTCCGCTCCGGTGGATTCAAGAATCCCCTCAGATTGAAGCCATTTTACGCGTGCCTTTCTTTTGTGGCCAAGTATACAATGCCATAGGAATGAATCACTAGTACCATTTTTCTGACGTTTAGAAAGGTGATATATGTTACTACTAGGTTGAACATCAATTTCATAAATACCGTTTCGAGGTTTAGCCTCAAAATAGTAAATACCATTTAGATAAGCAGAAATAGCAACATCATTAAAAACATATCTAAATCCTTGTTCAAAAAGCAACGAAACTGAAATGATGTTCTTGGTCAAACCATATCTAAACCCTTTCACCTCTCGGGACAATTAGTTTTAGATAACCTATAAAACTAATTTTGTCACGACTTGAAATAACCAATTAAAGTTAATAGTGAAGACTATTAAGTTTATGAGTTTTAAAGATGTGAGAAAAACATGTTTTAAAACTCTAGTGGTTATAAAAAATTTATAAGTTTCGAGAACTTGCTTTTTCTCGATTTCATTTTAAAAACCCTTTTGGGTAAATTACACTTTTCGTCCTTTATGTCTGTACCGGATTGCAAAGGATAGCCTTTAACTTCAATAATTACAGTCACAATCCTTTATTTAGAAAACTCGTTACATCTTTCGTCCTTTAGCACTAACTAGGTTAAAAATTTTAGTTAAGTCTATTTATATAAGGGCACTTTGGTCTTTTTACCAATCTAATTAAAATATATTATAAATAAAATAAAAACAAAATAAAAAACTTATAAAATAATCTCTCCTCTCTCTCTCTCTCTCTAGAAACTCAGTCCCCCTCCCTCAGCTTTCTCTCTCTCTCTCTACAAATCGCACCAACACTCACCACCCCTAACCACCACCATGGGAAGACCCACTTACCAAATCATATTCCCTTCTTCCTTCCTTCTTATCTTTCTATTCAGCCTCATATTTTCCACAAACACAAAAATCATTTCTAAATCCAAATAACAATCACCAAAACCTTCATCTTGCAGATCTACTTATGGAACTCATCGGCTATGCTTCCACTTTCCCACTTTAATCCTACCTATAACGATCCAATTTCACCCTTTAATCCATCCGATCAAACCCCAATCGATGTCTGTAGAACGATCATTCGAAGCATGGGAAGAAGTACAACGTCAAGGCCTAGATCTAGCCAACAGATTAAACTATAGTTTCACTGACCTGATCCATTCACACATCACCGCACCATCCTTCAATTGGCTAAACCCTCACCACCAAAGGTATTCGATATCGAATTCAATACCCAATTGATGGAACATGATTTCAGGCTCTTGGTTGATAGTACTAGCAATGGGATTAATGGGGTTTCTGTGATTTTTGATATAGGGAATAAGTTGGGCCAGGTTGGGGCAGACTTTGGAGCGAGTTTGAATGGGGTTGTTGAGCAATTAGTTAGGCAGTTTCTGGTCCCGTTTCGACATGAGGAAGATACGGTTATGTTGAGGGCGGATGATGGAGTGCAGAGGGCTGCTGATTTGGGGAATAGTGTGCAGGTTAATGAAGATATATAGGGTTTTATATATAAGAAAGTGAAATTACCAATTTACCCTCATGTGTAATGCAAATGTTGTCACACCCTGACTTTTGCGGAAGCGTGGTTATTGGTGTGACTTACTTAATACCATAGCATTCAATCATAACAACGCTATATGATAAAACCTTTAGATGTTCATCCATAAATTAAGTTTGAAAGTAGCACAACATAAATTGTCTGAAACGTTGACACTGAATTCAAATCACAAACCATAACATGTTTTAATGAGTTCACGAAGACTCGACAACATAACTTAAACCAACCCGAGCTTAGAACCATGTATCTCGTCCAGGAGTAAGATACATCTCCTAAACTCTAAAGACTTGGATGGCATCGTTTATTTATAACGCAGCTTGAAAACATGCAACACCTGCCAGATCCACTTAGTTCCCTGAAATACATGTAGTTTAAAAACATCAACAAAAGTTGAGCGAGTTCATGTGTTCGTGTATGAATAAACCTTTAAAGTATGTTGTATGTATGTATGTATGTATGTCCATGTTGTGTAGCAATAAGGAAAACAGATCACCAATGGTTTGCAAGGCCATTGATATGTGTGAAATGGTGCAGGAAAACTCAAACCTAGCAAATTTGTACCTGGCCTCCGGCTGGAAGACATAGACACCCTATGGGCCACCCTGGTCCCCATGGGTGTGGGCTCGCTACACCCAAATAGATCTATCACTCATGTCCCTCGGTCCTATGACGAGGATTAATGGCCTTAAGTGTTATACCCACCTTTCACATGATCTAGCAGTAACCCTCCTTAGCTAACCATACCATGTATAAAACGTTGGTAAACAATTGTAACATGTATTTCACCCCCGAAGTATAAAACAAAACAGTTTAAAGAAAAGGGGGACATGAACTCACAGTACTGCGTCTTCGGTACTCGCAACTCAAACCTTGTGAGCAAACACGACTACCTACAACGTACTAATGTCTATTAGACGAACGGGTCGTGCCTTTGCTTGATATTAATGTTTTGGAGTTACGTTTCTTTTAAGTCTTCAATATTATTCCAAGTTATAATTACTTGTTAAAATAATAAATATTTCAACTTAAATTATATTTAAGTTTTAGAATAATTGTTAAACAATATTTTTGTAACGATACTTCTCAAAGTATTTCCTTACCAAGGATGGGGGTATTTCATACATGTATATTCGTATTCTTGTGTTTGTAGTTCCAAAATATATTTTCAAGTCCCACTTTAGAAAATATATGTAGATTTATTTTGTCCGGAAAGAATGTATTTCCCAGAAAATATATATATTTCCAAAAAATCATATATCTTCCAAATATTCCAAGAAAATATATTTTTACTTCCCAAAAATAATATATTTTCTCCTTGTCGAAAATATGATATACTTTTTAATAATAATAAAAATCATATTTTCGTTTCTTTCGTATCCAAAATAATGTTTACCAAAAATATATTTATAACGGTATTTTCTGGAATATTTTGTAAGTTACGTTCTATCGTTCGGTTCCACAATATTATGTGTGTAACTTATATATTTATTCCTTTGTGATTTTTGGTATTATTTTGGATTGTAAGTTCTTGGTATTTTGTTAAGTTATATTATTTTAATCCCTAAAATAATATAACTACTATACAAAGTATACAAATAATCACACACAATGTGTCTTTAATGAAAATATATATTCTAAATACATATTTATCCATCTTTATTTATAAAAACCAACCTCCAATACTTGTATTTTTGTAACAAATTCTATGGCAAAGTTTATATTGAAAACCATAGTTAAATACACTTGTAAATACTTGTTAGAAAATATTTTTCTAAGTGTTTATATTTTTAGAAAAATTTTGCCATAGTTTCTCCTAAAAATGGAGGTGTCCATGCTATCAAAGCATATCATTTTCTTTTCAAAAATCATCACAAACAATCAACAATCAATCCCTAAACAACTTACACTTACCAAGTGCAAAAACTATACAATTTACATAACAACATGAACTTGATCTTTCACAAAAACTTGTAGTAACTTGGTAGTGTTTTTAGTAGGTTTAGTTACCCTTTAAAGTGTGTTTACTTCTTTAAGAATCTCATTCTTGGAAGGTTTGGGTGTTTACAACTTGTAAACATATTTTACAAAAATGTTTCTTTGTGAAATCCTCTTGTTTCTCAAGTGTTTCTACACTTGTGTTATCACTAAAAATAGTGTGTGTTTAAGTAAGAACCATGATCTTCTAAAAATCACATTTTGAACTTGGTTCTTTTGGAAAACCATTCATTATTCTTAGATCTATAAGATTATCAACTCACTTGATTATTATTTTTCAAGAAATCATTTTATTTTTCAAGTTCATGCTTACACATGAGGATGATCATCTTGTTTCATCACTTAATCATCCTCTCACTTGCTAGATCATGTGTTTAATCATAATCTAGCAAGCTCCTTATGATGATCAACATCATAATCTCAAGAAAATAGCAATCAAGTATCATTCATACACTAAACAACATAGTTTCATCATGATTTCATCATATTTCAAGCTTATGTTCATGTTTCTTCATTAGGTTCTTTAGTGTTCTTCATGATCATTAATGTATAACATCTTTTATCCATCAAAATATGAAGTAACAAAGGGTTATGAGAGTCTTACTACTAGCTCTATGGCTAGGGATGAACACAAGAGATGGTGATGACAAAAGTGGAGGATAATAGCAAATGATGAAGGTCCTTTAAGTTCCACAAGCTCCAAGCTCCCTTGTATGAAGTCTAACACCCTTGTATATGCTTTGAATGGATGAGAAAGATTGAATGAAGGTGGGTGTATGGTGGGTGGTGTTCGGCCGAGAGCAAGAAGGAGAGGGAAAGAAGGATGAAGATGTTGGGTGTTGTTTGATGAATGAAGGTTAGAACTTTCAAGGTTAATCTTATAACCATGTTACTACATAAACCCTTGGATAATATGCCTCTTAGAGTACAAACATATCTATTAAACAATTGAAATAAAATCAAGTGTGTAAGGGCCTTGGTGGCCGTGAGATAGGTGGGGGGGGGGGTATAGGTGTAGCTTCAAACCATCTAGTTAGTTTAAGATTCAAATCCAAGTATAGTTAGGTGTTTAGGTTATGAGATATTTATAAGAGGTTTTATGATGTTCGGGGATCATAACTAGCTCAGAAATAATTAAACAATGCTTCTAGTGTAATTTTGGTGTTTCGGGCAGTGTCCGGTTGTTTGGTTAGATACCGGTTCGTTAAAGCGTCAAACTATTCCGTTCAGTGATCTTTATGTACCCTTTTGTGACACTTTTAATTCCCGACACTTAGGAAAGCATTCCGGACCATTTAGTCATATTTTTACATGAAACTAGCTTGTTAAAAAGCTTATTTTTGCTGAAAAATGCAGAATTCTGCACTTTGGGTGAGTTTTAGGCACTTCCCGACACCTAAACTATCACTTAGGAATGCAGTTTTGTGGTCCTTACTTCCCTACACACTATACTAGTGTAGAACTTGGTTTCTGGCTCATACTGGGTCTCAAAACATTGTCTGTCTATCTACTGAACATCGTCGGCATTTTTCTGAGTTATCCGCTAACTGTGCTAGCTGTGCTTTGTGCATCATGTATGTCACTAAGAGTTTGTATGTAAAAATGATGTGACAATATGAAATGTGATGCACATGTATGTATGATGCAGTAATCAGAAAGCAGTTTAAGATATCAGTTGTAATTCAGCACAATCATTAAGCACTAATTAACATTAATTAATTGTACGGATACCTGGATTTTTGACGGTTGTCACATTCTTCCCCTGTTAAGAAAACTTCGTCCCGAAATTTTAGGTTCTGCTAGTAGCAGCAGGGGAGTTTGGGAACAGGTGTGGATACTTTACTTTCATGCGATCCTCACGCTCCCAAGTGAACTCTGGGCCGTGTCGCGTGTTCCAACGAACCTTGACGAGTTTGACACTACTCCTGCGTGTCTTGTTAACCTTCCAATCAGTAACCTCAACAGGTTCTTCAGTTAAGTGGAGTGTGTCGTCAATGTGGACTTCATCGGCAGGAATGACCACTGTTTCTTGAGTTGGACTCTTTTTCAGATTAGATACATGAAATGTATCATGAACACCATTCAGTTCTGCGTGTAGATCCAACTTGTAAGCTACAAGACCAATCCTTTCCAGGATTTTGAACGGTCCAATGTATCGCGGGTTCAACTTCCCACGCTTCCCAAAGCGTGCTACACCCTTCCAGGGTGAGACCTTTCACAAAACCATATCTCCCACTTGAAACTCCAAAGGTTTCCTCCTTTGGTCCGCATAGCTCTTTTGTCGATCACGAGCCGCCTTGATGCGTTCTCGGATTTGCATAATCTTATCAGTAGTCTCTTGAACCAATTCGGGACCAACAAGCTGTCTATCTCCCGCGTCTGCCCAGCATAACGGTGATCGACACTTGCGTCCATAGAGAGCTTCAAATGGTGCAGCTTGGATGCTCGCATGGTAGCTGTTGTTGTAGAGAATTCTACCAAGGGTAAGTGAGTGTCCCAACTACCACCCAAATCCATCACGCAAGCTCGTAACATATCTTCCAACGTTTGAATCGTTCGTTCGCTCTGGCCATCAGTCCGCGGATGGAATGCAGTACTCAGATTCAACTGAGAACCAAAGGCTTCTTGGAAGGATTGCCAAATCCTTGATACGAATCTTCCATCTCTATCAGAAATAATCGAGAGAGGCACTCCATGACGTGCAACAATCTCTCTGAGGTACAGCTCAGCAAGCTTGCTAGTGTTATCCTTTTCCTTGATCGCCAAAAAGTGTGCATATTTCGTCAGACGGTCTACGATTACCTAAATCGTATCGTGACCTCTAGGTGTCTTTGGTAACTTCGTTATAAAATCCATTGAAATCTGCTCCCATTTCCACATGGGTATTTCAGGTTGTTGCAGAAGGCCTGAAGGCTTCTGATATTCGGCCTTTACCTTGGCACAAGTCAAACATTTGCCAACATATGTTGCAACATCGCCTTTCAATCTCGGCCACCAATAAAAATCCTTCAAATCTTAGTACATCTTGTCCGATCCTGGATGGATCGAGTACCTTGATTTATGTGCTTCATCAAAAATTACTTCTCTCAGACCACCAAAGAGAGGAACCCAAATTCTTCCCATGAAACACAACGTTCCTTCATCATTGGGTACTAACTGCTTCTCCATCCCACGGAGATATTCATTCTCAAGATTCTCTTCCTTAAGAGCTTCTCTTTGTGCGGCACGAATGCGCAATGAGAGGTCCGTTTGAACAATCATTTCCTAAGCCCGAACCCTTATGGGCTTAATTCTTTCCTTCCGACTCAAGGCGTCTGCGACCACATTCGCCTTCCCTGGGTGATACTTAATTTCTCAATCATAGTCATTTAACAACTCGACCCATCGTCTCTGTCTCATGTTAAGCTCTTTCTGATCGAATATATGCTGTAAGCTCTTGTGATCAGTAAAGATTGTGCATCGCGTGCCATACAAGTAATGTCGCCAGATCTTTAATGCAAACACCACTGCGCCTAATTCCAAATCATCCGTGGTGTAATTTTTCTCGTGAACCTTCAATTGGCGCAAAGCGTATGCTATAACTTTCTGTCTCTGCATCAATACACATCCCAATCCCTGACGCGAGGCGTCACAATATACCACGAAGTCATCAGTGCCTTCGGGTAGGGATAAGATCGGTGCATCGCAAAGCTTGTTCTTTAACAACTGAAAAGCTTCTTCTTGCTTATCTCCCCATTCATACTTCTTGTCCTTTTGGGTGAGGGAGGTCAACGGTTGAGCGATTTTCAAAAAATCCTCAATAAATCTGCGGTAATAACCTGCCAAACCTAGAAACTGACAGATCTCTGTTGGCGTCTTCGGAGTCTCCCAATTCTTTATCGCTTCAATCTTTGTAGGATCCACATGGATTCCGTCTTCGTTAACCACATGACCAAGGAACTGAACCTCGCGCAACCAGAACTCGCACTTCGAGAACTTCGCGTATAACTTCTCTTCCTTAAGCAGCTCTAAAATAGCTCTTAGGTGTTGTTCGTGCTCTTCCTTCGTCTTTAAATAAATAAAAATATCGTCGATAAACACAATCACAAACTTATCGAGGTACGGCTCGCAAACTCTATTCATCAAATCCATGAAAACTGCTGGCGTGTTTGTCAACCCAAACGGCATAACCAGGAACTCGTAGTGCCCATATCGAGTCCGAAAGGCCGTCTTTGGAATACTCTCCTCTTGAATTCTCAACTGGTGATAACCTGATCGAAGATCGATCGTGGAGTAAAAACTCGAACCTTGTAGTTGATCGAACATGTCATCAATCCTTGGCAAAGGATACCGATTCTTAATGGTCAACTTGTTTAGCTCTCGGTAGTCGATACACATGCGGAAACTACCATCTTTCTTCTTAACGAACAAAACTGGAGCTCCCCAAGGCGAGAAGCTTGGTCTAATAAATCCCTTGTCCAAAAGTTCCTGAAGTTGTGTTGACAGCTCTTGCATTTCTGAGGGTGCAAGTCGATAGGGTGCCTTGGCTACAGGCGCGGCGCCTGGAACCAAGTCTATATGGAATTTGACTTATCGCTGCGGTGGCAATCCTGGTAAGTCTTCGGGGAAGACTTCAGGATATTCCTTCACAACTGGAATGTTTTCTAGCTTCGGCTCAGCGACTTCCTTGTCCACAATGTGTGCCAAGAAGGCAACATATCCTTTCTGCAAGCACTTTCGAGCTTTCAAACAACTAATGATCCTTAGGGGCGTATCGTGCTTCTCTCCATGCACTACAATTATCTCTCCATTCGCCATTGGAATGCGAATGATCTTCTCGTGACATACGATCTCTGCTCAGTTGCTTGACAACCAATCCATCCCGACTACCATGTCGAAGCTTCCCAACTCGACTGGCAGCAGATCAAGCGTAAACTCGTGCTCCCCAAGCTCTATTACGCAACCTCTAATGACTTCATTCGCTTCTACTAGTTTTCCATTAGCTAGTTCTATTGAATACGGAATGTCTAGCTTACTGGCTACCAACCCAAGTATATTCTTAAATTCTAGGGATACAAAACTATAATCGGCACCGGTGTCAAATAGCACAGATGCAAAGCGTTGGTTGATAGGGAACATACCAGTGACCACATTTGGATCTTGGTGAGCTTCCCTCGCACCGATGTTGAAAACCCTTCCATGAGCTTGGTTGATTTTCGGGCATTCTCGCTTGAAGTGCCCAACGTCTCCATAATTAAAGCAACCGGGTCCTCGACCGTTTCTATTCCCATTACCACCTTGATTGTTATTCGCTCCACGGTTTCCATTACCAACTTGGTTCCCAAAATTACCACGATTACCATTCCCGCCATTTCCTCCTTGAGGGCGGTTTCCATACCCATTTCCACCACGGTTGTTGTTTACATTACCACTGCCATAACCTCTCTGGCCACCACGACCAGTACCAGTACCAACCCAGCATGTCTCCTTTGAATGGCCAACCTTCCCACAAGACTCACATTTCCTAAATCTGCACTGGCTGAAATGATGGTACTGGCATACATCACATTTGGGCAGAGCGCCTAGGTAACATTTTCCTTTGTTTTCAACCCCAGTCTTGGCTTCAGCTGGTAAGTTCACATCCATCTTCTTGTTAGCACTGCTGGTACCCTTCTTAAAGTTTGAGAACTTCCTTTTGTTCTCACCGGATGACTCAACGTGAGTCTCCTTCTTTTTCTGGTCGGAAATCGAAAACTTGTTCAATCTGCTCGCCTCTTCAGTTAGCGCTACATTTAGATCAATAGCCTCGGTGATTGTGGCAGGCTTTGATGTTGTCACCATACTCATAATCTGAGGTGCCAACCCCCAAATAAAACGCTCGATGCGTTTGAATTCCGGATCAACCATGTATGGTACCACGCGAGATAGGTCGTGAAATCTCTGCACGTATTCGGAAATCTTTGGGCCGTCCATCTTGAGGTTCCAGAATTCAGTTTCCAGCTTTTGGATTTCAGCCCTGGAACAGTATTTCTTACGCATGAGTTCCTTCATTTCAGCCCAAGTTAAAGCGTATGCTGCTGCCTCTCCTAGTGTTTGAACTTGGAGATTCCACCATGAAAGTGCTCCGTCTAAGAACAATCCGGAGATGTAGGTGACTTGGTTCTCCGGCGCACATTTGCTCATTCTTATCATAGAATCGGTCTTCTCCGTCCATCGAACAAAAGCCACAGCACCCCCGGTGCCGTCGAAATTTAGAGGCTTACAGTCTAAGAACTGTTTATAGGTACAGCCTGTACAAGCAACGTCATTCACGGAAAGCATTAGCAAACGCACATGGAATATCCAAATGTAACGCTATGTGTCTCAAACGACTTAAACATTACCATGAGGTGGGTTACTTCCCAAGGTACCCCCGCTTTGCTCAGAGCGCTGGGCATCGTGCTGTGCTATAGCTCGTGAAATCCATTCTTGTAACTCGGCCTCAGTTATAGGCAGTGTGTTATCTCTTCGAGGAGGCATCTTCTAAAGAAGATAGTATAAGTCAGGTCTTAATAAGTATAGTAAGTACATCACATGTACACGTAATAGCATCTATCAACGCAAATAAACACATAACATCCCAATCATAATGTAAACAAGTATTTCAACAATGTATATAATGAGAATGTTGCGATTGAGCTTTCATATATCAATGACCACAATACAGTTTTACATGTTCTACAATGTACCATATTACACCAAAAGGGACCAAAGGGTCACATCACCCTTGCCCAAAATATCCATCAAACTACGACAATCATGACATCAAAATGTGGTCCTCAAAAGGCTGTGCAAGCTGGCTCAATAGCTACATTCTCACCAAAAGTATGCTACCTGCATAAAACCAAAAACTGCTATGCTGATGGTGGAGGAGGAGGAGGTGGAGGAACGGAAAGCAAACTGCGCAGATGCGCTAGCTCCTCCTCGAGGGCATGAACATGACGCAATAGATAGCTGATCTGCTGCTCCATAGAAAGGAAATGAACATCAAAATCTGGGTATGGTAAAAGAGGAGCGGGCGGAGTCGCGAACGGTGACTGACAAGTGCAAGGTGGAGGACGCGGAATCCTCTCAAGATCCATGACTCTGCGACACAACATCTCCTGCTGGAGCTGTAAGGACAAAAGCAGATCATCCCTCATGTATCCAGTGTAATGGAAGGGATGATATGGATCAGAAACATGCATCGTGTTGGGCGGAAACCAAATCAGTGGCTCGCCCGATGGTGCAGAAGCAAAAGGTGCAGTATGTGAAAACTGTGGCATGAAAGGAAAAGCAGCTGACACAGGTGGGACAGGGCCAGATGGCTGGCTAGACTGTCCTTCCCTTGGACGGGGTGGAGGGATATCCTGTAGGAATGTGATCGGTAAATCAGTGCGGTGTATGTCAGACACATGTGGGTGAAACGGGGCGATATCAACAGGTGCATGTGCAGGTGCAGGTGGGGGAGTAACAGGCCTAACAAAAGGAGGTAGGTCATCATCATCTATCCACCCGTTGCAGATGAATGCATAACGGGGATCTACATGGTCAGCAAAAGGAGCATGGTCTGCGGGTGCAGGTAGAGGGTCAGGTAAAGGTGGTGCAACAACTGGTATGTCAACAGGTGCATGCTCAGGTAGGGGATCGTGAGCAGGTATAGGATTGGGTGCAATCAAAGGCTCAGGGTCAGCTGGTGCTATCTCAAGATCAGCGGGTATCGGCTCGAGATCAGCGGGTATATCAAAAAGCTGGTCGTCAGGAATGAAGTCGACCTCGTGCTCAGGATCAATGTCAGGATCAAACTCATCATCAAACTCAAAGTCCTGTGGAGGAACAGGTGCGGCAGACATAGCTGTGTCAGAATCAGAATCGGTGGGATAACACTGTAATCCCAGTGCGTGTAGAGTAGTAGATGACACAGACTCGAATGAATCAGGACCAGAATGGTCAGACGAAATCTCAACGACAGGAATCTCAACAAGTGGAGCGACAACGGCATCATCGACTGGAGCTCCATCATCCTGGGCATCCTTTGGGGGACCCTCAATAAAAAGATCGATGTCGTCGTCAGACATGGCATTAAGAGGCAGATCCTCGAGAGGAAATGCAGCAAGAGGAAGAGGAGCGGGGATCGGAACAAGAAGAAGATCCTCGCCCGGAAAACCATCAGCTAGCGGTATATCATTGCCAAAATATGGTAAAGCAAACGGCTGGAAATCATCATCATCGCTACTCGTAGTGTCAGATGTAAAAACCTCATCCTCTGGGATGATCTCATCATCTGAAACTATGGCCATAGGGTCTATGGTATCTGATACTCCACTATCAGAAGAGGACATGGTGTTTGTGACAAAACAATCACACATATGCACATATATCAACAATCATCAAATAAGCATATAAGTAGTAACAATGTAAGCATGTATGTATCCTAGTCTTCCCAAGACTATCCCACCCAGCCTCTCAGACTGAACTACTTAGTCTCTCAGACTAAACCTCCCAGTTTCTCAAACTGAACTACCCAGCTAGTCTCTCAGACTAACTCCCCAGTCTCTCAGACTGACTACCCAGCTAGTCTCTCAGACTAACTCCCCAGTCTCTCAGACTTAATTATAAACAAATTCTTTGAAATGTACTTTGTGTCTTTTATTTGTAAAGATGTTTGTTTCCTGGATCTGGACATTTCGTGTATGCAATGAAAACATGTTATGAAAACCTTTTCGTGAGAGCCCTAATGATCGTAGTCTAGACTCGAGAAAGAATCCTAGTTCGCTACGATCGAAGCTCTGATACCAAGCTGTCACACCCTGACTTTTGCGGAAGCGTGGTTATTGGTGTGACTTACTTAATACCATAGCATTCAATCATAACAACGCTATATGATAAAACCTTTAGATGTTCATCCATAAATTAAGTTTGAAAGTAGCACAACATAAATTGTCTGAAACGTTGACACTGAATTCAAATCACAAACCATAACATGTTTTAATGAGTTCACGAAGACTCGACAACATAACTTAAACCAACCCGAGCTTAGAACCATGTATCTCGTCCAGGATTAAGATACATCTCCTAAACTCTAAAGACTTGGATGACATCGTTTATTTATAACGCAACTTGAAAACATGCAACACCTGCCAGATCCACTTAGTTCCCTGAAATACATGTAGTTTAAAAACATCAACAAAAGTTGAGCGAGTTCATGTGTTCGTGTATGAATAAACCTTTAAAGTATGTTGTATGTATGTATGTCCTTGGTATGTAGCAATAAGGAAAACAGATCACCAATGGTTTGCAAGGCCATTGATATGTGTGAAATGATGCAGGAAAACTCAAACCTAGCAAATTTGTACCGGGCCTCCGGTTGGAAGACATAGTCACCCTATGGGCCACCCTGGTCCCCATGGGTGTGGGCTCGCTACACCCAAATAGATCTATCACTCATGTCCCTGGGTCCTACGACGAGGATTAATGGCCTTAAGTGTTATACCCACCTTTCACATGATCTAGCAGTAACCCTCCTTAGCTAACCATACCATGTATAAAACGTTGGTAAACAATTGTAACATGTATTTCACCCCCGAAGTATAAAACAAAACAGTTTAAAGAAAAGGGGGACATGAACTCACAGTACTGCGTCTTCGGTACTCGCAACTCAAACCTTGTCAGCAAACACGACTACCTACAACGTACTAATGTTTTGGAGTTACGTTTCTTTTAAGTATTCAATATTATTCCAAGTTAAAATTACTTGTTAAAATAATAAATATTTCAACTTAAATTTTATTTAAGTTTTGGAATAATTGTTAAACAATATTTTTGTAACAATACTTCTCAAGTATTTCCTTCCCAAGGATGGGGATATTTCATACATGTATATTCGTATTCCTGTGTTTGTAGTTCCAAAATATATTTTCAAGTCCTATTTTAGAAAATATATGTAGACTTATTTTGTCCGGAAAGAATGTATTTCCCAGAAAATATATATCTTTCCCAAAAATCATATATCTTCCAAATATTCCAAGAAAATATATTTTACTTCCCAAAAATAATATATTTTCTCCTTGTCGAAAATATGATATACTTTATAATAATAATAAAAATCATATTTTCGTTTCTTTCGTATCCAAAATAATGTTTACCAAAAATATATTTATAACGGTATTTTCCGGAATATTTTGTAAGTTACGTTCTATCGTTCGGTTCCACAATATTATGTGTGTAACTTATATATTTATTCCTTTGTGATTTTTGGTATTATTTTGGATTGTAAGTTCTTGGTATTTTGTTAAGTTATATTATTTTAATCCCTAAAATAATATAACTACTACACAAAGTATACAAATAATCACACACAATGTGTCTTTAATGAAAATATATATTCTAAATACATATTTATCCATCTTTATTTATAGAAATCAACCTCCAATACTTGTATTTTTGTAACAAATTCTATGGCAAAGTTTATATTGAAAACCATAGTTAAATACACTTGTAAATACTTGTTAGAAAATATTTTTCTAAGTGTTTATATTTTTAGAAAATTTTTGCCATTGTTTCCCCTAAAAATGGAGGTGTCCATGCTATCAAAGCATATAATTTTCTTTTCAAAAATCATCACAGACAATCAACAATCAATCCCTAAACAACTTACACTTACCAAGTGCAAAAACTATACAATTTACATAACAACATGAACTTGATCTTTCACAAAAACTTGTAGTAACTTGGTAGTGTTTTTAGTAGGTTTAGTTACCCTTTAAAGTGTGTTTACTTCTTTAAGAATCTCATTCTTGGAAGGTTTGGGTGTTTACAACTTGTAAACATATTTTACAAAAACGTTTCTTTGTGAAATCCTCTTGTTTCTCAAGTGTTTCTACACTTGTGTTATCACTAAAAATAGTGTGTGTTTAAGTAAGAACCATGATCTTCTAAAAATCACATTTTGAACTTGGTTCTTTTGGAAAACCATTCATTATTCTTAGATCTATAAGATTATCAACTCACTTGATTATTATTTTTCAAGAAATCATTTTATTTTTCAAGTTCATGCTTACACATGAGGATGATCATCTTGTTTCATAACATAATCATCCTCTCACTTGCTAGATCATGTGTTTAATCACAATCTAGCAAGCTCCTTATGATGATCAACATCATAATCTCAAGAAAATAGCAATCAAGTATCATTCATACACTAAACAACATAGTTTCATCATGATTTCATCATATTTCAAGCTTATGTTCATGTTTCTTCATTAGGTTCTTTAGTGTTCTTCATGATCATCAATGTATAACATCTTTTATCCATCAAAATATGAAGTAACAAAGGGTTATGAGAGTCTTACTACTAGCTCTATGGCTAGGGATGAACACAAGAGATGGTGATGACAAAAGTGGAGGATAATAGCAAATGATGAAGGTCCTTGAAGATCCACAAGCTCCAAGCTCCCTTGTATGAAGTCTAACACCCTTGTATGTGCTTTGAATGGATGAGAAAGATTGAATGAAGGTGGGTGTATGGTGGGTGGTGTTCGGCCGGGAGCAAGAAGGAGAGGGAAAGAAGGATGAAGATGTTGGGTGTTGTTTGATGAATGAAGGTTAGAACTTTCAAGGTTAATCTTATAACCATGTTACCACATAAACCCTTGGATAATATGCCTCTTAGAGTACAAACATATCTATTAAACAATTGAAATAAAATCAAGTGTGTAAGGGCCTTGGTGGCCGTGAGATAGGTGGGGGGGGGGGGTATAGGTGTAGCTTCAAACCATCTAGTTAGTTTAAGATTCAAATCCAAGTATAGTTAGGTGTTTAGGTTATGAGATATTTTATAAGGGGTGTTATGATGTTCGGGGATCATAACTAGCTCAGAAATAATTAAACAATGCTTCTAGTGTAATTTTGGTGTTTCGGGCAGTGTCCGGTTGTTTGGTTAGATACCGGTTCGTTAAAGCGTCAAACTATTCCGTTTAGTGATCTTTATGTACCCTTTTGTGACACTTTTAATTCCCGACACTTAGGAAAGCATTCAAGACCATTTAGTCATATTTTTACATGAAACTAGCTTGTTAAAAAGCTGATTTTTGCTGAAAAATGCAGAATTCTGCACTTTGGGTGAGTTTTAGGCACTTCCCGGCACCTAAACTATCACTTAGGAATGCAGTTTTGTGGTCCTTACTTCCCTACACACTAGTGTAGAACTTGGTTTCTGGCTCATACTGGGTCTCAAAACATTGTCTGTCTATGTACTGAACATCGTCGGCATTTTTCTGAGTTATCCGCTAACTGTGCTAGCTGTGCTTTGTGCATCATGTATGTCACTAAGAGTTTGTATGTAAAAATGATGTGACAATATGAAATGTGATGCACATGTATGTATGATGCAGTAATCAGAAAGCAGTTTAAGTTATCAGTTGTAATTCAGCACAGTCATTAAGCACTAATTAACATTAATTAATTGTACGGATACCTGGATTTTTGACGGTTGTCACAAATGTTCTGACTTAACTTAAAATTTTAACCTTGTTAGTGCTAAAGGACGAAAGATGTAACAAATTTTCCAAATAAAGGATTGTGACCGTGATTATTGAAGTTAAAGTCTATCCGTTGCAATCTGATACAAACATAAAGGACGCGAAGTGTAATTTCCCAAACCTTTTTTAAGAATGCGTTTTGGTATTAGGTTGATATGTAATAACATTTATTAAAGGCAACCATAATAGCAAAAATGAATACGTAAATCATATGGGCATGGTTATGACTTTGCTAGAGCCAAGTAGCAAGATCAAAGGGATCACGGTCACAACACACAAAACAACCACAAGGATAGACTTGAGTGCATCTTGTTGTCTTGAACGACTCCCACTAATTCCAAGACTCCTTTTGGCATTTGGGTTTGCTCAGGTCTTCGTATCAACAATATTTAACAAGTAAGCATAATATAGACAAAAACCCTTTCTATTACAACTTCGAAAATGGGCCAAAACCATAAACTCGTCTATTACAACTTTGAGCCGCAAAAAAGGGCCAAAACCATAAACAAAACCAAACATAAAACACAACCACAAGGTCGGGCCCGATTTACATATTCAACATAACCAAAGGTTTGTTTGGGCAAGTTTTGGTCAACCAAAAATTAACAATTAAAAATATGACCAAAATATATATATTGCCCAAACTAAAATAAATCAAAACTTTAAACTTTTAAAGTTTGTGACTTATCATTCCGGTGAAAAAGACGGTTTCGATTTGCATGTGGTGAGTATCGGCTCTGATACCACTGAAGGGTATCCGTGTATAATATTTTTTTTGAACCCGGTTCATATATGTATATATTTATTTCTTACAAATATTAGTCAAAACACTTTTGATAAATATGTGTACATACATATATGTTAGTTAAATAAACTTTAACTATTAAAAACTAGTATTTTATCACCAGCCGGGGGTCTCACTGGAAGCAGCCTCTCTATTTCCTGGGATAGAGGTAAGGCTTGCCTACATCCTACCCTCCCCAGACCCTATCAATAGCTTTGCTATAGGTGGGATTATACTGGGTATGGTTGTTGTTGTTGTTGTATTTTATCCCCATGTTGCGGGGCGTTGGTCGTAAAACCGTGCTAGGTAGTAAGCGAACAACAACCAAAACTTGAAAAATCGTAAAATAAAAATGTGAATTTATACTATCATGTGACGTCAAACGTAGGCAAAGACAAAAACGAATTTATGTCGTGAGCTGGCGTAAAATACGGACAAACTAGGATTTATATGGAAAAACTTTAACTTAAAGAAAAAAAAGTTAAACTTGCAAGAAAAAAATGAAATATAGAAATATGAGGGATTAAAAATATAAACTTTAATAAAAGAAAAAATATATTGCAAGACAACCAAAAAACAACCCTCCACAGTCCACCATTGATTCTCTATGATGGAAAAGAGTAAAAGAGATAAAAAAACAAATGGATGACATTTTATTAATAAAAAAAAACTCTCCACCAGTCCACCATTCGATTCTCTCTATGATGCAAAAAGACAGAGAGTAAAAATCAAAGGGATGACATTTTAGTAATTAAATCATCAATGAGGGTTAGCTTTGATACCGTAGCCAAACTTGAAATGTTCTATATAGTAATATATACATTTTTAAGCAACAGAAGCATCGGTAACAATATATAAATAATATGAACACTTTTATACCAAGGGGTATCCGCAATGGAACAAGATCATCGACATGCAAACACGAAATAAAAACACAAACCATAGGGGTTTTAGATATACCTTCGATTAGTAAATAACCGGTTGAGACACCGAGGTTCAACGAACATGTGCTAGTGACACGAACTAACGAAACGCAGGTATAGGCCCGGGTAGTGGCGGCGGTGTCCGGCGACGGCCTCGCGGGGGGGGGGGGGGGGGACGGGTGTGGGTGTTTTGAGAGTTTTGTGCAAAATTATTCTTACATAATGAAAGACGAAAATCCCAATCAAATAGAAGATGGGGATTCATGCATGTTTGTCAAGTGGCGGACATGCATATGCATGTGCGATAAGTGGTAAAGAGACTATGCATGCGCAACAAGTGGCGATGCAATGGTGCATGCGCGACAAGTGGCGTAGCACGGGTGCATGCACGACAAGTGGCGAGATGAGTGTACTTGTCTCACCCGGTCCATGTACCCGTCTCTTAGTTAATACCCGCAACAAGATTTATTAATAATATAAATCCGCTCATGATCCGTTTCGCACATCGTTTGTAATTAATTACCAGTTAAACCAATTAAGTGGATTTAGTTCGTTGTCCACGGTGTAACTTTTACTGGTCAATACTCGGTCTGTAGAGCTGACTTATTGAACCGGACATAAATATCCAACAAAATAACATAGAGACTCGAAGAGGTTTTGAAAGAGAAGAAAGAGAAAACAAACTATCCACATGTGGCATTCGGTCGCAATGCATAGAAACCCGAAGAGGTTTGAAAGTGGATATGTAGCTTTGTGTATTTGTATAAGAAAAATACATTTATATTATGTTATTCTATACTACCTTATTAAGAGAACTAGGATTTCTACTCTTTTGGTAATTTTACATTGTGCACACATTTAAAGCAACATGTAAAAGAGAGTCAAGCTATTTTAGAGGGGGTAAACTTGCGCATTGTCCAAAAATTTAAGACAATTTAAGGGTATTTTAGAGATTTTGACACCTTTGTAACTTATAATTAAGATGACATGTGAAGAGTCTAAGTTAATTGTTATTCTAAATAAATTTATGCATTGTGTAAAAGTATTAATAATCTTTATTATTATTATTATTATTATTATTATTATTATTATTATTATTATTTATCTATATCTATGTTATATTATACTATACTATATAAACCATTTCCTATGTACTAAATAATAAATTTCCATCAATTTTTAAGATGGCATATGAAGGTTAAGTTAAAATGCCTAACTTTTTGTCATATTCTTCCATTCCTACCCCTCTTCTCTTCCCTTGATCAATGACTTTTATAAGCTATTATGAATTTATATTAAACCATCAGTTTAACGTGAATCCAATCCACAATTTATATAATATTAAATATTAATATGACAATTTGAAATGGATTTATAAAATTACAGATACTAACCAAAGTGTAATTCAAATATTGTTAAGGGCTAGAAGTGTAAATTTTAAAAGCATTCCTTTTCCCTTTGTTGGTAACCGAAAGAGAGGTCTTCCTTAGTGTAACCAATGGCTTTTATGGCCATTGAAAGAGAAGTTATGAGATAATGATAATTATTCGAACAATCTGTTACAACATTATATATATTAATAATTTGCAACAAGCATCCACTCACTTATCTGAATATCTCCACACCGATCTGAACGTCCCTATCACCGCCGGCGACCATCGTTTTTACGGCCACAAGAATGAGAGACAGCGCACACCCGATTCCAGTGAAGTGAAGTACGACGGCAGCGGTGGAAATTTTCAAGACTAGGCCCAGTGGTAGAAATGAGGAACAACCGATCAGCGGCGGAAGTGCAACAACGGTTGGTGCAGGCGGCGGTGGTGTTATCGACTGTATTTTTATTGTAGTTAGTTTTTGGTTATATTTATTTTTAATAATATGTGTTATGGATTGTATGAGTGGTTTCTTATTATTCCTCAATCCTCAACAATGTGTACTGTATATGAAGTTGAAAGCTAAATAGAATAATAATTACTTGTTGATTTACTGTTGAATTTGCAACTGTATGTTTTGTTTCTTGTTGCTTAATTTTTAAACATTTTTTTAGATGTTCACATTTTCTATTGAAGGTGGTAAAGCACATTTGATCGGTAACCACCTGAGTAAACAGAGAGGGTTTACTGGTCCGCGGAGTCATTAAAGTTTCTGCGAGACTCAATTCCTCTCTCAACTTTGGTGTATAAGCTTTTTTACATTGCATTTAAGCTACATTGTCTGTTGCTGCTTGCATTATCAAATCAATTCATGATGACTAGATAATCAAACCATTTAGTTGTACTGAATTCATGGATCTAAGCTTCGACCAATGTGATTGAACAAGTATAAAAGCAAAACTAAACACACACATGCTTAATCTATTTAAACACACTCCAAAGTCAGAACATGCCAAAGCCATATTATAGAAGACAATGGTCAATCAATTTTAAACCAATAAAAGCATTACTTGAATATCCACATGTTATCAAGTGTTCTTTCATGTGAAAAGATTGGAATATTGCTCGATAATAGTTCGTCAAATGCTTTTTTTCTTATGATGAATAGTTTTTTTTCCTTCATTACAATATATATATCATGTTCTCTTTGAAGTTGTTCCATGAAGAAATCTCTTGGATAATACATGCACGTCACAGGTAAAATACTCTTATATTCTTGTGGTTGATTTGTGCTACAAATTACAATAATTTATGTAATATATAGTTAGTTAATGATATTATACATGTGATTATAATTTGGCTTATAATTCTACCAACAGGTTTAAAATCTATTCACTCTATAATCAGCACACAAACACAATATTTGTTTTATTTTTACTATTTGCTTGACTACTTTGTTGGTAGCTTCATGTTGTTTGCTAAGGTGTAACTATGATGTTTCTGTGTTTAGTATAGCTAATAATTTTTTAATGATTTAATTCGTAGGTATAGCTAGAAGGTAAAGTTGCCTGATGCGTATCATGTTCCCGCCACGTATCATCGACTCAGCTGCAACGCGCTGGTTCCCACTATATATTTAATGTATCCCTATATTTTTTTTGAGCGGCCAACAAACTTAATCCCGAGCACTCTCGAGGCACCCATTGGACAAACGGAGTACTCCGAGAGTAACCCGAGTCCACCACCAATTTCGGGGAAAACCCGGCAACCCACCCGACCGTAGGCACGACGGTGAAATTACCGGTAACACCCGTTTCGCTCAAGGATCCAACCCAGGTTTCCCTGGGTCTCCTATCATTGCCCACCAGTGCCTCACTCTGCACCAAGTGGGAGTCGAACCTGCATCTTTCAAGAGAAATGCAAGCCCTACACCACTTGATCTAGAGATCATTGGCAATGTATCCCTATATTACTTAGGGGCTGTTTGGTAGCCTCTTAATGACCATTCAGATGCTACCTCTTAATGGTTTAAAACCTCTGAATGAATAAGAGGTAACCTCAAGTCTGAATGGTTAAGAGGTAACATCTGAATGGTAAATCATCACATGTCACATTCTTCTAGATTCTCATTGGTAAAATTCTTAATGGTTCCATTAAAAGGTAGCCTGTTAATGACCATTCAGAGGCTACCAAACAGCCCCTTAGCAAATTTGGTCCCCCTTACTAACTTACTATTCAATTTTAATTTGTTTTAATTGATGCTTTAAAAGATATACCCCAATCAATAAATAACACGTACCCACTACTTTTTATTTATTTTTTTCTTTTTCTTTTTATCATAATTTTGATATACCAAGCATATGAGTACAAGGTCTTTGATTTTTCATTTATATAAAAGTGTATTTATAAATATTAAATTAAGAAAGGACATTGTTGCTTATACTTAAATTTTTTGAAAAATATATACATCAAAACACATATTAAATGTTTATACCTACTAACATTTTAATATACTTATTGGTTCAATAACCAAAAATTTATTATTAGTCTTCAATCTAATCCAATCATTAGATTTTTACGGACACATCACAATTGGCTTACCTAAATTACGTATACAATTATGAGTCTAATCGCAATTAGTTTATCTAAATTACATATATGATTATGAACCCACTGCAACACGCGGGTCTTTTATACTAGTACTTATTAGTATCAAAAAGAAAAAAAAAAGAAAAATACATATATATTCTGTTATTACTTATTAGTATCAAATTTGTTAACATCCAAAGATCCTACTCAAATGTCATTATGTCAATAAAGTTACTACGGTTATGCTTGCACAACCCAACATTTTTTCCACTAAAAACAAAACAAAGGCGTATCTATCTATTATACTAAAGCAAAATAAATGTTGACCATTTGACCATGATATGGCAATGGTCTTTGGCCAGATAATTGTGTTTTAGGCGCCATATCTCAATTCTTAATCAATTCTCCTACCGCCTCACAATTCCATCATTCTTCTTTCACACGCTCCTTTGATTTTGGTCAATCCAAACCATAATTGTTCATCTCTCTCCAATCAATCCAAACCCTAATTGTTCGCCTGTATACGTTTCATCTTTCTCAAATTCATCTATCTCAAAGTCCAAACCTAAATGCCAAGAAAAAAATAAGCCAATGGATCTTCTGTTGATTTCTCAAACTCAAACCCTAATGGCGATTTCTCAAACTCAAATCCTAATGGGGATGCGAAGAAAAATCTAAGCCAATCGATTGGATCTTCTGTTGATTACTCTTTTTCTAATCTTCTATGAATCATGGTCCCTCAACCAAGGTGGGTATGTATTTCCGATTTGTGCTCTGTTTCAAGTTATTAGAGTCGAAACCCTAATGGTTTATTTACTTGATCACTGAAGGTTTGTTTTAACAAATATTTATTAGGGATCTTTTAGTTAACAACTTTTTGTAAGCACAGCCCGTTACAACAATAGTATTGTTTTTCGAAAAAGTGATTTGGGAGAATGAGAACGTAGAACGGGTTTAACTGATTGTAAGTAGATGGTTCGGACCTCCTGCTACTGGCTCAATCCTTCATGATTGTTTGTTAGTTATTTTCTTTTTTTTCCTTTTCATTTTGTTTGTTATTTTCCCCAAATTGATATTATTTATCTTATCTTTTTTTTTTGTACGTGGGCTTCGTGAGAATAATGTATCCTTGATGATGTTGTTGATGAGAGATGCTGGAGTGATTTAGAATTCTGCAAGATTACAAAGGTTTGTTATCCCTTCTTTCACACGTTGTAAGGAAATTGTTTTCTAATGGGAGTTCATTGTAGCCATTATTAGTACATGTTTTATGTGCTTATGGTACAATTGAATATGCAGAGATTAGTTTGCTATGTGTTGATGCATGGTTTGATTTTTTTTTTTTTTTTTTGAGGTTGGAAAGGCGATAACAATACCATTTTTTTTTGTTGCTCTTGGAAGCTTGAATAAGATGAAGAAGAAGAAATCTGATAATGGTTAGTTCGAGAAAGGTGCAATATAAGGAGTGTGAAGGGGAAATCTTTATTGTATCAGTAATTGATACAAACAAAGAAACCATTACTTATTTATTTCGGGTTAAGACATATGTAAACTTACCTACAGGGGGGGGACCATTAGCGCACTATTGTTAGTAAATGGGTCAATGGGTTGAAACCTGAAAGTTACCTGTGTTGATGATCTTTCTCTTTTTAGGTGATTTCTCTTTAACTTTACAACTGCAGAGACTTGCAGGATCAGAAGAAGTGATCCCTATTGCTGATGTTAGTCGATCATTTGACTTTACAGAAGCGAAGGATATTAGAGAATTTGTAAAAGCATCTTTACTTGATGTGACAACCCTCAAAAATTACATGTAATCCGTACAATTTATTAAATGATAATTAAAGTGCTTGATGACTGTGCTGAATCATTTAACTGCTCTCTGATTTCTGTGTTATACTTACATGTGCGTGTTAGCATACTAGTAGTATACAGAAAAGTTACTAAAACGTCCGGTGTGTTTTCCTATGTGTTAGGAATAAATTGCGTTACAAAAATATATAAATAAGACGCCTTACGGAACAATTTAACAACTTAACGGAACAGTATCCGACCGAACAACCGGACATTACCCGGGACACCAAATATTTGTTAAACACATTGTGTAATTATTTTTGGCTAGTCATGATCCCCGTCTATCATAACACCCGTTATAAATCACCAACTAACAACACATGAATATATTACAAGAAATATAACTCATGTTTACCACTTTAGTCACAATGTTACATTAAGACCCCCCCCCCCCCCCCCCCCCCCAACGATTCTAGTCCCTCATGGACCCCACCACATCTTCACACCTTACTTCCAATATTTGATTTGATTTTATTCAATTGTTTATTGGATACATTACTTGCAAACATACACAAGATATGTAAGAAATTATAAGAGTATGGCCCTTTAGATCATCAATCATCACATCTAAAATCACACTCCAACTTCTCTCTCTCTCATTTCGGTTCTACCACATAACCGAAACCACCATTACCTCTCCAACATCTTCATCTTCTCCAACATATTGTGCCATTCAAAGCTTCAAAGGATCTATGGAGGTTGCAACTTAAGGGGACTTCAAAGGAGCTTGTTCTAGCTTGATTCTTCATCTTTTCTCATCACATTTCTTCACTAGATTTCAACCCTAGCTTTAAGCTAGTAGTAAGTCCCTTGTTACACTCTTGTTAATCTTGTTTCATCTCGTTTTTTTTATGATCTAAGTGTGTAGTATGTTCACATCACTAAAATGACAAGAACATGAGTTATGAATATAAAAGTTACATAAAAGTTTACTTGTGGCTGATTTTTGAAGCGGAATCTTGTTGGTTTGAGGGTTGGGTAAATCATACTTGATGTTTAAAAGTTGTTTTCTTGCTAAATCCATTGTTCGGACACTCGTTGATGCGATTTAGTAATGTTTAAACTTAAAAATAACATGCTGATGCATTTTTACAGCCGCCTTCAACAGGCTGTAAACGGACTTTAAAAACTCGAAAAACGGAATTTCAAAAGCCTAAATCGTGTCTTTTCGAAAAACGAAGAAAATGGCGCTGGAATCGTATTTTTCTGAGGTCGGTTACTATTTTAAAAATCTGTTTTCGTGACAGCAGCTAAGGCTGATTTTTACTGCAGAAAATTGGGCTGTGCGTTTTCGATCACAACTTAAAACCTGAACCGAACCAGCCCCTGAAACTTTTATCAAAAATGGTCACGGATGTATTTGTGACCCTCGAACTGGAATTTCGATAAACGGACTTACGAGGAATTTTTGACGAATTTTTCCGTATACTGTGATCAGAATGTAACAAATCTGATCACAGTTCGGTAAACGATTTTCTATAAATTACTGATAATGAACTAGACCCCGATATTTTTACACAATGATCAGAATGTAACAAATCTGATCACAGTTCGGTAAACGATTTTCTATAAATTACTGATAATGAACTAGACCCCGATATTTTTACACAATAATTTGTGGGTCGATTAGGACGTTCCGCAAAAATTTGGGAATTTTTGGAATAAGTTAAGTATTTTATTTAAATGTCCGAAAACAGCCGGTTTTGAATATAAATGCTGAATTGACATAAGTTGTGACTTGCGTGTTTAAATGTCGAGTATGCTATCAGTGAATGATCTAACATGTTATATGTGTTACGTGCAATATCGTATGTCTGTTTATGAGTGGGGAATGGATGGGAAGTTCATATGGGCATAAATCGTTAAAGTGTGTACCTGTTATGTGGATGAAGTAATGTGCAAATAAACCATACGTAGGATACGTGTTATGCATGAGAAACTGATTGTTATCCGTACCTTATTAGGACGTGATTGACCGACCTTGACTGTTACCTATATTTGAGAACCTAACCGAGCAAACCGAGGTGAGTTCACACTCTTTCTAAGGCATGGGGTTCCCAGGGGTTGGGAATGGGATTGAATAACTACTTGTACTATCATTACTATTAAACTACTTTTTACTGTCCTCGGATTGAAGGGCACGTACGTAAAACCTACGTACACGATCATAAGACCATCAACTCTATCACTTTAAGTCCCTCAATTATCGACTTAATCGCCGAGGCCTATGGCGAGCGGGTCATTAGTTAATAGCGCTATTAGGTTTAACAAACCTCACACCGTGCCAGTCGGACGGGCGTGTACTAATGGACTATGGGCAAAGAGTCAATGCTGATAGACATTGACTTAGGGCACCTCTTATATTTTCGTAGCAGTCGATACGCGTGGTCTAGTAACACATGGGAAACCCCCACTAATCTTCGCAAACATGTCAGAAAGACCGCGATGCAAACTTATACGATACATGGTTTTCAAAATGAACAGATGATTTGCGAAACGAATGCTATAACTAAACAACCAACTGTGAATTCACTCAACTTTGTTGTTGACTCGTTGCTACATGCCTTACAGGTCGCTAAACATTTGGAGCTTGCACGAGGAAGGAGTCGTTGTGGTGTGCGGACGGTTATGTCCAGTGTTTAATGTTTAAAACATTATGAACTTATTAAACCTATGTGTTGGACTTTAAACTTATGAACTGCGAACTTATGTTTTGAAATTTACGTTTATGCTTCCGCTGTCTAAATTAAAAACTTGGTTAACTAGCTTTTGGTCACCAAACGTATTGTGGTTGTCTTCATTTACTTAAGTACGTTGTTCAGTATGATTGGTGGCTCGATCCTGGTCATGTCACGCCTCCAAGCGGTGATACCCCGCATGGTGGATTTTGGGGGTGTGACAGATTGGTATCAGAGCCATTGGTTATAGTGAACTTGGTTTTAAAAAGGGAAAAGCTTTTTGATAAAACCAGACTATAACCTGTACAGTGCTCAACGATACACAACGACGCTTCGCTCCACGTGCAAGACTCGACACCATAAGTTGTATGATTTATGTTATATTGTCGGTTAGATAGTTCTCACCGTGTATTTGATAATGTTTTAATTGCTATTTGAACCTTGCGTGCTTACTCTCTACTATCGTCCCACACTTACGCACTTTCGCGACACTTTTCTCACCTACGTTGTTTCGTTGTGAAGATCATGAGTGGACGCTTGAACCTAACTCAAGCCCAGCTAACGGCTTTGATCAACGAACGAGTTGCTGAGGCACTCGCAGCTGTTCCTGCAGGAGGTATAACCTGCCATATCAACTCACCTTAGGATGTTTAGATCCTACCTCCGCAAACCAACGCTCGTGCTTAACTTTGTCTTTTATTCTCGCGCAACAGGTCAACATGCTCAGCCTCCTGTGTGCACATTCAAAACGTTTATGGACTGCCAACCTACCACTTTCAGTGGCACCGAAGGAGCAGTGGGCCTTCTTCACTGGTTTGAAAAACTTGAGTCAGTTTTCGAGATGTGCGAATGCCCCGAAGACCGTAGGGTGAAATATGCTACCGGAACACTTGAAGGAGCTGCGTTAACCTGGTGGAAGGCGCAAGTTCAACTACTAGGACTGGCAGTTGCTAATGCCACACCCTGGAATGGTTTTAAAGAGCTGATCAAGGAGGAGTACTGTAGTCGGGATGACATCCACAAACTAGAAGTGGAATTTTACCATCTAAAGATGACGGGGTCTGAGATTGAAGCGTATACTAAGAGGTCAAACGAACTGGCCATCCTGTGTCCAACTATGGTGGACCCTCCCATCAAACGAATCGAGCTGTACCTCAATGGCCTTGTACCAGAGATTCAAAGTCACGTAACTTCAGCCAACCTGGGTACAATTCAGCAAATTATCAAGTTGGCTCATCGAGTCACTGACCAGGCGGTGGAGCAAAACAGGCTGCCCAAACGAATCAGTGCCACAGCTACTTCTGATGCACCTACCGACAACAAGCGAAAATGGGATGGAAACTCCAGTAAGGGTTCTGCTTCGGCTCAGTCTCAGCAACGAAAGACTGATGACTACCAGAGTCCTGGTCAGCAATCCTCCGGTAATCAAGGACAGGGTGGGTATCGAGGAAACCACCCAAAGTGCAACAAATGTAACAGACACCATAGTGGTCAGTGCAACAAAGGTCGTTGTCAGAGATGTCATAAGTTGGGTCATGAAGCTAGGGATTGCAGGAGCCCGCGTCCTGCGAATCAGAATCGCCAACAACAACAAGCCCCACAGAACCACCAGCAGCAACAACAGCAGGGAAATAAAGGATGCTTTCAGTGTGGCGCTGAAGGCTACTTTAAGAGGAACTGCCCCCAGCTGAACCAAAACCAGAACAATAACCAAAGAAACGGGAACCACAATGGAAATAACAACGGAGGCAACAATGGAGGTAACAATAATGGCAATGGCGCCCAAGGTCGTGCTTTCGTGATTGGTCAGGGAGAAGCAAGGAACGATCCCAACGTTGTGATGGGTAAGTTTCTTCTGGATGACTTCTTTGTTACTATTTTATTCGATTCGGGTGCCGATACTAGTTATGTGTCCGTAAAAGTTAGCCAAATGCTTAAACGTACCCCAACACTTTTGAACACCAAACACGCGGTAGAGCTAGCAAATGGTAAAAGTCTTGAAGCCACACATGTAGTTAAAGGTTGTAGCCTCGTCTTAGCCGGTCAGACTTTCTCTATCGATCTTATTCCTATCACACTGGGTAGTTTCGACGTCGTTATTGGGATGGATTGGCTATCTCATCATCAAGCGGAGATTGTTTGCAAGGAGAAAATCATCCGCATTCCTCGTTCTGGTGAAGAACCTCTCATGATTCGTGGCGACAAGAGTGGTGCTGTCGAAGGCATCATCTCTTTCCTTAAGGCCCAGAAGTGTTTGCGAAAGGGCCACACTGCCATTCTAGCACTCGTTACCGACACATCAACGGAAGAGAAGAGAATTGAAGACATACCTGTTGTACGCGATTTTCCTAAGGTATTCCCTGAGGAATTACCTGGTCTTCCTCCTCACCGCCAAGTTGAATTTCAAATCGAGCTAGCTCCTGGAGCAGCGCCAGTAGCTCGAGCACCATATCGTCTAGCTCCATCAGAACTCGAAGAACTATCCACACAACTACAAGAGCTCTTGGAAAAGGGTTTTATACGTCCTAGCTCTTCGCCCTGGGGAGCTCCAGTCTTGTTCGTAAAGAAGAAAGATGGTACCTTCAGAATGTGTATTGACTACCGCGAACTCAACAAGGTGACTGTGAAGAATCGTTATCCTCTTCCACGTATTGACGACTTGTTCGACCAGTTGCAAGGGTCGAGCTATTACTCCAAGTTTGACTTGAGATCGGGATACCATCAGCTGAGGGTCCGAGATGAGGACGTCTCCAAAACAGCATTCAGAACTCGTTACGGCCATTACGAGTTTCTGGTTATGCCTTTCGGGCTGACGAATGCACCAGCGCTCTTCATGGATCTCATGAACCGAGTATGCAAGCCTTACCTGGATAAGTTCGTTATTGTGTTCATCGACGATATCCTGATCTATTCTAAGAGTCAGGAGGAACACGAGCAGCATCTACGTCTTATGTTGGAACTTCTTCGAAAAGAGCAATTGTATGCCAAGTTTTCAAAATGTGACTTCTGGCTTTGCGAAGTCCACTTTCTAGGCCATGTGGTAAACAAGGATGGGATTCATGTTGATCCATCCAAGGTTGACTCAGTCAAGAACTGGCCTGCACCCCGCACACCAAAAGAAATCCGCCAATTCTTGGGTTTGGCAGGATATTACAGAAGGTTTATCAAAGACTTCTCCAAGATTGCGCAACCTCTCACTTCACTGACTCAGAAGGGTGTCATCTATCGTTGGGGTGATGCACAAGAGTCCGCATTTCAACATCTAAAGGATAGACTTTGTAGCGCGCCTATCCTCTCATTGCCCGAAGGCACCGATGATTTCGTGGTTTATTGCGACGCTTCCATCCAAGGACTTGGTTGCGTATTGATGCAACGTGACAAGGTCATTGCCTACGCATCGCGCCAACTTAAAGTTCACGAAAGAAACTACACTACTCACGATCTGGAGCTGGGAGCAGTTGTATTCGCGCTTAAGATATGGAGACATTACCTGTACGGTACCAAGTGCACCATTTACACCGATCACAGGAGTCTCGAGCATATCTTCAAGCAAAAGGAGTTAAACATGCGTCAACGCCGATGGGTTGAGCTCTTGAACGATTACGAATGCGCGATCAGGTACCATCCGGGCAAAGCCAATGTGGTGGCAGACGCCCTCAGTCGAAAGGATACCATACCTAAGCGTGTACGTGCTCTACAGCTTACCATCCAATCTAACCTTCCCGCTCAGATTCGCGATGCTCAGGTCGAAGCATTGAAAGCAGAAAACATCAGGGCTGAATCCCTACGAGGATCGAGGCAACGGCTAGAACAAAAGGAAGACGGCGCCTACTATGTAACAGGGCGTATTTGGGTTCCACTCTATGGAAACTTACGCGAGCTTGTGATGGATGAAGCACATAAGTCTCGTTATTCAGTACATCCTGGTTCGGATAAGATGTACCACGACTTAAAGACCACATACTGGTGGCCTGGCATGAGAGCCCACATAGCAACCTACGTCAGCAAGTGCTTGACTTGTGCGAGAGTCAAGTCTGAATATCAGAAACCATCAGGCTTACTTCAACAACCGGAGATCCCGAAATGGAAATGGGAGCAAATTTCCATGGATTTCGTGACCGGGCTGCCCAGATCCCAACGCGGAAACGATACCATTTGGGTGATCGTAGATCGACTAACCAAGTCTGCACATTTTCTGGCTATCAAAGAAACGGATAAGTTTTCTACTCTTGCAGACATTTACCTAAAGGAAGTGGTATCAAGGCACGGAGTGCCAACCTCTATTATATCTGATCGTGATGCACACTTTACTTCTGAACTGTGGCAAGCAATGCACAAGTCCTTTGACTCACGTTTAGATATGAGCACCGCTTATCACCCGCAGACGAATGGGCAATTTGAACGCACCATCCAAACCCTTGAAGACATGCTTAGGGCATGTGTAATCGATTTTGGTAATGGCTGGGAAAGGCACCTACCGCTAGTGGAGTTTTCGTACAACAACAGCTACCACACCAGCATCCAAGCCGCTCCGTTTGAGGCATTGTACGGACGTAAATGCCGATCACCTCTCTGTTGGGCAGAAGTTGGTGACAGCCAAATCACTGGCCCAGAACTTGTGGTAGATACCACCGAGAAAATTGCTCAGATACGACAGCGAATGGAGGCAGCTCGTGACCGTCAGAAAAGCTATGCTGATAAGGGAAGAAAACCACTCGAGCTCCAGGTTGGGGATCGAGTGCTACTCAAAGTCTCACCTTGGAAAGGTGTAGTCCGCTTTGGCAAACGAGGCAAACTCAATCCGCGTTATGTCGGACCATTCGAAGTCATTGAGAAAATTGGCAAAGTCGCCTACAGGTTGGATCTACCTGAAGAACTCAGCGGAGTTCACAATGTTTTCCATGTGTCGAATCTGAAGAAGTGTCTGTCAGATGAGACCCTCATAGTTCCTCTGAAGGAACTCACTATCGACGAACAGCTGCGATTCGTCGAGGAACCAGTAGAGATTACGGATCAAGATGTTAAGATCCTCAAGCATACCAGGATACCTCTGGTCCGAGTTCGTTGGAATGCTCGTCGTGGCCCAGAGTATACCTGGGAACGAGAAGACCAAATGAAACTCAAGTATCCCCAACTGTTTAAGAAAAACGCAACTACTACTGAGGCTGAAGCTACTGCAGAATTTCGAGACGAAATTCCAAATCAACGGGGGGATGATGTGACACCCCAGGAGAATCAGGAAAACAACGCAACTTAACTAGCTTCCTCAGTAACCACACGCTAAATTTCGGGACGAAATTCTCTTAACAGGGGGAGAATGTGACAACCCTCAAAAATTACATGTAATCCGTACAATTTATTAAATGATAATTAAAGTGCTTGATGACTGTGCTGAATCATTTAACTGCTCTCTGATTTCTGTGTTATACTTACATGTGCGTGTTAGCATACTAGTAGTATACAGAAAAGTTACTAAAAAGTCCGGTATGTTTTCCTATGTGTTAGGAATAAATTGCGTTACAAAAATATATAAATAAGACGCCTTACGGAACAATTTAACAACTTAACGGAACAGTATCCGACCGAATAACCGGACATTACCCGGGACACCAAATATTTGTTAAACACATTGTGTAATTATTTTTGGCTAGTCATGATCCCCGTCTATCATAACACCCGTTATAAATCACCAACTAACAACACATGAATATATTACTAGAAATATAACTCATGTTTACCACTTTAGTCACAATGTTACATTAAGACCCCCCCCCCAACGATTCTAGTCCCTCATGGACCCCACCACATCTTCACACCTTACTTCCAATATTTGATTTGATTTTATTCAATTGTTTATTGGATACATTACTTGCAAACATACACAAGATATGTAAGAAATTATAAGAGTATGGCCCTTTAGATCATCAATCATCACATCTAAAATCACACTCCAACTTCTCTCTCTCTCATTTCGGTTCTACCACATAACCGAAACCACCATTACCTCTCCAACATCTTCATCTTCTCCAACATATTGTGCCATTCAAAGCTTCAAAGGATCTATGGAGGTTGCAACTTAAGGGGACTTCAAATGAGCTTGTTCTAGCTTGATTCTTCATCTTTTCTCATCACATTTCTTCACTAGATTTCAACCCTAGCTTTAAGCTACTAGTAAGTCCCTTGTTACACTCTTGTTAATCTTGTTTCATCTCGTTTTTTTATGATCTAAGTGTGTAGTATGTTCACATCACTAAAATGACACGAACATGAGTTATGAATATAAAAGTTACATAAAAGTTTACTTGTGGCTGATTTTTGAAGCGGAATCTTGTTGGTTTGAGGGTTGGGTAAATCATACTTGATGTTTAAAAGTTGTTTTCTTGCTAAATCCATTGTTCGGACACTCGTTGATGCGATTTAGTAATGTTTAAACTTAAAAATAACATGCTGATGCATTTTTACAGCCGCCTTCAACAGGCTGTAAACGGACTTTAAAAACTCGAAAAACGGAATTTCAAAAGCCTAAATCGTGTCTTTTCGAAAAACGAAGAAAATGGCGATGGAATCGTATTTTTCTGAGGTCAGTTACTATTTTAAAAATCTGTTTTCGTGACAGCAGCTAAGGCTGATTTTTACTGCAGAAAATTGGGCTGTGCGTTTTCGATCACAACTTAAAACCTGAACCGAACCAGCCCCTGAAACTTTTATCAAAAATGGTCACGGATGTATTTGTGACCCTCGAACTGGAATTTCGATAAACGGACTTACGAGGAATTTTTGACGAATTTTTCCGTAAACTGTGATCAGAATGTAACAAATCTGATCACAGTTCGGTAAACGATTTTCTATAAATTACTGATAATGAACTAGACCCCGATATTTTTACACAATGATCAGAATGTAACAAATCTGATCACAGTTCGGTAAACGATTTTCTATAAATTACTGATAATGAACTAGACCCCGATATTTTTACACAATAATTTGTGGGTCGATTAGGACGTTCCGCAAAAATTTGGGAATTTTTGGAATAAGTTAAGTATTTTATTTAAATGTCCGAAAACAGCCGGTTTCGAATATAAATGCTGAATTGACATAAGTTGTGACTTGCGTGTTTAAATGTCGAGTATGCTATCGGTGAATGATCTAACATGTTATATGTGTTACGTGCAATATCGTATGTCTGTTTATGAGTGGGGAATGGATGGGAAGTTCATATGGGCATAAATCGTTAAAGTGTGTACCTGTTATGTGGACGAAGTAATGTGCAAATAAACCATACGTAGGATACGTGTTATGCATGAGAAACTGATTGTTATCCGTACCTTATTAGGACGTGATTGACCGACCTTGACTGTTACCTATATTTGAGAACCTAACCGAGCAAACCGAGGTGAGTTCACACTCTTTCTAAGGCATGGGGTTCCCAGGGGTTGGGAATGGGATTGAATAACTACTTGTACTATCATTACTATTAAACTACTTTTTACTGTCCTCGGATTGAAGGGCACGTACGTAAAACCTACGTACACGATCATAAGACCATCAACTCTATCACTTTAAGTCCCTCAATTATCGACTTAATCGCCGAGGCCTATGGCGAGCGGGTCATTAGTTAATAGCGCTATTAGGTTTAACAAACCTCACACCGTGCCAGTCGGACGGGCGTGTACTAATGGACTATGGGCAAAGAGTCAATGCTGATAGACATTGACTTAGGGCACCTCTTATATTTTCGTAGCAGTCGATACGCGTGGTCTAGTAACACATGGGAAACCCCCACTAATCTTCGCAAACATGTCAGAAAGACCGCGATGCAAACTTATACGATACATGGTTTTCAAAACGAACAGATGATTTACGAAACGAATGCTATAACTAAACAACCAACTGTGAATTCACTCAACTTTATTGTTGACTCGTTGCTACATGCCTTACAGGTCGCTAAACATTTGGAGCTTGCACGAGGAAGGAGTCGTTGTGGTGTGCGGACGGTTATGTCCAGTGTTTAATGTTTAAAACATTATGAACTTATTAAACCTATGTGTTGGACTTTAAACTTATGAACTGCGAACTTATGTTTTGAAATTTACGTTTATGCTTCCGCTGTCTAAATTAAAAACTTGGTTAACTAGCTTTTGGTCACCAAACGTATTGTGGTTGTCTTCATTTACTTAAGTACGTTGTTCAGTATGATTGGTGGCTCGATCCTGGTCATGTCACGCCTCCAAGCGGTGATACCCCGCATGGTGGATTTTGGGGGTGTGACACTTGAGGTTTGATCTCTAGGACTTTAGATAATATAAAACAAATTTACCAGTGGTAATTTTGACCCGTTTACATAGTAATGGGTCTCTCTAGGACTTTAGATCATATAAAACAAATTTACCAGTGGTAATTTTGACCCGTTTACATAGTAATGGGTCGATTTTGGTTATGTCTGTTCTATAACAGGTCAAATGGCTCAGCTAAAACATTTAACTGAAAACAAAACAAGTTAAATGGGTGAGAAGTCAAACGCTTAGAAATGTATTCAGATGCACCAAACACCTCATAAACAGTTAAACTGCTTTATAAAAATTAGTCCATGCAACTATTGTAATCATATAGTTCTTGTAGTCACATTTAACACATGCTTTATTTTTATATTCGATTATGTTCCTCAGATTGAAGTAAGGGACTACAATCCCATCCCGCATGAAAGGGGATTCCATCAAAAACTAAATGTGCTTGTTAAAGAAAGCTTGCATTTTGGGTATATAGCTTCTCTTTTAGCATAGTAATGACAATTTCAACCCATTCACTTATAATTGGGCCGATGTGGGCTTTTTTAATATCTCAAACGGGTCAAATAAAAAATGTTTGCTGAAAGGGGAACACACTGAACGTCACACTAAAATCTATTTTTAATGCATACGAACTCCAAAATGGTTTTATTTAAATGTTATATTACTATTGTAATACCAATGTTTTTGTAATTACACATTAGTTAGATATAAAAACAAAAGGATTCAAAAATATAGAGAGTAAAGTACACAGATGGTCCTTGTGGTTAACCAAAATTTTAAATTTAGTTCCTAGCTTTTCAAAAGTATATGGATGGTCCCTATGGTTTGCACTTTATAACGCATTTAATCCTCAACTTTTCGCCAAAAGTACACAGTTGGTCGTTATAGTTTGCACTTTAAAGCTAAAGTAGCTTCACCGGTTATTGCTTCAAGCAGTGCGCCTACTGATGCATGCGTGTCCATAAAGAAGCCTCTTATTCCCTTTCCGTCAACTCAAAATTCAGTTATAGGGACAGTTGCAAGCCAGCCAATGAAACCTAACTTCCAAAGGCTGAAAAGGAAAAAATAGATTGATGGGTCCCACCAGCCTCCTTTACAAGTAAGTGTTTTTTCAACTTCCTTTAGTACACTTTCTTCTTGTATGTACATGTTCCTAAAATGGCATGATTTTTTTTTTGTGAACCTGAATTTAAATGATTAGAAAATGTATCTCTGCATGTCGAAATCTTTATGTGCCATGTTAGCTAATGGAACTATGAGAATCAGGTGATCTTTGAAAATTAGTCTAGGTTTTCACGCGAGTTTCGTGAAAAGACCCAAATAATAGTTTTAGTGAACATTATTAGTACATGTTTTTTGTGCTTATGGTACAATTGAATATGCAGAGATTAGTTTGGTATGTGTTGATACATGGTTTGATTTTTTTTTTTTTTTTTTGAGGTTGGAAAGGCGATAACAATACCATTTTTTTTGTTGCTCTTGGAAGCTTGAATAAGATGAAGAAGAAGAAGAAATCTGATAATGGTTAGCTCGAGAAAGGTGCAATATAAGGAGTGTGAAGGGGAACTCTTTATTGTATCAGTAATTGATACAAACAAAGAAACCAGTTGATCCAACCTTCAACTAACAATAGTGCGCTAATGGTCCCCCCTGTAGGTAAGTTCACATATGTCTTAACCCGAAATAAATAAGTAATGCTTGAAAGAAATAACCTTTGATCTGCAGGTTCTTCTATCTAAGCCGGCACCTTATGTGAACTAGCTGAGAAGCTGGGAAGACTAGCTGTGTAGTTGGTTAGCAGAGGACGTGGAATCCAGTCTGTGGGTGACTTGGACACTAGACTTTTTGAGGGCCATGATCATAAAAGGCATCATAGAACCCATCTCTGATACTATCATCAATATGGTGAATGCTGATTTCATTGCAAGGCAGAAAGGACTAGGCACTCTTTAAAGAAAGAGTGTTTGCCAACTCAGGGAGTCCAATTGATTCGATTCAGGTGATTAGCAATGTAAAATCCAAATTTCAAAGTTCTGTGTCTGAGAATAAGGAGAACAGTGTGGAGGGGAGGGTGACATTCGAAAAACCATAGCTGGAGTGTGTTGTTTGAACATTTTATCATAAACCTGGTGTCTACCGGATATGGCATTTTAAGAGGTAAGTTCTAGGTTAGTCAATGTATTGAAACGTATTTGCCATGTGCTGGAAGTTAAATTAAGTGGTATCACTAATTCAATTATTTCAATAACTAGGTATTGAAGAGCAACATCATTAATTCATAAAACAATTGGTTTGTCTTATGATTAAGTTGAAAATTTTCTTTGTCTCTGTTCGTGTTAATTTCCCACAACCTTTATAGCTATTTTTTTTTTGTATAAACCCGTTTATGGACAATGTGTTCTTTTTGGAAGATGGCATCTCAGTGCTTTCTGTAGCTCATCAATTAGAGTGTTACTTGATTCAAGCTTTTAACTCGAAGACGAATAAAATAATGTTGGGTCATTCTTTGTTAATGGAAATTGACTTATGCTATACAATGGTGCTTAAATCTATGTCATAAAAATTGGTAGATATATTGAAGTAACTTTTTGTTACTTCTTTGTGCTTTCATCAATGTATTTACATACAATTTGCTATTTATAGGTTCTGGTTAGATAAGGAAAGGACACCAATTCAAGAATTTGAAGTTGGGTATCCATGAAGACATTCTTTTGTGTTACACTGCTAGAGTTATGTTAAAAAGACTTTTGTTTAATGATTCAAACAAACAGCGTTATGTTGAAAGCTAGATAAAAAGAATTAATAGAGGGACATATATACTGCTACATTGGCGAAACTTTCTGATCCTAAAGTAGGTATGTCTTTTTTTGTCATTTTTATGCCCGATAAGCAAAGCTTAAGTGACAGAGGGGTGTAAACGGTCTGAGCCAGTCGTGAGCAACTCGGGATCAGCTACCGAAAAGTTGTAGTCATGCCAAGCTTAAACATGCCTGAGTTCGATTCTTAAATTTTATGGGTGTATACGGTTTACTTTGTTTTTAATTCTATATTTCTAGGTTTTGAAGTTTGTAACTTGGGGACAGGTAAAGTAACATCTGTTCTAGACATGGTATTAGCCTTTAGCCTTCGAAAAAGGCTTCAGGAAAGGTATTGTATTTTAAAGGCTCTTTTTTTTTTCTTTTGAGTGTCTTAGACAAATAGGAAACAAAAGTACCTGGAAACCGTTGGTAGGCAAGTCAAATAGTATATTTATATCTCACATCCGAGCCAAGTTCATTTTTTATATAAATTATGTTTTATGTATATTCGATCTGATCTAATCTAGGGTTACAGTTGCAGCATATTTGTTAGGGGTTTGTATGGCTGGTACTGGTGTCAAACATGAACAAGCCATGTTTGTGTTTGTTTGATTCTTTTTTCTGAATGAATGAACACGAACAAGCAAATCCATTTGTTCGTCTTGCATATCAACACTGCTTTTGACTCTCTGTTTTTCATATATATATATATATATATATATATATATATATATATATATTGCCTAAAGTTTTGTTCCGGGATATTTGGAATATAATTTAACTAAATATTTATTTTTAAATAGCTAGGGTTTAATGGTAATTGAAACGAATGCAGTTTGTGGGTTGCTAGAAGGCCACCTGGTTATGCATCTGTTGACTTTGACGATCGTAGGGACTTGCTAGATGTTATTTGGGCCTCGAAAGGTATGTTCATTGTTAATATGTAACGATGTGATTTCTCATAATGCAAGACAATTGAATGTATGAAGCTCACATTATGTCTTTTATCACTCAGTGGTGTCGGCTCAGCCCTATTTTTGCTTTTGGAGTCACAAACATTCTAAACCTTCATAACTTTCACGGGGTCCCTTTAAACCTTCATAATTGTTTGCTTTTTGGAGTCAGAGACCTTCTAAACATTCATAATTGTTTGCTGTTATGTTTCAGTTTGATTGTGGTGGTCTGTTTGTATTCTGGCTGGGGCTGGTTTAGGGCCTCGCTTGTAGCCTCGGTTTGTTTTTAATAAAAGTTTTAGGTTGGTCGTTCAAAAAAAGTTTGGTTAGGGTTGTAGAGTACAAGTCATTGGTGCTGAAATGTAATGGAATATAATAAAACTGGGTTTATCAAGGTTTGAGATATTATTGTTGGAATATAATAAAACTGGGTTTATCAAGGTTTGAGATATTATTGTTAGATGTTTTGCACTTCACATTGAATGACTGCACTTGACATGCGCTTATTTATTAGGCTGGAGGGTATGGAGGCGCCACCGCGGCCACCTCACCTCCCATAGCGCCTGGAGGGCGCCAACACCCACACCGTCGTCTTCAAGGAGGGGGCGCCATGGTGGTCTCGCCAAGATGGTAATGAAGACTGAAGGGCTTTATCCATGAAGGATTGGTTAAATGCGATTATTATAGTGTAAGGTTCATCCTTTTCTTTTTGTTCTAATTTTTTCATTTCCAAACCTTTTGCGTGTTTGCTGCAGACGTAAATAGCCTTTGTTCTAGCATATTTACTGTGAACATGGTTCCAATTGTCTCTTACATTTTAATAATATTTGATAGTGTCATTGAGCAATTAAATTTGAATTATAATGTTCCAAACCTGAGAGAAAAGTGTTTATAGTAGTATGATTATCACTAAAAGGGTTATTTGTGGGTGAATTAATTTTTTCCGTTTATTTGATGAATGTGACTGGACAACTACAAGTGACAATACGTTGCAAATATTCATTTTTGAAAGAGTATATATCGGATATCAAAGAACTGGCATAAAATGACAATTATGGAGGACCTGAATCCAGAGCTTGCGTCTTATATGCTCACAACCTTGGCTCAATGATAACATTATCTTTAAGGGGTGCTCTCATTTTTTTACAATAAATAGAATTGGCTTGAGTTTGTCTCTTCGTGCAACAACAGCCACCACACAAAGAGACTTACGTGTGGCTGCTCGCTTTAGTTTTTTTGTCTACTCTTAAATTTGGTTTGAGTTTATATTGTAGGAAATTGGATCAGAAGTAGGAAGTAAAATGCAACTGGGCAGCAAAGGTACTGGATCAGGTGACAAGCAGAGGGTAATACTAATGGTGTTGTTTATTTGATAAATGGAATATCAGGTTAGCTTATTACAGCTTAATATCCATTTTTATTCTTTTTAAGATATCATATGGATGTTATAATTAGTATTTCCATTTTGATATTGGATTACATGTGCAGAACATGGTGAGCAAAAGATCGATAAAGATGCTTCCAAAAATAATGTTCAACACATAACTGTTTATGTTGGCAATCTGACTCCTGAGGTTAGCATTTTTCTTCCGTTTAAATTCCGTAGAAGTTCATTTCAGTTAGGTCAGCATTCACTTAATAGTAATCATGTTTCACCGTTATTCCACCTAGGCGCTTAAGCATCTTTCTTCATATTACTTTCAGCTTTTGCACATATAAGTTCTCAATTTGTTGGTTTTTGCACATAGAGGTCCCTGTTTATATCATTTAGTTTCTTAAAATTTAACAACAGGGTCCTTTTATTCAAAGTTAACTAACTGATCAGACTTCAACCTCCTTAAAATTTTTACTTGGTCAATTTGCTTCATAACCATAGAACATGTTTTATTACAACTAAATGAACTGATTATCTGGTTGCATTTTTTAGATATCATATAATATACACGCTTTTGTTTTTCGTTTATAGTGTTGTTTTTGGCAGGTATCTGGGTATACGGCAGGTAGTCTTTGGAGGTCGGTCCATGGGTGACTGGGAAAAGATCGTTATGTTCCACAATGTTCACCCATGGAAACCGAGTCAGAAGTAAGATCTGATTAAGTGCAGTCAGCGGACCAGTGAAACCCACCAAGGATAGGAGGCTAGGCTCTCCCGAATATGGTTATTCAGTTAGACTACATGTATAGAATAGTTTTATAATCTACATGTTGTGGTTATTGTGTTTTATATCTGCCATGGTTTGGACCCAATTGACTAGATAGAGGTGGCAATAAATGATTATTTGTTTATATGTTCGGGATACTATTGATACTGTTTATATATTATTCTAATAATAACAATCTTAAAACAAATTCTTATATTTCTTGAAACAAATTTATCCAGCATCACTCCTTGAGCTGAGTAGCACCACCCCTAACAATATTTATGCGTTTTGTTTGGGTGTCAGGTAACATGTTTTACCTTATATGGGTCAACACAATTGGTATGTAATTAAGCTATATACTATATATTGCTTAACAAAATACCATCAATTGTTATTCTCCATTTTCAGTGTTTTTTTTCCGATGCCAACGTTAATGCGGCCCATTGGCGAGTTATATCACGGGTTGATTCGGTTTATGTATTAGCTAATGGGTCAAAAGGGTAAAACAAACAAATGTGGTGTTTAAAGAAATCTTTAATGACTTGTGATTCTTTCGCATTCATTTCTTTCAATTGACTGTAATTTAATATTTACCTAAGTAATTGAACATTTCTTTCATTTAAAAAGTTTATGTTAAACATTCAAGTAATTTAATTTACTTTAAGACCACCCGTGTAACACACGGGTACTTAGACTAGTTAATTTTTATAGGATCCTATTTCAGTTGGAGTTGGATAGTTTTATGAAGAGTAAACTTTTGGTTTGCTTCCTGTGGTTTGGTCGTTTTATTGGTTTTGCCTTAATCCTTTAAAAATAGTAATTTTCCTCCAATAGTTTACTATGTTTTTTTCCATTTTGCTCCCCGCCTCTAACTCCATTAGAAATGTATGTTAAATAGAAAGGTATTTTGGTAACTTGCCACATGAAAGTAAGGATATTTTGGTAATTTACCTGTAAAGATATTTTAATTTATAATATATGCATAAAAACACATCACATACATACATACACTCTCTCATCTCTCTTCTTAATCACCAGACACCACCACCAACAATCACCATCCCCACGACCTCAACACCGCCAACAAGCACCACCACCACCACTGCCACTTCACCCCACATCGACCACCGATCACCGCCAACGACCCACACCATTACATCTTCGTCTGAAACCATAACCCCCAATTTTTTTTTATCAAACCCTAGTCATGGATGTGGAGGTTTCATATTCAAAAGGGCGATAATGGTAGATACAGACATGTTCAACTGGATAAAGAAAAATCATAACCACGTGCACCCACAACAACCACCACCACTAGCTCACCCTCTTCATCGAACACCCATCCATTGGAATCAGGTTCTGAAACCTTCGTCGGAACCCTTCACCGAACACCCATCCATCGGAATCAGGTTCTAATACCTTCGTCAGAACCCTAGCGCCATAGAACCCTAGCGCCATCATCCATCAGATTAGAACTGTGTGATTTGGGGGTTTCGGACTTGTGGTGATGATTAATATGTTCACATTTGTCGTGCAACTATTGCGGCGGCTAGTGGTGGTGGTGTAGATGGGTTTCAAACTTGTGGTGATAATTTTTGTCGATTCGTTGTGATATCAGCCATATCTGGTTCTCCTGCGTGTCAGGTGATGGTGGTGGCAGGTTGGTCGTGGTGGCGAGATGGTGGTGGTGGCCAGTTGCTTGTGGCTGACTAGTGGTGGTGGTGGTTGGTTAGTAGAGAGAGAAAGGGGAGAAAGGAAATTAGTGTTGGGATGTATATATGTGTGTTATATCATATGTATATTAATATATAGATATTAATAATTAAATAATCTTTTTATATTTAATATCAACAAATAAAAAGATAAAACAGATTTAACAAATTAATAATAAATATTAAGTATTTATATATAAAATTACTGAAATACCCTTACTTTCAACTGAAATGATTAACTGAGTTAGAGGCGGGGAGCAAAATGGGTAAAACATAGTAAACTATTGGAGGAAAATGAGTATTTTTAAAGGATTTGGGCAAAACCGTTAAAACGACCAAACCACAGGGAGCAAAACGGAAGTTTACTCTTTTATGAATTAGTTCACTTTCATATTTTGTTTATATATGAAATCAATAATCGTACGAGTAAATTACATGTTTTATCATTTATATTAATACATTTTTAAGGCAGTGTCATTTGACGCTAAAACTGATGAGTTTGTATTAATACCCTAGTAAATTTTTTTGGTTAAATCTAGTCACCCAAGGATATTAAAGTCTTTTTACCCATTTATTTAATATTATTAAAAAATTAAACAAAATATTTTTAAATATTATTATTATTGTCTCTCTAGAACTCCCCCCCCCCCCTCTACCACCAGTCTTCACCCATCACCACCATCAACCCACCACCTGTCACACCCCAACCGATGGCGGAAACATCGTGGCGCGGCACTAGGCTAACCAGATTGCTCAAGAGAATCCATAACAACTATCCATTACCAATATTTTTAACATTCATTGTCCCATACCAACGAACAAATATTCAACACATAGTCATTACAGACATCGAGTTCTCAAAAACAAAACAAGTCCGACAACCTAGATTTCTATTAGGTGAGTTTCTAGACTGCCTATCTTGATTCCAGCATACAAATCCAATAACCTGCCACATACGTTAAAATAAAGTCAATACATAAAGTAAAGGTGAGTACACAAGTTTGTATAATAATAGTATGAAAAGTGTTTACGCATAACCAGCATGTAACACGTGACGGGCGAAGCATGTAACTATCAAACAATGATACCACCTAACCACGAGACTGCGTTGTAGAGTATGCGTGACACATGTTCACCACTGCGAACACGTGAAGTAAAGTAAAGTGATCCCTATCAACCTTTGTCCACGACAGGTGCTGAGTCCAAACTATAGTACTATCGTTGCTAGAGGCGGTCTAGTGTAACACTGTATAACATAGTAACAGGCATTCAACAAATCACGTATAGCATGCGGGAGCAGTTTGCGTTTAAAAGTGTTTGCGTTGTGTTTTGTGTTTTGATATAGAACGTATGTAACACCCAAAAGTGCGTTAAACGAAAATGGGTTCAAGTATACTCACAGTGTGTGTTTATCAAGTAAACACAAGCTGGATTGGATTGAAGGGAGCGCGTTGAGTTAGCCTATGTACAGAAGCATAAGTCCTTGAGCAGAGTGTAAACAAAATGTCAGACGGGTGAGTGTTCGACTGGTGATCCGAATGGATGGGTCCCATCCGAACGGATGGTCATTCGGACGGATGTTCATCCGAGCGGATGGCCATTCGAACGGATGGCCATTCGAATGAGTGTGTGGGTGTTTGTAAATCATTGAAAATTCGAAGTTTAGTTATAACATTCAAACAATGGAGAATAAAAGGGTCAGGTCATCCGATCGGATGGTCATCCAGATGGATGGCCATCCGTACAGATGGCTATTCGGGCGGATGACCATTCGAGTGAATGATCTGTTGTTTGAAGTTTCGTAAAAATTTTCCAAGTAAAAAGTTTTAAATTGACGGAGACGGTGTGATGACGTGTCAAACAACGGAAAATATACCGAAACCAGTGCATTCAGCCGGATGGTCTCAGCCCATTCGGACAAAGGCGCTGTTCTCGGTGAAGATTCATGTTCAACCCGTGAATCGGTCCATCTCTCTGTTGGAAATCCGTTTTCAAGCCGCCTCTCGACTAAGAAATGAGTCGAGGGTCTGATTGAGTCCCGATTCCATTAGTTTATGTAAAAAGTTGAAAACAGTCGAAAAAGTGTTGAAATCTTGTTGTGATTAAGTTGAAAAGTGTGAAATCCTTCAGATCTAGAACCAAACTCGATTGAATGGTATTCCTCAACAGTTTACCTAGGCAAACCGAGTGGAACCCGTCTTCAAGAGGTCCAAATCAGTGATTTCAGGGAAAAAGTTAGTGTTTGTGTGTGATTTTGATGAAAAAGATGATGTAGAAGAGATTATAGGTGAAGATTATGGAAGATCTAAGGAGAAATGCTTACAAAACGGTCTTGAGTCACAACAGAGTCTTGGGGAGCGAATGGGAGTGTCAACATTAGAGAATGAGGGTGTACGGGTAGTATTTATAGAGTGAGGGCGAGAGTTAAGTCGGTTACGCGAGCAGTGTTCAAGCGGATGGCCATCCGGACGGATGGCCATCCGGACGGATGGTCACCCGGACGGATGGTCATCCGGACGGATGTCCATTCGAGCGGATGTCCATTCGGACAGCCTGGTTGCGTTTGTTAGTTTTCCAACTTTTGGTTCATTTGTTAAGCGTTGCGTTGCGTTTAATCGAGTTGCGAGTGAGCGTTTAAGCGTATAAGCGTTGCGTTTCGATAACCACATAACATTCACAAATAATCACACAAATAACACATATAACATAACATAAATAATCCGTGTTTTGAGTTTGCGTTGAGTTAGCGTTGGGTTTGCGTTGCGATAGTGTTTAGTCTAAATAAGTGATGTAATCAAGCGATAAAATGCGTTTAAGTAGTAAGCGTTATAAACAGCGTTTAAATGTGATAACTGCATTTTGAATAAGCGTTGTAATATGCGTTAAATATGTGTATAAAATATAGTTTAACCCTTTAGCGTTAACCGACTCTCGGGAGTACAAGCGTTTACGAAGAAAAGACAGCGATAGGTAACGATCCGAAAAGTCGGGTTGTTACAGCCTCCCCTACTTTAGGAAATTTCGTCCCGAAATTAAGGAGCAGGCGTAACAAAGAGTTGTGGATATTTAGCTTTCATATCACTTTCGAGCTCCCAAGTGAACTCGGCGCCACGTTTGCCTTCCAAGCGAACCTTCACTATAGGAATGCGAGAGCATCGAAATTTCTTAGTTTCTCGCTCCATGATTTCTACTGGCTTTTCCACAAAGTGTAGAGTTTCGTTTATTTGCAAATCTTCAAGAGAAACGTGAAGATTTTCGTCGGCTAGGCACTTCTTGAGGTTCGAGATGTGGAAAGTCGGGTGTACGTTGCTGAGTTCCTCCGGTAATTCGAGTCGGTAGGCCACTTTGCCAATTCTTTCCAGAATCTTAAAGGGACCCACGTATCGTGGTGCTAGCTTTCCTTTCTTACCGAATCGGATCACCCCCTTCCAAGGTGAAACCTTTAGGAGTACGTGATCACCAACTTCAAACTCAAGTGGCTTGCGGCTTTTATCGGCGTAACTCTTCTGACGACTCCGAGCTTTCAAGAGATTGTCCCGTATTTGGAGGATCGTGTCAGTCGTTTCTTGTAGTAACTCGGGATCGGTGATTTGAGCGTCTCCGATCTCGTGCCATACAATAGGCGATCGACATTTTCTACCATATAATGCCTCAAAGGGTGACATTTGTATACTAGCGTGATAACTGTTGTTGTACGAGAATTCTACTAAAGGTAAATGCAAATCCCAATTACCACCAAAATCAATAACGCACGAACGAAGCTTGTCCTCAAGGGTGCGGATCGTGCGCTCAGTCTGGCCGTCGGTCTGGGGATGGAATGCAGTACTGAGATTAAGAGTCGTACGGAGAGCGACTTGGAATGTCTCCCAGAGGCGTGAGGTAAAGCGACCATCGCGGTCAGGGATGATGTCATGAGGTGTCCTGTGTCGACAAATAACTTCGTCGGTATAGATTCGTGCTAATCGTTCTACCTTGAAGTCTTCTCGTATCGGTAAAAAGTGCGCGATTTCGTAAGACGATCAACAATAACCCAAATGCTATCATGACCTAATGGCGTGCGAGGGAGTTTCATAATGAAGTCCATAGCTATACTCTCTCATTTCCTCATCGGGATCTCGGGTTGTTCGAGTAAGCCAGGGGGTCGTTGATGTTCGGCCTTAACTTTCGAGCAAGTTAGGCACTTCAAAACGTATAGAGCGATATCCTTCTTCATTCCTGGCCACCAGTACCTGGCACGAAGGTCCTGGTTCATTTTGTCGGCACCGGGGTGAATGGAATATCGGGATTTGTGGGCTTCGGTCAGCAAAATCTCTCGGAGATTATTGCGACTAGGTATCCATATACGGTCGAGATAGTGAAAAATACCATTCGGTTTATTCACTAGTTGATTCTTAGTTCCAAGTATTCTTTCTTCCTTCTGGGTATTCTCGAGAAAATAAGCGTGCTGAGCGTCGCAAATGAGGGCTTCGAGGTCGTGTTGGGCTTAAACATTACGAACACTAAGTAAATAGCTCCGTCGGCTAAGAGCGTTAGTGACGACGTTTGCCTTGCCTGGGTGGTAGTGTATCTCGCAATCGTAGTCGTGGAGAAGTTCTACCCATCTGCGTTGGCGCATGTTTAGTTCTTTCTGGTTCAAGATGTGTTGCAGGCTCTTATGGTCGGTGAAGGCCGTAGACTTGGTACCATACAGGTAGTGTAGCCATATCTTAACGCAAAAACAACTGCACCGAGTTCGAGATCGTGGGTTGTGTAGTTCTTCTCGTGGACCTTGAGTTGTCAAGACACATACGCGATAACCTTGTCTCGCTGCATAAGAACACACCAAGACCTAGGTTCAAGGCATCACAATAAACATCAAAGTCGTCGTTTCCGTCGGGAAGCGCGAGTACGGGAGCGTTGCAAAGCATACGCTTAAGAGTTTGAAAGGCATCCTGTTGTTCGGTTCCCCAAACAAAAGGTTTGTCTTTATGCATCAGGGAGGTGAGAGGAACGGCAATTTTAGAGAAATCAGCGATAAATCGACGGTAATAACCCGCCAATCCGGAAAAGAACGAACTTCGGACGGTGTTTTCGGTGTAATCCAACTCTTAACTACTTCAATCTTCGCAGGGTCGATGTGAATTCCTTGACTGTTGACGATGTGACCAAGGAATTGAACCTCCTCAAGCCAAAATTCACACTTGGAGAACTTGGCGTAGAGGCGATTCCATTGGAGAAGCTTGAGAACTAAACGAAGATGTTGCGCATGTTCAGCTCTTGACTTCGAGTAGATAAGGATATCATCGATAAACACGATGATGAAGCGATCAATGAAAGGTTTACACACGCGATTCATCAAATCCATGAAGACCACGGGTGCGTTGGTAAGACCAAAAGGCATGACCATGAATTCGTAATGGCCATAACGGGTACGAAAAGCGGTTTTAGGGATGTCTTGCTCTTGAATACGCAGTTGATGGTAACCAGAACGTAGATCGATCTTAGAGAAACACGTAGCGCCTTGCAGTTGATCGAATAAGTCGTCAATTCGAGGTAGAGGGTAGCGATTCTTGATAGTAAGATTATTGAGTTCCCTATAATCGATGCACATTCGGAATGATCCATCCTTCTTTTTCACGTAAAGGACAGGTGCGCTCCATGGCGATGTGCTAGGGCGTATGAAGCCTTTATCAAGTAACTCCTAGAGTTGGCTAGAAAGTTCATGCATTTTGGATGGTGCGAGGCGAGAAGGGGCTTTAGCAACAGGGTTAGCTCCAGGGATAAGGTCGATACGAAAGTCGATATCACGAGTCAGGGGTAGACCGAGTAAATCGACAGGAAAGACACTAGGAAAATCACGAACCACAAGTACCTTTTCCATCGGCTTCTTTTCCTCTTCCGCTACTACAATGTGGGCTAAGAAAGCCAAGTATTCCTTGCGGAGATACTTGCTTGCCTGGATGCACGACATAAGTTTCAGTTCTTTCGAGGATACTTCGCCATAGACACAGAGTTGATCACCATTTGAAAGAGAGAAACGAATCATCTTTTTTAAACAAACGACTTTGGCACAATTCTCACGAAAAAAATCCATGCCTACTATGACATCGAAACTACCTAGTTGCATAGGGATGAGATTGATCGGGAAAACGTGATTGTTGAGTTCGAGAGTACAATCACGAAGAACGGAATTGACGGTAACGGTTCTTTCGGTGGTAATTTCTACATCGAAGGTCGTCGGGAGATTAGCACGTTTACGGTTTAGGAGCTTTTCGAATTCAAACGACATAAAACAGTTATCGGCTCCAGTATTAAATAAACATGAAGCATAAATACCGTTAACAAGGAACGTACCATTAACAACATTGTTGTCAGTCTGAGCCTGGTGGACGTTGATATTGAAAGTTCTTCCACGAGCTGCTTGTTGTGGTTGTTGCTGATGTGGCTGTTGTTGTGGTTGCTGCTGCGGTTGCGGCTGTTGCTGCGGTTCTTGTTTGACAACATGCAAAGGGCAGACGTTAGCAAAATGACTCGGGTCACCACAAGAGTAGCAAGCTCGTGCATGAACAGCGGATGCAAGAGCTGCTTGGTTGACCTTAGGAGCAGGGAGTTGGGCTGGTGGTGCTGGAGGAGCTTGAGCAGCTTATTGATGTGGGCCTGATCGGCAGATAGCTGTAAAGTGCCCATAGATGTTGTAGTTTGCACAGAATCGAAAGTTGACCCCTGTTGGATGATGGTATGTGCAAGTAGGACACAGAGGATGGATACCAGTGTACGCACGCTTAGCAGGCGGTGCGTTGGTGAGAGTAGTTTGGCGGTTCTAGTTGTTGGGTTGTACTGGGACAGCGGTGGTAGTAGCGTAGTTCTTGTTGTTGTTTTTGTTGTTCTTTTGATTGCGGCTCTGGCGTGAAGTCTTTGAACCTTGTGATGCTGCATTGTCGGTAGCGGGAGTAGCAGTTGCTTGATTGAGGCTCTTGGTTGTGGTTTTGAAATACCCAGCTAAGACTCGTTTGTCGTTGATCTCAGCTGCGAGTTGATAGGTTTCCTCAATGGTAGCAGGTTTTGCTGCTTAAACAAAATCAGCTACACAGTCGGGGAGAGCTCGAATGTACTTCTTGATCATCATATCAGACGTTTCCACCTGACTAGGACAGATAATACTCAGCTGCTTGAAGCGAGCGGTGAGATCACCTCCTTCCTGCTTGATGTGCTAGAATTCATTCTCCAGTTTCTGGACTTCATGAGGAGGACAAAACTCCTTCATCATGAGCTCCCTGAGTTCCTTCCATGAGAGGCCATAAGCTGCATCGTTACCGCGCCTGTTGCGCTCAGCAGTCCATCAATCAAGAGCCCTGGACTGAAAGACTCCAGTAGCATTCACAGTGCGGAGATTTTATGGGCATCCGCTTTGCCTGAAGCTGACTTCGATAGAGTCAAACCACTGAAACATAGCACTGGGTCCATCTTCGCCAGTGAAGTTTACAGGATCGCAGGCCTTGAATTGCTTAAAGTTGAAAGGATTTCTAGGCGCGTCACTCTTTGTCTCGACAGAGGATTTGCTGCTGACCTCATTGATTTCACTGACAAGTTATGGTATGACTTTAGCCATCTTCTTAGCTACCAAAGAAGCAATACGCTTCTCAGCACGATGAGTCTGGGAACCAAATGACGACATTGTCTGCAGCAGACATCGTCATATGATTTAGACGAGATTCGATTATCTCGGGTTTTGAAAAGTTTAGCTTTTAACCAACATACTTATTATTATTATTAGGTAAAGCTCAGTAACACGTCAGGCACATAGGCACATAGTCACATAGGCACATAAGCACGTATACACAAAAGCACATAAGCACATAGGAGCACATAATCCATGTAAGCACATATTTTGCACGTATTCACCTACATATTTTGCACGTATTCACCTATTTTTCAAGGGCGCATAGCGCGTTCGAGAGTTGCGAGCGATAGCAAGTAGCATAGCGAGTAGTATAGCGTGCGAGAGTTCTTAGTTTGTCTACGTTTAGTTAGCGTTTTAGATTAAGAAGGTTGTACGAGTTGTGCGCATCTTGCGGAGCGATGAAAGCGAAAAGCGCAATTCTCCAAAATTGAAACATATAACACATAAAATCGATAAAGCATAAAATCGGCGATTGCTGGCTTAAATTGAAAACAGAGCGCCTTGGGTGTTAGACATCGACTACACAAAGTGAGTCGACTATTCCTAATGAGTTAGAGTACATGCTTTGGCCTAATAGACTGTGCTCTCGCCGATACACGGCGAACGACACTCATCCTTCCAGTTACTACATGACTCAATTCCTTGGAACAGTCGAGACTTTGGTGAGAGTTGTAAAATCAAAGTAGGGAGTGGAATGGGTCATTAAGATGCGGGCTTCACCCCTAACTTAACAACTTCGCTCCTAATTGTGGTTAAACAACCACGAGATAGAGATGGAGATCTCTGTCGAGATATGGATGTCACTCCTAACTCAATAGAGGTTCTCGTGCTGAGAGTAAAAATACGCGTAGAGTGAGTGATCTTATCGAGAGTTCCTGGTTTTCACACCTAATCTCGACCTAATCACTCGGTTGTGTTATGCGAGCGTTTTCGAAAACGTGTGTATTGTGTTAGCCTTAGGAATGGCATGTAAACTATTTTGCCTTATGAAAGGCTACTTCGTACGAAGCTGTACGTGCGTGGGTCCATACGAAGGTGAATCTTTGCGAGTTCGATCGGGAGTATCAAAAGTAGGTTCGCACAAAACCCCTACTGGGTTCGCACGAAGCGGTCTGTTGGTACTTAGACTATAGACTAGGTCAATTCTACACGACTCGACCTAATTCCCTATAGTTATGGCTCTGATACCAATCTGTCACACCCCAACCGATGGCGGAAACATCGGGGCGCGGCACTAGGCGAACCAGTTTGCTTAAGAGAATCCATAACAACTATCCATTTCCAATATTTTTAACGTTCATTGTCCCATACCAATGAACAAATATTCAACACATAGTCATTACAGACATCGAGTTCTCAAAATCAAAACAAGTCCGACAACCTAGATTTCTATTAGGTGAGTTTCTAGACTGCCTATCTTGATTCCAGCATACAAATCCATTAACCTGCCACATACGTTAAAATAAAGTCAATACATAAAGTTAAGGTGAGTACACAAGTTTGTATAATAATAGTATGAAAAGCGTTTACGCATAACCAGCATGTAACACGTAATGGGTAAAGCATGTAACTATCAAACAATGATACCACCTAACCACGAGACCGCGTTGTAGAGTATGCGCGACACATGTTCACCACTGCAAACACGTGAAGTAAAGTAAAGTGATCCCTAGCAACCCATATCCACGACAGGTGCTGAGTCCAAACTATAGTACTATTGTTGCTAGAGGCGGTCTAGTGTAACACTGTATAACATAGTAACAGGCATTCAATAAATCACGTATAGCATGGGGGAGCGGTTAGCATTTAAAAGTGTTTGCGTTTTGTGTTGTGTTTTGATATAGAACATATGTAACACCCAAAAGTGCGTTAAACGAAAATGGGTTCGAGTATACTCACAGTGTGTGTTTATCAAGTAAACACAAGCTGGATTGGATTGAAGGGAGCGCGTTGAGTTAGCCTGTGTACAGAAGCATAAGTCCTTGAGCAGAGTGTAAGCAGAATGTCGGATGGGTGAGTGTTCGACTGGTGATCCGAACGGTTGGTCATTCGGATGGATGGTCATCCGAGCGGATGGCCATTCGAATGAGTGTGTGGGTGTTTGTAAATCGTTGAAAATTTGAAGTTTATTTATAACTTTCAAACAATGGAGATTAAAAGGGTCAGGTCATCCGATCGGATGGTCATCATTGGATTTGATAGCCTATCTTCGAGGCAGTAGAAACCCCATTTCCAGAAGTTAAATTTGAAAACCCACCATTGGATTTGATAGCCTATGTTCCTCGAAGGTTTAGTCAGAATTTGAGAACGATGCAACGGTTAAATCTTCATAAATCCTCACTTTTCTGTAGCTAGGTTAACAAAAAACGGAAAAACAGGATTTGGGTCTTAAGAAGTGTTCTCTCTCTCACCCACCATTTCTCTCTCACGGCTCTACATATATATATATATAGGGGAAGGCTATAGAGAAAACTAACTTGAGTTGTGTAAACTCAAGAAACCTTTGTAAAAAACCCATGTAAACTCAAGAAACCTTTCTAAAAAATATAGGAAATGTAATATACATATATTTGAACATTAAAAAAAAACACAAAAAAACACCAAGTAGTTTTTTTTAAATGTTACTAATTTCAGGTTACATAATATATATGTCCAAAAATATAACATACAAATTTTCAACATTTAAAAAAAAAACTAGTAAGCGCTTTTTTTCATTTTTTTTCATAATTAGGTCCGTGTACATTTATATTACATTCTTTATTTTTTTAGAAAAAAAAATAAAAATGTTACAGAGGTTTATTTGGGTTTTCTCAACTCACATGGGTTTTCGATTTATCTTTCCCCTATATATATATATATATATCGTAGCTCTCTCTCCCTCTCTCTAGAATGTGTAAAGTGTGTGTGTTGTGGGAGGAAGAAGATGGAGGCTAGGGTTTTGAGTTGTGAGGTGAAAATGAAGAAGGGAAGATAAAGAGATGGTTTTATACCTAGGGTTTGCAAGTGGGTTAAATGGGTTTGCAAGTGGGTGTATAACGCCTATACGAACCCACTTCACGTCACATGTCTAATTTATTAATTTGCTCAACTAAGCATAAAATAAGTATATAGGGTACACTAGATATGTATATCTCGTTAAAACGGGTGTTCGATATATATATATATATATAGGGTAAGGTTCATGCGAGAACCACCCTTATTGCGAGAACCGCGAGAACCAATGTGAACACAAAATAAAATCTAAAAAAAATCAAAAAAGCACTCAAATTTTTTTTTTAATATTTTTTTAAAAAAATCGCTATATTTCGTTTCCATTAAAAAAAACTTTTTTTTCGAGTAACAGTTATCCATGCACATGTGCATATGTATCATTACTTCGACAAATTCGGTAATACGTTATCAGGAATAGACAATTGCACTTTAATTTACAATACTATTCGTCATACACTACTTTTTACATTACCAAAATTCAAAATGCACATGTGCATTATTAGGTATAACCATGATATAATGTGTTTTGGTACAAAAAGTTTGTGATTTTGAATGGAGAACTAGGCCATATACATGTTTTTTAGTTAGTTACATCTAGTGGTTGATGGTTTGGTTATAGTTGTCAATTTATGATGTAATATGTTGATTGGATGGTATAAATGGTGTTTACATACATGTAATAAAGTGAAAATATTGGTAATGGTATTGTGTAATGGATGGTAGGAGGTAATGGTATTGTATTATGGATGGTAGGAGGTAATGGTAGTGTATTATGGATGGTATGATAGATGAAAGGGAAAGTGTATTCAAAGTAGTGTACCAAAACACCTTATTTCATGTTGATACATATAAATGCACATGTGCATTTCTAATATTGGTAATGTAAAAAGTAGTGTATTAAAATGGTAGTGTAAATGAAAGTGCAATTGTCTAATATGTGTAATGAATTACGGAATTTGTCAATGAAATGACAAAAATGCACATGTGCATGCTTGTGTATTGTGGATGAAATGATAGATGAAAGAGAAAGTAGTGTACCAACACACCTTATTTCATGTTGATACATATAGATGCACATGTGCATTTCTAATATTGTTAACGTAAAAAGTAGTGTATTACACATGGTAGTGTAAATGAAAGTGCAATTGTATAATATTTGTAATGAATTACGGAATTTGTCAAATAAATGATACAAATGCACATGTGCATGGACAACTGTGACTCGAATTTTTTTTTTGGAATTTTTTTTATTGTAAACAAAATATAGCGATTTTTACAAAAAAAAATAGTAAAAAAAATTTTTTTGGGTGTTTTTTAGATTTTTTTTAGGTATTACTGTATGTGTTCACACTGGTTCTCGAGGTTCTCGCAATAAAGGGTGGTTCCTAACGGATCTTTGTCCTTATATATATATAGAAACGGGATCAGGAGAAAACGCTCAAAAGTGTGAGAACGGTAAGAACGCTTCCTGGCCTAACACGTGTCCCGCTTCATAGAGAAGGGCGGAGGGGCTTTTTTGTCTTTTCATTCTTCTTTTATTTCCCAACGCGCTATAATATTTTATGGCGTCTAAGTTTTTTTTTTTTGCGTTAATCGTATTTTTTTAACTTTTTGGCGTTGAATTAATTGTTTTTGTTTCACATATATAATTTTTTGGTGTTATAGAGTTTTCTGGTTAATTTTTTTGGCGTTATGGCATTTTGTATAATAATTCACTACGAGTCTTTAATATTTGCATAAGATTACAATAAGACCAATTTTTTTTTTGGTGTTTAGTGAATTTTTTTGGCGTTTAATACCCTTTACAAGGTGTTTTGCCCGCAGCTGTTCTCCCAGTTTTCATACTTCTAGCTTTTTGTTGTTTGTAGTTTTTGGCGTTTTATATAATAATGTTATTTTTTTTTATAGAGAACTAGTTAACAAATCAACATATAACTTGATATCAAAACAATATAAAATGAAAACTAAAATAATAAAAAATTGTAATCTAATTTCTCTTCCGAATCTTCACTGTCATCAGCCTCTATCTTATTGAATTTGTTTTGGCATTTTGAACATTTTTTGAATAGTTTTGCTAGTTGCCAACTTTCCTACATAAACCCAGTCTTTTTCAGAAGAAGCTGCTTAGTGGCATCCTGTTTTTTGGTGTGATATTCTTGTTTGGCGGCATGTCATTGAAGATCGACTCTTGCTTGATGCTATTTGTAATAATGGAGTCTAAAATAGCATTTTACACTTTAGTTGAACCCTTTCTTCCATGCCTATAATAATCAAGAAGAAAGCTCACATGATGTCATATCACTGTCATCAGTCTCTTTTTCTTGAATATTTATCCATCTCATCCAGCAAAATATTATTGAATTAACCCTCTTAGAAAAAGGATCCATTTCAGTGAAAGCTTTGACATCTGTGGCGTTTTAAAGGTAGTGGTTTCTAGAGGATATGGCGTTTTTGTGTTTTTCTGGGTGTGATTAATTTCATTGTGTATAGACCCCTCTCTTATAGGAGTTTTTTTGGCGCGTAGTTTAGGCGGGACTTTTTATTGTAATAAATGATAGTTATAAAGTAACTGTCTTTTCAGTTACTGTATTTTGTATTTACTGTGTTGATCAGCTTTTATCAGTTTTATAGGTTATAGATGTCCCATCTTCTAAGTTTGGCGTTTTTTTTTAAATGGCCTTTATGCAGACCATCATGACAAAATACAATAACGGAGTAAATAAAATAGTAAGGAGGAAACTATTTTTTGTTATTTATGGCGTTTTGTTAGGGTTAACCATTTTTAGTATTATTTTGGCGTTTTGCTAATAAAGATAGTAATATATCATTTAATTATCTTAAAAAAAAAAAAAGATTACATAGAAGAAAAAAATGGGGAAAAAATTAAAATCCTTCGTCAGAAGGTACTTTATCTGAATAGTATCCATCACTTGTGTCATCTTCTTCCTCCTCGGAGTCTTCATCTTGATCTTCATCCATGTCATCACATTCACCTTCATCAGCTTCTTGTTCCTGAATATTTTGAAGCCTCCACCTGAACATGTCTTGCATTAACTCCAATTTTGAGTCTATTTCTGGGTTGGTACAGGTGGCGTTATGCAATTCTTCCATGAAACTCAGTCCCTGTCTTGTCATGATGTTCTCTAGCCAGTAGACTTGCTGCTCTCCGCTGTCGTATGTAATCGTCACCATGTCTGTTTCATCATCAAAACGCCATGATGTCATGACAGGGTATGGCTTCACATTTCCTTTGATTGGTCCAAATTTGCTGGTTAATGCTTTCATAAGCATATGCGTTTCATGGCATTCGTTGTCTAGAGCGATGCCAATGGATAGGATTTGCCTCTGTATCTCTTCTTCCATCTTCAGAATAGCCCTGATCGTCTTAACATACACCCTCCTTCTGTTGTCAAAATGGATGACGTATCGCCTGATTCCCAGAGTGTATCTCCACGAAACGATTGTTGCCATTTTTGGCATTTTGTTTAGTTTGGCTTTTTTGGTTAAAGATGTTTTTTGCAGAAAATGGATAGATTGAAGTGATTATTTAAACTTTGTTTTTACGTTTGTTTATATAATGATGTTTTTGGCGCGTAATTTAGGAGGGAATTCCTTCTAATAAATGTTAATAACTGTAATTCAGTTATTTGTGTTGTTTCATCTTCCTGTAATATTCAACGCGTTTTATTTTTAATTTTTGGCGTTTTGTTTTTAATGGCGTTTTATTTTTTGTATGCCGTTTTATCATATGGTGGCGTTTTGAATATGAGGGGTAAAAAGACCCTTTTACCCTTAATGAAGCGCGTCTCACCTAATAATATTGATGTTATTTACGAAAACGCCACCGCGCAATCTAGTCCATTGATTGTTTTGATCTGACGATCCATAATCGTTCTCACCGTTCTCACACTTTTCACCGTTTTCTCCAAATCCCGACCCTATATATCTATATATATATATATATATATATATGTATATGTATATGTATATATGCACACACTCTTATATTAAACAAATATTATATACTTGTTAAATTAAAGACGTTGGCCAGGTTATCAATCAAACAACAAGTTTTACTCGCCGTAGGTCATTATTATTTAGAATAATGATATAATAAATGTTAAGATGCTTTTTATTAAAATTGCTAAAATTCACAATACATTGTTATGCACAAACATACACGGTTTCGCGAAAGTTCACCAAATAAACATATAAGTCACATAACATATAAACTCACCTAATTTATATTTATTTAATTCTCCCAGAATATTATTTCCCTTAATCACCCATGTCCGAGAATAGACTCATGTGTGGTTTGGTAATTCTCCAAATTACCGTTATGTGGGTGTTGTTGTAATAACTGGCACATTTGATTAACCCTAATCAAGTGACATGCATGAATGAATGTTTGAGATAACGGAGTTTGTGTTAACAATGTTAACATGAAAATGTCGGGGTGTCACAAAGATGCCTTTGGTGCTCTACCTGAAATGAAATCGTCTACCGCTGGCGACTGTTCGAAAATGTTTATGTCATTGCATGACCCCGCGACACCAAAGTAAGCCGACCAAACCCAAAGGTTATGTGAGTCAACCAATTGAAGAATAACCGTTGGTCCTTTTTGGCCGCTCGTATGTGTTGACCTCGCCATACGGTTGGACAATTATACCATTGCTAATGACGAAAATCCAAGAATCATGCCTGGTAAACCATGTTCATTAGAATGCACCTGTAAGTTTGTTGTAGATCGTACCAAGTGGGCTTTCTCAGATAACACGCACCGTACAAATTTATTATTCCTTAAAAAACAAGTATATATACTCGAAGGTATCGCCGGTTGTTTTCTCAGTCATCTTTAAATACTCGTCGTTGATGTTCGTCGTGTTTCCGTACGCAAGCACACATAGCACTGAAGTACACTTTTGAATAAAGGTAAATCCAAGCGTCCCTCTCGCATCCGGTTTTTTGCTTAAAGTAATCAAACTTATTTTCCAAGTCTCCGGCAATACCTAGAAATAAACATTTACTCATCCGAAAACGACACATAAAAACGTTTGGGTTTGGGTAAGTTGGCGCTTCGTCAAAGTAATCTTTCATCAAACGCGTGTTTGCCGACAGTCGGTCTCGTTCCATATATTCTCTTAGCAAAATTTGTCATGGAAGCCGACTAACGTGTTTCATATACCTCGCCGCGAGTTGATACGCACTCGTAACCATCTCTTGCTCGACCTCCTCGTCGGTCGATTCACCCTCATTGGCTAAAAGCTCTTTGTAATAATAATTGGTAACGGATGAAGAAGACTTGGGGGAATCCATTTTTGGAGAAGGTGGTGTAGTGTTGTGTATATTTTTGTGGTATTATGAGTTGTGAGTGTTTATATATAGAGATGTTGAATTTGAAAAAAAAAATTAAAAAAAAATATCGCCGTTAGTGAAGTCGTTGCCTAACGTTCCAATTGATCAACCATTTTTTCATCTGGCGTTTTAAAGACCGCGCCCTAGGCAAACAACAAAATCAAACGCCCTTGGTGGCGGTGGGTCGTGTGAGGACCGGGAGTTCGGTTTAGATTGAACGCGCTCAGGTCAGATCTGCAATCACCACGATTGTGCGGAATCCAGTTGTGATGTAGGAGTAAGATCGGCAACGTAGACACCTTTTAATGCAGACATTCTCATTAAAGATGTAGAAATGAATAGAGATCCGGAGAGAATTCGCAAGAGCTTCGCCTTAGGAGTCAGAACTGAATGAAACAAATGAGAACCATGACCTCCTATTTATAGGCGCGCTCCATTCGGATGAAACGACTGATCGTCCGGATGATCATCCGTCTGGATGACTATGTCCATCCGATCGGATGGACTCCATCCTTCCGGATGGACTTTACAAAACGTTCCTAACTTCGTTTCGTCCCGGATATAATATAAAACATATACAAAACTATACAAAGACTACAAACAGGTTTATATAGACTAAATACAGACGAAAGCTACAGACAATTGCATCTACAGACCGCCCCCCCTTGGATGTTGCTGCAGTTTTTCTTCCTGTATAGTCTTCAACGTACCTTCCTGTTGCGTCTTCTGTCTCTCTCTTTCCTTCTCCTTTCTTATTTCCTTTCTTCCAGCATCTTTTGCCTCAGAGCTCTTCCAGTAGTAATCCAGCATTTTCGGTATTCTGGATCTCCATCTTTGGCTTTAGACCACCTAGGTATCTTTTTCTCTTGAGATTCAATAGGTGTCTGATCAGTTACAGGCCATTTTAGCTTCTAACTAGCCCGTTCAGCAGCTTTAGCTCTAATCTTCTTCATTCTTTCACTTCTTTTCTTTGTCTTTAGGAATTCTTCCAACTCAAGGTCTCTGAATTTTAATTCCCAGTAGTGACCAGAATTAATATCTTTTACAAAGCACACGTTCACCAATTTCTGGTACCTTTGAGCTTGATCTTTATCAGGTTCGTTGTAGACGATCTTGTTGAAGAATAAACATTCAATGTCTTTCTTAGAGCAATTCACCAACCACATAGGATCTAGCACGAAGATATGTCTCCAATCTCCTGTCTTCGCATCCAACAATGTAATCAGTGCTTCGCATGTACTAGGGTTGAAAATCCAGCCTTTAAAGCCTTTATAAAAGTCTTGTTCCATTGCGCGTGGAGGCATGTTCTTCAAACACCTTGGACGCCTGATTTCAAGTGTAATATCTTTCTCACCAGTGACAGGATCTATCTTCACAATCTGCTTAGGTTAGTGTGGCTTCCAATCAGGAAAGTTAGATTTAGCTTGCAGCTTTATGTAATCCCACAGCTTCTGCTCGTGACACTTAACTTCAGGACCATAATAGTACTGCTTGATGTTCTTTGTCTTCACAAGCTCTTCCACATCCTACCAAGGTAAAGTCTTTATATCGGATAAAAATTCAAAGTATTGTACTCCAAACTCTCTTTTGATCGCGTAGACGTTAAGATCCTCCAAATACCCCCACGATAGAATACCACATAGAGATTTATCTAGATGTCTTGTAGAGAACTGTAGCGGTCTTTTAAACTTTCTTTCCTCAGGCATAACTTTGAACCATCTCTTATTCTCTTCCACAAGATCTTCTCTAGATACTGTTTCAGGTATACCTTCGGTAGCAATCCTTTCTACAACTTTCCTTCTTACTTCCTCTTCATTGTGAGATCGGAAAAGTTCATTAAAGGTAGGAAAATCATCATCCAAACAAGAATACTGAAACGGAATGTCCTGGTTGGAATCTGATCCCTCCTCAATGATTACGTCATTGAAGTTGTCAGCCTCGTTCACAAACTTAAAAGTATACTCCCTTTCTGGAGTAGGTGGAATCTCCTCTTCAATATCAAACTTAAACCTTTCTTCATCCATATCCAACTCTTCTAACATGGACTCCCTAGTCCAGTTTTCTACTAACTCCCCCTCTTCCTCCATTTGATTCAAATAAATGACTTTAGGGAGGTTTAGGAATACCTGATCAACGTGTTTTGTTCCAGATGAATGTCACACCCCTTTCTGCGGCGGAAGCACGAGGTGTGATCATGAAAGGTTCTCATTGCATACGAAAGGTAAACATACTACATGCTCATAAAATAACTTCAAACACCATTACCATTACATAACGGAAAACATGGTTTAAGTGTTTACATCACGAAACAACATATTGTCTGAAAGTTTACAATTTATTTAAGACAAACATAAACGACATCCACGAGCATGAGTGAGACCGCGCGCACATCCACTTTAGTTACCTGAAATACATGTAAGTTTTGAAAAACGTCAACATAATGTTGGTGTGAATTCATGCAGTTCTTGTAATGTACGTTTGTATACTTTGTATGAAAAACATGGTATGTATCTCGTATTAGTCAGGTATTCTAGTATAAATCATGTATAGCTGTATGTATCAAGTGTTAATGGGTTGCAAAGCCATTAACATGTGACACGACATAGGAATTCACCAAACCATAGGCATTTTTCTAGTAGTCGATTGACGACTGAGACACAAAAACACTACTCAGTACTAGTTGTCACCAAGAGTGGGGCTGCCCTGAAACCCATTAGATCTAACCTTTTGTTCTGCGGTCTAAGTATGTACACGATTAATGGTGCTTATGGTACCCTATTCGTGACACGATTTCTCGTATCAATTCTTGGCACTAGTTTTCACCAAGAGTGCTTCTTGTTTTAGTACACATCATACCATTTTGTAAACATTGAAGTATTTGTAACATGTATTTCACCCCCGAAGTTATAAAACTGAAAACAGTTAAAAGAAAAGGGGGAGCATGAACTCACAACTTTGCGTTCCTTGCGTCGTAAACTTCACCGGATTTGCTTATAATACGTCGTGACCTAAACGTGTTTTATTATCGTTAGTCACTAGACTTGTATCGCACAAGCACAAGGTACTATTTTTGCATATGTATTCTTGTGTTAAAAATAATTTATATTTTTAACTAAGTGACTTACTTATATTATTTTCTCAAAAATAATTATAAGTTTCTTGTATTTTGCACCCGAGTTATGTATCTTGTATGTTGTATGTGTATTTTTTGTGTTTTTACTTCTCATGAGTATTTAGTGTATTTTCAAGTCCTAATACACTAACAAGTATAATACATACTACACACACTTAGCACAAAGTTTGGCGATCAATAAATATATATATTTTTCTCAAAAATATACATACTTAATACCCATTTTTATTCTTGAAGAAATCCTCATTTCTTAATACAAAAGTTTGGGAAACCTTGGTAAATGTTTTTAGATACATTTTTAGGGGATAAGTTTCTCAAAAACTTATATTTTTCTAAGTGTCAAAATTTATAGAAATTTTGACAGAGTTTCCCCTAAAAATGGAGGTTTCCCATGTTTTCAAACATGTGTTTATTTTCTTTTAAATCATCAACAATCGATTTTCAGCAACAATCATCAATAACATACACTAATTTCTCTATTTCATGAACTTGAAAATTTATAAAAATGTGTAGTAACTTACTAGGGTATTTAGTAAGTCTTGTTACCCTTTAAAGTGTGATTGCTTCTTTAAAAACTTCATTTTTAAAGAATATGATTCTTTACAACCCATGTTCATGTTTTCTAAAAATACTTCTTCTTGTATTTTTCTTGTTACACATGTGTATCTTTACTTTATTAACCACCAAAGATAAGGTTTATTTGTTTAAGAACCAAGATTAAGTAAAACTTGTATTTTTAACTTGGTTCTTTTGAAAAACCACTCATGGATCTGTAGATCTACAAGATTATAACCTACTTTGCTCTTTATTTTTCAAGAAAACACTCATTTATTCAAGTTCATAGTTTATGTGTGGATGATTCCATCATCCTACATCATTTTATCTTTCTCATCTTGCTAGATCATGTTTTTAATCATGATCTAGCAAGACCATAAGATGATCCATAAGATGATCCATATCATTTCTACTAGCAAACAATAATCAACAAGCATACAACACAAGTATATCATGATTTCTTCATCATTTTAACACTACTCCCTCACAAAGTTAGTTCATGTTTCAAGACTTGTTTATGTTTTTAGTGTTTCTTGGTATTTCATCATTCTTTTACTATTAACCATCAAAAATATGAAGAAGATGATGATCTAAGAAACTTACCACTAGCACAAGGCTAGGGGAGTTCAAGAGGGTAAATGAAGTGGATAAAAGCAAATGAAGAAGGTCCTTCAAGATCCGCTTGTCCCTACCTTCGTTGGTGACCTTCTTACACCTTAATATCACCTTAGAATGGATAGTGAAGGGTTGAAAATGGAGGTGTGTGAGGGGGGAGCTTGGGCCGTAGCTATGGGGGTGAAGGAGAGGAGTTGTGGTGTTAGTTCTAAGTGAAGATGAGAAGTGGTGATGCCTTGTGGTTTATAAGAAGATTTTTCCAACAAGTGTTTACCTTTAGGTTAATATGTTCCACTTTCATCCAACATGATCCAATAAATAAATAGAAGAAATCCCCATGTGGGGCTCCATGTTAGAACCGTCATTTAGGGGGGGGGGGGGGTATTGGTTGCATTTCAATTCCAAGTTACTTAATCTAGTTACATGGTAAGTTTTAGATTTAGGTGTTTAAGTATGTTAAGTAATATATAGTGTGTTAGGGTGTTCGGGGACCCTAACTAGCTTAGAAAAATAAAAACAATGCTTCTTGCATTATTTTGGTGTTCCGGGTAATGTCCGGTTGTTCGGTTAAATACCGGTTCGTTAAGGTGCTAAATTGCACCGTTTAGTGTCTTTCAAGTGCCCTTTTGTAACCCTTTCGATTCCCAACACTTGGGGAAGTATTCTGAATAATGAAACGTAAATTCTGCATGATATTTATATGCTTAAAAGCTGATTTGAGCTGAATTTAGTAAAATTCTGCACTTAAAGTGCGTTTCAGGTGCTTTTTAGTGCGTATTTTAGCTTCCGGAGTGTCTATATGTTAACCCCTGTATGTACTCTTGGGTTTTAATGTATTCTTGTCATTGGACCTATACCTAGGCCTTAGTTCTAATGTCTGACTGCTTTCTGCAGAGCTGTTGACATATTGTGTTTTACCGGTGAGTTTACTAGTATTTCTGACGCAACGTTCTTGTTAATGCATAAAACAATATTTTGTAGTATAAAACGTGCATGAATTCACTTGTATAGTAAGTAATCAGACAATGTTGACATTTAAACACATAATTGCGGTCATTAAATAGTAATTAAAGTGTACGGAAATTACCGGTTTGTGCCAGTTGTCACAGTCTCCCCCAGTTATAAGAATTTCGTCACGAAATTCAGGCTGAACTAACTCTCGCAGGAGTTTCTTGAACAGGTGGGGATACTTTTCTTTGAACTGGTCTTCACGTTCCCACGTGTACTCGGGTCCGTGCTTAGAGTTCCAACGTACTTTGACAAGTTTCACACTGCTCCTCCTGGTCTTGTTGACTTTCCAGTCGGTAACCTCAACGGGTTGTTCTGTAAATCGGAGGGCGTCATCAATATGTACTTCATCCACAGGGATGATCACGTCTTCTTGTGTTGGACTCTTCTTGAGGTTGGATACATGGAACGTATCTTGTACTCCATTAAGTTCTTCCGGTAACTCCAACTTGTATGCCACGGAACCAATTCTTTCTAAGATTTTGAATGGTCCGATGTATCGTGGATTCAGCTTTCCACGTTTTCCAAATCTTACTACGCCCTTCCAAGGTGAGACCTTCAACAAAACTTTGTCTCCAACCTCGAACTGTAATGGTTTTCGCCTTCGGTCAGCGTAACTCTTTTGTCGATCTCGAGCCGCCCTAATGCGTTCTCGGATCTGTATGATATTGTCGGTTGTCTCTTGTACAAGTTCAGGACCAACCATACGTTTATCTCCAGCGTCTGCCCAACATAAGGGCGATCGGCACTTGCGGCCATACAGAGCTTTGAACGGTGCGGCTTTTATGCTTGTATGATAACTGTTATTGTAGGAAAACTCAACTAAAGGTAGATGAGTATCCCAGCTGCCTCCTAGATCCATGATACATGCGCGAAGCATATCTTCTAACGTTTGTATAGTCCGTTCGCTCTGGCCGTCTGTTTGTGGGTGGAAGGCCGTGCTTAGATCTAGCTGAGATCCAAAGGCCTCCTGAAAGGATTTCCAGATTCTTGAGACAAAACGTCCATCTCTGTCTGAAATAATTGAGATTGGCACTCCATGACGTGCCACAATTTCTTTTAAGTATATCTCAGCAAGCTTTCCAGTGCTGTCTTTTTCTCGGATTGGTAGGAAATGCGCAGATTTCGTCAATCGATCAACTATCACCCATGTCATATCGTGCCCTCTTGGGGTCTTGGGTAATTTCGTTATGAAGTCCATCGAGATTTGCTCTCACTTCCACATGGGTATTGCTGGTTGTTGTAGTAGGCCGGACGGTTTCTGATATTCAGCCTTAACCTTAGCACAGGTTAGGCATTTTCCAACATAAACAGCAACGTCGCTCTTGAGTCTCGGCCACCAATAGTATTCTTTCAAGTCTTGATACATCTTGTCCGATCCTGGATGGATCGAGTATCTCGATTTGTGTGCTTCATCAAGGATGACTTCTCGAATACCGCCATAGAGCGGAACCCAAATACGCTTCTTAAAGTATAAGGCTCCCTCTTCATTTGGCACCATATATTTCAACATGCCCCGTAGGTATTCACCTTTACGGTTTTCCATTTTAAGGGCTTCTTGTTGCGCGTCACGAATACGTGAAGTGAGGTTCGTTCGAATAGTCATTTCCAAAGCTCGAACCCTTGGGGTCTTAACCCTTTCTTTTCGACTTAATGCGTCCGCTACAACGTTTGCCTTTCCAGGATGGTACTTAATCTCACAGTCGTAATCATTTAGCAGCTCGACCCATCGTCATTGACGCATTTTTAATTCCTTCTGATCAAATATGTGTTGTAGGCTTTTGTGATCTGTGAAGATTGTACATCGAGTACCATACAAATAGTGTCGCCAAATCTTCAAGGCGAATACCACCGCGCCGAGTTCCAAGTCTTGAAGCATAATTCTTTTCATGTACCTTCAATTGTCTTGAAGCATAAGCGATGACTTTCTGGCGTTGCATGAGCACGCAACCCAAACCTTGTCGTGAAGCGTCGCAGTACACCACGAAGTCTTCAGTGCCTTCGGGTAACGATAGTATTGGTGCATCGCATAGCTTGTTTTTAAGTAGTTGGAAGGCTTCTTCCTGCTTATCACCCCAGTCGTATTTCTTGTCTTTCTGTGTAAGGGTCGTCAATGGTTGGGCTATCTTTGAGAAGTTCTCGATGAAACGTCGATAATAGCCCACTAAGCCCAAGAATTGTCGAACTTCAGTTGGGGTTTGGGGGGCTTCCCAATTCTTTATGGCTTCAATCTTGGATGGGTCTACATGAATGCCCTTCTCATTCACAACGTGACCAAGAAATTGTACTTCGCGAATCCAGAATTCGCACTTTGAGAATTTTGCATATAGTTTCTCCTTCTTCAGTTGTTCCAGAATGGTTCTGAGGTGTTGCTCGTGCTCGTCTTTCGTTCGTGAGTAAATCAGGATATCATCGATAAATACAATCACGAATTTATCGAGATATGGTTTGCATACACGGTTCATCAGATCCATAAATACCGCTGGCGCGTTCGTCAATCCAAATGGCATCACAAGAAACTCGTAGTGCCCATAACGCGTTCGGAATGCAGTCTTTGGTACGCTTTCTTCTTGGATTCTTAGCTGATGGTATCCAGATCGAAGGTCGATCTTGGAATAGTAGCTTGATCCTTGCAACTGATCAAATAAGTCATCAATCCACGGTAGCGGGTACCGATTCTTAATAGTGAGCTTGTTTAGTTCCCTGTAATCGATACACATCCGCAGAGTTCCATCCTTCTTCTTTACGAACAATACAGGAGCTCCCCAGGGCAAGAAGCTTGGCCTTATGAATCCTTTATCCAACAACTCCTGAAGTTGTGTAGATAACTCTTGCATTTTGGATGGTGCAAGTCGATAGGGTGCCTTGGCTACAGGAGCGGCTCCTGGAACCAAGTCTATACGGAATTCGACTTGTCGTTGCGGAGGTAGCCCTGGCAGATCTTCGGGAAAAACATCCGGGAATTCCTTCACCACAGGAATGTCTTCGAGTCTCGGCTCCTCAGCCTTCTTATCTACAACGTGAGCTAGGAAAGCAACACATCCTTTCCTTAAGCACTTATGTGCCTTCATGCAACCAATGATTTGCAGAGGCGCGTCTCGTCTTTCTCCATCTACGATGAGAGTTTCATCATTTGCCAAAGGGATGCGAATGATTTTCTCATGACAGATAACTTCAGCTTTGTTCTTGGACAACCAGTCCATTCCGACCACTACATCGAAGCTACCCCATTGAATAGGTAAGAGGTCGATGCTAAATCTTCGTTCACCAAGTTCTAGTGTGCAGCCTCTAACAACTTCGCCCGATTCTACAAGTTTACCATTGGCTAGTTCTATGGAGTAAGGAATATCCAATCTACTAGACTCTATCCCAAGCATACGCTTAAATTCCACAGACATGAAACTATAATTGGCACCAGTGTCAAACAATATGGATGCAAAGCGATTGTTAACGAGAAACGTACCGGTGACCACGTTAGGGTCCTCACGTGCGTCCCTTGCTCCAATCACAAATGCTCGAGCCTGAACGTTGTTTCCCCTGGGCAATCTTTCACAAAATGATCCTTGCTTCCACAACTGAAGCATCCTTGGTTCCACCCATCTCCATTCCCAGTTCGGTTACCATTTCCAATCCCATTTCCCCCATTGTTTCCAGCACCGCTACGGTTTCCATTCCCGTTCTTGTTTCCCTTACTCCAACAGTCTTCAGTGCGGTGACCCAATTTTCCACACTTGTCGCATCTTGGAACTCGACACACCCCTTCGTGATGACGCTTGCAATGATTGCATTTGGGCAGAGTGCCCATGTATCCTTTAGCTGGAGCGTCATTCATGGCTGCAACAGATTTGGCCCCCTGAGGCGGGTTTGGGTCACGCTTCTTGTTGGAACCCTTGTTGTTACGAGTTGCCTGATTCAAGTTTGCATGTTTCCTTTTCTTGTCACCCGACGACTCAGCATGCGTCTCGGTATTTTCTGTTGGGTTCAGTGATAGCTTCTTCATACGAACACAATCTTCAGTAAGGCTGACAGCCAGAGTTACAGCCTCCGTGATCGTTTGAGGTTTGGCCGAAGTTACCATGCCACGGAATTCTGAGGCCAGTCCCCAAATGTAGCGTTCAACGCGCTTGAACTCAGGAGTCACCATGTAGGGAAGCACTCTAGACAGATCGTGGAATCTTTGAGTATAACCATTAATGTCAGCATCTTCCATGGTCAAGTCCCAGAACTCCGTTTCCAGCCTTTGGAGTTCAGCACGGGAGCAGTACTTTTCCCTCATTTTCTCTTTTAGTTCATCCCAAGTCATGCCATATGCGGCATCGTCACCCATGGTTTGGACTTGCAAGTTCCACCAAGTCAGAGCTTCATCGACAAACAACCCAGTAGCAAAAGTGACTTGCTGATCCGCGGTACACTTGCTCATGCGGATAGTAGCTTCACTCTTCTCCGTCCAGCATACAAACGCTACTGCACCTCCTGTGCCGTCGTAGTTCATTGGTTTGCAGTCGAGGAACTGCTTGAAGGTGCAGCCTTGAGTTGCGTTTCCCCCAGACAAATCTCCATTCCCATTACGCCTAGCATTGCTTGGTCCTCCACTGTCTTGAGTTCGGTTCGCCTCGTAGTGGGCGATAGCAGCAGAGATCCTTTCTTCCAGTAGAGCGTTCAGCTCTTCAGCAGTTCTTGGTAGTGGGGTAGGAGGAGGTTGATCACGAGCGTTCACAGCTTTCATGGGTGCCATGTTCTGACAGAACACCACACAATAGGTTTAGGCATTTGTTTGATATCGTCATACTAGACAGTAGTAGTATATATATACACAGGCATATACCACATAAGTGACATCAAACAATTATTACTTTAGCAGAGTATTTAATAAGCTAGTGTTCACGTTTGACCTTTTCTTTCACTGAGGGAATCTATACGTGACAAGACTTGCTATGGTTTCTGTGCACTGAATTCCATAATTATGTATGCATCCATAATTACGCAACTCCTTGCACAGTCTGCACAGTTCGTTTCATCCTCGTATTTCTTCCTTCAGATAGGCCATTGTTTTCAGGTAAAGTCACGTATACTAGTGGTATTCTATTTCTAGTATGTGTATATGCTAATTATCACACATAATTGCAAGTAATTTCTCAGTCAAAGACAAGTGCTACTCTTGTGCACCCTAAGTCTCGTAGTGTCTTTTCTTGACTCTTGTAAACAGTTTCAGGTAGTGGATGTCGCGGGACATTTTATGCAATGAAAACTCTTTGAAAAAAAATTTTCGTGAAAGGATCCTAGAGATTGCAGACTAGACTCGAGAAGGAATCCTGGTTCACTACAATCGCAGCTCTGATACCAATCTGTCACACCCCTTTCTGCGGCGGAAGCACGAGGTGTGATCATGAAAGGTTCTCATTGCATACGAAAGGTAAACATACTACATGCTCATAAAATAAATTCAAACACCATTACCATTACATAACGGAAAACATGGTTTAAGTGTTTACATCGCGAAACAACATATTGTCTGAAAGTTTACAATTTATTTAAGACAAACATAAACGACATCCACGAGCATGAGTGAGACCGCGCGCACATCCACTTTAGTTACCTGAAATACATGTAAGTTTTGAAAAACGTCAACATAATGTTGGTGTGAATTCATGCAGTTCTTGTAATGTACGTTTGTATACTTTGTATGAAAAACATGGTATGTATCTCGTATTAGTCACGTATTCATGTATAAATCATGTATTTCTTTATGTATCAAGTGTTAATGGGTTGCAAAGCCATTAACATGTAACACGACATAGGAAGTCACCAAACCATAGGCATTTTCTAGTAGTCGATTCACGACTGAGACACAAAAACACTAATCGGTACTAGTTGTCACCAAGAGTGGGGCTGCCCTGAAACCCATTAGATCTAACCTTTTGTTCTACGGTCTAAGTATGTACACGATTAATGGTGCTTATGGTACCCTATTCGTGACACGATTTCTCGTATCAATTCTTGGCACTAGTTTTCACCAAGAGTGCTTCTTGTTTTAGTACACATCATACCATTTTATAAACATTGAAGTATTTGTAACATGTATTTCACCCCCGAAGTTATAAAACTGAAAACAGTTAAAAGAAAAGGGGGAGCATGAACTCACAACTTTGCGTTCCTTGCGTCGTAAACTTCACCGGATTTGCTTATAATACGTCGTGACCTAAACGTGTTTTATTATCGTTAGTCACTAGACTTGTATCGCACAAGCACAAGTCACTATTTTTGCATATGTATTCTTGTGTTAAAAATAATTTATATTTTTAACTAAGTGACTTACTTATATTATTTTCTCAAAAATAATTATAAGTTTCTTGTATTTTGCACCCGAGTTATGTATCTTGTATGTTGTATGTGTATTTTTGTGTTTTTACTTCTCATGAGTATTTAGTGTATTTTCAAGTCCTAATACACTATCAAGTATAATACATACTACACACACATAGCACAAAGTTTGGCGATTAATAAATATATATATTTTTCTCAAAAATATACATACTTAATACCCATTTTTATTCTTGAAGAAATCCTCATTTCTTAATACAAAAGTTTGGGAAACCTTGGTAAATGTTTTTAGATACATTTTTAGGGGATAAGTTTCTCAAAAACTTATATTTTTCTAAGTGTCAAAATTTATAGAAATTTTGACAGAGTTTCCCCTAAAAATGGAGGTTTCCCATGTTTTCAAACATGTGTTTATTTTCTTTTAAATCATCAACAATCGATTTTCAACAACAATCATCAATAACATACACTAATTTCTCTATTTCATGAACTTAAAAATTTATAAAAATGTGTAGTAACTTACTAGGGTATTTAGTAAGTCTTGTTACCCTTTAAAGTGTGATTGCTTCTTTAAAAACTTCATTTTTAAAGAATATGATTCTTTACAACCAATGTTCATGTTTTCTAAAAATACTTCTTCTTGTATTTTTCTTGTTACACATGTGTATCTTTACTTTATTAACCACCAAAGATAAGGTTTATTTGTTTAAGAACCAAGATTAAGTAAAACTTGTATTTTTAACTTGGTTCTTTTGAAAAACCACTCATGGATCTTTAGATCTACAAGATTATAACCTACTTTGCTCTTTATTTTTCAAGAAAACACTCCTTTATTCAAGTTCATAGTTTATGTGTGGATGATTCCATCATCCTACATCATTTTATCTTTCTCATATTGCTAGATCATGTTTTTAATCATGATCTAGCAAGACCATAAGATGATCCATATCATTTCTACTAGCAAACAATAATCAACAAGCATACAACACAAGTATATCATGATTTCTTCATCATTTTAACACTACTCCCTCACAAAGTTAGTTCATGTTTCAAGACTTGTTTATGTTTTTAGTGTTTCTTGGTATTTCATCATTCTTTTACTATTAACCATCAAAAATATGAAGAAGATGATGATCTAAGAAACTTACCACTAGCACAAGGCTAGGGGAGTTCTAGAGGGTAAATGAAGTGGATAGAAGCAAATGAAGAAGGTCCTTCAAGATCCGCTTGTCCCGACCTTCGTTAGTGACCTTCTTACACCTTAATATCACCTTAGAATGGATAGTGAAGGGTTGAAAATGGAGGTGTGTGAGGGGGGAGCTTGGGTCGTAGCTATGGGGGGTGAAGGAGAGGAGTTGTGGTGTTAGTTCTAAGTGAAGATGAGAAGTGGTGATGCCTTGTGGTTTATAAGAAGATTTTTCCAACAAGTGTTCACCTTTAGGTTAATATGTTCCACTTTCATCCAACATGATCCAATAAATAAATAGAAGAAATCCCCATGTGGGGCTCCATGTTGGAACCGTCATTTAGGGGGGGGGGGGGGGGTATTGGTTGCATTTCAATTCCAAGTTACTTAATCTAGTTACATGGTAAGTATTAGATTTTGGTGTTTAAGTATGTTAAGTAATATATAGTGTGTTAGGGTGTTTGGGGACCCTAACTAGCTTAGAAAAATAAAAACAATGCTTCTAGCATTATTTTGGTGTTCCGGGTAATGTCCGGTTGTTCGGTTAAATACCGGTTCGTTAAGGTGCTAAATTGCACCGTTTAGAGTCTTTCAAGTGCCCTTTTGTAACCCTTTCGATTCCCAACACTTGGGGAAGTATTCTGAATAATGAAACGTAAATTTTGCATGATATTTATATGCTTAAAAGCTTATTTGAGCTGAATTTAGTAAAATTCTGCACTTAAAGTGCGTTTCGGGTGCTTTTTAGTGCGTATTTTAGCTTCCGGAGTGTCTATATGTTAACCCTTGTATGTACTCTTGGGTTTTAATGTATTCTTGTCATTGGACCTATACCTAGGCCTCAGTTCTAATGTCTGACTGCTTTCTGCAGAGTTGTTGACATATTGTGTTTTACCGGTGAGTTTACTAGTATTTCTGACGCAACGCTCTTGTTAATGCATAAAGCAATATTTTGTAGTATAAAACGTGCATGAATTCACTTGTACAGTAAGTAATCAGACAATGTTGACATTTAAACACATAATTGCAGTATTTAAATAGTAATTAAAGTGTACGGAAATTACCGGTTTGTGTTAGTTGTCACAATGAAGACTCTCCTTGATGTTGATCTTCTTCACGTTGCTCGTTCAGTTCATCATTCAAGATGTCTTCTATAGTACTCGGACCTGAAGGCTTTGTTATCAATAAACCACTAGCACCGCCTTGATCATCATCATCTCTACCATCTTTATCATCTTTTTCTTCTTTATCTTTCTTATCATCTTTATCATCATCACCTTCATCTTCATCTTCATTACCAAACATTTCATCTAACTCTTTATCATCAACAACAACTTTGAACTTATTCATCTTCGCCCTCAATCTATGACGTTCCACTTCGATCTTTCTTAGACTTGCAAACTGATGTGTGCAAAATCCAACATTTAAATTACATCAATTGTGGCATAAAACTAACCCCTTTTAGTACTAATGTTGGAAAAAGTGTGTTTTTGTCTTCCTTTTGTATTTTCAGGATTAAATGAGCTCAAATTAACAAAAGAAGCAAAAAGGCAGCTAAATCTAACATAAATACAAGAAAAGGAATAAACGTGGCATGCCCGACCTCCCCGAAAGCATCTTCCCAAGCAAAACAAGAGAGCAGAAGGCTGAACACGCCCCGTGCTCAGTGAGCACGGGGGCGTGCCCAAGTGTCAGCATAAAAGACAAAGTTGTAGAAGCTTCCATCGCCCACCACGGGGCCGTGCTCAGCGAACACGGGGCCGTGGTCAACTATAAGATTCGCAGAATCCAGGCAAATCTTGATAGTACAGATATGCTTCTGCACACGGGGTCATCCCCAGCGGACACGGGGTCGTGGTCAACTAATAAAGACAAGAGCAATTAATGAAGACAGAGAAGGATGTGGACACGGGGCCGTGCCCACTGGACACGGGGCCGTGCCCGAGCTTCTGTTCAGCCTATAAATAGGAGTGCTTGGCTCAAGCTCAAACCATCCCTTGGCACACCACCTCTCTCACACTTCACCCACCACCCACCACCCACCACCACCATAACACCATCATCCATTGTCCATCATAGAGTGTGTGAGTCGTCTCGGGATCCAAGATTGATCGTAAGAGTTCTTGACAATCAAGGCCATGTTTGCCTAAGTCTCTTACATCACTTGGTGAAGACAAAGTGTCTAGTGTAATACTTTTTATTTTTAATCTTTTCACACTTTTTAATTGGTTATGTATTAATGACTTTAATAACTAGTTTCTTATGTTGAAGGTGATTCTTCCTTATCGTTTGTCCGTGGTGTCTTGGCATTATTTTTTACTGTCTATATAAAATAAAATATTTTCACCATTCATATCTCCACGGTCTATATGGAGGTATGTTGGCTACCTGGTCGGGGGTTAAGGGAACAGTTTGGTAAGAGTCTTGCCATTGTTCAGTGTATAGATCCTGCAAAGGACCTGGGTCAAATTTAGTAGGACCTCCTTCAATACTTAACGGTATTGGATGGCGGGGGTCCAAACTCTTTGATCCCCTCATAAGTTAAACTACTATTAATATTTTAACCCGGCTACTTAGGACTGTATCCCTGCTGACTCAGACTACTTAGTCGAGGGTAACGTCGCCTTCAAAAGAGGGGCCTACCACATTATGCATTAATAACTTAATTAATTATCTTTCAATAATCCGACCCTTTAGGATTGTATCCTTGCTGACTCAAACTACTGGGTTGAGGGTAACGTCACCTTCAAAAGAGGGGCCTACTACAATAACTAAGATAATCTCTTAAATAGTGCAAAAGTGCGAAAATAATCAAAGGTTACACTAAACACGAGTCGGAGCCAAGTGATTCATCTTGTCTATCTGTTTTTCTTTTATTTTTATTTTTCAGCATTTTAGTTAGTTTTTATTTTTCTAGTTTAAAACCTTTTTTCTAAACTTTTGATTTGATTAGACGTTGAGGATAAACCGGTACTAAAAGCTCTTGTGTCCTTGGACGACCTCGGTATCTTGCCAACACTATACTACGCTCACGATGGGTGCACTTACCCATATGTGTGTTTAGTGTTAGTAAATATCGTGTTTTATAAATTTAAAACTTGGCTAAAAAGTGTTAAAAAGGGCTTAATGTATACATTAAAAACTAATAACACTCACGCACATCAAGTTTTTGGCGCCGTTGCCGGGGACACAAGGATTTTAAGAAAGCTTAAAATCGACGGCCTAATCAGTTTTTCAAAACCTTTTTAAAACGCGCGCACATTTTTATGCATTTTAGTTTAGTTTTGCATTTACAGTAACCTGAACACGGGCCGTGCTCACTGAACACGGGGCCGTGCTGCACATTTTTCATAAAACACCCAGTAACAATAGCTGAACACGGGGTCGTGCTCACTGAACACGCCCCCGTGCTCAACGAAATCAGTAACTTTAATATAACGCCCAGATACAGATTCTGTACACGGGGCCGTGTCCACTGAACACGGGGCCGTGTCCAGCATCTGTTTCCGTTTTTATTTTTGTTTTCTGATCTCGAGACTTGGTTGTGGTCTGCTGAGTGATTCTTATGGATCAATACTCAGGAGGTTACAACTACACCTATGAGGAGGATGATTATAGGAGTAACTATTGCAATAATTGTAGTAATCCGCACTCGGTTCAATATTGTCACTCATATCAACCGTCCACTTCATACACCGACTATGAGGAAGCCAGGTACGAGCCATCGACTTCATACACATCCAATGAAGACCAAAGGTATGAACCTCCTCCCTCATACTCATATTTTGATGAACCAAGGTATGAGCCTTCTTACTCATACTTTGAGGAACCAAGATATGAGTCACCACCTTCGTATGCTTATTATGAGAAACCATGGCATGAACAACCCACCTCATATGAGTACTATGAAGAACAAAATTATGACCCTTATCCATCATATGCTTACAATGAAGAACAATGGTGCGAACCATCTACTTCATATGGGTATTATGAGGAACAAAGGATCGAACAACCGGATTCAAGCTCTGAAAATCCCGATCCTTTTTCTATAACCAAAGTGACCGATAGGATATTAGAACACCTTAGAGTTATCGAGCGCTATATAAAAGAATCTCGCGCAAGGGAAGAGGAGTCCCGCGCAAGAGAACAATTAAATAAAGAAGAGATAACTGAAAGTGTAAAAATGGACGAACAAATAAGTGAAAAACTGACACATGAGTTAAACAACGAAAAAGGTGAGTCCGACAACGTTAAAATTCAAGAAGAGTCTAATTTTGAAGAAATTAATCTCTTTTCACCTTCTTTTGAAAATCATTGTTTAGTTCCAACTCATGCTAAGTTTTTAAAAGAGTTAAACACTAACACTAAAATTGACGAAACGGTAAGTGTTAAGTTAACCAATGATCAAACCTCACTAATAAAAGAAGACCCATTTGAAATTAACATTACACCGGTTCCATGTTTCTTTCAAAATTCATTTATTAGTAATGTCACAATCGATAAAGATCTTTGTGTTAACATAATGCCTAACTACATTTTCGAAAAATTAAGTATTAGTGATTATTCTCCACTTCAAATACCCATTTTTCTATCCAATCGGAAAGTAATGAAATCAATCGGTGTAGTTGAGGATGACTTGGTTCAAACAAATCAAATGGTAATCCCGACCGACTTTGTCATCCTCGATGACGCTCCTCTAGTGTTGGGACGACCATTTGTAAAAACTCACGAAGCCTTGAAAAACCGGAAGTTCAACAATCTACCTCTTCAATTAGGGGCATTTAAAAAAGAGTGTCGATCTTGAGCGGTCAATGAAATATCCATTCGGCAATAATGACCCCCTAATTGAGGATGAAGATGAACCACCCGATACAAGTGAAAAGTTTGACCACTTTGTTGAAGAAGAGGTCGCCATAGAACAAACTTTTAAGGTTCTTGATCAAAATGAGCAACCAAATAAGGAGTCTCCTAAAGACCCACCTCTTGAGCTCAAAGAACTTCCAAAGGGTTTGGAATATGCTTTTCTAGACAAAGATGGTAAATTACCTGTAATTATTTCATCTAAATTAGATAGTTTAGAAAAAGAAAAATTAATTAGTCTTTTGAAAAAACATAAAAATGCGATCGCTTGGAAACTTGTAGACATAAAAGGAATAAATCCTTCCATGTGCACGCACAAAATTTTAATGAATGATGATTACAAATCGGTAATACAACCACAACGTCGAGTAAATCCCAATGTTCAAGAAGTGGTTAAAAACAAAGTCATCAAATTACTTGACGCCGGACTTATTTATCCTATCTCCGATAGTCCTTGGGTAAGTCCCGTCCAAGTAGTTCCAAAGAAAGGAGGTATGACGGTAATAACTAATGAAAAGAATGAACTAATACCAACGAGAACCGTCACAGGATGGAGAGTATGTATAGATTATAGACGATTAAATGAAGCAACAAGGAAAGATCACTTTCCTTTACCCTTCATTGATCAAATGTTAGAAAGATTATCCGGTCATAAATTTTATTGTTTCTTGGATGGTTTTTCAGGTTACTTTCAAATCCCGATAGCACCCGAAGACCAAGAAAAGACAACCTTCACATGTCCCTATGGAACTTTTGCTTATCGACGCATGCCATTTGGTCTATGTAATGCCCCCGCAACATTCCAACGTTGCATGGTAGCCATCTTCCACGACATGATAGAAAAGACAATGGAAGTCTTCATGGATGACTTTTCTATCTTTGGGGATTCATACGACCAATGCCTCGATAACCTTGAACGAATGCTATCCCGATGTGAGGAAACTAACCTTGCCCTTAACTGGGAAAAATACCATTTCATGGTAATGGAGGGAATAGTACTCGGTCACAAAATCTCAAGTGAAGGAATGGAGGTGGATCGAGCCAAAATAGATACCATCTCTCGACTACCACCCCCATCCTCCGTTAGAGCTATCAGAAGTTTCCTGGGGCATGCCAGATTTTATAGACGGTTTATCAAAGACTTTTCTAAAATTTCAAGGCCTCTAACAAAATTACTTGAAAAAGATGCTCCTTTCATCTTTGACAAGGATTGCAATCAAGCATTTCTGACCTTAAAGGAAATGCTAGTCAATGCACCTATCATGATCGCGCCTGATTGGAAATTTCCTTTCGAAATCATGTGTGATGCTAGTGACTTTGCAGTTGGAGCTGTCTTGGGACAAAGAAAAGAAAAGCATTTTCACCCAATTTATTATGCTAGTAAAACACTTAACGATGCACAAGAAAATTACACAACAACTGAAAAAGAATTACTAGCTGTGGTATTTGCTTTTGATAAATTTCGTTCTTATCTTGTTCTTTCTAAAACTATAGTCTATACAGATCATGCAGCCATTCGATATCTCTTCAAAAAGCAGGACTCAAAACCACGTTTGATTCGGTGGATTCTACTCCTCCAAGAATTTGATATTGAAATCAAAGATAAAAGAGGAGCAGAAAACACCGCAGCAGATCATCTTTCACGCTTAGAAGACCCAGCTTTGGAGGCAACCAGGGACGAGCAAATCAATGAGAAATTTCCAACGGAGTCCCTAGAAATGGTGGAATACAAGGAAGAACCATGGTACGCCGACTATGCTAACTACCTAGCTAGCGGTATAGTCACTAAGGGTTGGCCTCATCATCAAAGAAAAAAATTCTTTGCCAATGTGAAACACTATTTTTGGGAAGATCCATATCTTTTCAAAATGTGTGCCGACCAACTCATCCGACGATGCGTACATGGTAGTGAAGCACGAAGAATTCTCCGCCATTGTCACGAAGGTCCATATGGAGGACATCATGGTGCCGCGAGTACCACACGAAAGGTATTTAATTCAGGATTTTATTGGCCAACCATTTACAAAGACGCCCAAAGTCTTGTCAAGACTTGTGATGCGTGCCAAAAAACAGGTAATATTTCTTCCAAAAACGAAATGCCACAAAATGGCATTCTTGTTTGTGAAATTTTTGATGTGTGGGGACTCGACTTTAAGGGACCTTTCCCACCATCGAAAGGAAACAAATAAATACTTGTGGCAGTAGACTACTTGTCTAAATGGGCCGAGGCCGAGGCACTTCCAACAAATGATGGAAGAGTCGTGGTAAGATTTCTGAAGAAATTATTCTCTCGTTTTGGCACACCTAAAGCATTGATAAGTGATAGAGGTACCCATTTTTGCAACCATCAACTTGAAATTTTTTTAACAAGATATGGGGTCTATCACCGGGTCTCAACAGCATATCACCCTCAAACAAACGGACAAGCCGAAGTGACTAATAGAGGTTTAAAACGAATACTCGAAAAAACCGTAGGGTTAAATAAAAAGGAATGGGCAGATAAATTAGATGATGCTTTATGGGCTTTTCGAACTGCTTATAAAACAACAATATGTACAACCCCATATAAGCTAGTCTATGGAAAAAGTTGTCACTTACCAGTAGAAATTGCACACAAAGCCTACTGGGCAATTAAAAATGTAAACTTAGATTTGGAATTTGCTGGTAAAAATCGATTTTGTCAATTAAATGAATTAGACGAGCTTAGGAATTATGCATACTCAAACTCCGAAATTTACAAGGAAAGAATGAAAAACTTGCATGACAAACATATTAAACCTAATGAATTTCGAGTGGGAGATCAAGTTCTTTTGTTTAATTCCCGACTTCGATTGTTTCCTGGTAAACTAAAGTCTAGGTGGTCAGGACCTTTTTCCATCACCCATATTTTCCCACACGGTGCAGTAGAAATTAAATCTCGGAATGGACCTCCATTCAAAGTCAATGGCTAACGGCTGAAATTCTATCAAGGATTCATTGAGGATGAAGAGGAGGAGATCTCGCTTCAAATGGTCGAAGAATGAAAGCATCAACATCATACCTGGTACGTTACAAACGATTGGGACGACATCTAAATCGGTAAGTTTTCTAACCAAAGTTTTTGGGAAACAAGGGCACTCACACAAGCACAAAAAATAAATAAATAAATAAATATATATATATATAATTTGCTCGGCACGAGGCCGTGTCCGCTAGACACGGGGCCGTGTCCGCGCTACTGTCGGGATATATTCCCCTTTTCCTAACAGTTACTTCATTCCACACGCCCCGTTTCCCCAAAAACGCTCTGGTTCCAGGCGATTTTCCACAAATTTTCGACGTCTCCTATCATTCTAACAACGTCAAGGTATGATTCTATCACCAATAGTAGTTAGATTTAGCATTTGCAAGTAGTTAAAACTTAAAAAATTTGGGGAAAATCTAGGGTTCTTGAACTACACCCGGATCGAACCTCAAATTTTTGCTTTAATCTGTTAGCATTTAGTTAGATTAGTGTTAAAGGAAGTAAATCCACTTGTATTGTTCATAGATTCGCCCGATTTCTCACAAAAACCCCAAACCCTTGTTTTTTAACCGAAAAAGATAAAATTGAATGGGTAAACGGGTTGTTTTGGGAAAAACGGCAGTTGGGGTTTCATTTTCGGGGGAAACCGCACCTACTGGACCAAAAATTTTCAAGTTTTCGATACCGGGTCGAAAAATGATGTTTTTGAGTAACAGACGCCTGGCACGGGGCCGTGTCCGCTGAACACGGGGTCGTGTCCAGCACGCTGTTTGCAGTTTTGTCCGAAAATTCTAATTTTTCGTGCTAACTTTTGGTGTATTCTTTCAGATGGCAAGGAAGTTCACAAGGTTTAACGCAAATAAGCTCGATGCTAGGGCTAGATACGAAGTACTTCAAACAAGACCGGAAGAATACCCAAGGCAAGCATGCACGGATTTGTTAGCATTGGTGAACCAACTCGACCGCTTCAACAACCTTGTCACAGGCCCACTAAGAGTCGCTTTAACAACTCGACTTCGTTCCGTCCACGAATGCACTTTGGAATTCTATAGCACCTTCACATTCAATTCAAGGTGCGACCCATTCGACAATGATGGGGTAGCAAGTGACACCTGGGTCACTGCGACCATCAAAAAAATACCAAACCAATGAAATATTGTATTTCATACTTGGGTTTTGTATAAATATGTGTATCCTTTGCACATATCAATTCTTGTTCGATTTCAAGCTTTAAATCGCTTTCTGGAAGGTTATACGCGCACTGACGCGTAAATATAACCCGTTTAATGCAACGAACACTCCGGAATAGTGAAATAGGATTAACATACCTTAAATAACCTATACATAACTTAGAAATAAGTTTTGAAGGCTTTGGTATGGCAAAAGCAAGTTAATTCGCCTACAGGGACTAAATTTGACAAACTACGAAAGTATGCCAATTTGAACTGTAACAGACATTCTGAAACATGACCATAAGTTAAACATACCATAAATATCCTTTTAATAGCTTAGAAATAGGCTTTGAGGGGTTCGGTGTGCTAAAATAAACTTTTGGGTCATTCAGGGACTAAAAGCGTCAAAAAGTGCATAAGTTTACATTTTCGCGCATAACATACTTTCTAAATACATCCGGACATCCAAAAAATTTATGTAAGCACTAAAATATTTTATTTTAGTGTTTGGCATGAGAAAAATCCATTCGTCACGTCATTTGGACCGTTTTTCGCGCTTATGCGCATGTCGTCGTAATTAAGCGAACATCGCGATCGTACGACCAAATGAACCGACATCCGGGATATTTTTGAGCATGTTTCATGTCCACAATGTTTAGGCATCATTTTAGGGACTTAAAGTTGACTTAACGAGCCTTAAACATGTCGAAAATAGCCTTAATACACAACGGGGACTGAAATGGAAACTTTGGAAACTGTTTGCTGATCAGAAGGACCTAGGCGTGACACCTAGCCCCCTAGGCGTCACGCGAGGCCCTTTCAGATCAGCAAAAGTTGTTTAATCAATTGTTAACAACTTTTCAACACTCCAAAGGCCAATGCCACATGTCAATCTCTGGTAGTGGGGGCCAATTGAGTTACCATAACATTCCAACACATGTACGGATGAGATTCGAGCACGGTATTCGATAAACGATCCTAACGGTTGTCCAAATACTATAAATACCCAACCCCATTCAACTCAAAACCCACAAAATCTAATCTAAAAGCTCTAAGTTGAAGCCATTGCTTCATACCTGAGCTACTTGGATCAAGATTAGCTTTCAGGGACCCTTTGTAAGTGTTCCTTCGTTCTTTTATCGCTTTTCGAGTCTGAAAGTCAAACTTTTTTTGACTTTCTGCATTGACCAGTTTATGGTCAATGCGAAGTTCGTTTGAACTTCAAAACGTGAGCGTAATCACGATGGTTATAGTCCCTAGTGACTATACCTACTGATTACCACGTTATCTAGGCTCAGTGACGAGTCGTAGTTTCAGCCAAAATGCGCATTCGTGCGTATTTTGTAACCAAACTACTCTTGGGTATCAAAACCGTTTGTTTTGATACCAAACCTGTTTTCTAAACTTAGTTAAGCATGTTTTAACATGCTTAGCTCGTCACTTTTAGTTTAGTGCTTATATAGGGTCGTAAGGTAAGCGATCTAAACAATCGCTTATACTTTCGAACCCGACCCGTTTGGTCGATCATTAGGATCCGACCAAACACATTAGGTGACCATAGTTGTATAGGGAATAACCTTCCAAGGTTATACCTTATGGTCACGACGTTTAGTTAGTTGTATGATAGGTAGTATATATGCCTTAGGTAAATTACCAAAATACCCTTTTTACGCCAAAATTCTTTTTAAGCATACGTAACATAACTTTTGGTCATCATCATCATCATCATCATACTCAGTATATCCCACCAATAGCAAAGCTAAGGTAGGGTCTGAGGAGGGTGAGATGTAGACAGCCTTACCTCTACCCCATAGGAATAGAGAGGCTGCTTCCAATGAGACCCCCGGCTCGATTGTAGTTTTGCATCAAGCCTTGGACATAAGGCACATAACACTCGGCAATTGAGACAAACACCGATTAGTGCATGTACCCCCTTGTCTTTTGGCTATCAACGTAACATAACTTTTGGTATCTAAACTAATTTGGCAACAATATTGGACATGTTAAGGCATGTATTACTTGTCATAGGACTAGTTAAGCGGTCCGAACGCGTTTCACGCGAACTACGCGTTAAAGTAGCATAAGCTACCTAAACGGGTCGTAATGGGTCGTAAGCACGTAGGTTAGGTTTCATTTTAGTATGTGGGCTTTGTTAAAACCATATTACATGAGTTCCCATACTCATTTGGTTTACGAACCCTCATTCTATCCAATCCTCCGATTATAGGTCCGGTATATTAACATAGTTACCTATATTAGGTGCCGTTTGATATCCGTGATCTCTAGCATTGTTTGGTTGTTACTGAAGGACTACTAAGCAATCTCAAGTGAGTACATAGACCCCTCTTTTACCGTTTTCAAACTGTTTTGGGGTGAAACACATGTGCCTACTTGTTACTTTCATGCTTTCCATGTTTTCACATCATATACTTGCTATGTTCATTAGTACATTTATAGTACATGATTTACATTACATTTCATGCTATGTATGCCCATTGTGTGCATACTTAGTACATTGTTTTACATTACATTTCATGCTATGTATGCCCATTGTGTGCATACTTAGTACATTGTTTTACATTACATTCATTGCTATGTATGTCCATTGTGTGCATACTTAGTACATTATTTTACATTACATTCTATGCTATGTATGTCCATTATGTGCATACTTAGTACATTTATTATTCATCACATGCTTACATTTTGGTATGACATTTGGTTTGTTTAAATGGGACAATGTACATTCATTAACACCGATCATGCCGCTCGGTAGTAGGTAGTGGTACCATAGGACTTGACAACTCCCATTCCTGAAATCCCGGGTTTGTTTGGATTGGAAGGAATGACCGAATCCGACTACATTTCTAGGTGGACCTTAGACTTTGTGCTAGGGTTTATTCTACAGTCACAAGGCTTGGATGTATGAATTTTCACAATACCGCATAGATGTTTGTATCAGTATAGCATGCATTTGTTCCACAAAACATAACTTTGATTTAAACCATGTTTTACTTCAATACCTTGTTCTTGTGCATTTTACATATGGTTTAGTTGATATATTTCACTTACCATACACGATATTTTGGATACACATTACATGATATGCATTAGACATAAACATTTTGACATTGATATACAAAATTCATGATTTACATTAGACATAAACCTTTTGACATTGATATACGCAATTCATGATTTACATTAGACATAGACATTTGACATGGTTTTCACACAAACATTTTGACATTTGATTATACATAAACATTCTACTTTGATGGTTTGGTTTGAGTAAGTGATTTAAGTAACGAGGCGTGTGTAATATGATACAAGCATGGTGGATACGCCGCTGGTACTTCCTATATATAAGTGCTTGTATGGTATTACATATCGTAGCGTTATTTGAATCATTTCAATTTAAGACATATAACATTTTATACAAATAACATACTTTTCACAAGACATTGTTTTACAAAACAACTTATCTTATACAAACTCGTTTTAATTGGTTATTCATTTAACCGTACATTATTCTCTTATTTATACATATCATCTGATCTTATTGCTTTTCAAATGATTTACAAGACAAAGCAAATTACAAGGTTCATGACTAAACATTTTTCTTAAACATAAGTCATGAATTCTATTTTCACAAAACCTATGTATCTCACAGGCATTTTTATGCTGACGTACCTATTTTCACATGTGTTTCAGGATTTGATGCATAAGATTTATCAAGATACACTTAGGCGGACTTGGGCCTTAGTGACAATAAAAGATGCAAGACTAGTTATTTATGTTATATTTCTTTGATTGTCAAGACATTTTAACTCTTTTATTCAATAACACAATATTTCAATTTCCATGTGTTATGAAACAATGATTCTGTTACAACACTCCCCGGCGTTTCCGCCACGTTTTGTTGTTTTACGTGGTCGGGGTGTGACAGAAAAGTTGGTATCAGAGCTCATGGTTATAGGGAATTAGGTTATTAGTAATGCTTTGACCTAGTCTATAACCTTCCTAGGACCCTAACGCGAGTTTACTTGCGTTTAGTCATAAAACAATACCGTCACCTATCCTTAGGCGACGACCTCAACATGAACACAAATTTCAAAACCGCTTTGAAAACTAATCATCTGTTCTAGGATGATTGATTACTAGGTTTTGAACCCTCTGTTATAAGGTTTTGAACCCCTTTGAGTTTTCAAATCTCGTCAAAGTTTGGGTCTTATAATGTGAACACGTGCAAACTGGAAGAGTGAATGCCTGTACCCTGAGTTTTCTGTCGAAGGCTAGAGTGTTCGTACAAATCCGCAGTATCGGACCAGTCACTCTTACCTGGGAACTCTTGGGGTGAGTGTTCACTTATAGGCGAGCATGTCTTCAGTGATACATTAATATGATCCGTTTACTTTGATTTGTCACCGTCTTATTTGTTTGCCTTAGGTAACAAACAAATGATCGCAAATTCTTATGCATTGCCATTCTATATTGTTTATCCGATGACGTTTCACTTGTTTCTTCCTATGTCTTTCATTTCCTTCTAGAATGTCACTTCATCGCGATGACGCCCAGATATCCGAGCAGACAGCCAAATTTGCCCAGCGAATAGGCGAAGTAGTCCTGAAGACTGTCGAATTAGCTACTGCCATGTATCGTCTCCAGGATGAAGCCACTCAAGAATCACCAAAGGAGACGGAAGCCAAGCCTTCACCAAAACCAAAGAAACGTAAAGCTTCAAAGAATCCCGCAGCGGTTGCACCAAAACAGGCAAGACCTAGCCAAGTGACAGCACCACCAACCAAGAAACCAATCGAGGAATCAAAGACCATGGATGAACGATCCCCTAAGAAATCAAAGAAGCAAAAGGCTTCTCAGAACTTCACCGTGGTCGCTCACAATGGTCAAGCCATCCCCAACCAACCAGCTCAACCCCCTGCTAGGAAGCCATACAACGGAACTGCACCCTTGTGCAACCAATGTAGCCTTCATCATCACGCTAGTGTGAAGTGCCGCAAATGCCAAATTTGTGGACTTAAAGGTCATACAGCAAGAGTTTGCCGAGCTGCAGTTGCTCCAAAGCAAGCTGGCGACAATCCTGCTCAAGCTCGTTTCTCACCACGGTCCTGCTACAACTGTGGCGAGATGGGCCATTTCCTAAGGGATTGCCCAAAGCTTGCTAATGCAAATCCAACCCACGGATGAGCAGCTGGCTGACTAGAAGATGTTGCTGTCTTATGCTTTTATTCTTCTGTTTTCTTGTAATGTGAAACAATCTGTTTTGTTTATAAATAAATTATTGCTCACAATTCTGATATACGAGTGTAGTTACATGTGTGTATAACTTTTCCTATGATACCTACATCAAGGAACTATATTCCTTACAAACTACTCTTGCGAATTTTCCCATTCTTGTGTTTGCTCATGATTCCCTTGGAAAAATTCTAGGTACTCGTTTCACTCTAAGAAACAAAGTACAGAAAATAAAGTGACATTATGAGTAATCGTGCTTTTGCACATCTGTGCCTTTAAATCCTTGGTTAGATAACCAAGGATATTTTCAAATCTCATACCCATTACGTTCTGATTTTTTTCAACATGCATAACATAAGTTTTCAAAACAACCTACATGATTTCAAAACATTCTATATATAGTTCGAAAACATTTTTAATATAGTGTATTTACTTAACATAACAAATGCACAAAGCTTTGTCTGTATTTTCAAAAACAACCTTCATGATTTCAAAATGTCTCATATAGCCTGAAAACAATATTAATACAATATATTTTCTTATCAAGTGCATGATTTTAAAAGCATCATTCATGTTTTCCAAAAAAACCTTATACATAATTTCAAAATTCATCTCGCATGATTTTAAAACATTTTTATAAATATACTTACCTAGTACACCTACTTTATGATTTCAAAAGTATTATGCATAAGGTTTCAAAAACATTGAACACATTTTTTTAAGAACCCCATGCATAGTTTCAAAAATATTTTTCCTCATACATTGACTTAACTTTCAAATTCCGCTTCATATGTTGCCTTGGCATATCTAGCATCTCAACTTCATAAGCATTTTTACTTCATGTTTTGACTTAAGCACGTCCAGTGCAAGGTTTCAAAACATCTTCGACTTCTAAAATCCATATGGGATCTTTTTATCTCCACAATTAGACCTTTGTGGATGATTATCATACAAATCGGAATCCTTAATTGGATTCCTTGTGCACCTAAATTCGAACATTTCGGTTCCTTACAATCGAAATCGAATTTTCTCTTTAAAAGATCCTTCTATCTTCATAATTAGATTCTTGCTAATGTTTAAAGTACCAAATGAAATCCACAGAATGGATTCCTAGTGTACTTTAAATGCACGTACGCAATTAACAAAACAAATTAACAAATTAAAGATCTAGATAAACAATCTTTGTGGTTATATGACTACGTGTTTATGCATCTTGTGTTTTCTTTTATGCATTTTGTGTTTTTGTATACTCTGGATATTCGTTATCCAAATCCTCGTAGAATCTTTCATATCTTCATATGAGGGATTCGTAGTAGGATATTCAAAAAAGGTACTACCTTAAATCCTAAATGGGCTTCTATGTAATAGTTAAGACCCTTGGATTATATAGTACTATTCCATGATTCATAAGAGACCCTTTTAGTGGTCTAGTAAAAAACAATGATTCAAAAATCTGGTTAAGAATGACATGTGATGATATAAGCTGAAAAGACTCCTTGGTTGTCTATTAAAATCATTTATTGATTTAATAAAAGGGACCCTATGGTGGTCTAGTCACATTCATCACAAGATTTGTTCGTTTGGTTTTCCCCTACACATTATAAAATAGACTGTGTGGGCTATGCAAGGAATTGTGTAATTATGGACGCGTACGTAATTATAAAATTCAGTGCACAGAAACCCAGTAAAACTTATTATGTGTAAGAACCGATAGCGACCACAATAACAAAATGTGAACGATGTAATGGAGGTACGGTGGACGCACCAATAACGCTTAATAGACTATTATATAAGTGTCCCTCCTACATTGTAAGCATGATGTTATTTAAAGTTACTAGAAGTTCAAGAACTCTAACCAGTGTTGTTCAATCTTTTCAAATTCATGTTTCAAGACCTCACAAGTTTCCTCTAAATAAAATTTCGGGACGAAATTTCCTAAAGTAGGGGAGACTGTGACACCTGGGTCACTGCGACCATCAAACAAATACCAAACCAATGAAATATTGTATTTCATACTTGGGATTTGTATAAATATGTGTATCCTTTGCACATATCAATTCTTGTTCGATTTCAAGCTTTAAATCGCTTTCTGGAAGGTTATACGCGCACTTACGCGTAAATATAACCCGTTTAATGCAACGAACACTCCGGAATAGTGAAATAGGCTTAACATACCATAAATAACCTTTACATAACTTAGAAATAAGTTTTGAAGGCTTTGGTATGGCAAAAGCAAGTTAATTCGCCTACAGGGACTAAATTTGACAAACTGCGAAAGTATGCCAATTTGAACTGTAACAGACATTCCGGAACATGACCATAATTTAAACATACCATAAATATCCTTTACATAGCTTAGAAATAGGCTTTGAGGGGTTCGGTGTGCTAAAATAAACTTTTGGGTCATTCAGGGACTAAAAGCGTCAAAAAGTGCATAAGTTTGCACTTTCGCGCATAACTTACGTTCTGAATACATCCGGACATCCAAAAAATTTATGTAAGCACTAAAATATTTTATTTTAGTGTTTGGAATGAGAAAAATCCATTCTTCACGTCATTTGGACCGTTTTTCGCGCTTATGCGCATGTCGTCGTAATTAAGCGAACACCGCGATCGTACGACCAAACGAACCGACATCCGGGATATTTTTGAGCATGTTTCATGTCCACAATGTTTAGGCATCATTTTAGGGCCTTAAAGTTGACTTAACGAGCCTTAAACATGTCGGAAATGGCCTTAATACACAACGGGGACTGAAATGGAAACTTTGGAAACTGTTTGCTGATCAGAAGGACCTAGGCGTGACACCTAGCCCCCTAGGCGTCACGCGAGGCCCTTTCAGATCAGCAAAAGTTGTTTAATCAATTGTTAACAGCTTTTCAACACTCCAAAGGCCAATGCCACATGTCAATCTCTGGTGGTGGGAGCAAATTGAGTTACCATAACATTCCAACACATGTACGGATGAGATTCGAGCATGGTATTCGATAAACGATCCTAACGGTTGTCCAAATACTATAAATACCCAACCCCATTCAACTCAAAACCCACAAAATCTGATCTAAAAGCTCTAAGTTGAAGCCATTGCTTCATACCTGAGCTACTTGGATCAAGATTAGCTTTCAGGGACCCTTTGTAAGTGTTCCTTCGTTCTTTTATCGCTTTTCGAGTCCGAAAGTCAGACTTTGTTTGAGTTTCTGCATTGACCAGTTTATGGTCAATGCGAAGGTCGTTTGAACTTCATAACGTGAGCGTAATCACGATGGTCATAGTCCCTAGTGACTATACCTATAGTCCCTAGTGACTATACCTACTGATTACCACGTTATCTAGGCTCAGTGACGAGTCGTAGTTTCAGCCAAAATGCGCATTCGTGCGTATTTTGTAACCAAACTACTCTTGGGTATCAAAACCGTTTGTTTTGATACCAAACCTGTTTTCTAAACTTAGTTAAGCATGTTTTAACATGCTTAGCTCGTCACTTTTAGTTTAGTGCTTATATAGGGTCGTAAGGTAAGCGATCTAAACAATCACTTATACTTTCGAACCCGACCCGTTTGGTCGATCATTAGGATCCGACCAAACACATTAGGTGACCATAGTTGTATAGGGAATAACCTTCCAAGGTTATACCTTATGGTCACGACGTTTAGTTAGTTGTATGATAGGTAGTATATATGCCTTAGGTAAATTACCAAAATACCCTTTTTACGCCAAAATTCTTTTTAAGCATATGTAACATAACTTTTGGTATCTAAACTAATTTGGCAACAATATTGGACATGTTAAGGCATATATTACTTGTCATAGGACTAGTTAAGCGGTCCGAACGCGTTTCACGCGAACTACGCGTTAAAGTAGCATAAGCTACCTAAACGGGTCGTAATGGGTCGTAAGCACGTAGGTTAGGTTTCATTTTAGTATGTGGGCTTTGTTAAAACCATATTACATGAGTTCCCATACTCATTTGGTTTACGAACCCTCATTCTATCCAATCCTCCGATTATAGGTCCGGTATATTAACATAGTTACCTATATTAGGTGCCGTTTGATATCCGTGATCTCTAGCATTGTTTGGTTGTTACTGAAGGACTACTAAGCAATCTCAAGTGAGTACATAGACCCCTCTTTTACCGTTTTCAAACTGTTTTGGGGTGAAACACATGTGCCTACTTGTTACTTTCATGCTTTCCATGTTTTCACATCATATACTTGCTATGTTCATTAGTACATTTATAGTACATGATTTACATTACATTTCATGCTATGTATGCCCATTGTGTGCATACTTAGTACATTGTTTTACATTACATTTCATGCTATGTATGCCCATTATGTGCATACTTAGTACATTGTTTTACATTACATTCATTGCTATGTATGTCCATTGTGTGCATACTTAGTACATTATTTTACATTACATTCTATGCTATGTATGTCCATTGTGTGCATACTTAGTACATTTATTATTCATCACATGCTTACATTTTCGTATGACATTTGGTTTGTTTAAATGGGACAATGTACATTCATTAACACCGATCATGCCGCTCGGTAGTAGGTAGTGGTACCATAGGACTTGACAACTCCCATTCCTGAAATCCCGGATTTGTTTGGATTGGAAGGAATGACCGAATCCGACTACATTTCTAGGTGGACCTTAGACTTTGTGCTAGGGTTTATTCTACAGTCACAAGGCTTGGATGTATGAATTTTCACAATACCGCATAGATGTTTGTATCAGTATAGCATGCATTTGTTCCACAAAACATAACTTTGATTTAAACCATGTTTTACTTCAATACCTTGTTCTTGTGCATTTTACATATGGTTTAGTTGATATATTTCACTTACCATACATGATATTTTGGATACACATTACATGATATGCATTAGACATAAACATTTTGACATTGATATACAAAATTCATGATTTACATTAGACATAAACCTTTTGACATTGATATACGTAATTCATGATTTACATTAGACATAGACATTTGACATGGTTTTCACACAAACATTTTGACATTTGATTATACATAAACATTCTACTTTGATGGTTTGGTTTGAGTAAGTGATTTAAGTAACGAGGCGTGTGTAATATGATACAAGCATGGTGGATACGCCGCTCGTACTTCCTATATATAAGTGCTTGTATAGTATTACATATCGTAGCGTTATTTGAATCATTTCAGTTTAAGACATATAACATTTTATACAAATAACATACTTTTCACAAGACATTGTTTTACAAAACAACTTATCTTATACAAACTCGTTTTAATTGGTTATTCATTTAACCATACATTATTTTCTTATTTATACATATCATCTGATCTTATTGCTTTTCAAATGATTTACAAGACAAAGCAAATTACAAGGTTAATGAATTCTATTTTCACAAAACCTATGTATCTCACAGGCATTTTTATGCTGACGTACCTATTTTCACATGTGTTTCAGGATTTGATGCATAGGATTTATCTAGATACACTTAGGCGGACTTGGGCCTTAGTGACAATTAAAGATGCAAGACTAGTTATTTATGTTATATTTCTTTGATTGTCAAGACATTTTAACTCTTTTATTCAATAACACAATATTTCAATTTCCATGTGTTATGAAACAATGATTCTGTTACAACACTCCCTGACGTTTCCGCCACGTTTTGTTGTTTTACGTGGTCGGGGTGTGACATAGCATTCCGATGTGGTGGAACTAGGTATTCGATCTCTATGGCACAATTTGGGTCGATTGTCGGGTTGTATGCGGAGGAAGATGCAGGTAACGAGGAAAATACTGGAGGGATGCGAGAGATAGATGAGAACGATCGCCAAGCCGCGTGGGTTCAGATTGGTGAAGGGCATTACAATCCGAGCAACACTAAGAGCACGAAGTTGAGGGATCCGCTCTACCGATACATCCATAGGCTCCTCGGCTACTCTCTTAGCCAAAGGCATGATAGCGGTGGCGTTGTTGGGTTAAGAGATTTGGTTGTCCTCCACTGCATCCATAACCGCAGACACCTTGATGTTCCTTTTCTCATGCTCCGAAATATGCATTTGAACCGCCTTGCTACTGCACCAACCCCTATCTTCTTTGGGGGATGGGTGTACCGTCTCTTCAAGCACTTCACCAACATACCTAGGTCATTCGGAAGGAGCCCATGGTCGGGTAGGGTAGATATACACATTTGCCGCTCAATGGACCTAATCTATGAGGCTGAAGACGGGACGGTTAGCTTCCAAAGGATGCAAGGGCATGCATGGAACCCGCAAGAGGCACTTGTCCTTCACGCTCCACAACATCATCAGTACCAGTACCAGCCCCGTGGTGATCCGGGCCAATCCTCCTCAGGAGGCGGTTTTCCTAACTTCCAAAGTTTACATGATTTATTGCAGGAAAACCTCATGTGCACCAGGAACACCTACAATATGGCAAGCAGTACGTACAACCGGGTTGGAGCAATCGAGAGAAACATATCTGATATCCAAGGCGATATTGGAAATATCCGGGAGTACATTGCGGGGCACGGTGGAGATGATGATGATGAGGACGAGGACATGGACTAGGCGGGAGGAGCGGAGGCAGAAGTGGTTGGTTGGTGATTCCCCAGGTTAATTTTTTATCTTGAACAATTTCCGGCCTGCGTGCCGTATGTCAAACAATTTACTTTCCTTTAACTCTTTTATTTTCTGCATTTCTTTTTCTTTCTAACTTTGTGATGGATGGGATGTTGAACAATGGTGATCTAGGATGTTTGCTATGTTTTGGCGTAGTGTTTATTGATAAAACAGGTACATACGAGGCTTAGAGCACTAAACTTTAGTGCTACGAAAGCCAGGACAGGGAAACCAGAACCAGAAACCTGTTTCTCAACCTTGCAGACTGTCTACACGGGGTCGTGTTCATCCGACACGCCCCCATGCCCACTACCCCAGACCTGCTGTTTGTCTAAATATGCAGACTTTCTGCCAGACACGGGGTCGTGTCCAGCCGACACGCCCCCGTGTTCACCTTCTGTAAGTTTTCGTTACTGGCACCTGAACACGGGGCCGTGTCCAGACGTCCAGTAACACAAATTTTTGCTTTTTCACACCTTTTTACACATTAAATCAACCTAAAAATTTATTTTTGGACACATTGAGGACAATGTGTAATTTAAGTGTGGGGGGATGCTAAAACCTTGAATCTTGCAAGTCCTAATAACAAGCCTTACACAAAACTCTATTGGAACCACTAATCACCCCAAAAAAAATTTCAAAAATTTTCATTTTTTTTTACTTGTCTAGGTTTAATTTGGGGATTTCAAAAATTCTAAAAAGGTTATATTTTTACAAATTTACAACCGATAGCGTCGTGATAAAAAGAACCAACATAAGAAAATTATGAAAAGGCATGACAAGCTTAGTTAAAATTTGATTATATATACTTGATCACATAAAAACCCATTCCCACAAAAGTGAGTTTTGAGCATTTATGGAGCATACAAATACATATCTTTAAATTAAATGCTCATTTTTCGTTTCTTGTGTGAATAGCCGCTTGGTTCTTACAACTCTAGAACTTGCCACGACGATACATTCCCGGTCCTTACCAACTTAAACCCGAGTAAGTAAATGATGGAGGCATTAGGACTAGCCCTTTTTATTTCTACACCATTATTATTTTGATTTTTTTACCACCTACCCAAAATCCCCCTAGTTAACCCCTTTGAGCCTAAACCTTTTCGTTTCTTAACCCAAACCAAACACCCTTTCACCCACCAAAACATTTTTATTTTTAACCATTTGTTTTAGTAACAAGCTCGGTTTTTCGTATGACTTTGAAAAAAAATAAAAATAAATAAATATATATATATATATATATATATATATATAGGGAGAAGATCATGCGAGAACCACCTCTTATTGTGAGAACCGCGAGAACCAATGTGAACACACCAAAAATGCCTAAAAATAGCTAAAAATCACACAAAAAATTTTTTTTTGATTTTTTTAATATTTTTTAGGTTAAAATCGCTACTTTTCGAACCCAAAATAAAATTTTTTTTTTTTTTGCTTCAAAAAGTAGCGATTTTAACCTAAAAAATATAAAAAAAATCAAAAAAAAAATTTTGGATTTTTTTTTTTGATTTTTTTTAGATTTTTTTAGGTTTTTTGGGGGTTTAGTTTTTAGCATTTTAGCTTGGGGTGGGGGGGGTTTAGGTTTTTGGGGGGTGGGGAGGGGGGTTTAGGTTTTTTTTTTTTGGGGGGGAGGTTAGGTTTTTTTTTTTGGGGGGGGGGGGGGGGTTTAGGTTTTTTTTGGGGGGGGGGGGGGGGGTTTAGGTTTTTTTGGGGGGGGGGGGTTAGGTTTTTGGGGGGGGGGTGGGGGTTAGGTTTTTTTAGGTTTTTTTTAGCTATTTTAGGTTGTGTTCACATTGGTTCTCGCGGTTCTCACAATAAGGGTGGTTCTCGCATGAGCCCCTCCCTATATATATATATATATATATATATATATATTTATGATGAAGCAAAAGAAATAAACAAACAAGTTCATCAAAAATAACTTTGTTTGAATAATAGCTTCATCAAAATAAAAAAAATTGCAAAAATAAAAAGTCTTTCGAAAACCGACGCTTTTTACGTTTTTTCGCCCTTTTCTACTAACCACTAACCCAACCACCTACCTTTAACCCAAGCCTAACCCTTCACCCAAAAGTCCTCTTGATATTTACAAAGGTATATAGTTAAAAAGGAGGAGGATTGATTGCTTGGTAAGCCTATGGTAGGAGTAAGTTCCATGCCGTTCTCGAGTGATTCACTAAAATACATCTTCGGCCGAGTGTTGAGTGATCCCCCGTGAGGTATGTGAACTTGTATATAAATAGAATTTTAAAGAGGCATGTTATGCCCTAATAAGTAATTTATCTTATGAAAAGTTTTAAATAAATCATGACGAATAGGATTGTAACTAAATAAAAATAAAACTTAGTAAAGAATCTTGGAGATCCCGACACTCTATGACAAGCCCAAAAACCTTCTCTACTACCCATTCCATTTGGGAGTGTAAAGCCATATTATAAAGAGTTTTGCTTGAGGACAAGCAAAGATTCAAGTGTGGGGGTATTTGATGTGTGCAAAATGCGACATATAAATTACATCAATTGTGGCATAAAACTAACCCCTTTTTAGTACTAATGTTGGAAAAAGTGTGTTTTTGTCTTCCTTTTGTATTTTCAGGATTAAATGAGCTCAAATTAACAAAAGAAGCAAAAAGGCAGCTAAATCTAACATAAATACAAGAAAAGGAATAAACGTGGCATGCCCGACCTCCCCGAAAGCATCTTCCCAAGCAAAACAAGAGAGCAGAAGGCTGAACACGCCCCGTGCTCAGTGAGCACGGGGGGCGTGCCCAAGTGTCAGCATAAAAGACAAAGTTGTAGAAGCTTCCATCGCCCACCACGGGGCCGTGCTCAGCGAACACGGGGCCGTGGTCAACTATAAGATTCGCAGAATCCAGGCAAATCTTGATAGTACAGATATGCTTCTGCACACGGGGTCGTGCCCAGCGGACACGGGGCCGTGGTCAACTAATAAAGACAAGAGCAATTAATGAAGACAGAGAAGGATGTGGACACGGGGCCGTGCCCGAGCTTCTGTTCAGCCTATAAATAGGAGTGCTTGGCTCAAGCTCAAACCATCCCTTGGCACACCACCTCTCTCACACTTCACCCACCACCCACCACCACCATAACACCATCATCCACCACCATCATCCATTGTCCATCATAGAGTGTGTGAGTCGTCTCGGGATCCAAGATTGATCGTAAGAGTTCTTGACAATCAAGGCCATGTTTGCCTAAGTCTCTTACATCACTTGGTGAAGACAAAGTGTCTAGTGTAATACTTTTTATTTTTAATCTTTTCGCACTTTTTAATTGGTTATGTATTAATGACTTTAATAACTAGTTTCTTATGTTGAAGGTGATTCTTCCTTATCGTTTGTCCGTGGTGTCTTGGCATTATTTTACTGTCTATATAAAATAAAAGATTTTCACCATTCATATCTCCACGGTCTATATGGAGGTATGTTGGCTACCTGGTCGGGGGTTAAGGGAACGGTTTGGTAAGAGTCTTGCCATTGTTCAGTGTATAGATCTTGCAAAGGACCTGGGTCAAATTTAGTAGGACCTCCTTCAATACTTAACGGTATTGGATGGCGGGGGTCCAAACTCTTTGATCCCCTCATAAGTTAAACTACTATTAATATTTTAACCCGGCTACTTAGGACTGTATCCCTGCTGACTCAGACTACTTAGCCGAGGCTAACATCGCCTTCAAAAGAGGGGCCTACCACATTATGCATTAATAATTTAATTAATTATCTTTCAATAATCCGACCCTTTAGGATTGTATCCTTGCTGACTCAAACTACTGGGTTGAGGGTAACGTCACCTTCAAAAGAGGGGCCTACTACAATAACTAAGATAATATCTTAAATAGTGCAAAAGTGCGAAAATAATCAAAGGTTACACTAAACACGAGTCGGAGTCAAGTGATTCATCTTGTCTATCTGTTTTTCTTTTATTTTTATTTTTCAGCATTTTAGTTAGTTTTTATTTTTCTAGTTTAAAACCTTTTTTCTAAACTTTTGATTTGATTAGACGTTGAGGATAAACCGGTACTAAAAGCTCTTGTGTCCTTGGACGACCTCGGTATCTTGCCAACACTATACTACGCTCACGATGGGTGCACTTGCCCATATGTGTGTTTAGTGTTAGTAAATATCGTGTTTTATAAATTTAAAACTTGGCTAAAAAGTGTTAAAAAGGGCTTAATATATACATTAAAAACTAATAACACTCACGCACATCACAAACTCACTGTGAAATACGTCTTTCACTTCACCAATTGAAACTATCGCAAGATTTACTACAACATTTTCTTCAACCTCTACCTCTACGTCTCTCATTTCAACATCATTAACATTAACTTCAGTGTTAGAAACGTTTACTTCTTCATCAGGCTGAGGTTGTTCTTATTGGCTAGACGAACCAAGTATCTCTTCTTTATCTATCACAAGCCCTTTCCTTTTATCTTCCAGTGCTTCAGCAGCTTCTTCAGCAAGCCTTTTCTCTCTTTCCATCCTCTGAGCCTCAACTATTTGGATCTCTATCTCATCATATACTGCTTGAACATTGATTCCGAGCTTGTTTTCTACCACGGTGTATAACATGTTGAGTTATTCATCTTTGATTACCTTATCAGCTCTCAACGCTTCTACTTCTTTCTTCAGTACTTCATTTTCACTTGAAGTAGATGATTGTAGATCAGCGTACATTTCCATCAACATTTTGTTAGAATCATCAATTGACTTGTATTACGCATTAACCTCCATGATCTTCTCTACTAACTCTTCAACCACATCTGTCAGCTCATCAATTTCACTTCTCAATGCAACGTTTTCAGCTTCAATATCTTTCAGCTTCTCTTTTGCAGCTTTCAATTCAGCTTCAGATTCAGTCTTAGCTTTCTCCAAAATTCTAATCTTTCTCTGCAACGCTATCACCTTTGCATAATTAAACATATCACCGAAATCCTCTAGCCCCGCTGGACCACTTCCGAGATAAGAAGGAACCTTTGGAAACCCGTGACTTGAGCTTTGTGGTGTTGGAGGTTTCTTTGTAGCAGATGTAGGTTCATTAACTGACTTTGGTTTCTCAGGAGTTGTCACATCCCGACCACGTATAACATACAAAACGTGGCGGAAAACGTCGGGGAGTGTTGTAACAGAATTAATTGTTTCGTAACCATGGCATTCAAAGTTGTATTCTATTTATCAACATAAGAGTTACATTGTCTTAAACAGGAAATAAAGAGTTCAGAACATAATTAAACTAGTCTATCTTCAGTTTTATTCTCTAAGGCACAGGTCCGCCCTAGTGTCACGATCGTCATCCTACGCAAAAGCTCCTGAAAACACATGTGAAAATAGGTACGTCAGCATAAAAATGCCTGTGAGATACATAGGATTTGTGAAAAGAGGATTCATGACTTATTAGTTTAGAAAAAGTTGTTTAACAAAGGTCAGTCATGAACCTTGTAAATTGTTTTGTTTTGTAAATCATTCAAAAAGCGATGATATGTATAAATAAGAGAATAATGTAAGGTTAAATGAATAACCAAGTAAAATGAGTTTGTTTAAGATAAGTTGTTTTGTAAATCAATGTCTTGTGAAAATACGTTGTTTATGTAAAACGTAATATGTCAAATATTGAAATGATTTAAGTAACGCTACAACATGTAATGTCATACAAACACTTATATATAGGAAGTACCAGCGGCGTATCCACCATGCTTGTATCATATTACACACGCCTCGTTACTCAAATCACTTACTCAAACCAACCACCAATCTAAATTGTTTATGTATAAATGAATTGTCATGTTTTAATGTGTAAACCAAATCGAAATGTCTATGTCCAATGTAAACCACTAATTGTGTATATCAATGTCAAAATGTTTATGTTTAATGTAGATCATGTAATGTATACCCAAAAATATCATGTATGGTAAGTGAAATATATCAACTAAACCATATGTAAAATGCACAAAAACAAGGTATTGAAGTAAAACATGGTTTAAATCAAAGTTATTTTTGTGGAACAAATGCATGCTATACTGATACAAACATTTATGCGGTATTGTGAAAATGCATACATCCAAGCCTTGAGACTGTGGCGATAAACCTTTAAACAAATTAAAGGTTTATCTAAGTTATGTGTATCGAATTCGGTCATTCCTTCCAATCCAAACAAACCCAGGATTTCAGGAACGGGAGTTGTCAATTCCTATAGTACCACTACCTACTAACGAACGGCGTAGCTAATGTTAATGAATGTATTGTTCCATTGTAAACAACCCAAATATCATAACAAAATGTAAGCATGTGATGAAAACAACTGTACTAAGTATGCACACAATGGACATACATAGCATGAAAAGTAATGTAAAACAATGTACTAAGTATGCACACAATGGACATACATAGCATGAAATGTAATGTAAAACAATGTACTAAGTATGCACACAATGGACATACATAGCATGAACACAATGAAATCATGTACTATAAATGTACTAACGAACATAGCAAGTATATGATGTGAAAGCAGGAAAGCACGAAAGTAACAAGTAGGCACATGTGTTTCACCCCAAAACAGTTTGGAAAACTGTAAAAGAGGGGTCTATGTACTCACTTGAGATTGCTCAGACGTCCTTAGATAACCACCAAGCAAAGCTAGAGATCTCGGAATCAAACGGCACCTAATATAGGTAACTATGTTAATAAACCGGACCTATATCGGAGGATCGGATAGAATGAGGGTTCGTAAACCAAACGAGTATGGAGATTCGTGTAATATGGTTTAACAAAGCCTACATACTAAATGAAACCTAACATAAGTGCTTACGACCCATTACGACCCGTTTAGGTAGCTTATGCTACTTTAACGCGTCGTTCGCGTGAAACGCGTTCGGAACGTCTAACTAGTCCTATGACAAGTGTTATATGCCTAAACATGTTACATCATTAGTTATGTGACAAAAGTTTAGGTTACATATGCTTAATTACCAATTACACATGAAAAGGGTATTTTGGTAATTTACCTAAGGCATATAAACTACCTATCATACAACTACTTAACGAAGCGACCATAAGGTATAACCTCGGAAGGTTATTCCCTATATACTATGGTCACCTAATGTATTTGGTCAGATCCTAATGATCGACCAATTGGGTCGGGTTCGAAGGTATAAGCGATTTATTAGATCGCTTACCCTTACGACCCTAGACAACGTGGTAATCAGTAGGCATAGTCACAAGGGACTATAACCATCGTGATTACAATCACGTTGCGAAGTTCAAACGAACCTCGCATTGACCATAAACTGGTCAACGCAGAAAGTCAAACAAAGTTTGACTTTCGGACTCGAAAAGCAATAAAAGAACGAAGGAATACTTACGAAGGGTCCCCGAATGCTAATCTCGATTCAAGTAACTCAGGTATGAAACAATGGTTTCAACTTAGAGTTTCTCAAATCAAAATTCTAGTGGGTTTTGCAAATGAAGGAATGGGGTATTTATAGGACTTCCCGAACCGTTAGGATCGTTTCTTGGAAAATGTGCTTCAATCTTGGCCATACACTTGCACCCATGGTATTGTAATACCATGTGCACATCAAAACCAGCCCATAGATTCCCCAAAACCATGTGCAACAAGTGGAACGGACCAGATTCGATGTTTCTGCACATTCTGCTGTCTGGGAGCCTGACGCGGGCCGTGTAAAGGACAGCCCTGGTTTTACGCGGGCCGCTTGAGTCCTCGGATCAGGAGAAAGTTTGCTGAATTGGCAGTTTAGGTCCCTGTTGGTGTTTAAGGCTATTTCCGACACTTCCAAGGCCCGTAAAGCCAACTTTAAGGCCCTAAAATGATGCCTAAACATTGTGGACATGAAACATGCTCAAAAATATGTCGGACGTTGGTTCATTTGGTCGTACGAACGCGATGTTCGCTTAATTACGACGGAATGCGCATAAGCGCGAAAAACGATCCAAATGACGCAACGAATGGATTTTTCTTATGCCAAACACTAAAATAAAATATTTTAGTGCTCACATAAATTTTTGGATGTCCGGATGTATTCAGAACGTAAGATATGCGCGAAAATGCAAACTTGTGCACTTTTTGACGCTTTTAGTCCCTGAATGACCCAAAAGTTTATTTTAGCACACCGAACCCCTCAAAGCCTATTTCTAAGCTATATAAAGGATATTTCAGGTGTGTTTAACTTATGGTCATGTTCTGGAATGTTCGTTACAGTTCAAATTGGCATACTTTCGTAGTTTGTCAAGTTTAGTCCCTGTAGCCGAATTAACTTGTTTTTGCCATACCAAAGCCTTTAAAACTTATTTCTAAGTTATGTAAAGGTTATTTAAGGTATGTTAAGTATATGTTGATGTTCCGGAGTATTTGTCGCATTAAACTGATTACGTTTACGCACCAGTTTGCGTATATCTCTCCAGAAAGCGATATAGGGTTTGAAATTGGACAAAAGTCAAAACATGAAAAATGTAAAACACAACCAAACAAACATTGGGATCAAATAACATTGTTTTATTGATAACTGAACTGTTCACAATGATTACAAGCACAGATGTTACAGGAGTCTTCTCTCGTTCTTCAGAAATATGAATAGTTTTATTAACAGGTGATGGTGGAGGTGTTGATTTTCTAACTCTTGTAATCTCCACTTCAACGTCTTCAACTCTTTTAAACTCGGGTTCTTGTTGAGGAATAGAAGTTGAATCTTTTCTGCTTTTGATTCTTCTCGGCAACTCTCCAGTTGGACGTGCCTTTCTCTTTCGAATACCCTTCTTTTTGATTTTTTTTCTTTTTCAACTGGTGTTGGTTCATAAGTAGCATCTTTTTCATCAGACACTTTCTTCTTCTTTGGAGTTCTCTTTAACGTAAACTTTCCACTTTTGTATGTAGTAGGTGCTATCTGTGTAGGATCAATGTCACTTTCTGTTGCACTTGAATCCGTGTGCACCTCACCTTCTACAACTTTTTCTTTCAGCTTTTCACCAATAGCTTCACTTTCAACATTCTTTGCCGCATCCTTTGCAACTTGAGCAGTAGACAAACTTTCGTACACAGCAAACGACATGTTGGATATATCAACTCCTTTATTAATCATCTCTGTTGGAGGTATCACAGGTTCATCAACCAGGTGTGGTGGAGACTTATTCTTCTTTGTTTCTGCAACACAAACATTAACATTTTTAGTAAAATATTCAAAGTTATTATCTACCAACCTTTCTAGTGATTCATGTTTCTCTGTTTTACCCTTAATCACAACTTTCGGTGTTGTCACTTTTGGAGTTCTTTTCCTATTTTCGTCTTTCACGAACCACCAACGAGTCTTCTTATAAACCAACTGCTCCATTCTCTTCGTCTCATCGTCTGATCCACTGTTTTCATGTCTCCAATTGTCTCCTTCTGGAGCTACATAGTCAGCTTTCTTGATAGCAGCAAACTTTTGTCTATACTTAGGCTCATTTTCTTTCTTAATACCTTTATAAACATCCAGACGTTTCAAAGTCTCACTGTCCATGTGATCCAACGGTAGCTCGTCACTATCATCTTTCGGCAGATTTGGAATTTGGTCATCTATCAACATCTGCACAAACCTCGGATACTGAACGTATCTTTCACCTTTAATGTTGTCCAGCATGTGATTGAATATCACTTGAGAAATGTTGTATGGCCTGTTGAGGACTATGCTTGAAATGATATTCATGATGTAGTCTGAAGCTTCGTCGTATGCACCCTTTCTATGCCCTAAGGCATGTATCACACAGTGTACTAAGAACTTGTAGGGTCTGCAGAACTTCGACTTCGTGTATGCTTGATCATTTATGAACCCTGTGTATTCCATTCGTAACCAGAATTCCTTGCACAGACGTTACGAACCTATAATGGGATCTTCATCTTTATCCTGAAGATCTAGCACTCTCCTCACATCTCCTACTGTAATCTTCACCGGTAGGTCAACATCTTTGTTGTTCTCGTCCTTGATCCTTACCGCAGAATGTATCGCCTTCTCATCCTCAACGTAGTGTGCAGCATTCCAAAAGAATCTTATATGTGAACCGTAGCACTTATGCCTATGGGTCAATGCCTTAAAAATTTGACTGTCTTTTAAAAATGGCACGACATCCTTAAACGGAGCAATGTTTGGGTAATTCTCGTCCAACACACAACATATATTGTGTTTCTTGTGGAAATCAGAAGCCCTTGCCTGCAAAAATTTTATTTTCAGAATATGCATGAAATTCGAGACACATAGTACACAGTGAAAATTTTCATAACTTTGAAAAATTTTCTAACACATTTACACTGTGTACTCCATTCGAATGAACAAGTTGTCGAATGGCCATCCGACCGGATGGTCATCTGCTTGGATGGATATGGTCTAATAGGCAAGTGCTTCGAATGAGAAATGGTCCGAATGACCATTCGACCGGATGAAAATAAACATGAAAGCCACATGGTCCAGATGGTCATTCGACCGAATGGCAAAAATGAACTTCATTGCATGATGGTCCGGATGATCATCCGCTCGGATGGTCATCCGAGTGACAATGAAGAACAGTTAAGAATTCAAGACATTCAAGCACATTAAATCAAAAATTTCAAGATTTTGCAAAATTGATCCCAATTTCTCTCAGAACTATCGCCGATTAAGAAATCCCTATGTTCAATTTCTCCAAAATCAGTCTAATTTGTTCTAAATCTAGCAAAAAGCATGTTCGGCTGTCAACGTGTCGCATGAGCTTATGTTCAAATCTAACCCTGTTTTGATGAAATTGGAACGGTAAACTCCTAAATCTAAGGCCGATGCACCTAGATCTATGTTCAATTTCAATAAACATCTACAAACAAGCCTAGATCTAAGCCTAAGTATGATGTCAGCACTGTCGGCTCAAAGAATCAACAAAAACATGTATTTAGAGATGAAATCAGAGATACTTACCTTCACCATAGTGAGAGTTGTGCTAACCAACAAGCCTATGAAAACGATCCGACAAGAAAATGGCTCAAAATCAAAGTAACAGCTGAGAGAAAAAATGTGAGTGTGTCGGATGTCTAGTCGATCGAATGAGACATCTAACTGTTGAATGACTATTTATAGGAGATGCATCCATTCGGATGGCCATCCGACTGGATGGTCATCCAATCGGATGATCATTCGAGCCAACTTTTCCAATTTTCTAACTTTTTCGAATTTTATCAGTTTTTGATATCCACTTAAGTTTCCAGGTCCAAGTTAATGACCCTTGTTACTCAATTTGTCGACCAAGTCCAAGTTAATGACCTTGGTTGACCCGATTCGAACCAACTGACATTTTCAATTAAAATTCTCAACTTTTTTATGAAAAATACAAATTTCAAATTAATGAACTTTGTTTGACATTTTAAGATTTCCAACATTCAGATAAGCTCCCAACCCAGGCGTTCAGCAACTTTCTCTGCATCGCATCTGAGATTCTGAAGATCAGCTATTCGCAATGGTTTGTCAAAACTAAAGCAGAAATAAAATATTTTTGAGTTTTAGAAAGTTTCATATCAGCTCCCGACATGTCACAGGCACCGTTTAGCTTATATTTCACATTAAGTTTTAAACGATTCACCTAGATTGTCGATATACCGATCCACTTAAATTCTCACACAAATTTCAACTGATTCAGGATACGGATTTAGTGTTTTAAGAACTTAACTTATTCGCGTATCCCACCTCAGAATATACTCTCGTATCCAGATTCCCTGTATTCAGTCTTACAGGTGAATATACTACAATGATATATGTTTTCTGGGTAGTGCGAGACCATGAGAGCTCAGGTTAAAACTTCCGTTCAAACAGAGAGATGATGGCTCGACTTTGGGTGTGTCCCACTTAGGGATCTTCTTTACAACAGCACTTGATTCGTATCTTTCGATATTTATCAATTTTTATGCTGAGGGAAAGCTTTATGTTTAAAGCGCATAAAGTATTATACGAGCACTAGGCCATTGCTTCCACAATATCAGAAGTCCTGGTATAATACCCCAGATATCACTAAGTATATAGACCTCGTATCTCAGAAACAGGTAATCTTTCAAACAAGATTTTAGGGGTTACCTATATATCCAAGAGATGTTCCCCATGAAATAAGCAAGATATGATTTAGGTTTATATCCCGAAACAGCTTACTAAATGTGTAAAAACCTATCAACTTATCATTAGTGATACCGTTTAATGCTTTTAATCTTTACAAATCTTTAGCGTACCGTGACAGTCTAGTCGATGTACTATCATTTCCTCTTTTTACAATAACTCTTTTTGGGTTTTCTATTGTTTTTTACATTTTGAAATTTTTATTGTTTTTGTATTTTTTACATTTTTTAATGTTTTTGGATTTTCTATAAACAATCTCCCCCTAAATACCAAAACATCTAAAAAGGTGACAAACCAGAGCAGATTGCTTCCCAACGTCCTCTGCTTTGGATTGTTCATCAACGCCAACAATTGCTCCCCTGACGACAAAAGCTTCATACCGTTTAGTTTTAACAAATATTGAAAACGTGACTTATCAAACGGTTTTGTGTGTAAATCAGCTTTTTGTTCTTCAGTGTGGATCTTTTCAATTCAAATCAACTTCTTCTCGAAACAATCTCGGATGAAGTGATGTCGAATTTCTATATGTTTTGTTTTTGCGTGATGTACCGGGTTTTTAGTTATGTTGATCGCTGCCTCATTATCTACAAAGATAGGAGTAGTAAGAAATTGCAAACTGTAATCCCTCATTTGCTATTGGATCCATCGAATTTAAGAGCAGCAACTGCTTGCTGAAACATACTCTGCTTCACACGTTGAAAGTGCAACGGTAGTCTGCTTCTTACATTGCCAAGTCACCAGACGTGGTCCGAAAAACTGGCATCCTGCTGTTGTAGACTTTGAATTCAGTTTGCAGCATCCGAAATCAGAATCAGAATACCCTTCAAGTTTGAAATCACCGTCTTTTGGATACCACAACCCCAAGCTAGGAGTTCTTTTCAGGTAGCGTAGAATCCGCTTGACGATGACCATGTGTGACGACGATCTAGGACTCGACTGATAACGGGTCGCGAGGCAGGTCGGGTACATTTTGTCAGGTCGAGATGCAGTGAGATACATCAGCGAACCAATCATCGAACGGTATAGTGTTTCATCGACCTTCTCTCTGGTGAGATCAGGATTGATACCGTGATTAGTTGCTATTGGGGTGGACATAGGTGCAGTCTCTGACATACCGAATTTCTCTAAAACATCGTAGACATACTTTGATTGATGTATGAAGATCCCCTCCGGCATTTAATCGACTTGCAACCCAAGAAAAAACTTCATCTCACCCATTGAAGACATCCCAAACTTCTACTTCATCACGTTCTCGAATTCTTTGCAGAGTTCCTCGTTTGTGGACCCGAAAATTATATCATCAACATATATTTGCACGATCAGTAGATGTCCAGTGACCTCCTTTGTGAAAAGAGTAGCATCCACCTTTCCTCGAATAAAGTCGTTGGATAGCAAGTGTTGAGAGAGCGTCTCATAACAGGCTCTCGGGGCCTGGTGCAATCCGTACAGCGCTTTGTCCAAGAGGTAGACTTTATCTTTGTGAATCGGATCGGTGAAGCCCGGTGGCTGACCGACATAGACCTCCTCTTTCACTTTGCCGTATAGGAATGCCGACTTTACATCCAACTGATAGACTTTTAACCCTTTCCATGAGGCGAATGCGAGAAATATTCGTATGGCTTCGAGTCTCGCAACTGGGGTGTATACCTCGGTGAAATCTGTCCCCTCCTATTGACTGAAACCCTGAACTACCAAGCTAGCTTTGTTGCGCACGATCACTCCTCTGTCATCCCTCTTGCATTTAAACACCCATTTTGTGTTAATCTTTCTATGACCATCAGGAAGATCCACCAGCTTCCACACACCGAGCTTCTCAAACTGACCTAGCTCTTCTTGCATAGCGTTAACCCATGACTCTTCCGTCAGTGCCTCTTTATATGTTCTCGGTTCAACCTATGAAATAAAGCAACTGAGTGAGAATTCATTTTGTAACGGTGCAATTTTAGTATAAAAACAAGCAAAGCCTTGGTGTATTTGATGTCTTGTTCTAACTCCTGACTGCAACTCTCCAATGATCAACTCCTCAGGGTGATATGATAGAGTCCTCGGCATAACTTCACCAGGAACATTCACCTCGCTTTCCAAATTTGTAACATTTTGATCTGCAACTTGCTCATCGACTTGAGTTGTTTAATCTGATGACTGGATCTGCTCCCCCTCAGGTTCTGAATCACCTCGATCAAAGGTCGGGTTATCCGAGTCAGACTCTGATTCATCAAAAACTACGGTCTGATTTTCTTGAACAGGCTCCTGTTCTGAAGTTGTCTGAGTTTGCTGCAAATCTGCATCACTTTGACCAGTTTGAATGGGACCAGCTTTATGATCATTTGTAATCTATTGATGCTTGGAAGACTTAGTTGGCCACGAGTTCATCTGGGAAGCTTCGTACTCCTGATATAGCTTAATCTGATCAATAAACTTTGGTTCTTCTAGAAGATCGAATGACTCCCACAACATTTCGTAGTTGAATCGCCATGAGTCACCAGGTTTCTGTGGAGGCATAGTATAACCCTAACATTCAACATGTTGAGCTTCAATGATTTTCCCAAGACTGGGAACAAATACTCGTCTAAGTGGACTAGAATAGCCCACAAAGATTCCTTCCAAACTCTTTGAACCAAACTTTCCATCAGGATCTAAAACCGTGCAGGGGGGCCCAAACGACTCTAGATATTCCAAGTTTGGCTTTCGATTGTTTATCAGCTCAAAACACGTTTTGTTATGCTTCTTCACAGCCAAAACCCGATTTAGAGTATAGCAAGCAGCAGATACGGCTTCTCCCCAAAAATTCACAGGAAGCTTTGAGTCGGCCAACGTTGTCCGTGCTGTCTCTATCAGTGTCCGGTTTTTCCTCTCAGCTACTCCATTCTGCTGCGGAGTATACGGCGCACTGAATTCTTGCAAATTACCCTTTCTATCACAGAATTCTTCCATCTGACTGTTTTTTAACTCGGTACCATTATCGCTTCGAAGTCGACATATGCGCCTTTGGTACAAGTTCTCTATCTTCCTGAACAGATTCAGCAAACTCGTATATGTTTGATCTTTTGACTTCAAGAACATGACCCACGAAAATCTCGAATAGTTGTCTGTAACCACTAGGCAATATAGATCACCAGTTATGCTCTTCACGTTCACAGGACCAAAGAGATCCATGTGAAGTCTTTCTAGTGGTCTTGAGATCGAATTTTCCATCTTCCTGGGGTGCGACTTCTTTGTTTGTTTACCTTTTTGGAAGCTAATGCACTCTCCTTCCAGGTGAAAACTTTTCAAATTCACACCTTTGACTAAGTCATTATGTACCAGTTGATTCATCTTTCGCAGATGTGTGTGGCCCATCTTTCGATGCCACAAGATTGACTCTTTCTCGGTAGCTTTGGAAACGAAATACTGAGGATGACCAGAATTTGTCATCGCCATACTCATGTCTAGAACGTACAGATCATTCTCCCATGGTGCTCGCATGATGATCCACTCTTCGGGGACAACAAACCCCGGCTTCAGGATCAGACACTCTTTGTCTGTAAAGTGAGTTGTATACATTCTGTCACATATTTGAGAAATGCTTAGCAAGTTGTTCTCCAGCTCCGGAATGTAGTTGACTCTTTCAAAAGATATAACACCATTGGATAAAGTGCCCTCCTAGATTATTCTTCCACCTTGATTTCCGGCAAAACCAACATATCCACCATTAAAACCTCTAACATCATTCAACAGGGTTTTCCACCCCGTCATGTTCTTGGACGCTCCGTTATCCATTATCCACTTTGATATCGATCTCGGGAGCTCCTGCACATCTCAGATGCAATTTAGTTAAATGAAGCAACCGAAGCCTCTTTTGACTCGGGTAGCTTGACGATTAGGTGTATTTTCATGGTATAAAGTGGTGGGAAGTTCTTTTCGTTCATTTCCAAGTTCTTCTCGGTACCAACCTCAGCCTCTTTGTACAAGAAAATTTTAACTTTTTCAGGTTGAGCAGATGGTTGGACCTTTTTGGGAACATACTTCTTGACCAGTGGGGTCGAAGAAGTTTGTTTTTCTAACTTTTGATACAAATCCGAAGGTACAGACATCTTAACCGATTTGGTTGAAGATGTTTGTTTTGCAGCACTATCAGAAACCTTTGGTTTTGCAGCAGCTGATGCCTTGACTTGAGACTTTGGCATCCATGTTTGTTGAGGTGGAGTAAAACGTTTAGAAGATTCACCAGTTTTCTTTAGCAGTTGTTTAACTGGTTTAGATTTGGTTTTAGTATTTTCAGTTTTTGGAATCTTCTTCTCAACAAACATAGGCGCTTTGCCTTTAGCATCATTTGACTTCTTGGGATTCTCGACAATCACAGACTTAGGTCGTTGATTGGTGCACTTTCGTGCAATGTGTCCATTCTGATTACATTTAAAGCACATTCGAGTATCAACAACTCGAATTTGACCTTCAGTTTGTGGTTGTGAGGCTTTCTTTGTGAAAAATTCTTCATTTGTTTTCGAAAAAATCTCAGATTCTTGTTCGGTCATTGAACTCGAACTTTTCACAAAAGTTGTCTTTTTCACAAATTTAGATTTCTGAAAATTCTTTCTTTGATAACTCTTACCACCTTGTTGCCCAGCAAACCTTCTGTTTTGGTTGTTATTGTGAAAACATGGAGGCACATTGGGTTTGTTATAGTAAGATTTGTCTCTTTGAAAATTCAAAAACCTTTTCGAACTTGACTATTCATTGACCTCAGACACATCAATTTCAACCAACTTAAACACTTTCTTCAGCTTATCCACATTGACGTTCTCGATCGGAAACTCTTCATCCGAGTACAACTTATCTGAACCATTCATCTTGTACATGACAAAAGTCGGTTCGTACTCTAAGTTGTTCTTGGACTTAGGTTTCGGGATGTAATTGTTCAGAAAACAATCATCATCTTCGTTTGTGGAATCACTGTCAGTTTTTAAAACCTTCTCAACAACGTTTTTCACAACCTCAGATTCTATGCTCTCATCATCGGTTGTGAACTAAACGTGACATCGATGTTGTCAGGTAGTTTTTTAGCTTCACTTTTCTCACTCACACCTGATTCTTTAACCAACCTAGATTGTTTTTTAGTGAAATTATTGCTCATGGGAGGTGGAACTTTGTGATACCCTACCCCGGTTCCAACTGAGTATACATCTTCACCGTCTTTGTTCTTCCCAATGGGTTTGGGAACTATATGTTGGAGAACAAAGCTGGCGGAAGTGTAACTATTCAGTTTCAAATTAATACTCTCATTCTCAATCTTTGCTTGTTGATACTGAAGCTTGAGATTTGCAATCTCATCCAGTTGAGCATTTATCAATTTTTCTTTTGCTTGAAGAACACCTGTCAAATTCGAGTTTTCTTTACGAGTTTTAGCGTTTCTTTAATCTGTGTCTTTAATTGTTCTTTTTAACTTTTCAAAATCCTCAGTTATCTTTCTGTTTTCAAGCAAAAACTTTTCGTTTTCTTTTCTAAAACGCTCAACATCATTTTCATCATTTTTAATTTTCTCATTTAACTCATTAATTCTCTCAGTTGAACTTCTCACAAGTTTGTCTCTTTTAATCATGTCGTTTTGTAGAACATACATTTTATTTGTTAGCTCCTGGATTTGAGATCTCGAAAGATATTCATGTGTATTACAGACTTTGCATTCTTTCATGCAATTTCCGCAATCACTATCAGATTTTGCTTTCTCAGCTTTACCTGGTTCAGTATTTGAACCACTAGAACTGACCTTGCCCGGCGACTCAGACTCAGAGGCGGATTTGGAATCTACCTCTAGTGCTTTCGCCATCATGACTTGATCAGACATCTTCGTTAGATTTTTGGCTGCCCTTCTACATTCACATCGATAATCCCTTCATCCTTCAACCTTTTGGACTCCTCAAACTTCTCATATCTCTCCTTTTCAGCCCTTTTCGCAGCATCTATTTTGATCTGCTCCTCTTCTGATGGAATTGACTTTACGAGAGCTTCAAAGTCGGTTGATTTCGGATCTGTGCAGACATTCCCTTTCGGGTCTAGGTAGCATTCTCTATCTGGATCCCACCTCTTTGCCTTCACTGCTTCTTTGTAGGTTTCACGAATTCTTTTCATTCGAAAATGTGCCAGACTTCTTTCTCTGTTATACACTTGTTCTGATTCAACTTGGGCCATGAAAGCAGATCCAACAAAATCTTCTTCTGGAAGAAAATCGTTCCAGTTGAAACCCTTGTCGTCCTGAATAACTGCAAGAGCCCTCGATTACTCCTTCCCTGGATTATCCTCGATCTATTTCATCTTTGGCGGCTCTTCATGGTTTCTGTGGTAAACCGCTTTACGGTAGTAATCATCGTGAAATGGGTTTGCGGTTTCATCAGCAGCTGAATTTCTGCACTCTCTCTTGAAGTGACCCTTTTGTTTACATTTGAAACAAGTCACCTTAGACTTGTCAAATCCTAGTTTCGTCGACGGTCCACCAATCGATTATCGCCCAGTAATTTCCATAAATCTTTGAGCCTGGCGAATTACACTTGCCATACACCATCTGATGTCTATAAGCTCCATTTCCTCGGGGTCGATCTAATCATAGTCTTCATTTGTAAGATTTGTGTTCCCGATCTTTCCCGCTACAAGGCTCTCATATGACTCTAAGATCGATGCAAGAAAAACCATCTGTTGTTTGGCGGTCTCCTCGTTGAAATTTTGGGCGTTGTTGAGGTTGACGACGATATTGCATTGAAAAACATTAGCGTTCAGAGCATTTTGAGTCTGTTGCATGTTTGAAGCAGACGAGGCTGGTGTGCTTGATCCGGTTCCATGATAACCATACCCACTTGAACTTGACGATCCACTTCCTGAGTTGTCTTTTGCAGTGGTGTTCGAACTTTCAGCACTAAAGGTTGTCTTTGGCGATGATGCTTTGGAAATCATGCTTCCCCAGTAGTATAGATCAACGTTCTGCTGATAATTTGCATGATTCACTTTGCTCTGCATCTTGATCGCTAGCTTTGCCCTTCCAGCTTCTCTATCAACCAATTGAGTGTAATATCCTTCATTGGCTTAGTATTCTTTAACACTATCGCGAAATACTGCCAGTCATGCTCGTTTGGCAATGCTTCGAACAACTTATCAACAATCTCCTCTTGATCCTTTATAATACCAAATCTTGCTAATTCGGCTTTCAGATGGCAAAACCTTTCTATCATCTGACGAACAGATTCATTTTTCATACAAACAAACAGATCAAACTCCTTTTTCAATAACGATTTCTTGCTCTTTACTATCTCTTCACCTCCCGTGCACTTTTTCTCCAAAGCACTCCATAATTCTTTCGCATTCTCGTAATCGATTAGGGAAATAATATCATCTCGTACAGATTGATGTAACAGTGCTATGGCTTTTTGCTCAGCTACGAATTGTTCTTGCTCATCATTTTCTAAATTTTCAAAATCAGTTCTTGTAACCGTGTATCCGACCCTAATACACTTCCAACTGCCAAAGGCAAATGCTCTTAACCAATTATCGAATCGTTTAGCCCAACGATTGTAATCTTCAATGGCCATGAGCTTAGGTGGTTTATTATATGTCTCGTAAGCATTGTCCACACTAATTGAATCCGATATCGCTTTTGTTACCGTCTTTGGTTTCGCATTAGAATATGTTTCTCCAGTGATATTGTAAGCGAATATGTCAGTGAATGGGTTCAGAAATTCGTCACTCATGATTGCAATTTCCTGAAAAATATCAAACACAATTAAACTTGATTGAATGAACACAAACACAGTTGTCCGAATGACCAATCGTCTGGATGGTCAATAAACACAATCAATCGGATGAGAGTGTTCGGATGGGAGTTGTCCGGATGAGATTTCGTTCGGATGGCTATCCGAATGAAATTGATCGAATGGTCAAGTGTCGGATGGGTCAAGTGTCGAATGAGCAACCTGTCGAAGGGCTATCCGTTAGGATGGCTATCCGATCGGATGGACACTCGAACAACAACAAGTTCAAACATCAAACATTAACAACTCTATCTGGTCGAATAGGCTATCCGATCGGATGGGCGAGGACGTCAGCAATGAGTGTTTGAAAATTCATGGTTTTTCACTGATTTTGATACGATTTCGTTTGAATACAGTCCTGAAACTTTGTAGGATTGTTCTATGATGTATCGCGCACAGTCTGTGTGAATTTTAGGCCATTTTATCCGTGAAGTCGTTAATTTTGGATTTTAAGATGTTTAAGATGTGAAAAGTCATAAATGAGTAGAAGTCAGAGAAATAGATGAGAAAAATGATGAAATCTCAGGTAGAAACGGCTGTAAATCTCTGAAATCGGTTAAATCTCTGGTCAATTTGCTGTAGATCTCCTTCGAATCCGACCTCCAAGCTCTGATACCACTTGTGAGGACTGGGATTTCGGTTTAGACTGAGCGCGCTCAGGTCAGATCTGCAATCACCACCATTGTGCGGAATCCAATTGTGATGTAGGAGTAAGATCGACAACGTAGACACCATTTAATGCAGACATTCTCATTAAAGATGTAGAAATGTACGGAGATCCGGAGAGCATTCGCAAGAGCTTCGCCTTAGGAGTCAGAACTGAATGAATCAAATGAGAATCATGACCTCCTATTTATAGGCGCGCTCCATCCGGATGAAACGACTGGTAGTCTGGATGATCATCCGTTCGGATGATCATCCGTCCGGATGACTATGTCCATCCGATCGGATGGACTCCATCCGTCCGGATGGACTTTACAAAACGTTCCTAACTTCGTTTCGTCCCGGATATAATATAAAACATATACAAAACTATACAAAGACTACAAACAGGTTTATATAGACAAAATACATACGAAAGCTACAGACATTTGCATCTACAGGTCGGGCGTTGTGGGGTGTTTTGGGCCCAATCCACGCCCAAAAACCCTCCCACTACAGGTGGTCTTAGTGTTGCAAGTATGATAAGTGAAATATGATGAAATGGGGTGTCAAATGGTGATTGAGTATGATAGTGTGATAGGTGATGGAATGTGATGACCACCCCTAGTGCCTTAATTATTATATTTTAATAATCAACTATCAACCACTTATACTGGTTAACATTTCGTTTACTTGTAAAGATTCGAACGTCCTCCCTTCAATGTGCGGGTATGTGTTAATGTTTCGACGTTACCTTTTTCACCCGCAATGCGCTGCTTTCCGTTTACTACGCATTCATGACACAATGTTCTTACATCTATTATATGTTCCATTTAGCAGTCTTGTTGTAACTCGTGGGTCCTATAAATTTGTTATTTCTGGTTATCACTAGGGCTGGTAATTTTAGACACGTACACGAATCTACACAAAGTTAACAGGTATCGTGTATGGCCTTAACAGGTAACAGGTACTAAACAAGTAGACACGAAAATACCTGTTAATTTTCGTGTCTAACCTGGTAAAATACATGTTTACCTGTTAATACATGTTAACAATTTTAATATAATAAAAATATACTTTAGTGGGACCATGTGATTTGAAAACCTGATCTTATTACTTATCTCTCTAGTTTCCCTAACACTTCCGGCCCGTTCCCATTCCAATGGACATATTAAAAAAAACCCTAATTCTTCCCTTCTCTAGCCCCACTCCCAGCGGCACCACCCCAACCACCAGTCATCAAGAAGAAAGACCCATGTGAACTTTAAATTGAAGATTTAAGAAAAAAGACTCATGTGAACTTGCGTTTATGCATTATTTAAGCCTATTGTGAACTTTTGACAACTTTTGATTCACAAAACAGGTTCCTAGATATGTAATTATTGAAACATTCATAAACAGGTAATTATCGTGTATACCTATTAAAAAATATTTCGTATTCGTGTATGGAAACTGGACACTATCGTGTCGTGTTCGTGTATGGGATTTCATATATTATGTATTATCGTGTACATGTATGTTTGGAAAAAGTAGCTGGTGGCTGGAAGCTGCTAGCTGGTGGCTGAAAGCTGGTAGCTGTTAGCTGTAGCTGGTAGCTAGTAGTTGTAGCTTTTTAGATATATTTGGTGTTTGGCAGATTAGCTGGAGCTTTTAATAAAATGTATAAAATGACTAAAATGGACATAACTAAAAAATTTAAAAGTTTGTGCATTAAAAAGTTCATTATATTTAGAGGTTAAAATAATCATTGTTTCCCTAAAAGCTTGTAGCTCCTTCTAAGCGCTACTGGTATGAGCGTTCAACCAAAAACTTCAAGCTTCTAACCTAAAAGCTTCAAGCTTCTTCAACCAAACAAGGCTTTTTATTGAGTAGGAGCTTTTTCTTAAAAGCTTAAAGCTTGAAGCTCCTAAAAACTCAAAAACACTCCATGCCAAACATACCCAATATGACAGCGCTAGTTATAGGGCTGCAAACGAACCGAACAAACACGAACAAGTCCTTGTTCGTGTTCGTTTGTTAAGAAATATATGTGTTCACGAACGCTTACTAAACAAGATTTTATGTTCGTGTTTGTTTGTTAAGAAAATGAACTTGTTCGTGTTCGTTTGTGTTTGTTTGTTAATTTTAGGCAACGAATGAAAACGAACGATGATGAACACAATTGAGCACAAACTAATGTTCATGAACACAAATGGTAACAAAAGAACACAAACAAGGACACTTATTAAATGTTCATGAACACAAATAGTAACAAACGAACACAAAAAATGAAAAAAAAAAAACGTTCATGAACAAAATATATAATACAATGACACTTATTAAATATTTTATTTTTCGGAATTTTGAAGTATTTACATAAAATTTAAAAGCTAAAAACACTAATGAACTATCGAACACAAACGAACACGTTACCGAACGTTCACGAACATAAATGAATGAACGCGCCCACTGTTCATGTTTGTTCATTTAACTAAACGAACGGAATTTCTTGTTTGTGTTCGTTTGTTTAATAAACAAACGAACACAAACGAACTTCCCGCCAAACAGTTTGCGAACTGTTCGCCGAACGTTCGGTTCGTTTGCAGCCCTAGCTAGTTATCACAAAAAGTAATTTTTATTTTATATACCGCGATAAAAGGGGGCGTAAAAAGGAAAACAAAGTTGAAAAAAGCTGGAATTGGGGGGTTTCAATTCAAGTTTGAACACCGATCGATTGAGGGCATGTTTGGCTAAGCTTTTCAAAACAACTTATTGGCTTATTGACTTATCAAAAAGCCAATAAGTTGTTTTTGTGTTTGGCTAAGCCAAAAGTCCTTTTAGAAATGGCTTTTTGCAAAGAAGAAAAAAGAGGTTTCAAGAAGTCACAATATTGTGACTTCTTGGCCAGCTTTTAACTTTTCAAACTACAAATTACCAATATACCCCTTCTTTACCCCCTTATATCTAAAAGAATGCCAATTTTAGTCATTTTACATCAATAAGCTAAGCCAAACACTTTTTTTTAAAAACTCCTTTTCAAAAAGTCATTTTCCCAAAAGTCCTTTTCCAAAAGTCCTTTTTAACTATAATAAGCTTAGACTGCGGGGTATGGTGGGGCGTGGGTTGGGGCGGGTGATGACACGTGGAATGAGAGCCCCCCCCCCCCCCACTGCCTGGTACGTGTCCGCGGGGTATGGTAGGGCGTGGGTTGGGCTTGGGTTGGGTGCACCGCGTGACAGGGTAGTTTATAAAAAAAAATATACAAAATTTAAAAAAATCACACAAACATTTATAAAAAAAACATACAACTTCATTAATATTTATAAAATTACATAAACCTAAAAATTACAAAATAAGAAACCTAAAGCGTTAAATAAATTTCAAAAAGGTCGATCTTGTCGAACGCCTTTTTTTCCTTGCCGCGAAACTCTATGTTCGCCACCGCCACCCGGTCCTCGTGGCTTAACTCGCCCCCGGGAACGGCTTCGTAGTAAGCCTTGAAACGCTCGAGCTTGGGACGTAGCTCGCGCCATTTATGTTGGCACGCGTTCATGTTGTGGCGGTCGTTACCGACGTTTAGTCGGTAGGCCGTGAAAGCTTCCGGCCAATATTTGGTTTGGCCCGGTGGCCGCCCCTTCATAGCGTCAACGACGCTTGTGACTAGGGCAAGTTCTTCGTCGTGGGTCCAGGATGCCATAGCGGGTTCGTGGGATGTTGGGTTTGTGGTGACCGGCTGGGGCAGCGGGTGGGTTTTGTCGAATTTTTGGGACCACGGTGGGGGTTGGGATGGACCACCCGGTTGGGGTTTGGGGGTATTTATAGAGGATGTTGGGGTTTGGGTGACCGGTTGGGGTGACCGCTTGGCCAAGCCAACGGTTTGAATTTAAAAATTCAAAACTTTTGGGATGGCCCGCTATGACGTGGCGGGTGAGCCAATGATATTCAGCCAACTAGGATGGCCAAACCGCCCCACGCCCGGCTTGAAACCCATGCCCCAAGGGCCACGCCGAAACCCATGCCCACCCGGGGTGGTGGCTTGGGCGTTTTCCCCCTACCCACGCCCAAACTCCCGCCCCATCCCGCAGTCTTAGCCAAACATGCCCTGAAGAAGATCAAGCTGCCATTGTTTTCAATACTCTCCGGCATCGTCTTCTCCGATGAGATGAGAGGAACGCTTGTGCATCTGATTTCTTCAATCATCCTCACCATTTATATCTTCCAGATTCAACCTCGAGCCGCACCTGCCACTGGTACTCTCTCTGTCTCTCTCATTCAATTTTTTTTTTTTTTACGTGTCTGTATTAATGAATCAGCTCCGGTGATCAAGCACTTATCCTCCATTCTCAAGTGGACTTCAACAAAATCTCCAGTACTTGTTAGGTTTTAATATTCAGAGTTTGTTGTGTGTCACTGACTTAGGATTATTTTATTTGATGATTGATACATACAGATGGGACTAATATTCTTCTTCTTCTTCTTCAGTTTGAGGATGGTTGGTTATTTAGTGGAAACAGTTGTGGAAGGGAATCAGGCAGCTGGGGGTTTTCCATTCGAGTGTGTGTCACATGATGATGATGCTCAACTTTATGCGGTTGATTCCGTTAACCGCAACATTGTTCGAATTACTCCCAATGTAAACATCATTATAATTTGGCATTGCTCAATCTGCTATTTGTTTTAATAAATAATAATTTGTTGACACAACAGATAGTAGGCAGTGGCGGACTCAGAAATTATTTGTTGGGGTGCGGATGAGATGTAGATGGAAAACCAAACCAAATGATGCTCGTTTTCATCACCCTAAAGGGAATGTTTATGTTGCCGATACCTCTAATCTTGCCATCAGAAAGATCACTGAAGCAGGTTGGTTTGCCATCAACTTCACCTCATACTTTAAGATCGCTGGTGTTGTATAACTTCTTTACTTTTTAATTTAAGACTGAATGCTTTATTGAAGAACAGATTTATGTATAGGTGTGAGTGTGACGAAAAGACAATTGCTGGAGGAAAATCAAGTGTAGCAGGGTACAGGGATGGGCCAAGTGAAGATGCGGCGCAGTTTTCAACTGATTTTGATGTAATTTACGTGAGACCAACCTCTTCTTTGCTAGTTGTTGATCGCTGCTCTTCGACAAATTTCCATGACACCTCTGTTTCTTCCTCAGGTTTGCTCCAACTTCCATAGTTTTAGTTTGTACACAACAATCAATCTAAAATTACCTGCCTGCATTTGTCGAACTTCTAAATGCATCAGTTGTCTGTTTGAACCTGGAATGACAATGAGAATCTTATTCTTATATGCTACTATGTATCTTTGACACTTATTCTAGTGACCTAAACCTAATCATAATAAAATAAAGGTCCCGCCTTAACCCCTCCCTTTAAGGCCACATGCCCAACGTAAGTTGCGCTTTACCTGGCACCACTCGTTACCTGCGAGGTTTCTCTAGCGGGTTCTCATACTCACCAAAAAAATAAATATTATAAGTTTTTTTTTTCTTTTTGCCTTTCTCATACGATCTTAACTTTTACTTTATGCAATTGCCAAATTTTGTTTTGGTAATAGGTGCCATCTTGATAGGATATCTTGTATGCATACTTCAACAAGGATAGTTCATCATGTTTCACAAAGATGGTAAGAGTGATTGAGCCGTTTTTTAACTATTATTTACTTAAAGCAAATTTTGTGTTTGCGTTAGAAAATTGTTTTGGTTATTATCAGCTAATCTGGCATGTAAATGGCAGGATAAGGTGGAGAGTGATACTAAAAGACCAAACAACGAAAAGTTGACCAAAACTCAAACTGTGGAAACCATTAAAGAAGAACAAGAAGCAGATAGGCCGTCCTTTAGTCAACTCGTTTTGGATCTATCAAAACTTGCTCTACAAGGTTTTGGTAACATTTTTGTTCCTTTCAACCTGTTCAAAAATTCTAAAAAGGGCCTCACGCCATTAAAAACCATCTCATAATGCCTGAAGATGAGCCTGCAATAATTCAAAAGCACCGAACTCCAACCCCGCTTTCAGAAACCCGTCATGTCCACAACCCGAATGAGAAATACCCGGAAAAAACAAAGCCCGTTAAGCTAAGATCGTCATCTAGCGTAAAAGATCCAAGCGAGCATAGATCTTCGAAAAGAGAAGAATATGCGGAGTATGATGATGCTAAAGGTGAGGTTAGTCGTGTGCGGTCTAAAACCCAAAAAGAAAGAACAAAGCATCGGGCCAGAGATAAAGGAGGTGAAGGCGCGTCTGGAGAACAAAAGCCCGTTGACTTAAAACGGGTCAACTTTGATGACCCCAAGTTTAGTTATATGAGAAACAAGTTTGGTGATTCATTTCGTTACAGTTAAATCAATGTTTTAAAGATTTGTACTGTGTGCTTTGTATACCCTACATTGCCAAACAGGGACTTAACCGAAGTTCAAGATATATTACTATAATCCGGGCTGTTGTTACTTAGGGTGTTTGGATGCACGGTAAAGTCGTAGTTAGTGTTTGGATGTATGGTAAAGTCGTTACTTAAAAGAGTGTTTGGATGCATGGTAAAGCCGTACCATGGGGCATTGGAGATAGATTTTATCTAAGACAAGTATCTAATCAAAACTAGTTGTCAATAATCACATGAATCTGAATGCTTAAAGGTAAAACTTTTTATCACGAGAAAGATTAATGAAACTGCCCAACCACTACTATTTATATCTTTCTGGAAAATATTATATTTGCTTTGAACACAACAAAAAAAAAAATCTTGTTAACTGTAAGCTAAACTAAACTGTAAAGTCATGGGTTGTTTTGGATCGTCACTAAATAAGCAAGACCGTAAGTCTTCGATCTTTTCTTGATTCAAGGTGTCGAATAACCTTCACCGTCAGTTCTCGTTTATATGGCAGGTACGGTGAAGAGTATAAGGAAGCCAAAGCCGTGGGAATTCCCACGGCCGGTTACATGGAGCCAGTTGGTGCAGATGCGTGATGAGTTTTGGGATACGGCTCCTCATCATGGTGGCAAGAAAGGTAAACTTGTAAAAAAAACTAAAAAGTTTTTTGACTCGATGATGGTCAACGATTAATGTATGAATTGGCACTTGATGTGGTTATGTCTACAAATAAAAGACTAGGTTATGTGGAAATCGAGTATATAATTAAATCCCAACAAGTTGAATGTCTTTAAAGTTCTTGATTGAGATTTAGATTATTATTCTAATACTTTCTTAATTCAATCTAAAACATTAATAACACACTTTGGAAGTAGACTTCAAAATGTACTTGGGATAAACTTTTTAAAACATTAGGGTAGAGGGTATGGTCAATCACCCTATGGTTTGAGTGAAATCCTACCCAATAATATTATGCCATGTCAACTTCCCATTCCACTCCCCATTTTGCACTCATTCAGGGGGTATGGTCAATCACCCTAGGGTGTTTGAGTTATATATTTTTTTATTTTCTAAAAATTATAAACTATGCATATATAAATAAAACATATTTTAAACTAAATATAAAAAACACATTACATTTAAAACTAAAAAAAACACATTACATTTAAAACTAAAAAATTAAACCATAAAATAAACCTAATATTTTAAACTAATATTTAGAAATTGCATAGCCAATTATATTTTTTTGCGATATCTCGTTTCCTCGCGAGAATAAACGGCAACATCTCGGGTGGAGCATGGTCGTGTGGCTCAGTAAATGTCTTCAAATCCCGATCATACATAAGTTGTTTCACCGCCTCGCGTTGTTCCGCCACTAACGCTATGGTGTCTTCCTCGCGTTTCCTTCGTATATTCTTCAACTCTATCGCCCGTGCTTTTTTTTCTTCTTTCATAAGAGTGTATTGCGCGAGCTTCTCGGTGAGGGCCTCTTGGCTATCGTTTGATGATGTTGCGGGCCTCTTGTCTTTCCTTTTTTGTCTTGTTGGTGACGGGTCTACGTTTATGTCCGGTATATCGATCGGTGACTCAGTTCCCGGTGTACCCGAATCGGGCGACTTTCTTTTTTGTCCCGAACTTCCACTATCTTCACCCAACAATGGTACCGGTGCCCATTTGTCATGTTTACGAACGACCTCCCATGCCTCAATATGTTGAAAACCACTCGGATATTTTTTTTTTGAAATCACTTAAAGCCCTATTCATGACGTCGAGGTCGCTAACCCCACTACCATGAATACGATCCTACATAGATAACAAATATAAAGTAAAAAAAAATTAAACATAAACAATGTTATGGAAAATATTTTTTAAATGTTATGGAAAATTAAACACATTACAAATAAAATATTACCGCTTGTTGGCAAAGACCGTTGAAGTGGTTTATCTTAGTCAACATAGGGATCCATTTTGAACGTACTTGATGAACTGTTCGAGTACTTCCGCCGACCGTTTCGTTGTAATGGGCGAGAACTTTTTTCCAAAAACTGTCCCCTTTTTGTGCATTTCCTTGTTTCTTGTTTAAAGAACAATGAACTCATGCCTTGGCTAAGGCCTCTTCATGTGTTTTCGTCCAACTTTGACGCTCCGCCTTGACTCCCTTTTGTTTCGAGTCACTTGCTTCACCAACATTATCGTCTTCATCCTCATATTCTTCTTCGTCCTCGCCACTATCTACATCCAAATGTTGTGTTTCGGGGACAACCTCTAAATCATCGTAGATAGGAAGTGGGCGCTCGACATTCTCTCTTGGTGATTGGATTGGCGGGGTCCTAAATCCAAATGGATCGAACTCGTTTGTGAAGCTTGGGTGTGAAAATATTTGTGGTGGAAAAGTAGGTTGGGTGCTAAAAAAAGATGGTTGTGAAGTTTGGGTGTAAAAAAATTGAGGTTGTGTGGTTGGTGAATATCCGTAGGAGGTTTGAACCAGTGCACTTGGACCTCTAAAATCACCTTGTCTCGTTTGCGAAACCTTTTTTCTTGAATCCGATCCTCGGCTAGCGGAACCTTTTTTCTTTGGTTCACCTTTGTTTTGTTTATCCATGGTATTTGTGGGTCTAGAAAGAGAGATTTTTGAAAGAATTGTGTGTTTTAAATGGATTGAAAATATGGGTTTATATAAAAAATTTCCAACGGTTAAAAATATAAGGCAAACGGTCAAAAAAATTAAGGCAAAGGGTCAAAAAATAACATCAATCAATTCGGTGAACTTTCACCGATTTCCATACTCTCTCTCTTGGTCACCGAACATCTTCATCAACAAGGTATAGTCACCGATCGGTGACTATAACTCCCCGCTCAAGTCCCCGCTTCCTATACCCTGTACCCTTATGCAGATTAGAGATATTCATAATTTACTTGAAATTAGCTTGTTAAAAGCTCAAATCGAAGTCATTTAGGCTCACGTGCCTAAACAAACCTTTTTATTCATGAATTTTATTTAATATATTAAATGTACACTGATATAATAACTACCATATATAAAATTATTATAAACGTAACTAAAAATTCATATTACATATTTATATTATATCATAAATAATATATAAATATTTAAAGCGCATATATAAAATTAATAAAATAATAAATGAGCCAAGTCTAAGTGAGCTTGAGCTTTAGAAATAGCTCGAAACCAGCCTAGCTCGAGCTCAACTCGGTTCGTATACATCGACAAGATAATGTATGGATATGCTTTTGTGGCGGTGAACAAATATTTAGTCGTATGAATATTAGTTTTATTTACAAAATTATTGATTATAACATTGATTATTCTAATAAATATTTATATTTGAATTATGCAAAAAAGAAATCTGGGACGCAATACATGCAGCAGCTGAGTCGGATACAGAGCTCGCTAAAACAATTCTAGACAGCGCAGGAGTGGTTGTTCATAAACCTGATATGACAGTTTGTTATGATGAAATAGGTCGGTCATCTTTAAACCTCTCTTTTTTCCTTCACATCCAAACTGATGATCAATATCTCTGGGTCGTAACACATACGACTCAAATCTTTGGGTCGTAACTACATACGACCCAAACTAACGATCATATTCTTATCTTTGGGTCGTACCTGCCTGCATATGACCCAGAAATCCAACTCAAAGAAGCCTGATATGATAACATATTTTGCTTTTTATTATTAATCATATACTTGCAGGTACAAAGTATGAAATACCGCGATACGTGTTGAGCGAGCCAACAAACTTACTACGACTAAGTTGAAAGAACAGGGAGCAGATAATATGGGTCGTAGCTATATCAGTTTGTTCAAGATAGTTTTTTAACCCTGGTTACTTTTATTTCTTCACTTTTCAGGGTTGTTCTGATTAGGTTTTAGGCATAACTTTGTGATATTAGCAGCAACTCTATGAAAAATAATTAAAACTTTCAACTTTATCTTCTTGTGTATTTGTGCAACCATAAAAGTCTCAACTACTAGCTTCAAGAAAATATACAGCACAAAAAGATAAAAAAGATTTGAAACTAAAATTGAATCAGCATACACGCGATACACATAATCGAAGCGTAGTTTCATGAAAATTGTTAAACCTTTTTGAAAAAGGACATGATATTGCCCTGTTTAGGATCCTTCGCATTGGTTTTCTTATTTCCTGCTTTGCCTGTTGCATGTGACGGGGCATTACCTACTGCAGGTGACTTCTTCGGAGCTGCTGCTGCAGCCGGCCTGAGTTAAAAAAAATAAATAAACTGAGAATACTGGATATGACAAAATAGGTGGGTCGGGTAACAAATTATAACAAGTTCAGGTCGAGTTGGCTTTTCTATCCGCAATTTACGAGAATGTATGCAAAACACACTTTGGGCAACATTTTACCTGTTCCCTTTTTAAGCTAAAATTCATGGGTTTAACTTAAAATACAGCCAAAACCAACCCGTTCATAAGCGAATGGGCCAAAATCACCACCTCTAGAGAACAACTTATTCCTAAAGGTGTAAACGAGCCAAGCTGCTCGTGAGCTACTCGAGATCAGCAATCAACCCGCTTAAACGAGCTCGAGCCTAAAAATAAGTTTGTTTAATAAATGAGTCTGAGCCCAAGCTTCACTTCTATTATATATATAATTTTTTATTTTATATATTTTAATATATGTTCATATAGTAATTGTTATTATGTACATAAACTATGAGAAAAATAACAAACTAATATATATTATGCTATACATAAAATTTTCAATAAAAAACATATTACATATATAACAAATAATTATGAATGTATACAAATTAACCAAACCGACCACGAGCTTAGGCGAGCTCGGACTAGGCTCGTCTCTTTTACACCCTTTCTTATTCCTAAACAGGTTGAAATAGCAAAAACTACTAATGCAGTATTACCTGTTGACAGCAACATTGCTTGCGGTTTTACTGTCATCTTTATCTTTTCGTGTATTGTCATCAGGTCTTGTTTCTTTCTCATCGTCCTCCCAAACCACCTCAGTTACTATAAAAAAAAATCAATAAAAAATATACTTCATAAAAATAGAAACAGACATCTACAAAATACTTTAAAATGTTAAAAACAATTTATATATATATAGAGAGAGGGCGGTTATTGTACAATATGCCTTATCGTACGACGCGTACGAGATTGCCTTACAACATGCGAAATTTTCTTTACAACATGCAATTTCCCTTTTTCTTCGTTTTTTTTGGTACATGCAATTTTACTTTCTTTTGTACATGCGATTTCCCCTATTTTAATGTACATGCGATTTTATTTTTTATTTTTTTGTACATGCGATTTCACTATTTTACTGTACATGCGATTTTATTTTTTTAAAACATAATGTGCGATTTGCCATCTCGTACGCGTTGTACGAGAAGGCATATTGTACGATATACTTTTTCTATATATATATATATATATATATCTTCAAGGGCCACTCTTAAAATGTCAAAAACAATTTTTATACATATATGACTGAAAACTTTGGAGAAGCCATACCTTCTCTTCCACGCTCATCGATACGCGTCTTCAAAACTTTTCTTTTTTTAGTCCCATTTTTAACATAATCGCTCGTTTTATCTTCCTGTTTTACATCATTTTCGTGAGAACGTTTATTCTCAGTTAAAGGCTTGGGATCAGTCTTGGTTGCCTTTTCGTTCTTAACTTCTTTTTGTTCATCAAAATCCAAATTCTTATTTTCAAGACCCGAAATGCTACAACTTTTCTTTGAATCAAGAGCAGCAACTTGCTTTTTTGGTGGATCTGGTGAGGCGAGATTCACTGCGTCTTCAACATTATCATCTTCATCAGAGAAATCTAACACAACCCTTCTTTTTCTATTATTTCCTTCACCATTAGACGCTCTTTTAAAGTTCATTTGTTCATCATCATCATCACTGCTTTCATCCTCCACAGATTCATTAGCACGCACCTGAGCATCTGCCATATTTCAACTTGAAAATTATAAACAAACTTTAAAAGTAAATATATTTCAAAACAACAAGTAAAAGTAAACAAACCATTAGAAATAGGAGTGGCGGTATCAGTTTTTACTGAGGCAGATTCAGGCTTCGGTTTTGCAGATGCACGGCCCCACATACTAGCTAAGGAGCTTGAAGTGCCGGAAGAGACTTTATCATTTTGTGTTTTCTTTTTGTTTTGAGGAACTTGTTCTTTATGACTTCCACTTTGAATATTTACGCCTTGATTAGGTTTAGCGTCTGATTGCTCAATCTTCTTTTCTTTTCCAAGTGAAGTGACAGACGTTTGATTGATTGGATTAGTTCTTGATTGTCCGTGGGTTACTACGTTTTTTAACTGTGGACCTGCGCTGTTAACAGGTGTTCCCTCTACATTACGTTTTACAAACGGATTTGAAACACCACAGAACCTGAAAATAATCAAAAGTGAATAACATGTATATGGAATAAACGTTCTGATTACAACCGTTCATCTTACCGATTATCACGCAAGCAGTTAACAACATTAGGATGCTCCTTGAATAGCTCTTCTGATTGTACAAATTCAGCATTCCAGAGAACTGCTGGATCTTTAGGAACACAAGCTTGGATGCTATAGACTTGAACTGAACAGCCATCGTTAAACTCTTCTTTGGCTTCTGCATGAAAAGATACAAGATTTGAACATCGGTATAAATTATTTTTTGTTGCCACCATTAAGATTAAACAGAATCACATATAAATTGACCTGAAAGTTTAGCGCCCAAAACAAGCTTTACATGGTAAGCTTCTGGATTATTTTTCAACCAACCGGACAGAGAATATATAACTTCCAGTTGACTTCCATTCTTTTCCACAAACTCTTGAAGCAGTCTATGCATAAATCCAAAAGGATGTCACTCAACATTTCACAAATCAGTGTGTAAAAAAACTAGACACGAGATGTTCGTTATTTGCTTGTTTAAAGAGCTTATTTCATTTTTTTTAAGCAGATCCGCACTTTCAGGTGTCTGGATGCAAAAACTTTATATACTTATCTGCTTAAATACGTTTTCAATAAGCAGATTGAATTAAAAAAGTGTGAGGCGCTACAAAGCATTTAGATCCCAAAAGCTGAGGCAAGAGATGTTGGTGTTGTAAGAATCGCTAGGCACTAGTCGGTCGGTGGGGTACCGACTAGCGATTAATTGGATTGGGATTTTTATATGTAATTTTTAGTTATATATATGCAAACACATTTTTATATATAGTTTTTTAATAGTAGACATGTTTTAACCCCTCATTGGCCAATCTTTTTAAGTAATTGGTAAGAATTTACAAGGTTTGGTCGAAATTTGGCTGAGATTTGCCCAGGATAGGACTGTCATTGACCGCCTAGCGATTAATCGGTGAACCTCTGCTTAGTAATTAATTGGTGACTAGTCGGGATTTTTACAACCATGTGTTGCTGTATATACAACAAAATAAGCTTTATGTATAACCAAAAGTTGCTTCTGTCTTACATATTAGCCTTTTTTTATCAATTAAACCATCCAAAATCTCTTCATCCCTATGATTGTTTTACATATCATAAATGGGTCCAATTTTGTCCAGTTTAGCGCTTTCCTGGACACCTTATGCACCTTGTTCATCAGACAAGCCTTATAAAACCAAGATAAGCAGTTTAGAAACTGAGATTCAAAACGATTAAACTTGATGCACTAAAAAATACACTTAAGACAAAATAAGTTGCCTTCAAAAACACACACTGTTAACAATGAACCCCCTTAGAAATAAAGATAGCTCACCTCTTAGCAGTATCTGATGGCACCAAAAAGCTCCTACTCAACCACTTGTAAGAAACCTAGAAAAAACAACCCTAAATTAAAAACATACAAATAAACAAACAAACATTTAAAGCGTTAAGCACCAAACAAGTACCAATAACAAGATTATTTAGGGTTTCTAGGTGCAAATAATCGGAAACCTAAATAAAAACTGAGATGTGCAACTTGATCAACAATAAGTAATAATACTGTTGAATGAATCGGCATAAGATTAAGGAATAATAAGATGTACCACTTGAAGCTTATCGGAGACGAGTGCTTGAATTTCATCAATGATACCTAGGGTTTCGATGTCGGCCATGACTCTCAACACCTACCTACCTGCAAATGGATGTAATTAATCTAACCTAATTAAAAGATCCGACTGATTTCCCGCCAATTTCTATTTAACGCTTTTCTTTTTCCCTCGTCTGTCTTTGAGAGAGAGAGATTGTTGGTGTCTGTCTGTCTTCTATAATAGTATTTATTTATTTATTATGCAATCTACAGACTCCGTTGGCACGTGTCTTCCCTGGACCGGTTTGAAATAGGTTACTTTAGGTACCGGTTTTTAGGGCATCAAACAGGGTGAAAATCGTGTTTGGTTGGGAGGTTATGTTTTTAAATTCTAACATGATTCATGTATTTGTTTGTGTCAAAAACAGTAAACCAAATCTGTAGATGCTTATCATCGTGTAATACACACACGGTCTGTTTCACCCACTCATTTAAGCATGTTAAACGGGTTAATGTGTAGTAATAAAGTTGTAATTAGGTTGGGGCTGTGAAAAATGGGTTAAAACGTCATGAAAAGCTTGGCATGTTCAACTAATCGGGTTGGCAAGTTGATATTTCAATTAAATGGCTAAACAAGTTATCCAAACATGACTTGTTTAATTTAGCATCACTATCTAACACAATCCTTTTGATTCACAAAAACACAACCTGTTTAATAAATGATATAGACAATGGTAACTATTTTCGTATTACGTGATATAAATTGCTAGCCTAGTGTTTATTTCTTTTTATCTGATTATATTGTAATTAAAAGAATTTATATACAACATATTTACTATCTCTGTAACCTTTTAGTATAAGATGTTTACCGTTAACGTTACAAGTTTGAGATATACGAAGTATGTTATGTTATCCATGTTAAAAAAGAAAAGATGTACTATAAATAAACATTATTTTTGTTCTTTTAACAAAAGAACCGTGAAAACATATTTTTTTAAATGATCAACTACATCACCGGATAAGCATACTAGGATGCCCTCAATCGAGCAAATGCATCATCTCCTCCATAGCGGTCAGAGTTGAATGCATACCCGAGCCACCAGTTCCAAAGAAAACCCGCCCGCCCGAAGGCCCACTGCAGTAAAACCCAGTTCGGCTCGGTTTTGAACTGGCGACCTCCAAAGAGGCCTAGTTTCTAAACATTTCTTTTCAATTATTCATGTATAAATACATATATGTACGGTTTAACATAACATTAATTCAAGATACAAAGTTGGATCAATTACATTACATGTAACACAATATCACAACAAATCAAAGTCGTGCAATCGTTTCCATCTCGGAGAAGATGTAAACCTCATCATATCCTTTCCTGCACCCAGAAACAATATATTAAATGATAAGAATGTAACTATGAAATCTACTTTGTATGTTTCACATTTGTCTTGTCTTGTAGAGTTGTACTGTATGATATAATATAATATTTTAGATAATACAATCATATATACATAATCCAACCGAATTTGCCTAAAGCTTACCCGGCGGTCCCACAATAAGTGGGGCTGTAATTGTAGATAAGGTTAGCTAGCACTTGTTCAGCAGGCGGTCTGTTGAGCGATTTTCTAGCCTCACTGTAAATACATAAACAATCTCTCATTACATATTTCCTTGCTCAAAAGCCACACCACAATGGTGTGAAATAGCTAGGTGCGGCAAACAGCTAGAAAAACCCGAATAAATAATTTGAATTGTATACCTTATGAAAAAGTTGGCAACATGTTGAGTCACTTGGATTGCATCGTCTGAATGTGGAATTTCCGATGAGCCCCACTCAAAAGCATTTTTCTGCATCGTGACATTTATAAGACCGACCCATCAATGGTGGTGCATAACTAGTAACAGGTATTATTATATTGCATGCCAAAGATATGATGAGCTGATTGTCACATTCTCACATAATCAAGAAAATGAAAAGGCGTAAACTTAATACCTCTGGGTGCCACTGGACAGCAGTCACGGGATAGCTTTCTGATTGAACCGTTGATACATATACCTTGCCGTTTTGGTCGGCACTGGTGGTTAAGATCTTGAAGAAGCTGCACAGTTCTGTATTACCTTGAAATGTTTCTGGTGATATGCCATACTGTTACAATCACAAATACATAAGCTCGTTAGCTCGTATGCAAATCATTTTCGTATACGTTTAACATAATATGAAACACAATGTTTGACTCACTTTATGGTTTTGCATCACAAGGCATTCTGTGCTCAACTTTGCAATCAACTCAGGAGGAAATCTGTCGAAAACAAAAAGATTAAATTATCGCTTTATGGTTTTGCATAACAGCCTTTGCTGATACTATGAAAAACAGCACATATTTATTTTCTTTTACAACAGCAATCTTCTTAATAGTAGAATTGAAAAAAATAACCAGCAAACTACGAGACCTTGTAATACCTTTGAAACAATGTTTCTTCAAGATTAATGTTCCTCATGAATTGGAGTGTAGAAGCTTGATCTGATGCACTAAAGTCTTCAAGGATGTTATTGTTCTAGTGACATAAAAAAAAAGTTACACCCGAAATAGAAAAGGATATTACTTCAATCAAATTTATTCCAAATCATGAAATGGGGAAAAATAGCTCTTGTATCAAACAGGTATAGACCTCAAGTACTCTATATGAAAAAGAAGTACCCACAGAGTCGATGACATGCATTCGGCCTTTTCACTCTTTGAACTTCAAGACATACTGAACTTTAGTCATTGCAACGAATTCTAATAAACGTATATGAACAAATTATGTCTAAAACGATAGAGATTTTCAAGAACCTCGTGTAAAAAAGCATAAGCAAAATTGGGTGAAGTTGTGAACAGTGAAAAGCAGTGCTTATGTGACTTTAAAAAATGGCTTTACAATTAGTAATACATGGCTGAAAACGGCTTACTTTGCTAATAATCATCGTTAGGAGTTCAAATCCTAAGCATATTGCAAGCAATGGGAAATGTTCACCTTCATCATTCTTCTTCAAGACTTGCTGAGAATAAAAGAAGCCAATGATGTTACAAGTGCGTTACCATTAATCAAAAGGTTGCGACTTGTGTTTTCCAGTTGCAAAGAGGCTGTTTTCTAATGAGGTAACCATACGAATACTAAGTCGTAACATGCACATTTTTGGAAGATTTAAATGTTGTGTCAAAGAGATTAGTAAGATCACACTCTTTTTTGTATTAGTGTAAGAAAGTGCAGATACCTTGAAAATTCCCTCAATAACATCAAAGTAGAGGCCACTCTTAGACCATCCACCGGTAAAAAGCACTCCGTTGACCAAACTGAGCTTCTGCAATGCCATTGCACAAGTTAACTCAAAACACATTTGAAGAAATGCTTTTGAATCTGTTAGAAATAAACACACATTCATCATTCATGTCTTCATACATAGAAAAATTAAAGTGTACAAATAGATTGGAAGTTGTGCCTTTGTTGTCAAGGCTCAGGCCCACTTTACAGGACAAGCTAGGGCAGTCCAAAAAGCTCGCGGCTTGGAGATCGCTTGAAGCTCGTTCGGATTTAGCTCGGAAAAAGCTCGCTCGATGTGGCTCGGTTTGGAAGTGAGCCGAGCCGGCTCGGCTCGTAACGAGCCAGATTGGCTCGGTTTGGCTCGCATATCAGCTCGGCTCGGCTTAGTTCGGATTAATTTACTTTTAATATATTTTATTTTTATATACATTATAATATATCACAAAAACTTATAATTATTTACATGTGATTAGGATAATTTGATATCTATACCATATTTAAAGGTTGATTACCATGTTAATGAACTTATATTGTATTTCGTTGAAATTAAGAAGGTATTTTGTGTTGTTAAACTTGATTTTACTAGGTTGAGCTTATTTTGGAAATGTCCTTTTGACTTATTGAATTATATTTTAGATTACTGAATTTTAAGAGCCATGTATTATTTTTTTCTTTTCAAAATCGAGCCAAACCAAGCCAAGCCGAGCCAAGCCAAGCCAGCTCAGTTTAAAACCAAGCCGAGCCCGAGCTTAGATTTCCAGCTCGGTTTCAAATCCGAGCCAGCTCGGTTTATAATCGAGCCGAGCCCAAGTTTTGCCCTGGCTCGGTTCGGCTCGTGAACAGCCCTAGGCCAAGCGCAGCCTTCTCGCTTTGCTTCAAAAGCCCCATTTTCAGGCCAAGTTCCGTTGAGATTTTGGTCAAAAAGCGTCTAAAACAATTATACAAACCCTAAACAAGCCTGGAATCAACCTAAACTAAGCCTAAAAATTGTATATTTATACTATACACCTCACTTAAAAAAGCCTCGCTTTTAAAGCACCTTTCACCGAGGCCCAGGCGCCTCGAGTGCGCCTTGGACTAACTATGAGTTGTGCTAAAACAAATAACATTATCAGTTAATTCAATTGAATGATAAATCATATGTGGCCACATATTATTGGACTAAACAAACAAACAAACAAACACACAGACGTACTCAATAACATGAATCAAAGAGAAGTGAAATCACAGATCTACTAAATCAAACTCTGAAAAGAGTAGGATGTAAAGATTACAGCTTGAAGATTAGTAATCGGTTCGTTGTAAATGAGCGGAATAACCCTAGCACCAGCAGACTCAACAAACTTGACATAGGAAGCAGCAATATAGGAAGCATTAGTGGCATTACTGAGTCTGCCGGAAGCACCGTCGCCGGGATGAGTAACAATTCCGATGATCGGACGGTGGTTGAGGGTAGGGTCCGGTGAAGGACACGTGGATTTCATAACAGTAGGTGAGTAGTGGATGGTTGACTCAGGTTTCGTGAAGCTAGTTTGTAGATATATTATTGTTAATAATATTATAGGGATCCATGTGTATTTCCACATAATTGGAGAGGAGGTGGACTGGTGGTAGCAGTGGTTTGTTCCGCCGGTGACGATGACGGAATAAACCGGTTGAAGATGGTTAGGTGTGATTGTTATGGATGATATTAATATCCATATTAAAAAATTGGAAAAAAAGAATTATAAAACTAGGCAAATCATTATATTATATTATACATATATTAAAAAAGAAAGCTTGTGAATAGTTACTCCACCCATCGATGTTATTGTATATATACATTTGTTTCTTATTTAGATCTGTATTTGGCATTTGGTAAAGTGGTTCGTATGTTTGGTTTCTTAATAAACAGCGCCAGTTCGAGCCTTCTTTTTGTCCTTTTTTTTTCCACTTTAATTGCCCCTTCTCAACATCAAAATACAGAGACAAAGAAAGAGAAAGTGAAAGAGAAACAGAGATCCGGGAGCCGATGAGTCCCCGGCAACCGGCCTTCGACGCGTCCTCGTCTCCCACAAACAGAACCGAAGTCGTTGACTCTAGGGCTTTCCGGTGAAGATTCAAGCGATCAGAGGTGGTAGTGGCAAGTTCCGACGAGTCTAGGGTTCCGCCGTAACCCATGATGACAGCGGCGATCTAATCGTTTTCTTCTTGCAGCAAAAAACCACGATTGCCTCTACCAAGAAATGTCAGCCGTCACCGCCGTTCAACGATGCCCAATGTCGATGAGAATGATCATATGCTATAAGGCTCCGTACACTATCTTGCCGCCGGCAAGAAAGTCGTTCTCTTTGGTGTCCCCGAGGGGCTTCACTTTCACTTACAGGTACCTTAAATTCATTCTTAACCTAATTTCCCGACTCCTGTGGGTTTCTTGGTTGGTTTGATTGTAAGCTTTTTGCTTAAAGTTGGGTTTTAATTACAATTAATGTTCATGTGGATTCCTTGATTGATTTGATTTACGATCTTTTTAAGTTGGTTTGCAACAAATGGATATGGCTCAAAACGATTTGAATCTATTTTCATTGTACAGTGGCCCCATTGGGGATCCATATTTACACATTGGGGAACCTAAATATTAGGCTTCCTTGAAATTGTTTTTTTCTTGGAAATCAATCTATCCTGTTAATGGAATGCCTGTAACATTCATCAAAGCTGTTGTTCCTAAAGAGAAAAGTATGTTTGTCGTGTCTGGTGATTGATATGGTATCCGGTCTGCATTGTATTAATTAGTTTCTTATAGAGTTATAATTTAAAAAGATACATAAGATATTATTTAGTTTCTTATTTAATTTAAAAAGATAGATAAGATATTAATTAGTTTCTTAAAGAGTTATAGGAAAAATAAGATACTAATTAGTTTCTTAAAAGTTATACGAAAATATATATGAAATGTTTAAAAACGTGTATAATATGACACATTCATGATGCATCTCATTATTTCGACAGTTAAAGGTTAGCCCAAGATATCTACTTAAACTTGGTAATTGAGGTGACACAACCACAGTCCTTCACTTAACCATGAAAACCACCGAACCCTTTAGTCACGTTGAGCATGCACACACCCACAATCCCTTACTGAACCACCCCGAACCACCACCAGCTGCGGTTAGAAAGCGGCTCTTCATCAGGGCTCCGTTCAGTATCACATTGTTATTCATTTTATCCATCTTACTCGTCATTCTGAACCAACAAGTTTTAACCACGAATTCAGCATTGCTGGAAAAATATTCCCGGAAACACTCGCAAGCTGATCGCTTGAAATGGCAGAGAACAGCATTCCATTTTCAACCCGCGAAAAATTTCATTTATGGTATAGTAAAATTACCCGATCGAATTCGCTATTTTTGTTTTTTTTTTCAATATTAATTGTTTTTTTTTGGTTTATTTCATGGCTATTGATAATATTCTTGGCTGGACTCTGCTTGAGATCCTAATGGTATGTCATCATTCGAAAATTACTTTGCACTTTTAAAGTGAATAAATAAATTTATTACTGTGTTTTTAAATAGTTATAAGTAAATAATCTCTTCTAACAATTATACTATTGTAACTGTTTATGTGATAAAATAAGTTTTATTTGTATTTAAACATTAATCTACACATTAAATTATCCAATTTAGTTAATTTGATAAATTCCTCAAATGCAGGTCTGTTGTTTCACATGGGTTGGTATCATTTATTCTATCAACACAACCCGTATGCACCGGTTTGGGGGAACATGTCATGGGGTCACGCCATGTCGAAAGACTTGATCAACTAGTTAGAGCTTCCTGTTGTTCTCAGCCCATCCGAATAGTATGATATTGAGGGGGTTTTATCAGGGTCGACCACCGTCCTCCCCAACGGTGAAATCTTTGCATTGTACCCGGGAAACACTAATAATTTTTCCCAGTTTCAATGCAAAGCGGTAGACCCACTTCGTATAGAGTGGGTCAAATATGACGGCAACCCAATCCTTTACACTCCACCATGGATTGGGTTAAAAGACCATTGGGACCCCTCAACTGTTTCGAAGGGTCCCGATGGAAAACACAGGATGATCATGGGATCTAAACAAAACAGGACTTGTATTTGTTTACCATACCGATGATTTCATGAATTACAAGTTGTTGGATGAGCTATTGCATTCGGTTCCCAATACCGATATGTGGGAATGTGTCGACTTTTATCTGGTGTCATTAACCAACGATAGTGCCTTTGATATGGCCGCGTATGGGCTGGGTATAAAACACGTTATTAAAGAAAGTTGAGAGGGACATCGTAAGGATTGGTATTCAATTGGGACCTATGATGCAATAAACGATAAATGGACTCCCGATAACCCGGAACTAGACGTGGGTATCTGGTATCGATGTGATTACGGAAGGTTCTTTGCATCCAAGAGTCTTTACGACCCGTTGAAGAAAAGGCAGATCACGTGGGGTTATGTTGCCGAATCGGATAAACATAACCAGGATCTCACTAGAGGATGGGCTACTATTTTCGTATGTTAATTTCCTCTTTGTACTTTTTTTAAATAACAAAGTATAACAAACGTTCTAATGTTGAGTTTTGTTATAGAATGTTGGAAGAACCGTGGTACTCGATAGAAAGACCAGGACCCATCTACCTCATTGGCCCGTTGAGGAGATCGAGAGTTTGAGATACAACGGTCAAGAGTTTAATGAGATCAAACTAGAGCCGGGTACGATCATTCCACTAGACATAGGCACAGCTACACAGGTACAAGAAAATTACAAATGTTTTTATATATTTATATAATATAATGTAACATGTTATCAACCGGTCAAATATTATCTTAAGAAAATAATTGCATAACATGTGGTGATTGCAGTTGGATATAGTTGCTACATTTGTTGTGGATCAAGATGCATTAAACGTGACAAGTGAATATACTATTAAAAAACATACCTTAGATGAGAGAAACGTGTGAAGGAGCCGGATAGCAATACGGGAGAATGAGAGAAGGAGATCCGGAGCCGGCGACCGGACCTCAGCGCGTGCTTGCCTCCTACCCACAGATTCCAAGATGTAGAACCGGCAGCGGTGACATCTTTTTAGGAAAGACTTTGGTGGGGTGACGCGCTATAGTGGAAGCAGGCGACGGTGGTTATGGTGGTGGCTTTCGCCTCCGGAAACGCGAGGAAGGGGCGTCAATGGTGTTCTTTGAGGTTTGAGAGGGGGATCAGGGTGGCTATGGTGGCGGTAGCATGCGACAAGTACTGTAATAGTGGCCGGAAAACGCATGGGCGGCGGAAGTAGGGTGTTTTCTGGTGGTTTTGGTGGCCGGAGAAGGTAGAGGGATGGCAGGGCTGGTTTTAACAGGGTTCTGGTAACCACAAATAACACCTGCAACGAGCTTCTTTCATGCTAGAAAGCTTCTACTTTCATTCAGATATTTCTTCCCTCTAAAACATTTTATTCCATGGTTGTTCATAGATTTACGATTTGTTTAAGATTTTTATAATATTTGTGCAAAACCAATAAGTTTTTTGCTTGGATTTTGTTGATTTAAACTGGGTGTAGGGCTTCATCAAAGAGAAGGTTCCATTTTACAGATTACTATATTATCATTTAGAGAAGGTTTCATACTTTCATTTACACAATTTTATAACTTGAGCATTCATTCATTTTTACTTATTGGGTTTTAAATGTCGATTGAGTTCAGATTTTTTTTCTGGACAAAGATTTGGTCATAGATATTTCTCTCTTTGTGATATAGCTCTCATGTCCATCTAAACAACGTTATTGTAGCAACGTTTGAACAAACAACTAAACACCTTTTCTTCACATTGAACCAGCAACTAAACAAACCCCACTTCTTCATATTGAACCAACATGGAATCCCCGCTGCGCGGCGCAACGCGCGCGGGGATAAAACTAGTTCACTTTTAGATTCAAGTGGAATTTCTAATCTGTTTTCAAGATTTTTAATATTTTCTAAAAAGAACTTTTTATATAACTTATTTTATTTTTAACGGCCTAAACTTCTATAAAAATTATAGAATCCGAGTCAGTAACAAACTAAAAACCCAAAACGTACTATTAGACATAGTTTAATATTATGTTATATTAGAGGGATTAGAGTGTAATATTGTATTCTATATATACTCATGTATATTCAGCAATTATAATCACAATCACAATTCAATAACAATATATCTTTACCGAGTTTAACTTGGTATCAGAGCTGAGGATCAAACCCTAATTCTGCCGCCATCCACAGCTCTGCTGTCCTTTTTTTTTCTCCTACTTCTTTTTTTCTCGATCACCCAATCACCATGACTACCCTTGTCGCCTTCTCCCAATCAGAAAAGACTATCTACAACTCTCACAAGTTTGGATTTACCCTATCTCCCACCAATTATGGTCATTGGAAGACTATGATTCATCCGTTTTTGGTCACAAACAACCTGTTCGGTTATGTAGATGGCACAATTCCATCTCCAACGCCTACTATTCCTGTTTCATCTTCTTCTGGTAAAGACAAGGAAGATAGTCTCCCACAACAACCTGAACCGAATCCTCAGCATGCAATCTGGGTCTCTAATGATGCCCATATTCGCATGCTCCTGCTGTCCACAATCTCTGAAAGCTATTTTCAGCATGTGCAAGGCTCTACTTCTAGGGAGCTTTGGCTGTCTCTGGAACGTGCCTATGCTCCTCATACTGCTTTTAGAGAATACACTTTGAAGACTCAACTGCTGCGGATTGAGATGCAGCCTGATGAATCCTCTTCAGCCTATCTGACTCGGGCTCAAGAGTATGCGACTGCCCTGGCAAATATTGGTGAACCGATGAAGGAAAAAGATATCGTGATGCTAGTGATTGCTGGTCTTCGTGAAGAATACCACGGCCTGAAGACAACAGCCCTTACTCGCCAATTGGTGTTCAACGAGCTTCATGCTCTGTTTGCTGATCATGATTACATGTTAAAGAAAACAGCAGCCGCTATGCCTCCCACACAAGCCTTTACTGCAGCCCGTGAACTCGTTGCTTCGGCCACTGCTGCCCCGACCGGTTCACTGCCTCATTCTGATGCAGTTAAGGCTGTCCAACAGCTAGCTGCCCAGCTAGGGTTACAACTACAATTTCCTTCTTCCCCGTCCCCACAGGCCAACTATACAGCCCGCAACCCAAACAATAGACAAGGAAACAACCGTGGAGGACGTGGCAATTATAACAGCTCCAACAATCGTTCCAACACAGGAGGTAATCGAAATCAATTCAGTTGGGCTTCTAATCAAAATACTGTGTATGGTACTTGTAACAGGTGTGGCATCGGTCACATACCGTCTCAATGTCCCAACCGTTATCCTTCAACCATACGCTCAAGACAGCAACCATCTGCCAACTTTGCTGATTACCGCTCACAACACGAATTCACCAACTGGCTCAACGACACCGGATCAAGCCACCACGTAGCACCGAATCTCTCCAGCCTCGATAACTCAGAAGCCTATTATGGGGGTGACAACCTTCATGTTGGCAACGGCAAGGGACTTCCCATTTTACACATTGGTTCCACTCGTTTTTCCTCACCCACAAAAACCTTTAATCTTAAAAACATACTTCATGTTCCAGAAATTAAACAAAATCTCCTTTCTGTCCAACGTTTTTGCCATGATAATAATGTTTATTTTGAATTTCACGCTACTCATTTTGCTGTGAAGGACAAGTATACACACACTATCCTCCTCACGGGTCCAAGTAATGGCGGTCTGTATTCCATCAAGCTTCCGCGGTTACAACCTGTTCCTAAAGTTTCCTTCTCTGCTGTCCGTGCTTCCACTTCCACTTGGCATCAACGACTGGGGCATCCTCATCCACAACTTTTGAAGTCAATGCTTTCTACTTATCATTTACCTTTACAAAATAATGTTTCCAGTACTGTTTGTGATTCTTGTTTTGTTGGAAAATCTTCAAAGTTACATTTATTATCTTCTACTTTTAAAAGTTCAAGTGTTTTGGATCTTATTTTTTGTGATGTATGGGGACCTGCTCCCGTTACGTCCTTTGAGGGTCACAATTATTTTCTCTTGTGTGTAGACCATTATTCCAAATTTATGTGGATCTTTCCCTTTAAACGAAAGTCTGATGTTTTGGAAATTTTCAAACAGTTTATCATTATGGCTGAGAGACAATTTAACACCAAACTCAAATCAGTGCAAAGTGACTGGGGTGGAGAATTTCGTAACCTATCTACCTATCTCACCACTTTAGGCATCACCCATCGTCTCTCTTGTCCATATACCAGTGAACAAAACGGTATCGTGGAACGTCGCCATCGTCATGTTGTCGAAACAGGTCTTACCTTATTAGCCCAATCCCACGTTCCATTACGTTTTTGGAATTTTGCTTTCGACACGGCGGTGTACCTAATAAATCGTATGCCTTCTCGTACAAATTCCTCAATTTCACCATTTGAACACCTCTTTCATCGTCCACCTGACTTCTCCTTCTTACGGGTCTTTGGCTCTCAATGCTTCCCTTATCTCCGTCCATACAACAAACACAAAATGGATTTTCGGTCCACACCGTGTGTTTTTTTAGGCTACAGCCCTACCCACTATGGCTATCGCTGCTTTGACCCAAACACCGAACACCTCTACATTGCCCGACATGTTCGCTTTCATGAACAACACTTTCCTTTTCACAAACAATCCATCCCACACCCTCCCTCTCATGAATCTGACACATATGTCTCGTCTTATCCTACTACCCCTCCTACACCACTCAACCCACCAACACCACCTACACCAACCAACCCACCCCCACCCCCACCACCTCCACACCCTCCTCTTATCCACACCTATGCCCGCCGTCCTAAACCTAACACGGCAAATTTCACAGAATCTGCTGATGCAGCCCCTCCAGAACCTTTCACCCAATCTGCAACCCCTCCTACGGCTGCTGCATCCTCTCCTACGGCTGATGCAGCCCCTCCTACGGACGCTGCAGCCCCCCAGACTGCAACTCAGCAGCCTCTCTCAGATCTGCCCGACTCCCCTGCTACATCGCAGCCTACTCCAGCCCCTATGACCCGACCACCTCCCCGTTCCCGGCCACCTAATCTTCTCCAAAACCCCAAAACTACCAAACCTTACAATGCCGCCTCCTTTCACTCTACCACACATAATCCCGACACTGAACCTACCTCCTTTACTGTTGCCAACACAGACCCAAAATGGCGTCACGCCATGGCTGATGAGTATTCGGCGCTGCTGCGAAACGGTACGTGGTCCTTGGTACCGCGTGTTCCGGGTTCTAATGTGGTTGATTGCAAATGGGTCTACAAACTCAAACGAGACCAAACAGGGGCTATCACTCGCCATAAAGCACGTTTAGTCGCCAAAGGTTTTCGACAACAACCGGGCATTGATTATCAGGAGACATTTAGCCCGGTTGTCAAGTCTACCACTATTCGTGTCGTACTTTCTTTAGCTGTTGCTCAACAATGGCAACTACGACAACTTGATGTTCAGAATGCGTTTCTACACGGCGACTTAAACGAAACTGTCTATTTACAGCAACCACCAGGTTTTGTCGACCCACTGAAGCCGGATCATGTGTGTCTGTTACATAAGTCCCTTTATGGTTTGAAGCAAGCTCCCAGAGCCTGGTTTCACAAATTGTCTATGGCTCTTCAGGGGCTTGGTTTTCGGGGCTCCAAGACAGATTCTTCTCTTTTTGTTTACTCATCGGGGGGCACGTTATTGTATCTACTTGTCTACGTAGATGATATTATTCTCACAGGTAACAATTCACAGGCCATTGATCAGGTGGTTCGCAATCTCAGCATGTCATTTGCTATCCAGGACATGGGCAGACTTTCCTATTTTTTGGGCATTGAGATTCTTTACAGTGGCCAGGACATACTATTGTCCCAACAAAAGTATATTAACGAGCTCTTACAACGTGCCGGTTTGTCCAATGCTCACCCGGTTGACTCGCCTATTACCCCGGGTGTGAAGTTGGCTTTGGGTGACAGCTCCCCATTTGAGAACCCGGTTAAATATAGGCAGGTTGTGGGTGCCCTTCAATATGTCACGCTTTCTCGTCCAGACATTACCTATGCAGTCAATAAGGTATGTCAATTCATGCACTCGCCAACAGAGAATCAATGGTCAGTTGTTAAGCGCATTCTACGGTACTTGATGGGTACTGCCACACATGGTCTTCTACTTAAACAGCAGTCTCCTCCGGTTCTTCACGCCTACACGGATGCTTCTTTCAACAACTTGAGTGCCTTTTCTGATGCTGATTGGGCTGGGTGCCCAGATGACCGTCGATCCACCGGGGGGTATGCTATATATCTTGGGTCTAATCTTGTGTCTTGGTCAGCCCGTAAACAAAAGACTGTCTCTAGGTCATCTACAGAATCGGAGTATAAAGCCCTTGCAGACACGGTTGCTGAATTAACTTGGTTACGGGCATTCTTGCATGAACTGCATGTTCCAGTACGATCTGCCCCAACATTATGGTGTGACAATCTTGGTGCAACATACCTGTCAGCAAATCCCGTCTTTCATGCACGTACAAAGCACGTTGAAGTCGACTTTCATTTTGTCCGGGAACAAGTTGCTCAACAAAAACTCTCAGTGCAGTTTATCTCCACAGAAGATCAGATTGCAGATGTTTTTACCAAGGCTCTACCCTCTCCAAGATTCTTGTTCTTACGATCCAAGCTAAGAGTCGCTCCCCGGCCTTAGCTTGCGGGGGGATATTAGACATAGTTTAATATTATGTTATATTAGAGGGATTAGAGTGTAATATTGTATTCTATATATACTCATGTATATTCAGCAATTATAATCACAATCACAATTCTGTAACACCTCGAAAAATTCACGTCCTATAATGTGTTGACACGTGTCATAATGTTTAAACGTGTGAAAGAAATATTATAGAAGGACTAAAGTTGACAAACGTGGAAAGTATGCGAATATACGTATTCTAAGTGTCAACTGTGAATAATTATATTATATATTACCCCTACACGATGCTCATACCTTCAAATGATTAAATCATGGATCATACGAAGCTGAAAGTGAGAGATTACAAACTACAGGGGTTAAACGTGTCAACATGTTTAATTTATACCTCTGAGTGACCTTTTGACATACCCGAAGCTTTGTAACGATAAATTATGCTCACTAGAATGCACGGTTAAAATATCATAAAGTTTCGTCAACGTATGAGAAAGTTGTGATCAAATTCGTGTGCGAGGGTTTAAAGCGTAAACATTGAAAGTTAGACCTTTTCAGGTAATAACTAAGTTACCCGAGGGCTTAACAAAGTGGGTATATGTTTTAAAGCCCCTATATGTCAATTATAAGGGTCCATACGGCAATATATAAGTGCCTATACAAGATTTGAAGAGCCAAGGATCAATCACCAATTAAATAAGAATTTTTGGCTGAACTGGACATGCTCGCGTAGCGCGAGCATGAAGCCTGGAGGCGTCGCGCTACGCGACTGCAACATCTGGACAGAAACATTGTTTCTTGGTCCCTTGTCTGCCACAAGCTTGGTGCATGAACCTTGATCGATTTTTCTCACATCCTTGGCCCCTAAAACACCCCTAGAACACTAGGGCATGTGTCAAACAATTGTGGGATGTCCTAGACTTGGTTGTCAAGCTTTTGTGGTGTCCATGAGCACTATATAAGGGACCATAGTTGCAACAATTGCTACACACATCATTCAAGTGCCATCTGAGCATTGGAGGAGCTTACAATCTGATTCAAGGCCTTCCTAATCATCCATTAATCATCTAGTAAGTTGCCTAACCCTTCTAAATTAATTCTAGCTTTATAAATAGCTTAAAAGTCAATATATCGTGCTTAACGGTTGACTTCGTGATTAAGTGTCGATAGCTCAGTCGTATCACGAATTAAAAGTACCATTAGATAGGTAATTATATGGGTATTAAACCCTTATAAGGGCATGTACCAATTCCAGACCTAACTAGGTCGTTTGTCGGGTCAAACGTTGACCGAAAAAGTCAACAGAATTACAAAATATGATTTAATGCACGATTAATGATCCGAGAGGTGTGTAACCTGTTTTAACCTAAATATAACATGGTAATAAGTATAAAAACTTGTTTACGCTTGCCCGACTCGACAAATTTCTGTTTAAACCCGGTTCGGAACCGAAAGGCGCAAAACCTTGACTTTTGCTTTGACTTCGGTTCTGACCCGTTTTAGTTTGATTCGAAGATGCCTTAGTGCTTCATTAGAGTAGGGTTGCATGATAGTATAAGTCTCCGTACTTGTTTCGTTGATTATCCGATGCATGCACACGTTTCCGTTAATCGCTTAAATTGGACCGTAATGCCCTTATGACCGTACAACGAGAATTTTGAAAATGTGGAAGTACAATAATCTTAGTTACTGATTATTAAACATGTACGTAAATTTTCACGTCAATCGGAGGTCTAGATTAGGAGATATGCTCATTAGCGTAAATAATAAGCTTTTTATTAATTAAACGGCGCGATTAGCGCATAGCCTATCTAAACCCGATTTTCGGTACCAAAACTTTTACCCACTGATGGTAAATAATATTTTGGGATTTTTGAAGATTTTTAATTATTTTTAAACTGATCTTAAGCTAGGCTTATCGCATTGATTCGGTTAATACCGAATATGCCCTTTTAGGCCATAAAACGAGTTTTACGAATCCGTTTGATACCAATCCAATTGCCACTGATTTTAAATAATAAATAGAGTGTTTTGAGCCTGTTTTGTTGATCAGAAAACTCAAAATGATATTTTAAACCGTACGTCGCTTAAAACGGCTTCATACGCGTATTAAACGCATAATTTGGGTTTAAAACCATTTTGGGAAATGAGACTCTTCACCAACTGTTGTGGTCTGTTAAAATTAATAATTTTGCTGATTAAATCAGACCCGTATCTCAGAAGTGTTATAAATCTCTTTTATAACCCTTAAAATGACCGAAATACCCCTACGGGGCATATTTAGGGATTTAACTCGTTTTGGGCATTATGGAAGATATCATAATGATATCACAACATATTTAAAGCGTATTAACTTAGGAAACCTGTTCGCGACCCTTTCGGTTACCCGTTATGCATTATACGCGTTCGGTTCGGTTTATGTAACTAGTTTGCGTAAACTAGCCGAAACGGGTCAAACGATATCATTTTAATCTCAAAATCCAGAATGTGAATAATAAACCCATATTAAACAAGTCTTCACACTTATCGGGTCTGAATCACATTCTATCCGGTCTTCGCTTAATCGTGCGTACGAACCGTATCTTTGAAACTAGCCGGTCTAAGCTTAAGCTTAATTAAAGACCCGTTAGGATTCTAATAGGTTATTAAAAACCTTCGTTCCAGATTAGGAGCCCAGTAAAAGCTATCTGTACTTGCTGATTTGATATACGGCTGGGATTGAATTTATATTTAGCTCAGGTAAATACTTTTAACTTATTTTCCCTATACGGGCTTGGGTTACGGTACATAGCGTACCGCTTGATCGAGCATCAAATCTTCCACGCTTAGTGGTTAATTGAATAATTTGATCGGCTCGTTTTAAACAGATGTGTTTACTTTACAGCCTTTGGGGGGTTAATGACCATGTCCCGGATATCCTCGGCATTATCTTACGAGATGGCCACGACCTGAGCACGGGGTGTAGGCGTACACCTGTCAGTGTATAACTCTAGAATTGTGGTGTGTCTATTGATCTTTAACCCGGATACGTTCCGGGCTACTGAACGCATAAGTAACATGTAAATCGTTCTCAAGATTATAATATTAAATAATTCTCCCAAGTTAAAAAGATTAATTTTGCCTCTGTGCATTTTAATCAAAGTGTCAAGATATTTTGTGCCACGTGCATTCAAAACAATTTACAAACTCTTTTTCCAAAATGAGTCAGTTGAATGTATTTACCAGTGTAAACTGACGTATTTTCCAAAAAGGCTAAATGCAGGTACTATACGAAATTGGCTGGATATGTCTCCTTAGCATCAATAGAAGTCTCGCAAGCTTAAGATGCCTAAAAGTCTGTTGAACTATTGTTTCCATTTTATGTTCGATCCTTCTGTGGATAAACTTCCGGATATTTTGACAGTTGATATTACAATAATAAATTCGGTTGTATTATATTTTCAAATTGCTTCCGCTGTGCTTAATAATATTGTGTTGTTTGACCATTATGTTGCCAACCATGACGTCACGATACTCCCCACCGGGCCCACCGGTGACACGTGGAAATTTGGGGTGTGACAGGTTGGTATCAGAGCCAACACTGAGTGAATTAAACACTAACCTTAGTGTTTACTCTCAGTTACACAATTGCACATATCTAAACCTTCTGAGTCTAGACTTAACTTAGGAATATTCTCAATCCTAATCTAGAAATTTTTACTTCCAAATTTTTATTGGATACGTCGCCAAACGAAGAAGTCGTAATAGGAGTTCTCCACACCCGGAGCCCTGAGATGCTGAGCTTCGTACCGCGACTAGAGTGAAACGAGCATCCAAGGAGAAAACATTCAGAAATAAAATGAAGAAGAAACTCCTTTTATTGAAGATCGTTTCCTTATTAGTCCTTATAAGGACATAATTATCTTTCAGTCCCTACGAGGACAACATTATTCCTTTCAAGTCCCGCTCCGGGCAACTTTTTACTGTTATTTTTATATAATGGAATGATTAAGTTTAAACTTTCATTCTAAATAAGAAATATTAAATAAATGGAAAATAATAACATTTCCTTTTTGCCAGATCTACCATTATAATAAAATGGCAAAATCTAAAAGGGTAAGACCTAGCCTTCGGGTCAATTATAAGACCGGGCCAAGATGGTAAGACCTGTTAAAAAGATTCAAATCATTAATTAAGAATCTTAAGTGTGAAACCTAGCCTTGGGTCAAATATAAGACCGGGCCAAGATGGTAAGACCTGTTTAAAAAGATTAAATTCCCTGTTAACATCTTAAAACATGTTAACACTCCTGGCAGATGTGATTCATTTAAAATCACACACGTCATTTTATATAGGATTCTTCAAAAGATTCCTAACCCAGTTTAATGATCCCTGAATCCTGGGTTTATGTCATCAATTAAGATGATCATATTTTAACCATACGTGGTAATATAGTGCCTACGGGCCTTGCTCATTTCTACATGAGCCAAAATACAGTGGTAGCTATGACTCCCTGTCAGATAAAGGTAATGAACTAGGTTCAAACCTCAAATGCTTGATTCTCTGAAATCCTAGCATATAATTTATAATTCTCTACGTGACTAGGCCTATTGTGCCAATATACTTTCATGCTTTGATTCTCTGAAATCATAGCTTATAAATTATATATGTCCATGTGACTAAGCCAGTTGTGCTAATATACTTAAAGACCTTGATTCTCCGAAATCATGGCTTATAATTTAAAAATTTGTCCTTGTGACTAGGCCTTTTGTGCTATAAAATAAAACTGTTATTATTGCTTTGATTCTCTGAAATCATAAGCTTATAATTTATAAATGTCCATGTGACCAGGCCATTGAGTGCCACTAATAAAACTGTTAATGTTTTATAATTAGGATAAATTATAAAAGAAATCCTAAATAAATATGATTAATAAATTAACCATATATGGTCTCTGTTTACCATGGTTAATGAATTTCCCTAAGGGGGTAATCCAGTAATAAACATCTCTTATAAGGGAAGTGCCTACGGGCTATAGTTAATGTCCTCTGAGACTAAAGACAGTGGTAGCCTACAGCTCCCTGTCAAGAAAAGGTAATGAACTTTGATTCAAACCTTAAGGCCACGATTCTCTGAAATCATGGCTTATAAATTTAACTTGTCTACGCGACAAGGCCATTGGTGCTATTATTAACTTATGAATTAGGATTTGTGATAAAAATCCTGAATAAAATAAATATCCTTCCTTCTCTGTCAGTATGCAATTGAAGGGAATCTTAAAGGTGAAACCTAGCCTACGCGGCCAAGATGGTGAAACCTACTCAAGGGATTCAGATCCTTGTTAACACCTAGGAATGTGTTAGCACTCTTGACAAATGTGATTCGAGAAAATCACAACAGTCATCCTTATATTGGATTCTTCCAAATCTCAAATCTAGCCTAGTGATCTAGGAATCATGGCTTATATCATCCTATAAGATGATCATATTATAAACATCCGTTAGTGATGAAGTGCCTACGGACTAAACTGGTTGTCCGATAAGACAACGACAGTGGTGGTCTTTGACCTCCTGTCTAAAATGTTGGACTATGTCCAAACATAATAGTCTATATGATCAATGCGATCATGACTAATATCATCTAGTACGATGATCATATTATTTAACATCCTTTAGGGATGTCTTGCCTACGGGCTATAATATATTGTCCATTTGAGACATTGACATTGTTATCTTTATGATTCCTTGTCTAAGGTGGTGAGCTATACTCAAACCAAATAGTCAATATGATTAATGCAATCATGACTTATAGCATCTAATAGAATGAACCAATTATAAACATCCATGAGTGATGTTTTCGCCTATGGGCCAAATTATATTGTCCATGTGTGACAAAGACATTGTGATCTTTACGATTCCCTGTCCGAGGTGGTGAGCTATGCTCAAGCCTAATAGTTCATATGATCAATACAATCATGACAAAAATCATCAATACGATGATTAAAAATTTTAACATCCGTAATGATGTTTTGCCTAAGGGCTATATTATATCGTCCAACTGAGACAAGGCAATTGTAATCTTTTGTGATTCTTTGCCAAGGGGGTGAGCTATACTCAATTCCCATAGTCTATACTATCAGTGCGATCCTGACTAGTATCCTCAGTATGATAATCATAATATTAACACCCATCGTGATGAAATGCCTACGGGCTAAACTTTATTCTAGTGTCGGTTAGACAAAGATAGTAGTGATCTTTATGATCCCCTGTTCAGAATGGTGTGATTATACCCCAAACCTAATAGTCAATATGATCGATGGGATCATGACTAATATCATTAGATACGATGGTTATATATAAACGTCCATTAGTGATGTTAATTGGCTTATTTTTTTCTGCCAAAAGAATCGTCTATCAAGACGATGACAGTTGTAGTCTATGACTCCCTGTCCAAAGGTGAAGAACCACGTTCAAACCTTGAAGCCCTAATCTAAAAAGATTGTGGCTAATAAATTAAGGTTCTTGATGGTAGATCATCGAGTTATGTTTTAAAGTCATTCATGACAAGCCTATGTGCTATAATTTGTCATTCGTGACAAGCTAACATATTAAATGTTAACATCCCTGGTGACAGGCCTTAGTGCCATATCCTATAACGTCCTAGAGACAAGGCCATTTGTACCGTATCTAAATGTCATCACGACAAGGCCTTCGCGCCATATGATTACTTATGTCCTTCATGACTGTGCTTTATGCCATATTTTCTACGTCCCTCGCGACAGGCTTCTATGCCGTATATGTATATAAATATATATAACCGAAGTCATGAAAGGCTAGCCTTTGAGCTATTTAAAATCGTCCTTGTGACAAAGACAGTTGTGACATTATGATCCCCTGTCAAGCAAGTATTGGACTCGCTCCAAACTTTGGGTGCCATTGATGGTCCTGTTATGACCTAGGCTAAGTATAATGGAAATACATTCAAAATAACATTCACTATGAATGTTCGGAACAGAATAGCCCATACGGTTTATGAATGCCGTGGCTAATCTAAGTCAGGTCATCAGGATGATGACTGATAATGGTTAAATCTTGGTGATTAGTACCAAGTTTCGAGTATGGAAAACTCGGATGAGGTAGACGAAAGTCGCAATGCTAATAAGGCGACGAAAGTTAATAAAACTACAAACGTAAACCTCAATATTAATGGAGTTAATCTTCAAGCTGTGGTTGACGCAGCAGTAGAAAGGACCGTGGAAAGATCATGAAATAATCTAAAGAGCCGAATGCTCCTCGCTCTGAATTTCATTTAAAAACCATGTTCAATTACTCATGAGAAGAGGTTTTGTTCACACTTCGAATATGAAGGATGAACCAAAAGAAGGAGAATAACTCCCAGAAATCTGAGATAGAGAGCAAGTACAGGCCTAATAAAAAGCAACGAAAGTTCGGTAAGAAGCCGGTATACCTCTGAGACTGCTTCAGCATTAATAGATGGATGTTTTATATCCATTAGGAATCATTTTTGATGTCCTAGTTCCGTTAAATACAAGGACTCAATTTAGTGATAAAAATCAAGCCCATATTGTGGGTAATAAGAAGCAATAAATTATCAAGACTCCTTATGAGACAACTCTCATAATTATACGTATCCGTACGATTTATTTATATTAAAAAAAAATGGTGGAACTGGCCGTCCCCGGATTCGAACCTGGGTCTAGGCCGGCCGCACCCTTTCGCGCGCCTAGCCAACTGAGCTAGGTGCCTAGTTCGTGAAACTTCCATTATTGATTTAATATAAGCACTTGCACAATAAACTTCCTTGTCATTTATCAATGATAACATCTGCTAAGTGTCCTGTTTTTAATACAGGCAATAATAAATCTTCATGAACCATAAACTTAGCAAAATTTTTATTATCATCCACAAGGTATAACTTACCAAGGAAACCATATTAACCGATTCTTCTAATATCGGCAAGGAATCCTTCCGAAAAATCTAAGAGTACTCTTTCTTCGCATAGAGTACGACAACATATGTTATTTTAATTATTTTCTCATTGTTTTTCTATCGCCTGCGAATGCCAAACTATGTTTGATAAAAGTGTCATATGAGGATTGGCGTATCCTAGTGTGTCCCATAGATTATTTCCATGTCTGATCAGCATGGAGGTTTAATACATGGAACCCCTGAGATATCCCAATGGTCATATTGTACTAAAGTCGACTAGTAGTATTCAAAGAAGATATCCAAAAATGGAATTTTTTTTTTCCAAGTAAATGTTCCCGATTAAGGAATTCGTGGACTTAAAACATAAAGGTGTCACTCATTTGACACGAACAATGATGGATGAACTGAAGCCTGAGATATGGAAAATCTCTGTAGCCTCCCTGTATCTTAATTATCCTCTCAATACTTGTCCCTGCTTACCTCCTGGAAGGCAGGTAGAATTAAGATTTGTATCCCGCCATAGGCTGGAGTATTGTGAAAACTCCATATTGATTATGGAATAATCGAAACCTTGATTAAATAGGTTTAAAAACATAGGCACATAAAGCCTGACGCAACATTCTGAGGGTTTTATGTTATTAAATAAGAAAGACGGTTCATATTGCTTATGCATACATGCCGCAACCCTAATTAGGCAACGATTAAGAATTTCCATCAGCTACCCAGGATCTAAGGGCAAACTATTGGTGGATAGGCTTGAAGAAGTCTGTGGCCACCTATGTAGCTAAATGCTTGACAAGTGCACAAGTCAAAGCCGAGCATCAGAAACCATCAGGTTTGCTACAACAGCCTGAACTTCCTACGTGAAAGTGGGAAATAGTAACTATGGATTTTTTTACCAAGTTACCCAAGACAAGAAAAGGAAATGATACAATATGGGTTATAGTTGATGGACTGACTAAGTCAGCTCATTTCTTACCCATCAAGGAGACTTACAGCTCCGATGTGTTAGCCCAGTTATACGTTGATAAGATGGTAGCCTTACATGGCATACCTGTGTCTATTATCTCTGACCGAGATACTAGGTACACGTCACATTTTTGGAAGAGTTTCCAACAATCTTTGGGGCATACGTTTGAATTTTAGTACGGCTTATCATCCTCAGACTGACGGTCAGAGTGAGCATACTATTCAAACGTTGGAAGAAATGCTACGTGCATGTTCGATCGATTTGGATGGTAGTTGGGATGAGAACCTACCGTTAATCAAATTCTCCTACAACAAAAGCTACCATACCAGCATAAAGGCTGCGCCTTTTGAGGCATTATACGGTAGAAAGTGTAGATCGCCAGTTTGTTGGGCGGAAGTTGGAGAAGTCCAGTTATCAGGACCAGAGATCGTGTTCGAAACGACGGACAAGATTGTCCAGATTCGTAACAATCTCCAAGCTGCCCGGGATAGGCAGAAGAGTTATGCGAATCCAAGTCGTAAGGATTTTCACTTCGAAGTAGGTGACAAAGTCCTACTTAAAGTGTCACCCTGGAAAGGAGTGATGCGATTTGGTAAGAAAGGCAAAATAAGCCCGAGATACATAGGACCTTTCGAGGTTATCGAACGTGTCGGGTCAGTTGCCTACAAGTTGAACTTACCAGAAGAGCTCAGTGGAATTCACAATGTGTTCCACATATGCAATCTAAAGAAGTGTTCCGCTGACGATTCACATGTCATGCCACATACAGATGTGCAAATAGGTAAGAGCTTAACGTTTGTTGAAAAACCTTGTCGATTGAAGATCGACAGGTAAGGAAGCTTCGAAGGAAGCATATACCTTTCGTAAAGGTCAAATGGGATGCCCGTAGAGGTCCCGAATACACGAGGGAGGTTGAATCCACGATGAAAGAAAAGTACCCTTACTTATTTCGGTAAATCTCGGGTCGAGATTTATTTTAAGGGGGTGAGGATGTAACACCTCGAAAAATTCACGTCCTATAATGTGTTGACACGTGTCATAATGTTTAAACGTGTGAAAGAAATATTATAGAAGGACTAAAGTTGACAAACATGGAAAGTATGCGAATATACGTATTCTAAGTGTCAACTGTGAATAATTATATTATATATTACCCCTACACGATGCTCATACCTTCAAACGAATAAATCATGGATCATACGAAGCTGAAAGTGAGAGATTACAAACTACAGGGGTTAAACGTGTCAACATGTTTAATTTATACCTCTGAGTGACCTTTTGACATACCCGAAGCTTTGTAACGATAAATTATGCTCACTAGAATGCACGGTTAAAATATCATAAAGTTTCGTCAACGTATGAGAAAGTTGTGATCAAATTCGTGTGCGAGGGTTTAAAGCGTAAACATTGAAAGTTAGACCTTTTCGGGTAATAACTAAGTTACCCGAGGGCTTAACAAAGTGGGTATATGTTTTAAAGCCCCTATATGTCAATTATAAGGGTCCATACGGCAATATATAAGTGCCTATACAAGATTTGAAGAGCCAAGGATCAATCACCAATTAAATAAGAATTTTTGGCTGAACTGGACATGCTCGCGTAGCGCGAGCATGAAGCCTGGAGGCGTCGCGCTACGCGACTGCAACATCTGGACAGAAACATTGTTTCTTGGTCCCTTGTCTGCCACAAGCTTGGTGCATGAACCTTGATCGATTTTTCTCACATCCTTGGCCCCTAAAACACCCCTAGAACACTAGGGCATGTGTCAAACAATTGTGGGATGTCCTAGACTTGGTTGTCAAGCTTTTGTGGTGTCCATGAGCACTATATAAGGGACCATAGTTGCAACAATTGCTACACACATCATTCAAGTGCCATCTGAGCATTGGAGGAGCTTACAATCTGATTCAAGGCCTTCCTAATCATCCATTAATCATCTAGTAAGTTGCCTAACCCTTCTAAATTAATTCTAGCTTTATAAATAGCTTAAAAGTCAATATATCGTGCTTAACGGTTGACTTCGTGATTAAGTGTCGATAGCTCAGTCGTATCACGAATTAAAAGTACCATTAGATAGGTAATTATATGGGTATTAAACCCTTATAAGGGCATGTACCAATTCCAGACCTAACTAGGTCGTTTGTCGGGTCAAACGTTGACCGAAAAAGTCAACAGAATTACAAAATATGATTTAATGCACGATTAATGATCCGAGAGGTGTGTAACCTGTTTTAACCTAAATATAACATGGTAATAAGTATAAAAACTTGTTTACGCTTGCCCGACTCGACAAATTTCTGTTTAAACCCGGTTCGGAACCGAAAGGCGCAAAACCTTGACTTTTGCTTTGACTTCGGTTCTGACCCGTTTTAGTTTGATTCGAAGATGCCTTAGTGCTTCATTAGAGTAGGGTTGCATGATAGTATAAGTCTCCGTACTTGTTTCGTTGATTATCCGATGCATGCACACGTTTCCGTTAATCGCTTAAATTGGACCGTAATGCCCTTATGACCGTACAACGAGAATTTTGAAAATGTGGAAGTACAATAATCTTAGTTACTGATTATTAAACATGTACGTAAATTTTCACGTCAATCGGAGGTCTAGATTAGGAGATATGCTCATTAGCGTAAATAATAAGCTTTTTATTAATTAAACGGCGCGATTAGCGCATAGCCTATCTAAACCCGATTTTCGGTACCAAAACTTTTACCCACTGATGGTAAATAATATTTTGGGATTTTTGAAGATTTTTAATTATTTTTAAACTGGTCTTAAGCTAGGCTTATCGCATTGATTCGGTTAATACCGAATATGCCCTTTTAGGCCATAAAACGAGTTTTACGAATCCGTTTGATACCAATCCAATTGCCACTGATTTTAAATAATAAATAGAGTGTTTTGAGCCTGTTTTGTTGATCAGAAAACTCAAAATGATATTTTAAACCGTACGTCGCTTAAAACGGCTTCATACGCGTATTAAACGCATAATTTGGGTTTAAAACCATTTTGGGAAATGAGACTCTTCACCAACTGTTGTGGTCTGTTAAAATTAATAATTTTGCTGATTAAATCAGACCCGTATCTCAGAAGTGTTATAAATCTCTTTTATAACCCTTAAAATGACCGAAATACCCCTACGGGGCATATTTAGGGATTTAACTCGTTTTGGGCATTATGGAAGATATCATAATGATATCACAACATATTTAAAGCGTATTAACTTAGGAAACCTGTTCGCGACCCTTTCGGTTACCCGTTATGCATTATACGCGTTCGGTTCGGTTTATGTAACTAGTTTGCGTAAACTAGCCGAAACGGGTCAAACGATATCATTTTAATCTCAAAATCCAGAATGTGAATAATAAACCCATATTAAACAAGTCTTCACACTTATCGGGTCTGAATCACATTCTATCCGGTCTTCGCTTAATCGTGCGTACGAACCGTATCTTTGAAACTAGCCGGTCTAAGCTTAAGCTTAATTAAAGACCCGTTAGGATTCTAATAGGTTATTAAAAACCTTCGTTCCAGATTAGGAGCCCAGTAAAAGCTATCTGTACTTGCTGATTTGATATACGGCTGGGATTGAATTTATATTTAGCTCAGGTAAATACTTTTAACTTATTTTCCCTATACGGGCTTGGGTTACGGTACATAGCGTACCGCTTGATCGAGCATCAAATCTTCCACGCTTAGTGGTTAATTGAATAATTTGATCGGCTCGTTTTAAACAGATGTGTTTACTTTACAGCCTTTGGGGGGTTAATGACCATGTCCCGGATATCCTCGGCATTATCTTACGAGATGGCCACGACCTGAGCACGGGGTGTAGGCGTACACCTGTCAGTGTATAACTCTAGAATTGTGGTGTGTCTATTGATCTTTAACCCGGATACGTTCCGGGCTACTGAACGCATAAGTAACATGTAAATCGTTCTCAAGATTATAATATTAAATAATTCTCCCAAGTTAAAAAGATTAATTTTGCCTCTGTGCATTTTAATCAAAGTGTCAAGATATTTTGTGCCACGTGCATTCAAAACAATTTACAAACTCTTTTTCCAAAATGAGTCAGTTGAATGTATTTACCAGTGTAAACTGACGTATTTTCCAAAAAGGCTAAATGCAGGTACTATACGAAATTGGCTGGATATGTCTCCTTAGCATCAATAGAAGTCTCGCAAGCTTAAGATGCCTAAAAGTCTGTTGAACTATTGTTTCCATTTTATGTTCGATCCTTCTGTGGATAAACTTCCGGATATTTTGACAGTTGATATTACAATAATAAATTCGGTTGTATTATATTTTCAAATTGCTTCCGCTGTGCTTAATAATATTGTGTTGTTTGACCATTATGTTGCCAACCATGACGTCACGATACTCCCCACCGGGCCCACCGGTGACACGTGGAAATTTGGGGTGTGACAAATTCAATAACAATATATCTTTACCGAGTTTAACTCGTACAAAGAAAGGAAAAGGAAAAACATTACATTTTGTTTACTCTGCCAATTATTATATTATATACATTAACAGAAAGTGTTGATGAATAGTATTTGTACTTTTTTATTAGTTTCTTATTATTAAATTAAATTAATATACATATTAAAATAAATTATGTTTGTGAACTTTTTAAAAAGTTTTTTTTTATAGTAAGCTATAGCAATTGTAAGTACTGTACTAACATTTGTTTTAACGATCGGTACCCGTATTGTTATTATCAGAACCAGTGATAGTATTTGTTTATATAGTTTCAATATAAAACGAATGTTTTGTGCATATCATGACTTTAAACCGAGTGTCGGATACCATACTGATATCGTCATGAACCAAATTGATACTTACTGAATTCCCAACGCATCGCACGAGAAAATTTCACTAGCTACACATATGAATTATGAATAGTGATCTAATATATTAATATTTTAAAATTGTTTCATTTATATTTTAATTATTATTATATATATAACCGAACAAATTATTAGCTATAGTAATTGATAACTTGAGATGTTAGTGACCCAACCTTAACCATTGTCCATAGTTTATCATGTGGTTGAGAGTAATGTGGCTGAGAGTAATGACATGTACCTTAAGACATTTTCTTTCTCAGTTTTTATATCACAACAAAGAGATGATTAATAGTAACCAACAATTTTTAAGTATTTGATTCATAATGATATTTTAGTAATTTTATAGCCATATCTATGTTTATTTATATTTTACTATTCTGCTTCGCGTTATGACGGTACATTATTAATTCTAAATTCATATCCATGTTTATTTATCTTTTTACTATTCCAAGTTATTTGCTTGCGCGTTGTGACGGTACGTTACTGCGTGTACTGGATCGATATCTATTCATTACAGTACCAGTACGATATATGCATTCGGTATAGAAATTAACATCGACCGAAAACGATAGAAACGGACATCATACCGGCACCTAGGTTGTTTGAACGACATCGATCGGTTCGATTGTCATGGTACTGGTACCAATATTCATTTATCGTCACATACAGAATTATATAAATGAAACTTTTTCTTAACCGGAAACCATAAAAATGAATCTAGGTACCGGTTCTGATGTTCATCACGCTACGGTAGCGATACAAAGTTAGTTTATCGAAATAGAAATCAATAAAATAAATATCGATACTGAAATCGTCGTTGTTCGTTTGTTTTCAGTTTGGTTCACTACGGTAGTGACACGGTATTCATTATCAAAAAGAAAACCATATCACCGGAACATACCAGTATTGATGTTGTTTAGTTCAATTTAGTACAGTACGGCAGCGATACAGTTTCAGGTTATCGAAAACAAAAAAACAATAAAAATAGCATCACAATATTCGTTTTCAATAAAATCTATATTGCAATGTTGAAAAAAATTAAACATAGAACACAAACGAAACGAACCAAACCAATATCAACTGAACAACATCAGTATCGGTATAGGTATTCGTTTTTGTTGTTTTCAATTAATGTAAGGTTTTCTCTTTCGATTATAACAGCGAGTGTCGATAATGTAACGGACCGTATTGATGCCGACCGAATTCCTGCCGCGAAGCGCAGGGGAATATCACTAGTTATATATTTGTTTAATGGTGCTTGTCTGCTTGATATTATCTTTTCCAAAAAAGGATAAGTTTATTTTATTTGAATTTGTATAACTCGTGGGTTACACTCGCGCTCTACGGCGGGGCAACCCAATTTTAAATGGAAACATAGACGCAATAGTAAAAATAACGTCAATGGCATGAACTCATTTGATATTGGTTCGGTTCATTAAGATACCAACACTTACCGAAAGAGAAACAATAAAAACGAATATCAATTCCGAACTAACGTTGTTCGATCAGTATTAGATCTTTCGTTTTGTTACATGTACAATATTAGGTTCGATTGAAACTTAAAAAACAAAAACAAAGACAAAAAAAAAGACGAAAAAAAATTCACAAAAGGACAAAAATCACTGTAGTTAAGAAGCTCATAAATTATATATATAATAATAATAATAATTACTAAAAAAATAATGTCGTAAAATAATTTTAAGTATATTTAAGTTCAAATTAAATATCAACTAGAATTACCACCCGTCGCAATGCGGCGGGGATTCTTTAGTTTTATATCATATTAGATAAAATGCAAATGTTTCTGACATGACCACGAGCTTGTGTGTAAAACATAGTGTAACGTCTGCGTCCCTGAACTTTCATCTATAGTCAATTTTGGTCCCTAAACTATGAGATTCTTGACACTTTTGATACTTGTGATGCTTGAATCTTGAACCTTGGTGAAATCTAAATTCAATGAGGCTTGATACTTAACTCTAGACACTTGATTCTGGATACTTGATTATGGATACTTGATTCTGGATACTTGATTCTTGAGACTATGATTCTTGATTCTTGATACTTTGGTGCTTGGCTCTTGAGACTCGTGAAACTTGAGACTTGGTTGAACGAGAGACTGGAGACTTGTCACTGGCGGAAACTATGAAACTTGGAAACTTTTGTGTGAATGATATAATCTAGTTATGTGATACTATTACACAATAATACGCAACGCAACGCTTAATCTAACTCGCGAAACGAACCAAAGACGAAAGGTGGAAATAATGGGATTGAACGAATGGCAATCCGATCGGATGACCATCCGATCTGAGGGCCACTCGATCGAAGTGCCATCCGATCCGCTGCACACCGCCTTTATCTCTCTCTTTCACACTATAAATAGGACCTTTCATATCATCTTTCAGTGATGTGACAGCCTCCTTCGACCAGACGCACGCTCTCCCACTTTTCTTCCATTTCTCGGCGATTTCGGTACGTTTTACACTAGATTCTTGTACATCTTTGATCTATGCACTATTCTCTACGTGATTCTCCTTTGAAATCACACCTTTCACCATGAAATCTCTGAGATTTGAGCTCTTGAGGGTGACGTCATCATGGCGGTTTGTACAAACTGTTGAGTGATGTCATTCTAGTCAAGATCTAGCTTAGATCTAAGGAATTTCATACGTTTTACACCAAATCTTTACTAAATCTAAACTTTTCAGCTAAAACTTATGTTATTTCTTCATCTTTTCTTAAACTTTTACATAGAACGGTGGAATCTGGACGCAAACGGACTATAGACTTGATGATTAGTCTGGAATCGGTATGAAAATGGATTTTGCCAGAGAAGATGACCGGAGTACGGATCCCGACATAAACACAGTAAAAAACCGACACCTGAACGGGCTGGGGTGATTCCCGTCCGATCAGATCGGCTGAACACTGATGTGTTTACCATTGTCTCAGTACTTACCGTGCAGTCGTCATTAAACTTGAAACTTAGCAATTTTACAAGGAAACAAGACCACTACGATCGAATGGCAATTGTCGCAGCCCCCGTCCCCTAACAACCCGGGAACGGGCGGCCGCGAGACCAGTTTTGGTGGTATCGGTGTTTATCATTTTGGCAGCGGAAATTACATCAGGACCGTAGTTAGGAAATATTTTATCAGAGGAAAATACCACACTTTTATAATATTAAACACGTGGGAAATTCCCAAGTTTTCAAGTACACAATTTTTCATAGGGATAAACCCTATTTTGTTTAATAAAACATCTTCTTTATTTAGGTAACTTTTATAGCCACTTTTCCAAGCCTTCAGTGCTGTCCAGCTGGTTTCTATTTGGCTTTCACATTTTGTTACCTGAAACGCGTTTAAAAACATTTTGTCAGTGGGAAATATTGGTGAGTGAATCCAAGTTTAATCAAGAAGGGTTTTATCCTTTAACAGTATTGAGAGCGATTACAATGTTTATATCTACACAATTACTCATTCAGTATTGTCAATCCTGACTGGTGGGTCATATTACACATTGGCTAACTCTTTGTCCAATGGTAACGTGTTCCACATTTTGTGTACAAAACCCCAACATACCGGCAGTAATTGAAGAACTACAAAGACTCAATCACAGCTAATCACATTGTAAATTATTTAAGGTTTTGTAAAAACAGTTTACAAAAAGGAGATTACTCACATTGTTGTCTTAAGGTTTTCCTTAATGATTTCCTGGTGATTATCTATTAATTACACAAATGCACACGCATTAGTATAATAACCCAATATTTACATTAGTAATACCCTCCCCGAGACGGTATTCCAATGACTACGTCGGGTAGAACCACGACAGCCGTTACGGAACCCTGGATCAATCGGGCAGCGTATCTAATACGTAACCGGGCTTATGATACTTACAACGGGGCAGAACTTCGTTATTTAGAGGGGTATTATGCCCGAGAATAGCTTATACTATGTAAAATTTCGAGAGAGAAATAAATTGTGGTGCGAGTTGGGACTGAAGGCCGATGGCTTCTATATATAGTGCCTGATTCGAACCTCGTCGCGCCCCGCGAAGGTTGTAGCCAAGGGCTACGCGGCCCTCGAGGGCAACTAGGGTAGGCCCTAGCTTGTCCGATTCACCCCAAGCTCCAACACGTCGCTGCCACGTGGCAGCTCAGGGTGTCGCCCTGGTGACTGGTTGTCGCGGCCCGCGTAGGAACACAAGGGAGTCTTCGCGCCCCGCGAGCGACCCCAAATCTTTGTTTTAATTTATTTTTTATTTATATAGGGTATTTTGGGCTCGGTTTTCGCATACGGGGTATATTTTTAAGACATATGGGGATACTTTAAATATATTAGGGGTGTCGAAAATATTTTGGAGGGTTGTTATAGCAATCCGATCGGACTGCCATCCAATCGAGGTGACATGTGACTGACAACCTTCTACGCTTAGATTATTTTTGAACCAGAAACCTTGAAACTTTGGAAACTTGCACAACGAAGGGTCCTTCTATCGAATGGCAATCCGATCGGATGACCATCCGATCGAAGTGACCTGATATAAACACCTGTTTAGTCTTCTTGGAAACTTGCATTGGATCGAATGACCATTCGATCGAATGGCCATCCGTACGGATGACCATCCGATCAGATGGCGATCCGTCCCAACGCACCTATGTCATTCGACCGGATGACCATCCGATCGGATGGCCATCCGATCAGATGACTGGTCCGAAACTTGCACGAATCTTGTTATTCTGTCCGACGCTTATCTATTTTAATCTAATCAGGCTAAACCTAAAAGAGCTCCCTTTGATCCAATAACAGTCTTAACTGTTAAGCAATCACTGTGAGTATACTCGATCCCTTTTTGTTTTAAACTTTGGGATGCAACATGTATTCTATTAAACTACGAAACTTGATACTTTGGAATCTAAACTCTATCCTATGTGTATATGAAACTTGTGATTCTTGATTCTTGACTCTTTATGCTATGTGAACGTTTAATCCAGAGTGTGTAGTTCCGCCTTAACAATAGTAGCGCTATAGGAAGATGCACCTCCCCGTTATTCTTGGGGGTATTGTTAGGAGGATTCTAGTTATAAATGATTTCCATTTTGTTTTTAAAAATCTTTTATATGGATAGTCATACTAACACTAATGTTAATGGTCTCGCACCAATACTTACAGATATGACAAATTACGAAACCTGCTTACAACTGGTCAACATGTCTCATTAAAAAAAAATGGATAAGACTTGGTTGTGTTCGGGTTGACCTGAATTTATGTGTCTACGAGATAGGATTGAAAGCTTTAATACTTTCGTTTGGATGCCGAATAACTCTGGTTAGGTCGGTTTTAAATGCCCTTCGAACTTACTACTTTTCTTTGTATAGAGCGCCATGCCAAGTGATAAAACAATTGGAAAGGCTTCAGAGAGAGTTCCTTTGGGGTTCGTCGACGGAGCAACACAATGAATTGAGTTGTTTGGAGGAATTTTATGACACCTAAAGAATACGGGGGTATGGATTTTGGGTCGCTAAACGTGGCCATGTTGGCTAAATGGTGGTGGCTATTCAAAGTGGACCGGGATAGCTTGTGGAGGAAGGTGATTTGGAGTCTACACAACAATACAAGAACATGGAACTTCATTCTGCACTAGGATCTTGGAAACACGTGGTAAAAATACTAATGATTTTGAGGTCTTGGGGATTGATTTTCTGGGGGGGGGGGGGGGGGGGGGCGTGGATTTATGAGGAGCCGTTATCCATAAAATGTCCAAGCTTGTTTCGACTAAGAATGTGGGGATCTCGGAAAACGGGATTACAACGCTGGTGGACCCGAGCAGGCAGACGGAACTGAATGCTCTGACGTCATCAGTTAGTTCTTTTGCATTTGGGGAGGGGGATCATGGGTGTATCTGGAAACCCGAGTCGTCTGGGCATTTAGTGTCAGACGTTTGATGGAGCAAAAAACTTTTTTTTCTGGTTTGGGCTTAGGTTTCACTTGGAACGGTTGGGTGCCCATGAAGGTAAACTTTGTGACTTGGTCCAAAACATGTTGCATACGGCTATGGAGCTTGCTCGCAAAAACATACAACTTCCTGATTTGCGCTGCTTTAGACCAAGACGAGACAACTTTGTGAGATGCAGTCTGGTACAACAGGTCTGGTACTTTTTGGTGGGTTGGTGCAGGATAAAACCGGTTATTATTCTGGAATACGCATCCCAAATGAAAATAGGGGGTCAGCCAAGTGGTGAAAAATAATCTTGTCTGTCATACGGGTTATGGTTTTGGTTTTATGGAAGTCACGAAACGAGGCTGCATTTCAGCATAAACAACCGAATATTCTAAGGATAAAAGAGCATATAAAGACGTTTAGTTTCCTATGGGTAGAGAATAGAGCAAAGCGTTCAAATATGTCATGGGAAGATTGGTGTAGTTTTTATATCACATCTAATGGCCGAGTAACTTGTATGTTGTTTCTTTCTGTTTGATGGATGTATTCCATGTCGAGTGAACGTTTATGTTGACCGCCAGACCGGCGTGTTTTATATAATAAATTTTAGTTGGCCGTTTAAAAAAAGAACTAGACAACTGGTATAAAGAACAATTGTTGTTTCTGAAACTAGTAGTTTTACTCTTGGCAGCAGTTGTACATTCCCCTATAATGATAGCTGCAGTTTTGACCAGCACTCTTATTGCCCTCATCAGCCGTTTCATACTCGATGAGGGGTGGCCGAGTAAGGCACACTCTCTACCCTTATTGTTATATGCATATATATTTTTATATATTTTTTTTTTCAGATAAGTAACTTCAAAATATTGATCAAAGCAGCTTATGTTACTGGCCATTTAAAAAATCAATCCCAAGCACCTTCAAACAACTTAAAGAATTAAGACACAATAAGTAGGTAGATACAATTTTATTAAGCAATCTCAAAACAAATATCTTCTGGAAATGATTACACAGGCGTCAGTAAAACATAATGTAAGTAGACTGAACCAAAAAAATCACAGTTGACTTTTCATTATAGTCAACCCATGTTCCGATATGAAGAATTTAGAGCTTTGAAAACACAAAAATATGGTGTAATTTAAGGTTTACATGTTCATGTATCGATGACGCCAGTTGACCTTTTGTCAAACTATTAAATTCCTAATCGAATTCTCTTCTCGCATTGGCGTTACTCAGGTTTCAGGTACCCGTTTGTCTTTAAAAAGCGCGTGCATATAGATAACAATTTTTGGTCCCCACGTAACTGCAAAAAGAAACATGTCAAGAATGCTTACAGTGTAAATAGACATTAAGAATGTCTTCCAAACCTTAGCAAAATTAAGGCTTCAAATGCACAAAACAATATCAGTTCCATACTCTTCTAACTAACAAAAAACAAAAATAAAAAGTAACAAATTCAAATTTCAGCAGATGTGATTTCATCATTTCAATCAATTCCATCTAACAAACAAAAAACAAAATAAAAAGTAACAAATTCAAATTTCAGCAGATGTGATTTCATCATTTCAATCAATTCCATCTAATATTATTAATTTGTTATTTAAATAAATGAAAGATCAAACATGAATAAATTACAGGCTACAATAAAAAAAACTTTTGTACCTTTTATCTGTTTCTGCAATTATGCTCGTCTTTAAAGCAACAACTTTGTAGACTCGCTTGGTTGATACCCTCTACGTAACATCTCCTCGACCCAAATTCCAGAATCGGTTTTCCGACCATTTCTATAAAATCCATGCACCATAGTTTCATACGTCCACTGATTCGGTTCATACCCCTTTTGCCATATCTTTTGAAACAACTTAGAAGCATCATCCACTTGTTTAATACATAGTTTCCTTAAGATCATATTATAAGAGTATACATCAAGTGAAAAACAGTTTCTCACTACTTGTTCCAAGTCATCAGGATCCAAGTCTTCTCTAAAACGCTCGGAAAACAAACCAATAAGCTCCCCAAGTCTCCAAATCGGAGATGACTCAGCCGACTCAGGTGAGTCAAACGGGGGGCTCGAGTCAACCCATGTCTCATATAACTCTGGATCCTTTATTGAACATAAAAGCAAATTGTTACCAATGAATGATGAAAGGGGTCGGCCCACACCAAGCATATCGTTGATTAGAGGCATGATTTTTTCGTACTTTTTATGTTTGCATAAAGCGTAAATAAGTTCTTCGTAACATTCGAGACTCGGTCTTACACTTTTCTCCATCTCTCTAACTTCTGAAAACACTCCCAACGCAAGTCCGGGCTTGTTTGACTTGCAAAGACCGATAACCATCGCGTTGAATACTTTCCTGCTTAGTTTCCTTGTCTTTATGATATCATAATACAAATTTAGCGCCTCGGATACTTTATCACCTGCTAGACAACTTCTCAACAATAAAAGGTCTGACCTCATATTCGGATTAATCCCGCTTCGTTTCATCATCTCGTAAATTTGTCTTGCGAGGTCGGGTTTCTTAGCACGGCCGACTCCTTCAATGAAAATATTAAAAACGTCACAATCGAGTTCGCGAAGAGATAACTGCATTTCCAACAACTTTTGGAATTGTTTCTCGGGATTCTCCATCTCACATACGCTTTTTATAACCGATGTGAATAACTTACGGGACGGTGTGTGACCTTTTTCTTGCATTTCAATTAGTAGTTTCGTGGCAATATCTCCCCGATTCGACTTAATAAACCCGTTTATCAAACTACTATAAGCATATCCGGTTGTAACTTTATTAAGCCGATTAAGCTCCCCGTGTATAAAAAACCCATCCTCCACTCTACCGGTCCTACAAAGGGCGTTAATGTAATTTTCATGAACTCTATCACTTAAAATAATATTGTTCTCTAACGCTACAAGAAACAACTCATTCATCATGTCTAGCTTTTCCAGCTTGCATAAAGCATCAGCGAGGATCGAAAACGTCATTTTTCCCGGAAAATACCCTTGCTCGAGCGAATTCTTTAAGACGCGGTACGCATCGACAACACTTCCGTCACCGCAAAGAGTGTTCATTAAATAATTAAGAGTCATACTACTTAACGATAACCCGATATCCCCTCGTGAATCGTATAGTCTAAGTGCAACATCAACCAATCCCGCCTTGCAAAAAAAGCACAAAACGATATTCATGGTTAGCTCATCTGGGGGTACATTGTTTTCCCGCATCTCGATTATTAGATCACACACTTCCTCAAGACGGTTTTCTCTCAAAAGCCGTAATATCAATGTGTTGTAACGGAAAACATCTGGGACGTAGCGAACAGCAAATTCCGGGTTGTTTGTCTTCTGCAAGAATTCCATAGCTCCATCTAACTTTCGGGCCCGCACAAGCTCTCGAATCCATATATCGTAGACGTGAAATTCCCCAAACTCATCCACCAGTTTCCCAGCTTTATCAAACTGATCGTTTTTACATAAACCGTCAACAAGAGCACCAACTATGCGACCACCGGTTTTTAGCTTAGCCCCACTGTCTATCACCCCACGAAGATACACTTCTGCTTTATCAAACTCCTTTTTCTTGCAAAAACCCTTAACCAATATCGTATGAGTCACGTCTGATTCAAACCCACGCATCTTAATCTGTTTCGCAATCGACTCAACTCCATCGAAACAATTCTCCTCTACCAAACCGTTTAAAAGCACGTGATACGCAAAATCATCTAAATCAACACCCTGGTAACGCATTCGGCCAAACAGATGGAGCGCGATCTCGGGTTTTCCCGCCACAGCATAACCCATCACCAAAATGTTATGATAGCTGGTCTTATGAGTGCCGCGATGCTTAGCGTAGTTATCCAAGTAATCCAACATCAACGACATTAACTTCGCTTTCGAAAGAATCTTGAAAATGGCGTTAAATGTAGCGCGGGTGTGGTGAAACCCAGGTTGGCGACCCGCCCAATCGAAGAACTTTAAGCAAGACAAAACATCTTTCCCGTAATATAACACATCAAGAACGAGTGATTCCGTAAGACGAAGATTAAGCCGTGATAAAGCCACGTCAGCTGCCTCACGCTGTGAAACAAAATCCTCAGTTTCAGTGACGTTGGTTTGAGATGATAATATTTCAAGTATACGGTCGAGAAATGGATTGCCTCTAGACTTGAACCATTCCTGGAATGTTACGACCACATCCTGTGCGTGTAATTTCTTGACGGGTAATGAATAGGATGATGAATATATTGGATTTAAAAGAACGCCATTGGTTGCTGATGATGTTGCTATCGTTGAATAGCTGAAGAGGGCATCATTGCTACTGATAGGAGATAAAAGAGCTCTGATGGAAGTTTGCTTCAGGTATCTTAGCGGCCTTACCATAATTTGTAATCTTGACTTGTTGAAAGCTACTGTGTCAACATTAGGCTATGCATCGCCTAGTAAAAAAACAACAACAAATTGCAATTGTTAGACACGAATTTGTAAGATAAAATTAACAACTGTTGGCTGATTTTACACAGAAAACTACTAAGCATTACAAGTGGAGCCAAAAACAGGCTGGGTGAATTTGAAGTTGTAAATTTCTAATGCATTTATGCATCAATTTAAAATGTTCAATTCATAAATGAAACTTGTATCATATATTTTTCATTAGTCTAATTTGAGTTACACTTTCACTATATATATATATATATCAGCAGTTAACATAGATGAAGAACATAATGCAGCAACAAAAAGAATCAGAGGGTAAGATGGTAAATCAATTAATTGTGCCAATCAAAGACCTCTTAGAAAGAAAGAAAGAGCAACCTGCTCATAATGAATGCTCTACTTGGACGAATAGCAAAACCGAATTCCATAAGGATAGAGTTGTGTGTGAACAGTAAAACACATTTTAAATTACTTACTGTAATCAATCAAGCCAATTGTTTGTTGGATCAAACTTCAATTTGTTAAGTTTTCAAAACAAGTAACAATCTAGGAATGAAATATACAGGTAATAGAATGGTACCTGCGATTTAGGGTTCTGCGGCTACTTGTGCGAGAGTATCAGGGATTCAGAGACAGAAGATTAGGTCTTATCTTTTATACAGCAGTGGAAGCAATAGCTCAAACATGAATCGAAGTGAGGTTTTCCGGCGACAAAAATGATTGGTGATTTCCGGTTACGCGGGCAATTAGGGTTAGACTGGGACTCACGAGGAAGAAAGAGAGGCTTGCTTCAATTCTTATTATTTTTATTTTTCTAACATATTCTTTTATTTTAGATAATAAAGTGCTTTATATTGTCAGTAGCGACTAGTGAAAGACATGTAAAAAATGGAATAAACTCAACTAAAAAAAAACCGAACCAAATCCAAAGCCAGTGGATCGGTTAAATTTTTTCTGAAAACCCAAAGTAGTGGGTTGGTTATGCTTATCGATGTTTCCATATCCGCCTTAATCAAACTGTACCGAACTGACATATAATATAACCTTTGTCGGATTTGAACTTTTCAAAACTGTCTTAGTATTTGATGTTTTCGATTGAACGTTTGTTTAATTATATGGGCTATATCATATCACTTTCGTTGAACGTTTGTTTAAATTTATGAATTATATCATATGTTTTTGTTTATATATTCGATAATAATCAGTAAATCTACAATAGATTATATGTATTTTTTTTTATGCAATGTAATATATTAATACATAGAAATGTATAATAACAATTTACTCCATGGACACAAACTTTGAGCCCAAAACTTTCAAACCCAAATAACATATAGCTGGCCCAAATTCACAGTTAACCGACCCACTACAACCATCAAATCAAATAACCGAAACCGCCATAACCGGTAGGGTATGGTTATGGTTATTTATTAACCGATATCTTAGTTATGATTATGATTTTGAGCCGAAACCAACTCAAATCATCCCATGCACACCCATTCACTACAACTATGCGGGAATGTTGTCTACAGAATAAAGAATGAGGTGTTATATGAAGTAATATCCGATGCACTTTTATCCATCAACGACTTTAGGTGACTATTTCATTCCACCACTGACCACACACTCTTTTACATAAAGCTAGTGGCAGAAGCTTAATAAACTACAATATTTGACAGCTGACATGTCATGGAAGTGATTTTTGCAGATGCATTGTCTATATGTATATACAATTACAGATACTCACTCATGTAGCCATTGTACACTGTGTATTTAGAGCAAGAAGGGTGAGGAAGGGGACGAACGTGGAAGGAGAGGGAGAATGTTAATTGGTAATCAAGCACAAGGTCGATAACATGGCCATCCTCGAGAACTCTCAAAAATATTTAGGCCCTGGCCTTGGGCGACATGAAAAACTTGGCATAAAATTGTGGTCAATGGGAAATGAATTTAAAAAAAGGAAGACCTTGATTGTAGAGCCAAACCTTGAACTTGAGACATCTAGTTATGTTTTTCCAACTCTACCAAAATTTGGTAGTTTCATGTATGTAGCAGTTTATCAACATTGCTGGAGATTTATATCTTGAGTATTTGCATAATAACTCTTCTTATGCTGACTCAAGAGTGTACCAAATGAGACAGTTGACCTTAATAGGATCTGGGCTTGTTTGTGCATATCATGAAATGTTCTCTAGGGAAAATTTTACTAAAGCTAAGATTTGGGCGTGATTTTTAATTGATTTCATTTCTCCCTTTATGTTGAACTCATGGAAGTTATGTTTAAATTTAGTATGAAGCACTTGGTTATGTGGTGGATTGGGATTTTTTGCAACCCTTGGATTGATGGCTACTCCGAATGACAAAGCTTCTAAGATACCAATATACAACAAGTACTTGTCTTTGTATGTAAGACTACCGATATACAATAAGTACTTGTCTTTGTATATATTAATAATATCATGTGATGCACCTCTCTGAGGACATGGTCCAAGATAGAAGGTCATGGAGACATAGGATTAAGGTTAAGGATTCTAGAGGATTGTACATTTTTGTCCTAGCTATGGATTAGAGGCTTAGATGTCCAAACGCGCTAGGTGGCCTGTACATATGTTTGTGACTTTGCCTGTCTGTTTTGGATGTATCATGGTGGTCGTATATATTTGTACTATGTTACTACTCCACCAATACCTTTGTTTTTGGTAGCTTCCTCTGTCGATATAGTTAGTTTTGTGGGTTTGCCTACCTTTTCTTTGGAGCCGAGGGTCTCTCTCTCTGAAAGCAGCCTCTCTATCCCTAGGGATGGAGGTAAGGTTTGTCTACATCCCACCCTCTCCAGATCCTATGACTAGCTTGGCTATTTGTGGGATTTACTGGGTATGATTGATTGATTGTTTGAATGTATGCCCATCAGTAATCATGTTCAACTGATGGAAGCCTTTTGAGTTTTTGATATTCTTTTATACATGTTCTTGCAGAATCTCATTTGTTCTATACTTCTATCATGGTTGTCATTTTGGGCTTATGTGGGGTAGTTTCACTAGAAAAGCTCATTTGGAAGGTGTGGATACCCGTTTATTTGATATTCGTGGACATGCCTGTATAGGCTCAGTTTTTACGAAGTCGTTCAGCAATGTGTTTCTTGTGGTGTGACTGTGTGATCTGCCTATCGTGTATAGGTGCTGTTTTCCTTGCGCATTATAGCAGATGATTGTTAAGATTTTGAATGATGAGCACATAATTTGCTATATTTCTGCTCCTTTCAGGCACATTTTAGCAGATTTTGACATTCAATCGTGTCACACCATCTCCAGGGATGCAAGACTTTGGAACATATGGAAATCGCATCAGCAATGGTCGAAGTCGTTTCTGATGAATTTGCATTCGGTAGCAACACAGGCGGGAAGTTGAAGCCTTGGGAAGGAGAAAGGATTCATGAAGTTGTTGGTGGGTCTCATGATCTTGAGCTTACTCTTGGCAGTTCAAAAACCAGGTATGTTGACATTGGTGATCACATTTGTATTATGCTAATGAACCATCTTTATCATTTTAACATATTAAAACAATCCAACAGTTTGAACAAGAAAAAAACTAGTTCAACTCGCTAGTGAATCGTAGTTAGCGGTTTAGACTAGAAATTTTCGTCAAAACTGTTACTGGTAAAACACACTTCAGATTTTGGAGAAGAAATCTATTCATGGAGGATAAAGAAATAGATGCAACAGAAGAATATATCAATGTAAGCTTGTGAAATAGTTCCTTTCCTTGTTGAATTATGTTGCCTAAATCTCTATTATAATTTAGGAAGTTGAATATTATCAATACTATACATATAAAGTTATAAAATTACAGATAACAAATGAATATAAATCATCATAAAGTAAACGTTACCCATTCAAATATCGACATCATAAAGAAGCTTCTTCTCTGACAGAGACCTTTCCGTCCTCTCATCGTTGTGAGTTGATGAGTCTGTCCATGAAGCACCGGTCGATATGCTCCTGTTTGCCGAGATGGTGGAGACATGAGTCTGACTGTCCTGTGATAACAAGTCAAAGGCTTTGAACCTCATGTCTGCACCTCGGTTGACCACCGGGGGCTGTACAGGCATTTTACCTTGGAACATTTTGACCACAGCCGACATGGATGGCCGTAGGGTCGGAGATGGATTGGTGCATAGGAGGGCCACGTTTAGCATCCTCATTGCCTCTTCCTTCGAGTATTTTCCTAGATTAGGATCCACCAGTTCCAATAGATTCCCTTGCTCTTGTAGCACATATGCCTTCACTTGTATATTTATACCAGAGTTAATTACACAAGTAACACCTTTGGAGCCTAACTTTAAACAGTTGTATACTTAAAATATGTGATTTTTAGTTTGTGTTCTAACACTAACTTACGTTACAAAATTTGTTAAGTTTGTGTAAAATGACTGTTTTACCCTTTTAAAAATTTACTAGAAGTTACCCAGTCTAGGAGGTAGACAAACTCCTCCTTTGGCCTGTAATTTGTATTGCTTTTCCCGCTAACAATCTCCAATGTGACAATTCCGAAGCTGTAAACATCTGCTTTATCTGTCAAGTACCCTCTCATTGCATATTCTGGAGCCATATACCCTCTACAAATTTACACCATAAGGTTCCCATACTTAAATAGTTCAACTTGTTCGATTAAAGAGAAAAAAATCTCACATTGTTCCGGCAATTCGTGTGCTGATATGAGTATTCTCTCCTTCATCCAATTTCGCTAAACCAAAATCTGATATTTTAGCATTAAGATCCTTGTCTAGAAGCACATTAGTGGCTTTTATGTCTCTATGAACTATTTTTAATCTTGATTCCTCATGGAGATAAGCTAAACCGCACGCTATTTGCATACATATCTTTTTTCTTCTAGACCAGTCCAACTTAAGCTTCTGGTCATCACTACCTATATAAAATAACATATGCTAGTCATTCCCTTTAATAGGTGTATAAAACAGCAAAATATCAGGATAGCGAGGTAGGGGTGTGTTCAATACGAAACCAATTTTAAGTACAAAACTTTGAGAACCGTATAATGCACTTGTAGATAGTGGGTAAGCAGTTAATCATTGTCTTATGTATCACAATTAAAGAAAAAGGTATAAGTGTACATGCGGTTCTCACAGTTCTCTATTGAGCATCCCCAAGTGAGGTATTTACCAAAAAGGGCACGTGCAAGACAGTTATTTTCCAGATATTCATATATTAGTAATAACTCTTTTCCTTCAATGCAACAGCCATAAAGTTTAACAAGATTTGGATGTTGTAAAGCGGATATCATGCCTATTTCAGTCACAAATTCGCGGTTCCCCTGTTTTGATCTGGCTGATAATTGCTTAACAGCAATTTCAGAACCATCTGAGAGTACACCCTGAAAATTAAATGGGAAAAAACATTAATATAATCACCTGAAATATAGAAAAGTAAAAAAAATCACACTTTTACTTTGTAAACCGGTCCAAAGCCGCCTTCACCAATCTTATTTGCAGAATCAAAGTTATGTGTGGCAGATTTGATTTGTCGTAGACTAAAATAGCCGGTTTGTAATTCAAGTGCACGGAGCTCTGTGACAAAAAATAACAATTTTAGCAGTTAAAATGTTAAAAGCATAACGGAAAACAATACAAGGGTAGCTAGGTGTGACAATTTCGACCTGTTACGAATGTGTTGATTTAGGTTATATTTTATTTCAAACGGGTCAAATCAGAAAATTTAGCTATAATGGGTAACAAGTTACAAGTTGCCAAATAAGAAAATTCTGTTTTTTCTTTAACTTTTTAGTGCATCCATCCAAATAAATTGTTTTATTAAAAAAATAAGATTACTATTGTAACAGTGTCGTTTTTAAATCAAGAAAGCTTTCAAAATAAACAAAATTGACTCGTCTCAACCCGTACTATAAGTGACGCATTTTAACCAGCCCATTTTGACCGCCACCCATCTTGACACCTCTAACAAAAGCCATATTATATATAGAGAGAGAAAGTTTAAAATACAAGACCACCTTATCGTGCGATGCATACGCATGCATCTCAATCGCACATCTGAATGCAGTGGCACAATAGTAATTAACTTTGCATAATTACGCACATTATAATAGATAATTACGCACGGTATTTGCATAATTACGCATAGATTGGGTTAAACCCTAATTACGCGCGTTATTTTGCATAATTACGCATGGGTTGGGTTAACCCTAATTACGCATGTTATTTGCATAATTATGCACGTTATATTGGTGGTCGTGTACGCATCGCACGATAAGGTGGTCTTTTATGTTAACCGGCCCGGCCTTATATATAGACACACAATCTTTATACATGGTTACCTTTATCTTCTTTATCTCCACCTAAATAACCTTTCTTCCAAAGCATAGCCAAAATTAGCCCAGTAAATATGCAGGAACCAATCACAATACCGGCTATAGCTCCAGCAGAGAGTCCCGATCCTGTTCTGACGTCATAGTCTGCAATAGAAAGTAATAAAATTTTAAAAAGTCCACGTCAGCACCAAAGTAACATGTGGAGAATAAGAAGACATAAAAAGTTAAAACCATTGCCAAATTAGCAAATTGAAATATTGTAATTACTTGGTGTTATTGCAATAGCGGATAAAAGAGGTCCGTATACGCCTCTATCTGGAATGGCTGTAGTCCCCTTCCCTGCCCAGTACAAGTGGATCTCCAGGGTGCTACCATTAACCATAACATTATCAAAATCTACGAAAATACCCCTGCCAACACCGTTAGCTTTTTCCGCAATGTTGAAGTCTTTCGCTTGCAAAACCCCCTACGTGAAAAACGCTTGATTCATGTTATGTCATATCAAGTTATCATCAAAATAATATTACTTACTTGGATGGAAATATCAAAATAGCGTCTTCCGAGACTACTAAATGTCATGTCATCTGTATAACTTATTTCAGCAAAGTGGAGTCTCACTTTATAACTCCCCTTCCTCAAACACAGTCCATAATACCTAAGTGAAGTGGGAGAAGCGCGTGCCGTCCTATATATATCGCCACCTGTCACATTAGATGACGTGGCAATAAACGGAGCTCTATCATTGCCCATGAAGAGCCCGTTGGTGCTATAAGCCCATCTCTCCTGAATCGAATAAAAGTAAGATTGCTCGCTCGTTAAATCTTCTTCATATTCATTATTAGCATAGTTTGTTCTGGTTCCACCACAGTTAATAAATAAAGAGTGACCTGCAATGTAAGTTGCATTTTGTTAAATAATTTAAGATTATTGTTGTAATAATACAATATTTGTAAGTACGTTTTGTAAGTCATACGGTTGGGGTTTCTGCTGCAAGTAAGTTGGTCAGTCAAACACCAAGAATCTCTGAAAGATCGGTTCACATAAGGTCAGATCATTACATAAGTATGTGTTTGTGTGTGTATAGGTTGGTGATGTGGCATTGGGGCATACTTGTTTGTTGTGGCTGAAGCTGAAAGGGCTGAAACTAAATTCCTGCAGTAAAGATATTAACTGATACAATGTTTTAATATAGTAAATAACAGGAAAAGAAAAACTTACAAACTAGATGACTGACAATGCCATATGTGAGACCGCGTAAAATTATTGTAAGATGTATCACTGCAATAAAAACAAACTGGTGACAAAAATTTCTACAATTTACATATATATAGTGGTAATAGTTAAGCCGAATCACTAACATCTTTTCTTTGTTTTTAAATATCCACCCCGGTATCTCTCCAGATAGCGAGTTGTTATTCAGAAACCTATGTTCATGGACAATATTTGATCTAAAATTATATTATAAAAATCAAAATAGACGGGTCTAGGTAGTTGCATACAAGGTGTCAAAGTTTAGTGTCTGGATTGAATTGGGTATTGGACCGGTCAACCTGTTAAAGCTCAGGTCTCTGCAGAAGAAATAGTTTAGATGTAAATAGTATTTAAATAATAAGTAACTGCTGATGATTTAAAAATAAAAAACAACTTACATATGCTTCATACCACTGATCTGTCCTATGTATTCAGGTATTGAGCTAGTAAGCAAACAATTTCTCAGGCTCCTGTGGCAAAAGTGTTTTGAACACGCTTGTCATGTTAATTAACTCATTGTTTCACTTTTTTCATGCAATTATGTAATCAACTCACAATCGAGTCATCTTTTTCAGATCAGGAAATCCCGAACTTGATGATCCAGATATATCAGTTATCCTCCTGACAAGTGACAACCATAAATGGGTATATGACTCAAAAAAAAAAAAATAATAAAAATTGAGGCTTAATAATGTGCTCACATTTCCTTCAATTTTGTCAACAGAGATATAGTAGAAGGAATTGGTCCCTCCATTGAAGTTCCTTGTAAATCACTGCATAAAAAGTTATATACAATCATATAATGACACTTTATAAAAGTTAGATTCTTAACAAAATAAAGCAATATAATACTCACAGTCTAGTGAGGTTTGTCCAATTTCCTATGAAATCAGGTATTCTCCCAGATAATGAACTCCCATCTATCCTACTGCAAGATGAGTTCAAAAGACTCATAAATTTGATAAAAACCTTTAATAAATAGCTATTTCACTTTCTGATCAAAATAAACTTACAAATCTTCTAGATTGGTAAGATTGCCAAACGATTCTGGTATGTTCCCTGTAAAGTTATTTGCAGATACAAGGCTGCAAGAAACACCACTTATTGTCAACAATTCAAAGATAGTAATGTTATAAATAGATAACAATAAAAAGTAAAGGATAATATAAGTTTTGGATCAAGTTATAAACAGATAACAATAAAAAGTAAAGGATAATATAAGTTTTGGACCAAGGTTAAGTACTCTTACAATCTTCTCAACCGGGTCAAACGGCCAAGATTTTGAGGAAGTGGTCCTCCAAGCAAATTGTTTTCCAAGACCCTGTTATATAGGTCAAAATTGTAAAAAAAAAATAATAAAAATAAAAATTGAAGGTCTCTACAGCTGTCAGGTAAGGATCTTTAGCTTACAGCTCCTCAAGTGTAGAAATATCACCTATTTCTTCAGGTATGGGTCCACTGATTCGGTTCCCCAAAAGACTCCTGTGGAGAATATAGTGACAAAAGAGTATATTCACAGAGTTCGGGTCAAAGAAAGGAAAGGCTGAAGCAGATAACGAGTCTTACAAAATGCTAACACGAAGCTGGCCGAAACGTGCAGGAATAGTGCCATTTATGTAGTTGCGAGATAGATCTCTGTGTAAGACAACATGATTTATGTGGTGAAGAGAATATAGTAAGAAAAAGAACAGACAGAAAGGAACTGCAATATAAGCATATAACGATGTTTAATACTTCTAGTTTAATGAAAGTTTGATGGTGCGCTTACATTTCTTGAAGATGACGGAGATTTACAAATTCTTCAGGCAGAACTCCTGCCAAATTGAGTCCTTTTAACTCGCTGCAATGTAGTGCATATTAAACTATCCTCTTAAGGTATAGTATTCTAGCATATTTTTCTTGAAGTTAAATAATAAATATAAGAAACAACAATAAAAGTAATATAATTCAGTAGATTTCATTCACCAACTTTCATTTTGGCTCATACGAGAACCATTTTTAGCCCTCAGATCATATTAAAATGGATAGTTAAGATCTCTATCTCTTGTGTCTCTTTCACTCCATTGATCATGATAGTTTTGACGTTTAATAATTCCATGATCAAAGGCTAGAAAGAGGTTCTCATTTGAACTCACCCCTCTATATACATACATATATGTATATATACATATATAAAGACAGATTCATACATTCTTGATATGTGGCAAACAGTGCTGGTACAGTTGCAGGTTACATTGCTGCCAAATTGCATAATCCCTTTATTGTTTCGGGAAATTGTATTATTAAGCCCAAAACCTCTGCTGCAGGAATCACCAGCAACACGCCAATCGCCATATTGTAGCTTTGAGGCTATCAACTTCATAGCTATAACTGTTACAAACAGAAATTGGCATAACAGTTATAATCTTCAAAGTTATGGTAATTTTTCATTTTTTTTTTGAACGGTGAGAATCTTTAACTTGTTGTGAGAGAGATCTCACACCCTCCTAAACAGAGGGCCCTAACCCTACTCTAGCCAGACTATGTTGTCTTAACCGAGTCCACGCTGGTGTCAGAGTTTGGCTAACGGTGTTCCTTGAGAAACCATACCACCCACTGCCAGTGGCAGGGGCTTGCGCCGCCACAGGGGAGAATCTCTTTGGCGTAACGCACGGTGGACTAAAACCCGGGGTGGCTCGGGCTCGAATTCTTGACCTAGGGTCTGGGAGAACTAGCCTTCATTGCCTTTATCCACCAAATTGAACTTGGGTCTCCAACCACTAGACCACAAGTGAGGGATAAGGTAATTTCTCATTATAAAAGGTAACTTTTTTATGAACAGCAAATATATTATATACAAAGGGATAATTATTTTGAAATCCTTTAATTAAGATGTTTGGAGGAAGTGTTAAATGTGACCTGATCACGTGACAGGAGCCAAAACACATGCAGTTAGCTATTTGTCTGAGTCAGTTGATTACACTGTCAACTGGCATGCATCTAGATGCCAGCAGCCAACGTGAGAGAACCATTTCATTTCATTTCATAGTCAAAATCAATAAAAAGAAAACAAAATGCACATTGAATAGGGGGGCTCTATCAAACCAAAAAAAAAATAAAAAATTGGTGGCCAGGACGCAAGTTGAAGGGATAGATATGGCCCATTCACCACACCTACAAATATCAAGCGTTAATGGATTTTGTTTTATACTCATTTTATTTATTTTGTATTCATTAAAATAATAATAATAATAATGCCTCCTTTTTCATATATCTAGTTAAATTGTAGCAGATGATATCATGGAAACGTTTTCATGATTACTGGCTAAAATACATTTTTTGCATTATAAATTATTATTATGTTAAAAAAATTGTGGTAAATAATAGCATATCTATACTCATAGGAATCGTCTTTAGATAACTTGAACAATAATAATTGTTTGGTGGAACACTGGAATGTTGAGGAATTACTGTGGAGATTGAAGCATTGTAAAAGCAGCTTTGATAAAATCGGCTTCAATTCCGAAGTTAATCAAATCCATCCAAATGCAGATTTCAATGTTAACAATCAGAAGGAAGGAAGGAAGGAAGAAAATGGTGAGTAAAATGTAGCGTACCTTCTTCATCAGGTAGCGGTTGAGAGGCGGATCTAAGAAGAAGAAGAAGCATCAGCAACTTGAATCGCAACATCGTTGACAGAGACGACTCCATTATGTGACTTCGATTACACTTCTTAGTTCTTGTGTATGAAAGACACAGAGAGAGAGAGAGACTGGCGGTTTTAATTGCAGAGAGAGAGAGAGAGAGAGAGAGAGGGAAATTGAAACAGAAATAAATGGCAACTCTTTGGCAAGGTAAACGGACGTTAAATTTGATTCTATTGCCACGTCATCGACTTTGGCTATAGGTGTGTTCAAAACATTCAAGACCACCATCATGTTGTCATTCTACTCTCATCCATTATAAAAATTAAGTAAAAATATATTTAACTAATTAAGAAAAGCGGGTACATGGTTGCCATGATTTAATCCATGCCAACTATGACGGTTCCCTAAGAAGGTGGTGTATCACATCATCCATCATCTTAGGTGGCAATCCATGACTCATCCCATGTCCCTATACCCCTTAGCTTTATCAACACTTTTCAGCAAAATGAATGCAACAAAAATTTCTTGTAACTTAACATACATAAGTCAATAGTTGTGTTACACGGTCGTTTTATTATGTTTTACCTTCTTAACGCGTTATGGAAATTGGACACGCGGGCTAGTTAGTGTCATCGGTTATCAGGAACAAACATAGCCGTTTGGTTAGGCCTTATGATAATGTGATGTTTCAAAAATAAAACATTGAAAATGTCGTGAAATTTGCTCGTAATTGGGCTTTGTATGCCTTTCGTACGTCACTTTCGTAATCATGTGTGCCTCCGCGATTACCGAGCTTTTGTATGGTTCGCAAATGTTAGCCCATTAACGTACACTAAAACCCGAAGAGAAAACCGTGAAACATTGAGAAACTTGAAATTAATATGAAAGGAAAATAATATCGGAGGGTGGCTGTGACACCCGGCTATTCTGAGTATGTACCGTACTAGTGTGACACGTGTTGTGATTATATGAAGGCACTAAATTAACAAGTATGACATTAATATGAAGTATTTGAAGTATTGATAAACCGAAAATTTGTTAAAAAATACGTTGGCAACAATAAGATAAACGCTTATCGCGTAACGAACGAAATGCGAAACGAACATCGGTGACTGTCCGGATAATGTTAAAATCCTAAAAATATTCCGTTATGATTAAAATCCTATTTTTAATCATGTTCGTGAAGAAAAATTAATTAAAACGCTTAAAATTATTATTTTGCGAATATAAGCGCGTACTGCGCAACACCGCGCGTATACTGCAAAATGCAGACAACGCAGCCAGTCTAGGTGAACGAAATATTGTTTAGCAATATTATGGCGAGTTAATTTTTTTAGAATGATAAAAATAATTTTAAACGCCTTAAAACGCAGATAAAACGCGAAATAAAATATCCGGTAGTCAGTTAAATACCTGTTTCTTGCATGTATATGTGTATGTATGCATTTTAGGATAGAGAAATTGTGTGTGTGGGGATAAGGTGGCGGCACCTAGTGTGCACACCAAACCCTTGTGATGCCATGTGTTGAGATTAGGAAGGAACTAATCATTACAACTTTTCTTACACTTAACTTAAATCAATTTTCAAGATCAAATCCTTTTATTTTTTTCTTCTTCCTTTGAAACTCACGGCCGAAACACACACATACACACACTTTCAAAATTTTCAAACTCATTTCTTTAAAGATCATGGTCATTTCAAGTTAGTTTCAAGTCGGTTTGAGGATTTAAAGGTGATTTCAAAGAGGAACAAGCTTGTTTTCATCAAGAATCTCATCATGAACCCACTTTTGTTCTTGAAAGGTATACAACTTTTATTACTTTTAAACTTGTTTCTTGATGAATATGATGATGATGATTAGCGTTATTCTTAAATACTTGGATTCTCACAACTCTTGGAAACAAAACAACAAATGATTTTTATAAAAATAAAAATGAGAATATATGTGTGTATATGTATGAGCCGTAGGTATTTGTGTGTATAGATTAGAGTTTGTGTTTTGAGTTTTGATTAAAAAGATCATTGAAAAGTGATTGTTTGAATGATCAAAATGATATGAATGAAAGCATGTATGATTGAAGTGATGATTGTGTCTTCGATTTTATTTGAAATAACATTAAAAGTATATATGGCCGAAATATATGTGCATGTATGTTAAAGTTTGTGTTTTGATTGATTATTTGATTTTGATTTGTAAGAATCTTGAAAAGTATGCATGTTCAAATCAAAAGTGTTTTCATAAAAGTGTCATAATAAAAGTCTTATGATTTGAAACAAATACAAGAAAAAATGAAATTTTGGAAGTTATATGTGACAATTGGCACGAACCGGTAATTTCCGTACTATTTTAATAATTATTTATTTCCTGCATTTATGTGTTTAAACGTCAACATTATATGCTTACATGGTATACATATGAATTCATGCATGTTTCTTACTTCTTTATCGCATTGTGCAATACATTAAGCGTTGCGTCCAAACGATTAGTAAACTCACGGTTAGACAAGCTGTGTCAGCACAGCTTCAGTATGCAGTTAAACGATAGATTTAGGACTTAGATGTAGGTCCAACATAAAAAATACATTAAAACCCAAGTGTGTGAACAAGAGTTTACATTCACACTTTTCGGAAGCTAATATAAGCACTAAAAACTGTTCGAAACGCATTTTAAACGCAGAATTCTGCATATTTCAGCATTTAAACATTAAAATAACAAGTAGAAAGTGGTATAAAACATCCAGAATAACTTGCAAAGTGTCGGGAATGAAAACATGTCACAAAAGGTACTTCATACCTTGTAAAATTCACTACTTAGCACCTTAACGAACCGACAACTGAACGATTAACCGGACACTACCCAAAACACCAAAAATAGACTAGAAACATAGTTTTGATGTTTTGAAGCTAGTTATGGTGATAGAACACCTTAAAAATCATAAAAACACTTAAACACATAAACCTCGTACTTAAACCCCCTAACTTACCTTCTAACCCCTCATCTTCCAAAAACTTACATATAACCCCCCTTCATGTAGGCCGGCCCCTTAGTGGCCCCACAACTCTCCCATGTTGACTAGAATTCAAAACTCGTGTTGGTCAAAGATGCTCAAACATATAAACCCTTGGATAATCAAATGTTGGAAGGATTATAAGTGTGACCACTAGTGAAGGAACATTATCACTTTCACTAATCTTTCAAACTCTTTCCCCTCTCAATCTCTTCTCCTCTCGGCCACACCCACAACCCTCAACATCATCATTTTTCTTCATCATCCAAGGAGATCTAAGGCTACTTAATGGTGTTAGAAGATGATCTAAGAAAATATGAAGCATTAGAAGTTGAAGGACCATCACTTGGAGCTTTTAATCACCATTTCATCATCAATATTCTTCTTCTTGAGTTATTTGCCACTTCCCTAGCCACAAGAGCTAGTGGTAAGCTTCATACACTCATTTTTACTTCATGTTAAGGTTATGTACAAGTTACACCATCTAAGAACCTAAACTTTAAAAGATGAAGACATGGAAATCTAACATAATCTAAGTGAAAACAAGTGATTTTAGTGTTGTTTGATGAATGTTATGAAGTTGTTGATGTTGATCTTGTGTTTTTAGTTAGATCCATCAGGTGTAAGCTTATTAGAAGCTTAGATCTAACATGTTTAAGCATGGATCTTGAAAGATCCATGCAGAAACTTGATGATGAATGATGCGTGTGTAGCGTTATATATTTTTATTAATATTTTAAGCCCTTTTTAACACTTTAGTCAAGTTTTAAATTTGTAAAACACGATATTCTACTAACACTAAACACACATATGGGCAAGTGCACCCATCGTGAGCGTAGTATAGTGTTGGTAAGATACTGAGGTCGTCCAAGGACACAAGAGATTTTAGTACCGGTTTATCCTCAACATCTAATCAAATCAAAATTTTAGAAAAGGTTTTAAACATGAAAATAAAAACAAAAAATGCTGAAAAATAAAATAAAATAAAAACAGATAGACAAGATGAATCACTTGGATCCGACTCGCCTTTAATGTAACCTTTGATGATTTTCGCACTTTTGCACTTTTTAAGAGATTATCTTAGTTATATAGTAGGCCCCTCTTTTGAAGGTGACGTTACCCTAAACCCAGTGGTTTGAGTCAGCAAGGATACAATCCCAAATGGTCGAAATATTGGAAGATAATTAATTAAGTTATTAATGCGTAATGTGGTAGGCCCCTCTTTTGAAGGTGACGTTACCATCGGCTAAGTGGTTTGAGTCAGCAGGGATACAATCCCAAGTAGCCGGGTTAATGTATTAATAGTAGTTTACATATGAGGGGATCAAGCTATTCGCACCCCCGCCATCCAATACAGTGGGTATTGAAGGAGGTCCTAGTAAGCTTGACCCAGGTCCTTGCAGGATCTATACACTGAACAAGGCAAGAACCTTACCAAACCATTCCCTTAACCCCCGACCAGGTAGCCAACATATCTCTATATAGACCGTAGAGATATGAATGGTGAAAATCTTTTATTTTATATAGACAGTAAAATAACGCCAAGACACCACGGACAAATGATAAGGAAGTTTCACTTTCAACATAAGAAACTAGTTATTAAAGTCATTAATACAAAACCAAATAAAAAGTGCGAAAAGATTAAAAATCAAAAGTATTACATTAAATGCTTGTCTTCACCAAGTGATGTAAGAGACTTAGGCAAATATGGCCTTTGATTGTCAAGAACTCTTACTATCAATCTTGGATCCCGAGACTAATACACACACTCTAAGATGGATGATGGATGATGGTGGTGGATGTGGGTTATAGTGGTGGTGGAGTGTGGGTGAAGTGGGAGAGAGGTGGGTTGCCAAGGGATGCCTTTGAAGTGAACCAAGCACCCCTATTTATAGCCTGTACAGAAGCCCGGACACGGCCCCATGTCCATTGAGCACGGCCCCGTGGCCATCCTCTTTCTCTTTCTTCATTAATTACAATTTGTCTTCATTAGTGTAACACCACGTAAAAACGTGTCCAATTATGTAAAGACACGTGTCCTAAACTCTAAATATGTGAAAGATTGAGTTTGAAGGACTAAAGATGACAAACAGTGAAAATTGTGTATACGAAGGGACTAAAAGTGTCAACATGCCAAACTTGTGCCTCTGAATAACCACACACGAATAATATATTCTTAAACGAGTGATTAATTGGATATAAGAAGCCGTTTATGAAAATAATCGGAAGATTATGAAATACAGGGGTTAAACGTGTCAACATGTTAATTCTTACCTCTGAGTGACCTTTTAACGAACCCGAGGGTTCGAAATATTCAAATATGCTCTCAAGAATAAGTGATATAAATTTCACGTGGTTTTGAGATCGTTAAACAAGTTTTCAAGACTTTGGGTTAAAAGCGTCAATGTAGAGAAACTTGTGTTTATGGTGATCTTTTAACGAAACCGGGCCTAACGGAGTTTGGTTATACTCCCTAGAACCTCTACAAACTAACCACAAGGGCCTTATATGTCAAAAATAAAGTTATATAAAGTTTATAAGGACCAGGGACTGAATCTGCCAAGCTTGAAACATGTTTCACCTGAACAGAAGGTCGTCGCGGCCCGCGTAGACTCCTTCTGAGTCTTACACGGCCCGCGTAAAAGTGCCCAGCGCAGAAAAAACTTGCCAGCTGCAAGTTTCAGCTCCAAACCGACTTTAACTCATTCTATTGGATACCATGGGCTGTTTGTCGGTCTTGTAATACTAGTAGGACACCTGGGGTGATCCTAAAGCTTCCAAAAACACATGCCTTGATCTCCTATCATGCCATTCAAGTATATAAAGACACTTTGGTGCCATTGTTCATTTGCTCATTTCAAATGCATTCACTCTTACACTCATTTTTGGAGTTACCTGGCCATAGAGGAGGATCAAGAAGTGTAGAAAAGATAGCAAGGACCCTATGTAAGTGTCTTAGCCCTTTCTTAGTTCAGTTTATTAGCTTAAAAACCGAAAAGTCAAAGATATCGTAAATTAGCTTTGACCTTCGGTTTAATCACAAATGGTCCAGCCACTGACCGAAATAAAAGTGGTTATGTGACCATATTAAGGTAGGTGATTAACCCTTAAAAGGGCACCTCCTAATTATTTCGTTTGACTAGTTAATTGTCGAGTCAAACTATTAAGTCAAAAAGTCAAACTGGACAGAATTTAAAATAATGATTTAAACTAATAAAACAGAGGTTATAAATTATATTTTAACATTCTAATAAATTGGTAATTAGTATTAGAACATGTTTAAACATGTCTAACCCGACAATTATCAGTCTAAGGTCGGTTCATAACCGAAAGTCGCAAAAGTTTGACTTTTACTTTGACTTTCAGTTCTGACCCGATTAAGCTTAATTCTCCCATGTTTTAAGCTTCCACTAGGACCACATTATACAGTAGTATAACCCCCTGGAGTTATATTACCTGGTCCTTAGTAGTTTGAATTATATGCTCATGATCGTTATTATGCTTATAAATGCCATATTTGCCCTTTTGACATATAAATGGGATTTTTAGAAATGTGAGAGGACAAAAACCTTTGTTACTGATATATGTGCTTGTCCCGAAAATTTGACATCAGTTCTTGGTCTCAAACCGAAGTTATGCTCGATATCATAAATAGAAGCTTTTTATTAATTAAATTGCGATATCTTGCATAAGGAATGTTTAAACTTGGATTTTGACCCAAAACTTATTACCTACTGTTAAGATATTATTTTTAAGGATTTTTAGGATTTTTGGTCAGATTATAATCTGATCATATCATAGAGTTCTTGTGTAATTCGGTAAATGACGGTAATACCTTTTTTATGCATAAAATGAGATTTACAAATGATTTGAATGCCAAACCTTTTCCTACTGATTTATACATTAAATAAATTATTTTGAGCATTTAAAACTGATCAAAATCTCAGATTTACATAAACATCTTAATTATCGTCAATTAGCGAGTTTTACACTAATTAGGTGCATAGTATGATTGAAGTTTTAAACAAATTTCAATATTATTACAGCAAGTATAAGTCATGAACTCAGACTTCCAAAAATGCCTTAAAAGCATATGTGAAATGACCAAAATGCCCTTTCGGGGCATAGTTTGGCCATAAATGGTAAACCTCACATATATGTAATATCTTACTGATGTAATGTGATAAAATAAATATCTTTACTGATTACCAAAGACCAGAACCTCAGTTTATTATAAAATCTCTTTTATAATCATTAAAATGACCAAAATGCCCTTACGGGACTTAAATTGGTTTTAAATACTTTTCGGGAATATATGTTAACATCCTACTGATGTGTTAACATATTTTGAGCATAATAACATTTGTGACCTGTATATAATTCATTTGGTTACCCGTTATGCATTTATGCATTCAGATCGGTTTATGTGACTAGTTTACGTAAAATAGCCGAAACGGGTTTAACCTTATCATTAAATCCTCAAATTCCAGAATGTGTTTAGTTTACCCATATTATACAAGTATCCAAACTTTTCGGGTCTAAACCACATTCTATTCCGGTCTCCGCTTAATCTAGCGTTTAGAACCGTAAAGTTTCTTTCAAGCTAGCCGGTCTAAGTCTTTGACTTAAATAAAGACCCGTTAGTATCCTAATAGGTTAATAAACCTTCTATACAGATTGAGTAGCTTTGGTAGAAGGTACTTTCATAAGACTTTAGGAATATACGCCTGAGTTACTTCTTCACATCTACTCAGGTAAATACTTTTAACTTATTTTCCCTTATACGAGCTTGGGATATGGTATTATAATAATACCACTTGGTCGGGTATGAAATCATTTAATCGGATTGTGATTAATAAATTTACATAACCCGTTTTAATCTGTCTTGTTTGATAACATAAGCATTGGGGGTTAATACGACCGTGTCCTGGATATCCTCGGCTCATTTCATTTGAAAATGGCCACGACCTATGCACGGGGTGTAGACATACACCTGACAGATGCAAATGCTAATATAATCCACATGTTGGGGATAACTCCTTTGTGGGTTCTATAAGTGGTGAGTCGGTTAATCATGACCGGCTTCCAAACCGGCCCCATATGTAAGACAAACATGTATATCTGTATACAAGATTATCTTAAATAATTATCCCAAGTTATAAAAGGTTTGTGCCTTGTGCACTTAAATCAATTTTCATAAATGATTTTAAATGAGTCGGTTAATTGTATTTACCAGTGTAAACTGACGTATTTTCCAAAGACTAATTGACAGGTACCTCTCGTAAATAGGCTGGAGCTACTAGGTGTCAAATAAGAGGATCTTGCAAATCCCTAGATACCTGAAGTCTGTTATTTCAGTTTCTTGTGTTTTATTTTATGATCCGCCTGTGGATCTTTATTACAACCAAGTCTGTATATTCTTTCATTTGGACACTCAGACACTATGGTTTGTAATAGTAATTATTCACCAAGCCTTCCGCTGTGCTATTATATTGTGTGTATTGACAATGATGATATCAACTGAGTCACGATACTCCCCGCCGGGCCCACCGGTAAAATGTGGAAATATCGGGGTGTGACAATTAGCTCCACACGCCCCCGTGTCCGTTGGCTACGGCCCCGTGTGCAGAAGCGTATCTGTACTATCAAGATTTGCAAGATTCTGCGAATCTTAGCGTTGACCACGACCCGTGTTAAGCTGGGCACGCCCCCGTGCTGGGAATAGAAGCTTCTATAGCTTTGTCCTTTCTGCAGGCACCTGGCCACGCCCCCGTGTCCGCTAGGCACGGGGCCGTGGTCAGCCTTCTGTTTCTTTGTTTTTGCTTGGGAATATGCTGTCGATGGGTCAGGCACGCCACGTTTATTCATTTTCTTATATTTATGTTAGATTTTGCTGCATATTTGTTCCTTTTATTCAGTTACGCTCATTTAGTCCTGAAAATACAAAAGGAAGACAAAAGCACACTTTTTCCAACATTAGTACTAAAAAAGGGTTAGTTTTATGCCTCATTTGATGTAATTTATATGTTGCATTTTATACACATCAATGAACTTGAAGGTGTTATATGACCATAACTAGTTCTATAACACTAAAACAATGTTTCTAGTTCATTTTTGGTGTTTTGGTAGTGTCCGGATAATTGTTCGGTTTTCAGTTCGTTAAGATGCTAACTTGTGTAATTTATACGGTATGATGTACCTTTTGTGTTTCGATTACAATCCTGACACTTCTAGAGTTGTTCAAGATGTTTAACATTATTTCTGAATGTTATTATAACTAGTAAATGCTGAATTTTTGCTGAATTTTGCTGAAATTGTTATTTATAGTCTGTTTCGGACAATTTTTAGTGCTTGTTTGATTTCCGGAAAGTGTTAACATAAACCCTTGTTCTCCAACTGGATATTTAATATATTTTTGATGTCGGACCTACATCTAAGTCCTAATTCTACCATTTAGCTGAATACTTAGGTTGTGCTGACACAACTTGTCTGACGGGTGAGTTTACTAATCGTTTCGACGCAACGCTTAAATTGTTTCATAATGCGATAAATGAGATGTATGACATGCATGATTTAAATGTATGACATGCAAGCATATAATGTTGACGTTAAAACATGTAATTGCAGACAATAAATAATTTATTAAATAGTATGGAAGTTACCGGTTTTGTGTCGTTTGTCACATTATACGACCGTGTACATTGTATACGATCGTATACAACTTGAATATTCAAGCTATATATGATCGTGTACATTGTATACGATCGTATACCCTTGAATTTTCAGTTTTCTTTTTTCTTTTTTCCTTGATTGTTTTTAGTGTATACGGGACGTATAATACATGCGTATATGAAATACGGATCGTATACGGGACGTATAATACGTGCGTATATGAAACTTATACGAGTTTTGTACGGATCGTATACGATAGGTATAATATGGATCGTATACGAGATGTATAATACGTGCATATATGAAATGTATGCGAGCTTTGTACAGATCGTATACACCTCGTATAATACGTGAACATTAATCGCATAATACTTACCGACCTGTGATTGTTATTGTTTACAGACGATTTGGTTGAATCATCAGCGGCTGGAGGACGTAGAGCTCTTCGAGCTCGAGGTCGAGGTCGGGGACGCGGACGGGAACGAGGTCAGGAGGAGGAGGTTGTAAATGATTTTACGAAAATGGTGTGGTTTGTTTGTGCTATCCCCCGAGGTACGGCTGCCCACAGGTTTTTGGGTAGATTACGCGAGATGGAGGTAGATGCGCACTGGACAATTGATATTGGTTTTTTAACCGAGATTGAATCGATCGGTCGGGCCCGGGAGCTCATGTCAGCTACCTCCACGTGGGCCCGTTTATTTGAGGTCGCCCGAGAGCTGGCCCACATGGAGATTACTTTAGAGTTTTTATGTACGCTTGTATTTACGGACACCCGGGGTAGGGGTTTACATCATTTTTTGGATACCACCGCGGTTTCGTTTTCTCTTTGCGGGGAGGCTCGCCGGTTGACGCTCCCCCAGTTTGCTGTTGCCTCGGGTCTGTACTCACAGGAGGAGTCAGTATCCCAGGCATTTTTGGATGCGCCGACCACCACGTCCTCTAACGTGTTGTGGCCCTGGTGGCGCACTATTGGGACGAGGGAGTTCGCGACACCGCGTTCATGATACTCGAAGGCGCGGGTGTCGCGCGTGTACGACCCGTTACACCAATACCTACATCCGTGTATTGCCGTGACGATTGCGGGTCGGCACGATAGTAGGGAATGGGTCACACAAAATGACATGTTCTTCTTGCACGACTTACTTACCAGCAGGGGGGGGGGCTTGGCATACAAGTTAGCCACATACTTCGCCGAGTACACTTTTAAGCGTACCTCTAGCCACATTAGCTTTGGCGGCTTCGTCACCCATCTAGCGAAGCACTGGCCGCGCCGCTTGTCGCCGCACGTGGTTCTGGATATGACCGTTACACACCAGATTGATCCGGTATGTAGGGCCACAACGTGCGCGATGAAGATTGCTCACGAGGTGCTACCATAAAAGGTCCGGGTGATTTGGTCGTATGATGAGGGTCGTACCGAGTGGTACCCATGGTAGCCACTACCGACGGAGGTGGGCCAGGGGCGAGGGTGAGGGAGGCGAGGGAGAGGAGGCGGGGGAGGCGGGGTACAGGGACAATTCATGCTGCGGTCGATAGACCGCAGATGGGTGTGGAGGATGTACAAGGTGATCGCCCGTACGGTCGACGAAGCGTGAGACCACGTGTGATGCCTCCACCGGTGGTGGAGGAGAGAGTGGCTCAGGTCGAGTCGGATGTAGCTGCTGTACGGGTTGACGCATCCCGTATATAGAGCGACGTACAATGGATGGTCGAGGCGATTATTGCTATCCATTCTAGCACACCCCTACCTCCACGAGCTGGCGCTGCACCACCATCACCACCACCATCGCTGGCGCTCCACGAAATTGGCAAACAAGTTAGCCACATACTTCACCGAGTACACTTTTAAGCGTACCTCTAGCCACATTAGCTTTGGCGGCTTCGTCACCCGTCTAGCGAAGCACTGGCCGCGCCGCTTGTCACCGCACGTGGTTCTGGATATGACCGTCACACACCAGATTGATCCGGTAGGTAGGGCCACAATGTGCGCGATGAAGATTGCTCACGATGTGCTACCGGAAAAGGTCCGGGTGATTTGGTCGTATGATGAGGGTCGTACCGAGTGGTACCCATGGCAGCCACTACCGACGGAGGCGGGCCAGGGGGCGAGGGTGAGGGTGAGGGTGACGGGGGTGAGAGAGGCAAGGGAGGGGAGGCGGGGTACAGGGGCAGTTCATGCCGCGGTCGACAGATCGCAGATGGGTGTGGAGGATGTACAAGGGGATCGCCCGTACGATCGACGAAGCGTGAGACCATGTGTGATGCCTCCATCGGGGGTGGAGGGGAGAGTGGCTCAGGTCGAGTCGGATGTAGCTGTTGTACGAGTTGACGTATCCCGTATACAGAGCGATGTACAGTGGATGGTCGAGGCGATTATTGCTATCCATTCTGGCACACCCCTACCTCCACGAGCTAGCGCTGCACCACCACCACCACCACCATCGTCGTAGCTTCTTATTGTATTTTGGTTTTGTTGTTTTACATTTGAAACATTGTAAATATTTATCTTTTGTTGTTTTAGATGTAAAACATTGTAAATATTAATCTTAGGGTTTACATTTTATCGTGTTTGTTTAATAATTGTTATCGTATTGTTTATCATATGCACATATTTTGCTTATCCGATATATATAAAAAATAATACGACAAATACTATTGTAATGTAGAGGTTTCACATAATAAAGTGGAAAATTATTCAACGTTATTAGTGCGTTTAATTACAAAATCGTAACATAATCCGATATATCTAAATAATACGGCAAATGCTATCTAAACAATTACTAAAACTTACTAAACGGTTGTTTGGTTTCACATAAAAAATTAATATACGGGTCGTATAACAGTATACGACCCGTATACATTTGTTAAAAACCCAAAAGACCCGATAAAACCTCACAAAATAAACACATTAGGTCGTATAACATTATATTGCTCGTATACAATTGTATACGGCTCGTATAATGTTATACGACCCGTATATATGTAAAAAAAAATCCACTGCATCTATTTCTGTGCAACAACATTTTATATGGACCATATAATGTTATACAGCGCCCATGACATTACAGCCTAGTGACATCTTGGGGGTGGGATAAGGCTTATGACCATTAGGTCATGAGTTCGATTCCCACAAGGAGGTTTTTCCCCAGATTTATTGGGTTTCCTCCTGAATTGGTGTATAGGCATTATTGGCTAGTGGAGATGGATATGATCGGGTGGTTCCACTAGTGGCACAATGATACTACAGTAGTCCGTCAGTGATCCAAATTTGCCGTTAAAAAAAATGTTATACGGCCGTATACATCTAGAGATATGAAAATAAGAAAATAGGGATGTGAGAATACTAATCCCATAATAAATTAAGATGCATATAAATTGGAGCTAATATAGATGTAGATTCTCAAAGTGAGATTGACAATCCCAAATTATATGGATGTATATTCTCAAAGTGAGATTGACAATTCCAAAAGGATTTTATAACGATTTTGAAATTGTTTGAAATTTATTGTGAAGCGGTAAAATCATGATAGATGTGATTATAGTTTGCAAATCGTATCTCATTAGATGGTTAACTTAGAAGAATTCTTTCATGTTATAAACTAGATTATTGTCATAGCTCGCGCGTTGCGGCGATGACGATTTTTTTAATAATTGGCGGCACATTATGCGTTAACCATATGAAAACGTGTGTTTCGATGTATCCGATCAAACTCAGTGTAGCCTATATAAGCATTGCGGTTACAAAAGAAATAGAATTGAACCCGGGTTGGTTCGTTTAGTGAGGGTTTCCCCTAACCACTAATCCACCCTTACCTTTGTATCAAGACTTAGCGACGTCAAAACGTATAGTAACTCAAATTTTGTACCGTTAAATGAAAAGATATTATTATTTGACCCGACTCGCTTCCGAACACAGTTTACGTAAAAACATAGAACAACCGAAAACGTACGCAAAAATAAACACGGAAACATATTATATTTGACCAGACTTGTTTCAAAAAAAAATTATGCCGAAACGTGAATTTATATCGTTTTCGTTGAAACGTGAATTATATCGACGTGTACATTAAAATAAGCACATGAGAAAATACTGTTTTTTAAAGTTACATAAAAAAGTAGAATAGCGGAAAACATTCATAAAAATAAGCATGAAAATGTGTTATTTGACCCGACTCGTTTCCGAAAAATTATGTCGAAACATGAATTTATACTGACACGTACATAAAAATAACTATGTGAGAAAACAATTTTTTTTCTTTTTAGCTAAATAATGAAAATGCGTGGGGTAAATTTTAAAATATGAACTCAATGGGGTGAAAATGACAATTTATAAAATTTGTACAAAATGTAGGGGTGAAAATGAGTATTTTGAAAGTATAGGATTTAATGTCACCGACCTTTATTTATAAGAAGATACTAGTTTCTTAACCGGTCGCGCGTTGCGGCGCCGCCACGTGATAAATTATAGTCAATTTACGTTGAAACTTAAGAGGAATATGATTTACACCTTTGTTAAAAGAACTCAATGCTTGTAATGATTTACTATCACCATTTAAAGGTTTAAAATATACACATCGGAGTTAATTCCATTCCGTTTTGTACATAAGATATACAACTATTTTTATTCATATTTTTCAAAATTCTTGGGAGATTAGATCTCTGTTTTTACAACTTTCTGTTATAAGGCGGGATCGTACGATAATACTGACGTGGTAAAAGGCGCGTTCACAAACCTCGTAACCAACATCAAAACATTGCAGCGAACCGGGTTACGATGGTGAAATAGGCGTGGTTAAACTCTTAAAAAGAAGGTAAGCTTTGTGGTTGTAAAATACTCTTAGTAGACATGAATTCTAGTTTTGAAACAAAATTGATGTCGAAAACGTAGACCAACTCAAAACTTACGTAAATTAAACACTTGGGTGGTGGCGTCATATCACATATGCGGCGTGATAAAGTATAGACTACAATTGACCCAACTCGTTTCTGAACTAGATTTACGTCGAACGTCGAAACATATAGAAACTCAAGTTTATATCGTCGAATAAAACGTATTATATTTGACCCGATTAGTTTTGAAACAAAATTTACGTTAAAATGTAGTACAACTCAAAACGTATATAAAATATATTATTTTATAATTGACCCGACTTATTTCCAAACAAAAATTACATTAAAACGTAGACAAACTCGAATTTATAATGTCGCGTGTATAAAAATAAAAAAAACATAAGAAATTAGTTTTAGGGTAAAGTCAAAACTTTAGAAAGTTGACGGGGTCAAAATAACATTTACAAATTTGAAGGCAAATAGATTTATGGATGGAATCAGGTATGCAATATTTACAAACAAGGGTACTCGGTTACTCGGGAAAAATCAATATACTTTTAATGTCCAATAAGGATCAACTAGCACAAAAATACTTTGATGTCAAGGTAATCACGATGAATAGTCATCGACTTCGAAGAAAGGCTATCAGATATGAATCAGAAGGGAACAACTTGTATCAATATCTCAATTTCAATTCAAATATGAGTTTGATTCACATTCCATTTTCAGAGCTTTAGACAACGTTATTATACAATAAGGTATAAGCTGCATTCGTAGAACATTGAGAAGACACATAAACAAAAACCACATAAACGAAGAACTATTCTCCAAAAAAAAAATATGATTCTACTTGAATGGAATTTAGGCATGTTTTAATCGCCCCTGGCATTATAATGGATAGACAAATAAAGCAGTCATGTAAAACATGAACATCTAATCTTTTTTCTTCTTTTACGTTTTTTTTATTCTTGTTTCCACTTCAACTAATATCATAAGGGTGTAAGGGTGGAAGCGGTAAAGGGTCGGTAAATCCCTTTACCGCTTGGGGAACACCACCGCCACCATTATATTTACCGTGCGGCAACCAAATTTCGGTGATGAATCCCCACGTCATATCCACTCGATAATTTGACCGTTTGTGTTGATGTCAAACGGCTTTATAGCCGTTACACTTTTTTTTTTTTGGATAAATGAGCTTTCGCCCGACAAACTTTTATAAATAGAATAACTAGTTACATGTATTTTAGAGGGGCATAACCCCCCCCCCCCCCCAGAACTAACCACTTGGACGCCCAAAACATGCTTTGGGGACCACCTAACCGAAAACCATACAATACCGACTACAATGTTAATTCTAGTAGGCATTATATCCTTTTCTAGCGACACACTAAACCAACCCATAAACAAAAAACAAGCAACTATACTTACCGCTAACACCCAAGTGAATAGGGCCTTTAATCCAATCCTTGTCAAACCCACTTATAGGCCTTCCTCAGGCCCAGAACACATCGGGCAGAAAAGCAAAACAAACCCAATAGCCATGGGCCTTCATCACTGGGCTAAGACTAGCTGCAAAAAAGAAACCAGTTTGGGGCCAAGCAAAAAGTAGACCGCACACTTAAAAAAAAAAATTAATTTGTTTTTCTATTTTAAATCCAGTTATCCATCTCATTTTCACCCAATTCACATACTCACACTTAAATCTCAATTTTCTCATACTCTCAATTTTCTCATACACTATGATAGACAAAACGAGGGTGATGGAAAGAAAAAGGTTTCAGGCTCCGCACACTCTCAACCTCCATATATTTACACCCATACTACATAACTGGGTTTTTACAACATCCAACCCCAACACGATTTCCACCACGATTATTTTCATTCTCACAAGGTCTAACGATGGTTGCACCCGGTCAGGCCCGGCCCAATGGCCATTTAAGTGAAGCAAGGGCTTTAGGCCTCCAAAAATTTAGGGCCTAATTGGAAAAAAAATTATATATAAATTTAGCTTGTATATTAATATATAATTTTATTGCTTAGTGTTGTTGTAGCTAAGTAGCTTAGTGGTAAAAAATCCATCTTTTCTTCATGAATAGCAAAGTTCGAATCCAAGCGCCAACAGTGGATTCTTATGTTTTTACGTTTTTTACCTATTTTCTAAATTGGACAGACCTCAAATCACTTCAAATCACTGGTTGTTAAGTATTTCTTGCTAATCTATCTATATATATTGTTTATATTTCTTCAAATTGTTGGGTTTAGTTGGCCGTTAAAATTATCAATGAATTAGTTGTGTTCTGTTATTTTGATTTATTAAAATTGTTGGGTAAAATCGATGATCAAAATCAACTATTTTCATGATTTATTTTACTTGTGCAACAAAATCTTTTTGAATAACATATTTCATCAACCCAAATGAGGTCCAAGGATGATCATCATGTAACATCTTTTTTTTTTTTCACTGATATTTTTATCATTTTGATTTGGATTTTATTTTTCAGGAGAATAACTACTAGTTTTCAGTTCTTGTTATGCAAGTCTTCTATTAATCATCTAGACTTGACATTGGTTAAATTCCTTCTTTAAAGATGGATAAGGGCCTCAGGTTTTCATTTCGCTTTGGGCCTCTAAAGCAGTTGAGCCGGCCCTGCACCCGGTCGGTATGAATATCCTATAGATGCCCAAAACTTTTTTGACTCGTTTGCTTATCGGAGTCCACCGATTCAATTACCAAGAGATAATGTTGAACACATGCTTCCGATATACGATGATAACGAAGAAGAAGAATAATTTGTGCCCGAGATTCAAAACTTAGATGAAGACGAAAATGAAGATTATGTCGAAGAAGAAGAAGAACTTGAAGACGAAGATGAACCGGAAGGAAAAAGGGGTAAGGCGGATCGTCAAAATTGGACGAAGAAGCAAGAAGATGTGTTAGCCAAGTCATATGTTCATTGTAGTTTAAACAAGATAAAAGGAAATCAACAAAAAGCGGATTGTTTTTGGAAAAATGTTCTCGAACATTACAATGCAACGGTTGGAGGAAGTACCCGAACTGTTCATCAAGTCCGTTAAAAATGGAAACCTATGCAAGCAAAGTTGAACTTATTCAACGACTTTTGGTATCAAGCGGTATAATTTTTTATGTTTACATAATTTTTTATTTTTTAACTTAATATATTGTTACTTTTTTACCTTAATATATTTTTTATTTTTTAACTCAATTATTACAGTCACAATCCTTTATTTACAAAACCCGTTACACTCGACGTCCTTTAGTACTAACCAGATTAAAATTTTCAGTTAATTTTATTCACTTAAGGGTATTTTTGGTCAATTCATGTTTTTATTTAATTGTTTAATAAATAAATAAAAAATTCATATACACTCCATCTTCCCCGATTTCTTAACCCTAAAACCCTAACCATCACATCTTGACACCACCACCTCATCCTGCTGCCACCACCACCACCACATGCTACAGCCATCACTGCGGCCACACTTACAGCCCCTAACCCTTCCACCAGAAGCTACATTACCTGATGGTGGGGATACTACACTCAATCAAGAAGAATGGCCTTCAGATGATTCTGGTGATGATGATTACGATCTAGACAGAATTGAAAAACATGAAAATAGTTGCAGCAATAGCAGAGCTTGCTCTGCAGGCGAATCTTCTGACGATAATGCTGTCACCAGTAGCTAGAGTTCATTGTCACTAGACACCGTTGTTCAGTACACCTTCCTCGACTAATTGTCGGTAGCCCAATTCCGACATACCTGTCACCCATCTAGACGCCACCATCGTCGCTGACTTTAAGTCCCATCGAGAAGAACCACCGTCGCTGCTTTTTAACCACCATCGTCACATTCCAGACCCGTGAAAAACCACCATCATGAATCAATAGTTTCTATAATACTATGAGGGGTTTTGTGTCCAGTTCTAGGGTTTCAGTTACCCTGGGTTTTGCAAGGTTGTGAGGGGTTTTCTTCCAGATTTGAAGTCCGACCACAATATCGCAATCGGAGGTGGTCGGAAATTAGAGAGATAGAGAGATGTCAGTGGTCAGCGACTTAGGAACACATGACAAAAATAGGTAATCTTTTTGTTTAGGGTTTGATTTGATCTCAAAATGTGTTGTTACAACTGATTTTGTGTGAAAGAGGCAGGTGTTGGTGTGGCTTGTTGATGGCAGGTGGTTGGAATAATGTGGGTTGGTGGTGATGTTGCAGGTGTTGTGTGTTGGTGTAGGTGGTTCGGGGTGTTGTGGTGGTAGGCGGTGGTCAATGCGACAATGCTTCCAATGATTGCAACTATTAAAAATATGGGGTGATTATATATATTTAGTTATATGTATTTTTGTTTTATTTATGAAAATTATTTTGAAAGTTAAAAGACTATAAATTACCCTTATGTGATCAAAATTAACTAAAAATTGTAACTATGTTAGTGTTAAAGGACCTAAAGTGTAATTAGTTTTTCAAATAAATGATTGTGACTATAATTATTGAAGTTAAAGGGCATTCATTGCAATCCGATACAAACATAAATGACGAAAAATGTAATTTACCCAAAAAAAATTAGGACAATGAGAACAAGTGAAAACACAAGAATTTCCTTGAAAACTTTATTGATATTTTCAAAAAAAAAAAAAAAAAAAAAAAGGAAACAAGTGAAAACACAAGAGATATTTATATTTCTTACATGCTATGCTAACAAGTGTGTATATTTGTAAAACACGATTTATGAAATACAAGAATATTTAATACTAGTTTTGTACTTCTGGTTTGTATCTAGACTAGAAAACATAAAACTAAGGCGGCAAATGTTTTGTTGTAAGGGTGTTCGAAGCGGTAGTCGGCAATTCTCGGCAAACCTTTTTGCCGAGCGGCAAACACCGCCACCGAGGTTTTGCCGACGCGGGGAAGGTTATGGTGCGGGGAGGGGAAGCCGATGCGGGAAAGGTGATGTTTACGTTGGGGGGCGAGATTTCAACGGAAATATTACCGTTTTAATTAAAAAAAAAACTTTTTTTAAAAATTAAACTATAAATAACATACCAAACTATCTTCAAATTTATATCCAACCAAACCAAAAAATACCACCAATCCTTCCCAAACATCTACAAAATAAAATGGCGGATGAACTCCCGTTATGGTTCCCACCCATGAGTAGCGACGATTCATCCGATAGTAGCATTCTTTTTTTTTTTTTCAAAATCTCATCGAAGAAGCCGAACTTCAAGACACGGGCACGTCTAACCGAAGGAGATATATTGAACGTCAACGCGAGGAGGGGCATGAGACACTAATGGCGGATTATTTTGTCGAAGACCCGAAGTATAACGAAGATATCTTTCGACATAGGTTCCGTATGTCGAAACGTTTGTTTCAAAAAATTGTGGCCGACGTGTTAGAGAACGACCCGTGGTTTGAAGACGCCCCCGATGCGCGAGGTAGGAAGGGGTTTACGCCGTTGCAAAAGGTGACATCGGCTATTAAACAACTCGCAACTGGTAACACTCTAGACGAGAACGACGAGTACTTGCATATGGCCGAAAGAACTTCCACGCGAGTGCCTAGAATTTTTTTGCGACACGGTTTGCAAAATCTACGGAGCCACGACATGGCACTTTTATACCAAGCTCATGAGGAAAAACAGCACCTTCCAGGTATGTTCGGTAGCCTTGATTGCACCCATTTTGTTTGGCGATATTGTCCGACAGAGTATCGAGGCCAATTTATGCGAGGAGATCACCGATACCCGACTGTTATGCTCGAAGCGGTTGCTTCTCAAGACTTATGGTTTTGGCATGCTTTTGCCGGTCCACCGGGTTCTCAAAACGATATCAATGTGCTACAACAATCTCCTTTATTTTTAACGGAACAAAATGGAACCGCGGCAAAATGTCCATTTTATGTTAACAACCATTTATACAAACGTGGTTATTTGCTCGTGGATGGAATCTACCCTTCGTGGTCCGTGTTTGTGAAGTCGATCCCTTACCCTCACGAAGTAGACCAAAAGAAATTCAAGAGGCAACATGAGGCGGCAAGAAAAGACGTCGAACGGGCTTTTGGTGTTTTGAAGGCGAAATGGAATGTATTGAGTCGACCGATGCGAGCAAAATCCGTTAAAAAAATTAGGAGTGTCGTGTACACGTGTATTATTTTACACAACATGATTTTGAAAGATAAAGGAAAGGCGATAGCACCGGTGCACATTCGGGATGCTCCGGTCGAGCCCACTCTAGACGATACGGTGTTGGGCGAGTTGATGGATGAAGACACGCATTGGAGACTAAAACACGATCTCATAGATCATCTCGCAAGTCAAGATTTACCCCACCTTTTGGTCGATTCCGACGAAGACTGGTTTAAATTGTTTCAAGTTAATGTAATTTTATTGTTTTTTAATTTAGTGTAATTTTGATGTTTTTAATTTAATTTATGAAAGTTTATTGTTTTTTAATTTAATGTATTTATTCTACATTTATTAATATTAAATAAAATAGTGCACAAAAAAAAAGTTTACCACTTCAGCAAGTGTTTAAACCATTGCCAACACTTTTCAGCAAAGTTTAAACACTTTTGACTGATTGACATGGCGCGCTCTGATTGGTCGGTTTTTTGGTTTGCCACTCCAAAGTGTTTAACTACTCCTTACACCCTAAGGTTAAAAGACAAATGGATGATTGGGCATTTGGGCATTCATAGTATTGCAACCTCAGAGTAAGCATGTTGTTCGACGCCATGCATGGCCTTGATGATATTGATTAATGTTCTTTCAAATAACACAATTATTGTCTTTTAACCCAAAAAGCCCTTTATGTCCACGAATATAAGTTTTTTTTTCTATATAAAAACTTCTAATATTCCAAAATAAAGTAAAATTCAATTATTTGGTATTTGGTTTCATTAGTGCGTATGTTACAAGCTATGCTTATATCTTATCATCCAAAAGCTTGGATGACAAGTATACTACATTGATATAATAATAGATCGAAGTTTTCAATATTCTCCTTTTTATATAAAAAAATGATATACAAAACGAATCTTTTACACTTGACGGTTGTATAAAGTCTGTTTAAAACTGACGTTTTGCATATAAGCTTTTGATATTTCATTTCAAAAATGTTGTTCACCAAAGCCTAATATAAAACCCATGACAGCATGCCATTGACAAATAACGCACTTCAATTTACTTTTGCTTAAGAGTCTTCAAACACAAGGCAGGTTGATGGAGGGCAACTAATTTGAAGAAGTTAGCTAACCAAACTTTGAGATTAAACTTGCGGATTCAAGCTTGATTAAGAACCAGTGCCAACATATGTGTACCTAGGACTGTAGACGAACTGAATGTTCAACGAACCGTTCGTGAACTGTTCGACGGAAGTTCGTTTACGTTCGTTCTTTTAATAAACGAACGGACATGAACAAGGAATTTCGTTCAATTAGTTAAATGAATGAACATGAATGAGGTCTCGTTCGTTCAACTGTGTTCGTAAACATTCGGTAATGTGTTCGTGAACATTCGTTCATTTATGTTTGTTCATGTTTGTTTGTTTGTGTTGTTAATTAAAGATTTTTTTACTTTTATATATTTTATCTAAACTTTTTTGTATTCTCTAACTTTTATTTATTTATTTTATTACCCTAACAATTAAACTACTAAACTCTATTTCTACTTTGTTCATGCATCGTTCCTATTTCTTTTCTTATTATTCACATCGAAAAATACTATTAACCTCCGTTTCATGATTAGGGCTTCAAGTTCTAGTGTTGCTCTCTCCGCCATCCACCTTTAGCCTTCATCGCTTCGCCGAACTTATTTGTGTTTGTTTGTGTTCGTGAACCGTTTGTGAAAACATTCATTTCCTTAATAAACGGACACAAACATAATATCTCATTCGGTAAGTGTTCATGAACTGTTCGTGAACACAATTATTTCCTTAACGAACGAACAAGAACAAGGTCTTCTTCGTGTTCGTTCGGTTCGTTTACAGCCAGTGGCAGACGCAAGATTTTTTTCCATTGGGGTCCATTTTTTGTGTAAGAACTTTTCACAACCAAAAATTAAGATTTCCGGGTTGGTCATTGTAGTCGGGTTAGGGCTAGGAAATAATGTAGAAGCAATTAGTGGACATGAAACCACTACATTACTAAGAACCGTTTTTAAGCATCAAGTTATCAAATAGTGGTGATTAATAAGTTGTTTGGAACCAACAGCTACCTAAACAACACAATTACTTCGAATAACTTCAAAATTTTGTTTAAGTTTTTTTTTTATTAACGCCACTGTATGTTTGAAGTCTTCTTTAGTAATGAAATGTGAAATAGGAAGTCAATATGAGTTTTAAAACACTAGTTTAATATTGATGGGAAAAAATAAACTAAAAAAACAAGATATGTAACTCTTGAATTTGAGATCTATTTGTTAGAACACAAGGGGTTTTACCACCACACCATATTTGCTTTTAATACTATGGAGTCCAACTAAATTATTTTATGGGATCTTTGAAAAATTTAACATACTGACTCTACTAGTTTAAAAGAAAAATATTAGGGTTCGTGGATGTGACAACCCTCACTAAACCAGGTATCCGTACGACTTAATTAATAATTAATTACTGCTTAATTACTGTGCTTGCTTAATCTTGTGGATAAACTGCTACTTGAATACTGATACATGCATATACGTGCATCATACTTTACTTACCGTCACTACATTATTTACATGCTGAACCTTAGTGACAAACATGATGCACAAAAAGCACAGTAGCACTATAAACGGATAACCTATTGAACATGCTGATAAAGCCAGCATCAGGCAGACACTGCCTCTAAGGCCTGTATGAGCCAGAAATATTTTACTACACTAGTGGTGAGTGTAGGGATACAAGGGTTGTAGAACTGCGTCTCTAGGAATAAGTTACAATGACTGGATGTGCCTAAAACGTGCTCTAAGTACAAAATTCAGCACTTTACATAATAATTCAGCATTAAGCTACCTAATAAAGTGCCAAGACATGAGGAAAATATTCCCGACACTTTGGAGGAATAAGTTGTGTCACTAAAAGTAATAATAACGACACTTTAAAGCTTTGTTAAGCACTTTAACGGATCTCTATCCAACCGAACAACTGGACTATACCCGGAACATGAAAATATTGTTAATAACATTACTTATCTTTTTCTGAGCCAGTTAGGGTACCTGAATACCCTAACACCCGCAATAAAGCACAACACACTACTAACTGGGTTAATAACTTAACTAACTAATGTCTAACTATTTAGTTCAAAACTAACTAATTACCCCCCCCCCCTTTACGAATTCGGTCCCCAAGGGGACACCCCTTTGTACTTGCTAGATTATTATAATCTCATTTGTCTAATATCTATTAGACATAAAATCTTTTGGATAATGATCTTGAGTTTGCCTATAAGTTCCAAGTTTAACCCACCATTACACACACTTAATAAACATCACACAAACACTCCCTCTCTCTCAAAGGCTTCGGCCGAACACCCCCTCTACATTCATCATATTTTTCGGTTTTGATCACCTCATCTCAAGACCATTCGAGTGTTAAGGATCACCTACAAGGAGGCTTGGTGCATTCGGAACTCAGAGGACCTCACTCTATTGCTTTTATCCTCTCATTTTGCGCTTAGATTCTTCCCTAGCCTCGAGCTAGTAGTAAGTTGCTATAATCACCCTCTCGAACTATTTTGAAGTGGTTAATATGATTTGTAACGGTTAAAACTCGTAATCTTACAAAATGACACACAAAAGTTTACTAAAAATGCTTGTAATGATGGTTAAAAGCTCATATGTTGTGTAAATCTTGTAGTAATTGATTTGTGTGATTATTTGGACCCGATCTATGTTGTGGTAGCTCGGATCATCGTTTAACCCGGATTGGTCATGATCAAGGATGATGACATAAAGCTTGTTTAAGAGTAACAAGGGTTAAAGGATGAAACTCTACCACACGCGAATCATGAACTTGTGTAAAAGCGATTTAGCTTGTGAAATAGTGTTTAAAACTAGTAGATCTACGGATCTACAAGCGGTATTTTCAAAGAACCAAGTATCAAAGAAATCATGTTTTCTAAAGACGGATCTTACACTAACACGAATGATTTTTAGAACACACAAGTGTATAAACACTTGTGTAGCACAAAGTTTCGACAAAATAACTATTTTTGTAAAAGATGACGAGAAGTTGTAAAGACGGAATTTCCCTAAAAACGAGGTTTTTACGAAATCGGATTGCTTTATATAGAGATCCGCTAAAAGTAATGGGATTTACTTCATAATATTAGAAAACCACAAGTTCATGTGATTTTTGCAACTTATATATATTTGTTGACTAGTTTGTTGTCTTGAACATTGTTTTGGTTAAATAAGAAAAATGGTTGATTTGATTTATAAAAGAAAATGATACGCTTGAAAGCGTGGCCACCTCCAGTTACAGAGGAAACTCTGGCAAAATTTTTCTAAAAACCTAACACTTAGAATTATCTTCACTATAAGTGTTAGAAATACTTTTCGACTTGTTTTCAAAATATAGATTTCGCCACGACTTTATTTACAAAATATCGGAGGTGGGATTTCACAAAATAAAACGCGATAAATATATATTTAGTAAATATATTTATTTTTCACAACGTCACTTATCAATTATTTTGTGAAGTGTATAGATATTATTTTTAGGGTAAAAATAATATTATCGAATGTTAACGAATCCAAAATAATACGAACGCCTCTACGATAAATACATAAGTTACACCGGTAATTATTATTACCATTCGATCATTAAAACGTAACTTACACATTTTAAGAAAATATGACTTAACGCGTATTTTTGTCAAGGTATTATTTTGGGAAAATTATGTGTAATAGAAAATATAATATTTTTGAGGAAAATAATTATATTTTGGAGTTAGGAATAAATATATATTAAGTGAGACTTAATAATATATTTCAAAGATTATACGAACACACATGTATTAAATCCCCCATCCTTGGGAAGGAAAATGATTACCAAGTATACAGAATGTAAACACGAAATAGTTGTCTAACTATTTCCCGAAAACTTAAACCTTAAAGCTAAGGCACGGCCGTCCGTCTAATAGAGTTAGTACGTGTAGGTCGTCACACAGCTGCTTGATTTGGAGGTATACTTGGTAGAGACGCACCACTGTGAGTTCATGTCCCCCTTTTCTCTTAACTGTTTTCAGTTTTCTAAACTACGGGGGTGAAATACATGTTACTTTGATTACAAGTACTTTATACATGGTATGGTTAGCGTAAGGAGGTTTACTACTTAGATCATGTGAGTGGGTAGCAGCAACATGAGGCCATTAGTCCTCATGGTAGGACCGAGGGACAGGAGCGGTAGATCTATCTGGGTGTAGCGAGCCCAGCCCCAGGCCAAACTAGAAACAGACCTCTGGGTGACTTCGTGCCCGACGCATAAATCTGCTAGGTTTGAGTCTCCCTACTTGCACTTCACACATATCAATGGCCTTGCAAACCATTGGTGATCTCAATTCCCTTATTTGCTACATACCAGGATTTTTATACTTACAAAGGTTTATTTACTCACTTACACATGAACTCGCTCAACATTATTGTTGATTTTTCAACTTACATGTATTTCAGGGAATTAAAGGATCTGGCGCGGTATGACACGTTTTCCCGCTGCACTAGTTACGAGGTCATCCGGGTTTAGGGAATGTGACTCTTTCCTGGACAAGTCACAGTCCTTAAACTATGCTTATGTTATGTTGTGTTGTGTTTGTTGAACAATGTTTATGTCGTTAGGATGTGTTTCCGTTAAGACAATGTTATTGTATTTGGTTTTTAAAACTTAATCGAATGGATGATCTTGCATGGTTTTATTTCATATAGCTTTGTTATGGTTAAGCTATGGTATTAAGAAGTCACACCAAATTAACCACGCTTCCGCAAAGCCAGGGTGTGACAGCTTGGTATCAGAGCTCTGATCATAGCGAACTAGGATTCCTTCTCGAGTCTAGACTATGATCACTAGGGCTCTCACGAAAATATTTTTACACTGCATACCACTCAAGTCCAGATCCAAAACTTTTTACAAACAAATGTTGAGCACATTTATTTATTATTTATAGGCTCAGTCTGGGAGGCTGAGGCTCGGTCTGGAGGACCGAGGCTCGGTTTAGGAAACCGAGGTAGTTGCCTAGTAGGACTAGGGAGAGCAGTCTAAGAGGCTGGGAGAATTGGCTAGTGGGACTAGGAAGAGCAGTCTGAGAGGCTGGAAGAATTTGGCTAGTAGGACTAGGAAGAGCAGTCTGAGAGGCTGGGAGGCTAGTGGGACTAGGAGAATTATTTGAATGCTTACTTGGTGACTTGTGTGATTATTTGATTGGATGATTGACTATTTGTGCATGTTTGTGTTTGTGTTACAGACACCATGGACTCGTCTGGCACAGGTGACTCAGACACCACAGGACCTAGACCTATAGTATCAGATGACCTAGAGTCTTCAGAGCACGAGGTCCACACATCCGACGTTACTAGCACGGACGAGGACGACTTTCAGCCCTTTGCTTTACCTGATGGTGCTGATGAGCTCGCTGATGGCCCTTTGGCCGGGGACCTACCGTTAGTGGAGATCCCTGCTCCCATACCCTTAGCTGTTTATCCTGCTTACGATTTGCTTCTCGACGCCGACGATGATGGCGACGTCGATCTGTATGATGATGAGCCCTTAGAGGAGGATGTTCAGGGCGAGGCCCTTCTTGCTGCTGGTGATCTCTTGATGATCGCAGATGCTCCCGCCGAGGAGTCACCCGCTCACTCTCCGGTCCCAGACTCTTTCGAGTCTGTGGCCTCCGCACCTTCACACACCTAGAGTGCGCAGCACTTCTCACATGGATCAGATCCCGACCAGGCATCCTCTGTTGCCCCTATTCCTAGTTTTGCTTTCGACCACGATGATGTGGAGGATTCCGATCCTGTCTTTCCCCCAGGATTCGACCCAGATCAGGATATAGAGTTTATACCCATGGATCAGCCTATGGAGGACCCAGTCGACCCAGTAGACCCAGTTGATCCCATCGATCCCGAGTTTGATTTTGAGATGGCCTTTGATGATCCCGAGCAGCCACTGGACCCTGCTCCTGACCCAGTGCTTGAGCATGACCCTGCTCATGCTGGCATACCTATTGAGCCTGTCATTGCTGACCCACCTATTGATGATCACCCAGTGGATGCTCCGTTGTTTGAGGGCGATCATGTCATTGCTGCTGATCATGTTGATCCCCCACTTATTGCTGATGCACCAGTTGACCCTCTTGTTGCACCTCACCATGATCCTATGCCAGTTCAGTTTGATCTTGCACTTTTTGATGCACAGATGGACCCACGAGATGAGCACGCCCAGCATGGGTGGATTCCTGCTGATGACGAGGTCCCACCTATTCCCCCTCAGATCACTGATACCCGTCACATTGATACCTCCTTTTCATTTCCTCGGTTTACACCTCCAGCGCGACCTGGAGAGGGTTCTTCGGCTCACCCTTTTGGACATGTACCGGTATCTATCCCTGCTATACCACCGTCTGCTACCTTTCCCCCTGTTTCTCCATTTGATGTGGCACCTTTTGATCCCACCAGTGAGCCGTTTCTCTGGTCATCACCACCTCCCATGACACCGACCGACCCTTACCATCGTTTCCATATGGGATATTCCATTGAGGATGTTTTGATGTCTTTTGTTGCCCAGCACGAGGCACACACGCAGCGCATTCAGGAGCTTGAGAGAGCCCAGCCGCCGCCGTGTCAGTGCCAGGGTCAGACCCACTCTCCTTTGCAGCCCTCTCGACCTTTACCACCAGACTATGCTGCACGCCTTTTTGCCCTAGAGCAGCAGGTTGCTTCTTTCTTGCGTACCCAGAGAGCCATGGAGGAGGACTGGCTCCATTTGCGTCGCTTGTTTTACACTCACTTTCCCCCTCCTCCACCGCCATCCGTGTAGAGCTCTTCAGTACCGTATGGGTAGACGCTGGTGAGAAGACGACGATTGCTTTTGACTGCACAACATTTTTGGAGACTACATTTTGATTCTGACTTTTGTTGATCATGTATATGGGATGTATTGACACTGATTTGATATAGTTTTTGGACTAGGGTGATGTAGCCCTTAGTCGACTGATGTTGTATGACACTGTGATGTACTTGTACGCTTACTATGTGGTCTCAATATATGGCAATCGCAGTATTCTCATCATATTTGATGTTTTGATTGATTATTTATGTTTTATAACATGGGATGTTGTGTGATTGATATGATTATAACATGAGATGTTATGTACTATTACTATCATAATAAAGCGTACGTATTATAACATGGGATCTTTATTATGGCCTGACCGACGTAAACCCATCTTTTAGAAGATGCCGCCGAGACGTCAAACGCCGATGCCTACCAATGAGGCAGAACTCCAGCAAATTATCGCTGCTGCCATCGCACAATACGCCGCCTCTCAAGGAGGGACTAGTGGAAGCAACTCTGGCAACACTGGCAACAACAACAACCCGCCTCATGGTAATACTAAGTCATTTAGACATACCATGACCTAATTGGATATCTATAGCAAAGATGCTAATGCCGTTCACATGTTACAATGTGTGTGCAGGGTGCACCTATAAGCAGTTTCTAGACTGCAAACCGGTCAACTTTGATGGCACAGGAGGTGCTGTCGCCTTTGTTCGTTGGGCTGAGAAAACTGAATCTGTTCTTCGCATGAGCAAATGCGCACTAGATCAGCAAGTCACCTACATTTCTGGGCTATTTCTGGATGGAGCCCTCTCTTGGTGGAATTTGCAAGTATAGACACTTGGTGAAGCTGCTGCCTACGCGCTAACCTGGACCGAACTGAAGGAACTTATGCGCAAAAAGTACTGCTCTCGCGCGGAAATTCAAAGATTGGAAACTGAGTTCTGGCATTTGAAAATGGAAGGTCCAAAGATCGCAGAATACGTTCAGAGGTTCCATGACTTATCGCATGTGGTACCCTACATGGTCACTCCGGAGTTCAAGCGGATTGAACGTTTCATTTGGGGATTAGCTCCTCAAATCATAAGCATGGTGACCTCATCCAAGCCTGCGACAATTACTGAGGCAATTGATCTGAGCGTGGCTCTCACAGAGGAGGCTATTCGCCTGAACAAGTTCGATGATGCTGAGCCTAAGAAGAAAGAGACTCACGTCGAGTCATCAGGAGGTAACAAACGGAAGTTCTCGAACTTCAAGCAGGGCGCCAGTGTGGTGGTTAAGAAAGGAGGATCAGGCACGCCAGCTCAGGTTACAGCTGGTAGTGGAAAGAAAGGAAAAGGATATATGGGCACCCAGCCCAAGTGTAATACCTGCCAACGCCACCATTCTGGCCATTGTAGTGTGAAAGTATGCGAAGCATGTGGAAAGCCGAGCCACTTGAAGGACACTTGTTGGGCCACTGCTGGCCAGGGAGGCCAGGGAGGATTCAGAAACAGAAATAACAACCGGGGTGGGAATGGAAATCGCCCACAAGGAAACAATGGAGGTAATGGGAATCGAGGCAACAATGCTAATCAAGCGGGCACCGTGAATCATAACCAAAGGAATAATCAAGCTGGTGGAAACGGGCAGAGACCCGGATGATTTAACTGTGGTGATATCAGGCACTTTAAGAGGAACTGCCCAGAGTTAAACCAAGCCCGTGGAAGAGTGTTTAATATTGAAGCGAGGGAGGCGCGCCAGGATCCCAATGTCGTTACTGGTACGTTCCCTGTAAACCAACGCTATGCATCCGTTTTATTTGATACTGGCGCCGATTATAGCTTCGTGTCGTTAGAGTTTAAAAATATGCTTGGTTTAGCCGCTAGTAAATTAGATATTCCGTACTCAATCGAATTGGCTAATGGGAAGTTAGTAGAAGCCAATGAAGTTATCAGAGGTTGTGTGATCGAATTGGGAGAGCGTGAGTTTGCTTTGGATCTACTACCAGTCCAGTTGGGAAGCTTCGACGTGGTGGTAGGAATGGATTGGTTATCAGGCAACAAGGCTGAAATAGTTTGTCACGAAAAGGTCGTTCGTATCCCGACCGAAGATGGAGAAACGATTGTGGTACATGGCGAAAAGCGCGATACGCCTTTAAGAATCATCAGCTGCCTGAAAGCACGAAAGTGTTTGCAGAAGGGATGTGTTGCCTTCCTGGCACACATTGTGGATAAGAAGGCTGCTGAGCCGAGAATAGAAGACATCCCTGTCGTGAGGGAATATCCAGAAGTCTTCCCAGAGGACTTACCTGGACTGCCACCTCAGAGACAAGTAGAGTTCCGCATTGACTTAGTTCCAGGCGCCGCGCCTGTGGCTAAGGCACCTTATAGACTTGCTCCGTCTGAGATGCAGGAACTGTCGACACAACTTCAAGAGTTGTTAGACAAGGGATTTATCCGACCAAGCTTCTCGCCTTGGGGAGCTCCAGTTCTGTTTGTCAAGAAGAAGGACGGTAGTTTTCGTATGTGTATTGACTACCGGGAGTTGAACAAGCTGACGATCAAGAATAGATACCCTCTGCCAAGGATTGATGATCTGTTTGACCAACTGCAAGGCTCAAGCTTTTATTCAAAGATCGATCTTCGATCTGGATACCATCAGTTAAGGATACAAGAGGAGAGTATCCCAAAGATAGCCTTCAGAACTCGTTATGGGCACTACGAGTTCCTAGTTATGCCGTTTGGGTTAACAAATGCACCTGCAGTGTTCATGGATTTGATGAATAGAGTTTGCAAGCCGTACTTGGATAAGTTCGTGATAGTGTTTATCGACGACATCTTGATTTATTCAAGGACAAAGGCTGAGCACGAACAGCATCTAAGAGCTATTTTGGAGCTGCTGAAGAAGGAACGGTTGTATGCCAAGTTCTCTAAGTGTGAGTTTTGGCTACGTGAAGTACAATTCCTTGGGCACGTGGTAAATGGAGATGGAATCCACGTGGATCCCACCAAGATCGAAGCGATTAAGAATTGGGAAACGCCAAAGACGCCAACCGAGATTCGACAATTCTTGGGTTTGGCTGGCTATTATCGAAGATTCATTGAGGATTTTTCAAAAATCGCTCAACCATTGACGCTCCTCATGCAGAAAGATACGAAGTTTGATTGGGGAATCAAACAGGAAGAAGCGTTCCAGATATTGAAGGATAAGCTCTGCAATGCGCCAATCTTAGCACTACCAGAAGGTACAGATGGTTTTGTGGTATACTGCGACGCTTCGCGTCAAGGATTGGGTTACGTGTTGATGCAACGCCAAAAGGTTATTGCTTACGCATCACGTCAATTGAAAGTGCACGAAAAGAACTATACCACACATGATTTGGAACTTGGCGCAGTGGTATTTGCATTAAAGATCTGGAGACACTACCTTTATGGTACAAAGTGTACAATTTTTACAGATCACAAGAGCCTACAACACATATTCAACCAGAAGGAGCTGAATATGAGGCAAAGACGTTGGGTTAAGTTGTTGAACGATTACGACTGCGAGATAAAGTATCATCCAGGGAAGGCGAATGTGGTCGCCGATGCCCTAAGTCGAAAGGAGAGGATCAAGCCCATAAGGGTTAGGGCCTTAGAAATGATTATCCGAACCGATCTTTCCTTGCGCATTCGTGCCGCGCAGAAAGAAGCTCTCAAAGAAGGAAACCTTGAAGAAGAATATCTCCGTGGGATGGAGAAGCTACTGGTACCAAACGAGGAAGGAACGTTATGTTTTGAGAAAAGGATTTGGGTTCCTTTGTTTGGAGGTTTAAGGAAGGTTATTTTCGATGAAGCTCACAAGTCGCGGTACTCTATCCACCCTGGAGAGGATAAGATGTACCAGGATCTCAAAGATTATTATTGGTGGCCTAGGATGAAAGGCGATGTTGCTGTTTATGTGAGCAAATGTTTAACATGCGCTAAGGTTAAAGCCGAATATCAGAAGCCTTCAGCACTTCTGCAACAACCCGAGATTCCCAAGTGGAAATGGGAACAAATCTCCATGGATTTTATTACAAAGTTGCCAAGAACGCCAAGAGGCCATGACACTATTTGGGTAATAGTGGACCGATTAACGAAGTCAGCACACTTCTTACCTATCAGAGAGAAGGATAATACGAGCAAGTTGGCTGAAATTTACATGAGAGAGATCGTTACGCGCCATGGAGTACCTCTCTCGATCATCTCTGATAGAGACGGAAGGTTTGTGTCAAGGATATGGCAATCCTTCCAAGAAGCTTTTGGCTCGCCATTCGAAGACATGATGAGAGCGTGTGTTATGGATTTGGGAGGTAGCTGGGATAAACATTAGCCACTGGTCGAATTTTCATACAACAACAGCTACCACACCAGTATTGGTGCCGCGCCATTCGAAGCTCTTTACGGACGCAAGTGTCGATCACCCCTATGTTGGGCTGACGCAGGTGATAGACAACTTGTTGGTTCCGGAATCGTCCAAGAGACGACAGACAAGATTGCGCAGATCCGAAAACGCATCGAAGCAGCTCGTGAAAGACAGAAAGCCTATGCAGATCCAAACCGGAAACACTTGGAATTCCAAGTTGGAGATATGGTTTTATTGAAAGTTTCACCCTGGAAGGGTGTGGCACGTTTCGGAAAGCGTGGAAAGTTAAATCCGCGCTACATTGGTCCTTTCAGAATTTTGGAAAGAATAGGGCTAGTAGCATACAAGCTGGACTTACCTGCTGAACTCCATTCAGTTCACGATACATTTCATGTATCCAACCTGAAGAAAAGTCCAACTCAAGATACCATTGCCATTCCCATCGATGAGATTCATGTTGACGACACGCTCCATTTCGTTGAAGAACCAGTTGAGGTTACGGATTGGAAAGTAAACAAGACCCGCCGGAGCAGTGTCAAGCTCGTCAAAGTTCGTTGGAACGCCAGACATGGTCCTGAATACACCTGGGAGCGTGAGGACCGGATGAAAGAGAAATACCCCCACCTATTTCCTAAGAACCCTGCATCTACAAGCAGAACTTAAAATTTCGGGACGAAAATTTTCTAACGGGGGGGGGGGGGGGAGAATGTGACAACCCTCACTAAACCAGGTATCCGTACGACTTAATTAATAATTAATTACTGCTTAATTACTGTGCTTGCTTAATCTTGTGGATAAACTGCTACTTGAATACTGATACATGCATATACTTGCATCATACTTTACTTACCGTCACTACATTATTTACATGCTGAACCTTAGTGACAAACATGATGCACAAAAAGCACAGTGGCACTATAAACGGATAACCTATTGAACATGCTGATAAAGCCAGCATCAGGCAGACACTGCCTCTAAGGCCTGTATGAGCCAGAAATATTTTACTACACTAGTGGTGAGTGTAGGGATACAAGGGTTGTAGAACTGCGTCTCTAGGAATAAGTTACAATGACTGGATGTGCCTAAAACGTGCTCTAAGTACAAAATTCAGCACTTTACATAATAATTCAGCATTAAGCTACCTAATAAAGTGCCAAGACATGAGGAAAATATTCCCGACACTTTGGAGGAATAAGTTGTGTCACTAAAAGTAATAATAACGACACTTTAAAGCTTTGTTAAGACTGCGGGGTATGGGGCGGGAGTTTGGGCGTGGGTAGGGGGAAAACGCCCAAGCCACCACCCCGGGTGGGCATGGGTTTCGGCGTGGCCCTTGGGGCATGGGTTTCAAGCCGGGCGTGGGGCGGTTTGGCCATCCTAGTTGGCTGAATATCATTGGCTCACCCGCCACGTCATAGCGGGCCATCCCAAAAGTTTTGAATTTTAAAATTCAAACCGTTGGCTTGGCCAAGCGGTCACCCCAACCGGTCACCCAAACCCCAACATCCTCTATAAATACCCCCAAACCCCAACCGGGTGGTCCATCCCAACCCCCACCGTGGTCCCAAAAATTCGACAAAACCCACCCGCTGCCCCAGCCGGTCACCACAAACCCAACATCCCACGAACCCGCTATGGCATCCTGGACCCACGACGAAGAACTTGCCCTAGTCACAAGCGTCGTTGACGCTATGAAGGGGCGGCCACCGGGCCAAACCAAATATTGGCCGGAAGCTTTCGCGGCCAACCGACTAAACGTCGGTAACGACCGCCACAACATGAACGCGTGCCAACATAAATGGTGCGAGCTACGTCCCAAGCTCGAGCGTTTCAAGGCTTACTACGAAGCCGTTCCCGGGGGCGAGTTAAGCCACGAGGACCGGGTGGCGGTGGCGAACATAGAGTTTCGCGGCAAGGAAAAAAAGACGTTCGACAAGATCGACCTTTTTGAAATTTATTTAACGCTTTAGGTTTCTTATTTTGTAATTTTTAGGTTTATGTAATTTTATAAATATTAATGAAGTTGTATGTTTTTTTTATAAATGTTTGTGTAATTTTTAAATTTTGTATATTTTTTTTTATAAAACTACCCTGCCACGCGGTGCACCCAACCCACGCCCCACCATACCCCGCGGACACGTACCAGGCAGTGGGGGGGGGGGGGGGGCTCCCATTCCACGTGTCATCACCCGCCCCAACCCAAGCCCCACCATACCCCGCAGTCTAAGCACTTTAACGGATCTCTATCCAACCGAACAACCGGACTATACCCGGAACATGAAAATATTGTTAATAACATTACTTATCTTTTTCTGAGCTAGTTAGGGTACCTGAATACCCTAACACCCGCAATAAAGCACAACACACTACTAACCGGGTTAATAACTTAACTAACTAATGTCTAACTATTTAGTTCAAAACTAACTAATTACCCCCCCCTTTACGAATTCGGTCCCCAAGGGGACACCCCTTTGTACTTGCTAGATTATTATAATCTCATTTGTCTAATATCTATTAGACATAAAATCCTTTGGATAATGATCTTGATTTGCCTATAAGTTCCAAGTTTAACCCACCATTACACACACTTAATAAACATCACACAAACACTCCCTCTCTCTCTCTCAAAGGCTTCGGCCGAACACCCCCTCTACATTCATCATATTTTTCGGTTTTGATCACCTCATCTCAAGACCATTCGAGTGTTAAGGATCACCTACAAGGAGGCTTGGTGCATTCGGAACTCAGAGGACCTCACTCTATTGCTTTTATCCTCTCATTTTGCGCTTAGATTCTTCCCTAGCCTCGAGCTAGTAGTAAGTTGCTATAATCACCCTCTCGAACTATTTTGAAGTGGTTAATATGATTTGTAACGGTTAAAACTCGTAATCTTACAAAATGACACACAAAAGTTTACTAAAAATGCTTGTAATGATGGTTAAAAGCTCATATGTTGTGTAAATCTTGTAGTAATTGATTTGTATGATTATTTGGACCCGATCTATGTTGTGGTAGCTCGGATCATCGTTTAACCCGGATTGGTCATGATCAAGGATTATGACATAAAGCTTGTTTAAGAGTAACAAGGGTTAAAGGATGAAACTCTACCACACGCGAATCATGAACTTGTGTAAAAGCGATTTAGCTTGTGAAATAGTGTTTAAAACTAGTAGATCTACGGATCTACAAGCGGTATTTTCAAAGAACCAAGTATCAAAGAAATCATGTTTTCTAAAGACGGATCTTACACTAACACGAATGATTTTTAGAACACACAAGTGTATAAACACTTGTGTAGCACAAAGTTTCGACAAAATAACTATTTTTGTAAAAGATGACGAGAAGTTGTAAAGACAGAATTTCCCTAAAAACGAGGTTTTTACGAAATCGGATTGCTTTATATAGAGATCCGCGAAAAGTAATGGGATTTACTTCATAATATTAGAAAACCACAAGTTCATGTAATTTTTGCAACTTATATATATTTGTTGACTAGTTTGTTGTCTTGAACATTGTTTTGGTTAAATAAGAAAAATGGTTGATTTGATTTATAAAAGAAAATGATACGCTTGAAAGCGTGGCCACCTCCAGTTACAGAGGAAACTCTGGCAAATTTTTTCTAAAAACCTAACACTTAGAATTATCTTCACTATAAGTGTTAGAAATACTTTTCGACTTGTTTTCAAAATATAGATTTTGCCACGACTTTATTTACAAAATATCGGAGGTGGGATTTCACAAAATAAAACGCGATAAATATATATTTAGTAAATATATTTATTTTTCACAACGTCACTTATCAATTATTTTGTGAAGTGTATAGATATTATTTTTAGGGTAAAAATAATATTATCGAATGTTAACGAATCCAAAATAATACGAACGCCTCTACGATAAATACATAAGTTACACCGGTAATTATTATTACCACTCGATCATTGAAACGTAACTTACACATTTTAAGAAAATATGACTTAACGCGTATTTTTGTCAAGGTATTATTTTGGGAAAATTATGTGTAATAGAAAATATAATATTTTTGAGGAAAATAATTATATTTTGGAGTTAGGAATAAATATATATTAAGTGAGACTTAATAATATATTTCAAAGATTATACGAACACACATGTATTAAATCCCCCATCCTTGGGAAGGAAAATGATTACCAAGTATACAGAATGTAAACACGAAATAGTTGTCTAACTATTTCCCGAAAACTTAAACCTTAAAGCTAAGGCACGGCCGTCCGTCTAATAGAGTTAGTACGTGTAGGTCGTCACACAGCTGCTTGATTTGGAGGTATACTTGGTAGAGACGCACCACTGTGAGTTCATGTCCCCCTTTTCTCTTAACTGTTTTCAGTTTTCTAAACTACGGGGGTGAAATACATGTTACTTTGATTACAAGTACTTTATACATGGTATGGTTAGCGTAAGGAGGTTTACTACTTAGATCATGTGAGTGGGTAGGAGCAACATGAGGCCATTAGTCCTCATGGTAGGACCGAGGGACAGGAGCGGTAGATCTATCTGGGTGTAGCGAGCCCAGCCCCAGGCCAAACTAGAAACAGACCTCTGGGTGACTTCGTGCCCGACTCATAAATCTGCTAGGTTTGAGTCTCCCTACTTGCACTTCACACATATCAATGGCCTTGCAAACCATTGGTGATCTCAATTCCCTTATTTGCTACATACCAGGATTTTTATACTTACAAAGGTTTATTTACTCACTTACACATGAACTCGCTCAACATTATTGTTGATTTTTCAACTTACATGTATTTCAGGGAATTAAAGGATCTGGCGCGGTATGACACGTTTTCCCGCTGCACTAGTTACGAGGTCATCCGGGTTTAGGGAATGTGACTCTTTCCTGGACAAGTCACAGTCCTTAAACTATGCTTATGTTATGTTGTGTTTGTTGAACAATGTTTATGTCGTTAGGATGTGTTTCCGTTAAGACAATGTTATTGTATTTGGTTTTTAAAACTTAATCGAATGGATGATCTTGCATGGTTTTATTTCATATAGCTTTGTTATGGTTAAGCTATGGTATTAAGAAGTCACACCAAATTAACCACGCTTCCGCAAAGCCAGGGTGTGACAGTGGACCCTGACCCGCACCATATGTGTCCGCCCCTGTTTACAGCCCTATGTGGACCTACCCGTTGAGTACCAAGTGACACCACACCTTTTCTCTATATTATCTATGTAACTGGAAGTTGGTTAACTTCATTGTTTTTCAAACAATTTGTCTCTGCATTTGGCTGTTGAGAAGGGGAAAATAAAGTGGGAAAAAAAAGACAAAAAGAGCGTCTTTTATTAAGAAACACTACATACCAACCACTTTACCAAATGCCAATACAAATTTAATTAAGAAAAAACGTGTATATATACAATAACATCGTCTGAGGAATGAGATGTCTGGAGTTACTATTCACAAACTTTATTTTATAATATATATATATATATATATATATAATATATAATGACTCCTATTAAAAATTTAACTTAAGTAGTGAGATGCAAAAATTTCAAATTATAAGCCAAATTTACATATTATTTCAATATGCCAAAATTAAACAACCCCAATTAATTAAATTAGCCCGGTCCCCTAAATGCTTTCAATCAATAATTCCTAAGACTGGTGGGTGTGGACGTTGCCCGCTTGGCGTTTTGGCCCTTTAACGCCATGTGCTCTACTCTGGGTTGGTGTTTTGGTGGGCGTTGCCCGCTTGGTGTGGCAACAGTGCTTGGCGTGGGGCGCTAGCCTGGGTGACATGTCTGGCAATGGTTGGCTGGGTGTTGATGACCGTTTGGCTAGCCCCTTCCACAACGCCGGCCTGGCCACGCCCCTTCCACACTCCACTTTTTTGGGTGTGGACTGATAGAGCCCACACCTACCACGTGTCGAGCAATGCCCCCAACCCAAACCCCTCTACAGTGGCGGAACTAGCCCATTAAATCAGGGGTATCCCCAAAAAAATATTTTACCATGCAATCAACAATATTAAAAAACGATAATAAATAAATTATTAAAAAAGACAATAAATAAATAAAGTAAAATAAGTGCCTAATAAATTTGTCCGTTTTTCATAGCTTGAAATCGTTTAATCACATCGTCGTCTTTTACTTTAAAAAACAAATACCTAAGTAGGGGCGGAACGACCGGAACCAGTGTTATCACAGCAGCAAACAACAGGATTGTGGATTCTTTTATCGAACCAGTGTTATTGGCAGCAGCAAAACAGGAGACCAATGCGTAAAGGATGACCAGCGACGTTTGGTTTTCTTCCCGAACCTAAGCGACGATAACAAAGAATGCCGCCATATGTATTTTTGTGTTTTTTGGGCTAATTTAATCAGTTGGGCTTATCTAACCAATTGAGTCATTGTTTCAATCGGACTCCCTTATTTTATAAGTTTGGGTTGGTTAGGGGTATCCTTGTATTATTTTAGGGGTATCTTTGGTATAAAACCAAAAAATATATAAAAAATATACTATGCATACGGACTTCAGCCATAGCCCGGGCTACGGCTCATATACCTTTAGTTCCCCTGCCCCTCTACACCCCATAGTCTAAAGCTACATTGGTCATTGCTTGCTATCGACTATCAACTACCCCTACTTAGTGCTCGGTGAATCAACCTGGCCTCTGCTACACTTAGTGTTTCATCTAACCATCAATCGCTTGCTCGTACCTACTAGGTTTGTGTTTTCTTTAACTTTTGCATTTGAAATCACAAAATGACCTGTTGAATATAGGGACTTGAAATTACTTTTTGAACGTTTGTATGCTAGTAGCATGCTTAATTTGTTGAATATTGGATGGAAACTTAATTCTTGAAAGTTGAATGTTAAAAGTTGAATATTTGATAATTCCTTTCTTCATATTTGATTTGCTAGTAGTATGCTGCTATATGCTAAAATATAACATAAATATAACATCATATATCATATAACATCTTCAATTCCATTTCCCCTTTTAGTTTTATTTATTTGTTATTGTTTATTGATGTTAAGACTTTAATATCTTTAAAAGTCAAATTTATCCTCGTTATGCGAGAACTCTTTGTATTTTCATTGAAATTGATACTTATTTGAGTTCTTTGTGAAATACAGGCCCGGGATTCGGCCCGGTGGCAAAACGAAGGATTTTGGAGCAAAAACGGACAAATCTAGCACACTGCCAGATATGGCACGATCATGCCAACCGTCAGGCACAATCATGCCTGACGTCCAGACACCAGCACCATCTCAAGCACCAGCGCTACACCAGCCAAATCAAGAAAATTACCGACTAGCATGATCATGCCAGCCCCAGGCACGATCGTGCCCGACCAAAACCATCCCACGAGAAGTCAGTTCACCAGCACGCATCGATGATTACCAGTGAAATACTGACCCGCACAATCATGCTAAACCCTTGCACGATTGTGCCACCTTAAGAACTTTTGAGCGAGATTTTTCCAGAAATGGCAGCAAACAAGAATGATAGACAAAAAGTGAACCAGACACAGACCAAGCACGATCGTGCCAAAAGGTGGCATGATCGTGCCAAACAGACAGCTTGTTAAATACGGGGTTAAAGTTTTTCTCTCAAAATTCTGCACTTAGAAGGAAGTTGAAACCAAGGAGGAGCTCTAGAGAAGGGTTAATCACTTGAAGACTTAATCACCCACCATTTATTTATTGCTTTGAACTTGGTTAGTTACTTTGTTTTTATGTTAATTTGTGTAATCTTTGAACAATTTGTGTTAGTTATGGTGCGCCTTAGAGGCTAAATCTTTGAGTTGTCTAAACAATGTTGAAGTTTTTGTGATTATGATGATATGGAAGTAGATGTGATGATAAGTTGTTGTTGATCTTCATGCTAATATTCTAGTCATGTTCTTAGAGTTCATATGCATCTTCAAGTTGTTCATCATGAATGTTTTATGATTTTGCTCATGACATTTAGAAACCTCGTTTGTAGATTGTAATTATTGAATCTTGTTACTTGTAATTTGGTTCAGGCATGGTGATTGTTAACATGATATGAATGATGATTTGAGGTGTGTATGAATTCTTGCATTTGGATTTGGAAAGATCAGAGTAATGTTAATATGAATTATATAGCATGTAATTGTGTAAGTATGATGATTAAGGCCAAAATTATTATCTAGCATGATCATGCTTGTGATTAATATAAAAAACAACACTAGGGCATTATCTGCTTAAAAGAAAATTATGGTGATTAGTGTGTTTTTCATAATTAGTTTTCCCTAAGTTGTCAAGTTAGGAGTTTTGGATGAGTAAATGACTCTTGTTAAAAGATTAACATCAACTTTACAACCAAGCTTAAGGAATGATTCTTAGGTGATTAGAGTGTTATTTCATTTTAATTTTCTGAAAGAATTATAAAACAAGGAACCTTGACTAGAACTTAGTTAATTTAGAGGCTGTGCCATCACTATTGCTTCCCGTAGTTATTACATGTTCAATAGTAGATACTTAGTTTAGACAACTTCCCATTAGATATTGTTTAAATTTAATAACCTAGTATTTTTCTTACTTGCATGCTAAAACTAGGAAATCAACTTACTATTTGAAAAGGATTTAAAGTAACAACAGTTTAGTATTGAGACACCGTGTCCACGGATTGATATTCGGTTCTTACCTACAAACTATATTACTATCCGACGGGTACACTTGCCCTTTGTGTGTGTAGTTTAGTCATAAGGTAGAAACTATTTCAAAACTAAATGTGTATGAACGAAAATCAATTTATAAAAATATATCTAATTCACTCACATCAGGTTTTTGGCGCTGTTGCCGAAGACGCGGGTTTTCTTGAGAATGATCCGAGTTACTTATTTAGTATAACAACCCTCCTACAACACCCTAGACACCTTAAAATATACCCCGTATATGAGAAACGACCCTGAATTTCATTTATATTAACAAAAATCAAATAAAAAAAAAATATACGGGTCTCGCGGGTCGCGACCCGGTCCCCCAGGTCTGTCGCGGGGCGCGACCAGGTGACACCAGGCGGCACCCCCTTTTGCCACGTGTCTAAGTGCATGTTGGGTGTAGTGGACTGACTCGACCAAGCTAGGCCCTAGCCTAATGGCCTCGCGGGCCACGAGGGAGAAGCAAGAAGGGGTCGCGGGGCATGAGCCGCCTCGACCAGGCCTATAAATTGAGGACTCGGCCTCATTTCTTCATCGTTCATTTTCTTTTTCTCTCTCAAATCTCTTGTAGACTAAACTCTCGGGTATTATACCCCTAAAAAGCGAAGCTCTGCCTTGTTGTAAGTATTATAACCCCCGATCACGTATTTGTTACCCTACCCGATTGATCTAGGGCTCCGTAACGCATGTCAATGCTCTGCCTGACTTAGTTCGTTGGAGTTTTGTCACGTGTTGTATGGCTAATGTGATTTGGGTTATCTTACTAACACATGTGCATTGTTTAATTTTAATAGATAATAAATAGGAAAAGCACCAGGAAGCTATAGTAACACCTAAGTCAACAAAGTGAGTACATTCTTTTTTTTTATAAACCCTTTTTATGAGTCAAAAGTTTTACAAAACCCTAAATGTTTATCAAAATACTTACAGTGATTAAGTTTTTGTGATTCTACAATTATCATCAGTATGTGGGGTTTTGTATACATTACTTGCACTCGTTACTATTGCGAATAGTAGCATGACCGCAAGCACGGGGGACAAAGGTTGCCCAGTAGCAATGCGCAATGCTGTATTGAATAATTGGATAGATATAAACATTGTAAATCTTAGTACTGTAAAGTTATAAACACTTGTTTGATTAAATTGGGATGCACTCGCCAGTATTTCTTGCTAATAAAATCTTTTTAAAACGCGTTTTAGTTAACTTAATGTGAAGCTAATAGAAGCCAGCTGGAGAGCACTGAAGGCTTAAAGAAGTGGCTATAAAAGTTACCTAAATAAAAAGGAGATTTTACTTTCAATAAATTAGGGTTTATCCCTATAAATGTATTGTAATCTAAACTTGGGTTTTATCCCATTTATTTATCATTTATAAAAATTGGTGTTTGAAACTCTGATACTATTTCCTAACTACGGTCCTGATGTTTAAATTCCGCTGCCAAATTAATAACACCGATACCATCCGCTCTGAGTCTCGCGGCCGCCCGCTCTTGGGGCAGGGGTCGGGGGTTGCGACAGAAGGTGGTATCAGAGCTACAACCACTGGTTTAGGCCATTTAGGTGTTCTACCTAAAAATTTAATCAATTGTGTTAGGAAATAACTTATGTGATTATGTGTAAATATGTATATTATTATTTTGTGTTATTTGACAATTTGTTATTTTACAGTATGAGTGAGCAAGGTACATCCGACGCTTACCGTCAATTAGCTAGTTCCCCAAAAGATGAAGGAACCTCGTCTCAGCCAACCCCTCAGGATACTCAACTGATACTGAGGAAGGAATATTTATCTTTAAGGCACAGTCTGAGGAGCCATTCTCCCCTAAAAAAAGAGGATGGTTTAGTAGAGGAGCGCATGAGAGGATGAAGAGGATGAAGAAATTACAACAACAAAGAGCTTTAGCAAAACCGAATAGGGAAGTGAATGCACAAACCCAGGAAGCAATTAGTAGGTCATTGTGGGAAGAGGAACTTTATAGGCAGTTAGCAGATTTCCATATGTTAGCCACTACAGCAGTAGATTCTAATCTAAACCAAATAGCTCAACCACCACTGTTACCCTTATTTCCAGACCAACAGATGTTAGAACCCAACCAGGAGGACCAATTCTCAATCCCAGCAGTCGACCCCTATGAGATCCCCAGAATTCCCGCACCAAACCCCATAGCTTAGTATACTGACCTGAATCCTTTAGATCCATTCTGGAAAAGTGACTGGTATATTCAGAGTGTATTAAGTAATCTATACCCTTACGGACTCCCCATACCTCGATATCCTGATCCAGTACCAGCACCCATGCCACCTATGAGCCAAGAAAATTTGGAGGAACTTCGCTCATATGGTGACGAGTTAGTGGAAGAAGGAAATAGAATCCGTCAGATAGGAGAAAAACTCGTTTGGAAATATGACGAGCGTGAGATGAAGTATTGGAACTTCGCTCATATGGCGCTTTTTTGTTTTTTTTGGCCCAAAACACTTTAAAACATGTATATTACATGTGTTATTTTTTTCAAAAAAAAATTGTCGGGAGGTTGGGTAAAAATAGGGGGAGATTTGAGTTTCCAGAGTTTTCTAAAAATTTAAGGGTTTTCTGTCTAGCCTTCCCTTATATGTATATATATATATAAAGAGTAAAGTCGCAATGTTCGACGTTTTTGATCAATCTGCTTGTGTGATTGTTTGTATTAAATGTTATTCTGTAATATTAATATCTGATAAATGTTTACAATTCAGATGGACAACGAAGTAAATCAGGAAAACCAGAATAATGATAATAACCGAAACCAAGTGAATAATAGTGCCATCGAACATATAGTTGCACAAGGAATTATAGATGCTATGCCATATATTATCAAGACTATTAAAGAAGCAGAAAATAATAAATTTGTAATTGGAAGTAAACGTCAACCCACTGAACCAAGTCACAGTGTGAACGAAAATCACGGACCTTTGATCCAAGCTCCTATTCCAAAAAGAAGAAGAACCATTTCATATGGTTGTTCTTATAAAGAATTCTTGGCCTGCAAGCCAATAGAATTCTCAGGCAATGAAGGAGCCATTGCAGCTTTACGTTGGATAGAAAAGACAGAAGCAGTCATAAAAATAAGCAAATGTGCAGATGAAGATAAAATTATGTTTGCTTCTAATCTTTTCAAGAATGCAGCCTTAGAATGGTGGAATACTATTCTCCAATCTAGAGGAAGTGACAGAGTTTATAATATGGAATGGACTAACTTTAAAAAGATAGTCGAAAGAAAATTTTGTCCTCCTCATGAAAAAGAACAAATTGCCAATAAGTTCTTAAATCTTAAAATGACTGGAATAGACTGCAAGGGTTACACTACCATATTATTTGAATATGCTAGGATAGTACCAACCTTAGCCTCACCAGAACCGGTTAATCTCCCGTTACATCTGGGGATTAATCAGTGAAATCAGACATGTAGTCAAGGCAGCTAGGCCACAAACCATAGAAGAAGCAGTAGAACTGGCCAACACCCTGACTGATGAACTGGTGCGCACACAAGAGGAAAATCAGAAAAGGAATCTAGCTCAGAAAATTTCCCAGGAATTTCATGGAAAAGGAATAGGTTCATCTTCTTCACTTTTTTGTAAGATATGTAAGAAAAAGCATTACGGAAAATGTGCAAGGTATTGTAATTTCTTCAAGAAACCCGGGCATAAGGAAGAAGAATGTCGAACGAAAGCTAGCAATAGGCTATGCTTCAATTGAGGAGAAGTTAGGCATATTAAACCGAACTGTCCGAAACTAGCTCTAGTAACAACCAACAAAGCTAAGGCAACTGAAGGACCTAAGAAGAATGCCAGAGCATTCGTTCTGACAGCCGAAGAAGCCAAGATGATTCTGAATGTGATTGCGGGTACGTTTTTAGTTAATGATATTTTTGCCAAAGTATTGTTTGACTCTGGTGCAAACAAGTGTTTTATCAATACTTCTTTCTACAAACTTCTCAACCAACCATTAACTAAACTTCAACAAGACTGTCTGGTGGAGACAGTAAATGGAGATTCTATTAAGATAAGTGAAATCTTACAGGGAGCAAGAATAGAAATTTTAAACCATCATTTTTCTGCTAACCTTTACTCAATGAATCTAGTCGGATTCGATGTTGTACTAGGAATGGATTGGTTGGTAGCCAATCATGCCGGTATTTTATGTGATAAAAAGTCTGTAAAAGTAAGTACCCCAAAGGGTGAAAAGATCACAATTAAAGGAGATAAGCCAACTAGGTCAACAAAATTCATATCTGTGATTAAAGCTGCAAATTGTGCAAGGAAAGGAGGAATAGTGTATATGATTTCCATAATTATTAACACTAAATGAAGAGGTATGATCCCAATTCTTTACCCACATGGCAGGGACCATACCACTTTTTCCAGCTTATGTGGCGTTGACATCAACAACACCATCCAGAAGCTTCTGGAAAATACGAAGGCAACACCAAAGATGCTCCATCCGACATAAAGGACAACACGTGTCACCAGTCATCAAGCGCCAAGTAAGCCTGCGACGAATTCCAGGAGCAATCCGACAATGTCAGTACGACGTCTCCAAAGGAGGCAAATACAGGGGCGCCACGTGTACCACTACACTGACCACAGCAGAGGAGACCAAAGGGATATTCCCCTTGGTCGGACAGCTGGCGCGCGTCTACAGCTGGCATCGCTGCTCCTCCCCTTCTTTACCCGCCGGCTATAAATAAGACCCTTCACCATCCAGGTTGATCATCTTGCTCTCTCTATTCTCACACTTAACACACACTGTTTATTACCCCTCGGAACAGTACTTATTCTCACGCCGGAGCCTGGTTAAGAGGGAAACCCCCATATTCCCCTCTTAACGAGACTAACGGTGTTGCTGTTTTGCAGGAACCGTGCCATCTCATGAGTAGAAAGAGAGATTGAACCCACAGAAGAAATAACCCCACAGATTAACCATAGTGTTAACCTGTGTTTCATCATTGGCGCCATTCGCTTTTAGCAAAACCACTCTTATCTCTTTTTCTTTCCAAAAAACACTCGTCAAACATGGCTGAACAAAACCCTTCTCACCAAGTGGATGGAGACGTTTCTCCCTTCGAACTCGTTTCGGACAACGTACACGTCCAACGGGGTCCAAGGAACGAAATTATCCAAGAAGGGCCGATGAACAATGAGTTTCCCAGCATCTTTGGGAGTACATCCAGGATTGCTACTCAAAACGCACCTGGTGCTACCTTCCAAACTCCACCCAGAATCATCACTCAGACCACAAACGGAGCTACGTTCCAGCCTCCGTCAGAGGTAGTCCAACAGACACCACCACCAGTGCAAACTCAGAGCCATGGAGCTGGCCCCTCAGCTCCATCGGACCAAGCACAACTAAACTTCTCTTCACTACTTGGGCTACCCGAAGGAAAAACTCTGGCTTCCTGGTATGCCGAACAGGTGGCGTCTATAAATCTTGTTTACACACAACTCAGTGCGCAGCAAGCTTTGCTTCAAGCACAAGCTCACCAGTCAGCATTTGTCACTCCACCGCAAAGGCCGTTGAGCGCTCCCATGCCTCAACAGGCCAATGCATTCAGCCTGCGTCCTGAGTCAATACCCCCACCGCATATTAGAAGGCCAAGCGCGCATGACACGCGCGATACTTACGGTGAAACAGAAAGCAATTACGTGCAGTATTCTCAACAACCGAAGAAGCCAATACAAAGCCGTTTAGGCCCGCGCAACATAAACAACGAATTTGAAGATGACAACGAGACGAACACAGTGTTCAGTAGGCTACCACCAGAGCATGAAGCGTACAAACCTCGCAAGCGCGCAGGCTATGACCCAAAAGCTGAACATGATTACACTCTAAGCTATCGTCCAGACGACATGGCTGAGAATTCAAAGTTCATCAGAGAGATCGCCACGGCTGCCATAGACAAAACAAAATTGCCACACAACGTGGGCAAATACAACGGGTTGACAGACCCAGACGATCACCTCCAAGTTTTTAACGGTGCGGGAGCAACGGGCGGATGGAACTTACCAACCTGGTGTCATCTCTTCGCTCAAACCTTCATAGGCGCGGCGCGCATCTGGTTTGACAGCTTACCAGCAGGAAAAATCAAATCATGGGTTGATTTCCGAGAGAAGTTCCTGGCACACTTCTCACAACAACGACGACACACCAGGGATCCAGCCGACTGTTTGAACATATGGCGCAGAGACCACGAAAGCGTGGAAGATTTCATTACAAGGTACAACAAAGAATGTTTGGAGATCGGTGATGTAGGCGAAAAAATGATGCGCGCACATTTCATGAGGGCTGTCAAGTGTGATGATCTCATCAAGCGCGTCAAAGGAAGAGATGGAGGACCCAAAGACTGGGAGACCTTCATTGAAGCGGCCAAAACCATCGCGCAGTCGGATAGACAGTTGACCGGTGATGACCACTGTCAGCGCAGTTACAACCAAACTGACCGGCACAGCAAGAAAGGCAGAAACCAACCTTGGAGAGCATCCGGTCACAGAGAAAGAAGCCCAGTAAGAGAGGATGCGCGCCACACGATCAACCAAATCGCACACCGAAAAGAGGTGAAAAGAGAAAACCGAGAGAAGCAGTGGACACTCCTAACGAAAACCCCTTCAGAAGTCTTGGCAACCGAGAACCACCAGTTCAAGCCACCACTACAAATGCGCAACAAAAGGGGCCAAGACCCGAATCTTTTCTTTGAATTCCACAAGGACACATGCCACCTAACAGACGATTGTTTCAGCCTCAAACAAGAAATCGAAAGGGCCCTAAGAGACGGAAAGTTAACTCACCTGGTCAAAGGTGGAAGGCGGGATTACCGTCAGATTCAAAGAAGAGAGGAGGGGCCGGACAACAAAAAGCTCCGGAAGTTAGAAACCCACATGGTCCAAGGGGGGCCAAGACGGCCAAGAAAAAACTACAACAAGCGCGCGCAGGACGATTCATGGCGCGAGAAACAAGTCGTTTTCCCGGTTGTAAGAGGAGGCCCGTGAGAAAGACGACCCATAGTCATCTCGGGCGTGATAGGGCATTACCAAACAAATTACATCTTCATCGATCCAGGGAGCACTGCGGATATCATATACGAACTGTGTTTTAATCAATTCGATCTGGAGGATAAGGCGCACTTAGAACCAGTCGATTACCCGCTCACTGGTTTCTGCAACGAAGCCGTTTTTCCTCTAGGACAAATATCGTTCCCAGTACTGCTCTCGGACGGAAGAAACTCAAGAACAGAAGAAGTCACATTCATGGTGCTGCCAGCACATTCAAGACACGATATTCTGCTCGGAAGAGAATCCCAAGGCGATTTCAGCATGATCTGCTCTGGCCCACACTCAGCAGTGGGATTCCCAACAGAAACAGGAGTAGCCATCATCTACGCAAGCAAAGAAGTATTAGCGACAGATGAGCTAAGACCTGCAAAGACAAGGAAACCGGAAGCACGCCAAGAGGCAGAAAAATGGGTACTAAACAGCGCATATCCGGAACAGACAGTAACCTTGGGACCTGCAATGTCCGATCTGACGCGCGCGGCGCTAAAAAAACTGCTGTTCCAAAATATGGATGTCTTTTCCTGGACGCCAGCAGACATGGTGGGTGTTCCACGGCACATAGCTGAACACTGCTTAAACGTCTCGGAAGAAGCCAAACCGGTGGTACATGCTAAGCGCCATTTGGGAGACATAAAGCACGACGCCATGAAAGAGCAAGTGATAGAGCTGTTAAACGCGGGAATCATAAGGGAGGTCAGGTATCAAACATGGGTGGCAAGCCCAGTGATGGTCCAGAAGAACAACGGTAGCTGGAGAATGTGCGTAGACTACAAAGATCTAAATAAGGCATGTCCGCGCGACTGTTACGCCTTACCAGACATCGATGAAAAGATCAATTCACTTGCCACATTCCGATGGAAATGTTTCCTCGATTGCTACAAAGGGTACCACCAGGTACAGATGGCCGTGCAGGATGAAGACAAGACCGCGTTCCGCACACCAACAGGGCTATACTGCTACACCAAAATGCCTTTTGGTTTAAAAAATGCGGGCGCGACTTATCAGAGGCTCATGAACGAAACCTTCCACGACGCCATTGGCAAATATATAGAAGTATATATGGATGATCTGGTTATCATGAGCAAAGAGGAGAGTACAATGTTGCTGAACATCCAAAAGACGTTTGACACCTTGCGCGGAGTCAGCATCAAGTTAAACCCAGCGAAATGCTCCTTCGGCATGGAGGAGGGGAAATTCCTGGGTTTCATTGTCACGAAAGATGGCTTCAAGGTGAACCCTGACAAGATACAGGCAATAGAACGCATGCCATCACCTTCAACGATCAAAGAGATGCAAAAATTGGCAGGACGGTTGGCAGCACTCAACCGCTTCCTGGCCAATCACGCAGCTAAATCATTTCCGTTTATAAAAACTCTCCGTAACTGCATGAAGAAGAGTCAATTTCAGTGGACTCCGGAAGCTGAAAGCGCATTCCGCGAGATGAAAGACTGCCTCATCAAGCTGCCAACCTTAACTGCACCAGTCAAGGGCGAACCTCTGGTACTATACCTATCAGCCTCCGACAGGGCAGTAGGAGCAGTGTTGCTTGTAGATCGACAGGGTGTCCAGACGCCAGTCTATTATGTGTCACGAACTCTAATCGACCCAGAAACCCGGTACGCAATCATGGAGAAACTAGTACTCGCACTGATTCATGCATCAAGAAGGCTGCGCAGGTACTTTGCCAACCACGTCATTCACGTGCTCACAAACTACAACATTGGCAACATACTCGCAAGGCCGGAGATTTCAGGGAGGCTAGCAAAATGGGCAATAGAGCTCGGGGGTCACAACGTAGTGTTCAGACCAAGACCGACGATCAAAGGCCAAGTACTCGCAGATTTCATGACAGAGGTACCGGATGACAAAGATCGAGAATGCAAGGCGATGGAAAAGGCCGAGAAACAACAAGTGGAAGAACCATGGCTACTATACACAGATGGTGCGTCTAACGAGGATGGCGGAGGTGCTGGTCTCCGGCTGGTGAGCCCCGATAAACACGAGTTCACCTACGCCGTACGCCTGGATTTTAAAAGCACAAACAACGAAGCTGAATACGAAGCTTTCCTTGCTGGTTTAAGGTTGGCGATCAAAATGGGAGTACGACACATCGAAGCGCATGTGGACTCCATGTTGGTGGCAGGTCAAATCAACGGGCAGTACGAGGCCAAGGGAGATACAATGGCACTTTACCTGAGCCAAGCAAAGACACTGCTGCAAACCTTCTATTCCTACAAAGTGCATCACATCAATAGAAGCGAGAATAAACCAGCTGACGCGCTGAGTAAACTCGCCTCTACAAGCTTCCAACACCTAGCAAAAGATGTACGCATAGAGGTTTTAAGCAACCCGTCAGTGCCTCTACGAGAAGTAAGCGTCGTTCAAACAGGGACAATGTCGTGGATGACTCCGATAATCACATACCTCCAATCTGGAATACTCCCGGAGAACAAGGCAGAAGCGAGGAAAATCCAGTACAAATCCGAACATTACCAGATGGCTGATGGGATCTTGTACAGAAAATCATACCTCGGGCCTTTGTTAAGATGTGTTGATCCCGAAGACGCACGCTACCTGATCAGAGAAGTGCACGAAGGAATCTGCGGTATACATGCCGGACCAAGAATGGTGGTAGCAAAAGTCATGAATGCGGGGTACTATTGGCCCGGAATGCATTTGGACGCGGTCAAAGAATTGAGGAAGTGCAGTGGATGCCAAAGACATGCCCCCAAAACGATGCGCCCCAAGAATGAGTTGGTACTGGTCACCACCGCGTGGCCCTTTCAACAATGGGGAATAGACATGGTCGGACCTTTTCCCGAAGCCCCAGGTGCGGTTAAATTCATAATAGTCGCAGTTGACTATTTCACCAAATGGGTAGAGGCGAAGGCCCTCGCATCAACCACAGCCACCATTGTCAAAAAATTCATTTGGGAGCAAATCATATGTCGCTTTGGATTACCCCTCAAGATCATCACTGAAAATGGAACCAACTTTGCCGAAGACAACCTCCAACAGTGGTTTAAAGAACTACACATCGAGCATACCTTCTCCTCGGTCGCGCACCCGCAGGGGAATGGTCAAGTTGAGGCCGTCAACAAGAGTATCGTCGATGGAATCAAGGCAAGGTTAGGAGAGAAAAGAAGAGGTTGGGTGGACCAATTGCCCAACATTTTGTGGGCACACAGGACGATGCCCAAAACAAGCAACGGAGAAACACCGTTTAGCTTGGTTTATGGGTCGGAGGCAGTAATTCCAGCGGAGATAGGATTGCCGTCCCCCAGAATGCTCTCAATGAACGTGATCAACAATGAAGAAGAAAGGAGGATCGACCTGGACCTCCTAGAAGAACGGAGAGAAATGGCGGCAATCAATGAAGCAAAGTACAAAACGAAGCTGGAAAAATATTACAACTCTAAAGTCTGAGTATGCACCTTCAACCCGGGAGAATACGTCCTCAGAGACAACGAGGCCTCAAATGCAGAAAAACCCAGGAAGTTGGCTCCCAAGTGGGAGGGTCCTTATGTCATCGACACCGTGCTCGGAAAAGGAGCCTATAAGCTACGCACCATCGACAACAGGGAGGTTCCTCGCACATGGAACGCCCAACAGTTGAGAAAATGTTACCTATGAAGGAAATTCTTGTAATCGCAATGGCCAAGTCGCCAACACATTTATAATTATACAAGAAGTGTTTGGCTATCTCTCTATTATGCAAATTTCTTTGTCACAACTGCATATATTACTTTGGGCATACACGAAAACATCAATGGCTCGACCATTAGGAAACGTTGTAGACCTCCAAGGCCTGTCACAAGCAAGTGCACAGCCGGGTCAGACACACAACTAAAGCCTAACAAACGCCAAACAAATACTTCGTGCCCACATAAACACGAAAACATCGAGCACAGGACAAACAAACATTGTAAGCACCCCCAAGGCTGAGAACAGCCGGGTACACACAATAACCTGTAACTCGATCACTTCGTATTCACGATCCAACCTGCGCACAAATACGACAGTATAAAACGTTGAAATAAACACAACACAACCTGTCAGCGCCATCATTCATTCGTGATACCTAAATCAAAGTAATTACACATGCACATATTATGACGATAACAAAATTCGCATAAAAAGAAACAACTATTACCATAACAAATGTCAAGTCATAGCCAAATATTCACGAGCATAACAAGAAAGGTAAATTGTTCATGCAATTGTCAAATACAAGACCAACCAAGGTCATACGCGACGCGCAGGCCGGAGTCCCTCATTCGGGATGACTAGGCCCAGCACCTCCAGTCACACCACCTTCATCGCCAAGCGCTTTCTTTAACAAAGCGACACCATCCGGTTTTCGAGCCAGTTTTTTCGCAGCTTTAACCACCGCAAACTCCAAAGACGAAAACTCTTGTCTCTTCGCGGCGTACGCAGTAGTGCAATCCTCTTTCCACAGCTCGAAATGGTGTTCTTTCTCCTTATTAATGGCTGCAGCCCTACCCTCGTTGTACCCGTCCTTAGGACCGCTGCGGTAACCGGCTTGCCCCAACTCATACATATAATGGGCAAGCTCGTGCGAGTTGACGATGCGATCAGCAATCTACAACAAACACATAGATAAGGGACAGCTCAGGAAAGTCACAAAATAAAGAAAAAATCTTCTTTCTTACCAGAGGCACCGCGCGCGAGAGCAACCATTTGCAATCAGCGGACGCTTCCTCAGCAAGAAGTTCAGAGGCCGTGCATTCAGCAGTCTTCTCTTGAAGAAGACGATCAGCAGTCTCATATTGCCTCGCAAGCTCCTCCAGCTTAGCAATACGATCAATGTACTCTTTCTCTTTCTTCTCAAACGCGATGCGCGCCTCTTGAGCTTCCTCAGCAAGTTTTGTCTTCTCACCAGACAAACGTACAACAGTATCCCGTTGAGACTTTAGCTCTGCATTGGTACGCTCGCACGCGGCTTCCCAGTTTTTCTGTTTATCAGCACTGGCTTGCTTTTCTTGGGAAAGTTTCTCTTCCGCATCAGCTACCCTCCAGACCAACCCTTTCTTCTCAACATTGAACCGTTCCTTCTCTTCTGCAAAGAGTTTCTTCTCATTCTTAAACTCCAGATAGTCTTCCCCCATTTCTCTCCACTCACGGACAATCTCCTGTGAAGTGGACCAGAAATTAACCCCGGCTTGAACATGCTCGTCCAAGAGCTCTAACCGGCGACACCTCTTCTGGAACATCCTTTCACCTGGAGGGAGAGACATGGAGAAAAATTCATGACAATTATCCAGATTATCCATCCTGGAACCCTGGGTCAAGTTCCAACGGGGGACGTGCGGAAGATCATCACAAGTAGGATTCGTTGTATCAAAAGAATCAGCATGAACTTTTCCAAACTGGGGGCTGCGGACAGCACCTGAGGTTGCACCACCACCATCACCCGATGGGCGTTTAGTATACACCGTTTGATGAGGAGTAGTATCACTCACCTCTACTTCAACCTCAACATTCTTACCGCGATCACCACCAGCAGCACCGCCCGCAGCACCACCTGCATTACCGCCACCTTCTGCAACCTGCTCAACCCTCACATCTCCTTTTTTTGTCCCGTCAGGAGTGTCATGAGGAGGAGACAACCCAAAAGTCCTCGACGGCGGAGATTCTGGAGGAGTAATTTTGGAAATATCAACCTTGTGCCCAGTCTTGGCTGTTTTAGCACCTGCTCCAAAACGAGCAGTACATTCAAAGAAAAGGACAAACATACAAAAAATGTAACACAGACTCAAAGAAGCTTAAACGAATACCGAAAGCTTCGAAAATCTTCTGCAGCAAATCCGAGGGTTTTTCAGCAAAAATACCCATATCAATGTCCGATTCAGAGGGGGCGGGAGGATTCTCTTTTTGAAGTTTAATCTTCTTTGATGCAAGCACAGCAGCAGCCTGCTCATCAAGTTTTCGCTTCCTATCCTCAAACATCTTTTTCTGCATAATCTCAGTTAAAGTTGCGCGGTCCTCAGGGTCCGACTCAGGGCGCTTCTCTACAACTCCTAAACCGGACAACGTATCAGAAACGACAACATAATCAGGGATACGAGGAGTATGAGGTCGCTTACGAGGAGACTTAGTGGAAGTTTCTTCAGTCTTCTTCCCTTTTCCTTCCGCCTTGTTAGCTTTCGCCTTCCTCTTCGTCTCCAACGGGTCAACAGGTTCGACCGGAATCTCCAAATCATCATCAACAGCCTCGTTCACCGGCTCGTGCACAACCCCCTGCGCCGGACCTGCACGCGCGGAATGAGAGGTTAGGTCTTCAAAAGATCTGCCAGATCCATCACTCGAGAGAACGATAACTTCCTCTCGAATAGAATCATATGCATCATCATCATTTTCACTATCTTCACCTAGGACAGTGTTCACGAAAGCAGTGAAACTCTCATCACTCGGATGTAGAAAACGGCCACGGATCTGATCCAACCAGGGTCGTTTGTAGGGTTTTTGTATCGCCTCAACCATTGCACCCGGAGCCTTAAGATCCAAAACGTTCAACAACGTGAACCCTACTGCACAAAAAGACAGAGATAAAAAACAATGCACAAGCAATACAGCGTACAACATACAAAAAAAAGAGAGAAGAAGAGTAGGATTACGGAACGAGACGTACACTTGCCCTCATGACCATAAACCTGGACCCCCATCGGATGTTTAGGGATCCACTTCATACTCATCCCAGCACCAACCAACGCCATCTCCTCAAGCTGGATTATCGGAGTGGCTTTACGGGTCAACCTCTTGTACCAGTCTTGATCAGCAAAATCTGCAACCACATCAACTTTTGGGATACCCTCATCCACAGATCTGTAATGCATGTCCACAGGAACAACACCCCGGCGAATGTAAAAAAACTTCTGCTTCCAGTCATGGAGACTCTTCAGTGGCACAGAGCAAACCGGAGAAACGTTGGTCCGAGCACTGAAAGAATAAAACCCACTTGTATATGTAACAGTGTAGAAGACGTTGAACATCTCAAACGTCGGATCCAAACGGTTCGCCATACAAACAAACTCGAAGTGAGTAATCCGAGGGAGTCCGATGGCATTTATCTGAGAGATGTGGAGACCATAACCCCTCAACACATCGGCGGTAAACCGAGTCATCGGCAGCCTGAAGTTTCCCTCCCGGAAGAAGGCAGCATACAGAGTCATATGACCGGGAGGAGCATCCATGGCTGTAGAACCAGGGGTAGGATACTGAGCACCCCAATCAGGGAGAAAACCCATCTCCCTTACTAAATTCTGGAATTCCTCCTCTTTCCACCCTATCACCGCCTGATCTGGGCCGGGAGGAGTTTTCCCCTTGTTCCTCCTTCTCCTTGAAGACGGGTTTGCAGAAGACATTTTGGAGAAACAAACGAGAACACAGATGAACTCAGGAGAAGGAAAGAAAACGGAAGAAGATGAGAGAAACTGAGAATTCAAATTTTGAATAAAGGAGAAGAAAGAGGAACCACCATCTACTTATACCCATCACATTTAATGCGATGGGTAATGGGAGCGTCAGAATATGAAAAAGCAACCAATAGGGGAGAGACACGTCAGAGGAGAGAGAAGGCGGCACCTCTTTTTCCGGAAGCAGGTGAACAGACGCCTGACATGTCGCCGAAAAAGCAACTGACGGTTACTGAAAAGACAACTGTTCACCCGACACCAGACAGTCACATCAATCACCTTTTCCCAAGACAGACAAAGCTTTCTCTTGAAGACAACCTTTATAAAGAGCCAAAACCCATGCGCCATGCGTCCATTTGGCTCACTTTTATAAAGGGCCAAAACCCATGCGCCATGCGTCCATTTGGCTCACTTTTATAAAGGCCCAAAACCCATGCGCCATGCGCCATGCGTCCATTTGGCTCACTTTTATAAAGGGCCAAAACCCATGCGCCATGCGTCCATTTGGCTCACTTTTATAAAGGGCCAAAACCCATGCGCCATGCGTCCATTTGGTTTACTTTTTCAAGGAGCTAAAACCCATGCGCCATGCGCCCATTTGGCTCACTTTCCTAAGGAGCCAAAACCCATGCGCCATGCGTCCGTTTGGCTCACTTTTTCTACAAGGAATCAGAAACCATACGCCCATCATGCGCAAGCGGCTTAAGAAAAAAAAACACTACCTTCATAAGTCCAGCATCCCTCCTAGACGATCAACTCAACTAGAAGGCACACTGGACTGGGGGGACTTGAAGAGGTATGATCCCAATTCTTTACCCACATGGCAGGGACCATACCACTTTTTCCAGCTTATGTGGCGTTGACATCAACAACACCATCCAGAAGCTTCCAGAAGCTTCTAGAAAATACGAAGGCAACACCAAAGATGCTCCATCCGACATAAAGGACAACACGTGTCACCAGTCATCAAGCGCCAAGTAAGCCTGCGACGAATTCCAGGAGCAATCCGACAATGTCAGTACGACGTCTCCAAAGGAGGCAAATACAGGGGCGTCACGTGTACCACTACACTGACCACAGCAGAGGAGACCAAAAGGATATTCCCCTTGGTCGGACAGCTGGCGCGCGTCTACAGCTGGCATCGCTGCTCCTCCCCTTCTTTACCCTCCGGCTATAAATAAGACCCTTCACCATCCAGGTTGATCATCTTGCTCTCTCTATTCTCACACTTAACACACACTGTTTATTACCCCTCCGAACAGTACTTATTCTCACGCCGGAGCCTGGTTAAGAGGGAAACCCCCATATTCCCCTCTTAACGAGACTAACGGTGTTGCTGTTTTGCAGGAACCGTGCCATCTCACGAGTAGAAAGAGAGATTGAACCCACAGAAGAAATAACCCCACAGATTAACCATAGTGTTAACCTGTGTTTCATCACTAAAGGAAAAGAATTAAAAGATATTCCTATAGTATCTAAATTCTCAGATGTCTTTCCAGAAGAGTTACCTGAATTACCGCCGAATAGAGAGGTTGAATTTAGGATTCACCTTATACCAGGAACGACACCAATTGCCAAAGCACCATACCGCTTAGCACCGACGGAGATGCAGGAGCTGAAGCAACAGTTGGACGAACTGCTTGGAAAAGGTTTTATACAGCCTAGTTCATCACCGTGGGGAGGACCGGTGTTATTTGTCAAGAAGAAGGACGGATCGACGCGTATGTGCATTGACTACCCAGAGTTGAATAAGTTCACGATTAAAAATCGGGACCCATTACCGAGAATCGATGATCTGTTCGATCAACTTCAAGGAGCTCGATTGTTTTCTAAGATCGACTTATGCTCAGGATATCATCAATTGAAAGTACAGGAAGAGGACATTCCTAAGACTGCTTTCCGAACAAGGTACGGTCATTATGAATTTACAGTCATGCCATTTGGTTTAACCAATGCCCCAGCCGCATTTATGGACATGATGAACAGGATATGTAAACCATACCTGGATAAATTCATAATTGTCTTTATAGATGATATTCTAATATACTATACGAGTAAAGAGGAACATGCAGAGCATCTGCATACACTTCTAACATTATTGAGAAAAGAAAGGTTTTATGCTAAATTCTCAAGATGCGAATTTTGGTTACAAGAAGTGCAATTTCTTGGACATCTGGTTAATCATAAAGGAATTCATGTGGATCCCACAGGCGATTACTAAATGGAAAGTCCCCGAATCACCAATGGAAGTAAGAAGTTTTCTTGGACTGGCAGGTTATTATAGACGGTTTATTCAAGATTTTTCTAGAATAGCCATTCTATTAACCAAACTGACCTGCAAATCAGTTAAGTTTGAATGGGGACCAAAACAGGAAGAAGCCTTTAGAATTCTGAAGCAAAGGTTAACCAACACACCCATAATCGTGTTACCAGAAGGAACTAAAGACTTTATAGTCTACTGTGATGCGTCTAAGTTAGGATATGGATGTGTGTTGATGCAACGTCAAAAGGTTATAGCTTATGCCTCTAGACAACTTAAGAAACATGAAGAGAATTATACAACCCATGATCTAGAGTTAGGAGCCATAGTTTTTGCCCTTAAGATTTGGAGACACTATCTTTATGGTAGTAAGTTTGTTGTCTTCACAGATCATAAGAGTTTAAGGTATGTTTTTGGGCAAAAGGAATTAAATATGAGACAACGACGTTGGATGGAAATTCTTAGTGATTATGATTGTGATATCCAGTATCATGCAGGAAAAGCTAATGTAGTAGTTGAGGCTTTAAGTAGAAAATATCATGAAAAGGCAAAACGAGTACGCTCTCTCAGATTAAATCTACAGATAAATTTAAATGATCAAACTAGAGAGGCACATGAAACAACAACCAAGGACGATGCTGAAGGTTTAAAAGGAATGATTAAGGAATTAGAACAAGGATCAGATGGAATTTGGAGATTCCATAAGAAAAGAATGTGGATACCAAAACAAGGAAACCTACGCCACAAAATTTTAGAAGAAGCTCATAAGTCTAAATATACAATACATCCAGGTAGTGATAAGATGTATCAAGACTTAAAGAAGAATTTCTGGTGGATAGGAATGAAAAGGGATATAGCAAACTATGTTGCTAAATGTCTAACCTGTTCACAGGTTAAAGTTGAGCATCAGAAACCTTCAGGGTTATTGCAGCAACTAGAAATGCCAATATGGAAATGGGAATTGATAACAATGGACTTTGTTACCAAGTTACCCAAGACATGAAAAGGTAATGATACAATCTGGGTGATTGTTGACAGATTAACCAAATCTGCTCATTTCTTACCTATGAAGGAAACTTTCAGTATGGAACAGTTAGCCAAGTTATATGTAAATGAAATAGTTTCATTACATGGAATTCCTTTATCTATTGTATCTGATAGAGATAGCCGTTTACATCTCATTTATGGACAAGTTTCCAAAAAGCAATGGGAACCGGGTTGAATCTAAGCACAGCTTATCATCCGCAAACGGACGGACAAAGCGAAAGGACAATACAAATGATGAAAGATATGCTTAGAGCCTGTGTAATTGATTTCGGAGGAAATTGGGACGATCATTTACCATTAGTAGAATTTTCCTATAATAACAACTATCATACCAGCATTAATGTTGCACCATTTGAAGCACTTTATGGACGAAAGTGCCGAACTCCAGTCTGTTGGGCAGAGAATTGTCGCAACACCCGATCCCAAATCCCCGGGAATGGGCGGCCGCGAGCCAGTTTCGGTGGTATCGCGTATTGTCTAATTTGGCAGCGGAATTTTTCATCAGGACCGTAGTTAGGAAATATTTGATCAGAGTAAAATACCACATTTTCATAATATTAAACATAAGGGATAAAACACAAGTTTGCAATACACACATTTTCATAGGAATAAATCCTATTTTATTTAATAAAAACATCTATTTTATTTTAGGTAACTTTATTGCCACTTTTCCAAGCCTTCAGTGCTGTCCAGCTGGCTTCTATTTGGCTTTCACAGTTTGTTACCTGAAACGCGTTTTAAAAACATTTGTCAGTGGGAAATACTGGTGAGTGAATCCCAATTTAATCAAGTTTAATAAACCCCATTGTACAGTATTGAGGGCGATCTCGCAATTATATTTGTTTCCAAGTTATACCAATTAACATCCATGGTACTGTCAGACCCGACTTGTGGAAATGTTACTCCTTGACCAGGTGGTAACAAATTTTGTATACAAAACCCCAACATACTCATGATAATTGTATTCTTACAAATACTCAATAACTGCTTAATATATAATTAATTAAGTGAGGTTTTGTAAAAACAATTTACAAAAAGGTTTACAAAAAGCGGATAAACTCACATTGCTGTCTTAGATTTTCTGTAAGGGTTTCCTGGTGACAATCTATAATTTACACAAATGCACACACGTTAGTATAATAACCCATTTTAACATTAGTAATACCCTCCCCGAGACGGCATTCCAACGACTACGTCGGGCAGAACCACGACAGCCGTTACGGAACCCTAGATCAATCGGGCAGCGTATCTAATACGTATCCAGGGGTTACGATACTTACAACGGAGCAGAACTTCGCTATTTAGGGGGTATAATACCCGTATAATATGCCTATTATTCAGAATTGAGAGAAAGATTTCGATTTTGAACGATTTCAACTGAAGATCCGATGGCCTCTTTATATAGGACCTCACTTCAACTTTTACTCGGCCCGCGTAAATGTTAATAAGGGTCTACGCGGCCCGCGTTGAAGCTGGTCAACGTCGTAGCTTGGCTGGGTCAGCTTATAGGTCTACCGGGTGTTGGGCCAGGTGGCGGCCCAGGGTCGTGCCAAGTTTTAAGTTGACGCGACCCGCGTCAGGGTTGGGGTGGGGCTTACGCGGCCCGCCTCAGCCCAAAATTTCAATTTTTAATTATTTTTAATACTATTTAGGGTATTCGGGGTCCGTTTTCTCGTATGGGGTGTATTTTAGGACGTATTTGGGATATTTTAAAATATGTTAGGGTGTCGGAAATTATTCGAGGGTGTCGGTTTATTTAGGATTGTTACATCCTCCCCACCTTGTTTTAGAGCTCGTCCTCGAGATCTACTGGAACAAGTGTGGATATTTCCTTTGCATTTCTGATTCCAGCTCCCATGTGTACTCAGGTCCTCTTTTGGAGTCCCATTTCACTTTAACCAGAACTAATCTCTTATGCTTGAGGTTCTTGACTTTCATGTCTTCAATCTGTAGAGGCCTTTCTATGAACTTGAGTTGTTCATTCACCTCTATATCCTTAAGAGGTACTACTAGTGATTTATCAGCTAAACAATTTTTGAGATTAGATACATGAAATACATTATGTATTCCTGCCATTTCCTCTGGCAGTTGTAGCTGATAGGCTACAGGTCCTATTCTTCTAATAATCTCAAAAGGTCCAATATACCTGGGACTTAGCTTTCCCCGTTTGATGAATCTTACTACTCCTTTCCAAGGAGAGACTTTTAATAATACTTTATCTCCAACTTGAAATTCCAATGGTTTTCGTCTGTTATCAGCATAACTCTTTTGTCTGTCACGTGCTGCTTTCAGTCGTTCTTTGACTTGAATGATTTTGTCGGTTGTTTCTTGCACTATCTCAGGTCCAGATAGTTGCTTCTCCCCAATTTCTGCCCAATAGACTGGGGTTCGGCACTTTCGTTCATAAAGTGCTTCAAATGGTGCAACATTGATACTTGTGTGATAACTATTATTATAAGAAAATTCTATTAAAGATAAATGATCGTCCCAATTACCTCCGAAATCAATTACACAAGCTTTAAGCATGTCTTCCATTGTTTGAATTGTCCTTTCGCTTTGTCCTTCCGTTTGAGGATGATAAGCTGTGCTTAGATTTAACTTTGTTCCCATTGCTTTTTGGAATCATGACCAAAAATGAGAGGTAAAACGGCTATCCCTATCAGAAATAATTGATAATGGTATTCCATGTAATGAAACAATTTCATTTACATACAATTTAGCTAACTGTTCCATACTGAAAGTTTCTTTCATTGGTAAGAAATGAGCTGACTTGGTTAGCCTATCTACAATTACCCAGATTGTATCATTACCTTTTCTTGTTTTGGGTAATTTAGTAACAAAATCCATTGTTATTAATTCACATTTCCACACTGGCATTTCTAATTGTTGTAGCAATCCTGAGGGTTTCTGATGTTCAGCTTTAACTTGAGAACAAGTTAAACATTTAGAAACATAGGCTGATATGTCCTTTTGCATTCCTATCCACCAGAAATTCTTTCTTAAATCCTGGTACATTTTATCATTTCCTGGATGCATCGTATATTTAGACTTATGGGCTTCTTCTAATATACGATGACGCAAGTTTCCTAATTTAGGTATCCACATTCTCTTTTCATGGAATCTCCAAATTCCATCTGTTCCTTGTTCTAATTCTTTAATCATACCTTTCAATTTTTCAGTATCATCCTTGATTACTGATTCTTGTGCTTTTCTGATTTGATCATTTAAATCTACTTGTAGATTTAATTTAAGAGAACGTATCCTTTTTGGCTTTTCGTGATACTTTCGGTTAAAGCATCTGCCACTACATTTGCTTTTCCTTCATGATACCGGATATCACAATCATAATAACTAAGCATCTCCATCCAGCGTCTTTGTCTCATATTCAATTCCTTTTGCCCAAAAACATACCTTAAACTTTTATGATCAGTGAATATGGTAAACTTACTACCATAAAGACAATGTCTCCAAATTTTAAGCGCAAAAATTATAGCTCCTAATTCTAGATCATGGGTTGAATAATTTTCTTCATGATTCTTAAGTTGTCTAGATGCATAAGCTATAACCTTTTGGCGTTGCATCAACACACATCCATAACCTAACTTAGAAGCGTCACAATAAACTACTAAATCTTCAGTTCCTTCTGGTAATGCTAATATGGGTGCATGGGTTAATCTTTGCTTAAGAATTCTAAAGGCTTCTTCTTGCTTTGATCCCCATTCAAAATTAATGGATTTACAGGTTAACTTAGTTAAAGGAATGGCTATTCTAGAAAAATATCAAATAAATCTTCTATAATAACCGGCCAATCCTAAGAAACTTCTAACCTCGGTTGGTGACTCAGGGGTTTTCCATTCAGTAATCGCCTCGATTTTTGTGGGATCCACATGAATTCCTTCATGGTTCACTAAGTGTCCAAGAAACTGTACTTGTTCTAACCAAAACTCGCACTTTGAAAATTTAGCATAAAGCTTTTCTTTTCTTAATAGACTTAGGAGTGCGTGCAAATGCTTTGCATGTTCCTTTTTACTCTTAGAATAAATTAGAATATCATCTATAAAGACAATTATGAATTTATCCAAATATGGCTTACATATTCGGTTCATCATGTCCATAAATGCGGCTGGGGCATTGGTTAAACCAAATGGCATGACAGTAAATTCATAATGACCATACCTTGTTCTGAAGGCGGTCTTAGGAATATCCTCTTCCTGTACCTTTAATTGATGATATCCTGACCTTAAATCGATTTTAGAGAAAAATCGAGCTCCTTGCAGTTGATCAAACAGATCATCGATTCTTGGTAATGGGTACCGATTCTTAATCGTGACCTTGTTTAATTCACGGTAGTCAATGCACATACGCATTGATCCGTCCTTCTTTTAACAAATAAAATCGGTGCTCCCCACGGCGACGAGCTTAGTTGTATGAATCCATTCTCTAATAATTCATCTAACTATTTCTTTAGTTCCTGCATTTCTGCGGGTGCCAAATTGTAGGGTGTTTTGGCAATCGGTGCCGTTCCTGGTAGTAGGTGAATTCTGAATTCAACTTCTTTGTCCGGCGGTAGTCCTGGTAATTCTTCTGGAAATACATCTGAAAACTGAGACACTACTGGAATGTCTTTTAGTTCTTTTCCTTTAGTGTTAGTGATTATAGAAATCAAATACACTATAGATCCTTTTCTCACATAACTTGCAGTTTTCATTATAGAGATGAATTTTGTGGATCTAGATGGTTTATCTCCTTTAATTGTGATCGTTTTACCTTTTGGTGAATTTACTTGGATTGACTTTTGATCACATAAAATACTGGCTTTGTTGGCTATTAACCAATCCATTCCTAAAACGACATCAAATCCTGCCAGATTCATTGGATAAAGGTTTGCAATAAACTTTTGGTTTAAAAATTCTATTCTTGCTTCCTGCAAGATTTCAGAAATCTTAACCGTTTCTCCATTTCTTGTTTCGACTAGACATTCTTATGGTAGTTTAGTTAATAACTGATTTAGAAGTTTGCAAAACGAAGTATTAATAAAACTTTGGTTTCCACCAGAGTCAAATAATACTTTAGCAAAAACATCATTAACTAAAAACGTACCAGCTATGACGTCTGGAATCATCTTAGCTTCATCTGCAGTTAGAACGAATGCTCTAGCATTTTTAGTGTTCCTGTTGTTCACAGCTGGAGCTAATTTTAGACAGCGTGGCTTGATGTGACCTTTTTCTCCACAGTTGAAGCATAGTCCATTACTGGATTTTCTCCTGCAATCTTCTTCCTTGTGTCCTGGCATCTTGCAGAAATTGCAAAGAGTGGAGCATTTTCCTGAATGCTTTTTCTTGCAGACCTTGCAGAATGGTGCAGAGGTAGAACCTATATTCCTACGGTTGTAATTCCCAGAACGCAATTCTTGAGTAAGTCGTTGGGTTAGGTTTCTCCTCTGTTCTTCTTCTCTGGTACGGATTAATTCATCTGTCAAGGTGTTTGTTAATTCTACAGCTTCTTCTATAGTTTGAGGTCTAGCTGCCTTGACTACATGTCTAATTTCTCCAATTAATCCCTAGATATAAAGGGAGATTAATACCGGCTCTGGTGATGCAAGGGTTGGTACTATTCTGGCATATTCAAAGAATAACTTTGTGTACCCCTTACTATCCACTCCATTCATCCTAAGATTTAGGAATTTGTTTGCTATTTGTTCTTTTTCATTAGGAGGGTAGAATTTCCTTTCTACCATATTCTTAAATTCTTCCCATTCCATATTGTATACCCTATCACTTCCTTTAGACTGAAGGATAGTGTTCCACCATTCTAAGGCTGAATTCTTAAATAGATTGGAAGCAAACATTATCTTATCCTCTTCCGCACATTTACTTATTTTTAGAACAACCTCAGTCTTTTCTATCCAGCGTAGAGCTGCAATAGGTTCTTCATTGCCCGAGAATTCTATCGGTTTACAGGACCAGAATTCTTTATAAGAACAACCATAAGACACGGTTCTTCTTCTTTTGGGAATGGCCACTTGAAGTACACGACCGTTGTTTACGCTGTTTTCTGGTTCAGTGGGTCGCTTACTGCTATGTTTACTTTTATTATTTGCTTCCTGAACCGTTTGAAGAATAAATGGCATTACATCTATGATTCCTTGTGCCACTATGTGTTGAATAGCACTATTATCCACTTGGTTTCCATTGTTATTGACGCTTGGATTCTCATTAACCAAGTTAATGTTACTCTGGTTATCGTTATTCAGATTTCCTTGATTTCCTTCGTCGGCCATCTGAATTTTAAACATTTACCCCGTATTAATATCACAAAATAGTATTTAATATAGTCAATCACATGACAGGCAATTTAGCCAAAAGCGTCGATCATTGCGACTTTACTCTATTCATATACTATGCATCTATTACACACCAGTACTGAAATTAAAATTACAATACCAACTGAAATAAAATTACACTAATAGTAGTAGGCATCCGTACACACATATTTTATTTTATTATTATTATTACTATTACCGTCTCCATTCTCACATTCACGGATATGGATTCATCCAGAAATCCATATTGCGTTCGTCGTATTTCCAGACGAGTCGCTCTCCCACCTGTCTCATCCGTTCGCTACTTTCTAAAATTTCCTCACCAAATGTCCTAAGTTCTTGTACGTTTTCTGCACTCATTGGGGGTGCAGGTTCTAGGACTGGGTTTGGAATCTGGGGTGCGGGTTCCTGGTATGGAGGTGTAGGTGCCTGGAATCGGTAAGGATCTTCTAAAATCTCCCTAATGTATTCATCGTGGTAATAGGGATCTAAAGGATCCAAACCTGGGTAGGCTCCTATATTTGGTATGGGCATGTCTTCATGTATCGGGTATCGTTGCACATAGTCCCTAACGTCATCCCACCAGGGGTCGTAATTTGGGTCTAAGGGATTTGGTGCTGGTACCCTAGGTATTTCCTCCGGATTGAAATCATGTATCTCTACTTGGTTTTCAGGGTTTTCTATCTCCATCGGTTGGTCAGGGATTGGTGGTTGTGGTTGGGGTGCTATTATTTGCTCCAGATTTGGGTCAGCTGCAGTGGTTGCTAGGATGTGGATGTTGGCTATACCCCTATTGATCATGTCTTGGGCATAGGCATCTGTCTCTCTCTTGGCTGCTGCTAGTGCACTCTGGTCTTGTAACTTTTTCATACGTTTTCTACGCTCGTGTGCCCCTCTACTGAACCATCCCCTCTTTTTCTGAGGAAATGGCTCTTCTGAATGAGCCTTAAACATAAAGATTCCTTCTTCCGTATCAGCAGAGTACTCCGAGAGGGCATGCTGAGAAGAGGAGGTGCCTTCACTTCGAGGCGAACCAGACAATTGACGGTATGCGTCAGATGGTCCTTGGTTGCTCATACTGTAAACTAACAAATAGTCAAATAACACATAACAATTTAGTACAATTATGCACGTATTTCCACAATTTATTTCCTAACAGATTGAATTTTGATGTCAGCAGAACGCTTCTGTGGCTGAATCAGTGGCTTAGCTCTGATACCATCTTCTGTCGCAACCCCAGATCCCAAATCCCCAGGAACGGGCGGCCGCGAGCCAGTTTCGGTGGTATCGCGTATTGTCTAATTTGGCAGTGGAATTTTTCATCAGGACCGTAGTTAGGAAATATTTGATCAGAGTAAAATACCACATTTTCATAATATTAAACATAAGGGATAAAACCCAAGTTTGCAATACACACATTTTCAAAGGAATAAATCCTATTTTATTTAATAAAAACATCTATTTTATTTTAGGTAACTTTATTGCCACTTTTCCAAGCCTTCAGTGCTGTCCAGCTGGCTTCTATTTGGCTTTCACAGTTTGTTACCTGAAACGCGTTTTAAAAACATTTGTCAGTGGGAAATACTGGTGAGTGAATCCCAATTTAATCAAGTTTAATAAAACCCATTGTACAGTATTGAGGGCGATCTCGCAATTATATTTGTTTCCAAGTTATACCAATTAACATCCATGGTACTGTCAGACCCGACTTGTGGAAATGTTACTCATTGACCAGGTGGTAACAAATTTTGTATACAAAATCCCAACATACTCATGATAATTGTATTCTTACAAATACTCAATAACTGCTTAATATATAATTAATTAAGTGAGGTTTTGTAAAAACAATTTACAAAAAGGTTTACAAAAAGCGGATAAACTCACATTGCTGTCTTAGATTTTCCGTAAGGGTTTCCTGGTGACAATCTATAATTTACAAAAATGCACACGCGTTAGTATAATAACCCATTTTAACATTAGTAATACCCTCCCCGAGACGGCATTCCAACGACTACGTCGGGCAGAACCACGACAGCCGTTACGGAACCCTAGATCAATCGGGCAGCGTATCTAATACGTATCCAGGGGTTACGATACTTACAACGGAGCAGAACTTCGCTATTTAGGGGGTATAATACCCGTATAATATGCCTATTATTCAGAATTGAGAGAAAGATTTCGATTTTGAACGATTTCGACTGAAGATCCGATGGACTCTTTATATAGGGCCTCACTTCAACTTTTACGCGGCCCGCGTAAATGTTAATAAGGGTCTACGCGGCCCGCGTTGAAGCTGGTCAACGTCGTAGCTTGGCTGGGTCATCTTATAGGTCTGCCGGGTGTTGGGCCAGGTGGCGGCCCAGGGTCGTGCCAAGTTTTAAGTTGACGTGGCCCGCGTCAGGGTTGGGGTGGGGCTTCGCGGCCTGCCTCAGCCCAAAATTTCAATTTTTAATTATTTTTAGTACTATTTAGGGTATTCGGGGTCCGTTTTCTCGTATGGGGTGTATTTTAGGACGTATTTGGGATATTTTAAAATATGTTAGGGTGTCGGAAATTATTCGAGGGTGTTGGTTTATTTAGGATTGTTACAAGATTGGAGAAAAGCAACTATCTGGACCAGAGATAGTGCAAAAAACAACGGACAAGATTATTCAAGTCAAGGAAAGACTAAAAACAGCACGGGATCGCCAGAAGAGTTATGTGGATAATAGACGAAAACCGTTAGAATTTCAAGTTGGATACAAGGTATTGTTAAAAGTTTCTCCATGGAAACACCATAGACACCATGGACGAGATTTAAATCAAGGTGTGGAGGATATAACAACCCTCCTACAACACCATAGACGCCTTAAAATATACCCTGTATATGAGAAACGGCCCGGAATTTCATTTATATTAACAAAAATAAAATAAAAACAAAAATATATGGGTCTCGCGGGCCGCGACCCGGTCCCCCAGGTCTGTCGCGGGGCGCGACCAGGTGACACCAGGCGGCCCCCCTTTTTGCCACGTGTCTAAGTGCGTGTTGGGTCTAGTGGACTGACTCAATCAAGCTAGGCCCTAGCCTTGTATGTATCAAAATGCCTAACTTGTCTCAAAGTCAAGGCTGAACATCAACGACCATCTGGTTTGCTTGTACAACCAGAGATACCGGTTTCGAAATGGGAGAACATAGCGATGGATCTCATCACTAAGTTACCGCGTAAATCTAGAGGTCACGATGCTATTTGGGCTGTTATCGATCGATTAACGAAGTCAGCTCATTTTATACCGATTCGAGAGGATCTATCTGTTGATAAACTTGCAAAGATTTATGTTGATGAGATTGTGTCTCGACATGGTGTTCCTTTGGATATCATATCTGATCGTGATGCTCGATTTTCATCTCATTTTTGGAAGACCATGCAATCCGCCTTGGGAACTCAACTAAATCTAAGCACTGCTTATCATCCCCAAACAGATGGACAATCTGAGAAGACGATACAAACTTTGGAGGATATGCTTAGAGCATGCGTGATAGACTTTGGCGGTAGTTGGGATTCTCATCTTCCGTTGATCGAATTCTCTTATAACAATAGTTATCATGCTAGTATTAATATGGCACCGTTCGAAGCTCTCTACGGTCGAAAATGTCGTTCACCTGTCTGTTGGAACGAGGTCGGTGAAGCTCAGCTTACTGGACCTGAGCTCATACTGGAAACGACGGACAAAATAAAGAAGATTCGCGATAATCTTCTGACAGCTAGAAGCCATCAAAAGAGTTACGCAGATATGCGACGCAAGCCCTTGGAATTTCAAGTCGGAGACCGTGTCCTACTCAAGGTATCACCTTAGAAGGGAGTGGTGAGATTTGGAAAGAAAGGAAAAGTTGCACCACGATATGTTGGACCATTTAAGATTGTTGAAAGAATCGGAAAGGTTGCCTATCTGTCACACCCCCGAAATCCACCTGCGGAATACTACCACTGGGAGGCGTGACTGACCAGGATCCAGCCACCAATCATATTGAACAAGCATGTAAGTGATTATAAAAATCCAACCAATACAATTGGTGTCCAAACAAAACATAGTTTAAGTTGCAAGCGGAAGCATAATGTTTTAAAACCAAAACATAAGTTTAATTGTTTCAAAGTTTAACATGGCACACAGCTGTCCATGTCCCACAACGACTCTCTTCCATGCAAGCTCCAGCTAAGTACCTATTGACCTGCAAAGCATGTAGTAACGAGTCAACAACAAGTTGAGTGAGTTCACGGTTGGGTGTTCGTTTTACGTTGTTCCGAAAACAGTTTCCTTTAACTGGCATCCTGCCGTGGGGGTTACCCCATAGTTGAAAACGAGATTTGTTTACCCATTTACTCTGGCAATACCGCCGTGGGGGCTACCCCATGTATACACTAGACTCGTTACCATATCGACTGCTGACTGTAGTCATGTTTATGTGCCCTGAACTGTCAATGTCTATCATCATTGACGTGCCTAGATCCACTAGTTCACGCCTGTCCTCTGCGGCACGGTGTGAGGCTTGTCAGACCTAAATAGCGCTATCTAACTAATGACCCGCTCGCCATTGGCCCGGCGATTAAGTCGATATAAAAAGGAGGGACTTCGTGATAGAGTTTTGGTCTAGTACGAGTTATCTGTCCACGAGGACGAGGAATTACATTCCTGAATCAATACTGTCCTACCCAAGAAAGGACGAGGAATCCATGTTCCTTAACCCCATTCCCAACCCCTGGGAATCCCATGCTTTGTAGAGGGTGTGAACTCACCTTGGTTTGCTCGGCAGATACACAGAAAAGTCAAGTCTAGATGCTAGTGGTCAACCACGTCCTAACATGGTCATCATACATGTCAGGTTCAACCCAAGAAATGCACGTATGTTTTCTACACGTATACTAGCAAGTTGCATACAGGTATTATTCATGGCATACGCGTATAAACATGGCGGTTTACAATAATACCTACGAGTTGAACAGTAGCATGTATATAAGTAAACAAAGCCGAAAAGCCCAGCCCAATCACCTAAGCCCGTAACAATGCAAGTCCAATTCAGCGAGTATGTGTACGTGGTCTCGAGTCGAGATTAGAGATCTCGAGTCGAGACTGTGCAGTCTCGAGTTATACATGCACTAGTCGAGACTAGACGGTCTCGAGTCGCAACCGTGGTCTCGAGTTATGCTGCTTGTGTGTTGGTAATGTGTAGTCTCGAGTCGAGACTAGAGGTTCTCGACTCGCAACCTGTGTCACAACCGGGGTCTCGAGCTGTCACCTATGTGGTCTCGAGTCGAGACAGAGGGTCTCGACTGACATCCCTGCTGATCGCCGGCACTTGTACTAAACCAATAGAATTTCGATTTCATGGTATGATGTACTATCCAACCACAATACTCAAACATGTTTTCTTGTCTAACATTGAACCAAAATGGATCAAACCTAGCAAATTTCAAATATTCATATCATATTCAACAAGTTCTTCATCTAGGGTTTTCATCACTTTACAAACATGATCTTTTAAATCTTAGTTCTAGCATGCGTTTAACTCCAAACAAGAACATGTATTCATATGATCTATATGTCACGACAACTTTGCATATTATATCTAAACAACCTTTGTCCTATAATCTCTAACATAAATTGGATGATCATAAGCTTTCCATACATTCATCATTCAAGTATCTTATTCCTCATTATCATACAAAATCTATACTTTTTACTAAAGAGATCATGTTCATCATATATGTTGTAACTAAGCATGTATCATCTAACAACCAAGAACCCATTAAATCAACAAACATCTTTGTCATATTCAAACACCAATCTTAATATCGACCATTCAAGAAAGACATATTCATCATGCATCAACTTAACAAGCAAACATATTATCACATAACTTCATCATACATCATCATCAAATCGAAATACAACACATAACATGAATCACTAACCGATTAGAGAAGTAGAGGTGAAGAATGAAGCTTTACTTGGTGTGCACAAGCTAATCCGAGAACCCTCTTGTGGTCGACCGGTTTGATCCGAGAGAGAGAAGGGTTGTGCTTCTAGGGTTTTAGTGAGAGAGAAAGTAGGAGAGTGTGTGTAGGAGAGTGTGTGTAGGTTGCCCAAAAATGGCAAGGTTGGCCATCAACCAATGTTATATACTCGTTCCAAGTTGATGCACCCTAATGGGCTTTCGGATGGATTAAATGGCCCAATCGGCCCACTGTTACACTGTTCACTCGAGACCGCATGGTCTCGAGTCGGGTCCTTGTGTCTTGGTTCCGACTCACTACATACCTACTTGTATAAGACTATATTTTATACGTACACATTGATAACACATAGCACATCAAGGTAATCACGGACTTTCATTTACTAATATATAGACACATAACGTTAAATCATGTTACATCGAGATACAAGAAAGGGTCTTAAATTACGAGTTGTCACATTATCCCCGAGTTGAAAGAAATTTCGTCCCGAAATTTGGTAAGTACTCACTGAGGAAGCTAGTTAAGTTGTATGGTTTTCACTGGTTTTCCTGGGGTGTCACATCCTCCCCCCGTTGATCTGGAATTTCGTCCCGAAATTCCGTAGCTTCAGCCTCAGTAGTGGTTGTACTGTTTGCGAACAGTTGGGGATACTTTTGTTTCATCTGATCTTCGCGTTCCCAGGTGAACTCTGGGCCACGACGTGAGTTCCAACGAACTCGAACGAGAGGTATTCTAGTGCTCTTGAGGACCTTAACATCCCGGTCCGTGATTTCAACTGGTTCCTCGACGAATCGTAACTGCTCGTCGATATTGAGTTCCTTCAGAGGAACTATGTGGGTCTCATCTGACAGACACTTCTTCAGATTCGACACGTGGAAAACGTTGTGAACTGCACTGAGTTCTGCTGGTAAGTTCAGTTTGTAGGCCACCTGGCCTATTTTCTCAATAACTTCGAAAGGTCCGATGTATCATGGGTTAAGTTTGCCTCGTTTACCAAAACGAACCACACCCTTCCAGGGTGAAACTTTGAGTAGTACCCGCTCCCCAACCTGGAGCTCAAGTGGTTTCCTGCCCTTATCGGCGTAGACTTTCTGACGGTCACGAGCTGCCGCCATGTGTTGTCGTATTTGAGCAATTCGTTCGGTTGTGTCCACCACATGTTCTGGACCAATGATCTGACTATCCCCCACCTCTGCCCAACAAAGAGGTGATCGGCATTTACGTCCGTACAATGCCTCAAACGGAGCAGCTTTAATGCTGGTGTGGTAGCTGTTATTGTACGAGAATTCCACAAGTGGCCGATGCTTTTCCCAGCTGTTGCCAAAGTCGATTACACATGCACGAAGCATGTCTTCTAAGGTTTGAATAGTGCGCTCGGACTGCCCGTCCGTCTGAGGGTGATACGCTGTGCTCATGTCTAATCGTGAGCCAAAGGATTTGTGCATCGCCTGCCACAGCTCTGAAGTAAAACGCGCATCTCGATCCGAGATAATAGAGGTGGGCACCCCGTGCCTCGAAACAACTTCCTTGAGGTATACTTCTGCTAGAGTGGAGAATTTATCCGTCTCCTTGATAGCCAGGAAGTGCGCAGACTTTGTGAGTCAATCCACGATCACCCAGATAGTATCGTTTCCGCGCTGGGATCTAGGCAGGCCAGTAACGAAATCCATGGAAATTTGCTCCCATTTCCATTGTGGTATCTCTGGTTGTTGGAGTAGGCCTGAGGGTTTCTGGTATTCCGTCTTGACCCTGGCACAAGTCAAACACTTGCTGACGCAGGTTGCTATGTGGGCCTTCATGCTAGGCCACCAATACGTAGTTTTGATATCGTGATACATCTTATCCGAACCAGGGTGTACCGAGTAGCGAGACTTGTGTGCTTCATCCATCACAAACTCTCGTAAGTTGCCATAGAGTGGGACCCAAATGTGTCCCGTTACGTAGTAAGCACCGTCTTCCTTCTGTTCTAAGCGTTGCCTTGAGCCGCGTAGGGCTTCAGCCCTGACATTTTCTGGTTTCAATACCTCTATCTGAGCGTCTCGTATTTGAGAAGGAAGACTAGAATGTATAGTGAGCTGCAATGCTCGCACTCGCCTAGGCGCAGTGTCCTTTCGACTAAGGGCATCAGCCACAACATTGGCTTTGCCAGGATGGTACTTGATTGCGCATTCGTAATCGTTTAATAACTCGACCCATCGTCGTTGGCGCATGCTTAGTTCCTTCTGTTTGAAGATATGCTCGAGACTCCTGTGATCGGTGTAAATGGTGCACCTGGTACCGTACAGGTAATGTCTCCATATCTTAAGTGCAAAAACAACAGCTCCCAGCTCTAAATTGTGTGTAGTGTAGTTCTTCTCGTGAACTTTGAGTTGGCGTGAGGCGTAGGCTATAACTTTATCTCATTGCATCAATACACAACCAAGACCCTGGATTGATGCATCGCAGTAGACCACAAAGTCGTCTGTGCCTTCTGGCAATGAAAGGATAGGTGCGCTGCAAAGTCTATCCTTTAAATGCTGAAATGCTAACTCCTGTGCATTTCCCCAGCGATAAACAACGCCTTTCTGCGTTAGTGAGGTGAGAGGTTGTGCAATCTTGGAAAAATCCTTAATGAACCTCCTGTAGTAACCCGCCAAGCCCAAGAATTGGCGAATTTCATTTGGTGTATGAGGTGCAGGCCAGTTCTTAATCGAGTCCACTTTGGATGGATCAACATGAATCCCATCCTTGTTTACCACATGGCCTAGGAAATGGACTTCACGAAGCCAGAAGTCGCATTTCGAGAACTTTGCATAAAGCTGTTCTGTTCGAAGGAGTTCCAGAATAAGTCGTAGATGCTGCTCGTGTTCCTCCCGGCTCTTAGAATAGATCAGGATGTCGTCGATGAAGACTATAACGAACTTGTCCAGGTAAGGCTTGCACACTCGATTCATCAAGTCCATGAAAACCACAGGTGCGTTTGTCAGCCCAAAAGGCATGACCAAAAACTCATAGTGCCCATAGCGAGTTCTAAAGGCTGTTTTAGAGACATCCTCTTCTCGGACTCTCAGCTGGTGATATCCCGATCTCAAATCAATCTTGGAGTAGTAGCTCGATCCTTGCAGCTGGTCGAACAAGTCGTCAATACGTGGAAGAGGATAACGATTCTTCACCGTCACCTTGTTGAGTTCCCGGTAGTCGATGCACATTCTGAAGGTACCGTCTTTCTTCTTCACAAACAGAACCGGAGCTCCCCAGGGCGATGAGCTAGGACGAATAAAACCCTTATCCAAGAGTTCTTGTAGTTGCGTGGAGAGTTCTTCCAACTCTGATGGAGCTAAACGATAAGGTGCACGAGCTATAGGCGCAGCTCCAGGAGCAAGTTCAATCTGAAACTCGACCTGGCGATGAGGCGGAAGGCCAGGTAATTCCTCAGGAAATACCTCAGGATAGTCGTGTACAATTGGAAAATCTTCTATCTTCTTTTCTTTCTCCGAGGTGCCAGTAACAAGAGCCAAAATGGCAGTGTGGCCCTTTCGCAAGCACTTCTGGGCCTTGAGGAAAGAGATGACGTTCTCAACAGCACCCCTCTTGTCGCCACGAATCATGAGAGGTTCACTACCGGAACCAGGAATGCGAACAATCTTCTCGTTGCAAAGAATCTCTGCCCGGTGTTGGGATAACCATTCCATCCCAATGACAACGTCGAAACTACCCAAGACGATAGGAATAAGGTCGATAGAGAAGGTCTGGTTAGCAAGAACAAGTTTACAACCCTTGACTACGTGTGTGGCCTCTAAACTCTTACCATTTGCTAGCTCTACCGTGTGCTTGTTGTTCAAAGGTGTTGGAATACGCTTAAGCATTCGACTAACTTCTAGTGACATGTAGCTAGTATCGGCACCCGAATCAAATAAAACTGTAACATAAAAGTCGTCGAGAAGGAACTTACCCGCCACAACATTGGGGTCATTCCTTGCTTCACCTTGGCCAATCACGAACGCCCGCCCCCTGGCACCATTGTTGTTGTTGTTCCCATTGTTACCGTTTCCCTGATTATTGTTGTTGTTGTTGTTGTTCTGGTTCTTGTTCAGTTGGGGACAGTCTTTCTTGAAGTGGCCTTCAGCTCCACACTGAAAGCACCCTTTGTTGTTACCTAGCTGCTGCTGCTGCTGTCGCTGGTTTTGTGGGGCCTGTTGTTGACGATTCTGGTTTGCGGGGTACAAGCTTCTACAATCCTTGGCGGCGTGACCTGGCTTGTTGCACCGATGACAGTTGCCCCTGGTGCATGGGCCGCTGTGGTGTAGGTTGCAGCGATTGCACTTGGGGTGATTCCCCTTGTACCCACCATGACTCTGACCACCAGATGATTGCTGACTGGGGCTCTTGTAGTCATCAGTCTTTCTCTGCTGAGACTGGGATTGCACAGAAGTCGAACCTTTGCTTAAAGCTCCATCCCATTTTCTCTTGTTGTCACTAGGAGCATCCGAAGTAGCAGTAGCACTTATGCGCTTGGGTAACCTGTTCTGCTCCACCGCCTGATCAGTAAGACGGTGAGCCAACTGAACAACTTGCTGGATAGTAGCGAGGTTTGCTGAAGTCACATGACTTTGGATCTCTGGCACCAAGCCCTTGAGGAAGAGTTCAATTCGCTTAATTGGAGGGTCCACCATAGTAGGACACAATAAGGCAAGCTCATTCGATCTCTTAGTATACGCCTCAATTTCTGACCCCGTCATTTTGAGGTTGTAGAACTCGACTTCCAGCTTATGAATGTCGTCACGACTGCAGTATTCCTCCTTGATCATTTCCTTAAAAGTTTCCCATGGGGTGGCGTTGGCAGCGACCAACCCCAGCATTTGGACCTGCGCGTTCCACCATGTGAGGGCTAAACCCTCGAGAGTACCGGTAGCATACTTCACCCTGCGCGCCTCAGGGCATTCACACATTTCGAACACAGATTCTAGTTTCTCAAACCAGTGGAGGAGACCTACTGCTCCTTCAGTGCCGCTAAAAGTAGTTGGTCGGCAGTCCATAAAGGTTTTGAAGGTGCACACAGGTGGCTGAGCATGTTGACCTATTGTGGGTGAAAGAAAAGACAGAGTTTAACACAAAGGTTGGTTCACGAGAGTAGGATCTAAAGATCCTAGAATGAGTTTGGACTGCAGGATATACCTCCTGCGTGTGCAGCTGCAAGTGCCGCAGCAACTCGTTCGTTAATCAGAGCCGTCAACTGAGCTTGAGTCATGTTAATGCGTCCAGACATGATCTTCATATCAAGGGAAACATGAGTGAGAGAGGTTCGTGAAAGTGCGATGACAGAAGAGAGCAAGCACACACGGGTTCATGCAACAGTAGTTATACTAACTAAGCATACCAGAAGCAATGCACTATGTAACTATCAAGTAGGCAATATATACACAGATCATATTACCTAGAATGTCGAGCCTTGCATGTGGAGTGAAGCGTCGTTGTGGATCGTAGAGCACTGTACAGGTTATAGTCTGATTTTAATAAAACCTTTTCCCTTATTAAAACCAAGTTCACTATAACCAATGGCTCTGATACCAATCTGTCACACCCCCAAAATCCACCTGCGGAATACTACCGCTGGGAGGCGTGACTGACCAGGATCCAGCCACCAATCATATTGAACAAGCATGTAAGTGATTATAAAAATCCAACCAATACAATTGGTGTCCAAACAAAACATAGTTTAAGTTGCAAGCGGAAGCATAATGTTTTAAAACCAAAACATAAGTTTAATTGTTTCAAAGTTTAACATGGCACACAGCTGTCCATGTCCCACAACGACTCTCTTCCATGCAAGCTCCAGCTAAGTACCTATTGACCTGCAAAGCATGTAGTAACGAGTCAACAACAAGTTGAGTGAGTTCACGGTTGGGTGTTCGTTTTACGTTGTTCCAAAAACAGTTTCCTTTAACTGGCATCCTGCCATGGGGGTTACCCCATAGTTGAAAACGTGATTTGTTTACCCATTTACTCTGGCAATACCGCCGTGGGGGCTACCCCATGTATACACTAGACTCGTTACCATATCGACTGCTGACTGTAGTCATGTTTATGTGCCCTGAACTGTCAATGTCTATCATCATTGACGTGCCCAGATCCATTAGTTCACGCCCGTCCTCTGCGGCACGGTGTGAGGCTTGTCAGACCTAAATAGCGCTATCTAACTAATGACCCGCTCGCCATTGGCCCGGCGATTAAGTCGATATAAAAAGGAGGGACTTCGTGATAGAGTTTTGGTCTAGTACGAGTTATCTGTCCACGAGGACGAGGAATTGCATTCCTGAATCAATACTGTCCTACCCAAGAAAGGACGAGGAATCCATGTTCCTTAACCCCATTCCCAACCCCTGGGAATCCCATGCTTTGTAGAGGGTGTGAACTCACCTTGGTTTACTCGGCAGATACACAGAAGAGTCAAGTCTAGATGCTAGTGGTCAACCACGTCCTAACATGGTCATCATACATGTCAGGTTCAACCCAAGAAATGCACGTATGTTTTCTACACGTATACTAGCAAGTTGCATACATGTATTATTCATGGCATACACGTATAAACATGGCGGTTTACAATAGTACCTACGAGTTGAACAGTAGCATGTATATAAGTAAACAAAGCCCAAAACCCCGGCCCAATCACCTAAGCCCGTAACAATGCAAGTCCAATTCAGCGAGTATGTGTACGTGGTCTCGAGTCGAGATTAGAGATCTCGAGTCGAGACTGTGCAGTCTCGAGTTATACATGCACTAGTCGAGACTAGACGGTCTCGAGTCGCAACCGGACTCGCAACCGTGGTCTCGAGTTATGCTGCTTGTGTGTTGGTAATGTGTAGTCTCGTGTCGAGACTAGAGGTTCTCGACTCGCAACCTGTGTCGCAACCGGGGTCTCAAGCTGTCACCTATGTGGTCTCGAGTCGAGACAGAGGGTCTCGACTGACATCCCTGCTGATCGCCGGTACTTGTACTAAACCAATAGAATTTCGATTTCATGGTATGATGTACTATCCAACCACAATACTCAAACATGTTTTCTTGTCTAAAATTTAACCAAAATGGATCAAACCTAGCAAATTTCAAATATTCATATCATATTCAACAAGTTCTTCATCTAGGGTTTTCATCACTTTACAAACATGATCTTTTAAATCTTAGTTCTAGCATGCTTTTAACTCCAAACAAGAACATGTATTCATATGATCTATATGTCACGACAACTTTGCATATTATATCAAAACAACCTTTGTCCTATAATCTCTAACATAAATCGGATGATTATAAGCTTTCCATACATTCATCATTCAAGTATCTTATTCCTCATTATCATACAAAATCTATACTTTTTACTAAAGAGATCATGTTCATCATAGATGTTGTAACTAAGCATGTATCATCTAACAACCAAGAACCCATTAAATCAACAAACATCTTTGTTATATTCAAACACCAATCTTAATATCGACCATTCAAGAAATACATATTCATCATGCATCAACTTAACAAGCAAACATATTATCACATAACTTCATCATACATCATCATCAAACCGAAATACAACACATAACATGAATCACTAACCGATTAGAGAAGTAGAGGTGAAGAATGAAGCTTTACTTGGTGTGCACAAGCTAATCCGAGAACCCTCTTGTGGTCGACCGGTTTGATCCGAGAGAGAGAGAAGGGTTGTGCTTCTAGGGTTTTAGTGAGAGAGAAAGTAGGAGAGTGTGTGTAGGTTGCCCAAAAATGGCAAGGTTGGCCATCAACCAATGTTATATACTCGTTCCAAGTTGATGCACCCTAATGGGCTTTCGGATGGATTAAATGGCCCAACCGGCCCACTGTTACACTGTTCACTCGAGACCGCATGGTCTCGAGTCGGGTCCTTGTGTCTTGGTTATGACTCACTACATACCTACTTGTATAAGACTATATTTTATACTTACACATTGATAACACATAGCACATCAAGGTAATCACGGACTTTCATTTACTAATATATAGACACATAACGTTAAATCATGTTACATTGAGATACAAGAAAGGGTTTTAAATTACGAGTTGTCACACTATCGACTAGAGCTACCTCCCGAACTTGAGAATATTCACCCAACATTCCACGTGTCCAATTTACGAAAATGTTTAGCCGATACTGATCTTCACATTCCACTCGACGAAATTCAAGTTGATGAAACGATGCACTTTGTCGAGAAACCCGTGGAGATAATGGACCGTGTAGTCAAACAGTTGAAGAACAAACGAATTCGATTGGTCAAGGTTCGCTGGGAGTGTTGTAATAGAATCATTGTTTCATAACACATGGAAATTGAAATATTGTTTAATTGATTAAAAGTGTTACAATGTCTTGATAATCAAAGACACATAACATAAATAACTAGTCTTGCATCTTTTATTGTCGCTAAGGCCCAAGTCCGCCTAAGTGTATCTTGATAAATCCTATGCATCATGTCCTGAAACACATGTGAAAATAGGTACGTCAGCATAAAAATGCCTGTGAGATACATAGGTTTTGTGAAAATAGAATTCATGACTTATGTTTAAGAAAATGTTTAGTCATGAACCTTGTAATTTGCTTTGTCTTGTAAATCATTTGAAAAGTGATAAATAAACCAAATGATATATATGTATAAAAGAATACTACATGGTTAAATGAATAACCAAGTAAAATGAGTTTGTATCAGATAAGTTGTTTGTAAAACAATGTATTGTGAAAAGTATGTTATTTGTATAAAATGTTATATGTCTAAATTGAAATGGTTTAAATAACGCTACGATATGTAATACCATACAAGCACTTATATATAGGAAGTACCAGCGGCGTATCCACCATGCTTGTATCATATTACACACGACTCGTTACTTAAATCACTTACTCAAATCAAACCACCAAAGTAAAATGTTTATGTATAATCAAATGTCAAATGTTTGTGTGAAAACCATGTCAAATGTCTATGTCTAATGTAAATCATGAAGTGTGTATATCAATGTCAAAATTTTTATGTCTAATGTAAATCATGAATTGTGTATATCAATGTCAAAATGTTTATGTCTAATGTGAATCATGAATTGTGTATATCAATGTCAAAATGTTTATGTCTAATGTAAATCATGAATTGTGTATATCAATGTCAAAATGTTTATGTCTAATGCAAATCATGTAATGTGTATCCAAAATATCATGTATGGTAAGTGAAATATATCAACTAAACCATATGTAAAATGTACAAAAACAAGGTATTGAAGTAAAACATGGTTTAAATCAAAGTATGTTTTGTGGAACAAATGCATGCTATACTGATATAAACATTTATGCGATATTGTAAAAATGCATACATCCAAGCCTTGTGACTGTGGCGATAAACCCCTAAACGAATTTAAAGGCCTATCTGTGTTATGTTTATCGAATTCGGTCATTCCTTCCATCCAAACATACCTAGGATGTCAGGAACGGGAGTTGTCAATTCCTATGGTACCACTACCTACTAACGAATGGCATGATCAATGTTAATGAATGTATATTGTCCCATTTGAACAAACCAAATGTCATACCAAAATGTAAGCATGTGATGAATAACAAATGTACTAAGTATGCACACAATGGACATACATAGCATAAAATGTAATGTAAAACAATGTACAAAGTATGCACACAATGGACATACATAGCATAAAATGTAATGTAAAACGATGTACTAAGTATGCACACAATGGACATACATAGCATGAAATGTAGTGTAAAACGATGTACTATAAATGTACTAATGAACATAGCAAGTATATGATGTGAAAACATGGAAAGCATGAAAGTAACAAGTAGGCACATGTGTTTCACCCCAAAATGTTTGGAAAACAGTAAAAGAGGGGTCTATGTACTCACTTGAGATTGCTTAGTAGTCCTTGAGTAACAACCAAACAATGCTAGAGATCACGGAAATCAAACGGTACCTAATATAGGTAACTATGTTAATATACCGGACCTATACCGGAGGATCGGATAGAATGAGGGCTCGTAAACCAAATGAGTATGGGAACTCATGTAATATGGTTTTAACAAAGCCTACATACTACAATGAAACCTAACCTAAGTGCTTACGACCCATTACGACCCGTTTAGGTAGCTTATGCTACTTTAACGCGTCGTTCGCGTGAAACGCGTTCGGAATGCCTAACTAGTCCTATGATAAGTAAAATATGCCTTAACATGTCTAATATTGTTACCAAATCAGTTTAGATACCAAAAGTTATGTTACATATGCTTAAAATGAATTTTGGCGTTCAAAGGGCATTTTGGTAATTTACCTAAGGCATATATACTACCTATCATACAACTACTCAAACGATGTGACCATAAGGTATAACCTCGGAAGGTTATTCTCTATACAACTATGGTCACCTAATGTGTTTGGTCGGATCCTAATGATCGACCAAACGGGTCGGGTTCGAAAGTATAAGCGATTGTTTAGATCGCTTACCTTACGACCCTATATAAGCACTAAACTAAAAGTGACGAGCTAAGCATGTTAAAACATGCTTAACTAAGTTTAGAAAACAGGTTTGGTATCAAAACAAACGGCTTTGATACCTAAGAGTAGTTTGGTTACAAAATACGCAAGAATACGCATTTTGGCCGAAACTACGACTCGTCACTGAGCCTAGATAACGTGGTACTCAATAGGTATAGCCACTAGGGACTATAACCATCGTGATTACGCTCACGTTAGGAAGTTCAAACGAACTTCGCGTTGACCATAAACTGGTCAATGCAGAAAGTCAAACAAAGTTTGACTTTAACGCTAAAAGTTTGACTTTAACGCTAAAAGAATAAAAAGAACGAAGGAACACTTACAAAGGGTCCAAGAACGGAAGTTTTGAATCCGAACACTCTCAGGTATGAAGTGTTAAACACAACAACTTAGAGAGCAAATTCAGATTTCAAAGGTGTGGGTTTTTGGGGTTGAGATCATGGGGTATTTATAGGATTCCTTAAACCGTTAAGATCGTTTATCGTAAAACGTGATTCAATCTCATCCCTACACTTGTTGTAACACTAAGGTACTTCAAAATGGCCCCCATGATCAGGTATCAACATGTGGAATTGAGTTTATGGGTGCTTAACAACTGTAACCAGATGTTAACCACATTCTAAGGTTCTGGGAGGTCCTTACGGACCGTAAGGGTGAGGGCTTACGGTCCGTAAGCCATCAACTTTGCTGAAATGACAGTTTTGGTCCTTGCAGCTCCAAACTTGGTTTTCGATGCATTTTTGACACGTTTAAGCCCCGTTAACCCCATTTCAAAGCTCTAAAATGAAGTTAAAGTACAGGGAACTTAAAATGTGCTCAAAAATATCTTGGATGTTGGTTCGTTTGGCCGTACGATTGCGTTGTTCGGTTAATTACGACGGAAGTCGTAACGGACGCAAAAACGATCCAAATTACACGACGAATGGATTTTTATTATGCCAAACACTAAAATAAAATATTTTGGTGCTTACATAAATTTTTGGATGTCCGGATGTATTCAGAACGTAAGATATGCGCGAAAATGCAAACTTGTGCACTTTTTGACGCTTTTAGTCCCTGAATGACCCAAAAGTTTATTTTAGCACACCGAACCCCTCAAAGCCTATTTCTAAGCTATGTAAAGGATATTTATGGTATGTTTAACTCATGGTCATGTTCCGGAATGTCTGTTACAGTTCAATTCGGCGTACTTTCGCAGTTTGTCGAATTTAGTCCCTGTAAGCGATTAAACTTGATTTTGTCATACCAAAGCCTTCAAAACTTATTTCTAAGTTATGTAAAGGTTATTTAAGGTATGTGAAGCCTATTTCACTATTCCGGAGTGTTCGTTGCATTAAACTGGTTATATTTACGCATCAGTGCGTGTATAACCTTCCAGAAAGCGATTTAGAGCCCGAAATTGAACAAGAATTGATATGTGCAAATGATACACATATTTGTATAAATCCCAAGTATGAAATACAATATTTCATTGGTTTGGTATTTTTTTGATGGTCGCAGTGACCCAGGTGTCACAGATGATTTTACGATTTGATTCGAGTTCGATTTCAAGCTTTAAATCGCTTTCTGGAAAGTTATACGCAAACTGATGCGTAAACGTAATAATTTTAACGCGACAAACACTCCGTAATAGTGAAATAGGCTTAACATACCTTAAATAACCTTTACATAACTTAGAAATAAGTTTTGGAGGTTTTGGTGTGTCGAAAACAAGTTTATTCGATCGCAGGGACTATTTGTGTCAAACTGTGAAACTATGCCGATTCGTATGGTAACGAACATTCCGGAACTTGATCATAAGTTAAACATACCCTAAATATCATTTACATAGCTTAGAAATAAGCTTTGAGGGGTTCGGTATGCGAAAATAAACTTTTTGATTAATAGGGACTAAAAGCGTCAAAAGTGCATAAGTTTGCATTTTCGCACATATCTTACGTTCTGAACATATCAGGACATCCAAAAATTTTTGTGATCATTAAAATATCTTATTTTAATGGTTGGAATGCAAAAATACCATTCGTGGCGCAATTTGGATCGTTTTTGCGTCCGTTCGAGTTTTCGCCGTAATTAACTGAATAACGCAACCGTACGACCAAAGGAACCGACATCCGAGATTTTTTTGAGCATGTTTCATGTTCCCTATGCTTTAACATCCTTGTAGAGCCTTGAAAATGGGTTAACGAGGTTTAAACGCGTCGAAAATGGCCTAAACGAGTTGCAGGGACCAAAACTGTCAATTTTCAAAAGTTTCTTGTAGCTGGCATGTGGTGGCGTCGTGCCACAGCCTAATGACTGTGCTATGGTGGCACGCCACAGCCTCATCTAGACAGAAAGTTCATTTTTGACACCTAGGTTGAATTTCAGGGGCCTAAGTGTAACTTTTTCAATACCGTGTGATGGTTTTAGACACCCCTAGTATTCCAAAACCATGTGCCTTACATGTATGGTCCAGATCGAAGCTCAATTATCGAGGAACGATCCTAACGGTTGTGGAAAATCTATAAATACCCACCATTTTTCACTTCATTTTCCTCACATTGATCTCAAACTTCTTCTCTAAGTTGAAGCTCTCCTTGTGAAGCTTCATACCTGAGAATTTTTGAGTTCAAATCTTCAAGTCTTGGACCTTTTGTAAGTCTCCTTCATGCTCGTTCTTGTATTTCAAGCATGAAAGTCAAACAGTGTTTGACTTTCTGCTTTGACCATGAGTTGGTCAACACAAAGTTCATTTGAACTTTGCAACGTGAGCGTAATCACGATGGTTATAGTCCCTTGTGACTATACCTACTGATTACCACGTTGATTAGTCGAAGTGACGAGTTAAAGTTCGGTCAAAATATGTGTTTATGCGTATTTTGCATCGAAGCTATTTTCGGGTATCAAAACACTTTGTTTTGATATCAAACTTGTTTTCTAACTTAGTTAAACATGTTTTAACATGTTTAACTCGTCACTTTTAGTCTAGTGCTTGTATAGAGTCGTAAGTCAAGCAGTCTAAACCACCGCTTAGACTTTCGAACTCAACCCGTTTGGTCAATCATTAGGATCCGACCAAGCATGTATTGTATGTGACAACCCTCACAAATCCAGGTATCCGTACAATTAATTAATATTAATTAAGTGCTCAATGACGGTGCTGAATTACTTAACTGCTTTCTGATTACTGCATCATACTTACATGTGCATCACATATTACAAAATGTCACATCTTTATCACATACAAACTTTATTGACATACATGATGCACAAAGCACAGTTAGCACAGTTAACTGATAAAGCAGGAAAATGCTGACGGGGTTCAGTACATAGACAGACAGTGTTTTGAGACCCAGTATGGGCCAGGGACAAGGTACTACACTAGCATGGTGTGTAGGGAAGTAAGGACCATAAAACTGCGTCACTAGGTGATAGTTTGAGTGCCAGAAAGTGCCTAAAACCCACTAAAGTGCAGAATTCTGCATTTTTCAGCAAAATTCAGCTTTTTAACATACTAGTATTATGTAGAAAATTGACTAAATGGTCCTGAATGCTTTCCTAAGTGTCGGGAATTAAAAGTGTCACAAGAAGTTACATAAAAGACACTATACGGTATAACTTAGCACTTTAACGAACCGGTATCTAACCAAACAACCAGACTTTACCCGGAACACCAAAATATTGCCAGAAACATTATTTTATTATTTCTGAGCTAGTCATGATCCCCGAACACCCTAACACACTATATAATGTGCCATACACATAACACTAGACTTTACACCTAACACCCTAACTAACTAACTAACTATTTACCATCAAAAATTACAATTAACCCCCCCTCATTATTTACGGCCCAAGGGGAGGACCCACCACCAAAATCACCACCATATCCCACTAGATTTCCTTCTATATTTTATTTGTATCCTTGCTTGATATCTTGGACAAAATATTAGAGAAGATCATTATAAGTATGGGTCTTGGATTCAAAGATCATTTCATATCTCACAAACTCACTCCACTCTTTCACTCTCTCTCCCCCTCTCGGCCCTAGGAGGTGCCGCCACCACCACCACCTTTTCACCATCATCTAACCTCATTCATCCCATTTCAATATCATTCCAAGTACTATAAGGTGTTACATGGAGCTTGAAGCTTGAAGAACCTCCATCCATTGCTTTTATCATCCATTTTCATCATCTTTTTCTCTAGTGATCTTCCCTAGCCTTTGAGCTAGTTGTAAGCTTCTTGTTACTAGTTTCTACTTCTCATTTTGTTGGTTAAAAAGATGTACATTGTTATAAATCACAAGAACACTAAAGGACTTAAACAAGAATCATAAACATAAGCTTACATATGATGAAATCTTGTTGAAATAAGGTTGTTTAAGTACATGCATGACACTTGATTGTTATTTATTTGAGATTATGATGTTGATCATCATAAGGAGCTTGCTAGATTGTGATTAAACACATGATCTAGCAAGTTAAAGGATGATTATGTGGTGACATAAGAAGATCATCCTCACTTATAAACATGAACTTGAAAATAAAATTATTTCTTGAAAAATAGTAAATAAAATGAGCTAGTAATTTTATGAATCTAAGATTCATGAATGATTTTCCAAGAAAACCAAGTCCAAAATATGATTTTTAGTAGAACTTGATTCTTACGTAAATGTACACTATTTTTGGCGATAAAATAAGTGTAAGAACACTTTATTTACAAGAAGAGTTCAAAAGAATAATTTTTATAGAATATGTTTACAAGTTGTAAAACACCTAGTTCCTTTAAGAATGAGATTTTTAAAGAAGTAAACACACTTTAAGGGGTAACTAAACCTACTAAACACCCTACCAAATTACTACGAGTTTTTGTGAAAGATCAAGTTCATATTTTGCACTTGAGAAGTGTAAGTTGTTTAAAGTTTGAGGAATAATGGAATTTAATAATCCAAACTTTCACCCATTGGCCGGCAACGGACCCAACTTCAAAAATAACCGGTGGTGGTCCCAACTTTTCGTATATTGTAAACTAATGGACTTTTACTAAAAAAAACCTTAATTTCTTTTTGTCTCCTTATCCTTTTCGGTTTAATAAAGGTCCATTGGTTTACATTATACGAAAAGGTTGCCGAAAAGGATAAGGAGACAAAAAGAAATTAATGTTTTTTTTAGTAAAAGTCCATTGGTTTACAATATACGAAAAGTTGGGACCACCACCGGTTATTTTTGAAGTTGGGTCCGTTGCCGGCCAATGGGTGAAAGTTTGGATTATTAAATTCCATTATTCCAAAGTTTGATTGTTGATTGTTGTAATGATTTTTTAAAAGAAAATGATATGCTTTAATAGCATGGACACCTCCGAATTTACGGGAAACTATGGCAAAATTTTCTAAAAATATAAAAACTTAGAAAATACTTTCTAACAAGTATTTATAAGTATATTTTGATCGTAAGTTTTCGATATAAACCTTGCCATAATTTTTGTAACAAAAATACAAATATTTGAGGTTGTGTTTTTAAATAAAAATGGGTTAGTATATATATTTTGAATATATATGTACACAATAAGACAATTGTGTGATTATTTGTATACTTAGTGAAATGGTTATATGATTTTAGAGTAAAATAATATCACTTAACAAAGTACCGTGAAAATTTACTATCCAAAACGATACCGTTACTTATATATATTTTTGGTAAATATTATTCTTGGATACAAGAAGGGAAAGTATGATTTTTGTAAATACTACAAAGTTGTATCATATTTTGACAAAAAGAAAATATATTGTTTTTGGGAAATAAAAATATATTTTCCTAGTATAGTTAGAAGATATATGATTTTTGGGAAAAATATATATTTCTGGACAATACTTATTTTGGGACAAAATGAGTTTACAAATATATTTTCTAAAGTGAGACTTGGAAATATATTATTTCAGAAATTACAAATACAATAATACAAATATACATGTATGAAATACCCCATCCTTGGGAAGGAAATACGAAGTTAAATACTTGAGAAATATTAATACAGAATTATTGTTTAAACAATTATTCCAAAACTAAATATAATTTAAGTTGAAATATTAATTATTTTAACAAATAATTATAAATCGGAATAATATAAGAAACGTAACTCAACAACATTAATACTAAGCAAAGGCACGACCCGTCCGTCTAATAGACATTAGTACACTGTAGGTAGTCGTGTTCGTGTAACGCCCCAAAAAATATGTAATCTAATTATTGTCTTTAAAATAGTTCATGAAATGAAGGTTTGGGCTAAAATAAATAAACGATAGGACATGAGGGACTAAACTTGAAAAATTAAAAGAAAGACAAGTTAAATTAAACAACACACACACACTAGACACTTCTAGTGTGTGCGTGAAGTTGTCCAGGAGAAGAGACAAGGACACCTTCAACGCTAGTTCACTAATTCCATCAATTGGAAGGTGATTTCAAGCCCGAACGATTGTAGGAACTCGAATTCTTGACCACCAAGGTGTGATTAACAAAGTGGTAAGTTGAATTTCTTGAAATCATGAACTTTAGAAAATGGGTTTCTACCCAATTATGAGTAATATTGTGATATATACATATAGAAGTTAAGATTATGAACTAGAACTCGATTAGTGTTCGGTATTTGGTGATTTAACTTGTTGTGATGGATGGAACATAGATGAATGATGTAGGATGAGAGAATCTCATTAACTTGCTTGATTTGTTATGAACTTGTAGATTAGTATGTGAAGATACTTGTAATTAAATGTCCTATGAATGCGAAACCCGCCAAGTGTTCGATAAAATGCCTAAAAGAACAAATATCAAGATGTTGTATGATAAAAGTGTGTAAAAGAATGAAATGATATTTAGTCGGGCTAAATTAATGCATGTGTTGATGTAGGCGTAAAAGAAGAAGGTTCAAGCGCTAGGAGGTCGGACAACTCACAGGATCGAGGTATGTTGTTCTATGCATACAAGCTTTACTGTTTATTTGTTATTGTTATGTTAAAATCGTAGTTATGATAGTTCATAGGTGATGGGTAGTCGATAGCGTAACCCGTCATAAACGGGTCGTAAGGAATGATGATTTATGGAGGATATTATGTTATGGTCGGTTGGTCTTGAACTAACCGTATACATGAAAAGTTATGTAAGAATGAAGTAAAATAGCTAAATCCGTCACGACGGGATTTGGGATGATGTTATGTTATATTATGTCTAATCCGAAACCAACGGATTATCGAATGCGATGCATTATCTCATTCGGAGATAGTAAGTAAGTACCCGTTAAATGGGTAAATGAAAGTAAGATGGTGATGTGGTTATGTGATAATGCGAATGGATGTTACTTTTATTTTAAATCAAAGTTGTAGGAACTGACTAGTTAATTTGGATTGCATTGTAGGTAAATCTGCTATATAGGTGGCGTGGCGAGCTTGGGGGCGAACACAAACATGTACACTTGACTATGCGCTTCCGAAGTATTCGCCCTTTTGAAACAATATTTTTGTTAAACTCATACTTCTTGAAAGTTGTCTTTTGTTATGTAAATTATGGTTTTAGAAACTTAGTCGTTTGTAATTAGGTACTTTAAACTTGCATTTTGACATGGTAGTTCGGATTAACACCTATGACTAGACTAGGGGAGGTGTTGATCTCGAACTAGCTACAAGGGCATTTTGGTAAAATGTAAATATTATGTTTTTAGTTGCAAACTTGAAGCTTCCATGTGTTTTGGTCTTTTTGTAAAAAAAAAAGGGCGTAACAAGTTGGTATCAGAGCCTAGGTTTGAGAGAATCAAGCACGAGTTAAGGTGCTTGGGCTCAAACTGATAGCTCGCGCAATGGGTGTGTTCGCTTCAAGGTCGCAAACAAGGTAAAAGTTTAAGATGTTTTAAATTCTTTACGGGTCAAAATAATAATATGTGTCGAAATGGTTTACGGGTGCATAGAAACCCAGGAAATTAAATCTTGTGTAATTGAAAATAATTATGGCATGGCATTGGCGAGAATTGGTATGCAAACGGACAAGTTTGGTTGATAAACCATGAATGGGTTGAAAGTTTATAAGCAAGAAAATGGCCGAAAGCTTAAAAATTTAGAAAATAGTTAATCCGGGTGCCGGATTTTAACTCTATGTGAAGGGGGATGGAATTACGATCGTGTAGGAAGAAACGGATCGTAAATCGGATGAAAATTGAGTAAGTTATGATCGTTTAGGTGAAAAATGGGAATTTTGAGAAAATGCAGCACCCAGCACCGGATCTTCTGTTAAAAACGAAGCCTCGCGTAGCGCTAAAGTTCGTCGCGTCGCGCGAGCCCCCCTTAGCGTCACGCGAGGGATGATCAGACAGGCGTCGCGTCGCGCGACCCCCCTTAAACGTGCAAAATTGTTTTTTTTTTAATGTTATGACCAAGGAACTTGTTTATGAAGGTTATGAATCATGTAAATAGAGTTATGAAAGTTATTTAGACATTATGGAATAACCTATAATGAACCGCAAGGGTAGGTGATGTTAAATTTGTTAAAAACCATCGAAAATTTATTGTGTAGATGGCGGATTACGTGGATTCGAATGACGACGATGTGGCACGGGAAGATGCAATAAATGAAAAGATGGCGCAAATGATGGATAATACTTTTGAAGCCAAACTTCCGCAAATAGTTCAAGAGGTGGAGAGTCGCGTGTTGGAAACGATTGATGCTATAATGACAAGTAAAATGGAGGAAATAAAGGAGATGATTGGAGAATCTAAAAGCAAGAAAAAGATACGAAGATGCACGTATAAGGATTTTATGGCGTGTAGTCCTTCTCCGTATGATGGAAAGATAGACCCAATTGTATGCCAACGGTGGATTTCTAATATAGAAGCTGTGTTTATCCGGAGTCGGTGTGATAAGGAAGATCAAGTAATGTTTGCTACGGGTCAACTGCAATCGCAAGCTAAAGATTGGTGGGATGCACATTGTAAAGAAATAGGTGAAGAGAAACTTCAAGCGATGACGTGGCAGGAATTTAAAGAGCCTTTCCTAAAATACCATTGCCCTCAATCCGCCATCGACAGGATTCAGGAGGAATTCTTGCGCCTCCGACAGCAGGATGAAACAATCAATGAGATAACAAATATTTTCTTGGATAAGCTGAAGTTTTGCAAGGAGTTCGTGAATTCAGAAAGAATGAAAATCAATCGATACCATGATATGTTGAAAACGGAGTTTAGGGAGTTTATTACGCCCTCGAAGTGTGAAACTCTTGATGAACTCATAAACTGGGCGCGAGACAGGGAGATTGAACTCAAGAGACAGGTGGAGCGAGGTGAAAAGAGACCGCCAGAGAAGGTGTCTAACCTAATTCCTTTCAAGAAAGGCAAGCTTCAAGATCAAGGCAATAAAGAGAAAACAAAGAGTGGAATTCCCCGTTGCAAGAACTGTGGAAAGCTTCACACTGGGGAGTGTCTGTTGGGCAAGAAGGGATGCTATAACTGTGGGGAAGAGGGACATCCGCATTACAAGTGCCCTAAGAATACGAAGACATGTTTTAATTGTTTCCAGAAGGGTCATATCAAGGCGGAGTGTCCCAAGCTCCAACCGGGAACGAAAAAGGAAGGCAAGAAGGAGGAGAACCCTAAGGCAAGAGCAAGAATGTTTCAAATTACATCTGAAGAGGCTAAAGCTCATCCGAATGTTGTGTCAGGTATTTTCTTGCTAAATTCCTTGCCGATGTACGTGTTGTTCGATACCGGGGCTACTATGTCTTTTGTTTCAAGTGATGTAATTAATCACCCCTCATTTAAGATTGAAAGAATGCAAATACCATTAGAGGTAGAGATAGCTGATAGCAAGAATTATTTGTTGCACGAAGTGTGTAGAAACTGTAAGCTCACGATAGAGGATGAGGATTTTGATATTGATCTCGTACCTATGGTCTTAGGAGAATTCAAGGTAGTAGTAGGTATGGTCTGGATGGCCCGACACCATGCGGAGATTAAATGCGAAAGTAAGACAATACGCGTGCAATCTCCGAGTGGGAGATGGTTAAGTATTCAAGGAGAGAGAAATGTAAAAGCAAAGTTATGCAATATTGTCCAAGCCGTCAAGTACGTGCGTAATGGAAGTAGGGCATTCTTAGCCTATGTAATAGATGTTCATCAAAGCCTTCCCAAGTTCGAAGAAGTGGCGGTAGTAAATGAATATCCGAATGTGTTTCCGAAGGAGTTGCCGGGCTTCCACCCGAACGCGAAATAGAATTTCGTATTGAATTAAATCCGGGTGCGCAACCGGTGGCTAAATCCCCATATAGACTGGCTCCTACCGAAATGAGGGAACTAATGACACAATTGCAAGACTTACTTGATAAGGGCTTTATACGTCCGAGTGTATCACTGTGGGGAGCACCCGTTCTTTTTGTAAAGAAGAAAGATGGGTCGATGCGTATGTGCATCGACTACCGGGATCTGAATAAATTGACCGTGAAGAACCGTTATCCCTTACCCAGAATTGATGATCTTTTTGATCAGTTGCAAGGTGCGAGTTGGTTTTCAAAGATAGATTTACGTTCGGGCTATCATCAAGTAAGGGTGCGAGAGGAGGACGTTGCAAAAACTGCATTTAGAACTCGGTATGGACATTATGAATTCTTGGTCATGTCCTTTGGGTTGACGAACGCGCCAGCCACGTTTATGGACCTTATGAACCTAGTATGTCGACCTATGTTAGACAAATCTGTAATTGTGTTTATAGATGACATTTTAGTTTACTCCCGGAATGAGGCCGATCATGCAAGACACCTACGGGAGGTACTTGAAACCCTCCGTAGAGAAAAACTTTATGCAAAGTTCTCAAAGTGTGCCTTTTGGCTCAGGGAGGTGCAGTTCCTAGGTCACGTAATAAATTCAGAAGGTGTCTTAGTAGATCCAGCAAAGATTGAGGCCGTATTAAAGTGGGCTCCTCCGAAAAACCCAACCGAAGTAAGGAGTTTTCTAGGCCTTGCCGGCTATTATAGAAGGTTTATTCAAGATTTCTCAAAGATTGCATTACCAATGACTAAACTGACGAGGAAGGAAGGAAAGTTCATGTGGGATAGAGAACAAGAAGAAGCTTTTCAAGTGTTAAAAGAGAAATTATCGAGTTCCCCGGTGTTAACGTTACCGGATGGAACGGAAGATTTGGTTGTTTATTCAGATGCGTCACATAAAGGCTTGGGGTGTGTTTTAATGCAAAAGGGAAAGGTGATCGCGCATGCTTCAAGACAACTCAGACCGCATGAAGTAAACTACCCGACCCATGACCTAGAATTGGCAGCGGTGGTTTTCGCCTTAAAAGTTTGGAGGCATTACCTGTATGTGACAACCGGTAATTTACGGCTCATAATTACGCGATTAACCGGCGATTAACGCGATAATAAATAGTGCTTACGACGCTAATTAACTTAAACAGGCCCTTGGAGTGCCCAGAAACGTTTGTTCAGCTATACAGTGCGCGTGTGGGGATTTATGGGAAATCTGCTAAAGATGACGCGACAACGGACTGATACTGTACGAAGTACTGACAACGCCGACAAACACGGATTTTCTAATAATATTTTATGCTCATAGAGTTTGGGTCGTGATACCGGGTCTCGTAGAAATTACGGGCTGCATACACTTGAGATGGGCTTGTGGGCCCTGGGCCCAAGCCCAAAACCCACAAGCCTAACCCTGCATCTAATATGATTAGATCTTAAAATCTTATCAGGATCTTATCAAATTTTACAAAATCTCTTCAAGAGATTGTGTTGCAAAAGTTGAAAACATAAGAATCTCTACAAAAGATCTTAGCACCATGGTTAAAACAATATACCTGAATGCCATTTGATTACTCAAAAGGCAATAAAATCACTAAGCTCTATTTAAAGGGTGTTGCACCCAAGTTATTTTCATTCACAACAATATACACACACAGACTTTTTAGTCTGCCACTCTCCTCTCTCTCGATTTCAATACAGAGCACACACACAAATTAGGACACATGAAACTCATATTCATAATCACACATAACAACATCAGAGCACAAACCAGCCCCTCCCTCCCTCTCGATTCCCTGTTCGGACCGACAAACACACACACCCAAATGCTTCTCTCTCCCTCTCGTTCAACTGATCAAGACGACCGGAGCCGGAGCCGACGCCGATGTCGGTGGCTTTTCCGGCGGTACACCCCACCCCCCTTTTCGATTAACAGAACGAGTCACCACCACCGCCGTACGGTGGTGGTGCGGCGGCGACAGAACAGACGGAGAGAGAGAAAGAACGGAGAGAGAGACTCGGAAGGAGAGGAAGCCGAAGAAGAAGGAGTCCGAGAGAGGAAGAACCGGCGGTCGGCGGTTCGGACCGCCGGTCGGTTCTGTTGTCCGGTGGTCCTTGACTCCTCCCGGCGGTTGGTGCTTCGGACCGGTGAGTTCACCGGTGATGTGAAGATGAGGCGGTGTTGCAGGTGGTCCAGATCGGGTCAAGTATCAGGTTCAAGATTTTTTTCGGTTCAGTCGTGGTCTAAGTTTGATTCGGGGTTTGTTTTATTCCATGTTCGGGTTTCGCAGCAGGTCAAACCCGGTCGACTCAGTTAAACCGAGTCGACTCGGCCAACATTCAGTTAACTCAGTTCAGTTAAGCAAGGCTCGGTTCGGTCACGGATCAATTTTGGCTCAGATTCAGTTTCGGTTCGGGTTGACTCGGTCAAACCGAGTCAACTTAGTCGACAGCTCGGTTCGGGTCAGCCGGTTCGGTTCGTGGTTCGGGTTGACTCGGTCAAACCGAGTCAACTCAGTTGACTCGGTCAACTCAGCAAGTCAAAGCAGGTCAACTCAGTCAACTGAGTTAGCGTTCCGACAGGAGGATTTGGTAAACGGCACGATTTATTACGTTATATTATCTTTATAATTTTCACGTGAACGAGCTCGAACCATCGCTTATTTAGTGATTATATACATTTAATATTTGGCGCATTTTGACGAAACATTTCATACATGCTTATTGTTTGATCATATTGATGAATCTTGAAAAATATATCGACATCTAGTGTCGGGACCGTCCAAAAACAGAGGAAACTCTGCCCGTTTTTCGAGAAAATCCGTAAAACAAAACGCGTTTTATTATACAACGAACTATCAGATTCAAGTAAATCTTTTTACAAAACCAAGATAATTACTTAGATTGTTTCAAAAGCCGATAACACGCATTCGTTTTATAAAAATAAATATAGTTTATATATTTATTTTCAAATACCGTACAAAACGAATCTTTTCATAAATAAATATAGCTATATATTTATTTCCGACACAATCAAGTCGAATTCTTTCTAAAATAAATATAGTCATATATATTTTCAAACGGCAAACGACACGACTTCTCTTTATGAAAATAAATATAGATCGTATTTACTTTCAAAAGCAACTAGACGATTCTTTTATAAAATAAATATAACTTTTCATATTTATTTTATACGCCTAAACGGCGTATACGCATATTTTGACAAAGATCATACGAAACGCGATATATAATACGAGTTGGTTATATGATATTTTCATACAAATATTCTTTTTGTACGCGTACGACTTCTTAAAACGAGCTAACAAGTACAACTTCTTCGCTTCTTTTAAGATGACAATTTACAGTCAAATCGTTCGATTAACGATTCGGTAGAGCTCGATTACACGTAGTTAGTTACTGCGTTATTTAGAAACTTATTAGATATTCCGTGTTAGGAATATTGTAGAATGCACGCTAGCGAGTCTCACTTTGGAAACGGCATCAAGGAGTCGTAATTAGCTAGCTTGCACAGGAATATTCAGGTGAGTTCATAACCCCACCTTTTATGGTTTTACATTTTTATAAATGTTTTCGGGGTGGAAAGACATGCACTTTTTGCAAAGCATACGAGAATTACATATTTATAAACCATTGATCTAGACAAGATTTATCTGACACAAATGGTTTACGAAAAGCTTATGTTTTTACCGGTTTTCAAACAAGCTTTTACACACGAATTTTAGTTTTCCAAACTACGGGAAAATACAAATACAAGAGTTTACAAAATACAAATGTTAAAACTTATACAAATGGTATGATAAAAACACGAGAAGCACGTTGGGTGAGAACGAGAACCAAGTGTGACGAGATATAAGGATATGAGAAGCGCACTTGGTGAGAACGAGAACCAAGTATGAGGCGCTATGAGAAATGATAACAAGAAACGCGCTTGGTGAGAACGAGAACCAAGTAGGATGCGTTATGAGAAATAGTGTCACGAATAGGGTACAGAAGCACCATTAATCAACGTATACATTCAGACCGCAGAACAAAAGGTTAGATCTAACGGGTGCCTGGCAGCCACACTCCCGGTCGGGGCGAGAACCGAGGAGTGCTTTTGTGTCTCAGATTATACCAATTAAATGCCTTAGGTTTGGTGGCTTCCTATGACGTGTCACATGTTAATGGCTTTGCAACCCATTAACAATCCTGATATTTACAGGAATATTTTAATTACATGAAATTCATACCATACTAAAACTTGATGAATACTTGAGTACGTGGGGTACTCAAGAAAAGCTTGAATTATACTTGAAGTACGTGGGGTACTCAAGAAAATGAGAATTATACATGAGTACGTGGGGTACACATGAAAACTTGATTTATATATGAAAATGATTTTAAATTCGTTTTCACAACAATACTTCAAAAAACCGGTTATTCAAAAAGATTTATTTCAAATCTTTTACAAACAAACTATGAACTCGCTCAACTTTATGTTGATTTTTCGCATGTTTCTTTCTCAGGTTGCATTCTAAGACAAGGCACGGTTGGAATAGGAGAACCATGAAGAGTCGAGTACTTAGTGGCGTTCACATACTAAAAGACTTAGCTTATTTATTTCCGCTGTGCAATGAAGATACCAGTCCAGTCACGCCAACGCTCTGATAATTCGGGGTGTGACACTGTATGGGGTAAAATGCACGATCTACTCGGATCATAAGAGCCTCAAATATTTCTTCGAACAGAAAGATTTGAATATGAGACAACGAAGATGGTTGGAACTGATTAAAGATTATGACTGTGATATTTTATATCACCCAGGAAAAGCAAACGTCGTAGCTGATGCGTTGAGTCGAAAAGAATATCCACACCCGATTCATGTAAAATCTATGAAGATGACAGTTACGCCTCACCTCCTTGAAACGATAAGAGAGACTCAAATAAAAGCACTAGAGGCTGGAGATCCAAAGAAAGAAAGAACGAAGGGAATAGCAGAGAAATTTGAAGAAAACTCGAATGGGCTTAAAACGAGATTTGGTCGGATCTGGATACCAAGGTTTTGCGAGGTCAAGACAGTGTTAGTTGAAGAAGCTCATAAGTCACGGTATTCCATTCACCCTGGGGCTACAAAAATGTACTGTGACTTGAAGACAAACTATTGGTGGCCCGGTATGAAACGCGATATCGCTAAGTATGTCGAGAAATGTCCGACGTGCTCTCAAGTGAAGGCGGAACATCATAAACCCTATGGAAAGTTACAACCCTTGGAAATTCCAGTATGGAAGTGGGAGGAGTTAACAATGGATTTGGTGACTAAGCTACCTAGAACAAAAAAGGGGCATGATACGATATGGGTAATCGTGGACCGGCTCACAAAGAGTGCACACTTTTTACCAATTCGAGAGGCCTACTCCTCAGAAAAGATGGCAGAAGTGTATGTGAATGAAATAATATCTCGACACGAGGTGCCTGTGTCAATAGTTTCAGATCGGGATACGAGATTTACCTCTCGTTATTGGCTGAAGTTCCATGAAAGTATGGGCACGAAACTGCACATAAGCATCGCCTACCACCCGCAGACTGACGGTCAATCGGAAAGAACGATTCAGACGCTTATTGATATGTTAAGAGCATGCGCGTTAGATTTTGGGGGAAATTGGGATGACCATTTACCACTAGTGGAATTTTCTTACAATAATAGTTATCATAGTGGTCTCAAAATGGCACCTTATGAACTGTTATATGGAAGAAAGTGTAGGACTCCCGTATGTTGGGGGGAAATAGGACAAAGGGAGCTCGCGCCTAACGAATTGATAGCAATGACCAACGAAAAGATTGATCTAATTAGAGCTCGATTAAAGGCGGCTCAGGATAGGCAAAAGGCATATGCGGATAAGAGAAAGCGACCTATCGAATTTCAAATAGGGGACTATGTTCTATTAAAAGTATCCCCATGGAAAGGTATAATCCGTTTTCGTAAACGGGGTAAATTGGGGCCTCGTTATATTGGGCCATTTAAGATCTTGGCTCGAGTGGGGAAAGTGGCGTATCGTCTAGAATTACCGTCTTCATTAGATGGGATCCATAACACTTTCCATGTATCACAATTACGGAAGTGCCTTGCGGATGAATCGGCGATCGTACCTCTTGACGACATTGAAATAGATAAGAGCTTGAACTATGTTGAAAGACCGATAGCCATTAAAGATTTTAAGGTAAAGAATCTTCGCAATAAGGCCATTAGACAAGTTCTAGTACAATGGCAACACCGAAAGGGGTCGGAACTTACATGGGAATCGGAAGATGAAATGCGGAAGCATTACCCTTCTTTATTCGGTACGTAAATGTTGATTTATGATGTGTTCAAGTTTCGAGGACGAAACTTTTTCTAAGAGGGGTAGACTTGTAACGCCCCAAAAATATGTAATCTAATTATTGTCTTTAAAATAGTTCATGAAATGAAGGTTTGGGCTAAAATAAATAAACGATAGGACATGAGGGACTAAACTTGAAAAATTAAAAGAAAGACAAGTTAAATTAAACAACACACACACACAGTAGACACTTCTAGTGTGTGCGTGAAGTTGTCCAGGAGAAGAGACAAGGACACCTTGAACCCTAGTTCACTAATTCCATCAATTGGAAGGTGATTTCAAGCCCGAACGATTGTAGGAACTCGAATTCTTGACCACCAAGGTGTGATTAACAAAGTGGTAAGTTGAATTTCTTGAAATCATGAACTTTAGGAAATGGGTTTCTACCCAATTATGAGTAATATTGTGATATATACATATAGAAGTTAAGATTATGAACTAGAACTCGATTAGTGTTCGGTATTTGGTGATTTAACTTGTTGTGATGGATGGAACATAGATGAATGATGTAGGATGAGAGAATCTCATTAACTTGCTTGATTTGTTATGAACTTGTAGATTAGTATGTGAAGATACTTGTAATTAAATGTCCTATGAATGCGAAACCCGCCAAGTGTTCGATAAAATGCCTAAAAGAACAAATATCAAGATGTTGTATGATAAAAGTGTGTAAAAGAATGAAATGATATTTAGTCGGGCTAAATGAATGCATGTGTTGATGTAGGCGTAAAAGAAGAAGGTTCAAGCGCTAGGAGGTCAGACAGCTCACAGGATCGAGGTATGTTGTTCTATGCATACAAGCTTTACTGTTTATTTGTTATTGTTATGTTAAAATCGTAGTTATGATAGTTCATAGGTGATGGGTAGTCGATAGCGTAACCCGTCATAAACGGGTCGTAAGGAATGATGATTTATGGAGGATATTATGTTATGGTCGGTTGATCTTGAACTAACCGTATACATGAAAAGTTATGTAAGAATGAAGTAAAATAGCTAAATCCGTCACGACGGGATTTGGGATGATGTTATGTTGTATTATGTCTAATCCGAAACCAACGGATTATCGAATGTTGTATTATGTCTAATCCGAAACCAACGGGATTTGGGATGATTTTATTCCTGCAGAGCAGCCCATTGTGTTGGTGTACACATCTGTCGTCTTCGTCTTATATCGAGTCTTGGGTTCGTTGCGTAGTTGTTTAAGCATGATGTCATGATGACATCATCAAAGTGACATCATCAATGACATCATCACATAAGACAAAATAGAATGTTGAAAAGTCTGTTTTCATTTCTAGGATTGATTTCGCTCATAGGGTCTAATAGCAAGTGATTTCGCTTATTTGAACATTTGTGATTTCGCTGATATGGACATATGTACATATGGGCGAAATCATAACACTATATATAGTGCACTCATGAGCGAAATCAGTAGGATTGTCTTGTATTCCACGCCGAAGCTCTGCCGGTGTGAAGATCGATTGTACACAACGTTTATTCAATACAATCAGTGTTTTAAGGTGAAGATAAAGCTGTTTCTACCTTTGTTTCTTAGTTTCCGCCTCTGAAACGAAGTTAAACTCCTCTGAACGACTCGTTCGGGTCGGTACACGATCCTACAATTGGTATCAGAGCTCAGGAGGAGGAGTTCTACAGATTACGGCTGAATTTCATTGTTTTTTCTATATTCTACACCTTCTTTCATCAGTTCAACGAGATTTAACGGTCAAAATTGTTTCAATTTTTACAGACTGTGTAAAATTGAACATAGACAAACCCTTGAAAGTTTCGGACCAAATTACGGACTAAAAATGGACCAAATTAGCTTCCGAGTTGATTTCGCTTATACGTACACTTGGTGATTTCGTTCTTAGTACACACCTGATTTCGCTTTTGTGACCACCAAGAACTCTAATTCCGCTCTTGTGAACAAGTTTGATTTCGCTTTTGTGTCACAATTCTGTGATTTCGCTTATTTGTCATAAGTAGTTCCGCTTTTCTGAACATCAGAGTTTCGCTCATAAGTACCTGTGTTTGAAAACTCGTGAAATGTGAATCATTATTCAAGGTTGTCAGTTAGTTGAGAATATAAATCACATGTCTTATGTCAGTATATTGAGAAAAGAAATCATATGTGTTAGTCGAGGTATCAGTACATTGGGATAAGAAATCATGTTTAGTATCAGTTTGCATGTGATAGTGGATTTGTATCAGACCATGTGAAATCCATCAGTTCATGTGATCTTTTATTGAAATTGTCAGAAAAAGTTTTTGGTATTGAATTTGTCGTCCACGAGAGTGAATAGGCAGCTTTGTTAATTGAGTGTGTTTCTTGGTCCAATCATTTTACATTGAGTATTCAAGTTGTCGGCACCGCCCATGTGATTATACTTGATGATGTCAGTTTTAGTGGTTGTGTCGGTTCATTAAAGTCAAGATTGGTGATATTATTAAGTGTGTTGTCAGCTCAAGTAATTCAAAGGCCCAAGTTTTCAACATTATAAAGTCATCAGCCCAAGTCTCTACATCATTTACGGCCCAACTGTGTTGATTAAAGTTCACAAGAGATGTTTCAGTTTGTTTGAATTCGAACTCTTTCTGGTTGTGTGGTTTAGTCAGGTTGGTTGTTTTTGATCCGGGTCATAGCAGTTCGCACGGTTTGACATCAAATTCAGTTCGCACAAAATATTCACCAGTCCGAGTATCAGTTTTGTTTCAATTGTTTAATAGTGTTTAAACTGATAAGTGTTTGTTTGTTTTAAGGTGATTAAGGTGTGTTACGAGGAGAATCAGTTCGTGTGAAAGATTGTTTGAGAAATTCTTCGATTCTGAATCATGGATAACGATTTTTACAACGCCTTTGCGACTTCGACTACTCCGGCTTCCATTGCTCAGAACATGAATTTGGAAAACGAAACGGGAACCACCCAAAAGCCCCCGAAATTGATGAGTATCGAAGAATATTACGGGTGGAAAGACAGATTCGAGAACTGGGTTCAGGCAAACCATCTTAGGTCGTGGGAATGTATCTTGAAGAAATATGTTTTGCCACAGACTGATTTGAAAGTTGACAAAAAATTATCTGAATTTAGTAATGTATAACGTGATATGTATAGAGCTGAAAAGATGATGATTAGTCTACTTCAGCAAGCTATCAAAGAAGACATTTTCATACTGCTTCAGCATGACAAAACTTCAAAGTCAATCTGGGATGCTTTACGTGTTAAGTTTGAGGGTAGTGAGAAAATGATTAAGAGCAAGAAGGCGTTGCTCAAGAAAGAGTTTGATTTGTTCAGCAGTCTACCGGGTGAAGACACAAAGAAGCTGATTGAAAGATACTGTCACCTTGTGCGATCTATGTCAATGCTTAGCATAAAAAAGGAATCTGAAGAGTGGGTAGACAAATTAGCTGATGCGTTACCGCAAAAAGAGTGGGGAACTTATTTGATGATCCTGAAAAACACAGGGGTTTATGATGGATTATCAATTGGTGAGTTTATCGAAAAGATTGAGGGTCAAGATTTGGAACAACAGAAGATCGCAAGGATGATTAGTCCAAGTGGTCAACAGGATGTAAACATGTACTACAAAGGTAGTATTCCGGTTCCAGAAGCTGAGAGAAGTCCGAAAATTCAGACTGCATTTAGTGCTGGGGATTCTACAGAAAAGATTGATCAAAGTTCAAACAAAAGCAGCAGTGGTTTCTCATTATATCCGAGTGTCAATCCAAAGAGTTCATCAGAAAGCTTTCAGTCTCAAAGCACAAAGACAGGAAATGGTTATGTGATTCAGTGCAACATCGCTCTAAATCTTCCAGAAGGTCAAAGTATTTCAGAAGACACTGCTAAAGACCACATGGCTCTACTTGGTTCCGTATTGTTATCTTATGAAGGTCTAGTGGCTGGTCGGATCGGAAATCCCATGCTCACCAAAGAGGATTACGATCAAATAGACGCAGAAGATATGGAACTGATGGATATAAAATGGTGTCTTGCGAGTGTTCTTAGACGTGCTGAAAAGTTCAAAACGATTACCGGGAGAAATGACTTTCTTGATGCTCATGTATCTACTTTAGGTTTTGATAAATCTAAAGTTACTTGTTTTCGGTGCAGGGAGAAAGGCCATTTCAAACGGGAGTGCAAGAACATGGAAGCTAGTGGCGCTCAGAATCCGTTCGGAAAAGACGACTACTACCGGAAAGCCATTTATCAGCAAGTTGGTCAATCACAAGACTCACAGACGGCTCATGATAGAAAGATTGAGGATTCCAAGAGAGGATGTTTGGTAGATTTCAACTGGAGCAACTACATATCTCCTGATAGCAAAGCATGTTTAGTTGATCAAGATGATGAACAACTACCTGAAGGTTTCAGCTGGAATATGTTTGTTGATGAAAAGGGTGATTTCAAAGCTTTCATCGCTAAGATTGTCAGAGAACCAGACATGTTTGTCATGTGGATGAAATCTATTGGTGAGCCAGTGAAAAGTGTGAAGGAACAGTCTGTTACATCTGAAGAAAGCTCAGAAAGTGCTGATGAAGATTCACTAAGTTCAGATGAGAGTGTTCAAAATGTTGTTACTTCAGAAAAAGAAGTTGTATTTGATCAAACATCGTCTGATTCTGGTGTATCAGATGCTGATTCTGAAAAATCTGTAGAGTTTGATCAAACACCAGTTGATAATAGCAGTGATGATGAGGAAGAGAAACATATTAATGTTGCTAAAACTCATCTTTCTCCTGAAAGTTTTCATTTCTATTTTGCAGATCGTATAGAGAAACTGAAGGAGAAACGAGCTGCTAAAGAACAACAACAAATGAAATCTGAAGATGTTGTTCAGAAAGAGAATGTTGAAAGTGTTGCTGAGAAGACTACTGAAGCTGAGAAGGTGAAAGAAGAAGAAAAGGTGATTGAAGTGTTAAATACAATCGAGATTGAGAAGATTGTTGAAGTTGTAAAGCCTTGCATAAAGTGTTTGGAAGCTTGCAAGGAATGTGCTGCAAAAGACGACATCATTGCTGAATATGAGAAGAAGAAAGAGCAGTTACTGTTCAACCTCAATTATGTGAAAGAATCTTATGATGTCTTGAACAAAACAGTAACTGGTCTTCAAAAGACAAATTCAGAAAGAGAACAAGCACTAACGATGATGAATGCTGTTATGATGACAAAGCAGAAAGCCATCAACTTTTACATCGAAGAAAGTGCTAAATGGAAGCAAGAGTTGGAGACAGAAAAGATCGAAAATGAGAGAATTAGACATTTATTACAAAGTTATTCTAGTTCTGATTATCTCATTGATCGTATTTACCTAACTGTTGCAGGTATGGAAGCTTTTCAAGATGAGAAGCCTAAGAAAAAGAAGGATAGTGGTAAGAAACCGACTGTTAGCTATAACAAGTGTCCGCCTCCAATTTGGGAAGGGTATTCTCCTAGAAAACCAAACGAGGAGCAACTTGAAAAAGCAGTCAATATAAAGCTAAAAACCGACACAACTGACGTTTTACCAGATAACATTGATGTCACGTTTACTTCGTCCGATACTGATCATGAGTCTGAGTTAATAAAAAAGGTGGTCGATCAGGTGTTGGATACTGAGGAGGAGTCTGAGTCAAAGTCTGAGTCTGGAGGGTCAAATTCGTCTGTCAATAGTCCAAAGTCGTCGGTCAAACGGTCTTACAGTAAAGAGTTTTTGTTATCGAAAGCAAATTTGGATGATGAAACATTTGAAGTTGCATACACTTTAAATGATTCGGACAAATTGTACTCTGACAAAGAGTTTCCAATAAGAAGTGTTCGTTTTGACATGATCAAAAAGGTTTTCAAAATGACAGAAATTAATATTTCTGAAATAAAAGATTTAAATCTTACTGAAAAACCTAAAAAGTACACTTCAAGAGTTCAACAACGTTTAAACAAGAAAAAGGGTTACAATTCTGGTTCTGGTTTTCAAAAGAAACCAAACCAAAATCGTAGCTACAAAAAGAAAGCTCTTGGATTTATTCCACCAGAAAATCATAAAAATTTGAAAAATTCTAAAACAAAAACAGAATTTGTGTCAGGTGGAAGTGCAGAAGAGGAACAGAAGAAACCATTCTGGAGACAGTCAAATCAAGAGTTTCTTGCTGAAAAGAAGAAGAATGGAACTGAAGTTTGTCACTCAAAAGAAACTAGAACTTGTTACAAATGCAATGAAGCTGGTCACATTGCATGGAACGGTCCGAAAAATGCCAAGTCAAAACAGGGAGTTTCTAACAAGTTGAAAGGAAAAGTTGTTGATATTGAACCACCAACCGAAAAATTTAAAATTTTTGAAAACTCAACTTATGAGGTTGGTGAGTGTTCTAAAAAGAATTTTTATAAAAAGAAAGAGAATGACAACCAAGTGTGGGTTGTTAAGAAAGTTGATGTGAATGTCGGCGATGAATCTGGTTCCACAAAGCCAGAAGAGCCACAGGTTGAGATGAAAATTTCAGTGAATGATGATGAGTTTCCATCACTGAAATTTGAAGAAGTTAAACAGAAAGTTGGCAAGGTTGATATCTCGAATCAGTTTTACACAGAGAAAACTAAGTTTGATGTCGACAAAACATTCAATGGGAGTGTTAAGAAAATTTTTGGGAAAATGTTGAGTGGGAAAGCTAAGGAGGTTAAAGATTTTTATGCAACTAAAAAGGCTACTTACAACCCTACTGTGCAAGAACTGAAAGCCATCAAGTCTGAGAAGACTTGGATGGAAGTTTGTTTCCCGTAAAGTCTTAGGACTATGCCGGAGATCCCAAGTTTGTAATCGTGGATCAGGAATCGGCATCTTTCTTGAAAATTGATGATTGTGAATGAATCTAATAAAGTTTAAATTTTACAGGATAAGTGTGACTTGCCAGAGCTTCTAGGTTGGTAAGTGTGAAGCAAGAATCGGCATCCTGATTGATAAAATGATGCATGTAGACGTAACATTCCTACAGTTGGTATTGGTTAGTCATACAAGTGATATTGTTTGTGATCCTAAAAGTGGTAATTCTTACAATTGGTATAGAGGTTGCTTAATTGCAAACGGTAAATCAGGGACATTAAATTGTACTTGATTTACTACATTTGATAAAAACTGACAAAATGATGAACCATATTCCCATACTTAACAAGTGGTAAACTTACTAGTGGTAAAAACAAACTCATTTTCCGGAAAAATCATTTTGATTAAAACAAACTTAAGTGTTTTGAAATCTAAATGAGAAAATGGTTTGTTGAAAGGGGGAGTTCTGATTGTATATGCATAGTGAATGGCGATTTGATGTGATTCGATGTCAGTTGTCAAGTTTTGTACAGTTTGTTTTACATTTTATGTTTCTAGTGGGTCAAGAGTCTAGTAGTTTTCAAATTTCCTAAAATGTGTTTGCATTTTAGGGGGAGTAGAAGTTTTCAGAAAATCCAAAAACATTTGAAAATTTGAAAAAGGAAAAAACATGATAAAATAAAAAAATGAGTTTTTGTGTCAGAAAAGAGGAAATGATAGTACATCAGTAGACAGTCACAGTATGCTAAAGAAATGTAATGTTTAAATGGCGTTAAACGGTCTCACTGATGATATGCCGATAGGTTTTTACACATCTAGTAAGCTTTTTCGGGATATAAACTAAATTTCAAACTTGCTTATTTCGTGGGGAACACTATTTGGATATATAGGTAACCCCTGAAATCTCGTTTGAAAGGTCTCTCTTTCTGAGGTACTAGGTCTTCATGCTCAGTGATATCTGGGGTATTATCCCGGGACTTCTGATTTTGCGGAAGCAATGGCCTAGTCCCCGGAGAATACTTTCTGCTTGCTTGAAATATAGCGCCGCCCTCAGCAAATTGATGAAACCATAAAATTGATAGTCATTGCTGTTGTAACAAAAGATCCTCTAAAGGGGACCCACCAAAAGTCGAAGCCGTCATCTCTCTGCGTATCGAAAGATCGACCTGAGCTCTCACGGCCCTCGCAATTTAACCCCTTACAGATATCATCTGTGGTATACTCACCTGTAAGACTGAATATTGGGATCTGGATACGGGAGTATATTCAAGAGGTGCGACACATGAATGAGTTTAAGTTCTTAAAACATCTAACTCATATCCTGAATTAGTTGAAATTTGTGTGAAAATTTAAGTGGATCAGTATATTGGCAATCTAAGTGAATTGTTTAATTCTTAATGTGTAACTAAGCTCAACGGTACTTGTGACTTGTCAAAATATGATATGATCCTCTTACACAAAACTCACAAAAATATTGTCTGTAAATATTTCTTTACTGCATTTCTTTACATTCAAAAATACAAAAAGATTTTCGGTGTGTTTTAGCATAAATTTTAGTGCATACATTGAATTGTTAAATGCGTAAAATTTACTTTTAGGTAGAGTGAGTTTGTGCAGGTTTAAGTATGAGCTGGATTGATGATCCTGAGCTGGATGAGAGCCAGGTTACGATCTTGAAACAACCTCAGAAAGAGCCAGCCAGATTACGATCCTGAAGCAGATGATGCTGAAGAACTAACGGAATGCCAGCACATTGCAAGGGGGAGTCTGTTAATTTTGAGAGAAAGAATGAAGCTCAAAGACTGATCAAGACTGAAGATGCAAAGACTCGACATGTGAGACTCGTCAACATCTGAGGGGGAGTCTGTTGGTGCACACATCTGTCGTCTTCGTCTTATATCGAGTCTTGGGTTCGTTGCGTAGTTGTTTAAGCATGATGTCATGATGACATCATCAAAGTGACATCATCAATGACATCATCACATAAGACAAAATAGAATGTTGAAAAGTCTGTTTTCATTTCTAGGATTGATTTCGCTCATAGGATCTAATAGCAAGTGATTTCGCTTATTTGAACATTTGTGATTTCGCTGATATGGACATATGTACATATGGGCGAAATCATAACACTATATATAGTGCACTCATGAGCGAAATCAGTAGGATTGTCTTGTATTCCATGCCGAAGCTCTGCCAGTGTGAAGATCGATTGTACACAACGTTTATTCAATACAATCAGTGTTTTAAGGTGAAGATAAAGCTGTTTCTACCTTTGTTTCTTAGTTTCCGCCTCTGAAACGAAGTTAAACTCCTCTGAACGACTCGTTCGGGTCGGTACACGATCCTACACATTGATGCACCTGTTTTTCCTGATGATCAGCTCCTTGATGTACCCGCTGATCATGAGCTTGCTCCAGCTGACCCAGAGCCGGAGATTGCACCTAAGCCTATTCTTGCTCACGACTTTCCACCTGTGCATGACCCTATCCCTGTTGATGTACCTGTTGTTGCACCACCACTACCTGACCCGGTCCCTGCACCGAATGATCAGGCCCCTTTTTGCTACCCATATAGATCCCCGATATGCATTCACCCACAATGGGTGGATCGAGGACGACGACGACCTACCTCCTTTTGTCAGACCGGTCACTCCCCCTCCTGCACCCATTGACTTTGCTCCATTTCACCCACACGTATCAGATGTTCACCGCGCAGATTTACCCATCACATTTCTTCAGTATATCTGTAACACCTCGAAAATTTACGTCCAATAATGTACCGGCACGTGTCATAGGTTTGAATATGTGAAAAAGTACTTTAGAAGGACTAAAGTTGACAAACAGTGAAACTATGTGAATATAAGGGTCCAAAGTGTCAACAATGGATAAATAGGCTCTACAATAACCCTACATGGTGTTTATAATCTTAAACGATTAAATCATGGATCATACAAAGCGAAAAATGAAAGAAAGTGAGGAATTACAAACTACAGGGGCTAAACGTGTCAACATGTTGAAAGTATACCTCTGAGTGACCTTTTGGCAAACCCGAAGCTTTGTAATGATAAAATATACTCACTAGAATATGTGGTAAAAATTTCATAAAGTTTCGTTGTCGTATGAGAAAGTTATGATCAAAACCGTGCACGAAGGGTTAAATGCTTTAACATTAAAATTCGTGACTTTTCGGGTAAGCACAAAGTTAACCAAGGACCTACCCAAGTTTATAAATGTCCTAAGGCCCTTAAAAATCAGATTTGAGGGTCAAGAGTGCAAGATAAATAGCCAAAACCATGTAACAAGGACCAAGGACTGAAATGCAAAACTTAGAAACTTGTTTGGCTGGTTTCGCACTGGTACGCGGCCCGCGTAAGGGTTCTCGCGGCCCGCCTACAAGCTGCCAGTGACAAATAACCAGCAGATGTCAGTTGCATGTCTGTTTTCGATTGTTAACAGCTGTTACTCGATACCTGGGGCTCTCCAATGGTTTTGCATGCATAGAGGGGCACTTGGACTCATCTGGGATCACTTATAGACTGATTTGGCATCATCTTGGAGGATCAAAGTGACTATAAAAGAACCCACATTGTTGCAACTTATGTTCATTTATTTACAACTTTGCAAAAGATCATCTCTGGAGCTCTCTGGACATCAAGCCAACTTTCTAGTGATCTCTAAGCATAATTAGGACTCTTGTAAGTACTCCTAACCCTCTCTAATTCGTTCTAGCTTAGTTAATTAATCAAAAGTCAAACCATCGTAATTTAAGTTTGACTTTGAGATTAAACGAAATTTGCTCAGTCATTTCTCGAATTGAAGGCACCTACAAGTAGGTATTTATGTGGGTAACAAACCCTTAAAAGGGTATTTTCAGATTCCCACTCTAACTATGCTAATTGTCGAGTCAAAGCATATTTTAAAAAGTCAACAGAATGATTATTTGCAAGTTTAAGCATAATTAGCAACGTAGGGTACATGCAACCTGTATGATCATTAAAATAACATGGTAATTAATGTAAGAACATGTCTCAACATGTTCAACTCGACAATTTTCAGTTTAAACCCGAATCGGAACCGAAAGTCGCATAAATTGACTTTTGCTTTGACTATCAGTTCTGATCCGTTTGTGCATGTTTAAGATCTGCCTTAGAGCTTATTTTGGACCAGGTTTCATATAAGTATAACTCCCTGAGATTATGCAACTTGGTTCAATACTTATCCGATTCATATGCATGTTTCCGATTTATGCTTAAATGTTGACTATTATGCCCTTTTTACTATAAAACGTGATTTTTGAAAAAGTGAAAGATTAGAAACATTAGTTACTGATTTATAAACTTGCACCTAAAATTTGATATCAGTTTGAGGTCTAGATTAAGAGTTATGCTCATTAGCGTAATTTGAAAGCTTTATGTTAATTAAATAGCGTAATTAGCGTATAACCTATTTAAACCCACTTTTTGATATCAAACTTTTTACCCACTGGTGTAATATAATATTTTGGGATTTTTAAAGATTTTTATTTAATTTTTGGCTGAGCATAACATAGGTCTCTAAGTTTAATTCGGTTAATACCGATTTTGCCCTTTTAAGCCATAAAATGAGTTTTACAAATCCTTTTGACCCCAAACCTTTTTCTACTGATTTTATTTGATAAATAAAATATTTTGAGCATTATGGAAATATAAAAATATCAGCTTTCTTTTAAAAACCCGGAAACGGCTCCAAATCGCCTTTTTAAGCGTTTTTAACGCATAGTATGTGCTAAAACCATATTTAACATATAAGGTTGATACCTACTGATATTTTTAGTATATTTTTATATAATAACAGTAAGTAAAAGTTTATCAACTCAGGTTTCCAGTTTTGACCTTTTTTAACCCTTGTGAAATTACCAAAATACCCCTAAGGTGCTTAGTTTGGTTTTAAATGATAAGTTTCACATATAGGTCATACCCTACTGTTATAACATGTTAAATTAAGTGTATTTACTGTATGAATCAGACCTGTAACTCAGATTACAAATTAAACTCTTTTATAATCTTTTAAATGACCAAAATGCCCTTATGAGGCATATATCGGGTTTAAATTCATTTGGGGCAAAATAGAAGACATCTTACTGATGTCACAACATATTTAAAGTATATTAACTCAGGGAACTTGCATATGACTCTTATGGTTACCCGTGACGCCCTTTTCGCGCTCGGTTCGGTTTATGTAACTAGTTTGCATAAATTGACCAAAACGGGTCAAACCTTATCATCTTTGTCTCAAAATCCAGAATGTATTTAGTATACCCATATTATACAAGTATTCAAACTTGTCGGGTCTAAATCACATTCTATCCGGTCTTCACTTAATCGTGCGTTTGAACCGTATCGTCCTTTAAAACTAGCCGGTCTAAGCTTAAGCTTAAATAAGACCCGTTAGAAATCTAATAGGTTATTATAAACCTTCGTTCCAGATTAGGAAGCACCAGTAAAAGCTACTTGCAATTTGGTTATTGTGAATTATACTTTGCTCAGGTAAATACTTTTAACTTATTTTCCCTATACGGGCTTGGGGTACGGTATATAATATACCGCTTGGTCCGGCATTGAATTCTTAATCGAATAGAGGTTAATTTATTGATATGCTATGTTTTGAATGTGTTTTGTTTGCTTAAAGCCTTTGGGGGGTTAATGACCATGTCCCGGATATCCTTGGCATCATCTTACGAGATGGCCACTACCTGAGCACGGGGTGTAGGCGTACACCTTTCAGTGCATAACTCAATATTGTGGTGTGTCTATTAATCTTTAACCGGTCTACGGATCGGGCTACTGAACGCATAAGTAACATGTAAATCCCTTACAAGATTATATTACATAATTATCCCAAGTTATAAAATGTTTTGTGCCACGTGCATTCAAATCAATTTTTAACTCTTTTCAAAATGAGTCAGTGAAATTGTATTTACCAGTGTAAACTGACGTATTTTTCCAAAAGGTTAAGTGCAGGTACTATTCGTACTAGGCTGGCTGTCTTCTAAGCGTCCACAATAAGTCTCGCAAGCTTGGATGTCAATAAAGCTGTTGAACAATATCTTCTTTTATTTTGATCCGCCTGTGGATCCGTTTCAACTATTCGTGATATTTAATATTACACTTTATTAAAGTTGAAATGAATCTATCTTTGCTTTCGCTGTGCATTTATATATTGTGTTGTTTGTCTATGATGATACCAACTACGTCACTATACTCCCCACCGGGCCCACCGGTGACACGTGGAAAAATAGGGGTGTGACAGGTTGGTATCAGAGCCAACTCTGAGTGAATTAAACACTAGCCTTTTGTGTTTAATCTCAGTTACACAATTGCACATTCCTCAATTCTCGAGTCTAGACGAAGAACTTAGGAATTTTCCAAATTTTTGTTTTATTTCTAACTTTGTCTTATATATATTTCTTGTTGTATCACTTGTTTGTTTTTGACAGGTTGTCAACATGCCGCCACGTATGAGAGGAAGAGGAAGGGGAAATGGAGCACATGTAGCCCCAAACGACCATGAAGCCGGACCTTCGCACCGGCTAACACCTTCAGATCCTCATAACTCGGATGCTCAAGATCTTTGGAGGTCTTTTATTGAACCAGCTAGGCGCTCAGTTTCACTGAGTACCTCACCTTCCATCCCACATTCCTTCGGGCCTCATTCTGAAAATGAGCCCCACAACTCTCACCAGTCCTACATTCCTCTACTAGGACACAATTCACCCTTTGACCATCTATCACCCGTCTTCCAGGGCCAGTTCAACCCTGCAGATTACCTTGGAGAACCAGTGGGTTTTAACCCACTTGGACCTGAAGACCACTTTTCCGGTGGCAACCCGATGGATATCGATGAGGACACTGATCCTGCAATGCCACCATCCGGAACTCCCAACCATCCCATTGAAATTTCAGATGGGTCACCGTTTGTGGGATCACCTTACAATGGTCCCGACAACTTTGAGGAGAAATTCCGGCAGTATGACTGGGTATTTACTCCAAGTTATCATAGCTCTCCCCAGCACCAGCCACACCACTCTCCCCTGCACCAGCCACACCACTCTCCCCTACACCAGCTGCAGCACAACTCTCCCATGCACCACCAGCAGCAGCCACAGCAGCAGCAGAATCCTTCTGAGGATTCCCGACTTGTCGCGGTCACTCCGCCAGCAGCACCACCTCAGCTTCAGCCTCCCTCGCCCCCGAGGCGAATGAGAACGACCTTGCGGATATCCGCACGAGGAGGAGTGTGCATTTGCACCCCTCCACATTCAAGTGGCAGCCGGTACTCGCCTGTCCACGAAGAACCAGAGAGGGAAGAATCTTCACATCCCGTCTCTGAAGTAGTCTCTGCGCCTGTCGCGCCACAACCACCAATGGGTTTTGGAGACCCAATTCCCACTTACACAGGTGCGGCAGCGTACAACCCCTTCGAGCAGCCGATCCACACAAATTACAACTTTGCAGAGGATCCCTACTGGTTAGCTGCGAACTCTCTCCATCAGGAAGGTCCCTACGGAGGTCCCTGGGCTACAGGACACTCGACCTATGGATACCCACCATATGGGTATCAGCAACCGCAGCCTCCTCAACCTCCGCATTATCAGCAACCGCCGCCTCCTCAACCTCAACATCTTCAGTAACCACCGCGGACACCGGTGATGTCACCGCCACAATTTCAAGAAATCCTTCATGAGATACATGAGGTGCGACAAGAGGTGCAACATGGATTGCGGGAGGAACGTAGGCATAATCGGGGGATGTTTAAGAAGATGGTGAATTTGATCAAGGGAAAAAGCAAGAAGGATCACTAAAATCCTTTGTTTGTTTAATTATTTTAGTTGTAATCATGTCCCTGCGAGGACATTTATTTCTGTACTCTGCCCCTGCGTGGGCATATTATCCTTTCTGTTCTGCCCCTGCGTGGGCATGTTTTTTTTTTATTTTGACCCCTGCGTGGGTTTGTTTTGTTAGTTGGCCCCTGCGTGGGCATGTTGTTTATGTAAAAGTCCCGTTTAGGGCAAACTCATACTAGTTTAATTTTAATTGGAATGGTTAATTTAAGTTTTTCATTTTTAAATTATATGCATGAATATAATATGTGAATGAATGAAAAATAACATTAATTATTTTGATTTACCATTTTAATAAAATAATAAGAATCTTAAAAGGTAAAACCTAGCTTGAATGTCATATTAAAGACCTGGCCAATATGGTAGAACCTGTTTAAAAAGATTCAAATCTTCGTTAACATCTGTAAACATGTTAACATTCTTGACTAGTGTGATCCGCAAAATCACACATGTCACCTTTTTAATAATTTATCCGAATTTATATTTTTATATATATATATATCTGATTGTGGCATAAATGCCTACGGGCTATAACTAATGTCATATAAAACCAAAGGCAGCCGTAGTTTATAGACTCCCTGCCAAGAAAAAGGATTGATTTGTTTTAATTATTCAAACTTTAATCCTATAAGATCTAAATTTGTAATTTAGAAATTTGTCTACGTGACTAGGCCTATTATGCCAATATTGTATTTCATTCTAAAAAGATTACTAGTAAAAAGTCCTTAATGAAATTATTTAACAAATTAACTAATATGGCTTTTATTTACCATGGTTAATAAATCGTCAAGAACGATAATACTGTTTAGGCTTCTAAATAGACCTTGTCCTTATTTTCTTTATGTAGCAATTAAGACTACATGGCCAAGTCAGAAGAAATAAACAGTCATCCAGTGGAAAACCCTGATAACACTAAAATACTTGTAACTGGTGCGGAGCTACAAGCATTAGTAGAAAATGCTGTCACCAGAGCCATTGAAAGGCAATATAGTGAATCAAACGGGACCCGAAGTAGGACCCGATCCGCGCCACATTCCAAACCCAAAGTTCACTCGGAGGCTCACAGCAAACCACCCTCTAAGAAAGAGGTACCTAAGAAAGATGAGCTCAAGAAGGATGATGATGATCATCACTCCTCGAACCAACACAGCGTCCCGTCAAGGAAGGTTTAGCATAAACAGGAACCGCGTGGTAAGTCCTGTACATACAAATACTTCGTATCATGTAAACCCAGAGACTTTACTGGGGAAAAGGGAGCGGTTGATTGCATGACCTGGTTGGACGAGATGGATACGGTAGTAGACATCAGCGGTTGTGCTGAAAGGGACGTAGTAAAATATGTATCCCAATCGTTCAAAGGAGAGGCATTGGCATGGTGGAAGTCTCTCATACAAGCTGCTGGAAAGATCCCGCTCTATAACTTGTCATGGGATCAGTTCGTTGCTCTTATTAAAGAGAATTATTGCCCGCAGCACGAAGTCGAGAGAATCGAATCAGACTTCTTATCATTGGTGATGAAGAATTTAGATTGCCAAGCATACCTCACCACTTTCAATACCCTATCTAGGTTGGTTCCTTACTTGGTAACCCCAGAGCCTAAGAGGATTGCTCGCTTCATCGGGGGTTTAGCCCCAGAGATTAAAGCTAGTGTTAAGGCATCAAGGCCTGCTACCTTCAGATCAGCAGCTGATCTATCTCTCTCTCTTACCTTGGACGTAGTCAGGTTGAGAGCACTCAGGAATTCAGAAGAGAACAAAAGGAAGCGTGAGGACGATACCTCACGAAGATCAGGTAAGAAACACCGAGGAAATGACGACCACAAGAAAGGGTCGGGGTCTAAGAGAGATGGGCAACAATCGGGGGATAAGCCCAAATGTAAAACTTGTAAGAAGAACCATTTTGGGAGGTGTCGACTTGAGTCGAAATCCCAGTCTCACACGAGACCCTGTGGAATTTGCAAATCTACGGATCATAAGACTTTGGAGTGTAAGAAGCTGAAAGATGCAACATGTTACGGTTGCAATGAGAAAGGGCACATTAAGTCCAATTGTCCAAAGAACGCCAAGAAAGCCGAGGATGGGAAGAAGACCAATGCGAGGGTCTTCAAGATGGACGCTAAGGAAGCTGTTCAGGATGACAACGTGATCACAGGTACTTTTCTCGTAAATGATGTTTTTGCTAGAGTATTGTTTGATTCTGGAGCAGATAAGTCTTTTGTGGATAATAAGTTTTGTGAGTTGTTAAAATTGCCTGTAAAACCCTTAAGTGTGAAATATGAGGTGGAATTAGCTGATGGAACCATAGAAACCGCCTCAACTGTGCTAGATGGATGTGTTATATCCATTAGGAATCACTCTTTTCCTTTGTCCTTACTTCCCTTTAAGCTAGCCGGCTTTGATATAGTCATAGGTATGGATTGGTTATCGCATAACCAAGCCCAGATTGTGTGCAATAGAAAGCAAGTAGTAGTCAAAACTCCGTCTGGTGAGTCACTCACCATCCAAGGAGATACCCAGCATGGATTGCCTGAGCAAGTGTCTATGCTCAAGGCATCCAGATGTCTGCAGAAGGGTTGTGTCATTTATATGGCACAAGTTACTATAGACAAGCCAAAGCCTAAGATTGAAGACATCCCTGTCATTTCGGAATATCCTGAAGTTTTTCCCGAAGAACTACCTGGTTTACCACCAGATAGGCAAGTGGAATTCCGAATCGACATCATCCCTGGTGCTGCACCGGTAGCAAGAGCACCTTATAGGTTAGCACCAACGGAGATGAAGGGGTTAAGGACGCAATTAGATGATCTGCTAGCCAAAGGTTTTATTAGACCTAGTTCGTCTCCTTGGGGAGCGCCGATTTTGTTTGTCAAGAAGAAGGATGGATCGATGCATCTGTGCATCGATTACCGTGAGCTTAATAAAGTCACTATCAAGAACAGGTATCCTTTGCCCAGGATCGATGATCTATTCGATCAATTGCAAGGGGTAAGCTACTTCTCCAAGATCGACTTGAGGTCAGGCTACCATCAGTTGAAGGTCAAGGATGAAGATGTGCACAAGACTGCATTTAGGACTCGTTATGGTCATTACGAGTTCCTAGTGATGCCTTTTGGGCTCACTAATGCACCGGCCGCATTCATGGATCTCATGAATCGCGTCTGCAAGCCTTATTTAGATAAATTCGTCATCGTCTTTATTGATGACATCCTTATCTATTCAAAGAGCAAAGCTGATCACGAGAAACACCTTTGTTGTATTCTCAAACTTCTACATCATGAGAAACTCTACGCCAAATTTTTGAAGTGCGAATTTTGGCTTCGAGAAGTCCAATTCCTTGGACATGTGGTAAGTGAGCGTGGTATCCAAGTGGATCTCGCTAAGGTAGAAGCAGTTATGAATTGGCAAGAGCCGAAGACACCTACTGAGATTCGTAGCTTCCTGGGTTTAGCAGGATATTATAGGCGTTTCATCGAAAACTTTTCAAGGATTGCTGCGCCCCTAACTTCGTTGACACGTAAGAAGGTTAAGTTTGATTGGGGCCCTAAGCAGCAGGAATCCTTTGACATTTTGAAGAAAAAGTTGAGCAATGCACCAGTGTTAACATTGCCCGATGGTATAGAAGAATTCGTGGTGTATTGTGATGCATCCCACACTGGTATGGGCTGTGTACTCATGCAGAAAGGCAAGGTTATTGCCTACGCTTCACGACAGCTAAAGGTGCATGAGAAGAACTACACCACCCATGACTTGGAGCTGGGTGCCGTTGTATTTGCATTGAAATTATGGAGGCATTACTTGTATGGAACCAAGTGTGTGATCTATTCAGATCAGAAGAGACTTCAACACTTGTTCAATCAGAAGGACTTGAACATGAGGCAGCGACGCTGGATGGAAACTCTAAATGATTATGATTGTGAGATAAAATACCATCCAGGCAAGGCAAATGTAGTTGCTGACGCCTTAAGCAGAAAAGAAAGAGTGAAGCCGATAAGAATCTGTCACACCCTGTCTTTTGCGGAAGCGTATGATGTGTGACTAGCTTGTTATCATTGCATTCAATCGTAATAAACAACTACATGATCAAAACGATGTTCATCCATTCATGAAAATTTGAGTATTACAAACACTTGTTGTTTAAGTTTTCAAAACATGACCTTTGACATGGTTACTATTCAACAAAAGTGGATGACATCTAAACTTGTAGTCTACTTCTAGTTACGACACTTGCGCCCAAGATCCATCCTGTCACCTGAAATACATGTAATTTTGGAAAACATCAACATAAAGTTGAGCGAGTTCATGCCTTTTTGTATTTCACGTTTTTATACTTTGTATGAAAACATAGTATTTGTCATGTATAATTCAAGTCTTTCTTGAGTACCCCACGTACTCAAGTATAATTCCCGTTTTCTTGAGTACCCCACGTACTCAAGTATCATTCAAGTTTTCTTGTGTACCCCACGTTTTAAATGATTGTTTATACAAGGACATTAAGGCATGTGAGGACATATGGAGCATTAGTGTTGGCTCCTTTAAGGCATGTGAGCATATGGAGCATTAGTGTTGGCTCCTTTACTGTGTCGATTACCCTCGAGTATGTCGATTAACCTCGACTGCGTCAATTTCCCTTGACTGTGTCGATTTCCCTCGACTGTGTCGATTAACCTCGACTGGGACACCGAAGCACTCATGAGGTCATATAAGGACCATGAGTGGGTCTCGGCCGTACCCGTTAGATCTAACCCTCGTCCCTAATTAAGTATTAATGGCATCTCAATATCTAGTTTAAGCTCACATGATCTAGTATTTTCTAGGCTTTTCTTAAAGCTCATCATATTGCACTCACCACGGGTGCTTCTCGTATTCTCCAATCATATTGCACTCGGTTCTCGTTCTCACCAAGAGTGCTTCTTGTATTTTTACCCTTTGTAAAAATTATAATATTTGTAACATGTATTTCACCCCCGAGAGTTATAAAACCAAAAACAGTTAGAGAAACGGGGGAGCATAAACTCACTACTTTGCGTTCCTGCGTCGTAAACTTCACCGGATTTGCTTATCTAGCGTCGTGACCTATACGTGTTTTCTTAACGTTAGTCACTAGACTTGTATCGCACAAGTACAGTCACTGTCTCTTGTGTACGTATTCTTGTGTTAAAAATAACTTATATTTTTAACTAAGTGTCTTACTTATATTATTTTCTCAAAAATTAATATAAGTATCTCGTGTTTTGTACTTTGCACCCGAATTATGTATCTTGTATGTTGTATGTGTATTTTTATGTTTATACCCCTCATGAGTATTTAGTGTATTTTTAAGTCTTAATACACTAGCAAGTATAACACATACTATATACACTTAGCACAAAAGTTGGTGATAAAATAATATATATTTTTCTCTCAAAAATTTACATACTTATATCCATTTTTATTCTTGAAGAAATCCTCATTTCTTATCACCAAAAATTAGGGAAACCTTGGTAATACTTTAAATACATTTTTAGGGAATAAGTTTCCCAAAAACTTATATTTTTCTAAGTGTCAAAATTTATAAAAATTTTGACAGAGTTTCCCCTGTTTTCAAAACATGTGTTTATTTTCTTTTAAATCGTCAACAATCATCAACAACAATTATCAACAATAATCATCAACAACAATCACTAATTTCTCCATTTCATGAACTTGATTATTTACAAAAATGTGTAGTAATTTACTAGCACATTTAGTAAGCCTTGTTATCTTTAAAAATAAGTTTAATTTCTTAAAAACTTTATTTTTAAAGAATATGAAGTTTCACAACTTCTAGTCGGTTTTTACGAAAATTATTTCTTTGTTAAAACTTTTGTTACACAAGTGTCCACACACTTGTTTGTTCATAAAAACACCTCTACTTCATGAAAGATCCGGTTTTAAAACATGGTTTTGTCTTACAGTTGGTCTTTCGAAAATACCACTTGTAGATCTTTAGATCTACTAGTTTAGAACTCCATTTCATAAGATAAATTGTTTTTACACAAGTTCATGTTTAATAGTAGTATTGTTCATCATCTAGTCCTTTTTATACTTTAACATACACTAGCTCATGTTCTAAGAACATAACCTAGCCGGGTTAGATGACGATCCGAACTACTACTAGCATTAAACAACACAAAATAATCATCACAAAACAAGTTTAACAAGTTTTACACAATTATCCAACTATTAACCATCATATTCATCACTTTAATAGACTTTTAGTTGGTGATTTAGTATGTTCATGATTTTCAACCGACAAATCTCTTATTAACCACTCTAGACAAGATCAAGAAGGTGTTTTAGAACACTTACTACTAGCTCAAGGCTAGGGAAGTTCAAGAGTGCAAATGAGGTGGATAAAAGCAAATGGTGAAGGTCCTTCAAGTTCCGTGAGCACCGAGCCTCGTTAGCGACCTTCTTACACCATAAAATCACCTTGGAATGGATTGGATGGGATTGAAATAATGGTGGTGGTGATGCTATGCTTGAGCCGAGAGCATGGGGAGGGAGAGAGAGGAGTTGTGTGTTTTTCTAGTGTGTGAAATATGAACTCAAGATCCTAATGTGCATACTTATAACCCATTCCAAGGCTTTACCCCATGGTTTTTATGTTCTAAATACCCCAACATGATCAATTAAACAAATGGAAGAAATCAAGGGTGGGCCACCCTTGTCCAAAACCGGTCATGAGGGGGGGGGGGTGTTTGGTTGGATCTTGATTCTTGGTCACTAAATCTAGTTACATCTTAAGTGATATGTTTAGGGGTTTTAAGTGTTTAAGTAATATATAGCGTGTTAGGGTGTCCGGGGACCCTAACTAGCTTAGAAAAAAAAATAAAAACAATGCTTCTAGCATTATTTTGGTGTTCCGGGTAATGTCCGGTTGTTCGGTTACATACCGCTTCGTTAAAGTGCTACATTGCACTTTTTAGTGTCTTTTAAGTACCCTTTTGCAGTACTTTCGATTCCCGACACTTAGGGAAATATTCTGGGTAATAAAGCGAAATTTCTGCTTGATATTCACATGTTTAAATGCTGAATTGAGCTGAATTATCTAAAATTCTGCACTTAAAGTGCGTTTCGGGTGCTTTGTAGTGCTTATTTTTGCTTTCGCAATGTCTATAAATTAAACCCTTATATGTACTCTTGGGTTTTAATGTACTTTTGTCGTCGGACCTACACCTAGGCCTCAATTCTAATGTCTGACTGCTTTCTGCAGTTCTGTTGACACAGTGTGTCTTACCGGTGAGTTTACTAATATTTTTGACGCAACGCTATCATAACGTAATTCTTGTAGCATATATCATGCATGAATTCACTTGTATGGAATTCAGAAATTTATTTGTCTGGTAAACCAGATCATGCACAGTCATTTAAGCACAAATTACTGTTCATTTCGTGTACGGAATGTACGGAAAAGTGACGGTTGTCACAGAATCAATGCCAAGCGCATTGATATAAGGAATAGTTTGAACGATAGGGTGTTAGCTGCACAGAAGGAAGCTGTGTTGGAAGCTAACTATCCTGAGGAAAAGCTAGGAAAAACTGAGGAGCAGTTATCCTATGACAAGGATGGAATGCTAAGATTGAATGGACGAATATGGGTTCCAGTTTTTGGAGGACTTCGAGATGTTATCCTCCAGGAAGCCCACAGTTCCAAATATTCCGTTCATCCTGGAGCCGATAAGATGTACCAGGATTTAAAGGCAAACTACTGGTGGATTGGTTTGAAAAAGTCTGTAGCTGCCTATGTAGCTAAATGTTTGACTTGTGCGCAAGTCAAAACTGAGCATCAAAAACCGTCAGGTTTGCTTCAACAGCCTGAAATTCCCACATGGAAGTGGGAGATGGTGACGATGGATTTCATCACCAAGTTGCCAAAGACGAGAAAGGGAAACGATACTATATGGGTCATAGTAGATAGGCTGACCAAGTCAGCACATTTTCTTCCCATTAAGGAAACGTATAGCTCCGACATGTTAGCTCAATTGTACGTAGATAAAATCGTAGCTCTACATGGTGTACCATTGTCAATTATCTCTGACCGAGATACGAGATACACCTCTCATTTTTGGAAAAGTTTCCAACAGTCTTTAGGCACGCGCTTAAATTTTAGTACGGCTTACCACCCACAGACAGACGGACAGAGTGAGCGTACCATCCAAACATTGGAAGACATGCTTCGTGCATGTGTGATTGATTTAGGTGGCAGTTGGGATAAGCATCTGCCATTAGTCGAGTTCTCCTATAACAATAACTACCATACTAGTATTAAGGCTGCGCCCTTTGAGGCATTATATGGTAGAAAATGCAGAACACCCATTTGTTGGGCGGAAGTAGGAGACGTTCAATTATCAGGACCAGATTTGGTCTTTGAAACAACGGACAAGATTGTCCAGATTCGCGATCGTTTGAAAGCTGCCAGGGATAGGCAGAAAAGCTATGCGGATCCAAAGCATAAGGCTTTTCACTTCGAAGTAGGTGACAAGGTATTGTTAAAGTATCACCCTGGAAGGGAGTGATGCGATTTGGTAAGAAAGGCAAGCTGAGCCCGAGATACATAGGACCTTTCGAGATTATCGAACGTGTTGGGTCAGTTGCCTATAAGTTAAACTTGCCGGAAGAGCTTAGTGCTATCCATAATGTTTTTCACATCTGCAATCTGAAGAAATGTCTAGCTGATGACTCGCTAGTCATACCCCACACGGATGTGCATATAGATGAAAGCTTAAAATTTGTGGAGAAACCATTGTCGATTGAGGATCGACAGGTGAAGAAGCTTCGAAGGAAGCATGTGCCTTTTGTAAAGGTCAAATGGGATGCCCGTAGAGGTCCCGAATACACATGGGAGGTAGAATCCACGATGAAAGAAAAATACCCTCATTTGTTTCAGTAAATCTCGAGGTCGAGATTTCTTTTAAGGGGGTGAGGATGTAACACCTCGAAAATTTACGTCCAATAATGTACTGACACGTGTCATAGGTTTGAATATGTGAAAAAGTACTTTAGAAGGACTAAAGTTGACAAACAGTGAAACTATGTGAATATAAGGGTCCAAAGTGTCAACAATGGATAAATAGGCTCTACAATAACCCTACATGGTGTTTATAATCTTAAACGATTAAATCATGGATCATACAAAGCGAAAAATGAAAGAAAGTGAGGAATTACAAACTACAGGGGCTAAACGTGTCAACATGTTGAAAGTATACCTCTGAGTGACCTTTTGGCAAACCCGAAGCTTTGTAATGATAAAATATACTCACTAGAATATGTGGTAAAAATTTCATAAAGTTTCGTTGTCGTATGAGAAAGTTATGATCAAAACCGTGCACGAAGGGTTAAATGCGTTAACGTTAAAATTCGTGACTTTTCGGGTAAGCACAAAGTTAACCAAGGACCTACCCAAGTTTATAAATGTCCTAAGGCCCTTAAAAATCAGATTTGAGGGTCAAGAGTGCAAGATAAATAGCCAAAACCACGTAACAAGGACCAAGGACTGAAATGCAAAACTTAGAAACTTGTTTGGCTGGTTTCGCACTGGTACGCGGCCCGCGTAAGGGTTCTCGCGGCCCGCCTACAAGCTACCAGCGACAAATAACCAGCAGATGTCAGTTGCAGGTCTGTTTTCGATTGTTAACAGCTGTTACTCGATACCTGGGGCTCTCCAATGGATTTGCATGCATAGAGGGGCACTTGGACTCATCTGGGATCACTTATAGACTGATTTGGCATCATCTTGGAGGATCAAAGTGACTATAAAAGAACCCACATTGTTGCAACTTATGTTCATTGATGCGTGCGAAGTGTTACTTATATTAGGTGTATATTTTAAGCCCTTTTTAACACTTATTTTAGCCAAGTTTTAAATTTATAAAACACGATATTTCACTAACACTAAACACACATATGGGCAAGTGCACCCATCGTTGAGTGTAGTATAGCGTTGGTAAGATACCGAGGTCGTCCAAGGACACAAGAGCTTTTAGTACCGGTTTATCCTCAACGTCTAACCAAAATAAAAGTTTAGAAAAATGTTTTAAACTAAGAAAAATAAAACTAACTAAAATGCTGAAAATAAAAATAAAAATAAAAACAGATAGACAAGATGAATCACTTGGTTCCGACTCGTATCTAGTATAACCTTTGATTATTTCCACACTTTTGCACATAATTAAGAGATTATCTTAGTTATTGTAGTAGGCCCCTCTTTTGAAGGTGACGTTACCCTCACCCCAGTAGTTTGAGTCAGCAGGGATACAATCCTAAAGGGGTGGATTATTGGAAGATAATGAATTAAGTTATTAATGCAGTATTGTGGTAGGCCCCGCTTTTGGCGGTGACGTTACCCTCGGCTAAGTAGTCTGAGTCGGCAGGGATACAGTCCTAAATAGCCGGGTTATAGTATTAATAGTAGTTAACTTATGAGGGGATCAAAGAGTTTGGACCCCCGCCATCCAATACCGTGAAGTATTGAAGGAGGTCCTACTAAATTTGACCCAGGTCCATTGCAGGACCTCTAAACGCTGAACAATGGCAAGACCTTTACCAAACCGTTCCCTTAACCCCCTACCAGGTAGCCAACATATCTCCATATAGACCGTGGAAATATGAATGGTGAAAATCCTTTATTTTATATAGACAGTAAAATAATGCCAAGACACCACGGACAAACGATAAGGAAAGATCACCTTCAACATAAGTAACTAGTTATTAAAGTCATTAATACAAAACCAAATAAAAAGTGCAAAAGATTAGAAATAAAAAGTATTATACTAGACACTTTGTCTTCACCAAGTGATGTAAGAGACTTAGGCAAACATGGCCTTGATTGTCAAGAACTCTTACGATCAATCTTGGATCCCGAGATGACTCACACACTCTACGATGGACAATGGATGATGGTGGTGGATGATGGTGTTGTGATGGTGGTGGGTGGTGGATGAAGTGTGAGAGAGGTGGTGTGCCAAGGGATGAGATGAAATGAATTCAAGCACTCCTATTTATAGGCTGAACAGAGAGCTGGACACGGCCCCGTGTCCGCTGGGCACGGCCCCGTGTCCGTCTGACACTCTCTCTCCTCATTAATTGTAATTCGCAATTACAATAAATGCGCCTGCTGTACTTTCGACACGCCCCCGTGGCCGCTGAGCACGGCCCCGTGATGGGCAATAGAAGCTTCTATAGGTTTGTCTTTTCTGCTGCTTCTTGGGCACGGCCCCGTGCTGGCTGAGCACGGGGCGTGTTCAGTCTTCTGTTTTCTCTATTTTGCTTTGGAAGGTGCCGTTGAGGGTTCGGGCAGTCCACTAATGTTCCTTTTCTTGTATTTATGTTGGATTTAGCTGTCTTTTTGCTTCTTTTGCGTTTTTGAGCTCATTTAATCCTGAAAATACAAAAGGAAGACAAAAACACTCTTTTTCCAATATTAGTACTAAAAAAGGGTTAGTTTTAGGCCTCATTTGATGTAATTTATATGTTGCATTTTACACACATCAAATACCCCCACACTTGAACTTTTGCTTGTCCTCAAGCAAAACTCTTTAATATGTGGCTTACACTCCCAAATGGAATAGGTAGAAGAGAAGGTTTTGGGCTTGTCGTAGAGTGTCGGGATTTCCAAGATCTTTTTGGGTTTTATTTTTATTTATTTACACTCCTATTCGTAATGATTTATTTAGAACTGTTCATAAAAGAAATTACTTATTTGGGCATAACATGCCTTTTTAAAAATTCTATTTATATACAAGTTCACATACCTCGCGGGGAAATCACTCATACTCGGCCGAAGGTGTATTTTTAGTGAATCACTCGAGAGCGGCACGGAACTTATTCCTACCATAGGCTTGCCAAGAAATCAATCCTCCTCCTTTTTAACTTTTATACCTTTGTAGATATCAAGAGGACTTTGTGGGTTAAGGGTTGGCTAGGGTTAAAGGTAGGTGGTTGGGTTAGTGGTTAGTAGAAAAAGGGCTAAAAGCGTAACAAGTGTCGGTTTTCGTATTTTTGTAACTTTTTATTTTGATGAAGCTTTTATTCAAACAAAGTTATTTTTGATTACTTTGTTTGTTTATTTTCTTTTTGCTTCATCATTATCAAATTTTTTTTTTTTCACGAAGAACCGAACTTGTTACTAAAATAAAGGGTTAAAAATGAAAAAGGTTTTGGTGGATGAAAGGGTTTTTGTTTTGGGTGATGAAACGAAAAGGTTTAGGCTCAAAGGGGCTAACTAGGGGGATTTTTGGGTAGGTGGTAAAAGAAAAAGAAAAATAATGGTGTAGAAATGAAAAAGGTTAGTCCTAATGCCTCCATCATTTACTTACTCGGGTTTAAGTTGATAAGGACCGGGAATGTATTGTCATGGCAAGTTCTAGAGTCGTAAGAACCAAGCGGCTATTCACACAAGAAACGAAAAATGAGCATTTAGTCAAATGATATGTAATTGTGTGCTCAATAAAGGCTCAAAACTCACTTTTGTGGGAATGGGTTTTTATGTGATCAAGTATAAATAATCAAATTTTAAATAAGTTTGTCATGCCTTTTCATAATTTTCTTACGTTGGTTCTTTTTATCACTACGCTATCGGTTGTAAATTTGTAAAAATATAACCTTTTTGAGAACTTGAATTTCCCGAGTTAAACCTAGACAAGTAAAAAAAATGAAATTTTTGAAAAAAAAAAATTTGGGGTGATTAGCGGTTCCAATAGAGTTTTGTGTAAGGCTTGTATTTAGGACTTGCAAAATTCAAGGTTTTAGCATCCCCCCCACACTTAAATTACACATTGTCCTCAATGTGTCCCAAAAATAAATTTTTAGGTTGATTAGATGTGTAAAATAGTGTTTAAAAAGCAAAGAATTTGTGTTACTGGGCACTGAACACGGCCCCGTGTTGAGTGGGCACGACCCCGTGTTCAGGTGCCAGTAACAAGAACTTACAGAAGGTGGACACGGCCCCGTGTCCACTGAACACGGCCACGTGTCTGACAAAATTCTGTCGAACAGAAGCCAAACAGCAGGTCTGGGAGGTGAGCACGGGGGCGTGTTGGCTGGACACGTCCCCGTGTGGACAGTCTGAAAGCCTGAAAAACAGGTTTCTTCCTCCGGTTTTTCCATCCTAGCCCTATAAGTGCTGAGGCTTAACACCCCAAGCCTTGGTTTGTACCTGTTTCAACACTTAATACCACACCAAGCAATACAAACACCCTACATTACCACAGTTAATTGTTCCAAGCATAAAGTAAAAGAAAAATAAAACGGAAAATAAAAGTGTTTAAGGAAAGTAAATTGTCCAACTTCTGGCACGCAGGCCACCAATCGTTCGATAGATAAAGGGACTTAAACCTGTGGGCTCGCCATCAACCTGCTCCTGCTCCTCCAAACCCTCTAATCCATATCTTCATCGCTATCATCACCTCCATCCCCATGTCCCGCCATGTACTCCTGGATGCTGCCGATATCGTCTCGTATATCGTTGATGTTGCGTTCAATAGCTCCGACCCGTTGGTATGTGTTGTTGGCGAGGTTGTAGGCGTTCCTGGTACACATGAGGTTTTCCTGCATAAGATCATGTAAGCTTTGAAAATTAGGAAAACCGCCTCCTTGTGAGGAGGATTGACCCGGATCACCATGGGGTGGATACTGGTGGTGGGGAGGTGGTGCGTGAAGAACTAGGGCCTCCTGTGGGTTCCATGCATAGCCTTGCGTTCTTTGGAAACTCACTGTTCCGTCTTCCGCCTCATAGAGTAAGTTCATGGCTCGGCAAATGTGGTAGTCAACTCGTCCCGACCATGGGCTTCTTTCAAAGGCTCTTGGAATTCGCGTGTAATGCTTAAAAAGATGGTACACCCATCCTCCGTAGAAGATAGGCGTTGGAGCTCGAGCAAGGCGGTTGAGATGCATGTTTTTCAACAGGAGATACGGAACATCAAGAGGCTTTTGGTTGTGGATACAGTGGAGGACAACCAAATCTTTCAACCCTACAACACCACTACTGTCATGTCGTTGGTTTAGAGAGTAGGTGAGGATCCTGTGAATGTAGCAATAGAGCGGATCCCTCAGCTTTGTACTCTTGGTGCTACGAGGGTCGTAGATTCCTTCACCGATTTGAGCCCATGTGGCTTGTCTTTTATTCACCTCCAAGTCTCGTAATCCCCCGGTATTTTCTTCGTTTCCCGATTCCTCTTCTTGATATAGACCTATTATGGCTCCAAACTGTGCCATGGAGATCGAGTACATTGTTCCTCCACACCGAAATACAACCCCAGTATTGTCAAATGGGTCACACCTTGAATCGAAGTTGAAGGTACTGTAGAACTCCATGGTACATTGATGTACTGATTGAAGCCTAGTGTTTAATGCAACAGCTAGTGGTCCCGTAACGATGTTGTTGAATCGGTGCAGCTGGTTTACCAAGGTTAACAACTCCGTGCAAGCTCTCCTGGGGTACTCTTCGGGTCTTGTTTGAAGAACCTCATACCTTGCCCTTGCATCAAGCTCACTTGCATTGAACCTTGTGAACTTTGCCATCTTGACGTTGTTAGATCGATAAGAGACGTTGGAATTTCGCGAAAAATTGCCTGGAACCAGAGCTTTTGTGGGGAAACGGGGCGTGTGGAATGAAGAAACTGTTTTGAAAAAAGGGGTTTTATCCCGTCTGCAGCGCGAACACGGCCCCGTGTCCAGCGGACACGGCCTCGTGCCGAGCTTTTTTTTTTTTTTTTTTTGTTGTGCGCGTGTGAGTGCCCTTTTTTCCCATAAGCTATGATTTAGAAAACTTACCGCTGTATTTTTGTCGTCTCAATCGTTCGTAACTTTCCAGGCATGATGTTTTATTCTTCCACGGTTTGAAGCGAGATCTCTTCTTCCTCATCCTCAATAAATCCTTGATAGAGTTTCAGCCGTTGGCCATTGACTTTAAATGGTGGCCCATTTCGAGGTTTAATTTCTACTGCACCGTGTGGAAAAATGTGGGTGACTGAAAAAGGTCCTGACCACCTAGACTTTAATTTACCAGGAAACAATCGAAGTCGTGAATTAAACAAAAGAACTAAATATCCTACCCGAAATTCATTAGGTTTAATATGTTTGTCATGCCAATTTTTCATTCTTTCCTTATAAATCTCGGAGTTTGAGTATGCATAATTCCTAAGCTCGTCTAATTCATTTATTTGACAAAATCGATTTTTACCAGCAAATTCTAGATCTAAGTTTACATTTTTGATTGCCCAGTAGGCTTTGTGTGCAATTTCTACTGGCAAGTGACAACTTTTTCCATAGACTAGCTTATATGGGGTCGTTCCTATCGTTGTTTTATAAGCAGTTCGAAAAGCCCATAAAGCATCATCTAATTTATCAGCCCATTCCTTTCTATTTAACCCTACGGTTTTTTCGAGTATTCGTTTTAACCCTCTATTGGTCACTTCGGCTTGTCCGTTTGTTTGAGGGTGATAAGCTGTCGAAACCCGGTGATAGACCCCATATCTTGTTAAAAATTTTTCAAGTTGATGGTTACAAAAATGGGTACCTCTATCACTTATTAAAGCTTTAGGTGTGCCAAAACGAGAGAATAATTTTTTCAGAAATCTTACCACTACTCTTCCATCATTTGTTGGAAGTGCCTCGGCCTCGGCCCATTTAGACAAGTAGTCTACTGCCACAAGTATGTATTTGTTTCCTTTTGATGGTGGGAAAGGTCCCATAAAGTCGAGTCCCCATACATCAAAAATTTCACAAACAAGAATGCCATTTTGTGGCATTTCGTTTTTGGAAGAAATATTACCTGTTCTTTGGCAAGCATCACATGTCTTTACAAGATTTTGAGCATCTTTGTAAATGGTTGGCCAATAAAATCCTGAATCAAATACCTTTCGTGCGGTACTGGCAGCACCATGATGTCCTCCGTATGGACCTTCGTGACAATGGCGGAGAATTCTTCGTGCTTCACTACCATGTACGCATCGTCTGACGAGTTGGTCGGCACACATTTTGAAAAGATATGGATCTTCCCAAAAGTAGTGTTTCACATTGGCAAAGAATTTTTTTCTTTGATGATGTGGCCATCCTTTTGCGACTATACTGCTAGCTAGGTAGTTAGCAAAGTCGGCGTACCATGGTTCTTCCTTATATTCCACCATTTCCAGAGACTCAGTTGGAAATTTTTCGTTGATTTGCTCGTCCCTGGTTGCCTCCAAAGTTGGGTCTTCTAAGCGTGAAAGATGATCTGCTGCGGTATTTTCTGCTCCTCTTTTGTCTTTGATTTCAATGTCAAATTCTTGGAGGAGTAGAATCCACCTAATCAAACGTGGTTTTGCGTCTTGCTTCTTAAAGAGATATCGAATGGCTGCATGGTCTGTATAGACTATAGTTTTAGAAAGAACAAGATAAGAACGAAATTTATCAAAAGAAAATACCACAGCTAGTAACTCTTTTTCAGTTGTTGTGTAATTTTCTTGTGCATCGTTAAGTGTTTTACTAGCATAATAGATTGGGTGGAAATGCTTTTCTTTTCTCTGTCCCAAGACAGCTCCAACTGCAAAGTCACTAGCATCACACATGATTTCGAAAGGAAATTTCCAATCAGGTGCTATCATGATAGGTGCATTGACTAGCATTTCCTTTAGGGTTAGAAATGCTTGATTGCAATCCTTATCAAAGATGAAAGGAGCATCTTTTTCAAGTAATTTCGTTAGAGGCCTTGAGATCTTTGAAAAGTCTTTGATAAACCGCCTGTAAAATCCGGCATGCCCTAGGAAACTTCTAATAGCTCTTACGGAGGATGGAGGAGGTAATCTAGAAATGGTATCTATTTTGGCTCGATCCACCTCCATTCCTTCGCTTGAGATTTTGTGACCGAGTACTATTCCCTCCGTTACCATGAAATGGCATTTTTCCCAATTAAGGGCGAGGTTAGTTTCCTCACATCGGGATAGCATTCGTTCAAGGTTATCGAGGCATTGGTCGTATGAATCCCCAAAGATAGAAAAGTCGTCCATGAAGACTTCCATTGTCTTTTCTATCATATCATGGAAAATGGCTACCATGCAACGTTGGAATGTTGCGGGGGCATTACATAGACCGAACGGCATGCGTCGATAAGCAAATGTTCCATAGGGACATGTGAAAGTTGTCTTCTCTTGGTCTTCGGGTGCTATCGGGATTTGAAAGTAACCTGAAAAACCATCCAAGAAACAGTAAAATTTATGACCGGATAATCTTTCTAACATTTGATCAATGAAGGGTAAAGGAAAATGATCCTTTCTTGTTGCTTCATTTAATCGTCTATACTCTATACATACTCTCCATCCGGTGACGGTTCTTGTTGGTATTAATTCATTCTTTTCGTTAGTAATTACCGTCATACCTCCTTTCTTTGGAACTACTTGGACGGGACTTACCCAAGGACTATCGGAAATAGGATAGATAAGTCCGGCGTCAAGTAATTTGATGACTTCGTTTTTAACCACTTCTTGAACATTTGGATTTACGCGACGTTGTGGTTGTATGACCGATTTGTAGTCATCATTCATCAAAATTTTGTGTGTGCACATAGAAGGACTAATTCCTTTTATGTCAACAAGTTTCCAAGCTATTGCATTTTTGTGTTTTTTCAAAAGATTAATTAGTTTTTCTTTTTCTAAGTTATCTAATTTAGACGAAATAATTACAGGTAACTTACCATCTTTGTCTAGAAAAGCATATTCCAAACCTTTTGGAAGTTCTTTGAGCTCAAGTGGTGGGTCTTTAGGAGACTCCTTATTTGGTTGCTCGTTTCGATCAAGAACTTTAAAAGTTTGTTCTATGGCGACCTCTTCTTCAACAAAGTGGTCAATCTCTTCACTTGTATCGGGTGGTTCATCTTCATCTTCAATTAGGGGGTCATTATTGCCGAATGGATATTTCATTGATCGTTCGAGATCGACACTTCTTTTAAATGCCCCTAATTGAAGAGGTAAATTGTTGAACTTCCGGTGTTTCAAAGCTTCGTGAGTTTTTACAAATGGTCGTCCCAACACTAGAGGAGCGTCATCGAGGATGACAAAGTCGGTTGGGATTACCATTTGATTTGTTTGAACCAAGACATCTTCAACTATACCGATTGATTTTATTACTTTCCGATTGGATAGAAAAATGGGTATTTGAAGTGGAGAAAAATCACTAATACTTAATTTTTCGAAAATGTAGTTAGGCATTATGTTAACACAAAGATCTTTATCAATTGTGACATTACTAATAAACGAATTTTGAAAGAAACATGGAACCGGTGTAATGTTAATTTCAAATGGGTCTTCTTTTATTAGCGTAGTTTGATCATTAGTTAACTTAACACTTACTGTTTCGTCAATTTTAGTGTTAGTGTTTAACTCTTTTAAAAACTTAGCATGAGTGGGTACTAAACAATGATTTTCGAAAGAAGGTGTCAAGAGATTAATTTCTTCAAAATTAGACTCTTCTTGGATTTTAACGTTATTGGATTCACCTTTTTCGTTGCTTAGCTCATGTGTCGGTTTTTCACTTATTTGTTCTTCCATTTTTTCATTTTTAGTTATCTCTTCTTTTTTTAATTCTTCTCTTGTGCGGGACTCCTCTTCCCTTGCGCGAGCTTCTTTTATACATCGATCGATAACTCTAATGTGTTCTAATATCCTATCGGTCACTTCGGTTATAGAAAAAGAATCATTAATTTCTAAGCTTGAATCCGGTTGTTCGACCCTTTGTTCCTCATAATACCCATATGAAGTTGATGGTTCACACCATTGTTCTTCATTGTAAGCATATGATGGATAAGGTTCGTAATTTTGTTCTTCATAATACTCATATGAGGTGGGTTGTTCACGCCAAGGTTCCTCATAATAAGCATATGAAGGTGGTGGCTCATATCTTGGTTCCTCAAAGTATGAGTAAGAAGGCTCATACCTTGGTTCATCAAAATATGAGTATGAGGGAGGAGGTTCATACCTTTGGTCTTCATAGGATGTGTATGAAGTTGATGGCTCGTACCTGGGCTCCTCATAGTAAGTGTATGAATTGGATGGTTGATACGAGTGATTATTTTGAATCGAACGTGTATTACGACAATTTGTGCAATAATTACCCCTATAATCATCCTCATCATAGGTGTAGTTGTAACCTCCTGAGTATTGATCCATAAGAATCACTCAGCAGACCACAACTGAGTCTCGGGACCAGAAAATGAAACAAAGATTGAAATAGAAGGCTGGACACGGCCCCGTGTCTGGTGAACACGGCCCCGTGTACAGGATCTGTATCTGGGCATTTTATTTAAAGTTACTGGTCACGTTGAGCACGGGGGCGTGTTCAGTGAGCACGGCCCCGTGTTCAGACTCTGTATCTGGGTATCTAACTAAAAATATGCAGCACGGGGGCGTGTTCAATGAGCACGGCCCCGTGTTCAGGCTACTGTAAATGCAAACTAAACTAAAATGCAGAAAAATGTGCGCGCGTTTTGAAAAGGTTTTGAACAACTGATTAGGCCGTCGATTTTAAACTTTCTCAAAATCCTTGTGTCCCCGGCAACGGCGCCAAAAACTTGATGCGTGCGAAGTGTTACTTATATTAGGTGTATATTTTAAGCCCTTTTTAACACTTATTTTAGCCAAGTTTTAAATTTATAAAACACGATATTTCACTAACACTAAACACACATATGGGCAAGTGCACCCATCGTTGAGTGTAGTATAGCGTTGGTAAGATACCGAGGTCGTCCAAGGACACAAGAGCTTTTAGTACCGGTTTATCCTCAACGTCTAACCAAAATAAAAGTTTAGAAAAATGTTTTAAACTAAGAAAAATAAAACTAACTAAAATGCTGAAAATAAAAATAAAAATAAAAACAGATAGACAAGATGAATCACTTGGTTCCGACTCGTATCTAGTATAACCTTTGATTATTTCCGCACTTTTGCACATAATTAAGAGATTATCTTAGTTATTGTAGTAGGCCCCTCTTTTGAAGGTGACGTTACCCTCACCCCAGTAGTTTGAGTCAGCAGGGATACAATCCTAAAGGGGTGGATTATTGGAAGATAATGAATTAAGTTATTAATGCAGTATTGTGGTAGGCCCCGCTTTTGGCGGTGACGTTACCCTCGGCTAAGTAGTCTGAGTCAGCAGGGATACAGTCCTAAATAGCCGGGTTATAGTATTAATAGTAGTTAACTTATGAGGGGATCAAAGAGTTTGGACCCCCGCCATCCAATACCGTGAAGTATTGAAGGAGGTCCTACTAAATTTGACCCAGGTCCATTGCAGGACCTCTAAACGCTGAACAATGGCAAGACCTTTACCAAACCGTTCCCTTAACCCCCTACCAGGTAGCCAACATATCTCCATATAGACCGTGGAAATATGAATGGTGAAAATCCTTTATTTTATATAGACAGTAAAATAATGCCAAGACACCACGGACAAACGATAAGGAAAGATCACCTTCAACATAAGTAACTAGTTATTAAAGTCATTAATACAAAACCAAATAAAAAGTGCAAAAGATTAGAAATAAAAAGTATTATACTAGACACTTTGTCTTCACCAAGTGATGTAAGAGACTTAGGCAAACATGGCCTTGATTGTCAAGAACTCTTACGATCAATCTTGGATCCCGAGACGACTCACACACTCTACGATGGACAATGGATGATGGTGGTGGATGATGGTGTTGTGATGGTGGTGGGTGGTGGATGAAGTGTGAGAGAGGTGGTGTGCCAAGGGATGAGATGAAATGAATTCAAGCACTCCTATTTATAGGCTGAACAGAGAGCTGGACACGGCCCCGTGTCCGCTGGGCACGGCCCCGTGTCCGTCTGACACTCTCTCTCCTCATTAATTGTAATTCGCAATTACAATAAATGCGCCTGCTGTACTTTCGACACGCCCCCGTGGCCGCTGAGCACGGCCCCGTGATGGGCAATAGAAGCTTCTATAGGTTTGTCTTTTCTGCTGCTTCTTGGGCACGGCCCCGTGCTGGCTGAGCACGGGGCGTGTTCAGTCTTCTGTTTTCTCTATTTTGCTTTGGAAGGTGCCGTTGAGGGTTCGGGCAGTCCACTAATGTTCCTTTTCTTGTATTTATGTTGGATTTAGCTGTCTTTTTGCTTCTTTTGCGTTTTTGAGCTCATTTAATCCTGAAAATACAAAAGGAAGACAAAAACACTCTTTTTCCAATATTAGTACTAAAAAAGGGTTAGTTTTAGGCCTCATTTGATGTAATTTATATGTTGCATTTTACACACATCAAATACCCCCACACTTGAACTTTTGCTTGTCCTCAAGCAAAACTCTTTAATATGTGGCTTACACTCCCAAATGGAATAGGTAGAAGAGAAGGTTTTGGGCTTGTCGTAGAGTGTCGGGATTTCCAAGATCTTTTTGGGTTTTATTTTTATTTATTTACACTCCTATTCGTAATGATTTATTTAGAACTGTTCATAAAAGAAATTACTTATTTGGGCATAACATGCCTTTTTAAAAATTCTATTTATATACAAGTTCACATACCTCGCGGGGAAATCACTCACACTCGGCCGAAGGTGTATTTTTAGTGAATCACTCGAGAGCGGCACGGAACTTATTCCTACCATAGGCTTGCCAAGAAATCAACCCTCTCTAATTCGTTCTAGCTTAGTTAATTAATCAAAAGTCAAACCATCGTAATTTAAGTTTGACTTTGAGATTAAACGAAATTTGCTCAGTCATTTCTCTAATTGAAGGCACCTACAAGTAGGTATTTATGTGGGTAACAAACCCTTAAAAGGGTATTTTCAGATTCCCACTCTAACTATGCTAATTGTCGAGTCAAAGCGTACTTTAAAAAGTCAACAGAATGATTATTTGCAAGTTTAAGCATAATTAGCAATGTAGGATACATGCAACCTGTTTGATCATTAAAATAACATGGTAATTAATGTAAGAACATGTCTCAACATGTTCAACTCGACAATTTTCAGTTTAAACCCGAATCGGAACCGAAAGTCGCATAAATTGACTTTTGCTTTGACTATCAGTTCTGATCCGTTTGTGCATGTTTAAGATCTGCCTTAGAGCTTATTTTGGACCAGGTTTCATATAAGTATAACTCCCTGAGATTATGCAACTTGGTTCAATACTTATCCGATTCATATGCATGTTTCCGATTTATGCTTAAATGTTGACTATTATGCCCTTTTTACTATAAAACGTGATTTTTGAAAAAGTGAAAGAGTAGAAACATTAGTTACTAATTTATAAACTTGCACCTAAAATTTGATATCAGTTTGAGGTCTAGATTAAGAGCTATGCTCATTAGCGTAATTTGAAAGCTTTATGTTAATTAAATAGCGTAATTAGCGTATAACCTATTTAAACCCACTTTTTGATATCAAACTTTTTACCCACTGGTGTAATATAATATTTTGGGATTTTTAAAGATTTTTATTTAATTTTTGGCTGAGCATAACATAGGTCTCTAAGTTTAATTCGGTTAATACCGATTTTGCCCTTTTAAGCCATAAAATGAGTTTTACAAATCCTTTTGACCCCAAACCTTTTTCTACTGATTTTATTTGATAAATAAAATATTTTGAGCATTATGGAAATATAAAAATATCAGCTTTCTTTTAAAAACCCGGAAACGGCTCCAAATCGCCTTTTTAAGCGTTTTTAACGCATAGTATGTGCTAAAACCATATTTAACATATAAGGTTGATACCTACTGATAGTTTTAGTATATTTTTATATAATAACAGTAAGTAAAAGTTTATCAACTCAGGTTTCCAGTTTTGACCTTTTTTAACCCTTGTGAAATTACCAAAATACCCCTAAGGTGCTTAGTTTGGTTTTAAATGATAAGTTTCACATATAGGTCATACCCTACTGTTATAACATGTTAAATTAAGTGTATTTACTGTATGAATCAGACCTGTAACTCAGATTACAAATTAAACTCTTTTATAATCTTTTAAATGACCAAAATGCCCTTATGAGAAATATATCGGGTTTAAATTCATTTGGGGCAAAATAGAAGACATCTTACTGATTTCACAACATATTTAAAGTATATTAACTCAGGGAACTTGCATATGACTCTTATGGTTACCCGTGACGCCCTTTTCGCGCTCGGTTCGGTTTATGTAACTAGTTTGCATAAATTGACCGAAACGGGTCAAACCTTATCATCTTTGTCTCAAAATCCAGAATGTATTTAGTATACCCATATTATACAAGTATTCAAACTTGTCGGGTCTAAATCACATTCTATCCGGTCTTCGCTTAATCGTGCGTTTGAACCGTATCGTCCTTTAAAACTAGCCGGTCTAAGCTTAAGCTTAAATAAGACCCGTTAGAAATCTAATAGGTTATTATAAACCTTCGTTCCAGATTAGGAAGCACCAATAAAAGCTACTTGCAATTTGCTTCTTGTGAATTATACTTTGCTCAGGTAAATACTTTTAACTTATTTTCCCTATACGGGCTTGGGGTACGGTATATAATATACCGCTTGGTCCGGCATTGAATTCTTAATCGAATAGAGGTTAATTTATTGATATGCTATGTTTTGAATGTGTTTTGTTTGCTTAAATCCTTTGGGGGTTAATGACCATGTCCCGGATATCCTTGGCATCATCTTACGAGATGGCCACGACCTGAGCACGGGGTGTAGGCGTACACCTTTCAGTGCATAACTCAATATTGTGGTGTGTCTATTAATCTTTAACCGGTCTACGGATCGGGCTACTGAACGCATAAGTAACATGTAAATCCCTTACAAGATTATATTACATAATTATCCCAAGTTATAAAATGTTTTGTGCCACGTGCATTCAAATCAATTTTTAACTCTTTTCAAAATGAGTCAGTTAAATTGTATTTACCAGTGTAAACTGACGTATTTTTCCAAAAGGTTAAGTGCAGGTACTATTCGTACTAGGCTGGCTGTCTTCTAAGCGTCCACAATAAGTCTCGCAAGCTTGGATGTCAATAAAGCTGTTGAACAATATCTTCTTTTATTTTGATCCGCCTGTGGATCCGTTTCAACTATTCGTGATATTTAATATTACACTTTATTAAAGTTTAAATGAATCTATCTTTGCTTCCGCTGTGCATTTATATATTGTGTTGTTTGTCTATGATGATACCAACTACGTCACTATACTCCCCACCGGGCCCACCGGTGACACGTGGAATAATAGGGGTGTGACAATATCCCTCCTCCCCGTCCCGGGGAAGGATCATCGAGTCAGTCGTCTGGTCACCTACCACCTGTGTCAGCAGCCTACCCGTCCATGCCACCGTTTGCATCTACTGCACCTTTTTCTGCACCAGCGGGCGAGTCACCGATCTGGTTTCCTTCCTACACGATGCCTGTTAGTGATCCATACCATCCCTTCCATGTTGGATACACGAGGGATGATATACTTTTATCACTGCAGCTCCAGCAGGATATGTTGAGTCGTTGAGTCCCGGAGCTAGAGAGGATCCCGCATCCTCCACCTAGTACTGATCCATCACAGTTTGCTGCTCCACTATTTCCTTACCCAGATTTCGGTATTCGATTCCTTACGATGGAGCAGCAGATTAGCTGTTTATTGCAGCTCGTTCATACTTTAGAGGAGGAGCTAGCGCATATGCGCCGTTTGCTTTTCATTCCTCCACCTCCTCCTCCTCTTCCATCAGCTTAGAGGTCTTTGATCTCCTGCAGATAGGCTACTTTTGGTGAGAATACAGCTATTGAGCCATGATTGTGAAGACTTTTGAAGACCACACTTTTGACTACTGCTTATTGTAGTTGGTAGACGTTTTGGACAGGGGTGATGTGACCCTTTAGTCCCATTTTGATGTATGATACAATCGTAAAACTGTACTTGTGGTCTTGTTATATGAAAAGCTCAATCGCAGCATTCTCATTACATGCATTGTTGATTTACTTGTTTGTGTTATGACATGGGATGTTATGTATTTACTTGTGTTAATGGATGTTATTACATACGCGTACTACATACTGATATGCATACGACCTGACCTATACAATCTTCTTATAGAAGATGCCTCCACGAAGGGAAACCCGATTACCCACTACTGAGGCCGAACTCCAGGAAAGGATCTCCCGAGCAATAGCAGATTACGAGGCCTCACGCGCCGAAACTAGCGGGGGTTCCTGAAGGAACAACCCACCCCATGGTAATGTTTAAGTCGCTTGAGACACATTACGTTACCTTTGGATATTCCATGTGCGCTTGCTAATGTTTTCTCTAAATGACATTACTCGTACAGGCTGTACCTTTAAACAATTTTAAGACTGTAAACCGCTGAATTTCGACGGCACCGGGGGTGCTGTGGGCTTTGTTAGATGGACAGAGAAGACCGACTCGGTGATCAGAATGAGCAAATGCGTACCAGAACAGCAAGTAACCTACATCTCCGGACTGTTCATAGATGGAGCACTTTTATGGTGGAATCTCCAATTCCAAACTCTGGGAGAGGCAGCTGCATACGCTTTGACTTGGAATGAGCTGAAGGAGCTCATGCGTAAAAAGTATTGCTCCAGGGCCGAAATTCAGAAATTGGAAACTGAATTTGGAACCTTAAGATGGACGGCCCGAAGATCACCGAATATGTGCAGAGATTCCATGATCTATCTCACGTGGTACCATACATGGTTACACTGGAATTCAAGCGCGTTGAGCGTTTCATCTGGGGGTTGGCGCCTCAGATTATGAGCATGGTAACAACGTCAAAGCCGCCAACAATTACTGAGGCTATCGATCTGAGCGTGTCACTGACTGAAGAAGCCATCCAGTTAAACAAGTTTTCAATCTTCGACCAGAAGAAAAAGGAGACTCACGTGGAGTCATCAGGCGAGAACAAGAGAAAGTTCTCGAACTTTAAAAAGGGTACCAGCAGTACAACCAAGAAGGACGAGACCAACGCACCGGCCAAGACCAAAGGAAAGGGGTATATGGGCACTTTGCCCAAATGTGATGCATGTCAGTCGCATCACAATGGACGATGCCGAGTTGGAAAGTGTGAGTCTTGTGGGAAGGTTGGCCACTCGAAGGAAACATGTTGGGTTGGTACTGGGCGTGGTAACAATGGTCAGAGAGGTTATGGGAACAACCGTGGTGGAAATGGATACGGAAACCGCCCTCAGGGAGGAAATGGCGGTAATCGTGGAAATTTTGCGAATCAAGCTGGGAGTGGAAACCGCAACCAAAACAACGCTCAAGGTGGTAGCGGAAATGGTAATGGTCGAGGACCAGGTTGTTTTAATTGTGGAGACGTGGGGCATTTCAAGAGAGAGTGCCCAAAGCTGAATCAAGCGCATGGAAGAGTATTCAACATCGGAGCGAGAGAAGCTCGCCAAGATCCCAATGTAGTTACTGGTATGTTCCATATCAACCAACGCTTTGCATCTGTATTATTTGATACCGGAGCCGATTATAGTTTTGTATCGCTAGAATTTAAGAATATACTTGGGTTGGTAACTAGTAAGTTAGACATTCCATATTCGATAGAACTAGCTAATGGGAAGCTAGTAGAAGCAAATGAAGTTATTAGGGGTTGCGTAATAGAACTAGGTGAGCACGAGTTCACACTTGATTTGCTGCCAGTCGAGTTGGGAAGCTTCGACGTGGTAGTAGGGATGGATTGGTTGTCGAGCAACTGAGTAGAGATTGAATGCCACGAGAAGGTCATTCGCATTCCGATGGCGAATGGAGAAACAATTGTGGTACATGGGGAGAAGCGCGATACGCCCCTAAGAATCATTAGTTGTTTGAAGGCACGAAGGTGTTTGCAGAAAGGATGTGTCGCCTTCTTAGCACACATTGTGGATAAAGAAGCTGCTGAATCAAAGCTAGAAGACATTCCAGTCGTGAAGGAATATCCTGAACTCTTCCCCGAAGACTTACCAGGATTGCCGCCGCAGCGATAAGTCGAGTTCCACATTGACTTAGTTCCAGGCGTTGCGCCTGTGGCTAAGGCCCCTTATCGACTTGCGCATTCAGAAATGCAAGAACTGTCAACACAACTCCAGGAGCTATTAGACAAAAGATTTATTAGACCAAGCTTCTCGCCTTGGGGAGCTCCAGTTTTGTTTGTCAAGAAGAAGGACGGTAGTTTTCGCATGTGTATCGACTACCGGGAGCTTAACAAGTTGACTATCAAGAATAGATATCCTTTGCCAAGGATTGATGACCTGTTCGATCAACTACAAGGTTCGAGTTGTTATTCCAAGATCGATCTTCGATCAGGTTATCATCAGTTGCGTATACAAGAGGAGAGTATTCCGAAGACTGCCTTCAGAACTCGATATGGACATTACGAGTTCCTGGTTATGCCGTTTGGTCTGACAAACGCGCCGGCGGTATTCATGGATTTGATGAATAGAGTTTGTAAGCCGTACCTCGACAAGTTTGTGATTGTGTTCATTGACGATATTCTGATCTACTCAAAGATGAAGGAAGAACATGAGCAACATCTAAGGACTATCTTAGAGCTGCTCAAGAAAGAGAAGTTGTACGCGAAATTCTCGAAGTGCGAATTTTGGTTACGCGAGGTTCAGTTCCTTGGTCACGTGGTTAATGGAAATGGAATCCATGTAGATCCCACAAAGATCGAGACAATCAAGAGTTGGGAGACTCCAAAGACGCCAACCGAGATCCGCCAGTTCCTAGGTTTGGCAGGATATTATCGCAGGTTTATTGAAGATTTCTCAAAAATCGCTCAACCTTTGACCTCCCTTACACAGAAAGACAAGAAGTACGAATGGGGAGACAAGCAAGAAGAAGCATTTTAGTTGTTAAAGAACAAGCTTTGCGATGCACCGATCTTATCCCTACCCGAAGGTACTGACGACTTCGTGGTATATTGGGACGCCTCACGTCAAGGTTTAGGCTGCTAGCTGATGCAGCGGCAGAAGGTTATAGCCTATGCTTCGCGCCAGTTGAAGATTCATGAGAAAAACTACACCACGCATGACTTGGAGTTAGGCGCAGTGGTGTTTGCATTAAAGATCTGGCGACATTACTTGTACGGCACGCGATGCACAATCTTTACCGATCACAAGAGCTTACAGCATATATTCGATCAGAAAGAGCTTAACATGAGACAGAGACGATGGGTGGAATTGTTGAATGATTATGATTGTGAAATCAAGTATCACCCAGGGAAGGCGAATGTAGTCGCCGATGCCTTAAGTCAGAAAGAAAGGATTAAGCCCATAAGGGTTAGGGCTTTGGAAATGATTGTACAAACGGACATCTCGTTGCGCATTCGTGCTGCGCAGAGAGAAGCTCTCAAGAAGGAGAATCTTGTGAATGAATATCTCCGTGGGATGGAGAAACAGTCGGTACCTAACGAGGAAGGAACGTTGTGCTTCATGAAACGAATTTGGGTTCCTTTGTTTGGTGGTCTGAGAGACGTTATTTTTTATGAGGCTCACAAGTCACGGTACTCGATCCATCCAGGATCGGATAAAACGTACCAAGATTTAAAGGATTTCTATTGGTGGCCGAGATTGAAAGGCGATGTTGCAACATATGTTGGCAAATGCTTAACTTGTGCCAATGTAAAGGCCGAATATCAGAAGCCTTCAGGTCTTCTGCAACAACCGGAAATACCCATGTGGAAATGGGAGCAGATTTCAATGGACTTTATAACGAAATTACCAAGGACACCCAGAGGTCACGATACGATTTGGGTAATCGTGGACCGTCTGACCAAATCTGCACACTTTTTGCCAATTAAGGAGAAAGACAACACAAGCAAGCTTGCTGAGCTATACCTGAGAGAGATTGTTGCACGACATGGAGTGCCTCTCTCGATCATTTCTGATAGAGATGGAAGATTTGTATCAAGGATTTGGCAATCCTTCCAAGAAGCCTTTGGTTTCCAGTTGAATCTGAGTACTGCATTCCATCCGCAGACAGATGGCCAGAGCGAGCGAACGATTCAAACGCTGGAAGATATGTTACGAGCTTATGTGATGGATTTAGGTGGCAGTTGGGACACTCACTTACCCTTGGTAGAATTCTCATACAACAACAGCTACCATGCAAGTATCCAAGCTGCACCGTTCGAAGCTCTCTATGGACGCAAGTGTCGATCACCGCTATGCTGGGCAGACGCGGGTGATAGACAGCTTGTTGGTCCGGAATTGGTTCAAGAGACGACTGATAAGATTACACAGATCCGAGAGCGCATGAAGGTGACTCGTGATCGACAAAAGAGTTACGCAGACCAAAGAAGGAAACCTCTAGAGTTTGAGGTAGGAGATATGGTTTTGTTAAAGGTTTCACCCTGGAAGGGTGTAGCACGCTTCGGGAAGCGTGGGAAGTTGAACCCAAGATACATCGGACCATTCAAAATCCTAGAAAGGATTGGTCTTGTAGCGTACAAGTTGGATTTACCCGCAGAACTGAATGGCGTTCATGATACGTTTCATGTATCTAACCCGAAAAAGAGTCCAACTCAAGAAACAGTTGTCATACCTGCCGACGAAGTCCACATTGACGACACACTCCACTTTACTGAAGAACCTGTTGAGGTTACTGATTGGAAAATTAACAAGACGCGCAGGAGTAGTGTCAAACTCGTCAAGGTTCGTTGGAAAGCGCAACACGGCCCAGAGTTCACTTGGGAGCGTGAGGATCGAATGAAGGAAAAATACCCACATTTGTTCCCTAAGACCCCTGCATCTAGTAGCAGAACTTAAATTTCGGGACGAAATTTTCTTAACAGGGGGAGAATGTGACAACCCTCACAAATCCAGGTATCCGTACAATTAATTAATATTAATTAAGTGCTCAATGACTGTGCTGAATTACTTAACTGCTTTCTGATTACTGCATCATACTTACATGTGCATCACATATTACAAAATGTCACATCTTTATCACATACAAACTTTATTGACATACATGATGCACAAAGCACAGTTAGCACAGTTAACGGATAAAGCAGGAAAATGCTGACGGGGTTCAGTACATAGACAGACAGTGTTTTGAGACCCATTATGGGCCAGGGACAAGGTACTACACTAGCATGGTGTGTAGGGAAGTAAGGACCATAAAACTGCGTTACTAGGTGATAGTTTGAGTGCCGGAAAGTGCCTAAAACCCACTAAAAGTGCAGAATTCTGCATTTTCAGCAAAATTCAGCTTTTTAACATACTAGTATTATGCAGAAAATTGACTAAATGGTCCTGAATGCTTTCCTAAGTGTCGAGAATTAAAAGTGTCACAAGAAGTTACATAAAAGACACTATACGGTATAACTTAGCACTTTAACGAACCGGTATCTAACCAAACAACCAGACTCTACCCGGAACACCAAAATATTGCCAGAAACATTGTTTTATTATTTCTGAGCTAGTCATGATCCCCGAACACCCTAACACACTATATAATGTGCCATACACATAACACTAGACTTTAAACCTAACACCCTAACTAACTAACTATTTACCATCAAAAATTACAATTAACCCCCCCCCCCCTCATTATTTACGGCCCAAGGGGAGGACCCACCACCAAAATCACCACCATATCCCATTAGATTTCCTTCTATATTTTATTTGGATCCTTGCTTGATATCTTGGACAAAATATTAGAGAAGATCATTATAAGTATGGGTCTTGGATTCAAAGATCATTTCATATCTCACAAACTCACTCCACTCTTTCACTCTCTCTCTCCCTCTCGGCCCTAGGAGGTGCCGCCACCACCACCACCTTTTCACCATCATCTAACCTCATTCATCCCATTTCAAGATCATTCCAAGTACTGGAAGGTGTTACATGGAGCTTGAAGCTTGAAGAACTTGAAGAACCTCCATCCATTGCTTTTATCATCCATTTTCATCATCTCTTTTCTCTAGTGATCTTCCCTAGCCTTTGAGCTAGTTGTAAGCTTCTTGTTACTAGTTTCTACTTCTCATTTTGTTGGTTAAAAAGATGTACATTGTTATAAATCACAAGAACACAAAAGGACTTAAACAAGAATCATAAACATAAGCTTACATATGATGAAATCTTGTTGAAATAAGGTTGTTTAAGTACATGCATGACAGTTGATTGTTATTTATTTGAGATTATGAAGTTGATCATCATAAGGAGCTTGCTAGATTGTGATTAAACACATGATCTAGCAAGTTAAAGGATGATTATGTGGTGACATAAGAAGATCATCCTCACTTATAAACATGAACTTGAAAATAAAATTATTTCTTGAAAAATAGTAAATAAAATGAGCTAGTAATTTTATGAATCTAAGATTCATGAATGATTTTCCAAGAAAACCAACTCCAAAATATGATTTTTAGTAGAACTTGATTCTTACGTAAATGTACACTATTTTTGGTGATAAAATAAGTGTAAGAACACTTTATTTACAAGAAGAGTTCAAAAGAATATTTTTTGTAGAATATGTTTACAGGTTGTAAAACACCTAGTTCCTTTAAGAATGGGATTTTTAAAGAAGTAAACACACTTTAAGGGGTAACTAAACCTACTAAACACCCTACCAAATTACTACTAGTTTTTGTGAAAGATCAAGTTCATGTTGTTATATAAATTGCATAGTTTTTGCACTTGAGAAGTGTAAGTTGTTTAAAGTTTGATTGTTGATTGTTGTAATGATTTTTGAAAAGAAAATGATATGCTTTAATAGCATGGACACCTCCGTTTTTAGGGGAAACTATGGCAAAATTTTCTAAAAATATAAACACTTAGAAAATACTTTCTAACAAGTATTTATAAGTATATTTTGATCGTAAGTTTTCGATATAAACCTTGCCATAATTGTTGGTGCATATGTCTGTCGACTTCGTCTTGTATCGAGTCTTGTAATAGATTGGATAGACCAGGGAACGATATACGAGAAAATAGGGTTATAGGTGAAACAAGTCATTTCGCACGAAATGGAAGAACTATTTCGTACGAAATGGACATTGTCCATTTCACACGAAATGAGTCTTGACCATTTCGCACGAAATGGATTGCCTATATATACTTGTCCTGTCATTTCATTTGTAACAGTTCTGATTCCGGTACCGAGGTGCTGTCGAAGTGTCTCCAGGCTGAAAAACGTTGTTTTATCAATAAACAAGACAATTAGAGTGTATATCAAGCTGTTTCAAAGTTGATATGTTAGTTTCCGCCTCTCGTATTGACAAGAACTCTTCTGAACGACTCATTTTGGTCGTGCAAACGACCCTTCAAGTGGTATCAGAGCTCAGGAAGAAGAGTTCTTACCGAATTCAGCTGATTTCATCAGAATTTTGACTTCTACTCCTTCTGTTTCAAAATTAAACAAGATTTCACGGTTAAAATGGGCTAATTTTCACACATAATTCGCGTAACACTGTTTTAACGAATCCTTGAAAGAATTAGACCTAAAATCGACCTAAAACCTTATTAATTTGACAAAAATATGCCCGAGAGTATGACATCAGCACCATTTCGCACGGATTGAAACTTTCATTTCGCACGAAATCATCATTTCGATTGAGATTTGGTTCATTTCGCACGAAATCATCATTTCGTTTGAGATTAGGCTCATTTCGCACGAAATCATCCATTTCGTGTGAAAGTATCCATTTCGTGTGAGTCATTTCGTACGAAATCATTCATTTCGAATCAAGAGGTTCATTTCATGTGAAGGGGTCATATCGTGTGAAGGGTCCATTTCGCTTGAAAAGTGTCATTTCGTTTGAAAGCAAGTTTGTGAATTTTTTGAAACCGAAACATGGAAGAAGAGTTTTCCAACGCATTTGCTACTGCCCCGAGTACTCCTGTTACTATTACTCAGAGCGTGAACATGGAAAATGAAACAGGAACGTTACAGAAACCTCCAAAGTTGATGGGGATTGAAGAATACTATGGTTGGAAAGACCGGTTTGAAATTTGGGTTCAAGCAAATCATTTGAGGTCTTGGGAGTGTATTGAGAAAAAGTATGTTAAACCTCGTACAGATGTGGGAGTTATCAAAACTATTTCTAAATTGACGGATAAAAAGAGAGACATGTACAAGGCAGAAAAAATGATGATCAATCTACTCCAGCAAGCTGTGAAAGAAGACATCTTCATATTACTTCAACACGATGGTACTTCACGTTCGATTTGGGAAGCACTTCGAATTAAGTTTGAAGGAAGTACATAAATGATAAGGAGTAAGAAATCATTGTTAAAGAAAGAATTTGATTTGTTTACAAGTCTGCCGAGTGAAACTACAAAGAAGCTCATTGAGAGATATTGTCATCTAGTGCAATCAATGTCACTGTTAGATATAAACAAAGATCGAGAAGAATGGGTTGACAAGTTAGCTGATGCTTTACCTCAGAAAGAATGGGGTACATATCTGATGATCTTAAAGAACACTGGAGAATATGATAAATTGACAATTTCTCAATTCATTGAAAAACTTGAAGGACAAGATCTTGAACAGTAGAAAATTGCTAGAATGAACAATCCAAGTGGTCAACAAGACATCAAGATGTATTACAAAGGAAATGTTCAAAATATTGAAGCAAGTCCGAAGGTCCAAACTGCTTTCAGCGCAGAAAATTCATCAGGATCAGTTAATCAAAGTCCAATCAGCAACAGTGGATTTTCTGCATACTCGAGTGTTAATCCGAATATTTCAACCTCAAGTCATCAGTTCCAAAGTTCAAACAACAGTAATGGTCATGTGTTACACTGCAACATCGCATTGCATCTTTAGAATGGTCAAAATTTCTCTGAAGAAGTCGCTAAAGGTCATATGCCATTACTAGCTACAGTGTTAGAATCATATGAGGGTTTGGTTGCAGGAAGGATCGGAAATCCTATGTTGACAAAAGAGGATTACGATCAGATCGATGCTGAGGAAATGGAACTTATGGATATTAAGTGGTGTTTAGCAAGTGTGTTGAGGAGAGCTGAGAAATTTAAGATGATTACAGGAAGAGATGACTTTCGTGATGCTAATGTTTCTACTTTAGGTTTTGATAAATCTAAAGTTACTTGTTTTCGATGCAGGGAAAAAGGACATTTCAAGAGGGAATGTACCAATCGAGAAGCAGGTGGAGCTCAGAATCCGTTCGGGAATAATGATTATTATCGAAAAGCTATATATCAACAAGTTGCTCAACAACCATCATCAACAAATGCTATTGAAGATGGAAAGAAGAAAGCTTATCTGGTTAATCAAGATGATGAAAAACTGGCAGAAGGTTTTAGTTGGGACAAATACATTCCGGCTGATTCCAAGCTTGGAGCTTTCATTGCACAAATAGTTCAAGAACCAGATTTGATGAAAGAGTGGATGGATATGGTTATTAATAATGAGAAAAATCAATATGAAGAGTCTGTTTCTTCAAAAGAAAGCTCAGAAAAGACAACAGTCTTTGATCAATCATCAACTGACAGCAGTGATGATGAAGAAGAAATGCAAATAAACATTGGAAAATCTCAATTATCTCCTGAAAGTTTTAAATTTTATTTTGCAGATAGATTGGAGAAACTAAAGGAGAAGAGAGCAGCAAAGAATCAGAAAAAAGGTAAAATGCGAGAATGTTGCTCAGGAAGAGAAGCATGAATAGAGTGAAGAAGTTAAAGTTGCTGAGAAGATAGCCGAAGTTGAAAAGATTATCGAAGTTGAAAAAATTGTTGAAGTCATTAAACCTTGTCTAAAATGTTTGGAACCATGCAAACCTTGTGAAGAGAAAGATGAGAAGTATAGCAAGCTTGACAAGATGAAAGAAA